>OY660872.1:33351441-35842256 GCA_962446985.1 Xyrichtys novacula
TTTATATGTTGTCCCTTGTTTGTACCCTCCCACATTGTTGCTCCCCACATTTCGCTACTGTTGTTATATCATGTCATATTGTAACGCTTCTCAAAAACAGGTCCGACACAGGACTGGTCTTCTGGCGTTGTTTTTATTCAGACTCGGACTTGTACTGGCATCTCATTCAAAAACCCACCAATAACTACAAAATGCCTACAACTTCCGGATCACTTCCCAATAACCCCGGAACACTGCCCCCCTCCCTCTCTCTCTACCTGCCCACAGCCCACACACACACAGATCGAGAGAGATACTGCAGCAATTATAACTGATGCCGTTACACTACCCCCCCACCACAAAGTGCCTCGCCCACGAGGACAACCAGCAAAAACACAAAACTTGCATTTTTAAACAGACACATCTACACCTGAAGACTGTTTTTTTTTTTTTTTTTTTTTTTTTTGAACAAAGTGCATTCACAATCTCAAACTCCTAACCTAGAGGGGCCCGGGTAGACTACCGGTCCCCCCTGTGAGACCAGGGCGCATTCTAGCCCTTTCAGGAACGGGGAACAAGGTCTCACTCACTTCTTAACACCCGTAGGAACAACAAAGTACTTGAGCCTATCTGGGGCTCTCTTCTTCCTCTGTGGCCGCGACGCCTGGGGCCCAGGTACCAGGGAAGCAGGGGAGTCCGCCCCAATCAGGGAACCAGGGGAAGGGGGACTCAGGGAACCCGGCAACTGTGAAACGCCAGCCGGAACCGACAGATCCGTAGACCGGTCTGACACCTCCGGTGTTTGGGAGCAAACGCCCCCTCGGGAGAGGGCCAGTCTGTCTCTGTGCAGCGCGACCTTTCTGCCTCTTCCAGGCAGCTGCACTCGGTAGACCACTTCTCCCAGCCGCTCCAACACTCAACACGGGCCCACCCACTGACTGTCCAGCTTTGGACATCGGCCCTTTTTGCACTGGGGGGAGAAAACCCAGACCAGCTCTCCAGCCAGAAAGTGTCTCCCACGCTCTTTCACGTCATAGTTTCGCTTCTGCCGCACTCCGGCTCTCTGCTGCTGCTCCCTAGCAAAACAGTATGCCGATTCCAGGCGATCCTGCAACCTCCGGGCATACTCCGGACCTGGAGGGGTATCGCCCTCATCCAGGGGCCGGCCGAACGCCAGTGCCACCGGAGTGCGGAGCTCCCTCCCCAGCATCAGGAGAGCCGGAGTGCAGGCTGTGGACTCCTGCACAGCAGAACGACAGGCCAGGAGCACAAGGGGAAGATGGTCGTCCCAGTCCTGCTGATGCTTTGCTGTGACAATCGCCAACTGTTGGTTCATTGTCCGGTGGAACCTCTCTATCAGACCGTCACTCTGTGGGTGTAACAGAGTGGTGCGGGTCTTGTGAACCCCCAGCCGCTCACACATGGTGGTAAACACCCGAGACTCAAAGTTTCTTCCCTGGTCAGAGTGCAAGGTCTCCGGCACTCCAAACCGGCTGACCATGCCCCCTGACAGAGCATCCACCACAGTCTCTGCCTCCTGGTCAGGAAGGGCGTACGCTTCGGGCCAATTCGTGAAATAGTCAATGGCAGTGAGAATGTAGCGATTGCCTCTGTTTGAAGGTGGGAAAGGCCCCACTACGTCCACTGCCACCCTCTCCATTGGGCCCCCCACCAGGCACTGTTGGAGCGGGGCATGTGATCGGCCCGTGGGACCCTTGCGGGCCGTGCAGGGGTCACAACGGCGACAAAAATCCTCCACGTCCCTCCGGCACCGACCCCAGTAGAAGCTCTGACGGAGGCGGTGTAGTGTCTTTCTCCTTCCAAAATGACCGGAACCTGCCGCCCCGTGTACAGCCTCCAGCACCTTCCCGCGCAGGCTTGCTGGAACCACCACCTGCCAGGTCACCTCTCCCGTCGCAGGGGACTTCCATCCCCGCTGCAGTACGCCCTGGTGTAGACGAAGGGCCTCGAAACCGGACCACAGCCCCTTGGTTGCAGCTGAGAGCGAGGACACTTCCTCCCAAGTGGGTCGCTGCTGTGCCTCCATCCACCTTATGACCGGTTGCAGGTCCACGTCCAGCGCCTGCTGCTGTCTCCACTCCGTCCCGTCCAGTTTGCAGCCCCTGGCAACTGTGCTCTTCCCCTGGACCATCCAGGCCCCCAGCCTCTTCTTCTGCCCTAAGCTCTCTCTCTCTCACCTCTCTCTTCTCGCAGTAACGACACACTACCGCCGCACAGGGCCGCCGAGAGAGAGCATCTGCGTTGGCGTGGCCCAGGCCGGTGCTCCACAGTAAAGTTGAAGGCCTGGAGCTCCTCAATCCATCTGGCCACCTGCCCCTCTGGCTCCCTGAACGACATGAGCCACTGCAGAGCTGCATGATCTGTCCTTACTGTGAACACCAAGCCACACAGGTAATACCTGAAGTGTCTGATGGCCAGCACGACTGCCAAGAGTTCCCTGCGGGTAACGCAGTATCTCTTCTCGTGCTTGTTGAAGGCCCGGCTGAAGTAGGCGACCACCTTCTCCCCTTCTGGCCCCACCTGGGACAGCACGCCACCTACCCCCACGCCGCTCGCATGATGGAGGATGAAGGGCAAGGCAGGGTCAGCCGGCGCCAGCACTGGTGCTCCGCTCAGGGCCCGCTGCAGGCAGGTGAAAGCCTCCTGGCACTTTTCAGTCCAAACGAAGTCCGTGTCCTTCTGCAGGAGCTGGAACAGGGGCGCAGCTATGCAGGCAAAACCCCGCACAAACTTTCTGTAGTATGAGGCTAAGCCCAGGAAGCTCTTCAGCTGCTTCTGATCAGCGGGGGTGGGCCACCCCAACACGGCCTGCACCTTTTCTTCCAGGGTGCCAATGCCTCCCCCCCCCACTCTGTGTCCCAGAAACTGCACCTCCCGCTGCATGAAGTGGCATTTGTCTGGATGCAGCTTGAGGCCAGCTCCTCGGATTCGGCTCAGCACCAGCTGCAGGGACCCCAGGGCAGCATCAAAGGAGCCACCATGAACCAGGATGTCATCGAGGTAGACCAGACACTGCTGACGTGGTACTCCAGCCAGCACCTTGTCCATCAGCCTGGCGAAGGTGGCAGGTGCGTTGCACAGTCCAAAACAGAGCACCTTAAACTGCCACAAGCCCCGCCCCGTGCAGAAGGCTGTCTTAGGCCTGGACTCCGGTGAAAGTGGCACTTGGTAATATCCACTGCGGAGATCCAAGGACGAGAACCAGGAGGACCCCGAGACCAAGTCCAGAGACTCGTCAATGCGAGGGAGGGGGTAGGAATCCTTCCTGGTTACTCCATTCACCGGTCTGTAATCCGAGCAGAGGCGCCACCCCACCACTTTCTTTGGCATCCTGACGACAGCTGCTGCCCACGGACTGTCTGAAGGCTCAATGAGATCTGCCTGCAGCATCTTCTCCACGGCCTCGTCACAAGCCTGCTGCCGTGCCAGAGGAAGACGCCGTGGGCGGCACTTGATGGGTTGCGCCTCCCCGGTGTCGATTTCATGTTGCAGGAGGTGGGTTCTCCCCACTTCCTCATCACTAAGGGCAAAACAGTCTCTGAACTGCAGCAGCACCTGCCACAGCTGTTCCCGCTGTTGCGTGTCCAGGCCGCTACAGTTCTTTTCCCAGATCTGGTTCACCACCGCTAACACCCTCTCTTCCTCTCGGCTGAGGGACGCGGGTGGTGGGGCCGAGAGAAGATCCCTGCTGAGGCTGGTGTCAGGATCTACCAACTGTGGAGGAGGGAGGCCAGACAAAAGTCCCGGTGCAGGAGGGGCCGCCACCGTCTCCGCTGTGTTGGTTGTTGGACCAGTGGGGGGTGAATGGGGCAGGAAACGAGGAAACAGTGTGATTGACGGGCCCCCTAGAAAGCTCACAGTCCCTCTCAGGAAATCCAGTTGGCAGCCCGTCGCTCTCATGAAGTCCAGGCCCAGGATACACGGGTCTTGGACGGCAGCCACCCAGACAGGGTGACGGAGTGTCTTCTCTCCTACCGTCACCAGCAGCAGTCCTCTGCCCCTCATGGGAGCCAGCTCCCCTGTAACTGTGCGTAACTGCACCAAGGTGGGTTCCAGCTGGGTTCCCTCTGGAAGCACATCTGGCCTCACCACAGTCACTGTTGAGCCTGTATCCACTAGCGCTGGACAGGGCACCCCCTCCACCAATACAGTAATGTAGCAGGCGTCTCCTGACGATGCCCGCCCCACTGCGACCACTGGCTCCCATCCCAAATAATCTGAGCCAACTGCTCCGGGGAAAGGTGGGGCCTGCTCCTCCTGAGGTGGGGCGTCACACAGCGGCGGCAGGTGCGGTAGCGGTCGTGGTTCCAAAGGGGCAGGTGTTTGGGACCGCATATCCCCTTTTATGCAGTCCCCGGGCCATTTCCCTGCGACTTGCGGGTCTTGGGGCACCCCCTCCGCAGATGACCCGTCTGGCCGCACCCCCAGCAGACCCTGGGCTCTGGGTGAGGTGTGTTCGACGCCTGCAGCGCCACGGCTCTGATCAGTCCAGTCACCTCATCCACCCACGCAGGCCTCCCCTCACTCGGGCGGCTGCCTGATGTCGACCTCACAGCGAGCAAGCCCCCCTCTTGCCCGCCAGCTCCATCCCCACCCCACACATTCTCCCTCTCCAACGCCATCTCCAGAGCTGCCCGCAGTGTCTGTGGGTGTTGGAGCTGTACCTGCACCCGCAGCTCCTTGGGGTGAAGCGCTCTTATGAATCGATCACGGGCCAGCTCGCTCTGTACCCCGGGGGGCATGTGGGCATATGCCCGCCTTGTCAGCATCTCGATCTCACTAGCCAACATCCGCAGGGGTTCCCCTTCCCTCCTGCTCCGCTTACTCAGTTCGTTTCTGAGGAGACCTGGCTGCTGACACTGACCAAACTGCCTCTGTAGCGCCCCCACCAGGGCCCCATAGTCACGTCTTTCGTCTGGGCTCAGCAGCAGTAGACAGGACGAAGCATCATCTGTGAGGCACAAAGCCAGTTGCAGCGCCTTTGTGTCCGCCGACCAGCCTCCAGCCTGAGCAAGCAGCTCGAACTGTGCTAGGAAAGCTTCCCAGTCAGCTCTACCAGAGAACTTGGGGACCTTCACTAAAGAAGCCACTGCCGGGCAAGGAGCGTCCCCATCTGCACCACCAACCGGCACCGGGAGGGCACTTCCGGTGTAGCGCGGTGCGTCACTTCGGGTTGGTCGCGTAGCGGCGTGAACCGCCGATGTCGGCGATAAGCCGGCCTGTCTCGCCATCCTCACCGTCGCCTCTCTCAGCTGACGTCTCGCCTCGATTGTAGCCGTCTGGAGCTCACTGGTGTGGCCATCCATCCACCCTCCAGCAGCCGCGCCATCGTCGTCGGATGTCACCTCCGACTTTACCTTCTTCCCCCGCTTAGCATCCATAGCGCGGACGGGCTAATAGCGGCTAATAGCGACTAGCAGTTCAAAAGCACCACGGAAGACAAAAAAAGTCCCACCGAGTGTCTTCTTGTGTTCGAAGTCACTTCTGACACCAATGTAACGCTTCTCAAAAACAGGTCCGACACAGGACTGGTCTTCTGGCGTTGTTTTTATTCAGACTCGGACTTGTACAGGCATCTCATTCAAAAACCCACCAATAACTACAAAGTGCCTACAACTTCCGGATCACTTCCCAATAACCCCGGAACACTGCCCCCCTCCCTCTCTCTCTACCTGCCCACAGCCCACACACACACAGATCGAGAGAGATACTGCAGCAATTATAACTGACGCCGTTACAATATCACCAAATAAAAAAATAAAAAAGATGTTTCGTTTCGCTGAGTTGCTTTGGTTTCCTGTACACAAACAAGGAGGGAATATAGTGGGACTGGAAACTGGTAATGTGTCAAGCTTAGCTATTACAGTGCCAACCGGCCTTAAGGTGAAGTTTTACATGGCAGCATGGGCTCCCACATCTAAGAGACAAAATTATATAAAAACAAGAAAGCCAATTTGAAACCATTCTTTTTTGTTGCTGTTGTTTGTTTTTTTTCTCATCTACTTTTACACTGACAAAAAGCGCCATAAACCTTGAATTTTCGGAAAGTGGCCCATACTTTGGAATCAAGGAAATATATTTACTACGCTGCAATTGCTGACAATCTGTTTCAATTTCTTCTATCTTTGCTCTATGTCAGCAGTAAAATGATAACTTTAATCTGTAGATAATAAACTAAACACACCTCCAGTGTTTAAATATGACATTGCTGAATTGTTTGTGTATCAAGTCATATTAAGAAGAACTTTATTGACCCCCCGAAGGGAAATTCAATTGTCTGTTGTCTCACGTAATATGTCTCCAAAGGTTATCTATTATTTACATAAAAGTTATAAAGTCTGATGGCTGTTGCTACAAAAGATCTTCTGAATCTTTCTGTCCTGCAGCGAAGAGAGAGGAGCCCTCCACCACCACTGGCCCTTTGGTCCATCAAGGTGTTGTGAAGTGGGTGTTTTTTAGAATAGTCTCCACCTTCCTCAGTGTAGATCTCTCCACCACATCATCCACAGAGTCCAGCTTGAGTCCTACCACAGAGCCAGCCTTTTTCACCAGTTTGTTAAGACATCTTGCATCTTTGTGTTATTAGAGATATCGCCAAGTTGTCTTATGTAATGGATGTTTATTGGCACAGCGTTGCTTATCTTTACATCCCTTTAATGGGTTGATGAAAACAATAGGTGCTTATTTTTGTGAGAGGCCTAGGAGAGCAGCCTGTTATGAGTGTAGCCAACACACCAGAGAGCTGGATGTCTCCATGGAAAAAATAGGCTCTGACTATCTTTCAAAGCAGGATGAAGGAGTTTAACAAACTGACATCCTGGAGCTGATGAAGTCCTCCTATCAGCCGCAGTGTCATGTGGTTTTACTGAAAGCCAGTATGGTAAGAAAACCTTTATCCTGGGTTTGGCAAACTTAATGCACTTCATCTTTCACGCAAGAACTTTTAGTGTATTTAGTCATTTGCTTGTTAGGAGTGACATTGGCTGCACCCTGCTCACATGCATAGATAGAGACTCTATCAACCAGAGGCCATCATTGGGACTTTAGTTGCACCTCCCCCGATAGAGATATTCAGTTTTTTATGGAAGCTGAGACTATCTGAAAACAGTTACTCCTCAACAACGATAGCAGATGTTTCCTACGCATGCTCCTGACCTCCTGGTACCCCCAATGCCCCCGTATCTAACAAAGATTGTTGAGCACTAAGATGCTCCCCACTTTTAACATTCATTACATGGGCAACCTGACCTAATTTAACCTAAACTTGTGAATGCAGAAAATAAATAAATAATTTAACATGTTTCCAAAGATTTTTATAAGTGGCTTAGAGTCTAAGCAGGGATTCCACGATAGAGTCCTGTCTATTTTTAATGCAGTGCTGCGTGAAGGCCTGAAGATCAGAGCCATCCAGTATTGGTTTTGGTCTTTGTCCCCATCTTAACAATATATATATATACACACGTGGACAAAATTGTTGGTACCCCTCAGTTAAAGAAGGAAAAACCCACAATTCTCACTGAAATCACTTGAAACCTACAAAAGTAACAATAAATAAAAATTTATTGAAAATTAAATAATCAAAATCAGCCATTACGTTTGAAATGTTGATTAACATAATTATTTAAAAAAAACAAACTAATGAAATAGGGCTGGACAAAAATGATGGTACCTCTATAAAAGACTGAAAACTATTTGACCAGAGTGACATGATTAACTCAGGTGTGTCCTTTAATTGACATCACAGGTGTTTCCAAACTCATAATCAGTCAGTCTGCCTATTTAAAGGGAGACAAGTAGTCACTCTGCTGTTTGGTGAAAAGGTGTGTACCACACTGAACATGGACAACAGAAAGCGAAGGAGAGAATTGTCCCAGGACATCCGAAAAAAAATTATAGACAAACATCTTAAAGGTGCAGGCTATAAGACCATCTCTAAACAGCTTGAAGTTCCTGTGACAACAGTGGCTCATATTATTCAGAAGTTCAAGACCCACGGGACAGTAGCCAACCTCCCTGGACGTGGCCGCAAGAGGAAAATTGATGACAGATTGAAGAGACAGATCGTTCGAATTGTATCCAAAGAGCCCAGGACAACCTCCAAAGAAATTAAAGGTGAACTCCAAGGCCAAGGTACATCAGTGTCAGATCGCACCATTCGTCGTTGTTTGAGCCAAAGTGGACTTCATGGGAGACGACCAAGGAGGACACCACTGCTGAAAAAAAATCATAAAAAAGCGAGACTGGAATTTGCAAAAATGCATGTTGACAAGCCACAAAGCTTCTGGGAGAATGTCCTTTGGACAGATGAGACCAAACTGGAGCTTTTTGGTAAGGCACATCAACTCTATGTTCATAGACTCAAAAACCAAGCATATGAAGAAAAGAACACTGTCCCTACGGTGAAACATGGAGGAGGCTCAGCAATGTTTTGGGGCTGCTTTGCTGCATCTGGCACAGGGTGTCTTGAATGTGTGCAAGGTAAAATGAAATCTGACGACTATCAAGGCATTCTGGAGAGAAATGTGCTGCCTAGTGTCAGAGAGCTTGGTCTCAGTCGCAGGTCATGGGTCTTCCAACAGGACAACGATCCAAAACACACAGCCAAAAACACCCAAGAATGGCTGAGAGAAAAGCGTTGGACTATTCTAAAGTGGCCTTCCATGAGCCCAGATCTGAATCCCATTGAACATCTGTGGAAGGAGCTGAAACATGCCATTTGGAGAAGACACCCATCAAACCTGAGACAACTGGAGCAGTTTGCTCATGAGGAGTGGGCCAAAATACCTGTTGACAGCTGCAGAATGCTCATTGACAAATACAGAAATCGTTTAATTGCAGTGATTGACTCAAAAGGTTGTGCAACAAAATATTAAGTTATGGGTACCATAATTTTTGTCCAGCCCTATTTCATTAGTTTGTTTTTTTTAAATAATTATGTTAATCAACAATTCAAAAGTAATGGCTGATTTTGATTATTTAATTTTCAATAAATTTTTATTTATTGTTACTTTTGTAGGTTTCAAGTGATTTCAGTGAGAATTGTGGGTTTTTCCTTCTTTAACTGAGGGGTACCAACAATTTTGTCCACGTGTGTGTGTATATATATATATATATATATATATATATATATATATATATATATATATATATATATATATATATATAAGATTTTATTTTATTTTCAGAATTTGCATAGAACCATACATCATTTTCATTCAACTAAGGTAGAAAATGACAAGAAAAGGATAAAACATGAGGGGGGAAAAAAAGACATGACAAAAAGAAGGGTAAACAAAGAAAAAACCTCAACAAAAACAGCACAACAATGTGTCATCAATGAAAGAAATATGTGTCTTAAAAAAACAAACAAAAAAATATATCACCAGTCAGCTCAGTCTGGGACCCCCTAAAATGTCGTCTCCCCTCCGTATAGTTTCACTTAGACCTTTAGGCAAGTAATCCATAAGGGGCCGCCATGTGTCCATATAGATATCATCATTTCCTTTTAATTTGGCACTTAATCGGTAAAACTCTAAAAATTTCTTTGTACCGCTGAGTTACAGTGGGAGGTTTGTCACTAGTCCAATTAAATAGTATACATTTTCTGGCCAACAATAACAGTTTATGAAGTAATTTTGATCTTCTCACACCCATAACTCTATTTGTAGGTGGCAGCCCCAATAGAAACTGGCCTGGATCTTTACATAACTTGTTTTTGAATATTGCTGTCACTTCCTTAGACACACATGACCAGAACTTTGATATTCTTTGACAGCTTCAGAAGCAGTGTATATATGTTCCATTTGTTAACTTACATTTAAGGCACAATGGTGATCTATTGGGGTCAATTTTGTTCATAACATGAAGTGTCCTGTCCCATTTCTCTGAATTTATTGCTGAGAAACAGAGAGTGAGTGGTCTGAATATATCCCTCCCAAGCATCTTCATTCTATACACTTTGAAGGTCCTCCTCCAATTGCTCAACAAGGTCTCAACTATTTTGGAATTTGCAGCTTGCAACAAGATTTAAAATGAGCATGAGCAAGTTTAGGCATGATACCACACCCTGCACCAACAGCGTTCACTGTCTGTAACAAGAGGCTGTGCTTGGTTTTGGGTAGGACCAGACCATCTCATGTGTGAGGAGTTTAGTGATACAAATGCTTTTAAAACAAGTAAAGATTATAAAAAAATAAAAGACTTTATATAAATAGCTTGGATAAATATTTGTCTCCATAGACTGTATAATAAATGGATGTAACACACTTATTTATGTAGTTTTAAAGCTTGAGGTTTGTAGTGTTTCTGTAGCCTCAAGTTGACACTCAGTGGGCAACAGTTTTTAGTACTTCCACATCAGCTTTATTTCTCGAGGTCATTCACTATGGTTCTTGTTTCCTATTGTCTTCAGTTTGACAGTTTGATTCTTATATTTTAGAAAAAAAGGAACAATTACATCCTGTAATAAGTACCTCGCTGATGTTCACCTCATGCTGAGATGACTGGCAGGTTGTCACTCCGGGCTTCTTTTGCTGTCATAAAATGATAATTAAAAAAAGATACTCTGCTGAGAGTCTTTTGTTTATCCTTACCTGAACAGAATGAACTGGATTGTGAGAGACATGACTATTCAATCTTTTGTAAGCTGAGAAGTAAAATGAATACTGTGACAGTCATTTTATCCCAGAACCACAGAACAAAACCCCCTCATTTTCTTGGAATCAGTTGTAATGTAGTCTCACCAGTGCTCATTTGATGTGGAAGTGAAACATATTTATACACCCGAAGCTTGAGGCAAGAATTTGCATTAAATCTCACCGATCCGTCAGCAGAATGAATCTGCTGCCATTTATTTGGAGAACACAAAGAGTAACAGGCAGCTTGACTGACACAGCAGGTAGGAGACCTGCCCCGGTTTTCTGCTCCTTTCACAGCTCTACTCTGATAACAAGGTTACACTGGCAGCAGCTCAGCATCTATCACATCCAGATATTGATGTCATTGAGGCTGTACCAGTCCTTAACAGATCTGACAGTAGTGACTCAGAATAACCCTGTTTATCAAGACATGGGAGGAAATAGTTCCCTTCAGTGCCCCCATCTCTAATTACATTGGTGTAAGACATTAAATAATTCAGATATAAAGCTGTTAATTTCTCAATAATCCTTTACTTTATAACTGTGATAACACTGATAATGACTATCAGAGCTAAAGCATCTGCTTGTTTACATTATTTTTCTTCGCCAGTATGCATTAAACAGTCAACAAGGACATTGCACATTTAAACAGTAGCTTAACTGCAAAGCAGGAGGCAGAAACCTGTACAAGAGGAGAGCCTATAACATTGCATCTAATGCGGGGAAACTGACCAAGCTGCCCTTTTCATGTGAACATTTTTTTTTTTTCTTTTTTTTTTCTGCTTGAGAATGTTTTAGAGACTGATAAATACCTACCCCCCTAGCCTGGAATCACCAGACCAGTTTACCTTGGTGGATGGGTCAAACAGACAGCAGCGTACAGAAGAAGGGAACATCATATGTGCAGTGGCTCTATTGTGTTTCTTTTAAATCATCAATAGTGGAAAAGCTTCAGCTTAAAGGAAAAGGATTGGTCCAGTTTATGTGGACCAATAAGAATGACAGCAGTCCCAGAACTGCACGCTGGCAAAAATGAACATGAACTGGCTAATGGGTCTGTCAGGCCACCTACCTTCCTGTATGAAGTCAGAATCGAACAGAAATAATATGTTGGTCCTTTTAAGAACCACATGAATTAGTTCACTCTTAATTTTTACTTATTTGGCTGAAAACCTGATTCTGATCAACCTGACCCCGTTATCAACAGTAAAAGCACTGACAAGGACACCATGATCAGAGACGATCACAAGAGGTTTGCTGAAACTAGGGCAGGCTCTCTGTCATTTGGTATAAGCTGTATTGATCTGGGGCGTTTTTTTTTTTTTTTTTTTTTTTTTTTTTTCCCCTGGCCTTGGCATTATGATACAAACAAACCTATTTAAAATGATTGTCAGTCTTAAGGCTTGTCTTACGCAAAACAGGTTGTTAATGATGTGAAAACTGTCCACAGCTGATAGGTGTCAATCCCAAATATGAAGCAAGATAAACACGATTGCAAGGCAAATGAGCATATTTAGCTAAGGAGCTACCGACCAGGTTACATGGAGTGATTCCTGCTGACTTTCTCCCTGTCAACTTTATTCTGCTACAGACAGGAGGACGAGTGAAACCCACAGACATACACAATTTAACTAGTTTCTGCTCTTTTCCACAGTCCATGAAAACCTGGATGCAGAGCTCCATCTGAGGCTTTGTCTTTCCCTCAAGTGTATTTGTCTGTCTGTCTGTGTGTTTGTCTGACTGTGTGTCTGGGGGTATTTACTTTGAGCAGATGTTAAAGTCAGTCAATGTATACAGTGTACTGTAGACTATATAACTTAATGATGATTATTGTTGTTGTAGTTGTTGTTTGCAGAAGTTGTTAAGTTCCCAGCATGAATCTTGTTGTCAGTGACCCTGTGAGATACTCAGTCTGTGAGTATCTTAAAGTCTTAGTCTGTGACTAAAAACTGTGACTTGTTGGCACACCATCTTCAGATGTGAGAAGGCGTCAAATGTCAGCCTAAAAAGTGTTCCAAAGTTTTCTGGTGTATACCAAACATTAAATGATGTGAGAACAACTTTTACTTTGACACCTGGTCTTCATTTTTTTTTTTTTAACAAACCTGCTGATTTTATGAACTTCTGGGGGTGTTTGTCGCCAGGAGAAACTCTTTGTGCTTTAAGGACACAGTCGTCTGAAGTGGTGCTGCTCTACCTGAAAGAAGAGTGGCAGTGATGTGGTGTAAAGAAATGATTGGCAACTTCAAATGACATTTAACCAGTTTATGGACATTTTTGCAATCTCTCAATCAAATGATACCACAACTTTATACCACAATAGTGTCTACCATATGCTGAATCTCCAGTAAGGTTAAAAAAAAAAAAAAAAAAAAAAAAACATATCAAACAGGTCACATGAGCAGCCATCACTGGGATCATACATAATGAAATCATCCCTTTAACAAAAAAAAAAAAAAAAAAAAAAAAATGTGATAACAGATTTGAAAATGCCCAGAGAATATGCATTAAGGAGGATTTTTTAGATCAAGTTTAATGCATAAATCTAAAATCCTTCAAACAGAAAATACAAAACCATAAACAAAGTCAAAGCAAAAACATATACATACAATTTTAACTGTTGTTCATGACCATATGCACAAAGAAACCTTAAGTTAAATCTAATATCTGTTGAGGGGACTCAAAATGATCCAAGATTATTGACATCAATGCTCTTTATGTCCTCTTAATGGGGATGTAGTACCCCTCACTTTAGATTTACAGGTGTCTTTTTCTTAGCTGTTTTCAAAAGTTCTCAAGAGTTCAGATACTGTGACAGTCTGCATTCCACTGGATCACCATCATAACAAGCACAAAACCTTACATGTGGGTACAGCAAAAGCATTCCCATGTACATCAATCTCATCCCTGTTGTTTAGCCTCCAACACATCCTTGTAGGTATGCACAGCAGTGAACCAGACAATCAGCAAACATCACGTAATCAATCAGTTGTGCTTTATATTCTTGTCACTGAAATTTTTTATCCAAATCAGACTTCAAAACAATCCTTAAAAACTCATCTATTGACCACAGAATACAACAATCATGTCTGCAGTCTTCAGAGCAGCGTCTGCAGGTTATCTCAGGGCAAACCAGGTAAAAGCAAACATTCATAACACCTGAAAAAGCTTCATAGCAGCTGCACAGGACATTTATTACAGTTGACTTCACGATCTCATGCTGATTGTGGAATAGGCCAGCTTTATCGTCAGTAGATTAGACACAGACTGAAACTGTGTGCCAGCTTCAGAGATGAAAATGTCAAAGCATGCCTCCTCAGGTGTGTTTTAAATGAGGTTGGAATAAAAGAACCTTCATCCAGCTACTCCACCTAAATATCTCAGAACATGTTGTTGGCCCAGAGTATGTGTGCATACTACCTTGATAGAGAGTAGAGGAGTTTCATCTTCAGGTTAATACTGTCTGTTCGTACTGCTGAAGCGTAGAGACATGGCTCTCAAGTGATAAACTGCATGCTGATGTACACTTTCATCACCTCTCCTTGTTACGCTCCACAGAATTAAACTATAATGGATTAAAGTTGACTATTGGGAATTCACTCAAACTAACTAGCTATGCAGTTCATCGAAGTAACTCCTGTGCGAGAAATGAACAACTGTTGATGCTTTGAGAAGTGACAGCGTAGCTGGAGGCAAGATGAGGCAAAACTGGAGAGAAACATGAATCACCATCATGTATTAAAAAAGTGAAATTCTATCGAAAAATCTTTCTTCACTGCCTATAATCACAAATTAAGCCAACTTTGGTTAAACCAAGCAGCAACCTGCAGTCTGACAACTGAAGCTGTTGCAGGAGTAAAAAAAAAAAACTTCCATTCCCCAAGAGTCCACTTTAGGCTTGCTGCAAAAGCACCAAAAAGTGCATATTAACTCATTTTTAGAGCAAAAATCAACATGCTCTTAGATCTCTTTTCTCTACCAGGACACTGTATGGGCAGTGACATTTTTTCAAAGAATCTTGAGTTTAAAAAATCCTAAACTTACAACTAGGGAAAGCCAGAAGCACGGCTGACTTAAGACAGACAGGCACACTGTAGCTGTCATTCCAACCAAAGATAATCCAACCAAAGTGCTCATGGGTTAAATATATTCTTCATACCTGATCAGGTGGATGACATTACCAACTTTACCAGTTATCATTACCCTCTAATTAGGGTTTGGGGAAACATTCAGAGAATTTTGTTTTTTTGGGATAGTTAGTTGATAAATGTTAGGACTTACAAACTAGGACTTTGTCTGGCCATTCAACTTTTATTGGTCCAATTGAATCACCCACCACTGAGCACACAGGTCAGGCAGTCTGCTCCTGTTGATCAGTGTTGGCTTACATTCCTTGTCCTGTAACCTCACATATTCAGAGAGATGTGTGATTTGCTGACATTGTCAAAAACAAGCACAAAAACCGTCTGCATGTCCTGCATGGTTCAGGTTCAGCGTAATAAAACCTATTTCAACAGCCTCGCTAAAACACAACTGACGCAACAGGTCATAAAGAGAAGATAATGAACTGATGAAAGGAAACATCTGACCATTTGCATAATTTGGGTCAATAACAAGTATAGGCTACACCGTTCCAGCTGCTAAAAATGTTAAAAATGGGTCAACATTTAAAATTTTGAGCCTCTGGTCATGCAGAAAGTTTTCTGATGCATATGATGTGCATTTATTTTAGTACAAACTGAGAACTGACAGCTTAATGCCAGTCGTAGGCTGGGTTTTCTTTAAACTTATGTTAAGTTTGAGTGGGAGTCTCCCTGGGGTGAAGTAGATGAGGGAGGAGGTAGCATAAAACATGCTTTTGGGATAAGAAGAACCCTAAGATATGACAGACTTTCAACCTTTTTTTTAAATATTTTTTTTATTTTATATATATATATATATATATATATATATATATATGTATACATGTGTGTGTGTGTGTGTATGTAGTGCAGTCTCTTTTTTCTGTCTTGATATCTCACCTCTTATTTGTACGATTGCACCTCAGGGCCATGGGTGAATATGCAGATGCAGGCTATTGAAGTCACTGGGGCTAACAGTGTGTTGACCAGAAGAACAATAACCCAATGTGCTTTAAGCTACACTGTAGATAAGCATCAACGTGCATCAAACAAGAGGCACAATTTTTTTTTTCATCAAGTGCTTCTTTGTCTGGTAAAAACTGGGTGTTCACCTCTCTGCAGGTGACCAAACTTTTCAAAATGATGCGTGGTAGACCTAAGACTGTCTTGTCTGTTGTCTGTCATCTTTCAGCTGACTGACTACCAATCCGTTTCTAATCAGTCTTTGACCACCTGTCCATTCTCAATGGGACAATTAAAGATAATTATGTATGATATCTGTTTCTTTCCATTGTTTCTTCACCACACATTTGATGCAGCTTTTGTCTCGAACTCCTAGCCTTGTGTCTTCATCTGGACTGCTTATTTTTTATTCACAGCTCATTCTCTCTTCCTCCTTTTTTGCCCTGATCTTCAAAGGTTCTTTTAAAGGAATTATTCTGCACTCAAACTCACTCTTCATTGGTTTAGATCACACCATACAAAATAATTCTGCCCTAGTTTCAGATGGCATCATTTTACCATCAGAGAACTCAGCAGACACAGCCCAGCTACAAAGTCTTATGGGGATTTTGCTCCATCCTGACGTACAAGGACATCACACTCATTGTAAAACTGTGACTCCCACACACTATCTCCCACACACTATCTAACCCTGGAAAATATTTCTTGGTAATGTTTTGGTCCTGGGCCTTCGTCAAGCAAACTAATTGTGGGTAAGGATTATTATCTCCAGGTATAATGCTCACTGTTCAGGTTTAGTATCCAATTTAATATTTATTTGACTTTTAAGATCAATCTGTAAACTATCTCTAGTATCAGCATGCATTCCTATGTTTAATTTCTTGTTTTGCTGATTGTTAAGTCTTTATTCAGGATCTTGAGTTTTGTTGTTTTCTATCAAGTTTATTGACTCATACCCATAGACTGTATATACTATGGACAACTTTGTTCCGCCTTTCGTCATTATATGAATTTGAAGCTGAATTGCTCTCGGTATTTACAGGATTTTCTCCACTTCCTGTATGCATTTCCTTGTATGCATTTGGCGGGAGAGTTGCCAAGAGTCGCTGTGATGACGCTCGGCTCAAACAGTATCTCCCCCAGGTAAGCTACGCAATCTTCGTACTCCCACAGGCTGTATCAAGTGTCAATCATAGGAAACATGAACCCCCTAATAACATTTAAAGTGGAGCTGCACAGAAAAAAAGAGGACTTGAGCACAAACCAGTCTTACAATAACTACATCACAACCAGTGGGGAGAAAAAAATTATATTCTATGTGATTCATTTCTAAAGTTTGTCCACAGCTCCATAAGGATTGAAGGAGGAGGCAGGATTCTCGGTGCTGTTCTCACAGTGGCTTCACCCAGCGAGGAGGCAGGCAGTGTCCAATTTATCTATCTCTCTCTGTGCTCACACCTCTTACTATTATGGTGATCAGCTGCAGGCTCACAGCCATAACACTTTTTCAGATGTCCTGCCTTTTCTCAAAAACTGTTTGCATTGCCAGTAGATGTTAGATGGTGTATGGGAGTTTTATAATTTTCCATTTTTTGGTTATCTTGCTGCTCTCCAACACACCTGTCCTGTGAAAAAGATGTGCTAAGCCTTTTTCATTTTCATGTTATGAGCACTCCCATCCAGAAAGAGACAAAGGAGTATTGCTCATGGACCTCACCTAGATATTTAAAGATGATTCAGTTATGCTCCATGATTCAGATGTACACCCCACCCATGTCACTGTCTGTGAGGGGGAGCTGGACATGACCCATGCCATAAAGCAGGTTCAGAAACCAGGTTTTATCAGGTAACAGGAAATATCATAGCAGGGTCTCTTAGGGGTCAACATGATTTTAGTTGTTAAAGGCAGGAACTAGTTCTACTTGGATGCCTTCTTTGCATGAAAAATGCAGAAATAACTGTAATCTGGCCACACAGAGATCAGATAAATGCATTGACTTGATTTAGTCTGTGATAGCCAAAATATATTTTTCATGCTGCAAAACAAGCTGTGTTCAATGGGATTGGTGGGATTTTAAGACACTGAAATAAAGTCAATTGAGAACTTCTTGGATGATTCGGCTTTATCATTCTTTCAAAAATCTGCTGAAATTTAAAGTGGTGAAGTTACAGAAAACTAACATTAAAAACAAAGGATGGAGATTGTGGTTGAGGGCGGATCCAATTTATCGCTAATATTATTTAAATTGACTAAAATGCGTTTGCACTCCCAAGGAGCACCGCACACTATTTGGTACTGTAACTGTAAGGCGTCACAATGTGATGTGTTTTCTGTGATGTCACTTTTCAAAAACATTGTACTCTAATGTAAAACTGCATGCGATTAGATTTAGTGACAAAAATATGTCAGCCTCTGCTGCATTAGGTGGCAATAGTCCTCTTTTCTTAACATTGGACCATCTACTTGTCTGACCTATCACATCACATATAAATTTGGGAGAAGCTCACTGGATGTGTCAAACACTGACATTTAATACTCTGTCCACTTGACGGTTGGTGGAAATGAGATGCATGTTATTCAATATCAAGAAGCAAAAACCTATGCCAACCTCTGTCTACACATTTATGGAGATGTGCTAATTTGAGGCCAATTGCATGTACACATGTAAGATGAAATCACTCCACATTATCCAGGTATCTGGGTTCAAGGTCAGGGGAATTCAACTAAGGGCCTGATCTACTAAAGGTTTGCATGTGCAAAAACGTGCAAACTTGATAGTGCGGGCAAAGCTGATCTACTAACTGGGTGCACCGAGGATTGCGTCTGTCAAATGAGCTAAACAGTGCGTGCAATCCATGTAACGTGTTTGCCTTCATGAATATGCAGATTGTATGTAGATCATTAGACCACGCAAAATTCTGGGGAGCGCAAATGCAAATAAAATCATTTAGCACCTACAATGTGATTTTTCAAACCCCAGAATCCGATTGGGGTTGCTGTTTTGCATCTATATTTAGCATGTTTGAAAGGCACGTGCAAACTGGCACAGCATTATACACAAATGGCTGCAGTAATTGTGGGGAGAAGGAGGCAAATGTGCAATGATAGACAATAGAGAGAGAGAGTCCTCTGTCACGTTTTGGAGACTGAGTGCAGCGGAGCTCCTTGTCTAAAAGATTGTTTTTTATTTAGTTTTTCTGGTAAATGACGGTTTTCCATAAATAATATGGTCAAACATGGACCACATGAAAATAAGTTACCTGTTTGTCTTACTGCTTTTAAATTGCTTTGATCCCTTTTTTGTTTCTAATATATTTTCTTGCATCTGTAAAGCACTTTGAATCGCCTTGTGTATGAATGGTGCTAAACAAAACAACTTCCTGTGCCTTTTATGCAGTTGCTGGCTTCCCCAAAACAATATGAGCAACTCCATGGCTTCAAACTTCCTTTTTTGGCTATAAACTCTCTGCTCTCTTAAACTCTCCATGGTGACAGCCAATTGCGCACACAAAATCCTCGTTTATAGAGGGTGGTCCGCACCACTTTTGCACCTGTTATCAATTGTGCACCTAATGATAGTTGATCACCCGCAACACGCACACTAATAGCACGTGCAATTTTTTAATTTGCATATGCAATTTAACGTTCGCTGTTTGGGATCTTAGTCGATCAGGCCCTATGTGTGGTTTCAGTCAGCCCAGCATGTTTACATAGATTTTAAAAAGTCCAATATTAATCCGTTTTGTTGTTTTTACATCATGTCTACCTGCTTACTCAAATCCAACATAAGGTTGTAACTCTAAAACATGGCTGTGGTTTAAACGAATGAGTAAATAGATATATAAATGACAGAGACTATGATAGTCTTTGCAGTGCCATGACACAAAAGAGCTCACATCACCTCTTTTTGATCAAAGATAATGATGTTAAATGTGTTAGTTTTGAGTAAATAATGAAGCTGCACACTGACCATCACTGTTTTTTTCTTTTTTTGTAAAGGGCTCTTCATATTCAGTTGTTTGCTGTGAAGCTGCTATGACTCTGTGATTAGGTGTTTCTGAAAAAGAGTGCAGGATTTTTTGTGTACATTTGTTGATTTTCTACACACACTACCATGGAAATAAAAATTTGGATGCACTATGTTATAGGACTTTGCCTGAGAAATCATCATGGTGTACTATCTATAATTCCTGTGTGTTTATCATGAAGGCTGTGTTACTCTGTTTGCATACAACTGTAAAAATACAGTAAAATTCAACAATTACGTTGCATTTTTTCCCTTTTTTTGTCATTTACTTAAAAAAGCTTAATGGTATTGTACAGATATTGAACGGGACATGACACAATAATAATCTGAATGTACACTTCAATATTGGGCAATAAACAGTCATCTATCGACAGTTACATGTACTTTTTTTTTCTTTTTCCCTTTCCACATAAAAAAAAAAAAAAAAAAAAAAAAAAAAAACAGTTTTGGGGACACACAACTCAGTAGCTCTACCATCTTCCAATTAGTGCATGATTCTTATTTTCCCCTCACACCAATCCACGCCTCTCAGTTGGGGATCTGAAAGAGAGCAGACTCTGAAGAAAAAAAAGACAAGAAAAGAAAAAAGTAAATGAAGGGTGTAAGACTGCCGCTTTTGGGTTTCCTTCCTTCTTACAAGACTAAGAGTCTGTTCTTGTTGTTCAATGCAGAGAGGAGCTTGGAGGTTTTTCATTTCACATCAGAACTTCAGCAGGTAGAGTGAGGTTACAGTCAGCATAAGACATCCGGAGCAACGGTGCAACACGGCCGCCCCGTTCACATCATGCATTGCGCCGGGACCTGCAGGAAAACAACAGACCCATCCAAAATGTAGTCATTCTGACAACTTCAGATTTGTGACATGTTAAAACAAAACCTAAAATAAACTTCAGAAAGGACACTTAAGTCATCTGTTTGGATTTAATTATACTGTTACTTTTCAGTTAAATACCAAATCACAAAGAGCTCAGGGTGAATCCACTCTCAATGAGAGGAAAAGTTGATTGGTCTGTCTGTTATCTGGCTTCCTTACAAATTAGCTGTCTTTGATTCAGTGACTATTCTGGTTGGTCACACCAGTTCTGAATAGCAAGAGAGACATTGGCTGGGCTATCAACTCTACAGAAAAATGTGGAATGAGATTTGGTAGAGCCAACCAAAACTTCGCTGCATACACAGCATTTTTTTTATTCGGTCCACTCAGGATCCTCACCATACAGCAAAAACTTTTACTACTTACCGTTCATCAGTGGTTCTCAGTGTATTACACTTAGTCAGAGTGTACAAATAGAACCAATCAACCCAAAAGTAAGATACAAGACACAGTGTGGCTCATTATGTGCATGTTAAGTTTGGGATTCTGTATAAAAAGTCATCAAATAGTAAACAGATCTGTAGAATACAGACTTGTTGCAAGAACCATTTGAATAAAAATGAAAAAAAAAAAAAAAAAAGAGCTATATAACGTTTGAACATTTTTGTACATCCCCACACTTCATGTAGCCAACACAAATTTGAAGTCCCCCTTAGTCAACGTGAGAATTTCCCACTCAGCTGGAGAAGTTGTGCATTATGCTATTTCAAGCTGAACAACTAATGGCATTAAGCAAATGTGGATTGCTTTACAGCATAACTTTGGCAGAACAATGTGGATGTCTCTCTGCCACCTCAGTGGAGACTGCTAAGTTGTAACTAGTGGTTGGGTCTTTGTAGTGACAATGCAACAACAGTCTCTGGTTTTGAGCTTCACCCCCTTGCTGGTTTTGAAGGTTAAACTGATTAATTACGTGTGGCATCTGTCCATACCTGTCAAGTTTTGGTTTGGAAAAAAGGGGAAACTTTTTCTAATTGTTTCATCAAATTGCAAATGCTTTTGGATATGCATCAAATAGCTTTCATACAATTCTCTGCTGTTGTATAACATGATCATTTGCTTCTGTCAAAATGAACTATACTTTTGTATGTTGAATAGTCATTCCATATAACACAGAGGGCTCTATGTTCATGCCTCGCCGGCGCCGATAAGGCATGCCCAAGCACACTTTGGTATTTTGGCCCGGCGTAAGTATTCCCCTTCCTAACTCAGCTCCTCCCAGCTGCGGAAGTCGTAGGGAGGGAGGAGAGAAGGCGTAGAGTGGATTTAACACAGCCAAGACCTGTTTTTGCCTATCACACCAGCTCCTCTCCTCTCCTTTAAATCCAGTACAGTAAAGTACAGGGTGCGCCACCCTCCCCGCAGTGCCGGCTGGCACGAAAATAGAGCCCAGATACTCCTCATTTTTTGCTTGAATCATTACATACCAAAATGTTGAATTACTTCTCAAAATCTGTCAGACAGATTTTAAACATGTCTTTATTATTATTATTATTATTATTTTTTTTTTTTTTAACATGTCTCCTAAAATAAACAATTACTCTCAGGGAAAAATCGGTGCTCATAGACATTGGTGTCAGGACTTCTTATTTTGATCACACTGACACTTTAATTGACATGAATACTTGATTTTGGGGTGCAAACTATTCATTTTGTGCAAGTGACATGCTTTTGCAGGACATCAAATAGGTTTTGCAGTTTGTACTAATTGTTTTGAGAAATACATTAACTGTTGTGCAAATGTTAATTGTGATGTGAGAAATGCACCAAAATGATTAAGAAAGAGTGAAAGCATCATCACACTAAACTTCTGGTGACTTATGATGCATTTATACCAAGCATGAATAAAATCACATATATGCTCAATTGGAATGTATTGGGACATCTATATGTTGTCTGTTCACTCACTTAACGGCTCGCTCCATCCCTGTGTTTGTATTGTGATGGCAGAGGGCCCAAACACGTGTGATTGTAGGAGATGAGAGGGAGGGGTTCCTACATGTCATATTTCTATCAAACACGGCAGAGGTTGACCACATTACGAGGATCTGTTGAAGATTATCGGACCTCCTCACTCTCTTTCCTACAGCTGAGTTCTTTTTGTATTCCTGTCTCAGTGTCACAGTGTACACATTAGGAGTTTTTGTTGCTGTTGATGTCTGTTTTATTTTGTCCACAAAGATGATGACTTTTTTAAAAAAAATAGATAGATAGATAGATAGATAGATAGATAGATAGATAGATAGATAGATAGATAGATAGATAGATAGTTGTCCATGTTGCCATGGAAACATGTGAATGGCAGATGTTTAAAGGTTAAGCAGCAGTGGCAGTTTTCACATAAGAACTCAGTGTTTGGATGGTGTTTATACATTCATCATGCTTGTGTGTGTTTATCCTTACCATACAGGATTATGCTGGCATTAGTGATTCCCATGGTGTTCATGGCAACACAGGTGTAGTTTCCATAGTCTTCTTCTGAGACGTTGAAAAAGACGAGCATTGATTGTGTATCCTGATTCTCTATCTTTATCCCATTTAGTCCGTTGAAGAGCCTGTGAAGAAAGAGAAGAATAGCTTTGTAAAGGCTTCAGCTGCTGGGCATTCAAGAGAAAAAAAACATCTTTATCTTTTTTCTGTTGAATCTTTGAAACTGAGGCAGGACATGAGAGCCAGAAACAGCCTCTATAAGCTGGTGTGGATATTTCCTGAACCCATATTCTGACTAATGACCAGCTGGAGAGGCTCCACTGGATGCGCTGAAAAGTCTGATTGGATACTAGAAATCATCTCTCTGCCTCATTTGCTTCATTACCAATCAGTGGCTTTAAGGCGTCTCCATACAGCATGACGTTTAGTTAGTAAATTATGGTACAGGGTAAAATAGAAGGTTCTTGTCTATAAATCCTCAGAAAACCTCATTTGTAATGATCCTGAGAAACAGGCAGCAATAGAGTAGATACAAATAAAACCAGGCAGTTATGAATAAATAATCAGCGAAGGTTAGAGCAATGAAAAAACAAGAGTTAAAAAAGAGAAAAAAAAGCAACAAGCAGGATGAACCTCTGGCTGGCGAGTTCAGGTTTCTCTGTAAATGTGATGGAAATGAAATATACACCAACACAAGCTCTACATCCCATACATGCCTACTCTGTGCCTGTTCAAATTTAGCCGGCACTTAATTATAATATTTTGGGGGTCTGCATGATACTGTATATTGGGCTGTATTCCTTAATGTGTGGGCACATAGTAGATAAAAATAATAACTTCTGTGCTTGAATCTGTGTTTTACACTAAACATATGGGGCTCTATTTTCATGTCCGCCGGTGAGGCGGCGGACAGTGGCGGAGCCCACGCAGTGGTATTTTCGTCTGGCGGAGCCCAGCGCACAGCCAATTTGGTATTTTCGTGGACTGAGGCGCACCAAGATCCACCAAGCTGGGCGTGGATGTGCGGCAGGGGGAGGAGTTGACAGAATCAGCTGGTGCAGTGACATTTTCGGGCTCGCCGGTGGTGTATAAAGTGCGCTGAAAGCTCGCCGATTCAAACCTGGTCAGCTTTCAGCGCAGGCGGAGCGCAGCTGGTCTTGTGGTATTTTGGTAGACCTGCGGCGTATTGGCATACGTCACCGATGCCTCACTGACAGGTTTCCACAGAGTCAGGCACATTTCAGTGCAATAAATAATCATCAACAACCAATATTCTGAATCAGCACATACATTTAGATCTATATAAATATATTTTGATCTATATCTTATCTGATGAGCGCGTTTGGCACGTGTTTGGACACTTCACCTGACCGAATTAACACAGCTGAAACTGCATTAAATTAAATATCCAGGAAACAGTTACACATGATGACGTTAACAAGATATTTAATTCGTCTCCCCGCTCATCCTCCTTCTTCCTCGTGCAGCTCGATAGGTGTTATGCCGTAGAATGCACCCCCGCCATAGAATGCATCCTCTGCATCCCATCCACTCATTAGCTTCTTAAAGTGGAAAAAAATTATCTCATATTTAAAAAACAACACGAGTATTGGATCATGACAACATGTCAAATGGAGCGGCAAACTTTCGTTCTGTTTTTAGGTATTTAAAAAATGCACATACAGAGGTGTACTTGGGTATATATACTGTACAGTAAACTGTTAAGGTAGAGAATATTATATTTTCGGGGCAGCAAATATTCTGAATCAGAGGGCTATTGTTTCCGGCTTATCTGAATAGCCTGAATATAAATCATTAAAGGCACAAGCTTTAGAATCAGTCCAACGGTAAGGAAAACTTGGATTATTTCGCCTTGTTGTGTACTTTCAACCGCGCTCCCGTCAGGGGGTACATTCTACAGCAGGGGTGCGTTCTATGGCACAACACCTGACGTGTCTCCGTGTCCTTTCTCCGTCCTGCTGCTGCAGCGGTGGCACAGCTGACCAGATGATTTATTTTAGTGATAAGATGAGTTATTTACTTCGAAAATTTGAACAAAAAAATAAAATTAATTAAAAGAACCTTTCACTCAAAATTACCTGTTTATCTGATTTCCTCACATCATTAAGATTCTGTAAATATTCAATCCGGAGTCAGGCCCACATACAAATATTATAATATTCAGTTTTGTGAGCCAAATGTATTTTATTTGCCAACATCTATGAAAGAAAGAGCCAAGCCACGGAGTGCGATGCGTCCTTTACGCACAGATGGTTCCGGTTTTAATGCCATTATTGGAATTTATGTTGTGATCTGTGCGCACAACACACCTTTGTCATGTGGGGTTTAAATAAAAAATTTAAATGCAACTTTATGTGAGTGTCTTTATTTGTGTAAAGGGGTGTTTGTCTTACCAGTGGGTACAACCTTACACACCAAATCCATCTGCGCTTATATGAGACAGTGTGCAGGATGCCCTCTGCAGCGCTTACAACTACACTTGTTGAGGGGCTGCCTTCTGTCGCCATCGTGTGCCATTGCTGTCTTCAGACATCTCTTGATCTCTTTGACTACTGCAAGAAAATTGTAATACGCCCCACCGGTGGCGGATTTAAAGGCGAGGAGAGGAGCTTATGTTATTGGTCAATACAGGTCTTGGCTGTGTTAAACCTACTCCACGCCCACTCTCCTCCCTCCCTACGACTTACGCCGCTGGGAGAAACTGATGTAGGGAGGGGGATACTTACGTCGGGCTGCGCCACTCACCAAAATACCAAATTGTGCTTGGGAACGCCTTGTCGGCGCGGCGAACCTGACTTAAGCCGCGCCTGCAGCACGTCTCCAGCGAGGCACGAACATAGTCTTAGTTCAAGTTTTGAAACTTCAACTTTTTGTGCGCATCGCAGTTCAAGATTAAGCCCTTAACTGATTTTTCTTTAAATTCGCAAAGCCATTTTTGAAATAGTTTCGACTGGCCATCGAGTCTCTTTTTCTTAGTTATCTGTGTGATTTCAAAGTCACCTCTGAACGCCACCCAGCAGGCCCAAAGTCATCCTCTGTGCCAGAGTTTTTGAGTGAGACAATAGGAGCATCCAAAGGAAAATCTGAAGGATCCACAAGCACTGGTTTTTGCTTCGGGCCCGAGTGCTGCAACTTTTGGCCCAGAGGCCCCCCAGAGGCCCCCCTCCGGAACCCTCGCCCTCACCACCCTCACCACCGGCTCCCCCAACAGGCCCCAGCTGGTACTGCACACCAACCCCATCGCCCCCACCACATCAAGCTCCCCCTCCTGGTCCAAACAGCCACTACACCCTTCAACCATAGACTCTCCATGCAAACAATTACAAACAATTAAAACAATTACAACAACTGGACCCTCCCGTTCAAATCCCATGCATCCAAAAAGAAGGACAAGAAATCTAACAAACCTCCGCTGCCTTCCCCCTGCCTCACTGCCCACCCCACAGCCCCCTCCCCTGAAGATGGCCCTTCAAAACACCCGCTCCCTCAATAACAAAGGACACATCCTAGCTGACTTCCTAACAGACAATAACCCGGACTTCCTCTATCTAACCGAAACCTGGCACAACCATCTCGACCTCTTTCCACTCAACCAAGCCCCCCCCCCCCCCCCGTTACTCCTACCTACACCAACCCCGCCTCACTGGACGAGGCGGAGGCGTCGCAGTTATTCACAAACAAACCCTCAAGACCACCCCCGCCCCCACCCTGTCCGTCCACTCATTCGAAAATATCTCTGTCAAACTCCCCGGTCCCACCCCTCTGGTCATTGTTACTATCTACCGCCCCCCAAAGCCCCACCCATCATTCCTCTCTGATTTCTTTGAATTTGTCACCCACCTAAACACCATTTCATCCTCTGTCCTGCTGCTTGGAGACTTCAACTTTCACATTGACAACCCCAACTGCAAACAAGCATCTGATTTCCTGGATCTGCTCGACACCCTCAATCTCACCCAGCATGTGCACTCCCCCACCCACTCCCATGGCCACACCCTCGACCTCGTCTGCTCCACCGGCATCTCCATCCACCATCTCTCCACCACCAACCTCTATATCTCTGATCACCTGGCTGTCACTTTCAACGTCGACCCCCCCCCCTCTGCCTCACAGTGAAAAACGACAAATTACCTTTAGAAACCTCAAATCCATCTCACCACAGGACCTCTCCGCTTCCCTATCTGCCACCCTCACTGCATCCCCTCCCACACCATCTGCTAAACTTCCTGACCTACTCAACTACTACAACAACACTCTATCCTCCTGCCTGGACCAGCTCGCACCTCTCAAAACAAAAACAGTTTCATTCAGACACTCTGCCCCCTGGTATACTTCAGAACTACACAAAATGAAATCCCATAAACGCCAACTGGAACGTCTATACCGCAAAAGCGGCCTCACTGTCCATCTCCAAGCCTACACCGACCACCTCCACCTATACAGAACAGCCCTCAAATCCGCCCGCTCATCCTATTACTCCAACCTCATCAACTCCGGCTCCAGTAACCAAAAGGCTCTTTTCTCCACCGTCAAAAAACTGCTCCACCCCATAGACAGTACCTCCATCACCTTCACCCCGGAAAAATGCAACACATTCCTCTCCTCTTTTCAAACCAAAATCAACGCAATCTATAACTCCCTTCCCCCACCCTCCATCCCCTGCTCCTCCCCTCCTCCCCTCATCCCATCAGCACTCTCCTGCTTCTCACCTGTCTCCTCAACCGACGTGACTAATATCATCTGCTCCATGTCTTCATCCACCTGTATCCTGGATCCCATCCCATCCTCCCTCATCAAGCACTGCCTCCCTGTCATCTCCCCCATCATAACACAGATCATCAACTCCTCCCTCAACTCCGCCACTGTTCCCCCGTCACTCAAACTGGCTGCTGTCACCCCCATCCTCAAAAAACCTGGACTCAACCCCGATGACATCAGTAACTTCCGGCCCATCTCCAACCTCCCTTTCCTGTCAAAAATCCTCGAACGTGTCATCGCATCACAAATCAAAACCCACCTCAACAATAACAACCTATACGAACAGTTTCAATCAGGATTCCGCACCCACCACAGCACCGAAACTGCCCTCATAAAAGTGACAAATGACCTCCTCATCTCTGCTGATTCTGGCCAACTCTCCATCCTCATCCTCCTCGACCTCTCCGCTGCTTTCGACACCATCAACCATGCCATCCTTCTGTCCCGCCTACACTCCCTCCTCAATATCACAGACACCGCTCTTAACTGGATCCACTCTTACCTCACAGACCGGAATCACTTCATCCATATTAACAACTGCTCCTCCACAACCGCCCCTGTGTCCCAAGGTGTCCCCCAGGGCTCGGTGCTTGGTCCCCTCCTCTTCATCATCTACCTCCTCCCTCTTGGCCACATCCTCCGTCAACACAACCTCCACTTCCACTGCTATGCTGATGACATTCAATTATATATCTCTTCCAACTCCATCACCCCCCAGACCCAACGCTCCCTCTCAAACTGCCTCTCTGACATCAAACACTGGATGGACAGCAATCTTCTCAAGCTCAATTATGACAAAACAGATCTCATCATCATCGGCCGAAACTCCCTTACCTCCACAGTCACAAACTTTCATCTCTCCATCGACAACTCCATCCTCTCCCCCTCCTCCCACTGTCGCAACCTTGGCATTTTCTTCGACAGCAACCTCTCCTTCACCCACCACATAAAGCAAATCACTAAAACAGCCTACTTCCACCTCAAAAACATCGCCCGCCTCCGCCCCTCCCTCTCCTACCCTGCAGCTGAAACCCTTATACATGCATTCATTTCATCTCGTCTAGATTACTGTAACAGTCTCTTTTATGGCACCACCTCCACTCTCCTCAACAAACTTCAGCTTATCCAGAACTCAGCCGCCCGCCTCCTCACCCACACACGCTCCCATCAACACATCACCCCCGTCCTCCAAAACCTTCACTGGCTCCCCATACCCCATCGCATTCAATACAAAATCCTCCTCCTCACCCACAAAGCACTCCACAACCTCGCCCCCCCTACCTACAGGATCTTCTCCACCCCTACATCCCCTCCCGTACCCTCCGCTCCGCCAATGCCAACCTCCTCACAGTTCCCCTGACCAAGCACCGAACCTGGGGGGACAGAGCCTTCTCAGTCGCCGCCCCCACCCTCTGGAACTCACTCCCACTTGAACTCAGAAACTGCACCGACCTCACCAGATTCAAGACCCTTCTCAAAACCCACCTCTTCCGCACTGCCTTTCATCCTTCCTAGCCCCCCCCCCCCCCCATTGGATTTTACCTGATTCTACATGTTTTTATTGACACTGTCGTAAATTTTTATTACTTATTGATGCGTGTTTTATTGTTATTTGGATTTTACCCGATTCTACATGTTTTTATTATATTGCCGTAAATTTTATTACTTATTGATGTGTGTTTTTATTGCTTAACCCTGTACAGCGTCTTTGTGTTTTTTGAAAAGCGCTCTACAAATAAAATGTATTATTATTATTATTATTATTATTATTATTATTATTATTATTATTATTATCCTTTGGCTAACCTCAGTCGTCTTCTGAGCTGAACCGCTTGAACCGCCGGTAGCCCCGGACCCTCAGTACCTGCTCCATCTTCTCCAAGGACCAGTCTCACTGAAGTATGCAAACCTCCAGAGCTCAAAAGAGGGCTGATTCTGTCTCATGTGGTCATAACTCAGATATTCACTTATTCTGGTAATCTTAGATTCATCCAAATCCACATCCAAATTTATCTTGACACCAAAGTTGGTGTAGGTTAATATGTTAGAACATATTCACTCAATATCATTAATTTTAGTGCTCCTAGCCTGACTCAGAATCTTTTATTATTCACTTATTATTATTTATCCTCATTATCTTATCATCATTTATTGCATGTATGTTGTACCATCATTTATCATGTAATAAACAGATCTTTTTTTTTTCTAAGTTCCTGTCTGTTAGTGTTCTTCCAGAAGTGGAGTCCCTGAAATTAGAATTTCAGCTTAAGATATGAGATTGATTAATTTAAGATTAATTTAATGTTTGATTTCTGAATTAAACTTTTATTTTTTTCTTTATTTTCCCACCATTAAGGGTGGGTGGTGCCCCTTTTAATGAGTGCATAAATGTCATAATTTAAGATTATTAATCTTCAGAGATTTATTATAAATTCAAATTGCTACTATATATATATATATATATATATATATATATATATATATATATATATATAATACTCATCTCGAACACTTAAGTGGCCCCCCACTGATATGACAGTGCCAGCAGTGGCCCCCAGTTCATTTGAGTTTAAGACCCCTGCCTTGAGTGAAAATAAGGCCTTAATCTACATCTTATTCAATGCCAGGGCTCTATAAATGTTTTTGATGTAATCAGGGAAGGGTGTGTAAAATGCAATCAATACACACAAATATATGCTTAAAATCAGTTGCAACTTGATGTCTTTAATATTTAACATGGCTTAACTGTGATCTGTTTGATAATTGTGAGCATAGTTACAGTCTATAGTCTTTTTTTTTTAAACTTAAGATGCAAGCAAAGAGATGGGCATGGAACTTGATTCACCAAATGAACGTTGTGGACAAAAAAATGAATAAAAAATAAAGCACAAGTCTCTCCACTGGACCATCCAGACCAGGTTTTACTTTGAAAGGAACACTGGATGTGTAGTCATATTTTGGTGGCTGTTCTTTGAGATAAAGCTTTGGTCCTCATGTCATATTCAGTGCTCAAGAAGAGCTTCTTTACCGACTTGGCTGTGAGTTAGCCCCTGTCTGCTAAGAAACTGCTAGAAGCTGTATGTTGTCCGAAGCAATTTTGGACATTTTTGCAGTTTAAAGAAATGAAATGTTATGAATATAACTTCTGTTCCCTGAAGGAGAGGAATGAGGTACAACACATATAGTATGGGATATCATGCCCTCACGTGGCCTGACTGAAGACACCTTTATTCAGGCCTGTATGGCAAATGATCTGTGGTGACATCTGGAAAGCTCTGCCTGCACATACAGTATATACGTGTAACACCACAGTCATCCTTCAGTTCGATAACTGCTCTTCACCGAGCCTAGCTGCGCAGTGGGGCAACCTAGTATTGTGCATCGTTCCTCTCCTTCAGGAAACAGAAGTCATATTCATAACATTTTGTGTCCTTTCAGTCGATTCACTCGGGACAACACATATTGTATGGGACATGTATACACGCCCTGCAGAGCGGCCACCGAACCAGAGTCAAACCTCCAAAACTTTAGTGCATTGTAGACCCAGCAGCAAGGACAGATTGAGCCACTGAAGGGGCTGTCACAATAAAACCGTACAGAAATGTGTGGTGATGACCAACTGGCTGCAGTGCAGATATCACTCACAGAAACCCTTTTAAACAAGGCCCATGAGGCGTAGTGCACGCACTAGGAATGCAACCTCCTCTGCTCCTCAGATGCAAATGGAGGGGGGCAGAAGCTCAGTAGTTTAAAACTCATAAGCTATAGGCTGTGGGGATAATCTTAGGCAAATACGCCATGTTTGGGCGCAGTGTAACCTTAGATCCATCCAGAGTGAACTGGGTACAAGAGGTATGCACAGACAAAGCATGAAGGTCGCCCACTCCCTTTGCAAGCGTCAAAGCAAGTAACAGTGCAGTCTTGTATGAAAGAAATTACGTGTTAAATCCCATGAGGGAATGCTGGGTTTAAACACAGGTCTTAGTCTGTTGACTCCCTTTGGGAAGCACAAGAGGGTGAGTGCCTGGCATCACACCATCAAAGCCAACATAGCATGCAGATATAGCCGCCAAATAGACCTTAATTGTTGAGAAAGAGAGCCCCCTATCCAGCAGCTCCTAATGTTAAAACATCCACAATAGAACTCTGAGCAGTGGTGTCAGGACCGAAATGTACTCCCATTTCAAACGCCCGCCATTTAAAGGCATATAGGCCCCTAGTAGATGATGCCCTTGCACTCTGGATTGTTGCCACCACATTTGGGGGCAGACCCTAAGCTAATAGGATCCAAGATGGCGCCTGGAGTAGGCGCCCTGGTGTTTTGGTGCTCATTGTTTTGTCTGTTTTTGTGCGTTAACCGTGTGTCATCGTGCTCCTACACCCGCGAGGAGCTTCTAAACATCAGATCAACTACACCCACAGACATTACGTCAGTTTTTTTAGCATCTGCTGCTGAACTGGTTCACTTTTTGGCCAAAAGAATGAGACGCCGGCGAAGGGGAAAGCGAGCTGGGGTGCTCGCGCGTCTCAGACAGAGAGGCACGCATACGCCCTTACCTGGGATTTTCCTCTCCAACATCCGCTCACTCAGCAACAAGATGGATGAGCTAGCACTGCTGATGAAGAAGAATAAAGACCTCTCCTCATCTTGTGTTCTGTGCTTCACGGAGACGTAGCTTAATGCACAGAAACCGGACTGCACCATACAGCTGGAGGGTTTTCAGCTCCTCCGCGCAGGCAGAGATCGTGTGCTCTACGGTGGGAAAACAAAAGGTGGAGGAGTCTGCTTCTACATCAACAACGTCTGGTGCTCCAACGTGACAGTGATCTTCCAAAACTGTTCTCCTTCTCTGGAATATCTCTTCATAAACTGCAAACCGTTCTACTCTCCACGTGAGTTTGTCTCATTCATACTCTGCACTGTTTACATTCCACCGAGTGCGGACATGAGCGTAGAAAGGAACTGTCCGGACTCCTTAGTTATTATCCTTGGTGATTTTAATAAAGGAATCCTCGGTCAGGAATTACCAAAATACAAACAGTTTGTAACATGCCCGACCAGAGAGGGGAACACATTAGATCACTGTTACACTACAGTGAGTGGTGCTTACTGCGCTGTGGCTCGCGCAGCTTTGGGACTCTCAGATCACGCCATGGTTCACCTGATCCCCGCATACAGACAGAGACTAAAACTCTGTAAACCTGTAGTGAGGACATCCAAAGTGTGGACCAGTGAAGCTGTGGAGGAGCTACGCACGTGCTTGGACACCACGTACTGGGATATGTTTAAGGCTTCTATAGACAGTTTAGATGATTACACAGACACTGTGACGTCGTATATTCATTTCTGTGAAGACAGCATCATCCCACAGTGTACCAGGGTGAAATACAACAACGACAAGCCCTGGTTTACATCAAAACTCCGGCAGCTCCGTCAGCAGAAAGAGGTAGCTTTCAGGGAAGGTGACAGAGACAGCTACAAATGTGCCAAGTACAATTTTAGCAAGGAGGTGGCAAAGGCCAAAGCCAGGTACAATGCACGTCTGGGGCAAAGATTCTCTGCCAACGACCCTGCCTCGGTGTGGAGGGGGTTGAAAGAGATTACAGTTCTCCGCCCTGGACTGTCTTCAGATGGCACATCACCTCTTTTATTGCACATCACACTAGATTAGGAAGAGGAACGGGGTCTCAATCTCATCAAATTATAGTTCAGGACAACCCCTCTCCTCGGTTTTAATGCACAACATTAGAAAGCACATATATGAGAGAAATTAAGAAAAAATAAATAAATAAAATAAATAAAATAATAATAATAATAATAATAATAATAATAATAATAATTTAAAATAAAATTAAATAAAAATAAATAAATAATTATAAAGTATATTAAGTAAATAACAAAGACTAAATACATATATAGACATAGGGTAAGGTGTTGTGCCGCATTCAGTCCGGGGCATGCGGGGGTTGGGGTGGGAGTCTGGGGGCCTGGAGGGATGCAGGTGGGTCTCGTGCGAGTGGGAAGGGACCCGAGGTGGTCCACAAATTCCTTCTTCTTCTTCTTATTATTATTATTACTATTATTGTTGTTATTATTATTATTATTATTATTGATATTGTTGATGTAGTATAATTTTCTTTTTTTGCTTGTCTGACAATTGTAATATTTATTTATTTATTTATTTTTTTTTTATTTTCTTTTTCATTATTATTTACACACACCAAACACACACACACACACACACACACACACACACAAACACACACACACACACACACACACACACACACACACAAAACCACAAATGCCATTGTTTGTTTTGTATGTCTTGTGTTGTCACACTGCACAAATAAAAATAAAAAAAAAAATAAAAAAAAAAGAAAGAGATTACAAACTACAAGCCCAAAGCACCTCGTTCAACTGACAATTTGAAACTAGCCAACGACCTGAACAACTTCTATTCACGCTTCGAAGTCATGGACTCACATCCCCTCACCCCCCACACAACTGGAAATTCAACCACTCTGGACCTCCCCCCTCCCCCCGCTGCCCTCTCGGTCCATGAAGAGGAAGTAAACAGACTGTTTAAGCGGCTGAGTCCACACAAGGCTGCTGGCCCGGACTGTGCCTCTCCTGCCACTCTGAGACATTGCGCTGATGAGCTATCTCCAGTCTTCACGGGGATCTTCAACACCTCCCTGGAGTCACGCCATGTTCCAGCCTGTTTCTCCAAGTCCAAGCCAAGTCCTCCATCATTGTTCCCGTCCCCAAGAAACCTTGCATAACTGGACTCAATGACTACAGGCCGGTGGTTCCTATGTCTGTAGTCATGAAGACCTTTGAACGCCTCCACCTGAAGTCCATCACCGACCCCCTCCTGGACCCTCTGCGGTTTGCCTACAGAGCCAACAGGTCTGTAGACGACGCCATAAACCTGGCTCTGCACTTCATCCTGCAGCACCTGGACTCCCCAGGAACCTACGCACGGATCCTGTTCATGGACTTCAGCTCTGCATTCAACACCATCCTTCTGGCTTTGCTCCAGGACAAGCTTTCCCTGCTCCATGTGCCTGACTCCACCTGCAGGTGGATCACAGACTTCCTGACGGACTGGAGTCAGTGTGTGCGGCTGGGGAAGAACGTCTCGGACACTCGGGCTCTCAGCACAGGATCTCCACAGGGCTGTGTACTTTCCCCTCTGCTCTTCTCACAGTATACCAACTGCTGCACCTCCAACCATGACTCCGTAAAGCTCATTAGGTTTGCGGATGACACCACCCTCATCGGACTCATTTCGGATGGAGATGAGTCTGCCTACAGGATGGAGGTGGACCAGCTGGTGACCTGGTGCTGCAGCAACAATCTAGAGCTCAACGCCCAGAAGACAGTGGAGATGATTGTGGACTTCAGGAAAGCCACAGCCCCCCTGCCCTCCCTCGACCTCACCGACTCCCCCATCACCACTGTGGACTGTTACCGCTTCCTCAGCACCATCATCACCCAGGACCTCAAGTGGGAGCCAACCATTAGCTCCCTCATTAGTTCTGCGACAAAATCTGGGAACATGGGAAAACTCTTCTTAACAGAAGGTCTGGGTGGGAGAAAAAACCCCGAAAACCGCAACGGTTTTTGAGCCAGTGGAGAGGCTCAGTCAACGCCCTCCTGGCATGGGCAATCCCCAGGCAAATGGGGTAAGCCTCATGGAGATCTTTCTCCTGAAGGAAGAAGCTGGATCCCTGAAGACAGGGGCAAACTTTTGTAGGCTTAGCGCCCATAACAAGACACAAAAAATGAACGAAAGTAGCACTCTGCAGGTAGCCGCAGGCTAACACCAACAGGGGCAGTTAAGCTAAAATCGATCAGACAGTAGCCACAGACAAGACCAAGCTAAGCTAGCAGCAGCTATTTAGCCTGACTCGGTGGAGGTGTTCTCAGCGAGGTGATATGCATAAGAACTGTAGGATGACTGTGGTGTTACATGTATAAATGTGCAGTCAGAGCCTTCCAGACGTCACCACAGATCATCTGCCATAAAGGCGTGAATGAGGGTGTCTTCTGTCAGGCCATGCGGGGGCATGATATCCCATACTATATGTGTTGTACTGAGTAAATCGACTGAAAGATAACCATACTTTGGTTGTTAGAGACAGGCTTTTAGATTTGTGTGATTGATTTGTGTCCATAAAGATAATGTCCTGAGCATAAACTTGTTTGGATGAGAAATGCACCACAGGTCTGTCTATGATTTCAATTAAGATTAAGACCCCCCCCCCCACACACACACACACACACACACACACACACACACACACACACAGTCATGAAATGAATGTAATAATTGTGACTGAACATTATTGTGCCCCCTGCTGGGTAAATCCCCCCCCCCCCTCTATCTTAACAGCAAAGATCAGGCATGGCCCCTCCCCTCCATCAGCTCTCACTTTCACTTCCTCATATGCAGCTGAGATCTATGAGAAACAAACCTGGGAGCATGAGGAAATTTCTGCTTCACTGGGATTAATAGTGTACCACAGCTACAGGTAGAGAGCCGGGAAAGGAGCAGGAGGAGGCAGGTGTGTTATCTAGGTATGTGTGACAGAATAAGCAATCACAGACTTGTTGGGCTACTGTCTTAAACCTTTTTATTGCCTCACAATAAACAGCAAAGTTGTTGCATTCTCCTTCAGCTTAATACCATAAAAAAGCCAGCATCAGCAGTTTTTTTAGACTTTTCAAAAACCTTACATTACGGTGGCAAAACTGTAAATTGAAATTCTTCTGGTCTCTGAGTCGCAGTCAGACTGCATTCATTCCAAGGGTCAGATTCCTCTCATTTCTTTTTCTTCTGATTCTGTTTGGCGGCCATGTTTCATGTTTGCATGCGTCATGTGCATGTGTCCTCCATCCATTTCTTGCTGTGAACAGATTTTCTCTTTTGGGAGCAGACGAGTGATGCTGCTTGTGACTGTCAGGGACCATTAGACAGAGCAACAAAGCCTCTGCTAACATCAGCTCACAGGCTGCTGGAAAAAATAAATAAAACAGATCTATTCTCCTATCTGAAGGCTGAGAGACTGCGTTTCCCATGATATCCCCTTAATCTCCCTCTGACATAAACCAATTACAGTGTAGGAATAGGAAAAGCTGCCTCTGCTGTCCATGCCCCTTTGGCAGATGAATTTTTTGTTCTTTTTAGTTCTTTTTTTCACAAGAACTATACAGGACATAACTGAACATTTGACAAAGGGATTAAAGCTGATTTTGGTTTATTTATTTATTTTTTCCCTCCCCTCAGAGTGAAAGACGTTACATGAAAAGCATAAAGGGATTTTAATTCAGGTTGTGTGTGTTGAGCTATCACTTTCTCTGTTTTCTTTCAAATAAACTGGGTCCACACCCCTGAGCATAACTGTTGGTCTTTGAGTGCCTGTAACACTGGCTTCAAACAATTCCCCACCTGTAGATATCATAGGGTTCAGATAAGAAACTTGCCTGCGGTCTTCTTTGTACCACTCAAAATTTGCCATCGGCACAGCGGAGGCTTCACATTGCAGGACTCCTCTCTGCCCGACTGCAGTCGCTGTGCCCCTCACTTTAGAGATGAAGGGGGGGTCTACACAACAAAGAAATAATTTTGACAATAGCATCAAAAAAAAAAAAAAAAAAAGGACAAAAATAACACACTTTGTGCGAAGAAAAAAAATAACGTTCTGTGTTCATTACTGTTTTAATTAACATTCAAATCAAGTCTGAAGCACTAACATTTTATTATTTACAAACACACAAGTTCACTTGTAGCTATATTCATTTATCTTACAGCTTAGTGCCTTAAAAATGTTGCTTATACCAACTACTATAATCAAACCCCTTTCACACTTAATGTGTCAGGCCTTTTTTACATTCCCTATATTTTCCCTTCATAAATGTGATCTTTTCTGTGCTCTTACAGTTGACAGTGAGTTGTACTGTCCTGATGTCAGGGCTGGAGATGTCATTCGAAGCAATGCATTCATACGATCCTGACTGCTCTTTGGTGATGCCTCTTAGCTCCAGATGTTCTCCCTCTGTCAGGAACTTGCGATAGCCTATGGAGGGAAAAAAAAAAAACAGAGGGAGAAATTAGTCTCTGAGAATGTATCACAATCACAGTGGGGTGGTGAGCTAAACTCATGTCTTCTTAGCAGTGAAAGGGAAAGTCTTCCTTTCAGCAGACAGGAACTTTGAGCAGAACCAGACTAATGTTAAAAAGCCATCTGCAATGACAGTGTAAAGCCTGAACCATCTCAATCATTGGTCAGGTTACCATGAAACATAGTAGAGTTATGGTCCACACATGGGAGAAGGCCCTCTGCCTATAGGTTATTTTAGCTCTTTTCATGTGTGGGGTGTAGGCTTGAAATAAAAGCGGGCAAGCGGTCAGACTGGCCCAGGTGCGGTAGTGGCCTAGCCCTGAAACACTTTTTGACGACGGAATAGACCCAACAGATCTTATAGACCTAACTTGCGGATGGGATTTGGGTAGCACTACTTTTAAATCAGAAAGTTAGAGTCCCCGGCTATGATGTGAGCAGCCTCAGGATACCTGTTCTGCTGATTGTTGATAGAGTTGTACAGATGTCCAAAGGCCGATTTAGCATTAGCAACAGCTGGAATGTATACAGCAATCAATCACTTTTTATTCACATAGCACCAAATCACAACAGTCATTATCTCAGGATGCTTTCCAAAAGAGCAAGTTTGGACCAAACACTTAGTTAGTCTCACCGTGACAACATTAAAGTCCCTGGAAAGATACTGTATATGGGCCTGCATTTAACAGTCACGTCCTACAGGTCTGTGGTAGCAACAGCTGTCTACAGTGCCAGTCTCGGTACACCAGCTGTTGTTTACATGCATAGATTGAGATACCTTATACTTTAAATGGCAGCAATCCTAGGATGAACCTATGAAATATGTTAACCTACAGGGGAGAAAAAAATAATAATTTAACAACCACAGCAGCTGCACTTTCTGCTCACATCGGAATTTCTTCTTCCTGCAAATGTCTCTGTGAGGCAATGACTGCTCAGGGCATGCTCTCATTACACAAAGAAAATACACTAATTGCATCAAAACAAGGCCTCTTGAGTAAAAGCACAAATTACCCCTGACACCAGCAATGTTAAAAGCATGTTCTAGTGACACAGAGTCCTGAAGCTATTGCAGTGTGGGTGGCGAAATGGATAGGAGCACTAATCCCAATCAGTACAAATGTCACTCTGGTAATATCTCAACATTAGCATAATATCGTCCTGGCCTTTTTTTCTAAATCCTCAGCTGCAGACACAGTCACATATGGCTTGGGAGTCAGTGAAAAGGTTTTGGGCGAGTAATTATCAGCTTGTTGTGTAAAATCAAGACCATAGTACCATAGGTGACTGAGAGTTTTCATCATGGATGACTCTGTTGGGCTGACAAAATTAGTTGAAGTTTCTTGCTAATGGAGTGAGGGAGGCTGCTTCATCAGTTAAAGTAAGAGGGATGGTTTTGGTCAATTGAAATTCATTGACCTCATTTGTCTTTTTGATTATTTCTCCATACCATTTTTCCTGAAGATATGCTGTTGTGGTTCCATCTGTGCAAGAACCGTCGTGGCCTGAAAATCCATCAGGCTAGAATGAAATGCTTGGAGAAAGACAAGGAGGTACAATGCTCAGGTCTTGTACCTGGTGAGACGTAGGAGGAGCCCGGCCAGGAGGCAACCCACAGAGCCCAGTCCCTCCACGTACCTCTGACCCCTAATCCAAGCATAGTAATTCCACAGCAGCGGATTAAGTGGCCCCCGACCAGCAAGAGGAGCGAGTGGCAGTAGTTTGACTAGGATGTGTCAAACATCATCCAGGCCACAGCCAAAGGAGATGCGGACAGCCGACTCACATTGATGACCACCATCATCATCAGCTACGCCTCAGAAAGGTTTGGGCAGGTGGACAAAGTAAAATCAAAACCCACTTCCTACAAAATGAGCCGCAGGGCCACCTGGATACATCATCTGCGCCAGGAGCTTTGCACCCTCAAGAAGCAGTACAAGGCTGCAACTGAGGAGGAGAAGCAACCCTTAGCGGAACTGAAAACATCCTGCGCAAGAAGCTGATGACTCTTCACAGAGCAGAGTGGCACCGGAGACGGGGGAGAGAGAGGGCAAGGAAGCGAGCAGCTTTCATCGCCAACCCCTTTGGCTTTACCAAACAACTGCTAGGGGAAAAGCACAGTGGCCGGCTAGAGTGCTCTATAGAGCAAGTAAATCACTTCCTCCAGGACACTGTGGGCGATCCTCTGAGAGATATGGAACTGGAGCCCAACAAAGCTCTCATCAGCACAGATCCGTCAACAACGGAGTTCAACCTGAAGGAGCCAAGCCTGAAGGAGGTCGAGGAGGTCGTCAAGGCGGCCCACTCGGCGTCAGCACCAGACCCCAGTGGAATTCCAAGTGCTGCCCGGAGCTTCTACGGCACCTGTGGAGGATCCTGAAGGTGATTTGGAGAAGGGGAAAAGTGGCAGACCAGTGGAGGCAGGCTGAGGGAGTTTGGATCCCCAAAGAGGAGAACTCATGAGACATCAGTCAGTTTCGATCCATCTCATTGCTGAGCGTGGAAGGGAAGGTGTTTTTCAGCATCGTCTCACGAAGACTGACCGAGTTCCTCCTCAAGACCAGCTATATTGACCCATCAGTACAGAAGGGAGGGATCGCTGCTCCTGGCTGCTTGGAACACACTGGGGTCGTCACGCAACTCATCAGAGAGGCCCATGAGAACAAAGGCGACTTAGCTGTGTTGTGGTTGGACCTGGCCAGCGCCTATGGGTCCATACCACACAAGCTGTTTGAGCTTGCTCTCCACCTCCACCATGTTCCCAGTAAGATCAAGGACCTCATCCTTGATTACTACAATAACTTCAGGATGAGAGTTACTTCAGGGTCAGAGACATTGGACTGGCATTGCATTGGGAAAGGGATAATTACAGGCTGCACCATCTCTGTTGTCCTCTTTTCCCTAGCCATGAACATGGTAGTCAAGTCAGCCGAGGTGGAGTGCAGAGGGCCCCTGACCAAGTCATGCATGCGACAACCCCCCATCAGAGCCTATATGGATGACCTCACCGTAACAACCACATCGGTCCCAGGATGCAGGTGGATCCTGCAAGGGCTCGAAAAGCTCATCACCTGGGCAAGGATGAGTTTTAAGCCCTCAAAATCACGATCCATGGTGCTGAAGAAGGGGAAGGTGATTGACAAGTTCCGCTTTTCCATCTCAGGAACTGTCATCCCAACCATCACAGAGCAACCCGTGAAGAGCTTGGGGAAACTCTTTGACTCCACCCTGAAGGACTCAGTAGCCACCAAGAAGGCCAGCTTAGAACTTGGAACCTGGCTCACCAAGGTAGACAAGTCTGGCCTGCCAGGTAGGTTAAAAGCTTGGATCTACCAGCATTCAATCCTGCCCCGCATCCTGTGGCTCCTGTTGATTTATGCAGTCCCAATGACAGCAGTTGAGTCCCTGGAGAGGAAGATTGGGGGCTTTCTTCGAAAGTGGCTGGGACTTGCAGCCTTACCAGCGCTGCCTTGTATGGAACGAGTAACATCCTGCAGCTTCCTCTCAGCGGTCTCACAGAAGAGTTCATGGTGGCACGCACCAGAGAAGCTCTACAGTACAGGGACTCAAAGGACCGTAAAGTGTCAGCAGCATCGAGGTGAGAACAGGAAGGAAGTGGAAGGCATGGGAAGCCATGGAGCTGGCAGAGTCACGCCTAAGACAGAAGGCACTGGTGGGCACTGTGGCAACAGGCAGAGCAGGCCTGGGTTACTTCCCAAAGACCCTAATCAGCCAGACCCATGGGAAGGAAAGGCACCACCTGATCCAGGAGGAAGTCAGAGCGGGTGTGGAGGAAGAGCGGGTGAGCAGGGCAGTAGGACTACGGCAACAGGGAGCATGGACAAGGTGGGAGAGCACACTACAGCGCAGGATCACCTGGACAAATATCTTGCCGCCAGATTTCCAGTGGGTCCGCTTCCTGGTGCAAGCTGTCTACGATGCCCTGCCAAGCCCAGCAAACCTCCATGAGTGGGGGAAAAGTGAGACACCTTCTTGCCCGCTGTGCTCTGGTAGAGGCTCTTTAGAACACCTCCTCAGCGGCTGCCCGAAGGCTCTGGCAGACGGCCACTATTGCTGGCGCCATGACCAGGTTCAGAAGGCAGTCGCTGAGAGCGTAGCCTCAGCCATCAGCTCCAGCAAGAACCATCATGCTCCAAAGAAGGCAATCTCCTTTGTTAAAGCTGGAGAAAAACCCAGAGCAAACCAACATGCAACAGCAGGCCTACTCCACACAGCATCTGACTGGCAGCTGCAGGTCGACCTAGGTAAGCAGGATGTGCTGGGGGAACCTCAGCTGGGTAAGCAGCTGAGGTTCCCCCAGCACATCGCAACAACAACCCTCCGCCCAGATATGATCATGACCTCTCAGTCTTCGAAACAGCTGATCATGCTGGAGTTGACATTGCCCTGGGAAGAAAACATTGAGGAAGCCAATGAGAGGAAGAGGGCCAAGTACCAGGAACTGGTGGAGGAGTGCAGGGGGGGAGGCTGGAAGACCATAAAGGTAGGCTGCAGGGGATTTGCAGGGCGGTCTCTGTGCAGGGTCCTCAGCCGCCTGGGCATCGTAGGAGTGGCAAAGAAGAGGGCCATCAAGTCCGCAAGCGAAGCCGCCGAAAAGGCCACCAGGTGGCTTTGGATGAAGAGGGCAGATCTGTGGGCTGCTACTGGGACGCAAGTCGGGGCTTGATCACCCCCGGCTGGGTCGCCTGGGTGAGGGTGTATGATGTTGCGAGACCCGAAACACCCGATGACCCCAGGATACATCACTGATGATCATCCCAGTGCATCCATGAGGTGTATCTTGTATAGTGTTGTTTTGCAAGGAAACCCAACAGTTACAGGGGATATACTGCATCCTATATGTACAAAGTGAATGGTATTAAATTGAAATTACAGATTCTGGTATTTGTCTTTGAATAAAAATGCCACACATATGCTCCCAACTATTTTAAAACATGGGAGTTTGGACAGTGGCATCGCACTTTGAAATATGATGCTGTTAGTGATTATGTACACTCACATGTTTCATCCCTCACATCTGGTATGTTTGACCAATGTAAGTGCTCTGTATTGTGTCCAGGCACATTTATGCTCCCTCTGCCTGGCATGGTTGAAGGAGGCAGACTAAGGCACAGTGCTGTTGCTCATGCACAAGCACAGTGTAGTGAAGCGCCTGATTATCTTTTACTTTCACCCAAACACTACATGTCACATCAGCACTGCAACACAGAAAGAAACAGTTGAATCTGATTGCTGCCAGGCTTCAAATTTGCCCAACAAAAGCTTCAGGGAAACTCATCACTTTCTGAAACATGAGGAAAGACAGTAAAAAAGGTATCTCCCATACTGGTGGGAAGATGGGATTTGGTGGTTAATTGAAGAAGAATAATACAAGCAGGTGACTTACAGGATGAATGAGGAGGACTCTGCTCACTGCATTGGCTTTAAAGATGGATGAAAATTAATAACTTTTCTCATTCTCTCATGAGATATCTTTTGGTATGATATACGCATTTTAAAATCTAATAAAACATACAGGACAATTAGGTAACAGTTTCATCACACTCAGCAATGGAAGATTGTTAGTTATCTCTCTCTCCCTACCTGGTGCAGCATGGTTGTATTACTGGTACAATTAATTATCTTCTTAAATGTAATGAAACTCAAAAGCATTATTGTTTTTGTGTTTTACTGCCGGTAAATATTAATTTATAGTTATAAATGGCTACTCAGAGTCTAAGTCAGACAGTCATTCTCTCTCATTCTCTATGTGATAGGTTCAGTATAAGATAACTGATGGATAGCAGGAAAAAACAAACAAACACAAAAAAACTTGCCACAAAGTCAGTAAAGCTGTTCTCTGTAATGATGTCCAGTGTCCACTTGTATTGATGTTCCTCCTGTAGACAGTTTGGCAGAAACATCAGTTTCTGATGAAAAACAAGGGCATGGTTTGCCATGGTTTGGCAAAATAGTGCATTTAATATAAATGCAAACAATTTCAGAAAGACAATTTGAACAGCAGTGCAGTTTGTAGAGCATTTAACCCTTAATGTATGCTGTGTGAAGTAGAAAACATATTTGTAATCCTTTTGTGCCCAATAAACTTTGTACTTGAAAACCTCAAATATAACTACGATAGATTTCAATGATCTCTTCACTAAAAATACTAATTAAATTGTTATTTACTTTTGAATTTGATCTTATTCAGATCTAGATTTGAACAAACTTTTGGGTGTTCCGGCACCATCCTCAATTATGATTTTTTTCTCCTAGAACAAATGAAGATGTACTTCTGTGTGAGTTTTTCTCTATCCTGCTGTGACAAGATTTGTGTGAGATTTAAGGGGGTAAAAAGCTGCAAACAGTAACTTTTCCTTTTAGAGACAACAGTTTGAGAACACAAGAAAATAATTTTGTGTTAAACAGAAACACAGCAGCTGAAAAAAGAGCCAAAAAAAAAAAAAAGGTTTTAAAATAAGATAACAAGCAGACATGATTACAGTCAAGTATTGTGAGGAAAAAAAGAGTGTCAATCTAAATTACGCAGATGGATGAATATGAAAAAGTCGTAATCGTTATATGTTACTGTGGATGAATGGATATAAAAACAATCACCATCGTCATCAGCTCCCACATCAGTGGTCTGCAGCAATGGCCGTAATTCCAGCACATCAGTGTCAGTACAGCATGACTGGATGACTAATAGAAGAGCCATTAAAGTACCCAGTGGCAGACGGCACAAATGAGCGTCTAAAAGCACTCAGCGGATCAGCAACACTCGCCATTAGCTGAAGGAGCTGTGCTGCACAGAGCCGCCCAGACACAAGTCTATGGACAGATTACTGCTGTCCAATTACAAGCATTACAATATTACTTTCCTTTATGTCACTCTTACTTATAGGCTGTAAAGTCTCACACTTCCATAACACTTTGCTGTCACTTTTCTCCTCCAAATGGCTGCACTGAAAACTGAACACACGGTTACTTTCCTACAGTATAGAGAGGGGACTTGTGTTGTACAGAGGTCACTTTGAACAGTCTGACTCACAATGTCACCATGCCATTTTGCTATTTCATAGAAAAGAACACTCTAAGCCTCTGTAGAATAAAAAAATAAAAAATAAATAACTCAGCCATATACCACCAACGTTGCCAGCACCTTTCCCTGTATGGCAGGCATCTGTTGAGCTCTTTTCATTCACACAAATGCCACATTAAAATTAAGAAGGTATGCTCAATGTCAGACTAAACTGTCTCTACTGGTATGCACAGAGTGATGTGATTTATAATGTGAGATCTATGGCTCCACATGCTTTGATAACATTCATTCATTCATTCATTCATTTATTTTATTATTGTGTCATGCACAGAAAGTGCCCAGCCCGAGTGGGCTTACAAGACACCAAAGAAAGGACATATAATAGCAACAAGATGATGGACAGATAACAGACTTAACAAATTAAGCATATAAGCACTCCTGATGTTTTTTCCATGCTTTAGACAAACCAAACTAATTTAAAGACATTAAAGTTGAACAACCAGTTCATTCTATCATCGTCGGGGCACCAGAACATTTCTGGGTTTTTAACACACATTTCCGTAAATAATGAAGCTCTCAGTTCAGCATACAAAGGGCAATATAACAGAACAAGGGATTCACTTTCCACTTCACTGAGTTCACATAATTCACACAGCCTATCATCCTCTCGAATATTTTTAAATCTGCCAATTATAAGATTCAAGGGGAGGCCTCCTGTTCTCAGTTGTGCCAACAAAGACCTTTGATTTCTTGAAAGGTTTGCTCTAACATACTGTTCAGGGCCATAACTGTGCTTGAGTTGGATGTAAGTTCGTAATTTGGGTTTCAATAAAATATCATTTAACCACTTAGTCTCAAACAAAACAAATTACTTATCTCTAAATGAAGTTATTGAGCAGGTTAGGTCATTACTGTACATATAACAAATGCAGGAAATTGTAGTAATAAAACTGTTTTTTTTTATCATGGATTGAAGGGTTTTCCACAAAACAGTAAAGAGACATCTTAACGATTACTTCAGTAATACTTAAGTTATTGTGAAGTGCTCAACAGACTTAAAGCCCAACAAACCCTTCTTGTTGTTGTAAGGCAAACATCTAAAACATAGCAAGATTTATTCAATGAGGTCAAGTTTCCTCATAATGTGGTTTCTTTAAAATACTAATAATTATAATAGTCTTTTATTATTTTCAGAGGAATTCCTACAGAAGTCTGTCAGTGACATAAAATGACTTTTAAAGCTTTTTAAATATTGTGTAAACTGTATGAGTCAGCACCTGACACCACCTGTATGAGTCTGTGGAAAGTCTGAATTATTTTCCTTTAGGATTTCATTTATTGATCTCTTCACTATTGAAAGTGAGACTGACTCTTCTCTTTAGTGGATTTATGCAGTTTATTATGAGCCTCATTATGGAGACCAGCCTCCTTTAAAACAGGAACAGATAGATAAATCTAGTGTGTCATATCAGTACATTCCTGTCTGTCACTGTCACCATATTTCAGCCACAGAAACAGCTGAATACAGAATATTTGCTGCAGAGTCTGATGGCTCTGTTCAGGAAACAGGACAGGGAGTCAGTTACTTGAAAAAGACACTTGATGTGAAGCATTATGTCAGCAGTGACAGCAGCCAGTAGGTAATACTAAAGTTTCATGGTTTGTAACCGTTTCAGAGCCCTGTGGTCATTCTCTAAGCTGAATTCTTCACACAGCAGATGCTACCCGAAACAGACCATGGTCCATTTGATGCCTGGACTCTCCAGCTGCCCTGTGGAGCACCGTGCCTCTCTCAGGACTGGTTTCCTGCTGACATTGGCTGCTGGCCTTTTCTCTTTTCCCTCACCTTCCTGTCACGTCCCCCCAGTAACTCTGCCTGAGGCATCAGTCTGAGTGTTGAAGGGCACAATAAAGTTTAGCAGCATCTGCCATCGTCTTTTTTGATGACCTTCTTGGACCACCTTCAGTCCCCTTTACGGCGTCCCTGGGGAGTGAGACAGTGCTGCGATGCAGCAGCCAGCGTGGCCATATCCTCTGGCACTGTCTCAAAGGAGGTGGCCGGGTACAACCAATCCTCTTACAGCCTCTTTCCTCCTGCACTGGAAGCACTTTTCCCAGATTACACACTCGTTATTTCTTTTTTCCCCATTCTCTGCAGGGTAAGGAGTATTTCTCACACCAAGAGCAGAGATAAAGTGTAGGAATAATACAACTGAAGATGTGTCAGAGTCAAGGGGAAAAAAGGCTTTTACCACTTCATTATACTTACAAATACAGACATTTCTGCTGTTAAAAGTTAGATTTTGTTCTGTAATGGTCTTTGGGAATGGGTCATTGGTTTTCATTTAAGTTATTTTCTTTTTAAGTTAAAGTTGACTCAGTTTACTGGTATTAATGATAACCACCATTTCTAAAGGCAAAAAAATGCCAACGCCAACGGCTGTCCAACGCCATAACTGATCACATTTACACACTCTTAGTGTGGGTGTGTGTTCATGTGTTTAGTGTCAATGTGCAAGTGTGTTACATTCCTCAAACACTCAAATGTGTAGTGTGCTTAATTTGCACTTCATCTGTACTCACAATAAGACTGCAGCAAAGCTGTATTTGCCCAAGTACAAATCCCACTATGAGTCATATTGGTGGCGTTTATTCCAACTAAGTTAATAAGAGCCTCAGGGCTGCTGCCAGAAATTGAAATTCATAAAAGAGATATCTGAATGATGCAAATGTTGTAACTTTATTTTAATTCATCCCAACAATGTGATGGCATCACAAAATTTTAGCAAGCTCCAGTAATGTTTCTGCAGTGAGTAGGTCTACAGTGATTGATAACATCACAATTTAACATCACTTTTTTTTCTTCTTCATGGCCACATGCTGCAGCTGATGGGGCTGGAAAAACTGGTCCCTAAAGACCAAACAAGAAGAGAACAGGAAAATTGGGAACATACTTTGAATGTCCATTTACAGCATCGATGATCCATCGTACAATATGATGTGAATTTAATGTTGATGCCAGGACAATCAGCTGCTTTGCAGTCTTTTCTAACCTTATCTTTTCAGTCAGGGTGCCACTTGGCTAATACTCAGCAACTTCATGCACACTTACACATCACAGACAAATGCTCAGTAACCAGCTCACCAACTTGCCTTTAGCAATGTGTGACTTCTACTGCAGAGCAAATCTTGCCAAAGATTAGTGGTGTTTCGGTCATGAACGAACGGATTAAAAGAACCATTTCTTTTTGGTGAACGAAATGAACGAGGTCACCCCCCCCCCCCCCCAAATGATCTGTTCAGTCCGTTCAGTTCTTTTGATTGGCTGAAGAGTCAGTTCACCGTTCCTGAGGGCGGGACTATCTCTGTGCTTGCCTGTCTTATCCTATCATCGCGTCTCGTTCTGTGGATCGGTGGGGCTTAGAGAAGCAGCAGCAGTACTGAGCTGACTGAAAGATCGGGACCGATGACCGACTCGGTCTCCGTCTTTTCAGTCAGCTAGGTCTGACCGAGAGATTGACTGACTCTCAGACTGACTGAGTACAAGCGTTCACTCTCTGCAAGGTGCTGTCAGCATGTCACTAGCCGACCGACTTGTGAACGCAACGGGATGTACTGAATAAAATAAACAAAAATAAACAGGCACACAGCTGCTGCTGCAGCCAGAGGCAGAGACTCACTAGCAGAAGGTTTAGCATGCTAAGCTAACAAACAGCGGTTGATAAGACTATGCGGGGTTGCTTGAGGCAGCCGGATGTGTTTGTCCAGCAAAATATCCTGATGCTGTACGGTGTCTGTGTACAGACACATCTGTATTCAGCCACCATTTAAATTAGTACCAATGCGTAATGTGCTAGCCTAGCTATATAGCTTGGTTTAGCTGGGTCAACATGCCAGTGTTTTGGTGTAAAAAGTGACCCTGTTACCTGGAGACTTTCGAAAAAATGCGCAGGAGATTGTCCCAAGTCGCATAGCTGTTGAATACGTATCCTTAGATCTCTCTGTGTTTTGAATGTCAGCAAAGACGTATCTGTTGGAAATACTTGATGTTATTGTCACAAAGGGAGCTAAGAGGCTCTTGTTCATTCAGAGTCTGAACAAATCTCCCCCTTCATAAACCCGTCGGTCAGCTGTGTCGAGTGAATCCGAACGGACTGACTAACGACCAATTGACCGAAATGACCGAAATGAACAGATCTTTTTACTGAACGAACCGGCATGATCCGGTTCACTGAAATGAATGGTTTTGCCCACCACTGCCAAAGATGATGAATGAAAGTAAGTTATTCCAAAGAGTCCTCACTGGTTTTTAATCTTTATTTAATTTAATTTAACCTTTATTTAACCAGAAAATATCCCATTCAGATTAAGAACCTCTTTTAAGGGAGTTCTGGCCAAGACGCAGCAAAAAAGATTTAAAAGTTCCAGAGGAAATTAGAGGGATATTTCAGCGTAAAATAAAGTTAGGGTAAAACACACCGTAACACCGAGTTGGACACCCTGTCGAGAGATTAATGTTGCCGACCGCTTGCTTCTCTAGTTATACCAACTTTAGTAACGACCGCACGATAGCAATACACAGTGGTCCCAGGAGCCATGCACTCAACCAAAGGGCCACTCTATAGCCACCAATAATGCTCAGAACTAGCCATCAAACATCTTTTTAGCTTTGCCTAATTTATTTAGCAAAGAGCTCAAACACAACTCACCTACTCTCTTTCAGCAGCTGCTTGTTTGTACGGAGACCTCAGGCAAGTCCATTACCGCAGCAGGGTGACGCAGCTCAAGGAAGAACATTTATGATCATTACTTTATCATGATTTGAAGTAATTATCATCATATTAATTATTTTGCACTGCAGACGCAGTAGTTCTTCTGCCTTAGCGTCTTGGTCTGATTGGATTTTCATGAAGAAATGATCATAAATGTTCTTTCTTGAGCTGCGTCCCCCCACTGCAGTCGATGATGGACTTGCCTGAGGTCTCTGTACAAACATGTGGCTGCTGGAAGAGATTGGGTAAGTTGTATTTAGTCTCTTTGCTAAAGAAATCAGGCAAAGCTACAAAAAGATTTGTTGGTTTGTGCTATGGCTTGGACCCTATATGTACTGTTGATGAAGTTAGGTGCTGTTCTGAGCATTATTCGTGGCTATAGAGTGGCTTTTTGGTTGAGTGTGTGGCTCTCTGTGTGGCTCTCTGTATTGCTATCTGCGGTCGTTAATAAAGTTGGTATAACTGGAGAAGCAAGCAGTCGGCAACATTCATCTCTTGATGGGTTGTCTAACTTGGTATTATGGTGTTTGACCATAACTTAATTTCATGCTGAAATATCCCTTTGAGTCAGGTAGTTTCCAGTCTTTCTCAAGCATAGTCATTGCATAAGGTGCAGAGTAAACAAATGCCCTTTTACCCAACTCTGTACGAGCATGAGTGACAGAAAGCAACAATTGATCCTGTGAACAAAGAGAATCAGATTCTGCATTTCTCCGTGTAATTAAGGTGCAAATGTACAATGGCAGCAGACCCAATATTGCCATATGAAAGTGTACCAATGACTAGCCCTTTGAGTGGCCAGAGCAGGCCATCCTACTCAAGAGCATAATTCACAACAGTGAGTGGAAATCTAACAGTTAGTAATAAACCTCAAAGAAGCATGATAAACAGTATCAATCATTTTAAGACATTGAGTAGCAGCATTCATGCACAAAAGATCTCCATAATACAACACAGATAAAAATGTTGCAGTGACAACACGTATTAACAAAAAAAAAAAAAAAAAAACTTGTTTTGAAAATAAAATCCCACTTTTAGCCTCAGTTTCTTCACAAGATCTTCTGTGTGTGGCTTGAAAGTGAGTGACTCATCAATGAAGACTCCTAAGTATTTATACGAATAAACTCCCCCTATTTCACTTTTTGGGTTCATGAAAAAAGACATGAACAGGAGCAGACCTAGCTAAACTAAACCGCCTAAGTGGCTGACTTCAGTCAAGAAATTCTGCTCTGCACTGGGTCTAGTAGGTGTATGGTGTCTTTTTAACCCTGTAGGGAGGGACTATACATTTCTTTCAGCAGTGCAGCATGTTCATGAGGATTATTACTTTTTTTCTTTTCTTTTTTATTTATAAGGAATTGCTTTCATTTACAGAGTCTTGCACTATTGGCAGACCATGCTAGGGTGTCACTTAAACTGGTTCCTTCTGGGCCAGGATTCATAATTATATCTCAGAGATAGCGGGGAGTGACGACAAACTCTGTCCTGAACTATACATACAAGGGAACCCTAAAGCCATCAACCGCATGGTAAAACCATTAGCTAACTGGGTCCAGACAAGTATCATGATTGGCAAACAGATAATAATGAGAAAGTGGAAAGATATGATAGACCCATTATTTCAGGAATAATGTATACCACAGAAATCTTTGCATTGGCTCCCAGTATCTTTTAGAATTGATATGAATATTATTTTATTGGCTTTTAAAGCTCTTAATGGTCGAGCCAGCTTATTTATTAGATTTGCTTTTATGAGCCTGTGAGAGCGGTATCTTTGGCCAGTATCATGGTTTTAACTTAATAGATGTTTGCAGCCCTTACTTGGGCTGGATCTGTGTTCTCTCTTATTTCTGGGTCTCCTCTGTGCGTTTTTCAGTCCTCTCTAGTCGGCCCTGAAACATGACTAATTTAGTGGGTAACAGGCCTGACCACAACATCTCTTGTTTGTATCCCATGAGGCTGTGGAGATTACCACACTGCTGCAGAGCCGCTGTGACAGCCTCTGTCCCATGAGGTTAAATGCTTTACTGTCCTGGACGGTTTTCTGGAGATTAAACTTTTTTTTTAATCTATTTATTTATTTTTCTATTTTACCTGCAACAACTTTTAAAAACTTAAAACCCACTGGAATAACACTTTCCTTTTCCCTTGCCCCACTTGCAACTGAAGGATAATTTCAGTATTTTTAGAACCTAGCTCTTAGTGATAAATACTATTTTGACCCAAGTGTTGAATAAAGGGAAATAAAAAGCTGTGGTGTTGCTGAAGTCAAGTACTTTATACTATGTTGGAGAGGTGAAAGAGGTGCAAAGATTCCGTGATCTGATTTTGTTTATGATCATATTAGAGATCTATGTGCATTGGTCTCCAGCACCCTTGGCATGGACCTTTGATCTAATTGGAGTGGCATTGGCCTCAGGCAGCCTGGAGGAAGGAAATGCCAAAGTCAAGGTTTAGGGTAGTGGTTTACAGTGACACTTCCATGTTTTTTTTTGCTTTTTTTAATCTAATGCAACAGCAACAAGTTGCTATAAGAGTAAACATTTTGAAATTATTACTCACATCTCTTCTTCTAAATAAACCCATTGGCAACTTTTGTTAACTTCTGAACAACTTTGGTCTAAAATGCTGTTTGCTGAAAGTTTAATTTCAGACCCAGTATAGAAAATTACTTTTGTGCACGACTTTCACAACTTCTTAAGTCAAGGACATTTAAGAGAATATAAATTTGCAAAACTTTAACTACAAGGACAAATACTCTGGCTATTATTTTAAATTTTTCTTACATATGTGACTCTACTAGTTACCTTGACATTAAATGTCATCAGTGTGCGCCTTTAAGCTCAAGAGAAGGTTACTTTATTCTGTAAATGTTAGTTATTTGACTTTGACAGTCCAGCAGTACCCAACAGCTGTTGTGAGGGTTGGACAAAGTAGGGCAGGCGTCACATAAAGTGGAGCAGAGTGAAGCCTTCTGCTCCTAAATTCATGAACTGCATCACTGAGCCCAACCAGAGGATTTGATTTAGATCACCACTGAGTGGTGTAGCCACCACAAACAAGGTTTATGTTAACCCCTGACATTTTTCAAGGGTTTTAAATGAGACCCTTAGTATAATCCTCGAAAGCAGCTTTAACTATTTTAATCCACAACTTTAACTTCCATGACGAAATAAACTTTGAGAGTGTTTACAGCTTTTTATGTCTGCAGTGCACAAAGTAAATCACTGGACTCATTTTATTACAAAACACCAGCTGAGTGAGGTTTAGTTAGATCTGATGTTGTGGCTTTGGAAAACAGTAAAAAAGATTTCTGCAGTCGTTAAAGTTTAAATTGGGGTATTAGGTAGGGTAATAATCGGTGCAGTACTCTCAGAGGAGCACTGACTTGTTGAATGAAGTTGGAGTACACAAGGTGAAAAATCACATATTTTGTCATGTTTTGTTTTTTTTACGTTTTCTAGCCCCAGTTCCAAATTTAGCTTTTATTTTATTCATGCAACCTAAATATTAAGTTAGTTGCTGCAAGAAAAAAAAGAAGGAAAAGACAATTGAGGTTGCATATATGGAACTAACATTTTTGATGTGGATTTGGAACTAAAGTGTGCTGTTGAGGGTGACACCCAGACCCAGAAACTATTAGCCTTTGTTAGAGTTGGTACCAATGAGGGGAAGCTTTGAGACAGGTTTAGTGGACAGATAGAGCTGAGTTTCATCTGCATAGCAATGACAACTGATGTTATATCTATGGAAAATATGGTCAAGAGGAAGTCCCCAGGACAGAACCCTGTGGAACACTGTTTGTGACTGGAGAAGGCTTGTAACTGAAAGTTTTGAGTTGGAGCTTTCACAAAGCCTTGTCTCTCTTGAGAGAATTTTGTCTGGATCAGGATCAACCTTTGACACCTCATAAAACTCATTGAGATCCTTTTGTGTAATTTTTTACTAAAGACTCTGGCCATTTTTATAGAGTAAAATGCAAAAATTCCAAAATTTTCCCTATCTCACAATGATAATTAATCCTTCAAAAAATTCCTGGATCCAGAAGGCGATCCAGATCACCAGCAAAATGTAATGGGATCCTCCTGGGGCTAAGACGCACCTCTGGTGAAAATTTCAGGTCAATCTATCTGTTACTTTCTCCGTAAAGTTGCTAACAGACAAACAAACAAACAAACAAACAAACAAACCAACGCTACCAAAAACATAACCTCCTTGGCGGAGGTAATTATACATCTTATCCTGAATTTATTGTTTCCTAATGTTAACTTTGTGAAGTACAAAATTGAATCATTGTTCTTTTCATTTAGGGATTATTTGGACTTTGACGACTCCAAGAACCCTCTGAAGGTCTCAATTTTGAATGCTGTTTTGTTCATTAGGCAGGTCATTGTGGGATTTGACTCTGAAGACAGTTTTCCACATTGTGGACAAATTAAGTCCATTTATTCTCCTGTCATCACTAGACTTCTCTAAAAGACAATACAGAGCTGAAATCCCTGTTCATTTAACATTGAGTTGTGAGATGAGATTACTTAGCTGTTTGAGGTACACAGAGGGGGAAAAAATATGTTGATCAAACAGTTTTGAAATAGTTTGGATCAATCATGAGATTTGCTAACTTACATACAAAAATATCTTGTGCCCCAGAAGAACCAGGAACAGATTCATTTGGTTCACATAGTCAAAGAGTCACAGAGTGAATATTTGCTTTCTTACTTCGCTCTTTAACTTGAATAACTATAGAAAATTATCTTTTGTCAGTCTGAACTGCAGCCAGTGTTGCTTAATTTTTTCCTCAGAGCACATGTGACATTAAGTTGACAGCAGCATAATGCGTGCAGATCTTTTATATAACCAATCAATGTCAGTTAAAACAATGTATTCCCTCCTGACATCCATCATAATTACTGGATTGAAATATCTAACTGCAGGCATTAACTACAGTCTGTACAGTCTGAGAAGCTCCCACTGGGTGATCTCAGAGTCAGCGATGTTGTCACCTTTCCACCAGAACAATGTGCCAGGTTATATATTATTCAGGAGCTCTTTTGTCAGCTAAAAGGTAAGAGAGGCATCGGCCTTCTGTTACTCCTGGCCATTTAATCCCAGTATGACTGCTGCCATATGCCCTTTAAAGCTTCAGTGGTCATTTAGCATGCATCTGAAATATCAAACACCAATAACCATCTGTCTGTTTGGAGAGGGAGCAGCCCAAAAACACCTGACTATGACTATAAAAGTTAGATGATAGATTATTGACAGATGTAAACTTTTATTATGTGTTTGACGAAAGCATCAAAGGCAAGTTACTTCTGAATATGACATCAATTATTCAATCAATAAAGTTATTAGATTATTTATACTGCTAAGCATTTTAAGGTGGGTAAATAATCCAGGAGATACATGGAAAGAAACACAAATGAAGTTTGTTACAGTGCTGAATGCATTAAATGACTGAAATGATGGGGTGATGATGATGGTGACACAATGAAGTGATTTCCACTGTTACGCCGATGATACACAGATATATCTCAGCACCACACCCACCACTCTGCTCCCTCCACTCCCCATTGTCAACTGCCTTCAAGAAACAAAAACCTGGCTGACCACCAACCTACTCCAACTCAACGCCATGAAAACAGAGCTCTTGCTCATGGCTCCCAAGGCACTGCTTCGCAGAATGGGTGATTTCCTCCTCCATGTTGACGGCTGCTCCATCTCCCCATCCTCCGAGGTGTGCAACCTGGGCGTCATCTTGGACTCTGCCCTTTCATTCCAAACCCACATTAAATCCGTAACTAAGTCAGCCTTTTTCCACCTTAAGACCATCTCCAGACTCCGCTCGTCACTCTCAGACTCTGTCGCAGAAACCCTCATCCATGCCTTTGTATCCTCTCGCTTAGACTACTGCAACGGTGTCCTGTTCGGACTTCCTAAAAAAGACTTGGATCGTCTACAGTATGTCCAAAACTCAGCTGCCAGAGTGCTCACCCGGACCAAACCTTGGCAGCACATCACCCCCACCCTCAAACTGGCTTCCCGTCAAATATCGCATCATCTACAAACTCCTCCTGCTCACCTACAAAGCTCTCCATGCCCTAGCCCCACAGTATCTGTCTGACCTCCTCAAGGACTACATCCCGGCACGTACTCTGCGGTCTGCGGACCTTGGGCTCCTCACTGTCCGTTATGGGAAAAGGCGATCCCTTGGTGACAGAGCCTTCAGTGTGGCCGCCCCTCCTCTCTGGAACTCTCTCCCCTCTGAGATTCGCCAAGCACAGACTCTGGACTCTTTCAAGTCTGCTCTGAAGCGACACTTGTTTATACAGGCTTTTGGTATCTAGTTAAGTTTTTTGTAGTGTGTTGTTAAGCGCTTTGGGTATCTTGAAAGGCGCTATACAAATGTAAGATATTATTTATTATTATTATTATTATTATTATTATTATTATTATTATTATTATTATTTATTTATTTTTTATCTTGATTGGATCTATCCTCCTGTTTATTCAGCCACCTTTTGTGTAAATTAATAGTTCTTCTCTGCAAACACACCATTAAACAGTGATATACTTGAAATACTGTGGGTAAGATGAGTGAGAGCAATATGTTGTGCCTGAAAGGGGTCTGTCAGTGTTGACACATTAATGGTGATGTAATGATGGCTGTTTTTATTTCTTCATTGAAAGATGACTCCCCTACTTAGATGTAAACAACTAACAGATTATAGATTGATTTGAAGGGCATACTTTAGCATTTTGATAAGATATCTGTCTATCTAGATATGTTACATGGAGCTATTAGTGGGGTTTTCTGAGTCTTTTTCAATGCAAACCAACTGGCTAAAAGCTCAGTGCTCTACATTAGATATTTTCCCCTTTGGCCTGAACTCCACTTCTGAACTCATTCTGTTCATATTTCTGTATGTCTTCTGCAGGCTTGCTAGAACAGACCAATTGTTGCAGTATTACTTACAATGGCAGGGACAGTTAAGGTATTAGTTCAAATCATAGACTGCATTAATTTGACAACTAAGGCATTGGTCCACATGTCAGAAAGTATTAAATAACCTCACATCAATTATGTTAATGTCTCCTCCACTGTCACTGTGTTAGTTTTTGTCATAAACTTTTTTCTCTTCTTTTTCAACATAGCTTTGTTAGCATGAGCAGCACCTTCCAGCAGACATTAGTGTCCATACAAAAAGCAAAAGACTCATGGAAGGACATGACACTACTTGAAAAGTACAGATGTAGTACTTTTCAAGTACTACACACAGGGGAGACAGTCAGCCAGGAGCTCTTTTTTGGGAAGCAATACACAACAAGGAGACGTTGCGCAGGACATTACATCAACTTTGGAACAAAGTTGACAGACTGGATGAAAGTCAACGCAGAGAGAGTTCCCACACTGGTTAAGCTGGTATGCATCTGTGTACCAGTAACATAAATGCATCTGTGTACCAGTAACATAAATGCCTTCTCAACAGAAAAACACTGCAGCGCTTAATATACACAACTGCAATAATCATAAATGTCCCACTTCCCACCCTCCTGGACATCTACAACACTCGCCTCAGCTGCAAAGCTGTCAGCTTTGTAAAGGACTCCAGCCAGCCCTTGCACAGCCTGTTCAGCCTCCTGCCTTCTAGAAGGTACCTGAGCCTCCAGGCCTGCTTTACCAGACTTATGAACAGCTTCACCCACCAGGCAGTCAGAAAGCTGAACTTTACCCCCCCTCCTGCCACCTCCCCCCTCTGACCCCAGAAACACTAGACTCTGAACCCCCTCTCAACCCTTACTGGACACACATAATGTGTGTCTAGTACACTGTATAAACGCTGCTGCTGTTACAGAATTTTCACTCTATAATCTTTTTTGCACTTTAACTCCACTGTTTACATGAATGCTTACTGCTTACATGCTCTTAACATGCAATGCTGCAGATTCCTCCACCACCTGCACTCTAGGTCATATGTAAATATGTACAGCACAATCATTTTTCTGGATTTGTTTGCATGTGTATAGGAGTGTTTATATACATAGACATAGTAGGCACAAGGGTAGATGTGGACACATATACCACTCTCCTACTCTATCATACTATTCTCTGTTGTGCTTTTTTATTATACATTTACTTTTCTCTGTATGTTGTATGGTGTTTTTTGTTTGTTTTTGTTCCATGGGCTGGAGAGAAACATCTTGTTCGATTATTTTGTATGTACTCAAATACTGCAGCAATTGACAATAAAAAGCTTGAATCTTGAATGAATGTGTGTTTTCTACTGCCAGACGAACTATGACTGTTGTGGTTTCAACTGATACTTGACCTTGTGGATATACATTTATTTGACCAATGACAGAGCTCATAATTTGTTGGTCTTTTTTTTTTTTCTGTAGGTTGTCATTGTGTAGAGTTTTCTACATTCTCTCTCTAAATGGAAACCAGCAGTGTATTTTCTCTTTTTTTATTTTATTCATTTATTTATTTATTTTTTAATGAATCTGCTTCATGTGTTTATCATGTCAGTCATATCCAGTATGTTGCTGTGGAGCACAAATGATTGTGGTATTGCTTTTGTCACAGGAAAGATAGATTTATTTACTAATTATTTATTTTTTAAACTAGTCATCAATGATTTTTTGATTGACATTTCAAATAATCATTCACAGGAAATACTATAAATCTGTATTTTTACTTCTTACAGATTGCAGAACGTTTTTTTTTTTTTTTTCATCATACTTAGGATTGACAACCAGGAGAAATAGTTTTCTTTAATAGTGTGCTGAAACTGTCAGAGAAAATTATGTCTGAAATGAAGTTTAATAAAAATTAATTTCCAACAAAATCAGACAAAACAGGGTTAAAAATACAACAAAATCAACCACTGTTATTTTCAGGGAATGACAAACAAAAAAAGTAATTTATGCTCATACTTGTTTCGGTGTTATTACTCCTATGGCAAAAAAATTACATCTTTCCTTTGTGGCTATTTTCTTTACCCATTACAAGTGCTTCAGCCCTCCTTTTTGCCCATGTTATCTTTAAATATGATGTCTGTCACTGTGTGTCACTCTGTCCTCTTTTTTTCTGTTTTAATTTGGAGCCAAGTTTACATGAAGGTTATACATGTTGGTGAAAACTTTATGCACAGCCTGTTAAAATAAAAAAAAATCACCTAACTTGATGCTCCATCCAAATGTATTGAGTTGTTTAACATGGAAAAGGTCCTGAATTTGCAATTTATTGTTGCCACGCAAGAAACTAAGAGGATATTCCAAATGATGTGGTGCTCAGTCCTCACAACCACATTGGCTCCCAAAAAAAGCCTCACTTCTCCAAAACATGCAAGTTTTGAAGTCTGTAGAATTGGTTGTTAAACTTCTAATGATCTCAAAAGCTGCTATCCATGTCTTAGTTGCCTGCAAATGCAAATCTGCATCAGTCATACCTCTGGATTAACCCTGGATTGTAGCTGTGAAAGCAGTGTTGTGCGGTGTTCAAGCAGAAGATTGAATGTCACGTTCATACGATTCAGAAATGTAACAAACAGGTTTGGGGTTTTGCAGTGATATTCTTTTGACGCCGGCTGTTTTTGGGTTTTAGTCTTTGACTGTCCAGCTGAGGCCTCACCTGCTCTGACTGCACACACTGAGTAATCTGGTGGTTAATGTGGTGATAAATCCATGCTATTTGACCACAGGACATCCCCTCACTCAGCAAGGTGTGTTTCACTTGGCTCCTGTGTCACCATCCGCTGTGTCCTCAGTGCAGTGTAAAGCAGAAAAAACTAAAACTCTGCCATTAGATTTATTTTACCAAAAAGTTAACCAGCCTGTGTTTATACGTACAGGTAATACTCTCAGTCAGTTTTTATATGAAAGTTCTCCTTAAAATCATTTTTCCCAGGTCACTGGAGTAAATAAATCCAAAGTAAATAATTGGACTATGCAGTGGACGAATAGGTTTAAAATATTTGTACGTGTTTTCATGCTGTGTGTCTGATCACTTCTGTGGTATGAAGCGGGTGCTGTGTGCTGATGGCTGAATTTGATGTGTTTATGCTGAACAGCATCAATAGCAGAATCTATGTTTTCAGGTGAAAAGCTGGTGAGTTATTGTTTGAAGAAGTCTAGCTGATAAGATGTCTACATAGTCTTAAATTTATAAACATGAATACAGGTCCATTGTCACTGTGCCTCCAAAAATCCTCTCAAGTTTTATCAAAAGAAGACTTTGAAAAATAAAGGAGGCAGAGCCAGAGTGGAAAAATGAGGCTAATGCTGGAGTGTTTTCAGAAAACAGAAAAGATAAAAACCTCAAAGCAGCAGGTCACATATGTAACCAGCAGAACTCTCTGATTGTGTGCTTTATAAATGCTTCTTCCTTAGGGTGTTTGCATCCGCAGTCCAGCTGTTTTTGAATACAGATAACTTTATCTATCTATTTGTTTGTGTTTTTGTTTCTCTATGTTACTGTAAATCCTGAAACCACCTGCAAGCAGGTATAAATACCATGTTATTGGAGTAATTAGGAGTGTGCTTCATGTTCTGTACTGTTTGTTGCAAGTCACTTTTTTGGTGAATAGGAACTACCACATAAAAAGTTACCATGGTGACCGATTTGGCCCAGACTGCTAAATACCAAAGTAGGGGAGAGTGAGGTAAGACTAGCCATTTTTCATATTTTGGATCACTACATCAAAGCAATCATAGTTTTGTCTCTAATTAGTGTATCTGCATATATTTCAAGATGTTGTGCATCCCTGCAAATCAACAGAATGTGTGTAAACAGAACTGTCTTAATAAATATAGCATGCCAAAAAAAAGTGGTCTCCTATGGTCGACTTACCCCGTGTATGGGGTTAGTTGAACATAGGGACGGGGTTAGTTGAGCCGTATCCCTACTACCCCCCCACTCTCCACCCCAGCCCTCCCTCACCTTCTCTCTCCCTAAATAACAGTCACATCTTCACATTCATGTGTATTTTTATCTATTATACGCTATTCAACTGGTACAATAATTCTTTACATTATTATTGCATATAACTGCTAAAAAGCTGTTTTGTAAGAAGCCATTTTAACATGAGAATACCATTAAGTGATTCAGAACATTCACAGCTGTATTTTCGAGAAGAAAAAGTTACACATTTCAACAAACGGAACTGAAACTCTGATCCTTTTATCAGACTTCTTTACTTTCTCAGTTGAGCCACTGTCTCAACTTACCCTAGAGCTGCTATTGTGGCTTTAATAGTCCTCTAAGCTAAGATGGTGGACTTTTATGCTAGGTTTTTGACCTCATGGTGTAGCTCATAGATACCACAATTGATGTATAAAACAAATTAAAAATGATCTTTTTTGGTGTTAACACAATTCTAATAAAACTTAAGACTGACTAAATTCACTTTCAAGAGTGAAAAATGTTTTTTTGGAAGTAAATGTCTAACCCCCTTCACCCATCTGTTTCTAACCTCCACAGACTCCATGAATTCATGCCCATCTCCTGAATATTTGGTCACACAAACAATTTCTTTTACCATTTTCAAGCAACAAGGGGTGGCTCAACTTATCCTTTGGCTCAACTTACCTCACTCTTCCCTCAATGAATAAATAAATAATGCAGTGTGGGTGTTTTTTGTTTTATTTTTAGGATTTTTGGACAACGGTTAAAGCAGTCAACAGGAAAGGGAGCGGGGAGTGACATTACAGGAAAGGCTGCAGTTTGACTTTAAACTCAGGCCACCGACTTGAGGATTACAGCCTCTGACCACCGGGGAAAGTGATTCAGCCGGCAGCTGTACCTCTGTTCACATTTAGGCTTATTACTTTGGTCTTTTCTCTGCCTCTCTTCCTCACCAATATCCTCAGATATGGTACAGATGTGTAATTGTAAATGTAATTTAAAAGCCCTCACCTCTTGGTAACAGAACATTTGTGTGACGCTACCCTCTAAAGGCTAGGAGCCATTTTTTAACTTTTAACTTTGACTTCTGTACTGCATACCAGTATTTAATTTACTAATGTAGAGTCCAATGAGTTCAGAAATATGAAATGATTTCCCCTTTAGATTCCATCCAATATTAAATACTGCTGGTGCCCCTTTTACTTTTTCAGAACCGCTATTAAAACAGTTTGAGTACAGCACAAGAGATATGAGTTCATAATCCTGAAAAGCTGTAGTCAGACCATTTGAGTTTATATTTTTAGATAAATAAATAATGGCTTTGGTGTTTGTTTCACTCTTTTTATATATGTTATTGGTTTAGCCTGAATAAATAAATAAACAAACTCTTCGATCCTTCAGCTAAAATCAGCCCACTTTTTTCAACAGTAAACTACAATCACTGAAAGATTCAGATTTCACCTCCAGATAGATAAAAGAGGGACACTGAGGCAAGTGTTGTATTTCCTTCTCTGATCCCTCACCTATTTTCTGTCTGCTCTATTTTTTTTTCCTTTTTTCTCAGACAGTCAGGGATTTAGTCTGTATTCTCTCTGTCTCACACAGAGCCCCACAGTTTGTTAATTAACGCTATTATGCTAAAGGGTAACATGTGAGCTATTGTTACATTCCCAGGTGAAATGGTTTCGTGATAAACCATGGACTGACAACAGCCTATTATGGTTTTACTGGATGAGCTGCCCAGAATAGGCTTTCCTGAGACAAATGTGACTCCACTGTAAGCAGACTAATTAAGACACTGCTGACATTTAATCAGAAAATTATGGGAGTGCATGTGGGGGATTATTTTTACTCCCCAAATGAGCTATGAGAGAAGTGATCACCTGCATCGAAAAGAAGCTGGACTTTATTTACCCTTAAATTGTGCAGACCTCATCTTCTTTACAGTTTCACTAGGATCTGATAAATGAGGTGGATGCAGCTTTTAGTTTAAAGTCTAATTATCAACAGGAGAAAAATATAATGACATGATGAACTGAAGTTAATACAGTCTAGGAATGAATACTGTAATACAGTAAAGGGAGGAAAAGAACAAAACAATTGATTGAATTCAAATAAATGTCCAGCGCTGGCTGTTGGGGTTACTGATGGATTATCGTTGATTCCTGGTAAACTGAGAGGTACCCAGCTGTTTAATGTGAGCTTAAAAACCCATAACTCTGTTTTAACCATGGTGAGTTTTTTTGTTTGTTTGTTTTGTTTTGTTTTCATAAGAAGCCAGCACATTACAACAGTTCATCTGGCCATCTATATCTATTGTTGTCTACATTAGCACCAATTCACAGCAAATGTTATTTCAAGATACTTTAAAAATCATAAATAGAGTTCAGGGATTTATCTTAGTTTCAATTTAGATTATTGCTCCCCATGAGCCTGAAACAATAACTTTTCCAGATTGATTTATGCTGCCACCTGTTGTGTTGCAATCATTTTATCCAATAATGTAAATGAAGCGCACCCATCCATGTCCCTTACTCCAACACTTCTTACTTTCACCTTATTATTATGGAACCATATCCATGAGCAAAAAATGTAAGGAACACAGGGAGTTGCAGATGCAGTTAAACTAGACAGGTGGAGAGAGGAGAGTAGGGAGAGGAGCAAGAGGAGGCAGGTGGAGAGAAAAGAAGGGAAAGAAGCAAGAAGAGGAGGGAGGGGTACGTTATAATGTGTGCCTTAGAAGCAGAGGAATTGATGATGCACAAGTATGCAGAAGCGTGAAAGCAACCTCCCTGCCAAAAAGTGAGAGACATTGTTCCGAATCACAATGAAATACAGGACCAAGTCTTGAGGCTATGAAAGACTTTATGTGAAGGCTTCAAAAAGCTGAATGCTCTGTTAGATCTGTGGTCTTTGATTAAATGTAAATGATGGAAGAGCTTGGATCCCCAGATCTGTATGAGGTAGAATATCCATCCTTACAGCCTACCATTCAACAAGTAGACATTTTGATACAGGTAATACTTTATGGTAATGGTAAGTGGTGAGTAAAATGGTAAGTTAGTGTTCAGAACTTGCCAACCCATCTGGATGAACTCCATGATACAACATTGAGTAAATATCTGTGGAAAGAGGCTGTAAAGGGGTTGGTTAAAACATGAAGACTCATGCTTTGTAGGTAAAGTCATTTTCACACATGATAATTTAGGGGACTCGGTCGGATTTGGAGATGAAACTGCAACATTTTTGCACTTTCATATAGTATGGTTCCCTTTCAGACTGCACTAAATCAAACAAGCCAAACCATCTGGACAACATTACGCAGTTATAATCCCTGGATTGCAGCAGGATTGCCTCTCAAACAAACACTGACAAATAAGGAGAAGCAGATAAACAAGAGCTCTTTTTTGCAGTTGAGGGGTTTCTGCTTTTTCTTCCGGGTTCCTTGGTATGAGAAGCAGTTGAGACAAATAAGGCCCGAACTACACGAATGCGGATATATTTCAAACCGCACATATTTATGTCCGATTAGGCCTCCCTACCACACCAAAACGAGAGTTTGGAGCACTCAAACCGGATAAATCTGAATCCGGAAAAACAAGTGGAGAAATAAAAAAATATCCGTATCCCGTATCCGTAGTGGATTCGTGTGGTTGGACTTTTACGGATCGATGACGTCAAACCGCAGCTCGCGCATGCGAATTGAAAAGAAAAACAACAATAACAACAACGATGGCGGACAGAAAGGGTATTCTTTACGTTTGTTTTGCCCTTTTGGGGCTAATTTCAGCCTTGCAAGTGAACCTTGTTTTATACAATTACATGCACATGTCTGCTGCGGCCAATACTTTTATTGGTCACATGGTCCGTCACATGGACCCGACGCACTAGCGTAGCTTCCGCAAACAATGCATGACGCATCACGCTGTTACGATTCATCGGCCAATCAGTTAGCTTTGTTCCTGAATTTTTTTTAAGCGGCACCAGATAGGATTGAGTTTGAAGGCTACGTGTGGACGCAGACATTTTTGAGAAGTAACACGTGTGGACAGATACATTTATTTAGACAGGAGTACAAAAATATCCTGATAAATAAATATCCATATACGTGTAGTTCGGGCCTAAATTAGCACTGGAGAAGAGTGCAGGCTTCAGTGAGAGTGAGGGACCAGAACATTTTGCCATGGTTACCTGGCAAGATCATGACTCACAATAAACTGCACTTGCGTCACTTTTCTTCTTCAGTTTATAAAACGGTTGGCTTTGCTGTCACACATCAAATGATCTGTACCAGAGTTCACTGATTTGGTCCATACCAGAGTTGGTACAAGTTTTCACACCACCTCAAATGACAATCCTTTGGGGAAAAGGACAAGGTTTTGTTTAAAGTGGACCAAACAGCTCTGGGGTGAATGTTTAGACCTGATCCCTGCTCTGATGCCCATTTTATTCAGCTCCTCATGTGTTCTCTCTCTTTTCTATATTGTCATCACAACCAGGTCATAAATACTGATATCTGTAAATAACCAGGGATAAAATACCTCCAACCTTTTTCTTGTATTCATTGTAATCTTTAAGTCAGTCATTAACACGCATCTAAACTTCACTACTCTCCATATTAAATTAAAGAAATATTTAAAAATATCTTCTTTTTTTTTTTTTTTTTTTTCACAGTGTTAACAGGCAGAAAAGAAATGTGCCAGATTCCTTTAGCTGGTTTGATTGATCAGGTTGACTCAGACAATGCTTTGTGATTGCTAAATAATAACAGTTACTTTGGTGTATTGACCAATAAGAATCAAAATCAGCCATGTTTAACACATGATTAGGTGAACTGTTGAAATATACTGCATATATCCAGCTGGACTGTATAAGTCACTTGGATTTAATGAATTTGAATTGATTTTTTTCATCTTTACATGTGGTACATTGTGTTTTAACATGTTAGTAGTGTGACAACCCTGCTGGGAGGTATAATTGCAGGTGAGGAGGCATTCATTACCTGTGAAGATCTGGAGCACCTGGGCCCAGAGCTTCACAGTTTCCTGTTTCTTTTTCTCTCTCTCACTCTCTCTTTTGACCACGACTGCACAGACTGGTTTGATTTTGACACACGCCATGCTCACACTCAGAAAGAGCACAGAAAGAGCAGTTCGTTCATTGTTATTTGAGAGCATTAGAGAGTTAGCAGCCTGGCAGCAGAGGCACTACACATCAAACACGACCTGCAATTGATTTTCTTAACAACCAGGGGGCAAGATTCATTACGAGTGCCATCAGTAACACCTCTAAAGAGACCTGACTTCATCTGGCTCCTTCAAAACAAAGGTACAAACTCAAACAGGTTGTAAGCTTTAATCAGGCGCTCTCTCTCTCTCTTCCCGTCCCTCTGTGTGTGTACGTGTGAGTGTGTGTGCGTGTGTGTGTGTGTGTGTGTGTGTGTGTGTGTGTGTGTGTGTGTGTGTGTGTGTGTGTGGGGGGGGGGGGGGGCAAACACTTGTGCAGTTTCTCCATTAACCCACAGCCTAACTATCATGTATTACTTTTACTCTGTCTTATCTCCACCTCCTAACCTTTTGCTTTGTATTGATATTGGACCATTGCATGAATAACTGCCCTTTTTCATAGCTAATGTAAAGCAATTTCCTTACGTTTTAATTCCCATTTTTTCATGAAATTTCTTTTTACACATGCCCATATGTTTCTTTTTTTTTGGGGTTAACCCACTAAGCTCATATATCTGAATATTCCTCAAACAACATCACCTGTATAATATCCTGTTCCTCTTCACACAAACTTATCTGTTGTTGTTTTCTTCAATTTGGATGATGTTCCTTTCATTCAACTTCTCATTTAATGAACTCTCTTCACTGTTTCTCACTGTCTGTCATCTTCTTTCTCATTTGGTGACTTGTCAGCCAGTAATAATAATAATAATAATAATATTAATAATAATAATAATAATAATAATATTAACTTTATTTTTATGGCACTTTTAAAAACAGAAGTTTACAAAGTGCTTTGATGATAGTCATAAAGTACATGGAAATAACCATGAGGACCAACTTAAAAAACATAAAATAGGTAAGAAAGGGAACCACAAACCTGAAACATCTATGTTGGTTACTGACATAATTGGAAAGCGGCATTTTTGCCACACTGTCAACTGAAGGAGGTTAAATCATTTGTGTTATAAATGTGCTGGACTGGGCTGTCACAGTGTTAGATCTTAAATGGTTATGTCAAATAAAGGGAAAAAAAAAAAAAAAAAACACTAACTACCTGCTCGCAGCTGTGTTATATGATCACCATAGCAACAAAGCACTCCTTCACCAGAAAGTCAATAATAGACTGTAAGGGTAACAATAACTGGCAGCCAAGTCACTGTAGTCTTGGTTACACTTTTTGTTGAACATTTTTCACATACAGGGCTGATAATGTATACTTCATATACAGTACGTGGTAATACAATTTTGTTCCATCTTGTGTAACATGCTAAGCACATTTGTACATCCATTTATATCCAGCAACTGTAAAATGACCCAATTCCCCCAGAGAGATTAAAACATGGTCTGAGTGAGCCCATCCTAGAGCTTTTGCTGAGCTATGATGCTGATTTTACAGTATATTACTGTCATCTCAATCTGAATAATCAATAATACACAGAACAGCATTCCAGAGCACTGCATACATTCAAACAGAATGCATCAATCGATTCACAGATGTGATACACATGTTTACAGAAGGATGAGGTGGTGATGATAGGGGAGACCAGGGATGGTTGTAAAATTTTTTGACATTTCTGTCTGTTATAGAGCTGTTTGAAGCCAATGCATTCAAACTGTGATACAAACTAGGTATATGTGTCTGCTATTAAAGGTTGTACTTACCCCTTCAACACAAACAGACTATGCATAATTTAGTCTCAAACACAAGTTGTGAAATGTTACAATTCATCCCATAGTCTGGGTTAGTCTGAGCCCATATGTTAGTTACTGCCAGTCTTAGAAGTGACTGACAACTGAACATAATACAACTGAACAAAATGTGAAAATATGCACCAACTGAATATTAGTAGGCTATCTGTGTGTGTGTTTGCAGTGGCAATTACACGTGTGTGTGTGTGTGTGTGTGTGTGTGTGTGTGTGTGTGTGTGTGTGTGTGTGTGTGTGTGTGTGTGTGTGTGTGTGTGTGTGTTTTATATTAACATCCCCGGTCAGTCTTTCTCTTCCAAGACTAGGCATATTAAATTTCAAAGAAAACATAAAGAAAATAAAAAGTTTGCTTTGGAGAGGTTGTAACATTTTTCATTGTTGTTACAACTACCCCAAACTCTTGTTGTTACAACTAACCCTGACCCATATCACCAGGAACTAGCTTACTTTACAGCAAGAGCTAAAACTTTGGCATGAACAACTTGCAAGAAAATTATCTACATACACACACAAAAAACATGATTTAAGTTTGATGAGTTCAGCTACAAAGCAGGCAATGCTATCAAAAATATCTGAATTTAAAAAAAAAAAAAAAACTTTCTTACCTCAAATTTACTTTTTTTCCTTAAAATCGACTGAGTCTACCACAGAATCCTTTATGTACACATGTGGAACAAGGACCAAACTACGCATGTGCAGAGTGAGTCAGGTGATTTGTAACTTGTTCCTGATTGGAGAAATTGTAACAGAAGTGTTACAATTAACCCATTTTACAACCATTCCAGGACTCCCCTACCAAAATGAAGTTTCTATGACATTGCGTTAAAAAGTTATGGGCAATTTAAAAAATCCCCATTAGGTGAATGGGATTGTCCGAGGCTGCTACCCTCTAAAGCAGGGGTGGGCAATTAATTTTTACATGGGGCCACATGAGAAACCTTAACTGTGTTGGAGGGCCGAACCAACAATGACTTCAACTTCAAATCAGGGGGGTTCACACATGCAGAAAAACAAAGCCCAGAAAAGGGCACCCGCGACTCATGAGTTTTACAAGCAACTTATGAGAGAAACGAGAGAAACAAGCCTAAAGTCTTTTATAATAAGCAGACTTGGCAACCATAAGGCGTCTACGTATATTTTGCAGATGTTTAAACTTGTCTCTTTTTATGAATGCCGATTTAGGATGTACGTACATGCGTCCAAACGGAAATAAACAACGGCTAGGTTTTCAAAATAAAAGCGACAAACTTTTATAGCATGTTGATTAATTGATTGACAGACCTTACTAAGGGCCCGGCAGGGACATCCAAAGGGCTGGATGTGGCCCTTGGGCAGTAAAATGCCGAGGTCTGCTCTAAAGCAAGATTGGACACAGTTTTTCTAAGTGTTTAGGGTTAGGTTTAGGGTCAAGGATAATTTCGATTAAAGGTGCAGAGTGTAATATTTAGCAGCATTTGTGTGTGTGTGTTTGTGTGTGTTGCTTTGGATGAGATTGTGTTGTTGGCTGGGGTAAGGTACCTGTATGTGTGTGTGTGTGTGTGTGTGTGTGTGGGGGGGGGGGGGGGGGGTTAAAATCACTGTCTAGGACCTATTGAGGAGCACATTTAAGACCATTTGGAATCGATTGGTACAAAACAAATTTGGAAAAATGTCAAAACATTTTGAAGTGTCAGGGTTGCATAGGTAACGTTGGGGTATTGGGGTTTTAACACATTTGCCAACCAGTGATCCTCAGTCAAACAAGATAGAGATCCTGGACCAAGACCAAACCACCCTATTTTATGTACCCCAATTCACTGGTAGCCTACTTGCAGTATGAAACTGTGAGCACATAAAAATCAGGAAATCTTAGTATTTTGACGAGACACCAAAGCTGCTCAAGAATGATTTAAACAGAGTTTTAAAGTCCTGGGTGTGTTTTTGTGGAGGATAGCCTGAAATTTTACTCTGAGGTCTCATCCGGATGACAAAGAATTATTGACCCAGCTTCCATCATCAGTCTTGTCACTCTGCTGTTGCTGATTTCATGCTGTCAGCAAATGAGGAATAAGATCCACATGAGTTACTAAACAACCAACTTTTGACAGTCAACCATTTTACAGTGCTGAGTGGATAACAGAATGTGAACTCAAACCTTCACCGATTATTCATTCACTTAAAAAAAATTAAAAAATAAAAAAGACTCCTGTCATCCCAGTGGCTAGGGAGGCTACTTTTTTTCTGACATGTAAAATTTATGTTTTGAAAGCACTGAAATGGTACTGTGGAGTAGAGACAGATCTGGTATACAGTTGGCTATTTAAACTAATTAATGGCATTTTAAAATAAACTGCATCATATGAGCATTGACCCTGACAGGGCTGATATCAAATCTGAATGAGTTGAGGACAATTGAGTCAATTCATTAAAGATCCAGCAGGATCCAACATGATACTGTCTAAGGTATCGATTTGATTTTGCAATACATGAAAAAATGGAGTTATGTTTGACTTTCTGTAATTACTCCCAGTTATTTATTTATCATTTCTATTTGAATACTTCTGGATGGCTTGACAGAGTCTTGCAGCAATTTTACTGAATATATTTTACTAAATATTCAATTTTTTTTCTAATTTTATATTCAGGGGCGCCAACACTATATTAGCTGACTTTTCTCACATAATCAGTATCAGCAATGGCTGTAGATAAAAATGATAGGCTGACCACTGCAATGGAGTACATACATGTTGTGGAGTTAGTACATTTTTTAAGGAGACTCTTAGGGTTAAGCCAAGAGGTAAAGCGACCAAAGTTGGTGGGCATTTCTTGGCATCACGGTTGCCTCAGTGGCTCTGTATTTCTAGGTTGCCCTGGGCTCCCTCACTCAAAGGGCTTCTTTAAGGATGATATTCATGCTTTACATACTGGCATTGGTGCATTTGTGTGAATGACTGATCCATAAAGAATACAGGGCGAAGCTGCTGATGTACCCGTTCATGCCTGTGCTGCCCCTCATATATTTAAATCAGTCTGCATTCAGGGAAGTACTATGATGTCCTGTCTAAGTTCAGTATGTGTTTCAGAATCAGATTTAAATGTTTTTTGATTATTTATGGTTATTATTAAGATTATTTATTTTCTGTGCACACCCCACACTGTGATTTCTGCCTTCCACCGTGTTGTTGGGTGATAAAGCCTGAGGACTAAATCTGAAATAGATGCCAAAATGAACACAGCTGTAGGCACAGGCAGACCATCTTCTTTGCAGTTTCTTTTTACTTTTAGTTTTTTGCCTAGTTGTGTTTGTCGCCCAGCGTTGGGCAGACCTAATGTGAACAAAACAGGCTTTGAGAAAGTGTAATTGTCTTGTCAAGTTAAAAAAAAAAAAAAAAAAAAAATCTCTCTCCCACTTTAGCTCTGAAAGCCATGATGCCATGGAAACTGTGAAGCTACCGCACAGCGTGACAGCCGCAGAGGAAGTGAATACAGGACTAGTCTTCTTCAAGCCCTTTGCTGTGAGCCCGTAGTGCATCCACTGAAAAACAGAATCCAGAGAGAGTCTGCCAGGAAAATTAGAGACATTTCTGAGTGCAGAGACACTTTAGGGCTGACCTGCTATATTTAAAATGCTACCATGTTATTTTTTGACAGAGCACCCTTCTTGGAGCCTCACTCTGTCAAAAATCAGCCTGCCCTTATCACCAGCCAGCACGCAGTGCAAAAAAACTCCAGAAATTAAGTGTGACAGTGGAGTGTGAAATTCCCCAGCCTGTGTTGCATCAGCCTGATAATTCTACCTGATGATAATTAATAACGATCCACCAGCGAGGCATTCATGCACGCCATCCCCGTCGCACCCCTGTGGCATTTGACAAAGCCAGCATGGAGACAGTGGTTACATGTGTGAGATGAAAGGAAACATGATGTGAACTGGGAATACGCATTGCATTCAAGCTTCATCAGGTGTGCGACTGGCTTTATAATATGTTAAAAAATAAAAAAATAAATTAAAAAAAGACTGACTGTGCTCAAAAGCCTCCATAATTATCTGATGCACAGGCTTTAGCTGAGCAGATTTTAGGAAGCTCTGGGGAGATATCACAAGCCATTAGCTGTTACTTCAGGGAGCAAAGAGTCGGAGTCTATTGAACAGTTCATTAATGTTTTTACTCCTCTGAAACTCCTCTGAGAGGTGGAAATATGCCCACAGGCATTACCGTGCAGGTGGGCTGGATTAAAACAGAGGACATTTAGGCTAAAATCCAGCAAGACAAGTGAAAGGCAGCAGGATGGAAAGCTAACACCATTACATCAAATGTCTGTGGGTTTATTCCAGAAGCTGTGGACTGAAGGATTGACCACTGTCAGGGTAGGACCTCTTTAAGTTCAGTATGAGTTTAACCTTTTCGTCAAGCTCATATGGCCTTCATCAAGAAGTGTGTTTACATCCTGCTAACCTGGACCAACGTGACACAGGCTGTGTCACCCACCAAGTCTTAATAAGTTAGAAACACTTTTGCTTTTAAGGGATGTTTACTTGACTTCTCGACCAACATGATAGTCATCACTCTGCCTTATTTAATTTGAAACCCAAAACCCACAGAGTCTGTGTTGGGCATATTCCGTCAGCATCGCGTTCTAGCTTTGTTGGGCAGCGTGGATCATTGCCCACTGTGAGCATGTTTGCCGTGTAGCAGCAGCGTCATCCAGCCCTGAGGCCTGTACTACGAAGCTGGATTTGGTCTTAGCGAGATAACTTCTGGATGACTTCTGGGTTTTCTGTACTACGAAGGTGGATCTCTTTCTATCCGGGTCCGTTGCCCCAGTAACTTACGCAGAACGGCAAACCTGCTCCGTAGCAGGTTATGTTTCAGGATAAGATCTCAGCAGGTATAAAAAACCGCCCACTGACCAATCGAATCTCTAGTAGTACAGCTGATCGGGATCACGGAGATCCGGTGAAGTTTAGCGAGTTGTCGCAGAGTTATCAGCTTCGTAGTACAGGCCTCAGGTCAGCTGGACTCAGAATAGAGGAAACGACATGCTCACAACTGTTTTTTTTTTTTTTTGCCTTTCAGTGGTCTATTTCCACCTAACTTAGATTTTACTCTGTGACTGTTGAGCTTCTACTGTATGTGAACAAGCAACAAGATTTTAAAGTTTCGGTTTTTGCAGGTTTACTTGTGTTTAGTAAAGTAAACTATGTTCCTTTATACTGTACTGTTACCTTCAGACAGAGCTAGCAGTCCAGTTGGGATCCACATGTATCAGGTTAGGCCATGGGGTTGTTCTGTGTGCACGATAAATCCATGACCAGGAAGTATTTCTCATCTACGTTAACTGATAAACAGTCAGGAGTCCACATATGGTGTTTTATTTTGAAATTTACCAGATGACACATGCGTTTTTCCTGTGTGACTTCCCGTCAAGGAAGATTTTCTCTGTCTGTGCTGGGTTTGTACTCCATCAAACGTAGAATGGAGCAGCACATAGAGACGCTTCTGGGACAGAGCATATTGTGCTGCTTCCGATGCTGCATCGTTTAGAATGGGAAGGTATTTGTTGTGGAGCATGCAATGCTGACTAAACTGACTTTTGACTTTTTTTTTTTTCTTCTTTTTAATGGGGCTAATGTCAAAGACTTATGTCTTGTATTTTGTTTGAATTGGAAAGACAAAAACATAAAATAAATAAATAAATAAAGCTGTTAATGAAGCTCTTTGATTATTTGATACCTGCTTGATATGAAATGATATGTCCATACTCTGACCTCAAATGTATTTTTCCTTGCTTGGTTTCTTTCTGCGGGATTTCAGTTTTGGACGGTGACAAAAATGTGCAACACTCATTTACATGCAGATGGCATTAACAAGTTTTCACCAGAGACCCTTTATGATGTTGGAGAAAGAGCACAATTATTTTTAAAGCAATATAAAAACAACAGAGTCATTTTACTATTAAAAAAAAAAAAAAATCCCCTTTTGATGTCACCTCTACTGTCTTTTTTGTTGGACAACCTGTTGAAATGTATGCATTTTTCACATGACTGTGCATAATACAGACATAATCATCATAAAGGATATGTAATCTTTCTCTTTTTTTTTTTTTTTTTTTTTCTGTTTTCCAAAGTTACCCCACATCCATTCATCTGTTATCTGTACTGTTTATCCTACTTGGGATTCACTGGTGCCAAACAATCTCCCATTGGTCAAGGTGTGCAGTCTTCAGTCCATCACAGGGCTCACACATACAAATATGCTTACATTCACACCTATGGGCAAATCAGTGTCCCTTATTAGATGAATGAAGCCAGACAGGACAGATACAAACAAACATGCCCAACAGAAAGGGCTCTATTTTCGTGCCTCGCCAGAGACGTGCCGACAAGGCGTTCCCAAGCACAATTTGGTATTTTGGTGAGCAGCACAGCCCGGCGTAAGTCTCCCCCCCTTAACTCAGCTCCTCCCAGCAGCATAAGTCGTTGCGAGGGAGGAGAGAGGGCGTGGGGTGGGTTTAACACAGCCGAGACCTGTTTTCACCAATCACATAAGCTCCTCTCCTTGCCTTTACATCCGCCACAGGCGAGGCGTATTACTATTTTCGTGAAGTGGTCAAAGAGATCAAGAGATGTCTGAAGACAGTAATGCCACAAGATGGCGACAGAAGGCAGCTCCTCAACAAGTGTCACTGTAAGCGCTGCATTGGGCGTCCTCCACACTCTCTCATATGAGCACAGATGGATTTGGTGTGTGTAATGTTGGACCCACTGGTAAGACAAACACCCTTTTCCACAAATAAAGACACTCACATAAAGTTGCATATATTCAAACCTCACGTGACAAAGGTGGGTTGTGCGCACAGATCACAACATAAACTCCATAAATGGCATTAAAATTGGAACTATCTGTGCGTAAATGACGCATCGCGCTCCGTGGCCTGGCTCTTTCTTTCACAGATGTTGGCATATAAAATAAATTTGCCTCACAAAACCTAATATTATAATATCTGTATGTCGGCTTAAAGTAGATAACGCATCTGAGCACTGAAAAAAATCATCTGTTCAGCCGCTGCAGGACAGAGAGAGGACACAGAGACATGTCCAGGTCGAGCTGTGCGAGAGATAAGAGGAAGAGGAAGAAAGAAAAGGAGGGAGACGAATTACATATCTAGTGAACTTCATCATGTGTGTCTATTTACTAGGTATTTAATTTAATTTAATGCGATTTCAGCTGTGTTGATTCAGTCAGGTTGTGTGTCCAAACGTGGGCCAAACCCGCTCATCACATCAGCTATAGATCAGAATATATCGATATAGATATAAATGTATGTGCTGACTCAGATTATTAGTTGTTGATGATTATTTATTGCACTGAAATGTGCCTGACACTGTGGAAACCTGCTGGTGAGGCATCGGTGACGTATGCCGATACGCCGCAGGTCTACCAAAATACTACTAGACCAGCTGCGCTCTGCCTGCGCTGAAAGCTGACTGGCGAGCACGAAAATGTCACTGCGCCTGCTGATTCTGTCAACACCTCCCCCTGCCACGCCACCACGCCCAGCTTGGCGGATCTCGGCTTGCCTCCGTGCGCCTCAGTCCATGAAAATACCAAACTGGCTGTACGCCGGGCTCCGCCAGACAAAAATACAACTGCGCGGGGTCCGCCCCCCTCCGTCGCCTCACCGGCGCGCACGAAAATAGAGCCAAAAGTGTCTGCCTTTGTATGTTTTTATTATGTTTTTCAAGAGTTACCAATTGGAGCCAAAATGAGACTTCATCACAACAACTTTGCTCACAGTTTAGCCTCTGAGCCGAGCTGAATTAGCCATTTTATGAATAAGTGGAGAACCCACTGGCTGAGCTCTGTCACATAATAAGTTTAAAATGCATGCAGAGGTCTCTCTGTGGCTGCTAATGGCTCTTAAGACTAAATTTATTCATCAAATCAGTCAAATTCTGTCAGCATGAGTGCAGCTTTAGTTGCAAAAAGTCACATCCTCCTAATTAATTCATGCACTCAAACCTGACCTCTGTGTTGTCACAGCAATGTCAATGAACTGTAAGTGATCATTTTGCTTTGTGAGCATCACTTTAGTGAAAAAAGAAATGAAGTTATGATACTGAAAAGTGCAGGTTGTTCCCCAGGTATTTTGGGTTTTAGCTTGGATCAATGAAAACTTTATTATGCACACATTTTTAGGCAGCCAGATCAAATTAGCCTCCTGCTGCTGCTGCAGGCCTTCTTTCACCCTGTTTTAACACAGCACAGATGTCACTGTGGGAGAGCACCAGTAGCCTGAGAGGTGGTAACTTTGGGACAGAAGCTACACCCACAGACAAAAGATAGATACCAAAAGTGTAAAACCGTTTTTTTTTTTTCTTTTTTTATGGTGGATCAATAAACAAACCAAACATACTCAGTAATGATGGTGAGTCGACAGAATGCACACATATCTGACAGGGATGAAAAAGGGAAAGCTGAATCTCCTGAGACAAATTAGGCAGTTGACAAAAATCAACCAAGAACACGTCAGGGAGGTGTGACCAGGCTGCTGAAGGCAGGAGATGAGATGTGTGAGAGAGAGGTGTGTGTATGACTCATTTTCTTTCAGATGCATGTCCAAAACAAAAATAAATTCACTGACATCATTGATCCTTCATGTGGACTATACATGGTCTGTCAAGCTTTGACTCTCCAGGATTGACAAAACAGCTCTTAAACTTGACCTTTTTTTATAATTTTTTTTTAATGACTGTAATAACCATAATGTGAAAATGAGCTTGATAAACACAAACAGTTTGAAAGACACAAAAAGCACAAAATACTATAGAACAACACAATAAAAGGGTGCAAATAGGGCAATAATGGTGCATAAAAGTTGTTAAGAATGCATATCAAGAAATACTTGGTGCTTCATGTGTCGTTTACTGGTCCACACCCACCTGTGATGGAGCACGTTTTCATTGGAAAGATTAAATGGTTTGCTAAAGTTTGCTTGGCTTTAAACAATGAGTTGCAGAGAACTCAGGCATACCAGGTTTTAAAAGACAATTACATGTGCAAAGACATTACATTTATCTCTAGCTATTTATCTAGTTTGTTGAGAAACCATGGAAAACAGGTTCATGTAGAGAATAGAATAGAATAGAATAGAGCATTCATATAAAACTTATATGGTTAATATGTAAGAAGGAGCTGCTGGCCCTCAAATGCGGCCTTCTCTAAGAGTTTGGAAACGCTGGCTTAATAATATACGCCTACAAAAAATAAGGAAAAGTGTGGTCCTAATTTATTCTTATGTGATGCCATGAAAATGTGATTAAAGCTAAATCCTAATTAGGTGCAACTTTTGATGTGCAGGTGTGTGTTTCTATTTGGCTATTCTCTGATTGCAGGTTGTTTGCACAGAAAGTCACACTATCTGTTTTTTTTTTTTCCTTTTTTTTTTCTTTTTCAGTTTTCCTCATGTTAGCCAAGACCTATCAGGGACATCATGTTGACAGGGTCCCATTGATCTCCGTCACACACCCCCTATTTAAACATGTTGTGACAGGCTGACTTACAGGCAGACAGTGACCGTCAAAGAGTGTTAAACACAATCACTGCTTAGAGACAAAACAACATGTATTGTCGTTTGAGAAATCTTAAATGGTCAGTATCTGAGGGACATGCAGTGAAGAAGGATCAGTAGCTGCACTGCACTAACAGCATGGCAGACATTTAAAAATTGCATGCACACAGGCATCACTCACCAGAGGGCCAAAACACTAATTAACTGGCTCATTTGAAATGTATTGGAAATATGAAACGACAGGACAAATGAGAGGGATTAAATGCAACGTCTCATATCATCCTGATGTTTTAATTTAAAGACATGTTTTTGGACCCTCACTTGCGGGTGACCCACATTCTCGACAAGCAGAGAGAAGAAGAAAAAAAGAAAAACTCACAGCCAAGAAAGTACTTCCTCTGTCTTGGCTCCGTTTCTCACACCCTGACAGAATGAGGACGGTCTAATTTGATGTATGGCGATAAAAAATTTGCTTTCTCAGCAGAGCATAACAAATTACATATCGAAAAATGGATACAGTTTGTTTCAGAATGCCCTAATTATGGCAAGATGATGGTTTAATTATGAAAAAATTGGTCCCTTTGCCAGTATGTAGGCTGTTTAAACATTTGACAAATTATGAGCAGATAGAGACAAATTAAAAAGGGGCTAGGACAAAAACACTCCATAAACACACTTGCAAACCTGCAGAGCAATGTGAATAAACTCAGCAGTTTTTTACCAGCTGGCAGTGCTGAGTCTGGCTCTTTACAGTATACTGTTGAACACAGAAAAAAATGTACTGCCCTCAGCAGCCCTCTGACTGTAGGCTTTTATCTGTAAAATACATATACAACAGAGACAGAAAAACACTTTCAGCAAGCTTAAATATTAGTCTGAACATCAGCGTATGTGTATGATATTTTTATGCTTTTATTGCCACACTCACCCCCTTTTTTTACTCTTCGTGCTATGTACTGTATATAAAGTGCAGACTACTTTAAAAGAGCCTACACAGGAGTAGGTCCACAGCTGCTCCAGTCTGCAGCATGGTACAGACTAACTATGGACATACTTGCTTTTATTAAAGGGGACCTGCCATCAAAATTTCATACCCATTTTTATCTTTTTTTTTTTCATAATCCTTGATGTCCTCTGATCATGTTTGCAACATAATTTTAGCTGAAAAGTTATTTGATGGTTTGTTTTAGTATGCCTAAAAAACCTTACTGATTTTGGCTCATTAACATTTATGGTAATGAGCTTTGCTCTGATTGGATCGCTGCTGTGAAGCCTGCTGTGCTCTGATTGGCTCACCAGTGGAGGTACTGATTTCGGTTTATCCATTTTGCTAATGTGTGCTAAAGCAAGGTGCCCAGATGTCTGTAATGATATCCGGGGATATTCGGTGCGGCGGCGGGTGCAGGAGCTGCAGGGGCTGTGTGATCACAGACAAAGTCTCGGTACTATTTAGTAGCAGCGCATGCCCCTTATAATAACCCCCTTAAAAACTATTGTTCAGGACTGCTTACTTGTGCTTCCTACCTATTCGGCTACTGTAATAACCGTTGTTCGAGCCCACACGCAACATTTTTGCTCTCATTCATGAAACTCTTAAATCTGGGACATTTTCGGGGACAGCTTTTGCCGGGGACAGGTCATCCAATACGGGACTGTCCCCGGAAATCGGGGACGTCTGGTCACCTTATGCTAAAGGCTAAAAATGGCAGGTATTAAACCATATATTTTAGACCCCGAGTCCGAAGAGGAGGTGGAATTTGAAGAAGAAGCCAGAGATCTCCAGCGGTGTTTTCTCATTCATTCTGTCCGGCTTTAAGTTCATTTTCCCGGCAGTGAACCGAAGGAAACACCGATCGTTTGGAAGAGACCCATAGCGGATACAGTGGTAGCTGGGTCTCGCTCTGGCTGGATGTTGACTGTGAATGAGTACGAGAACGAGAGAGTGGGCGCGGCTCACCGAGGACGCGCTCGTGAATAATAATGAGCAAGGTCAGCGCTACGTCAGAGGGACCTGCTTTTTAAATTCGCCTGGTTTACCCGTTTCTTTATTTTAAACCTTTACAGAATGCAAACGACGTAACGGTTTGTTTTCATATTTACAACATAAGACGAACATAATATGGACCTTAACTGACACAAAAAACACACAAAATTTCATTTTGATGGCAGGTCCCCTTTAAGTAAGTTGCTCCATGAATTGCACCTCTTTGAAAACAGATAAAAAGGCAGTGATGGCAAAGTTGACAAATGGAGATCATACTTACTTTGCATCAAATGAGCTTCTTCTCCTCAGCCCTCTAGGTCACCATAGCATCACCACTGGGAGTGTCAGTATACAACCTAACTGCTTGACAAGTCTAAATATTCCAGTTTCTACATTCTGTACAATTGTTGCTGTTTGGAGAAATATTTCCCCAATCAAAAAAGCTGCACATCTTATTGTATATTTTTGTTGTCTGGTGGATTCTAGACACTTTCATGATTAGGAAGATAAATATGTGTCCAGTGGCAAAATTGGCTTTTGTAACTCATTGGCCATTATCTCTGAAAATATGTTTTTTTTCTATTTATTTTTTTTAACCTTGCACCATCATTTTTAAGGGTCAGACAGGGCACACTGACTGAAATGTTTCCCATTCAATATTCCCAGCATTGACAAATTATTCTAAACTGTCTTATCCCTGTCATTACATTACATCATCTCTGCATTGTCCCTGCATCCTGCATCTGTCGCCGACTCACAAGTTCGAACCCAGATGTCAGGAGAGCTGGTAGAGTGATAATTATTTAGTGAGCAGTATCTATTCTTTCACGTTTATAATGAGAACAACTTCAGCTGAATGTAAATACCTGAACTGGATTGAAGTACAACTGACTGTAAAGTAACAGTCTATGAAACTAGAAATACACCCAAAGCCCCAAAGTAAAATACCAGTGTTATGATCCAGTTTATAAATGAAATAACCAGAAGAGAAATTGTCCAGGCAAACAAACATCAAACCAAGAGACTGCCAGCAAAGAGCAGTAATCAAATGAAAACTAACCACCTCCTAATTTTCTTACTATTTGCTGTGTTTCCCATAGGTTTTCAGAAGGCTACGGCTATGGCACTTTATGTGCGTCAGCAGCACCGTGTGCTTGGTATGCAAGAAGACGCCGGTAGCAGTATAAATGTGGACTGGAGTTTCATTGGTTAAGGTTTTATCTCAATAAATGAGCGGAATGGATTCAGTAATGAAGCTAAGTAAACAGGCTGATGTATTGATGGGGTTCAAAACTAATGATTTTTGGTTGCTACACCCATGATTACAATGAAACACTGAAGCAGAAGGAGCTCAGCTCCTGCTGGCTGTACTGGCAAGGTGAAGAGGGCTCCAGCCCAATTAAATCTCTATTGTGTCTATAAAGGAAAAAAATTAAATAATCACAATAAAATAGAAGATTGATTTTTTTTTTTGTATTGTTAAGTTCTAATCTGTGTTGACATAAACCCTGTTCTTTCTTACTTCATTAGTCTGTTTCATCTCTGGTGTCCTATCAAACCTTTCCCTATGATAAAATTAATGTGTGACTGTTCAGATCATGTGTAAATATTAAAAAGGTCTGGGCTCTGTTGGACTGCAGAGAGGCTTGCTGTTGTATTTACCTGTAAATCAATAACTGGCTAGCATGAAGCAGCCTAATGAGAGCTATCATTATCATATTTATAAGCCACCATGGAGTGTCTCTGTACTAACTGAAAAGATAAACATCTACCAAGAGGAGAGAAGAGAGGCTGAAGAAGAGAAACACTGGCGTCTTCTCTGTTTCTTTCTTGGATAAAAGACTGCTGTCTCTCATCTGAAAACACACAATATCTCTGACTCACCAGGCAATCAATAAATTGCTTGAAACACAGTCCTTTGAGCATCTTTGCAAAAACCAACATGTTTTCTGAAATATTTGAGGGGCAGTTCAGCTCCACTTCAGCCGTTTTATGGACCGCCATGTTCAGCCTTTTGTTTTGTGGGCCTTGTTTGTCTGCTTTTGTCCCTATCTAAGCCATGAAGCTAAGAACAACAGCAGCCTGACGTCATGATGCCCTCCCTCCTTGGCGCTCCAGCTCCTCTGACAGCAGCCTCTGATGATGGGTCACATTAACTCCCTTGAATGTGCTGTTTATTCCACCTGACGTCTGCACAGTCCCGCCTCCCTCTGCATCATAATTTAATTGCTGAGCGCTCTCCCATTTCCCCCTTGCTCTCCGCATTCATTTCAGATGCATGACCTTTCCTGAGAACAATGATCAATCAATAGGTGTTTTCCCTCATCAGGCCCTTTCAAATTAAAACCACTGAGTGAATTAAAAAGCCTTTTGGAGCTGAAGTTATGAAGCGCAAGTGCTGTAATTCAGACCTCTGGTGATTGGCCTTTGTCATTGTCTGTGCTGAGCATTTAAAGGCAACAAATGATTCATTAGCACTGATCGCTGAGCCCAGGTCACACGTGAGCTGCTGTATATCATACAGACAGCCACAGGTATGATGTTGAAGAGGTGATCTCCAAAGAGACTGCTTCATTTTCCTCCAAACCTACCTTAACTCGTAAACACTGAGGTGTTCTAGCTGGGCTCAAAGAGAATCCTCTCAGGAGCTGCTGCATTATTTATGAGATCCGTTCAAAACACCTGCTTCTACATCTGGGACCAGTTAAAGTTCCTCCAAGGTGTGGCTAAAGTCTAAAACTGCTCAACCCTACCTTCTGCAGCCAGGTAGACAATCTGCTGTCCTTCACTGAGACAATATGTGCAAACATGTGTGCTGCCAGAACAGCAAGTTTCACAACTTTCAAAATCTTCTGTAGTTTCTCCCCATGCATCATGTCTTCCTACATTTCACTCCAGCTCTTATCATATGAATCTCATCTCTGCTTCTGCCTGTTGAATAAAAACTTTAACATCTTTTACTGCACAAAAAGGCCCAGACGACAGGGTGTTTTCAAGTCTTACAATACATCTGGATTACATCCAGAGCAGAGAGGGGGATTTATTGACATATTCTGATAGTATCATGCTGGTCCTATTCCTGAGATCAGATATACAGATCGGCTACGGCTTTGTGGTAGAGTCGGGGATACATGAATCAGAATGAAATAATAGGTCTTCGAGGCAAAAATGTAGCTTTTTCTCAGCTGCAGCTACAGAGACCATTGTCCAATGCATGCTGCCATATCAGGATTGACAAGTAACATGAAAGGACACTCTGCAAATCGTCAGTCTGAAAAGAGAAAATGTGAGGAAAAAATCCTGCCAGGCCCAAAGAAAGCTCTTGAAGTCTGTCATTAAAGCTCAAGGGTTTGCTTAGTATCCAGAAAAAGACCAGCAGTCATTTTTGGTGGTTGACAACAAAAGATGCAGAAGGTTAGCAAACACACTGGAACTGGAGCATGAATTCCCATCGCCCCCACACTTGAGCCCAACACCATTTTTAAACACTGCAATACTGGATCTGTAACTGCAATACCACCAGATGTGGATATAGTCATGGTTGTGTTGTTTTGTTCAGTTTGGTTGATGTCCCCATCACCCAGCTTCTTGTTCATTTTAACATCACTAACCGACCTCCCTGCAATATTGAAATCACAAAGTTGTAAAATTATTTAATAAAACTTTTGCGAGACCCCTTCCTGCATCTTGTCATCTAGATGTGTCCTGGTGAGACTTTTGTGATACAGTCTTGACTTTTGTAAAGGACTTTAACTAAATAGAGTCAACCATCTAACACAGCCAGGTGATTAAAAATCTAATAAATAATTATTTGGAGTTCAGTTTGGTTGATAACTTTAAGGAAACTGAAAAGTAAAAATTTAAGTATATTAAAGACTAAAAGCAGGCTTCGTCCTCTGTTCTCTTCAGCCAACTCAGAGGTCCTTTGAATCTTAATCATCTCCATCAGATGCTGCAGGCTGCAGATGTGAACCCATCTGCAGTAAAACTGCACCCCAGAGCAACTGATCTTTAGCAAGCGTTAACTCAGGTGACCTCACAGCCAGACAGATAGTCTTTTTGGGGAGCAGCTGAGGCTGATAGATGGATAAATACTGCAGGACTTTTATCCAGAAGACAAAGGTTTGTGCCCTGTTTGGAGCAAAGACTCATCCTTGACTGAGTATCAGAACACACCACCTGATTATGTGGAGGCTACAGTCTTTGCTCTCTGTCAGCAGGATATCTTGAAATGGGTAAAAAGAGTTTAAGGTGTGCTGTACATACAGCCTAGAGGTTTGAGGTCTGACAGAACTGGTCTCATTGCATGTTTTAAAAGTAGACTGTAGGTGTTGGAGGAGGATCCTTGTCTGGTGAACTTTGTTTCTGGATCAGAACTCTCCAAAGCTGTCTCCTGTTATCAGACAGCTGGGATCATTGTGAGACTGAGATGAAGACAATGCCACGGACTTACACATACACACACACGAATAATCACATACACCCCTCCAAATCAACGCCTTATTGGCCTGCACTCCCCCCTCCCTCCCCGTTGTAATGCAGGTACTGTGAGTTGATGTTTGCACCAAGTATGGTTGCGCTCAACCCAGGGTCTGTGCTGCGCCACCCTCCCTCCTTGACACCTGCCCTCCTCCCACATGTGCAAGTTCTTGAGTATTTTTGTTGTAATGTCTTATTATGTTGCTCATGTGCTGATGTGTTTTTTTACTGATCCCACACTGTGCCCCCTATGGGAGCAGAGTTTGGAGTTGCCTTTTTCCCCTCTTCTTCTCTCCTGTTCTCCTTTTTCTCATCAAAGAAAGGAGCGCTAGTCAGGCTGGCAATCCTACAGTTCTCCTGTTCCTGTCACCCTGTATGCATCTGTCTACTGTATGTTTCTTGAAAAGGATGAACTGTAAATGGGAATTTCCCCCTGTGGGACTAATAAAGGAGTATCTTAGCTTATCTTATCTTATCCATCAGACTGTAGATGATTTGTCCATTGACCCAACATGTTGACATCGATTCAAATGATGTGCTGTATGACTGTAACATGGCAACAATATGGTCACATAATGTGTTAGCAGTTTATGTCAGAACACTATTGAAAAGTTAAGAATAGTTTTCCTCATACTGGTGTGGCACGGAGACCTAAACACTTTTAAATGTGAGATATTAATTCACCCTGTCACGGTGATAACATCATGGAGAACAGCGAGCCTTCCTTGGTACTACAACACATAGAAATGACAACTGTCATGTGCAATCAAGCCACATTTGACAAAAAAGTTGATTTGGTTGTCTTCACAAAAATGATGAAGCAGTGTTTAAAAATCTCTGCAGGAAGGAGTTTTCAAAACTCTTCATATTCGTTGAACTAACTCTGTTTCTGTGTGGACAGGAAGTGTTAATGCGGAGAATGAAGTGAGATTTCAAACAGGAATAGAATATAATAGAATAGAATATTCCTTTATTGATCCCCCATGGGGGAATTTTTTTTGTCACAGCAGCATCACAGACAAAGAGTGCAAAAATGCAGTTATAAAAATAAAGATTGTTATATTAAGAACTTATTAAGTCTTATTGCAGAAGGGAGGAATGACCTGCGGTAGCGCTCCGTCCTGCAAGGTGGAAGTCTCAGTCTGCTGCTGAAGGAGCTGCTTGAAGCCCCCACAGTCTGATTCAGTGGGTGAGAGGGATTGTCCATGATGGATAGAAGCTTTGTTAACATCCTCCTCTCACCCACCTCCTCCAGGGAGTCCAAAGAACAGTCCAGGACAGAACTGGCCCTCCTGACCAGTCTGTTCAGTCTCTTCCTGTCCCTCTCGGTGCTCCCTGCCCCCCAGCAGACCACTGCATAGAAAAGTGCAGATGCTACCACAGAGTCATAGAAAGTCCTGAGCAGAGTCCTGCACACTCCAAAGGACCTCAGTCTCCTCAGCAGGTGGAGACAACTTTGGCCCTTCTTGTACACGACGTCTGTGTTGGTTGACCAGTCCAGTTTATTGTTGAGGTGGACACCCAGGAATCTGTAGGACTCCACCATCTCGATGTCCAGACCCTGGATGTTCACTGGAACAGTCTGAAGTGTCTTCCTCCTGCGGAAATCCACAACCATCTCCTTTGTCTTACTGGCGTTGAGCTGGAGGTGGTTTGTGCCACACCAGTTGACAAAGTCAGTGATGACAGTCCTGTATTCCCGCTCATCCCCTGACGATACACATCCAACGATGGCTGTGTCATCAGAGAACTTCTGGAGATGACAGTTCCCAGAGTTGTAGCTAAAGTCCGAGGTGTACAGGGTGAAGAGGAAGGGGGAGAGCACTGTCACCTGTGGAGCCCCCGTGTTGCAGACCACCATGTCCGACACAAAGTTCTGAAGCCTCACAAACTGTGGTCTGTCGGTGAGGTAGTCCACGGTCCATGCGGCTAGGTGACAGTCCACTCCCGGCCTCTCAAGCTTTCCCCTGATTAGTGAAGGCTGGGTGGTGTTGAAAGCACTGGAGAAGTCAAAAAACATGACCCTCAGGTTCCTCAGCATGATCCTCTCCAGAGTCTTCATCAGGTGATAAGTGAGGGCCACAGGTCTGAAGTGGTTGGGCTCCCTGGGGTGTGCTGTCTTGGGGACAGGAATCACGCAGGAAGTCTTCCACAGTGCTGGGACCCTCTCCAGACTCAGGCTCAAGCTGAAGATGTGCAGTAGCACCTCACAGAGCTGGTCTGCACAGTCCTTCAGGAGTCTGGAGCTGATGCCGTCAGGACCCGTTGCTTTCCTTGGCTTCATCTTCCTCAGCTCAGAGCTCACTGTGTGAGTGCTTGGACACTTCAATATGGAGGAGTTCACAGGCTGCAGCACCATCAGCCGGGGGGGGGGGGGGGGGGTGTAAACAGTTAACGCGATGACGTGCGAAAACTCCCTCGGCAGGTAATATGGCCGCAAACTCACAGCCAGCAGCTCAATGTCCTTAGAGCAGCGCTGCTCTTTAACACTGACGTGCCCAGCATTACACCATCTCTCATTCACATACACCGCTATCCCGCCTCCTTTCTTCTTACCACTCTCCCTCATGCTCCGGTCCACTCTGACAAGGTGAAATCCGTCTAAAGTTATGAGCGAGTCCAGAGTAAGTTTGTTAAGCCATGACTCCGTGAACATCATGAGGCTGCACTCCCAGTACTCCCACTGCAGCCGAGTCAGCGCTGTGAGCTCCTCCATCTTGTTGGGAAGAGACCTCACGATTCCCATGATAATGGACGGGACAGTTGGCTTAAAATGTCTCAGCTTCGCCCGATGCTGAACTCCGGCTCTGCATCCTCTCCTTCTCCTGCGGAGCTTGGCGGGGATGTCTGGTCTCTTTCATGAAGGTGGCCAGGCTTGGCGCAGCGCTAACAGCTGTTCACGGCTGTTAACAAGCCGCTGAACGGGTCGCCAGACGCGGACTTAAAAACTCCAAAAATTAGAAGAAAACAAAGTAGTAAAGTCATGAAATGCACATCCATGGTTGGAATATGCAAGACACAACACTGCTAAAAGAAAAACGAATAAGGTGCAAAAAACAACAATAAAAAGGCAAAAACGTAAACACTGTGAGGAGCTGCTGTGACTTGCTGCCACTCTCAGGGTGCTCAGTCACTCAGTTAAGTTTCACCAACCAGCTGTATGAGGTCCATTATACTTTGGTTAAAAAATAAAGTAATAGAATACTTTGGATGATAAAAAAAGAATAAATAAAAACACTTTTGTAGATTTTAACGAGTACATTATTTGTTTCATTTAGGTCTGTCAAGGTGCTTGATATTGTGTGGCACAACAAAAGGCTTTGTTTAGTTTTGAAGGTCAGTCTAATGTCAAGCTTTTATGAGGTAAAGCTCAATCACTGCGTATGTTTGGTGTTCAAGGTTGAAGCTGAACGTGAATTATAAAAGATGATTAAATAATGCCCATATAATTAAAAAAAAGTTCTTTCAAAGCTTTTAAGAAAAAAAAAACCTTTGGTTTCCATTAAATCACAGCCAATTAAAAACTTTTGAATAGAGGGAGAAAAAAAGGAAAAAAGAAAAAAAAAACTTGTTTGCCTCACCGAATAAACAGAACTTTGAGGAGGTCATGAAAACAGTTTGAAAGGAGGAATAGGCACAAAACATAACTTTCCTTCCAATTCAAAGAGGCAAACAGACAAACTAAAGAAAATGTAGAGCAAAACATCTCCATCAGAAACTGAAGATCTCTTTTATTTTAATGATTTTAGCTGTTAATACTGAAAAATAATAAATTAAACAAGTTTAAAACCCTTTTACTGCATTTTTTGAAACCGTTTTGAACCTCATGTTAACACAAAGCAGTATATGCTACCCTGAGGACATCCCTGAATTCTTCCTCCATGAGAACCTTCTTGCTGAGAGTTTCCACCCTTTCAGATCTGCAGCCATTTGCAGACTCCGCCACAGTGCTCTGCAGGCTTTTGTGAATCAGTTTCTCTTCCGCATCAGACTGATCACCTGCACCTGCATGTTAAGTTTGTGGGTTGCAGCTCATCATTAAATGACTTCATCTTTTATTTGATCCAAAGTGCATGTTACATAAGATTTGTTAGCTGAGCTATTTTGGAGATTCTCAGAGTGGTGTCAACTATTTCCATCTCTGCTGCAGAAGGAAGCAGGGCGATGCTGCAGCACATAAATATGGTGTGCCAAATGGGACAGGATCGATGAAAAGCTTTGTAGAATTAAAAACAAAACTTAGGGTCTGGTTTACTAAAGGTTCGTGTGTCTATAAATGTGTGTCAACTTTAGAGCACCCACCAACGGTCAAACAAGCCAAATTACCAAAGGTGTAAGCTGAGGATGGTATCTATTAAATGAGGAAGAGAGGACTATTTTGAGTTTGTGAATCAGACTGTTGCTCAGTAGAGTGTCTGTTGATCTGGGGTGATTTATTTGATAAGGTTATATTCTGAACTACTTTTTTTTTACTCTCTAAATGCCTTTAAGCCTAAAACCCACAGGATGAGTGTTGGGCATGTTCCCTCTGCGTGTGCTATCCCAGAAGCGTCTCTATGTGCTGCTTTGTTAAAGATACGCACAAGTCTATTTTTTTCACAAATCAACCACTAAAATGCAAAACAACCTGTTATCTGTTTTTCTTTAGCTGTCCAATTCATTTTTCACTCACAGTTATGGTTTTAAAGATCTATTTAAATAACATAAATAGATAAATAAAAAAAAATAAAAAAACTTGATACGCTGTTGTATGATATTTTTGCCACATTTTGCTCAATGTTTAGAGTAACGAAAAGTTCCCAGCCACGGACGCTTAAAACATCTGTTAGGAGTTTTGGAGTGGTTATAAAAACAGGCTGAAATTAAACATAATGGCTCTCATCAGTCATACGGGTAACAGTGACTTTGAAGTTATTTTGAAATTGTAAACATTGGCAGCCTTCTAGGGGATGTTTTACTTGGGATAATTGAATAGCATGTTTCTGATTAAGAGAGAAAATTCACACACACACAGATACACCTGAGTGAATCTGAGTGATCCAGCTCCAATAGGTTTTATTTTAGAGTCATTTAAAGCTGAGTTTGTCAGCTGCAATCTCTCATGATCAGTTTACAGACACCTGCGAGGTGTCACCACATCATACCGTGTGTGAAACAGGATGAAATAACTTTGACTTAACCACATTTATTTAACTTGTCAACAATAAACCCTGCCTTTAAAACATTGAAAAAGTTGTTTAAAATAATGATCAAATTGTAAAGATAAAACAGGGAAACTATGAAACCCCCCTCCTCCTGGATAAAAGCCCACCACAGTGCAGGTATCCAAACAAATCATAATGTTGTAATTAATTAGACAATATTACTCTAGACTATCCCTCATCCACATGATAAGACAGAGCAAACCCTCCCCTCCCCTCCTCTCTGCTGCTGTAGAGGAGAAAAACAGGTGTGAGTGCAAATGTCCTCCTCCGAGTGGTTATTAATGATTTAGTTCGGAGGGGACTACTCACTTTGGTGATTAATGATGGAGGACAGGAGAGCAGGAGCCATTCACTCGGAACAGTCTGCACCTGTCGGAGGATTTCTGATGGCTTTTACCCGCAAAATGCTCCGTATTAGTCATCTCTAAGAGCAGATTGGGAGCTCCTTGGTTGCACTAATCTTTCTTTTAGCCCCCTGTGTCCCTCTGCTGCTCGTCTGGGTTTTTCCTCATCCTATCCCTGTCTCACTGTCAGACTGGCTGCAGTCACACCCTCTCCCTTTTTACGTACACTCTTGCTGAACTCTTTACACTGATTTCTCACAACCTTTTGCGTTTAGTGTGGGTGTTGAAGTAAAAAAAAGGGGAGTTTGAGCAAGCCCTCTAGGCTCACTGCAGAGCACATGCACACGTATACACACTTACATCAGCATGCTAAACTCACACACTCTCTACTTTTGCCACCTCTAACAACCAAACAACACCCCACACTCCCACGCTGTGATTTGAGTCGTGCATTTGGCCAATAAATTTGAAAAGTGAGCTTGCTTGGAGACTTCCCAGAAGTCCACAGGCCACAGAGCAGGTTAGAGGGAGAAGCTTTGCTCTAATGTTATATGCTTTATTTCAGCAGCAAGCACAGTCTTGTCCTAGCTGGCTAACAAACAGCATCTTTAGACGTTTTCCCAAAGCTACATCCTTTCTGATTTATAGTAATTGGCTTACAGTGCCAAAGTGATCTCTATGCAGGCATGACATCTCTGTGTCTACTGATTGCTTATGTCGGTTTAACGAAGAGACAGAAAATGACTAACAGTGGCTTTATAAAGCTACTGCCAATTGTTCCACAATAGGTTTCAAAGGGAGACTGTCTTCTCCATGAGGCAGGAGCTTGGTTTTCACCCCTTCTGGCCTGTAGTAAGACATGCTGTGCATATCAACGCCTGGGATGCTGTCTGCCTCAAGGCGTCTGCTGTCTAAAGTAAAGACCGAATATTAAAAACCAGGCTCCCCTCAGCACTCAAAATGGGTCACAAAAGGAATCCTATTTCTCCTTGGTTTTGAACATTTAATCCTCAGCACTGAGAAAAGCTAACACACACACTGTGATCTCACACTAAAGTCCAACACAAATTAAAGATTCAACTCTGACCGCAAACTTTCTCTCAGGATTGAAGTGTCCATCAAATGTGTGATACATTATGTATTTCTCCTCTGTGAGTTTTTTGGGGCACTGCAGAGACAGAGGAAAGGACGTTTCCTCTATTCTTCTCAACCCTGATAGTGAATCTCTGTGTCAGCTTCAGACTAACTGAACTGGAGCTGATGATCCTTGCAGCATGACCTCAGAGAAGATTAAGAAAGTCTCTGAGAAATTTGGAAGAAGTAACCATTTTATGTAACCCAGTGTGTCTTTTTCTTTCTAATGATCTGGCAGAACAGAAGAAAAAAGAAGCACGCCTCTTCACAGACCTGAGCTGAGTTGAACTTTTCACTAAGCTGTAATTTTAATGCTGTTCTTAGCTGGAGCACATCTTAAAGAAACTGAAGTTTGGTGGTGTTTTTAATAACATGTTTCATATAAAACCTTCCTTCATTTAGCAGTCATTTTGCTCATTACATCATCTCAAACGCAAACATACTATACTCTCTAAATGTGGATGATAAAGCTCCTGTGGGGAACATTTAGTTTTCCTCCCCGTGGACTTTTTCTCTAAGGTGTGCAACCAGAAGAGGGAACATATTCAGAGACCTGGAAAAGCTATCTGGATTTGCAATGAGGTATTTGTTTCATGTGTTTTGTTGTGTGATACCCCATTTCTTATCACTTATGGAACGTCTTAGATGAAATGGATCATAAAGTTCTCAGAAGAAACCCTTCACAAACATTTATCCTGCTATGTAACCCGATTTTCTTAGATTTCATGTTGTTTTTCTCTCTCTTTCTAAACTCAAAGAGAACTAGCTCTGGTAACTAGAATGGGTATTGTTCAGATTTGATCAACATATTACCACTACTACTCTCACAATAATCATTCAACTGAACATTTCAACCGAAAGTCATAGAAAACCAGGTGAACCAGACATCTAGAGGAGCTTATATTTGTTATTGTTTGCATGATATCAATCATTTCCATTGATAGTAATGCTGGACAGCATGAAAGGGTTTCCCACAAGATTGAAACAGACAAGAGTCACAACATTTGCTTTTATCACCACCATTTTCTTTCTTCCCTTTGGAGTGATCTATTATGTTTAGTGGAGCACTCACCAGCCCTGCTGCCATCCTCTGGATCTCATGAGAGGATCCAATATTAAAATATCCATGTTCATTTCAGCAATCCAAGGTTAAGATATAATGCTCTTGTTATTCAGGGTTAAAAAATTCAGAATCAAGAGTTTAGTATGTGGTCAGGGTGCTCAGAAAGAATAAATATCCCCATTTTTTTTTTTTTTTTTTAACATATTGTCATGGAAATATCACTGTCATAATGCTTGTATAGTATTTCAAACAAACCGTAATAGAGATTTGAAAAACTAAATCTGACTTTTTTTAATCACTTCCCTTTGTTGTAAAAAAAAAAAAAAAAAAAAAATCAATCAATGACTTTATTGCACCCCTCTCATAAGCCAAGCTATGAAGGTCACAGCCGGTGTGCTTGTACAGCCACCTCACAGCGTCCAACAGGATATGTTGTGAGATCAAATTATCAAATATGAACCATTTGCACCTTTAAGGTGTTCCCCAGTTTTTAATTGGCCTCATGGCCTCAGTCCAATCTACATGACTGATTTCTATAGTTTCTGTGATAAGGTCACTACCCCCCAATTTACTTTTTTTTCTACATCTGAACCTCGCACAGATGCTGTTATAAATTCATATACTTCTCACTTCTGATATAATGGTACTTATGATGGAAAATAATCATATCGTGTGCAGTTTCTATCCTCTTGGGTGTACTCCTAAACACTTTTCCATTTCTATATTTCTTAATAAACAGGCCCATTGCTCTGCTACGATCAGAGTAATGTGGAGTGTTCTTGAATATCACCTTGCATAACCGTTGCACTTTTAAAAAGCTGTAGAGATCATTCCAAATTCTTCTTTTAAAATAAAAAAGGGCCATGAATATGCATGAGGTGGAGAAATGTTTTAATCATTACAAGATTGATATAGCTCTGTTGTGTGAAGCACACTTGAGTCTCTGCACCAGTGAATTCTTTATCGAGCGGTGTCAAACTGCAATTAGTTTGACCCAGTTTTATCTCAGAGGCGAGAGAGGCAGCCAGGCTTATTCTCTCTCACCTCCTTTTGTCGTAAATGCAGTGCATGGTGGAGCACAGTGTCATACATGTTAGTCACTGGTGTTCTCTACCTGCACTTTATTTGAATCCAACACCCTGAACAAAAAAAAGAAGAAATCAGAGGAGCAGTGACATGACCATATAACCGATCAGAACTCTTACAGAGATCATGCAGGTCAACAAAGAAACGAGAGGAAGACTTTACAAAGCTAACACATTCACATGCCAGGAAGGGTGATGTTATTGTGAAGGTCAGGTCCAATCAGTCTGAGTTGAACACCTTTCTGTTTCCATCACAACCTGCTGCATGTCCTTGGTGCGAGATCTATCTTTCATTGTAGACTTCTTTATTAAGCTTCACATTATGACACAGCAACACTTTATTATTGGGACTTTTAATCAGAGGCATCAGATGGCCCTCAAACAATCACAATAGTGACCAAAGGGCCTTGACTCTGAACCTGCACAGAAAATGAACAACACCAGTATTGAACCAGTATTCTGGGAACATGATACTTCAGTTTGATGGACTGTGTCTCATCTTATTTAAGCGCTGACAAGTGTGTGTGTATTTTTATCTCCTGCTCTTGGGAGGGATGAAAACAAACTGTAAACTTTCTGAAAACTCCACTGAGGATTTTATTCTGCACTGGATCTTTGGCAAAGTGAGCCATCACAAGACTTAAAATGTTTGCTCCACAGAAGACACAGAGGGCATGAGGGTTTTTCTCCTGCACTCTGACGGCCTTTGTCTTTTTTAGTTGTGCTTTCATCTCTGTTCTCTAATTTCGTGATTGTCCTAAGAGGATACATCAAGTTTCCTCGACTACTTTATATGATGACAATGATGATGTACTAACTGAGGGGCTGCTGCGGCCAAGGAACTTCCTGAGACAAACTTCGAAAAACTTTTCTTTTGTCATCTAAAAAGTGGGCTTTTACATGAATGCAGACAATATACCAGTATGTGTAGTTAATTGCCTTACAGTATTTACATAGATACTAGATACATTACAGGGTAAATGAGTTTAGCAGTGCCAGTTTATAACAGTGTTTTTCCACTCATTGACTTCAAAACATCTTGTTTGCTGGTTTGATTGAAAACACTCCTTAAAACAAGAATTGACCAGTGGGGGCACTAGTCAAATTTGGCAATTGGTAGCAGGGTGTTAATCATGTCTAATACATGGGACAGACCGCTGAGATTGAAACTGCATGGTCATGGTTTTCTCTAACAGGATAGAGAAAACAGATGGTATCTGAAACAGCTTTACATTGCATGTTGTGTACTTTGTTATAAACATATGGAGTCTTTTTCCCCCCTTTCTGGGACACCTCTGAAAGCTAGTTGCGTTTTCTACCCTGATTTATATTCAGATTTTACAGCAACTATCTTTAAAACCAGTATGCACTTTCGTCTTAATTATAACACTCGAACATCTGCCAGAGTCACACAACTTTTCAGGGCAGCAGATGATTATTAAGGGTGCACACTGTGTATTATGAAGGCCATCTGTTATTTATCCAGCTTTGTACTTCTATGTGATGGTCTTGTCACAGTAATGAACAGTTTTGAGGCTAAATCATGCATCTCTCTCCCCTGAAAAGCTGCTTCTGCCATCTCCAGTCCTCTTATTGAAATCTTGTGTTTATGCATTGACATTGGGATATTGAGGCTGTCAGTTTGAGACAGAATAGAAATAACTTCTTCTGCAATTCTGACAGATTTTCAGGCATTGAAGTCAAACAGTGTCTGTTATTCTCTGTCGGAAAAGTCAAAATATAAGGCTTTCTTTCCTGAGTAGGAGGCACTTTGAGAGGTTTCATGAAATGTATTTTTCTTTGGATCAGATCTCTTCTATTCTTTTGTGAAGGCACCTGCACCTGTGCATTTCCTCCTCCTGCTGATAACTGCTTCACCAAAGTCAGCAGCACTTCCAGTGTATTGTTCTGTTTGGAGGCATGGAGCTCTGTTCATTTCTGCTGTATGAGCCTGTGAATGGCACTCATCAGGAGAGTAATCACAAAATGACAACATCTGTCTGTGCAGCAATCACGCTCAACACTGCCAATTTTTCCAACCATTGGACCTAAGACTTCATGTAAGCTTTTCCCAACTATTTACTTGTCAAACTTGAAGCTTTCAGGCCTGAAAAATATGGAGAAATGGAATTTAAAAAACTGTTTAGACTTGTATACATTTGCGGATTTAATGCTTTGTCTGGTGATACTTGGGCGTTTTGATGTGATGCAGTCTGTCTTTATTGCTTAGTGTCTTTCAGCCCCGGGAGAAGAAACTCAAACGAGTGACAATGATTGATTGATCAATTGATTGACACACACTTGAAGAGAGGACTCAAACAATAAGAAAATATCAATATCAGGTCCCATTGAATGATACTTCTTTTTGTTTCTAACTTGTCCTGTTTGTCCTTCGAACAAGGTTTTGAGTTTAGATGCAAAAAACATCAAGGTAAAGGATCTGCAGCCTCTTAGTTTCTGATCCTAATATCAGTGCAACCACCTGAGTGGTTAGGGACACTATGATGATGAAACAAACATTGAAAGGCTGCCAGTTCATAAGAAAGGAGTGCAGATTGGTGCAAACAGATGCAGAGGTGGAAAAAACGCCAAAACAAACATGAGGAATGCTTCAGAGGAACTGACACTGGTACGAAGCCAAACAATAAAGTGTTATCACGATCAGGTGAAAGTTACGCATGAATGTCTCCTGTTGCTGCGACATGTACTGTTATTTGGTGCTGACCCTTTCACATAACATAATTATTATAATTTTTTTTTTTTCAAGTTTTTATTTTTATAATTTATTTTTTTTTATTTTTTTTTTTTTGCAGGATTATGTAAGTTAATTTTTTTTATACCTTTTCTTCGTCCGTTGAGGTTTTATTTACATCCTGCTTCCTAGCAACACACCCACACTATTCAACTTTAGCTAACTGGAGCATGTGCTGAACACTAGGACCAGTTTCAGTTTGAATGAGCTGTAAACATGATATCATCCAGGTTTGTTCAGTTCACTATGAGAATTTCTGTGTGGCCTGATTTCAGTTGGACTGATGTGTTTACATGTTGTTGTTTTTTTTTTTTGAAGTCTTGTTTCAGTGGGTAATAAATCAGTTTTTTTTTTCATAGCATGTGAACAAACTGAATGCAGCAGCTCTTGCTGCCTCTACATTCTTATGGTTGCTAGGATGAAGGATTAAGGAAATAAACCTGTTCATATGGGCTTAAAGGATCTTCCCCTCTTTTCTTTGAGTTGTGTTCTGTAGCTTGCAGCTCAACTGCCTGCTGTTTATAACCTTACAGGGGCCATGGCATGAAAAACTGACTTTGTTACAGGGAGGGGGGTGCATATCAGGGATAGAAAACCGCTATAATCCCCCCAAGTTCAAAAAAATTCCATCCAATCATTTTTTAGTTATCTCCGTATTTAGGAACTGTGTGCTCAAAGCCGGCCGTTCTGAAAACTCCACTGACATGGCGTCATGTCAGTGCTGGCGGGTTGATGGTACTGCCCATGGTGCCCAAAAAATTATCAAAACAGCGCCATTATTCCCGGCCGCTCGCTTGCATAGCTCCGGTTAGAACCATGGCGAAAGTACGATCTGAAAAAGAGGCAGCGATTGCTCTGTTGTTGGCTGCACAAACGAGCACAAAACTCTTTTGAAAACTCCCTCCCCAGGATTTGAGGACTCAATGGGTGGATTTTATTTATAATGGGAATGTACCCGCGGCACTTCCAAAATATCTCTACGTATGTGCGCACCATTTCACTTCGGACTGTTTTATCAACGAGGGACAGTTCAACGCTAGATTTGCTAGATGTCTGAAGATAAAGAATGGATCTGTACCAACTATCCGTGATCCTACTACAAACGTGGCATCTGTAAGTATGAACGTTTTATTTTGACTTACTGTTTAGCCTAAATTCCCCCCGGTGCCTCAGCACGGCCATCACGCTTTGATAAACACACCAGATCCGTGCCGGTTTACCGGATCCTCCCGTATTTTAGCCGCTCGCTTTTTCCCCAACAAAATCCCCCTCCGGAGCAGCATGTAGCTTTAGCATTTACCCGTGCGGCGACGCGCCTCTTTTGGCTCAAATATGGGACGTCCTGGCTAATGCTGGACGGTCGGCCATCCTATTAATTAGCAAAGGCTTCAGAGAAGTTTTAGAGCACCAAAATCTTACATTGTAGCAGAGCTCTGGTTGTGATTTTTTCTACATTCATATCTTCCTCCTTAAGCGTGACCCTCCTGGCGGCTTTGAATAATACATAGGATGTGTCGACTAGGTCGCTTCAAGTCGCGTTTGGTCTGAACCTGGCTAAGAGTTTCTTCCGGAGCCTCTCCCTCAGGGACAGACTCTGGCTCAAACTGGTAGGGTTGTACGAGTGATCTTCTTGCAGCCATGACCGAGCCAGTGTAAACATTAGCACATGGCTATCGGAGCACAGACACAGCTCCTTCCAGAGAGATGGGTGTAAAGTGGACGTGGCTTAGATGCAGCTCATTTCATTAAAGAGACATGTCCAAAACGAAGGATTTTGAGCGGAGCTGTTTTTAGCTGATAAAAAGAGCACTAAAATAATTGATCCAAATCGAATTTTGACCGAAGGACGTCACAGACATGCTTTTAACACACCAGGAGACTATCTTAAGTTGTGTGAAATTGGCATGCCATGGGACCTTGAACATCTTCCTCACTCTGCAACAACAAGCTTCAAAGAGAAGACAGTTTGACACTCTTGTACTATCAACCAGAGTTAGCACCGAAGACTCTTTCAAACCTGCATTGATCTGTGGACTCCATGACTAAAGTGCTTTACAATTATGATTGATTGATTGGTGGTTGATTGATTGATTGATAATGCTAGTGTCATAGAAGCTCAGTGATGTTGTTTTTGTTTAGAGAAAGTACTAACTATTTTAATGGCTGAAAGCAAGGCTGAATGTGCTTCTCACTCTAAGAGACAAAAAAGGTTTGTCATAACTGCTCAAACATTTAGTGATCATGTGTTATACGTATTAAACGTATTATATGGTGTATACATATTTTGTTATAAAGAACCTCAGTGTCAACTCAAACCTGTAGCTGGCTGTCGAGAAGGCAGCCAATGTAAATCCAGCCATTTCTCAGTCTGCAGTTATTGAAAAGGAAAGACATTAGAGAGGGTGTACATTCACAGCCTGTCCACTGTGGGTCAAAGAAATCCATACTGCATTGTCCATTAAACAAACTGTTTTCCCCTGGCTATAAATCTGCTAATCCTTCCAGTGGCCTGCAGCCAGAGATTCACTGGACTGCTGAATAATTAATGTGGAGTTGAAACGAGGACTCGCAGCAGAGAAAATAAAGGTGAGACTTGAACTGGCTCATGACCAAAGAGGCGTAACTCAGTGTCATACATTTACTGTGCTCACTAAACTCTTACTCATGTCGACGTCTTTATTGGCAGCCCATTTTCACTCCCGACTCATCACACTTAGAGAGACTTGTTCAGCTGCCTAAAACTCGGTGCTGTGAGTTCCCTTCTGGCAATACTTCCCGCAGTGATACTGGAAGATTATCTGCAGCTTCATGTTGTTCTAACATATGAAAATCATAGGACTCTGTATTTAGATCAAGGACATTTGCTTTGGGTACCTGTTGTAGCAAAAGTAAGCTTTAATTTAAGTGGTACATTAATTGTCAGTTTTTGTGTTTTTCCAATAAATTGACTGCTGTTTCATCAATGTTGTGTGTTTACATAAATGCTCATCTTTAACATGTTAATCACCCAATTGTCTCGGTTATGTGACTGAGGTAGAGTCCTGGCAGGTTTACACCAGCAACTAACATTTTTGCCACAGAGTCAACAGGAGGAGGTGAAGTTCTAGAGTATGTAAATGTGCCAGATAAGGATGCAGTGATCAACCTTAATTTAAGATGTCAAGCTTTGTTAATTTCTTCAGGTCCCACTATTCTGAGTATTTTTGGGAAACATCATATTCGGTGTAACCTTTACAGAGTGAAAAGTGAGAAACACCCATGCTGGTGCCCTTGGCCAAAGTCAAAGTCTGATGGTGTTTTCATGAAAGAGTCTGTTTGGGTAAATGTGTTTCATTTACTGCAATTAAAGCCAAACACCCGTGAAGTGGCTGCATCTTACTGTACACAGAAAAAAGTTCAACCTGTGGAGGGATTGTAACATGAAACAGCTGTCACCATTTGTTTCTGCTGATAGGGACTCCACACTGCTGTACATTTCAGACACTTTCATAAGTATATTCTCATGTTGTCCCTCTATGGTGCCTCCCTCCAGCACTGTTTGTATGTCATCGGTTTGTCTATCATTTATCAAATATTCAAGATCTGATATAAACATGTGTAGTAGAAGAGTATTGACATGTTGCTCCTTCATCCTTTTTTTCCCGTCTGTTGGAAAGATTGTGTTGTTTTTATCTTTAAGTTTTTCATAAATACTGCAATATTTTATAGCCACGGTCAACGTGAGGTGAAAATCTGATATTGTGACAGCCTTATTTTAGAAGTAGATACATTCATGTTCCAGAGTACAGAGGGTCATTCAATAGGTTGAACTTTTTAAGAAGTATTTTCAAATCTGAGCTGTACATCATTTGTTTCTGAAAGATGTATTGACACACAGAGCAAGTAGCTTTATTCAACAGTGCACCAACAATTATTGACAGACTCCCCTGGCCTGTTATAAAGTGACTAATTGAGCTGAGGTGAGGCACAGCCCCCTGAAACTCTGTTCACTGCCGCTGTCTTGGCCAGGACACTCTTGAAAAAGAGATTTTTAAATCTCAGTGAGGTTTTCTCCTGGTTAGATAAACCAGGTTGAATAAATAGATAAATACTGTTTCAGTATTTCTACATTTCGTTCCTGTTCACCAGAGCCAGCTTTCTCATTTCACTTGTCATTTTCCTTCCAAATGTGTGACATCTTCTGCATCACCAGCTGCTCCTGTATATTTGCTCATGTTCCTGACACCATGTGAGTGTGAAGATATTAAATGATATTTTGTGAAAACAACAACAAAACTAGGTGGCTATAGTGCAGATTTAAGTCTTTCTGGAGGCGCTGTTAAACTGAGGGAGATGGCTGCACACTTTAGTGCTGAACTAACAGACACACACTATCCTCTGAGGGAACAGTCCATTATCACTGGTGACAAACATGAAAAGCAAACGGTGAGGAGCTAGCCGCGAAAAATACCACTCTGCAGGAAAAACATTTAAGATTCTGACTGCCTGCAAGAATTTCTTCAGCTTCTTGAAGCAGTCTCTCTTTTCATTAGAGCAACTCCAAGAAATGTCAAGTAAGATAACCCATTATCTTCCCTGTTGACAATAATGCACACACAGAGACACAAACACAGCATACCAAGCTCCCTGGCTCCAGAAGCCTCCCTATAACTGTTTGAGTGCGGTTCTCCTGCTTTATTCACCTCCTCTCCTGCTGCTGTGCTTCAGACGAGACTTTGTAGTGACAAGTGACATCCTGTCTGCTGAGAAATTTTAAACAACATGATAACTACTGACAGAGTTTCTATGATTTTCATCCTGTGGAAAAGGAACAATAAAATCTTTCTGTTTTTTAGTGTTGTCAGTGTTCAAACTGCCAATCCTCTGGATCCTGGACCACTTCACTTCATATTATTCCTTTTTCAATATGCGAACAACACCGAGGCTGAGCTGACCATGACATGTTTCACAAGTGTGGTGCATTGATGTAACTAATCACTCATGTCATATAAGTTGGGATCCAGGCAGAAAACTTGATTGCTGCAACTAAATGATGACAGCAGGATCAAATAAAGGATAACCATTTAAGGGAAACAAGTTGAATTTGCAACTAACCAACTAAAGCATTAACAGATTCCTACAACAGCCTCAAAATATCTTACAAAAGACACAAACCGAGTCTGAAATGAATACTTGGAAAGCACCAAAAAAAGGATGAATATTCTGTTTGGTGAGTAATTCTTGGAGGACTGTGAGCCATGTGTCAGTGTTGTTTGTGTACTTCTGTGATTTAAACCAAGCAGAGTTTTTCATGTATTTTCCAGTGCAGCTCACACTGCTGCCTGCATGTTGGAGCTTCACACTGTCTGGCTGATGCATGAATGTGATAACACACTCATGCACATGCACACTAATGCCAGCAACCAAATGCAACCAAATCAGCCAGTCTGCTGACAACAAGATAATCAGCTAAAAGCCAGGAAATCCCATTCCAGTGTGTTTTCATTAAAAATGAGAAGAACTGCATCTTCAAAAACTTAAAACAGGTTTAATGATCTTTTGTTGGCTAAATATCTGGCCAAAGGTTCTAGCTGTAATCCCGTACAGGGATGTGTCTGTTTAGTAACTGAGGACAATAGTTTTCAGGTCCTCTAAAATAAAATGACTTAGAGTAAAAGGGTGAAGAAACCATACTGTATTTTAGAGATAGCTAGACAGAGGAGAGACTGAAAGAGGGAGATGAAGACAGAAAGATAGACAGAGGAGAGACTGATAGAGGGAGATGAAGAAAGAGAGATAGACAGACGGACGAGAGACTGATGCTTGTAGTTGTTGAAGCTGAAAAGCAGACAGGTCCACAGCAGCAAAACATCTGCAGCAGTGATCCAGAGGAACCCATAGCATGATGGAGGGACTCTGAGAAAAGGCTGTGTAAGTGACTCTTATGGGACATGATGGTTTAAATTTCATGACACAGACACAGACGATGTCGAAGGAGGGAAAGGTGCTCCATGAGCCAGTACCCACAGTGGTCCTAACCTACAGCACCATAAGTAAGAATCAGTCCAATATGCAGTGATCTGAAAGGTTATTGAGGGTAGACTCTATCACAGCTTACAAATAATATCATGTGGTCATGCAAAAGGTATAGATAAGGGCTTAATGATGAGTAACTCAGAATTGGTATACCATAAACATACATGCTTATCACTAATTCATCTCTAAAAATACAATGAGAGCTCCTCTACAACTGGTCCTATTTGTTGAAGATTATTTGGTCAAGAATAAAAAAGCCTCAAACCTATGATTATGTTCAGTGAATTAGGCTCTTGTGTATCAGATAAGTGTTGGAGCTGTGAACAGCAAATCAGCCACAGAGCAGGACTACAGCCTCCAGAAGAACAATAAACAGCCAGTGTAAACAGCACCTTTTGTCTGGTATGTGACAGTCATTTAAGTCATACCTATTCAGCTGTATACAGTCCATGCTGAAAACAGCTGGACAGTAAGATAACATAGTGCTGGTAATGTTATGAATGTCTGAGGGGGTTCAGGCCCACTGGGCTGTAAGAAGCTCTACATGCGCAGACTGAGACGAACAGCTGGGCTAAAAGCATTCATGTCATACTGAAGGCTGAGCAATCAAATCTATAGAAGATATATGCATGACTCACACCACTGAATGCTCTGTGCAGGAATAAAGCCAACACAGTTAGACAACAGATATGCTTGGATCCTCTCCTCCAGGCAGTGAAGTGTTACCGGCTAAACCCACAGGATCCGGAACAGCTCCGCTCTGCTCTGGACAGATCCGCAAGCCTACAGCGTCCACCAGATCTGATCTGCCACCGCCGTTGTAGGAGAAGCGCTCGCGGGGTTACCAATATTTTTCGTGAGACTGGACGTGATCTCACGAGCTCTCGCGTGTTTCCCTGGGAGTCATAGAATGAGATCCGTTGATTGGTGTATATAAAAAGCAGCGTATATAAATACCCACATCCCACAGCCCTGGCCTCTCCTATTATCAAGTTAACAACAGTTCAATGTATTGACTTTATTTTATTTTGAAAATGAACCAGGTATTCTACTCTGTAACCGCATAGAACTTCTGCTGCTGCTTGTGCTGCGCTGCACTGAATTGATGCACTGTGCACCTGCATCCGGCGAAAATAGAAGCCCTGGGTATCTGATCCGGCCGCCAGAGCAGAGCGGAGACGCTCCAGACCCTGTGGGTTTTGCCTGTTAAAGGAGTGACCTAAACAGCTGTGGCCTCCTCTGAATCCAGCCTGATGTGGTTTGGATCCTGTCAGGTCACAGGTGAGCAGCTTTAACCTCTATAGTCAATCAGGACGAACAAAGAGAGCATTCAGTGGATTTGAACCTGGTCTTTACCTTAAGTGGCCTTGTTACCATGTTAACTCAGAGCAACAGATTCATGTTTCCCTGGATTAAACAGCCTGCATGCAGGTTATTCATGTGAAACAAGTGTTGGAGATTTGTGTTGTGTTGGAAAATCAGGCCCTGTGTGTGTGTGTGTGTGTGTGTGTGTGTGTGTGTGTGTGTGTGTGTGTGTGTGTGTGTGTGTGTGTGTGTGTGTGTGTGTGTGCGTGTGTGTGTGTGTGCGTGTGTGAGGTCTGCTGCAGTCACCTTTACACTGAGGTGATGCTGCAGCAGCTTTACCGACACATTTATTCAGTCAAATGTCTGGACTACTTGGCACAGTTAGAAAAGAAGCTTTCTGAAGAGAAAAATCTAACAGAGCTGAGGCATGGATGTTGTTGATGGATGATGTTGGAGCCCAAAGAAATATATCTATAAATATCAGGATAAATTATCTTCTAAATCTGTTAGCAACTGGTTTTGTTCATGAATACCTAAGGATATGAGCTGCACTTGTCTCTGTACATTTGTGGCTCAAAATAGTCACCAGTGATTGATTTTCAATGCCTTGTAATCCTGTTTTGTGTGACTCTGGTTTATGTTAATTATCCTCTTATGAGAAGCAAAACACCAGAAGCAGGATGCATAAAGCTATGTAGATGCATGTCTGACAACATTTAACTGCATAACAGAGACATGTGGGTATAGTCTTTATGTCAGACCTTTAAAGAAACTCATATTATATCCTGGTTCTATTTTTCAATCATGCATAAGCCTCATTTCCCTCCTCTTTATGAGTCATAAATAAACATAGAGATGCACGTAACAGACACTTCCACGTGGGAAGATGTTCCTGTTTGAGAACATTCAATACAGCAAGGAATGAAAAGAATGGAAGAAGAGAGGCTATTTTATTCTGGAGCACGGTCATGTTATCAAACTGCTGTTTCTTTGCCAATCTATTGTGCACAGTTTCATTCATAGGAACCTATGAGTTAGTGATTTACAAAACCAAGTCTCATCAGCAGGAATAAATTGTGTTTAAACAACATAATATTATATAAGAACTATAAAAGAAATGTAGCCGCAACCAGTTACCGAATGACGTCAACTTCATATTCACCAGTGATAACTTCTTGTAAAATTGTTGATTTTTCATAGTTAAGCGAGGTCCTGCTGTCCACATATCAAAGTGTCCTTGGAAGAGACACTTGATCCCAACACACCCACACAGCAGCCTAAGTCATGAGTGTGTGAATGTGACCTGCAAATTTTTTATATATATATTTTTTTTTTTAATTTAACCTTTATTTAACCAGGTTTGTCCCATTGAGATCTGAGGATCTCATTTGCAAGGGAGACCTGACCAAGAATGGCAGCAATACATTTTTACAACAAGCATACACACAGACTCAATACAGAAAGTGCTCTGAGTGGTCAGAAGACTACAGAAAGAGAGACATCTACATAATCTATTTTGTACGATGTTTGCTATTTGGCTCTACTCATAACTATCACAGATAAAGCTGCTGTGCAGTTGCACATGTGTCCAGCAGGCCTGTCTGCAGGAACATTTGGAGACTGATGTAACACTGTGATTCAGCTCTTTCATTATGAACACGCAGACCATTAGGCAGAACCACTACAGGAGTGAAAAACACCCAGTATTTTCTAAACAACACTGCATGTGGTTTAACCACAAGCTTTTTGAATACCATTCATCTGTTAAATATTAGAAACCCAACTGATGAGCATAAAAGGAGATCAATAGCATTGATTAATGCAAAAATATTTAAATAGCAAAGGTAACAAGGTTTCTGCCTGACATTGAGGTTAGGTGGGTTTTCTGTAGTGCTTTAATTTAAAGTCAAAGACTCAAAACAGACAAACTCAGTGCCCGCAGAGATTCTTCTCTTTTATGACTTGGGGTAGGAATCAATCACCTCTTTGTCCATACATTGATAGATCAGCAAGGACAGCACAACAGCATAGCATTGTGGGAGAGTCTGAGCTAAAATATTGAGCTCGGGTCGTAAATCCACATATTCCAGATATCATTAAAAAGAGCTTAAAAAAGACTTTAAAAAAGTGCTGAGCGCAGTTCAACCATCATTTGTTCCTACAAACTACATCATTATCACACATACAGCACTGCTCCGCCCCTGCCTGCTCTGGCGCTCCACCTCTTTTGACTCATTTAGCATCTATTACTACTTCTGACATAGGACTGGTTTCACCTCCATGTGTAACAGGGGGAGGGAGTATCCCTCCTATGAGAAAACACTCGTTATAAATTGACGTTGTATCAATTAATATTATTTGAGAAACTGATTGGCCCTGGGATGGTTTGTAAGCACCTGAAGGCAACTTCAACAGGTATTCCTTATGTCTGAGCTTTTCTGTCTATTTTCAAATATTAAAATCCTAGGTGTAGGGTGTAGGGAGGTGTGGAATGCCACACTGATAGCATATTAATGAGTCCATCACTTCAAACACCATAGACATGCAGTGTTAGCATGCATATGAAACATCTTCTTAAGCAAGCAGCCATAGAAAGTAGTTTTATTTTAACAGTATTCAGAATGGCAGATCAAAAACTATTTAGTGTGAATTATTTATTCATCCCAGAGCTGCATTTTTATGATGAATTTAAGCTAAGTTACCATGTAAACAGGAAACTGAACCTGATGGTACCATGTAAAATGTTAGCCTGCCATCTTGGCTCATGCACATTGCACAAAAACAAAGCACCAAAGTTGAGGGAATTACATATAGCCTCTTGGCAAAAATGTTGTTTAAGTTGTTAAGTTGAAGCTAAAATGCTAGTACACCTGATCTGAAATATCAGTGAGCTGCACATTTTCTCATCATATTGCAATCCTTGATAGAGAGAATTTGAAGTTTCTCTTAAGGAGCTCCTACATCTCTGAAACATCAGCTGCCGTTCCTCAGATGCACCTCTCCTCTCCATCGAAGACCAAAACCACCTGAAACAGCAAAAACAAAAGTAGTTTGACTCACCCTTTGGTGAATGATGTTTCCATATGATGTTGGCCTCTGGTCGACCCACAGCCAGGCACATGAGGCTGGCGCTGCTCCCCTCATTCACTGTGATGTCTCTGGATATGTTAGTGATCCTGGCGGGTACTATAGGGGGGAAAGATGACCGTGATTAATATTTTCAGAGTAATTAATGGCTCATAAGAAAAGACTCTCTGTTCCACGTGATCAGAGCAGTGATGAGGGTAAAAATAATAACTCAATTAGCATGGAATTAGCTGACAAATTTGACAATGCTCTGGCTTGCTGTGGTGCTTTACATGATTGATTTTCTTCATCTTTGCCACACTGCTCATTAGATGAGCACCAGACTGACAGAGGGTAAGAATAATGTCATCTCCCTGTCCAGACAAACTTTCCCGCTGTGTGTGTGCATGAGTTGGGACATTTTCACTCCAGAGTTTCTCTTCACAGCCTTCTCATTCTTATAAGGGAGGTCTTTGTACAAGATTTTACTTCTTTATTAACAGTGACAACAGGCTGTGACGTTTCAGGACACAAACAACTTTGAGGTTCCCTGTATTCTCCTCAGGTGATAATGCTTGTGTTCTGGTGAAAAGAGTCAAAGTTACTGAAACATCTGTAAGGTTACTCCAAGGGATACATCACCTTAACAAACTCAGGTAAGGCTTGACATGAAGGTCCCTGCAATAAGCATTAATCAATAATTAATTAAAAAGCCACTTAAGACCAATAAAGGTGCTTATAGAAATTGACGTGTTAATACATGATATTAAAAGCATAATAAACCATTTATTATTAGATACATTTATTCTAAGCTTGGTCTCACTTTAGATCCTGTTAGCTGTTAATAAGTGCATAATAAAGGAAGAATGCGTTCTTTCAATGAACAAGACCAATTTCATCCACGTCCTTATTCATGTAAAAAAAATAAAATAAAATAAAATAAAATAAAAAAGGCAACTTAAAACTGATAACTTTAAAGTTTTAGCCAGATTTCAGTGAGTGCCTACAGATAAGCTCATAACTGATAATAAATGTCAGTTGTAATTTTGAAAAGGTTCTTACGGTTAAATTAATGTCAGTAAACATCTTATTAAATGTTAAAGCAAATACTCTTATTGGTTTTCAAAATCTAGTTTGTGTGCTCCAAGCTAACAATGAATACTTTATCAATCTTCAATCAACCCTATAAAGTGTAAGTTACGTCAATAGGAGGTTTTCAGTCACATGATCCTGACTTCGCGCAAGGACCAAATGGAGGGCAGGAAGCGACTGACTGCAATGGAGGAGATGCGCCGGTTTAGATGCGTGCCAGTATTTAGCCTTAGATGGAGTTTACCACCAGCGGGTCGTCTCGTCTGATCTGAGGTCATAGTCGCAGGATGGGGGTCGGGGAGCGGAGATAGGGAGCCGAAAGGACCCCCTTTTTTCCCGTCCGCCCCCTCCGGAGCTCTGGGGCGCTCCTGGTGCGTATATTAAAGGAGACAGTCATACTCAAGCCCCACCTCCTCACTGAGACAGAAGTCTCTCTCTCCTCATTGCTCAGAGTGCTCTGATATTGATCCTTAACTACTCCTAGGCTTTGACTGCTTGCTAAAAGTCAAATTAGGAGCATAGGACCTCTAATTTTTATTTTGTCAATAATACACAGTGGGCAAAAGTGATGACTATAAAGATGGCAAGTCAACTAGAAAAGAAGCAACTATGATAATGCCAATCATCCAAATTTGGTTATATCTGGCTCTGAACCAAAATTCAGTCACAGTGTCAGTGTAAAGTTATAGTTATAACACTGTGGTGACAGATCCCTCAGCAACTGTCCCACAGATTTCACTCTGTGCTTCAGCATGGTGTCAAAGCCCAGAGGAAAGTCTTGTGTGCCGCAGAGCTAAAGTAATGACATATCTCAGGTAAATGCAGCATGTTGAGTTTTTAAAAGGCTATGACTATAAGGAGAGAGGTCTGATGTTTGAGGACATAGCTGTAGGCAGCACCTCTTCAGCCACACTGACCCCAGGCAGAGATGAATGAACAAGCATCTGTGTGCAGAGCTGCTGACAGGTCCTCCAGCTTGATAATGCCAGCAGCAAGGTGATTAAAAGCACAGCTCCCCTGCCACCAGGCTGCTGGGCGATGTGACTGGAAGCCTGGGGACATGTCACTCTTCATACAGCAAGGGCCAAGGGGGTTACAGCCAATAATTAATTAGAAAACGGAATCAGAGAGCAAGCCAAACAGAAAAAAAAAAAAAAAATGCTTTCTCTAGGTGTTTGTTTAACATTTGGGTTCAACTGGTGCAGTGGCATTTCTTTGTAGTGATTAGTTTTTCTGTTCTTTTTTTTACATTTCAACAGTAATTGTTCTTGTGAATGTGCTTCTTTCACACAGAGAGGAACAGATGCAGGACAGAAGTGCAACAATGAGTTGTTATCTCCTGGCGACGGGAGCAGGATGCTATACTTAGCATTGTTACTTACAACACTGTACATTGTTGTCTATCACAATATGAATCATACATACTTTGCATTTCACCAGTCAAACAATACAGTGGTGCCATGTGTTGGGGATCTTTTGGCTCTAACTTTTCCTCATGAGAAAAGATTTCTGGGAACATGGACTCCTCGGGGTCAGACAGATTCAAAATACAAAGTTTTCAAAGACGGCTGAGCAGAAACTTCTCTCTGTCCTCCAGGGAGTCCCCCCTCTACCCAGGTGGTGATAGCAGTATCCACAAACACTTGAAAAGATGTCCTGCTTTCAAACTCTGCAAGTCCAATAAAGCAAATATCTTCTTAAACATTAAACATATGGTGGGACTGTACAATGAAGTGAGAGTAGTTACTAGGCAACAAGTGCAGCACTTCCTCTTCTGCAGCACATTAGGTTGTCTGTTTCTCCATCAAATCATTCATTTGTTTTTGAAAGTTTGGTAACATGAGGTGTCAGACCGATGGGAAGTCTACAGTCCCAAACAAACAAAAAGGTGCTGAGTTTGAACTCAGAGAGCGTGAATACAAGGTTTTTATCCAGACTTGAGATTGCTCAGCATGCTTAAGTTTCAATGGTTAATAATGACCCAGCTTGTAAGTCTTCATTATAGTACACCAGTCAGAGTTTTAGCAATTTGAATTTATAATAAATGTCTCAGGATAAATAATTGATAACCATCTTAATTTATGACATTTATGCACTCGTTGAAAGGGGCACCACCCACTTTTAATGGCAGGAAAATAAAGAAAAAAAAAAAATTAATTCGGAAATCAAACATTAAGTCAATCTTAAATTAATCAATCTCATATCTCAAGCCGGAATTCTCATTTCAGGGACTCCACTTCTGGAAGAACACTAACAGACAAGAACTTAGAAAAATAATGATCTGTTTATTACAGGATAAATGATGGTACAACATCCATGCAATAAATGATGATAAGATAATGAGGATAAACAATAATAGGTGAATAATAAAAGGTTCTGAGTCAGGCTAGGAGCACTGAAGTTAATGATAGTGAGTGAATATGCTCTAACATATTAACCTACACTAACTTTGATGTCAAGCTAAATTTGGATGTGGATTTGGATGAATCTAGGATTATTGGAAGAAGTAAATATCTGAGTCATGAACACATGAGGCAGCATCAGCCCTGTTTGGAGCTCTGGAGGTTTGGATACTTAAGTGAGACTGGTCCATGGAGAAGATGGAGCAGGTTCCAAAGCCCTGGGACTACTGGCGGTTCAAGCTGTTCTGCTCAGATGACGACTGTAGTCAGCCTAAGGATGGGCCAGGAGTCGCAGGACTCGGGCCCAAAGCAAAAACCGGCGCCTTGTGCATACTTTGGATGCTCCTTTGTTCTCACCACAAACTCTGGCACAGAGGAGGACTTTGGGCCTGCTGGGTGGCGTTCAAAGGTGACTTTAAAATCATGCAGATAACTCCGAAAAAGAGGCGCGATGGCCAATTAAAGCTATTTCAAAAATGACTTTGCAAATTAAGGAAAAATCAATTAAGGGCTTAATCTTGAATTGCTATGCGCACAAAAAGTTGAAGTTTCAAAACTTGAACTAAGATGATGCTAAAGGGTCATTCCATGTCAATTCAACCAAGAATCGCCACTCACGTCACAGATTTTGATGAAATTTGGTGGAGTGATTGGTCCTCAGGAGAAACTGTCAGAGCTCAAATATTTTTGTTCAAAGCCATCTAATTAGTGAGATAGGGGCTAATGAATTTTTGGCTAACTAGCATGACATGCGTTACAAAAGTGTTCATATCTCTGGAAGTATGGCACCTAGAGAGCTGATTCGGGTGTCATTTTAAAGCTCTCTTCAAGTTCTATCAAGTTCATAACATTTTTTCCCAAATTAGACCAGAAAAAAATTATAAAAGACCAAAAACTTAAATTGGAAATAGCAAAAAACACTGACCTCAGTAGTGAATAATGGTGCTCTGTTGCCCTGAGTCTCAATTTCTTGATGCACTTTGGAGCAGAGGCAAATCGGGTAAGCTAAGAATGAGCTGGCACTTTAGCTACCATATTACTGTAACAAGGAAATTGACCAAGAGTGAATCATAAAATCTGGATTCCCGCGAGCAAGTATTGGATGATACCATACTCAAGAGAAATTATTTTAATAAAATTATTAACAAAAGTACTTCAAAAGTATGCTAAAAGTACATCAAGAAATTGAGACTCAGGGCAACAGAGCACCATTATTCACTACTCAAGAGAAATTATTTCACAGTCCTTACATGGCTCCTTTGCTCTCCTCTTGCCCAACTTCTTGTAGTATATTTTGGAATGGTTGCTAATTACTGTAGCTCTCCTGATATGCTCTTTCTCAAAGATCTGCATGTACTGAAAGCCAGAAGACGTAGACGACTGGGGAACCATCATTACTTACACTGACGCTATCAAACTCTTTGTAGTTCATACATTCTTTCCTATTTGGAAACAAACTAACAATATCGAAAAGCTGCACAAAGCTTGATCACCATGCTGAAAGTACTTTTGAAGTATAAAGGAAATGTTGAAAGGGCTCAGGATAAATAGACTGGAAAACTTCACAGGGAAACCCGCAACAAAATTTCAGGGTGCATAGGTAGAAGTTATTTGTCAACCCTAGGATCCAGGACATGCAGGTATGCCCAAATGATTCTCCCATAAAGCTAAGATCATTCATATTCTGGATATAGGTGCAAATAGAATGAAATATGATAAAAAACTGAGCAAAAATAAGCTATTCTAGCCATTTTTCATATAAATATGGGATAACATACAAATGAAAAAACTCAAAAAAAGCATTTTGCACAATGAGAAAGTAATATTTTAGACAAGCAGGCAAGTGGGGCTGACTCCAGATAAGGTCAGGACTGTATAATGTGCCAAATATGGCGATTTTCCACCTAACGTACCACGCATTTTGACTGATTACTCAAAAAGTTATGGAATGCCCATCATGAAACTTGCAGGGATGCTAGTGGACATGATAGTCTTTCTTAAGTGTGAATATGAAGAAAATTGAAGGACGCGTGTTTTTTGCTATTTCCAATTGAAGTTTTTGGTCTTTTATAATTTTTTTCTGGTCTAATTTGGGAAAAAATGTTTAAAGATAGAACTTGAAGAGAGCTTTAAAATGACACCCAAATCAGCTCTCTAGGTGCCTTACTTCCAGAGATATGAACACTTTTGTAACGCATGTCATGCTAGTTAGCCAAAAAATCATTAGCCCTTCTCTCACTAATTAGATGGCTTTGAACAAAAATATTTGAGCTCTGACAGTTTCTCCTGAGGGCCAATCACTCCACCAAATTTCATCAAAATCTGTGACGTGAGTGGCAATTCTTGGTTGAATTGACATGGAATGACCCTAAAGAAAAATCAACATGAATGAATACATGGCGTAAAACTTAAAAGACTAAGTAGTAAGAGTCTAAGAGGAGACTAAAACAAAGAAGAGAACTAAGAGAAGACCCAGGAAACAAGAGCAGAAGAGCTGAAGAGAGGAACCTGAGCACCCCTTAACTTTACTGGTTTTATCTTCTCACACTGGGAGTGTCTCTGGCGTGTGTGAGGAGAAAGAGGAGGGGTCGTGGGGTCTCCAACTGCAGGGGCGACCTCTTGGATACCTGATTAATTGGTCTAACTTGTACTTTTGGCTGGTAAAAGACTCATCTGATACTCACTATGATTAATGTTACTGAATGCTTGGTTTCATGACAAATTATTTGATACTAAACACATATGAAGAAATGTAGGATCACATCAAACATTCTCATTATGTTTTAAGTATCACACTGAACATGCTAAATTACTCTGAAATGAAATAAATAGTAACACATAAAAAACTGTGAACAAAAGAGTAAATACATGTGAATGAACTTCATCATGATTAATAATGGATTCTAAATACTCACATTCAGATTATTCACTGACATTATAACCACCTAATGGTTAAAAATACTAAATAAATGATTAAAATATAGACCAAACATTTCTAAACCATTTCTGCTACTTAGAGTAAAGCTATGAGTCATAGTCAATAAATTTAACTCTTAAAAGTCCATGAATTAGCCCGAAAAGCTGTTGGTCTAAAGCAGGGGTTCTCAATAAGAAATGTAAAAGGTCCAGAAAATAAATTTTGAGGAAGTCATAGGTCCACAGCGCATGCGTGGTGGCGAAAATTATTTTTTATTTTTTTATTTTTTTTTAATCTTTTACCTTTTTTAATGTTTTATGTAGTTATAGGCAGGGTGTACTGTAATAATCAGGACTTATTGGAAGGCACAAAAACATTCATTTTCAGCATCACTGATATTCTTTCTTACTAAGTAATACTCAATAAAATAAAGTAAGCTTTTTATTTTATCTGTTTGTAGCTCAGATTTTGGGGGACAATCTCTATCAAAATCGCTTCTCATAATGGCGTTTTATGTTTTCAATCTTTATCAAAGCAACAGTGCTTTGCACAAAAGACACATTGGCTTTGTGCTTGAAGGAGGTAAGATAATCATATACAGTGCATCTGGAAAGTATTCATACCACTTCACCTTTTCCACATTTTGTTATGTTACAGCCTTATCTCAAAATGGATTAAATTCCTTTTTTCCCTCAAAAAATCTACACAAAATACCCCATAATGACAAAGTGGAATATTTTTTAGAACATTTTGCAAATTTATCATAAATGTTGCATATACACAAGTATTCACACCCTTTACTCAATACTTGGTGGATGCACCTTTGGCAGCGATTACAGCCTCCAGTCTTCTTGTGTATGATGCAACAAGCTTGGCACACCTGGATTTAGGGAGTTTTTCCCCATTCTTCCTTGCACATCCTCTCAAGCTCAGTGAGGTTGGATGGGCAGCGTCGGTGCACAGCTACTTTCAGGTCTTTCCAAAGATGTTCAATCGGGTTCAAGTCTGGGCTCTGGCTGGGCCACTAAAGGACATTCAGAGACTTGTCCTGAAGCCACTCCTTTGTCTTCTTGGCCGTGTGCTGAGGGTCATTGTCATGCTTGAAGATGACCCAGTCGAAGGTCTCAAGTGCTCTGGAGCAGGTTTTCATCAAGGATTTTGTTGGACTTAGCTGCATTCATTTTTCCCTCGATCCTGACAAGTCTCCCAGTTTCTGCCGCTGAAAAACATCCCCACAGCATGATGCTGCCACCACCATGCTTCACCGTAGGCATGGTATTGGCGAGGTGGTGAGCGGTGCCTGGTTTCCTCCAGACATGACACTTGGCATTCAGGCCAAAGAGTTCGATCTTCGTTTCATCAGACCAGAGAATTTTGTTTCTCCTGGTCTGTGAGTCCTTCAGGTGCCTTCTAGCAAAGTCCAAGCGGGCTGTCATGTGCTTTTTACTAAGGAGTGGCTTCTGTCTGGCCACTCTACCATAAATGCCTGACTGGTGGAGTGCTGCAGAGATGGGGGTCCTTCTGTAGGGTTCTCCCATCTCCTCAGAGGAATGCTGGAGCTCTGTCAGAGTGACCATCGGGTTCTTGGTCACATCCCTGACCAAGGCCCTTCTCCCCCGCTTGCTCATTTTGGCTGGGCGGCCAGCTCTAGGAAGAGTCCTGGTGGTTCCAAACGTCTTCCATTTCTTAATGATAGAGACCACTGTGCTTTTTGGGATCTTCAATGCAGCAGATATTTTTCTGTAACCTTCCCCAGATCTGTGCACTGACACAACCCTGTATCAGAGGTCTACAGACAATTCTTTTCACTTCATGGCTTGGTTTGTGCTCTGACGTGCTCTGTCAGCTGTGGGATCTTATATAGACAGGTGTGGCTTTCCAAATCATGTCCAATCAGCTGAATTTGCCACAGGTGGACTGCAATCAAGTTTGACGAACATTTCAAGGCTGATCAGTGGAAACAGGATGCACCTGAGCTCAATTTTGAGTTCTATAGCAAAGGGTGTGAATACACAGACTCACTGACTGTAAGTACAAAGGAGATGTAGCAGAGTCCCAAGTGGTTGGACTATAGACCAATTTACAGGCTACCTCATCAATAGGCTGTGCGCACAGCATGGCAAGTGTCAAAAAAAGTAGCCTACTGTTTTGTCCCAGCCACTCAAACGAGTAAGCAGGACATGAGTCCCGCCTCAACCAACCGCTGACTATCAGTCACTACAGGGAGGTGTCAGCCCCCTCTCTTCTGCTCTCTGTCTGTTTGAAAGAGATATTAAGCTTCATTGGATTTTAAAAATACCTAAGAGACTCAGTATTGCAAAGTCCATGAAAGAGTAGCGTTAGTGGTTTAGACACTGTGACGGTGAGTGGAATAGAGGGACACACAGCAGGAGGAGCGAAATCAGCAGCAAACAAACACAATCCAACACTTTGTTTGTGTGGAGGTATGTAAACATGTTATGACGTTTGTTAGAGAAGGAAAGCGCTGAGGAGGACATCCTCCACACTCTTAAACAAGCACAGAGGGATTTGGTGTGTGTCAGGTTGTACCCACAGGTAAGACAGACACCCTTTTCCACAAATAAAGAAACTCACATAAGGTTGCATATATTTAAACCCCATGTGACAAAGGTGGGTTGTGCACACAGATCACAACATAAACAAATTCCAATAATGGCGGGCACAAAAATACAGCCCATACTGTCATAGCTTGGTTCAGTACATCAGAGCTCTCCCCACTTAATATCTGAGTCTACAGACCAACACTTCTCTCGTTTCTGTTTGAAAATGAAGTATAGATTTCTTCTTATTAGCCTTGATACTTTTGAATTATAATGAAAATACATATTGGTTTGTGTGCCATTTATATGGCACAGGATACTGAAAGCATTGAAAACTTTAAAACCTGTAGTTGGTAAAGTAGCCTCAGCCATGACATGAATGGGATAAACCGACCAAGAAGTCTGGCTGTGAGAAAAACCTTGTTTGATGAGTGCTAAATAAAAGCTGAGTGGATTTAACAAGCAAACAGGCGAAGAAGTTGGACCAAGGGCAATGTTTTGTTGAGCATAAAACTCTCTTTGCTTTGAAATCTGAGTGTTTGTGGTTTGCATTAAAGTGGGTTGTTTATGTTGGATAAACATCTACAGTATTCATTTTTTTCATGGAGCTGCTTCTATCTGCTGATGATTTTTTCATAATGTTTGATTTCTGTATTTTTGTGTTACATCCATGGAGTGTATAACATTAAGACCACTGACTGTGAAGCCAAAAGATTCAAATCTCCCCCTGACTTACTGCAGCATTGTTCGTAAACCCTGCCTCTGTCATGCTAACAGTATGGAAAAAAATGAAATTTCGGATTAACGTCAAATATATTTTTTCACCTGACATGTTTTCTGTCAACTTAGTTCATTCCTGTCATGCAGATTAAGTTTCCTGTCCTTGGAATTTCAATTGTCCTAAGTTATTGGATGTCAAAAGGACGATTAGTTGACAGGTCTTGCAAGACTTGAGGAGCAGTGATGAGAGAGAATCGAACGAGTCATTTAAACTTTCCATGAGTTTTTCCATCGGAGTGTTCACACGTACACTAACAACAACAGGGCTTTGGTTGGAGATCATTAACATCTGCTAAATTACACAGTAGAGTTAACCCTGACTGTAGCAGTCTGTAGCTTAGGTATCCCAGCTGCTTTATCTCCTGAGGCTAACACTATGACTGGCAAGTACCTTACTTAACTGAGAAAAACTGAAATTTCCTTTTATCATGTCTCCATTTGTGATCCATCAGAACTGGTCAGTTCTAAGTACAGAACAATGAACTCAAGATGCCACAAGACACATTTATTGAGCTCATACCTCTAAAGGAGACTTAGTATTGTGTGTTTCACCCAGTACACAAGTATGGGACGACTAACGAGAAGCTCTGCATGACATACCACTGAGAAAAATCCCATTAAAAGCCCCACTTCAGACTTAATTCTCTGTTTAATCACGTTAGCAAAAGTGAGCTATTACATTAGCGCCTGTTGTATAATGTTAACTCCAGTTTGTGGGTCTATGCTATCATGAAGATCTATGAATGAAAACATTTGAGACTCAAATCCAGCTCCTCCTGCCCCACCCCACCTTTTTTTTTTAGTTTACAAAAGTGTTGTCAGTGAAGTGGTGAGTGCAAAAAGCTATTAAAATAAGATAGTTTTTTGATGTCTTGGTCTTTGGAAGGAGAAAGTAGCTGTGATTTCCCCTGTAACCAACTTCTGGAGGCATAATGAAACAGAACGGAGGCATAATGAAACAGAGAGGCAGTTTTAAGCCTCTAGTTTAGATCAGATCCAGCATGTGATGAGAATGCAGAGGAACCCAGATAAACTTTAGTACTGTAAGAGACCGCACAAGACTGGGGAGTGATTGTGCTAATTTTGCTTCATTTGGCAAAGCAGTGCACACTAAGTAGCACAGTGTCACTGTGCTTATTGCTTCCATGAAACACTGAAAATCTGCGAAGAACTGAAATGTAAAGAGAAGCTGGGCTTTGTTTGAGGATGAGCCTAAACCTTTGACATCTCCCTACATCAAAGCCTGTGCTCCAGAGCCAACATTCACCAAATCTATAATAAATGCTAACTCCACTTTCATAACAATTACCATGCATATGAAACATCAAAGGAATCACTGTCAGGGAGTTTTATAATCTACCATCTCTTCTGGAAACAATAGACATCTGTGACAGATATCTGGGTAACATTCAGTGTTCTTGTCAGTGGTTATTGTTAATTCAGAAGCACAGCCAACTCCAAGAGAAGGAACAAGGAGGAGATCCAAAGATTCCATCCTGGAAAGTCTGATAAAACACTGGGGGGTGGGGGGCATTCATGCTTTAGTGAAGTGGAAATGAACTAGATTAGTGTTCCCGCTGGCTGTGAAAAAGCACACACAGTGACACCTGCCTTCAAACTTCCAAGCTCTCTCAGTTCAAAGGCAGCTTTTCAGATGGGACCAAATCCATCTCTGAATCCAGGATCCAGTCCAGAGTGGTGACAGCCACACTGAAGTGAGACCAAATGGCAGAGTATGATGCACTGGGTAAACATGTTACCTTGTGATCAGCTTGAGGAAAGTTCCACAGTCTGCTGCAGAGGGCTGCATGCCCACAAACCTTGAGGGAGCGGGTAATTTAAACTCTGCTGCAGGCACAAGAGGAACATCCAAAAGTTAACTTCAGAACATTTTCTACCATTGAACATTGAATTTGTTTTCTTTTCAGGTAAAGTCAGTGATTATTAGCCCCACAGTTAATGACAGTTCAATAAAATTGACTTCTTTTAAGCATGTGATCCTGTTAATTTTCATTGTATTTGTGCTTATTTAGTCTGGGATTGTTTCAACTTTTGCTGCTGTTTAGGGTCATATCTGAGATTGTGGTTTAGGAGAAAGCCGATTTGTGGCCACATCTGATCATTCAACTATCATGTACATACAGTTATCCATGCATACATGGATAATTGTATCTATGCATGCTATCCCTGTGCAATAAAACATGCATACATGATATGCACAAATAATAATGTGCAAAAAGGCTGTAAGCAACCAAACAAGCAATTTGAATTGACAGGCCCAATGCAAATTTGCAATTTACTGCAGCATCTTTACTGTTGTGTACAATCATACCAATCATACCATTTGGGTTATAAAACCCGGGAGATTTTGTAGCACGCGCCGGGCAGTTTTGGGGTTACCTTGTATGGTGAATATGAGCTAATTATTAGAGTATTTGTAATTAGATTTGCTCATTCCAAATAAGTATAATTGAAGCGGCACACTTTAACAAATATAACAAATGGTAATAAAAAATAAATAATAGCTACGATATGCCTTGAACTTATTTAGTCCACTAATATTAGTGTTAAAGTCCTCATATGTTTTACATGCTCTCTCTTTACAAAAAAAATTCAGGAACAAAGCTACCTGATTGGCCGATGAATCGTAACAGCGTGATGCGTCATGCATTGTTTGCGGAAGCTACGCTTGTACGTCGGGTCCATGTGATGGTGTGGCGGCTATAACAAAGCAGATGCCTCTGTGAGCTGGCTGACTGGTGGATGTAATTGTATAAAACAAGGTTCACTTGCAAGGCTGAAATTAGCCCAAAAAGGGCAAAACAAACGTAAAGAATACCCTGTATGTCCGCCATCGTTGTTGTGCTTTTACTTTTTAATTTGCATGCGCGAGCTGCGGTTTGACATCATCGATCTGTAAAAGTTCAACCACACGAATCCACTTATATGGATATTTTTTTATTTCTCCACTCGTTTTTTCGGATTCAGATTTATCCGGTTTGAGTGCTCCAAATTCCCGTTTTGGTGTGGTAGGGAGGCCTAATCTATATAAATCTAATAAATATGTGCGGTTTGAAATATATCCGCATTCGTGTAGTTGGGGCCTGAGATGGTGTTAGACTATCGACGTAAATATTATATCTCACGTTTGTTTCCTTTTCATTGAAGTGTTCAATCCAGTGTCTGTGAGGCTTAGCAGAAACACAGGACAATCTTCGGTTGTCAAGAAACCTGTAAACTTTGGACAAATATAGTGATCTGATTCATGAATGAATGTGGACCATGCAAACTACAGGAGATTCCCTGGAGAAATGACAATATGGAGGATGGGTGAGAGATAGGTCTGCCCCCTTTAATAAGAAATGTCTAGGCTAACAGTTCTCTGCAGACGGAGTCCACTCCACCACATACTTACTCTCACACATAGGGGAACCATTGTGGCTAATACTTTCTTATGGCTCACTAGTGACCTGTAAGCTATACAGCCCCACTTAAAAATACCAAAATATTTATTTTACCCACTCATCTCTTCTCTACGAACAACTGTATCCACCTAAACTTTAATTCTAAGTTTTGCCCTGATTTGTCCAGAGCATGTTTGAACAGCCATATTCAGAATATTTTTTTGCAGATCTTCGTAAAGTTAAAAGTAGCTTATTTGTTGCTATCTGGTTCTGCTTGTCTGTTTTAAAGTGCATTTTTCGTTAAATTTATGTACAGCTTGATGAATTTTTATACGGGTACCACCAGCTTGCTGGGGACTACGGATAATAATAAGCCTGTCGTTACAATCTGACACATTGGCATGCCAAAGTATTATCCACTGTACTATCCACTTATGTTGAACAAGCAAGTAATAGTTAACAATTAAGCGTTACATTTATTACAGTTTTTATTGAAATTCAAGCAGTTCAAATCCAATGAACAGCTTGAAAGGGTACAAAGGTAAGTGGTGAACTGCCAGAGGTAAATACACAAAGGCAAGGTTAATCAAAACTGAAAAATAATGTACAGTTCATAATTATACAAAAAGGCCTTTTTCAGCGAACAAGAAATGGGTTAACAACTTAAAGCAGTTGTGCAGCAATGGAGGCTGATCAAGCCTTGAAATTTGGTGCTACCGATTCCTATAGGTTTTCCAACACTTCTTGATCACTTCTGTGATCAAGAAGTGTTGATCACAGAAGTGTCTGAATCATAGTAGTGTTGATTCACACTGTAGTACCATACCATTATGAGCATTGTTTGAACAGTAGTGTACTGCAGAAAGTTGTGTGTTTCTATAACAATTGCGAGGAAAAGGCAATCAACTGTAGAAGACAGACAGACAGACCATCAGAACACTTAAAAATGTAGGTTGTTACTCCAGAAAAATTGCCAAGAAAGTCAAGGTGTCGGTAAGTACAGTTTCCTTCACCATCAAAAGGCACTCAGAGACTGGAGGAGTTGCTGAAAGGCAGAGGTCCGGCAGACCCAAAGCCACAATAGCATCAGAAGACAAGTTTCTTAGAGTCGACAGCTTGCGTGATAGGCTGCTCACAGGACACCAGCTTCAAGCACAGCTTAATAGTGGTCGCAGTATGCAAGCCTCAGTTTCAACTGCGAAGAGAAGACTTTGAGTTGCATATTTGGTGGGTGGAGTTGCAGCAGGAAAGCCATTGCTGAGACTTCAGAATAAGAAAAAGAGGCTTGCCTGGGCCATGAAACATCACCAATGGACTACTCAAGACTGGAAGAAGGTGTTTTAGACTGATGAATCAAAGTTTGAAATCTTCAACTCATAACGCAGGATTTTTGTAAGCCGTCGAGTAGGCGAAAGGATGGTTCCTCAGTGTGTGATGTCAACTGTAAACATGGAGGAGGAAGTGTGATGGTCTGGGGCTGTTTTGCTGGATCCACGATCGGTGACTTGTTCAAAGTGAAAGGCACCCTGAACCAAAATGGCTACCACAGCATTCTGCAGTGCCATGCAGTACCCTCTGGGATGCACCTAGTTGGTCAGGGGTTCATCCCACAGCAAGAAAATGACCCAAAACATAAGTCCAAGCTATGCCAGAACGACTTTAAGAAAAAAGAATAAGATGGTAAGCTTGAAAACATGGAGTGGCCAGTACAGTCTCCAGACTTGTGATGAACTGGACAGAAGAGTGAAAGCAAAGCAACCTACAAGTGCAACACATTTATGGAAACTTCTGCAACAGAGTTGGGAAGAACTTTCTGAAGAATATTTGATTTCTTTTGTAGAAAGAATGCCACGAGTGTGTTCAGCTGTTATATATGCCAAAGGTGGCTACTCTGATGAGTCCAAAGTTAAGAATACATTTTTCTTTCTCAATTGATTCTATGATTACTTTTTTTTAAACTTAATTGTTTATTTGTTCTATGCATTCATTTCAGAGTACACTGAGACATTAAACTGCATCATTTTGAATAAAATTATGGAAAAGTTGGGGTTCACCAGTAGTGTATATATTTAGAGAGAGAGGGAGAGAGAAGAGAGAGAGAGAGAAGTCATACATAAACTTGTAAGATTAAAGTCATTAGTTATGAAAATAAAGTTATAAACTTATGAGAATCAAGTCATTATTTATAAAAATAAAGTGGTAAATTTAAAGTCATTATTTATGAGCATAAAGTCGTAAACTTGCGAGAAAAAAGTCATAAAGTAAATAAAGTCATAAAGCTGCTTTTGTGAAGGGGAAAATGGTGTTGTTGGTGGATGTATCAGTGGGTCATTCAGAGAGCTTTTGTGGTTTCTCGAGAAACAATCCAACTGATGATCAACATTTGAGATCCAGAGGGAGTTGAGCTCCGACAAGCACCACGTCTGTATCAGACGCCGGCAGTAACCTTCACCTGCAGAGGCACCGCACCTTATGGTATATGGATACATATTATAAGCTAAAGCCCAGTGTCATCAAGGGCTATTTACGGCTGCATTGACAAATTTATCCTCTGCATATCCATTTATGCCTCCACAAAAGCAGTGATTTCCTCCAAGTCCACCTGGTTCTTTCTGCAGAAAAGTTGCATTTTTTGTCTATTCTTTTTAAAGTCCTGATACTTATAACAATGTGAAACTGTAACGCCAAGGGATTTAGTATCTCCTTGTTTGTGAAACCTATAGCTACTGAAGTACAATTCATCTAAATGCTCCACAGCACTCATTTAAACAACTCTCTTCTAAAACAGCAGGTTAGAATATAAAGCTATGACTTTATTCAGTGTGCAATAAATCATATTATACGTATATTCTGTACACATGTTTATAGTAAATAAGACTCATGTACATATCTTTTTTAACTAGTATAACTAGTATTGCAAAGTTCTTTTATCCTTTAATTTCTCTTTTTGTATTTGTATTTATGTTGCTCTAATTTTAGAATTTGCCCTGTGGAAAGGAATATTGTATCTTCTTGTAAGTAATGACTTTATTCTTATTAGTAATTACTTAATTCTCATAAGTAATGACTTAATTCACGTAAATTAACTTCAATCTCAAAGACATATTATTTTTTTCTTAATGTGGGTCTTATACGCCATGGTAATATATTTAAATATACATATATGATGTCTATGGGGGTAACACTGCTAGACCTTTCAACCTCAATAGAGGGAGTGAGGCCAAAACAACAAGCTCTGCCCTCAGCCGGAACTGTGCATTATTGTCAGTAAACTATACTCAACTCAACTCAACTTTATTTGTTAAGCACTTTAAAACAACCACAGCTGAACAAAGTGCTGTACATAAGTAGACAAAACAACTAGACATAAAAAAACAACCAAAAAACAAAACAATGGATAAAATAAAAGTAGAATTAAAAAGTAAAATATAGTTTTAATGTATTTTAAAACTAATTAAAAAAAATAGAAACAACTAAAAACAAACCATAAAACACTAAAACAGGAGCCGAGTCTCATGCAGGGTTAAAAGCCTATATATAAAATTGGGTTTTAAGACGAGTTTTAAAAATGGACAGTGTGGGGACTTGTCTAATTTGGAGGGGTAGCTCATTACATAATTTTGGGGCTGCAATAGAAAAAGATCTATCCCCTCTGAGCTTCAGTTTGGACCTCGGTACCTCCAGGAGCAGCTGATCAGCTGACCTGTGGCACTGAGCAGGGGTGTAGGGTAGGCTTTCCACGGTTTGAGATTTTGCAGTACTGTACGGTGACGGTGCCAGTACCATACACCTCGGTATTTCACAGTGACTGGCTGACTGATAAACTGAATGATAAAAGCTAGATTTCACAACCGAGCTAATCTGCCTGTCAAATTTAAAATCACTGTCCATCTTAAAACCCAATTTGAGATGGTTGGATTTAAATAGTCAGCTAAAATACCCAAGTCTACAGGAGTGGATTTACAAGGACCACTGGGACCAAAGACCATCACTTCTGTTTTTCTCTCATCAAAATCTAAAAAATTCAAAGCCATCCAGGCTTTGATGTCTTCTAGACATGCCAGAAGTGGAGTGAGGGAGAAAGCATTTTTCTTATTAAGTGGCACATATATCTGACTGTCATAAGCATAACAATGAAAAGAAATGCCATGCTTTCTTAAGATGGAGCCCAGGGGCAGCAAATACAGAGAAAAGAGCAGGAGACCTAAAAACGACCATTGTGGAACCCCATATGGCAGTGGAGCAGAGCTGGACTCTGTATCTCCAAGGCTCACACTCATTGTTCTGTCTGTCAAATAAGACTTGAACCACTCTAGTGCAGTACCATGGATACCTATAAGGTGGCATAGTCGAGCCACCAGAGTATTGTGGTCCACTGTGTCGAAAGCTGCAGTTAGATCTAACAGAACAAGAACAACATAATCACCAGTCATTTGCCTGGAGGATGTCATTAAAGACTCTTAATAAAGCAGACTCTGTGCTGTGACAAGTTTTAAAGCCAGACTGGAAGACCTCCAAGACACCATGCTCATCCAGAAAAGACTTTAGCTGAACATGAACAACTTTGTCTAAAATTTTTGAAATAAAGGGAAGTTTGGAGATTGGCCTAAAATTGCAATCAATGCCTGTTTTTTTAAGTAGAGGCTGTACCACTGCATGTTTAAAACCTAGCAGAACAACACCAGAGGACAGACTGCCATTTATGATAGCCAGAACAGACTGACCTATGCAGGGGAAAACCTCTTTAAACAGCCTGGGAGGGACAACATCACAGGGAGAACCTGCAGGCTTAATATGGCCAACCAGCTCTTCTAAAAATGATAAAGACACAGGCTCAAACATGTCAAGAACTGTAGAACAGGGGACAGACACAGAGGGGTCGGATGCAGGGGCAGAGATGAGAGACCTGGCAGTCACAACCTTTTCAATTACAGTAAAGAAAACTATTGCACATTTCCACAAATGCCTCCAAGCTGGCAGGCTGTGGGGCGTTTTATTCACCTGGTGTAGTACCCTAACTGAGTCAGTGGGTGTCGCTGTCCTGTGGCACGACCACAGGTATTTAGGGAAAATTGATTCATTTCACCTGTGGTTGGTTTGTTGATCCCGGAAGGGCCAAACGGTTTTTGACCGACGCAGTGGCGGCTGTGGTTTATGCTGTATGAATGAAGAAAGAGTATGTATTCGCTGTATGCAAATAAATATAGATTATTGTGCATCCCAGTTGAGACTACCCTTTTTTCTGGACAAAGCTTACGGTAAGCCATCGGCGTGTCAGCCAGGTGTCCTGGGAGTCAAGCAAACCACGTCAGTGTGGTATTAGATCAAGCTGCAACAAACAGCGTTGATAGTTTTAAATAACATGTGGGTTATGATGATTTAACTCCACTATGTTTGCCAGATATTGTCTTTTGCTCTCTTTAACAGTTCGCTGGTAGCTGATCAAAGAGTCCTTAAGTATTTGGAAAGAAACCTGCAGCTTGTCCTTCTTCCACCTTCGCTCAGCTTTGCGGCACTCTCATCTGGCTGCGCAAGTTTCTTTGTTAAACCAGGGCTCCGGTTTAGCCTTTGGCCGAACAGTTTTTAAAGGAGCCACAGAGTCCAGAATATTTTCACAGGAGGAATGAAACCAGGAGCTGAGCTCCTCTGTGTTCGCAGAGGCAGGGCAGACACAGAGCTGTTCAAAAGCCACAGAGAAATGACTGGCAGTGGAGGGGTTAAGAATCCAGCGTCTCTGCGCAGGGGCGCCAGATTTAACCTCAGAACAAGAAAAATACACTTCAAACAATACAGGCCTGTGATCAGAAAAAACATCATCACATATCACCAAGTTAGACACAGGTAAACCATGACACAGTACGAGGTCCAATAAATGTCCGTGCTCGTGTGTGGGACCCGACACACACTGCACCAAATTAAAAGTGTCAATAAGACTTACCATGTCCTTCACCAGCGGCTTTTCTGGACAACACAGGTGAATATCAAAATCCCCAAGAAGAAGGACGCGGTCATAGTTCAGTCAGTAAACCAGAGAAGTCATTCAAAAACTCATTGTATTTGGGGGGACAGTAAATGACAGTGCACAGCACCGGGTCAGACCGACCCACCTCAAATAAAGTCACCTCAAAGCTGGAAAAAGAGGATGAAACAGTGCGCTGCTTGCATTTAAAGCCATTCTTATAAACCGTTGCTGTCCCTCCACCACGACCCGATGTCCGCGGGGAGTTAAAGTACGAGCAGTCGGGAGGTAAAAGTCCGGCCAGAGCGCTGGACTCACCCGCACCGATCCAAGTCTTTGTCACACAGAGAAAATCCAGGGCAAGGGAGCTCAAGAAATCCCTCAGGATAAAAGTTTTATTCACCAGGGATCTGGCGTTTACCAAGCAGTTCCTGGCGGGGGCTGGGGCCCGGGCCTGCGGTCTGGTGGATCGGGGAGCCGGGCGCAGTGACCTGAGGAGCCGATGGTCCACCCCGCGCTGTGACAGCCGAAGAGGGCAGAGGCGGCGGGGTTCGGGTCCCTCCACTGAGCCGGTGACAGGTACCAGACAGACGCCGATCGGGTCCAGAAAACGACGAGGCACAAAGAAATGAGGGGATAATCCATGTCCTGTCTGGAAAATGGATGAAGATCGTGACAGCCACAGCTTTAGCTTCACCAGCCGACCGCCGCGTCTGCCGCGGGGACGAGGACGCCTCCGGCGAGAAGGCAGGACCGGCACCCGGCACAGGTGAAGCACAGGTGAGGTGGGCAGGGGCAAACTATCTTTGCCACCCCGATCAAAACCACCCAAATCTCTGACTTTTTGTTGGAGGAATAAAAGAGATCATACACCAACAGAGACTGGATTGATTTAGTGTCAATGGTTAAAAAGAACAGAAAAAAAAACAAACATTGCAGGAGTAGTAGACGGCCAGGCACACACACCGGCACCATCTTGCTCTATCTATAGTATGTGCAATGGTTTGATTTGTTTTTCTGATACCTTGTGTATATTTAAAATTATAATACTTTTATGACTTCTCAAATATGGAGAGAAGAAAAGAAGATAGAAACACTAACATTTATGAAATCTGATGTTTGTTAAATCCTCATTACTTTTTGAACATGACAATATAAAAAAATGTGATTTTTGCTCACGGACATCCCCCCCCCCCCCCCAAGGTGTTTAACCTCCCTCTGCCTACCTTTACAGATTTTCTTGGTTATAAATCAGAAAAAAGAAAACCTAGGAGTAACTGACCAGTTGTTGTTTGTTAGTTAGAGCGTTGGGATGCTCTTAATCATGGAGCCCCTCTACCGCCCACCCCCAGCAACTGCAGTTTTAATGAGGGTGTAAGAGATATCAATAAGAATTTGGGATACAAGGCCTTAGTTTGGTGAAGATATCAGGAATCAGCTCAGTGCATGGTCAAGTTTGTGTGTGTTATGGTCCCCAGTTAAGACCAGGTGTGTGAAGCTTATATGGACCTCTGGGTTTCAGCAATCTGTGCTGAGTCATTAACTCACCATCAGAGGGGTTCTTTTAGTGCTTTATTGGGTCATGTTATGGGGTTTGAGACAACAGAGGTATTACCGTAACCTGTCTTCATTTGCTCCAATCTGGATTCTGAGTACGCTTAGAAACCTTTCCTTTAGCTTCAGAGTGTTTCCTTTGTGATCCTCAAGGTTTAGTTGTAATCAGCTGTCATTCTGGAATCAGCCAATGGGTCAAAAGGAATAAACTTGTTTTAAATGCAAAGAAGACAAAAATGATGTTGATAACATCACCACATAAAAAGGCTTGGTCAAATTGAACTCGAGGTCTTTGCAGAAGGGGAGCAGATTGAACAGGTTGAATGTGTAAAACTTTTAGGCGTCTATGTAGACAATCACTTATCATGGACTTCCCACATAGGTCATCTATCAAAAAAGATCATTGGCACAGCATGCATGATTAGAAGAGTAACTCGCTATCTCCCTAGTGATGTACTGAAAACTGTGTACCATGCTTTAATTGGAAGCCAAGTGGGCTATTGTATACAAGTTTGGGGAAATGCATCCAAAGGAAAAATAAAGCAATTACAAAGGACACAGAACAAAGCTGCCAGAATAATACTGAGGTGTAAACATGATACTCCAGTAAAAGTATTACACAATAGTTTGGGATGGCTGTTTATGAAAGACACCATAGACAAAAGCCTATTGACCATAATTCCTAATATCCATAAACAGAGACCTAGAACCATTGCGGACCGACTCCATCTTTCGATGGACACGATCAAGTACAGGCACAAACTATGTGCTGCCAAAATACAAATATGAAATAGGTAGAAGGAGGTTCTGCTTCAGGGCATCTGAAGGGTGGAATGCACTCCCTGAAACCACAAGGGAGATGAATATAAACTGTTTCAAAAGGCATTTGAAATCACTTTGTCAGAGAAACGCAAGAGCGTGATACTAATTATGTTATTTGGTTAAAGGGTGGGTGGGTTGGTGTTCTAATGTGCAAGTTGTGTGATATAATGTGATTTAATATGTATTTTAAATACATAATGTATTACAATAATGTATTACAATTGATATAATGAGTTGATATGTATTTTAAAATGTATTACAATTGTACTGTATTGTTGTTATATTGCATTGTATTTGTAATGTACTTATTTGTTTGTGTATGTGTGGTTTTAAAACAGGGACTCTTGGAAGATTAGCGTAAGCTAAAAGAGATCCCAAAGAAAGAAAGAAAGAAAGCTGCTCCCATTGTCTAAATGTTACTAAGCAGAGGGAACTTTTACTTTTTAACCTTTTTATTGTTGTGGTATTTCTGTCTTTTGTGCTTCTATTTTTAAGGTTGACTCAAATGTTTTACAGAATTTGAAAGAGACAGGAGGCAAACTGCAATGTCATTTAGCAACAAACAATCTAATGAAGGAATAGATCTGCGTATGATATTCTCATTGTAAGATATAAAGATGCTAGATTCATGTAAATATGTTTTTATTGTGTTACAGAGGATTATGCAAAAAACAATCTGCTCTAAATCAAGCCCTCTTAATTGACCATTAATCATGGTGTTGCTGGAGAAACAGATACAAGGATCACACACAAAGTTTAGTTGCCATTCAAGACAAGTAAGGACAACCATTTCTCCGAACACACCCTGAAAAATAGATGTCTGGTCAACTTAAAAGCCAAGGAGGAAAACTTTCTTTCTCTGTTATTACTGGCAGGCTGAGCTCTGGGATTGGGATCCCTTTAGGTGTCCTTGATCCCAGGGGGACATCAGTGGGGGTGAGCAGCTAAAACTCTGCTGCAGACGGTCAGTCTTGGACAGCCTTTTCAGTAGCGAGGCAGTAATGATCAGAAATCCAGCAGGGGGGACAAAGACAACAGTCCCCCTGCAGGGCTGTGCCTCAAAGCCACTGATTGGGACAGCCAAGATTTTTGATTCCTTGTGTTTACAAGCTCACATTTTAGTCATATAATTTATTGATGAGTGGTTATTATAACCCTAATTTCACACTTATCACTTTGCTGCACAGAGAATGGGGACACCCTTTTAAAGAGAACTGAAGTTACACATTGGTCAGGTTTATATAGAATTATTAGGTTTATATTATATTATATAGACTATAGAAATAAGAATATTTAGCAGTATTTAGAGTTAATATTCCTGACTGAAATGCAACCATGGCAGTAAAATGATGGTGACCTCCACCAAAAACATCCTGGGGTGCATAATCAGTACGATCCTTCATTTCTACCATCAAAAACGTCCATCAATTCAAATTCTTACTGGCTTACATTAGCCACTCTCTTCTTTTTGGTTCCCTAACTCCTGAATTATGTGGAACCACTTTCCAAACGAAAAAGCATGAATGCTTCTCAATAGCCAGTTTTGTGCCACCACAGAAATGTAGTACTGAAAGATGGCAGCCTCCTTGTTATGCAGATTCATAGGGCTGATTCTGACTGCAAATAAACAAAAATAGCAGTAACACTCACACATGCACTCACTGATGAATGGATGAATGATATTATGTATGTTAGGGGTCCCCATTCCCCCTCTTTAAAAACTGGGGAGGCAACAAGAGGAAAATTGGACCTCAGGAACATTTACTGCTGTAGCACATGGGCAGACATAAGCAATGTTAGAAAAACAAAGCAGAGGTAACCTTTAATTTGTCATCCACCGGTCTGCATTTGCCGTTGTAATAAGCCACACAGGAATAAGCTTCCAAGACCTTATTCACCTTTAGTTTCACCCAACAATGCACACTTGTTTTGTTATCATTCCAGAGTAAATGCCTGGCCATTTCCCGCTTAAATCATCTACCCACTGATTATCCTGGTTAGTCAGTCTGCTCCTTATTCATGTTACTTTATTCAAGTACCTCTTGTGGTCCCACAGAGTAAGCAACCAGGCACACTTGACTAGACCTGTTTGAATATGTGAGGCCAAAAATAATTTGCCGGTTAACACTAGTTAACATGTCTAAGGGAATTGCAGTATTGCATTCCTACTAAGTCTATTCTGCTAAATTCATGAGATAAGGTTTTAAAAGCCAGGCTTGTTAATTGCAGGCCCCTAGGCCAAATTCAGTTGGCAGGCAACCTCCAAATGACCCCAACCTAACCTGCATAAATCCTGTGTGATATTACTTTTACTGTCATATCAGGATCCTGTGTGAAATAACCGAAAACATGTTTTATATTCTAGTTTCTTTAAAATAGCCACCCTTTGCTCTTGATGACAGAAGTACCTTGTCAGGGATACTTCAGGCACTCCTGTGAAGTAAAAACCATTTCAGCTGACTACCTCATGAAGCTCATTGAGAGAACAGCTAAAGTTTGCAGCGCTATCAAAAAAACCAAAGGGTGGCTACTTTGAGAAATCTAAAATATAATACATGTTTTCAGTTATTACACACTTTTTTCTTAAGCACATGATTCCACATGTGTTCATTCACAGTTTTGAGAATCTACAATTTAAATAGTAATGAAAACAAAGAAAATGCATTGAATGAGAAGGTGTGTCCAAACTTTTGGCCTGTACTGTGTATATATATATATATATATATACACAAAATAAAATAAAAAATCTCACCAGAGGCCTGGGAGCTTGAGGGTCCTGAGCAGTATCTTAGCTGTTCCTAGGACTGCACTCTCCTGGAGTGAGATGTTCCTGTACACTATACCGGCTACTTGGTTGATGTATACTCTTCCTGCCAACATCTTACATCCTGCTATTGGGTGTTGGACTGTTTCAGGGCCCTCTTTGCACAGCCTGCGCCTGGGATCTTGCCTGGTATGGTAGATCTGAGCCTCTATTGCTCTGGTGCTCAAGGCCTGTTCTTGTGCCACCATGATTAGTGCCTCTGTGCTGTCCTTCGGTCCAGCCCTATCCAGCCATTGGTAGGATTTGCTCATATCAGCCACTTCAGCTATCTGTCGGTGGTACATCCCATGCAGGGATTTTTCCTTCCAGGATGGTTCCTCCGGTTCCTCCTTCCCTGTCAGTTTCCATTGTCTGAGACACTCACTAAGCACTCCATCTAACTACTTCTGATGAATTCAGACATTCTCATTTGGAGAAAGGGGAAGGTAAACAAAAGTTAGCTTCTTCCTTCTCCTTTTTTGAGCATGTAGAAACCTTTAATTTAATTGATTTTCTGTATTTTCTGTAGTGTATAAGTGTATAGCCTTTGGATGCTGGACTGGACTTGGGGTAGAACCCCCCCCGTGCATTTGTAAGGCAGATCATGTCCTGTGCACGTGCATGAGGACATAGCTAGATTCTTGTTCTGTGTGATTTGTTTATGGTTGGATGTTGAACATTACTCACGGCTCACTGCATGGCCATGCTAGCTCACTGTCTTTGCCCAAGTCAGAGGCCTCAATCCACCTTAAACATTATTCCCTGTACCTACTGTACTTACTATTCTGTACTTAGTTCAGTTGAAGTTCAGTAAAAGCAGCAAACTGAGATTCTTTTTTGCCCAAATTGCTTTCAACCCACGCACATAGGATCGCAACTTATCATCAAGGTCAGAGCACAACAATATATAAAAGACTGAACAGCCCATGTAATGTGCAAAACAGCTGGTTACAGTTTAGCCTTCTTCCTCTATTCTTGTCTTCGTCAAGAGCTGCATATTTGAAGTCCTGATGAGAAAAGAGGTTGATGGAAACATTTAAACTATGCAGAGTATTTTAGCTTTTTAGAATTCAGCTGTCCACATCAAGCTGAAATATAAACAATAAGTATGACAGTCTAACCCCACCTGAAGTGCGAAGTCAATATTCCTTTTAACTCAAACCAAAACGCAATCTTACTCATTTGCAATGAGTGTCCTGCAGTAATTGAGAAGTAAAACTTCAAACCCCCCTTTCACAAAGGAATGTAGAGAAGTGAGGCCAAAATATTTGTCTGCCGCTCACAAGCTGAGATCCTTGTTATGGTCCTGCATAGCTCAACAGAAGTCACAGCAACTTTTTTCCCTCTGTGGGTAATGGATCTGGATTCAATGAGGGAGTCCATGCAATGATAGCACTGCTGAGTATTATCCAGTCACTCAGGGGTGGAGCAGTGATTTTAGATGTGGGGGTGTTCCAGGGGTAGAACATGAGCAGCACATCCTGCCTGCCTTTGGCTGTTTCTCTCTCCAAAATAATGCTCTCTGACAGTATTCAGAGGCTCTTCCAACAAAGAGTCAGTCATTGTGAACTGAAAGTCATTAATCATGAACAAGCACTTTAATTAAAACAAATTTAATCCGCCATCGATTTTTAATATGAACATATATTTAAAATGTGTGTCCATGTGTAAGTATGTAGCCTATGGGCTCTATTTTCGTGCCTCGCCAGCGGCGTGGTGGAGGCGCGGCGTAAGTCAGGTCTGCAGCGCCAACAAGGCATGCCCAAGCACATTTTGGTTTTTGGTGAGCGGCGCAGCCCGGTGTAAGTATCCCCCCTCCCAAACTCAGCTCCTCCCAGCGGCGAAAGTCGTAGAGAGGGAGGAGAGGAGGCATTGAGTGGGTTTAACACAGCCGAGACCTGTTTTCGCCAATCACAAAAGCTTCTCTCCTCACTTTTAAATCCGCCACCAGCAAGGCGCATTACAAGTTTCGTGAAGTAGTCAAAGAGATCAAGAGATGTCTGAAGACAGCAATGCCACACGATGGCAACAGAAGGCAGCTCCTCAACAAGTGTCGCTGTAAGCGCTGCAAAGGGCGTCCTCCACACTGTCTCATATAAGCACAGATGGATTTGGTGTGTGTAAGGTTGGACCCAGTGGTAAGAAAAACACCCTTTTCCACTAATTAAGAAACTCACATAAAGTTGCATATATTTAAACCTCATGTGACAAAGGTGGGTTGTGCGCACAGATCACAACATAAATTCCAATAATCGCATTAAAATCGGAACCATCTGTCCATAAATGACGCATCATGCTCCGTAGCCTGGCTCTTTCTTTCATAGATGTTGGCATATAAAATAAATTTGGCTCACAAAACTGAATATTATAATATTCGTGTGTAGGCTTAAAGTAAATAACTCATCTGATCACTAAAATAAATAATCCGTTCAGCCGCAGGATGGGAAAAGGGAAGAGGACACGGAAACATGTCATCATGTGTGTCTATTTACTTGATATTTAATTTAATGCAGTTTCAGCTGTGTTAATTCATTCAAGTTGAGTGCCCAAACGCATGCCGAACACGCTCATCAGATCAGAATATATCTATAGATCTAAATGTGTGTGCTAACTTAGTTTATTGGATGTTATTGATTTTTTATTGCACTGAAATATGCCTAACACTGTGAAAACCTGCCAGTGAGGCATCAGTGACATATGTGCACTATGCCACAGGTCTACTAAAATACCACTAGATCATCTGCGCTCTGCCTGCGCTAAAAGCTGACCAGGAATCGGCAAGCTTTCAGCCCACTTTATACGCCACTGTCGAGCACAAAAATGTCACTGCGTCAGCTGATTCCCACGTCCCACTGGCACGTAACAGTCCCTCTCTGTAACTTCAAATTTCCTGGGCCGGTGGCTGGGTTGTGGACAACGGCCTGTGATTGGGTGAATCCCCATTCAATTTGACCAATGCCTTTCATGCAGCATAAGGGGGCTGAAGTGCGCTCCACTTTCGTATACTGGTGCACTGCCAGGGTGGGCAACAGATTTACCTTCGAAAAATGTGTGTATGTGTGTGTGGGGAGATTATTTTGCTATAAAAGTGGAGGTGTCAAAACACCCCCATCCCCCACGGGTGTGATGCCCATGCAAGCACTTCAATGTGCCTCCACAAGATATGTGATCATACAGTATTTTAGCTGAAATGTGACAATAGCCCTGATCTAAACCATCTGCAAAGCTACAGTTATTTCCCAGACTAAGTTCAGTAAGTGAAGTTTATCCTGAAGGTACACAGGAGTTTTGACACAATCAGGTTTCTAAACTTATAGTTTCTTTTACAGTCCAGCCACCCTGAAGTATCCTGTGGTCAGAGACAGTCAGCCTGTGCCTAACAGGACTTACATTAGCCATTTTTCATTTCAATAAAAGTCTCTCACATCCTGTCAATAATAGCTGTTAAACGCTCTTAATTGAGCAATTAATCAAATCATTGATCAGTGCTGAGTGCACAGCATCATTAATGCTTTTGGCAGATCTCTGCCTTTGAACACCAGCTGCTGAAGAGTGAGTGTGTGCGCATGTGTGTGTTTTGGAAATTATTGAAATTGACTGCATTTGCAAGCCTAATGTAAGTGTTTTGAAGAAGCAATAGTGCAAATGGAATTAAAGAAAAAAGTAAATGACAGGGGCATTGAAACTTGTAGAAAATCAGCCCTAGAACACCCAAACACGCAGCCATATAAATGCCTTTTTTATGCTTCTTAATAAACTTCAGCTTTGATATGAACGCTGTGCTTAACAAGCACAGAAAATAGAGCCTGCACAGCATTAGTGTGTTTGACAGGAAATGTAGTGCACAGCATGTTTCTAAATGCATCAACAGAAATGTGGGTATGCCCATATGGTGTGTTTTGTCATCCTGTAACCTAAAGTCATACTTGAAAACTCCATCTAGAAACTCATCATGACATGCAGCTGCTGACAGTAAAAGTAATATCAGGTTGATTTTACATGGACTAAAGTTCATCATTTGAAATTCTGCACAGTATGTCTCATATGCAGCGTGAGCCAACAGCTGACAATCTACATGACTGGCAGCTTTACATGACTTTGCAGGTATGTAAAACTGCAGACTATCACACAGTTATTGAGATGTTTATCATAGTCCCTGTTTTCACACAAAAGACTTGATTAAAGTTTAAAAGGTATCCTACAGTGTACAAAGACACTGTCTTACTTTGAATTAGCTGTAATAAAGGAAGTATGACACAGCTGTATTAACAGAAGAAAAAGTTAGAGAAAAAAAAGTTAACTTGTCTTTACAACACAAGACAAATTTATATATCCTGTGTGTAGGATTTAGTTTAGTCTAAGTTGGATTATGGTTTTAAGCCAAGTCGCTGAATGATTATTCAGTTAGACATTTACAGTCCTAGTTTTCCTAGGACCTTTAAGCTAAAAGGTGGTGTAGTTACCTCTCCCGGCTTTATTTTGCTCTGCAACAATTACAAAAAGAAGCCACTACATCAGGCAACAAAATTCAAAATGGAGTTTTTAAATAGAAGTTTATCATGAAAATTTCCACCTCAATAAATATGGCAGCAGCAAATCTAATGTGTTAAGAGCTTTGACTGCAGATGGAGTGAATTTTATTTAATTTCAAGCCAACTAATTTCATTTTTATTGACAATAAAGACCCACTCTACTGAAACGGCAGGTTCAGACACAGTGGGATTTTCTACGTCATAAACCTACTCTCTGCCTCCAGTGCCCTGCTCTGCAGGCCAGACTCTGAGAAGTAGAGAGGATGATGGCAGAACAAATGTGTGAATTAGCGGATTGCAATGCTTGTATTAAAGCTAATTATGGTATTAACTTTCATTATGAAACCAAAGACATTAGTGTCTGAGAGCTGAATATCTCAATGTTACCTGCTACTTCTACTACACAGCAATGCTAAGCTGCAAGCTAGTGTGAAGAGGATTGTGCAAAGCAGCGCTAATAAGGTGAATTGCTATTGAGCTACTGGAGCTCTGCAGAGGAAAAGCCCTTGAAAATGACACAGGTAATGGGATTTTGGCTAAAAATACATACATATACATATCATATAATCATATATCAGTATTGAATTTCCTTTTGGGGATAAATAAATTTCTTATCTTTTTTTAGGCACAATTTAAAGACCACTGGGAACACTTTAAAAAGCTGACCCGGTCCAGCAGCGCTCCCATGTCCCCGAAGCATGATTTAATCAAGTACAGTGAAGCTGTGTACATGACCTGAGTTCAGTCCTTGCCTTGGCTACAGTCCAGAGTGGATTTCCATGTACTTCACCTGCAAATAAAAACTATAAGTGTAAGGAAACGGCTCTGAGGTGACTTTGGAGAGGTACTTAAAATATCATTTTAAAGTGTTATGCTAATGTTCAAGCCTCTGTTTTAAATGACTTCAGTGCAAGAGTAAGCAGATAGAAATACTCTAACAAAGACTTGTACTCAATCTGTGGCTGGGTCCCTATAATGACTGAGGTCACTCCCATTTACAAGTAAATTAAGGCAATTTTCAATTATTATTTATATTTCTACAGTGGAGGACAACTTACCAGTGAGTTCACGATAATCACTCTCCAGCCATGTATTCTGTACAAAACTAACATCAGAAGTGTTCGTGAACTATGCCACTGGAGCATCTCTGCTCTCAGCTGCTCAGAGCTGTAGTGTAAGCTCTAATCCTGACAACAATATGCTTTGTCTAAATCATAGACTGTATATACTATGGACAACTTGGTTCCGCCTCCCGCTTGTATACAGATTTGAAGCCAAAAGGCTCTCGGTATTTCTGGGATTTTTCTTCATTTCCCGAAACCAGCACTGCGCAGTAGCGTTGTGCGCATTCGGCGAGGGAGTCGCCGAGAGTTGCTGTGATGATGCTCAGCTCAAACAGCGTATCCCCCGGGTGAGCTACGCAATCCCTGAACACTCATAGACTGTATCACCAGTTTTAATCAGAGGGAGGCCCCGGTGAGAACAGTGAGGAAACGCTACCTAACTTCTGAAGTGGCTGCAAATTTTATCCAGATCTTACAGAGAACTCCAGACGACATTTTACCAGCACCCTGCAATTTTATCAATGACAACCTGAACAACGAAATGAAGTCAGCACTGGACTCAGTGGCTCCACTTTTTATAAAAACAATCAAATCAAAACCTACATCCCCGTGGAGGACTGGAGACATTAAAAAATTGAAAAGGGAATGCAGGAGTGCTGAAAGGAGATGGAGGAAATCAAAGCTGACAGTGGACTATGAAACATTACACCGACTTCTTAAAACTTACAATAACGCAATCAAACAAGCAAGAATCTCCCATTTTCAAAATCTTATCCATAACCATAAAAATAATCCCAAATTCCTGTTCTCCACAATAGACCTTTTAACAAACAAAAATTTTAAAAGATCCTCCATAACACCTGATAATGTCCTTTGTGAGGATTTTGCAGACCACTTCAGAAGAAAAATAGATGACATTCGATCCAGTCTTTTATCCCGACAGCTTTTAACACCTGGATCACCGAATTTACCCGAGGAAGCACTGGAAAGTTTTGCCCTGGTTGATGCTAGGACACTTGGTCGAGTTTTCTCCCAGGTAAAGCCCACAACCTGCCTTTTAGACCCAATTCCCACACCGTTTTTTAAAAAACTCTATGGATTCTTTGAGGAACAGCTGTTGTATTTGGTAAACTGCTCTCTTCAGACGGGTGTCTTCCCCACCGCCTTTAAAACGGCGGTAGTGAAGCCCCTTCTGAAGAAGAGTGATTTGGATCCCAATGTTTTAAATAACTACCGGCCTGTATCCAACCTACCATTTTTAGGTAAAGTTCTGAAAAAACTCGTTTTTAACCAAGTAAATGATTTTTTAAACTCAAAACAAATTTTAGAGACCCATCAGTCTGGCTTTAGGAGGAACCACAGCACAGAGACAGCACTTCTGAAGATTTTAAATGACATCAGATGTGACTTAGATAACCACAAACTTACAGTGTTGGTTCTACTGGATCTAACAGCCGCCTTCGATACAGTAGACCATCACATTTTATTAAATAGACTGCGGAATGTGGTTGGCCTCTCTGGTACTGTTCTTAAGTGGTTCACGTCCTACCTGACTGATCGAAATTTCTTTGTAAGTATGGATACATGTTCCTCAAGGACCCATAAAATTGAGTGTGGGGTTCCCCAAGGGTCAATTCTAGGTCCAACTCTGTTCAACCTCTACATGTTACCCCTTGGGGATGTCATCAGGAGGCACGGCATCAGCTTCCATAGCTATGCTGATGATACGCAACTGTACATCGCCGTGTCTCCTGATGACACAGGGCCAATTGATGCCCTTTTTAACTGCATTTCAGATATTAAGTCATGGATGGCAGCAAATTTCCTGCAGCTCAACCAGGACAAAACAGAGGTTTTAGTCATTGGTCCTGAAGGCCAGAGAGAGAAACTTTTACCAAAGTTACAGGATTTTAAACCTTCAAAATCTGTAAAAAATCTGGGCGTGATTTTCGACTCTGAGCTCACGTTTATTCCACATATCAAAAACATAACAAGGATAGGTTTCTACCATCTTAAGAATATAGCCAGAGTCCGCCCGTTTCTCTCTCAGGCCAGCACGGAGGTGCTGATGCATGCTTTTATCTCGTGTCGTTTGGATTATTGTAATGCCCTGCTCTCTGGTCTTCCCAAAAAGAACATGCAAAACGTACAATTATTACAAAACTCAGCCGCGCAAGTGCTGACGAGGACCAGAGGGCGGGAGCACATTACTCCTGTCTTAAAATCGCTGCATTGGCTCCCCGTGCGTTTCAGGATCGATTTTAAGGTTCTCCTCCTAATTTTTAAGTGTCTTAATGGTCTTGGGCCGTTTTATTTATCCGAGATACTTTTACCTTATCAACCCTCACGGACCCTGAGGTCCTCTGGAGCTGGTCTCTTAAAAATCCCACAAGTAAAAACTAAGACATACGGGGCGGCGGCATTCAGTTATTATGGCCCCCGATTGTGGAACAGCCTCCCAGAGAGCCTCAGGGCTGCAGAGAATGTTGATATTTTTAAAAAGAGGCTAAAGACTCATCTTTTTAATCAGGCTTTTAATTGACTAGTTTAACTCTTTTAATCCCTTTTATGCTCACTTTTATTGTTTTACTATTTAACACTTTTTATTACCGTTCTATTTTATTCTTTAATCTATCAATTTCATTGTCATTATTTTTAGTCTGGCGTGTTTTACAGTGCACAGAATCTTTTTATCTTACATTATTTACTGGGTCTGTCTTAGCGATTACAGTTTTATTCCTTCAGTTTTAGTTTCTATACTTTTATGTCTTATTTTATTCTTTTAGTCCCTCAGTTTTTCCAGTGTTTCCTCCTGGGGGCTGCTTCACCGGGAGCGGGTTCTGGTCTGTTGGTGGGGGCGCCGTTCTGGGGACAGCTCTGGCCCGGGTGGAACCAGAGAGCTCTACACCTTGGTGCGGAGCCTCCCGTCTGCCCGGGCTGGTGGTCCCTGTGACGGCGCCCCCTGCAGCAGCAATGGGCCAGGATGCCTCCCGGTCGACGTGGCCCCCAAAGGTAGCGTCTTCCTCACCTCAGATCTCAGTGCCCAGTCATGTCTCCTCACCATCAGCTGCTAACTGTGTAGATGCGTATGTATGTGAAGTTGTGTGTGTGGAATTGTATGTCTATGTTCACGGGTGTGTGTATGGGTATAATTGTGCGGGTGGGAGGTTTGGGGTTTTCTTGGGGATTTTAATGTTTCATTTTGTTTTATGCTTTGTAAGGCACTTTGTGTTACAACTTGTAGGAAAAGTGCCATATAAATAAAATAAAGTTGAAATAAAAGTTGAAGGTGTCAATCAAAGAAAGCATGAACCCCCTTATAATTTTTTAAAACGGAGCTTCACAGAAAAAAAGAGGACTTGAGCACAAAACAGTCTTACTGTAACTACATGTCAACATCACAAGCAGGGGGGAGAAAAATGTATATTCTGTGTAATTACTTTCTAAAATTTGTCCACAGCCCCATAAGCTTTGCTGGCGAAGGTGGGATTTATGACCTTTACTGCAACCCAGGAGGCAGACGCTGTCCATTCTATATACAGTCTATGGTCTCTGGTCTCTAATACAGTTTATGAAGAGCTGGATGGAGAGGTGCAAGTCCTCATCATTTTGTTGTTGGGTGAATTCATGACAAATTTGACAGTTTTTAACCACTATACTTACTTCCAAACATAGAGCATCTTGTTTAAATAATGGATAAAAAAAAATCCATTGTGTGAACTGGCACAGCGTGTAAATGGGGGTTGAGCCACAGATGGCCTCAGACTAATTTCACCCTGATTATTACAAAACTGCTAATATCAAAGTAATATGAAAATGAATTTATGTAAAGACATGGTAAAATTGTCACTAACTGTGCTTTCCTTTGCTTTTAGACAGCTTTAGTGAGCCACACAATCCTTATATAATCCAAGCCCTCATGTTGTACTAAAATATGGACAGTTTTCCTGAGAAGTTGGGAATGTGATATTAACTCCTGCCTCCAATACAAGCCTGCTTCATATTAGTTTCTTTATCATCATCATCATCATCATCATCATAATTATTATTATTATTATTATTATTATTATTATTATTATTATTATTATTATTGTTGTTGTTAAAGTAATAATTTTTCATTAACAGTATTTTTTCCCATTCAGTTGTACAATCCTATGAACAAGGGACTTCGGTACCATTATTAGCAGAATTACAAATATAGAAATGAGTTTAAACATTGAATTAGCAGTGATCAGTACATTGTCTGCTGCCTGCAGGAGCTTAGCAGTAATGAATTATGCAACCATTTTTTATAAGTCTATAATTGCAGATTTAGGCTGGAACAGCAGTGTAGAGATATAGTACAAAAACAGAGAGCCTTCACTGGGCTTCCAGCAGTCACTTATTGCTAAAGACTTCAAACCCTCCTCACAGACTCTGGCAGGACTCTGCTCTCACTTCCTCAGTTATTAGACCAACCTTTAGTGAACCAAACAGAGATTTACACTTCATATCTGATGAAGCTGCTGCAGGTAGTCGTTTATCTGACTCAGCCTTGCTCCATGTGATCCATTGTGCTCTGGGCCTAGTTGCAAGAAGAGCTTGAATCAAGGTGTTTGCTGGTGGTATCTCTGTATAAGCCTTCATTATCATTTCTGTTAAAGTATGATACTGGCTACACTCAACTATTAACCCTATATTTTTATTTTTCACCTGAACTGGACTATCATTGGGTAAAGTTTCCTAAAGTTTCATCATAACAGTGCATGGTAATCAAAAACAGTGATTGGTTGGTAGGCAGAGACATCCGCAAAATGTTTGCTTTTCCCTCAGTTTACAATGTTCTGTGTAACCCAGGTGACAAATGCATAATAAGGAAGTACAATAAATAGTGATAAAAAGCATAAATAGTAAAAAGGGATAATAAACAGGTGTAATTCTGATGAAACAATTCATGAATGATGGGTTGTCATTGTTAAAAACATGATTTACATGTATTTGATATAGCAGTACTTTTACTGTGACTCTTACGTATGTGTGCTTTTATTTTGACGTGCGTTTTCCAGGCATACGGTTTCCTGTGGAGCCGTTCTGTTTTTTTTGAGCTAGCGGGAGCCGGAGAGCAGAGGCATCCATTTTCCTCGGAGATAGAAACTATTGAAAGAAAGTAATTCTAAGTTGTTTTGAACTATAAGTTTCCTTTTTGGAGTATTGAGTGACCAGCGCTGTATGTTGCTGTATGTTTTGAAGACCAGAAGCTTTGTTTCATCGAATGTTTTTCTTTTTGTTTGAATCGTCTCGGTAAGAGAACTTTTCTATCTTTCTGCTGAACTGCTGAAACCTAAGTCTTATGATGTTTATCACTGCTAAATACTTCAGTGAAACCTAAGAATTGTATTTTGTTTGTTAATACGTGTTGTAATGATTCTGAAAGTGTATTTTGGTTGAAATAAGTAGCTTTAAGCTCGGTATGAGCTGAATGTATTGCACATGCAGTGATCACGCACTCAGCGCGTGAGAGGTGAGAGAGCTGAACGTGTTTTCATGATAGCCGCTGTACTCGGTAATGTTTGTGCAAGGTTACCGCGAGTTCAGTATATTTCATTGTATTCATCCTGTTTACTTGATAATGGTAATTTAACTGAATGGTATGCAATGCTTTTCAGTATGAACAAAGTGTATGCAGTTTGCATAGCTTTTCTTTTGAGAATATTGATTTAAATGTTGTACAACTACTTGAAATTGAAACTGTTTGATATGTGATAGAAAACTGAAACTGAAAGTTGCCTGAATGTGTAGCTTAACTTAGGGTATGGTTACACAGGTCAAGTTTTTGAGCTGGATCTGGATTTCGCTGAGGATTCGTCGACTACATCTGATGGCGAGCCAACCCAACCATTGAGTGTGATCCTGTTCTATGTCATTGCACAGGGCATATCTGGTAGGATTGTGGCCTACTAGAGTCACATCATACTGACTATGACTGACTTGACTTATTGACTACTTGAATTGACACTTTACAACTGAACCAAGGATTGAACTGTTCTGAACTGAACTAACTGAACTACTTGAAAGGAACTATTTGAAAGGAACTATTTTTTCTTTTTGAACAACAACTTAAAGGAACTCTTTATTTTTCCACTTTTGGATAAAGGACTATTTTCTCAATCTTTTTGAGGGACAATTTACTTTTTATTTTATTTAAAAAGGTCTAATTTTCATTTGTAAACAATTCTAACTTTTCAATTCATTACTAAAAGAAGAAAAACCTTATATCCTTGTGTGGTGTCTTTTAATTGCACTTGTCTTGCAGAGCTTAGTGTCTCTTGTTTTCTAGTTATTAGAAACTGGTCCAACAGTGACGTGTACATACTCAGTAGTGGGTTACATCTGCATCTACCCTCAGGCAACTGTCTGGCAGGCAATCAGAGCAGTGCCTCTGAGCCCAGCCCACTCGCATCAGTGCATGAAGTTAGACACACACAGGCTGCCATTGCCCCAACAATAATCAATTGAAGGACTGTTAAAGTCACAGACAAATGTCCTAAGTTAGAATGACATTATGAGAGTTTTGTTGATGTCAGGATGCGCACATTAGTGACCTCAGTTGTTCACTATCATGATAACCCCATCAAGACTATTCTAGGTCACGATTTATCTCATCTTAGTGTAGCAATAAAATCAATGATGCTTAAAAGTTTTGATCCATTTTTTTTTTTTCTTTTTCAGGTTGATAAACAATCAATCAATGACCAAACAATCAATAGCTGCACTCTTATTAACACTTAAGGGAAAAAGGCAAAAATGAAAGGAGGAGTTAAGGCACATACAGATAGCTTGCATGCTAATGCCTGACACAAATGATAGCTGCATTGGGGACAGTAGTGAAACAGTCAGCTAGGTAACTGTGACATAATTGCCATGAAAATTAAAAAAATGTGTTTCCACTTTTTACCTCTTAGTACAGCAGCTTAAGTCCAAAATAAAGGAATCGTGCATTTTGTGATAAAAGCATGAAATTTGGTACACTTATAGCCAATGGCCCTCTTAAAAGATTTGGATGTGGAGGCATCATAAATTTTCAACATGGCGGCCATGGCAGCCATTTTTCAAGATGGCCGCCAGCAACAAGTGTTTTCTTATGAATGATGGATATAATATGATATTTCAAAGTTCTTTACCATACATAGTACTTGTAAAATGTCTTTTGGATAGTGGAGCAATTTCATTGAAAATTCAAAATGGCCGCAGACTGGTTAGATATGGATATCTGTGTGTCAAAACACATATTTTACTTGATACAGAATTTGGATTAAGAACTTTAGAATTTCCAAGAGTCTTCTTTCCATCTCACAAGGCTAATATTAAGCAAGACAAACCCAGTGTCTATAACAGGGAAGACTATTCACACTCGCCTTCACAGAAACAAAGGGCTGTGCACTGTAAGTGGGCTTTTTTGCACTTGCACTGCCCAACACAACCCTTCTTGCACTTGCAAGAGACCAGTTTATAAGTGGACTGGCCAGCATCTGGTAGGGATGTCCAGAAGGGTTCAAAGTCCCCCTCAGATGTCTTTGACCAGCCCCATTCACACGGTGGAGGTAGTTCTGGTGTTGAAACCAGGATTGTACCCCACACATGGCCTCCTTAGTATACTGCTCTCTTGACATGCTCTTGTAGGGCAGCATTGGTGGGAGGGATTGCTTGCACATTGTGCCTCTTTGCAAATAACTTCCACCTTGCCATATTGATTTCTGTGCATGTGCTGGTTCGGTCATAGATTAAGATAATGAACCTCTCAATTGTGGACATTACTTCCTGTGTTATGTCCTTTGGGGCTGAAGACAGTTTCAACAGGGCATGTGTAAGCTCTTAAAACACAGCCCATACAGCCCATGCAGTCTTTTTCCCATGACCAAGAAAGCTTGACACAGTGTCACAACCGGTCAACGCATGGAACACTGGTAGTGCACATGCTTTCTCAGGCTCGATTGTCCACCTGAAATGTTGCAGCCTCATGAAGGCCTTCATTGCCAGCAGGCTGCTTGACGATGAAACAGATGTCCTGTCTCATTTCAGGAGTCTGGCTTGGTTGGGACCTTCTGACTTTGGATTCTGACTGTTGATCAGGAGTTTCGCAGCATGCTCTCTTTTTTGCTCTTTTCAACATGGTCTCATTGTACTTCAGCCTGCATGTATGATGGTATTGAGCTTTGTTTGCAACCATGGCAGCTTCAATACCATGACCCTCATCGAGTCTTTCAATTGCCAAAGTTGAAGGGAGCTGGCCAAGTTCATTAAACTGGATCAAATGCTCTGCAAGTGAAGTGTATCCACTCCCCTTGTCTGCTCGTGTTCTGCAAAGGACATCTCAGTGACTCTGCCGTGTGTTCTTGGCATAGCATATAGAGCTTCCATTCAGTCTTGGCTGTTCTAGAAGTTGATGGTCCTTGACCATCAAAATGTACAAGTTGAAATGTCTTCGACATTTTGTCAGACAAGAAAAACAATGTTTGCAGTAAAGGCCAAGGGGTTATCCTTATATACCACCTTTTACTACAGGGAAACACATTCAAGTATGGGATACAACTAGGTTCGGGTAAGATTACCCTACACGTTGCCTGATCGGTCATCCAGTACCATTTAATTCCTGTGCGATCTGTACACCATCCGGGTAACTATATGAAAGTCATACAAAGCCCCGTTACCCTTGGCTCGGCTCTCCCGCGCTGGGACATCCTGTCCATTCAGGTGCGGCTATCTAACTACATCTAATTATGTAAAGTAAGTAGATGTGAGGCTAAAATTATTTAGCATTTAGGAAACTAAACTACACTACCACTAAACTATCACCACAACTAGCACATTCAACACAGAAAATGGCATTATTAAGAGGAGCGTAGTTAGTTGGCACTGAACCCCATGTTTAGTTACACAGCAGTGGTGTCACCAGTGTACCCTGGTTGTGTTTCGACATCCACTCTTTTACATTTCTGTTCATTAAATGATTCAGTTTTTTTTATTTTGCACATTAGACTTTATTCGAGCAAAATACATTATAGTATTCTTGAAATATAATTGAAATTTCAGCCATGTGGCTGCCATCTTGAAAGTAACAGGGGTCATAGGTCACCAATAGTGTGACTACTGTGGTCACCAGTTGTGAGGTAGAAGGAAGCTTCTGGACAATCGCAAAGTTCCAAATTTGAATTCTGCACCAAAAGAATTACTGGTTTGACACAGAGATCACCCATATCAGACTTGTGATTGGCTGCCATCTTGAAAAATGTCAGCCATCCTGAATATAGAATAGTAATTTTAAATTATCTTAAAGACATTTACCAAGTACTATGTATGGCAAGTAAGTCTGAAATGCCATATTATATCCATCTTTCATAAGAAAACAGTTATTGCTGGCAGCCATTTTGAAAAATGGCTGCCATGACCACCATGTTGAAAACTCATGATGCCTCCACATCGAAATCTTTTGGGAATGCCTTTGGCTATAAGTGTACCAAATGTCATGCTTTTATCACAAAATGCATGATCGTTCTGGCTATCTGCTGCACTATCTCTGCTCTAACAGGGCATAAATCAATATATAGAAATATAAATCCATGCACTTCATTTAGCAGTGCTTCCTCTGGAACTCTATGAACCTGTGCATGTAAGGTAGGAGGAGGTTTACTAAATAAAAAATAATAATAACAACAATAATAATAATAATAATAATAATAATAATAATAATAATTATTATTATTATTATTATTATTATTATTACCACTACTACTGTTATTATTATTACTCAAAAGTTGCACTTTTCTATCAGGATTCTAGTTATATTTCTAGTTAGAATCTTTAAATCTTGGATCAGAGGCCCCCTCACCCCGAAGTCACTAGTCTTTGCAAAATCTCAGTCTGTGAGTAAAACCTCAGTGAGCTGAACAATGTCTTTCAATACCTGAGGGTATCAAACAGTATTTTTTTCAGTATATAGGACTAAAGTTAGAGGCTGACTTGTTGGATGTCAAATGGTGAAAACATGGATGACTTTAAAGCCCTCTACCTTTCTTACATAACTATATACTTTTCTTAAAAAAAGATGAAAAATATCTCTTTCACACTTTGGTGATATTTGAATACAGATGCCCCAGATTTATTTGTCCTGTTCAACTTCTGAGTCGAAGCTGTGCACGAAAACTGTGGAGCATGTGCTGAATGCCCAGGCAAGTCTGGAGCTGACTGAGGTGTTAACATATGAGAGAAATTGATCCCCAACTGCTTATCCAGGTGTGTTAGTACCACCCAGAAATCTGATGTACTGTGGTTTTAAATTACACATGTGGTTATCATATACGGCATTACATTTAAACAGCTATAAGTCCCATAGAATTTTAGGCATAATATTCATCATAAAATGTGCAAGATATGACAACACTAGAGTTACAACACCAGAGCAGGACCTTACAGACTCATTTTCAATCCATTATTCAACCTTTAGTTCTAATAAGCTAAATACAAATAAATAAATGAATAAAAAAACACTGTGTACAGCCTCGTAAGCTTTAGCAAAAAAGCATAAAATAGAAGAATAAAAGCGTGAAAACCATGATTACTTAGATGAGGATGGGTTTGCTCGGGTCAGAGTAAAAGGTCAACAGTTCAGAGGGGAAAAAAAAGAAATTGTTATAAAGACCATTTCAGAGGCCATTCACCTTGTTGATACATCAGACTGAAAGGTGCTGGCCTTATTTTGTCCACTTCATGTTCTTCTAAACTTGTACTCAGAAAGGGCACAAGAGATCACCCTCACAATCTCCCAGAAGGTGCACATTACTGAGAGATATCAGATCGAGGAAGACCAGGATCCTGCAGTCATTTACACATCAGCATGTCTCAAAGTGTCAGCTTTAATCCTTCACAGCTGAGGAGCAGAGATCCACTGATCAGATGTTAGCTCTTGTTACATCTCTCAAATATCATTTCTATGAGCCTTTGTGTTATTCAAATCTCTGTCATTAAAATAGCTCACGTTTTAAGGCGTTAGATAAAGCTCACTGTTGGCAGGCTGGAGCAGAACTGAGCGCCTAAAAATGGTATCATCAGGATTGGAGTAAGATACATCTGTTTTATGGTATTACATGAAGACTCTGAGCTTATCAAGAGAGGCTTCATTTGTGTATAACCACAGATCTACATTAAATGTCATTTCTGCAACAGCTTTGATGTAAAGTAACTCAAAATAAGAACATCTAAATGCCATGGTCTCAAAGTTAAGCCTCGGCCAGATGAAAAGTGTCAGATTCTGGCTGCAGCGAGCAGTCTTCCAGATGGCTACAGGCGAACCAGAGGCATGAAGCGATGCATCAAAACAGTCTAATGCTCCCACTCACAACTCAATTCAATTTAAAAGGTCTGATGCTGCAAGCGAATACTGTTATTGAAAAGGAAGCATATGAGGGGAAACTTACAGGTCCTCCTGAGGGGCCACTTGTGTGTGATAAATGAAGATAAATGGCCTTTACCGTGTTAGAAAAGATATGAGCGAGTATTTAGAGGAGGTTAGGTAGAAAACCGGCACAAAGACCGGCCATCATCTTACCCTACCTATTATATGCTTGAGACTTGATTCCCCCAGAAACATGGGATGAAATTGATTTTTTTTTTAATTATCTAAAGAATAAGAAAAACAACAACCGCAACTAAAAAAAAACTTTTGTGTGCTTTGAGGGTACTTTTGTGTGCTTTTCTGCCACTTTGGGTGTATGTGCTTGTTGTTCAAACAGACTAATAAAGCTGCATTATAGCTACCATGGGAGGAGATTTCAACTTACATTTGCTCTTTGCGTATCTAGTTTTGTGGTTGTTGTACAGACCCTTAGGGTTGGAGTGACACTCAGTTTGCTACCTTAGGGCAGATGGACCTGATGAGCCAAATCAAGCTGCTGTTTCCAATGACATGAAGGCTAGAGTAGGCAGATGTAGACAGATATCCTTCTTTCTTTAACTTCATGTCTTCCTCTGCCTATTTTGCAAAGCCAGCGGACTCAACAAAACCAAGGGGCAACCTCCAGACTTAGAAAAGAAAGCAGATGCAGAGGAGCTAAAAATTGCTTTCCTCGAATGTGTGCTTTAGGCTAGTTGCAAAAGCCCTGAGCGCCACAAACAGGCATCCCAAAAAGCCCCTGTTTACAGCGAAAATAAACATGTTTACAACCTGGTTGGAAAAATGGTTTCGGTCTGAGAAGCTCATTCCCATTTCTCTTTCCTCACATGCTCTATGGTGGGTGAATTATTTTGTGGCTTGTCAGATTTGAAGATATCGAGGTTACAAGTTTGAAGAATTAAAGGCACAGCCGACTTGACTGACAGATCGGTCAAATTACCTTGAGTCAGCATTTGTAGCGTGGCGACCGCCAGGCTTCAAAACTCTGCTTCAGACACCAGTGGGTGATATCCCTGAGGCTACATTCATGTTTTATACAGTCTACAGACACAACTTCCAACCGAGCTGTGGTTGGAGGGTAAGAGTGCAGCAGCTTGGGTGGATGTAAAGCAGCAGCTTCCACCTGTGATACAGTGATGCTGGATTCTGGTTATGATTATCCCCACTATCCACTCAATACAGGATAGTGCAGGGTAATACAGCACAGCAACTATGAGATGCATTCAATGTAGTTCGCCCAGAAGTGGAGATGGTACATAAACCTGCTAGGCATTAAAACTGAATGACCAGAGGGGGGGGACATAAAAAGCAGAGGTGGGGAAGTTTCACACCCCCAGCACTTAGCACCCTGCAGAATCACATCCCTACACAGCTGCCCCCACATGTCTGAGAGTTTCCGTGTTTCAGAAAGAGTTGTGTAATCTTCCAGACCCTGCAGGCCACAACATCATGCTATGGTTAGCATCACAAGCTCTCCAGCTGCTGGGGAAGCATTTTTGTTCCCCTTACTAGAGAGTCAGCAAAGGACAATCTTCTCTGCAAGTAAATGTCCAGTCACTACGCACTAAATGAAATACCAGTAGGCGGAGGTACTGTGGAAGACAGTAGAAGCACCAAAAGTATTGAGTGTGTTTGCATGCACAGTTATGGTCATAGCTCAGTTAGGTGATTTAATTGGTCAACTTTCCTTGTAACATAACCTCATTTTGGACAGAAGCACGTCAGGTACAGTACAGTAGGTGGGGGCATGCCCCCTTTCAGCTTGATACTACGCAGTTGTGTCCTGGTTGGTTGTTATGTATTATAACAGTCGGAAAAGAAGCTAACGGGATAAACATAAAACAGTAACAACATTGTCCCATTTAAAGCTCTAAACCCTTGATTGAAAAGTTGCTCTTTTGGCTAAATATGTTCTTTAAGGACAGTCTAGTCCTGCAGCTCAAATAATATTGATATAGAAGCATTTAAAACTACACAAAAAAGCCATAAAAAATGACATACAAATAAGATGAGCGATAAGAACTTTATTGATCCCCAAAGGGAATTCATGAAAGTGCAGTTATGTTGACATGTACTGCATGCATCATATCAGTTCAATAAAGCTTCTGTGTTTAGTTTGAACGACAGCCCATAAAAAGAGTATAGTGCATATGTTCATTTATGATATAACATATTACGTTTAAAAGCTGGTTTTACTGTGCTTTGAGTAAAATAAATAAATAGTTTTGTGCTTTAAAAGTAGCTCTTTTTCCCCCTTAACTGTTCAAAAAAGAAAGAAAGAATGGAAGAAAGGAAGACAGAAAACGATCGGCAGACCATAGCTGTCTGGACCAAAGTGACCAAAAACTGAAAACTTCATTGAACCAGGAGCTGGCTGTATTGTTGTATCCCTAGAGACAATCCTCTTCCCAGATTTTCTTCATAATCACTACTTCCTGTTTGTGCTGGGTTGACTACCAGTTTTCAAAAACATTTTCACCACTGATCTGAAGTATTTTCATAAGCCAAGACAAAAATCTTCTGAACATTTAATTAAATACAGCTTGAATTAAGTTTTACAGCCTTTTGTCTTGACATACCGGCAGCATCAAACATTGTGTGCAGCCTGCCTCATCTCATGAATTTTTCAGACTTCACTAAACTTGCAGCAGCAGTGAAATCACTCAATAAGTCTGCTGGTGTGATGCCAGCGTAAACTGCTTGATGCTTCCAAAAATGGGAGATGATCTCTTTAGCAACAGGCCCCCTCCTCTCAATCAGAGCTTGATCACTTTAAAATTACCCACTACCTCTCAGATAAGAGCATCATCGCTTAGTTATGACACTCATGAGGCCATGTGCGTGTATCCAAACTGAGTGATTGGGATGCTTACATATTTGACAAACAAGCCTCAGGTAACAACACGGCAGGATAGGACGTGAAAATATCTCAGGGCTAATCATTAGCAGCACACACACTGCTGCTGGATAGAAAACATCAAAGTATCTGTTTGACTGAATGCCAAGGAAGCTGCTTTAACATCTCTGCATGTGTTCATCGTGTGAACACAACCACACCACAAAAAAAAAAAAAAAAAAAAAAGCCCAATAAAAAAAACAGCACAGCCTCTGCCAAACAGCCAGCCAGCTCAGTAGGTGAGACAAAGAAAGCAAAATCCCAGCAGCCTCAGGGAAGAAGGGGCAATTTAAAATGTGTTACACAGGCAAAGCTTAAAGGGCTTACTCTCCAATTTCACTTCTCCTAATGTTGTGGAATATTTCAAATGCCTCATTACTTGCGTTTTGCGAGAAAGGGAGAGGCCTCCCTCTTCTCTATAATGAGTCCTGAGGCTTATTAGACCAGTGTGCATTGAGTTGAAAGGACCAGTGCTTTTTCTTTTCTTCTTGTCTTTATGGCAGCAAGAGGCTAGGGCCCTAATCAGAAAAACACAGAGCCCCATCATTACACAGAACGAAACTAAAGAGGATAATCCTGTCCTCTGTTAAAGCACTTTTTTAATAATAAAATTAAATTACTCCTGCCATATAACATATCATGTAGCACAGGCTGTTCAGAAGATGCAATATGTTGCCTAAGCTTTCCTCAAACGGATGCCCCTAGATGGACTTATATATCAGAGGACTCTCCACTGGAGAAAATGTGTGAGGCATCAGCTTTTGGCAGCAATGCTGAGACAGTTAAACACATTGGCCCGCATTTATCAAGCTTCCACAGATCTGAGCGCACATCTGAGCGTACGATAGGACACACGTGAGATTTATGAAAGGGTTCGTATCTGACCAATCCCAGCGTACATATGATCGGGTCTTGATAAATTCAGCGGCTGAAATCGTTTGTCGATAACATGTCATGCCCCTAAATATTCGTGGTTCAGAAGCCTTGCCAACTGAGGTCAAACATGAAAGAGGAGAAATATTAGAAAGATGCTAAACTTTTCCATGCTGAAAGTGGATATCCTCACATCTGTGGTGGAAATTATCAAGGATTTTCTCTTTGGAAGCATCAAAACTGGTATAAAAGCAGTTCAGAAAGCTCCTGTCTGGAGCAGGATTATGGTGGTGGTGAACAGCACTGCTGCGGATTAGCGGACAGTGGCTGAAGTTTGAATCCATCATTAGTCAATAAGTTGCTCATGATGATAGATCAATATCTCATACATGCCTCATATTTTTTTTTTATTGCCATGACATAGGGTACATTGCTCCTATTATTGAAAGTAATTAGTTTTAATTTGTTGTGTCTTTGTAATGTAGAGCAGACTGGAGAGTCTGACAGAGGCTGAACAAAAATAATTATTAACGTCACCAAATGGTGTATTGCTGCCCCTGAGGCACATTTTTATAGATTTCTATTGAATTTTTATCACTGAATAAATAACAAGAGCACTTTCTAAACTTATACTTTACATGTCAGAATCCATCGATAAGGTCCTGTCTCCTCTGTACAGCACCTTAGTGGAGTCTCTCCTCGTTATTGTTCTCTGGGCATCTGGTCCTCACGTTGCACTGGCACAGCCAACGGTACTCCATTCGCCAGTGCAACATTGTGCAAAACTGTATCGGCCCAAATGATGTCCTGCACCCTTTCCGGAGTTTACAACAACGTCCCCGTGTGCATGTGTGTGCAATGTTAAAACGGCGCTCCTGCTCTGTGGCAGTGTTTCTGGGCATAGTTATCAAATAGGCCCATTCACTAAGGACATAACAACTTTATTTTATTTTATTTACGTCCTTATCTTTAATGAAATCTGTCTGATTGTGCTTAATGACAGGTTTGAGGTTTGTTTATCAATTATTTTGAGCCAGACATTTGCTGCATCGCTGATCCACACTGACTCAAACTTGCGTACATGATGTCAGACCTGTTGTGAGATTTGGTCTTAGCGTACGCTCACGTACAGATTTATAAATGTCGATCCTCGGGTCAAAATTTTCGTACGCAAGGTGTACGCAAGTTTTCTGCCGTACGCAAGCTTGATAAATGAGGGCCATTAACACAGTTTCCATTCACTCCTAACAACTCTTGAACTTGCACTAGGGGCCATAAGCAGCTTGGGTTTATCAGAAAACTCTGGGACCACAGCTGCCAGCAACCTGAAACAACAACTGTCAAATGTCTGCTAGAATAAACATACTTGAAGAAAACAAGTCTTTTTCAATGAAAAGTTTGGGCCAGCTCCTCCATCAGACAGCAGTGTTTCCTTGAGGACTCTAACTTTAAAAACAGTCCATCCAGGGAATTTTAATGAGGATTTAAGGCATCGGGACAATATAACAAGTCAAGTCAAGCTTTTTTATTCTTGTCAGCTCATGGTGAAAATACTACAAGAGATGTGGCATTATCCAAGAGTAAAACAAAAGGAATAATACAGAAGAAAAAAAAGAGTTTTACATATCTATACATATGCACAGACACATGTGTCTTATGTATTGATGTATGCATAAACACCCACAAGCACATAACAACCGAGAAAGATTCAAGTGAACATATTTCCGAACAGCATTTAGTGCATCTGGTAGGTGCAAACGGCAGTAATGCATTGATCAGGTGATAATGTAAACAGCAGGTGGGTTGTATGTGCAACAACCTCTCTACTGTATGTGCTGTGCTTGAAGAGTTTCTGAGCTTCAAAAAGAAACCAGCTCTTATGGATTCAAGACACAAGGTTATAGTCATCTCAAAGCACATGAGGAGATGAATATGATGCCCCTGTAGAGTCATGTGTTTATTGATCTCACCTTGGAGGTGTGTCTAACCTGCTTTTCCTCTGCAGCACGCTGGTCAGGGTATCTCTGCACACCCGGGCCCTGTGCAGAAGTTACCTAAACTCCTCTCTCCATTTCCTTGCATCTCACTCATGCACCTCTGGTGGGCAAGGCTATGGTGCAGCTGAACTGCGCAAGTGAGGGGAGTGAGTGTAAAACTTAAGAGCTTTGAAACCCAGCCCTGCGGTCACCCACACTCTCTCTGCTTCCCTCCTCACAGGTATACTGCCTTCTGCCTCTGTTTGGTTACACCAGTCTAAGTCTACCATTTTCTGCTGTTAGCATTAGACAACACTTGCACATCCTCAGTTTCTGCACATCATACACCCCTGACTTTTCTAATATACACTCCTCTATCGAGATTGATTGAGAACAAAAATAAATACTTAAGTGATTCTCGAATGACATTATTTCTGCTGGAAGTGAAACACATACAGGCTGATATGTTTTATCTAAATAGAGGCTCCAGTTGTTGATTTGAAAAGGAGGGTTGGTATCAGACACACTTTGCTCTAGTCAGACAGGGATGGGCACCAGGTTAAGCAACGTTTAACGAGATTAATCTAAAATCTGAGACAGAAAAGAGACACTGACTATAACAACCTTTGTTTCATAATTGAAATCATTCAACAGCTCATTTTATCAGAATGCTTTGAACAAACCATTGGTTCATCATGAAATATTTTAAAATTAAAATTTAAGTTAAGAATAAATCATGTTTCTAAAAGTATTTTCATAATATAACAGTGCCAAACATGTACACAAGTGATCTGAGTTGCATATTTAAAACAAAAGAATTAACACAACATCAGATGTCAGTTTAAAGGAGACTTGATGAATGTCAGTTTTTGGCAGTTATGTTAAACTGAGTTGTTGGGCTTTTGATTTTTCTTAATAAGACAAATACTTCAAGTAATGATGCTACAAGCAGACAGAATGTCTATGCATAAATCTGTCATCTTAACAGTGACAGTGTTTTTTTAGAGGAAATTTGGCTGAGGTAGTTCACTTCATGTAGTTCCCCTTGTCTGTGGTGCCCCCTCTCTAATATTGAGTGAAGAGATAACAGTTGAGTCTGCAGATATCGGTCCCTGTCAGGAAAGCTGCTTGAACATTAAGTCAACATTTACATTGATGATGTAACACCTAAAACTCCTAAACATGTTTTCAAAAGCTGTCGGCACCCAATGGTCCATTTTTAGGGTTACCAACACAGTAGAGGTGAAGATACAAAGGGACAGTGCGTTAACTTTTGGACAATAAGTTTTGACTATGATTTCTTCTCCACTTTCAATGTTTCAATAAAGGTAAAAAAAAAGTGGGTTAAATATGCATTATTTCATTTCATTTATTACAGATTAGCAGCTGCTAAAGAAAATGATGCGCTCCTTCTCCAACATGTAAGTGAAATGACACAAGCTCTCTTCTGTCACTTTTTTACACAAATGATCTGTGGATGTTCACAAAGGTGCTGCTTTTTAGCAGGTAAGGCAAGTGACTGCTTGGAGCTTGGAGCCAGTAGGGGGCATCAAGGCCTGCCAGTCCCTTATCTGAAGCGATATTAATGTGCAGTTTGCAGTTAGCATAAGTAACCACCCTAAGAGGTACCCAATAGACTGTATATAGAATGGACATTGTCTGCCTCCTCACTGGGTGAAGCCACTGTGAGAGCAGCACCCTCTGGTGATGGGCTGCAGTATAGGTCATAAATTTAAAAATAAATTACACAAAATTTTTCTCCCCCCTGCTTGTGATGTTGACATGTAGTTATAAAAAGACTGGTTTGTGCTCAAGTCCTCTTTTCTTTACAGCTCCATTTTTAAAAGTTATTAGGAGGTTCATGTTTTCTATGATTGACACTTAATACAGCGTCATCACAGCGACTCTGCCAATCTCCTGCCAAATGCATACAACACTACTGCACAAGTAGTGGAGTGCATACAATGCCACTGTGCAATGTTGGCTTCAGAAGGTGGAGAAAAAACCCAGAAATACCAAGAGGTTTTTGGGCTTCAAATCCGCATACTGGTGGAGGGTGGAACCCCATAATACATGCAGTCTATGAGGTACCCATCCCAGAACTTAATCTTATTGCTCATTTAATATTTCATATTAATATATTAATAATAATATATTATATTAATATATTATAAATCATGCTTGTCAGGTTAACTGGTCACCATAAATAGCCTGTAGGCATGAGTGTGTGCATGGATTGCCAGTTGTCTCTATGTGTTCACCCTGTGATCGACTGGTGATACGTCCTGAGTGTAACCTGCCACTTGCACACAACAGCTGGTATAGGCTCTAGCCCCCCCTGCGGTCCCCAAAGGGAAAAGTTGTAAAGACAATGAAGGGTTGTAAACAAAAGTATAAAAGCTATAGACATAAAATAAGGCTGAGTTACGTATCTGAAAGTAAGACATAACAACAACAACAAAAAGGTAGCAGTAAGTGGTTCAATTATAGTAGCTCTTGTCTATAACTAAATGCTGTTGGTCTATGAACCAGTACTAGGGAAAGACACAAGAGAAACAAATCTGTTACGGCTGTAGCCGTGTCCCTTCCCTCAGGGCGGCTACCTGTGCTGCCTTTACCGTGTGTGTGTGTGTGTGTGTGTGTGTGTGAGTGGTTGTGACTTTACAGGACAGCCGTGGATTGGATAATGGGCCGGGTTGGCAGGACCAATCGGAGGGGAGTTGACTATTGAAGAGGCTGCCGATTGGAGTGCTCGGGAGCAGACACTCGCGTTCAAACATTTAGACATTTTGTTAGGGAGATCCATGTGTGTGTTAATTGCTGTGGCGACATTGTATATTTCTTTTTTTATCGCTTTGTAAAGGATAAGGGAGCTGCTCACCATTCAATTGTATAAACTGCTAGTTGAGTTAATTCGATTAAGTGATTTTGGTTTCTCATTCTAGTTTTTTTTCGCCTCAAACTTATGTTGGAACAGCACTTCCTTATTTATTTTGTAATTAAACAACCCTTCTTTACAACAACTAAACCAGGGTTTATGTTAACTCCTTTTTTAAAACATCACAAAGTCAATGCAAGCTTCCACACTGGCGGCGATTTTTCCGCGGGGCGAAAAGCCTCTTTTATTTTTTCGCTCTTGTGTCGAAATTTTTAGGAGATTTGCAGGCGAATATCTGGACCTGCTAGACCTCTGGCCAATCAAAAGTCATGTTGTTGATGACGTCACAGACCCATGCGGCTGCAGTTCACACGACACACACCACCACTGGCACCAAAAGCAACGATGGGGGAGAGTGTGTACCACAGAGTGGTCGCCCGGTGTGTATAGGTGAAAGCGATTTTTTGGACCGGCGAATATTTTCGCAATTTCGTCTCGCTTTTTTGCTTCGCTCTGCAAATTTGCTGGTGTGTAAGGACCTGAAGCCCTGTGGGTCACTTCAAGAATGGGGAGAAAGAAGACTACAAAAAAGTTACAATTTTGAGAGAGGTTGACTGACTGCTCTACATGAAAACAAACATTTGGTCCAGGAAATTTCATACATAATTGGAGTAAAGTTTTGATGTTGCAATACGGAAGGTTTTAAGAGGATCCCTACCTGGCAGTATCTTGTTTGGGGTGGAAATAAAATGGGAAAATAAGGGTTTACACACTCATGTCTATCTCTGGAGATTTCCCAGAGGAACATCTTTAGAGCTCATATTGCTTCCCACTGGCAGATACATGAAGTATTTAATATCTGCAGCGATGGATTGGAAAGAAAGGATGGCTTCCTGATGTGACTCATAGTATTACATGTAAAGCTGCTTTTGATGGCCTACATACTTTCACACTGTGTAATTCCCAAAGTCCACTCTCTAACGGCATTTCATGAGAAAGTAGCAGCTGACTGTGATGAGCCTGATGGCACACTTTTCCCTGCAGGTAAACCATCAAAAGATTCAGAGGACAACAAAGTATCAGATTTACCTTTTATCAGCAAAGTGACTTTTTTTCTGTAAGCTGCCAGATCCAACACAACTCAAACCCTGCTGCTGTTACTGTTAAGACATGGAGAACAAGTCTTATCTCCCTCTGATAGGTGCTTTCTATATATAGTAATTTTCCATATAGTTTTCCATATCTATATTATTTCAACTAGTGAGTGAACTGAGTTCAAATGCAGATTAAAAAATTATTAGTGACCTTGAGGTCTAAACAGCCAAAGCATAGGAGCTATTGTGGTCCTTACTGCAGTGATTTTGAGATCAGAGGCACACGTTGACAACATCCAGGAAGAAAACTCAGGAGCCGATAATTAGGGTGACCATACATGCTTTTACCCAGACATTTCCTCTTTTGGGGGGCTGTGCGGGAGGAGTTTATAAAATCCTTCAAATGTCCAGTGATTTGTATGAAAGCCCATGTTTTTCACTGGCAGAAACAGGCTTCCATAGTTTTGAGTTTGTGTAGTGTGTCCTTTCCCTTGCATCACAGACCATTGTATTTACTTTACACGTTCAATGGTTCATTTGGAAACACACACCAACCCCAGAACGTGTATTCATTCATTATAAAACAGTGCAGCTCAGTTCTAAGCGAAGCCACTGACATGACGCATGCATGCACTGTGTGTTGGTAAGCGAAAAAAAAGGAGAAATATTTGTATGTGACAAGTAATTTTGTTGAGGAGACATGCTTTAGATAAATGAAAGTATTGCTTTTAAATGCAACTTTGTGTGAGTATTTTTCTTTATCTCCAAGAGGCCCGGTTAAGTGTCTGTTAAGTAATTCAGAATACGCATTTAACTGAGTTAGAAGCATGTAAAATAACACTCCCTAACCTGAAAACCCCAAAAATTTTGAACACATGCACACAACTCCGTCTGCGTAGTAGTGTCCTCTTTTTGGGAATTCAGAATGTGGTCACCCTAAGTTAAGGTCATCTGTGGGAAGATCTATGCAGGAGAAGATGTGGGTGAAAGAGCTTGGACCTGTTCAGCTGGACATCAAAGTTGACTGAAATGATGCTGTTGTTTTCGAGGGCTGGTTTAGTTTGAATTCGACACCGTATGTAGTGATGCTAGTGTTTGGTTTTGTGTCCCATCCTCCCTCTCTTAAACACCAGTATCAGACACAGCATGAGTCAGTTATGACCAACTGAAAGCAAAAACATGAACAACCAGGTGCCAATGAGGTTAATACTGTATCAGCCCGGCATATACAAACAGAGGCCTTTGTTTCAAACAATTCAGGCCTGTGCAGCATATCAGTCATTGCCAGCCCCCAAATGGTGCAGTTGTCATTTCATGCTAATGTTTTTATTTTTATTTTTCAATATTTCCACATTGTTTATACTTGAAACTTTTGAGAGGATCTCGCTCTGTTGAATTTTAGATTTGTCCTTTATACTGATTAATGTCTGTGGAAAAAACTAAAACAAGGTTGTCTGTGTGACTGCTCAGCTGACACCTACACCCCCCCCCCCCCCCCACACACACACCATTTTCAGACAAACCACAATGTAAAACTGTCAGTCTTGTTGCTGATGATCATGTTTGCTTTGGAATGTAATAAAAAAGCCACACTATGAATCTCAGTCTATTAAGTACATTTCAAAAACTCCTCACAGGGACTTAAATAAAAGCCAACATCCTCTCGTTCCTCTGTTAATCCCTGGCCCCCAAACTCCATGATAATGCACCACAGAGTTTCGATTTTATTGATTTTGGATGAGTTGGAGAAAAACCTGCCCACTACTTTTTGTGCTCTCAGTAAGTGAATCACCCTGTACAATTACTGTATAAATACACTGTGTTCCCACAGTATTTGGCTCTGCTTGGACTTTGATATAGAAAAAACTGTGTCTAAACCTGCTGTGTGGGTCTGCAAGATGTTCACAGCGATTTGAATGCAGAACAGTGGCGGATCAAAGCTTTTTTCAAGTAAAGGGCCACATTTCTCACAGAGGGGCTAAGTTTTTGTCCAGCACATATGCAGTCATTTTTTTGATCGAGCACACCCAGTCACATCTTTTTCAAACATTTTGGTTAAAAAAAGTGCAGACAGTAATAAAAATTTTAGCCATCTTCTTTGCACATAGCTTTCTTCCAGTTGGAAAAGCCACAATCTGACCTGAATACAGAGGATGGGGTATTTAGAAGGGAGAAATGACAGCAGGCATAACAAAACCCAGAGTCTCTGCTGTTTCGTCTCTGTACCATGAGTCATTGTAACGGTTTCCATGCTGCGTCTTAGGGAAGAGCTTAAGTTTAGGCTGCAAAGACCCAGTGCTCTGAACTGGGAAATGTCTGGAGAGAAGCAAATTAAACAAAAGTTGAAGTTACTGAAATGTTAATGTTCAGTAACTTCAGTAACTAAATGTTAATGTTAATGAGTGCATAGTTTACTAAAATTTCAAGAAAATTTACAAAATGAAAACATGAGCATACCATACCTATGAGTTTTGACATTCAAGTTATAAGCTAATTGCTAATGTTACTCCTCAAGCAAATAATCTACAAACATATAGCGCCAATGTCAAAAGCGGATTTAACAGGATGACAATACTGAACTTCAGTGCCATTCCATAACAATAGACAGCCACTGTTGCTGCTGTGCCTAAATGATATCTGACCTGGTCAAGAGGGATTGGAGCTTCCCTGCTCTTGCCCATGACCAGCCTCTGGTGATCGACTTTCCTGTGTTGCTCTTTCCCTTTTCCCCTCTCTCTCTCCTTGTTCTCTGCCAGCTCATTTTCAGCGGCTGGCAGACAGGTTCTTTAGACCAAAAAACGCTTAATACCAATAACCTCTGATACCAAACATTATGGGCTCTATTTTTGTTCCTCGCCAGCAACGTGGCATAGGAGCAGCATAAGTCAGGTCCACCGTGCCGACAAGGCGTGCCCAAGCACACTTTGGTATTTTGGTGAGCGGCACAGCTCGGTTTAAGTATCCCCCCTCCCTAACTCAGCTCCTCCAAGTGACGAAAGTCATAGAGAGGGCGTGGAGTGGGTTTAACACAGCCGAGACCTGTTTTCGCCAATCAGAACCACTCCTCTCCTCGCCTTTAAATCCGCCATCGGCGAGGCGTATTCCAATTTTTCATGAAGTAGTCAAAGAGATCAAGAGATGTCTGAAGACAGTAATGCCACACAATGGAGACAGAAGGCAGTCCCTAAACAAGTGTCACTGTAAGCCCCACTGGTAAGACAGACAACCTTTTCCACAAATAAAGACACTCACATAAAATTGCATATATTTAAACCTCACGTGACAAAGGTGGGTTGTGCGCACAGATCACAACATAAATTCCAATAATGGCATTAAAATCTGAACTACCCGGCTCTTTCTTTATTAGATGTTGGCATATAAAATAAATTTGGCTCACAAAACTGAATATTATAATATTTGTATGTAGGCTTAAAGTAAATAACTCATCTGATCACTAAAATAAATCATCTGTTCAGCCGCAGGACGGGAAGAAGACATGGACAGATGTCCAGGTCGAGCTAGACATGGACATGTCTAGAAAGAAGAGGAAGAGGAAGAAGAAAAGAAGGGAGACGAATTACATATCTTGTTCACTTCATCACGTGTGTCTATTTACTAGATATTTGATTTAATTTACTGTGGCTTCAGCTGTGTTGATTTGGTCAGGTTGCGTGTCCAAACATCTGCATAACGTGCTCAGCAGATCAGATATAGATCAGGATATATCTGTAGATCTAAATGTATGTGCTGACTCAGAATATTGGTTGTTGATGATTGTATATTGCACTGAAATGTGCCTGAAACTGTGGAAACCTGCCCGTGAGGCATCGGTGACGTATGCGCACACCGCCGGTCTACCAAAATACCACTAGACCAGCTGCGCTCAGCCTGCGCTGAAAGCTGACCAGGTTTGAATCGGCAAGCTTTCAGCGCACTTTCTACGCCACCGGCGAGCACGAAAATGTCACTGCGCCTGCTGATTCTGTCGACACCTCCCCCTGCCACGCCTACACACCCAGCTTGGCAGACCTCGGTGCGCCTCAGTCTACCAAACTGGCTGTACGCCAGGCTCTGCAAGACGAAAATTCCGCTGCGCAGGGTCTGCCCCCCTCCACCGTGTCGCCGGCGGGCACGAAAATAGAGCCCTATGAGTAATGTCAACTCAAAAATTCAAATTATGAAGAATTAAAGCGATACGTCAACATTTTCATGTTTTACTGTCTGACTTCACCCCCAGTCCATGACAAGCAGACAGAAACCATTCTTCTGACTGTGCATCAAGTATCAAGGAAGAGAGCATGTCCACCACAAGTTAGCTTACCTCAAATACATGGAGTCAATTGAGATACTTAGCCTGCCTCTGCCTACAATCATCTGATAAACTTCTGCGACTCTACACCATCTCTGTAATTTTTTTACCGCGAGAAGTTCAGGAACGAGCCGAGTCTTTTGAACAGCTCCTTGAATTGAACGACGAGAACCAATTTGCAGTTGTGAGTGAGCCGTTCGCTTCTCAGATTTAAAGACAATTTGTATTTAAGAATGAACAGTTCACTTACAACTTCAAATTGGTTCTCATTCCAATTCTCATTCTAATTCTTTTCTTCTCTACTGCAAAAACAACTGCAAAAGTAGCCAAGACAATATGGTGATAGTATTAGATAAGGTAGCAGAATTTGTCGAAGACATTGTTGACGTGTCCATTTAACATATACAGTGGATATAAAAAGTCTACGCACCCCTGTTCAACTGCCAGGTTTTTGTGATGTAAGAAAATGACAGCAAGATAAATATTTTCACAACTTTTTCCACCTTTAATGTGACCTATAACCTGTACAATGCAATTGAAAAACAAACTGAACCCTTTAAGGGGAAAATTGAAAAATAGAAAAGTTAAAATAACCTGGTTGCATAAATAGGCATACCCTTAAAATAATACTTTGTTGCAGCACCTTTGGCTTTTATTACAGCACACAGTCTTTTTGGGTAGGAGTCTATCAGCGTGGCACATCTTTATGTGGCAATATTTGCCCACTCTTCTTTGCCAAACAGCTCCAAATATGACAGATTGCGAGGGCATCTCCTGTGCTTGGCCCTCTTCAGATCACCCCACAAATGTTCGATGGGATTCAGGTCTGGACTCTGGCTGGGCCATTCCAAAGTCTCAATCTTATTCCGGTGAGGCCATTCTTTTGATGATTTAGATGTGTGCTTTGGGTCATTGCTGGCTGACAGATGAAATTCCTCTTCATCTTCAGCTTTTTAGCAGAAGGCCGAAGGCTTTGTGCCAACACTGACTGGTATTTGGAACTGTTCATAATTCCCTCCACCCTGACTAGGGCACCAGTTTCACTTGAAGAAAAAAAGCCCCAAAGCATGATGTTGCCATGACCGTGCTTCACTGTAGGTATGGTGTTCTTTTGGTGATGAGCAGTGTTGATTTTGCGGCAAATATACCTTTTGCAACAATGCCCAAAAAATTCAACTTTGGTTTCATCAGACCATAATATTTTCCCACGTGTTTGGGAGATTTCTGATGGCATTTTGCAAAATTAAGCTGGGCTTTAATGTTTTTCTTTGTAAGATAAGGCTTCTGTCTTGCCACCCTACCCCATAGCCTAGACATATGAAGACAGCAGGAGATTGTTGTCACATGTACTACACAGCCAGTACTTGCCAGAAATTCCTGGAGCTCCGTCAGTGTTGCTGTTGGCCTCTTGGTAGCCTCCCTGACCAGTTTTCTTCTCGTCTTATCATCAATTTTGGATGGATGTCCTGTTCTTGGTAATGTCACCATTGTGCCATATTTTCTCCACTTGATGATGATGGTGTTCACTGTGTTCCATGGTATATTTAATTCCTTGAAAATTCTTTTGTAGCCCTCACCTGACTAATATCTTTGAAAAATGAGATCCCTCTGATGCTTTGGAAACTCTCTATGGACCATGGCTTGTGCTGGGAGATGTTACAACAAAAATGTCAGGAAAAGCCAACTAGAACAGCAAAACTTTATTTGGGGTTGATCAGAGGCACTTTAATTGGTGACAGGTGTGTGCTGACTCCAATTTAACCTGAGTTTGAATGTTATTGGTTAAATCCAAACACAGCCACATCCCCAGTTATTAAAGGGTGTGCACACTTATGCAACCACATTATCTCAGTTGTTTATTTTTACTTCACCTCCCTGAAAGATTTCAGTTTGTTTTTCAATTGCATTGTACAGGTTATAGGTCACATTAAAGGTGGAAGAAGTTGTGAAATTATTTATCTTGATTTAACTTTTTTACATGACAAAAACCTGGCAGTTGAACAGGGGTGTGTAGACTTTTTTTATATCCACTGTATATATACTAGCATTACAATCGTGAAAGCTAATGCTAAGTAATAGCATACTGCGGCTTCTTAACTTAAAGGCATGGGTGACAATTGGAGAGATTGGTAATTGTTATGAACCTTGTTTATTTGGCTATCATGGTCCTATAGTGGGATCCTATAGTGGAAAAAGAATTTTTAAAAAATCCATTCACCCTAGCGGGTGCAGGGCTGCAAAAACACTGACCAATTATAGCAATCCGTCCCAGATAGCTCCTATTGGTCAATCTCCTGCTCCGCCTCTCCATCCAATCACCTCGCTGTATTTGACACACCCCTCTCAGCTTAGCTACAGGAGCTGTGATGGAGAAGGATGCAAAAAAAAAAAGACACTTCTGCTTGCTCCACCACCCTAAGTGCTACGAAAACGCAAGCGGAATAAAGAAAGGGCAAAGTCGAAGTGGTCATCCTTCGAGTGGTGGAGAAAGCTCCGCCAGGATTTGGGCCTGAAAACAGACACCGAGACAACAGAGATTTAGTTGAACAGGTCATTTTTGCCTGTTATCGTGGCACAAGTTACATAAATAACTCTTATTAGTCTCTGCTATGTCAACACGGTAGCTGTCCATGCAGATGCAGATGGTGCTTGCTAGCAGAGCTGCTAGTCACTAGCAATCCGACATGGTGAATCCTATTTGAAGCTCATGTAGGATCTGTTGCCAGCTGGCTTCTTCCTCTGCCACAGGGGGGTTGTCGTGGGAAGGGCGATACAGGTGCGGGGGGGAGTTATCATGGAGCACAGAGGGGAGAGGTTTGTGTGTGGGGAGTGGGATGCTTTTTTCAAATCTGCCTCAACAGCTCGCTCAGTTTTTTTCAACTGCTTCTCAGATTGACAGCCATGCCTTAAGGTTTATCAGCATTGAGCTGAGTGAAAGTTTGGCAGTCATACAACTGTTCTCTGTGTTTTCTCCAGTCCAGCACTCCACTGTTGTTGTCATGGATGATCATTGATGGTTTACAGTTGACCAATCTGATCGTCCTTCTCCAGCAAAACAACAGATGAGTGACAGGACAGGGGCACAAAAGACAGGACAGGGGCACAAAAGGGGGCCAGCTACTTTTCGGGGTGTGTGTGTGTGTGTGTGTTCTATTTTCATAGAAGTGGGTCTTGAAGGTGCAGTTAAAACTTGGAAGATTTTATATTATGGCAGACTCCGTTCATATCTTTATGTATATCTTTTCACTCCCGACCATGGTACTTCAAATTCTGTTTGGTAAATCAAATTTTGAACAAAGTAAACTTCCTCCTCTAACAAACTGTTGACGAACACTTAAGAGGAATATTGACTGTGTGTAACAAGACTAACGAGATAACAGTGTCTGTGTAAGTGTGTTAGATTGCCCTAAAACTGAGCGCACACACACGCGCGCGCACACACACACACACACACACACACACACACACACACACACACACACACACACACACACACACACACACACACACACACACACACACACACACACACACACACACACACACACACACACACACACACACACACAACACTTCAATCAAGCAAATTGCTGGGCTGCTTTCGCTCCTGTTACTAGATATCATTAGATGAGTGTTTCAACTAAATAAAGAAGGTTATTATGTGAAAAGATTATTTTCATAAATTCTGTTTAATGAAACTGCAATTAAAGAAATTTGTATCATTATTCATTGAAACTGAAGTGCTGACGAGTTTCTGGTTGCCTTAATATGTTTGAGTTAGGATGTGCGTATAATAAGAATTTCAAAGCCAGGAATGTCGCTCAATTTTTTTTTTCTGTACATACATCTGGCCATTGCAGAAGTATGCATGAGTTTTGTATTGATTTCCATGTGCATTGTGGATAGACCCGGCTGTTGAAAAGCACTACACACATCTCTCTCTCTCTTTTTTGAGTGAACTGTGTTTAATTGGAGTCCCTCTTTTTTTCAATAAGGTTAATGGTTTGTTTGAATAAACAAGCCCTTTCTGCTTCAAATCTGCTCTACCTTTGGTACATCTGAACACTCCCTCATAATTATCAGTGCTTTACCTTTGAGGGTATGAAACATGGGTATTTAAGGATGGCCTCATTTTTGACTGTGTTTAATGTGAAATTAAACTTGTGTCCCTGGTAACAAGGAGCTCTTTTTAACAAAGTGTCAGCCATGTTTCCTGCACAGTCTGACAATGTTGTTGTGATGATTTTCAGCCCAAAACTCATAATAATCAAACAAAGACAGACATAGATTTTCCTAGGTGCTCATTTTCTCATTACTGTGGGAGAAAATAACAGACTTTAATTGTATTAAAGCTCTGTACATGTAATAATGTTGATGATGTCTCAGCAGAATCATCTTAAACCTGATTATTACAGAGCTAAACTCCCTCTTGACACTCAGCACAAGCTTTCTTTAATATAAAACAAACCCCACTTAACACCTGGAGTTGCTGCATGTTTTTTTGGCAATTACCATGGGTTAAGATGACCAGGGTCTGCCTCAGTGTTGCCTGACCTGCATGGAGCAGGCACATATCGTTCAGTTTGATTGAACTTTAACCACAGGTCCACTCTTAAAAATAATGCTCTGCTCACTTTTGTGACTCAACTCAAAGTACTTAAGTGGAATTTTAATTCTTAGTAAATTCCTGTAGAGTACAGCGATGTATAGAGCTACACTAAAGAGTTTCTTACAAGAATACAATTGTGTGATGTTACAAAATCAAAGTTATTATGAGAGGACAGTTAATAAATAAGTCAATAACTAGTTTAAATATGCTGTTTTGAAGGAGGATAGCACACGTCTCAGCTCTTCAGAGTCCGGATACTGATAACAATGTAGTGCTGAGGAGACAGAACATTTAGTACTTTATTATTTGTCAACGTAAACTAAAATTCAATTCAACGAAACCCTCCATGTTGTAATTTTAGTAACAAAAGTTAAATTGTATCACCACTGTGTCCCCATAGAGTAAAGACACTATTCTCATAATACAATGATTTTGTTCAAAACTAACTATGGTGTGGGGAGTGGGGCAAAACAGCATATGCAAAATAAATAGAAAATTAAATAACAGTAATTTCACAATGATTAAGTCACACTTAAATTAGACGATGAATAAGCTAAAGTATCTGAACAAGAGCTGTGCCATACCAGAAGTATCAATAGTATGACTTATAAAACCATCTGATATAGATCTACATCAACTTTTGTAGATTTGGGTTCTCACTGGTTGTTATAAAAAGTTTTGTGGTCTGGGTCCCAGTCACCTATCTCTTCAGCATGAAACTATTTGGCTTTATTTAAAAGAAATAACTTTCACTGGTACAAAGCTGCAGCAAAGACACCTGGGTAATAACCCCTTCTATGTCCAGGACCAGATTGCTCCAAAACTAATTTCAGCTGTCCCCACTGATTGATATTGACTGAAGGAGTGACTGGAGATTGGCACCAGCGACTGAGCAGCCTTTACATACACTGTGGTGGTGAGGATAGGAATAGGATAGGAGGAAGGGTAATACATGGCAAAGAGGGATTTCAAACCTTGATTTTTACAGAGTAATGCATTGGTTATTTTATATGTACCACATCATCTTTGTCAAATCGCATTTTTAGACATTAAAAAAAGCTGTGCCACATTAAAAAGGGACACAGGTCATCTGATTTTCTCCTGGGTATGACAGATGATTAAAGAAGCCACTTGAATGGTGCTGCACCTATCACTTCTGTGGTTACGGGTTTTAATGGCTCTCCTCAGGAGCTTTAATAAACCAACTTCATTGCACTGAGCTGAGAAGGTATTGTCTCAGGCAGAGTAAAACTCTAAAGCATTGCTCACTACTTTATATTCTCCAATAAGAGGCAAAGATTTCAACAAAAGCCTTTTTTAGCAACCACACGCTCAGGCTCTGTTCAAGGTCACCTTCAGTTTTTTGTTAGAAAACAAAAATTGCAAAAAAAATAAAAGGTTTGAAGGGGAGAAAAACTGATAGAAAAGTGAGTTGATTTTTGTTTCCCTCAGCAACCCACACACACTATCAGATTGATCTGTTATATCAGAAAAGCTGTGCCCGTCAGACTGTGCACAATGGAAATGGTGGCAGACATCAGAGCAGCTTCTCCGGGAAGAAAATATTATTGTTTTAAGATCTGCTGTGATGGACTCTGCAAATCTGCTGCTGCTGTTTGGATATAGTAAGTGATTTTTTTTTGTTGGTCTTTGGACAGAGATGTTTTCTCCAATCTAGATGAGTTATGTGATTTTTGTTGTTGTTGTCTTTGATTCGTTTAGATCATTACAGAAGACTCTTGTTTGGAAAATTCCACATTTGTGCAAACAGATCTCAATCTTACAGCCTGGGAGCTTCTAAAAGGGTGGTAGATGTATGTTCCCTTCGGGGCCTCCTTATGATTAAGATCTCATCCGGCTTGCTGTCTGGCCCTTCCTCCACCAGACTGGAAGGCTTTGTCCACACAGAGATGAAAACAATATGTTGCCATTTCGTTTTGAGAAAGTTTTCTGTAAAGACAGAAACGTTTCAGGAAATATCCACGTGAACACGAAACCTCTGAAAACGATTGTGACAAAAAAAAAAAAAAGCTTTCTTCTTATTTTGCCCCCCTTTTTTCCCCTGATAGGATCTCACCCAGTCTTGTTGTACGTCTATGACAATAAGGATTATTTATTCTATCTTTTATTCTTTTATCACCCTGGGTTTATGGGGTTAGTTTAGTTGCCTCCTTTCCTCATCATTCTTTGTCCTATCAAAACTTTTAGCTTTAGTCTTTTTGTTTATCTTCTTTTTTAACTTTTTATCAAATCACTGTTTTACACCCTCTGCCTCGTTTAATTGGTTTGGTTGGTCTGATTAGCTTTTTGTTAACACTTTTAAATTAGCAGTGCTTCTACCATGTTTTTCAGTTGATTAAAACAATCTTTTTTTTTTCTTCTTTTTTCTTTGCCTCTAAAACCAGCTGTGTTGTTTGCACTCTGTGTAGTCAGTTTATTTCTCTTATTGCATCCATGATCTTTCAGCAAATGTTACTTATTGAGAGTTCAGGTGCCCTGGGTAAATAAAGACCCTCTACCTTTTTTCATGCGAGTTGAGTTTAATTGATGCTTCTGCCTTGGACCTGCGCCCTAGCACAAGCCCTACTTTTGCAGCACTTGCACCATGGTCAACTACTACACATCTTATATCGGATCTTGCTAAAACGTGGAGGTATCTATGGTTTCATGTTCACAGAAGGAAAAAAAAGGTTAAAGGACCAGAAAATTGAGTTAATTACATCATTTACATTTTTCTGAATTGTGGCGAGACGCAGGCGAACAAACACAGAAGTGCTCAAGATGGTGCCAGGCACAATGGCGACGGTACAGCCGTATGTTGCGGTAACAGCAAATAAATAGACTCCTCTACATTTGCTGTGAGGATACTGAGGTTTCTTTGCTGCCCGTAAGGTGAGTCTGTGGTCTCTGTCTAGTTAAAAAAAATAAAAAAAATCAGGGGAAAACATATTATTGCCATGCTCTCACAGAGCATCACAGTGTGCAGTCAGCTGACCAAACTGCCCAACATGCTAAAATTTCATCCAACCCATGACTGGCTCTTGAGACCACCTATACGCCACATGACGAATGACTGCAATCAGGCTTAAAGTCGACCCAACTTCCAAAGCAGCAGTGACAGTCCAAATTCATGTTGGAGATGGCTCCAAATCGTAGTGTTCACCCAGCTCTATGCAGAACTGTTTGGAGTCTGAAATATATTGTAGCAATAATGAGAAACTCATATATTTTTAAACTAATTACTTCACTTTTTTGCTTTCAGCATTGCTCCTATAAAAAACCCAATTCTAAATACATATGCACTTAAAAAAATGAAAAGGCTGAATGCAGTAGTCATAACCTTCTGGATCTGCTTGGGAACTATAATCAAAGAGGATAATTTCTTGGTAGTGGTTTTATTTATTTTTTTCTCTATTTCCTTACCACCAGGATCTCTCTGGGTTTGTTGAACTGAGAAATAATCCCAGTGTCTCCTGAGTTTTTCCTCACAGCCTGTTTTAAGTCAAAGGAAACACGAAATTCTGGTGAAAAAAATCCAACAGAAATCCAAATACTGGCTCCTCCTCAGTGTTTCATCATGAAAAAGATTCCAGCCCAGAGGATGAGATGGAGGAGGCAGCAGCACAGAGCAAACACAATGTGCTCCTCCTGTGCAGAGAGATCAAGTCAGCATGCTGTAAGGGAGACGCCTCTGACTGCTTCAGATTGGACCGGCCAGCTGGGACAGAAAGAGGGAAAGTAAGAGTTTGTCAGCTGGCTGAAGATGTTAAAGATGCTGCTGACACACTGCAAAAACTTTTTTCTAACAATGTTTGCAACAATAATGGCTGTTCTGTTGTCATAGAAACAGCAGGCCAGAATCAGGTTGTGATATGGAGTATTTGCTATTGCTGAAGAGGTGCAGTGAGTTGTAATAAGCGCATTCAGAACAGACATAGTAGAAAGGTAAAATAACATCCATAAGTTTATTTAATATGTGTGCAGTCACCTCAATAAAGTTTGTCTTTCTTTCTCTTTCCTTTTTCTTAAACTTTAAATAAGATTTCATATCTACAAAAGAGTAGCCCCCCCTTAAAGTTTGACAGCATCCCGTATCGTGGCTACATCTCTGATGTTTGTAACAAACCGAACTGTGTGAAAATCAGAAAGAAATTCAGAGAGTTACCGTTAATATAGTTTGGCATTCCTACCAACCTCAAAAGAAATAAATGCACTGGGGGCACATGGAAGACCCATCCAAGATGGCAGCCACACTGATACGTGAGCTCCATTAGGCAGCATCAATCTATGAAGCATCTACATATATAATGTCTATGAGAGGCCACCATCTTACACCACAAACAAAAAATATACTAATAATAATAATAATAATAATAATAATAATAATGATAGGGGAGGAAGAAGAAGAAAAAGAAGAAGAATGTCTTTTAAAGATACCCCAGGTCACCCATTCTGGTTGACATAATTGGTTTATTTTGAAACGCTTCCTTAATGTTGTCGACTGCAAAACCCTGCACATGATAGAGGTGGTTTACTTGGTTTAAAGCTCAGGGCCAATGACCAAGCAGCCAAATTTGATATATACTGACAATCATTTGTTCAGGCCAGGGATAACCAGTAACAAGGAAGCAGCTCTTTGCATATGCTAGTAGCAGGAATGAATTCCCTTCTGTTGGGATCAGAGTTTAACTACCTCTTGATGATGAGTCCTTCGCTCTCCCTCTGCCCCTCCAGTCCTGGGATTACATACACTATGCATTACAAAGCACACTGAGATACTATTCTTTCTGCAAGCGGACCTTGCTGCAGTCAGGCCACTCCTCGTGTGCAGTCACCATGGAACCAGCTGCCCTATATTCCTGCGGGGATCAGCTGACAAGGTCATTGATTGGCTGATTGATGTTAGCCTCCAGAGTCCTTCTCTGTGCACAGGTTCATCACCAATCTCCATTTCTGAGGTGTTAGAGAAGAGAGCGCCTGTGGGGACGAAAGGCTCAGCTGAAATCCCCGCTGGACTTCCTGATGCCACAAAGGTGGATGTACTGCTCTGTAGTCATTCATTTGTAACTCTGGGTTGTGACATCAATCTGAGCTGCTTCCTGCAAAATGTTCTCACACCACAAAACTCTCACGAAGCAGCAGCAATTGTTTATTAAAGCTGTTCTGTGTGTTGGCATGTGTTTAATCAGGCTGAAGCAGCATTTCAACACTGCTGAGCCTTAAACCTCTGCCAGCATGATAGAGACACTGGGAAATGCTGTTTCACTGCACAGCCACCATCCACCAGGACAAACAACAGGACTGCTGACATAAATATCACTAAATCTCCTGACTGCAACCACAGGATCATTCTGCATTTTAGTCACAGAGAGAAATGACAGATATGCAGCATAACAAGGCAGTATGTTGAAATTATTATACTGTGCACTCATTTCTCCTTCTTCACCTTGCCAGAGAAACAAGTTTGTGTCAAGAATTCAGTGATGAAAACTTCTCTTGCATTGTAAAAAAGCCACCAATGTATCTCCAAAAATGAAAGCATTCATGTTTTTCCAGCCCAAGGACACTCAATCTCAGACTGCATCTGAAAGAGATTGATAATCTAAAACATGAGAGGGCTGAGGAATAGCTTTTACAGCTGACTTTCTCTTTTGTATCATAGTGAAAACAAAAAATCTGTCTCCCCACACTTCCACTTTATCTGGTGTTATAGGTTACAGTGTCATAGGGGATACTCAGGTGGGCCACCCAGGTATGATTATGACTGTCCACATATATTTACTAACTGTTTAAATATATTTCCTATTTTACTGGCATATATGATTGCCATCCAAATGCAATAAATTAGTGTACGATCAGCTCTTGCTCTATAGCCTTACATTCATGCAGGAGTAGCCTCAATAATCTCAAGGTGATCTAACAGAAGAGAGAGGTCTGCTGATACATGTCTCCCAGAATTCAGTTTGGTTTGGTCGTTACCTTGTTCTGTGCAGCTTAATACTGCTGATACAATACTTTCTTGGATATGCTGTGGGATTCACGGTCCCAGATGTGAGACCCTGTGCTGAAGTGATGGCTTTTTTTTCCTGAGAAACTTCCTAACATATCATCACCATATGATGCAGCAGTTACTTTTTCATATTATCTTCCGAATAAAAACATTGTGTGAAAACAAGCCAAATTAGTCCATTAGAAAAAAGTACTATTGTTTACATGGAAGCAGCTAATTCAGCACAAATAAAGCTTGAATATTTTTGAAGCTATTTCACTGAATTTTGTTGTTATTTTGAATCAGATTAAGCCACCAAAACATGTCTGTATTCTTGTAACGTTTCTGTATTCTTGCCCCTCCCCCAGCCCGCCACACAAACACACACACACACACACACACACACACACACACACACACACACACACACACACACACACACACAGACACACACACACACACTAGCATTACCACAAGTTTGCAGTCATCCACTGCATTACAGATTTATTGATTTGATTTGACTTGATTTGATTTGATGTGATGCAGTGAAGACCTTTGTGGTGATGTGTTTTGTTTTGTTTTGAATGGATGTAATTGATTAAATAGTTAGCCATCAATCTGAGTTAGTAATGGTCTTAATCAAACTTATTAATACACAGGATCGGATGTAAACTGTCATGGCCCTGCCCATGAATCAAAAAGCCCCCCCACCATATTAGATGACAAATCACGACATCTCACTGTGGCAGACCAGACAGGTAAGGCCTGAGCTCACTCCTCCTGCTGAGGAAACAAGAATCGTGTTTGTTGTGGCGCCAGCAACATGAAGCAGCTCCACCAAAATCACAAATAAATGAGAGAGCCTGAAAACAACTGGGCTCCAACTCTCCTGAGGCTCAAACTTATGCCAGAGAACCACTCATCATCTCATATTCCAGGCAGTATCCAGTACAAGACAATAGAGTCAATTTAGGGTCTGATTCCCCCCTCTCCTAAATCAAGTGACCAGAGCTCAGATTATTTAATGCCATATCTTCCTGAGGTGTAAGGTTCTTCAAGAATGACTTTCAGTGCAGAGGTTTCAAAACCTCAGTATTAAACATCCACTATCCTGTTGCATGGGGACCTCCTGAGCCATCCAGGCAGATACTTGGTAGATTGTTGCTGACTCTTCTGCCCATCATCTGCCATTTTTCATTACACTGAAATCATACTTGTCTGTGAGAGGGTTATCCAGTTCTGCAAGATGGGACTCTGGTTCTTCAGTAATTACCATTATGTGTGGGGTTTCCTTCAAACCGTCTCAACCCTTCACCCTTCACTCACTCCTCACACCACAGCTATCCTAGTCCACAGTCTTGTCACCTCCCGTATCGATTATTGCAACTCACTCCTCCTCGGTGTCCCTCACAAATCCCTCCATAAACTTCAACTTGTCCAAAACTCTGCAGCCCGCATCATCACCAGAACTCCCTCCTTCCACCACATCACCCCTGTCCTTCAGCAGCTTCACTGGCTCCCTATCCGGTCCAGAATCCACTATAAAATCATACTATACACCTTCAAGGCCATCCATAACCTTGCCCCCCCTTACCTCTCCGATCTCCTCCACATCGCCACCCCCTCACGCTCCCTCAGATCCTCCTCCTCCCTCCACCTTTCTGTCCCCTCTGCCCGACTTAGCACCATGGGGAGCAGGGCTTTCAGTCGCTCTGCTCCCAAACTCTGGAACTCTCTCCCCCCGGATCTCAGAAACATGGACTCACTACCCCACTTCAAATCAAAACTCAAAACACATCTGTTCCAAACTGCATATTCCCTTTAACTGTCCATTTCCATACATGTATATTGTTTTTATTTATTTTAAAAGTGTTTTAACTGTGTTCTTAATGCCTGTACAGTGTCCTTGGGTGTCCAGAAAGGCGCTTTTAAATAAAATGTATTATTATTATTATTAAACACATTTAAAGGTTTTTGAGGAATCTTTTAGTACTGGTTGGCTCTATAAACATCTTTTACTTTTGGATGTAGATATCATTTCCTGATGGAAAGGAAAACAGAAAGATGCCTTAAGCTGCTATTTTTCCACAAATTATAAACAAGGGCTGCTCTTAAAGCAAATAAACAGCGCTCAAAGCTGTGAAACTCCATTAGATTAGATTAGAGCTGATGAACTTTATCGTCCCTGAGGGGGTCATTTGCCTTGGGCAATAGCGCAAAGGAACGCACCAGTTTGTGCAACTTGGTGTAACATCAAAACAAATATAGCACACAAGACCGTAACCATTAAAGAAATCAGGTCTAGATAAAATATTAGAGTAAATAGACTCTTTAAATATGGACTATTACGTAAAACCCGATACACAGCATCAGGGACCAAGGCTATGAAGAGAGCAGTGAAATTGAGTGTAAAGCACTGATCATCAGGGATCAGGTAGAAACAGTGGGACTGAGATGGAAAATGAAGGTTTAAGTCAGTTACTCCTAAACTTAAAGGCTCTGTAATGTCTACTTGAAGTTCATGTTTCATATTCATGCAGAAGGGATCCTTTGTGGATTTAAGTGCAAGTCTGACAGGCAGCACCTCATAACAGGACTGAAAGGGCGATTGCTCCCCCGACCACTTTCACGGCTGCTGATAAACTTTGATTTTAATGGGAAATTATTTTTTTCCATTCCAATCACCCGAATCACACCTGAAGAGTGATTTAAGATAATTATTTGTATAATAATCTAATAAATACAATGGAGTAAGAGGGCCACATTAAGAAAAAATAAACGTTTTTAAACCTTTCAGATTAAAGTTATTATTTAGGAGAATAAAGTCATTCTCAGGTAACTTTACAACTTGAATAAAGTAGTAAAGTTACCTGTTGTGGAGGACAGTTGTTAAAATCAGCACTGTGGAGCATTTAGATGAATTGTACTTCAGTATAGGTTTCACAAACATGGAGATATTTAATCCTTTGGTACATCAGCGTTACACTGTCATGCGTATCAGAACTTTAAAAAGAATACATGAGAAATGCTGCTTTTGTGGAGGGGAAAATGGCTGGAAATGGCTGTACAGAGGCTAAATCCATCAATGCAGCTGTTAAAAGCAATAGCATAGGGCTTTAGTTTATCATATGAGTTTATATGCCATGAGGTGTTGAGATCTCTGCATGTGTAGGTTACTGACTTACTGTAATCATCGGGTCTTTTTCGTTCTTATGAAACCTGCTCTATTTCGGCAAGTGTCTGTCTTCTTCTGTAGTCAAACCACAAGATATCAAAATCTACCCGGATACAGCAATGCTGCTTTTTGATTGACTGTTCGGTAGATGTACTTTATTTGATTGGCTTGTGCGTGGCACGCAGCTTCTGAACTCTCAGAGTAACTCAGTTGATTCCTACCTGTTCCATTGTTGAAGAAGTGCAACTTGTGGACATCACCATGTTCATTTAAATGCGTGACAGATTCAATGTGTGGCGTGTGAGTGTGTGAACGGGTGGGAATGCGTGTGTCACACGCTGAATGCTTGAGACTTGAGAGCCCTGCATTATGAAATGTATCTGTAATATTTCTGCCCTAAACAAAAAGTGAATATTCCAATATAATATTTAATTAAATCTGATTTTAAACAAGGTTTTTGAACACATGCCAAATAAAAAGCAGCTGTTTCATCAAATCAATTTGCATGTTTTCCTTGACTAGTTAGCCGATTGGTAAGGATTTGTTCAGCAAACAAGGGCCAACCTAGTTTATAACAACAGAGCATAATACTTTAAACAATACTAATGAGGAACAACTTATCACATTGGGTAAAAAAGAAAAAATCATGAATACTAACATGAGATGTGTTGCTCTTGATCCCTGAGGACAGTGATCTGACTTAAATGGACTGTTTTTTGGAAGTGCCTGACAGAAATGTGCTGTTTAGCATATTTGTTTGGCACAGCTGTTTGCAAGATGTGAATGCACATCGATTTATGCAGAATAAATCTAGCTGTGAAAATTCTTTAAAAAAAAACATATTCTTAAAACTCTTGCAATTATTTTTCACCTTCTCTTCTTATAAATACCAGATCAATCAATTAATCAATCTTTATTCATAAAGTGCCAATTTACAACAAATACCATCTGAAGACACTTAACAAAAACTCTGGTCTAGACCAGACCCCATTTACAAAGAATAATACAAAGACAGGATCAGACTGAGCCCCATCCTGTAGACCAGACCCAATTCCATCCTCATCCTCAGCTACATGAGTGAAACACTTTACACAGTTCATTAAGTTACAGTGAAGAGGAAGAACTCCTTTTGATGGGCAGAAACCTCGAGCAGAACCAGACTGATGTTAGACGGTCATCTGCTGAGACTGGGTTTAAAGAGGAGAGAAGGGGAGATGGAGAAAGATAGAGATAGACAGAGGAGAGACTGATAGGGGGAGATTAGATTGTTTGCAAATCGAATGAAGTCAAAGTTGATAAACTAAACTAAATGACAATGAGCCCTAGTGGTCATGAGGGCTAAAACAGAAAGACTAGTCTTGATTCCTGACCTCCTTTATTTGAATCAGTTTTGGTTTCTGTGATTTTTATGAGCCTGTCCTACATACACACAAATTATTCAAATCATGTCAATATTTCTGCTGTTAGCTTGGTAGACATTTGTATGTCACATCCAGAGTTTCAGTCAACTGAATAATTTAACATTATCATTCTTGCCTGCTGGCACCAGAACTACATGTGGGTTTGTTGATTTTTAATATCATAGTTATAGAAGGCCTGAATGTGGGTCATTACTCGCCAATAGCTGGGGCTGAAGCTCCAGAGAGACCTGGTAGAGTTGACCTGCACAGGTTAAATCAGTTCAGTTATTGTATAATGCATATCCATGTTGTTCGTGACAGCCAAACTGCACACAAAAACTGAAGAGGGCAGAGTGTTCCTCCAAGCTGTTTTACAAACCAAGGCCTCACGTCTTTGCTGAAAGCCAGATGGTAAAAAAAAAAAGTCAATTTTGACGAAGGCCTGTGTTCAATCAAGGTTACAAATACACACTCAGCCGAGTTTTAATAGAAACTAGTGCGTGACGTCACTCTCTGCAAGAACCGTAGACTTGTGCAAGAAGGCAACTACCAAAAATTTACTGTAACATTCCTGATAGACACGCAGGCATATTGTTACCAGGATATACAAAGCAGGGATATGAAAACATATGAAAATAATTTCCGTCTTACAGATGAAAGTGATGCAGTATACTTACACCCTGTAAAGCCAATTTAATGAGTTAACAGCACCTTTTCACATGATATGTTTTTTGTGAGTTTTTAAGGTGTTGTCAACACCTTTTTGTAAAGCCAGCATATATACTTGGTTTACAAAGTTCTGTTGACTGCCAACTTGCATGGGCACAAATTAAAAGTATTGTAGGTTCTGACTATCATAACTGAGGTTGTTCATAAGTAGTAGACCAACATCAAAGTCTCAGTACCAGCAGGTATGCCCTTACCACAGTCCTTTTTATTAGCAGGTTTATACGTGTAATCATGAGGGATCTGATCTCAACTGAAGCTTGTAACAAGCTCAGGCTTGTAAACATTGGGGGGCAGGTGCTGGTGGTGCAAGCTCCGCTGAGGTTAGCAATGCTTGGCAAACCAAATTGACATTGTTTATCTGTAGACTATGTGATTCTAGCTTTGGCTGTGTTGAATAAATTGAAATCTAAAGGTTTTCCGAGTTTTCTAACCCTTAGATTGGTCATTCAGTCAGAATGATTATAATACATTTATTCATTATACTCTTTCATAACAACTCCAAATCTCCTTGCAGTGACTTTACACTGCAGTTCATTTGCCTATTTTTGTATCCTTATGTGACTGAGAGTTGTAGCAGAAGCTGGCCTCGTTTTGTACTTGGCACTGTTTCTCTCACTTGCCCACTTACTGTTGGAGCATTGTTAGAGCGGTGTCATCCTTCCTTTTGTGTTGCAACACAAAGCACCACCACCACCAGTGTTTTGTTGTTGTATCAAAGCCTACCGTCGCCTGTTCCATGTGGCTCTTTCTAGTCTAGAGTGTGATCTTGCAGCAGCCAGATGGCTTCTGTTATTCAAGGTCAGGAAAAAGGACGGATAAAATCCATGAGAAAGTATAATTGGAGACGTGTGAACTTGTCAGCAGCAGAAAGTGATTTTCTATTGTTGGATCATAACCACGTACGGCCTGACGCTTCTCTGCATCAATTAACAGCTAATGAGATATAATCATGAATTATACAGTTTAAAAATTATACAGGAGGAAAATAATCAAAGTCAAATGTGCTGCAGAAAATAAGGTTATTCTTGGAAACAAATCTGAAAATTGCAAATGACCTCTTTTCTGTCAGTGTACTTTCTTTGGGAGAAGTATCTAAAACAAGTAATTTGTCCCAGTTTTAATTACGTTTAGATCAAATCCTCAACTGCAGACTCAGGAAGTCAGTTCTAATTGTTATAAAAACTCCCCATAGAGGAAATAGATTTTCATCTAGAGAGATAGTAGAAAGTCTGAGTGCTTAAAGTTGATTTAGGAGGACTTTGCAATGAAATCGAGCCAGGACATTTTTCAATGTACTGTCCCCTAAATCAATATCTATCAGCAAATGTAAATTAAATCGAGATTGAATCCCAGTTCCATCACCGGTTGTAATGCTGGCTGTGTTCCACACGTTCTAAAAACAAAGGAGGAAAGCTTTCTTGTTTGACTTTCCTTAAGACTCTCCGTGCATCATCCTCAAAAAACAGCCCTCTTTTGACGTGGTCTTACCTTGGACGATGAGATGAACTTTTGTGGATTTTGGTATCTTGTTGGTGAGGATGGAGCAGACGTACTGCCCTTCATCATGGACGTCAACATTTTGGATCTTGATGCTGTATTCTGTAACAGCTGTGTTTTCCATGAGGATGACGCGAGGGTCCTGAGACCATTTCTCACTTCCTGCAAAAAGGATGGTGGTACGATTGAGCCATGCCACTCGTGATACTTTGCTGTCAACGTTGCATCTGTAAGGAAGAGAGAGACACAAGCCTTTACCAAAAATGTGATGACTCCCTTGACCGCAATAAGACTTGTGATGGCGACAGTTGGACATCCAGCTTTGTCCAGTGTTATGAATAAAACCTAACTGTGAGGGTGTAAAAGTACATTTTGGCACAGCACTTTTACTTTGATACACATGTGCATCAATCTTAACACATGCAGAACTAAAGGTAGTCCAGATCCAAGGTCTTCACATGAACTGGAAAAGAAAGAGCCCTTCACACTCACACACACACACACACACACACACACACACACACACACACACACACACACACACACACACACACACACACACACACACACACACACACACACACAGCATGTTTACAACTGTTGAAATTCCCCTGAAGATGATGTGTAAAAGATACCTCAGTTCTACACAAGGAAAGTAAATGTTATGTGTTGTGGGCATTTCCCTTTGCTTTAAATGTACTAAACTGAGACTTTAAAATGTAGGAGCTGCATCAAACCATTTTTTGTTTTTCTTTGAACTGTTAAACACTGACTTTTTGAAAGATACTTTTATGCCCACAGTGGTGGGATTTTGATACAAATACTCATCATTGGGCCTTCCTCCTGGAGAGAGATCTTCACAGGACTTGAAGAGAGACTAAACTCCCACTGAGCATCCATACCAAACTCTGTCTATGCTTCCTCTCTAAAGATCTGCTCTGATCGGATATCTCTGGTGTTCAAAGACATCTTCAACACCTCACTGGAGACATGCTACATGCCAGCCTGTTTCAATTCCTTAAACATCAAACTCAAGGACCACCAGGCTTAATGACTTCAGACCCTTGCTGTTATCTCTGTAGTGAAGAAACCCTTTGAGGGTTGTAGCTGTCACATATTCAAGTCCGAATGAAAGAGCTAGCATATATACGCACTGTATATCCAATGTAAAAACTCTGTGTTAGCAGCAGGAAGGTAAGTAAGCCCCAATCCCCAACAACCTTCAGAAAAAAAAAATTACTGATACAGTAGCCTATATTATTTTGGAGAACTGTTGTAGTGATCACAGAAGAATTTGTGTATATCTACGTTAATAATCGCATACAAGCATTAAAAACACCACTCTTATTTGTTTGGCTGTTAGCACCACTGCTTGTGAGGTGATTTTCCGCTGAGACTCATTCACATGTTTTGCTCTTAAAAAATTTGGCATCACTCATTAAAATGCATACAAATACCCTATTAGACAGTGTCACAAGTTTAGCAAATGCAGAAGTCACACAATCTTTGAGTGATTCAGGCTCCCTGAGAGCTTTAAGTGGGATAAAAATAAACGAAAGACAAATGATGATGAAAAATAATTAATGAATTTCGAAGTTCAAACATCGAATGAACTACACATTCATAGAATGACCCGACACCAGCACATGTAACACACACACACACACACACACACACACACACACACACACATACACAGAGAGAGAGAGAGAGAGAAAGAAAAACTAACAATGCACTGGTATTTGTTGGAGTAAAAGCAAGAACAATATTTTACAACAGAAAGAAGAAAAAAAAACATGTTTTCACTTCATGAGAGATTTGAACATCCTTTGCACCACTTAGGTTTGTTGTTTGGGCACATTTAGGTTCTCTAATGTTAAGCCATGATTCAATACATTTCTAGCAATAAGTCTCACTTGTTTCCATATGTAAAGTGAATATAATTGCAGACAAGGAAAAAACACCAAAGCGCAAAGACAGCCCCCTAAAGCATGTTGTAGCAGGAGATCTGTGATTGTGAGCATTTGTTGAGGGTGCAGAATTAAACATGGAAGAGGAAACTGAGCCACAGTGTAAAATTCTTTCTTATCTGTGTTTCAACAATAAAGTCACACAAGCTACTTCTGCAGCAATGGAGATCGTTGTTGTGCACGACCTGTCAAAGATATTTGCTGCAGCACTCAGGACTGATAGATGGACACGTAGAGCAACAGATGTGTTTCTATGAAATCAGAGAAAGGAGTGAGCTTCAAAAAACAAGGGCATCAGTGCCCATCTCATCCTTAAAAAAAAAAAAAAAAAAAGTTAAGTTCTTTTAAATAATGTTTTGTGTAATTTGAGGTAAAATCTTTTTTTTTTTTTTTGTATATTGCTTTTTTTGTATATCACTATTTACGGGAATAAAGTCGTAACAAAATCATTACTTGTGAGAATAAAGTCGTATCAGTGGGCCATTCAGAGGGCTTTTGTGGTTTCTCAAGAAACAATCCAACTGATGATCAACATTTGCGATTCAGTTGGTGTCGAGCTCCGACAAGCACCGCATCTGTCTTTGATGCTGGCACAACACCGGCAGCAACCTACACCTGCAGAGGCACCAACATCTTCTGGCATATAGATTCATATGGTAAACTAAAGCCACATGCTATTGCTATAAACAGCTGCATTGAGGGATTTAGCCTCTGCACAGCCATTTCCAGCCATTTCCCCCTCCTCAAAACAGCGATTCCCAACAAGTCCACCTGTATGGTGTCGATACGATGCCAAATATCTGCGCGCATAAAAAACATATCAGTGCGCATAAAAACACCTACCTGCGCGCTCGCCGTCACGCCTGGTTCACACAGGAGGCCGACGCGCCGCGCGCTTGGCTGTTCACACATAAAGCGTTTTCTGCTGTGCTCTGAAGCGCCGGTCAGTCATCGACTGAGCCCAGCAGTGCTCGGCTGTTTCCGTCTGCCCTCAGTTTTCCACACTTTACGACGCTTTAACCATGGGTCAATCAATATTTATTTATGTTTTTATTACGTCATGCATAAATTAAATATTGGCAGCATCTTCAAGTATTGTTTTAAATTATTATATAGGGGTAAACAACGAATGAATTGGGGAGTCTGTTGACTCTGTTGTATGTGTAGCCTTGTTAGCTCGAGGCTATTGACTCTATCGTAATAAAGTCCCCCTTATTTGTCTCATTAACATCACTGAATCTCTGCAGCTCTCCCTCCGTGTGTGTGTGTGTGTGTGTGTGTGTGTGTGTGTGTGTGCGTGCGTGCGTGCGTGCGTGCGTGCATGCGTGTTCATCAGGAAAAAATAGACCGACAAGCAACACCATAAATCCTTTTTTTCTAATTTATTAAAATTATTTATTATTCATTATTTTGAAAATTGACCGGATTCAATAGCATCTCCTGTTCCCGACTTCCTGTCTGGTCCGATCTGCTCTGTCCAACTTTACAATTGGCGCACGCGGCTCGCGCAGAAAATCGAGAGAAGCGGAGTGGCCGCGTTCCAGAGTGTGAGCCGTTTCGCGTGGGGGAGCGCCGCGCAGAACCGCTTGTGTGAACAGTCACATAGGTTAACACGGGCGCCGATCCGAAACTCGGTGTGCGGCGCTTCCTGTGTGAACCAGGAGTCACTGTCTGCGTGCTTGCCGTCACTACCCGCGCACTCAGCGTCACTGTCTGCACCTTCGCAGTGTCTGTACACACGTGCGCTGTCTCTCTCAGGGCCCTCTGTGCTCGACTCGGTTGAATTTTGGCACTCCAGGGGCAGGCCACCCCTCACCTCCCCTCCACTCTTATTGGCCACTTAGAACCGATTGACGCAAGGTCAGAGCCAATCGTAGGCAGAGTAGTAATGTTTAAACCTCAGCACTGCCTCTTCTGTCATAATACCAGTCTTTGCACAAACACAGCTGAAATAAATGTACAGGAGCTTACAGGAGCATCTTTTTCAAAAACATGAATACAGCGCTCCATTTCTGTGGTTGATAGATAGTTAGACAGACAGACAGACAGACAGACAGACAGACAGACAGATGTTTTCATGTTTTTGAAAAAGATGCTCCTGTAAGCTCCTGTACACATATTTCAGCTGTGTTTGTGCAAAGACTGGTATTGTGACAGAAGAGGCACTGCTGAGGTTTAACATTACTACTCTGCCTCCGATTGGCTCTGACCTTGCGTCAATCAGTTCTAAGTGACCAATCAGAGTGGAGGGGAGGTGCAGCGTGGCCCGCCCCCGAAGTGCCAAAATTCATGGCCCTGAGAGAGACAGTGCACGTGTGTACAGACACTGCAAGCGTGCAGACAGTGACGGCGAGCGCGCAGACAGTGACAGTGACGGCGAGCGCGTGGGTAGGTGTTTTTATGTGCGCGGATATGTTTTTTATGCGCACGGATATTTGGCATCGGATTGACACCATACACCTGGTTCTGTCTGTGAAAAGATGCATTTCTTGCATATGTCCTGATACTTATGACAATGTGATGCTGAAACGCCAAAGCATTTATCTCCTTGTTTGTGAAACCTAGCTACTGAAGTTCAGTTCATCTCAATGCTCCACAGCATTCTTGAAACAACTAACAACAGGTTAGAATAGCTATTAGCTATGACTTTATTCTCGTAAGTAATGATTTATTATGACTTTATTCTTGTGAGTGATTATTTCATTATGACTTTATTCTCGTGAGTAATTACTTTATTACAACTTTATTCTTGAAAGTAATGATTTTATGACAACTTTATTCTGGTAAGTAATGAATTTATTACAACTTTAAATAATTACTTAGTCTTAATAAAAAAATGAAAAAAAAAAAATCAGAAAGAAACACACACACACACACACACACACACACACACACACACACACACACACACACACACACACACACACACACACACACACAAAATACTTTGACCAGAGTCCATACTGAAACAAGCCTGTACTGTAACACTCCTGGAGAAGGACAGTTGTTTTGGTTCATAAACAACTTAAATGCCCGGTCACATCAAAAATATTGCAAATGCAGATGTCACATGACTGAGGTGAGTTTTTGTCTGTCACTCAGTCACTCGATAATGCTAGAGTCCTACTGAAACTGGACTTAAGGTGCCTGAAAACACCTGAATAAAGTGACAGTGAACATGGGGACATGTCAGAGGTGGTGGGTGTACTGAGGCAATAGGCACAGTCGCTAATATAACATTCATTTCTTAAAACCTTGTGAAAACATGGCTGTATTAGATCCAACTGAGATGAAAAGATGGACATGAAAGAGACAAAAACTCACATCAGAAACTCCATCTGACATGAATGAATTTTTGAAGAGCTTCATTTTCTGCTTAACTCACAGTTTCCCATGGAACCATCATGCAAAACAACACCTCTGGCAGAAAGCATTTCTTTTCAAAGGGAACATTGTTTCTCCATATTGGGAATTCTTCAGAACTCTTAAAAAAAGTCTACTAAAAGAGTGTAATTTGCATTTGCAAAACTTGCAGGTGTCAAACTTTTGTCAGAGTTCACTCAAGTCTATTAAACGGTGGCCTTTTTCTTGAAGCCTGGGAACAATCGAGACTAAATTAAATATATAGAGAATCACTCACTAGGCTGTAAAATGGAAGTCCAGAAGTGTTCCTATGCATCCTGAAAACACTTGGACAAACTCCAGTCATGGAAAAGACATGAGAAATGAAAGTAAAAGTAAAATGTCCTGGAAAGTCTTGTAATGTCCTGGGAAGTCTTGCATTGTCCTGGAATGGGTTATTTAAGTGCCCCGTAGTTTTTGTTGCCCTCAATTTTGAGTCACCTACCCGGTGAGCAAGCTAACCCACTTTTACCATTCACAGGGTCTCAAACAGCTGCAGCTCTACGTAAGCAGGAGACCAATAAGAAATAAACCTTAAGTTATTTCAAAAAATGATTCAAAGCTGTTAAGTAGTTCGTCTCATTTAACAGAGATTGTCCTGACTTTAATCTAGAGAGTCTCCTCAGTCTTTCTCAAAAGGCACGGGAGCAGTGTAATGAAGTCAGAGGAGTGTGTGTGTGTGTGTGTGTGTGTGTGTGTGTGTGTGTGTGTGTGTGTGTGTGTGTGTGTTTGCATGATTAAAATATTGGTTCAGGACTGTAATTCAGGAACATGTCCTTCTTGGCTTAATCAGGCCTTGAAGGTTGCCAAATCAGGTTATGATCATCATCTCACTTTTTTCCACAGATCATTAAAACACACTTTTTCCCCACAAAAACACACAGATGTCGCTGTTTTGACTGCTTCTAATGAGTTAATATTTTATTCTACTTAATAATAGTTGACTTAATAATGGCGTGATCTGAAGCAGCAAACTCTTCACACACATAGGGCTCTATTTTCGTGCCTCGACAGCGACGCGGCGCATGCGTGGTGTAAGTGAGGTCCGCCGCGCCGACAAGGCATTCCCAAGCACAATCTGGTATTTTGGTGACAGTGCAGCCCGGCGTAAGTATCCCCCCTCCCTAACTCAGCTCCTCCCAGCGGAGTAAGTCGTAGCGAGGGAGGAGAGAGGGTGTGGAGTGGGTTTAACACAGCCGAGACCTGTTTTCACTAATCACATAAGCTCCTCTCCTTGCCTTTAAATCCGCCACTGGCGAGGCGTATTCTAATTTTAGTGAAGTAGTCAAAGAGATCAAGAGATGTTTGAAGACAGCAATGCCACACCATGGCGACAGAAGGCAGCCCCCAAGTGTCTCTGTAAGCGCTGCATTGGGCGTCCTCCACACTCTCTCATATGAGCACAGATGGATTTGGTGTGTGTACTTTTGGACCCACTGGTAAGACAAACACCTTTTTCCACAAATAAAGACAATCGCATAAAGTTGCATATATTCAAACCTCACGTGACAAAGGTGGGTTGAGCGCACAGATCACATCATAAATTCCAATAATGGCATTAAAATGGAACCATCTGTGCGTAATGACACATCGCGCTCCGTGGCCTGGCTCTTTCTTTTATAGATGTTGGCATATAAAATAAATTTGCCTCACAAAACTGAATATTATAATATTCGTATGTAGGCTTAAAGTAAGTAACTCATCTGATCACTGAAACAAATCATCTGTTCAGCCACCGCAGCAGCAGCTGCAGCAGGACGGGGAGAGGACACGGAGACAAGTCCAGATCGAGCTGTGTGACAAATAAGAGGAAGAGGAAGAAAGAAAAGAAGGGAGACGAATTACATATCTTGTTCACTTCATCATGTGGGTCTATTAACTAGATATTTAATTTAATTAAATGCGGTTTCAGCTGTGTTGATTCCGTCAGGTTGTGTGTCCAAACGTGTGCCAAACACGCTCATCAGATCAGATATAGATCAGAATATATCAATATAGATCTAAATGTATGTGCTGACTCAGAATATTGGTTGTTGATGATTATATATTGCACTGAAATGTGCCTGGCACTGTGGAAACCTGCCTGTGAGGCATTGGTGACGTATGCCTATACGCCGCCGGTCTACCAAAATACCACTAGACCAGCTGCACTCCGCCTGCGCTGAAAGCTGACCGGGTTTGAATCGGCGAACTTTCAGCGCACTTTATACGCCGGTGGCGAGCACGAAGATGTCACTGCACCAGCTGATTCTGTCGACACCTCCCTCTGCCACGTCACCACGCCCAGCTTGGTGGATCTTGGTGCGCCTCAGTCCACGAAAATACCAAACCAGCTGTACGCCAGGCTCCGCTGGACTAAAATACAACTGCGCGGGGTCCGCCGCCTCACTGGCGTACACGAAAATAGAGCCCATGTAGTTAACCCCAAGTGTATCTGAGGCATTCACTGATTATTTGACAAACCCCAGACTGGAGCAGCTCTAAGGCAGTTGCTATTAAAAATAAATAAATAAATAAATAATGACCAGTCAGCTGGTCTAAAGGTAAGTAAGCACTCCCAAAACACTGTAAACATATTAAATCACGCTGAACATAGGGATCACAGAGCCTGTGTATTGAGCAACCTTTGCTCGAGTGTGGCTACTAGTAGCAGGTCAACACCCACACCTGTGCCTGTTTCTCCAGTAAATTTAACCTAACACAGCCTACATACAACTGTATCTCCATGTTCTCTGTCAAAATATTACTTTTTTACACCAGGCAACAGGATCCAGCCATTACATGGAGCCCTGCTGATTTAGAAAAGGTCATCCATGAATTCATCTTCTCCAAATCACTCTTCCACCTCCAACTTGTCCAGAATGCAACAGCTATGCTTTTAACTGGTTTTAACAGATGGCATCACATCACTCCTGTCCTCGCTTCTCTCCACTGGCTCCCTTTTGAATTGATTTTAAGATTTTACTAATCACTTTTAAAGCCCTTAAAGGTCTGGACCCAACCTACATAGCCAACCTATTGACTCCTTTTGTGCCTGCCTGCCTGCCTGCAGCCTTGGATCCTTGGGCAGGGGCCTACTGGCTGTTCCAAAGTTGAAGCTTGAGACAAAAGGTGATAGAGCCTTTTCTGTCAGGGCTCCTCGACTTTGGAACGCCCTGCCCAAGGAGACACGGCAGGCTGAATCAGTAACAACTTTTAAATCACATCTTAAATCTCACTTTTTTAGACTTACTTTTACATGATGTTGTCACATGATGCATGATTTCTTTCTTTTTTCTTTACCAGCATCTGTGCTGGTATGGGGGTGCATTAGTGCCCAAGGCATGGATAACTTACACATCTGTGAAGGCAACATTAACGCTGAAAGGTACATACAGGTTTCGGAGCAACATACGCTGCCATCCAAGCAACGTCTTTTTCATGGACGCCCCTGCTTATTTCAGCAAGACAATGCCAAGCCACATTCTGCACGTTACACAGCGTGGCTTCGTAGTAAAAGAGTGCGGGTACTCAACTGGCCTGCTTGCAGGGCAGACCTGTCTCCCCTTGAAAATGTGTGGCACATTATGAAGCGTAAAATACGTCAACGAAGACCCTGGACTGTTGAACAACTGAAGCTGTACATCAAGAAAGAATGGGAAAGAATTCCACCTTCAAAGCTTCAACAATTAGTCTCCTCAGTTCTCAAACATTTATTGAGTGTTGTTTAAAGGAAAGGTGATGTAACACAGTGGTGAACATGTCCCTGCACCAACTACTTTGGCACGTGTTGCAGCCATGAAATTCTGAGTTAATTATTATTTGCAAAAAAAAAACAAAAAGTTTGAATTTGAACATTAAATATCTTTTCTTTGTAGTGTATTCAATTGAATAAAGGTTGAAAAGATTTCGCAAATCATCGTATTCTATTTTTATTTACGTTTATCACAATTTCCCAACTTCAATGGAATTGGGTTTTGTATCTTACAACGTCCTTTAAACTATTTTCATTACTGCTGTTTCAGTCTCCTTACCGTTTTTTAAAATCATTTTAGTCCTGTTTTAACCATTTTTTTTCGTGTTTTAGTATACTCCTTCCCTTTTTTATTATAGCTCTTTACCTGTCTTTGTTTGACTTGAGTGTTGACTTATCGTCCACTTAGTTCTCCATGTTTCTGCCTTTGTTTGTTTCATCTGTTAATGCACTTTGTAGACCTCTGTTGTTAAAGGTGCTATGTATATAAAGTTATTATTAACATTATTATTATTGTCCTGGCTAGTGGTGGGTGGTTGCACTTTAGTGAAGACACAGCACATGAACAGCATTTCAGGCCTATGATAACTCTACCTTATTAACAGTTTGTCTAACTAGTAAATCTAACGCACATCAGGTAAGACTAAAATGCTGAATCATTTAGCTGCCAACTACTACAGACTACGACCCTGAATTAAATGTACTTAACATTGTGACTCAGTGGGCAGTGCTTTGTATTTCTGTAGTAAGTCGTTTCCACAATAACTTTATCTTTTTCTTTAGAGCAGTTCTGTTGTTAATAATGCAGGACAGTAAAGTACACACAGCTACAGAGCTCTGAATCCTTGAACCACTGAAAACAGAGTTCTAAACCTGTCAGCTGGACAGGACCAATGTACACCCAGCACACATCCAGGGAAAATGCCTTTAGCTATGCTGTCTTGTTTGTTTGTTTGTTGGTTGGATGCTGTTATCAAAGCCTAATTGTGGTTTCACATGGCATTACACAGCACAGTGTCCCTGTCTGTAAGTCACTCAGATTTTCCAGGCCTGTCCTGGTGGCGTCAGCACGACGAGCAGTCACACACTGACATGGAGAGCTACAGGGAAATTAACGCAACTTACTGTCATGTCCAGCTGAACAATTACAGCAACTGGGTTTGTGGGCCTAAGCTTCAAGGTATTTAAAATACAGTGACCCAGATATCCTTCCAAGGTCCTTTGTCTTGCATATACACAAATGTGCTGTCATGTAAGCAACAAGGGTAAACCAGTCCAACAAACTACAGGGAATTAATGAGCTCCAGCTGTGGATCTACCCCAAAAACTATGGCTCTTTGAATTTTACCTTTACAACTGTACGTTTGTTAACAGTGTAGGTGACTGATGGAAGCAGTGAAGTTTACAGCCTCTAAATAAGCCAAGATCAAATTTCATTTAATTTTGCATCAAATAAATGACCCTTTGCACATGAGAGTATGAGACCAACTCTTTATAGAGATTCACTGGCACAGAAGACACTATTTAAGAGTGTGTAACTGTTAATGGTGGGGTAATTTGTTCTTCACTCTCAGGGAATGTATAAAATACTCTGGTATGTACTATTCTTTCACAAGCAAACATGCTAATGCTGTTAACTGATCATTATGGCTGCCATGGTAGAATGATTTTAAAGGAATAGCAATTCATCACAAGTCCATTGTTATGCCTTTTTCTCAACATATGATGAGGTAATTGTTATTTATGTGTGATTCTATAACTATTAGGAGAGCTATGGTTCCGTGATTAAGGTATCTTCATCAGCAGCTGTCTGGTGTACCTAATCCAGACACAATGGTGCCACCACAGTAACGGTGACACACACACAAAAAATACTCCATGAACAACATTCAGTGAGTATAGAAATCCAACTTGGGTAAAGCAAGGATTATTAATCATTCAGTTTTCTTGTTTATCACAATGGTAAGTTAAGTACTTGATTACGATTGGCCAAAACCCCAAACAATGATACTAAATTCAGAATACTACAAGTGATGCTGGAGACAACCAGATTACACTGTCATATCAAACCAGGCTGCAGAGAGGAGTTAATGATTTCACCTCGACTTGCTGACAACAAAGCAAAAACATGGAGAATAGTTTTAATGTCATCCTTATAACTAAAACAGAAACATTCTGAAACTGTGACTGAATATTTTTTAAAGTTAACAAATAGACCAATTGTGTTTACATGTTAAAGGTAACTGTATAAAGAAATCAGATGATAAATCATTTCAATTCCACTCATCATCTGAGTCAATTACAATGAGTAGATTCTGAAAAAGAAGCTTATACTTAGTGCAGTCAGCCCTTTATATGTGCATGTGAATACGCATATGTCAGCAGTCCTGCATACAGGATAAGAGAGAGGGCAAACCAGCACACCTATGTTGATGCTGGTGAATCGATAAAGAACATCCTGTGCAATGTTAAACCAAACCTCTGCCCTTGTAGAGGATGTTCCTGTATTATTCACTCAATCTCTCTCTGCCCTGAAAGAAATATACAGCTGACAATTTGTATTCATCCTGCTCCTGTAGAAAATCCAGGCAATAAACAGATAAAATAGGAAGTCAATATTAAGAGTAGACAACATACTTGAAAACCTCCACACACACTGTAGCAGCTGAAAAAATGTAACAGGTCATGAAATGTAAATATAAAAGGTTATCTAGCTCTCCTGCTATCAGGCTGGCAGGTGCTGTGATGCTGGAGTAGGATTTAGTTAAATGCATGCCAAGTAACGGCAGAGGAGAAAAGGCTGCAGGTGAAGGTGCAGCAGCAGGAGGAGGAAGCTCTCTTCCTCATTTATGAGTCTTCTCCCAGAGTGATTCTCGAACATTCAGACCTTTTTCTCTCCTCTCTAAAAGTAGCAGCTGCACCAGCAATCCACCACTTTAACATTTGAAGCTTGCCCACTAGCCATGTTTCTGAACTTGCTGTGGCATTGTTTCTTGAAAAACATCCTGAACATACGTGTAAAGTCAGTAATACCATGGTCTTAATGAATATACTATATTCTGATTAGCTCGAGGGTGTTTATTAACTCTTCTCAAGTAGTTCTACTTTGACAATCTGTCCACAATTCCAAATTATTGCACTGCGGCCAGTATCTAAGATGAGGGAACACAGCAACAAGCTCAGACTCCGCAACTTTCACAATAAATAAATAAATAAATAATGAGAATCTGTATAAGCTGCAGCTACTCTCAGGTGTATAGTAGAATGAAGTGGTTAAACCAAGTACTGAGGGCTAAACTGTCCGATGTCACCTGGAAGTTCTCTCATGTAAAGCAGAGTGTTTGATTTGAATAAGTTCGTAAGTTGAAGAGCCCTACAGTCCTGTTTCACTGTCCATCTGGGTTTTGTCTAGTCCTGTTCATCCCTAATACTTTTACACATCGTCAGGCATTATCTCTTCCTTATTGTTACTTTCTTGTCCAGTTTAATGCTCATTTTCACTGGATGATTAAGAGTTTACCCTTTCATGTTCGTACTTGCACTTAGAGTATTTTCCCTCTCGTCTTGCTTCAAGTTGAGATTACAGGGTGATGACATAATGATTTATGTGATCACAGGGTGACGGGGATTCACATGGAAGTGAAGACAATACTCAGGCGCTGAGACTGAGGCCTGCAGGCTTCTTAAAGTGCCTTGATTGGAGATGTGGAGCAGGTGTGTAGTCTCACTCAGCCTCAGTGACCGGGGGAGGGAAGAGAGTAAAGCCAGACCAGGCAAACAAGGAAACACAGGAAGTCCAGCCAAAATAAAACAAGAGGAGGAGGCGTCTCACCACAGTACCCCCCCCCCCCCCCAACGAACGCCTCTTGGCATTCTGCCGGGCTTGTTGGAGTGAGCAGCGTAGAAATCTTCCAGGAGTTGGTCGTCCAGGATGAGGGAGTGGGAGATCCAGGACCGCTCCTCTGGACCGTACCCCTCCCAATCCACGAGATATTGGAAGCCTCGCCCCTGAGGCCGCACATCCAGGATTTTCCTTACAGTGAAGGCAGGGTGGTCATCAATCAACAGGGGGGGTGGAGGGGCGACCGAAGGAGGGCTCAGGGTGCACGAGGTAACAGGTTTTGTCAAGGAGACATGGAATGTGGGGTGAATTTTGAGAGATGAAGGAAGTTTCAATCTCACCGCTAAAGGGTTGATGATTTTTCTGGATAGGAAAGGGACCAATGAAGCGGGGGGACAGCTTGCGGGACTCGGTCTGCAGGGGAAGGTCACGGGACAATAACCAGACCATCTGACCGGGACGATAGTCTGGTGCTGGAGAGCGGTGAACATCAGCCAGGTGTTTGTTGCGCTTGGCCGTGCGGGTGAGTGCGGCCCTGGCCGATCTCCACACCTCCCGTAGACGCCCAATGTGCTCCCTCACCGATGGGACGACCACCAGGTGCTCCTGTTCGGGAAACAGGGGGGGCTGGTACCCAAAACAGCACATGAAGGGAGACATACCTGTGGCCGAGGAGGTAAGGGAGTTATGGGTGTATTGGATCCACGGGAGGTGTGTACTCCAGGAGGCTGGATGATGGGCCGCCACACACCGCAGGGCCGACTCGAAGTTTTGATTAGCCTGCTCTGTCTGGCCGTTGGTCTGTGGGTGGTAACCTGAGGAGCTACCTGCTGCGCCCACTGCCTGGCAGAAAGCTTTCCAGACCTGGGAGGAGAACTGGGGACCACGATCTGATACAATGTCAAGGGGAATCCCATGTAGTTGGAACACATGAGAAACAAGGAGGGTAGCAGTTTCTAAGGCAGACGGGAGCTTGGGTAACAAGACATAATGAACGAATTTGGAAAATCTATCAATGATGGTGAGTATGACTGTGTTACCTTCAGAAGGGGGGAGACCAGTGACGAAATCTAGGGCTATGTGACACCAGGGGCATGAAGGCACAGGCAGAGGATGCAGCAAGCCAGCCGGAGGTTGGTGGGAGGCTTTGCCTCGGGCACAGACGGAGCAGGCAGCAACAAACGCCCGTACGTCCCAGACCATCCCCGGCCACCAGAACCGCTGCTGAAGGAATTGGAGGGTGCGTTGAAACCCGGGGTGACAGGTGAGTTTGGAGGAGTGCCCCCTCTGTAGGACCTGGGAACGTGCAACCTCAGGGACGAATTTTCTGTCCGGTGGGCCTGGTCCACGATGGTGTCGATCTCCCAAGAGGCGGAGCCAACGACACAGGAGGCAGGGAGGATGGTGTCCGGTTCGCTGGGGTCCGGGGTAACCGAGGAGTGGATCCAAGAGAGGGTGTCTGGTTTGAGGTCGCGGGAGCCGGGATGATAGGAGAAGGTGAATCTGCAGAGGAAGAGGGACCAGCGGGCTTGCCTGGAGTTGAGGCGTCGAGCAGAAAGGAGGTACTGAAGGTTTTTGTGGTCAGTCAAGATGAGGAATGGGTGTTGCGCTCCTTCCAGCCAGTGTCTCCATTTTTGGAGTGCCCGCACAACAGCCAGCAACTCACGGTTTCCCACGTCGTACTTTTGTTCGGTGGGTGAGAATTTCCGGAAGAAGTAGGCGCAAGGATGGAGCTTCTGGGTCTCGGTATCCCTCTGTGAGAGGACGGCCCCCACTCTGGAGTCCGAGGCGTCGACCTCCACCATGAACTGGAGAGAAGGATCCGGGTGTCTGAGCACAGGGGCCGAGCGGAGGCAATGAGAGTGGCAGTGAGGACTCCAGGCGGAGATTGAAGCATGAGGGGTTAATGCGGAGAGGGAAGCAGGAACAACCGGATGTCCTCACGATGGTTTCCCGAAAGGATGAGGGTCAGAGGAGCGGTGCAGTGGGTTATGGTGGCTATAACCCTGCCATCGAGAGCGGTGACCTTACGGGGGGCAGAGGGTGCCCCCAGGGGAAGCTGTAGCCAACCCGGCGTGAATGAAGTTGTCGTCTGCCCCGGAGTCAATAAGGGTTTAGAGCGACGTGGAGCCCTTCCCCCACAGGAGACAGGCAGGAACAGCGATACGTCTGGGAGAGCTGGGAAGAGAGGAGGTGTGGCTCATCAGGGTGCGCTCTGTCCCTGATGCCTGGCCATTTAACTTATTGGGGCAGTTGAGCAGGAAGTGGCCGGCCTGGCCACAATAAACACAGAGCTTCAGCTCTATCCTTCGTCTCCGCTCATCAGGGTGTAGTTTGGTGCAGCCGATTTGCATGGGTTCCCCGGCAGAGGGCGCCGGATCCGGGAAGACTGAGGGCTGCAGAGGAGACCCGCTGACCGCAACAGAGGAACGGGAGTCTATGCTATGTACAGGGGAATGAGCTTTCTTCTCCCTCCGTCTCTCCCTGAGGCGATTGTCGATTCTGATGGCTAATGTGATTAGCTCCTCAAGGGAGGAGGGCTCATCCCAAGCCGCTAGCTCGTCCTGAAGCTGTTCAGACAGACCCCGAGTGAATATCCCCTTTAGTTCTAGTTCCCCCCACCCACTCTCGGCCGCCACTGTGCGGAACTCAGTGGAATATTCCGCCACTGACCGAGAGCTCTGGGTGAGGGAAAACAACCGTTTAGTACATTCAGGGCCCTCGACAGGAAAATCAAATACTTTACGAAGCTCCTCCGAGAATCGGGCGTAAGAGGAGAACAGCGGTGATTCCCTATCCCAGATGGCTGTAGCCCACTTAGCGGCTTTGCCTCTCAATAAATTTATCATGTAGGCTATCTTGGACCGATCTGAGGGGTACCTAATTGGCTGTTGGTCGAAAACTAGAGTACAGCGGAGCAGGAAACCTCTGCAGCCCCCAATCTCCCCAGCATACGGCTCGGGAGGAGGGACATAAGGCTCTTTGCAGACAGGAGAGGGTGAAGAGGAGGCCGTACTCACAGAGGGGGGAGACCCAGATTGCTGCGGGGGTAGCCAGGAGAGGATTTGATCCGCCAGTTGCGCTACTTGAACGGTGAGGCCTTGAAAGTCGAGGCGAAGTCCGAGCTTTTGGACGGCTTGCTGGTCTCTGTCTGGGTCTGCTGGGTCCATTTTCCTGGCCTGAGTATTCTGTGGTGTGACTGGTGAGTTGTGAGGACCCAGAGGCAATCATTATATGCTGATGATGACATGTATAATGATAATGTTGTTATTAGGGTATTGTATCCTCACAATAATCATGAAGTGAAGTGAAGTCAACAGCTCTATTTCATAAGCTTTACCAATAAACACACTTGACTTTACTGAGTAAACTTAATGGGCTCTATTTTCGTGTACGCCGATGAGGCAGCAGAGAGTGGCGGACCCCGCGCAGTTGTATTTTCGTCTGGCGGAGCCCAGCGTACAGCTGGTTTGGTATTTTCGTGGACTGAGGCGCACGTAGGCGAACCGAGATCTGCCAAGCTGGGCATGGTGGCGTGGCAGGGGGAGGTGTTGACAGAATCAGCGGGCGCAGTGACATTTTCGTGCTCGCCAGTGGCGTGTAGAGTTTGCTGAAATCTCGCCGATTCAAACCTGGTCAGCTTTCAGCGCAGACGGAGCGCAGCTGGTCTAGTGGTATTTTCGTAGACCGGCAGCGTATCTGCATACATCACCGCATCCTCACAGGCAGGTTTACACACTGTCAGGCACATTTCATTGCAATAAATAATCATCAACAACTAATAATCTGACTCGGCACATACATTCAGATCTATATAGATATATTCTGATCTATATCTGATCTGATGAGCGTGTTTGGCACGCGTTTGGACACACAACCTGATCGAATCAACACAGCTGAAACCACATTAAATTAAATTAATTTAAATATCTAGTAAATAAACACACATGATGAAGTTAACAAGATATTTAATTTGTCTCCCTCCTTTTCTTTCTTCCTCTTCCTCTTATTTCTCGCGCAGCTCGACCTGGACATGTCTCCGTGTCCTCTTTCCGTGCTGCTGAAGCTGAACAGATGATTTGTTTCAGTGATCAGATGAGTTATTTACTTTAAGCCTACATACGGGTATTATAATATTCAGTTTTGTGAGCCAAATTTATTTTATATGCCAACATCTATGAAAGAAAGAGCCAGGCCACGGAGCGCGATGTGTCATTTATGCACAGATGGTTCCGATTTTAATGCCATTTTTGGAGTTTATGTTGTGATCTGTGCGCTCAACCCACCTTTGTCACGTGAGGTTTGAATATATGCAACTTTATGTGAGTGTCTTTATTTGTGGAAAAGGGTGTTTGTCTTACTAGTGGGTCCAACAGTACACACACCAAATCCATCTGTGCTCATATGAGAGAGTGTGGCGGACGCCCAATGCAGCGCTTACAGTGACACTTGTTGAGGAGCTGCCTTCTGTCGCCATGGTGTGGCATTACTGTCTTCAGATATCTCTTGATCTCTTTGAATACTTAAAAAAAAATAGTAATACGCCTCGCCAGTGGCGGATTTAAAGGCAAGGAGAGGAGCTTATGTGATTGGTGAAAACAGGTCTCGGCTGTGTTAAACCCACCCCACGCCCTATCTCCTCCCTCGCTACGAATTACGCCGCTGGGAGGAGCGGCCTGCGGCACGTCTCCGGCATGGCACGAAAATAGAGCCCATTGTCACTGTCATCACCAGCCCCCTGACAGAAACTCCAAACAGAAACCACCATTAAACATATTTGTGGTATGTGTGTGTGTGTGTGTGTGTGTGTGTGTGTGTGTGTGTGATGTGATCCTGAGCTTGATGTTGTTCACAAACACTCTGTACCCAATGAAATCCAACAGACTCTTAAACTGACCAGGAGACTTCTTATGGGTGCAGGAAGGGAACCTGACTTTCCTCTTTAATCTCCTCTGACATGATTTATGCTGCAGTAAGGGCCAAAGTCTACGGTAAAAGTTAGCTAGCTGGCTAGTTATTGAGTTCTTTGGTGCTCTTTCTTCTCCATCCTCCCTCTGTTTCATGGTAGGCAGCAAACAGTGTAAAGAACCAGTACCACTCCCTAAAATGACCCACTAAGTTATATCATTCTACCATATGCTTATTCTTTGCACAATTTCAATCCTTCTCAGTCTTCATTTTGTGTTAATACCAGTTTATTCTTACAGCCTATCTGCAAACTCAGCAAAGGATACACTAACCCACTCTCTTGTTGGACCGTCTCTTTCTACTGATAATATATGTGGGATTTGTCAAAGTTGGGAAAATTTATTCTGCCAATCCAAAAGATGGAGCTCCTTTTTGTAGCTCTCAGGCAACAAATGCATCTGAAAACACTGTATTGTACAAACAAAATGTTCCCTTAGATTGCAGCAGTTATGTAACTTGATTTATTCTATGCAGACTTCCACAGTTTCCACAGTTTGCAGCAAACTTGGAAGAAAAATAAAGTTCCTTGTGAAGTTTAGCATATAACAACCCAGTGCGGATTATGAGCTCCCTGTTATCAGGGTAACAGCAGATGTTCCTGTACACGATCACAGTTTGTCCCATCATCTTTCTTTCTTGAGTGATTAAAAAAAGTGTTTTAAAGGGGGTAACTATTTCCGAACTAGAGTATTTCTTCAACAGGGAAACAAATTTTTCAACTAAAATAAGCTTACAGAAATGAACTATGCAGATTTCCCCAAAGTCCAGCTTTTAGTTTAAGGTGTAAAAGCCCTGTAAAAGATTTAAATTGTGGAAAGTAGTGGTGTATTGATTCAGCTACAACATGGAAGTATGGATTTATATTCCTATGATCCAACTACATTAAACTGTGCTCAGCAATTTGGCCCTCCGGACAACATATATTGATCTAACATTGTTTTAAAATGTAATAAATCAATTATATCAATACTAGGAAATAACCCACTAGATTTAAACACAGGAATCTGCAGGTTTTTTTCATTTTTCTTTTTTTCACTAATGATAATCAAGACGTTAAGCGTGACTCAATTCAGTCCACTGATCTGTGACGTCATTGTCACATGCCAGAAGATAACAAAACATAGTATGACAAATGGCGGAGGAGGAGTCGGCCAGCGAGAAATTATCAAGCCACTATTGCAGTCCAGTGTATGTTGTATTTGTATTATTTCTATGCTGAGAAATGACAGAAGCATGAAAACCTACTGTTATTATTGAATATTTAAAATTGAGAAGAGGAAAGGATAATCTCTTGTTAATTCATCCTGTAGTGGAGGTTGCATTTTATTCAAATACATTTGAATAAAGTTAAATTTTAAGGAACGACAGGAATCTAGGAAATTTCACCTGTACTGTCCAGTATCCAGGGATTTATTTCACACTCACACTGGTTGAATTTTTGGTTAAAAAATTACTGAACCATTTCAGATTGTATTGATCTAAATAAACCATTATTGTCCTTGAATCAAATCAGCACAAATCATGATAGGAATTGAATCGTTGTTAAAATGAGTCATTACACCCCTAGTGGAAAGTATAGGGGTCACTTGGGTCTGTTTTTCAGATGTGTTAGAGAGACAAACAGCAAACAGTGAAACTCCCCATCAGGCAAGGTACAGTAGACAGAGTTTCCCAGACTTGACCACCGTGGTGACAAGATGGTACATTAGGTCTGAAACTTTCACATCAGACTGCGACAGATTACAAAGTGGCTGCACTTGTGAGACTTGGGAAGAGGCCAACAGTGGGTACCACTGTCAGACAGTGTCCTGCACTCCCACTCTGCTGACAGTCACTGTACTTTGCTCAATTGCACTTCATGCCAAAAAGGTTTATGTGTTGGGCGTCTCTTGTCACTTCAGTTTGAATGGAGAAGAAGTTGACTCACTCTGTCCCCAGAGCTCCACTGAGCCTCAACGGCACAGTAAGAATAAAGAAGTGAGCAGGAATTATTTAATAAAACGTCTTTATCTAATTATCTTTATTATCACTGTTGCTTTGGGAGCTTCTTGTTCTGAGCTGAGGGCAGTTTTGCAGTACATTCAGCACAAATTAAAATCCAACACTTTCTGATACAAATGTCAGCCACTACAGTTTCACATCAGTTCAATGAGAAAGTAAATAATTAGTTAAAACAGTAAAAGTGAGCATCTCATTGTATGGACTGAGGACCACTGAGCATCCTCTGACCTGCAGCATAAAACAACAGCAGAGACCACTTTATTATCAGAGCCACCATCCTAACGATGGTTTCAAGGTGTTTCATTACTCAGCAAATCACACCACATAAAAGAACAGGTAAATAATATGAATTTGAAATGGAAAATCATCAATTGACTTGTAATAATATGATTGAAAAACTTCAGGTAACAGCCCAGGGTAGTACTAACTGTTATATGTCACATCTCTCCTGTTCTTACCCTTTTATTTGAAACAGGCTTCTGCTTTTTTTTTTTTTTTTTTGTTGTTGTTTGTTTTTTTTACAAACAATACAGGTGCAGAAAAAAGATGAAATAGAATAAAAGTATTATCACCATTGATAGTCCTGACTGTGTTTTGGAAAAGAACATTTAAAGTTAAACCCTTTGATTGCGATGATTACTGTTAGCCATGAAATAAATAAAGGCTCAAACTATTATATTGATCTTTGTAGACATCTTAAAAAATTCTAAAAGCCATTAAGTTCTCTTTCAGTGCAATACAAACCTATGATAAAAAATGTTTATTAGTCCTAAATGTACCCTTATGAGGTGTAACCAATGTAAATAAATATCAAATTGATACATACACACAAGTTGTTTTTGTTTCAAGGACCTTTGTATAAAGTTTTACCAAAGAGGAATACTTTCAAACTGGCGCCATTTACTCCTTAGAAAAAACAAACACACCTGTAGTGCCCTGTTAAATTCAACCCGTAACACATTGCCAGATAGGGTTTGTGAAATATAATGAACTTATGCATGGAAAACCACAGAACAATGGATAATTTACCTGATGAACTATTGGTATTTCACATAAATGAATGGTATCTCATATATTGCTTTATGATGACACATCACATGAACTAATGCATTACCCATGATGTGTGACTCATCATGACTCATACATTATTAACGATGTTCATAATATGAATTCTTCACATTTTTACATTGACAGATCTATCAGGGTTCACACAGCGGTGTCACGACATACAAAGAGAAAAACTGAAGTGGGACAAGTTTTAACCAGAGACCCTTTAATTCAGCATGACTTCTGGATGACTACATTGAGGCAGAGCCCTAAAGCATTAATGAAGATCATGAATTCATTCAGTATTCCTTTACTACCTGCTTTTTTGGTGATATTTTTATGTGCATTTGATCTTGATCCTACCCATTCTTATCACAGACCCAAATGTAAACAGGCCCTCTGGATGCACTCCTATCCCTCCTGTTTGCCTCTGTCCTCCTGAAACCTTTGTTTGATAAATTTCATCCTTATCCCACGGCACAATGACACACAGCTCCTGTCAGGGTGTCCAAACACATTTACTCAAATGTGTTTGCACTGCGACAACCACATATGCAGGTGGGTTCACTCTCTCATTGTTCAGGTCCCATCTGTTGGGTTAAAAGTAGCACCAGCTAAAAGAGTTAAATGCTGGTTCATGTCCTCAGCAGTGTTGCAGTGTTAGCAACAACAGAGACCACAGTACACACTGGAAAATAGGACTGAGTGCAGGCATGTGGGACACAGACGACAAAACAATACCTGATGTGGTTATTCTTTTTTTTTTAAACTGCTTGACTTTAAATCATGTTCAGTATCAATCGTGAGCTTTGGATAAATGGACCAGAATAGCGAACACAAAAACTGTCAACTTTCTGCTCAACCACCCATCAGGCAACAAGCTTTCTATTATTATTTTCCGGACCCAGAATCTTTTTCTGGAATGATTTGAAATGCAGCACACCACTGTCACATCAATATTTCACATCCCAGACAGAAAAACAGAAACAAGAAATGTACCCAAGAAGCGGCTGCCTCCTCAGCAGCATTCCAAGAAATAATAAAATAATACATTTTTACATTATATGCCCAATGCAGCTTTGAGGACTGTGTGTTGAGAGAGACATTGAGAACAGAAACATCTGTGAGTCAGCTCTCCTCTCGTGGGCCCACAGGCAGAGTTTAGTTTAGACTTTGGATAAAAATACCAAACACAGACGGTTTGCTATTTGGCACCAGTGGCCCTCGTAGAGCTAAAAAGTAGCTAAAAGAAAGTGAACTGTATGTTTTGTGAAATGCAGTGGGTTTGTGAGATATGATAATATTTTACTTGGCAGTATGCAAAGTGATATCTAACAGCAAGAGGAGCCAATGACTAGCAACCAGAAAGTGAATGTACTCTGCAATGATCATCATGCCGCACTGCACAAAATGTCAGCACCTCTGAAATCTCTCATTTCCTACAAATCCAAGTCACAGCATTAGCATAGCTTTAGATTCAGAGGCAGCAGTTTGGAAAATGTATGTGATAGAAGGTTAGGACACAGTGAGCTCTGGCCCTGCACTGTCCCTGAGACATAACCAGTGACAAAAGATTCATATTAAAGACAGATTATTGTTTTCTCAGCACACAATGGCCAGCCTTCAATCCAATGGACCACACTGGATGAATAGCATTACTCATACTGTCATTTCCTCCTGCCACTGCAGGGTCAGCCATATGGGACTCCAGCTCTATCACAGTGCTCTATCAAAGTCCAGACGTGACTCTGAGAGAGGAGAGAAAAATTCCCCCACAGGACGAGTGTGACTGATATTTGAAACATGGGATGATACTGGTGACTGCAGGCCTGCTAATTTTATTCAGCAAGTCACCAAAAGAGGATCTTACAGTCAAACAGAACTGTCTGTTTCATATCCATGCGAGGCTTAGTTTAATGTACACAAAGGAGGGCCACTTAAGGATTCCTACAGATAACTGTTGCTCTTTGCCCCCTTTTTTTATTTATATTTTTAAAATTTATTTATTAATTTATTTTTCTGTGTAGCAAAACATACAAAACATTGTGAAACAAAAATAAATAAGATGGTTGCAGACTGGCTGACCTCATGGTGGTGCTTTCACAATCAAGTTTGTCTTCTCAGAGTTTTCGGCTGATTGCCAACATTTGATCACCATTTGAAATTGCTTTGTTGTTGGAAATACACAAATAAAATGATGGCACATTCTAACCAGTGTGAAATTAATTTTGAAGATGTTAAATGGTGTATAGACCAACATTTGCTTGTATCTTTATCTCATTTACATGAACTTCCTTGCTGTATATACCAGTCAAAGTAAAAGTAAAAGTGATAAATATATGTAATTGTAAATAAAAGTAAAGTTGTAAGATTTAAAGTACAAATGCTAATTCTAATGAAGTTGGGATGTTTTGTATAACATGAATAAAAACACAATACATGATTTATAAATCCCTTTCCACCTATATTCAGTAAAAAAAAAAAAATAATAACTACAAAGATAAGATATTTATAGTTCAAACGACTGAACTTAATTGTTGTTTTTTGCAAATATTGACTCATTTTGAATTTAATGCTGTAACACGTCCCTTAAAAGCTGAGTCAGGGTCACGTTTCTGTCCGTGTTACACCACCGTTCCTCTAACAACACTCAGTAAGCCTTTGTGAACTGAGGACACGAACTGTTGAAGCTTTGGAGCTGGATTTCTTGGGAGTGTGGTCGACACAAATTACCTGTGTGCAGATAGTATTCATTGTGTTGTGGAAATGGCCCAAAATTGAATTTTCAGTTCTCAGCTAGAACACTTTTCTAACCGAAACAACACCGCCGAAATAGGTATTGTGATGAAGCAGGCAAAAAACACGACCAGCACGCGCTTGTCTGGACAAAAGCCAACATGTCTGCTGTGTTGACCTATTCCAGTGTATATGAAATGTACGGATAACGATTAGTTAAGCATATAATGCAACATTTCAAGAGGGGGATGCATCTGCAACGAGTTTCTTCATGTGGGGTTTAATTTATCACCTGAAATCCAAACATCCCGATCGCCATTCTAAATATAGGAACGCAGCACAGAGCAGGATAATCTGCTGGTCTTTCAAGGAGGGGAAGCTCATTTTTCTGGCCTACATCATAATTGTGTTTGTTTATTTGTATGTAACAGAACAGAGTCGCCAAACACAACGGCAGTTGTTTTTAACAAAGACAGAAGTCGCTGAGGAGCGGTAAAGTCTCCGGAGCAGTTAAGAACAACAGAATGAATAACTTGGAAAATGCTCTGGTAGATGTTTTATTCTTCAAGATCGCTGATTCGCTTGTTTACCTGTAAATCAAAAAAAGGTTTCGCCTCAGACAGCTCATCCAATCATGGATGCAGAAGCTCAGCGTCCGTGAGAAGGTTGGGACCGCCCTCTTGTCATAGAACTCCAGAGATGCTGAGCGTCCGATGGGCGGGACAAAGCCCAGCATTTATCCAATAAGCATCTAGTTTCGCTGCTGGAACAACCCACTTTGAGCTTCCACATTGAAGTCAGCAGACGCTGAGCGTCCGGCTGTGTAAAGCGCTGAGGCGCTGCGAGGATGAATGAGAACGAAGTTGTGCTGGTTACCTGTGATTATCAGCTTCTTATCACAGTGTGATAAGAAGCTGATTCTGAACAAAAGATGAAGGCTTTCTAGCGCGTATTTAGTTAATGAAATGAACACACAGCAGTACATATTTCACCACTTTTTCTTTTTTTTGGGCGGGGTGACATTTTAAGGGAAGCTGAGCTTCCCTTGCAGTCTTAGAGCAATCACCACTGCACAAGTGGGCATTAGGGGAAGTTTAACTTCTTATCACTTTTATAAATAACTTTAACAGAAATCATCGCTGCAACACAAACTCATGCTCAGCTCCCCCTCTTGACTGCCTGAAAGTAAACACACTGACATGAATTGTTCTTCTTAGCTGTGTCTCTACCGCTTACAACACTCTTCCTCTTAGAACTTTTGAGTTAGGTTTGCCCTTGACTCGCCGTCTAAAGGTGTAAACTACTGACAACATGCAGCAACACACTGACTTAAAAACTCAAAACTTGTGTAGCAAATGCATTAACTGATATTAATTTAATATTTAATATTGATTAATATGAATTTATACCATTGGAATGCCTTGTTTTTAGCAAGATTAGTAAACAGTCATAGCCATAAATGCAATGGTACTAATAACTGGCAAAATAATTTATTTTGGTGTTTCAGTTTTCGGCCATGGTTTCTTCATTTTTGTTTTTGGCCAAGAATTTTCATTTCAGTGCATCCCTACTTAATAGTAAATGTGTGGGAGTATTTCAGTTTTTAAAGGAAGAAAGAAAGCATTGATTTCAATAAAAGTTTGGCAGTTTGCAAGCTGTGTCGCACAAACATGAAATATTCTACAAGCACACTTAAAATGTCACCACCCGAACAAGGTAATGCACGTTGGCTGAATACCGTGATATACTATATCGTATCCTGAGCTGAATATCATGTTTCCTGTTGTATCGTGAAATTAGTGATTCATGACAGCCCTACATTTTAGTGTCAATATGCATGTAATTTAGTATTTCAGATGCCTTTTAAGACACTATTATTAATATATGAATATAAAATTCAACCAGCAAAGGGGGCTGTAGGAAGTGACCGTGTTTTATACTGTTGCTGGAATTGAGGTACATTAGGCAGATGTTAAAGCTCAGCCCTGGTAATAAGCTTGCTATTTTATGCATCTGTCATACATGATCGTCTTATGCTAAACATCTGCTGGGCTATGCTTGTTCTGACAGCATATCCTACAACAAAATGATTGAAATTGGATGATTAAACTCAGTCCCTTGCCCACTGTCATGTCATGGAGATTTGAATAAATCACAACAATGAATCATCTTCCCCCTCTGTTACAACTTTTTTTCTTAATAAAACTACCAACAGAACTGCTTGGACAGCTACATATGGCAGAGACATTGAAAGTGCTAATGTTGTATGACCACCTAGCATTCAATGACATCACAAATGATTACCATAAATTATTCAGAATTGCTCACTCAGTATTCATCTATTCAAGGTCATGGGCCCTGGCTGCAGCACACACCAAATGGATGCTTCTACCTTGTCACCTTTAATCATCAGAAACAGAGAAATGGTGGGCAGCCTCCAAGCTCATGGCAAGGACTCTTCATCAGTACAATGGTGGGTGTTAGCAGAGACAGCTTAAAGTGCATAGTGGAAGTTTGATAATGGCCAGTGCATGCAATTATTGCACCATTAGTGTTGTTTCTGACCAAGAACAGCTTGAAGGGACAAATAGGCTAATGTAGTGTATAACTGATGTCAGCCAGAAGCAAACCCATTTTATACATGGTGTGAGGCCCTGAGCGTCACTGCTGTTTGCCTCCAATTCACTAACAAGGACTTTCTATCACTCAAGCCACGAATGCAACATGAGCCAACTCATAAGCAAATGAGCGAGAAGTGCAGGAGTGGTGCCCAATTAAGTGGGAGTGAGTGACTCCTTCATTATCCTGTTGTTAAGTTGCTGCAGAACAGTGAGCAGAGAGAGGAGCTGTTAGATCAGACCGAGTGTAACACTTACACACTGGTGTGAGAGCTGAACATTGTGCGGTTGGCAGCATTTAAACCCATTGAAAAACCTTTATTATTATGGAGAATTTAGTATTAACTGTATAAAACTGAAATCCTTGGACTGCTGGGGGGGCAAAAATATGAAACAGTACATCAAGAATAAAAGAAAAAACAAAATACAGTCTCTATCAACACCTCCATCTGCTCCTTCTGTTTCTTGAGGAGAACCTAAATAGTAACTTGAAAGAACGTCTCTCCTCTGACCACTGCCTCTGCTGGACCTGCAGCCTCTGTGGTTTCAGCATTTGCCCTCGGCAGGTCATGGAGCTGAGCTGTGAAGGAGGCCTTCACCTTCTGGATCTCCTCCTGAGCCTCCTTTCTGACCCTGTAGAGATCTTTACCACTAGCAGGTTGATCCAGCCTATCTGTCTGCAGCTAAGTCATCTTTAAGCTCAGAGTTTGTTTGAGCAGGTCTTGTTGGATTTTCTGCAGGTGGAGGTTGGTGTCCTCCCCCTTCCTGATTTGGGCAGCATGGTATTTTTTGCCTGTGCTCCTCTGTGCTGCAGGAAACCGTCTTTGTTGCTGTCTTCAACAGGGTAGCTTGTTCCTGCAGCAGCTTGACACTGTGGTTGAAGATTCCAGTTTTCAAAGCCTCCATCTTCTCCCTCTGCTCCTGCTCTTCTTCTTCCTCCTGTTCCTCGCTAAACTGGAGTTTTCTGGTGCACTCCTCCAGCTCTTCATAAGTCTTCTGCAGAACATGGATCAGCTCTGAAGTGTCTCTGTCCTCGGTCTAAGTGGAGACCATGTGGGGACCTTTGGAGCAGAGCTGTGAGTTTCTGCTTGGCCATTTGTACCCTCAGCTCAAAATCGGGGACTTTGTTTTGTGCATTTAGCTGATCGAATTGAGCTGATTCCAGCTGAATTCTCAGCTATTGAGACCTTCCTCTCTGGAGCTGAGACAGCTTCTCCCCCTGGACAGGCTCAAACTGGAGACCATGGTCTTGTATGTCACCTGTTAGTGCCTCCAGGTTTCCCTTCTTCCTCCTCTGGTGTTGTGCTCTGTCGCTGAAGCGTCTGTCCATCATTGTAGATAAATTACTGACAGTGGTAGAGAAGTACAGACTGTCAGCGTAAGATATTTGATTTGGAAGTTAAAGCTCTGGAAAGGTTTGCCAATAATCAACGGTTTATAAAGTAGCGACAGGGTGAAGTGGTAAATGAGCGTTCAGGGTTTGAGATCCTCCAGCGGTCTTTCTGAGGTCCCAGTCAAACGTTCTCAGCACTCTGGTCCAGATTCCACTTCAGCTCATAACTGTGGAGTTTGAAACACAACCACAGGGACACACAAGGGTTCTGTTTGAGATGAAACCAACATGGCAGACCTCTTCATTCAATCGTTCATCTCATTTACTTACTTGATACGAGGAGTTTTGGTCGAGCAAAAGTTCATGGACACTCAGGAAGCCAGTATGGAGACTCAAATACTCCCATTCAGCCAAAAGGGCCTCTGAGATCAGCCACTGATGTGTGAGGCCGGCGTACACTGTTTGATTTTTCAAAAGTCACAGTAGAAGAAAAACTCACTCTCTTCCAGTGAACAATTCACGTGTTCACACTGTTCAGTCAGACTGTCAGACCGCTCTCCATGTGAGTCCCAAATCTGGACAGAGCTTTGATGTGTGTCAGTGTTTCCTTTCAAAACTCCCACACATGGAAGTTAAAGCCAAAGAAGATGACTTTAACAGTTACTGTGAAACACATTTAAGACCTCTCTGACAAATACAAACTCCAGCCCTAAGACTCACACCAAGTTCTCCATCCTGCAGGCTGCGTCCATGAACATGAAGTCCACAAAAACACAGACATGTCAGCTCAACCTCAACCACTGCAGCTGAATAAAAGAAGTGGGCATTTTTTTACACCTACCCTTAACAGTAAAACCCTGTTCTTTCAGCTGGTCTTTCAGCTGGTCCTGAATTTTGAATATTTTATGAAGCAATGCCCAAGCGCCAGGTTCGTAAATATTCTTTACAGTCTAAACAAATAAAAAATGTCTCAGCATGCCTTCAGCGACAGTAACTTAGTGTGACTCTCATGAGATTCGGTTTAAAGTTTCTGCATACTGGGAGTCAAACGGTGATTTCAAGCCTCCTCTGCTCTATGTACAAAGATTAGGTGATTTCGATTTGGCATCACAGACATGTTTGAAGAGCAGAGAAGATCATATTGTGTAATCATGAGTGTTGTGTCATTCATGAAAAATTCGTTCAAAAGAACGGAATGGCTAAGAGAACGACATGAATGGATTAACTCCAAGACCTGCTTTGTTACTTTCTCAGTTCAGTTTGAGCTCAGCCACGAGCATGGCTCACTTGTGTACTGCATCCAGCAGGACGGGGCTCCGAAGCACTGTCTGATTCAGTGAACAAATCTATTGAACAAATTATTTTAATGAACAGATTCTAAAGATTCAGTACAGTCAACAGATCTGTTCTTCCCATCACTGGTAATCACACATTTTTTATTGTATAATACCGAGATTGAGTATTGTCAGTGCAAAAACAAAACTGAAACATTATTTTAGGTCATTTAATAAATGCTGAAACATTTAGTTATATTTCCATATACCAGTATATTGCTTTAGTGGATGAATCAGTTAAAAAAAAGAGGGAAAATCTTACAAAGATACTCATCTCTGCTGCTGGAGAAGATTGACATTTTGATGGAGTATTTAAAAAAGTTTGATAATCCAAAAACAAAGACAAGCAGAAGTGTGAATTCAAAGCAATAGAGTTTATTGGACTTCAGACGTTTTCTTCTTACTCCAGTTAAGTTTATTAGCAACAGATATAGCCTCTAGTGTTAGATTATTAAGTTTCTATTGACACAGAGTCAGAGGTGGATCAAATTACAGCTTCATACTGATCTGTTCACAATCTTACAGTTTGATGTAAGTTCAGTGTCTGATGCCCTCTGCTTTTTGTCTATGGTTCGAGGCCAAAATACATCCCCAATATGTTCTCTTGTCGAAAACCCTCCAGACCTCCGTGATCAGCTGGGAGCTCTCTGATATCGGTATCAGACTTGAAACAAGACAGGGTGAATCAGAAATTAGTTTTATGATTCATGTAAAGAGAGACAAAGCTTCCAGAAGATCTTACATTGACCTCTCTGTGGCTCCTGTTAAGTCAGCCTAAAAGCATTTACGTTCCTCCTCCATGTGTTATTAAAATTTCCAGCTGCTTACAATGACCCCTTACCCTCTCCCGTTTCTTTATTTTCATTTTTAAATGCCTTACAGCTCCTTGAATTAAATGGAGTTCAGTGTCTGCCCTGCTTCTCAACTTAGCTGCATTAATTTCACTCAAATTCAGACGGTGGGTCCCCGGCATTGCTTCACACTCAAAGCTTTGTTATGGAAACTGTTTTCCAGGGCCTACATTAGAATTGTGGTTGTGATATCTCTGATTAGTTCAAAAGTTTTGTAGCCTTTAAATCTGCACTACCTAAGTGAAAAGGTAAACTGAGTTGACTAACTAGATTCATCATTTATCTAAATGGTAAAAAATAAACCAGACAACACTTAACGCAATGTTTTCCTTGTTATGATATTATTTATTGCTGTGTTTGCTGATACTAACGATCTGGTTAATATCTGGTTAATGGTTCATATTTTAAACTTTTTAAACAAAGCACCCTCTGGTGACGGGCTGCAGTATAGGTCATAAATCCCGCCTCCTCCGGCAACCTTTATGGAGCTATGGACAAACTTTAGAAATTTATTACACAGAATATAATTTTTTCTCCCCCCTGGTTGTGATTTTGACATGTAGTTACTGTCAGACTGGTTTGTGCTCTAGTCCTCTTTTTTTCTGTGCAGCTCTATTTTCAAATGTTATTAGGGGGTTCATGTTTTCTATGACTGACACATGATACAGCCTATGGGTGTATGAAGATTGCATAGCTCACCTGGGGGATATGCTGTTTGAGCTGAGCGTCATCACAGTGATTCTCCCGCTAAATGCGTACAATGCTACTGCGCAACTGGTGGTTCCAGGAAGTGGAGAAAAAGCCTGGAAATACCAAGAGCACTTCAGCTTCAAATTTGTATAATGACGGAAGGCGGAGCCAAGTTGTCCATAGTATATACTATGTAGATAAAGTATATCTTGTACGTCCCTGCTCAAACTCTTACAGCACCTTTGAGGCTCCATTAAAGGGGACCTGCCATCAAAATTTAATACCCATTTCAATCATTTTTTCATAATCCTTGATGTCCTCTGATCATGTTTGCAACATAATTTAAAGTTATTTGATGGTTTGTTGGATCACTGCTGTCAAGCCTGCTGTGCTCCGATTGGCTCAGTAGTGGAGGTTCTGATTTTGGTTTATCCATTTTGCTAATGTGTGCTAAAGGCTAAAAACGGCAGGTATTAAACCATATATTTTTGACCCTGAGTCCGAAGAGGAGGTGGAAGTTGAAGAAGAAGCCGGAGAGCAAAAGAACTAATTTCGGTGCTCCAGCTGTGTTTTTTCATTCATTCTGCCCAGGTTTAAGTTCATTTTCCTGGCAGTGAACCCAAGGAAACACCAGTCGTTTGGAAGAGACCCATAGCGGATACAGTGGTAGCTTGGTCTCGCTCTGGCTGGAGAGTGATGATGACTGTGACTGGGTACGAGGATGAGTAGCCTAGCAAAAAACCGAACCGAAATAACTTTGGAGTATGAATCAGCCCTATCAGCAACCACCCCCCCAACCCCCAGGCCGATGAACGAGGCTACCCCCCCCCCCCCCCCCCACACACACACACACACACACACACACACACACACACACGCTGACCGCAGACGTCGTGGGTGCGGCTCACCAAGGGCGTACTCGTGCTCGCTTGACGTCAGAATGACTGGCTTTTTCAACTGGCCTGGTTAACCTGTTTTTTTTTTTCTTAATCTTTACAGAATGCAAACAACGTAAAGGTTTATTTTCACATTTACAACATAAGACGAACATAATATGGACCTAATATGACACACAAACATGCAAAAATTACATTTTTGGTGGCAGGTCCCCTTTCGGGAAATTTTCAGCCATAATAGCTAACCTTATTTCTAATAGCCACACAATCTTGATGTTTTTTACACGCAGAAACGTGCTGCACAGTCTCTGTTGTGCTCCCAAGGCTTTTAATGTACTCTGTCCCAAAAGCTGGTGCAGAAGTTGGTAAAAGAGCTTTTAGGTTTTCAGCACTCTCAGACTGGGATTTATTACGGAATGACAGAAACTCGAGAAGCCGTAGTCATGAAAGGTTTTTACATTTAAAGAGAAAGAATCTGAAGAAGACTCTTTCAGATGTGAGTGTTTTTAAATCACATAACTCCAGAGCAGTCTCTGAGATATTCTCGCTTATTACTGTTTATGGTAATGCTGACGGACTGTGACTTCCTCTAGGACCAGGTCTCTGAAAAAGACATTTTTTAATCTCAATGTGACTCACCAGGTAAATAAAGGTTATAAAAAATGGGTTCCCAGCGTGAGTGACCAGAGGGACATGCAGTTTAGATCTGTTGCTGTGACATCCAAATCATTTTTACGGCAATAAGTCGATACACACATAAGACGTGTGTGAGCAGAGGTATTGATTCAAACAGAAAACAAATGGCAGAGAGATATAAGCAGAATCTCCAAAATCAAGGAATCATAATGATGCCTATGTAGAAATACTACACTTCAGCTTTAAATAAAATACTCTAGTTTCTTCACAGAAAACTTGGTGAATATCACCAGCAGCAAAATCATTCTGCAGAGGCCACATCAGTGAAAAATAAACTTAACACCTCTTCTTTTAAAGCGTTTTTATCCTACATTTAGGTTCAATAAGAAAAAAAGAGAAAACGATTTGATTTAACTGTCTGATGGGGAGCAGTTCAGTCCTGAATGTCACAAAAAGTGGTTTGGTGAAGTTAAAATGGAGGATGCTACTTTGACCTTGTTTTTTTTTAGAAATCTTCTGTTTTGAAAACACAGTTTCACATAGAAATCAAGAGACTAATGTCCTAAAAAGTGTTTTGCAGTTTACTCAAGAAAAGAGCTCCTTTCATTGAGACAAAGCAAATCTGGACAACAACCTCTAATCCTAGAGGAAATCAGGAGGTGTAATCGTGGTTGCCGTGCTGGGACAAAGGTGAAGGTAAAGCTGAATGAAAGTAGGTGGAGATATAAACCCTTTCGTCCATCAGTCATCATGGAAAAACATCAGCTTTTTCTCTCCCACTTGAACTGAAAACCTTACAGACTTACTAGGATATATCCTCTTGCTGTAGTACCCTGAGCATTTTTTCACATTTCTAGTATCAATACATATATCATTGATTTTTCATTAATAATTTTAGTGTCCTCCTTTTGTGGCTTCTCATTGGTCCAGTTTGTTTGTTTTTTTCTGTTTCAATCAATAAGATGTGGTGAAATGCATGTAGTTGACTGAGTCTAATGATTTCCTGATCTGCATATTCACTGGATCTGAAGTCCTCCATCAGTCCATCATACCAGAGGGGTTAAAGGCCCCCAACTTTCATCCACTTTTGATTCTCATTAACCGCATCCCAGTGGTCAGATTAGATCAGATAAAACTTTAATGATCCCATGAGGGAAACTGATGAGGTGTCACTCTACAACTCTGAGAAAGTCAAACAGTTTCAAACCTTGGGCACTTAATAGGAGCCATCAGTAGGTCAGAAATCTGCCTTTCATTTGCAGACTCTTGTGTTTAAAAAAACATTATAGATACCTTGAACTCTGGTTCTGTCAAATGTTACTCACTAAAGAGGGATTAAGTGAATACACTTGCAGCACTTCTGCAAGATTTTGAATGAAATGACTTGACATTTCAGTAACATCTGAATGTTACACACAGCTGAGAGTGGGTAGCTAAATAAGATTTAGTTCTCCTGCAGCTCTGACCATCAGTTTGGAGCAACACTATCATAATGACCCGAATACTGGCCTATTAATGGGATTGTTTTTAAGGAAAAACTTTTTTGAAAGTCCTTTGTTTTCAATATCACATTTTTTTGTCTTTTTAACAGTTTGATGAAATAAATATGATCAGTATCTGTGAAAGAAACACAGGAGTACTGGTATGCTGAAAGAGCACAGATCCTCTGAAACTAGAACAAGCTGCAACGGATGAATCCCTTAACAAAACAAAACAACAACAACAACAACAAAAAAACACAAAACGAAACAAAAAAAAACAACATTTTTTTCTTTCATATTTCTGTCCTTTAGGCAAGCTGACAACATCAGTCTCTCACTGGACTTTTACAATAGTGTGCATTCAAATTACATCTCGGCCTCCAATCTTTGTTGGTCATACAATTAAACTCTCAACCTTGTGACTCCAAATTGCAGTCCTTTACTCCACCAGGCGGAAGGAGAAGATCCCAAAGGGAAATTCAGGGATCAGGTCTAACCAGAGCCCTCCCCTCAAACTGACCTGCATCAGTTTGCAGTTGTACTTCATTCAGAAATCCAGTGCCCTCCTCTCCTAGATGCTGCCTGGCAGGTCTTGCTCTTCAACCTTGAGACGATCTCCAAAAAGCTTTGGCAGAAAAAGAGAGAAGGGCTCTACCCTGAAGCTCAAACCCAAGGCCTCTAACTAACCCTCAGAGTTCTGAGATGAAAATCTCCAATTCATAGAAAAATAATGGAGATGCTTCGGTGCCTTTTTTTTTTTTCTTAAATTTGTCAAAAATAATCCTGTTAATTCAGAGCATCATATTTTTTCTCCTCAAGTAGTGCGGTACACTTTTAAAGACATCATTTGAGACTCTAAAAGAAAATAATAAATGAATGAAAAGAGGGTCTATAAGACAAACAAGAACAGGCTCACACCCTGTAAACCTCTGAAGTTCATATTATAACCTGAAAAAAACAGAAGTTTGAAGCACCATGTTATTATTATACGAGGTGCACTTCTGTGATGGTTAAAATATGTTTGTCATGTAACATTTATCCCTCAGTGCTGAAGTCTGCCTCTGAACCAAAGGCTGCCAGACACTCCGAACATTTTCTCTGAATCTGTAATCAGACTGTTGGCTCTGCTGCTTGAACACAAATACATGAAGAAGAGAAATACTTCTGGAGAAGTAAATGACCAACAAAGCACTGCTAAGGCATGAAGTACCTGGTATGTAAATAGTTCCACTTTAAGAGGTGCTCAGTGTTACAGTAAAAGGCTTCCTCCACATCTAGTGTTTGCTGCTGCCATCATAGATTGTAGGATTAATGGACCTAGCATCAGTCCCCCATTTATTATTATTTATCATAAGATACATCAAAACTTTTTTTATTATTTATCATTAATTTTTTCACTCATTATGAACAATTCACTGGGGGTTTTAGCATGTAATATCTTGAAATGAGACATTTTTCTAGACTTTTCAGGTGGATGGGGCTTGGATGAAGCCTAATACATCAATTTTCATGAGAAATAAGACAAAAACCCTGATGAGAATTCCAGTATTTTTTTTTCCCCAAAATGTCTGTCTTAAGTAGGTGTTTTCATATAATTAGGGTTGACTTACTGTGTATATTCATGACTTTGTTCCTAAAAAAAAGTTCTCTGAAAATCAAATGTGCATAGTTATTTGATAATTACTATTATGCATCCAAGTAGAAATGTACTCATATAAATATCCTCAACACAGACTAAACAGGCTGACATCAGAGAAGGTACATATAAAACTGTGTGTGTTTATTGCTCTGAATGATATTACCTCTTTGTTATCTCTATATTCGCTCCCTTTCAGGGCTGCAGCTGAAATATTACATCTGAAGCTGTCATATACACCATAAAAATAAATGAGAACAAGTCTTAAACATCCTAATGATGGGAAAGTGATATTTGCACAACAAATGTAAACATCTTTCATTTACCAGACAGGTTTTTCTCTGTTTTGTAAAAGGAGCTGTGTGGATTCTAGTTTAAATTATGAGTTTATATTTGTCACACATTATGAGTATCAAAGTTTACTTTGTGTTAATGATCTACTGACAGCAAACTAGTTCATGATAGGTCACTTGTATTGAACTCTTAGCTTCAGGGTGACTTATCTGGTGGATGATCAGCTTTGTGTTGTGATCAGTGACTGTTTGGAGGGACCTGCCTTGCCAGATAAGACACCTGATATGTTTTGAACCAGCTTGGGCCTGAGATTGGTCCCAGACCGTGTCACACTTCGTATTCTATTAATTACAATAAATCAAATATATTACAGACAAATTGAACCTCTGCTTTTCACAAGCACCTACAATATGACAGTTTCAGCTTCATACAAAGTAGTATACTGTTTTCCTTGTACCCCGTTTTTCCCAAAAATAAATCCACACTGATTCTGAAATAAAGCGGTCTGTCTCCACATCTGATTTAGTCAAATTGTTCTGGTAATGAAAATAAGGGACCCTAACACCCAGCTGTTTTCCCATCCCACCACCATCATGCTGTCTGTGTTAAAATGCTAAGCAGGAGTGACAGAGGCATCAATTTGTGTCCATTTAAATCATCATGGTCACTAGAGGCTTATTTGAAACTGATCTCTAAATTGATTGCAGCATGCCATTTTTCAGCATGTTCTCGCAGCCATATGCCGCTGTAACCTTTACCAGTGTGTGCCAGCAGCAGTGTTTATTACTCTGTTGGGAGATAAAATGATACAGATAGACACAAAATGAGCAAATTACCTGGAAATCTGTTCTCTGTCAATGTGTGATACGAGGTTATATATCAGATACGGTAAACTCAAACAGTGTGTGAGGTTAGCTAACACTGCATCATTCAAGACAGGAGATTCACACAGACCCTGACTGCACAGAGCCAGTCAGGGTCACTCATTCATTTAAAAAACTTTCTTACTATACTTGGTTATTTCATATTTTGCTGTCAGAGGTGATGATATATCATGCATGTTGAACCTGCCGTACTGCTGCTTCCCTAACAAATCTTCCCAGTTTCTCAGTTAACTTTATTTTTTAGTGATTATTATATTTTTTTCAGCAGAATTAGTTAGAGTTCATCATTTAAAGGTATTATAGGTATTTCTTTGTTTAGAATCTGTCCATGTTCCTTTGAGCAGGGTTGTTAATTAATACGATAAAGAATATTCAAAAAATTAAGCCTCTATGAAAGATCTGCAGCCTCTCAGTTTCTAACATTGTCATCCATGCAGTGATCTGAGTGGGTGTGGCTTATATGATAATTAGGCTCTATGCTTGTTGCCTAAGGGAGGAGAGTATAGGGATGTGGATAAATAAAGAGGCAGAAAATTTGTAGAAACTGCTACAGTATTGTGCCTGATTCACTCTCTTTCTTTATCTCCCTCTATCAGTCTCTCCTCTGTCCATCTCTCTCTTTCTCCATCTCTCTCTCTCTCCTCTCTATACCCAGCTCAGTTTTAGCTGATGACTGTCTAATATGAGTCTGGTTCAGCTTGAGGTTTCTGCCTGTTAAAGGAAGTTCTTCCTCTCTGCTGTAACTTGATAAATGCTGTAAAGTGTTTCACAATGTGGTTGAGGTTGTTAATGGAAGTTGGTCTGGTCTTACAGGGTGGGACTCAGCCTGATCCCATCTTGATAAGGTCTGGTCTAGATCAGCTGTTTTTGATAAGTGTCTTGTAAAAATACTTGGTGCTATATAAATAGCAACTGATTGATTGAGCGACTTTATATTTATTCATGACAGTGTGTGTGTGTGTGTGCGTGCGTGCGTGCGTGCGTGCGTGTCTGTCTGTCTGTCTGCCTGTCTGTGTGCCTGTCTTTCTGTCTGTGTGTCTGTCTGTGAAAACAGCATACATCACAATTTAGAGCAAATGCATCACAAGCCCCTGATCAATATCCAGGATCAAAGAGCAGACTGCATCTACATGCTAACTGGAAAACCAGACACAACATCCAGGCGAGGAGCTGGGTCGATCTCTTGAGCTAAAATGACATGAATCTGTCATCTAAACCACAAGAGGTTTTTGTAAAGTTAGAACTTACAATAATACCTTTGCAGCAGAATTCTCAAATATCTGATCTAAACTTGTTGTGAAAGGTCTAATAGTGCCCTATTAATCCTACTCGAAACCTTCCATCTGAGCTGATACACTGACAGAGCATAAGGTTTGTTTTCAAGTAAACACAGGGTCACAAAACTTTCATAAAATTACTGCAAGAGGTCAATTTTCTCAGAAGACTGAATATTGAAAAACACAGTAAATGCCCAGCAACACCACATAGAGCAGCCAAATCAAAGCAGGGCCTTGTTGTCCATTAGGGGCCGGCACAGGAACATAAAACAATAGTGCACTGCTGCAATATTAAACAACCACTTTCCTTTAAGCGCGACGTACTCATGCGTATCAGAGCATCTGGCCTCTCAAGGTGAGAGGAAACTGGTCTGTCACTTGTTGTGAAAAACACACTTTCCAACTGCAAGCACACATTATGCTGTTTGTCTTGTCTGATTGGAAAGAGATCCTGCTGTTTTCAGCCTCATGCAAGAAAAAAATAGAGGTATGAATATTTTATGGTGTTTTGAGTCGAAGGAAATTCAGCTTGAAGTCGTTAAATGTTCTAAGTTAGGGGTCTCGTGTAGCATTAAGCACTCAGCCCTTCAAAATAAAAGGACATTTAGCTCTCTATAAAATTTGTCAAAATGTTGTTAGCTTGTCCAGTTGCATTTTGATTTACATACACCTGATTCCAAACACGACTAGAAAAGCACTCGGAGAGCGCAGACCTCCGCCAAGCAGCTCATGTCCCCCCTTATATTGTGATTCACACCAAAATTTTACTGTTACGTGTCTTTTATTAACTTTTATTTGTGTTTCAACTGGTATGTTCACTGTTCATAATGTTTCTCAAACAACAAAGCTCAAAGGGGGGGATGAACTTCGCCAGTTCATCGCAGGGCTGACATATGAAGACGAACAACGATCCACGCTCACATTCACCTATGGGCAATTTGGAAGTGCTTAATTAAACTAACCCCACTTAGGCATGTTTTTGGGATGTGGGAGGAAACCGGAGTACCTGGAGTAAACCAACGCAGACACAGGGAGAACATGCAAACTCCACACAGAAATGCCCTGACCCAGATTCGAACCCAGGACTTTCTTGCTGTGAGGCGACAGTGCTAACCACTACACCACTTTGCCGCCCATCTACACTACTGTGCCGCCCATTGGTTATCTTTCAGCATTGAAAATTCCAACGACCCCCCTATTTTTGTATGTTCTGGATCACAGTATCCGGAATTTTGTCTGGATCAGGATCAACCTTTGACATCTCATAAAACTCATTGAGATACTGTTGTGTAATTTTTTACTAAAGACTCAGGCCATTTTTATAGAGTTAAATGCAAAAATTCCAAAATTTGCCCTGTCTCACAATGATAAAGAATCCTTAAAAAAATTCCTGGATCCAGAAGGCGATCCGGATCAGCACCAAAATGTAACAGGATCCTCCTGGGGCTGAGACACACCTCTGGTGAAAATTTCAGGTCAATCCGTCTGTAACTTTCTCCGTAAAGTTGTTCACAGACAAACAAACAAACAAACCAATGCTACCAAAAACATAACCTCCTTGGCGGAGGTAACAACACTGCTTATTACTGTGAGTCTACTGCACCAACAACTGTCAACAGGTTGTAAACAGCCTGGACTTACCCTACCAGCTCGAAGTATACTGTGGAAGCTCTACTGGAGACACTTGGACCACAAAAATCTGTGTTTACAGACATTCATCTGCTTTGAGACTTCACTTGTGATTGGTTCAGGAAACTGAAACCAAAGTTTAAACAGGCTGACATCACACCTATAATCAGATGTATTTTTGCACGCATTTTAGACAGTGACTGCAGTGATCATATGATGTTGTCTTGAAACTTGTCAGGTTTAAGTTCCTATAAATTTTCATGTGTGAAGCAATATTTTTTCCTGGGTCTGTGTCTGGTCATTTTCTGTATTTGTTCAAAAATGAGTTCCCTTGCCTTCAGTCCAAGTCCACCGTATGTGTTTGGGTAACCCAGGCCGTTCATCACACTTTCCTTTCTTTGGGCCTGTGCTGGTAAGTCTCATTTCCCATCTTGCTGACCTACTGTGGGATTTACAACTCTGCATTTTTCTGATGTGGGCTACCGATGTGGAGCCCTTGCGAGTAAGTCTCGCTCAGTGCCACTGCTTACATCCCACACCTATCACATCATCACCTGTCCTATGTTGCGTTCACCTTTACTGGCCACAGCTATTTGTGTTTCCCCAATGTTCATCACATACAGTCTGCAATCATGGCTCCACTCACTTCACCCTCCTTGTGACAGCTGCACCCGCCTCACTGAGAAAGTTACTGAGCTTGAAGAAAGCATTTCCAACTTGTATCAGAGCCGCGAGGCTGAGCTTTTAATAGACACAATCACATTCGATCCACTGGGACCCGAAGCCACTGCTCCTGCCGCTGCCACTTCTCCTTCGGACATCAACCTCCACAACCACTGGATGAGCCAAGGTGCCTTACATCCACTTGGAAAACAGATTTTCTCCTCTGGACCAAGATGATTCTACTCCTCCCACAAAGGAACCCCGACCCTCTCCCCCAGCTCTGCCGCTTCCGTCTTCTCTGGCTCCACACCCACTAAGCAGCTCCAAGCCGTTGTGTACACCTGCGGCGTGGGTCTCAAACACCTGAGGCAAATGCAACACTGAAGCCCGCGTCCCAGATGGAGCTTTAACAGCCCTCTGTGCCATCGACCACACGACATCCAGGCTCATCCCTCTCTGGTCCGGCGCAAGTGGCTCAATACCCCGTGAAGCGGAGCCACAAAGAGGTGACGTATGTCACATTTGAGAGTGGTGGTAGCATTGACTTTGCAGAGTTCACAACAACCTTGTTTCTCACATATCACTGGCCAGCGTGCAATGTGGTCAGTGCAAACGTCATCTGGAATACCAGTACGGACTCTCTTGGTTGGTAATGTTGGTGGAGATTGGCTGTTAAATAATGTGCGCCCCCTTTATGAATGCAGGAGAATCAGGCTTGTGGCAACCTCTGCTTGGAAGCTTCTTTGTTTCAGTGGCCTTTTGACACAGAGTAGTTTGTAGTTGCAGGGGTAAAGCAACCATGCATTGACTAGGCCTAACATGATGGTTTGCCACCTCTGTGATCTCATGTGGTACTTGCCACTTGTGGATGCATGCATCAAGGAGGACCATGCCCCTCATGAATCTGTTGTAGTTTTTCACAATGTGTGGCCTGCTGACCCCCACAAATGCTTTGTCTGATTTGCTCCAGCATCAAGCTTTGCACAGTAGGATGAGAACAAGGTGACAGATTTGGTATTTTGCTACTTCACAATGGCCACCTTTTCCCCCTTCTCCACCCTTGCATCAACGGATCCTCTGCCTCTCTAATCAAAATTTTTTTCATCCTTAAGTTGACAACCAGTGTTCCTATGAAGTAGATCTTTCGCTAAAGAAGGTTAAGCAGCTCAACCTTCCTTCTTGAATTATATCAAGTTATATCTTGAATTATATCAAGCTTTCAAAAAAATGTATTAAGAACAGGTCTAATGTATGAAATAACATGTCATTTAAACAAAATCGTCATTATTGGGGTTGAAACATGCCTTTGTCACACAAACACAACTTTCCAAAAGAGGCTGGATTTGCCTCATGAGTTAACCTGGTGCACAGCCAGATTGGAAATGAGGTCACTGGTACACTAGTTGAGGCACAGTCACATGACTGCACCAGGATGTAAAGTAGATGTCACTTAGGGACTTTATATGTAAAAAATACAGATTTAAGCAATTTGAAGACCTACCCTCAATGTTTAAAGGGGCGGTGACACCTGTGTCACAGTGGGTCCTTATGGGGCAATAATAACTGTTTACTGTCCACCAAAATCCAAATGTGGATTTCTGGGAGATTTTTCCCAACTATTATTTAAGGTCTTTATGACCGTCTTATTATTTCTGGTGAGTTTAATATTCACATTGACATTGAAACTGATCCAGAAACCATAAGCTTTACTAGTCTACTGGAGGCATTTGACCTCTCTCAACATCTCCGTGCACCCACCCACAACAAAGGCCATACTGTTGATCTTGTCATCTCAAAAGGACTTAACATTACTATGCCTCTTGTTTTGGATGTAGCTTTTTCTGATCACTGTTGCATCTACTTTGATGTTTCTGCTTTCCCTATACAACGTAATAGCTCTCGATTACTCAAAAAACGCATAATTAATGACAATACTATTGAAAGGTTCAAAATGAGTGTAAATGAGTCGTCTTTGTCCATGATAACCTCACCTGGGGACCTTGCGGACAACTTCAACTCAAAAATACAGAGTATATTTAACAAAACTGCACCACTCAAAACTAAATATGTAGAAAAACAAAAGGCTCCCTGGTGAAATGGAGTGGACGTCAGATGCTTAAAGAGAGAAAGAGAAAAGAGAAAGTGTTTTCAGGCAGAGTGACAGTGGAGACAAACAAGACTTCAGGTTCACAATGACATTTATAAATAAACTGATAAACTGATCAAATACAACAAAGCAATTAAACAAGCTAGACAATCATTCTTTTCTAAAATCATCAATCAAAATATTAATAATAGTAAAGTGCTTTTCTCCACTGTTGACAGACTTGTTAACCCACCATCCACCATTCCTTCAGAATTGCTGTCCTCAGAAAAGTGTGATCGATTTGCTTTGTTCTTTAATAACAAATCATTACTATTAGACAAAACATTAGTGCCCAAAAATCTACAACTGAACTTGCCCTTACTTTCTCCAGGAACCCCACCTGTGTCATGTCTCACTTTAACTGTTCAGATCTGACTGAACTTGAAAATATTGTTGGTCAGCTCAGGTCCTCTACCTGCTGCCTGGATCCTCTCCCAACTGCATTTTTCAAAACTGTCTTTAACTGCCTAGCACCAGAGGTTCTAGGTATCATTAACTGGTCTCTTCAGTCAGGTACATTTCCCACATCACTTAAAACAGCTGTCATCAAACCACTTCTGAAAAAGAACAATCTGGATCAAAGTGTCATTGCAAATTACAGGCCGATCTCCACCTTACCGTTCCTCAGTAAAATACTTGAAAAAACAGTTTATAGTCAGCTCAAAAACTATCTCACTTCAAATAGCCTTCAAGATACTACAGTCTGGTTTTTGTCCCCACCATAGCACAGAAACAGCACTTACTAAAGTTTTGACATATAAATACATAGACTTCAAAAAAATTTCCATTCTTGTTCTGCTTGATCTTGGTTCTGCGCTTGACACCATTGACCACAATTTTACTGAAATTTTACTGGAAAGGCTTAAAAGGTGGGTTGGGTTGTCCTGCCCAGTTCTTAACTGGTTCAGAACCTACCTTTACGACAGGCAGTCTTATGTCTCCATCAGTGATTTAACTCCAGCAAAATTAGCATTACATGCGGGGTACCCCAAGGGTCAATTCTGGGACCACTGCTGTTCAATCTCGACATGCTTCCACTCTCACATGTCATACACAAACATAATCTCAGTTACCATAATTATGCAGATGATTCGCAACTTTAAATTTCACTACACCCAGATGACCTATCACCCATCATATCCCTCACTCAGTGTATCAAAGACATTAATCAATGGATGTCAGAAATTTTTTTACAACTAAACAAAGACAAAACTGAAATTCTCATCTTTGGTGCAGAGGCTCAGAGACAGAACATTGCAGCACATCTCAGCTCTCTCTCTCTTGACAGCAAAACTGGAGCAAGGAATCTGGGTGTAATTATCAACAGCAATCTTAAAATTCAGAAGTCATATCAACCACATTACAAGCTCATCCTTCTATCATCTCAAAAATATCTCCAAACTGAGGGGCTTTCTGTCAAAATCAGACTTTGAATACTTGATTTCGGGATTAATTTTTCTGAGGTTACAATTAATTAAAAATGCAGCTGCATGTATTCTCACTGGTACCCAAAAATTTCAACACATCACACCCATTCTCAAATCTTTACATTGAATACCCCTTAGAACAAGATTTGATTTTAAAATGCTACTCCTGGTTTACAAAGCACTACATGGCCTTGCACCTCAGTACATCACAGATATGCTCATCACCTACACCCCAGCAAGAACACTTAGGTCAACAGGCAATGGCAACCTACTCATCCCTCGCACCAGATCCAAAGAAGGGGAGGCAGCTTTTAGTGTTTGTGTCCCACAAAAATGGAACACCCTGCCTGACACAGATAGACACATCAGTAGCCATCTTTAAAAACAGATTAAAAACTTCTTTTTCCATAGCATTCTGTTAAACTGCGCGTTTATGTGTGTGCATGTGCATGTCTCCATGTGCGTGCACATGTACGAGTTTAAGTGTGCATGTGATGAAGTTGTTTACTTGCACTTACACTCTTAAATTCATTTCTTATTGATCTTTATTTAATTTTCTTTTCAACTATGTATACCTGTTGTGAAGCACATTAAGTCTGCCTTGTGCAAGAAATGCACTTTATAAATAAAGTTGAATTGAATTGAATTGACTCGCCTCAGACTCCAAACTGAGTTTACTGGGACGTGTGTGTTTGTCTTCATGTTTTCTGCAGATTTAGCATGTTTGAGCAGAATCTAGAGAGAAAACCAGGAACAGCTCCTGGGATCAACTGATATTTCTGGATCCTGTCATCACATATAAACTACTCCAGCCCCGCATCTACAAATTGTGTTCATGTGACAGGCGCACACAACTTACGATTACTGTCAAGCAACAGGGAGAAATTTCTTTAGAGTCAAGGAAAAACATAAAACATAGAAAACACATACACAGAAGTTTTCACAAGGCCATTCTACTGTTCCATTGTTAATTGTATGTTACTGTATGTTATTTTTTTTAGATTTTAACTTGAGTAATGACTTGTGTTATGAATGAGTTTTTCAATCTGTTTAATATAGCCTTTGGCAAACAGTCTCCTGCCAGAAGGTAGGAGCTCAAACTCAGCATAGAGAGGATGTTCAGAAAACTGTATGATGTTCTGAGGGTTAGACTTTACCCGTCCCGCAAAGGGTTGTAGGCGGATCAGGTAGTATAACACCAATAATTTTGCTGGCAACTTTTAACAATATGTTTCAGCCTCTTTTTTGAGAGACTCCCAAACCAGGAGATGATGGCAAAGGTAAGGATAGATTCAACCATGGAATAATAAAACCCTGACATCAGTTTGCTGTACACGCCAAACAGGTTGAGCATCCGGAGGAAGCGCAGTCGCTGCTGTGATTTTTTTGTACACAATGTCAGTGTTTTCATTAAAAGACAGCTTGTTGTAAACGATCACACCAAGATACAAGGATGCAACGCGCTCCACAGCTTCCCCCTTAATTACTGTTAAAAGTGGTGGGTTTGAATTCTTAAAGACTATGCACATGTCCTTAGTTTTTGTCACATTTACATAAAAAAAAAGGAATTGTCATACCAATGAATAAAATCATCCACCACTGGTCCAGGAGCTGAGTCCTCCCCTCTAACAGACTCACTATGACTGTCATCATCAAACTTTATGAGAACATGTCTGTCTGGATGTGAGCTTCTGCAGTCATCAGTGTTAAGGATAGATAAAATGGGTGAGAGGACACAACCCTGTGGAGAACCAGTGGAGGACAGAAGGACATCAGACAGAGCAATGTTCACTCTGACACACTGTGATCTGTCTGTTTAAAAATTTAAAAATCCATCCAACAATATCAGGGCACAGGTTCAAAATTTGAGAATGATTTAGAGGCTACAATACAGGGCTGTATTAAAAGCAGAGGTAAAATCTAAGAACAGTAAATGTGCATGAGTGGCCTTCAAGGTGTTTAAAAACAAGGTTGAGAAGGGTTAAGACTGAATGATCGTGCTCTTTTACTCCTTTATGCAAATTAAAAGGAGTCTAAATTGTTCTCCACAGCCTCCACCAACCCTCTCTTGATGATCTCTTCAAAGACCTTCATAACCAACAAGGTCAGGGGCTGTAATCACTGATGGTCTCAGTCCTGTTTTCAGCAGAATGGTCCTATTAGTGGACCAGCTCTTCAGATCCAATCATCAGAGCTGTGTACTGAGTATGAAGACAGCTTTCAGCAGCTCCCTCACAGTTATTTACACTATATGATTGCAGCACATTCATTCAAGATTTTTTTTGTGCACCTGGACATACGTGTAGCCCTGGAGCGCATCCTCAGTGCTCTAAATCAGAATGTTCAAACATGTTGAATGTGAAATTAATTCCTAACCACATGCCCGAGGAGAGGCTTGAAGGGGTTTTCAGAAAACTACCTTTTTATGATCAGTCCCACAGAATCCATTTTTTATCAGTTTGTTTTTCTTGAATACAGCACGTCTCTGGAGGAGAGCCTCTGATGTGTTACTGATAAATGTTTAATGAGATTTGTTGTAAAAAATGCACACAATTTCAGACAGTCCTCTGACACAAAAAGTGGAAACAGTGCATGAAACCATCATTCATTCAGCAAACAGCCCATTTCACATTGAAGGAGAAGTTTGGGCTCTTTATTTGAAAAAGTTGAGGATTAGCTCTTTGGATTATGTGTATTATCCAGATGTGACTGGATGGACAAATCGAAAAGGGCGAGACTGTTATTTTAATTTCTTCTGTCAAAATCTGAAAAAAAAAAAAAAAAAACAAACGACAGGTTCTAGTCTTTCTTTCAAAGCTCCTGATACTGAGTCTTGTCTGCTGTTGTCAGATCCATATCCACTGATTTTAACCAGAGATATTTTATTTAATTATAAAAAGAAAAGACTTGAAAACACTGAACAAGGTATGTGTCCATGTCTGAACTACTTTAGCTCACTTTCTGACATTTGGTAGTACAGGAATAACTACCAGTAGATTCATTAATAAATGGAAAGGAAAAGCTTACAAAATATTAATGATCATCAACAAGTTCTGACAAAACCATCCTGCACCAGTTTCACATTTGTCACAAGTGAATTATGGTTGCATGGTTGGGCCAAAACTGATGGGACAATTTATTAGTTCAAACCTGATGTAATTAAGCGTTTCAAACACAAAAACACCTCGTTGATTTCTGTCACTGCACTCTCAGCACTTCCTGATGATTTGTGTTTTTGAGTCCATGTAGGCAAGTGTAACTCAGATATTTTATATACTTTCATATTATAACACAGTGTTGTGGTTCAATCAGCAGCATGAGAGGATGCACCTGCAGCTTCTCTCTTTCAGACACAGTTGTGAACACAGATGCTGAAGTCATAAATCTGAAGTGTTAATCAGCTCAAGACCGTCTACAATTAAAGCCACAGTCAGATAAACACTGGCTTCTCTGGTGGTCCATAAGAATATGTGATTATTCGTCTCTATTTACAGATAAAGTACCTGTGAGTGAGAGGTGGTATTGATGTGTGAGCACGCTTACTGATGTACGGAGCACCGGCACAGAGCAGCGTGTGGGCGGCGAGTTTAATTTGTGTTGAGGGACCGATAAGTTCTGGGGAAGCAGCGGATCAAAAGGATCTGACAGCTCCTGAAACTCATCTGTGGGTTGGCTGAGAGTTTGCCGCTGCCGGACCCAGCCCCAGAAACCTCATATTTGTCGTGCGGCCCGGACCAAAAACCCGGCAGATCGAGAGTTCAATTTAGCAGGACATCATTTCGTAAAATTTGTCATCGCTCATGGTTCAATCAGTTCAGTTGTCTGCTGTTAGTCCTGCCAGCAATCATGGCCAAGCCTCCCCTGAGAAGTGCAGAGTTCCTGGCGAGTTTCATAAAAATAGCCCGGGACATTTCTGTTATCTCTGGGATTTCTGCTGATTTAAGCTGTTCTGCTCCCACTTCACCACGCACGCCGGAGGAGATTACATCCAGTACAAAGTCGACCACCTTTTCCCAGGATGCTTCACCGCACAAATCGCCCCAAAAGGTCATCGATACACACTTCAGCTGCCATCAGCACAGCAGCCACTTGGGTTTTACCAATTATGAATGTGAGTGAAATCTTCTGGAGGACTGAGTGACTGAAGGGTAAAACTCTGCTTGAGTGACATTTCTCAAAGGACAATCACACTTCTACTTTTTCTTAGGAGATTGAAATAGTTCAACGAATCGATTTAATCCCATCAGCCTCCACAGGAGACGACTGTCCTGAATGGAGGAGCATTTACAGGCACTCCAAACCCTGAGAGTATTTTTTTCTTTATGGTTTTACAATTAAACGCTGTACTGTCCCCATCTGACTCCTCTCTTTTTTAATCATCATATGTACCAACAATTGTCTCCAATATGATGTTTTATGAGTTACTCTACCCACTGAGAGCCTCGTTAGCACTGTGGCCCTGGTCTTTTCAAATTCAGAGACAAAAACAAAACATTTGATGACAGTTTTTTTCTTTCTTTTTTTTTTTTCAATTATTATTTTTTTTTCTAGTTTCTAATAATATTTTGAATAAATGTTTACATGCCATTCATGTAAGCCTCCTACTTCAATACAGAACTGTGGTCTGAGGCTTCAAAATATTAACCTCAGAGTTAAAGTAGGGGAGACCAGGGCTTGTTGTCACACTTTTTACACTTTTATATATTTCTTGGAATCAATACATCATATGTAAACAAAATGTGTACGAGATGAAAAACCAAAGTCTCAGGTATATATTTTATATTCATGTCATTTCATATCTTGTGTCAGTGCAGAGTTATAAGCATTTAAATGGAGAAATAAAACAAAGAAAAAATTACTCTTGTTCTCATTTTTTCCATGAAAGTGAACATCAAAGTTAGGCACAGAAAATGTTTATCATTGAGCTAAAGAAAGTCGTTGAACATAGCCATTAAACAAATGTTAATTTTAAATATTACGCAACATGCACTGTAGTTTGGAGTGCTATTTGACTGTATTTCAGCTGGGGTGAATGTTTTTGCAGTACTGAGCCAAGGTATGGTAGTTGAAAGTCCTTTATTGTACTCCAGATTAATTTATTAGCCAGGGTCACCAGCCTGACTGCCCTCAGCATCACGTCAGGAACTGCACTGACATGTTCTGTTTTCCTTTTGTAATTCCTGACCATGTCTTCTCACTTTCTCCTCTCCTTTAAACCACTCTTTTCTCTGTAAAAATAAAGTCAAAATTTCAATTTGACAACTGCTGATAAACAGACTCTCTATGTTAATTTTAATCCCTTTTAAACATGTGACAACTAACCCCAAAATGACTGAGACATGTTGCCCTAAACTACCATGTCTGCTAATTAAAGCTCTAGCTTAAAGTTAGCTTAAAAAAAAAAAATGACTGAGCTATGACTGGATTTTTATCTAGAAGAAGCTTATTTTAAAATATATTAAGGTTTTTTTTTTGTTTTGTTTTTTTTTACTTTGGGTTGTGCAAAATGGTTAATGGAACTCATCTCAGCTCACAATGGCCCTAATTTATTAATCTTGCGCAGATCTGAGCTCGGGATTCATCCTACCATAGAACAAACGTGAGATCTATTAAAGGGTTTGTATCTGACCAATCCCAGCGTACATATGATCGGGTCTTGATAAATGTGGCGGCTGAAATCGACTGTCATCAACATGTCACGCCCTATTCACTAAGGACATAACAAATGTATTTTATTTTATTTACGTCCTAATCTTTAATGAAATCTGGCTGATTGTGCTTAATGACAGGTTTGAGGTTTGTTTATTAATTATTTTGAGACAGACATTTGCTGCACCGCAGATCCACACTGACTCAAACTTGCGTACATGATGTCAGACCTGTCGTGAGATTTGGTCGTAGCGTACGCTCACGTGCAGATTGATAAACGCCGATCCTCACGTCAAAATTTTCGTACGCAAGGTGTACGCAAGTTTTCTGTCATACACCAGTTTGATAAATGAGGGCCATTGTGCTCTTCTCTACTCAGACAGGACATGACCCCTGACCATGTAAAGGAAGAAAACTAGTATTCTACTTTTTAGTTGCACACTCTGGTGGCAAAGATAATTGCAATGTGACAACTTACCCATGTCACAACCAGCTCCAGTCTCCCCTACAACAGATTTAGTGAATGATTTAGATGACAAAGGTTTGAAATAGGAACCACACTTGGGTAAATTTCTAATTTTTCAGTTATTAATATCTGGTACATTTCACTCTTTAAAGACAGTCACGGAGGAATTAAATATATTTTTTAATTATTTTTAATTAATTATTAACAGTGTTTATGGAAGCAATTGTGACTCATATCTCAAATTCAAAAGCATTAGCAGAAATGCTTTTTCATTTCAAAGTCATGGCTTCACTATTTGACTCAAAAATAAAAATAAAAAGCAATATTCCAAAAATGCATTTTCATTTTCTTCTTCAAGACTGCTCATTTTGTGACTAAATTAAAAAGAAAAAACAAACTTAGAAATGTTTTTTCGTTTTCGTGCCCGCCCCGCAAAAAGTGTCTCATAATTCAATCTGAGTTCACAATCTCAAGTGGCGCTGGAAAGTGACGTCATGGACCCCACTCGTTCTGGCCCCTTCTGGACAATAGGGGGCAGTGAATCTGTGTATCATTGAATGAAATCAAACCGCTGATCGCGGCTATCCGTTTTAGCAGACTAACGGACTTCATACTCCTCATTGTTCTCATCACTGATCGATGGATTTGGGACTAACCTGTGACAACCTGTACTCTAATACAGGGGTGAAAGTTGGATGAGGTTCTTACTTGCTTTGTACAAGAGGAGCACACCCAAGTTCGACAAGGTGCCGACTAAGGATCATTTGAACAAGAACAATAAAGAAAGTTGCACACTCTTATCTCCTCTGCAGTTTTATTACCTTACCGTTTCAGATACTGTACCCCTGAAATAAACTTTGCAACAACATACACAAAATTCAACATCGAGGCATACTGCTGCAGTGTTCGAGCAGTGAGCTGCACAGAAGCAAGCTAACAGCATACAGTACAACAAATAAGAATAAATATATTCTCATTTATGGAGATGGGATACTTGAATACATTGTGCAACAGAAGCCTGCAGATGACTTTGAAATTAAAATATTTTTAGTCCACTGAAGATAAAATGTGGAGAGTCCACGTCTCCATGCTGTAAGTGAGTGAGTAAAAGGACCAGCACACCTGACACACCGCTGACATCTGCATACAGTCACAGGTTAACACGGACAGAGACTGCAGTGATTCTCTCTCCGTGCCATGTAATTTTTAAGGCATCTCTATGACCATTTTGTCTGTTTCTCACTGTGTTTATGGCCCTTTATTTGCAAAATATCCCAAATCCATCGATCATTGATGAGAACAATGAGGAGTATAAAGTCTGTTAGTCCCTGAATCAGATAGCCGGGATCCGCGGTTTGATTTCATTCACGCTGACTGTGATCAGTACGAGAGGTGACAGCGGACGCTTTTCCACATTAAAGAAGGAAATATTTGTAATATATCTTCGTTAACACCAAGTGTTTCGTTTCTACTTATTTGAAGTGTGGATCAAAGTTGTGGAGACGTCCACACAAACATTGAATACAACCAACAAGCGAGGTGTACAGGCTGTGTTAATTACATTGAATATCAACTGAACGAATGGTACACGCATTCACTGCCCCCTATCATCCAGAAGGGGCCAGAACGAGTGGGGTCCGTGACGTCACTTTCCGGCGCCACTTGAGATTGCGAACTCAGATTGAATTATGAGACACTTTTAGCGGGGCGAGCACAAAAACGAAAAAGGATTTCTGAGTTTGGTTTTTCTTTTTAATTTAGTCACAGAATGGGTAGTCTTGAAGAGAAAATGAAACTGCATTTTGGAATATTGCTTTTTATTTTTATTCAAAAGTTTTATTATTTATTATTTATTTATTTATTATTAGTCAAATAGTGCAGCCATGACGCTGAAATGAAAAGGCATTTCTGCTAATGCTTTTGAATTTTCGAATTTGACATTCCAAATTGAATTTTGTTGGCTTTTTGCCGGTGAATGTTTTGAAAATTAAATGTTAAATGTGATTTGCTTTTGCTTTTTAATTTAGTCACAAAATGAGCAGTCTTGAAGAAGAAAATGAAAATGCATTTTGGAATATTGCTTTTTATTTTTATTTTTGAGTCAAATAGTGCAGTCATGACTTTGAAATGAAAAAGCATTATCAAACTTTGCGTCGATAACAGTCCCCAGAACACTTTTCCACTTTGCATCAGTCCATCTTAGATGAGCTAGAGGCCCAGGCACAGTGGTCTTCTGAAGTGTTTCTGAGCCCATGTGGTGATATCCTTTACACATTGATGTCAATTTTTGATACAGTGCCGCCTGAGGGATCAAAGGTCACAGGCATTCAATGTTGGTTTCCGGCCGTGCCGATTACGTGCAGTGATTTCTCCAGATCCTCCGAACCTTTTGATGATACTATGGACCGTAGATGTTGAAATCCCTAAATTCTTTGAAATCGTACTTTAAGAAATGTTGTTCTTAAACTGTTCGACCATTTGCTCACACAGTTGTTCACAAAGTGATGAACCTCGCCCCATCCCTGCTTGTGAATGACTAAGAATTTTTGAGGAAGCTGATTTTATGTTTATCACAATTTCCCAACTTCAATGGAATTGGGTTTTGTATAAATAAATATTTATATATATATATATACAGTATATATATGTGTGTGTGTGTGTGTGTGTGTGTGTGTGTGTGTGTGTGTGTGTGTGTGTGTGTGTGTGTGTGTGTGTGTGTTGCCCCTTTAAGGGAGCAGGGGGATTGTTAACTCTGCTGTGCTGTATGTCTCTTCAGACCTGCAGTAGTTTCTGTCCACAGACATGCAGCTTGAAGTTGTCATTGGTTTTTTGCTCATTTACTTTTTCTTAGTTGTACCCTGGAATGCCAATGTCTGTGAGTAGTGGTTGATATTGTGTTGAACTTAGCAGTAAAAATTAAAAAAAACAGTTCATAATTCATGTGAGAAAACTTTAAAAATGGAGTGATGCCAGCGCGCTAGCCTTTTAATGGCATTTCCAATGTAACGTACAGATTTGTTGTTGGATCATTGTTTTTATCACTAAAATGCCATAATGACGCCTTATAACACTCAGTGCCAAGCAGATAAAAAGACTGCTGTCTTCTACCTTAAAAAAAACGAATCTTTCATATTCTCACATTAAACCTGCAGGAGAGCGTTTCAGAAAGTGCAGCCTCACAGAAACCTGTGTAAGAGGATTTCTTCAAGTGTTTCTGCAGGGTCATATTTCTTAATGCCTCTTTAAAGTGAATATTATAATTTTGCTTTTACACTCTGGAGCGACCTGCTTTGCATATTTGCTGCTGATAAATGCCACACTTTAAATGATGCCTGGTAATGTGTTTTGTCTGAGCTTTGCCTTGATTGTTTGTTTCTGCAGCCAGCAATTTTAAAAAGGTGTAAGTGCTGCATGAAAAACACTATTTTTATCATACTCCGCTCGCCTCTGTGGTTGTTGCTGATCAATATGACAGCAACACAAGTGGATGATTGACTCGTGAGCTGGGTGTGTGAGAGATAAATGACTTCATCTTCCTTTCACTCACCCTGTCACTGATGGGGAAAAGAAAAGATGCTTTCAATAAGACCATGTGTGTGTCAACACATGATTATAATGCTTCCTTTGTGAAACTGGATGATTTGCCACCTCTGAGAACATCTTGTATTTTGATAGAGACCTCGGTGAGATATTTGATATTCAGTGTGGCTTACAAATACCTGCCAGTCAAAACAAAGCAGAGGGAAATCACAGGTGGGGAGGATTGGAAAACAGCTGGTCTCTCTTCTGCAGCGCAAGAGATTGTAGGCATTGTGTGCATGTGTGAGTGATGATGAGCACAAAAAAAATAAAATAAAAACAGAGATTGTGTCTGTTTTAGCACTGACGCACAGTAGCTTGAGGTTTGAACTGAAATGTTGTTGATTCAAACTGATCTCTGTAGAGGAGTACTTGGCATTGGACCATTAAATTTGGAAGTAAACTTCTGCAAAATGCATCCAGGATAAATGAAGACACAGCATTTAGATACATTTTTCGCCCTAAATTATATACATATATATATATATATATATATAAATTTACATCCTACAATTTTGTTTTCAGCATCTGTTGTGTTTTCTGCAGCCGAGTATACACAAGTTTCCTCACCTATTGTTTAGAGGTCATCATCTCTTTCACATCTAGAGCCTGCACAGCTCATCACACCATGGTTCTTCCTGTTCTCATCCGGAGAGATCCTGCAGTTAGTCAGCGCAGTACACATGACTGTGATCCAATTTCTCAGTGAAGACAAAATCTTTGTTTTTGCATTGTCTGATCCCTAGTGTCGTGAGTTTCTTACTGCTGTGTTTTTAAAATATGGTTTTATGTCTTTATCTAGTGTAAACTACCTAAATAATTTAGCACCACTGCACATCAGCAAGCCAGAGAAATGCTTCAAGCCTGCCTTTCCTAGCCTGCATGGGAAAAACAAGTGATTTGTTGATGTGCATCACACATTTAAGAGAAAACAGTTGCAGTAAGTGTATTTACCCAAGTTAAAACCCAATTTGTCTGCATGACTTTTAGTATTTAATTGCAATAAGTTTATAAAAGCAATACAAGTGGCACAGTTGATCATTTGTGAGAAATAAAGTTGCACTCGTCGACCACTGAGAAGCCTGTTAAGAGAGCAGAAGCATAAGGTGCCGACTAAACTCTTCAACAGCATATTGATTTAGATGTAAAGCATAAATAAATAAAGAGCTCTCCAGCATGTTCCACTTAAGGCCAAACTCAAAACATTAAGCTGCTTCAGGCCCAAAATGTTGGTTGGGCTGTAATGCAAGCTGCTGATAGTTTGGCCTCAGTGCGTCATGCTCAATATGAAGAAGCTAATAACACGTTCCCTGAGGTGCTGGCAGCAGAGATGATATGGGAGAGCTACTGCTCACCACAGGGTGCCTCACCCAGAACATAATCTGCCACGTGTATGCAGCTGCAATCTGAATCAACCTGTAGGCCTCTGCTTCAACTCCACCCCCAGCCCCTCTGAGGTGTCAGGAGAGAGAAAAGGGCAAGCAAGGTCTCTCAGCGTCATTACTTTTTCTCCTATAGCTCATTCAAAGGGGATGAAATAGTGTACAGAGAGTGGAGACAAGAATAAATGAGAGACAAATGTAGATGAGGAAACTGTCTTTGTCTGGTGGCTGAAAAAAAAAAAAAAGGTAATGTTGTGCTCACACCGCACACAATTGAGATCATTTACTCACTTAAGTCACAGGATGCACTCCTTACATCCAGATGTCCACATTTACCACATCTGCCTGTATAAATATGTTATATGGGGCCTTTGGTGTGAAAAATACAAGGAGGATAAATGCAAAGAAGTGAATCAAGCTTACCCTTTGTGATTTACTAAAACTGAAGTTTCTGTTATTTTTTATTTCTTTTTAATGCTATCGTGGCAAGGAGAAGACAAGATTACAGGCACTCATCCATCTGTGTCAATGTCATTTCCTATGAACATTTTTGATGTTTTTTTTTTAATCTCCATTCAATAACCCTTATTATTATTATTATTATTATTATTATTATTATTATTATTATTATTAATAATAATAATAATAATAATAATAATAATAATAATAATAATAATAATAATAATATTGTTAATAATAATAATAATAATAATAATAATAATAATAATAATAACAATGATGATAATAACCCATGATTAAACATACATATTCTTGCCTGTATTTGTGGGGAATTCACAGCCACTGCAGAGGATAAAAATAGACATTGTGGGCTCTATTTTCGTGCGCTCCGGTGAGGCGACAGAGGGTGGCGGACCCCGCAAAGTTGTATTTTCGTCTAGCGGAGCCCGGCGTAAAGCCACTTTGGTATTTTCGTGGACTGAGGCGCACGGAGGCGAGCAGAGATCCGCCAAGCTGGGCGTGGTGGCGTGGCAGGGGGAGGTGTCAACAGAATCAGCAGGCGCAGTGACATTTTCGTGCTTGCCAGTGGCATGTAAAGTGCGCTGAAAGCTTGCCGATTCAAACCTGGTCAGCTTTCAGCGCAGGCGGAGCGCAGCTGGTCTAGTAGTATTTTGGTAGACCGGCGGCGTATCGGCATACCTCACCGATGCCTCATCGGCAGGTTTCCACAGTGTCAGGCACATTTCAGTGTAATAAATAATCATCAACAACTAATAATCTGAGTCAGCACATACATTTAGATCTATACAGATATATTCTGATCTATATCTGAACTGATGAGCGCGTTTGGCACGCGTTTGGACACACAACCTGACCGAATCAACACAGCTGAAACCGCATTAAATTAAATTAAATATCTAGTAAATAAACACACATGATGAAGTTAACAAGATATGTTATTCTTCTCCCTCCTTTTCTTTCTTCCTCTTCCTCTTATTTCTTGCACAGCTCGACCTGGACACGTCCCCGTGTCCTCTCTCCGTCCTGCTGCAGCTGCTGCTGTGGCGGCTGAACAGATGATTTGTTTCAGTGCTCAGATGAGTTATCTACTTTAAGCCGACATACGGATATTATAATATTCAGTTTTGTGAGCCAAATTTATTTTCTATGCCAACTTCTATGAAAGAAAGAGCCAGGCCACGGAGCGCGATGCGTCATTTACGCACAGATGGTTCCGATTTTAATGCCATTTTTGGAATTTATGTTGTGATCTGTGCGCTCAACCCACCTTTGTCACGTGAGGTTTGAATATATGCAACTTTATGTGAGTGTCTTTATTTGTGGAAAAGGGTGTTTGTCTTACCAGTGGGTCCAACATTACACATACCAAATCCATCTGTGCTCATATGAGAGAGTGTGGAGGATGCCCAATGCAGCGCTTACAGTGACACTTGTTGAGGGGCTGCCCTCTGTCGCCATCTTGTGGCATTACTGTCTTCAGACATCTCTTGATCTCTTTGACTACTTCATGGAAATAGTAATACGCCTCGCCTGTGGCGGATTTAAAGGCAAGGAGAGGAGCTGATGTGATTAGTGAAAACAGGTCTCGGCTGTGTTAAACCCACTCCACGCCCTTTCTCCTCCCTCGCTACGACTTACGCCGCTGGGAGGAGCTGAGTTAGGGAGGGGGGATACTTAGGCCGCGCTGCGCTGCTCACCAAAATACCAAATTGTGCTTGGGAATGCAAGAGGCAAGAAAATAGAGCCCTGTGTCTGCATACTCTCCTCTGTTTGCCAATATTTATATCTGCCTGAGGTTTTCCTCTGTGGTTCTCCTCTGTGTTGGCACATCTGCTGTGGTGCAACCCTCTCCTTTCTCGGCAGTCTCCAGCTTTTCCGCTGTGGGAGAGCTCAGGTGGAAAGACATCACCACTGCTTTTGCATGATTTTTGCCTCTTGCAGGGCATTTATGGTCTTTTTCAGACCTGATACAGCGCTAATCAGATGTCTGGTGTGTGTGACAGTTGTCTGGAGAACACAGTGTGCACCTCATGCACAACAGATAATAATCTTTCAACAGCTGTTGACTGTCTTTAGTTCATGCACCTAACTGTGGCTCTGCAGGGTGCCTGCTGACTGCTGGAGTGGGGTGAGGATGGCCTGTTTTTATTGAGGTTTTATTTTAAGCCAATAGCCTTTGGTTTTCTTGATTTCATCTGTTGTTCTACCTGTTTTACAGATAGTGTTGGCTTCCTCACATGCACTCTCCTATTGTATTGTTCCTTTTTGTGATATTCAGATGTCTTTGTTTTACACATTATTTTACTCTCACTCAAACTCTGATGGGGCTGAATCTCTTTTACGCCTGCTGTCAGTCTGTTTTCTGTCCGAACTCTCCCGGCATAAATGAATTAAACATGCAAAACCCTCATTTAAACACAACCACCCTCACAGCCTTTGCACCAGCATTTTTATTATATTTTATTTTATTTTTTGTATTTACATGCACACTGACGTGCAATTTGTTGGGATGATCACACGGTTTAGTACTGCTTATGGTGAGTCTGAGTCAATCAGGCCCTATGGCACTCGTGGGTTCTGGGGGACATGGTTCTTATCACTGGTCATCACCTGCCATAAGACAGAAGAAAGACAAAGAAGCAGCAGCAACAACCAGCTGCTGTGTCCCTCAAAATGTGTTCAGGAAATGTGACCTTAAATAAAGGGATATTCCAGCATAAATTTAAGTTAATTTAAGGCTGTGTTTGTTTTTTTGTATTGCTATGGACAAAGGTATTTATCTCAACAATCATTGTGAAATGTGCTCTTGAAATAAGGCTGTTTCTCCAGTAGGTAGTAAATCTTTTTGCCTGACACCTGCCTCCTTGCAGCCAATAATCCTAACCACAGAGTATTATACATTTCTGTAAGCAGTGACCAGTTCAGAGTATGGAAAATAGGTGCTCATTATACTTTTGCTGCCAAGAGAGCAGCAGCTCCAGCTTTGATGGTTTTAATGTAAAATCATTTTAAATAGGCTAAAGCGAACCCTCTCCTTTGGGAGATCTGCTGCTCCTTGTGTTGATCCAAATATTGAGCCTGACTGTGTTTGTTTGTGATAACTACCCCATTATTAATGTCCGATGAAGTGAATCCACATTTTTCCACCCAGTACAAACTGCTGTAAATAATCTGTTGCTGTGTGATAATGACTCTGAGATGATTATGGCCAGGGTTTACATATGACTGCATGATAAGCACAATTAATAGCCCGCTCATGTTGACTGGGCTGTTGGCAGCAAACGGGTCGTTCACACACGTGAGCCAGCTACTTAGTATTCATGACCCCCTTCAGCCAATGAGCTCGATGTGCTTGAATGGCCATATACTGTACAAGCACAGGCTCTTGTTAACAAGACATTTTCCTCATTTTCTTACCAAGAAAAAACACAAACAAACCACCGCCTGACACGTATCACTAATGAAGCATACAGCCGGTCCATATCACTGACATGCTGGGTCCTTTGTTTCCTGCTCGCTCACAGCATGGACGGGTAGTTTTTACTTTCCACAACCAGAACTGACTAATTTAGAGGTGCTATTTTGCAAAACCTGATTGCCTTGTTCGAAGTGGATGCAAAGAGATAACTTATTCTCTCCAGAGTAAAGCTGTTTATTGACATGGTAACCAGTGCTGCAATCTGCAGAGTACAGATTTGACCAAAACCTCAACTTTATAACCTTTTTGACCTTCCTATAGCTTCCCCTCCTCTCTTCCAGGACTTGATTTAACAACAATCAAAATCCATTTGATGCCTCTGATACATCAATCTTTAATTTATCATTCCTACCGAATGTCCAATATCCAGGTTCAGGTCCATGATGATTAATTAGCAGTTGTGTCAACTGCAATGTTATAATGGTCCTGCCCAGATTGTGACATGTCATAACCACTTCTGATCCTCAGATCATATCCTTTAAAAAGGACATGTTGATCGTTTAACATGGCTATTCATGGTTTTGATGAGGAACGGACAACCAGGTAAAATCAAAGGGGACAATGTTGTCACTCCGGGAATTACAAGTAAGTGTTGATCAATCATACAAACAATCAAGTTTGGTTTTTGTAAACCCAATTCAGAATTAATGCTATGCTATCTGGAGAAAATTTACAAAAAGAGCAGGTCAAGGCAGTAATCTTTTACCTTGAACAAAGACTCGAGTCATTGGTCTCCTTCATAGTCCCTTGTAAAGTCCCAAGTAAGAATAGAATATAGAATAGAATAGAATATTCCTTTATTGATTTATTCCTTTATTGATCCCCCATGGGGGCAATTTTTTTGTCACAGCAGCATAACAGACAATAGTGCAAAAATGCAGTTATAAGAATAGAGATTGTTATATTAAGAACTTAAATAAATGTTATAATTAAGAAAAAATTTAGAAAGGGAAAAAGGGAGAAGAAAATAAAACTATATACAATATACACAATTGAAATACCAAAAAAAAGTGGTGGTGTGAGTCCAGTTTTATTGCAGTTCGTTGTAAAGTCTTATTGCAGAAGGGAGGAATGACCTGCAGTAGCGCTCCATCTTGCAAGTTGGGAGTCTAAGTCTGCTGCTGAAGGAGCTGCTTAAAGCTCCCACAGTCTGGTGCAGTGGGTGAGAGGGATTGTCCATGATGGATACAAGCTTTGCTAACATCCTCCTCTCATCCACCTCCTCCAGGGAGTCCAAAGAACAGTCCAGGACAGAACTGGCCCTCCTGACCAGTCTGTTCAGTCTCTTCCTGTCCCTATCGAGTCCTGCACACACCTAAGGACCTCAGTCTCCTCAGCAGGTGGAGACAACATTGGCCCTTCCTGTACAGGACGTCTGTGTTGGTTGACCAGTCCAGTTTATTGTTGAGGTGGACACCCAGGAATCTGTAGGACTCCACCATCTCTATGTCCAGACCCTGGATGTTCACTGGAACAGTCTGATGTGTCCTCCTCCTGCGAAAATCCACGACCATCTCCTTTGTCTTACTGGTGTTTAGCTGGAGGTGGTTTGTGCCACACCAGTTGACAAAGTCACTGATGACAGTCCTGTATTCCCGCTCATCCCCTGGTGATACACATCCAACGATGGCTGTATCATCAGAGAACTTCTGGAGGTGACAGCTCCAAGAGTTGTAGTTGAAGTCCGAAGTGTACAGGGTGAAGAGGAAGGGGGAGAGCACTGTCCCCTGTGAAGCCCCTGTGCTACAGACCACCATGTCCGACACACAGTTCTGAAGCCTCATAAACTAAAGACAGGCAAGTCTCTTGCAAAGTCTACAGTCTCCAAATTTTGAGCTATTGCCACAAATGTTAGCACACTGTTTAAGTAACACAATAAATATTTTTAAGAACTTCTCATCACAGGGGATTGTTGCTTAGATACAGTTGTGGGTGTGGGTGTTACATTTACACAGCTCGAATGTCATGCCTTTACAAAAACAAAAAAAGTCTGAGGTTGGCCAATATGATGCTATTAGCTAACACATCTGTTTGTGCTGAGCAGAATAGTGAGGGACAATAGTTTTAACTTTCCTGCACAACCAAACAAACACTGAAAGAAATGATAGAGAAATAGCGACAGTTAGAGGAAAAAGCTCAGCAGCAAAATGTTTTATTTTATTTTACTTTATTTTATTTTTTTCAGGCGAGAGAAAATCTAAAAGAGCTGCTGGGTGGATCCTTCAACAAAGTTGTTAGAGCCCTTGAGAGCCTGACATCAGGTTTAGATCTGTAAAGGTATTGAAACCACTGAGCTTTATGCCAAAGTTAAGAGCGGGAAAATTTCTGAGTAGAGCATTCACCTTAACTGAGATGAATCTGTAAAAAGTGCCTTTCTTTTGTAGCTCATACACTTACTACTGACATGTCACACATACAACCTTACTTCAAATTACTGGAATATCCTTTGAAAGCAACAAAATAAAAATATTGATCAAATTTAAAGACTATTAGACAGCCAACTTAGTGATTGACATTCTAGATCAATCTTACAATCATGAAGACAAATGTAGATTTTTTTGTTAAAATAAATGTTTTCCATTTGTTGAGATTTCTGACCTTTATGATCTTATAACTTGTTTTTAAAAGCTTAAATCTAAACCTTCCCCACTGACATCAGTGCTATAGGACGAGCTCCTGTCCAGCTCCTGTCATTGATGCTTTCAGCCCACTGAATGGGGCTCTCTGGTCCAGTGCAGGTCATAAATGGTTGGTAAATCAGTAGACCAGTGTATCCAGCGTTAGGTTGTCTGAGAGTGGGCTGTCCATTGAGCACAGGGTTGATCCCTGCAGAGGTCCTTTCCTTTTCTCAAAAAATGAGATCCTACATTTTTCATGTTGGGGAGGACTGTGTCTTACATTTTGAATGTGAAAGCTGAGAGTGCAGAGCAGCTTTTATGATTTCAGTCTTCACCACAGTCATGTAACTGTGGGTGTCACTGCTGATGCTGTGTCACCAAAGGCATGGGAGGTAAATTGTTAAATGTTTTGAATAAAAGCATAACTTCAATAATGCCATTTACCACTTACTAGGTGCATTGAGTATGTGCTCCAGTGACATCCAGCTAGCTGCTCACCAGCTACACCAAGATTCATGAGGCAGTGCATCAGCAGTGACCCCCTAGATCAGGGGTCGGCAACCCGCTGCTCTGGAGCCGCATGCGGCTCTTTCTTCCCTAAGCTGCGGCTCCCAATGGATTTGGAAAATAAATAATAAATACTTAATTGCATTTGATTTTATTTTATTATTATTATTTTTTTTTGTAATTCTAAATTCAAAGATTATAATGCTCTTGTAACATTAAATAAACTATTAAAGCTGCAACAACGAATCGATTAAGTAGATTCGTCGTGACGAAAAAATCCGTTGCCAACAAATTCTGTAATCGATTCGTCGGGTCTTTATATATGTCCATGGACACCGGCGTGTAAACATCAGCAGGACGCACAGAAAAGAAACAGCCATGGCCGAGGCAGCGGCTGAGAAAAACATGGACACAACCCAACCCAAATCCCGACCTAAAACATCAGTGGTGTGGGAAAACTTCACCAAGACTGAAAAGGAAGGCGTTCAGTGCAGCATTTGCAAAGACCGTTTTGCATGGCACGGGAGTACATCGATGATGCGTGAGCACAGGGCTCTCAAGTCTCACGCATTCAGTGTATGACACACGCATTCCCTCTCGTTCACACGCTCACACACCACACATTGTATTTCTCACGTATTAAAATGAACACGGTGATGTCCACCAAGTTGCACTTCTTCAACTATGGAACTGGGGGAAATCAACTGAGTTCCTCCGAGAGTTCACAAGCTGCGTGCCACGCACAAGCCAATCAAATAAAGTATATCTACTGAACAGCCAATCAAAACGCAGCATTGCTGTATCCGGGTAGATTTTGATATCTTGCGGTTTAACTACAGAAGAAGACAGACACTCGCCGAAATAGGTCATTTATTTCATAAATGCAACTCGCTACAGTTTTTTTATATACTTTGTATAAAGGTAAAAAAAAAAGATATATGCAATGTTATCTTCATTTTAGATGTCAAAGAGGTTTTGTGGCTCCCTGTGTTTTCTTTTTTGTGGGAAACTGGTCCAAGTGGCTCTTTGAGTGTTTAAGGTTGCCGACCCCTGCCCTAGATGCAGCAAAAACGCCTCAATGCATTGCCCACTTCAGCTGTTGACTCTTTTCAATTAAAACAACACTCTTGTTTTTTTATATTGACTTTACAGTGCAGCACCATTTGCTTTAAATTCATGATTTTGAGAGAATGACAGGAGACAACTGATAAGAAGTGACGCTCCCAGTCATAGCTGCCCAGCTACTCTCTGCTTGACACACTCTGGGATTCCTGTCAGCAGGGAAAGGCTAGGAGCTCACATTTGTGTCCACTTTTTTCCCCTCATTATGCCGAAACTATTGCATTTAAAGCAAACAGTGTTGTACTGTATGGTAAATAAACATTATGGAGCTTTTTTAAAGAAAAGATTCCTCAATTTAAGACAATAAGTAAGGCAGCTGAAGTGGGCGGCAGCTTCAGGCATCATGACTGCATCTGGAGGGTCTTCACTGTTAGCTTTCTCCATGAGGGGAAAAGTTTACATCAACTCCTGCACACAAGTCACACTGGTATATAAGACACAAAGGGTGAAATGTTTCAATGTGTTTCTTGGTGAAGACTTCGAGAGTGCTCAGCAAGTTTCTGTGCAGATATACAGCTCTTTCTATGGCACTGAGTCTCACACTACCCCCCTCCACTGGTCACACGTCGTCTTGGAGTGAGGAGTCTTATCAAACAAACCAGAAAGTTTGGCACAGAGTATCCAGAAAGATGGTGCAAAGTATAAGAATAAAATTCTGGGGCTTGCTACCTCCAAATCTCATTATCCTTAAAAATTCTGTGTGTTGGTAGCAAAAGACTTTGCTCTGGAGAGTCAGCTTGTGCAGGAACAACATGAACCAGCTCCTCTTTGAGAGCTTGTTTCCTTCTTTTCCACTTGTTGTTGTCTTTTAATGCATAACAGAATAAGGAGACAAAGGCAGTTCAGCCACAGCAATAACACGCACTGACTATATGCTGTGTCGGTGCAAAAGTAATGTGACCAATCAGGGGGATGCAGGGGGAGGGTGATGGGAGAGTTAAGAGGACTGGTGCTTGGTGATATAGTACAAATTTTATTTTGTCCCAAACCTAAAATAGTGTTCTTCTTGAAATGCATGGGCCTATGATGATTGCTACAACAGATTTAAGTCAAATATATGCACTCATATTAAGCATAGGTCCAAATATTGCTCCAATTAAAGCATACAATGAAATCCAAAATGCTGCTATAAAGAGCCATTTGAGGGCAGAACGATTCGGCCCTCGTGGCTGAACTGAGTCAGATGATGTGTATCAAGAAGACGCGCCAGAATTCCCATCAGCACGAGACAACCACAAACATGTCTGGATGAAAGTCACATGATCACTCTTCAAATAAAACACTTCTTCATCCGAAACATTCCTGAAGACTTAAGTGCCAGAGTTTTTGGTGCAATTCGGACTACAGACCATGCAACATTTCACTGCTAATTATACGTTTTACTACTATACTAAAATCTGTTCACTGAGTAGTGTGAATGAACAAATGAAGCAAAACATTACTGCTATGGCCAAAATGCACATGCATATTTTTTATGACATAGGGTAGCTCTATAAAGAACTTCAGTCTCCATTTTCCAGTGCTATTAAAAGTGCATCTTAGGGCTCACAGTGCACTCACACTAGACAGACAGACAGACAGACAGACAGACAGACAGACAGACAGACAGACAGACAGATAGATAGATAGATAGATAGATAGACAGACTTTATTCGGGACACTGTGAGTGCTCCTTATCAAGCTCAGGCACCTTCTCAGCTTTCCCACTTTCTTGGTCAGAAGAGGTCAAAACACTACAGTTTCTCATACATGTGCACAAGTGCAGCACAATGAAGCACCGTTCTTCACATTGACATAAGGGGGCAGAGAAAACAGTTTGTTTAACAAAAACAACAGAAAAAACTTCACACTCATTAAATAAAGAGTAAAAAGATGACTGTTGTACTAGAAGAAGGAAAGAAACTAGGGATTAAACTGAACAATATTTGTGAGTGAATCAGCGCTCAAGGGGGGCTTCAATCACAGTCTCCTACAGGCTGATGAGGAAGATGCTTGGTCCTGTTTTAGGAGGGCACAGCCAAAGCTTTGTGGTTTGCTTAGACACATATGTTTAGTTATGACTTCAAATCTACTGCACACAGTCAAATAATCTGAATATGAAACACGCTTGCTGCTCTTTCCTCTTGTACTCAGTGTGAAAGGCTGTTTTTACAATGTTGTGATCTGTTGTTTCTTTTATGCATCTCAGTCTAAATAAAAATATCTGCTTCATCCTCCCTTTGAGTCTGCAAATTGAAGAAACAGATAATTGTGCTCGTGCTTGCATAAATAGGATGTTAATTCATCAAACATTTTCTTTGAATATGCTTGACTCAAAAATATTCATATCAGATATAAAAAGCATATTGAGGTCAACAGTGTGGCTGCTGCAGGAAATGTGGGGATAGAAAAAAAAAAAAAAAACACTTCTGGCTCCAGAAGCACACAGACACTAAAAGTGTTGTAATTATGCATAGCTTCCCTTTGATCCCATCCATCCTGTGCTCTCACAGTACTAGGGCTCAGACAAGTTTTGCTCAGACTTTCTCACATAATGAAGCAGACGTGTCTGTTGTTCAGACTTATAACAATTTGATTATTTGGTCTGGAAATTTTCACTTCATTTCACACACATCTCTGCTTGAATGGCAGAGCACCCAGAGCTTCAGCTCTCAGTTGACATCTCACTAACATGCGTGACGGAGGCAGAATAACTACCAGAGTCTGAAATAGAAGTCACAATTGTCAATTCGGCTGGGTCGGAGATAGCTAGATTTATCCGTGATACAGCTGTCCATCATCCCATACAATCAGTTTTTGCTATCTTTCATCAATCTGAATTACTATGGACAGCGTCTGATAACTTGCAGCAAATCCCAGCCTCAGGCTGTCTGGGGCTCAGGCTGCAGCTTGGGCCATAGTTTTCATTTCCACAATCTCTGGGACAAAGTGACGGCGGCTCCGAATGTTCTGTAGGTTGATCCATCTGCTGCAGAAGAGTCATGATCCATCATGTGAGCACCGGTCTGTTCATCGTGTTGTATCTGGAGCTGTCACTAGATCCAACATGCAGGTATTTCTCTCCACAGTCCAGAGGCTGCTATCTGCATACAGCCGAGGACATGAACATTAATCAGCCTGTGGCCAGTCTACCTGCATGTCTTACCTAAACAGCAGCAAGTGCACAGAGGTGATAATGAAAGAACCTCCCATCACAGTACAGCATGAGTATGAGTAATTAATGTGAAATTAACAGCAGAGGGGGAAGCACAGGCAGGTCTGTGGGGGGATCTGCATCCTGTTTGTGCACTGGTTAGGTGTTGGCAGCCTCTGCTCAGTTGGATGCTTCCTTGTCTGATTCATCAGTTTTTTCTTGAGCTGATTTCAAGTCCACATTTCACCAGATGCTTGTTTCATAAAGAAACACTAGCTCCTGCCAATCAGCTTCTTAACACCTCAGTAATTTCTCAGCTCTCTAACGTAAAAAAAAAGAAAAAAGAATTAGACTAATCTAATGTGTCAGGTTTCTTAAACACAGGAATTAGAGGCAAACTGAAAAGGCTTCCTAATGATTGTTTCTGAGATAATTGATCTGATACTTAAAAGCTTGATGAAATCAAATATGTTTTTTTATTCCCAAAGGTAAGACTATGAGACTGGCTTTCTATTTTGAAGAAATGTCAAAATTACCAAAGAGCACCAGTCCCCTTCTAAAAGTGAGAAATGCAGTGTGTTTTATACCAAAAGGACATTAGACATTTATGACTTCTGTGCTTGGTTGCTCAAAAGAAATTAAGGATCCAGTTTCTTCCACTTAAAAAGAGGCGTCCATCTCCTCTCTGCAACATAGAGCAGCTACATTTGTGGCTCAGAGTAACAAGGGGGAAAAAGAGAAGAAACAGTATGTCAGAAGAGCACACACTCACACACGCACACATGAGGGGATGAGAGGCAGACAGCTAATAACCCATCAAAAGAAAAACTGCTGCTGCCAAAGCACAGACCATGGTGTCTGCCTCGGGCCCCAGGCTCCGGGCCGAGATGTCCCGACGCTTCACAACATGACCTCCATTTTACAGACAAATCAATCTGAGAATGATGGGCTAATTGCCAGGAAACTCGCAGCGTGACCCATTAGGCTCCTTGTCCAACATGCACGCACGCACGCACGCACGCACACACACACACACACACACATTTAGTAACATGAAAAGCCGACAAATGGTGTAGAATAGCTTGGATTTATCCAGAATAAAATAAAATGACTTGTTTCTTAAATTGGTGCTGCTGCCATGCTGCTGTGCACACGGGATCATAGTTTCACTCTTCCTCGATTTTTCCTTGTCTCATTATCTGAAGTCGAGGTTTGGTTTGTTCAGTTAAAGACAGCAGAGACCAAAAGATCTTAAGTGAACATTTGTTGTAAAGCATGTCAAAACATGCTCCATGGTCTGCTGGACCTCAGAGTCTCAGTAAACATGTTTCTTCTACTAGTACCAGGCTGGAAAAGTTTGATTGAGTCTCTTGAAGTCAGGACTCTGAGAAGTAGAAGAGCTAACAATGTACTGTTTATGATCACATACATACTTTTTTTCAGGGTTTCAAACATGGGCCTGATTTTCTACAGATTTAGGGGTCTGAATGACTGATAGGCACTATACATGCAGATGCTTGGCTTTACTTATTTTGTAAAACTGGTCAGTGCTGGACCACAAAAATCCTTTTACATCGAGCTCAATATTTACCTCTTACATTTACCAATTAGAATTTAACAGTTTTTCTGCACCCATCCATTTCTTCCTGCTTATCCCAGATTGAGTTGCAAAGGCAGCAGTTTAACGTAGTCGACCTCCCAGCTCCTCCTCTGCAGTCTTAATCCCTTTAATAAAATAGTATTCATCAATGTTTGTCAATGCTCCCTTTAACAACAAGAAAATAGAACAAAATAGAATTATGATAGCAAAAAATGAAAGATAAATAGTTTGTTTCCATTAATGAGGCAATGGCAAGACAAGTTTTAGGAGGGCCATTGTCACTTCAAATTCATTATAAAATTCATCATATTTCCCCCACTGTGCATTGTATCCATCCCGATAAATGCATGCCTGTTACAGAAATTCAATTCCTGTAACAGGATGAGTAAGTTGGGTGGAGCAGTGTTGTCTACAACAAGTGCATCTTTGGTACAAATCCTCTTTGACTCTGAGGGTCTTAGTAACATTCACTCACACCTTTCCAGACATAAGTTCTTCACAACAAAGACACAACCAGCTACCAGGGCAACATCAGTTCGATGTTTACTGTCTGATGCTTTTTGGTGTAGTTGCCATTAACAGCTCTGTGTACAAACTTCCTTTTATCATCATATGGCAATACATTCAAGAGTAAATTCAGTATGACATTGAATTGCAAGTCATGCATCCAAGAGTGCAATGGGCATAGTGTCCATGTGCGTTGGACTCGGGGACCTGGGGGGCTGAGCCCTGAGCTCCCAACCCCATCAAAGAGTCAATAAAAATAAATAAAGGCTAGTTATAGCAGCCACAGAAAGACTGTTTGACTTACGGCTCATTCCTCTATGTTACCTTAGCAGATCTAAAGGAATGGCACAACAGCAGTACAGTGTGGAGTAGTCCAAACCATAGGCTGTATATACTATGGACAACATGGCTCTGCCTTCCATCATTATATGAATTTAAAGCCTAATTGCTCTCATTATTTACAGAATTTTCTCCACTTCCTGGAGCCACCACTTGCCCAGTTGTGTTGTACACATTTGGTGGAAGAGTCACTGTGATGATGCTCAGCCTCAAACATTGTATCCCCCAGGTAAGCTACGCAATCTTTGTACGCCAATAGGCTGTATCAAGTGTCAATCATAGAAAACATGAACCCCATAATAATTTTGAAAAATGGAGCTGTACAGAAAAAAGAGGACTTGAGCACAAACCAGTCTGACAGTAACTAACATCGACAACATCGTAACCAGGGGGGAGAAAAATGTATATTCTGGAGGCAGTATTTATGACCTGCTGCAGCCCGTCACTAGAGGGTGCTATTCTCATGGTGGCTTCACCCAGTGATGAGGCAGACAGTGTCCATTCTGTATACAGTCTATGGTCTGAACTGAATTATCCAACTCAAGTAAGGAGTCCAGACAATGCAAAAGTTCAAGTGTAAGGAGTGACACACTTCTGAAGACAGAAAATGTTTTGACTTTTTAGTGACTAATAGTAGACTAGTACCATAAGGGGCAAAACCGACTCAAATGTGACAAAATAACGAAAATACATTTTAGTTTAAAGTCTAAAACAAAATCTAAAATAGCTGCCAAAATGAACACTGCTCCTCTGTGATCCCAGGGCATCCCTAAGCCAGGTGGGAAATACTCCATACATCAGCTCTGGGTCTACTCTCAGTTAAATGTGCCTGGAAAACATCTGAGGAGAGGCCTCCAGGAGGCAGCCCTATCACATGCCACAACCACCATAACTGACCCCATGTTTTTGCTAAGAAGCAGTAGGTCTGCTCCAGCCTCTGTCCAGCTGTCTGAGCTTTGAACCCTCTTGCTGAGCCCAGCCACCCTTTGGAGGAAATTTTTGGCCACTTTTATCCATAATCTCATTGTTACGGTCACAACCTAGAGCCCATGACCATAGGCAAGGGTTGGAGCATAGCTCAACCAGTGAACTGACAGCTTTGCTTTTTCACTGAGCTCTCCCTTCCAACTATTGGTTTTGGAGTCTGGTGGCTGTGAACAAAATAAATGTACTACTTGAAAAATCATTCTGCTCAAACACAAAGCCCAAATCTGTAGCTATCCTTTCCTGCAATGTTGAAAGACACTTCAAAAACCAATCTTTCCTCTCAGCATCAAAAACATTCATCGACTTTGACTGAGGACATTTTCCTTTCAGATTAAATGACAGCCCAGCTGCCAGCTAAACCAATCTCAACAGAGGAAGGACAACTTTGTTCCTATTAGCCATTAAGACCCTACAATAATCAATTAAGGATCAAGGTAGGAAACTCAGGGGATCTTTCACAGCTCTTTGAAGTCTACTTTTATGAAGCTTGTACATGTTCAGTTTTTGTTTATATGATCAGACAGGTGGTTATTCTTCTATGAATTAATTGTTTTAGCTGAAGTGGGTGTCAGTGTTGAACTGGAGTGGATACTGGATACTGTCCTCAGCTCATATTAATCGATGACGTAGACCATGTATAAGATCAGGGAGTGTCATCATGTGTGAGAGGGACTGTACTCTGGTTTGTCATGGGCAAACGTGTAAGCTTAACTGTTTACACCTGGATAGGTGATGATCTCTTGTAACATCTGCAGTGATTTCATAAATCTACACTCGGAAACTTCAGTTTCATTACTGTTGATAAACTGCTAACAGGTCATATCCCCTGTTTGTGTCACTCAGCGTGTGGAGAAATGGATCAAGCCAAGTTCATGATTATTGCGAGCATTAAATATCAAGCTAACAACATTATCACAACATTTAAGGGAAATTGAAAAATTATAATAATGAAATAAAAACACATCAGTCAAACGAAGGACTGTCAGGATAAGGAGAGAACAACACTTGGCTTCATAAGCCTCTGTTTACTTCAATGTTATCCATTTCTAACAGTGTCCAAGATTGGGATTCATCCACATCAGCAGCCTGACTGAAATATCTTTAGAGCAGATGTTGCCTCATGAAATGGTTACAATACATTTGCTTGTGATGCCTTACAGTTGCTTTTTTTCCTGCATTGTAAAACTTTGCTTTAATTCAAAAGTACTGTACTCTGGAAGTTCATCAGTGAGGGAACTAAAAACGGTCAACAGATCAGTAAGAATGTATAAATGTTCAGTATATAAGTAACTCAAAGAGACAGGGGATCTAATAATGTTGTTGGATTCACAATACATCTTTAAATGTTCTTAAGTTTTATAAAGTTTTGGAGTATCCCTTTGGAGCTTGCTAGTGGCTGCTCTTTCATTATCACTTCACGTTATGCTGCATGTTGAGCATAAAAAACGACGACTACAGAACACACAGTATTACTGTATGCTTAATGTTAGCACAATATTAATGTTTCAGTCTTGTTTTTAAGATGGTTATTGCATCATACATATAAAACACAACACTTGTAACCTAATTTGTTTGTTTTTAGCTGATATGAAGCTAGATGAACTACAGACATACTGCCAACCTACAATATAACTAACAATGAAAAGATTTAACCTGTAATTGGCAATGAGCTCAGACTGTAACAGTGAGCTCATGCTGAATGTTTTATTTTCTTTTGTGGAGAAGGTTATGTTCTAAGTCTAGACAATCCTCATATTTAAAGTAAAAAATTAATAAGAACAAGACAGCGGCACTCCCTCTGAAACTGGCAGTCAGAACATCCTTCTTCATATGAATTCTTATTACTCCTCCTTCACACACACACACACACACACACACACGCACACACACACACACACACACACACACACACACACACACACACACACACACACACACACACACACTCTCTCTCTCTATATTCTTACATTATTTACAGCAGAGTGTAAAGCAGACTCTCTCCACATGCAGTGAGACGCCTTCCAAACACTCACTGAGCAGCTATCAAACGCTTTCTCCATCAAGTACCACTCTTTGCTCAACAGGCCTTCCAGCTGAGGATGGCAGTGTGAATTCTCTCAGTGAACAAAACAGAGTCCACAGCAGTAATCAATACAGCCTCCTCTTCCAAACTTTAACCCACTGTACCAGCATTAACCACTTGAGCTGCTGCAGGAAGTACTCACTTAAACTGAAACATGATGTACGTGTGCCAATCCATCCTTTTTTTTTAATCAGGTTCCTTATGAGGGGATATAAAGCAGGTTCATAGGATGGGGTTAGGGCATGATTAAAAGCAGTTAGATCACTATTTGAGGAGCAGCTTCAATGCTATGCACAAGTGCAGCATTGGAAGCTATGCAAGATACCAAATTAAGATAAATGTCACGAAAATACGATAAATTCAAGTTGATGACGTAAGTGTAAGCGATGGACTCGCAACCGTAGCCCACACAGAGCAGAATAACAAACAACCATGGCCAAAGGTAATGAAGAAGACGTTTCTCAGCAGCTCTTTACTGAATGTGGCTCCGCATGAGGGATTACCTTCAAGACTGGGGTTTAGTTTTTTTTTAACCAGGACAGCCTTATTGAGATTTAAAACCTCTTTTACTGTGAGGTAAAGAGGTACAGTTGAGGTGGGTCGTCGGCATCCTTGCGAACAGCTACAGTGCCCCCAATTATGAAAACTTGCAACCTTGTTATCATCAAAAGGATTGCAGTTTTTAGCACATCTGCATCATCTCAACACTAAAGGTTGGTCAGTAGGGAGCGACCCCTGCCTTTAAGTCATAATAATAATTATCCACTGTTCCACTCAAGCCAATGCTTACATAACCCATCAGTCATCAGCTGATGATGACAGGGGTGATGGGGTGAATGTGGTTGCACAAGCAGCAGAAAAAAGACACAACCGTTTCTGCTGAGAGCGGCTGAAACACGAGGTTATGAAAATGCTCACTGTAGAGCCTGTGTGACAAAGGTCACAGTGAACAATGTGCTCGCCGTGGAATCAATTTAAAGCTCAAGTGCTTGACCAAACAGAGAAAGAGCGCCAAACACAGGAAAGACTAGGTCAAGTCTGTGTGGCATAGATCCAGAGTCAGGTTCAATTGTTAAAGCTTTTCTTTGTTAAGAGGCAGAGTTGAATGTGAAATATAACCTCACCTTAATGATCATCAAAGAGCAGCCTACATTCACAATTTCCATTAGGGGAGTAACTTTCAGTGGACTTTTCACCACATAACAGGTCGATATTCTCACCAAAGGTCGTCACGGAAACAAAAGTAACTGTGTTGGGATTTTACAGTGGTCTAGCTGCAGCTTCTCTCTCATCTTCATTGCTGTCTGCATGTTGGAGTTTTGTGGGGATTGGCAAGTACTAGTGGTGTGTCGGTCATGAAAGAACGGATCAAAATAACTAGTTCTTTTTGGTAAACGAAATGAACGAGGTCACCCCCCCTAAATGACCCGTTCAGACCATTCAGTTCTTTTGATTGGCTTAAGAGTCAGGTCATCGTTCCTTTGGGTGGGACTATCTCCATGCTTGCCTGTCTTATCCTATTGTCGGGCCTCATTCTGTGTGTGGGTGGGGCTTAGAGAAGCAGCAGCAGTACTGAGCTCAGCTGACTGGAAGACCGGGACCGATGACCGAGTTGACTGAAAGACCGAGTTGACTGAAAGACCGGGACCGATGACTGAGTTGACTGAAAGACCGAGTTGACTGAAAAGACCGGGACCGATGACCGACTCGGTCTCCGTCTTTTCAGTCAGCTCGGTCTGACCGAGAGATTGACCGACTCTCAGACTGACTGAGTACAAGCGTTCACTCTCTGCGGGGTGCTGTCAGCCTGTCACTAGCCGACCGACTTGTGAACGCAACGGGGTGTACTGAATAAAATAAACTACAAAGCAGTCTCTTGCGGGTGGTATCTGTACTCACGAGTCCAACAAACAGTGCCGCAGCCGCCGCACGAGCCGACAGCCTAGCCCAAGCGAGCAGGACAGTCACACACACACACACAGGCTCACAGCCAGAGGCATAGACTCACTAGCAGAAGGTTTAGCATGCTAAGCTAACAAAGAGCTAGCCTAGCTATATAGCTTGGTTTAGCTGGGTCAACATGCCGGTGTTTTGGTGTAAAAAGTGACCCTGTTACCTGAAGACTTTCGAAAAAATGCGCATGAGATTGTCTCAAGTCACACAGCTGTTGAATACATATCCTTAGATCTCTCTGTGTTTTGAATGTCAGCAAAGACGTATCTGTTGTAAATACTTGATGTTATTGTCACAAAGGGAGCTAAGAGGCTCTCGTTCATTCATAGTCTGAACAGATCTTCCCCTGCATAAACCCGGTCAGTGCGTCTGAACGAACGTGAACATGAGCGAACGGACTGACTAACGACCAATTGACCGAAATGACCGAAATGAACGGATCTTTTTACTGAACAAACCGTAATGATCCGGTTCACTGAAATGAACGGTTTTGCCCACCACTAGCAAGTACACGGGCCAAATATGCATGCAAAAGCACACCCAGTCACCATGTCCCACTATTTACTACACACACCAGCTGACCTGCTGAAAATGAGTTCTTAAGGTTAAGACTCAAGCTATGCATGCTGTCTATGATGTGCTTCTCTTTTCTGGTTTGTGATTGATCCTTAGATCTGAATTTCACTTTGGTTCTGAATGTTTTCAGGCCTGTACTTATGTTACAGTTTGGTATAACCTTGCGTCCCTGTTTTTCGTACCGGATTTTGTTCTTAATAAAGTATTTTTTTGTTGTTGTTTTTTCTCCCTTTTTTTTTTTTTGTAAACTCAGCTGACATCTGTCTTCTTTCGCAGTGACAGGATGGTCATTAGTGTGCAGCCCTCATTGACGTTGTCTCCGTGACACATTGAAGTGAGACTCCTAACAGGAGAAGTGAGGCCAAGCAGCTGTCGCTTCCTGTCTTTGCAGGTTCTTTGAAGTCAGTGCGGTGTGTTGGGGCTCTAAAGGGCAGAGCAGTGAGTAAACCAAATGACATTAAGGGAGGATGTGAAACACCCAGCACACTGATGACTGAGAGCTGACCTTTTAAATGTGATGTGATGCAACATTAGTCAACACAGCATAAAGCGTTCAGATGAGTATTACAACTGCTTGGCGAGAATAAAGCATTCATTATCTGTCACTTGTTTGCTTTTATCAGCGAAACCCATGTGATTTGAACACTGTTCCTGCTGCTGACTGCAGCAATGTGAAACACTGAATTGGCACATCTTTTTTAAATTCCCAATAACATTTGGACTTCAGCAGCCATCGTATGCAAGATGTGTTAATTTCATATTTGGTTTGGAGCAAATGTGAAATGATTCCATTGTCTCTGATCGTCAGACAGCTGGAAAACAAAGAGCCTGTTTTGTGCTGAACAGCCCCCTCTTTCCTTTTGTTTCTACCATTCTTGTTTATATAACCAGGACGCTTGGCGTGTTTGATTCTGACAACTCCCAGCTCCAGGGCCATCAACCAAGGCTAAAATGTTCAATTCTGCCGTCTGTGAAGAAATGTTGTGAAAAGATATGCACAATGGAGAATGTTTTCCTAATGTGTTTTTGTGAGCGGCTGTCTGCACGTCATGTCTATTTGTGATGCTTCCCAGCACTGCAGAAAAAAAAGCCTTTTTCTCCATTTGGCTATTGGAGTAAAACTGGCAGATTCTCTGCACAGAGAAAGCACACACATTGGCTTTCTAGCAGAATTTCCTCCAAAGCAGAACGACTTTGTAATTGTCAGCAATATGGAGCCAAAAACATAATCAAGTTTTGAATACAGCCTGGCAAAGAAGTGCTCTCCCAACACACAATGGGTCCCTCCCCATAGACTGGAACATGTGCACGCACAGACCCTTTTTAGAGCACATGAATAAACACATTACACAAACACATTCAGCAATCTCCCCTCTGCTCTGTCACAAACACACACACACACACACATGCATGTACACAAACACACACAGACGCACACATATTGACCGCACCTGCAGACGTGCATTCAGGAGGATTTCAGCCAGGCTGAGTCTGCAAACCTACATCCTGTTATCCTTTAATTACCAGCCGGCCCATAATAGGAGGATGTGCAATATTTGCCCCAAGGCAATCTGGGAGGCTACAAATTGAAGATGATTCCTACACATGGCCTAGATTCAGCCTGCAGCCAAATTCCCCTCTGCCCCGTCTAACAGCTTATCATTGTACAATAACAATGTCAGAGAAAATAGTGCACCTGACGCTCACCCCAGCCCCCCCTCAGCTTTTTGTTCTTCATCATCATGTTGTGCGTCTCGCTGTCCCTCTCCCTCAACAGGAGAACACCTGGATCACACGATTGAACCTCTGTTTATCAGAGTGAAAGAGTGACTCAAAGACTTCAGCTCTGCTCTCACATGAACAATGAAGTCTTGACAAAAGCATGTACTTAACTCGTCTTTAAGCAGAATAATAAGAAATCTGCAGCTGCCGTTCACTTCCTCACAAAGTCTATTTAGCTCTATAGTGGGATTTTGGGAAGCCGCTCCTCCTCAGGGCTCGCTTAAGGTGTGGATTAGAGGCTGCAGCAGAGTTCACCATGTGTGAGCCTCAGTCTGTTGAGCAGCTGGCTGCAGACACGTCTGTCGCTTTAATTTTTGAACCCATTTCCCCTCACTGGGAGGAAAAAAGGAAAAAGTAGTCATTTCTCATATTTTCTGTCCAAAAAAAGAAAAGATTACCATGACGTCTCAGTGTCCTTGAATATGACATGCTTTCTGCCCTTTCAGCATACACACACATTTACTAGGGCTTATTATTTATTTTTTTCATCTAAATGGGGTGATTAATCACATCTTTAGCTTGGCTTGATTACTATTTAACAGTTGTTTATTCTTCTTATGTCTTACTTTGTGTACTTATGTGTATTGACCTGCAGTCAGTGTCGTTGTTTTATGTCCTTTTTTTCCCTCCTGTTTTCTTTTTTTTGTTGTTGTTTTAATTGTGTTCTTCATCTTTCCTCATAGCCATACACTTATTGTCTCAGTGTGCTGAAAGGGATATTTTAGTCTTTTTGAAATTAGGTTGTATGAGTTACACATCTATTGTAAATTCACCAGCCACTGTGGATGCTGGTCGGTTCAGCCACTTTAGTGGAAAATGGCCATGAGGCAGGATGCTAAACATCCTTTAATGAAAGAAACCCAGGGTTTATCTTGGTATCTGCTTTCTTAAAGGCTTCCCTTTTCCACTCCATCTTCTTTTGTCATTATGTTCATCAATCAATGGTGTGTCATTTTCAAGCAAACAGAACAAAGTGGGTTCCATAAATAGCCCAACAGAAACAGCCGGGTTTATCTATGAGCAAACTTTAGTGACTTGGACTAGCTGAAGAGTAAGAGATACATCCCTGAGAGTGTGCAAAAAGAAACTAACCCATAAACTCATTAATGCTGTCTATCAAATCAGCCATCATCTTACATCAATTCAACCTTTACTTCAGACTGCTGCTGGCTGTCAAAATGACCTCCAGTTTGTTTATAAAGGCTTGGATTTGGATAGCAGAAAAATAAAATGAATGAGCAGCAGACGGTTAAAATTTTGGTGAAATTAATTTGACTTTGTGTCAAACCTTCAAAGTTTTATTGACTGTGACCTCAGAAGCATATTGGCTGCAAAACAAGCTAAACTAATCAGAAACATTCCTCAGGATCAGAAGCAGCTTTGACCTTCTGCCCTTTGTACCAACAGTTACCATAAATATGACATTAACATGTACAAACCAAGATTAGACATTCAAGAGCCTTTGAACTGATGAAATCATGAAGAGGAGCTGAGTAATACAAAGAGCCAGTCAGCACAGACTCACAGACACATCAAGTCCTAAAGCCTTCCTGATACTCAGAGCAGGCGCAAGGGGGGTCTGAAAAATTCAGTTCAAGTGCCCTCTTGAATGCTTCGGCACTGAAAAAAACATTTGGACATACCCATTTAGGTTCCCTTGCAATAAATACTGCAAGAAATAATGTCCTGGCATGTGTCCTTCCATTGAATTAAAACTAAATTTAACCCCCTTTGGAAGCCCTCCCATTACTCACAATGTAAAGTGAGTGTGGTAGGGATGCCCTCCAGATGGTCTGTTTGAACAAGTGCCCTCTGGATGCCCCCTTAGTTTATAAAATGTTATCAGAGTTGATCCTAGATGCCCTTCTACTGGATAAGATGTAAATAAGTGTCTTCTGGATTCCTTTTAGATAGAAAAAAAAACAAAAAGCCCTCACTGGATGAAATAGCAGAATGCCTATTAGAGACCCTACCAGGACATCAAATCAGTGGTTCTCAACTGATTCACAACCCAAAAGTGGGTCACAGATCTGTTTTCAGTGGGGCATCTGCCTGGGCAAAAAAAGTATAAAAATCAACTTTTGTACTTTTATTTTGAAGGGTACTGTTCATGCAGGGGAATATCAATTCAATTCAATTCAATTCAGCTTTATTTGTATGGCACTTTTCATACATAAGGAAATGCAATTCAAAGTGCCTCACAGAGGCTAAAAACAACAATAAAGACAAAACCCAACCCTTCCACACACACACCCATGGACCCACACGCACACAAAGACACACACCCACCCTCACTCACCCACACATACATACACATACAACCGCACACAGTGTGAGAATTTACGATATAAGTTAAAGAGACATGGCCTGATACCGAGACATTACATGAGGAAAGAGCTACCTCTAGGAAACACTGGAGATAAAAATAGAGATAAAAATGGTTAAAAGAGTAAAACCTGATGGACTAAAATAAGAAAATAATAATATTAAATGAACAAATAAATAAAAGGGGTAAAAGAAGTAAAAACCTGTGGCGGGAAATTAAAAAAGGCTAAGAACAGAGATAATAAATCGAATGACATTAAATAAACATTATGAACTTTGATTAAAATTAACATTTGCAATAAGAGAAATCTAAAATGGCAATTAGTAAAAAGCCTGGTTAAAAAAGTGAGTCTTGAGCCTCTTCTTAAAAATATCAACAGTCTCTGCGGCCCTATGGCTCTCTGGCAGGCTGTTCCACAACAGGGGACCATAAAAACTGAAAGCCGCCTCCCTGTGTGTTTTTGTTTTGACTTTGGGTAAGGTTAAAAGGCCTGTACCGGAGGACCTCAGGGTCCGCGAGGGTTGATATGGTAAAAGTAAATCAGATAGATAGGAGGGGCCAAGACCATTAATACATCTAAAAACTAATAAAAAAACCTTAATACCAATCAATCCTGAAACGGACGGGGAGCCAATGCAGCGATGCTAAATCTGGCGTTATATGCCCTCGCCCTCTGACTCTCGTCAGCACTCTTGCAGCTGAATTCTGTAAAAACTGAAGTGTATGCAAGTGCTTCTTTGGGAGGCCGGAGAGCAGGGCGTTACAATAATCTAAACGTGAGGAGATAAAAGCATGCATCAGCATCGTCCATTTACACTCCTTAGCAGCATGTGGTGATAATACAAAGTAATGGTGAATTAACATTCACCATTTCACAGCATAGAAGAGGACAAGAAAGTTTGTTTTCATATGATAATTGAGCATGGGGAAACGCAAATACAATGCTGACTACATGAGACATGACAGAATAGTTTTTAAAGTAGAGTGTTTGTGAAATGTTCAGTGATTGGGCGCTCAGCCAGAGCTACACATTTTTGAGTGATTTTGAAACCTACCCCAATAGTTGGAGATTTTTTTAATTTTTTTTTTTATCTCATGTTTGTGCTAGACAGCAGGTCTGAGTATGTTGAAAAGGGCTGAAGGTACAACAATGCACATTGTAACAGCCTCATGATCGATGGCTTATTAAGTTCTACTTACTTTATATCAGTAACAAAGGGGTGTTCAGGATTGCTGCATTCTTGAAGATGTGTCCTGAGGATGTACTCTTATTTTATCTTAAATGCAGCTAATTGAGTGTAAAAGTAATTATTTCCCTCTTTGTTATCGCCACCTGCTGATCATTTTTATTTATGATTAAACTATTTTTTCTGTGATTATGTTGTGACATTCAGCACATTTTTTTTTTCGATGAATACATTTAAAAAGTTGAAAATTTCCTAGGTTTGGCTCATGGCTTGTCATCAAGGGGTGATGGTGGGTCTGGCCCAGTTGGGGCCAGACCAGTTGAGAACCACTGCATTAAATGACAACAGACTTCCATCTGTATGCCTTTTATGAGGATAAGATGAAAACAAACAGCTTCTGGATACCCTTCCAGTGGATAAACTAAAAATCAAGTTTCTACTGAATGCATACCCAAAAGATAACATGAAATCCATTTCAACTTGATAAAATATTCACCAAATGCCCCCTTTCCAGGAGACTAAATATAAACACTCCTTTAGATGCCCTTGTATTTGATTTAATGTGAACAAAGAGCCCACTAGATGCCCTCCCAGTGGATTTAATTTGTATAAATGTATTTAATTTATAGAAGTGCCATTTGTTTGGGAATATAAAAATGTGCTTTCTATGGTACATTTTCAAAAGATAAAATGTGATCAAGAATCCTTTTTGTACCTGAGGATGTGATGCAGAGTTTGACTCATTAATATTTTTTTAAGTCTTTTATGTCATAGAGCCAATGACCTCTCATTTGGGGGCACAACTGTCTGCATTCTGTCTGTAACTTCACAGCCTGTTTTTTTCTCCCCAGGAGCAAGCACTGTTTTAAAGCCATTTAAACTTTACTCATGGACATGTCTTTTCTTTATAGTGAGCATTACATGATCTCAATGATTCCTTCAAGGAGGCTCTTCTGGCTTCCTTAATGTCCATTTCCTGATCCAGTCCACAGTGACTGTGACTCCTAGCAAAAGTATGTGGATGTACTGACTGAGCATGACAGTTCAATAACTTTTTATTTATTTATTTATTTCAACTTTGGTACTTTAAAGCTCCTGTGAGGAGGTTTTTACCATTTATAAATTAAACCTATTTGGAGCCAAAATGAAGCAATTTTGACACAAACCAAAAGTTTCTCACTAGCTTTTATTAATTGTAACCAAATGTGATTGATTGCTGCTTTTGCAACAGTTTCCAAATTAAATAAGGTTAACTAAATAAATTTAGATTAGAATCTTCGTTAAAAATCCTCCGCTGCTGAAATTTAAAAAAGTCTAAATGTGTTATTTGCTGTAAATGATGAATGTGATAAATAATCACTCCACCGTACAGAGTTTCCTCTGCACTCAAAGACTAACCATCCGGCTGCTGATGAACTGCTGACACTCAATCTCTGAAAGAGACTGGAGGAAGAATAAAGCAGCCCTCAGCTACACAGATTTGTAATCTGTCAACACGTCTGAAGCCAAACAGCAGCAGAGGAGGTGACAGGGGGGGAGAGAGAAATTGCTAAAATCTGTCGGGGCAGTGAAGCTGAAGGCATAAGGCCATCACTGCCCTCACTATGTTTCCCCTGCCACCTGCCTGACCCCGGGTCAATCAAAAGCTCATCCAAGCCTGGACTATAAGGTAATACCAGGCAGAGCTCTGCAGCTCTCTGCAGTCACACATGTAAGACTGAGACGTGTTTGAAAACGCTGTTTACTCTGTCAGTGAGTGGACATGGTGCCTGCTGTTCCACTGAAGCTGTCAGCCTCCAAACGGGTGCAGCTGGCTCCCCACGAGCCTTCAGCAGTAAGATTGATGAGGAGATGCCTGGCAGAGGGAGGGTTGTGCAGGCGAGCCTTTGTGTCCTCCTGTACATACACATCATTTTCTCTCTTTCCACCAGAGGCTCGGCTACAGCAGATTAAATGACAGAATGAATTTCCATCAGCCCGTACACACATTTGTGCAAGTGAATTTGTGTAAGCATTCAACACAACCTGAAATTAATTATGCACGCTTTTATCCCTGTGCTGTAATGCAATCCTGCTACTGTTTATCACATTTAATTGTTATCCCCGAGCATTTAAATCATATTCGATCACAATGGCAAATATAAAGACTATTATGTTTTCCCCTCCATAACAACAAGTGAGATTTGATATGTTTAGGGCTGAAATGTTTCTTTTTTGTTTGTTTGTTTTTTTCTAGGGCCAGTAAATGCTTCATAGACGGATACACACATTTTCATTTAAAGCATGGAGTGATGTAGTAAGGGCTTTAATGATCACTTTAAGTCGCACCGACAAGGCGTTCCCAAGCACAATTTGGTATTTTGGTGAGTGGCGCAGCCCGGCCTAAGTATCCCCCCTCCCTAACTCAGCTCCTCCCAGTGGCGTAAGTCGTAGCGAGGAAGGAGAGAGGGCATGGAGTGGGTTTAACACAGCCAAGGCCTGTATTAACCAATAACATCAGCTCCTCTCCTTGCCTTTAAATCCGCCACCGGCGTGGCATATTACAATTTTCATGAAGTAGTCAAAGAGATCAAGAGATGTCTGAAGACAGCAATGCCACAGGATGGAGACAGAAGGCAGCTCTTCAACAAGTGTCACTGTAAGTGCTGCAGAGGGCGTTCTTCAAACTCTCATATAAGCACAGATGGATTTGGTGTGTGTAATGTTGGACCCACTGGTAAGACAAACATCCTTTTCCACAAATAAACACACTCACATAAAGTTGCATATATTCAAACCTCACGTGACAAAGGTGGGTTGTGCGCACAGATCACAACATAAATTCCAAAAATGGCATTAAAGTAGGAACCACCTGTGCGTAAATGACGCATCGCGCTCCGTGGCCTGGCTCTTTCTTTCATAGAAGTTGGCATAGAAAATAAATTTGGCTCACAAAACTGAATATTATAATATTTGTATGTAGGCTTAACGTAAAAAACTCATCTGATCACTGAAACAAATCATCTGTTCAGCCGCCACAGCAGCAGCTGCAGCAGCAGGACGGAGAGAGGACACGGAGACAAGTCCAGATCGAGCTGTGTGACAAATAAGAGGAAGAGGAAGAAAGAAAAGAAGGTAGACGAATTACATATCTTGTTCACTTCATTATGTGGGTCTATTAACTAGATATTTAATTTAATTAAATGTGGTTTCAGCTTTGTTGATTCGTTCAGGTTGTGTGTCCAAATGCGTGCCAAACGCACTCATCAGATCAGATATAGATAAGGATACATCCATTGATCTAAATGTATGTGCTGACTCAGATTATTAGTTGTTGATGATTACTTATTGCACTGAAATGTGCCTGCCAATGTGGAAACTTGCCGGTGAGGCATCAGTGACGTATGCCGATATGCCGCTGGTCTACCAAAATACCACTAGACCAGCTGCGCTCTGCCTGCGCTGAAACTGACCAGGTTTGAATCGGCAAGCTTTCAGCACACTATACACGCCGACGGCGAGCACAAAAATGTCACTGCGCCAGCTGATTCTGTCAACACCTCCCCCTGCCACGCCACCACGCCCAGCTTGGCAGACCTCAGTGCGCCTCAGTCTACGAAAATACCAAACTGGCTGTGCGCCGGGCTCTGCCAGACGAAAATACCACTGCGCGGGGTCTGCCACCCTCCACCGCATCCCTGGAGGACACAAAAATAGAGCCCTACATGTTAATCCTGGCAGCTATGGCTGCAACATTACCATCCACAAAACAAAGACAGAGGAGCTTCTTTTCAGGAAGAGGTTTACCTTTTATTGCCGCTTCTTGAAGCAAACTCCCAATGACTGCTGTCTGACACACTGTATATATAACTGTCACACTTATTTCATAATTTCTAAACCTTTTCCTCATCTAGTTTGATTTCCTAGCAGCTGAGTATTTGAGGCTTGTTCTCAGCTTCCTGCAGACATGCTTATTTGTGACACCAGAGGAAGTTTTATTAGATGAACTGATATTTCAACGTGGGTCATAAATCTATTTGCCATCGTGTTGAGCACCAGTGTGCAAGAGGCACATTCAAAGCTTGCTGCTTAAAAACAAAATAACACGAACAATAAAACTAAACCTTCATCTAAGAATAGGAGTTTGTTTCTACAAGGTTAATCTGACAATTATTTCTCCTTCTCCTGTCTCACATTTATTGGGGGAAATGGCATTTACTTTACACCAAAATTACTTTATGCAGGAGGGCATTGTGCTACCAAATAAACACATTGATTGGCACTGACTGCAACAGCACTGTTTAAAATCAGAAATAAGGAAAAGTGCAGCATGTAAAAAATCAGCATGTAAACAAACGCCTTGTCACATTAAACAACTAAACACAATCTGAAAACATATAACCACATTCTGGTGAACTGAGATCACAAGATGTTACTTATACACATGCAGACTCACCGGACAGTAAGTATAGGCAGCTGAACTGAGGAGTGCTGCTTGTTACCAGTTAGCAGCCTATAAACTACGCTAGCATACTGTCACCTTATATAAGGGTGGTCAGTTGAAGACCAAAATATTGAGTAAGAGTCAACTAGCTGGCATGTTGGTTATGACAGACACAGCCAAAAAAGTGAATGGACTTTCAGCTGACTCACCTTTTCATATGAAAGTGGAAACATGGTATAATGACAGCTAAACTGGTTAATTATGCTGGTACTTTTGCTTCAATAGACTCAAACAATCGTGCAAAATGAACTCAGGAACACGTTATCATGTTTTAGAACGGCCCAATAAGAAATGTAGATCATTGGTCAGTTTATATCCATTACAAAATATTTCCTGGTGAACCTTTGCCATAACAATCATTGAAATGACCTCTCGTGATGTGTTTTAATGACTGAATCTTGTGGCAATCACTAAATAAATCTACGTTTTAAATATGGCTTAATATGGTAAAGCTTAGGTTATAAATGTAATGAACGTGGAACGTCTCTTTTACATACCTTTCTAAATGGAAAACTTTTTTTTTTCTGGCTTAATTGTTATGAGTCTGTTTTTAAGGTTAGTGATTATCATCTTCCGATCATATTTACTCTAATTTAGTTGTCTGGAACTGGACAAACATACAACATAAAAAAACATAATTACCACATTCCATTCCAGTTTCCAGCGTTTTTTTTTTTTTTTTCTTTTGCTGCATTTAATCCTCAGATTGAGTTGCAATTGCAATACAGAGCATCATAATTAGCATGAGCATGATTGATGGCACCATAACTGAACTGGAGAGCAGCTAAAGAGACCCATACCTCATTAACTGAAGATCAAGTGAAATCTTGTTATGTTTGACTGACAGGGAGCTGCTGGGGAAAGCAGAACGAATTCAGAAGAACCAGAACCAGGATGAGAATAACCAAGCTGTGCAGCTTTGCACATATACAAAGGAACAGTCTGTAATAACCAGAATTTACATTTGAAGAGACTGGAACAAATCAGTTGCAGAGAGACAAGAATCACAAACACAAAAACGACAGTTTACATCTTTGAAATACATGTTTCAGTTTGCACATAAAGCAAGCTTTACAATCTAAATAAAGTTCTCAAATTTGGCTACAACAAGACATACAGATGCATTAAAATTCCACTGAAATAAACAAAGAGTTTGCAGAGCTGTCGTTCATAAGATGTTCCTTCAGGATGAAGCAGCAGCCCTCTGCTGCTGTTGGGACTGTATTTCACTCACATTATCCTGCCTATTAGTCTGATACCAAACAGATGAATCAACAAGCTGACATTAAGTACTTATTTAAAAATCATCTTAATTAACAATGATTTATTGGCCCAATAAAATAAGTAGTACACTGGAATCACTGTTTGGTACTGTTCCTATGGCAACACTCTGTATAGGCACTTAGACATGAACATTTAGAGGTGATATCTTTCAGCTCCTGTCATGCCACACTGATTTCATGTGTGCAGAATGTGGTTTGTCATTGTCTTGTTGGAATACGAAGGTGTTCCCTGAAAATGGCATTGCCATGATGGCAGCATGTGGAGCTCCACAACCAGTATACCGCACTTGTCTTTGGAGCTTCTGATAGTGTGTCCATGATATAAAAAAAAAAAAAAGGAACGAAAAAGTCAACTTTGGACTGGTCTTGAATGAGCCCAGGCACAGAGAAGTCGCTGGTATTTATGGATCACAGTTTTGTACTTATTGCATGGTTCAGGTTTAGCCAAACTGTGTTCACAAAAAAAAAAGGATTTTTGGAAGTGATTTTGAGCCAATGCAATGATTTCCACCTCAGAGTCCCGTCTATTTTTGATGCAGTGCTTGCTAGGGGGCCTGTGGATCAGATCCATTAGGTATTTGTTTTGGTCCTTGTCCCTTTTGTACAAAGATCTCTCCAGATACTCTGAATCTTTCACCGATATTCTGTACTGTAGATAAGGAAATGGAGTTTGAATATAAATACACAGTAACGTAGACTTGGCACAGAGCTCTACTTTTCCTAGCTGCCCTCCTTCATTGGGCAACCGTCATGCATTCAAAGAAAACAGTTTCATATTCAGTAAATAATCCTTTGTGGAGAGTTGGTTTGATTGGAAAAAAAAAAAAAAAAAAAAAACTCCTCAATAGAAAAATGGTAAGGCCAGCCATTTTTCATATTCCAGATCACTACATCAAGGCAATCCTAGTTTTGTCTCTAACTTGTGTATCGGCATATACTTCAAGATGTTGTGCATCCCTGCAAACCAACAGAATGAGTGTAGATTTAACTGTCTTGATAATATAGCATGCCAAAAAAAAAAAGTGGTGTGGGGTTAGTTGACCATAGGAATGGGGTAAGTTGAGCCGTATACCTACTACACCCCCCCCCACACACACACACACACACACACACACACACACACACACACACACTCCACCCCAGCCCTCCCTCACCTTCTCTCTCCCAAAAAAAACAGTAACTTCTTCACATTCATGTGTATTTTTATCTGTTATACACTATTCAACTGATACAATAATTCTTTTGATTATTATTGCATATAACTGCTAAAAAGCTGCTGTGTAAAGAAACATTTTAACATGAGAATGTCTTTAAGTGATTCAGAACATTCACAGCTGTATTTTTGAAAAGAAAAAGTAAAACATTTCAACAATCTGAACTGAAACTCTGATCCTCTCATCAGACTTCTTTACTTTCTCATTTGAGCCACTGGCTCAACTTACCCCAGAACTACTATTATGACTTTATTAGTCCTCTAAGCTAAAATGGTGGACTTTTATGCGAGGTTCTTGACCTCATGTTGTACTCAACTCAACTCAACTCAACTCAACTTTATTTGTAAAGCACTTTAAAACAACCATAGCTGAACAAAGTGCTGTACATAAATAGACAAAACAATGCAAACATAAAAAAACAATCAAAAAACAATTAAAACAATGGATAAAATAAAAGTAGATATTAAAAAGTAAAATATAGTTTCAACGTTTTTAAAAACTGATTTAAAAACATAGAAACAAATAACTAAAAACAAACCATAAAACACTAAAACAGGAGCTAAGTCTCAAGCAGGGTTGAAAGCCAATGAATAAAAATGGGTTTTAAGATGAGTTTTAAAAATGGACAGTGTGGGGGCTTCTCTAATTTGGAGGGGTAGCTCATTCCATAATTTTGGGGCTGCAACAGAAAAAGATCTATCCCCTCTGAGCTTCAGTTTGGACCTCGGTACCTCCAGGAGCAGCTGATCAGCTGACCTAAGGCACTGAGCAGGGGTGTAGGGGTGGAGAAGCTCAGAGAGGTAAGATGGAGCCAGACCATTTAAAGATTTAAAAACAAATAAAAGAATCTTAAAATGAACTCTAAAATGCACAGGTAACCAGTGGAGGGTGGCCAGGACGGGAGTAATGTGCTCCCTCTTACGTACTCCAGTTAAGAGCCGGGCGGCTGCGCTTTGTACTAACTGGAGACGTGACAGGGAGGACTGGCTGACTCCAAAGTCAAGTTGTAGCTCATAGACACCACAATTGATGTATAAAACAAATTTAAAATGATCTTTTTTTGGTCTGAACACAATTCTAATAAAACTTATGACAGACTAAATTCACTTTCAAGCGTTAAAAATGTTTTTTGGCAATAAATGTCTAACCCCCTTCACCCATGTGCTCCTAACCTCTAGAGACTCCATGAATTGATGCCCATCTCCTGAATGTTTGGCAGGAGATGGGCAGACTGCTCTCTGACAGAGGGATGGTGCCACACAACTATCACAATTACTGTCTGCTTAGCTGATTGTACTGCTAACTAATGGTCATGGAAAGAGCTGCACAGCAACAACACATTTGACTCAGTTGAACACAGTAGGAAAAATCCCACTGCTTTGGAAAGGGTTTGAGTATAGTCAAAGATTTGACCACATCTTTCAGTGTCTTTTGTTTTTTCTCTACCAAAGGGTGCATAAAACTTTAATGCTTTAAAACCATCATTTCTGCTCACGCAGACTTGCCTACATCTAAATAATACTCACTAATGAAGTTGTGCAGCCTACACATTTCATGCTCAGGGGGGCAGTCACAGGCAAAAACAAACGGCTTCCTCTTCCATTATTTTCCCACCCAAACTTACAGACTCTGTTTCTCGGTCCTACATCTCTGACCATCCTGTAGGAGGTTTTCTGTGTTGAGTTACCATGAAAACATGAAAGCCTTTGATACCTGTGAGTGATGCAGGAGACTGGCTATGCTTCAGTATTTATGGAGCAGTCCTCACTTTAAAGTTGGCTCACTTACAAAGCATAGTTGTGTAACACAGAGCGAGAGCTGAAATCTAAATTAAGGCAGCCCACTGTTTGTGAGTAAAAGAGCTCTGTTTAGCTATCTATAGGAGACTAACACAGAGAGCTCCTCTGTGGACTTTGGGTCAAGGTTAATTTGTGTTTTAGATATTTCAGCCAATCTCCTGTCTTCATGTCCTCCATCATTCATTAATTTGGATGTCTCAGTATGATGCATAGTTTGCATCACTGTGTGCATCTCTATTCTCTGTCACTTTGTTCCAGACCTGCTGAAGCCAAATTGGCCAGCGTTTCTCTGGGGCTTCCTTAATGAGGAGATCTCTAACTGGAAGTGGACTGCCTCCCAGTAAGTGGCTCCTTAAATTATCTCAGAGGTTGTTAATCCAGAGGACCCACTGAGAGTGGAGAGAACAGCTTTCAGACCCCTACCTCCTCCAACCAGAGTAATAAACAGTATAACCACATAAGTCTTTAAAACTGTGGTGCTGTTCCCCTGTATGGACAAGGAAAACAAAGTCATAATACATGCTAACAAGAAGAATATATTACAACGCTGTTAAAGGTCATTCATTATTATTATAATTTTTTTTTTTTTTTTACTCAAATGTTCAACGTCCAAGAGCTCACTGTATGCATGATATGTGAGTCTGAGTGGTTACAGCAGCTATTATTATCTGTTTAGGTATTTCTTACATGGGATTGATTGTGTGTTATTGATGTTATTTTCATTTATTTTGTTAGGTGGAGGTGCACAAAAGTGGTTACATTTCTTCTCCTTTAGTTTCTAACCCTCAGGATGAAGACAGTCTCATGAAACAAATACGGTATGTTTTTATTACATTAAAACAGAGTCAGTGAAAGTGTCCACCTCCCCCTGTGTCTGAGTCAAACAACCCCCATGCAGCTTTTTAGTCAATTATTTAGACATTGTTTTCTTTATCCAAATTCACAGTTTCCCCTAATGATTATCATCACTAAAATCTTAAACAGTCACAGTTTTATCACAACATTTTTATGTAGCTCCAGTGTAAGTTCAGCCAGGTCTTCACTCAGTCTCTGCAGTTGACAACCTTATGACGCTTTTTTTCACTTCCTTTATTTAAGCTATTTAAGCTTTATTTTCTGTGATACAAAGGCATGCTTTGATCCTGAAATGGCATACATGCTACTTTCTGTAGATCATAAGTTATGTAACTGCACATGACAAAACTAATAGGACAACTCAATTTGGTTTCTCAATAAACCACTGAATTCAGTTTTTCCTCAAGAAGGTGAGCTGATTACTGAGTCTTTTAAGGTGGGTGTTATCCTCCTGCTGTTCATATAGTTTATATAAACTCTGTTGTATTTTACTGATCTATCCCTGCATATCTCTATCAGATTTCCAGTTGTGATTCTGTGCATCAAAACACAAGACAAGTTCCTCTGATGTGTAAAACCAACTTGGCAATAAACCTGATTCTGCTTCAGATTTAATGAAGTGTGCTTTGGCTGCTTTACAGCATCACAGTGTGAACACAGAAAGACCTGAGAGGGACATTAACTAATGTTTAATTTTATCACCTGACTCAGAACTAAAGAAATGCTCCACTTTAAAAGAAATGATCCTCTGAAGAAGAGCATGTTCTTTAAAGCCCATCATGGCATCTTAAGGTGCTTCAGTGTATGTAGGATGCAATCACAGGATAATGGGATGAGAGGGATTTTAACTTTTTAGGCCCTGAATAAGACTTTAAAGGCCCCTCAGGCCGACTGACACTGATGTCTTTTGATCCTTTGGTAAAAGAAAGGAAGTTATAGAAGCTGCTTTTAGTATCTTAGATCCTGCTGGCTGATCTGAGCTACGATACGACCTAGAGAAGACAGCGCTGTTTCAAGTCATTAGATTAGCTGGCAGTCATATACTGTATATCAAGAACAATACTAGTCGTCCTTCTTTTTTCAACTACCTATCAATTATTTTGCAAACACAGAGTGGCTTTCATTCTGTATTTATAATGTCTTTCCATTTGATCATGGATTTACAGTGTCTTACCATGCATTGTACCAGCTTCATTAAATAAGGATTAAAACAAACTTAAGTTTTGCTAAAGCTTTGAAGGAGACTTATCACAGCAGATCAAGAAACCATCTTTATTATCAAGCTTTATATCAGGCTCTTCATCAAGATTTTCACACTTAAGGACAACAACAACAACAACTCTCCACTGTTTAAATATAACAGGCTGTTAGCCAGGGATAGAAACAGTTGCCAACTCTGATGATTCACACTGTCACTTTCTTACCCTCATTCTGCATCTAAGGTGGGAGCTGAGGTGGGATGACATTGCCCAGCCAGCACTAAGGAGGCAAAAATTTGCAAACTGATGATGAAAGAGGCTGCAGATGAATTAAAGTTGACACATTTTTATCGACACCATTGCACATCTTCTGGTGCTGTGTGCAGACAGAAGATTATTTTCCAGAGTTCTTGCTGAGGAGTGAGATCTCCTGCACTCTCACACAGGCAACACAGTGACCTGGAAGCAACAAGTAAACAAAGCTCAGCAGTAGTGAGACATCTCACATCCATATTGTCTCTGCTGAGTGGAGCACATGCAAAACAGCCACTGAATAACCACTAAGAAAACAACACAGAAAAGTGGCAGCAGACAATGCAACATCATTGTGTTATGAAATTGTTAATGTAAGGGTGCATATGATTCAACACAGAGGGGAAAAAAACAGAACCAGAACGTGCTTTTAATGGGAGTAGTAAAGTTGCTCTAACTCAGCAGTCCAAATTTCGAGCCACACTGAGTGAGTTTAGCATTTTTAGCCTCTCACCCTTCGACCTTGACCTTGTAACACAGCCTGGAAATGTCTGACCATCTGATTTTGAGCTCAACAGATCCAGTTTGCCTCCAAGTCCATTTAGACCTCTGTGATCCCTCTAGTGCCACGTCTCAGAGGGTTTACGGTTACTGTGGTGTGGGAACACTAGCCTGAAAATCCAACTTGAGCCTGTCATTCTTGTTATTTTTACTTTTATTTATTCATTCATTTTTGTAGTTGTAGCTGTAGCTATAAAAATCACTAATGTGGTGAAAATAACTCTATTCACTTCATCACATTTAATCCTTTGTTTCGCCAACTCCCTGAACACTTCTCTCATCTGCTAACCACAAACCGATGCTTGTTGGTGAGATAACTGTGTAGGCATTAGAACCATTCCTATCAATCTTTTAAATGTTCCTTTACAGCAGCACCTGCACTAATAGAGCTGTGTTTTATTGATAAATGGAGGCTGTTAAACATGAACTTTTTGTCAGGAAACATGTTTATCATGTAGTTCAGAGAAAGTTGAGGTCAGGGTAATCTGGTGTTTTACATTCAGTGAACAACAGATATTTTGGATGATGTTAAGCTAACAGGTGCACAGATCTGAACCGACAGCACAGAGAAGCAAACTAGCATATGCACTGATACATGTGCTCTTCTGGATCATTGAATCCACATTGATTAGGAGGCTATGAACCATCTGCCTCTTTTTGAAGGCTGCACAGAGAGATTGATGATGTTTATCATGTTTTCTATATAACTCCAGAGGTGCCTTCAGAGCCAGCTGATAACCAGCCTCCAAATCGATATCTGTAGGACAGACAAGGCGTAGCTGATGGAGGCATGATTTCAAATCCAACTTGTGCATCTCAGTGTGCTTGTGTGTGTACTTTTGCTACAGTCTAAAATTGAGGCATCTGCTACCAAACAAACCCATTCCAAGGGTGGAAATGTGGAAAACAAACCAATGAGTTGGCTGGAAATAAACCAGCCGAACTGCAGGCCCGGCAGATAAATAAATAAATAAGAAAGAAAGAAAGAAAGAAAAAAAGACGTCCTATCTGGCTCCACAGCCAGCAGAAGAATTGTCACAAAGGCATCAGAAATGTGCACAATGGCAAACAATTTAGAGGATACTTCTACATTACAAAGACTGGCAGAAAATGCATGCATATTGACTGTCTGTTAAGTACTTTCACGCTGAATTTATTTGGACTAATTCTAATCACTTACTGAACCGGTCTCCCCTCATCAGCACCCTATTTATCCCCATTAAATATGCACCATTTCATGCAGATAAGGCCCTTTTAATTTCACTTGCAGTAAATAATTGGTGATTACTTTAAAACTCTGCCTTCCTCAGATAAGAGGCACTCTAACTATCTCCACATATACAAACCATAAATCTTTTCCCTATCCCCTTCTCTTATCCCTCTTGTTGATCAAACCTTTAACTATCTTAATCTCCCTTATCGTCACCTTTTATAAACGTCCAATAATGCATTAATTAATTGGATTATCTCAAGAGCTACAAGTATGCAAAGATTGCCAGAAATTAACTTCAGACAACTGCAGAAACTTCACTGCCAACCGTATCTTCTCCCATCATCGCAGATTCACTGATTGGAAATCGTTTTGCACAGATACCAAACTGTTTGTAATTAAGAGATTGGATGATACAAATTAGATATCAGTTTGAAAGTGTAATTGATGGTGGATACATGAGAAATAACCTTGTACCTGAGCTGAAAACACTGGTCCAAAAAGCTTTCCAACTTTTGTAATCAAGCAACAAATAAAGAAATGAGACATTTCACTGAAGGTTTCTGTTTTTCAAAGGAAACTTGTTCGTGGTTCTAGGTAGGTAAATATGTGGCTGAATGTCTTCAGTCTAAAATTAAACAGTTCATGGAACCACAAGCAGTATTAATAATTACAGGGTGATGTTCCTGTGCACTTTACCATAAAAATTCAAACTGCCTAAGTGCTTCAAAGCCTGCATTATTAGTAGAAAGCAGCTTGATAACTTTGTCCCTTACGGGTTTAATGTCCTGATTATCAGCTTCAAGTCTTTATTTTTGTTAGTCAGCATGATGTTTGTTTGATCAATATGTAAAATACATGTCATGAAAGCTGCATGAGCAGGACCTCGTACCGTTGCACACATCCTCAATGAGAGGTGTGAGGAAGATGTTGGTCGTGCAGCAGCTGCAACAGTGAAAAGAGTACATCTTTGTATGAATCAAATGTAGATGTAGATCTGTGGAGACTGTCCACATCCATGTTATGAAGCACTGGTTTGTTCCAGGTGGTGGGGCTGTGATTTTGGCTGTGTTATAATCCAAAGGAAGATCAAAAGGAAATTCAAATCTGCATATGGGAGCTGTTTTTACTTTGTTTGCACAATTTACATATAACTGCTGTTGGGCACTAAGCTCCCATCTCCAAAGTCCCGAAATTCAAAGAGATGAAAAAATCTTCAGTTTTTCAAACCAGTTTCAAACACTGTTCACTGAAAGGCCTTTACAGCATTAGGCAAACATAAACAGTATATTTTATCAATACTATTGGAAGTGTCATCATACCTGAAATATTTAATGCAATTAAATGGAGTCAATTCAGCTCTGAGGGTTCCACCTTGAGATTCCTGAAACCGAGCCATGTCTCTCTGACACTGACCCCTCCCCTGATGGACCAAATCTTCTCCTGAGTAAAGAGATTAAATGTAAATTATCTGATTCTTTGCCTCTCAAAGACAAAGTAATCTCTTGTAGCCTTCACTCACACTGAATATCTCTGCCCACCGATCAATCAGAGCACGCTCAGTTATTTGGATATACATCAATTTCTACAAAACGCTGAGACCTCACTCTTTACAAGCTGGTGACCTTTTCTTTAATCTGCAAACTCAGACTGAAATTAACAAGAGGGACAATGAAAAGAGAGTCACACTGAGAATAAGAGGTCAGATTTCTCCTGCTTTGCAACATTCACTCTTTTTGACAACAAATCTGATCGATCAATAGGCCTCTATTTTTATTTCAATCAGACCGGTTTCTGTTTTGCAAAGAAATGAGATTATCTGTTAGCATCTTAAGGCCAGATAAAGTAAAGTCTGCTGTGCATTAGAAGGACGTCAGCTGTGATCAAAAGTATTGTGAGGTGTGGAGGATAAAAATTAAACTCTATCTGCTTCTGTCCCTCTAATGGAAAGCTGCAGAGCTTCAAAGTTGTTAACTTCTGCAAACTTTCTGAAGTGGTGTGTGGCAGTTTTCTGGCTCAGGGCTGATGGGACCGCACCGATCTGAAGTGGCACGGCTCATTTCACTCAAGACAAGCGTATGGATTTAGAGCAAGGCTCGGAAAGTGTCCCAAAAAGTTTGAGGGTGCACCAGAAAGACAGAGCACTATCAAGGTGGCCCTGCCCTTGTCCTGGAGCTAATTTTATCAGATGTACCACCACGGTCAGGAAGAATTCCTTTTTATTTGGCGGGCGAGCGTGCTACCCGTTAGGCAGACAAATGAGAGCGATGCACTTTGTGGAGAACAACATCATTGACCCTGTGCTCCCTCACAGCTATAGATTTTCTTCCAATGCAGGCTCCATATCCAGGAGGGCACAAACAAGGCCCAGCCAAAGATTAATTGAAGCCCCTTTGTACCTGTTTAGGTATTAATCTGCTGGGGCACCTTGCCAGAGAGTTTCTCATGTCAGAAAATTACCACACTATTTGTGCCTCCGTCTGAAATATAAGCTTTATCTATAATTTATAACAACCAACAGTGTTCCTCCCCGTGTGCTTACAGTGAGAGATAAAAATATCTCTGAACAAAGTCGGCTTCCTCCCTGTTGTGCCTTTTCTTGCTCTGTGTCTTTCAGATGGATTTCTGTGAGACAGGAGCACCATCAGGTGAAGAAATAAAACTCAGAGCCACACTGTGTAATATAAAGGCTGCACACAGAGGGGCTGGCTCCTGTAATGGTTCATGCTGACACACACAAGCAGGGGATGGTCACTTAAAAGTTCAGCCCTGTGGCACTTTACAAAAAAAAATGATGTCGAGCTGCTCGGTTATGAAGTTGCTCATTTCTGCTCTCTGGTTCAATAAAGCTGAAAACCTCCAGGGACAAATAAAAGACTTTCTGCTGCATGTCTATGCAAGACCAGCATAGCTAGTACAAGACTTATCCCTGATATCTGATGTAACTATCCAGAATATATGTGAACACATCGTGCCTTTACTAAATATTACATGATATGATGCAATGAATTGGAGATGATGTGTCTAATAAGCGCTCTGCTGTAGAAATATTCTCATATCATCTACACTGACTCTTTAAAGACCCACCCCGATGAAAACCATGTTATATTCTTGTTGTCTACATGTTCATATGGCATTTTTCTGACGCTACAGGACATATCATGAGAACACTAGAGCAAAATTGTCTTTCTGAGTATTTCTGTATTCAAATTGCCGTGAACCTCTGGCAGACTTAAACAGCAGGATGGGATACAGTGAGACTTCCTACGTCACGACTCCAAACTCCGACCCCGGAGCTCTGCTATGCAGGCCAGACTCAGAGAAACTGGTTTCGAGATTGTCTTATTAACCAAATCTGTGTGCTTGTTTCTTTCATTCTGTTTCCTGACTCAAAGAAAACTCAAGCATTAGGGAGAAGAAGCTCATGTTTTTACATTCAGAGGTCATCACAATTTTGTATGTTTATTCAAAGATTCCAGTTCTGTAGGGTTTTGTTGCCAAAGTGCAACGATGAGAAATTTGGACTGTCGTAAAAATACAGTATGCACATATTTTCACACTTTTCACCAATTCTTAATATGGCTGCAAATTTACCATTGACTGTAATGAGAGCATATACAGTACATGCATCACAAAAATCAGAACATATGTAATGACATAAGCTTGTTTGTTTTGGTTGTCCACATGAGCAGACACAAAATGGAGTTCTCTAAATGCTGCCCCCAGGAAAAAAAAGTCATGTTTTAAAGACCCAGGAATCCATTTAAATTTATATGAATGGCAGAAAAAACACACAGGCTCAAGTCCATACGCCACAGGATCTGTGCTGAGCATGTCCCACCATTGTGGGTTTGCTCCACCTTAAATATTCATTTACCACATTGTATACCACAAATGGAGAATCATGCTAAATTAATGATTTGATTTAATCAGCAGTAAAGACAGAAAAAATAAGGGGTTTCATTGCAAATTAAGTTATTGATGAACACTTCCTGTTGCACAGGTCTAGAGGCCACCTTAAGGAAGTCATTGACTGAAGGCCAAACCTGCAGCCATGATCTTCTCCTGCATGAGTTCAGGTTTTTCACTGCTCCCTTCAAAGCTTTCCGTCTGTTCTTTAACATGCTATTACAAAACACTGTTAAATGGATGAAAGGCAGTGCATGCATCTGTGCATATCAAGAAAATGTAACTAGAATCAAGGAATGTTGCTCAACCATAGCTGTGTTTTGCATCTTATTTTATTTTGCAACTTAAACCATTCCTGCACAATGAGAAGCCCCTTTTTTTCCTGCCGGTTCATCCCCTCTGGCTACGGGATTTAGCTGCAAGAAAAAGGAGAAAGCTCCACCCAGTACCTTAAAGAAAATACATAAATAAAAGAAAAACAATTACCACCTTGCAGATTTATGCTTTCACCAACCAGTCAAATTGCCTTTTTCATCCATCAGTGTTTTTGACAGAATGACAGTGTGACTGTGGGGGGCAGGGGCATATTTGAATATTAAAAATAACTGGAAAAATGCATTACCCCCACTTTAGGTATAAGTATGTTGAAGCTCTCTGAATCTTTCTTTGTAAGCGGCACACAAACTTCGGTTTGGCCTCCAGCTCCTGTATTCCTTTGGGATAGCTGCTTCACAGTAGCACTGCCACAATGCCAGATGTTCACTACACAATTGTTGTGGTCATGAAAGATCAACATTTTCTCATCCTCTCTTAAAGAGCTGATTCAGTTCACTGGCTGTTTGCTGCTGCTTTGTCAGTCCTCCAATCAGCGTGTTGGACCACCACCGCCTCACCATTTGCTTATTTTTGGCATGATTTCTATGTTTCTATTTTGATAGGGACAGCTAACGTCAATACCAGAGAGAGTCATGAGATAACTCTTAACTTTATCATCTTTAGTTTGAAACAATCCACTTCCAAAGAGGTAGTTTCAAAGTTTTTAGTATCAAATATAGTTTTCTGTCTGAGTAGGCTCAAACTAACAGTTTTCACAGCCCATTTTACACTTAAGAGTGGTCAACAACAGTTTTAAAAGCTGAAATCCTCAGCATGATCTGCAGGACTTGGACACTGTATCAACCTCTGCTCTGATGAGAACTGAAAATATGCCGCTCATCACAGGGATGGCTCACTCGCAAGTGACTATTGTGCAATTAATTTTTCATACATTAGTTTCACAGGTGCTGGTCACTTGGAGTTTGCCTGTGGGCTGGATTTGTCCCAAGGGCCTTCTGTTAAAGCTGGGCTGTTCAATAGTAATGTGATGTTACTGCCAAAGACAACACAGTGCATTGCCCCAACATTTACAGTCAGAAACTGCAGTCAAGTCTAGTATGGCTTTGCTTATCCAGCACAAATGCACCAGTGATCTGCACCAGTCTTCTCCTCCCAGTGTTCATGACCTTTTGACCTCAGCCCATTAAAATCTAATCCAATCATCTTGAGTCCAAATGAAACATTTTTCCACATCAGAAAATACTCCTTCGAGGTGTTTTAGAGACTAAGTGGGACTGGAACAATGGTGTGCGCAGTTTTGTTTTTTTTTTGGGGGGGGGGGATATTATCCCGTAATTATCAAGTTGATCTTTGACCTTTTAGGTAGAAAAGATGTCATTTTGTCTCTCTTCATTTTTCACTAAAATAATTACAGAATTGATTCTTCAATTGAGGCCAAAAAATGTCCCCTTGGCCCTGACACATGAAACACGGGTCATTCAGGCTTTAAATGTGGTAAATTAGGTGGAAGTAGGCTCTTGTTAAAGTGTAACGTATGCACAGATAACCCACAGATGGAGGATTTCTGGGATGGATTGCATGGCTCCATGTACTGAGAATGTACTGGACCATTACCCATGTATGACAATGCATGATGGGGAGCACTCACAGGTCCCTAGCACTGTAATTAAAGCTTTATGGCCATGATAGCTCTGACCCCCACAGGAGCTGGGAGGCTCGTCTCCTCTTGACAGCTATAAATTTAGGGCAGAGTCAGGGGTCACTGTCAACAGTCTGCTTTCCATGGTACTCATTATTTTCAATGCCAAGTGGGGGACACTGGTTGGCCCATGGAGGGTTTAACGTCTGTAACCCTGTGCCATAACACACCATTTAAGCCGCCATATTGGAAATGTAGGACTCATGCTGTTTTAATTTCGCAGAATTGATGTGTTTTTCATTCATCTGCTATTAAACAGAAAAAATGTTGCGGCTTCACTTTAACTGTTTAATGCTTCTGAGATAAGTGGACCATGTGTCATAATTGTCACCTCCTGGTGAGTTTATTATTAGAGGCATATGCATCATTGTTTTACTAATGTACATGCACCGTCTTTTTCACTGGTTGGGCATTTATGTCTATTGAGCCACGCCAAAGACAATTTTCTGTCACGGCAGACAGAGTTTTCTGAATCGAAATCCTTTTTTCCTCTCATGCAAATATCTAAAACTGACAGAACAATAGTATTCTAGTTCAGTGCTCAATTTTAGGCTGAAAAAACTCTGGGTGGATCGGCCCTTTCCTCCGATAAAAAGCTGGGGTAAAAGCAGGCCTCACTCAGTGTTCCTTAAACATTTGTATCATAGCCAAGCTGTTTGTTTGATTTCTTCTTGCCTCTTTAAACAAGCACTAAAAGGCTGCTTCCTCGGGTGACATGACAGATGGAAATAGCTAATCACTCCTTTTCATCTCTTCTGCTCAGTTTCAAGAACCAACACAAGCTGCATCATGTTATGCTCCTAAGACATATCTAAAACTAGCTTAAAGATTTTAACTGAGTAGTCTAAATGATGAGATTCAATGAACACAGAGCAATTTTTTTTTTTCTTTGTGTATAATTTTACAAAAGCAGAAAAGGCAGATGTCATACTCCTCTGAAGGCCAGTGCCTGTCTGGCTAAGAACACAGGATATTTAGGCACAAACAGGGTTATTAGACCTTTTTACGCCCCGGAGTGTGACCAGTATCTGACAGGATCGCATTGGCAGTGAACAGTATTGATTGGCCAATTACCAGCATTGGCAGCATGGTGGCTCTGTGGTTACCATGGAAACCTAATAAAGAGGAGAAACTGGGTTTGGATCTGAGAAACAAGTAAAGATGTTTTCCAAAGAGCACCATAGGATTTTAGACTGATTGCTGCTGCTGCTGCTGTGTCTGTGAGCTAAAAGGAACCCAAGAATAATGTTGTACAGAGTTCTGGGACAAGCTCATTACTGCCTTTTTGTACCAGAAAAAACGAGCATACATCGTCCCCTTAGAAGTCTAATCTTCTTTTTGAGGCTTTTGTTTGTGTACGATCATGAAATCAGTGACGCTATAAAACTGGATCCTATTCTTGCACTTTTGGTTAAAAAAAGAGAGATACTCTCAGTCTCCACAGACAGCCGTGTGCTGGTATGGCTGCAGTCTAATCTTGCAGCCTTGTGGTTTCAAGCATGTGTTCGGTCTCATTCCAGGTTTCTCACAGCATTACTGTAATGATCCTCAGAACAACAACATTTCTATGTAAAAGAAAATTGAAACTGTCCTCACACTTCTCTCTCCACAGCCTGCAGGCTCTAACACAGCCTATTTGATCTATTCAGCGCACATCATGCTGGTCTGCTGCTCCCTAAGTCAATTAAATTGGTTGTATTATTATATAAAAAAATTGGGGGCTTAAAGGTTGATATCTGAAAGAAAAGACAATATAAAACAAACTGTATTTCTGTGTCAGGCTGCAGGCACTTTAAAGTCAACCCTTTGTGGCCAAAATGATGAAACGGATTTTTCTGACCACACATGAAAATAAACTTTACAGCGCACTAAAACAAAACAAACAAACAAACAAACAAACAAACAAACAAACAAAAAAAAAAAAAAAAAAAAAGAAAAAAGGGCCTCCTGGAAAAACAGTTTCTTTCTTTTTTTTCTTTTTCTTTTTTCTGCCCATCATGTTGGTCATGGCATTAGATTTTGTGATCACAGATCCATAAAATTGTTCTGGTATACATGACAGACTACATTATGGGACACAACCACTCATCCTGACCAACAGGAGGACTGTGAAAGAAAGAAGGACAGGGTGAAACAACACCCCAAAATGACAATGGCAGTTACTCATCAGTTTGCTGAAGTGTGTTGGCTATTTCTCAACAACAGTTCTCTCTTTTCAGTCTGTCACGGTCATCCCTTCGCGACACTTCATAATAGCAGAGATGGTTCCCCTGTCTCACAGCACCACGCTCTCCATTCCTCTTTTACCTCACCATTTGATTTGTCCTTTGACTTTTAAAGAACAAGGAGAAACATGCTGAACTCTAACTCCAGCTTCTGAGAAAGACTAAAAAGCTGCGTCCTGTACCGGCATGAGGTAGACTGACAGTCAGCTTCAGATGTAAGCATGAAACCACAGCAGACAAGCACAACACTGACGAGTATCAGCATATAAACAAATTGATTGGGGTTAAAAATTTATGCTACACTGAGTGACAGGGAGGACTCTGACTATAAGTTTACACCTAGCACGAGTCCAAAGAAGTCCAAAAAGCTGCTAAATCTGGATTTGGACAAAACCTTGGAACAAATAACTTATGACCCATTTCATTTGATGTAGCATTTCAGACCTGCTTTAGAAAGAGCTGGTACCTTTTGACAGACACTGCCATCTTTTGTCTTGTGTCATGTTCTACAGTAGCACGTATTGGACAGATTTGTAGCATCTTGGTTTTGTATTTATTCAGAGGCGGCATAAAAAAAAAAAAAAGAGTACTGATAGACATTGTAATAGCCAGTTTTAATAAATAGAGGATCAGAGTCATCATGCACTACAGGAGCCTCTTGTCCTTGAACGCCACTACTGCTTCACTGGTGGGAGGGGGGAAACAAGGAAGCATTTTCAACCAGAATCTGACTGTTAGAGATCACTGAATATTCCCACCTTTGAGTTGCAGCTGGCAGAGCTAATTACATTCTCTTACAAGATTATTCATTTTGTTGGCATTGTGATTAAAATTATTGCTCGCAGAAGACGCAAAATGTGAAGCACAAATTGAGTGACTTGTACACACAAATGATGCAAATTCAGGACAGGTTCAGGGCATTACATTCCCTCATGAGAGTAGAAAATCTGAACTCCACAAAATCATTCACTCTGTGAAAGCCAATCACCATGGAGATCCCCAGAGGACAAGGACAGAGCAGCGGAGGTTCATTCACCTGAAGGACATACTAATCGAGGCATGTGCAGCTACCCTGTGCTACACAATACCACTTTTTTTTTTTTTTTTTTTTTTTTTTTTATGAACAGGAATAAAAAGCAGCTCACAGAAAGGAGGTCAGATTATCTGGTACCAGAGTTCATCTCAACCATGTTTGATGAAGACTGGCTGAAATGGCGAGAAGGAAACACACATAAATTTGCATCTTTGGGCACTTACATAGATGCAAATGGACCATGTTCTCCACACAAATCAAGCGAATAAACACAAAATATTCAGGTATTCAAATATGCATGAATCAAGCTGTTCATGATCATTTTATTTGCCTCCCATATTAACACAACATTGCAGTCTTAGACTGTTTGATAAAGAAAGAACCAGTTATAAAACTGTTCAAACTTCCTGAACATTATCATCTGAAAAACATTACAACATGATGGAAAAGACACCAAAATTTTGACCCTCTGAAAGCAAACAGCAAGTGCTTTTAAAGTACGGTTCATGATAATAGCTCTTTACAACCCTCTATCTCCTCTTAGTGAACTTCTGGGAGCCTCTCCATCTGCCGTTTCAGTAAAATGCTGACAGGTGTTGATTAAATAGACAATTAATGTAACACACACTGCTTACAAATAGATTTACATGCAGACAGATGCACTCTGATGAATGAGGTCTTGCTTTGGACAGACATGGAGTAATATGTAGGTAGAAATTGATTACCTGCACTTGAGCTTAACATTTATTAAAGCTGCGTAAACGTCAGCCTGACCCCTGTGAGTCGGCACAAACTGGGTTAAATCAAGTTTGGATGCTGAGCGAACAACCGTGCCCAGAAACAATATGACACCAGAGCAGTCCCCTCGCTGTTCAACAAGCCTGCAGACACGTCGAGATGTGCAGAAATACAGAATCAGTGTTGCCAGGGAAAACAAGAATTTCTAAAATTAGATCTAAGATTGAAGGTAAACTAATTATGCTCTGGGCTAGCTGCTAATTTCTGGTCCGGAGCCACCTGGCATCAGTAAATCACTTCAGGAGCCACCCATAATTGTCTGGCTGCAGTGATATACTCTCTCATATCCAATATTATTTGCCCTACTTTCACAGCTGTCAATTATAATTTGAAAAGAATATTTCCTGCAAATTGTGCTCAGCTTTAGTCACTGAGGATCATCTGTCATCTGCCACACCTATTCAGATTCTCCTCTCCTCATTTATCAAGTGAATGAGAAAGCCATTAGGTATGGACTCAAACATTGGCATGGCTCAGTTGGTGCATTGAAGGGGTCTAAAACAGTCCTAATAGAGGTATCTCTTCATTTTACACACTACAAAAAGTTAACTCAAAGTGAGATGACTATCTGAGGTTAAACAGAGGTAAAATATGCTCTTTATCAACCGAAAATAAGAAATTAACCGCTGCATACTGGAGTAACTTTACTGGGATTTTATTGTGAGCTAACATGATTCACTTGGAGCATCCTCAGGATTAACCCCGAGGGGTGTTGTGGCTCATAGTAATCTTTCAAGAGTGTAAAGTGTGTGTATTTTCTTTACACAGTATATTTTCTGACAGGTAGCCGAGTCCTTATGTCAGCCATGTACACTACAGGCCAAAAGTTTGGAAGCAAGGCCATTACGGGCCAAACAGTTGGGAGTAACTTCAAGTTTTTGTTCACAATGTTTGCATGAGTTTTATGTATTTTGGGATGTATTTACTCCATGATCAGATGTTGCTTTCATGGAAATGGACCATTTTACCTTTAGATATACATTGATGTTAACAGACCATTGCTAAATATATATCAGCAAAAGATAATAAGGGCTTAGTTTTAGGCTTGAAAAGAGAGTCACAACTTCAGTGCAAAAGCAAAAAAACAAATCACAGTTGGATAATTAACTTCAATGTTTTGGCCTTTGAGAGTCTGCATACAAAAATCCTAATAAATCTCAACTGCATCAAACCACTGCAGAAATGGCTAGAAAGAAGCAACTGAAAGTAACAGAAGTACAGATTTGTACATTGAGGAAAGAAGGATACACAGAAAGAGAAACTGCAAAACTCCTAAAGGTGTTTAACAAAGGAGTTCACTACGCTCTGGAGAGACTAGAGGAACCTGGAAGTTATGATGATAGAAAAAGACCTGGACGAAAGAGAGTTACTACAAAAGCAGAGGGTAAACATAGCATTGTCACCAGTAAGAGAGATTGGCAAAAGACAGCACCAACATGCCAAGGTGGAAACCCATGTCTGTGACAGCCGTGAAATGGTGTTTGAGAAAGGCTGGTCTGAGGGGTTGTGTATCTGCAAAAAAAAACACTACTTCGTCCACAGAACAAGAAAAACAGATATGAGTGGGCAAAGCTCACAAAAATTTGACTTATGATGACTAGAAACAAGTTTGCACTGTTTGGTTCAAAACGCAGAGTCTATAGGCTGTATTGGGACAAAGGAAAAAGTGCCAAGAAAGTGACTTTCGTTCCACTTTAGTGGGGCAACATAAACTGTGATTTCTAAAATAGCTCTATTGATAGTAAGTACTAAAAAAAATATCTACTCATGCCATCCAGTCGATTTTTAGTAATCAGTGTTTTGGTGTCGAACTATTTCCTTTCTGCGGCGTAGTGATACTTGCACACGTGCAATTAAATATGCAAAGGGGTGAAGCGATTTTTGTCACGTGGATCAATAGGAGCCGATTCTCGTTGCCATAGTATCAAAAGAACACAAACATGGCGACGAGCACATCTAGCAGCGAGACAAGCAAAGAGGAAGAAAAGAAAAGGAAAAAAAGAAAACAGCCTTCAAAAGTGTATAAAAAAGGAACGAAACTATGCTATATGCATCTATCATCTGTCCAGAGTGAAGACGTTCTCGACTTTACAAGGACACGTTGGGAAACTTACAGAACTAGTATTAGAAAGTGGCTTTCTCTACAGGGTGAGACAAAGGACCTTGCAGAAACTTTGCGTTGATATCGACTGACAATGTTCCTGATGACGCTGGGTTTTACATGACATGCTACCAGCAATTTATTTGCAAAAGGCGTTTGAGAAACAAGAACGTGATGCAGCCGCGGGTCAGTCAAACCCTTTAGCCAGCATCGCCGATGCATCCATGTCCGCGGCGTCTGAAACTGCTCGAAAGAAACTTCGCTCGAGGTCATAGGCTGTATTGGGACAAAGGAAAAAGTGCAGAAAAAGTGAATTTCGTTCCACTACGCTGGTGCTACTTGCTCAATGCATTTTTGCATAGACAATACCATTCTGGACTTTGGGTTAAAATATCTACTCAGATTATCTGTCAGACTTTTGTCACCAGCCAGAAATGTACATATATGTGAGTAACCCAAAAAGCAATTATATGGTGCTGCTGTTTTTGCTTGTAGAAACTGCTATGTTGATTCTTTTTTTCCACGTTTTCTACGTTTTCTTTTTTTCCTTTTCTTTTCTTCCTCTTTGCTTGTCTCGCTGCTAGATGTGCTCGTCGCCATGTTTGTGTTGTTCTGATACTATGGCAACGAGGATCGGCTCCTATTGGTCCACGTGACAAAAATCGCTTCACCCCTTTGCATATTCAATTGTACATGTGCAAGTATCACTACGCCCCAGAAAGGAAGTAGATTGACACTGAAACACTGATTACTAAAAATCGACTGGATGTCATGAGTAGATGTTTTTTTTTAGTACTTACTATCAATAGAGCTATTTTAGGAATCACAGTTCATGTTGCCCCACTAAAGTGGAACGAACCAACACGATATCGCTCAGCCAATACAGCCTACTATGTCTGCAGACAAACTGGTGAACGTCTGAAAGCACCATGTGTTACACCCACAATTCAGCATGGAGGTGGTAGTTCCATGGTACTGGATGTTTTGCAGGTGATGGAGTAGGAGATTTGTTTGAAGTAAAGGGTATCATGAAGAAGGAACCGTACCACTCCATCCTCCAGCACCATGCTGTTCCATCTGGACTTAGACTTGTGGCTCATAAGTTTGTTTTGCAGCAAGACAGTGACCCTAAGCACTCTGCCAAGCTCTGTCAGGGTTACCTAGAAAAAAAGAAGAGGAAGGTGTTCTTCAAAAGATGGTTTGGCCCACTCAGTCTCCAGACCTTTCTCCAATTGAGCTTGTGTGGGATGAATTGGATCGATCGGTCATAAAAACGTGTCCCATGAATAAGCAGTCTCTTTTTAATGAACTTAAGAAAACTTGGAATGCAATCCCTGGAACATGAAAACTTGTGGAATGAATGCCTGGTATATGCCAAGCTGTTGTTAAAGCCAGAGGAGGTTACTTTAAAGAAAGCGAAGTCTAAGCAACAATAACTCAAATATCTAATAATTATAGTCAAAGTGTCTTCTGATAAGTTACTCTTTACACAATAGTCATGCTTATTGTGTTGCAAATTATATATATGAAACTATGACCTTTTTTTGTACAAATCTGATCTTGCTTCCAAACTTTTGGCCTGTAGTGTACTGTTAATACTGTGTATTCTTTTTGATTCAAGGCACTTTCAGTTTGACCCTTTTTGTCCCCAATCATCATAGTAAAGTATTTGAAGCTTCTTAATGGGATTTTATTTCTCATTCAAAGTAACTGCGGATAATGTTGTTTTTCTGTGTGTGTGTCGACCTCATGCTAGACTGGTGAAGATTATGGATGTTTGAAGACTCCAAATCAGACCAATACAGTCTGACAAGAATCAGTAAAGGAAGAGAAATAGTCATGTTAAGTAACATCTTTGTTTCGACCTTCTCCTCTGTTGAGTTTGATCAGTGATCCTAACAGTGATGCTCTCACCTTCTCTGAGCTGCTTTTATACAAAGTTTGAACCTCTCTGCTCTCTTCTCTTGGCTGAGCTGAAGGTTTGCTTCCTGTGCTTGTAAGGTGAGTTCACTGAGGCCACTTGCCGGGGCTGTGTGGGCTAAACCCTCTATATCTTATCTCATATTTCTAGCACTGTCAGATATGTCTTCCAGGCAAAGTTGTCAAATGACCTTGAGCCAGTTTGGAGGGAGCTTCTGTTTTCTTTTTTCTTGTTCTTTCACATGTGTCTGGTCTTAGGGAGTGATGGGTTTATGTCACTAACCATCAGTATCAGAGAGGCTGCAGCTCGAGGGGAAAGTAGCCTGGAAGACTCTCAGAAAAACAGGCACTGGAGTGTTTACGGGTTGTGTTAAAGAACCCTGCTGGGAAGGTGAAAAGGACAAGGCGAGTAAAGTTACAGAACTTCAGATTTCAGGTGTTTTATACCTGGCTGAAACTAATGATTAAACACTTTCTCTGTCTGTCAGTAGAGGAAGAATTCCCTCCTGAGTGACCTGAAAGGGCACCAGAGAGGGTGAGAAGGAGGCTGGTTTTCTCAAAGTCCTCAGTGGAGGCAGGAAATAATGAAGTCCAAATACACTGTTACTGTACCTTTCTCAAGTGTTCAGACATCTGCACTTTTTCTAACCACTATTTTTTTTTAACCTTCAGACACAGCATGTGATATTATTACCATTTTTCTGAAACTAGCTCTGGCTCAAAAAGCAGTCTGAGAATTTCAAAATGTCCTTTAAATTAAATCAACCAATTAACAAAAATATCTATCTATCTATCTATCTATCTATCTATGTGTATATATATATATATATATATATATATATATATATATATATATATATATATATAATATAAAAATGATCAGACAGCACTGCTCTCCTAGGCCTCACAGTGATCTGGATGGTCAGATGTATTTGTTCATGACTGTCAACTTTGTGTAGTGGTGTGACAAATACCATCTACTACTCAACACACCAAAAACAGAGCAGGCTTGGGGGGCTCAGCTGGAGGCTCATTGTAACACGTGATGATCGATTACGATTAACAAATGTTCAAAAACTGATTATTTCCCATGATAGCATAATTACAGAAACACCCGGAGTTTGGTCAGATCGGAGAAGACGCCTGGAGAGTTTTAAAGGATGGACTTATAACGCTGTTAGCCAACATAGTGGCAGCTAACTCGCTGGCTACAGCCACTAAGCATGAGATTTGTTTGTTCACTTTGTTTAATGGATGCTGACAAATATACCTTGTTTAAATGAAATCCTGTATGGTGAAAAAGATGCATTGATAGTCATGATAATCGCAAACATTGTCATAATCATGTCATAATTGTTTCAAAATAGAGTTGTTGCACCCTGAATCGTAATGTAATCAAATCGAATCCTGAGGTGCCTGAGATAGCACAGCCGTAATAGGAATCCATCAGTATTCAGGTTTGCAGGACATATTTTAACAAACCATAATTAGACAGGCACTATAAATCCTCTTTGACCCATCTCATGCTCTGCTCTCAGGTAGACCCATTGACTGTATATAGAATGGACAGCATCTAACTTTTTGCTGGGTGAAGACACTCTGAGAACAGCAAGCCCTGGTGATGGGCTGGAGTATAGGTCATAAATTCTGCCTCCTCCAGCCATCCTTATGGAGCTGTGGACAAACTTTAGTCTGTGGGCTCTATTTTCGTGCCCGCCGGCGACGCGGCAGAGGGAGGCAGACCCTGCGCAGAGGTACTTTCGTCTGGCGGAGCCCGGCGTACAGCCAGTTTGGTATTTTCGTAGATTGAGGCACACCAAGGTCTGCCAAGCTGGGCGTGGTGGCGCAGCAGGGGGAGGTGTTGACAGAATCAGCTGGCGCAGTGACATGTTCGTGCCCGCCAGTGGTGTGGAAGGCGCGCTGAAAGCACACTGATTCAAACCTGATCAGCTTTCAGCGCAGGCGGAGCGCAACTGGTCTCATGATATTTTGGTAGACCGGCAGTGTAGTGCCCATACGTCACTGATGCCTGTGTCAGGCACATTTCAGTGCAATAGATAAGCAACAACAGCCAATATGCTGAGTCGGCACATACATTTAGATCTATCGATATATTCTGATCTATATCTGATCTGATAAGTGCGTTTGGACACTCAACTTGACCAAATTGACACAGATGAAACCTCATTAAATTAAATTTACTATCTAGTAAATAGACACACATAATGAAGTTAACAAGATATTTAATTTGTCTCCCCCCTATTTTTATCTTCCTCTTCCTCTTATTTCTTGCACAGCTCGACCTGGACATGTCTCCTTGTCTTCTGCCCATCCTGCTGTAGCTGCTGCTGTGGTGGCTGAACAGATGATTTGTTTCAGTGATCAGATGAGTTATTTACTTTAAGCCTACATACAAATATTATAATAGTCAGTGGCGTGAGCCAAATTTATTTTCTATGCCAACATCTATGAAAGAGAGAGCAAGGCCACGGAGCACGATGCGTCCTTTACGCACAGATGGTTCCGATTTTAATGCCATTATTGGAATTTATGTTGTGATCTGTGCGCACAACCCACCTTTGTCACGTGAGGTTTGAATATGTGCAACTTTATGTGAATGTCTTTATCCGTGGAAAAGGATGTTTGTCTTACCAGTGGGTCCAACCTTACACACACCAAATCCATCTATGCTTATTTGAGAGAGTTTGAAGAACACCCTCTGCAGCACTTAGAGTGACACTTGTTGAGGGGCTGCCTTCTGTCGCCATTGTGTGGCATTGCTGTCTTCATCTCTTGATCTCATTGACTACCTCACAAAAATTGTAATGGGCCTCGCCAGTGGCGGATTTAAAGGTGAGGAGAGGAGCTGATGTTATTCGCAAAAACAGGTCTCAGAAGTGTTAAACCCACTACACGCCTTATTCCCTTCCTCTCTATGACCTACGCCGCTGGGAGGAGCTGAGTTAGGGAGGGGGGATACTTACACCAGGCTGCGCCACTCACCAAAATACCAAAATGTGCTTGGACATGCCTTATCCGCGCGGCGGGCGAGCTTCTTGATTAATTTATGTTATATTTTTATATTTAATTTTATTGTGTGACAAACATTTACAGTGATGTATGAAGAAATGTTTTACACACAGAGGTCACGTTTCCTCCGTTATTTTATATCAGATCTCCATTTAACATGGTGTGGTGTGATGAGCTCCTGTGAAAGTCGCAGCTTTGTGAACACAGGTGGGTCTGTGTGGATGAGAGGAGACAGGTGTGTAGATGACGGACAATGGTGATGAAATTTATACAGTTAAAATCGATGTATACCTCAGATCGCTGCTCTGTGTGTGTGCGCGCATGTGTGTAACGTTATGAAGGATCTTGGTGTGTGACCCTCTCTCCCTGTCGAGACTGATGGTCGCCAGTCGGTTGAAGCAGGACACTTGTCCGGCTTGGTCGTTTGAGTGGCTGGAGCTGGAATAGTAGGAAACTTTTATTGACACTTGCCATGCTGTGCTGAAGCTTCTGGATGAGGTCGGCTGTAAATTGGTCTATTTCCAACTGCTTGGGATTCTGTTACATCTCCTTTGTACTAATAGCCGGTGAGTCCGCGCCTCCCGTCCTGTGCTCGCGCCCCTCCGACACCCTCCCGGTTCAGAACCACTGCACTAGAGGATGTTTTGTTGTTGTATCAGAGCACTTGGAAAATAAGGCCTATAACATATTTTCACTTTGTTATTGGTTTCATGTCTTTCTTGTAGATGAGATTATTTAGATTTGATAAAACAAATACATTTATTGTTTCTTTTCATTTATTTGTTTTAGTCTTGCATCATGATGTATGTTATGCTTTTCTGATTTGCAATGGACTTTGCAATATCTTTTTTAATAAATGTCATTTAGTGTACCAGTCTTTGTTTCTTCCCCTGTATTTGAACAGTCATCTGAGCTAACTGCTGCGTCTTCTCTGAAAACAGGCTCTGTCATGCATTACTGGGGGATAATCATTTCTTTTCATTCTGCTTCTTTAGATGCTGTCTTTCTCACATCGTGACTGATTTTAACCTGAATTGATGTGACACACATGAGACATCGTCTCTTGGTGCATAAATGAGTGTAAATCACTCATAGCAGACAATACAAAGAGGGAAATCCAAGCTGACACTGAGAGAAGAAACATTCCCTACAAAGAGGAGGAGAATATTTGTCTTTGGGTAAAACTAGAAGCTGATTGGATGAAATCAAGTTACCTGGTATTGCTGAAGACACTGAGGGGGATTCAAAGAGGCAAGTCAGAATAATTTCTATTTAATAGTTTAAACAAGACATTGGTCAGAGAAGAAGACTTATATTTGGGATTAAGATGCGAGTCACACTTTAATCACAGCCACGGACTACAAATGAAGACTTGACTTGGACTTATCCACAACCACTTGACTCTTGACTCAGACATGAACAGATTGTTATTTTGTATTTTTGACTTGTTAACATTATGAAGTCATTGTTATTCCCTCCCATCATGTATGACCTTCTACTTCAGTCTGACACCATGGCAAGCATGTCACTTGCAGCTGCAACAGACTACAGAGCGGGGCAGGTCACACAAGGATGTTCATCATGCATTTTACTGATTTCTCATCCACTGTGTCTTTACCATAGACCGTATATAGAATAGACACTGTCTGCCTCCTCGCTGGGTGAAGCCACCGCAAGAACAGAACTCTCTAGAAATGGACTGCACTATAGGTCATAAACCCTGCCTCCTCCAGCAATCCCTATGGAGCTGTTGACAAACTTTAGAAATTTATTTCACAGAACGTGAATTTTTCTCCCCCCTGCTTGCGATGTTGACATGTAGTTACAGTAAGACTGGTTTGTGCTCAAGTCTTCTTTTTTCTCTACAGATCCATTTTTAAAAGTTATTAGGATGTTCATGTTTTCTATGATTGAGACTTGATACAGCCTATGGGCATACGAAGATCGCGTAGCTCACCCGGGGGATACGCTGGTTGAGCCGAGTGTCATCACAGAGACTCTCCCGCCGAATGTGCACAATGCTACTGTGCAAATAGTGAAGTGCATATAACACTACAACATAGAATAGAACAGAATAAACCTTTATTGAGCCCCCAAAAGGGAAATTCATATTGTCACAGCAGCGACAGATACAACAGGACACACGAAGTATCATCAAAATCAATAGCTATGACAACAAATAAATAGTTATGACAGTAAATAAGATAAAAACCTAAATGTTAAAGTGCTCCACCATGCTAGGACCTGTGTGTGTGTGTGTGTGTGTGTGTGTGTGTGTGTGTGTGTGTGTGTGTGTGTGTGTGTGTGTGTGTGTGTGTGTGTGTGTGTGTGTGTGTGTGTGTGTGTGCTACATCTCAATTCAGGCCTGTTAAATAGTCTGATTAAACAGCCTGATGGCTGTGGGAAGAAAGGAGCACCTGAACCTCTCTGTTCTGCACCTGGGAAGAGTAAGTCTTTGGCAAAAAGTTCTTCCTCACAACCACAGATCCTCATGGAGGGGGTGGGTTGGGTTTTCCTAGATGTTGTTGATCTTGTCCTTTATCCTCCTCTCTGTTACTGCCTCCAGTGTGTGGCCCACCACCCTGCTGGCCTTCCTCACCAGTCTGTTGATCTTGTTCCGATCTCCTTCCTTGATGCCTCCACCCCAGCACACCTAGCAAAAAACAATGTGCTGGCCACCATAGATTTAAAGAAGGTGGTCAACAGTTTTCTGCACACATTGAAGAACCTGAGCCATCCATAAGAAATACATAGGGCTCTGCCCCTTCCTGCACACAGCATCTGTGTTGTCCTTGCAGTCCAGTCTGATGTTGATGTGGACCCTCGAGAACTTGTAGGAGTCCACCATCTCCACCTCCTCCCCGTGGATGGTTATGGGGATATGGGGCCTCCTGCTCCTCAGCAAGTCCATCACCAGCTCTTTGGTTTTAGTGATGTTGGCCTTGAGATGGTTCACCTCCGACTAGTGGACAAAGCTCTCCACCACACGTCCCCCCGATGCAGCCGATAATAGAGGAGTTGTCAGAGAGCTTATGGAGGTGACACTTGCTGGTGTTGTGTTTGAAGTCAGAGGTGTAGTTGCTGAAGAGGAACGGTGACAACACTATTTCCTGGGGTGCACCAGTGCTTCCTGTCACCACATGAGACAGTGTCAACTGCAGTCTGACATATTGTGGCTTGCTGGATAGGAAGTCTGTAATCCAGGCCACCATGTCATGGTCCACGATGTTGGTTTCAGGAAATGGAGAAAAAACATTAAATTGCAGAGAGCTTTTTTGCTTCAAATCCATATACTGGCAGAAGGCGGAACCAAGTTGTCCATAGTATACACAGTCTATGGTCTTTACTGAAACAAACAAACAAAATAAAGAAAAAAACTGTCTTCCTTCTGTGTATGTTGTGAATAGTCGCAGTACAGCAGGTCATGTAAGACAGAAAAATGCCTGTTATGCTCTGCATTTATGTAGGGCTGGAGTTACACCATCAGTGCACCTTTATACTCCAACATTGTGCTCTGAAATGGCAGGTATTTTTTTCTCTGTACAGCACAGCTCATGATCATAGTTGGTGCACCACAAAAACACGCATGCGCGCGCACACACACACACACACAGGGAGAGCTTTTTCAACCTCTCAGCTTTATGCCAGATATTGCCCTCATTACGCCCTTGCTTCTATCTCAGAGATAGTGATAGACAGATCCTAGACTTTGCCCCACAGCTACCTATCTACACACTGCAAATGAGACATAACAGGGACATTAATAAATTCCCCTAAATGGTAGTATGGAAGACCCTATATGAACACATCCTTCAGGATAGGTCCCTACTTCCACTGTAACAGACACCAACACATGCCTTCTTATGCCACTATTTCAAAATGTTGTGCGCATGGTTGCTGTAGTTTTGAGGCAAACACTGATCATCTGTTGTTATAACAAACAATTATGAGTTGTGTGGTTTGGATATCCTGCTAATTAGTACAGTCAAATATGTAGACATAGACATGCATATAAAACCCTGGACACACTGCAGAGGATTTTGGCTGTGATTGCAAAGAAGGTTGGTATCTTTCTTTATAATGCAGTACATCTTCCCTTTCTTAGTTCTGACATGAGCTGTGCACAAGTCCATCCGACTCTACTGCTGATCCACAGTCGTCCTCTACCATGTATACAATGAGTGTCTCCGGTGGAAACACATTTGAGAGCCAACATGACCCACCTGCAAAACCTGAAACAGAATCGACTGATGATGAAAAAAAAAAAAAAACAGAGAGGGTCGTGAATGTGAGAGCTTTCTTTAGACTCAAAGAAAAAAAAAAAGACAGCTTTTAAAGACAAAATAAAACAGGGACCACTGAGCAGTGTGAGTCATTGGATTAAAAAGGATCAGACTCTCCCTGTGTCCCCTGGAGTCCTCAGGAAGACGCTGAGAAGCTGAAAGGTTCACACACATCAGAGAGGCATTTGGCTTTCTGGTTTTATGTTCAATAACATGCTTCACACACTTACAGGATTTTAACTGGAGCTATTTGCTCAGTGGCTTTTGTAAACCTGGACCAGATGTGTGCAGGCAGAACTAATATGGCCCTGTACAAAATGAATGTCTATATAGAGGAGATGGATGCATTTGATCTCTTTTTTCTGTGAGGGAACACTGCTCCAAAGGCAAAACTCCTGCCAAGTCTATTTTATGGCCTATTTTATACATAAATCTCTTACAGCTATGTGCTGTTCTTGGGATGCAAAGGGGAAGGCATCTAATATAACATGTAACTATAATCTTATACTGGGCTTCTCAATATTTCAGAGCTGCATGAAACCTTTGTACAAGCCTGGCTCCTGGCATTTCTCTTCTACAGTATATTATTCTTCAAAAGGCTCTAGACATTAAATACCTTTTATTGAACACTTGATCAATGAAACCTTTCTGCTTTTTATCACACTGGTGTGAAAGGTGTACTTTTTATAGCTCGTCTTCAACCCTAAACTTCTTTTTTTTCCGGTCTTTTTAGTGAGGGATCATTATAGTCTATATCTTCCTTACGGCTCAGTGCTCTTGAAGCCAACCATTAGGCTTTGGTCTGACTGCAGAGACAGTAAGAGGGCGAGGATTTAAAGCATCCTACTCTGAGAAATTAATTAGATCCTGTCAGGCTTATGAGCTTATTATATAGACCAGGTTATCCTCCTCCCACATGCTGAGAAACTACAAAAGGTGAATCACTTCCAGATGAATCAGGGCTGGTTGGTAACATCCAGACACATCAGCATCCAGAGGGAAAGCTTAGCTTAAAGGGTTTATCCCAACAAATACTTGACGATTGCTTTCTTTATTTTCCCACTCATAGCCAGATCTGCCAGAATTTATCTTGTATTTCTTCTGCAAAGTGCTTAACATTTCTATGGGCACCAGCTGGTAAAAGTTCCCAATTATATCAATTATATTTGATCCAACTGGATGAAGACTTATTGACAATTGACAGTTACGTTTGTAAAGCCCTGAATTTAGATGTGTCATCACAGTGAGTTTCAGAGGGACAACCAGCAGGATGAAAACCCTGAGACTGGGTTACGCATGATCATATTTACACCTTGTATAAACATGTGTCTACATTGCCCACACTGAGACTGAGCTTAGATCACATCCTCTTCTTTGTCATCCTTTGTGCCTCTCTTATCATAGGTGTCAGAAAACACCTTTTAAAGAGGAGAATTGAAAATCTCTCTTTTGTCTGTGTTTGTTTGGACAGTTCAATCCATCACTGTTACCACTGTCTGTTACCATGAGCTTTAATTGCATATCTGCAAGGACATCTAGTTTAACTACATCAGTATTGGCCCAATGTTGTAAAACTCCCACTGTTAACTTGTAATCATAACTCTGTTTGCTTTTGTAGTGGTTTTCAAAGGTTTCTGAGTTGTTGTGTGAAGGATATATTCACACTGACTCCTATTCGTATTCGAAACAGAGAAAAAAAAAACTATACAGATGTTGCTGAAAAGACGGCAGAAAAACACTCAGCCTCATACATGGCCATCTTTCTTTTAACCCTTTTCTCTAAAACCATTTGAAATAACTTTCAAATAGACAATATGCACCGGATCTTACCATCCTATTGAAGTTGGACTGTTGTAACGTGCTTGTTTAAGGCCTTGTAGACAGACAGTGTATAAAAGTATAAAAGAGACTATTTTCATATTCAGTGCACACAGTAATACCACAGTAGCAGGTATGTGGTAGTTTAGCAGCAGAACCAAATACTGTATAAATCAGTATAAATCTGCCAGGTCACGAACTAAACTTGTAGCTTCTGAGGTAAAAGTGTTTAGATTTCGATTGAGCTTCACTTTACTGGTACTACAAGAGATTTTATTTTTTCACTCTCTTTTTGACATAGCGTGGCAGTTGAATGGATGTGTCCTCTTTCCATCATTATGGCTGTCACATGATTGCAGTTTGTGTTGATTATGGCACCTGCTTTGGAAAAAGTGGATACCATTTTTAAAGGCTGTTTTTTTTTTTTTCTCCTGCAAACCTCCTCAGCAGTCTGTAGATCTAAAAATAACCATCATGAATGCTGATGGTCGGGTTTGCTTTTGTAGGTCATCTCCAGGCATTAATATCAATTTCAGTCTATTTCCTAATCAGCCTAAAACTCCACAGAAAAGCTTCAAAAAGCTACAAACTTTTTTATCAGTTAATATAAGATGCCAAGGTGACAGCAAAGTGCTGTATGGATGAGAATGAACAGAGCTGTGTTTAAGTTTTCACGTTTTGTTTTGTTTTGTTTTATTGAAGGTTTTGTTGGTAATATCTCCACCTGCTCCTAAAAAGAAATAATCTTATTAAGAGACACATCCATGCAGCTGGATCCAGCTCTTTTGGAAAGTGATAAAACAGCTTATTACTGCTCTGTGCTGTTGTAGTGGATCACTTAGCTCTGTAAAATGTATTCAGTGAAGTCAAGTTCTGCCTGACGTGCCCTCTAACAAAGAAATCCAAAGACAGGAGTCAAAACATGAGGGTCAAACTCAACACTGACCTCCTCAATTATACATGATCTCCTCTCCTCAGTGCTGTGCAGCTGGCACTTCAGCCTTCTCTGGCTGAGCTCAGAGAACATGTAGGAGGACTGTGGAGTGTAATGGAGGCCCACTGGAGTTTGACACATAGCTTTGTAATCGCCCTAAAGGCAATGTTACCACTGATATCATGTACTGATGAATAATGCAGAAAGCAGTACAGTTCTGCATGATAACGGGTCACTTATTTAACAGTGATTAAGAGCTGTTAACACATCACAACACATATAACACTGTCCACGGACAAGATAAGCAGCCCTGCTTTTTAATTATGGATTGTATTAACAAGACAATACTTCAGTCATATTGACTCTTCTTAAATTGTGTATGCATGCAAGTAAAAGTATGAATGTGATGTGACGTAAAAACACTTTGCACAGAAAACAAGAGAAAGAGAAATATAAAAAGGGGTGTAACAATTAATCTACAACATCCATGTAGCAATTTATATTCTATATTCCCTGGATGTATCGATCTAACATTATTTTAAAATGTAATTAATCAATTGTATTAACACCCTGCAATGACTCAGTGGATTTAAGCATGGCAGACTGTACATGGATGTTCTTGAAGAATTAAAAACAGGCAACTGGACTGTGTAGAGTTGAGAAGATGTTTTGCCTCTTATCCTAGAAGCTTCTTCAGTTCTAAAATTGCTAGTGTGAGGAGCAGATATTTATCTTACTGGAGAAGGGGACAGACAACGACTGTGAGGAGTTGGAAAGAATGGGTCATAGAAACCCATCTCCGGGTGTTTCCCCGCAAAGTCAGGTTAAAGACTGGCATGAGTCATGTGACCACATGACTCATGCCACCTGGGTCATGTGGTCCCAGGTGTGAATGTTTGTGGAGCTTCCTGGGGAGAGAGCTGAGAACATTGTAAGTGCCGGAGAGGTTGTGCCTGAGTCCACCCCCTCTGTTCAGAGAAGGTTGCTCCAGTCTGGTAAAGATGGCTTCTTTAACTCCTCTTTCAAACTGTCTGTCTTCTCTTGCCAACGCCTGTACATTGCTGTCCTCGAAAGAGTGTCCCGTGTCCTTTAAGTGAAGGTGGACAGCTGAGTCCTGATCTGAGGAAGTGCGCTTGTGAAGCGGTTGTTTGTTAGACAAAGTCTAGACTGCTTGTCAATGTAAAGTGGTACGCTAGTTTAAGGCAAATGGACTATGTTTATGACCACTCTTTATATGTCATATTCACTCATTCACACCACATTCATACACTGATGACATGGGATTGAACCCCTAACATACTGATAGAGAGAAGACTGACCCCCAATTTCCACCACATCTGGAACAGTTCCAGTCCTAAACGGTGGCAATTTCGCTGTCCGCCAATTTCTACAGGATTCGTTTGTGAGGCCAGTTTCGTGGCAGATTACGGACAGAAGGAATCGCGAGAACTCACAAGAACCCGCAGATTCACATGCAATTGCGTGATAAAGAGTTGTATCTATAAAGACAGCCGCATAATGAGCAGTAGATTGTGTCTTTGCAGAGGAGGAAATCCATGCGAAATACGATCCGCCTGAAACACATAGAGCACCCAAGTCCGCCTGAAACACTCGGTGCACCAACCTAGGCAAGGTGGCGCGGTAGGGGAAGGTGTCAACTGAATCAGCTGGTACAGTGACATTTTCGTGCTCACCAGCGGCGTGGGAAGTGCGCTGAAAGCTCGCCGATTCAAACCTGGTCAGCTTTCAGCACAGGCAGTAGTATTTTAGTCGACCAGCAGCAAAGACGTCATCAATGCCTCACAGGCAGTTTCCACAGTGTCAGGCACATTTCAGTGAAATAAACAGTCAACAACAACCGATATTCAGTGCAACTATCGAAGTCAGCATATGTACATTTAGATCTATATCGATATATTCTGATCTATATCTTATCTGATGAGCGCAATTGGCACGCATTTGGACACACAACCTGACCGAATTACCACAGCTAAAACCGTATTAAATTCAATATCCAGTAAATAATTACACATGATGAAGTTAACAAGATATTTAATTCGTCTTCGCCCCTTTTCTATCTTTCTCTTCCTCTTATTTCTTGCGCAGCTCGACTGGACATTTCTCCATGTCCTCTTCCTGTCCTGCTGCTGCTGCGGCTGAACAGATGATTTATTTTAGTGATCAAAAGACTAGGTTGCTTCGAAAATTTGAACAAAAAAATAAAAGAAACTTCCATCCAAATTACCTGTTTATCTAATGTTCTCATATCCTTAAAATTTTGTGAATATTCAGTCTGGAGTTAGGCTCACATACAAATATTACAATATTCAGTTGCGGGAGCCAAGCTTACTTTATATGCCAACATCAATGAACGAAAGAGCCAGGCCACGGAGCACAATGTGCCATTTAGGTTGTTCCGATTTAATGCCATTATTGGAATTTATGTTATGATCTGTGAACACATTTCACCTTCGTCATGTGGGGTTTACATATATGCAACTTTATGTGAGTGTCTTTATTTGTGGAAAAGGGTGTTTGTCTTACCAGTGGGTCCAACATTACACACACCAAATCCATCTGTGCTTATATGAGACAGTGTGCAGGACTCCCTCTGCAGCGCTTACAGCGACACATGTTGAGGGGCTGCCTTCTGTCGCCATTGTGTGGCATTGCTGTCTTCAGCCATCTCTTGATCTCTGACTACTTCACGAAAATTGCAAAAGGCCTCACTAGTGGCGGATATAAAGGTGAGGAGAGGAGCTGATATGATTGGTGAAAACAGGTCTCAGCTGTGTTAAACCTTATCCACGCCCTCTCTCCTCCCTCTCTACTACTTATGCCGCTGGGAGGAGCTGAGTTAGGGAGGGGGGATACTTACGCCAGGCTGCGCCGCTCACCAAAATACCAAATTGTGCTTGGGCATGCCTTATCGGCACGGTGGACTTGACTATCGCTGCGCCTGTGCCATGCCGCCAGTGAGGCACGAAAATAGAGCCATGTAGTGCCCATAGTGTTTTATTTCGCATTCAGCTGCGGAAAGGGACTTGTGAAAAACTATAAAAATACACCAATGGTCAACAGGGCTAGAGCTAGTCCTCGCAAACACACAGCTCACCAGACTCACCATGTTCAGGTTATAGTCCAGGTTTACTATGGCGTTTTTTCCTCCAGGAACTGCCATAGCCAGCAAGACCAGCTAGCAATGCTTACTGTAGTAGTCCCAGTAGTGTGGTCTTTGTTCAGCAGGCAGTAATGGTTAACTTCATGCAAATACTGCTGAGGGTGAATGATAGTTCTGGTGAATGCTTCAACCTAAAGACGTGAGAGGCCTTGGGTAGCCTACACAGAAGTAGCCACAGGATTGTGATTCTTCATGGTGACATATGTTTGGAAATGAAATACCAGTACCAAAGTTTTATGATTACAAGAGGCATAATATAATACATACGTAGAGTCAATACCATCCCTTTTAGTCCTTTCCAACATTTAAAAATCTATCATTACATCCATTTGAGCACAATTTATATCTGGATTTGTATCAAGCATGCTGTAAACTGAATGGAGGTCCTCTTTGTGAAGCAGTTTAATCAAAGTCAATGTATAATACAGTTTTTTTTTAAAATATAATTTAAACTGCTTGGTGTTTGAAGGTGCCTCTAATAAAAACCCCTGAGCTGCTGATGTTTGAGCACTCTGAATTGCCAAGACCTTGAGCCCTTTGTGCCAGTAAAAGGAAGTTGTTTATTTGGACACAGATGATAGCGAGTACTCAGGAGAAAGGTCATAGCTTTTACTATTATGGGAAAAACATTGGCCCAAAGAGATACGTTGGGAGAAACAACACGGACAGGCTGAGCTGGAGCATCTCGGATAAACAACAGGAGCATTCTGTTAAATTGGCTTTATTGATTTTCCAAAGCTAAATTGTGTATGTCAGAAATGTTTTACAAAAAGATTCTAGTTTTTACTCTTGTCGGACCTGCATGCATTGTCGAAGCAACAACACCTTTACAAATTTCACTGTGACAGGCTGTTACAGAGAACTACCTGGGTTACTAAAGTGGATTTGTGGTGATTTTATGTTTCAATCAGCAGCTGTGGCTTAAACAAACACATAACTCTAAATTGTTGTTGATGAGTTTCTCATCCCTAGGACTCTGCACAGCTAAAATTTACTGATTCGGTGTGAGGCCTGTCAAAGGTTCCTCTCACTCTGCCAAGGGGGACTGCTTGAAACTTTTATGAGGACTGCTTTGTGGTGCTTTCTTTGCTCTGAATCTCAACACTTTTACATCTTTTCTTTCAGAGCTGTAGTTGCTCTCTAAAGGTTGGAAGCATGACTTGATGTATCACTAAAGCTCATTCACAATCAAGCTAACATTCTCCTCTCCCCAAACAATCCCTGTCAATACACCCTTGACCAATGAGCTGAACTGCAGACTGCTCCACTGCTGCTACTCTAGAAACAACAGCAGAAGATTGAGATGCTCTGACTGTGTGTGTGTGTGTGTGTGTGTGTGTGTGTGTGTGTGTGTGTGTGTGTGTGTGTGTGTGTGTGCGTGTGTGAACCGTGTGAATGTTGAACAAGCTATCAAAAATATTGTGCTGTTTAAAAAAAGAAAAAACATCTTTTTGTTCAGAAAAAGGTAAAAACACAACACATCTATAAGTTTAGATTCACCTACAGAGAAATACTCCAGCTGCTCCACACAAAGATGTCCCCAGTGGAGTGGTTGATATTTGAAGACTTATCTGAAGTACCTGATACTATTTAAGCACAGTTAAGATGCAGTGTGTAGAAAATGGAATATATAACGGTATCTATTAGTCAGATTGTAGACTCTTCTTATACTCCAGGCACTGTATTCTGCCATCTGCTCAATGCAAAAATGTATGTTATTTGTGTGTCCTTTCTGAGCTACTGTAAAAACATAGCAGCCTCTGCAGGAGGGGACCTGCTACACAGATGGGTCACGTTAAAACTATCGTGTCTGTCAATATCTGTTTCATCCAAGCCACTACAGGAGGAGATGATACAACACTGATTAAGCCATTTGGCTTCTCAAACAACCCCCGGTATTTTTCAGTAATTGGTCTTTTATGTGTTCTACTCAGTTTTACTGGACAACGAGAAGGGAGGGGGGAGGAGAGCACTGAGAACCAAAAGAAGCAACTATGAGGCTCAGATGTGGATCCTACTAAAAAGAAAAAGCCTTCCTGTTTGGCAGAAGGTCCGTTGGCAAAGAAAGAGAGTGACAAACTCAGAACACTAATGCAGATTTACGTCAGCGTTGCTTTTCCTCAATGGAGCGCCCTGAAGGTAGAGATTGGACTGAGGTCCGACACTGATGTTGTCTTGATACAGCTGGATAAGTAAGTGACTGGATGTGTTGCTGTTACATGTACTGGACCGAGTACTTATTTATTTTCTTGGAAATGGTGCTATGAATGTAAGGTATTGTTAGCAGCCTGGTGTTCACCACATTGTGTTACGTTAGCTTAACGAGCAGTAAGTTACAACGTGCGTAGCCCATGTTGCTGTGTGTAACTTACTGCTGGGAGTCTGTGTGCTGTTACCAGTAACTTAAGTAGCCTACATGTTATTTAGACAGTTACAGTCCGTGTACTGTGACAAGCAGTATGCGGTGAGTCGCAAATGTTACTCTGTGTACCATGACAAGCAGCATGTGTTGTGTCGCGAGTGTTTCCTCTGTGTAATGGGATGAGCAGTACACATTTTGTAGCCAGTGTTACTTTGTGTACTGTGACAAACTGTGTCTGGTGAGTGTTATAGTGTGTGATGTGCACACATAAAGGTGCTGGCTGTATTGTTGTAATAACGCAGAAATCCTCTAGGGGGCGACAGAATTTACACACTATAGCTTTAAGTCAGTAATAATACATTCAAATGTTACACAGACTTCTACCAAGTCTGCTCTAAATTCTGCTAAATACAACACACTGTACCAGCACAGATAAAGGTCAAATTGTTGTTGTCTGTTATCGATTTGTACTATGGGCTCTATTTTCGTGCACGCCGGTGAGGCGGCGGAGGGAGGCGAGCCCCGCGCAGTTGTATTTTCGTCTGGCGGAGCCCGGCGTAAGGCCAGTTTGGTATTTTCGTGGACTGAGCCGCACGGAGGCGAGCTGAGATCCGCCAAGCTGGGCGTGGTGGCGTGGCAGGGGGAGGTGTCGACAGAATCAGCAGGTGCAGTGACATTTTCGTGCTCGCCACTGGCGTGTAAAGTGTGCTGAAAGCTCGCCGATTCAAACCTGGTCAGCTTTCAGCACATGGCGGAGCGCAGCTGGTCTAGTAGTATTTTGGTAGACCGGCGGCGTATCGGCATACGTCACTGATGCCTCACCGGCAGGTTTCCACAGTGTCAGGCACATTTCAGTGCAATAAATAATCAAAAACAACTATTAATCTGAGTCAGCACATACATTTAGATCTATATAGATATATTCTGATCTATATCTGATCTGATGAGCGCGTTTGGCACGCGTTTGGGCACACAACCTGACCGAATCAACACAGCTGAAACCGCATCAAATTAAATTAAATATCTAGTAAATAAACACACATGATGAAGTTAACAAGATATGTAATTCGTCTCCCTCCTTTTCTTTCTTCCTTTTCCTCTAATTTCTCGCGTAGCTCGACCTGGACACGTTTCCGTGTCCTCTGTCCATCTTGCTGCTGCTGCGGCTGAACAGATGATTTGTTTCAGTGCTCAGATGCGTTATCTACTTTAAGCCGACATACGGATATTATAATATTCAGTTTTGTGAGCCAAATTTATTATATATGCCAACATCTATGAAAGAAAGAGCCAGGCCATGGAGCGCGATGCGTCATTTACGCACAGATGGTTCCGATTTTAATGCCATTTTTGGAGTTTATGTTGTGATCTGTGCGCACAACCCACCTTTGTCACGTGAGGTTTGAATATGAGCAACTTTATGTGAGTGTCTTTATTTGTGGAAAAGGGTGTTTGTCTTACCATTGGGTCCAACATTACACACACCAAATCCATCTGTGCTCATATGAGAGAGTGTGGAGGACACTTGTTGAGGAGCTGCCCTCTGTCGCCATCTTGTGGCATTACTGTCTTAAGACATCTCTTGATCTCTTTGACTACTTCATGAAAATAGTAATACGCCTCGCCTGTGGCGGATTTAAAGGCAAGGAGAGGAGCTTATGTGATTGGTGAAAACAGGTCCCGGCTGTGTTAAACCCACTCCACGCCCTCTCTCCTCCCCGTCTATGACTTATGCTGCTGGGAGGAGCTGAGTTAGGGAGGGGGGATACTTACGCCGGGCTGCGTGGCTCACCAAAATACCAAAATGTGCTTGGGAACGCCTTGTCAGCGCGGCGGATCTGACTGACGCTGCGCATGCGGCACGTCTCCGGCGAGGCACGAAAATAGAGCCCTTTGTCTTATTCTTTACTCACACATAGAGACAGGACACATGGAGACAGTGTTGGAGTAAAGTCCTTAAACTCCAAATCCAAGTTAAGTCTCGAGTGCCCAGCTGCTCTGTAACTTCATATTTGGTTTCCAGGTACATACATGTATGTACAAAGTGTTTCTGGATCATCAAATTCAATGATGATGACTTTAGTGTCCAACACAAGGAAGTCAGTTTCTTCATAGTTACTTCCTTCCCCACTCAAAACATTGGTCAAAAATCTCTGTTAAAGCTGCTGCTCATTCAAGGAAATGTTCAGTGCATATGTGGTAGAACACATGTTGCACTGTGCCGTTGGAAGTGACAGACACATCATCACCACCTTTTGGTCTGGCATGCTGATGTGGATGTTCTGAACCATTTCTACACAGACATCGAGACAAAGGAATATTCCTAACAGTGCTGTCAGATAATTGTAGTCCTTCTCTACATCCTCTGAGTCTTGATGCATTCAATGTGTGATTCAGAGTCAAAGTACCTTACAAAAATGTCTGTAAAAAACATACTCAGATAAGACTTCATCATTAAGTAGAAGCTCTAGAGATCATTCTCATTTTTTACGAGTCAAACTTTTGAAAATGCATTAGTGCCTAAAAAAGTTTCAACATCAAACAAAAAGGAGTTTGAATGAGGCCATTTAAACACAGAGTTCAGACTAATTCACTCAGAATATTTTGTATTTAATAATTGCAGAAAATCAGAACATGGACGTGACTCCCAAATGTGATTAACAGAGGAGAGGGGGGAGGGGATCAATGTGAGGCAAATCAATTCATTACAGCCAGCGGTTTCAGCCACTTATTTGTCTAATGTGCTATGACATTCCTCCCAGATGACTCCTAGTCAGTTTTATCCATATTAATGGGCACCATCAGCTGGCAGACAGAGACAAATCCTCTCCTTCCATCCTCATCCTCACATGCTGAAGACTGGATTGTAATAATAAATCAAGGTCACTTATTGACGCCATAAGCAGCACCACCAAACTATGCATTAAAATGTAACATCAATCAGAGAGGCAATGTGTGTGGAGCAATGGTACACCCCAATGATGCGTCTCCAAGGATGGACGCCTTTGATTGATCATTTTATTCAAACAAAAATTTCTTGCCCATAACGTTTCAACGATATCTGAGTGACAGTCTGCCATCAGTGTTCAAACCTTCAGAGGTCCAATCAATACAGGATTTCACTATAGGCCAAGCAGTGTCCATCACTTTGTCTGCATTTGGAAGAACACGTGGGTCACATATTATCATCTGTGTGGTTTCATTTCACTTCTCTACAGCTGTTTCCACTAGGGCTGCTCTATTATCAACAAAATAATCACCACAAGTTGTTTTCAGGCATTTTTGCCTCTCATTAATAGGACATTTAAAGAGAGACAGGGGGAATGTGGGCAGAGTATAAACCAAAGCTGTAGCAAATAGTCATGGCTTCGACTGCTGCATGGGGCCCCAATTTAACTGCGTCATCATATCTGCGGTCGATTTTCAGATCACAATAATAAATATGATTGATTATTGATACAAGAGATATTTTTTTATGTCATTGTTGTTTGTAATTGTTTTCAAACATACATACGGTATGTTCATTACCAGGGCTGGACTTAGGGCTGGGTACCATTTCAGTTTGGCCTATTCCTATTCTAATCAGATATGTGTTGACAGGAAATGAAATTTACATCTCACTGAATCCATATCTCAGGACTTTGAAGCCCAGCTGGTCTGGAACAAAAAATCTATCCTGGTATTTTGGCTAGGGTACTGTAATGGTAAAGGGTAATGTGATTCATGATTTCTGGAGTGTCAACATATGATAGACATCCAGCTGACAGTCTCCTATCACTACTTTAAAGGCAATGAAAATGTCGCCATCAAGCTACACCATGCTAAACAGGTGGACTTAACCTCTCCAGTGCTCAGTTTGTCTGTAAATGTCATAAGGAGAATAAGTCAGTCTGTCACAGAGTTTATGGGTCTCTGACTGATACTAGAGGCAGATGAGGATATGTCAAATGGGCTCATTAGATCCATAAACAAGTTGCTAATCTTAACATAATGGCTCTGATGAACTGTTTGTTGCATGATCGACATGTTGAGAGATGGGCTCTTACATTGTGATCAGCGCACGAGCATTGGTTGGCAGCCAAGTCCTTTTTAACAGCCATATTTACTGCATTCTGCTACCTATTTACTACAGTGGCTCTGTGCTTTATGTTGAAATTGCTCCATCAGGATTAGTTAATCACCATGCTGCCCATACAGAGCTGTTTGAACCCAATAAAAGAGCAGAAATATCCTGAAAACCCCCATCTTTAATCCCAAGTATGGCTCAGCTGTGCTCTCCTTGAGGCAGCATTAGCTGGGGAACAGAATCAATGAGAGGCACTTTTCTCTGCCATATTCCTTCATTAGGGGGATCTGTTTCGTTAGAGAACCGACGGCTGGGATCCAGGACCCAAAGGAGAGGTGGGGGGAATTAGGAATAATTTGTCTGGTCATGGGAGGCCGGTACTTTGTGCTGACAGATGGTCGGAGACGTCTCATTTCATAAATGAAGGAATTTGGATCACGAGGACCGAGGAGCTTGGCATACCACATCTCAGGAGCTGCTTTAATGCCCACCAACAGTGCATCAACTCCTGTGGAGGCGCATAAATGTGAAAACATTGGCAGTGATAAAAGTGTTATCCCCCAAACTGCTACAACTCTGCAACAAGTAGTAAATCAAAAGAAAGCTGCAGTACCTAAGTGACTCAAGTAAATTGTTTTTTTTTTTTTTTTTTAACTTTTCCTTTCTGGTTGCCAGTCCAATGTGCCCTTGATTATCACTTTCTAGCTGCACCACAGACTCAGTCTTCAAACATAAAACTCATGCCCCTCACGGCTGCAAGAAAAAAGAGTGTAAAACCTTTGCAGGAGTGCCTCGATCACCTGTGGAGAGCATGCCCTACTTTTTCGGCTTCTGGTTCTAGAAACAAAAATGGTGGTGACAGGAACAGGGGAAAAAAATAACACACATCTGTGAAACATTAAAATTACCTTTCAGACACAGGGCCTGTTACACTAAAAGAAAAACAGATTTTATTTTGAAAATCTCTTTGACTCAGTTCATATTGTAAGCACATCTTTTATTCGGCTTGATTTAACCTACTGCACAGTTTAAATGTTTAATGAAAGTATGTAAGCATGGTCGATGAGCAAACGGGTAGCTTTCACCATAGGGAAATATCAATAGTGCCATCTTTCTGTGTTTGAACTTCAATAAACTCAGGGCCTCATCTATTAGAGGTCTACGTGTACAAACACACATGCAAAACTTTATCGCGTGCACAAAGCTGATTTACTAACTGAGTACACTGAGGACTGCATCTGTCAAAAGAGCAAAACAGCAGCGCAATCCATTTAGCTTGTTTGCCTTCATTCACTGGTTTTATTAGCTGAGGTTTTATTAAGGGAAAGTTTTTCTTCTGTTCTTCTGCAGATATCTTGCTGTCTTCTTTTTATTTAATTGGCAGATAATCTGGTTTTGCTCACAGCATTCACCTTCACAGATAGCCTCCAACATCACTTTTCTTCTGCCAACGCTGGGATGTCTCTGCTGGAGTTCACCAGTGTATTAATTTGCCTCCTCCACCAAGACCTCCAACTCCATGGCTTTAAACTTCATTTTTTGGTTAATGGCCACACTGCTCTCACAAACTCTCCATGATGACAGCCGGTAGCACATGCAAAATCTTCATCTAAATAGGGTGGTCCACAAGACGCACATTGAATTTTTTTGTTAGCACATGGAATTGCGCTCATATCAGCTGTTTCCATTCTGCATCAGGCCTTTTCTTTCCTGTCCTGATCCCTGCAATCTGATATGCTGGTCTTGGTTTTCTTCTTCCTTTCTGCAGCATCAGGCAGTAACAAGTGTTTATTGCTCAACAGTGTCCCTCTTTTCCCTGGTGGTTAAAAAGGGTGCACATGGGGCACTACCATAGACTGTATAAAGAATGGACAGAGTCTGCCTCCTTGCTGGGTGAAACCACTCCGAGAACAGCACCCTCTGTGGATTGGCTGCAGTATAGGTCATAAATCCCGCCTTTGCCAGCAAAGCTTATGGGGCTGAGGACAAATTTTAAAAATTTATTACACAGAACATACATTTTTCTCCCCCATGCTTGTGATGTTGACATGTAGTTACTGTCAGAATGGTTTGTGCTCAAGTCCTCTTTTTTTCTGTGAAGCTCCGTTTTTAAAAGTTATTAGGGGGTTCATGTTTTCTATGATTGACACCTGATACAGCCTATGGGCGTAGCTCTCCCGGGGGATACACTGTTTGAGCCGAGCGTCATCACAGCGACTCTCGGCGACTGCACGGCCAAATGCGTGCATCGCTACTGCGCAGCGCTTATTTCAGGAAATGAAGAAAAATCTAATTTAATTAGATCATCTGTTCAACTGCACAAAAACTGCCCAATGGTGTCCACACTAGTGGTGGGAAGAAAAGTTCTTTTGACTGTACTGAATCTTTGGAATCCGTTCATTAAAGTGATTCGTTCAAAAGATTCACTCACTGAACCAGTCAGTGTTTCGGAGCCCTGTCCTGACGGGTGCAGTACACGAGTGAGTGACACAGCGGCGCTGATTCGTTCGTTCATTGACAGAACCCCCTCCCTCCTCTGCTGCTGAAGTCACAGCATTGTTCACTGGGTGACACATGTTGTTCATTCACCAAGTTGTAAAGGAAGAATCACTCCCCTGTCCTAAAACCTCACCTCTGTGTGCTGCCGATGTTCATATCGCAACATGAGTGAAATAACACAGCAGCAAGAAGCATGCCTGCTAAATGAGCATGAGTCGTAAACATGGCAGCTGTAGCGGGGATTCTGATACTTTTAAAGATGAACATGCATTAATGTATAGGCTCTATAATCCACTCGTCTATCTTAGTAGAGCAGATCAGGAGATAATCGTTCACTTTGTTATACAAGCATGAAATTTGGTACATATACTCTTCAAACCCCACTCTTTTCAAGAATAACGTTAGCCACGCAAAATTCCAAGATGGCGGCCTCAAAATCCAAGATGTCCGCCCAATAATGTGGTTTTTCCTTTATAACTCAAAATGCCTTGATTTTAAGCCCCATAAATATATTGAAATTGAATATAAAGTTGGGTATTGCGGACATTTTGGTACCTAGTACATCTCTGTATCTATTACGGTTCTTGAGATACAGCATATAGATACTTGTACAAAATTGGGAGAGTAAGAAATTTGTAACACAGATTGTTGTTACATGCATATGGTTATATGAAAATATCATTTTCATTATCTGTTATTTTCATTAGGGTTATAACATGAAATTTGAAAACCAAGATGGTGTCCAAGATGGCTGCCGTTGCCTTGAAGTAATCCGATCTTCGTGACTATGAAACAATAACTTTTGGCGTGCACATATTTTTGGTCTATGCATCCAATGGGGCCATTGCAGTACAGAATTTAGATTTTAGTATGGGAATGCCATCATCAAGGGTGATGGTGGTGCCATCGGGCTTACTGAAGACCCATCCGCACTTACGAGATGGATGGTAGCTGGTCCTGAGGTCAGTTGTTTGGTGTCCCAATATGAAATGGAGGCACAAACCAAAGAGCCCAGTGAGCACAGAGGCCACCATGAGCAAACTTCACAGGCACAGAAAACCTTCAAGAGGAGGGTTGATAAATTGTCCCAAACTCTAAAAGACCTCGGCAACCCATTCCAGGAAGACAGTAAAGACCTGTATTCGCTTGACACCAAAGATATTGCTCACCCTGACTCTGCAGAACTTCTGCAGTCTCACTTGCAGAGAGGTCAGGCAAAATTTCTGGAGTTTTCACAGGCCCTGGAAAACAATCTGTCCTTTTTCTATGAGCCAATCAAGAAGAACAAGTCTGATTTCTTCAGACAGGACTCTTCTTCTGCTGAACCCTCAAAGCAGAAACTTCTCAAGGAGGACTGTCAGCTGTTCTCAAAGCTTTTCATCTCTTGTCAGAGCCGAGAGTGTGACCTCCAGGAGTTCTTTCAGCATGATAACCAGTCCTTCCCTGTTGCATTGAGCAAGGGTGGAAAATTGAACACTTGAAAATTGGTACATATACTCTTCAAACCCCACTCTTTTCAAAAATAACGTTAGCCACGCAAAATTCCAAGATGGCGGCCTCAAAATCCAAGATGTCCGCCCAATAATGTGGTTTTTCCTTTATAACTCAAAATGCCTTGATTTTAAGCCCCATAAATATATTGAAATCGAATATAAAGTTGGGTATTGCGGACATTTTGGTACCTAGTACATCTCTGTATCTATTACGGTTCTTGAGATACAGCATATAGATACTTGTACAAAATTGGGAGAGTAAGAAATTTGTAACACAGATTGTTGTTACATGCATTTGGTTATATGAAAATATCATTTTCATTATCTGTTATTTTCATTAGGGTTATAACATGAAATTTGAAAACCAAGATGGTGTCCAAGATGGCTGCCATTGCCTTGAAGTAATCCGATCTTCGTGACTATGAAACAATAACTTTTGGCGTGCACATATTTTTGGTCTATGCATCCAATGGGGCCATTGCAGTACAGAATTTAGATTTTAGTATGGGAGGTGGATGGGGTGGTTGCTGGACATTTCAAAGACATTTGTTTCGCTTCAAGGGCAAATACTCTCTGGCTACTTGCGGGGGAGGCCACATGGAGGTTGTCTTCTTCTCCCCCTTTTTTTTTTTTTTTGGCTTTTTTTTCTATTTATTTTTTTTTTCTATTTTTTTTTTTTTGCTTTTTTAAATAAAATCTCTTCTATCACTTGGGTTTCAACCATATACTAAACTATTGGATACCGTGCAAACCGATCACTAGGGAATGCACTCAACTCGTTTGTGTTTTTTGAAAACCTTATACCCATACCTAACACTATACTAAAATTCAGAAGTTGTTACACCTCACAGTTGCAACTGCACAGAGCTGTACACATGAGACCCAATTTGTAGCACTTGCACCTGCCACAACAGCCAGATTTACAGCCACATTTGGTGAGCTGTTCACATGACTTGGCTATTGGAGAGTTGGCTGTCCAGAAGACCTGCCATTCCTCACCAACCTTTTTCCATCCCCAGTCCGCAGGGTCCTTTGCTTCTGGCTGACACTGGGTTGCCTGGGCCCACACACAACCAGCCTGATAGGCAGCATGCCTGGTGTGTTGTAGTAGAGCTGCTCTGGTTGGTGGGATATCCACAGTAGTAGCTGTGCTGGATCTGTCATACATGAGAATGACAAACTTCTCAAGCACCTCTATGTCACAGTCCTCTACTGTGGGAGGGTAAATACCCAGTTTGGCAAATACAGGCAAGGCTTCTGGACATATGTCCCATGTCTGCCAAGCTGTTTTCTTGCCTTTGTTGCGGAAGGCAGACACGGTGTCACATCCTGTAAAGGCATGGAAGAAGAGCATGCCTTTGACCTTCTCCTGGCCAACATGCTGAAATATGTCATGCACACTGATCCAGCGCAGAGTCTGACCTTGCCCAAATGCAAGCCACATATGCTGTAAGCCAGCCTCTTGGAGACTGCCAAATACACTTAGTGCTAAGATCAGAACATCTGTGTCATTTGCCTTGATCATGAGGGATTGGCTACCATGGTCAGTAGCATGTTTTGCGTGCACAAAGATGTGGCTGTCCGCTTCCTCGTGAGAGCATTTATCCAGTCCATCAAGACCAGTTGCATGAGTGCTGAGGACAGCAGGTCCCTTTGTGACAATGATGGTATTTGGGGCAAACATTTGTGCAACCTTGTCGGCAAGAAAGTGGTACAACTCTGTTTTGTTTTCATTTTGCCTCAGGAAGTTATGCCAGTTAGATGGCATGGCGTTCTTATTTGATACCTTGCGTCTTCCCCCCTGGCCACGTTTGGACCTGGTCTCAGCTTTAAGGCTTGATGTATTGTACACATCAAAGACTAGATGTGTCATTGTGTACTTGTTGGAGTACATGTAGATCACAGGTAAGAAGTCGAGAGCTGCATAGTCCTCAAAAGTCCTGGATCTTTTTGGTGGCAGGGCGTGGTCCAAAGCTGACCCATCTACAATGAGAACGTCTGCCTCAGGTTCCTTGTCAACTGGTGCGACATAATTCTCAAGGATAGAGGTCAGCTGAGACTTCTGGCAAGTGTTCAATTTTCCACCCTTGCTCAATGCAACAGGGAAGGACTGGTTATCATGCTGAAAGAACTCCTGGAGGTCACACTCTCGGCTCTGACAAGAGATGAAAAGCTTTGAGAACAGCTGACTGTCCTCCTTGAGAAGTTTCTGCTTTGAGGGTTCAGCAGAAGAAGAGTCCTGTCTGAAGAAATCAGACTTGTTCTTCTTGATTGGCTCATAGAAAAAGGACGGATTGTTTTCCAGGGCCTGTGAAAACTCCAGAAATTTTGCCTGACCTCTCTGCAAGTGAGACTGCAGAAGTTCTGCAGAGTCAGGGTGAGCAATATCTTTGGTGTCAAGCGAATACAGGTCTTTACTGTCTTCCTGGAATGGGTTGCCGAGGTCTTTTAGAGTTTGGGACAATTTATCAACCCTCCTCTTGAAGGTTTTCTGTGCCTGTGAAGTTTGCTCATGGTGGCCTCTGTGCTCACTGGGCTCTTTGGTTTGTGCCTCCATTTCATATTGGGACACCAAACAACTGACCTCAGGACCAGCTACCATCCATCTCGTAAGTGCGGATGGGTCTTCAGTAAGCCCGATGGCACCACCATCACCCTTGATGATGGCATTCCCATACTAAAATCTAAATTCTGTACTGCAATGGCCCCATTGGATGCATAGACCAAAAATATGTGCACGCCAAAAGTTATTGTTTCATAGTCACGAAGATCGGATTACTTCAAGGCAACGGCAGCCATCTTGGACACCATCTCGGTTTTCAAATTTCATGTTATAACCCTAATGAAAATAACAGATAATGAAAATGATATTTTCATATAACCATATGCATGTAACAACAATCTGTGTTACAAATTTCTTACTCTCCCAATTTTGTACAAGTATCTATATGCTGTATCTCAAGAACCGTAATAGATACAGAGATGTACTAGGTACCAAAATGTCCGCAATACCCAACTTTATATTCAATTTCAATATATTTATGGGGCTTAAAATCAAGGCATTTTGAGTTATAAAGGAAAAACCACATTATTGGGCGGACATCTTGGATTTTGAGGCCGCCATCTTGGAATTTTGCGTGGCTAACGTTATTTTTGAAAAGAGTGGGGTTTGAAGAGTATATGTACCAAATTTCATGCTTGTACAACAAAGTGAACGATTCGGGCTATTTTGTGCATTTGTCTGCTCTACTATCTTAGCCTCAGTGAACAAACTGGTGCTTGGCAGTTTGTGAACGACGCTACATCCCTCCCTCTTCTGCTTGCCTCAAGTAGTTCAGAAGTCGTTCGTTTCGTTCATAGTCTAACTTATACTTGTCGTACACAGTCTGATTGATACAAATTTTGATACCCCGCCTGCTGGCTGGCTGGCTGGCTGGCTGGCTGGCTGTGTGTCTTTTGCCAAAGAGTCAGAGTTCGTGTATGCGTGTGTGTGAGTGTGTGTGTGTGTGTGTGTGTGTGTGTGTGTGGGGGGGGGGATTTTTTTTTCTCATTTATAAAGCACTTCAATCGGGGACATTTTTGGGGACAGCTTTAGCCAGGGACAGGTCATCCAAATCTGGGATGTCTGGTCACCTTACTCTAACCTTCAGGCTATGTTTGGTGTTTCCACAGCAACATATCTTTATGTCCATCCTGACTTAGAGAAAACCAAAGACTTGTTTAATTTTCCTATTGTCAAATTCATCATAAAAGAAGAAAACTGAGTTGTTTAAATGCATTGGCTGTATAATCAGTGCTATCAAAAGTATGAATAGAAATTATCATTTAATTGTGTATTTGGAGAGTTGAGTCATGTCTTGTTCATATAAGTTGTCCTCCCACAGTCTGAAGTTTTGAGTCCTCAAAACTTATATATATATATACACTCACCGGCCACTTTATTAGGTACACCATGCTAGTAACGGGTTGGACCCCCTTTTGCCTTCAGAACTGCCTCAATTCTTCGTGGCATAGATTCAACAAGGTGCTGGAAGCATTCCTCAGAGAGCTTGGTCCATATTGACATGATGGCATCACACAGTTGCCGCAGATTTGTCGGCTGCACATCCATGATGCGAATCTCCCGTTCCACCACATCCCAAAGATGCTCTATTGGATTGAGATCTGGTGACTGTGGAGGCCATTTGAGTACAGTGAACTCATTGTCATGTTCAAGAAACCAGTCTGAGATGATTCCAGCTTTATGACATGGCGCATTATCCTGCTGAAAGTAGCCATCAGAAGTTGGGTACATTGTGGTCATAAAGGGATGGACATGGTCAGCAACAATACTCAGGTAGGCTGTGGCGTTGCAACGATGCTCAATTGGTACCAAGGGGCCCAAAGAGTGCCAAGAAAATATTCCCCACACCATGACACCACCACCACCAGCCTGAACCGTTGATACAAGGCAGGATGGATCCATGCTTTCATTTTGTTGACGCCAAATTCTGACCCTACCATCCGAATGTCGCAGCAGAAATCGAGACTCATCAGACCAGGCAACGTTTTTCCAATCTTCTATTGTCCAATTTTGATGAGCTTGTGCAAATTGTAGCCTCAGTTTCCTGTTCTTAGCTGAAAGGAGTGGCACCCGGTGTGGTCTTCTGCTGCTGTAGCCCATCTGCCTCAAAGTTCGACGTACTGTGCGTTCAGAGATGCTCTTCTGCCTACCTTGGTTGTAACGGGTGGTTATTTGAGTCACTGTTGCCTTTCTATCAGCTCGAACCAGTCTGGCCATTCTCCTCTGACCTCTGGCATCAACAAGGCATTTCCGCCCACAGAACTGCCGCTCACTGGATATTTTTTCTTTTTCGGACCATTCTCTGTAAACCCTAGAGATGGTTGTGCGTGAAAATCCCAGTAGATCAGCAGTTTCTGAAATACTCAGACCAGCCCTTCTGGCACCAACAACCATGCCACGTTCAAAGTCACTCAAATCACCTTTCTTCCCCATACTGATGCTCGGTTTGAACTGCAGGAGATTGTCTTGACCATGTCTACATGCCTAAATGCACTAAGTTGCCGCCATGTGATTGGCTGATTAGAAATTAAGTGTTAACGAGCAGTTGGACAGGTGTACCTAATAAAGTGGCCGGTGAGTGTATATATATATATATATATATATATATATATATATATATATATATATGACAAAATAAATAAATAAACAAAAAAATAAAGAACAATACAACCTTTCTAAATTCAGACTAAAACATACTCAGCCCTTCTGAGGCTGATCTATGATGCACACAAATAACTTTGGCACAAAACAAAAACATGTGGGTCCCTGCCTTAGGGAGACTTTGGGGCCTTTTTTTTAGATCCATCAGAGGACTACAGGTGTGGCCAAGGATGAATAAGGAGGATAAAATGTGATAAAAACAGTCTGCAGGAAGGCGAGAGAGTAAAAGTAGTAGAGCTTAAATGGCCTGGCAGAGCATTGTAAGAACTCAGAGAGTCACTGATTAGTATTAATGATATCAGAAAAGTGCAACTAAACATGCAGAGGGAGGGGACAGCAGAGACGACTGTAATGGATGTGGTGGGCTCTCTGAGGTGGAGGATCTTGTTGGGCTGCAGCACAGCGCATAGGTTCCTGGATATTAAAAATTAATGACTATCTCAGTGATTTACGACAATACAAAGATGCTGAAACCAAACCTGTGTGAGATGGATTTCTAAGGAATGCTAAAAAAAAGACTGATGCAGCCCAAGTGGAGAGCAGACATGAAATCCAAACTGGTCCTTAGGTAGTGTAGAGGCTCCGGACTTAATGGAGGGAAAACGTGACCACTGCAGTCGCACAAAGATTACAGTCTTGAAATATAATGTTATTTTTTATTTATCTACAAAAGCTTAAGGACTCTTCAGAAACATTACAATCCCCTAATGACAATCTTTCTGTGTATCTCATTCAAGCACCGCTCTGGATTCAGCAGTGGTCAAAGATGACAAAAAAAAGGTCTTCCACTTAAACTCCTCTTGTGCTAAACACAAACTGTGGTTTCAATGTGCTCTGTTTCCATGAAATAAAGCAGGAATCTTAAAGGAGATTCATCTTAAAGAAAGATGAAAGAAAGATTATTCTTCATAAACAGTAGAGCAGCAGCCCTGTAACAAAACATGTTCAGATAGGAGACATTTTCAGTCCATAAACTCTCAGAACAAACCGATAAACCTGACCAGACAAATTGTTTGTGTAGTTTAAGAAAAACAACAAAGGTTCAGGGTTGTGATGAATGAAGTCATGATATGCTGCTTTGGATGAACAGTTTCAGTATTTTTGAGATAACAAAGAAAGACAATGACATGACATACAATAACAATAAAACATTAAGGATCCTGGACCTTTGGTTACACTTGATATAAATCCAACACTTACAAAGCATTATTATAGTTGAGAAACCTTGTGAAAACATTTACAAGGTTTTATAACAATTCTTCATAACAACTTTAGGCAATGTTCATGATCTGTTATGTGCAGAGAACACGATGCCTTCTGAAGGTATACTTCATAAAACATTAAATCTTGATGCAAAATAACAGCAGCTTCTTTTGAAAACTTTATCTGGTTAGAAAGATTCACAGAGCTCTCATTTAGTGTATTGTGATGTTATGGGTGCTATTTTTCTGTGTTTTTGCCTGTTCTCTCTCTGTCCCTCTCCTGCTGTTATAGGTTCCACTCCCACCCTCCAGCAGTCAATTGTGCTCAGCACTTTTTACCCTCTTATGGCAGACACAGATAATTAAAGAGCAGATTGGCTGATGGTCGATATACTGTACAATGGCAACTTTTGTTTCTTGCATTTGATAAGATCCAACAACTTAAAAATAACATAAAGACATGAGAACAAGATCTCTGAGCTTGAATAAACATTTCTTAAAGTAATGAAGACAAACATTTTTGGCCCAAAAATATTTCCTCATGGGATGTCAAGGGACATGGTCAATGACATTAGTCTTATAAACACAGTTATCTTAGCCAGAAACATGCTTTAGATGGACTCCATATGGTAACACAGCAGATTTCAGAATACAATGATTTTAAAGTTAGCTGCCAAAAGCCTGCATTATTTTAAACAACACAACACAATCTATATGAAACTTAAGCCTGTAGCTGCTTTAGTTCAGATATTTAGGATGAGAAAAATGTGTTATTAAGAAAACATGGTGATTAGTAATCTCAGACTGGTTAAAAAGTACACATTTTCATCATAGTGGCTCCAGTGCTGACGTTATTTTGGATTCACAACAAATCAAACATTAGTTTTAAATAATCTGACCATTCAGTGGGATGTTAAAGGCAGCAAGCCACGGCTACCCCCTGAAATCTGATTCTAGCATCCAAAAACTCTTCGTCTTTGCTTTGATAGTTGCAACACTGAAAATAACCATTGAAGTTTCAGTACGCTGTAAGCAGCTTCTTTGTATTTCTGTGTGGAATATTTTCTCTGTTTTGTTTGGTGACTTTGGACAAAACTCTTATTTCGGGGTCCTTGAGTTGTACGCTTTAAACGATTTATGTGTCCACTTTGTTGAAAAGTTGAAAGTGATCTACAGTTCTATTAATTACAACCTCTGCACAAGCTTCTGCAGAGGGAAACCAGGAAGTAAGAGTATGAATGCCATGTATGCATCAACAAGATCCTAGAGGTAAACCAAGGTGGAGCTCAAAACGAGGATACTCGAGTCCATGTAAACAAACTCATTAAGAATCTGTGTTTACCCTGTCCATTCCCATTATCCTCTCCCTGTGGGCTTTCACTTCACATGACAGCCTTCTTTTTTTTTTTTTTTTTTGCAAAGATCCTGATGTTATCTTAAGTTTGCATCTGACTGCCCTCAAATGAGGGTGCACTGGGGTATTTTATGTCTATTTCTAAAAAGAGACCAATGAGCATAACAGCAACGTGTTAGCTGCAACAACAACAACAATGGGAAACAAACAAAAAAAAACCCAACTCTAAACCCCTCTCGCAAAGACTGCAGTAAATAGGACCGACTCAATTATCATCATTCAGATGAAGTATATATATATTTTTTTCTTTTTCTGTGGATGAGTCCTGAATGAACCGCTGGAAACTTCAGTCCAGATCGACAGATACACGACTGCCTCCTTTATAAAGCTCTTTTGCATCTGAGTCAGTGAATGTGAGTCATAAAGTGTAAAGTGGTCATACTTCTTCCTCTGCTGTCATGTACAGGGATGATCAGAGAAGAAGAAAATTATAAGTGAAAGGATACTGTATGGATCTGATGTATACATATCCCCTGCCTCAGGCTATGGTCTCTAATCATAAGTGTGAGTGTATGAGCAGTGTGTGAAAAATGAAACATGCTCATGGTGTTGGCACTTGGATGCATTTATGTTTTCAAAAGAACAACAGACAGTATGTCATCTATGGAATGTCTAAATTACACTGTCTGAGTCATGTTTCAGTATCCCAGTGTGGTATTTTATTTATTCAATTTAACTGAGAGATCAAACCCAAAAAAGGTTTGGAAACTGCAAAATGTGAGGAGAGAAAAATAATAATCACTTAAAACAGATGAGAGCCAGGGTTCAGCATCCATGATTTCCAAAACAAATATCCACGTTTGATTGTTTCCACCTTTGCCTCATCTGAAACAGGCTCAGTCCCACTAAGGATGTTGGTGTTCTTCAAACCAGTTTTATACCATAAATGGTTTCCTATCTGCACAATTCACTTATGAACTTAATTTGTGGATACAGCAACTAACTGTGTTGTCAGACAGTGGTTTTTGGAAGTGATTTTGAGACAATGCTGTGATTTCCACTACAGAACCTTGCCTGTTTTTAAAGGTATATTCTGGCGTAAAATTAAGGTAATCACACTGTAACACCGAGTTAGACACCCCCTTTGAGAGATGAATGTTGCTGACTGCTTGCTTCTCTAGTTATACCAACTTTAGTAACAACCGCACGACAGCAATACAAAGCAGTCTACCTCAACCAAAAAGCCACTCTATAGCCACAAATAATGCTCAGAACAGCACCTAACTGCATCATCAGTACATATAGGGTCCCAGCCATAGTACTAGCCACCAAACATCTTTTCAGCTTTGCCTGTTTATTTTTAGAAAAGAGACTACACCCAACTCACCCACTCTCCTCCAGCAGCCGCTTGTTTGTGAGGGTGCCCTGACAAGTCCACAACCGAGTGCAGCAGAGTTTTGCAGCTCAAGGGAGGACATTTATGATCATTACTTCATGGAAATGCAATCAGATCATGACGCTAAGGCAGAAGAACAACTGAGTCTGCAGTGCAAAATTATTATTATGATGATTATTACTTCATGGAAATGGTCCGCTGCACTCAGTGATCAACTTGTCAGGGCTCCCCCACAAACAAGCGGCTGCTGGAGGAGAGTGGGTGAGTCATGTTTGGTCTCTTCTCTAAAATAAACAGGCAAAGCTAAAAAGATGTTTGGTGGCTAGTGCTATGGCTGGGACCCTATATGTACTGTTGATGCAGTTAGGTGCTGTTCTGAGCATTATTTGTGGCTTTTTGGTTAAGGTTTGTGCGTGGCGATGTAGACCGCTGTGTATTGTTAATGTGTAGTAATTACTTAAGTTGGTATAACTAGAGAAGCAAGCAGGCGGCAACATTCATCTCTCGTGGGGGTGTCTAACTCCGTGTTACGGTGTGTTTTACCCTAACTCAATTTTATGCCGGAATACTCCTTTAATGCAATTCTGCCTGATGGCCTGAAGATCAGGACCATCCAGTCTTGGTTTTGGTACTTGTCCCTTTGCATACAGAGGTTTCTCCAGAGTTTCTAAAATCAACTTTTTTTTATGTTATATTGAGTAACGTTTTTCTGACACTATTGAACTGTTAGCTCACGCAGGTGAACCTCTTCCCATCTCATCTTCTAAGAGACTTTTTTAATGTCCTCTTTATATCAAGTCATGTTACTAACCTTATGGAAAATAATGTTTTATACAGCGTTACAGACATTTTCTAATGTTTTAATTGTCCCTATTTTAACTATTCTTCATAATGGGCTGGTGGCATTAAATTTAAAATGAGTATCTATTTTTTTTTTTTCTAAACTTGTCTGATAAGTTACCTTTGCACTATTTTTATTTAAATAAATGATATGCACAGGTGGCTGCTCTTTCCCTTTTGTCTTTTTAGCTCTGTCTATAATTTGTACATGGTGCCATAATGAGGAAAAGTATGAATTGTTGACAGACAAAAACTATTTAATAGGGTAGTTTTTGAAGTAGAAAGTAGTCTGATGTGCAGAGGTAGATACTCACAGTCTTAGCTGGTAGGCATGAGCCCAAAATAGGCTCCTCCCTCTGGCTCTTCCCTCCCTGTCCTCATTCTAGCATCTCTTTTCATACTCTTCTCTCTTTTCTTCTCTAGAAAATTGGATTTGGGGCTAAAAAAGCTGATCAGGACATCCTTATTGTGTGTGTGTGTTTGTGTGTGTGTGTGTGTGTGTGTGTGTGTGTGTGTGTTTATGTGTGTGTGTGAGTGTTTATGTGTGTGTGTGTGTGTGTGTGTGTGTGTGTGCGTCAATCAATCAATCAAATTTTATTTATATAGCGCCAATTCACAACAGTCGTCATCTCAAGACGTGTGAGTGTTTATGTATCAGTGTTAGGGCTACAGTGTGCAAAACTCCTCTCAAACTATTTTCCATAACCTCCTTTTTTTGCTGATTACTTTCTTGAATTTGTAGTCAGTGAAGGCAGAGGAGGGTGAAGTGAAGGTTGAAGGGTTTTACATGGGTAATGTGCAATGGTTGATGCTCACAGAGTGGTAGCAATGTAAAGCACAGACGGTGATGTGGAGGCAAAGTATGAGCTCAAATGTCTTTAAATGTGCTGCTGGGCATGCTGCTCTGACTGTGTGGCTGCTCTGACCCCTTTAAGTGGACAAGGAGCTGCTGCATCCAGGTCTCAGCCTGTCAGTCTGAGCCAAGATCCAGAAAGTACTCAACTTTACACAGTATTAAATTATTACTATATTTACTTTATCAAAATAAATAAATAAGTTAATACTTTTGAAAAGTTACTATTCCTGACACAAAGGGTTTTTGTTAATTACCACTTTTTGTAACAATGGTAGAGAGATACCACTGTGCAGATAAGATTCGTTGCTCGTCTGCGTAATGTGTGCAACATCATGCACAACCAATTAGAGAGTGAAAGTTGTTATTTTGTGTGACTTCTTACTCATGAGTTCATGCTTTTTTGATTTCAGGGGTGCAGACATTTGTAACTGTATCATCCAGGTGAGGAAATATCATTTTCTCAATCAAAGAAACAAAGTGAGCCTAAATCTGACTTCCCTCTCCCACCTGAAGGAATGGTAAAGCTGCTCTTAATGCTGTTTATTACTTTCCCTATCACACTGTTGTTTTAACCTTCCCCCCTCCTCCCTCCGTATCCAGCCTCCACTAAGTGTGACGCTGACAACAAGACAAGGTACTGACCCTGAATCTGCTGCATCAGCATGTCCTCTAACATACTCACTCGTTCTATGGCTGCACTCACACATCCACATTAACAAGTGCAGGAAAAAATACAGAGACAGAGAATGGCTTAGCTAACACCTCTCTTTGCTGACAGGGGCTTCGGTTCTGGGGAAACCTTTCCTTCTAAACAGGTGGGAGTTCTCTTTGCTCTCAGCTCTCTGTACTCCGCCTCACAAGGCTAAGACAGGACCAAAGGTCAGCCGCACATCACCTCAGCCACCTCAGCACTAAACTGTCCTCCTGAGAGCCGACTCTCAGAGGGCCTGTCAGTAATTCAGCAGTGGGAGCAGAGACACTGAGATAAAGCTTCAGATGACATTTTCAGACCTGCTCTTACATACCAGAGCTACATGGCCTGGTTACAGTCAAAATCACAGATTTCAGTGTGATGTTTCAAAACAAAGAGATCTGAAAAAAGGAAAGCATATTTAAAAAAATGATCAGTGACAGTATTTTTTTTAAATTTTATGTTATTACATGCCATAGAAAGGATCCATCCCTCTGTCTCTTTCTGCTCCTCTGATGGAAGATAGAGACAGACAGACAGACAGACAGATGAGTCCTTGAGCTCTATTTTTGTGCCTCGCCAGCGGCATGGTGCGGGCACGGCACAAGTCACGTCTGCCGATGGGGCGTGCCCAAGCACACTTTGGTATTTTGGTGAGCTGCACAGCCCGGCGCAAGTACACCCCCTCCTATCTCAGCTTCTCCCAGCGGCGCAAGTAGGAAAGAGTAATAGGAGAAGGCTTGAAGTGGGTTTAACACAGCAGAGTCCAATTTTCACCAATCACATCAGCTCCTCTCCTCATCTTTAAATGCGCACACCAATGTGTAATTGGTGAAGTAGTGTCAGAGATGACTCTGGACAGCAACAGCACACAGTGGTGACCGGAGGCAGCCCCTCAACAAGTGTTGCTCAAAGGAGGATGTCATGTCCGCCACATTCTCTCACATAAGCACAGAGGGATTTGGTGTGTGCAAGGTTAAACCCACAGGTAAGACGCCATTCTCTACAAATAAAGACAATCATATCAAGTTGCATATACTTAAACCCCATGTGACAAAGATGGGTTGTGTGCACAAATCACTACATAAACAAATGCCATGCTAAATAGCATTGAGACTGGAACCACCAGTTCGTTCTGTGGCCTGGCTTTTTCTTCCACTAACAAGAAATTAACTTGGCTCATGTAATGGAATATTATAATACTTACATGTAGGACTGACTGAATTGAATAATCACAGAATTTAAATAAATTATCTGATCAGCCTTGGCAGCACTTGCCACCGCAGCAACAGCAGGATGGGGAGAGGACACAGAGATGTGTCCAGGTCCAGGTGCAGGAAGAGGACCAGCCCTCTGGACACCAAGCGGGCGGGGTTCCAAGCATTGGACAGGGAGCTCGGGGAAATCAATGTCCAGCTCCACAGACTCCATCTTCTCTAGCTGCGCCGCCACACCAAGCTTGGTGCATCTCAGTGCGCCTCAGTCTATGAAATTACCAAATTGGCTGTGCACTGAGCTGTGCTGCACTAAAATACAACTGTGCAGGGTGCACACAAAAATAGAGCCCCTTGTGTCATCCCCCTCTTAAACAATATGAATGTGCTGTATTTAAGGCTGCCCATGACTTTAGATCTTCACAGATTTCAGAGTCAGACCACACACGAGGATGATTCATGCTGGTTTTCACCTACAATCCTCTAAAAACTGACTGTAGATGATTCTCTAAGACAACTACTCCTCTTACACACACTACTTGCTTACACACTAAACCCTGAATCATGCCACGCCCTCTGTTCCTTGGGGGTGGCACATCAGACCCTAAATATGGCCCAAAATTGTCTTGTGTGAAGCCGGCCTTACAAATACACCAACCATCAAAAACATGCACAGGATCATTTATTGGTCAACCCATTTTCTTTCTATCTTGATCAAACTGACAGAGGATCCCAGTCAGCTCAGCTTCTCTATTAAGAAACTAGGACAGAAGCTAGGTTATCAACAAAAAAGGTCATCCTTACCACAGCATTCAGCTTATTTCCACAAACACCAACTCAAAACCTAATGCCTATTTAAGCGTATGATCTATTTAGGAGTCCTTCCTCACTTTATCCTGCTGTCAGAAAACGTATTTGTTTTGCTCTCATCCCAGACATGACTCAAACATTTTCTTCCACCCATAGCAGGAACAACTTTGTTTTCCATGTAAGCTAGCAAAATATTTCTCCTGCTCTCCAACACTACTCCCACTTTGTTTGTCACCACACTGGCTGCAAACTGGACTTTTATCAACTGAATCTGACTGAAGACATTTTGCCAGTGTCCTGTTTGTACACTCTGAATGCTCAGTCCATAAGAATCAAAGCATGGCTGCAGTTCTGTAAAACTCATCCATAGGATGACTGATCATGTCGGCCACTTTTGCTGCAGACAGGGTGCGACTTTTTGGTGTTGTCTCTCCGTATGCAGTCACAGGTCAAAACTAAATGACATTGTCAAATGGCCCTGAGACACTTCACACCTTTCCAGCTCTAAAATACATGACCAGCCGTGATGCCAGGGATGGGGCCAGCGAGGGTTGTTGTCCTTGTTATTGCACATGTGACTCATACGACCCTGCTTGCTGGGGGGGACGGCAGGCAGAAAATGTGAACCACACAATTTCATCCCTTACAGTGAAACTCATCTCTTCAGGTGTCACAAAGGTGTTTGTCTACAGCCCTTCATGGGTCCGCTGCAGAGTTAGCAATGTCAGAGACTGAGGAGTGAGAACAGGAGAGCAGAACTACCAAATGGGAAGAAACGAGAGACAAAAAATTAATAAATAAATGAAAATAAGAAGTCCAGTTAAGAGTTTTAAATTATCTGTACAACATGTTGCATGTTTCACAACTGTTTCACTGTTATCACCACAGTATAGTTTGCTTGCCATCTGAAAAAAACAGGGTTTTTTTTTGCAACACAACACAAAGATTTGTTCTTCTGCTCATGGCATATTGATCGGCTGTTTGGTGTATAGGCATTAAAGACAAAACATCAAACAAACAAATGATGTAGTGATAACATGGAGCTAGTAAACTGATTAGATTGATATTTTATTCATAATTTGGCTCCCCACAATCATAAAGAATATGATCATGGAGACTGAACAATATTGTGTCACCTGCTGTGTTGTCCCTGTTATGTCCTATACATTGAATGAGGCCCATCTGATGGTGCTATAGGCAAACAACAAAAAAATATATCTTATCTCACGTAAAGCAAGTGCTTGAGTCAGAGTCTCTCCAAAGTAGTTAAATCAAGGGTCCGCATCGGTCACATCTGCAGAAAACAGCAGCAGACCTTTGAGGGGCTAAACTGACCATCATCCACTGTGGTTAAAATACAAATAATGACAAGTGTCCCATTAAACCCTGCTTCAAAAGATATTCCGTTAAGTCCACTTTTGGACCAGTGTTGTTTTTGGCAGGCATTTTAGATTTAGTTTTAGTCTTAGTCCTTTTGACGAAATGCTTCTTCGTTTTAGTCCCATTTTAGTCATTTCTATCCTTGATAGTTTTCGTCTAGTTTTAGTCCGACGAAAACTCAAAAGGTTTAAGTCTAGTTTTAGTCGACGAAAAGGTGCCTTTTGAGGTTCGTGGTGTTCTTTCCCGACAGTTTGAAGCCGCAGCATGAGGAAGCTGTGGCTCCACAACTGTCGTCTGTCTCGTCTCCCCGTACAAGACATTGTGTTTTATTGTCACTTGAACTGTATCTGAAGAAGGACCAAAAATCATCCCTCTTTTTTCGGCCACCGGGCACCGCTGCTGTGCCTGCCGCCACGGTGTGTGTTTGCGCGCGCCTCGTCCACCTGCCGCTCTGTGTATGTGTATGAATGTGTGCGCGCAGCTGTGCGCGAGCGAGGCTTTTGGTGCGTGTGTGATGGGGGCGTGACCATAGACATAATAAAAGATAGACCCCGCATCGGCCGCTACCACGAATGGGCGCTGTCGAGAAATGCGGCCGCCATCTTGGTCCGGTCATCCGCCTCACTCTGCACTGCTGTTTAACCGGCGGAATGAAGTCTGAGCGCATTAAATGAATCATAGTTCGCTCAATACTACGTAATTTTCTTCTCTGCAAACGCCATTCAAAGAGGCATGATAGAGGCCATATTTTTTTTGGGCGTTTTCAAATACTCAGAATGAATAAAATGATATTTTAGAACATGGCAGCAGTGGCTGTATTATAGTGTAACAATTAATCAAGGATATATTTAGGTTTAGAGCTAGGTTCCTGCTATGTCTCAATAATTATTAATAACTGGCGGTTTTAATAGGCCAATTCAATATATATTGATTTGATTATAAATTTTTATATAGTTTAATTTTATTTATCCATTTGTAGACACACACAAGTAATGTCATATAGAAGCACTATTTTAATAACTGGAAAATACACACAAATATATAGCCTACATATCAAAAAAATTTAAACACAAGAACAGCATGACAGGACAGCGTCTAAACTACATATCAATTTGCTTGTTGGCTACACAGCACAGAGGAATCACTTGCTGCGAATTTCTCCCTCTAACAGCAATCTCCCACTTCTTCCTCAAGTTTTTGTCCTTAGGAAATCTTCAAAATGAAACAGGAGATCACCACAAAGAAATCTTTAATAAAACAGATAATAAAACAGAGCTCACTTTCTTCCTTTTTCTTTCTATTTTATTTCTTAACGTTTCTTAGAACCTCTCTCAAACAAAAGTCTTTCAATCTAATGCAAATCTGTTGATAATCGACCAAAGTTGCTATTATTGTGAATAAGCTAGCTGTTCGCAAATGCTGTTTCCTTTTTGGAGTTGACCGATAGTCTTCCTCTTTGGCCTACAAATGACTCTACAGTCAAGTGTAATGTTGAAAAAACGTGTAATCATAACTGTGAAAAGTTATTCCTTGAGCCCTGTTCTCTGCTGTCCGCCTGTTGGCACAGGAATACGCCGCACAGTGCTCCGGCATCGCTGAATGAATGAATGAATGAATATGATTGACCGGAGCGTATGGGAAGCTTGACCTGACCAAGATGGCGGCCGCATTTCTCGCTGCGCAGCACCCCCAGCGGGGTCTACCCTTTTATTATGTCTATGGGCGTGACTGTTAGGACAAAAAAAGCATGTTTTGAAACTTTGTTCGTCCACCTAATAACAATTTAGTCTCGTCTCGTTCTCGTCTGACGAAAATGAATATAATTTTCGTCACATTTTAGTCTTTACAGAGCTTTGGTGACGTTCGTCTTAGTCTCATTTTCGTCAAGGAAAAAAGGGGTCTGACGTCGTCATTTAAGTTTTCGTCCTGCCTGACGAAAACAACACTGTTTTGGACTCACCATTCAGAGAGTGGGTTTGTGATTTTGTACACAACCCTGCACATTCATCCTGCAGCACTGAGGCTGTGAGACTGCTGTATATGAGAGGTCCTGATGTCTTAAACAAGTTTCAGGCTTTTTTTTTTTTTTTTCCCACAAGTTTCTTGCCTGAAATGGTATCATAATCCCCCTCTGGAAAGAGCAAGACCTACCTGTCTGTCATCACAGTGGACCAGCTGTGTTTTCAGGAAAGCTGTGCCACAGAGGTACCAGTGAGAATACAGACCAGGCGGCAAAGTTTTTTTTTTATTAAGCCTAATAATCCAGAGATTATTTCTTACACCACCTGCTGAAGACACCTCTCTCCTGCATATATAAGATGGTTCTCTACCTGAAGTTTGTCCATGGACTCAAGTGAGAGACATTAATGTTTTTGTTTCAAAGACTTGGCTTTTTAAATGAAAGATCAGTGGGTACCACTTATTAATAGACATCCTTTATAAATGGTAAACTGAAAAGTGGTAACAATTTATTTTTGTTGGCAGTAATTGATATTTATTTAATAAGGACTGAATATATTAAAATTAAAGATAATAAAGATATTAAATTCAAATGATGCGCTTGAACCAAGAGGTTGCTGCAAGTCTGGTCTCTCTGTATTATCTGTTATTTTTGTAATTTATGCTAGTTTTTTTTCATATTTTTGTTGTAATTTTGTTGGCTGCTGATGGATACTTCTGCTGGGTGAAGAGTTTACTCAAGAGAAGAGCTCCTTTCATTGAGGAAAAGCAAATCTGGACAACAACATACAATTCCAGAGGACATCAGGAGGTGTTATCGTGGTTGCCGTGCTGGTGCAAAGGTGAAGGTAAAGCTGAATGCTAGGAGGTGGCGATATAAACCCTTTCTTCCATCAATCATCATGGGAAACGTCAACTCTCTGCCCAACAAAAGCGAGGAGCTGGAGATCTTGGTGAAGACTGAGAAAGCATACCATGAGTGCAGTTTCCTGTGTTTGACTGAAACCTGGTTGAATCAAAACAACTCGGACTCCAGTGTGGATCTAGCCTGGCTGTTTTGTCTGTGATCACGCAGCCCCTGCAGCCCCTGCAGCCCCTGCAGCCCCTGCACCCTCCCCGCCACCACCGCCGCTGCACCGAATATCCCCGGATATCATTACAGACATCTGGGCACCTTACAAATTTATTTTATATGCCAACATCTATGAAAGAAAGAGCCAGGCCACGGAGCGCGATGCCTCATTTATGCACAGACCCCCTCTGCAGTGCTTACAGCAACATTTGTTGAGGAGCTGCCTTCTGTCGCCATTGTGTGGCATTGCTGTCCTCAGACATCTCTTGATCTCTTTGACTACTTCACGGAAATTGTAATATGCCTCGCCGTTGGCTGATTCAAAGGCGAGGAGAGAAGCTGATGTTATTGGTCAATACAGGTGTCGACTGTGTTAAACCCACTCCACGCCCTCTCTCCTCCCTTGCTACGACTTATGCTGCTGGGAGGAGCTGAGTTAGGGAGGGGGGGTACTTATGCCAGGCTGCGCCGCTCACCAAAATACCAAATTGTGCTTGGGAATGCCTTGTCGGTGTGGCGGACCTGACTTACGCCGCGCCTGTGCCAGCTATCATTATAGCTCTCAGTATTTCCGGGATTTTCTCCACTTCCTGGAACTACCACTTGAACAGCAGAACTGTACGCATTTGGCTGGAGAGTTGCCAAGATTCGCTGTGATGACGCTCGACTCTAACAGCATATCCCCCGAGTGAGCTACGCAATCTTCGTACGCCCATAGGCTGCATCAAGTATCAGTCATAGAAAACATGAACCCCATATCAACCTAGCAACCAGGGGGGAAAAAAAATTATATTCTGTGTAATTAATTCCTAAAGTTTGTCGACAGCTCCATAAGGGCGGTTGGAGGAGGTGGGATTTATGACCTATACTGCAGCCCGTCACCAAAGGGTGCTGTTCTTGGGGTGGCTTCACCCACCGAGGCAGACAGCTTCTATTCTATATACAGTACCTCAACAAAGTGAGTATGATCTCTTTCCCTCCTGTATAGACCACTTATGTTGTTGTTGACAAAACTTTATCAGAAACAATGCCTCCTCTTGATCCTGATTGGTCAGTGGTCAGGAAGTGACATTAATGAGCATGTACATCAAACAGAAGTCAATTAAAACAACATATGCAAGTGCTTGAATAAAAAAAAAAAACTTTAAATTTACGCTTAATATCACTAATTATCACTTTCTACCTAATGATGTGTCTGATTAATAACAATCGTTTTCATTATGTGAGAAGTTTAAGTTGTGCAGAAGGATTAAGTATTAAAGCTTATTGGGATTTCACTGACTGACTATGCAAGGTATCAAACTCTGGCTTCACTGATGCTGGCAGAAACAACAGTACTGTTATTAATGAGAATTTAACATCTACCTCACATTAAAAAAAACTCAACACCTAACTGAAAAGTGGATATTTGTCTTTCTGAATCAATTTGATGCACTTTGTCACCGCTGCTTGTCACCCAGCCAACAATTGTGGACTAATTAGAATCAGATATTTATTACAGCTGCCACTGACACACATTCAAGCACCATCTCTGCCAATTAGAGTCAATTATTCACAAAGGATGGTTGCTGTGCCAGGATATCAACCTGCAAACCTCCTCCAAAGAGAAAATGGCACAGACTTCTCCCTCCCCTGTTGATCTTTGTTTTTTTTTTTTTTAAACTCACAGTGCTGCTGGACTGCATTTACTAATAAAAATCTTCTGCTCCACACATCTGCTTAAGTTCTTGTTGGCTTAGGATTTCCATATGTGAGACTGATGCCTCTTTGTGTTGCCCTTGACAGTCTAAATAATCTAACCCTGTGGGAATAAAATAACACCCTGAGTAGGAATTGTGCCAGCTGCAGGAAATCACTCAGAAACAGCGATGTTTCAATAAAAAAATAAAAAAATAAAAAACATATTGCCAGGTTCTGAAAGCATTTAACCCTCGACAAGCCTCTGTGAATTGGCTCACAGAAGCATTTTTGGACTTCTGATCTGAGCCAGAAAAGCTGACTGTGCCAGACAGGGATGAAAACAGTGTATCACTGTTTCAGTCTCACTTTTGGATACAGATATAGCACTGTGGCATCAAGAAATGTTACCATCAGAGTCTCAAACATGGAAATATGAAGTACCTTTCCCATTAACAGTGTTGATTTTAGCACCTTATTTGTGATTTAGTCTTAGTCTTTCGACAAAAATGACTTTAGTTTGGGCCACATTTTCCCTCTTTATAGTTTTAGTATAGTTTTAGTTGACAACAACTCATAACAATTTAGTCTTGTTGTAATCAACCAAAATATGAGCTTTGGGATACAACCTAGATCAGGGGTCGGCAACCCGCGGCTCCGGAGCCGCATGCGGCTCTTTCATCCTTATACTGCGGCTCTGAGTGGCTTGGGAAAATAAATTACTTAAAAAAAAAAACTAAGTATCTAATTGAAGTGTATTTTATTTGTATTAGTTCTTGAATATTTTAGTTCTAGATTGGAAGATTATTATGATCTTGACATATTAGAATAAATATATTTTATTGTTTTTCGTCGCTCAAAATAAACGTCATACTCGCGAAAGCCGGTATGCCGTCCATTTGTCGCGACTTTCAACCCCAGCAAGGCCAAGTATGGAGAAATGTAAGAAAAGAAAAATATCTGAAGAAAATAGAACATTCATTGATGCCTGGGCAGATTCATTTGCATTTACCTCTGATGAGAGTGGCCTACCAGTATGCCTAATTTGTGGAGAAAACTGTCTAACAATAAACGGTCAAATGTCGCAAGACATTTCAACAATACACACAGAGCCTTTGCTGAAAAATATCAGACACGGGGCCAGACGGGGGGAGGACATCTGTGAGGCTGTGCTTGATTGTTTACGAGCCAAAGAAATAAAAACAACCCACCTAGTGTCAGTGGCTACTGATGGGGCACCGAGTATGACTGGAGAGCACAGGGGCTTTGTGGCTTTGCTGCAGAAGTCACTGGACAGAAAGCTGCTCACTTTTCACTTCATCCTGCACCAAGAGGCATTGTGCGCGCAAACTTTTCCTTCAGAATGCACAGAGGTCATGAATCTTGTCATTCAGATTGTAAATAAAATAATGGCAAAAGGTTTAAATCACCGCCAGTTCCGTTCGTTACTGGATGAGGTGGACAGCACATACTCTGATCTCCTGCTGCACAACAGAGTCCGGTGGCTGTCCAGAGGAGAGGTGCTGAAACGTTTTGCTGCATGTCTGGGAGAGGTGAAAACTTTCATGAGCAGCAAAGGGCTCACCTTTCCTGAGCTGGAACAGCCAGAGTGGCTGGAAAAGCTGCACTTCATGGTGGACATGACAGCAAACCTGAACAGGCTGAACACAACTCTTCAGGGGAGAGGAGGCACAGCGCTACACATGCTGGAGGAGGTGTTAGCGTTTGAGCGCAAACTGACAGTTTTAGCCAGAGATTTACAGAGAGGCACACTGTCTCACTTCCCCTCTTTAAGGGAGTTCAAACAAGCTCACAAGGTGATCAATTCAGAGTATTTGCATTCTGCAATCACCACAATGCAAGCATCGTTTGGGAAACGATTCCGTGAGTTCAGAGAGGAAAAAACCACATTGTCCTTCCCCGTCACTCCCCTGAACATCGATCCATCCCTGCTAAATGTGACTGCATTTGCAGGTGTAAGTCAACCTGATCTGGAGCTGGAGCTGGCTGACATAGCCGACAAAGACATGTGGGTGTCCAAATTCAAACGCTTGACAGAGGACCTTGAAGATGTTGCCCGCCAGAAGGCCACTCTTGCTCAGAATCACAAATGGAGTGATATTGAGAACCTTCCAAGACCGGACAAACTCGTGTTTGAAACATGGAATGCCATCCCCCACACCTACATGAACATGAAGACATATGCCTTTGGAGTCCTGTCGATCTTCGGATCCACATATGTATGTGAGCAGCTATTCTCCACCATGAACTACATTAAAAACAAACACCGCTCACGCCTCACAGATGACAGCTTACAGTCTTGCGTAAAGATGAGAGTGACTTCGTACAGCCCCGATTTGCAGACGCTGTGTGCAGAGGTTCAGGAGCAGAAGTCCCATTAACCAGGTTAAATAAATATTTATGCAGATAGTTTGCAAATATTTATTTCTCAATGTTTAGTGACACAGTGCTTTTTTCCCCAATTTATTTTTTAAATTCAGGTCAAGGCTCCGCTACATGCTCTGAAAGCCCAAAGGCGATATAAGGATGACGGCTCACGGCATTTTTTTGGTTTTGTTTGCTACATGGATAATTTAAGTTCAGCTTTTTAATTTATTTGAAAGAGACATTCAGACATTGTATTATTTTTTCAAGAATTCAAAATGTTCAAAATGTGTTCATGTTCGTTTAATAAATGCGTTCATAAATAAATTCATTTTAGATGTCAAAAAGTATTTGCGGCTCCCAGTGTTTTCTTTTCCGTGGAAACCGGATCAAATGGCTCTTTCGGTGTTAAAGGTTGCCGACCCCTGACCTAGATTTAGTTTTGAGACAAGAATAAGAAGAGCTTGTCAGGAGGAAAGTGAGTGAGGAGGTCTAATTATCTGGTAAGTTGTTTGAACATAACAGATCCTCATAATGTGTACAACCTCACCTAAATTTGATGAAAACATGACAACTCCCTCTTTTGCATTTACTTATGTGACTTTTGCATCCTCACAAATGGGATATAAACAAATAAATGGAGCAAGTAAATGTTTTATTGGCGACATTCAAGGTAAACCCCATGCTGGCTGCCCACCTCCCTGAGTCCCAGCTGAAGCCTTCAGCTATCCTGCCAATCCTTTGCATGGCTGCCACTCGGTGCTGAGGGAGTCCAAGAGGAGACCAGAATTAGGTACCGGGTCCTCACAGTGTCAGCCTCAGGCTGCTACAGGCTTCTACCAGGTAGCTGTCAAGCGTGCAGACACTGCTATCATACAGCAGCTCCACCATCCTTCTTCCAGCCTGCACAATCTGGGAGGCAGATCGAGAACTGTGTCTCTCTTTGATTTCTCCAGTGCTTTCAACCCCGTCCTGGCTCCCTCGCTCAGGGGGGAGATGTAGAAAGCCATGCAGGTGGGTAGCCTGGCATTTTTAGATTATGACTGTCATTCTCTGACAGGCAGCAGCTCATCTTCCGTCAGGACAGAGCTGGATGCTGCACAGAGCAGCACAGAAATGCCATAGGTTACTGTTCAACCTCTACACCTCTGCTTTACAGATTCAGGCCAGGGTCACAGCAGGTCCATACAAGCAGCAAATGACTCTTCTGTTGTTGGGTGCAAAGGTCAGGACCAGAATGAAGATTCAAGTGACCTAGTTAGCTGCTACAGGGATGAACAGGTGAAGATCAGCATGACAAAGGAGCAAGAACTGACTTGTCTTATAAAGACCCACTCCGATGAAAATAATGTTTTTCTTGTTTTTTACATGGTCATATGGCATTTTTATGATGCTACAGGACATATCATGAGAAAATTTAGGTGCAAAATTGCATTTCTGAGTAATTCTGCATTCAACTCTCCATGAACCTCTCGCAGACCCAAATGGCAGGTTCAGACACAGTGAGATTTTCTACATCATAAACCTATGCTCTGCCCCCAGCGCACTGCTCTGCAGCCCAGGCTCTGAAAAGTAGAGAGGACGATGGCGAAACAAGTGTGTGCGGTAGTGAAATGCAATGCTTGTAAGAAAGCTAATTATGATATTCACTGTTATCATGCTCCCAGACATTAGTGTCTAAGAGCTGAATCGCTCCCATATCAACTGCCACTGCTACTACACCAGCAATGTTAGGCTATAAGCTAGCATGAAGAGGCGTGTGCAGAGCTGCGCTGTCTTTGCTCACGGCCCAGAGGTGAATTTTTAATGAGCTATTGGGACTGTGCAGAAGAAAAGCCCTTGAAAATGACACAGGTAATGGAATCTCAGCAGAATTCACTCGAGCCTTCGTCCACCAGCTCTTTATCTGCACCAAATGTCGCGAAGGTAGATGCTAGTTAGTGTGAGCTTGCGCGCTCAAAGGCCTTTCATTCTTCCTTACTCTTTGCGGATTTGTGTGTGTGTGTGTGTGTGTGTGTGTGTGTAGAGCAGGCTACAGAGGCATGGATGGAAACCAGCACTATGGATGGAAAGAAACATTCCTGCTTATCTCTACTGCATTTTCAGTTTGTATTATGCTTTGTTCATCAATACTGTCCTGTCCAAATATACAGAACACTTGCATTTACAGTGAGGCTCTACAGTGTTGTCATTCAGAAAGGCTGCTGTAGATCACTTTATTTGACAGTGACCAGATGGAATCAGTAAAAATAAGTAAATGAGCATCACCAAAAAGAGGACCTTGATTTGGATCCAGACCGCAGTACAGCCTTATCCAGAGCTGGACCCGATGTTGAACTTGTAGGAGCATGGCATTTTTATAAATGAAGCTTCACGTCAGTTCATGCAGGAGACAGAAGTCATAGCTGACAGGCTGCTGATTGAATTATGGTCTCCAGTCATCCACAAACCAGTCACAGCCAATTCTCACTACAAGGCGGTCAGTTTAAACCAGTCCTTTCTCTGATCCCTGCAACATCATTCACTGCTCACACTTCACTGCTGCAGAGCTCTGCCTCTGAGACCCCAGCCTCCTCCTTCTCCTTAGTCTTGAAGCTTGTTGGAGAATATTGAGAGTGCTGAAGTCCAGTGATCACCACAAGTCAAAGCACAAGGCTTTTGAGTGGTCAAATCCACTAAAATCCAAACTGAGAACTCAGAAAATAAACAAACTAGAGCCCGATATAATCTATCCATTTAACTGCTGACACCAGAACTTTTTACTGCCCAAAAATCTACAAATGTCCATATTTTGTGCCAACATAATCTTTTGACAGACTCATGAGTGAACAGAGACAAATCCAGCCAAGATATGAGTTCTTGTCTGGTCCAGCTGAAACTTACTGACAGGAGAAAATATTCATGTGGGGGAGAAAGAGACATCAGGTGCTGAAACAGCTTTATGTTTGATGTGTTTGAAAATTCGAAAAAAGAAAAAGGTTAAGAAATTAATCTTACTATGCCATCTCATAGGCTTTGTTTTACACTTTGTCAGTTATATGCAGACAGTCATTTAAACATAATGGGCCCTATTTTCGTGGTGGCAGACCCCGCGCAGTGGTATTTTCGTCTGGCGGAGCCCGGCGTACAGACAGTTTTTGTGGACTGAGGTGCACCAAGGTCCGCCAAGCTGGGCGTGGTGGCGAGGCATGGGGAGGTGTTGACAGAATCAGCGGGCGCAGTGACACTTTCGTGCTCTCTGATGGCGTGTAAAGTGCGCTGAAAGCTCGCCGATTCAAACCTGGTCAGCTTTCAGCCCAGGCGAAGCGCAGCTGGTCTAGTGGTATTTTGGTAGACCACACGTCACCGATGCCTCACCGGCAGGTTTCCACAGTGTCAGGCACATTTCAGGGCAATAAATAATCATCAACAACTAATAATCTGAATCAGCAAATACATTTAGATCTATATCGATATATTCTGATCCATATCTGATCTGATCGCATTTGGCATGCGTTTGGACACACAACCTGACCGAATCAACACAGCTGAAACCGCATTAAATTAAATTAAATATCTAGTAAATAGACACACATAATGAAGTTAACAACATATGTAATTCGTCTCTCTCCTTTTCTTTCTTTCTCCTTCTCTTATTTCTCACGCAGCTCGACCTGGACATGTCTCCGTGTCCTCTCCCCGTCCTGCTGCAGCTGCTCCTGAGGCGGCTGAACAGATGATTTGTTTCAGTGATCAGATGAGTTATTTACTTTAAGCCTGCATACGAATATTATAATATTCAGTTTTGTGAGCCAATTTTATTTTATATGCCAAAATCTATGAAAAAAAAGAGCCAGGCCACGGAGCGCGATGCGTCATTACACACTGATGGTTCCGATTTTAATGCCATTTTTGGAATTTATGTTGTGATCTGTGCGCACAACCCACCTTTGTCATGTGAGGTTTGATTATATGCAACTTTGTTTGAGAGTCTTTATTTGTGGAAAACGGTGTTTGTCTTACCAGTGGGTCCAAACTTACACACACCAAATCCATCTGTGCTCATATGAGGGAGTGTGAAGGACACCCTCTGCAGTGAATAATACACACACACACACACCATCCATCCATCCCTTCCTTTTACGCACGCACATCAATGAAGCCCTCCCTCTTCAGGTGCCCGCTATGAACCTCTTGCGTGCGTTCACACACACACACACACACACACACACACACACACACACACACACACACACACACACACACACACACACACACACACACACCATCCATCCCTTCCTTGCTTGCTTTTACGCACTCACATCGATCAGGTGCCCGCTATGAACCTTGTGCGCTCGCTCACACACGCGCGCGCGCACACACACACAGACGGAAACTGCAGTTGCAGATTGTACAACTGCCGCTGTTTCTGGAAGGATTTTGGCTATTCTCATGGCTGCATATGCACACACACACACACACACACACACACACAAGTAATTCATGAAAACACATGCACATAATCCATGATGTCCTTAAAACACACCTAAACAGTTTTTATTGAATTTATTTTTTCTTTTAGGATGTTTAGTATATTTAGCCTGTATTTATTGTATATATTTAGTATTTTTAGTCTGCATTGTACATACTTCTTTTTATATTTAATTTTATTTTATATTTTTTTGCTGCTGTAACATGAGAATTTTCCAGTTTTGGATCAATAAATTATATATCTATCAATCTATCTATCTATATGCATGAAATACACCAGCTCTATGAAAAGGGGAAAACAGTGCCCCTCTGGTTCTAAAGGGTATGCCAGGAAAAAAGAAGAATGGCACCATCTGCTGGTCGGCATAAAAAAAACCCAGTTTGACTCTCAAGGAATAGGTGTACATGAGAAAAAAAAATATCCCAAAATTATACTGTATTGGCAGTGTATTGAAGAAAACATGTTTTAATGGGAGTCAATGGGACCGTTTCGGTCCTTAGGGGTGTCTACTGTAGTAATAAAAGTTGCTCACATGCAAAAAAAAGGTCAAAGGAAGAAAAAAAAAATTTAATTGCACCTAAAATTACACACTTTGACAAACTTTCATGCCATTTGCATCATCACAGCCAAAATTATCCACAAAAGTATAGTCACGAAGGACCAAAACGGTCCTAAGGGGTGCACAAGGGTTGCAATTTATGTTTTTGACACTTGTTTTCCTTGACTGATGTTAAATTACAATGCTGCTGTATATGTCTTTTGAGCCATTTTGTTTTCCTTTGAGGATTTTGTGGGGTACTGTTGATTGCGGTTGTCCAGGGTATTTTGTATGTGGCTGTTGTTTAGTTTATTGTAGTACAATTACTACATTATGCATATTGCACTACAACTGCGGTTTTAAAATTCCAAAGACGTGAAGATACCCTGTGCCCTGTGTGAGTTTATGATGAATATTTTGTCGTTGGTCTAATAAGTTGCGCTGGGTTGGGTTTGTGGTTGGTCTAATAAGTTGCGTGCGGGGGGGCTACCAGAAATCCTGCCTAGGGTGCCAAGTTGCTTAGGAACGCCACTGGTCCAACAGACTTCTTACAAAAACTTGTGCTCATCAGTGGAGGCCAGCACACATTTGTAACAGCTGAGAATGAAGGCAGAATTAACACAGTGTGAGAAAGCCTCTCTGTTCTCTGAGGCTGCAGGGCTGAGCAGAGAGGACGAGGACTGAGCTGAACTCTGTCTCAACACCACCTCCTGCCCCCTCTAGGGTGAGCTGTTGCTACTTCTCCAGCACACGTTCACCTTCCACCTCATCTAACTCAAGTGCATCAGCAGGCTCCCTAAACATCCATCTGGCTGTACAGTAATTCTTATTCAAATACAGCACATATCTCAGGCATTGAGGAGTTGACTGTACTGCCTTGCTTTGACAGTGAGAGTTACTGAACTCTTTTAGGAATGCTAACGTGAAATCAACAGTAGGTCATCTCATCTTAACCCTTTGATGCGCAACATGGGTCAAAAAAGACCCGGCTGAGTTTAAATTTTATATATCTTCTCAAAAAATTAATTCCATCAGTCGGTACTCAAGGAATTCCTCAATTAACTTGTTTTTGACGACCCTACATCCTTATGTTAATTTTTCTTTTTTTACTTTTAGAATAAAAACCGTTTTTGTATCACTACCCCTCTAATGCACAACATGGGTCTAAAATGACCCGTATCCATTTTCAATGTTATTTCATGTATGGCTGAGTGTTTCTATGGTATATCTTTGAAATAAATTAATTTTATCATTCACTATTCCAAGTATGCAGTAAAGATCTTGTTTTAGTTGAGCACAAATAATCATTTTTATTTTTCCTTTCTTACGTTATGAGGAAGCACAGATTTTGTATTTCTACATCAAGTTTACATACATGGGTCAGAAACGACCCACATACAGTGACTGTAGCATTTAGCATGAAAAGACTACTAATACATGTAAGTATGGTTTTTCAATTGTTCTGACATTATCTTAGAAATTATTTGATGACAATTGTGAAATATAATTGTACATAGATTTGATTTGATTAGGTTTAGGTTACCTTGAGAGTGAGGACATTACATGTTGGAAAGTTACACAGTTACAGGTAAAACAGCTAGCGTTATTTCAGCTAGCTATAATCAGACGCATGTGTATGTGACAAAATGACAAATAAACATGTTGCTGATACAAAATACAAAAGTGTTTGGCCCATAGACTGTATAAAGAACGGACAGAGTCTGCCTCCTCGCTGGGTGAAGCTGAGAACAGCACCCCCTGTTTACAGGCTGCAGTACAGGTCATAAATCCCGCCTCCGCCAGCAAACCTTATGGAGCTGTGGACAAACTTTAGAAATTTATTACACAGAACATAAATCCCCCCCCCCCGCTTGTGATGTTGACATGTAGTTATTGAAAGACTGGTTTGTGCTCAAGTCCTCTTTTTTCTGTACAGCTCTGTTTTTAAAAGTTATTAGGGGGTTCATGTTTTCTATGATTGACACCTGATACAGCCATAGACTGTATATAGAATGGACGCCGTCTGCCTCCTGGCTGGGTGAAGCCACTCCGAGAACAGCACCCTCTGTTGATGGGCTGCAGTATAGGTCATAAATCCCGCCTCCGCCAGCAAAGATTATGGAGCTGTAGACAAACTTAAAAATTTTATTACACAGAACATAAATTTTTATCCCTCCTGATTGTGATGTTGACATGTAGTTACTGTCAGACTGGTTTGTGCTCAAGTCCTCTTTTATCTGTGAAGCTCCATTTTTAAAAGTTATTAGGGGTTCATGTTTGCTATGATTGACACCTGATACAGCCTATGGGCGTTCAGGGATTGCGTAGCTCTCCCGGGGGATATGCTGTTTGAGCCAAGTGTCATCACAGCGACGCTCTTCAACTGTGCGGCCAAATGCGCGCATTGCTACTGCGCAGCGCTGGTTTCAGAAATGAAGAAAAATCCTGGAAATATCGAGAGCTATTTGGCTTCAAATCTGTATACAGGCGGTAGGCGGAACCAAGTTGTCCATAGTATATACAGTCTATGGATACAGCCTATGGGCGTTCAGGGATTGCGTAGCTCTCCCGGGGGATACGCTGTTTGAGCCGAGCATCATCACAACGACTCTCAGCGACTGCGCGGCCAAATGCACGCATCGCTACTGCGCAGCTCTGGTTTCAGAAATGTAGAAAAGTCCCGGAAATACCGAGAGCTTTTTGGCTCCAAATCCGTATACAGGCGGTAGGCGGAACCAAGTTGTCCATGGTATATACAGTCTATGGTTTGGCCCCACTCACTGCTAATTTCATTACTTGAAACAAATTATTATTATAGTGTTAGGTAATTTAATATTAAATCACACTTGGATGAATGGGTCATTTTTGACCCATGTGTGTAAACTTGATGTAATAATATAGAAACTATATTACTTCATAAAGTATGAAAAGAAAAATAGAAATAATGATCAGTGGTGATCAAAAACAAGATATTTAAAGAATACTTGGAATATTCAATCAGAAAATAAACTTATTTCAAAAGATAGAACAAAGAAAAACTCAGCCAGCATGAAATACCATTGGAAATGAATGCGGGTCTTTTTAGACCCATGTTGCGCATTAGAGGGGGTGTGGATATGTTGCGCATCAAAGGGTTAACTGTGAGTGCTGCCATAACACACTGTTTCACTTATTTAATTGTGAAACGAAGACAGTATCAGTGGAGTTGTTGCCATCTCTGAAACCCCACAGATGGAAGCTGAGCATTGGTGAAAGATCTCCCCTTCACATTAGTTTCACCTTAACTCCTCTCTTAGATTTACATATCCTCTCTGCAGCCTGTGGTGATCATTTATAATTTCATGAGTAGTTTATTGTATGATCTCTGTGTTTAAGTTATTGATTTACTATGAATCACTGTGGTTTTGTGGTTTGTATTTCATTGTGTCCACATGCCATTCTTAATTTACACCAACTTAGAAAGAATATCTGCAAAATCTGACCCCCCCCATACATATATATATATATATATGTGTGTGTGTTTCTTACATATAAATGTGACCAGAGAAGTTGCAACAAAGAAAAATTTTTCAAGGTAAATTATTAATTTTTCTTTCTTTTCTTGTTTTGACTGTACAAGTTCACCATCTGTTATCAATAATGTAAACTTCACCATATTGTGCAAAAGAGACAGAGCGTGTTTCACTGAACCCCACCTGTTACAGTGATCCATTGATTGAGGAAGATGGTTTGTGTTGTATGAACCTCAAACTGCTTTTGGAAAAGTTTGGGGAATTAGGACTGCCTGATTGTGGTAAAGCAGCATACACACCGACTCTGACATATTAGAAATCTGATATTGAGATCAGGAATACTGAACACAGAAACTCATGATTTTGACCTTTACAGCACTTTTTTAACTCAAATTTTCTTTTAAAACGTAAACATTTCAAACAATTAAAAATGAAAATAAATGAACAAAACTGACATCCTCTTGGCCTGCCTTCATAAACCCCTTTCTTGTCGGGCTCACTCTGTTTCTCTGCTTTAGTAACACAAACCCCCGCCGCCGGCTCTCCTCTCTTCTCCTGTAGTATGTGGTACTGGAGCAGCACCATGTGTGTTTAAGACACACCAATCCCCAGTTCGCACATTTGGGAGCATTTGCAACTTCTTCATGCTCCAAAACTTTGTGGTGCATTAATCCAAGCTTTTCATGGCTGGGTTAAAGTGAGAAGTTGAATCAGGAGAGGGGCGGAGAACATGATCCGCTCCCAAGGAGGAAAGTGACTGTAGAAAGCCATTATAATGACTGACTTGTAACTCCAATAATTGCCCAGCTTTTATGTGTTGTAGTCAGACCACTGCCAGAGTTATTCTGCATCATCTTAGTTTGGGATTATTGCAAAATGCTTCATCATTAATAAGCCACGTTCACACGCAGATCACTTTTAGCGATAACAAAATACTGGGTGACAGGTGACAGAACTCAAGTTGCTTAATTTGGGCTGATTCTGATTGAATGTGCTGCAAACGAATATTGTCAAAAGACCAGGCACAGATAAGGGAAACAGTACAGGGAGAGGCAAGGCATGCAGTGTGTGTATAAGTAGAGGAAAGCTGCAGGTATACTGTGTGTGTGAGTGTGTTTACAGAAATGACAGAAAAAAATGAATAAATTGAAGTTGTTTGTATACACGTATTAAAAATTATAATAACAAGGCACATTTAATTGAACATGTAACTAGATATGATAATGTTAAAATTGATAGCTGCTGTAATGTTGTAATATAGTAATACAAACAGTTTCATGTGTTTTTAATACCTCCTTGCCACAGTTACAGCATCATTCTGCATGCTATCACTCGATAGCATATACTGTTATAACATGTATTATTAGTTTTTCATGGTTACATATCAAGTAAATAGAGTATATCTCTTCCCTCCCTCTGCCAGTGCATGCCCCCTAACCCAGTATAGTGCATGATACTGACAGCAAGCATAAATTCAATGAAGAGGTCCAATAAAAAAAAAAGAGAGGCTTTGAGGCAGAGATTAGTGGTTTTGACTTCTTCAACTAAAAACCTGGTACAGTGCCTTTTTTTTAATTTTTTCAATAAAGGTACCAATTAAGGAACAAATTTCCCGATAATATCCAGATCGCTTGGTATGACAGAACAAAGCCTCTGCACACTGTGGGAAAAGTAGACCTCTGGGGTCTGCAAGGGCCCAAGGGTTGTAAGTTTATGGTTAAATAGTAAAATGTTGGCCCTGTGATTGATGGTGACCTCCTCAAAGTGTGCCCCGCCTCTCAACCAATGTCTGCTGGGATTGGCTAAGGTCCCCCACCACTGTCACCCTCTGAGGTATGATATAGCTCCACTCAAGGAGGGAAGGGGGGATGCACTGTCATGTTTACAGCTAGTCCAGATATTACAGTTTATGTCTGTATGTGATGAACAAACACAATGTTTACACTGTGTATGTTTATTTGGTCTATTTATCTGTGTGCCTGGGTTAATGGAGGGAGGCCCAAACCTATAACAAAGATTATAGTACAAATAAAAAACAACACAGAGCTAGGAGGGAGAAGATAAGAAAACAGTGTGACATATGATGATGAGGCAGCAAAGCAGTATACTTTAGACTCAAACACATATAAGATCATGCATGTCCTCGGTTCAGATTATTAGTAAAAGGATTTCACACAGAGTTAACTGATCCGAGAAAACAAAAATTAAAAACTCAGATTACACTCCCCACTCTCCCAAAACATTTCACCAAGTGTAACGAAAACAACACGGCCTTGAAAATGAAAGTCATAATTGCATTTGTAGCACACGCTCCAATCAATACGTACACAACCCCTCCCAGTGCTGAATGTGAGTGTCTCAGCTCTGTGCATCCTCAACAAGACATTAACCAACCGAATCAATAACATTCAAGGGCAATGAGCACGAGGAGCTGCACACCGAGTTTAGACGAGCGCAACTTGCAAAAGACACATGTAGTCAAGAAACTAACAGGACTTCCACTTCATACTAAAGATACCGGGCATATGTGCGTTTTCTCCAGAATGAGATGACCTTTAGTAACTCCTGGACCGCTGCACTTGATTAGCCGCACGGCGGCTAAGCACACGCTGTTAGACAGAGTCAGTCCCCACGGCGCACAGCAGCAGATAATATTAGTCCTATCATAATAAACAAACAGTTAGAGACTTACTTTAACACGGCGCTGTCCCCTTGTCTTACGGTGATGTTTTCCTTTAATACTGAATCCCCGCTCCTGGCTGGAACTCCTGCAGGTACAAGGAATAACAATTTAAGTCCGAGGACGACAAGGCATTTCCCAGGCACCGCCAGATAACCACTAATTCCCATGTTTCTTTCTGTCGCTGCGCAACTTGTAAGAAAACTTAAACCGTCCTTATTCCTTTCTGCGTCTTGAGCTGCGGATCGCAAATTCCAGTCCAGAAATAAGATGCAGAGCAGCGTACTGAAGCTGGACGACCTGGTTTTAGTCCAAGTAAACAGGCTTGTTATGAAATACTGCCCGTGTCGACAGAAAAAAAAGTGTCTTTGCGCACCAGCAGCCGCTCTCGGAAACTGTCTGTGGAGGACAGAAAAGCGCTGCGATTTTCGGAGAAATGTGCACCGTCTCCTCCGCTTCAAACTGTAATCGCCGTGAAATGGATGCTCTCACAGAGATGCATCAGCCAAGACTCCTTATGTTTGTGTTTTTCCCCCTCTCTCCCCCCCCTCTCTCTCTCTCTCTCTTTCTCTCTCTCCCTCCGTGTTCTCCTCTCTCTGTGTGTCGTGGGGTGAGACCGTAAAAGCTGCGTACTCAAAAGGCTGAATTTGCTTCACTATCTTTCTCTCGCTAAGTAGGCTACAGCTCCTCAAGTACTCTCTCCCTCTCTCTCTCTCTCTCTCTCTCTCTCTCTCTCTCTCTCTCTCAATCTCCAGGTAGCATCTCCTGCCTGTACCATCAGGACCATATGGTGCGCAGCCTGCAGTGTTCCCATACGCGGCTTCCAAACCCGGGTCTGGGGACCATCTCTGTGTCCTTATCAACACCTCATTTAATACGAGGGGACCACTGATGGAGGTCGAAATAATTAAATGTGCTGAAACAGACGAACTTTGTCAAAACATATTGACTGATAACATTTAAAATGTGATTAATAGGCATGCCCACCAGAAATAAAATTAACATGCTCAGCTCAGATAGGTTCTGCTAACTTTGCATTTGCTGTAATGAAAAAATTGTCAAAAATTATTCTCTCTGCTTGCCTGAAAATGGGGGAAAGTTCAGGCAAGAGGGAGGGGGTGATCAACAACAGAACTCCAGAACCACTGATGGCCCTGATGAAGGCTGAGAGATAAGTCCAAAACAACCGGACCATGAATAAACATGCTCTGTTATTGCAAGTTTTACTCATGTTTTGACCCTTAAACAAATAATGTGCTGTCATTATTAACCAAGTTTCAATTGGAACAAAGTCCCAAAGAGACTGAGCAACAGAGTTTTCAGCATCCCTCAACTTTACAGTGAGCATGTGAATATAACTATAGGCACAGACATAGGAGTGAAGTATGGTGGATTATGTTAGACAGGAGGTCATTTTGGACTTAGCACATTAAGCAGGCTGAGGCAGCCATAAATTCACAACACTTAAAACTATATCCTTCTATTGCTGTATGGCTGTGTTAGAGCCCCATATGTAACAATGTCAGGATGAGTTTCTTTAGCCAGTCATGTCAGCCTTTAGAGTGGTGGAGCTGTGTCACTCAAATACCTCAGATACTTCAGTGTTAGATTGCTGGAGCTGGGGGCCTCCGACAACCATCATCAACAAGGACCTTGTACCCATGTTTTGCATCACACAGGTCCCCAAAATATGTTCTGTCATAGTATTTCCTTCTATGGACCCTCCATATGTTCACCTAAAGCTCCTTAAAATATGTTGTCCTTTGTTCTTACCATACATGGATTTTTCTTAGGGTCAACTAAATGTCAGCAGTATGTTTAGAAATGTGGACAGCTATATATACTTGAACAGTGTCAGACCAATCTTTGTTACGCTTCTGTTACGCTCTGTTACACTTGTGGCATGATGAAGCCGTAACTCAGATCTGTAACGGACCTTCCATTTTTATAGTGTGAGCATGGGCTAGGCATCCTTACAAACAATGACCCAACATGTAATTAAAAAAAAATGTAAAAAGAGCCCAAAGTGTAACTTTTTTTTTAGTGAAACCAAAGATGTAATAACTGACCCAAAATGTGACAAGTTGGTACATTTAGGCCAAAAACTTATTCCATGTTGGGCTCAGGATCTTGTGACATCATTAATCAGTTATTACATTTGAGGTCACTGTTACATTCCAAACTCTAACAGGCCTTGTTCACATGAGCAGCCTCATAAACAACAAAGAAAAAAAAATTTTTTTTTCCTTTTTTTTTTAAATTAAAACAACACTCTGTCTCACCTGGTGTCTCACTTGCTAGATGCAGCACAACTTTAACAGAAGTGTGAATGGTAAACTATTTACTGCATATAATGCTGAACGTTTCACAAGCATTATAAGGAGATTTTTACTTATTGAAATACAGTGAAACTGACAAGGATGCCTCTTTATGACTCTTAAAAGTAAACCAGTTCATCAGATAGAGAGATCACTCTTCTGCAGTTATTTTTATTGCATAAACCTCCTGCGAAGGGGGGTAGGTTACAGAACTGATTACTAACAACGGGCCAAAAATACAAAAAAAACTATTTTGACTTTTACAACTGCAAATACTTGCAGTGAGTGATATAGTTCACTCTTCAAAGACAACAGGATAAAACTGTTTTCATATCAACAGGACAAAAAGTTTGTTACAGCTTTGAAAAGTTTGAAAAAGACATTTAAAGAGAGCTTTGTTTTAGAGGTGGGATGAAATTCTCAATTTTGGCATGGAGTTTTTGACAGGAAGTAGGAAGAGGAAGAAAGCCAGCAAACCTGCGGCGAAGTCACCCATGCTCAGGGACAACAGGCAGGGGATTTTAACCAGGAACCAACCTTCTTGCTGTTCGGCAACAGAGCCAACTACTGCACCACCATGCAGCCCCATCAGAAACGTCTATTAGTGAAATCAAAATAAATTAACAAACACGTTACTAGTTTAAAGACAAGGACGTGCAAGATGGCAGCCCCGTGTTTTTTTAGTTATTTGGTTTTTTTTAATGAATCTCAATACCTGAGGACATAGTCTAAGTCATGCAAGGTTAGGGGCATGGCCTCTTTGAGTGACAGGTGGGAACTTCTTGTTGTTTGTAGGCTGTAGTCTCCAATCTCGTTTTTCTTCTCAGGCTTAACTCCTTTGTCTCTCTATCATTAGGTTTATTTTTTAGTTCTAATTAGAAGCTGTCTGTACTCACCACATTTGCAATTAAAACGAAAGTTACGTATGTAACTACGGTTCTATGAATCCCGAATGACCGCCAGAGGCGGTGCTTTAAGCACTGAATATTCCCCTCGTGCATGCGTATTTCGAGTGTTTATACCAAAATAGTCACCTGTGACCCCCGTATGACCCGGTAGGAGTCTATATCTGTGGGAGTCACCAGGTAATCAGTCCCTACAGAATTTTCTCGTGAAACACGAGGATTCTGAGTGACCCAGTGCTCTGGCGGTCATTCGGGATTCATAGAACCGTAGTTACATACGTAACTTTCGTTCTATTTCATCCCTACTGACCGCCAGAGGGGGTGCTTTAAGCACTGAATGACTCATGCCAACATAGTCACGAAGAATCCTGATTACAAACCTTAACAGGTAGAATCGGACTCCGGGCACAGGACCACCCCCATTGGGTGGGGAGTGGCGACATTTACCCTATAGAATCTAGCAAATGTGCTTGCTGATGCCCATGAAGCAGCGGCGCAAATATCCCCTAGGGGCACGCCCTTCAGGGCAGCCCATGATGCGGCAACGCTCCTGGTGGAGTGGCACTGTATGCCCGCTGGTACAGGCTGGTTGTCAGCTTCATAGGCCTGGCTAATAGTCTCTACTATCCAGAGGGACAGGCGCTGCTTTGAGAGCGCGTGACCCTTATTAGGGCCCAAGTGGCTGAGGAATAGCTGCTCAGAATGCCGAATACATTTAGTAGCACTGATATAGGCCCTCAGAGCCCTCACTGGGCAGAGCAACTCCATCCTGCCTGTCTCTCCTGGTGGAGCAGTAAACTGAGCCAGCTGTATAGGCTGGTTGAGGTGCGACGCAGACAACACTTTGGGGAGGAAAGCAATGTTTGGCCGCAAAGTGACCCCTGGCCCATCTGAGTTCCACCTCAGACATGAGTTGCTCACTGACAAGGCGTGAAGCTCACCAACGTGCCTGGCTGACACAATGGCCAGAAGGAAGGCTGCCTTGAATGACAGCCACTTGAGCGCCGCCCGTGCTAAAGGCTCATAGGGAGGCCCGCATAGGGAATCAAGCACAATCTTAACGTCCCACGCCAGCACTCTCGAAGCTCTTGGTGGATGCAACCTTCAAGCCCCCCTGAGGAATTGGGATACCAGGCTATGACTCCCTACTGTGGCATTATCGACCTTAACATGTTGACAGGATATGGCTGCCACGTAGACCTTTAAAGTTGAAGGGGATCTGCCCCTACCTTGGAGGGATTGTAGAAACTCCAGAATTGTTGGGAGAGAACAGTGCACTGGATCCTCGCTGCGATCATTACACCTGCTAGAAAACAGTTTCCAGCGGTTGGCATATTGCAGCCTGGTGGATTGAGCTCTTGCGTTCAGAATGGTGTGCTGAACAGCATCTGAGCAGCTGCTCAGCAGCGGTTCGGGCCCTCCAGCAGTCAGACACATAATTTGAGGCGTTGGGGGTTGGGATGCCAGAGCTGCGAGAGCAGGTGTCTCCTGTCGGGGAGGCACCATGACATCCCGTGACAGATTCGGTGGAGCAGAGGGAACCACGTCCTCCCGGCCAGAAAGGCGCTATTAGCAGGATGGTGTGACCTTCCTGAAGGACCTTCTGAAGAATGGGCCGGACAAGTGGAAGAGGTGGAAACGTGTAAAGCAGTGCCCGTGGCCATGGGTGAGCCAGTGCATCCTGACCCAGAGGACTGGTTGTCTCTCCTAGAGAGAACCACAGGGGGCAGTGCGTCGAAGCCTCTGAGGCGAAGAGGTCCACCTCTGCCCTGCCGAAGCGACCCCAGATGTGCTGCACTACCTCTGAATGGAGACACCACTCTCCCGGAGGAGGTTTCTGACGAGAGAGGAAGTCTGCCACCTCGTTTCTCTCTCCTGGCAAATGCATGGCCCGAAGACTGGCCAGGCGAGGGGCTGCCCACATCAGAAGATCTGTGGAGACCTGCAGCAGCCGCCTGGCTGGTCCCGCCTTGATGATTCACATGGTAAACGGTCGAAGTACTGTCCAACCGAATGAGTACATGCTTGTTTCTCAGGAAAGGCAGAAAGTGCTGCAGAGCCAGGTGAACAGCACGTAGCTCCAGCACGTTGATGGGCTCGGCACCATCTTTGGCAGACCATTGTCCGCGAGCAGTCCTGTTCTGCCAGACAGCACCCCAGCCCGTGGGGCAGGCGTCGGTGGTCACAATCTCCCTGCGGGATGGAATGGATCCCATGGGGACACCCCCTGAGATAAAGGCCCTGTCCCTCCAACAGGCCAGGGCGAGGAGACACTGCTGTGACACCCTTATTCTCCTGTGCCTGTGCCGCTCTGCATCTAAATGAAAGCTGTTGAGCCATCTCTGCAGAGGGCACAACCGCAGCAACCCCAGCGGAACGACAGCCGCAACGGAGGTCAGTTTGCCCAGGAGGCGAAGGTACATGACGTACGGTAGATACCTGCCTTCCTGAAAAGTGAGGAGGAGTTCATACGGGGGTCACAGGTGACTATTTTGGTATAAACACTCGAACTACGCATGCGCGAGGGGAATATTCAGTGCTTAAAGCACCGCCTCTGGCGGTCAGTAGGGATGAAATAGAACTCGTTTAGTGTTTCTTAGTGGTGACAGTGGCCCACAAGAGCTGGGACTGTTGTCTCTTTTTCCCTGTGTAGCCTACATCTATGCTGTCTCTGTTTGAAAGGACAGGGAGGCATGATATCAACCCATTTTTATGACAGTTTCCAGAAACATCAGCCCAGATTAAAACAATTTAGACCTGGGCAAACTTCTAAATGTTTTAGATGTGTAATAGATGCACCTGTCAGAGCAGATTAAATACTACTTTGCTGCTTTCTCTGGTTCATTTATGGAAATGCTTCATTCAGCTCCACTTGAAAAGATCTGTACTGATGTTCTTAATTAAAAGCAACCCAGCATAAACATCCTCTCAACTCCAAAACAGAAAGACTTTAATCCAAAAATAAATCTTCTCACTCACAAACTCTCTCTGACGTTTTCAGAGCCTTGTTATGGTTGGAGTCCTCAGGTCTTGCTTTTGTTTGGTGTTATTTTATAGAAAGCTAACAGGTAAATGACTCTGAAAATGTCTGCTCCTATATTAGTTTGAGAGTGAGGGTGTGTAAAGGAGTCATTTCAACAATAAACTGCTCTGGGTTTTGTTTACTACAGCAGCCGTGCTCTGTCTCTCTGCACAGAGATCTGTATGCACAGAGCGGACACTGGCCACTAGGGATGAGAGTGGCACTTTGCAGCACGTCTAACAGCAGCTCTCAGAATTAATATGACAGCTCCTGAATCTCATGAGAAGCCTGAACAAGTTAATTTTTTACCTTAGCATCAATTTGGCAAGCTGTTAGGATATTGGACGTGAGGCGACAGATGACAGCACAGTGACAGCCACTGATGCCACCGCTGGCAGAGATTCCTGATAAGTGGCACACGCTATTGTTCCTGTCTGGTGTCAGAAGTTTGTGCAGGTTTGAAAGCCATGACAGCTTGTGTTTGCAGGGCGCGGTCTGTCCTCTGTTGTGTGTTCCTCAGTCTTTCCCACATGCATTTCTCTTAACCACAAACACACAATATGCACCATTTAATACACTGAAAAAAGAAAAAAAAATGAATACCATGTAAGATGCTCCAAGGTTCAATACGCCTTCCTCTCAAGAAGACTTATATAATTATACCAGACAGTGTTGATCTTTGAAACTCTGACATCTTTCAAGCTTTATTGTCCTTTATTATCTTACTTGTGTTTAATCACAGTCCTGCTGGGATTTACAGCATAAGTAGTTCACATTAGCTCGATTCTTGAATTTCCTAATGGCAGAAAAATAAAGCTAACATTATCTATTCTATTTGGGAAAAAATGATACACCAATATTTAATGTCATTGCAATCCACTCTATATTACCATACAAAAGAACAAGAAATGAAATGGGGTGAATGCAGATCACTGTATTTCTATGGATTTGTCTGACCTACATGTAAAGAAAATACTTGCCGTGCTTGAAGTGTGGTAACATATATCTAGTATGAAATAGAATTTAATAAAGTTACTTTAGCCTTTAATGGACAGGACAGAGTGGAAATGTGGGAGATACAGATAGAGGCAAAGACATGCAGCACATGGTCGGGGACGGACTCAAACCCTCAACTGCTAAAGGGACTATGGTCCCAGTATGTGGGGCACGTTTACCCACTAGGCTGCTTTATATTTAATGTCCAGCCCTACACTCTACATTTGAGAAAACTTAACAGCTTTCCAATTAAAAATTTCCTCCCATAATGGCAGATTTTTTCTCATCTATTCAGGTCTGACTGAGTCAGCTTCTATTACATTTCTGAACAAAATCTTAAGACCAGGTAAAAAAAAAAAATAATAATAAAAAATACAAGTATTCAGATAGTGTAAAAATGCAAAAAAAAAAAAAAAAAAAAAGCAACAAGGGCAAGAGACAAAAGACAGAGAGTAGGCAATTTACTGGAAACTGCATTTGAACTCAAACAGGCTGTTCACCAGCTGATCAAAATTTTTTAACCACAGCCTTTGAAAAGCAGAATTTGCACAAAAATCTGGCCTTCATGTCATTTTCTGTCAGGCATTTTCATTGTCATGGCTTCTTGATGGCAAAGGCAAAATGGCCCTCTGTCTTTGAACGTGGCAGGATTGTTGAGCTGCACAAGAAAGGCCTCTTGCGATGCACTATCGCTGCAGTACGATGGTTTTTTAAATTTCTCAAAAGATTCTGACGGTTATGAGACAAAAAAGTCAAGAGATAGACCCCCAAAAATGTCACCTCCGACAGATTGTCTGTCAAGACACAGGCCGATTCTTGACCCTAATTAAGGCTGATGCAGACTTTAGCCCAATATCGATAATACGACATCTGCAAAAGAAGGGCTGTAAGAACACAAAACACCACACCAAAAACTTGCCCATCTGGACTTTACATGGGAGAATCAAACATGGGACATTAAAAGGTAGAAGAGAGATTTATTCACTGATGAGAAAAAGTTTAACCTGGACAGTCCAAATGGTTTCCAACATAAATGGCATGACACGCTGAATCCACTGATATATCTCCACTGAGATAGTTTTGACACCACACAGTGGAGGAGGCTCCATCCCTCCATCTGGGATGCTTTTTCCTTTAATAAAATAATGAAACTGAAGCTTGTGCAGGGAAGTCAAATGGCTGCTTGCTATGTGGGGGTGTTGCAGTGGGCATTCCTCTTGACTGAGAGCCTTTGTCTGGGTGCTAATGTCTCTTTCAACAGAACAACGCTGCAGTTCACAACACTCATATGAGGAAGGACTTTCTCTTGGAGAATAACATCACTCATTTGGACTATCCTGCTTGTTCCCCTGATCTAATTCCTATTGGGAAGCTTTAGGGATGGATGGCAAGGAAAGTTTGCAGACCATGGATGCCCATCGTTAAACCATCTTCACCATATGGACAATGTTCCGTCAAGCCTCCTGGAAACACTCCCATCAATCATGCAATGCACAAATGTTTGAAGTGATTAACAAAAAAATCATGATGACTCACTCCTGAATCCTTTTTTGACACTGTAAGTTCTGTTTTTCAGGTGTTTTTTGGGCTGTGGTCTTAAACTTTGGATCAGCTGGTGACCAGCCTGTTTAAATGTAGTTTTCATTAAATGTCCTACTCTCCATTTTCAATCTCTTGCTCCTGTTGCTTCTTTTTCCATTTTTAAAGCTCTACTTACAACCTGGCTCCAATCCCCCAGCATGAGATCTGAATATTTGGAATTTTTCACCCGGTCTTACGATTTTATTTTCTACTTGTAAAAAGGCAAAAACAGTTTCTTTGTTAAAGATTGTTGCAGAATTCTTTTTCTTTAGCCTGCGTCTTGATATGAGGATTCCAATGTTGTCTCATTGGGCTATATTTTCATGCCCCGCCAGCAGGCTGGCATAAGCACAGCCTAAGTTAGGTCCACCGCACCAATGAGGCATGCCATAGCACACTTTGGTAATTAGTGAGCGGCGCAGCCCGGTGTAAGTACCCCCCCCCCCCCCCCTAACTCAGCTCCTCCCAGCGGCCTAAGTAGGAGAGAGGGAGGGGATAAGGCATGGAGTGGGTTTGACATAGCTGAGTCCTGTTTTCACAAATCATATCAGCTCCTCTCCTACCCTTTAAATCCGCCACCAGCGGATTTACAATTACAATTTTCATGAAGTAGTTGAAGAGATCAAGAGGTGGCTGAAGACAGCAATACTGCAAGATGGCGACAGAAGGCAGCCTCTCAACAAGTGTTGTTGTAAGCGCTGCGGCGAGAGGTCACTCTCTCATATAAGCACAGAGGGATTGGGTATGTGTAAGGTTGTACCCACTGGTAAGACAAACACCCTTTTCCACAAAAAAAGATACATCAAGTTTCATATATTTAAAACCCACTAGACCAGCTGCGCTCTGCCTGCGCTGAAAGCTAACCAGGTTTGAATCGGCGAGCTTTCAGCGCACTTTTCCTGTCCCCGCAGGCACAAAAATGTCACTGCTCCAGCTGAGTCTGTCGACACCACACCCAGCTTGGCGGACCTCGGTATGACTCAGTCTATGAAAATACCAAACTGGCTGTGCGCTGGGCTCTGCCAGATGACAATACCACTGCGCAGGGTGTGCCACCCTCCACCACGCTGCCAGCGGGCATGTAAATAGAGCCAATTGTGTTTTTCTTCTGGCAGACAGTTTCTCACATAGTAGTATTCTCCACTGCTTGTGTTGAAGAGCTGACTCTTTGCTAAGCCTTTATCAGTTGTGATATTTTTCCATTAAGTGTTTGCCCACTTCCTGGTTCTTTCAGCAGCATTGGACTAAAGAGCAGCACAATAGAGGGGGCTCTGGGGTGTCATTGACAATGAAAGATATTGTCCACACCCTTCTGTGTTTATATCCCATTCCTGCTGTTTCTACCGTCTTAGAGCAGTAGCCAAACACCCAGACACTCCTGATTAGAAACCAGTAAATGTTAAAGAGACAAAAAAAGCCTGAGGTTCCTGATTTCTGATATCAGTGTGGATCATTTCATTTACCAAACTGTTGTTCTCTGTGTGTTCCTGGGTTGTTATTGAGGAATTATGATGATGTCTTTTGCCGGTGAAATTGGTCAAAGATAAGACTTAATTAAAATGATATCTGCCTGGAATACAACACAAGTCCTGACCGTGTGCATGTCTTAATGGTTTTTAAATTAAAACCCCTCCCTGACCTCAGCAAAATCTAAGATATGTGGTCTTAATTAGAGTCAGAGCTGCAGGGAGAGGCAGACTGAGGAGCTGTTAAAAGACCCCCCCTCAGTCCATTAAGAGGACAACATTTGTCCTCAGGTGATGTCTTTCCAACACCTTTAGTGGTTTCAGTAAATTAAATAGAGAAAAAAGGAGGATTTACCTCATTTATAACTTTCAAACAGCCTCAGCAGGGTCACAGCAGCGGATGGGGGATGCAAGCAGGGTTTTGAGTCCCCCTGTCTTGTCCCCTTCCTTTGAAATATTTATGGATTAAAAACTCTAACATGAATAAATATCGAAAAATAATCAGCAGTTACAATCATCTAACAAGAAATGACATGTTTATAATGTCCCTATGGTGATGTACGTTGAATTTTTGCTTCTCCTGTGTCGTGCCGTTTGACTGTCTGGTTTGCACGCAGATGGCACGCTTAATTTGACGTTGACAAAAGCAGTGGTTGTCTAGTTAGTGAGTATCAAAAGACCAAAATGGAACATTTTGTTATTCCCAGAAAACAAGTAAGAGTGGATGATGGCAGCGGTGATCAGGCCCGGATTAAACCTTCTGTGGCCCCTGAGGCTAAGCAAACCTAATGGCCCCCCTCTGTCCCGCGCGCGCAAAAAATTGGCAGTTTTTATTGGTCATTTTGTGGAAATTACTGCAGTTATGGGTGGTTATTCAATGGTTCCACTAGCCACCACCTCTAGCCAAACCACTGGGTTAATACAACTGTGTGTCTGAACTCAATTCAACAAGAGGTAGTGAAAAAGTCTTCAAGGAAAGCACAGAGGCTGGTGTACAGTTCACTTTTTTACTGTAGAAAACCTCAGGCATTTTAAATCATAAGTATATAGCAAGCATTATAAATAAAAGTGCAAGGCGTGATATGAAGGCCTGTTATGGTTATACAATTTGTTTTTTAAAGGATTGCTACACTGAGATTTTTATTATTTTTATATTTGTTCTACATTTGTCTGCGTTTGTGTTTTGATCTTTATTTTCATATTCTGTAGGGACTGATAAATGTCAGAGGTTTTGACACTGTGATACTTGAATAAATGTTTTATACTATATTTTGAATTAATTCAGTCCTTTTGTGCATTTATTTTTGTCTTGTTACATTTTTTCCATTATTCCAATTTTGGGGAGCGTGGTAGCAATTTGATTGACTTTCAGCCATTTATGGCCATGATGTGCTGTTTATATTTTATTGCTTTTATTACACAGTAGGTTGTGTCATTTTTATGTATGAAACATAAGCTTTTAGCTAAATATACTGTATATATTTCATTGTGCTGGGTGCAAATCACTTGAGTTGAGACGTTTTCTTCAAGAAATTTGCTACATTTCATAATCTGAATTCACTTATGCGTATACTAAGGCACCAATAACTGTTTCAGATGTTAGGTAGATGTATTTATGACATTTGAGAAAGATTTTGTTTTGCCAGAATCAACATAGCAGTTTCTACAAGCAAAAACAGCAGTACCATATAATCGTTTTTTGTGTTACTCACATATATGTACATTTCTGGCTGGTCTTTTGTTTCACCCTGTAGAGAAAGCCACTTTCTAATACTAGTTCTGTAAGTTTCCCAACGTGTCCTCGTAAAGTCGAGAACGTCTTCATTCTGGACAGATGATAGATGCATATAGCATCGTTTCGTTCCTTTTTGATGCACTTTTGAAGGCTGTTTTCTTTTGTTCCTTTTCTTTTCTTCCTCCTCGCATGTCTCGCTGGTAGACGCGCTCGTCGCCATGTTTGTGTATTTCTGATACTATGGCAACGAGACTCGGCTCCTATTGGTCCACGTGACAAAAATCGCTTCACCCCTCTGCATATTCGATTTCGCGTGTGCAAGTATCACTGCGCCGCAGAAAGGAAATAGTTTTTCGACACCGAAACACTGATTACTAAAAATCGACAGGATGGCATGAGTAGATATTTTTTTTGAGTACTAACTATCAATAGAGCTATTTTATGAATCACAGTTTATGTTGCCCCACTGACGTGGAACGAGATTCACTTTCTAAGGTGACAAAGGTGGACAGAGTGATGAAACTTAACCTAATTGCTCAGTTGACAAACGCAATCCTCAGTGCACCCGGTTAGTAAATCAGCTTCGTGCATGTTGACACATTTCCAAGTGTTTTTAAATATGTAAACCCATAGACTGTATAAAGAATGGACAGAGTCTGCCTCCTCGCGGGGTGAAGCCACTCCGAGAACAGCACCCTCTGATGGTGGGCTGCAGTACAGGTCATAAATCCCGCCTCCGCCAGCAAAGCTTATTGGACTGTGGACAAACTTTAGACATGTATTACACAGAACATACATTTTTCTCCCCCCTGCTTGTGATGTTGACATGTAGTTATTGTAAGACTGGTTTGTGCCCAAGTCCTTTTTTTCTGTACAGCTCAGTTTTTAAAAGTTATTAGGGGGTTCATGTTTTCTATGATTGACACCTGGTACAGCCTATGGGCGTTCAGGGATTGCGTAGCTCACCCGGGGAGATACGCTGTTTGAGCCGAGCGTCATCACAGGGACTCTCTCTGCGACTGCGCGGCCGAATGCGTGCATCGCTACTGCGCAGCTCTGGTTTCAAGGAAGTGGAGAAAAACCCGGAATTACCGAGAGCTTTTTGGCTTCAAATCCATATACAGGCGGAAGGCGGAACCAGGTTGTCCATAGTATATACAGTCTATGTGTAAACCTTTAGTAGATCAGGCCCTGAGTCTGTTTCAATGATTTCCATTTCATTAAACATTTTACATTTTACATTTTACAAAGTGCCCCTACATTTTGTGGAACTGGAGTTGAACAACATTATCATGAGCTTGTTATTAATATAAAATTTGAGAGATGACGGGTAGGTTAAACCAGTAAAGGTAAAACAAAAGCCCCTGAATGGGTTAAATATATATAAATATATAAAATATACATGCTTCCCATCATGGTACAAAATTCTGTCTTAGAATAACAGATACACCTTTGCTCATATAATTCAATGAAACTGTGGCATTGTGGTGTTTTGAAGAGTTATGATAGTAAACGTTTTTATTAAAACACATAATACATGTTTTCTTTTTCAAAGATAAATGCAATGCAGACAAGAGTCTAGACAGGAGGGAACAACATGAGCAAGCGCGACAAAGCTCCTGATCCGGCACAGGTGCTGACAGGCAGTGCACAGGGTGTACTGAAGCATTTTATTCCATTAACACTGTCATCGACATCATCATCATCATCATCATCATCATCAGCACCACCACCATCAACATGAATACCCAAATCAACATCAACCACATCCTGAATATCATCATCTTCAACATCATAATCACCACGACCGTCGTCATCAACATCATCAAGCAGATAATAAACCCTCTCCAACACCCTGAAAATAACTGAGTGGCTTAAAAAAACAAGCTGAGGCTCACAGTCATGATGTTTTGAGGAGCACATTAAAATCACACAGCAAATACCCAAGTAAGGTTGAAGTTCACAATGAGTCTTTTTCTTTTTACCTGAGAGGGCGTTTTGTGAACAACGCCTTGGAAAAAAAAAGAAAAGAAAAAAAAAAAAGAAAGTCCTGATAGATTTTTTTACTGCTATACAGTTGCATAAAAAATCCACTGCTTTTGTTTGTTTTATTACAAAACAATAATACAGGCACTCATTAATATGATGTCATACAATGTAAAGAAGCAAGGACTCCTCTTTAATTTAATTCTGACACAATCCAGTAGATGCATTGAATATATGTGAAAAGCAGTAATTCTCATAACAGTATAAGAAACAGAGCAAAAGACTGGAATGATTTCTTGTGTTTGTGCACTCACGGCATTGTCAAATAATGCCATAGTCTTGGAAACAGGCAGTAATCACTTCCCTACACTGGTTTTAGGAGGTTAAAGTAAGACTGCAATCCATTTAAATCAGTGTCACATTCATTATGTTTCTAGCTACACTGTTTTGGTGTTTGCGGGTCAGGTGCATGGCCTGACCTTGCCAGAGCTCTGTCACAAGCGAGGGTGCCAGGCGTGCAGACATGACAAATTAAACTGGCATTGTTTGCTGCACAGGCCACATGAATCACTCCAGATGTCTGACAGAAACAGAAAAAAAAGGTGCAGAGAAGAAGGAAAAGTGTGTTGCTTATATGGCTCTATGATGGGAGGTGGATATATTGATTTTACCATGCTCAGATGAACAAAACCATTTCACTTTAAATCAGCATGTTTCTGATTGGTTGCAGCCATACACAGTCCAGCTCTTCCTGGCAGATTGTGTTTCTCATTTATTTCACTTATACATGCAGTGACATTCACATAATTTCCTGCTGCGATGCATTAGCGCCAGACCCTGGGTGGTTTATTCAAACAATCCGTGCTAATCTTCATTCATATCATGCAAGGATGGGCAGTGCTCGCAGACAATGGACCGGCCTCTGACCAAAGGAAGCTAATACCCAAGCAAAAACATGCATAGACTGAATAAAGAGCGCTCACTCTGTGGACTCAGCCATAAACAGGAGCTCTGGCACACAAACACTGATGTTACACAACTTATTCATGAGGGAGCAACACCGTCAGGCCCAGCAGAACTTTGAGAGAGCTTTTGAAATGAGATTGAACTTCTTTGCAGGGATACGAGAATCTGAGGCATTATTTCTTTCTTTGTGTTTAAATCTATTTCATCAAAGTGGAGAAACTGGGGTTGTGTTGGGGCCAGCTCGGTGCTGTGTGAAAGTTTGGGAAATAAATTATAAATATCCTGCACAAGTAATTGTGAAACAAATACAGCTCCCACTGTATATGTCTTCTTAATGATAGTGCATCATTTTTTAAGGCTGTTAAGTCAAAACACTGAAAACACTGATGGCCTGTGTCAGAGCTACCTGATATCATCTAAAGGTGGGTAGGCAGGATCTGAGTAATTGCCAGTTTGGGGAGAAATCTTGAATGTAAACACTACCCCTCCCAACCAGTTTTCCCCTCAGCTCATCTTCACCCCTCCCTCTCTGCTCCAGCAAGCCCCGCCCACTAACAGACACTCCTGCTCACTCGAATCGTTCAATTAAATTCAGATATAATGCAGATAAATACTTCAGATAATTATAAATGGGGCCCAGTATTAGGCTTTCCGCGGTATACCGTATACACGGTCATCACGGTGAAATAAAGTCACGGTGGCGACACTGTGAGATTGCTGAGCTCACGGTGACGTAATTCCAATATTATGTAGTGCCGCCGGCGCGTAAAGCGCACGTTACGCCTCGACACAAGCGCGACTTGCCATAATACAGATATCATTTCACGTTCACATTAACATTAGTGGTCAGTCTGGGCTATAGTAAGACAGCAGCAGCAAAGGCTGCCATGCCCATGATGATGATGTGCTGCCCCCGTAAATCACCCCCCCCCCACACACACACCAGGTAGTTTTGGTATCAAACACAGCTAAGGCGACGCCCCGCCATATCCACATGATCCATTCCAGGAAGCGTGCACAAAGCATGGCATGATGATGGCAGACTCCTCCGAACCAGAGGCAGAGATAAGATGCTCGAGCCCAGACCCAGTTGGCCCGCAGCCCCTTCCTTCACTGGTTAGACAATACACACCACACAGACAGACACATTTTTCTTAAATAAAGCAATGTTTTCTTTTGAGGATGATCCTTATGTGTTTTGGTTGTCATTTCATAGCCCCTAGTAAAGTTTTTTTTTTTTATCTACCGTCACCGTGAAATACCGAGGTGTATGGTACTGTCACTGTCACCGTACCGTACTGCAAAATCTCAAACCGTGGAAAGCCTACCCAGTCAACGTGAAAGTAAACAGCATTGGTGCTACTGTAGATGCCAACAGACTGCCAGCAAACACAACGTTTGCAGGACTTCTACAACTAGGATAAAACGACATACTCCAGGACCTGAGCTAAACAGTTTAGCAGCAGTACAACACGCAGCAGGTCCCGTTTGACAAGAAACAGTTCTGTTACAGACACTTAGCTTACTTTGTTAAAGTGGTTTACCTGTCCAGCAGAAAGGTTACAGGGTCTGTAAGATCCCAAAGCATCCCCCATTGTTGCTGCTAGCTTCACTGATGTTGACCTGGCTTTTTAGCTCTTGTCTACCTCCATTTTTAGCGCCTGTTATTCTGCCAGAGTCTCTGGTATTTACTCTGTTTTCTTGCTTGTGTTGGCAGTCTTGGCCAAAGGAGAATTCAGACAATTTCCCGTACTTTCTGGTTGGCTTCTATTGTCCAATATTTTGGGCTTTGTTTGGGCTCATGAATGACACAGGGGAGCAGCGTCTGCCTCGCAACCAGTCAGGTTGTGGGAGGCAGAGAATGGCTTTGATTACAGTCCGCTCCAAAAATTTTAAATGTTGAAAAAACAAACACAGCAATGTTTTTATATTACCATATGTCATCAATAACTAATAGCTATTGACTGATATTAAATAATCTTTGTATATACACCACAAAAAAAAAAAAAAAAAAAAAAGACGCTTCTTTAACAAATCCCTGCCTACCACCATTAATGCCAGCAAAAGTGTCAGAAACTGTGAAAAGGTAACTTTGGCTCTTCAAGCAGACAGTGACATACATTTTTACGTTTAGCCCTGTGACACCTGTGTAGGGATTTGAATTTGATTTAGATGATTTCTGATTGTACAGTGCAATTAGAGACAGGCTGAACAAGCCTGCAGCAGTCTATGAAAAAACAACACAGATAATGTGCATCAATTGTGGTTCAAACATGCTGGTTCCAGCACAAAGTCTGGACTCCTGTAGATCCAAGCTCTCTGCTGGACTTAACAAAAGACATTTGCGAGGGTCAGGTTCTAAAAAAAACAAGTATCACACAGCATCTCCAATGTGAGGAAAGATCTTGATGAAATCCTTGCAAAAAGAAAACTGCCAGTGGCGGTTATAAGCAACAACCCCAAAAACATTCAGGACGTATGACTCACTGAGCATATAATGTGAGAAACAAAAGCAGTAGATGTTCTGGTATGGTGTAAACATCTGTGAGCTGATACAAGAGGAAAACACTGCTAACTGTCCTGAACATGAGCCTAAACCAGGATATACACCAGCGTCTGAGCTGCAGTTTCCATCGGGGGGTGGGGGGGTGGCTGTACTTCATGAGCTGATCACTATGACACAGTTGATACTCAGTAAAGTCGGTAAGGACTAAACATTCACTACAGACATAGACCTTTACCTACCTAAATTTGTACCAACCTTGGCCACCTTGAGTGGTATCAACTCAAGGTGTAATTTAGGTCTTTAGGTCCATGAGCGGATTATTTTTGCTGTTCTCAGAGATGAACTTCCTCTTCATTCCAGTCTGTTTCATGTCTGGCCAAAACTCCTCACAAGAGCTTTAAATACCAGTACATGCATCTGAAATTCATCTTAATGAGTTACCCGTCCCTCCTGTCTATGCTGTTCATATGAGGGTGGGTGACAGGTAGCAGATATCTATAAATCCTGCTCTGAGTAAAAACAGCCACGAGCTGAAGAAAACAGAGAACTGGTGAGGCAGCACTTGGCTGAGGTCAGGAAAAGATGGTGTTCTACCGATGCACTAAAAAAGTCCACTGTTACTCGAGGCACTTGATGGGAAAGATTACATAAGATAACTGTGCTGTAACAAAATGTTCTTACTCAGCTCCTTCAGCATGGCAGCTTGGTCAGCTGCCTTACAGGGCTCTGGGGTTATGTAAGGGGGAAAAAATGCAATGTTTCGTCAGGATTTCAATTAAAAAGTTCATCTTGGCACTCACAAATAGCTGGACTGGAAAGTAAAGCTTGTTAGGGGACAGTTCACATTTTGTGAGTTTTGGCTTCCATTAAATCGTCAGCTTGGTGACCATAGCCACTGTAGAAGGTGCAGAAAAAGCTGTGTCTGTTTGCCACTGTCGTCAAAGAAGTCAACTTTCCAAAAGATGACTTTTCATGTCATCTGCATACATCTAATCTGTGTTGTTGCACATTCATATATTATAATACTGGATGTCCATACTGAACCTCTGCAAAGTTTCATGATAACGAGAAACACAGACATTGGTACAAACATTGGACATATTTTCCTGTTCACCTTAACAGCTTGATCTTTTTCACTTTGAGAGACTTGGTCTGAACATGTCATCAAGCTCTGTTGCCCTACGACCACAACCAGAACATTTATAACAAATCTAATGAAGTTAGTCTGACTGAAACTTTTACTTTACTTCAAGTAAAATCCAGGAAATGTACTCAGTGAGTATTATCACTCAAATGGAGGCAAAGCTCTCATAGTGAAGTAAAGAGATGAGACATAGACTGGGGATGCACCAAAAATTTGACAACCAAAAATGGTTAGCCAAAAATTGTAAATGGACTTTTGTGCCATTTTCGGCTGAAAAATTTCTCACCAAAATAATATAGTTGATATATAAACAGATGTTGTGATGATGCAAGCAAAAACTGTGACTAGTATGTGCTTGTCTGGATAAGGGCCAATACCCAGAGAGATGTCTGGCTGCAGACCTTCACTGTCAGGATCCACCTCCGCTGAAAGGAACCATGGTGACGATTTTTATCATGCACTCCAATTTGTTTGAAATGGTCATCCCGTTTTGTATTTCCTCTTTGTTGAACACATGAATACACACACACAAAAAGCACATTAACATTATATACAGCCAAAAGAAATGAAAAAATATATATTTACAAGAGACAATAAATACATACTGCCCGGTCTAGAATAGAAAATACCTTTATTGATCCCCCATGGGGGAAATTTTTTTTGTCACAGCAGCATCACAGACAAAGTGCAAAAATGCAGTTATAAAAATAAAGATCGTATATTAAGAACTTAAATAAATGTTATAATTAAGAAAAAAATTTAGAAAAGGAAAAAGGGAGAAGAAAATAAAACTATATACAATATACAGGGTTTTTCCTGCGTTCAAAATTGCGTGGCGGCCGCCTCCACCTAATTTTGTGCCGCCCCCAGCCAGAGCGATTGATTTCGCTCAACACAGCATAAATCTCCAGCTGTGTTGATTGAGCGATTGATGTCCCGATGCAGCAGCAACGTATTTTAACGGCTGTTGCAGGGTTGCGCCACTATAGAGGCGCTATATCAACAGCAGTGCACCGGAAAGACCTGAAGCATCTACCGAAGAAGAAACGGATCGAATCATGTTTTTTCAAGTTTTTTTCCCGCTAGTTGGTGCTATCGGCGTCCTGATTTTCCCTGGCGGATGGTACAAACAGGTAAATACTGCTTCTCTTTTTGGCATCCAAGCATGTCGTGTTTATTATAAAAAAAAAAGTTTACTCCGTTTTTAGCGTTGCAGTTATGACAGGCAAAATCAGCCAGTACTTTAAAAAGCGACCTCGCGAGGAGGAAAGTCAAGAGTCCAGGTGAAACACAGCAGAGAAAAAAACGTAACAGGCAGTTAAAATGCTATAATTCATGTTGGTGACAACGTGGAAATTTGTGTCAGGTCTGAAAGTACTTCACAAGGGACTGGTGATCGCGAGGGTCAGAATGCAGGACAGGACGAGTCGGCGAGGCGAGGGTAATTAATTAATTAGTTTCCAATTAGGAGCATAACAACGCAAAGCCGACGTGTACGTGGTTTTTATTCCTCTTTCCAGATCTTCTCAAAAACACAGAGCCAGTGGCTTCGACAAGCAATGGCTCAATCAATTTACCTGACTCAGGCATACTGAGGAAGGCATGCACTGCTATTTATGCCAAAAGCACTGTGCCCCAACACAGCAGGCAATTGCTGCCTCCTTAGTGAGACAGCCATCAACCAACTACATGCTGGACACATTAAAAAGACATGAGGTGACAGCCATTCACAAAGCAGCAGAAGAGAAGGAGAAATATATTAAATATGGTAGTACCTAAAAAAACTCAACTAATAAAGTTACAAAAAAAAAAAAAACATAGTTTAGATAGTTTAAGAAATAATTGGTTGTCGTTTTTTTTTTTAGGGAGGACACTGCAGCGTATACATATATATGATTGAAAACACTATCACTCTTCATGTCTGTATCAGAATAAAAACAAAAATACTTAATGCATGATGAATTGTTTTGTTTAAGGTGAAGACACCTCTGTGGAACAGACTGAAGGAGAGGCACTTGGATGTCTGTTGTAAGGTGGCCGTTCATGGACCAGACCAGGAGGCCTTGGACTACAAGGAGTGCATGAGGAGGTTCTACAGAATGAAAAAGAGGAGGCTGAAATGTTCTGTCTGGTTGCGAGATGTGTGGATGAAGTGTACTTTCAATTTAAAGTTGCCAGCTGATTTGTATATGTATATAGTTTTAATAAATTAATGCTTTAACATAATAATGGTCACACTCTTTTTTGAACTCTTAACTTAAAGTATGTTGCCTGTAAAAGAAAGTGAATCGGTTGAATTTACAAATACATGCACGTCGTGGCGCATGGTCAGGATGGTACCACCTCTGCCTCAATTTGAGCCAGGAAAAACCCTGATATACACAATTTAAGTACCAGAAAAAAGTAGTGGTGTGAGTCCAGTTTTATTACAGTTCATTGTAAAGTCTTATTGCAGAAGGGAGGAATGACCTGCAGTAGCGCTCCATCTTGCAAGGTGGGAGTCTAAGTCTGCTGCTGAAAGAGCTGCTTAAGGCCCCCACAGTCTGGTGCTGTGGGTGAGAGGGATTGTCCATGATGGATACAAGCTTTGTTAACATCCTCCTCTCACCCACCTCCTCCAGGGAGTCCAAGGAGAAGTCCAGGACAGAACTGACCCTCCTGACCAGTCTGTTCAGTCTCTTCCTGTCCCTCTCGGTGCTCCCTGCCCCCCAGCAGGCCACTGCATAGAAAAGTGCAGATGCTACCACAGAGTTCTAGAAAGTCCTGAGCAGAGTCCTGCACACTCCAAAGGACCTCAGTCTCCTCAGCAGGTGGAGACGACTTTGGCCCTTCTTGTACAGTACGTCTGTGTTGGCTGACCAGTCCAGTTTATTGTTGAGGTGGACACCCAGGAATCTGTAGGACTCCACCATCTCGATGTCCAGACCCTGGATGTTCACTGGAACAGTCTGAGGTGTCCTCCTCCTGCAGAAATCCACGACCATCTCCTTTGTCTTACTGGCGTTTAGCTGGAGGTGGTTTTTGCCACACCAGTTGACAAAGTCAGTGATGACAGTCCTGTATTCCCGCTCATCCCCTGACGATACACATCCGGTTCTAGGTTCTAGGCACCGGCGAACAGGGCAGCTGCCCGGGGCGGCATTTGTGTCATGACTCATGGGGGGCGGCACATGCACTTCCAAAAAAATAAAAGATAATAATAAAAGATAATAATAATAATGAATAATAATGCCAGTCACGGTGGCTCAAGCAGAGAGGAGCTTCTCAAAACTGAAGTTGATAAAGTCGTACCTAAGGTCAACCATGTCTCAGCAATGGCTCACTGGCCTTGCTGTCATCAGCATTTATCACTTAACCCATTTAAACCGGGACAGTATGTCCGCATTTCTAGCCTTCAAGCCAGGAGCGTGGATACGTCATTTTGTAACATTCTGTAGTTTGTTAATCATTTTCAAATCATCATACCCGTCTGCCTCTGATAGGCTAAAAAGATGATCGGATTCATGCTTGGATCTTGCTACGCGTGTCGTGAGGAAAGTAAACAATGATGGAGGCAGAGAGCAGTTTTGGAGGAGAAACTTCCAGCAGTGTGAACAACCTCTTCATATGGAGTGCTTTGTCTCACAGTATCGGCGATTTCTTTGAGTGTTGCATGTCTTTGGGTAAGCACAGAGATGAACACACTGTCAGCCACTTATTTATTTTTTTTTTTTTTAGTTTTTAGTGCTGTTTTTGTACTGGCACTATACTAGGGCAGCTGTATACCCTTTCAACACTTTATTTTTTATATTTACATTTAAATTAAATTGACACTTTATCATGACTGCCACTTGTTTTAACTGTTTTAAACACTTTGTTATTCTCCAGTGCAGAATCTTTACTTTCATTTATACAGCCGCTTTATTTCATTTAAGTTTGTTCGTTCAAAGTATTCAATAATGTGATGAAAGTTTGGACAGATAAAAGATAGTTATCTTGATAGCCACACGTGTAAGCTCTCAAATACTTTTTTATGTTTCTATCTGCTACAGAGGCTGAGATATTTGTTGAGGGGGTCTTGCCCTGGGAGTAATTTAGTCTAGAACCGCCACTGCATCCGACAATGGCTGTATCATCAGAGAACTTCTGGAAATGACAGCTCCCAGAGTTGTAGCTGAAGTCCGAGGTGTACAGGGTGAAGAGGAAGGGGGAAAGCACTGTCACCCGGGGGAGCCCCTGTACTGCAGACCACCATGTCTGACACGCAGTTCTGAAGCCTCACAAACTGTGGTCTGTCAGTGAGGTAGTCCACAGTCCATGCAGCTAGGTGACAGTCCACTCCCGCCCTCTCGAGCTTCCCTCTGAGCAGTGAAGGCTGGATGGTGTTGCAAGCACTGGAGAAGTCAAAGAACATGACCCTCACAGTGCTGCTGGTGTTCTCCAAGTGAGCCATGGACCTCTGCAGCAGGTAGATGACTGCGTTGTCCACCCCGATGTTCGGCTGGTACGCAAACTGCAGTGGATCCAGATGAGAGCTCACCAGGAGGCGGAGGTTCCTCAGCACAATCCTCTCCAGAGTCTTCATCAGACGAGAAGTGAGGGCCACAGGTCTGAAGTGGTTGGGCTCCCTGGGGTGTGCTGTCTTGAGGACAGGAGTCATGCAGGAAGTCTTCCACAGTGCTGGGACCCTCTCCAGACTCAGGCTCAAGCCGAAGATGTGCAGTAGCACCTCACAGAGCTGGTCTGCACAGTCCTTCAGGAGTCTGGAGCTGATGCCATCAGGACCCGTGGCTTTCCTTGGCTTCATCTTCCTCAGCTCACTTCCCACCTGGTCAGCTGTTATGCTGTTATGGAGAGGCTGGGGGTGGTGCTTGAGGGGATGGATGGGGAGGATGAGTGTGTGTGTGTGTGTGTGTGTGTGTGGGGGGGGGGGGGGGTGATGCTGGTGCCATGGAACTGAGGTGGTGTGAAGAAGAAGCAGCAGACGGTTTGATAAGTCAGGGGAGGAGTGGGAGCAGAGTCAAATCTATTGAAGAACAGATTCAGCTCGTTGGCCCACTCCCTGTCTCCTGCTTCAGGTCCCCTCTCGTGGACCCTGCTGTGAGCTGAGATGGATTTCAGGCCTCTACAGACCTCCCTCGCGTTGTTCAGAAGGTTTTCCATCTTGGTATTGTAGCTGGCCTTCCCCGTTCTGATCTTCTTCTTCAGCTCCTTCTGCACCCTCCTCAGCTCCTCCTTGTCCCCGGATTTAAAGACCCTCCTCTTCTCCTTCAGGAGGGCTTTAAGTTCAGGGGACAACCAGGGTTTGCTGTTGGAGAAACACTGTACTTTCCTGGTGGGTACGGTGTTCTCAACACAGAAGTTTATGTAGTCCGTGATGCAATCTGTCACGGTGTCGATGTCATCACCATGTGGGCCGCACAGTACATCCCAGTCTGTGGTCTCGAAACAGTCCTGCAGTACCTCAGTGGCCTCCTCAGACCAACGTACCTGATGGTGGGGGGTTGTTTCTTCACCATAGGTATCTAAATGGGCTGCAGTCTCACCAGGTTGTGATCTGAGCGTCCCAATGGGGGGGAGGGGTGAGGAGGTGTATGCATCCTTGGTGTTTGCATACAGTGGCCCTCATTTATCAAGCTTGTGCAGATCTGAGCGCACATCTGAGTGCAGGATTCATTGTATGATAGGACACACATGAGATTTATTAAAGGGTTCGTATCTGACCAATCCCAGTGTACGTATGATTGGGTCTTGATAAATGCAGCGGCTGAAATCGATCCTCATTAACATGTTTACGCCCTTACATATTCGTTGTTCAGGAGTCTCGCCCACTGGGGTCAAATATGAAAGAGAAGAAATATTAGAAAGATTCAAAACTTTTCTGAGTTGAAAGTGGATATCCTTGCGTCTGTGGTGGAAACTAACATGGATTTTCTCTTTGGAAGCATCAAAACTGGTATAAAAGCAGTCCAGAAAACTCCTGTCTGGAGCAGGATTATGGAGGCGGTGAACAGCGCTGCCGCGGAATAGTGGACAGTGGCTGAAGTTTGAATAAATCATTAATCAATAAGTTGCTCATGATGATAAATTCTCATACTATCTCATACATGCCTCATATTTTTTATTGTCATGACAGGGTATGTGGCTCCTATTATTAAAAGTATTAAGTTTTAATTTGTTGCGTCTTTGAATGTAGAGCAGACTGGAGAGTCTGACATAAGGTGAACAAAAATAAATATTAACTTCACCAGTGTGGATTTTTTTATGGATTTCTATTGGATTTTTATCACTGATTAAATAACAAGAGCACTTACTAAACTTATATTTTACATGTCAGAATCCATGGATAAGGTCCCTTCTCCTCTGTGCAGCACCTTAGTGGAGTCTCTCCTCGTTATTGTTCTCTGGGCATCGGGTCCTCACATTGCACCGGCACAGCCAACGGCACTCCATTCGCCAGTGCAACATTGTGCAAAACTGTACTGGCCCAAATGATGTCCCACACCCTTTCAGGAGGGTACAACAACATCCCCGCTGTTGGGCCAAGATAGAGACACCTGCCTTTTAGGAGTCAAACGCAGCACTCCACAGTGGCGCATGTGCGTGTGAGCGCAATGTTAAAACGGCGCTCCTGCTCTGTGGTAGTGTTTCTGGGCAGAGTTATCAAATAGGCCTCTTCACTAAGGACATAACAACTTCATTTTGTTACATTTTATTTACGTCTTAATCTTTAATGAAATCTGGCTGATTGTGCTTAGTGACAGGTTTGAGGTTTGTTCATCAATTATTTCGAGACAGACATTTGCTGCACCGCAGATCCACACTGACTCAAACTTGCGTACACTATGTCAGACCTGTCGTGAGATTTGGTTGTAGCGTACGCTCACGTGCAGATTGATAAATGCCGATCCTCATGTCAAAATTGTTGTACGCAAGGTGTACACAAGTTTTCTGCTGTACGCAAGCTTGATAAATGAGGGCCAGTAAATCCAGAGTTTTATTGTCTCTTGTTGGGCATTCCACATACTGGCTGAAGGTAGGGAGAGTGGAGGAGAACGATGCATGATTAAAGTCTCCAGAGATGTTGATCAGAGACTGAGGGTGTGATGTTTGTAGCTTGGACACTTCACTGTGGAGGAGTTCACAGGCTGCAGCAGCATCAGCCAAGGGGGGGATGTAAACAGTTAACGCAATGACATGCGAAACCTCCCTTGGCAAGTAATATGGCCGCAAACTCACAGCCAGCAGCTCAATGTCCTTAGAGCAGAGCTGCTCTTTAACACTGACGTGCCCAGCATTACGCCATCTCTCATTCACATACAACGCTATCCCGCCTCCTTTCTTCTTACCACTCTCCCTCACGCTACGGTCAGCTCTGATGAGATGAAATCCGTCCAAAGTTACGAGTGGGTCCGGAGTGAGTTCGTTCAGCCATGACTCCGTGAACATCACGAGGCTGCAATCCCAGTACTCCCACTGCAGCCGAGTCAGCGCTGTGAGCTCTTCCATCTTGTTGGGAAGAGACCTCACGTTTCCCATAATAATGGACGGGACAGTTGGCTTAAAATGTCTCCGCTTCGCCCGATGCTGAACCCTGGCTCTGCATCCTCTCCTTCTCCTGCGGAGCTTGGCGAGGATGTCCGGTCTCTCCCACGAAGGTGGCCGGGCTTGGCGCAGCGCCAACAGCTGTTTATGGCTGTAAACAATAGAGCCGCTGAACGGGTCACCAGACACGAACTTAAAAACTCCAAAAAGTAACAGAAAACAAAGCGCTAGAGTCATAAAATGCACATCCATGGTTGGAATATGCAAAACACAACACTGCTCATTAAAAAGAAAGACAAATAAGGTGAAAAAAACAACAATAAAAAGGCAAAGACGTAAACTCTGTGAGGAGCTGCTGTGACTTGCTGCCACTCTCAGGGTGCTCATTTCACGTAAGCGCATTTAATTTGAAGGCTTTGAATCAACTTCCAACGCAAAATGTCCATCTATCTATCTATCTATCTATCTATCTATCTATCTATCTATCTATCTATCTATCTATCTATCTATCTATATATATATATATATATATATATATATATATATATATATATATATACACACACATACTACAGGCCAAAGGTTTGGAAGCAGGATCAGATTTGTACAAAAAAAGATCATAGTTTCATATATATAATTTGCAACACAATAAACATGACTATTGTTTAAAGAGTAACTTATCAGAAGACATTTTGACTATAATTATTAGGTATTTGAGCTGTTGTTGCTTAGACTTTGCTTTCTTTAGAGTAACCTCCTCTGGCTTTAACAACAGCTTGGCATATACCAGGCATTCATTCCACAAGTTTTTTAAGGTATGTTCCAGGGATTGCATTCCAAGCTTTCTTTAGTTCATTAAAAAGAGACTGCTGATTCGTGGGACGTGTTTTTCTGACTGATCGATCCAATTCATCCCGCACATGCTCAATTGGAGAAAGGTCCAGAGACTGAGGGGGCCAAACCATCTTTTGAAGAACACCTTCCTCTTCTTTTTTGTCTAGGTAACCCTGACAGAGCTTGGCAGAGTGCTTAGGGTCATTGTCTTGCTGCAAAACAAACTTATGAGCCACAAGTCTTAGTCCAGATGGAACAGCATGGTGCTGGAGGATGGAGTGGTACTGTTCCTTCTTCATGATACCCTTTACTTCAAACAAATCTCCTTCTCCATCACCTGCAAAACATCCCCATACCATGGAACTACCACCTCCATGCTGAATTGTGGGTGTAACACATGGTGCTTTCAGATGCTCACCAGTTTGTCTGCGGACATAGACTCTGTGTTTTGAACCAAACAGTGCAAACTTGTTTCTAGTAGTCATAACTCACAATTTTTGTGAGCTTTTGCTCCCTCATATCTCTTATTCTTGTTCTGTGGACGAAGTAGTGTTTTTTTGCAGATACACAACCCTTCAGACCAGCCTTTCTCAAACGTCATTTCATGGTTGTCAGAGATATGGGTTTCGACCTTGTCATGTTGATTTTCTCCCTTATTTTTGGTGCTGTCTTTTGCCGATCTCTCTTACTGGTGACAATGCTATGTGTATCCTCTGCTTTTGTAGTAACTCTCTTTCGTCCAGGTCTTTTGCTATCATCATAACTTCCAGGTTCCTCTAGTCTCTTCAGAGTGTAGTGGACTCCTTTTGTTAAACACCTTCAGGCATTTTGCAATTTCTCTTTCTGTGTATCCTTCTTTCCTCAATGTACAAATATGTACTTTTGTTTCTTTACTCAGTTGCTTCTTTCTAGCCATTTTTGCAGTAGTTTGAACGCAGTTGAGATTTATAAGGATTTTTGTATGCAGACTCTCAAAAGCCAAAAAGTTGAAGTGAATAATCCAACTGTGATTAGTTTTTTTGCTTTTGCACTGAAGTTGTGACTCTTGCAAATGTTTTCAACCCTAAAACTAAGCCCTTATTATCTTTTGCTGACATATATTTAGCAATGGTCAGTTAACATCAATGTATATCTAAAGGTAAATGGAGTAAAATGGTGCATTTCCATGAAAGCAACATCTGATCATGAAGTAAATACATCCCAAAATACATGAAACTCATGCTGGATTTAAAAAAAAGCATTGTGAACAAAAACTGTAAGTTACTCCCAACTGTTCGGCCTGTAATGGCCTTGCTTCCAAACTTTTGGCCTGTAGTGTATCTCTCTCTCTCTCTCTCTCTCTCTCTTTATGTATATATATATATGTATATATATATACGTACTCCAGGCATATTTACTATATTTTGAAAGGCTTCAAATCAACTTCCAGTTCGCTCAGTGGAGGTCAGTCCTCACAGTGGAGGTCTGCAAGGGAGGGTCCTGATAGTGGAGGTTTGCAGCCAGACTATCTCAAATATATCTGCTGTGTGGACATATTTCAATACATCTAAAAACTATGGAATCCGGATAGCGATTAGCAAAGCATGTAATTCCAAAATACAAGAAGGGGTGCACCTGCAAAGAGTTTCTTCACTTGGGGTTTAATTTATCACATGAAATCTTAACATCCTGATCGCCATTCTGAATATGAGAAAATTACACAGAGCGGGAAAATCCCTCCGAGCACGCCCACTGTATAGCAGATGCTTGGGGGGGTTAATATCTTCTCACCTTTATTTATAACTTTTAACAGAAATAAATGCTGCAACACAAACTCAGCTCCTGCTCTCGGCTGTCTAAAAGTAAATACACTGATGCTTTTTCATATTCTACCTGTGTTTCTACCGCTTACAACACTTCTCCTCTTAGAACTTTTGAGTCTTTTGAGTCCACACTGACTCAAAAACTCAAAACTCATGTTGCAGTTGCATGAATAAATATCAATTTAATATTTACTATTAATTAATTTTAATTTATAAAATTGCAATGCCTTGATTTTAGTAAGATTAGTACACAGTCATAGCAATAAATGCAATGGTACTAATAATTGGCATAATAATTTCTTTCGGTGTTTTCGGTTATCCGCCATGGGTCTCTCATTTTCAGTTTTTCATCTCAGTGCATCCCTAGCATAGACCCTTTCAGTTGTAGTACATAGGACTTTCTATGTCATCTGGTTAGACAGACATGTTCTGGTAAACAAAGACATGACAAACTGTTATTTTTTCCCCATTATTGTGTTTTTAAGAGGTTTGAAGTTGTGTTAATGTTTGGAGCAGATGTCAAATTATGGGTAACTGCTTTTAACAACCAGGATATCAATATTCAATCAAAATAATCCTAAATGTGTTTTTTGCCATATTGAAGCAGCTCTACTCCTACTGCAGTATGAACCTTATAGAATGGTTTAGATCATCTGGTGCAGGTCTACTATCGGAGTAAGAACCAAACATATCAAAGCAGGGCTCAGTTTCTGTGCAACAAATCTCTGAATTAACTACTGGAACATGTGTGGTCTGCTGACGTTGTCTCTTAGTCTGGGTTAAAGATTCACCTGTTCACAGCTGCTTTTCATGACATTACATCACTTTCACAAATGAGTTTATTGTCCATTTTAATTTTCATGACACAAAACTGCTCTGTAGCTTTTATGTGCTTCTATTTTAAGACTGTCTTTGATAATTTCCAAATGCAGTAGGTCTCTTCTACAGTAAAAGTTAATTTAAGTCAGAAATAACAATAAGTGATTCCACAGTGATATTTAGAGATCCAAACTATGCAACGTTATGTTATTTTTTATTTTATTTTTGTTTTCCTTTTGTTTGATAACTTAATCAAATTATTTCTCATTACACAGGCAAATTCACAAAAACAAATCACATCTATGGATAATTAGCCATGTTAATGACAGAAGGCAAAAAGGATGGAGGGTTTTGGGGTTGATAGTAAACAGTCCTTTAACTGTCCCTCATGTCTTCCCGTAATCACTTTTGTAAACTTTTCTGTTTTTGACTGCAGGACGTCATGGTTACTTATGAAGAACTTGTAGTCCAAGGCACCAGTCGATTCGAAACAGATAAATGCTTTTTTTATTGAACTGTCTGGAGAGGGACCTGGCTGGGTTAGGTCTCAGAGAGAGGACTGTTTGCTTCTGTCGTCTGTTTCTTTTCTTAATCAAATAGAAACTTGATATAGGTCTGTTTAATACTGTGCTGGAGCTTAAGTGCTCCTGGCACATGATTCCAGCTTTGATCTGAGATAACTACATGTGCCTCACTCTACACTTATCAGACAGCTTTAATCAGGAGTCCAAGCTGCAGTCACAGCAAGAGAACAAAAGCTTTTTTTTGTCTCTTGACAGCCTTTAAAACTGTGAGGACAGGCTTTCTCTGCTCACGTGGAGGCCTCTGTCACATCCCATCTAATCCGACTGCCTACACACACACACACACACACACCATCTGCTAATGCTGCACAATATGTCACAAAGTCACTCAATGTATGAACGGCGTGAGGACATGAATTATTAAAGGAGCTGGTACCTGTAAATGATTTTGGCATTCAGACTTCCGGTGTTATCAATAGGTGTAATATTCTCTGTGCTCCCAGCAGGCCTGTATTCAGCAGATATGCTGATACGCTCTCAGGGGCTCCCACTGACCTCTGCCTGACTTGATGCTGGAATTAAAAGTGTGCACACAAGGACGCTGACATGAAAATATCATAGAGAGTCTAAACTGTGTATTCAAGGTATGATTCATATGTTTCCTCCTCATCTGTTGTCAATATTTTATCCATTCCTAGTAAAACTATTGACTGGGAGTAATGGACATTAAAGCAGCTTGAAGGTCACAGCTAAATCCTTTGGCATTAAGGCTTTTAAAGAGCCAAGAAAAAACAAGATATCAACAAAACTCTCTCTCTCACTCACTCTCTCTCTTTCTCTCTGTGTGTGTTTTACAGCTACACTCACACTGTTACACTGTGATTCCTGAAGAGAAAACATTTGCGCTCTTGAACATTTGATCATGAAATGAAAGCTGTTTTCATCAAGTCAATATCATCACTGTCAAACAAAAGACCAATACACGCACCATCAAAATGACAGGGAGCCCATGCATCCTGCGAAACCTGCAAAAACCTTGGAGACAGCCAAACAATTTCCAAGTCAACATGAAAACTGAGAAAAAAGCTAAATGTCCACCAAAGTCTTGTGCTGTCCTGAAAAATAATTTTAACACCTCTTGATTTCAAATCACAGTTCCCTTAAAAAGATGAAACTGTCATGTGCAAAGACCAGGTAATATTAAAGTTAATGTGAGGAGTTTTCATGAGTTATAAACAGGCTAAGATATACAGTGATTTTTTTTTTTTCTTTTCTGTCACACAAAGGTAAATTAAACAATCAGTTACCAGACTAAAAGTTTTTGTCTGAGAAGTTATGTTGCTGAAACAACTGCCAAGTAGGTGAGATGTCAGGCCAGGTGACTGACAACTTGCTGCAAAAGTCATTGATTTTACTCTTTCCATAGAAAAGTTTCTGACTATGTCAAATGCTTGACTGATCAGAGGGCAGCACAGAAGCACCGCACAGATGTGTGCTCAGTCCCTTGCTCAGTCCCTTGCTCTTTACCTTGCTGACCTACAACTTCCACCAACATTTATCACCAACCACTTAGTAGAGTTTGTGGATTATACAACTGAGGTGGGCTATCTCCAGCAATAACAAGACCATCAACGTCAGAACTAGGGGTGCGAGCCCCCCCCCCCCCCAACTTCCCATCCCTGAAGCCATTTTGTCAATGAACATGGAAATATTACAACTATTTTAACATTGTACATTTTACCACCATTTCAACATTTAGGAAGTGTGATGGAGCGGCATCCTCACTGACTGCGGCCAGCACATGGAGCCACACACACACACACACACACACACACACACACACACACACACGCCAAACATATCCCTCCCTGCCGGGGTTGCTAATTATCCACTAAACAGCGCTACTTTTCCTTCTCCCTTCTCTGTTGGATAGGGAAATCAAGGGTGGACATTTGGAGCTCTATCGGTTGACTTAAACATACATTCACATAGACTTTCATCCCACCAGTGTGTGAATGCGGCACGTGATGTTAAAGTGCTTTTAAATGGTCAGAAGACTACAGAGAGGCCGATATAAACATATTGTCCATTTACCAAGACATGGTCCCCATGTTGATGACGTGCTCAATGAACATGATCCCTTGGGTGTACGACAACTAGCATTTACAGCTCAAATAGTATTAGATTGATTCTGATCCTGGTTTACAGAATAACACTTTATTTTATTGTAAAGCACTGGTGTGTGTATCCCACAAATACCCGCCTGGATTGAATCAAATCCAGGATTGTATCTGTGTAAATTGGTTGGATAATGATGGCTGTGTGATGGCATTTAAAAGACTACCTTAGGGAGGGGAGCCGCAGAGGTTTTTGAAGCATATGAAGACAAAGAGATAAGACTAATGAAGAGTGGAGTGTTGTTGGCTCTCTTTAGTCATGTTGATGGCAAAAAACACTCCACTTCCACTTCTCCATTAAACAATAAAGCTTCTTTCCCTCACAAACAGAAGTAACTTTAAAAAATCCAATAATATGGGTCATTTACACCAACATTCATTAGCAAAAAGTCACTTTTGTGACTGTTTTCATTAACACAGAGAATGAGAGTATTGTTATCTGAAGCCAGCACGACTGTCATTCCAGCTCTAATGTCAGTTTCATCAAAAATTAATTGTTCATTTGTATGTATGCAGATAAAACCATCTTTAACCCGAGGTTATGAACAATTTAGAGGGTGACAACAAGAGCATCCAATCTGAAAGCTCCCAGTGAAGCTGTTTTAGGAGGGAAGCAGGGTCTCAAAGATGGATTCTGCTCCCTTTCAAGGTGAATGCATCTGACTGAGCAATTTCTATTCAAATATTAGTCAAATGGAACTAATACCACAGGATAGGATAAGTGAACTGCTGCAATCAAATTCAACTCTGTCATACCGATGGCAGTTCAGAAAAGTTGGAAATACATCAACACAGTGAGGGAATATTTAGTGAGGTTACACACAATTTCAAAGAGGTAATCATCCAATTTCCTCATCAGCAGGAGTCAGTCCAAGAGAGATATCACTGATGAACAGCTTTGGTGCTACTCTGTTTGCATAACAGTGGGAATGTGCCGACAGAATATGCCTTTATATTTGTTTACCAGCAGTAGTATTTGTGTACTTTGTACTTTAAGTTTAAGAAGGAATTTAAAAATTGGGGTGCAGTTTGAATTATTTTGGGGCTGATCTCTGTAGGGAGTCTTTCAGTTGTATTTTCAGATTCTTATAATTACAAGTCAAGCCTGCTAGTGGCAAAAACAAACTCCTCCAGTGTGGCAATCTGGTGGAAATATTCCAGATTTTTTCAGACATGCTTATCAGTAAAACCCCGATGGTATTTTGCAGGTATAGCCCGAGTTGAAATGACCCTACTGTTTCAGCAATAAGTCACTTTACTTCCTGAATGTATTTTGTGAATGCCTAATCCTATGTGTATTTTCCAGAACAAATGGTGCTGCTCAAATTTAATACACATTGCTTTTTACTGGACCAAATGGACAAAAATGAAGATGAAGAAATGTGAAAAAAAGGGATTGATTTGCTATGACAATTTCCTGGAAATACAAACTCTAACAAACCAGCTAACTGGAATGCAGGGAAAAACACTCAACAATGAGAGTTCACACCTTTCAAAGCTTAACATGGACCATCAATTCCTACTGTCAATAAACACTGTCACATTGATTTGCTCCCTGTTGCTACCATTAGTAGAGCCAACACCACCAGGTTTGCAGTTTCACATCCACATGACTTAGCTGGTCATGCTTTGTTGAGTGATTATATGAAAGTTTAACCAGATACATCTTACAGGCATTTTTTCTTCATTTCCCAGAACTAAATCCTGCCATCTTGTTTTCATCCTGGTAATAGAGTTTCCTGTGATTAGGTTTGCAGCCGCTACCAAAGCTATGGCACGGACTGGTGGTAGGTATGCTATTTCTTAGACACAAAATATGACTGGCATTTAGCACATTGGACACTTGCCTTGTTTACATGTGCAAAATGTCTTGATCCGATTAAGAATTTGAGGGATCTGAAAATCGGAATCCACTGTTTATTTGGGATTATTTTTTTTATATCAAATAATCCAATCATGAAGTGGGTATACATGCACCAAGCTTTATTCAGCTCAGAAGCATTTGGACATGAGCAGAGTTGTCTGATTTCACTAAAACAACTGCAGAAGAAGGGTTGTATTGACGCCTATACTGTCAACAAACCAACAAATGCGGCCGTGGCTTGCTTCATCCTGTTTAGGATTTTTCTTCTGTTAAATGTTGCCACTAGGTGGCGCCCTTGCTTACTTATTTTACTGTTCTGTAAAAGTTGCACTGTGCATGCAGATGTGACATCATTACACTGTATGTACACCTTGTTATTTTTATTGATATCCCTGCAGGAGCAGACACGGCACCTGCGGTTGTGTTTTATGCCTGAATGTTAATAATGAAACCTTCTGTACTGACCTCATTAAATAGTGTGAGGATCGAGTCAGGTAAGAGAGTCACGACCGGAATAAGTGTTTACATGGATGCATTTCAGAGTAAGGATCAGCATAAACCACCCCTCTCATTTAGAATACAATTTCTTTCTGATTGAGGCGAATTGGATCAGAATCTTCCGATTGACATGTTTGCATGACGCATCTTTTTTCCAATCGGGCCTCCATTCCGATTATTTGTACCCATGTAAACGCAGCTAGTGAGAATGTTAGTCATTGATTTGGTGCAGACTGCCGAGGATGACAATGTTTACTCCTTCAGTCAGCTAAACCTGCACAACCACAACGCCGAGTGAGACTATAAACATTATACAAAAAAGTGGATGCCTCTGTACCTGAAATGCTGTATCTATTTGTAGTAGACCAAAAATGGAGCCTCTTTTAAACTTTTTGCTTCCAGGGTTGAGGTCGTCCTGTCTTTATGTCTTTGTGGAGCAGCTCGACCATGCAAAGCTTAAGTCTGAGGCAGAGTAAAGAGAGACATTAAAATGCAGAGTTTTTTTAGTTTAAATAATACTGCATTTTTGACTGTGTGGGTGAAATGAACTTTCTAAAGCTAAAAATAATGAACTATTTGTACATATCAGGGCCTCAGGACAGGCTATTTGGGCCACTGTCTCCTGGAAGAAACTCCCTATAGCCTACAGTTTCTAAAACAACAGGGATCTTATTTCTACAAGAACAAAGAAATAAACAAAGCAACCTTCATCACATTACCTGCACATATGAGCGTTTCCTCTTCAGGCACCAGATATTGAGGCGATGTGCTACTGGGTGTTTACAAAGCAGCTTTAGGTATGATCCATGCTGGAAGAGGTCCATGAAGTGCTCACAATCATTAAGCAAATTCCGGTGGAAAATATCCTCTGTTTTGTCCTTCCCTTTTTTGTTTTGATGTTTTTACCAAGTGAGGAACTTCAAACTGCAACTGTACTCGACTGTGTCTTCCCATTAAACTTGACCTTAAAACTACAAATCACTTTGTTCACAGATGCAGTCCAATGGTCAGGACCTTGGCTCAACACTACCAAAGCTCTGTGTGTGTGACTGTGTGTGTACAATTGTAATGACAAAAACACTGGCTGTGATAAATGATTTAGAGGACATGCACTGTCACCAAACCTTTCACTGTATTATAAAATCAATGTGAACTGTAAGGCGCTTCAAACTGATTAAAGCAGGTGAGAAATTGTGTTTTGTCCATTACAAAGTGTCCTGCCCTATAAAGCAGAGCTGCACTTACTCACACGGGGTAAAACTGAACAAAACAAAACAAAACAGCATTTTCACTGGTACACCAAATAAATGCTTGGGGACATGCTCTAAGTTTTCATATACTCATTAAGAACTGTTTTTTTTTTTTTTTTATTGGCCTGAAAACTAGGAAGGCTGGGTGGATGTCTAACCCTGCTGTGCCTTTGTAGAGCTATATATGGTTCCCCAACAATGAAAAAGCAAAGAGCAGTAGTTTCACTGCTGGTCCTTTTCTGCCTTTCAGTAAAAACAAGAAGCTGTGGGGGAAGTCTGGTTTCACTTAACACCACACAGGTCTCGGTCTCAGTGAGACAGTTTGGTGTGGTCAAGAGTCTGCCAGTCACTCCTGTCTGCAGACTGACAGAAAAGAGAGAAGGAGACATACTACCTGTTGTCTGTCTCAAGATTTGTCCTATTTTCTGGTTGGTAAATATCAAAATAAAACAACTGTTGCCCACATAATATATGTACTATGTAGAAGTGAGCACCATCCTGTAGACACCTTGGGTTTGTGTGTGGCACTACCTTGCATAGCAAATACAGTTTTCAGTTTAAGCAGATATTTTCTTTCATCATTCATTTCACAATTAATTGCAACTATTACTACAATAATAATTACATGTAGCTTCTTGATAAGCATGCTAGCTAGAAAAGAAACATGATCAAAATGATATCCTTGATCCTTCTCTGAAGGATAGTCCTCCAGGCAGCTGAGGTCATCCCTTGCTCTCATAGGCGGACTCTTCATGGTTTAAGGTGTGTTCAGCAAAGTTAAAAAAGGAAAAGTTTGTTGTGACTAAAAGAGAAGCAGAATCTTAGCAGGTTAGACCAAGTCCACCTACATTGTTATGAAAAGTGGAGTAACTTGGACAGTGGGGGTAGAAGTTGAACTGGATCACTTTTGTTTGCATTCAAACATGCAGACGTTTTGAGCAGTTGCAGCTTCAATAATGGCAGCTTGCCAACTTATTCTGGTTTGGTGCATGTGACCATAGCCTTTGTTATGTATACTGCTAATTTGCGCTAGCTAAGCTCGTCCTGTTGTCAGTAGTACTGGCAGCACTTGATGTCTACTGCATTTTGTCTTGAGGTTATTTGTTTATTTTGCTCACTGTTGTGTCTTCTGGACATCTCCTAAGGTCACATTAAGTTTGTTTTCATATTCTGTATTGGTTATAAGGTAAAAAGCACTGCAATGCTAACTCAGCAAGCTTGGCAGTTTTTCTATGGGACTCCCAATCAAGGTTATAATAGTTTTGGATTTGTCATTACAGTTTAGTTTTAGTTAGTTTGGATATTTTTTTTCTCATTATAGTTTAGTATTAATTAGTTTGGACATTTTTTTTCCCATTACAGTTTAGTTTTAATTAGTTTTAGAGCGGGCATTCTAGTTTTTGTTTAGTTTTGATTTTTGCGACAAGGCTTAGTTTTAGTTTAGTTTTAGTTTTTTCATACCTTATTTGTCACTGCTCAGTCAGTGCTGATACTGTACTGTTGGCTGCTGCCTTAAACACAAGAAAATAATATAAACTTAATATAAAAAATATAAACATACAGGCGGGAGGTGGGACACTGCCATCTCCTCGCAACTTTAGCCATTTCTTCCAAGTTGTTCTTCTTCCAACAACACAAGCTCCGTCGCAGCACAGTGCACAGCCAGTCAGTGCAGTAAACAAGCACATCCCAGTACGTCGCTATGATGGTGCCGTACGGCGCTGACAACTGCCGAAAACTGTAGTAAGATTGGTTGGGAAAATGCGTCGGATTAATTTATATCCTAAAGGCCAATAAATATTGTCAAAAACGATAACGAAGGACATTTTGTCTATAATTTTAGTTAGTTTCAGTTAGTTTTGTGAACGCAAGATACAGTTTTAGTTTACTTATAGTTTTTGTTTTCTTTTTTTAGTTTTTATTAGTTTGAGTTAACTCCAATGTATTTTAAATTTTAGTTTTCGTTTTTAGTTTCATTTTAGTTAACTATTATAACCTTGCTCCCAATTGTATGATGTTAGCATTGTGCTAAGCAAGGATTTTGTCATTTTTCTCAGTTTCACTGAGAATATATGTACAGCAGTTCTTGGGCAATATTTAAACAGCCATCCATTTCTATTCCTGTTAGACATAATAATGATAACAATAACTTTATTTAAATAGCACTTTAAAATCAAGAGTTTACAAAGTGCTTTGACATGCAAGAAAACAAAGCAAGATGAAAACAACAAAACAACAACAACAAAAGAAAAATCTGTGAAAGACATAAGAGCCATATTAAGTGTCACATGAGCTGAGACGTCATTAAAACTAAGACATCATAAGAACCCATGATTAACTGGCCAAAAAAGGAACCCAACCACAAAAACCTGAGAGCAAGGGGACTAAAGTTTTAAAAGAAAAGTAAAAGAGAAGGAATACGAACTAAGTTGACATGTTCATAAGCTAGTGGTAAAATACATAAGTTAGTAGTAAAATAAATTCACAATAAGTTTTTTTTTTGCTCAAAGTTTGTCAGAGCAGCATTTGCCTCTGGTTATTTATTAATTTTTGGCTCTGTGTTTCGGGAAAGGTTCCAAACTTCCACTCATGACATTTTCCTCAAGCGTAAAGAGACTTTTACGGGACTTCAAGGTCAGGGTTTGGGGTTATGTAAAAACAGCTTTCCTGGATTTTATTAGGCCATAAGGGTTTGGCTGTCGAATGAATTCCACTGGTGCATGATAATCAGAGTTGTCCAGAATAGAGAAAGATGCAAAAAAAAAAAAAAAAAAAGGAAACAGAATTTTTACAAAGATACTTGATTGTGATCAGTCACAGCCAAATAACTGGCTGTTGTTTCTCTGCAGTCAAAGCCTCTGTACTGGACTGAGCCGAACCTGTACCCTCCTATCTGTAATTCACCCTGCCTTTCGGGCTCATTTACCAGCCTATGAGACATTATTCAATTATGAATTACTTGGAACATATTTGGATGCTGTTAAACTAGCGAAGATGGGCAAAGTGTAAGCTCATCTATTTGTTTAATCATAAAATGTGTGCATGTTTGAAGTTGATTGCAGCAAGTTAATTTACTGATGTTATTACTGCTCACTAAAATCTGTTGTTGCTTGTGTGAATTTTCCTTTTTTTCCTTTTTCTCATTTGCATTGCTGTCTTAAGAAGGGACTTCCTCCTAAATTTATCTCAACAGGGATATTCCTAGTAAATAAACACTGAATCAAACAAAGAGGTTAGAAATAGACCCGAAAGCCTGTACAGTACAGAATGAACAGGGACGTGCCAAGGATAAAGTTGTTGCTGTTTTTTTTTTAAACATTGCCAAAATTAATCTTTTAAAATGGCAAGAGATAATACTGCAGAGATGAAGTCTACTGTATGTGTGGCTGTGCAAAATAGAATCCCTTCAGGATGAGCAAAACTGCCCCACCTGAGAGGATCTTGCTCTCCCTGTAGGAGTTCTATTTTAAATAACCCCCTGCTCACTATATGTTGTCTCGTTTGTTACTGGGCAGCTAACTTTACACATAAACAAGGCTGCATAAGATATCAATTTGAAGATGAATTTTTATTGATATCCCTGCAGGAAAAATCACATTCAACTGAACATTTCCACTTAAGGTAACGTTCGACAAGGTGATGAGACCCCTGCAGGAACATCTCTGTCGATACCTGTGCCTTTATTCAGTTCTTTTAAAGCTGACACAAAAACAAGACAAATGCCAAGTCATGGCACGTATTGCAGAACAGTCAAAAGTGTCGGTTCACCCTTTCCGAACAGATGGATGGAGTCCAGTAGCTTACCAGGCTCACATGTGTGCCCCACTTACAGACCAGCCTGAGACAAGAACTAATCTTTTTTTGCCTCCGGGTCAAAAGGCAGGGGTGACATTTGCTGGAACTTCATTAACTTTGTTTGATGTTTGATCAAGTTGTCTCTGCTGTCATTTTTGATGAGGAGAATGTATTTTTTTGACCAATCAGAATCAAGGATAGCACCAAAGAGTGATACACAGTTTGAAAAAGCCAAACTATATGAACAGTATTAAGAGAGTAGCAGGGTAACTTAACATTCCTCTGCCTTTGTCTCTTACTGATTTGGATAAATATAAGGATGCCAATATAAGATATAAAGATGACACTTCCTTAAATATTCCTCTAAAAGTCAATCATCAACATTTCCTAAACTAAATGGATCATCAAACTCTACTGTGTAAGCATAGACAGAGATTCTGTTTCAAACCCAAGAAAATCAAATTTCAGCCTGTTTCATCAATTGAACATGAGGCGGGGATCAGCAGGTTTAACAAATGGTTCGGACTTTAAAGCTGATACGAGAAAAAAAATCTGCTGGTAACTGATGACATGAAAGAGACAATTTTCATTGCCTGTAAAGTAAAAGGGTTAAGAGTAAAGAGTGCTCTAAATCAGTCTTTGTCTGCTGTAACACATGGTGCTTAGTAATTCTCGGCAAATCTTGAAACCTCATAGATCCTCCCAGAAAGTGAGTGGCTGTCCACCATCTCCACAGGGAACTTTGCTCAGTAAAGGCAGTCCTGGGATCTGGTATGCCTCTTGAAAGAACAGGTAAGATCAGGTAAAATTGGGCGTGTATGAGGTAGCATGGCTGTAAGCACATTTGGAGGTTTTCCAGGCAAGTCCAACTGGAAAGAGACTCTTAAGTAGACCCAGAGTGTGTTGGATGGATTATAGACCCCATCTGTTATGGGAACACTTCTGCATATCCCTGGTTAGCATGGAAGGAGAAGATTGGGGTAACTCACTAATCCTGCTTCAAATCAGTAGGAGAAAATAAGATGATAGATGGATGGCTAAATGGATGGATATTTGAGTCATGTTTTGTGCACAGTTGATAAACTATTTCTCTTGGTCTTGTTTACACTGATTGGAGTTTATTTGTGGAGTGATACTGCTGCTGCTGAAAGACCTAACGGCCTCTTTTAGTCACAGACACAGATATTACCAAAGGCAGCAAACTGCAGACATGATTCATCTCCTGTCATCATGATCACTTTCTCTCTCTGTCTCCAAGGCACACACAGAATTATACAAGTAAAAAAAAAAAAATCTCAGATGCAATATTTGTTTTCAACCCTCTCTTTCTTAAGTAGACAAATTACACCAATTGCATAATTTGACTCATTGCATCAAAAGCAAGGCTCCCTCCAAGAACTGGTATCATATCCCAGGAATTTCCATATTTAATCAACTTAACTCAATAAAAGGTGATTGCTTTCCTGCTTGTGTCACAACAACACCGCAAACGGCTCATTGGGGGCACTTTGATTCAGCCAGAGCTGTTTTCTTTGGCCAACCAATTTCTATGCTCACTGTACTAAAGTCTGGAGGGCACAATTACAGCCGGCAATGGGAAGGAAAATGTTGGCTTTGAGAAGAAAAATGAGAGGTAATCTCTCTCATTTTTCTTATCTGTAGAAGTCCAAGCAGCCTGAGAGGGTACGGTATTTCCCCAGATAAAAGCCTAAATGATATTCCACTCACACAAACAGCAACACATGAGTACAATCTCTATCTCTGTTTTGAATCCCTATCTGTTTGTTTTTCTACTAAAGGAGGCCACAGTCTTTTCCTTCTTTCTCTGAGTCAAGTGGACTTTGGGTACTGTGAAGTTCCATGTTTTTAGTGAGGCAGTCGTGAACCCTCTAATTAAGAGCAATGTGACCAGGCCCTTGTTATGTCCAGGATTACCTCCTTTATAACTAAATAAAGTTGGGCTCTTTCATAATTGGTTTTATATTCAGTTTTATATTTCTGTCATGGAGAAAAATTTACCCGGGAGGTCATACTGCCTATGCACCTACAACATGTTCTGCACAATTATAACAACATCACATCTGTAGTTATCCACATCGCAGGCCATCTCTGTGCAGTTTGCTCCAGTTTTTTTGTTCTGCAGTGACTGATTTTATAGCTGTCAGTATCAATTCTCTCTGCTGCTCAGAGCTGCTCTGTGAGCCCTAATCCTGATTTTGCTAAATCCAATCTACATTTAGTCTGTGATGAGCTAGAAAGGGAGGTCCTGACCATTTAAGAGTCATAACGATTCATGACTGATGTGAAAAATTTCACTGTAAATTAGAACTGTACTTCCAGGAGTGAACAAGCAAAAAGCATCTTGTAAAAAAGAATAATAAATAATAATCCATTGTATGTAACAGCATAAGCTGTATGTGTGGAGGCTGAGCCCCATACAGCCTCAAACTGATATTTGGGGATGCGTAATGTTGATCAGCATAGTACCACTAACAGTAGATAATCAGTATTAGACAATGTTATCAGAATAAAAATATGAAAAAGTGATTAATAAGGTATGCAAATGCAATGACAACTTGCCTGTGCTAACGTGTGAATGTTATACATGTAACCCACATGGGTGATCATCCATTTCAAAAATATGTAATATTGATTTTGAGCTCAAATGATGCATACACTCTTAATGTCATTAAATATTTTTTGTTTTGTTTTGTTTCTTCTTCACAGTAGCGTTGTACGCATACTGCGGGAGAGCAGCGTATCCCCCAGATGAGTCAAGTAAACTTCGTACACCCATAGGCTTTATCAAGTGTCAATCATAGAAAACATGAACCCCCTTATAAATTTATGGAGCTGTACAGAGAAAAGAGGACTTGAGCACAAACCAGTTCTACAGTAACAACATCGCAACCATGGGGGAGAAAAATTTTTATCCTGTGTATTGAATTTCTAAAGTTTGTCCACAACTCCATAGGGATTGTTGGAGGTGGCGGGATTTATTTTATGACAGATTTATGACAATTTATACAAATTTATCCTTAAGGGCAAATGGTCTTTGTAAAAATGCCTGCCTATTATACAAGCCTGTGCCATACAGAGGCCTGGTGCTTTCTGAAGTAAGAGCAAATAACAGACCCAGCCTATGTTCAGAACTAGTTATTGTTTCTATCATATCTGCACTGATTAAATCTCGGTGTTGCAGCACAGTGGCCCTGAACATTGTTACCTCCCGCTATCTGCTCAATATTTCCACACACTAGATCTTAATTAACTGAGCATAACCACACAGATGATTTGTGTGCCAATGGGATTCGGTCAATGGGGATGATTTCATGAAGATATGATTGTTCAATATTCATTACATCCCTGTCCCATTTTCTCCAGGGGCGGAGCAGGTCCTTCAAAATACTGATCAAATCACTTTGTCTCTCAGCCCTTTCTCAGATGTTTTAAAAGCTGGTTAAATGTATGATTGTTAGTGTCAGCTCCTCAAGAATCAAGAAAAATAATCTGCATTTCATTTTAAATTGCAAATATAATATTTTAACCTTCCCTGTGAATCAAACATAAATAAACACATTCATCCAGTGAATCAGTGCAGTGCAAATTGCTTTTGAAAGCTCATTCTTTCCTGAGTCTCATACCTCTTGTATGTCTCATTTCAAGGCCAGAGTGTTTGCACTGAATGGTAACACAGAACTGCAACAGGAAGCCTTCATTTTCTCCCCGTCTGCATGAAGATGAGTGAAAGGCTCCAAAAGATGTGTTTGTTATTTTTTAGTGGAGTCTAAAGAAAAGACAAACAAAGAGCAGCACAAAGCCTTGGGGAGAAGCATAAAACAGGATAAATGTGTTTGCACAAACCTTTAAAACTATGATCTGGAGTAGAGCGCAGCAGGCTCTTCTCAGAACTAGTTATTGTTTCTATCATATCTGCACTGATTAAATCTCGGTGTTGCAGCACAGTGGCCCTGAACATTGTTACCTCCCGCTATCTGCTCAGTGCGCACAAAGAGGAACAGTGTCCCAGTTCTTCTCTTTAGTTTCTCATGTTTACAGGGCTGAGTGGATATAAAATATATTCTCACCTGGAATAAATGTGAAAACAAAAGGTCCATCCAGCTCATACAGACACCTATTCTTCAGCTGTCTCAGGTCCTTCAAAATACTGATCAAATCACTTTGTCTCTCAGCCCTTTCTCAGATGTTTTAAAAGCTGGTTAAATGTATGATTGTTAGTGTCAGCTCCTCAAGAATCAAGAAAAATAATCTGCATTTCATTTTAAATTGCAAATATAATATTTTATTATCTTGGCTGATCTATAAACATTTTGAAAAAGCTTCACTAAGCCATCATTCTGAGAAAAATGATTAAGTGCCTGAACCATAGACTGTATATACTCCCTGGATGCTCTGCCTTTGGATACACAAATTTAATCAAACTTTGGATAATTTAGCTTCATATAAACAAAATATAGTGACCCGCGGAAGCTCTGTCAGTGTAATTAGTGTAACCAACATGGATACAAAAGTAAAGTAAAAAAAAACAAAAACAAATACCTCTTTTGACTCTTTCAAACAAGAAGCCGGCCAACTTGGTGCATGAGTAAATCATATATACAACTGCAAACTTCAGTTACTGCAAAGTTTTTTTCACATGCTGACAACTAAGCAGTGTTTGGACAGGTTGGAAGTGCAGAGAAGAAACCACATTTTCAAAAAATACCCACGTGTGTGAACCGTTTTTGAAAATGTGTTGTTTTTTTTTTTTCTCTGTGATTTACCTCCTGTCCAAATGTAAACTAAATTATTGGTCACTGAAAATTGAGGTTTTCAGACACCTTAAAATGTGTAGATTTTTAAATCTCTGCTTTGTCTGTAGTTGTGGGAGTCAGCAGACATGAAGATGTTGAGAAGTGCTGAGGTTATCATATTCACCTGTGCATGACAGTTGTTGTATATATGTATATGTATTGTGCATGCAGCAAGATGGTAGGCCACTGGTGTCTAAATGTCTTCTCAGTAATGTTTCATGGGAAGTTTAATATGTTTTCAGGGTAACCTCGGTGCTGTCTGCTGTTGTGTGTCTCAGTTACATGTGTTTAGGGATAAGTTGTGTGCCAGAGATTTGGCAGAGCTGCGTCTCTCTCTTCTCTGATCAATGACCACCAGCAACACTTTGTAACCAGCATGTCAGTAAATATTGAAGTGGTTTGAGATGAATTGATTTTAGAGGCAGTGTGAACCTGTCCAAGCCTCTTTCAGAGGCTGAGATTGCTCTCCAAACTCAACATGATGGATGGCACACACTCAGTTGTCAGTGCTGCTTTCTCCTACAGCTGGTTTATTCAGTGATCTGAGGTTATGACACTAACTTCAGATGTTATTATGGTGTTGCCTCGGGATACTTGATATAATTCTCGTGCCTGCAGTTCAGTTTAAAGATATCTCAGAGCAGTAAAAACAAATATTAGGTTAATTTAAGTGTAATGGAAAGTTATTCTCTCCTCATCTCATCCATAATTACCATCCTGTAAGAGTCTTCACCTGAAAGCAAACTCACACCTTCAGTGTTATGACGAGGACTTAAAAAAATATCACATGATATTCCTCAGAATTTGGAGAGACATTCAATAATTGCCTTGTGGGTGCTGGCATACGCTCAGTGAAATGCATAAAGAAACTTTTCAAAGGAATATCCTGGCAAAGCCAGGTAGACTAAGGATGAGTTCTTTCGCTCTCTGTTTCATTTTCGAGGTGAACTTTGGGAGCGACACCAGAGAGCAGCCTGTGCAATTAAGTGCAAACCTGAAAAATATCTTTTTATCCACAGTGAGGACTGGCCCTGAAGATCACAGGTCTTTGGAAATAACACAGTGACTTTCATTTTTCATTATTAGTCAAATCAGCTGAGGACTCCAGATCAGACTGAAAGTGACTTTGCAAAGTAGTCTCATACTTTTCTCTGTTGTTGTTTTTTTCTTCTTTATAACTCACTGATATACTCCTTGAGCAAGTCGCTCCTGTGTGGATCAAACTTACCGTCATAAGAATGACGTAGTCAATTCAACAGTACGTTTCTACACCAAGTTGGATTAGAGTGCCATTGTAGGTACCAGATGTGTTATGGCTGCCAGATCGGCTTGGGGCCCAGCGCCCATTGATGACGTTGCGCTATATCATTGGCTGGAAGTTGGTTCGAATGACATTGAGATTGTGGTTGGTCCAGACATTACAGAAGCAGTTTTCACTGTAAAAGGTTTCATGGGATTGTAGTTCTTTGGAGAAAATATGGCAACTGAAATTTCCTGAAAAAGGAAAGATATCCATACATATACAAAGATATGTTTTTATAAAAATATCAACATCAACAAGTACAGACCATCTATCAGATTCTTTGTATTATACAGAGAGAACATTTTGAGGTCAATTGAATGAACAAATGGAAATAAAGAAAACACAAGGGGCTTTTAACTGAGCACATTTGACTTATTAAATGGAGCACAATGTAGTTTGTCTAAGTGAACTTGCCATAGTGTGACGTCTTCAACAGGCGCTGGGCCCCAAGCTGAGCTGGTAGTCTGAAACAGATCTGGTACCTACACAGTTTAACAGATTACAGTTTGAAACCTTCTCATATCCAAAGACAACATTGATTTTTGATGGATCAGAAGAGAATCATGACTTGACAACAGACCAAGGAATCAAGGAGTCTGATTTGAACAAAACTCTCATGATTTGATCCTAACTTTGCTTATACTCCTGTAACTATACAACTGTGCTAAGTCATTAGGCGCAAGGCCAGCATGGCATGCAAAGAGTTGCTGAGTCTGTTGGCTGTGAAGAGGGAACGGTTGTAATGATATGTCTATATCTTCAATACTTCTGTATTATTAATACTTCAATAATTAGATCTCATTTTTTGTATGTCTGTTTGGGACTCCCATAAAATGTGACAACTGAAATTTCCTGAAAAAGGAAAGATATCCATACATATACAAAGATATGTTTTTATAAAAATATCAACATCAACAAGTACAGACCATCTATCAGCATTGATATCAGTTGGTAAAACTGCACCATAAACTATGGTGCCATTTCAAACTCAAAAAGTTTGGTATCATCCAGCTCTACAATGTGGGACGAGGACAGTGGTCTGCTGCTGAGATGTAGACCAAGTGTTGTGGGTGGTGGGCAGTGCTCAAGATCCAGGGTCAGGGTTATAAAATAGCCGTAAGTCGTTGCTTATATTTATAAACATGTCATGTCCAATTGACTCAAAATCATAACATGGATACCAACATAAAGCCATTTTAACAGACCACAGTCACTGAGCTTGTGCTGTAACTCTCTCAGTCCACCAGATTTTTAAACACTCTGGGTCTTTGAGGATTGAGGGCAGGCAGGTTCTCTATCTCAAGCCATTAGACATACAGCAATTCTTCATATTTAATCCTATCAACATATATTTTCCTCATTCAGCGAGGAGTCATGGAGGCCTTGACTAAACAGTCTGTCTTTATCGTGAGAGCAAGTAAATAAGTGAGGTCACTGATGATCTAACTCAACGCTGATGCTTGAAGCTGCTGACAGCAGGAATATTTGCTTCCTTTGTCCATAAATATCTTGAACTTTCTTCATTCAGTGGTCTCTGCAGTCAGCTGATGATGAATACATGGCCTAACCCTGAAAGGACTAAACAGGCAATGATGATGAATGTCAGATCAGGAAGGACTCAGGAGCCATAAACCCCCACTGCCGTGGAGTTTGCCTCACCCAGAAGACCCTCCCCTGTCATTCAGTCTTCATAGATTTGAATTTATATTCTACATACTGCTGTTTTCTTTTATCCCCCTCGACGATGCATGTCTATTTGCAGAAAATGAGCTGTCAGTTTTGTTTAGTTGATAAGATCCCGCTGAGCTTTAACATTACAGAAATTGTGCCTCCTGAGGTCAGCTCCCTCATCCTTTAACATACAGGCCCCAGCGTTATGAATTTAATGGCTCTGGAATCAGATTGAAAATTGTATCAAATGAAATTCGCTTTTCGGATTGAGTTTTATGATAAATCCACAAAACTGAATAAAAAAATAAAAAAAAGGTTTTAAATAGGCCCGTTTTTATGTCATCATCCATATCCAATGACTTCCTATGTTAATACTTTCTCCACCATATGCATCCATGTACTGTCTCTTACCCTGCTCCCACTTAAATAACATGCGTGTTTAGTCATGTGACTGAAACATTTCCAGTCTGCAACAAAGGTGCAAGATGAGGATGGCAAACCAGTCAACTGAGCAACTTGAGCAACTTATAACTTATAACAAAGAAAATATGAACAGAGCATAAAAACAGGTGAAGCCAACAATCGGTCTCAACTCTCAGAGCACAGTCTGGTTGTCTAGCAAGAAGAGTGTCTGGCTGAAAAGAGACAGACTGACAAAGACCCAACAACAAGCGGCTGCACCGAGCAGCTGTTGATGACACGCTTTTATAAACTCTACACAAGATGCCAAAGGATTCATGTTAAAGCTTCTGTGACAAACTTTTGACTAGTGAAAATGTTGTTTAAACAGTTTCTCTTGACAAATAAATCTCATTCAGCTGACTTTTGAAAGTCAAATTTATCATTATGAATATATTTTATTCGGAAACGGGGTTGTTGTTTTTTTTCAGCTAGCACTGACATCTAACCCCCTCACACTGTTTTCAGACAATAAAGACATGAAGTAAAATGATCAGTCACCAATTACCTTTTCTGCTTTTGTATATCATAAAAAGGCATCAATGTGATTTTCAGTCAATTTTATAGGTTCTGTGTGGAACTTCCTCACGGAAACCTTAAACCATGATAATATACGTGTTCTTTTATTAAAAGGGCTTTGATAGTTGAGCATAACATTCACTGGGCAAAGAGTTGTAAGATAAGATGAGAGACTCCATGTTTTATTATGATCAAACAGTGAAATTCTGTTTGGTAGCTCACAAGAGACCAGCAGCTTTTAGAGGAAACCACTTCTTAAAGAAAGTAAAGTAACACAGCTGAAACCGCATTAAATTAAATTTCTAGTAAATAGACACACATGATGAAGTTAACAAGATATGTAATTCGTCTCCCTCCTTTTCTTTCTTCCTCTTCCTCTGATTTGTAACGCAGCTCGACCTGGACATGTCTCCGTGTCCTCTCCCCGTTCTGCTACACCCCACTGCTGCTGCAGCGGCTGAACAGATGATTTGTTTACTTTAAGCCTACTTACAAATATTATAATATTCAGTTGCGTGAGCCAAATTTATTTTATATGCCAACATCAATGAAAGAAAGAGCCAGGCCACAGAGTGTGATGCGTCATTTACACACAGATGGTTCCGATTTTAATGCCATTTTTGGAGTTTATGTTGTGATCTCTGCGCTCAACCCACCTTTGTCATGTGAGGTTTGAATATATGCAACTTTATGCGATTGTCTTTATTTGTGGAAAAGGGTGTTTGTCTTACCAGTGGGTCCAACATTACACACACCAAATCCATCTGTTCTTATATGAGAGAGTGTGGAGGACGCCCAATGCAGCGCTTACAGTGACACTTGTTGAGGGGCTGCCTTCTGTCGCCATCGTGTGGCATTGCTGTCTTCAGCCATCTCTTGATCTCTTTGACTACGTCACTAAAATTGTAATACGCCTCGCTGGTGGCGGATTTAAAGGCGAGGAGAGGAGCTGATGTTATTGGTCAATACAGGTTTCGGCTGTGTTAAACCCACTCCACGCCCTCTCTCCTCCCTCGCTACGACTTACGCCGCTGGGAGGAGCTGAGTTAAGGAGGGGGGATACTTAAGCCAGGCTGCGCCGCTCACCAAAATACCAAATTGTGCTTGGGAACGCCTTGTCAGCGCGGCAGACCTCACTTACGCTGCGCATACGCTGCGTCTCCGGCGAGGCACGAAAATAGAGCCCTATGTCTCCACCACAGTGAGAATAAAAAGAAATAAAACTATATATTTATTATTTGTGTCTTTTAAAGGTGAGGTAGGCAGGAATCCGTCGAAGAAGCATCTTTTTTTTGTGGTGTATATACAAAAAAGCTTTTAATATCAGTCAATAGCTATCAGTTATTGATGACATTTGGTAATATAACGATATTGCTGTGTTCTCCTATGTCTGTGTAGTCAACATTTTACATTTTTTGAGTGTCCCGCTCTTTCTGACTGTATGTCACTTTATCCTAGTTGGTTGTGAGGCTGGTTGTAGAAGTCCTGCAAACATTGTGTATGCTGGCAGTCTGTTGGCATCTACAGTAGCACTTTTTACTTTCACTTTGACTGGGCCCCATTTGTAAATATCTTAAGTATTTATCTGCATTATATCTGAATTTAATTGAAATGATACAAGCAAGCAGGAGCGTCTGTTTTTGGGCGGGGCTTTCTGGAGCAGAGATGGAGTAGAGAGGAGGAGCTGAGGGGAAAACTGGTTGGGAGGGGTAGCATTTACATTCAAGATTTCTGCCAAAAACTGGCACTTCCTCAGATCCTGCCTACCCCACCTTTAAGTACATGGATTTAAAATTAAATACACCAAGAACAGGTCTGCTGCCTGCTACAAATCCTTTGAAATGAAGAAAGAAAGAAAAAAAAACATTGTAGTAAATTGAATTCACTGTCTGAATCACCTGTAATTAGTTCTTCATGTTTCAGATGAGTAAGTTCAGAGAACAGGCTGTCAGGAAGAGTTGTCAAATTAGCCTTCATTGACATTAATTGGATGCACTACACACAGCAGTAATTATTTTCCTTTTTGCCTCCAGTGTTTGGTAGATGTATTTTAACATGTGAGCTAATTTCGTATAAATAGAGGTGCTAGTGATAGCAGTGGTCCAGAGGAACATTTTAATTAAATAAGAGAGCACACAGGCATTTATTAGCTCAAACATTGTTTACTGATAGCAGTTCAAACCGAGGCGTCTGTCCCCTTCTATATTAAAACTCATCACGCATGTTTGATCTCCAAACAGCATCTTTGGCAATAAGTGTCAAATGCTTTAATTAACATTAACAAGGATGACTTAATAAAAGCAAACACCTCTGGACATACAGGGAAAGCCTGATGGTAAACCTGCACTCCAATGTGGCTGGTGTATCACCAATTTACCCATGGCAAAGCTCGCTCAGATAAGCGGCTGTCATTTAAACTGGAGCTATCTGCAGTTTGTAGGGCTCAGCTAAAATAGAGCATGATGTTGCTGTTTTCAAAGAGGAGGGATTTTCTGTCTCTTATCAGCGACCGGACAAACTGACAAGTTACCATGTAAAAAAGCCAGGGGTCAGAGTCAGTCAGGATAAGACTTTCACAACGACCACTAAGGCATGGTGTCATTTGATTTAACCCAAGCAGCAGGAAGATCGAGATCTACGAGTCTGCAGGAGTTGGAGAGCCAGAGTTTAGACCTGAGAGGAGGGATTTTACAGGACAACATGCCCCCTATGCAGATTTACAGACATCATTGTCAGTCTGCAGCAGGAAAGTGATTCAGCCCTTTGTTCAGAGAAGTCTTTACCGTTTCTTTCAAACTAAGCAAAAACATTTTCAGGCTTTTGAGAGAGAGCTCCAACTCCCCTTCAAAGTCCAGACCAGAAACAGGACTGAGTTACATACATGTCTGAGTGTGTTAACCAACCCTCAGTGAGGATACGATCTTGGCTTGTTAAACAGCCAAACCAGAATCACACTTCCTTCCTATCTGAGGGAAACTCATGGTGCTCTTCTACGGTGAGTCTGTTTCAGTCCTCATGGTCGATTTTTGCAAAATTTCAGCTTTTTTACTGGTGTCTCATTGCATGGTTTATACTTGACTGTGAAGACAACTGTTAGCAGCAGGGTAGCTGGTGTCCAGCTTGATAAATGGGGTGTAACGATTTGAATTTATAATAAATGTCTGAATATTATTAATCTTAAATTATGACATTTATGCACTCGTTGAAAGGGGCACCACCCACCCTTTATGGTGGGAAAACAAAGAAAAACAAAAGTTTAATTCATAAATCAAACATCAAGTCAATCTTGAATTAATAAATCTCATATCTCAAGCTGAAATTTTCATTTCAGGGATGTGGTGGAGAGATCTACACTGAGGAAGGTGGAGACTATTCTCAAGAACATGGATCACCCACTTCACAACACCTTGATGGATCAAAGGGCCAATGGTGGTGGACGGCTCCTCTCTCTTCGATGCAGGACAGAAAAATTCAGAAGATCTTTTGTACCAACAGCCATCAGACTTTATAACTTTTATGTAAATAATAGAAAACTTTTGGAGAGACTTTGGGATTTTATTTGGCTGCAAGACTCATTGATTCTCAGGGAAAACAAGCTGAAGTAGAAATTTGTTTGTGAACTCAGAATTTGAGCCTTTGCACAAGCAATGTTGCAATCTGTCAACATTAAAAGAAGTCAATGTAGGATGAAGCAGCTCTGAGCTCCTTCAAACAGCAGCTCTCTGAGTCCCTGCATAAATCTATCAGACACAGTGTTCTTAAAATGGAGCATTTTCAAAGCTTGTTATCATTGACCACGCCTGTAATTTGCTCCTGCCAAAGCCAGCAAAAGGTGCTTAGGACTACAAGAGCAGATCCTGGGCTCACTAACGTGGGCTGCATAAACAGAGGCAGCGCAGATGGGATGGGACAGAGTGTGATGCCCTGCCAGCTGCACTTTTCACCTCTGTCTTCAGGGATACCACATGCAGATCATGCCTTTCCTTATACTGTAATGTTTTTTATCCTGCAACACTCACAGCATAACAATTACCATCTAAGCGACCAGTGCTTCATATGGACAAAGGTCGATGACACTGTGTGAGCGAAGTCTTTATTTAAATCTCATCACAGAGAATGTCCAGGTATAGCCATTATGCGACTGATCTTTTTGAGTGTATCTATTAAGCAAGGCCTCGTAAGAATTTGAGACAGTTTAAACAACAGTTGTGTTTTTTTTAAACAAAACAGCTCATATGAGCAGAACAAATATCAATAATATGATTGAACCTGTTGTAAATGATAAAATCTTAAAGGGGCCATGGCATGAAAAACTGACTTTGTTAACAGGAGGGGGGTGCATATCAGGCTAGAATCATTTATTTAGTTTGGTTATTTTTACCAGAATGACACATTATACAGACATATTTTTTCCAATTTATAAAACTAAATTCGAAAGACCTATAAACAAAAAAGTTAGGGCGCTGTTATGATGAAACACCTCAGTTAAAACCATTACAAACTTTGCTGAATATGGAATTTTGGTTAGGCCTACTGTGTAAACTTCGTTACAACATTATTCATGCTTGTAGCAGTCTGAGCTGATGTTGGGGCTATTAACAGCCCTCTTACGATTTTTAACCGTAGATAGCAATAATACAGTCAAGATAGATAAGTATAATGTTATTACACTATTTACCAAAATGCTCATTCACCAAAGAGCTCGAAGTAACAACGACACAGCGGAGACGTAACCGTTAGCAGGAGCTAACTAGTAAGTAGCCTAACAGTGTAATAACACACAGAACGTCAAAAGTTCAAAATATAAATACGCATGATATTTGTAACTTACCACTCAGAAACGTCCTGCTGCAGCTGCAGAGTAAGTGTTTCTGCCAGAGCCTCTCCCTCTGGGTCAGACTGGCAGAAACTGGGTTGTACGAGCGATCTTCTTGCAGCCATGACCGAGCCATTGTAAACATTAGCACATGGCTATCAGAGCACAGCCACAGCCCCTTCCAGAGAGATGGGCATAAAGTGGGTGTGGCTTAGGTGCAGCTCATTTCATTAAAGAGACATGGCCCAAAACGGAGGATTTTGAGCGGAGCTGTTTTTAGCTGATAAAAAGAGCACTAAAATAATTGACGTCACAGACATGCTTTTAACACACCAGGGGACTATTTTAAGTTGTGTGAAATTGGCATGCCATGGGACCTTTAACTTCTAGTTAAAGTGGTGCTATTTTTCGTACCATTACAAGCAATTACAGGAACATAAGACATTCAGTTGCATTCAGGTGTTTTGGTCAAAGGTACACTTTAGGTTTCACTTTTTATCACTGTAGTCAGGGTTTGACGTTATCATCTCTCTTCAGCAGTGATGTGCGACAGAAACACTCCCACTAGGTAGTCTGGCAGCTTGAGTTTTATGTAAACATTTACAATTGTAGTCTTCTCATCTGACATACTAGACTAATTGTACTGTGACACTACAATACCCATGAGCACTATCTGCAGACAGTTGTATGTATATTGGTCCATTTGTCAAACCTATTCCTTTGTTCCACATATGATGGCTGACATGGTATAACCTGGGGAGACTGCAGCTCTTATGCTGTAACTCCCCCCATCACTATGACTTAGTACATATAACTCCACACTAGCATCACACTGTGTGTGATTTCACTCTGAATTTGCAAATACACAAGAGGCATGGCTTGTGAACATACAGTGGGAGCTCCACATACCACATAAAAACTGATGCTGGTGTAGACATGTTAAAAACTACTGTTCATCAAGTACGTACTTCAGACTGGCTGCAGAAACACAAGAAAACCCTGTGCACCATCCATTCACCCATTTGTGCATTTTCTACCACTTATTCAGGATAGGGTCATGGGGGCAGCTGTCTCAGTAAGTCAACTTAGACCTCCTTCTCCCCAACAACATTTTCCAGCTCTTACTGCAAAATCCCAGGGTGTTCCCAGGCTAGATGGGATGTACAATCCCTCCAGTCTGGCTTACCTTGAGGTCTCCTCCTCACTCAGCATGCCTGTGACACATCCACAGGGAGGCATCCAGGAGGCATATTTATCACATGCCCAAACCACCTCAGCTGACTCGTTGAGATGTAAAGAACCTGGAGCTCATGACCATAGGTGAGGGTTGGGACATAGATTAACAGTTAAAATAAAAGCTGGCTCAGCTCACTCTCCACCACCATGTTCATGCAATGCCTGCATTACAGGCAAAATAGCTGTTGATTGTGAGGGGAAGTTAAGGCCACCTTTAGTCGAAGGACTCCCAGTGAGTTTTTAAATAATGTTTTTATTTTGGTATGTGAAGAGGGAAGTTTACACTGGTTAAAAACTGGATGGCCTTTTTTATTCTCTTTTTATGGCCAATCAGAGGCTATATTTTTCTCCAAGCTTAAAAACTCATCATTAGATAGAGTAAATAAAAAGAAAACATCTCAGCCAACAGATACCTCAGACTCCTGTTTGTTTTTAGCGACTTCTTTGCTCACATCCTTCCTCATCTCCTCAGATTTTGGGAGGGTCAGGAAGCAGGAGCAGACTATTAGTCAGGAACAGGGTCCAGTACATTTGTCATTAGTTTCCTTGTTGATGACCAGTTGTAAAAGATTGAGTAAATGATTTACACCATGCTGGGCTGGTCGATGATAAGCTGGTAGTTCCCTGTGGTGCAATTTAGTACTGGCTTCTCCTGTGTGTATGCGCATGAATGCCGAAGACAGTCAAATTTAGAGCAACTGGGCAAGGTGAGTAACAGCTCAACTACACTGGCTCAGTCTCTCTCTTTTTGTATCGCATCCTATTTCCCAGCCATCACCTGTATGCTTTTGACTTTGTTTTGCTTTCTCTTAACAACACCTCAAACCTACATCAGCACTTTCTGAAAGAAGCACAAGTCTGCAGCAGATCTGGAGGTGGGGTGTTCTGTGGTTTTCTGTGTCCAAACGAAAAGTGTGACCTAACACAAGGATTAAAAACAGCAGCGAGAAGTTAGACCTTCAGTGTGTGCTGCAAAAATGAGGACTGGGTTACAGTGTGGTAAAGCTGCTCTAATTACCAATGCTGTTTAACGGTAGTTGATTTGACTACCAGAGCATAAAGCATCTTGTGTTCTGTGGTCTGACCTGGAACACTTCATTATAAAACCACTCAGATGTTTACAGCAAAGTCCGGACATTTACCCTCAACACATTTGTCACTGCTTTGAGAAGTTTTCACACACATTTAATTCTAAAAGCCTACCTTAAAAAAGTGTGCCAAACTGACATCCAAAGCACAAATTAACATAGTAAACTCCCCAAACTTACTATTATATCAGTTAATATAAATAAGCTGCTACTTACAGCCCCTCAGTTCAACCATGACTCGTACTAACCTCAAGTCATGTATAACACAGCCAGTAAATGGAAATAATACATGATCTGCACTTCAAAATGAAAGATCGATACCAGCACAGAAATTTTTAATTTCTCCATAAAACATGTAAACCCTGATGTGTTGTCTGGCAAAAGGAGACCTGTAAAATACCACACTACTGCAATACAAGCTCTAGAAACTGCAGCTTGAAATATGCCTTTTCTTCAGGGCTAAATACATCAAAGCTGCAGCTGGTTTGTGAAGTCTGTATTCTATTAAATAACTGAATTCGGGGATAAAGTCTAAACTCATTCATCATGTAAAATCTTGCATTCCCTACTCTAAAGAAGGGTAGGGATAGGGAGTAGGGATACTCTAAAGCAGAGTAGGGATTTAAAGGTGAAGGTTAGCCATTGATTTGACATGTTAGCTTAGTGCAGAAATTACGATAATTATGATAAATAACTAAACCAAGGTTGCATGCAAGATGTAACAAAAAATATTATAGCTGTGTGATTAAAATTTAAAAAAAAGTGTTTATGCCAAGCTTAGTGAATGTGGCAATTCTCCGCGTGGGCTCCTGTTTGTTCATTTATTTATTTATTTATTTTCAGCTCTTTCTGAGTGTGCTTTAAATCTGTCACGCATGTCTGAATCCTGGCCGAGTCCAACCCTAATGTTGATGTTTCCCAATGTCTGAAATGAGATTGAGAAACATTCCTCTGTATTAATGATTGTATCTTTCTCCTTACTTTAGTAAACCAGCTAGGATGGCAGCATTACATTGTGTGGGATGCCAAATTATTCAGCTAAAATAAGTAATCTGGATATAATGCAACTTAAAATGTTGCAGATGTAAGTACTTGGTATGGTTTCTGATCAGTTGAACTGACCCGATAAAAAAAAGGAAATGTTTGGACCAAAGTAATATTCCAGTGTAAGGAGTTTTATTGACTAAAACAAGACCAAAATGTTGTTGTTTTTTACTTAAAATAGAATAAGATTATTAATGTTAAAAGACAAAAAAATCCCCAAAATGTAATTAAAACTACTTGGCATTGTCTAAAGAGACTAAATAAAATTAAAATGAAAAAAGAATAGCTGTCAAAATTAAAACCAAATGAGAAAAATACATTTTTCGTCCCTCTGCATCCAAAGAGAATAAAGTCTCACATGAGCTTTAATGAAGACTCATTCCTCTCAGCTTAATAAGTCTGTGCTTGGAGGACCTTCCCTGACAAACTGTGGCATCAAACAACATCCACATATGTGCACACTGTGCCCTTGTACATTACCCTTGTGATTAGTGCTCCTGTTCCACTTAGATGTACTTTAAAATAGATTGAGATTAAAAGAAAAGCAAATTGCAGCTGCAGTTCTTGTTGTATTTGACCCTTTCAGGAACACTGGAGTTAAACAGATAAATAGAAAAATGTGATCACATTCATCATACTGATATAATCCTAATTGCACAGCAGCGAGGAAGGAAATTAAACCCTACACCTATTTCTATGCCCCATTTGTCAGGAAGTGAATGGCACTTGGAGGTTTAGCCAATGCTGATGAATTGTTGCTGTTAAAACTTAAGACTGAAATGCTTTATCATTTCAATGAAGTGTCAGACAGGTATAGTAGGCCGCTATCAAGGCGACATGGCGTTTCTCAAAAAAAGCAGATGAAAAGGCAGAGCGGTCCTCAGATGCAGTCTGGGATGTCTCCTGTGGAATGACCTTGGCTAATGCAGACGAGGCTAAACTGGTTTGCCAAAGATTCTGTCTGATCCAATCAGCATCCCGTAAAAAATCAAGGACTCCTGTTTTTCAGTCGCTCCTGCTTCGCAGGATTGCCGTTCCTCTTTGTGAGCAGTGGTGCAGCCTGAGAGAATTTAGACTCATCCTCTGTGAATCAGGAAAGCCATATTTGTGTCCTTGAGAGTGAAAATGAAAAGATTCAATATAGATCTGTTTATTCAGAGTACAGCAGCGTCTTTGATGCAGCACATGAGCACATCCAGAGGCAGCATTGTGAGGCCCCAAACAGGACAGACTGGACTGTAATTTTTATAAATTGAAGAGCTCCTGACTGAATACTGCCAAATGAATCAAGACCATTAGAAAACTGAAATCTTGTCGATATTTATGTCCTCGGGCTCAGGTTTGGAAAAGGCCCTTAAAGAAACGATGAAATAAAACAGCAGTATGTTTCGTTTCCTCCGTGTCTGTTCATCACTCGATTACTGTGGATTTCCTATAACACATAAGGGTTTGTTGTCTTCTCCTACTTTTTTGTTTCATCATCTTGCTGTGTACGGATTGTTGCACCTAAACAGGAGAGGAGTGAAGAGATAAAGCCGCTCCAGATGGTGCTGGTTACAGATAAGGAAATGTTTAGTGGTAAAGAGGTGTTTTTATAGGCCATCATCACTTGTGTTTTACTCTAAATTACAGTTTTATCACTGAAGCTCCTGATGAGGCTAACGTGAAGCATATTTCATTTGCAAAGCAGCACCTGCAGTCTGATTTAGCCTATTACCTAAATAAACTACATCCCAGGGAAGCACATCAAAGGTGACAGTTCTTGAATGTCATTTCACTGCAGACCCACATAAAAGAAAATCAATTGCTTATGCAAGCTGGTATAGTATCACTGCATAGGTTGATGCAGGGGCGGCAGCCATCCTGAGGTAAGAGGAGGAGGAGGCGAAGGTTGAAAAATGGAAGGTCGCTACACAAGGGACACGCTGCAGCTTCCAGCTACTTCACTATCGATCGTTAATCGCTGAGCGTTTGGATCGTAACATGTGACAATATAATGATTGAGACAAATTAGCACCGGTCAAAGGAAAGTCCTACACTTTAGTGCATGTCATCCACTAAAATCTGTTGATGACATTAACTTAATATGAAATAATGATCAAGCTGTCAATAATAACCTCTGGATAAAAAAAGACTCTAATTATACATAATATACTATGAGCAGAGGAGTAACAGTTGTGACATGATTTTAAATCAGACTGTTATTCATACACACATTAGTGTTATTGCACGAGACAACATTTAGAATCATTTCTGTTTATTACAGACAAACTTCCTCCAAGTATGAGAAAAACAAAGTGTGATATTTGTGCCAGTCAAAGTAAGAATGTGCAGATCGGAATATCAATAGGCGTTACTTCCCACAGATACAAAAGCAGGTTAAGCTCTGTCCCATTCCACATTTATTGCAGCAAAGATGGTTGAATGAATGAGTTATGCATCCTGGTCACTGCCGAACCGTAAAATTAAAGTTTCTGAAAACACATGTGGAGCTGGATTCAGTCCTTTAAAGGAAAGAGATATACTCCTGATCAGTCCATCAGCCAGCCATTCTCTCAAACAAGAAAGCTCACAGTCACTCATCACTTCATTATGGTATCAATCAACTACTGCAGCGTCCAGCTACAACAGGAAACATTTAGGTTTGTGCTCGTCTGTAACACCCGGCATCCTTATGTTTGGAAATACTCAAAGATGTTTTGCAACTTTTCTCTGAAATATAGCTATAGACAAAAAAGGGTACATCCACACGCTAAAGGTCTCAGTCACCCTGTCAGACTCACATTTATGAACACATAGCAGAGCCTGCAATGTGAAGTGCCAAACTGCACATCAGCACCACTTGTAGTAAAAACAAATTCAAAGGCCGCAGGCTTTAACTTGGGAGTAAATTAACATTTAATGTCTTAAAATATTAGAATAAAAAATAAAACACATTGGGGATCTGGGGATACACCCACCCGCCACATTTGATTCAGAGACATTTCCTCTGAGCCAAAGCCAAAGTTGTACTGATGAGAGGGGAGTTGAAACATGTTGCTGGGACACATTTCAGATAAATGACTCTCTCCTTTAGCTATTCCTAAAGAGTGGAAAACTGTGTTCATCTAAACAGTAGAGGAAAAGCTCTGTGTTGTGACCACGCTGAATTTATTCATGGATAAACTGCTTAAGGTGGCAGGTATTACAGGTGTAGCACTCCTAAACGGTTGACTTGTTTTTGACAGGGCAGTTAGCTCTAGCGCATTAGTGAAAGTCAGACCAGAGGAGATTAACCTGCTCGTGTCAAGAAATACTGAAAGGATCAAACAGTCTTAAAAGTGTGTCTGCAGTAAAGCTCGGCTGATTCTGAATTAAACTCCTGATTGTTTTTTTTTTTTGTTTTTTTTTCACTTACTTTGATGTTTGTCATTAAGCTGTTTGGTTTAATCTGCATGTACAGTAAACTGTAGTTGCACAGGTCACACACAAAGCCGAGATTTAAAAGACAATCCATCACCCTCCTCTCAACTGTTAATCTGAAGAGTAAACCGAGCATGGATCAAAGCTGGATGGATTCTTCTGATCAGCCTAAAAGATCAATATCTACATTTTCTTCTGCTATCATAGGCTGGCTTTTATGGATTGATCTATGAAAGGTTGTTTTTTACACAAGGACAGACCCATGGTGGCCATCTTCATGTGTCCTCACACTGAGAATGGGAAACTTCTTTATTGATGATGTGTAAACCTTGATAATTAAATATTTTACAGCAGGAAGTGTTAACTTTATCATCTGCTGAAATGTTAAAAAGTAGATCGTTGTTAAAAACACTGATTTTCATGAGAAGTGATTAAAAATAAAATAATCAAAAAAGCATAAAAACACTTTTATTCTAAAAAAAGGAGAAGAGAGTGAGTATTTATGTGACGCTGTGTTCTATATTGTAACATCAAATCTGAGACTTTGCAAATATTATGGCCTTTCCGAGATCATTAACAGTCATTGGATAATTGAATGAATAAATACATAAATAAAATCAATACAGTTGCAGAACAAAGTCATGGTGCAGTGTGATGTTTTCAGTTCTGCCCTGAAAACACAAGAAAATCCATTTTTTATATTACTGCAGTGAACCAGAGTCTGGTCTCTCAGCGTGACTTACTATTTACAGTGAAACTGGGACTCAGCAGACAAAGGATCTGAAGCAGAAATAACAGCAGTTGGTTTTGAAGCAGTTGCAGTCACTCAATAGAGTTTCAGAGCTGCTTTTCAAATGTAAAATTGGAAATATGAGTGTTACTTTTTGCACAGCTTTGTGAAACAACCTGGACGTGATGCCTTTACACAACATCTGACATGTGCTAGTAATGCTAATCCTAGTATTTGGTGGACATATCTGCCAACATTATCGTAATAGCGTAGTAGTCCCTGGCTGCAGGTTCAGGCTAATGCAGAACACAGAAAACATGTCATGGATTACGCCAACCTACATGTTGTTCATCCCATAGAGCTCTGCCGAGGTTTGGTATCCAAAATTGTAACAAATATAAAATATAATCTTCAAAATACAGATCAGCATAAAAAGTGTCCTAAACATCACTAAAAGTCGATCTTTAAAGGTTAAGCAGAGGGTTAAAGAGCTTGAATCCAATCAGCTGAGGAATCCAACAGTGTTAACAACAAAGGGGGCAAACATACACTGTTTTTATAAGTGATGCAAGTGATTTCTTTTGCCCACCTTGTCCCTTTAAAACAGACACCAACGCAGATACGGGCAATTTAAAGCACCTCTCAAAAATAGTTGAAAACTTGAACAGAGTAATGCCTTTATGTCACTTAAATTTTCTTCTCTACTGTGAAATCGAATGTTACATCTTTTCATTAAATTAAACAACAATAAAAAGAAACCCAGATCATCCAGCAGAAGCAGATCAGTATAACTAACAGGTAATAAAAATGTAAAAACTATAACATTTGCTGCACAGTGTGTCTCTGAGGAAGACAGTGAATGTGACGATGCTCTGTGAACTGCAGCTGCACACGCTTAGTGTCCCACTGCAGAGAGGCCAGCCAAGAAAACACACCTGCTCGCCTGCTGTCTCTGAATTTAACTCTAATCTATTATTGTAATTTGTGAGATCAGACCTGGTACAGCTTTGAGCACAGACAGAGCTGATGTTTGACTCACAGACAAAGCTTTTTTCAACCCATGTAAAGCAGAAAAGGTATTGATATTCTGCTATTCTACAATTTAACAGAGAAAATAAAAATGATATCAATCACCACTCTATGTGTGATACTTTGACCCTTAACCTGTACAGTTTGGTGAAACATGTTACCAAAAGGCTGAAAAGGGAGTCTTGATGGTGAGCTCTGCTGAGTGTGTTTGTTTGTGGTGTGAAAGCAAAGCAGACAGGGACCAGCAGATGTGTGAAGGTGTTAAGAAAGCGATCCTCTGAAATGTACTGCAGTCATGTAACGCTTTTATCCAAAGCACTTTACTCTTCACCTCTTCTTCACACTCTGACCCTAAGGTGCAGTTTGCTTTTTCAGCTCCTTGTGGGTGCAGGAATCTGCAGAAACATCACAAGACATGTCTGAATAAGAAATACCGCTGAATCAAGGCAGATGGACATGTGTGTCTCATCAACATTTACACCTCCATCAGCATTGGGGACACAGTTTCTTAAAATTAGTCAAACAGGAGAGTAGAGCTGACCATGTCTGCAACCTAAATAAAAAGAAGAAACCATCTCTTAGGGATTAGATATTACTTAATGCTTAAACATTTTCAACATGATTCTGACTACTTTATAAACATTGTATTTTTATAGGAAGCTTTATAAAAGCTGCCGTAAGGAACTTTTGGTTTGGTTTATGTTGATCTAAGTGCCCCCTGTTGGAACAGTTTTATGTCTTAGAGCTTTTCTGATCTTAATTTGTAAAAAAAAATGCAACAATGTAAAGGCCTCCCCCCTCCCTAACTCAGCTCCTCCCAGCAGCATAAGTCGTAGCGAGGGAGGAGAGAGGGTGTGGAAAGGGTTTAACACAGCCAAGACCTGTATTGACCAATAACATAAACTCCTCTCCTCGCCTTTAAATCCGCCACCGGTGAGGAGTTTTCCAATTTTAGTGAAGTAGTCAAAGAGATCAAGAGATGTCTGAAGACAGATCACCACATAAATTCCACTAATGGCATTAAAATCGGAACCACCTGTGCGTAAATGATGCATCACGCTCCGTGGCCTGGCTCTTTCTTTCATAGATGTTGGCAAATAATAGAGCCCATCTGTTTTAGTGAGTTTCACTATTCACAAACTCCTGATAGGAGCTTTAAATCCCACAGACAGATTAACTACAATGTAAAAACTCTAAGTCCAGGTGTTTTTGTTTTGTGTTTAAAAATGCTGTATTTGACTTCATACTAGCAACACATTTACCTCTTATTTTAAGGTATTTTCCAAAAACTGACCAGAATGAGTAGAAATAAGTTAGGACTGTTAAGCCTGTAGTTAATTTAGTTTGTCTTGATTAAGAAGATAAAAAGATTCATTGCTGTGACTCCATTGGCCCAGATATGCAGAAAGTCTTTAAGAAGTCTTAAATTAGATCTATAAGATGTAAGGCCTTGAAACGCTTCTAAATCAAGAGATGAAGAGGTCTTACATTCCAGAACTTAGTGCACTGAAAGACTTTATAACAGTTTGTTGGCCAAGTGCATGTTTTCTAGTCCCGTGTGATGTTGCTCCCAGTTGAATTGGTTGATCAGTAACTAATTGCATATTTTGATGCACACTATCAGTTGCAATCAAAATTGCATGGTAGCTTTATCATGGATCTGTTGGAGAAGCCCAGCAGGTATTCATTTAGGTTGCTGGGTTTATTGTAACGACTCTAGGTGATCTCAGCTCTCTAGATTTATTCTACATTAGGTCATATGTGCTCACATGTCCAAACAAATTAGAAAGCAGAAAAACAACCTCTGTTTTGGAACTACCTTATTGATCCAAGTCTGAAACCAGAAAAATTCTCCCTCACGGGCAAGAAAAATGTATTTATTAAGTATCTAAAATTAAGATATTATTCTCTCTTTAACAAACTTAATTTTTTGATTTTTTTCACCACAAACTTGAGAAGTATTTTTTCTCCCTAACTGAAAGATTTTTACAAGCACCCAGCTCTTAGTTTTAGCCATAGACTGTATAAAGAATGGACAGTCTGCCTCCTCGCTGGGTGAAGCCACTCCGAGAACAGCACCCTCTGTTGATGGGCTGCAGTATAGGTCACAGATCCCGCCTCCGCCAGCAAAGCTTATGGGGCTGTGGACAACCTTAGAAATTTATTACACAGAACATAAATTTTTCTCCCCCCTGCTCGTGATGTTGACATGTAGTTATTGTCAGACTGGTTTGTGCTCAAGTCCTCTTTTTTATGTGAAGCTCCCTTTTTAAAAGTTATTAGGGGGTTCATGTTTTCTTTGATTGGCACCTGATACAGCCTATGGGCGTTCAGGGATTGCGTAGCTCACCCGGGGGATATGCTGTTTGAGCCGAGTGTCATCACAGCGACTCTCAGCGACTGCGCGGCTGAATGTGCGCATCGCTACTGCGCAGCGCTGGTTTCAGGAAATGAAGAAAAATCCCGGAAATATCGAGAGCTTTTTGGCTTCAAATCCGTATACAGGAGGTAGGCGGAACCAAGTTGTCCATACTATATACAGTCTATGGTTTCAGCTCAAAATATCTTGATGGAAAAGGTTTACCTGGACTTCTTAGGTGGATGTTTTTTCTATTATTATTATTATTATTTTTTTTTTTTTACTTTAATTGCTATAAATAAAATTAAGATCAGTCTATGATCATTCTTAGTGTAAAAAGTCCTCACACTCTTTTCATTGTTACTGGCTCTGTCTCAATACCTGTGCTTGAGCTGTCTTTGACCATCTCTCTCTTTCTACATCTCAAGATGGGGCTCAGTCTGATCCCATCTTTATACTGGGTCTTTGTTAACAGAGTACGTATGGTCTAGACCAACTTTTCTTGGTTAAGCATCTTCTTTGCAAATAGTAAAGACCATGATGAACAACATTTGATGTTTTCCACCTTATGTAATAAGTTTGCTTCACCACATCACTGTGATCGCACACTGTGTTAACACCTGTCTCACAGTGTGATCACCTGTTTGTGTGTCGAAAGCTTATTTCATATCAAGGACTTTAAAATACTTCTCCAAGACAAGCAGAATGGACAAAGTCAAGGTTAATTCAATGACTTCTCAATATTGAGCCCATGTTAAACCCAATGTTGACAGTTAAGCTGCACTCTGTCAATCCATGAAAAACTTCACCGCAGTTTAATCTGACCTTTTTTTTTTTTGTAGCTTTCTATTCATTCAGAAGTGCCTGAGGTTTGCCTGAATGTACTTCCTACATTTAAAAGTGGACAGAGGAAGCTGTTGTGGGTCAAAGACAGTCACCCCACCACCACCATCACACAGTAGACATCTGTGCAGCTGAAGTACGACCACTGGAGATGAACCTGGAGAGTAGGAGTCCTTTGAAGGAAACCTTTCTGTTATATTGAGCTGAGGAAATTAGAAAGCACTTGACAGATCCCCTTGATCTCCACTGACTTTCATCAAAGGTTTGGACGGCTACAGAGATGGCAGGATTATTTCTGAGTGTTTGTAGGATTTGGTGCAAAATTAGTTATGGATTTGACACAGAGCGCCTTGGTGTCATTAAAAAACCACACTTCTCCTTTAACGTCTGCTGTAGGATTATGATGAGGAGTGGATAAATCAGATCACTGTGTCACCTTTTTGTCTCTCTGGTGATCAGGTGTACTGTAATACGTGCAAGTTATGACTCTGGACAAGTAAAGCAGACGGACTTCACAGGATTTCAGGACTTCAGTCAGTCAATACTGATAAATTGCCTTTTATAATCATAATCACTAATATATAAAAATCCTGTTTCCCATCAGTCTCTCAGCACGATGTTGATTAATGTTTGTCTTTTGGCTGAAAATCACACTGGGCCAATCAAGAGCTGTGTGAAGGTATAAAATGGAAGAATAAACAAGCCAAACACAAAGTGAGGCAATGTTAGCTCCTTTAATTTTCACCTCATCAGGCCATAGATTCACCCTCATCAGTAATCAACACTTAAGAGGTTCATCAGAAAAATGTTTTAAAGGGGGAAAAAATCCTTTAAAAACAATGGAAAAAAGTGAGGTGTGTAACTGAGGGATTACCAGCACTGGTCTGTCAATTATTAGGCTTCCTTTTTCACTTTTTTTTTTTTTCTTTTTCGTTTTTACCATTTAGACTTAAGATGTGTTTAGCTTACAATTCTGCATGAACTCAAAACTATACATTAATCTCAATTCCAGTAGAAACATCTCCTAAAACTTCTGTCCAGATAAACATCTTATTTCAAGATAGCACTCACCTAAAATAAGACCTGAATAATTGTGTTCTTTGACCTAAAGGGTCAAGAAAATATGCTAAATTTTGGTGACATAAGAATCATGTCCTAAGTCAAGAAACAGTCTGATTACATCTTGATTCAAGAAGAACAGCTTTATTTTATGACCTGTACTTTCAGCCCCCTTTTTGTTTTAATATTCTCTCACTCTCTCATCAAGCCCAAAAAAAGACAGTGGAGCTTAATAAAAATGCTCAATTATCACTTAAAGATTTGAACTCTTCCATTCAGCCATGCCAAGCACTAAATTGCCAAGCCCCTTAGGTCCCAGTTTTTATATTTCCTACTTAATTTCAAGCACGAGCTCTTAGCTTGTGGATCTTTGTGTGTGTAATAAAAAATACAATGGCACCAATACTCCATTTATTCTGATAATAGAAACATATTTGGGCTCTTGCAGCCACATGTTGTAAAACAAATTTGAAAAGGAAGAGGTAGCAATGATTTAGTTTACTGTGGAACAATTTTGTCATCCATCACAGAGTACTGCTGTATCTCTGATTTAGCTCGTAAAGCATAATATTGTGAGCTGCAATGACTCCAGGGCATATTCATATCATTACAAAAGTGAATTTGGAGCTTCCCTCAGACATTCCTCAATCATTGACAGCCAAGAAAACGGATTAAATGTAGCTAATTATGGCAGATCAACAACAGAGGTACCCGCAACCATGCTCAGCAGAGGGCGCCGTATTGCGAAACAAAAAGTTCTGTTTGTATGTAGAAATTCTACAAAACATGGTTTGTTTGTCCTGTATATTGGCCTTATGCCTCCGTGGACAACAGAGTTTCAGATTTTCAAAGACTCTGTTTTGTCTGTTTTCATGGGGACAAAATGGAGGTTTGAGGACATGCTGATGAAACCTTGAATAGCCCATATCGACTGTTTTTCTATGGATGGTGAACGCACCATTAATCCAAGATGGTAGGCTACATTTCTGCTCTTCAGTTTCCAGGTCCAAGCTTGACATGTGAGCTGTGGAACTGGATTGTCAAGGTATGTTAGTTCAACCAGAGTCATTTAAATTTGTTTCATTCAGACTGATGTGTTTATGTGGATTTTAAAAGTCTGAGAATACGTGGGCTGAAGCAATGTTTTTTTTTAACATATACAAGTACTGACTGCAAACCACACTAGACTCTTACAGGCTTCAGTGATCATAATAGACACATATTCCCCCTCTGTAAGTTTTGTCCTGGTCCTTTCCCGCTGTAAATGATCTTGCCTGAAATATAATAATAATAATAATAATAATAATAATAATAGTTCATTTTATTTGTATAGCGCTTTTTAAGGTACTCTAAAGCACACAATTTGAATATAGCAATAAGATAGGATAAATAAATATAAATAAGTAAAAAAAATAGTCACATGTTAAAAGCAATTTTAAAAAGGTGGGTTTTTGAGGGCAATTCAGTGCAGGATCTGATATGGACGGGGAGAGAGTTCCAGAGGGAGGGTGCGGCAATGGAAAAGACCCTGTCCCCCCAGATTCGATGAGTTGTTCGGAGGGGTGAGGACAGGAGGTTGGCATCGGAGGAGCAGAGGTTGCGGGGGGGATTGTGGCGGTAGAGCAGGGTGCAGATTTAGGAAGGGAAAAATGGAAAAATGATCACTTTAATACCAAAGGTCACTGTCCTAATCCAGCTTCTGTGTCTGCTCTCAGACTGTAAACAACAACTGTGTGTAGTCAGTAGTCCTACTGATATCACAGTTTGTGGGTGGGACCTAAAGTTGAAACCACATGCTGAGTCAGCAGGACAGGCCATGAGGCCTTTTGCAATCTGGGAAATAATCCTCACACCTACAGAGTGCTGTTGGTCTCTGAGAGAGACCTCAAGTGGGCTGCATTCAAGACCAATGCTGTGTGCTGGAAGGTCATTTCAATGTCAAGTGTGAGAGCTGACACATAGTCAGAGCTCGCAAATGTGACATGGGTCGATTTAGAAACTCATCAGAGGAGAAGGCGGGGGAAGGAGTTCATGCCTTTGTGCAAGTTTTTGAAAGGGGGGTCATGAGCTCTTAACCCTTTTGTTACTCTTTGGTTTCATGATTATTATAGGTTTTATGTTTCATCTCCTTCATATGGGTATAAAGAGACTCCTGATATCACCCATACTTTGCTACTTATACCAGCAGCCTGAAACAAAACAATACAGGTTATTTCTACAAGATGGCATCAAAAAAGCACCAAAGCCTGAGGATACAATAGATCTACCCTCATTTATTCAAACACAAGCTTTAAGCAAATAAAAGTTTGAGAGAGCAAGCAGTAGAGGTCGATTGACATAGCAATAAAATGGAGAGAGTGAGTGCTGGTGAGGTAAACAATGAGATACCTGAAGAGGGGAGAGTTATTCTCCTGGACTTTCACTGTTTGCTCTTTGGAACATATCAATGCAATCAAATCTCTATACATACATGCAGAAAGCTGCTGAATGTGGTATGTTTGCAGGTAAAGGTCCCCTATTATGGCATTTTCATCAAGTTTAAATCGGTCCCGCAATATTTAAAGTTTGTTGTCTAAAACACCAGTTTTTCCAGTCTATACCTCCCTCTTTTTGAGCTCTTCTGAGAATGGGCTGATTATGCGCCTGTACCTTTAAATGATAATGAGCTGTGTGTAAACATCCTCCTCCACAAGGCCACTCTGAGCAGCCAGCACCGCAGCTGTGGTCCAGGAACAGTTGTCAGGAGATCTTTTGAGGACCTCTTCAGAGGACCTCCAGACAACTGCGGCTGGAAACACCAGCCTGCCTCCACACCCCTGAGGAACACCTGCTGCTCACAGTAATAAAGGTAAATAGAAGCGAGTCCGAAGGCAAATACCAACAATGATAAACACACGCAATTACAGCCAAAGCACTAGTCATACGGGTGGGGGTGAAGCAACACAAAATGGTAAAACTAACAGCTTCCATGTTTGAAGTTGGGTCCCTGACACAGACAGTCAGTAAGGATCCAGGTTTTATCTTCAGCTTCTAAGCGAATCCTGCTTTGAACTGCCCCTCCTTGGTAAAACAGTCCGTGTTGAAATGGTTAGTGCATTTTTGGAGATGTGGGTAAATTTCCATCAAAAATAAAATGAATCCACTGGGTCCTCAAATCTTCTGACGAGGAGGCAGAAAAAGAGTCCTGTCTTTGTTTGTGCAGCCAAGAACCACGCATTGGCTGGGTCGTCGCTTCAGTATGGTTGCTGTACTGGAGCGGAGTATGTGATTAACGGGGGCGCTGCCACCAACATGTAGGAGGGGCTTATGCGGTTATGTCGTCATAACTGCACAGCTTTTCCATTCCCCTGTTTGTGCTTTTCAGAAAGGAGGGAAGAGCAAGGGAGGGAGAGAATGAAATTTTTCCATCTTGGGGGGGTTCAATAAGTAGATTTTTCATAATAGGTGACCTTTAAAGTTGGGCTCCTTCTCGCACAGTGTGTCTCTGCTGCGCCCACCATCACCTCATTTAGAGGTCCACAAATACTGATTGTTCAGTCCTTTATCTAATGAAAATACACATCACTACCTCCAATTTGCATTGGTGTCCACATCAATTAAATTTGACACGAGTTGCTTTATCATTGAAATGTTGTATAATTGTTTGTAAGGGCAGCAGCATCAGGTTGTTGATCTAGAAACCTTACCCCCCATGTTGTTTTGGAGTGAGAGAGGCAGAGGACCTTGCACCCTCAGCCTCTCTCATATCACTTTCCCCTCTGTGTTACAAACAGTACACTGAGAGACATGATTCCATTTATCAAATCTTCTCGCTCAATTAGCTCTTCAGAATAGCTTTCACCTGCCTCTCAGATAAGAGCCAATGCTTGACTGCACTTGTTGTAACAACTTACAACAAAGCTCCATCTTCAGAAAACACATGCATCCTGATTATGGTTTTCTGTCAGGTGAGCATGAATCACTGAAACTTGTCACATAGGAACATTAGAAAGTGTGAAAAGACCTCTACAGTATGTGGTTTTTAAAATGTTCAACATCTCCTTGGTGGCTAAAACAGTCGTCATCATTATAAAGCAATGTATTGACATGTTATAATGTTGCTATTACATTCTGTTATTAAAGCACTTAGTAGTGTTTGTTACTCAGGTATCTTACTAATCACCCAGCTGTGTGTTAAAATTTGATTCTGATTGATAAAAACTTTGTAGAGCTACACCGGGGACAATCAGGTAATAAAGAGTCAATCAGGAGGGCCTTCTGAGGATTCCTCTAAGTTTATTTAGAGAAGACAAAACTCAATTGTGACCTATCACAGCAGAGAGACAGCCACAAAAAGAAGCCCCATGAGGCGCTGGGTTAAAGAGAAACTGACCAAATTGAAAAAAAAAACTGCAACAAACCGATCACAAACCACAGCACAGTATGGGTTTTGGCAGAGCTAGGACTTGGTGAGTGAGAGGACAAAGCAAACAAATGGTCTTACATGGGTTCTTTTAATACTTTCAGCTTCTATTGTTCATGCTTATAAAAAAAATACTAGTCTTAAAACACCTGAGACTTAAAGGGATATTTAAAATAAAATTAACTTAAGGTCAAACACACCATAACACCGAGTCAGACATCCCCTCCAGAGATGAATGATGCGCAAACCTCAACCAAAAAGCCACTCTATAACCACAAATAATGCTTAGAACAACACCTAACTTCATCAACATTACATATCAGGTCCTAGCCATAGTACTAGCCATTAAACATTTTTTTTTTAGCTTTGCCTGGTTTCTTTAGCAAAGAGACACGACACAACTCACCCACTCTCCTCCAGCAGCCGCTTTTTTTGTGGGGGGAGCTATAGTCACTCAAGTCCGGCCATATCTAAGCGGCAATCTGTGAAATAAGTCTGATTTATACTTCTTTTGCTTCTTTCCGCAATCTGGATAATTACATACATTGACAGTTGTGTCCTCCTTTGCCTCAGGTATTCGATTGTGACTGATTTTTCTTCACCTTCATGCTGTCTCCTCACTCTTGATGAGATAAACAATCGCGTTTGACTTCACATAAATTCTCGTGTTTGTTTACATGAGTTTCCCCTGCAAATACATAAAGGTAAAAATGCTCATCTTCACTCATTTCCCGGCCAGCACTTGATAATAACAGTTATAAACTGACATAAAAGATACATGAGAACTCTGATTGCATTTCCATTAAGTAATAATCATAAATGTTCTTCCTTGACCAGCATACTCCGCTGCACTTGGTGATCCCCCACAAACAAGCAGCTGCTGGAGGAGAGTTGGTGAGTTGCGTTTAGTCTTTTTGCTAAAGAAACCAGGCAAAGCTAAAAAGATGTTTGGTGGCTAGTACTATGGCTGGGACCCTATGTGTACTGTTGATGAAGTTAGGTGCTGTTTTCGGTTGAGGTTTGCACGTGGAGACGTAGACTGCTGTGTATTGCTATCATGCAGTAATGACTAAAGTTGGTATACCAAGAGAAGAAAGCAGTTGGCAACATTAATCTCTCGAGGGGGTGTCTAGGCTCAGTGTTATGGTGTGTTTGACCATGGCTTCTTTTTTCGCCAAATGCCGGAGCACAGCGCATTAATTCAGTAGAGGCGCAGCACTAGCAGCAGCGGAAGTTGTACATGGTTACAGAGTAAAATACCCAGAAAATTTTCAAAATAAAATAAAATAAAGTCAATACATTAACTTGCTAATAGGAGAGGCCAGGGTTGTGGGATGTGGGTGTTTATATACACCGCCATTTATATACACCGATCGGCATATCTCATTCTATGACACTCAGGGAAACGCGAGTGCTCGTGAGATCACATCCAGTCTTGCGAGAAATATTGGTAATCATGCAAGCCTCCTCCTTTATTCTCCTCCGATGACGGCGGCGGATCGGATCCGGAGAGCGAGGGAGGCTTGATCCACCTGCCGGTCCAGAGCGGAGCCGTTCCGGATCCTGTGGGTTAAGCCAGTGAGGACTCTCTGGGTAATGCCTCTCTCTTAACTCTGTGTGCCTTGCAAAAACAAGGATGTGATGCAAGGGAATAGTTAGTCATACCACAATGACAGAAAAAGAAATCTACAAGAACTGCAAAGGGAATAAATAAAAATTGTATTGATGAAGAGAATCAACTATGGTGCTGGTATCAAAATACGCAATCAATGCCCGCCCGTAGCTTCAGTAAAACCCTGTGGCTGACATAAGTATCATAGCCAGACTGAAGCAGAGGATGTTAAAAGATTTAAAATTAAAAAGGGATCCTAGGGGTTTCAGATTTTCTCTTTTCCCTCTTTGTTCCTAAAAGGATGAGACAGAAATGCCTTTTATTACTTTCCTTTTTTTTTTTCATTAGGCTTTTTAATGCCCTCTGTTTTCACACCTGGAGGAAAACTCAGAGGCACAAACTGTGTCACATCTTATCCTGTTAGGAGCATGGCTGGGAGGCTGAGAAAGATGGAGCCTTGAGAAAAGAAGGATTCAGATCTCCTTCCAGCTGGGCATAGAAGACTGTCAGACTTCAATCCTGCTTCATTTAAGCGTTTATATCTGTTTCCTTATAGCCTGGCTGTTGATTGAAGTGTTTCCCCGCTCGTTTAGACAGTAAATCTTTGCTGTGTATGTTATAAATGAAGTTCAGTCTTGCTCTGATGTTTCCTTGCAGTGAACAGATGAGATTAATGATAGTGTTTCCTCAGATCATATTCTAAATAGCCATTTTTAATTGCTTCTAATATTGATTGCTTTATTAAACACATATTCATTTATCCTGTTTGTCCTTGTGTGTGATTCCATCTCCTCCTCTTCCTCTGTTGTTTCTCTACAGTTAAGTTGAGAGATTGAATCTTTGCTCCACTCCCTGCATGGAAACCTGCAGGACATCGGCATGAAAGAAAACAAGCAGGAAGTGCTGCAAGCAACTCTGAACACCAGTCAGCCATCTTTTCAGTAAATGGTCCTTAAAGACACAGAAGCAGTTCATCATGAGTGAAGCCATCTGTCACCTCCACAGCTTCTTCCCAAGAGGAGTCCTCACATTTAACAGCCTCTCTAACCTTTCAAAATCCCTGAAATCTCATTTTCTCTCTGTAACCCCTCCAGAGATTTGTCTTCAGCCCTTCTTTAAAATTTCATCAACAGTGGGTGTTGCTTCGATCCTCCATTTAGAGGACATCAGTCCAATAGCCCTTCATGTTTTATGAAACACACAAAGCAACTGCATCTTATTTGACGACTAAATGTTTCCGAAAATAAAAATTTACCTTTCTGACATGGTTACCAATCATAACATTAAAGATCGAGGACTGGTCCTACGCACCCTGGATCAGTGAAAGTGTCATACAGACTGGGCAATGGACCTGTTTCAAAGCTGTGGTTAGATCAATGAAGGTTAAGCTGATTAATTTCTGCATGCTGTGCTCAGTGCCTTCAGTCTCTGAAGTGTCATATTAGCTAAGGTGGCTGCCCAGGAAGCGTTAGCTCATGAAGTGATTAATTTTGATGTCTCCACCTAAGGAATCAAGTCATGTGCACTTAATAAGAAGGACAGAAAACTGACCACAGTCTGCCCATCTGTACACGTTGTAAAAAGCACTTATGCACATCAGCTGCAAGACTGTTTTCACCTGACAAGACCCTGTGATGAAACCTATTATAATGTTACAATGTCATTTAGCGGATGCTTTTGTCAAAAGCAACAAACATTTGAGAGCAAGAACCATAGACTGTATATACTATGGACAACTTGGTTCCGCCTACCGCCTGTATACAGATTTGAAGCCAAATAGCTCTCAGTATTTCTGGGATTTTTCTTCATTTCCTGAAACCAGCGCTGCGCAGTTGCTGAGAGTCGCTGTGATGACGCTCGGCTCAAACAGCGTATCCCTGGGAGAGCTATGCAATCCCTGAACGCCCATAGGCTGTATCAGGTGTCAATCATAGAAAGCACAAACCCCCTAATAACTTTTAAAAACGGAGCTCCACAGAAAAAAGAGGACTTGAGCACAAACAAGTTTTAATGTAACTACATGTCAACATCAAAAGCAGGGGGGAGAAAAAAATATATACAGTGTAATAAATTTCTAAAGTTTGTCCACAGCTCCATAAGCTTTGCTGGCGGAGGGATTTATGAACTATACTGCAGCCCATCAACAGAGGGTGCTGTTCTTGGAGTGGCTTCACCCAGCGGGGAGGCAGACTCTGTCCATTCTTTATACAATCTATGGCAAGAACACAAGTAAGAGCTAGACAGAAGGCAACCACTTGAATAACAGACATAAACTGCTTTGAGTGCAATCAGACGTAGTGCTTCCCTGCATTGTGAGATCCAATGCACAGAGTGTGTTTTTATGTTTATTGTAATATCACCACAGCAGCTAACTACATTGAACCACAGTTCATCATCATCATCAATGCCTTAAATACCAAGCTATTCAGTACTTAGTTTTCACAACAAGCTTGTCTCAGAAGTAGAAGAGGACAGCTGAGGTCAAAGAGGTTGAAGTAGTCATTCTGCAGCTGCGGACTACAGAGGAGAAAGCCAAGCGTAAGTGCTCAGGGGTTCTCAACAGAGCTGAGTCTTGAGCTTTGTCTGCAAGGTAGAAAAAGACTGTGGATCTGACAGAGTTTAGTAATTCATCCCATCACCTTAGGGACAACAGAGGAGAAGAGTCTGGCTTGTGACTTTGGGCCAGGAGGGAGTGTAGACCTGCATGAGAGACTGCAGGAGCTGATTTAGTTGCAGAGTTTTGAATGATGTAAGCAAAAACTTGAAGCCAGTGAAGAGAGAAAGACAGCAGAGTCAGACAGGCAGCTGCATTTTAAATCAGAGGTTTGACTGTGCATGCAGGGAGGCCTGCCAGTGTGGAGTTGCAATAGTTAATATGTGATATTACAAGAGCCTGTACCAGGACCTGCGTTATGTGTTGTACTCTGCCAGGTGGGGTCTGATCCTTCTGATGTTGTAGAAAACGAATCAGCACAAGCTTTGATGTGATGATTTTTGCATGATGAGGGGCATGGCTGTAAACATGGTGCAAACTAGGATAAGAGAGGAATAAGAAGTTAAACGCACAATCCAGACCAAATGAGCACAGCTGCTTTTACAAAGACGTATACTGCTTTTGAATTGTTCGTGCACAAAAGATCCAACAATGACATGGCATTTATTAAAACCAGTTTGTTGCACTGATTTACAATTGTGATGTGGGTGTACATGAGGTTGTTACAACTTCACTCCACTTTACTACTAGCAAAGTGTTATGGAAATTATATATATGAATTCACAAAAAAAAAAAAAAAAAAAAACAATTCAAAGTGATAAGCACTTATAATATTGTATCTTGTGAAACAGTTTTTGATGTTAGTGTAACCTTTTCCTCAGTCTTCTCTGGTTCTGTCTGATCAACTAGGTTTGGGTGAGGAGATTGGCAGTAGCACTGAAACACGAGAGCAATTGATCTCCAGCCCACAAAGCACACGCCACAGAATGCTGTTTTTTTAAAATGTATATTCAGATCTTCAGTTTTTTTTTCTTCAACTCAAAATATTCGGCCTTGCATCCGTTAAATAAAGTACAGGTTTTTTTTTTTAAATTCACAACATAAAAAAATGAAATCAGCTGACCAGGTAAGTACAAATATAGAAAATAATAAGGATAAGATAAAGAAAAAAAAATATTTCTTTCCCTTTTAATGAGTTTGATTGTCCTTAGTTTTTTTTATTGTCCTTCAGGGTCCTCCAAGAAGAAAACAGTTTTTTTTTAAGTTCCGTTCCTTTCCAAAAAGTAGGAAAAAATAAAAATAAAAACCCCAAAAAATTACTGAGATCTCAGAAAAAAAGTGCAAACAAAATGTGTCATTCCTCAGAACCTTTCCATACCACACCGATGTTCACACTGGTCCCGATGAACCAAGAGCCTCCCTGCAGCATGGCGGGTGATACGGGTTGTTGTTGAACCAAGAGCCTCCACGGGCAACAGCGGACGATGTGGATCACAGTTGAACAGAAGAACTCGTCCCTCAGAAAAAAACAGCCAGAATAGTTCAGAAAAGTACGGAGAAACTCTCGGTTTGAGTCCCTCCCGTGATCGGTTTCACCAGGTGAGTATCTCTTCACGCTCTCTGCTAACTACAGTTCTGTCACAACTCTCTCACAACTCAAAATCATGATATCTGGCCGCTGAACGAGGACACTTTTGCTCCACGGCTGCATGACTTTTCTCCTTTTTTTTTCCGTTTTCTTCTCGTCACCCACGTTCTCACACACACCGGAGCTGCAGGTGATGTGTTCGGGTAAACTTGGAAATTTTACAACTAGGCGAGAAACAACTACAACACAGAAGAACTATGATGCATTCAAAGGGTTTTAGATATCTCAGCACTATAAAACTAACCAGGGTTACACTCTCCCCCTCTAGACTGAGTCCCTGCATGCACACCTGCCCCTACAGGTACAGATATGTGTGAAATGGCAGCTCCTAAAGCCTCAAAGAACGAACTGATGGCCAAGGTCAAAGGCTCCCCCAACTCATCATAAGTGAGCTTCCGAGGCGGACGTCTCTCCCTAACAGAACGCCTGACACTTGTGTTCTCAGACTCTAGACTCTCAGATGCTACGTTGTCAGTGTCTGCATCTACAGGATCTGTGGGGATGAGATCTGTGGTCTCCCTCACAGGTGAGATGAGTGTCATGTTGGGTTCTGGAATGTCAATAACAACGTGGTCTGGGGCTCTACAGTGTGAAGTAGGAGGTGTAACTGAAACACTTCTCTTAGAGCTGATAAGAGGAGTTTCTGGTTGAAGCTCGTGGGTAGGTCTCTCAGGTAAGTGTGTTGGGCTTTGGGGCACAAAAGAAGGGGTGTCTGGGTTTAATACCCTAAAAGCTGGCTGAGGCTCACTGAAGCCCCCTTCCCTCTGCAGGAAGGGACCCCTAGTGATGATTTCTGGCACCCATGAGCAAGGATACAATTCATCCTCATCACCGTACGACTCATCCTCCTGACAATCAGTGTCCCCTTGCGTGTCTTTTGTTGTTTTGTCTCTCAGTTTCATTTTCTTTGACGTGTCAGTGGAAGAACTGTGCTCTGCGATCTCTGTTACAGGTAGAAACCCGCACGGCAAAAGAAGATCTCTATGCAATGTGCGTTGCGGCCCCTCCCTTGTTTCAGGTTTGACTACATATACGGGACTCTCTCTTATCCGTCTGACAACAACATGGATTTTCTGTTCCCACCGATCGGCTAGTTTGTGTTTCCCCCTGATATTCACGTTTCTCACCAAGACCCTATCCCCCTCTGAGAGTTCAGCTGCCCTGACCTTCTTGTCAAACCTAGCCTTGTTCTTCCCTCCCATCTTCTGAGAGTTTTTTGCAGCTAATGAGTAGCTCTCTTGTAGGCGTTGACGAAGGCCTTTGACATACTCTGAGTGGGTCTGGTGGTTCCCCGCATCAGGGTGGATTCCCAGGACAAGGTCAATTGGCAATTTGGGCTGCCGACCAAACATTAGTTCATAAGGCGAATAGCCTGTTGTGTCATGCCGCGTGCAATTGTATGCATGGACCAAGGGCTTGACAAAATCTCTCCAATGGTATTTGTCTCTCTCTTCCAGGGTCCCTAGCATACCAAGGAGAGTCCGGTTAAACCGTTCCACCGGGTTTCCCCGGGGATGGTAAGGGGTGGTACGGACTTTGTCTGCTCCTATCAGTGTGCAAAGTTCTCTGATTGTCTTGGATTCAAAGTCTCTGCCCTGGTCGCTGAGTAGACGACTGGGGAACCCGTAGTGAACAATGAAGTTTTCCCATAAAGCCTTTGCAACAGTTTTGGCTTTCTGATCCCTAGTCGGCACTGCCACAGCAAATTTTGTGAAGTGGTCAGTGATGACTAGAATGTTTCTTGTGTCTCTGTTATCTGGCTCGAGGGATAAATAATCCATACAAAGAAGTTCGAGCGGGTAAGTAGCGGAAATGTTCTCCAGAGGTGCGGCCTTTTGAGGCACAGCCTTCCTCCTGAAACAGCGTTCGCACCTTTTACACTTCTCCTCAATGGCTCTGGCCATCTTTGGCCAGTAGAACCTGGCACGAGCAAGATGAAGTGCGCGCTCAGAACCAAGGTGGCCAACATCATCATGCACTCCCTGTAGTGCTCTCTCTCTCTGAACTGCTCAGGTAAGACCAACTGGTAAACAAGATCACCTCGTTCAGACCACTTCCTGTACAGGACATCATCCCTGAGTTCAAGCTTTTTCCATTCCCTGAGAAGAAGTTTGACATCAGGATGTTCAAGGCTTGTCTCTCTGAAACTGGGTTTTACAGCTCTCCTCACAAAAGTAATGACACGTGAGATGGAAGGATCATTGTTTTGAGCATTACACCAGTCAGAGTTAGTCATGGATGGTAAAGTGTCCTCACCAAAAACATCAGGCACTATAGAAGGGTCGACAACAAGAGACTCTGCAACGACAGGTTGCTCTGAATGATGGGGTTCGTCACCTTTAAACATCACAAGATGACGCTGACATAATGCAGAGAACACTTCGTGATCCATGTCATCTCTTGTCTCCGTGAGACGTTTTTTCATGTCCTCTATCCTCTCTCTCTCTTTTGTGAAAGCTTCATCCTCAAGAGGCGGACCTTGAGGCCGCCGGGACAACCCGTCTGCATCGCGGTTGGCCTGCCCTGCTCGGTACTTGATGGTAAACTGGTAAGTAGAAAGAGCGGCTAACCAGCGATGACCAGCAGCGTCTAACTTTGCAGAGGTCAAAACGTACGTGAGGGGGTTGTTGTCGGTGAGTACAGTGAAAGTTGAACCATAAAGGTAATCATTGAACTTCTCGCAAACAGACCACTTTAAGGCCAAGAATTCGAGCTTGTGAGTGGGATAGTTTCTCTCGCTCTTGGACAGACCTCTACTGGCGTACGCAACAACTCTAAGCTTCCCCTCCTGCTCTTGGTAGAGTGCAGCCCCCAACCCGTCACGACAAGCATCAGTATGTACAACATATGGCAGTTGTGGATTCGCAAAGGCAAGGATGGGCGCTGACGTCAATTTCTCGATCAGAGTTCTGAATGCATTCTCACACTCGGGAGTCCACTCCTCACCAAGCGGTGCATTAGGGCTCACAAGAGGTGTGGAGCGCTCCCTCTTGTACACTTTGCCTCTCTTCTTCGGTGGGTAGTAGCCTGCTGTCAGACAATTCAAAGGTTTGGCTATATGAGAATACCCCTCGACGAACCGCCGATAATACCCAGCAAAGCCTAAAAAACATTTTAGCTCTTTCCTATTTGAAGGACGAGGCCAATCTCTCAAAGCAGATATCTTTTCAGGGTCAGTATGAACTCCCTGCTCATCAACCACGTGACCAAGATACTTGACTGATGTTTTAAAGAAGTGACATTTTTCTGGAGACAGCTTTAGACCATAGTCTTTCAGACGGTTCAGCACTTTCATGAGCCGTGCTTCGTGTTCTTCCAATGTGTCTGAAAAGACAATCAAGTCATCCAGAAACACCAAGACCTCATTAAGGTGCAAGTCGCCGACACACTTCTCCATGAGGCGCTGAAAGGTGCTTGGTGCGTTCGTGACACCCTGTGGCATGCGATTGAATTCGAAGAACCCTAGGGGACACGTGAAAGCGGTTTTAGGCTTATCTTCTTCAGCCACCTCGACCTGGTAATAACCAGATTTAAGGTCCATGACGGAGAACCATTTAGCACCGCTGAGGGCCGTAAATGCCTCCTCAATGTTCGGAAGAGCATATGCATCTCTGATGGTTCGAGCATTTAGCTTCCTGTAGTCAATACATAGTCTGATTGAGCCATTCTTTTTTCGGACCAAGACCACTGGCGACGCGAAGGGGCTCTGTGACTCTTTAATGATTCCTGCGTCGAGCAGTTCCTTAAGATGTTGCTTAACCGCCTCCCTGTCGCTGGGATGAATAGGCCTCGGCCTCTCCTTAAAAGGGGTCTCATCATGTAGTCTGATGTGATGTCTCACAGTAGTGGTGTGACCATATGACAGGTCATCCACGGCAAAGACTTCTGAAATGGATCTCAGCTTGGTGATGATACGATCTCTCCATTGTCCAGATATTGGCGAATCATCAAGATTGAACTTGAGGTTGTCACTGTCAGGTTGGTTGTAACGAGAGTCACCTTGCTCTGGTCCAAGCTGTGTGACCTGCTGAGCTGCACACATTTGAGCAATGATGCATTTCGGCTGCAGCGTAACATCGTGGTCACTTAAGTTACGCAGGACAACAGGGACCTTGCTGCTAGATTTAAAGGGAATGTCTATTAGCGCAGCCTCAATGAACACGCCACCTGGTAACCCATGACGTTCGTTGGGTTCAAGCACAAATGTGGTTTGATTGTTCTTTTTCAGCCTGACATCACCTGTGACGCAGCATTTTTGTTTGGCAGGGATGGTGATGGGCTTTCCACCATGTAACCTGACAGGATGTGCATGGTTGTCAAGGTCATGGATCCGGGCAATGTGCTGGAAGATCACCGCAAGGTCTTTGGAGGTGAGTTTGCGAATGAACTCAGGGCCATCTTGTCCAAGCACTTGTTCATAGAGTGGGAATAACACATTGGTACCAATTAACAGTGGGGTCCTGCTGTTGAACTGACACTCTGGCACCACAAGTGCTAATGCAACTAGCTCCTCTTCCCTGCCAGGAACGGACAAGGGGACAGTGACACGAGCTTCTATGTAGCCAAGATAGGGAACCTGCTGTCCACCAGCTCCCTCGATTTCAAGAAGAGCATGAATGGGATGTACCGTTGTACTGTACTGTTGTAACTTGTGACCCGGTGTCCATGATGGACTCACATGGTATACCCTCAAGGAAGACAGAAGCTGCACAACGACGACCTATAAGTCCCGGAGGTATAGACCGCTGTGTGCCACATTCAGTTTCAGTCATTGTCTGTGTTGTAACTTTCTTTTGTGTTTCCGCGTCATCATCTGATTTGTTGGGACAGGGGTTATCCTCGGTTACAGCTCCTGGATGTCCCATGGCAGGAGCTGCTGCTAGTTTAAAGCAAATGGGGAAACAGCCTGCTGAGCTAAAAACTTATCCTGCCTCTCCCTGAGTTCCGCATTTTTCTTGCGAACCAGTGTGGGGTTGGGTTCGTTTGAGCAATGAGCAGCAATGTGGTTGTCCTCCCCACACTTAAAACAAAACCACGGCCTCGGCATCCCAGGCACCTTGAAGGGTCTCCTCGTATTGCTACTGATCGCGAGGCAGTCTTTCTTTTGAGCACCCTCACTCTCTCTCTGATTCTGTGCTAGTTTTCCAACTTGTTTTGTCAGTTCAGCTATCTTGTTCTCAATGTCAGAGGTTTCATTCTGCCTTGGTTTTGCCACTGGGGGAGGGATACTATGATGAGTGAGGCTCTGTGGCTTTTTGCTTAGCTTTTCCAGCTGTTTACTTAGTTCATTCACTTTCTTTTCAAGCTTTGATGTCTCATTTTGTTTTGTGTTGTTAGGCAATGGGACAGGCTCACAGTCATAAGAGGGCATATCAAAAACATGGTGGGCATACATGTTAGCTTTTGAAGTACCCAAATGCTTTTTCATCCTATCTAGCTTTGCTGAACGACGGTCTTCCTCAGTTCTCAGCATGAGGAGGAACTCTGGGAATGTTGGTGGGTTGCTTCTTTTGCACTCTAACTGTAGGCCTATGATGATGCTCTGATCCCAACAGCCCCTACAGAATTGTCTGAGCAAGTGATCATTGGAGTTTTCAGCTGAGACTCCCCCTCTAGAAATTGCCCTTGTGAGGAGGCTGTGGAGCCTGTTCAGATATGCTGATGGTTTCTCTCCATTGTTTTGGTTAGAGCTGAGAAATGTAGCGAACAACTCCTCCCCATCCTCCACAACACCAAAAGCAGAATCAAGTTGAGTGACATAACTGCTCGGTGGTGAAGAAATGCCAAGAGGCTTCACGACATCAGCTGCAGGACTCAGCAAGCTCTCAAGAATCCTTCTCACCTTGTGAGCGTCGTTCAGGGAAGGATCGTTAAGGAGAAGATCAACTTGGGTGCGCCACGTTTCATAATCCACCTCACCATTTGGCCTTGGCATTCGTCCGGAGAAGGTGCGCATCCTTATTTGTGGGGATGATGAAGTGATGGACTCACTGCGGATGACATGCTCCACAATCACTTTCTGGATATGGGGGGGATTGAAAACATTTTCACTGACGTGGATTGGGCTGGCTGGTACACTAGCAGATGCACTATGAACCTGTGTGGGCTCTGCAGGCTCATTTTGACCACTACGTGTGTTATCATTTTCAGTTGCATGTGGCTGTGTAACACTACTGTGTACATTGTGTGATGTGCCCTGGGTTCCCTGCAGTTCCCCTTGAAGCACACTCAAGAAACCTGCTCTGCCACTGCCAGCAACAGACTCTAGCTCACCCAGGTATCTGCGAGCTATCTCCCTCCCCATCTCTTCCTGGAAAACATCTCTAACGGTTCTTGCAAACCACGACACTGCAGGACCCTTTGGGCTTGGTACGGTACCCAAGGTAATGGGGTCGATTCTAGAGATGGACCTGTCAGATGCGTACTGGATCAGGGCTCTGCCCTCTGGTTGTCCTGACTCGTCAGGGATCCTAACTATTTTTGAAATGTCTCCATTAACTCTGAACACAGTATTGACTTCTTCATCTGTGTAATCTGATCCTATACCAGTTACGTATAGAGAGTTCTGACCATTAACCTCAAAACGGTTGCAAATATCCATATCTGACTCGATGAAATGAATGTCTAAATCTCAAGGGTGTGTATTGTGAGGTGGAAGATCAGAAAGCTACTATAAACCAATCTCCTGGCTGGCTCGCCACTTTTGTATGTAACCTTTTCCTCAGTCTTCTCTGGTTCTGTCTGATCAACTAGGTTTGGGTGAGGAGATTGGCAGTAGCACTGAAACACGAGAGCAATTGATCTCCAGCCCACAAAGCACACGCCACAGAATGCTGTTTTTTTAAAATGTATATTCAGATCTTCAGTTTTTTTTTCTTCAACTCAAAATATTCGGCCTTGCATCCGTTAAATAAAGTACAGGTTTTTTTTTTTAAATTCACAACATAAAAAAATGAAATCAGCTGACCAGGTAAGTACAAATATAGAAAATAATAAGGATAAGATAAAGAAAAAAAAATATTTCTTTCCCTTTTAATGAGTTTGATTGTCCTTAGTTTTTTTTATTGTCCTTCAGGGTCCTCCAAGAAGAAAACAGTTTTTTTTTAAGTTCCGTTCCTTTCCAAAAAGTAGGAAAAAATAAAAATAAAAACCCCAAAAAATTACTGAGATCTCAGAAAAAAGTGCAAACAAAATGTGTCATTCCTCAGAACCTTTCCATACCACACCGATGTTCACACTGGTCCCGATGAACCAAGAGCCTCCCTGCAGCATGGCGGGTGATACGGGTTGTTGTTGAACCAAGAGCCTCCACGGGCAACAGCGGACGATGTGGATCACAGTTGAACAGAAGAACTCGTCCCTCAGAAAAAACCAGCCAGAATAGTTCAGAAAAGTACGGAGAAACTCTCGGTTTGAGTCCCTCCCGTGATCGGTTTCACCAGGTGAGTATCTCTTCACGCTCTCTGCTAACTACAGTTCTGTCACAACTCTCTCACAACTCAAAATCATGATATCTGGCCGCTGAACAAGGACACTTTTGCTCCACGGCTGCATGACTTTTCTCCCTTTTTTTTCCGTTTTCTTCTCGTCACCCACGTTCTCACACACACCGGAGCTGCAGGTGATGTGTTCGGGTAAACTTGGAAATTTTACAACTAGGCGAGAAACAACTACAACACAGAAGAACTATGATGCATTCAAAGGGTTTTAGATATCTCAGCACTATAAAACTAACCAGGGTTACACTCTCCCCCTCTAGACTGCATGAGTCCCTGCATGCACACCTGCCCCTACAGGTACAGATATGTGTGAAATGGCAGCTCCTAAAGCCTCAAAGAACGAACTGATGGCCAAGGTCAAAGGCTCCCCCAACTCATCATAAGTGAGCTTCCGAGGCGGACGTCTCTCCCTAACAGAACGCCTGACACTTGTGTTCTCAGACTCTAGACTCTCAGATGCTACGTTGTCAGTGTCTGCACCTACAGGATCTGTGGGGATGAGATCTGTGGTCTCCCTCACAGGTGAGATGAGTGTCATGTTGGGTTCTGGAATGTCAATAACAACGTGGTCTGGGGCTCTACAGTGTGAAGTGGGAGGTGTAACTGAAACACTTCTCTTAGAGCTGATAAGAGGAGTTTCTGGTTGAAGCTCGTGGGTAGGTCTCTCAGGTAAGTGTGTTGGGCTTTGGGGCACAAAAGAAGGGGTGTCTGGGTTTAATACCCTAAAAGCTGGCTGAGGCTCACTGAAGCCCCCTTCCCTCTGCAGGAAGGGACCCCTAGTGATGATTTCTGGCACCCATGAGCAAGGATACAATTCATCCTCATCACCGTACGACTCATCCTCCTGACAATCAGTGTCCCCTTGCGTGTCTTTTGTTGTTTTGTCACAACTCTCTCACAACTCAAAATCATGATATCTGGCCGCTGAACGAGGTCACTTTTGCTCTGCGGCTGCATGACTTTTCTCCCTTTTTTTTCCGTTTTCTTCTCGTCACCCACGTTCTCACACACACCGGAGCTGCAGGTGATGTGTTCGGGTAAACTTGGAAATTTTACAACTAGGCGAGAAACAACTACAACACAGAAGAACTATGATGCATTCAAAGGGTTTTAGATATCTCAGCACTATAAAACTAACCAGGGTTACATTAGCTTTTCTAGATTCTGCTGTAGGTAAACTATGAACGTCAGCTTTCATTAACGCTGTCAGTCACTTCTGGTTTAAGACACTCTCTGGTGAACAAAGCTGACTTGAACATATTTAATTTGTGTTTCTTGAAAAAACTTGAGCTTTAAGAATAAGAATAAGAAGAACTTGATTCATCCCCAAAGGGAAATTCAGTTGTCTCACATAAGTTGTCTACTATTTACACAAGAGTTAAAAAGTCTGATGGCTGTTGGTACAATTTTTGTGAGTCTTTGTGAGCTTGTCTTTGAGTATGGTGGGTTGGATGGTGTTGAATGCATTTGAAAAGTCGAAGAACACGATCCTCACATAAACCCCAGGCTCCTCCAGATGAGACAGGGCACAGTGAAGCAAGTAGAGGACAGCATCATCCACTCCAATGTGTTCTTTGTGTGCAAACTGCAGGGAATCTAATTCGTCTTTGACCTCAGACCTCAGACAGCGTAGAATCAGCCACTCCAGAGTTTTCATGATGTGTGGAATGAGGGCCACTGGTCTGTAGTCATTGAATTCAGCATGACATTTTGTTTTTGGTATTGGCACAATGCAGGATGTTTTCCACAGAGCAGGTACCCACCCCAGCTGTAGACTCAGGTTGAAGATCCTGTGGAGAGGTTGACACAGTTCTGCAGCACAGTCTCTAAGCAGCCTTGGACACACACCATCTGGACCAGCTGCCTTCCCAGGACAAAGTCTTCGAAGCTCCAACCTCACCCCTGTTTCAATGATAGACAAGGACTGGTGTGCTAGGAGGGAGGCAGTTGAAGTGGTTGAGACATTTGAACAGGATGGAGGAGGAAGGTGTGAAGCTGTAGTGGAGATTTGTTGCAGAGAGAAAGGTGAAGTAGCAGTTGAAGTGGGTGTGACAGCAGTGTCAAAACTGTTGAAGAACAAGTTGAGTTCATCAGCTCTTTCCAGATCACCCACCACTGGCTGTCATTTCTTTTTATTGCTGTGTTCAGAGATGGTACTGATTCATCTCCACACTTCACAGAGGTTGCTGTGTTGTAGATTCTTCTCTATCTTCTTTTTGTACTCCAGCTTTGCCATCTTCAGTCTCCTCTTCAACTCTTGTTGCACTTGTTTGAGTTGTTCTTTGTCACCATCTTTAAAAGCTTTCTTTTTCTGGTTAAGGATTGCAGTCTTTACAGTCTTTGTGGGTTTAACTGTGTCTCTACAGAAGTTGACATATTCAGTAAAGCAGTCAACCTGTTTATCAATGTTCATACTATCCACATCTGTTTCCAGCAGCACATTCCAGTCTGTTGATTTAAAACAGTCCCTTAGAGCTCCACTGGCTTGAAGTGTCCATCTTCTGATTTTGACTTTAGTCACAGGCTGCCTCAGTACTCAAGGTCTGTAACAGGATTGGAGTTAGACCAAGGTATGATCTAACTTGACTCTTTAATGTTTTGATATGGTAAATCATCCAGACAGTCATGTCCTTTCAGTCTCTTGATACCTCATAGAGCTTTATATTCGAGGTGGAGTTTTCTACAGACTGATCACTTACCCTGAACATACCTCACACCTGAACAGGTCATGAGTTCAGCATCATCAACAGTGATAGTAATAGGGATCCTGGTAAGAAGTGGACCAACTTAGTGAAACTAAATTTTAACCTTGAGGGTACAAGAATAACCACAAATCCTGCTTGGTGGGAAAGAAGGCCCCTGGCCTCTTCAAATGGGCATTGACTCAGTTTCCTTCAATTTACATTTAGACTGGCAGCTTTTGTTTGACATTGTAATATTGCAGTCAGTCTTTTATAAAGTTTTCACCTTGAAAGGTTTTGTCATTATGAATCAGTCCAACCTACCTGACCTTCACCTCAGCTCCTGATTCTTTCTTTTCAGCTTATGTTTTTTTTTTTTTTTTTAATTAATATTGTTAAACATCTTTTAAAAATGCATCTCTGTCTCATCTGATATAAACCTTTGGACCTTACAATGTATTTTCAGACTGTTTTTTCTAGGTTTCCTCAGGTCTTGCAGCTCTCTGGATAGTGTAATGAGTGTGTTTATTCTCAGCCACTTCCTCGCCCTGACACTCAGGGGAGATTTAGTGATACATATTTGTTGACTGCATTTGTATTTGAATCAAAAATGTGCCATTAGAAGAGATTAAGAGCATCATCCTGCTGATGTCGGCTGGTGATTCTGTTTATACTCTGCAGTAAATGTCATGTTGCTTTTGTGCGCCTGTGTGATAGGAATCTTTGATATGGGTCACCATGAACTGTGCGGAGTCAGTACAGGAAGGAAATATCTGACAAGTGAGGACCTGAGATGTTTTTAGAGTTTCAACAGAAGAGAAAAAAGATCTACTACCCACAGTAAGTGTCATCTCAGTTTCACACAATCAGCAACACAGAAAGGTAAGACATCCATGCACAGGCAGACGGAGGAGACTCAGCCATGTGATCGAGGAGTCTGAGACAGCTTTATATTAAAAATAATAATAATAATAATAATAAATAAACAGTACAGTGTGTAACGCATAGATCTGTTTAGTCCTATTCATGACTTGTCTTCGAAAATGATCAACAAACTGAGCTAAACACATAGTGGAACTTATTTACGTAAAAGGATGGAGGGCTCATTGTATATGCCCCCCTGCTGCAGCTGAATACACCTTTATGTTAGTGATAATTATACACCTACTTTGTGCTTATATTGTGGCACTCCTTGCTACTACATTGTCATCTGTAACACCGAGAAGAGATCCCAGCACACTACACTCTGTTTGTTCTCCCTGTCATCTTCAGTGATGGTCCTGCTGTTCATGCCAAAGGATAAAGAAGATAATGTTCCTCCCCTGTGTAACATTCAGATAGGAATGTAATGGCCCAGCAGTTCAGGGCCAGACATTTGTATGACCAATCCCTGTTGGATTTTGTCTATACAATGCAGGTTGAGATAAACATGAAGGGCTCTATTTTTGTGCCAGCCGACGTGCGGCGGAGGGTGGCGCACCCCCTGCAGTAGTATTTTCGTCTGGTGGAGCTCGGTGCACAGCCAGTTTGGTATTTTCGTAGACTGAGGCACACCGAGAGTGTAGAAAGTGCGCTGAAAGCTCATTGATTCAAACCTGGTCAGCTTTCAGCGCAGGAGGAGAACAGCTGGTCTAGTGGTATTTTAGTAGACCGGTGGCGTAGTGCACATATGTCACCGACGCCTCACTGGCAGGTTTCCACAGTGTCAGGCACATTTCAGTGCAACAAATAATCAACAACAACCAATATTCTGAGTCAGCACATACATTTAGATCTATAGATATATTCTGATCTATATCTGATCTGATGAGTGCGTTTGGCACGCATTTGGACACTCCACCTGACCGAATCAACACAGCTGAAACCGTAATAGATTAAATTAAATATCTAGTAAATTGACACACATGATGAAGTTAACAAAATATTTAATTTTTCTCCCCCCTATTTCTATCATCCTCTTATTTCTCGACCTGGACATGTCTCCGTGTCCTCTCCTCGTCCTGCTGCTGCTGCAGCAACAAGGCTGACCAGATGATTTATTTTAGTGATCAGATTTACTTTAAGCCTGAATACGAATATTATAATATTCTGTTGTGTGAGCCAAATTTATTTTATATGCCAACATCTATGAAAGAAATAGCCAGGCCACAGAGCACGATGTGTCCTTTAAGCACAAGTGGTTCCGATTTTAATGCCATTATTGGAATTTATGTTGTGATCTGTGCACACAACCCACCTTTGTCATGTGAGGTTTAAATATATGCAACTTTATGTGATTGTCTTTATTTGTGGAAAAGGGTGTTTGTCTTACCAGTGGGTCCAACCTTACACACACCAAATGCCTCTGTGCTTTTATGAGACAGTGTGGAGGACGCCCTCTGCAGCACTTACAGCGACACTTGTTGAGGGGCTGCCTTCTGTTGCCATTGTGTGGCATTGCTGTCTTCAGCCATATCTTGATCTCTTTTACTACTTCACAAAAATTGTAATACGCCTTGCCAGTGGCAGATTCAAAGGTGAGGAGAGGAGCTGATGTGATTGGCAAAAACAGGTCTCGGCTGTGTTAAACCCACTCCACGCCTTCTCTCCTCCCTCTCTACTACTTACGCCGCTGGGAGGAGCAGAGTTAGGAAAGGGGGATACTTACGCCGGGCTGTGCCGCTCACCAAAATACCAAAATGTGCTTGGGGCACGCCTTATGCATGCGGCTGACCTGACTTACGCCGCACCTGTGCCATGCCGCCGGTGAGGTACCAAAATAGAGCCAAAGTGTTTGTGGACCTTTGTGGGCAGGCACCTGCCATTGAGTATTGGGGCAAATTAAGAAAAAAAAATGAGTTTATATTATTGCAGTAAAGTACAACTTGCTGTCATAGTTCATTAAAAACACTAAAAGAAAAAAGTCAAATGACAGTAATAGCCTCATATTACAATAATAAAGCCAAGTTATTCCAAATATTGTGAATAAAGAGGTTGTAAGCCATAGTATGACAAGAATTTGTTAAGTTTTAAGAATAAAGTCATAGCCAAATATGAAGAGGTTTGAGTCATTATATTGCAGGAATATGTAATTAAATATTTTATAAATTTATAACATGATGAAATACACCAAATTATTAAAAATATTATAAATATAATATAAGAGGAATAATTTCAAATTAAAGTCCCAGCCTTAAATTAAAAAAAAAAAAAGTCATAATATAATTAGAAATAAATAAACATATCACAAAAATAGTCATGGCAAAGTTTGAATATTTCTAGGATAAAGTTGTATTGTTTCTAGGAAAAACTTATAAATACTAACTGCATTCAAGTCAGGCTCATTATGAGAATGAAGTCTCACTGTTGTTCTCATATTAGAGAAAGCGGCCATATATGAAGGTGAGGCTGGGAAATACCACATCCAGTACCCGACCATCAGCACTGGCACCCCCTAGTGATGTGTTCTTTCCCTGCTGCTCTTCTCCCTCTACACCAACGACCGTACTTCAGGGGACCCATCTGTCAGACTCCTGAAGTTTGCAGATGACACCACAGTCATTGGCTTCATCTGAGACAAGGACGAGTCTGCATATAGACAGGAGGTGGATCAATTGGTGCTGTCAGAACCATCTGGTGCTCAACCCACTCCAGACTGTGGAGATAGCAGTTGACTACAGAAGGAGCCCGCCCTCCTGCAATCTCTTGAAGTGGACAGTCCACATATACTTCATCCTCAAAAAAAGCCGAGCATAGTTTGAACTTCCTGTTCCAACAAAGGAAGTTCAACCTGCCTCAGGATCTGTTGATCCACTTCTACACCGCCTCTTCTATACCAACTCACACTGTCCATCATGTCTAATAACAGGACCTCTTTTATTCTTTGACTCTGTTTTACAAAGTCTGTCAGAGCACTTTGGATTCTGCTAGGAAAGAGATAGCTGATTGTGCTACAGACCCTCTACATCCTACTGGACCAAGCCTAACTCTCCACTCTCACTGTGTAGCCTCTGCTGCCATACATCTGCATATCCAATCTCATATGCCTCCTTCACTGAATCCTCCTCATGAAACTTTTTTTTTTTTTTTTTTAATAAACGGTACTGACTGGTCAGCCACAATGTCAGACCTCAGGGTGGTGCAGACTATCTCCTTCAGCTCCCAATCATCAGCACCCCTAAGATGGGTTGAGTCATGAAATTATGTTTGTGTAGTCACAGTATGTATACAGCAGGAGTTGAACCTGCATGTTCCAAGAGTTACAACATTTGTTATCAGGATGTATTTCTATACTACTGTTTGGAAACCTCTTCTCTGTTTGACCCCCTTCAATGCATTTATGTTAGAGTTTACAGTCTGAATGTGAAATAGAAATAGTTGAAAAAAGAAATAGTTGATCTCCCCCTGTGATGACTAATCAAACATCTATGGAGGAGTTTAGGAAAAGAGATTATGAAAAAAATGACTGGAGAAAGGAATGTATACATATGTATATATATATATATATATATATATATATATATATATATGTATACACACAATTCTTTTTTCAAATACCCATGTAATAGGATAGAAAAGAAAAGACCACTGAGGATATTTCTTTCTCTTTTAGCTTCTGCTAAATGTCTCATATTTTGCTTTGAGTATAAATGGAAGAGCTGATTTTTTCTTCTTCTCGACATTGAGTTTAATAATAATAATAATAACAATAATAATTTTAAGTCCTTCACTTTCCCCCCATCCTCCTTCTTGAGTCTGCATTATTATAGTTTGTGCGTTTTATTTGACTCTGCTTTATGATGTATTCAGTAGGTCTTTTATTTGAACAAGTAGAAGTAGAGGTAGTATCACTAGAAGATTATGAACAGTAGTTTTGTTGGTCTGGGTTTTAACAGCTAATATCACAGAGCAGCTCCACAGTGGTGAGATTTATCAGTCGGCTCTCAGCTCTGGTCGTATTTCAGCTGTACTTAGCGCTGGCAGCTTAGCTGGTCTGGCTCTCAAAACTCTGACCCTTATGTACCCTGTGAGATCTAACTTAGCAAACATTGGCCCACTTCAACATCTAATTAGTCCGCTGTGTTTACTGAGGAGGTCAGAAGCTTTACACACTGTCCAAGTTCAAACCCAACGGTGGTCTGCTGCACAATGAGCAGATCTGCATCATCAGCTCCTTTCAGATGGACCTGCGAGCTGGCAGGAAGTGCCATCGCAATCATCTGTGTTTCCTAATGAGCTGGCAGGTCACTTTTATCAACTTAAGAGTCAACACATGCAGTACCCCAATTTACCTCACCAGCTCTTGTAATGTTCACCTATATCAGTCTCCCCATGTTAGAGTGAAGATAAAACCCCACCATGCAGGAGTGCAAAGGTGCACAATCAGAAAATGCACACCATGGATATGTTGTATGAAGCTTCCAGCTGATTGCAACTCATGTCAGCACACTTGACTTCTATATTTTTTGGGAAGCATCAACCAGAGGCACTAAACAGAGCAAGGTTTTGCTCCAAAACTCCTCAGCTGGGGCTCTTCTTGGGGCAGTTTGATGACCTGGAGGAAGCCGTGCTTCCTTTCTGACTCCTCAATGGATGGAGGTTACCAACTAAAGTAATCTTTAAAAGGGGAACAAACATCTTTGTTGAATAAAACCAATAAATATATAAAAAAAAGGAGTAACAAATGTACTAATATCTGGTATGGCCACATAACCTACTTGTGGAGGTTTGCAGCATACACTTGCATAATGGTTTGTTAAACTTACAAACATATGTGTTCACCAACAGGGAAAGAAAACACAAGGAGGAAAAGTGACAGTAGGACTTTAGTAAATGATGAGATAGTCATTATGACAAATATTTACAGCAAAACAGGTGCCTTAATCACCCACTCCAGTAAACGACACCAAACAATAGTCAGCAAGAGAACCAGCTTTTTGGCAGGGAAGATTTGGCAAGTTTTTCATGGGCACAGCACACATACTCAGCTGCTGCTCATCCTGCAAATGCATATTTCTCACAAATGTGGCACAATCTAAATGAACAGGCTTTCAAACAGTATAAGGTTTTAGGCTATTACCCTATTACTCTATTTATAAGAGTAAAATTCCACTATTATTTTATTCTGTAATAGCAGTTACTGAGACAGAGAACCTTATTTCATTCTTCATGGTTTCTGTTCATAGTGTAAATGATAATTAAGTGAGTCTGAGTCATTATAACAGTCGTAGTATTAGCTACTCAGAGCATAGACTGACTTTCTCTCTGTGTAAATAAATAAGACTGTTTCTGGGATCCAGGAGTTGGATGGAGTCAAGACAGGACTCAGGGCCAGTGTGTCCTCTTTGCCTGGGGACCCACAGAGTCAAAGATTACACCTGCCAGTGTGGAAGTGTCAGCTGTGACTGATAGTATTACAAAAAAAAAATTGATGATGCCAAACTTTTTCCTTTTTCTTTTCTTTTTTTCAATTTTTTTTAATTTTCAACAAATGGACAAATGGACTTATGCGAGCAGTCCATGGCTGGATATCTATCCAAAAACAGACAGCTGCAGCCTCAGCCATTGTTTTTGAATGAGAGGGCTTATTAGCCAGCAGGGCAGGAAAAAAAAAATACTTTGCTAACTGCTCCTGGAGTTGTAAGCTGAAGATGAATCTAAAGCCAAGAATAGGGAGTAAGGGAAACTGTGGCAGGGGAAAACCCCTGCCAGGGTCACCCCGTGTCGCTGTCTAAGGTGAGCTGTAAGGTCAGTCATACTGCCTTTGTAGAGCATCATGGCACATGTTTTAACCTGTATCTGACGTGACTTCTCAGTCTTCAGTCTTTGAGTCATGGAGGTGGCTATTCTCACTCAGCTTCCGCCATGTTTGTTTGGCACAACTCTTGAACTATTCTCCAATACAACAAAACACATTCGCACAACGTGCATGAGACAGTGTACATGGATTGTGATTTCATTTACTGAAGTCATAGTAAATGAGCATGTGCAGTGCTAGAGTCTTGAGTCCATGACAAATATCCTCAAGGCAACAACAGTGTGGGTATCGTATTGTATCATATCATATCATATCATAATCGTATCGTAATCATATCTGCTGTACAGGGATGTCACCAAAGGAATTAGAAAGTCACATGAAAGATCAAGTCACACATGACTTTAAAATAAATCAATATGATTTAGAGCTAATGAATAGCTATGCAGTGATAAAAACAGAAGGGCGAGAAAAACATTAGCTGTTATTTTATACCGTGCAGTGATACAAACTGATTAAACTTCAGATCGGTCTATGAGAATATGTCAAGAATGTACCAAAGTTCATAAAAGCACCAATCAATGGGTTTGAAATCAGGATAAACTTCAACATATCTGTATGTTGTTATCTTCATTTCCTTCAAAGATTGACTCATTAAACAGTGTTATATCCATGTGTGTTTCTGTACAGATCATATGATCTTCATTCGGTCTTCTTCATGACAACAGGAGGGGCAGACAGGTGAGGGGCAGGGTGACGAGCATATTGTTGATGAGCCTGTTGTCGAAAATGTCAAGTAATGAAAGACTTTACCTTGGAGGCATTGCAGAGACAGCAATCTCTGAGGTGATAGAGGGATCTGTTCAATTAGTCCAACCAGGACATTATGATCTCACAGTGAAGCTGACCTTTGACCTCTAAGATATTAATGTTGATGCATATATTTTCAAAGACCTTTGTGGGAAATCATGTCTTAATTACTCTGAATTCTCAGGTCATGGCAAAAGGATATACATGAGAGATCACATTGACCTTGACCTTTGACCTCTGAGTCTAATCAGCAGGTGGATGTGCTGGATACATATTTATTTAGAAAGCCTATTTTCTGATTTCTAAGAGAAAATGTAGCTGTTGACTGTGCATGTTAGATTAATGTGTCACTGGCTAACAGATATGCAGTGGATACAGTCAGGTTCTCTATTCCTCATTATGTGTTTTCATTATATGTGATGTAAGTTTTAAAAGTATAAAAAATATCAAACCTCTTAGTAATGCTACAAGAAAAAAAATGATTATGGTTCATCAGCTGCTGCAGTGTATTGTTTTTATTCCAGGTATCCATCTGTGGGTCTTGTCTGGTGGAGTTCTAGACTAACACTTGTTCCGCAGTTATTTCTGGTTGTGCCTGTATCTTCTTACATGTTTTGAGTGTTCTATCTTGTAGTCCTATTTCCCATTGTGTCAAGTCTATTTTTTCCTTCCTCATCTTGACATGCCTGTCTTCTGATTCATGTGGTATCATGTTTCTGTCCTTGCCTGCTGGTCCATAATGTCTTTCCCTTCACCCTCTTCTCCTTGGTTCTTTGGTGATTCCCTGTGTTGGACTTTTGTGTGTCTTGAGTTGGAGTTTTTTGAGTTTGGACTTTTTGGGGGGCAGATTTGCATCTTTGGGTCCTCATCTTTAGTTTAGTATTTGACCGTAAGACATACTTGAGGAGTTCTGTAAAGGCTTGATAAAAATGAAAAAGTTACAGAACATAAACAATAATAAGTGCAGAAGGAGGAGCAGAGATGGAGGGTGGTCAAGGTCAAAAGGCTCTCTCTCCTTGAGCGAGAGGACTGGTTCTCAACAAAGTGTCTGAAAGCTGATAATTATTTAAAAGCACTTTTCAAGACTCAGAGTTTTCAGCCATAACTATTGAGTGCTCTGTTTGGATGCTCTAAATAAAGAAAGCTTCATTATCCTCCCTCTGAAATGCACCGGGAAGTATCGATGGAAGCCCTGTTGTGCTGGCAAGTGAGCAATGCTGTCTCCTGGCGGGGTATAAATACAGTATTGATTAGCCATTCTGCACAGCTCTCACTGTCATATTTCTACCCTGCTCACCATGAAGAATTAGTGGACAGTAATCACTGAGCATCCTGCAGGCAGCTCTGTCCTCCATTAGAGATGGACCAGTGTGGGAGCCAATAAATCATCCCCACACTCTCTGACCAGATCCACCTGTCACCATGAAGGATTCAGCAAGTAGAGCGTGGAAGTATTGCCTTTGTTATTTGTTGCTCTGAAAATCAGGTCAGGCAGTCTGCTTTATTTCCCTCCAACTTTCCTCTTTTGATACAGTGACGCTTTAATGCACCGTGGCTTAGCCAGATCTCTCCATTTCCAAGCTATCCATTACTCAGACATAGATCCAATATCCACAGTGTTTGATACTTTATCACAAGTAAATGGAAGCGGACAGTTTGTTGGGATTTCCAAAGAGGACTACAACTTGCAGTGCAAACTATAAAACTTGTAAATCAGGTCAATGTCACGGCTAAGAAACCAACAGGGAGATAAGACTGCAGTCTGCTCAGACCAGCAGGGGGATTTTAGATTCCACATGAATAAGTGAAACAGCAGAGGAGCTTTGAACCTGTCTGTCCGCTACATCTAAGAGCAGGAACTAAAACTTTTAGCTTCACTAAACCTGGGGCTGTTATACTGTGCAGTTTGACATTTGGCAATGACATTCTGATTAATTTGATCAAAACACACATAGCTTTACTCTGAAATATGCCCTATTTAATGTGCCCAGTGTGTTCTAGCTGCTTCCAAACTCAACTTGAATTATTTAAAGCCTGGTTTTCCACAGCAGGTTTTTCAAGAGATCTGCAATTTTTTACCTGTTCAATATACATGTTCATTTTTTTTTCTACCTGGACAACATCTCTGCTTTCATACTATGCAATTATCCTTGTGTGTAACAACATACATTTTCTTATACTATTTTCCAACTGTGTAACACATTTGCTGCCATGAGATATTTTTTTTTTTTTTTGCTCATGATTTCCTTTTTTTTCTCCTGGATGCATGTTGAAACTGAGCAACTGAAGGTCAAGCATTTTTGTTAAAAAGGATGAAGTGGCCATAAAGGTTTCTTATGTTGTTTGCTCCTCATAGATGCCGCTGTAGTGTTAGTTTAGCACAGGCTAAGGATGCTGTCAGGAATAATGTACATAAACAATGACAGGCTTGAACCCTCAAACTAGTAATAACCATAGCATGTGACTGAACGCAGAGCAACTTTTGACATGTTGTTAACAGTAATGAGACAAACAGATAAATATGAACCACAAAAAAAGTGAAATAGTTTTTACTCTCTGAGTTATCACTGTAAGGCAGATGAGGTGTGCAGAGTTGAAAGTATCTGCAAAGGTGGAGTTTGAAACAATCACAAAAACACTAAATGCTGACTGCTTACTGCTACTCACTCTCTTACTTTCACTCACTCAAACTAGTCTACTTCATCAACATCTGTGCGCGTCTGTACTGTCATGTTGAAACTCTACAAAGACTTGATGTGAATGCAAAAGTAATGTAAGAGATCTGGTCCCTTTGGGTGAGCTAATAAACAGAACCTTCCTACTTTATTTTGTTCTGTAACTTATAATCTACTTGAGGTTGCCGATATTAAAATAAAAAAAAAAAAAAAAGCTTTTGTAAAAAAAAGTTACAATTATTTAAGACTCATCACAGAAAATAAAAATCCTAAATGTAGGACAGCAGATGTGTCAAAATAACCATGTTACAAACAATCCCATTATGGGGCAGTCTTTTCTGGCGCAGGGAAAACAAACCTTTAAATGTCATTAGAAATGAATGATAACATTAAGGTGAATCAACTGCACCCATTAGTAAAGTTTATGAAGTAATGTGTCACTTCACCCCTGTCTTGCAAACACTATAATCCCCAATATTACTAATCTTCTAGTTTTCCATACTTATTACAATCCTAAATGACTGTATATTTCCTTTCAGCTGTGGTAATTGTGAAGCAGCCTCTCCTCTCATCTTCTCTCTGATTTTCAGCATTGTACAGACAGTAGTCTTCATGTCGCCATGTAGGCTGATGTCCTGGTCAGGCTGGAAATGAGTGGAGCAGCTCTGACACATCACTCAGTTTGAATCGTATCCTGCTGAAACAGGATCATACATCTCCTAGATCAGGACTAGAAGCTGTTTGATTGGATCCAGCTCCTTCTTTATCACCATTAAAATCTCAAAAAATTTGTGAATGTTTGATGATAAAGATTCTGTCTTTGACCTGCTGGTAAATCTGTCACTGCCCTACTTATGTGCACTGTTAAAATCTTCTGAAGACAGGAAGAAAACTCAGGGTCAGACTGCAGTCCGGTCATGTGGGAAATCCTGCAGTGTGGGAGTCTGGGCGCATCACTGGAGCTAAGGTGATGTTACTACGCTATAATCAAGCACAGCGAGAGGGTGGAAAGAATAATGTCAAAAAAAAAATCAACTTTATTTATTAATTTTTTTCTCTCTCTGAACTAGAGAGTCAGTCAAGGAGAGAGATACCACAGACAACAGCTGCACATAGCAGCTACATTCACCGGCCACTTTATAAGGTACACCTCTTCAATTTCTTCTTAAAACAAATAGCTTATCAGCCCAGCACAGCATCTTAATGTATTTAGGCATGTAGACATGGCCAAGACAACTTGCTGAAAATTCATACCAAGCATCAAAACGAGGAAGAAAGGGGATTTAAGAGATTTTGAACAGGGCATGGTTGGTGGTGCCACATGGACTGGTCTCGAGTATCTCAGAAACGGCTAATCCACTGGGATTTTAGCCCACAACCATATCTATGGTTTACTGAAAAGGCTTCGAATATATCATAGGTTGTATGGATAAAAATGTTTTGTTGAGAGGATGGAGGAGAATGTATTCCAGTGGCCTCCACGGTCCCAGATTTTTAGTTCAGTGGATGTGGTGTAACAGGAGACTTACATCATGTACTGTATGTGTAGTCAAAAAACTGCAGCACCTGAGTGATGCTATCACATTAAAATCTCTGAGAAGGGTTTCCAACACTGAGTTGAAAGTAAACCTCAAAGAATGAAGACAGAAAAACAAAACTACAACTGTGAATAGAACTTTCTTTTTTTTTCTTTGATTAATAAGGTATATCAAAGGTACATTTAAGCTGAGTTGAACTGACTTTTGGATTTCTTTTAGTCATCTCTAAATACCAAACTCTACGCAACACAAGACAAATATTTTAGCAAAAGAAAAACGTGTAATACTATTTGAAAGTGCCAACAATCATCCCAAGTATCAGCCACATGACTGATGATTTGTTCAATAAATCTGTTATCTAAATATTATGTCCAGTATTTCAGATCCTCTGGTGTACAGGCAGTATCATGGACAGGTGTAATTCTTATTGCTCGTGCAATCAAATCATTGTTGGTGGTGCTAAAATGATGGCACTCTCCTAGGTGCTGAAAGACTTTGACAGCAAGTCATTCAGAGAGCGAGACAGATAAACAGACCATAAACAGCTGATCCTGCCATCTCCTCTTCAGCTGTTCTTATTTTTTTTTTCTTTAATGTGAATAACCCCGTGTGCAGCAGGCACTGTGCAATTTTGATGCTTTCTGTGACTGTTTTGCCACCCTCTGATTCACAGGAACAACAACGGCTCTGTGTTTTCAGGACCTCAATATTTGCAAATGAAGCACTTCCCTTGGTGCAGGATAGGCAGCTTTATCCTTTGCAGTGTAATAAAGGGAGCTGATGGGAGAGATTTTTGAGCTGTAAAAAAAATGACATTGAGGAATTTTCCTCCTCATTTTAAACTGGATAAACCACAGCTGAAAACTCTGAGCAGGACCCAAAAACAGTTTAAGATTGACACTAGTGTGCCGCATGACAGCAGGCCTCAATAAACACGTTGTTTTTCACCCATCCTTCATGGCACCAACTCACAACGTCTATGAGAGAGGGATAGGTCTCTGGCTCCTAAACGCATTACTTCAACAGAGGCAGACTCTGACAAGCACGACTGAAATAATTACCTTTTGTATTTTAAACCTTACCCTTTTCAATAAGAAATGTCCATCTATGTCAAGAGAAGACAGCTGCTGGTGAAAAGAGTCCTTCTGTTCTATCAATATGTATTCTTATCCTCTAATATTGGTACACTGTTAAAAGTCCAAGATTATTAATAGTTCACAGGGAAATTTAATAATCTATGAAAGGTGTCAGCCTGAACCGAGGAAATATGTACCGCCTTTGCCAGAACAGAGGGCTTAAAGATTGTGCTTTTGTTTCCATTGCCCCCTTATGTCATGCTACTTGTCTTCATGGGGGCAGTTGGGAGATACAATAACTTAGTGCAGGTATATGATTTATAGTTCATCTAGAGGCGGGATTATTGTCTTGGTCACAGACAATCTGTTTTTAAGCCCTGGTGTCAGAGAACTGAGTCTGAGGCTCATTTGCATATATAGGGGCATATTTTGCAGATTGATAATTGCTCTTTTGAAGGTGTTTGAACCACAGAGACTATTTGCTCAGCAATACAGTTAGTGGTACATTACATCTTTTTAACTACTTTTTACAGGTTAAATAGGTACAAAAGCCCAACAATCCTTTCGAGAATCAGGCCCTGAGTGCAAAAAAAACACCACAAGGAGAAACAGAGAGAAGGAAACTCACTTTGCAACCACAACAACCTGGCCATGTAACAAAGGAAATGGTCGAATATATGGATTGAGGCTGATGAGAAAAGTGGAAACAGGTAAGTGGAAGGCTGGGGCAGTATGAGGGAAGAAAGGGAAGTCCAAGGTAGCCTCTGTGGAATGAGTGGGAAATTGAAAAAAAAAACAAAAAAAACACTTGGGTTAGGAGATGAGGAACAAGAGGACAGATTGTGACAGGGTGCCAGCATTGCTCCTTCCAAAAGAGCTTTCTGTAACCACTGTTTGGCTCAAAAACTGTCTGATTGGCTTTTTCTTGATCTTTTACTTCTTGTCATCAAAATTGTTCATCAATAAGAGCAAATCAAGTGGCCAATGAAGTGTAATTATCAGCAAAGAAAGGGATGGCCAAAGCTTTAATATAAGATCAAAGATGTAATGAATCAGACTCATTCTTTTACCAAACATACATAAAAAAGAAGCATTTACCACCAGCAAGTTCCTCCCTGCTTGTCTTGTATGAAGGACATTTGTGAAACTCTGAAAGGAACTTAAAAGGATATAGTCTGTGAGATTGTGTCTTTCTATAAAGGAAAGAAAGAGCTGCCCACACATGGATGATCCATCCACAACATCAAATAGCTCAAAGGACCATGGAAGACAAGGTTCAACCTGCACTAAGTGAATCTCTTTCCCTCCATTATGGTTCTCTACATTATCAGCTCAAACCATGCATTACAGCTGCTTTTGTTAGAGTAATTTTCATGCATGAGGATCATGTGGGTGTAAGGTTTCAACTTTGAATTCCTGCAAACTTTTCAAATGCATTGAACACTTACATCTACTGATTCCTTAATAACAAGAAAATAAGCCAATCCCTGAATTAGTACATGTACTGTGTACGTATTTCCTGATTAACATAAGTACCAAGTTATAAACCAAGAGTGAGCTGCAGGAGCTAAATGGAATTACACTCAAATGTATAGTTTAAACTTTGGTCAGTGTGTGATCCAAGAAATTAGCCATCAGCACAAACTCTGTTCCAAGTTCTGGCACCAAAACTTAGCTGTGTACCCCTGAGGAGCTGTTGTGCCAAAATGTTGGGCTGGCACTACCAGACTCATCAGTCAGCTTATATTCATATTGGCATGTGGAAGCTGCTGTCATTTTTAAGTATATACCCTCAAATGGTTTAAATCCAATAAATCCATACATGCCCATACTGAAAAAAGTGGTGTCAGGCTAAAGGAAACACTTGGTAGAACATCTCCCAACACATTGGATTAATTAACAACAGGTCTGTTGTTTTAAAGACTTTCAGAGAGGCTGAGCCTTTCATCGAAAAGACGGAAGGAGGTCTCTATGAGAGAACCAATACTAATGTTCTAATGCATAAAGCTGCAAAGACAGGGTGGATTTCATCATCTACAGATTCTTGAAGACTCCAAAAAAGGGGCAACTGGACTCTGTAGAGTTGAGAGTGGACTGTTGAGAGTAGAGTTTCTCAACTCTACACAGTCCAGTTGCCTGTTTTTGGAGTCTTCAAGATAACCATGATCTAAATGAATGAGAATCTACATGGACATCATCTACAGAACATAATATCATGAAAAGATTCAGAGAATCTAATCCGATCTTCAGGCCCTCAGGCAGCACTGCATTCAAAACGGACAAGACTCTAGAGTGGAAATCACTGCATAAGCTCAAAATCATTTCCAAAGACTATTGTCTGTGAACACAGTTCATTACTGCATCCACCAATGAGGTTCAAACTGAACCATGCAGAGAGGAAATAGGATTCAGAAGCAATGGTGACCTCTTTGAATCTAATCCCATTTCAAATAGAGTGACATTTACATACTTTTCTGAAGCATTGTTGCTGACATCTTTGTTTAATATAAAACAATTATTTCATTTCTTTATCTAAGGATATAAATAATTATAAAAGATCATATATGGTTTGATCAACATTTAACACAGTGACCCTATATTTTTGAATTATGGATTTTAATATCTTGCTGTGTTATGAGCAAATATCATGACTAATAAAAGGTTGAGATGTCTGGTGTGATATCATTTTGACCCTCACCGGACACTGTTGTTCACTATTCTAAGGTGTTGCCTGTCTTTTTTTTTCTTTTTTTTTTGTAAACTGTGTCGGCACACGTAAATATTTTGTGTGCAGATGCAGACCAGCTGAACAAAAAAGGAAAGGTCATGTTCACTCCAGTGTGCACAGATAATTAACATAAACCACTGAAGATTCTCTGCAAACAAAAAAGACATAATTAGATGTTTTTGTGTGGTGCCCGCTCCTGAGCACTGCAAGCTCTTATTCATAACCTTTTTTTTTTCCTGAGAAAATGTAAATTTGTTCGCGTTTGGATCATGCATTGTGCAGAAAGCAGAAAAAACTCATCCTGCTGAAATCACACATCCTCAGCTCAGCACAGTGTGGAGCTCAGTGCTGCCTGTAAGCTGCAGGTTTGTTGGCATTTCTTTATGGCCGCCTGACTGGGAATACAGGCGTTGGTAGGAGATAAGTCACAGTCTGCACGGAGGGTGATACTAAACACTCTCCTTTTGTAGTACCTTTGACTCCTGAGGTCATTTCAATGGAGTGGTCAGCATCCTTTATCCTGTACCTTTATCACTAAAAGCTGAACCATTATACACTCTTCGTATGTAAGGTTGGCTGGTACAGGTTGCAGGTCTGAGCTTTTCTTTGTAGAGTATTAATTGAACTTATGTTCTTCCAAATAAGTTAATCAATGGATTAAGTTTTAATTTATTATTGGGTGAAACCTAGCAGCAACCACATCAATTAACAGAAAGCACATAATATCTCTGGATGTTTGTAAAGCCCAAGCACCAAAGTGACCTCTTCAAATCATTTCTTATTGTCGATGAGTGACAGGTGCCATGGCCCACCTCCTCGTGTCTTCTCCCCTGTCTGTCCGTGTCGTTTTCTAAGGGGCTTGGCCTCACATATCAGGCCTCTGGCTGACTGGTCACACACCTGTGAGTCATCCCATCAGCAGCAGTATAAAGACCCCTTTCACAGATTATTCCTTCTACAAGGAATAATCCAGCTGCTCTGTGTTTATATGTCAGGACATAATTCCCTCACCTGTTTTTCCTTGAGTTCACATCAGCCAGACTCAGCCCTCCAGCCTTTTTGTCAATCTACATCCACACAACTCTGCAGCCCATGAACAGGAAGCCAACACTGCCAGAACTTTCCTCATCTTCAGTCTTAGTCAAAACCAGCCGGACTTTATTGAACATCCTCACACTATCTTCCAGTTGTTCACTCGACTTCTGGGTCCTCTAATATTACAAACCCTGACATCTTTGCAGCATCAGACACCTCTCTGAAGTGTTGTATTGTGCTGTGACTTGGTGTCTCAAGTGCAATGCCGCTTTTGCAGCTTCATTAACTATTATAGGAATAATGTGTGTTTGTTCATCCACCTCTCTGCTGTGACTAATAGTATGTTTAAAAGTTAAAAAAAATGCAGTGATGGGTTGTTACACTATAAAAACCTGTCATGACATGCAACAGTAGGTCATTCAGAAGGGTTATCCTTGAAGAGGGTAAAATATTGTTGGTCTGCAGCTCATTTGTGTGTGCCTTTTCATTTATAAGGTGCTTTGCATTGACAATCTTTGAATGTTTATGTAGAGGGCAGAAAATGAGACAGCTCCATGCATTTTTTGGAAGGAACATCTGAAGCTTTGTAATGGTAACCTGTAAAGCTCAAGTTGTGATACAGATATCAGCCTGTGCAAATATCCTTTCACTGTGCACAAATTAGACTGAGGAGTGATAAGCACAGAGAGTGATTTGAACAATTTCTCAGCCTGCCCTGTGTTCACAGGGCATGTGAGAAAGCACATGGTTAATTTATTATCCTCCAGGGTCACTGGTTGTTTAAGTGCAGCTACCCACATCTCACTTTTCAAGCAGGAACATCTTTCCTTAACAAGTCAATAACCTCTCAGGTAGAAGTGGGTGAGACTCTCAGGACTCACCAAAGAAGACTCGCCCTCCTGCTGCTTTACCTTTGAGGCCTGGAGGTCAGTACTCCCCCCACAGGTTCATAAAGCTGCAGCAAGCAAAAAACTTGCCAAATTACAAGCCTCTACCCTGACTGTGAGAGGAGTACCAGGGACAGTCTACTATGAACATTAGCTGCTGTAAACCCTGCTTAGCAAATATAAAAAGAAGAAAATAAAGCAACCTTAACCATTACAAAAAAAAAAAAAAAAAAAAAAACATATGTCACATTTTTCTCTTGTTCTCTGACAAGCGTTCCAGTAAACCACCAATCAGGATAAGCATCTGAAAGGGGAGCTAGAAATAGATTAATGGAGCTTTTAAGTCCCCTAATTACAGCTTTTAAGATAATGAAGGTCACTGCTTGTTGTGTCGGAAACAGAGCATTTTATGTGAGAGGAGAGGAGTTAATTTAACTTGAGGAAATGCATGAAAGTCCTCCACTTAAGCCTTGTCCAAATAGCTTCACACCCCTGAACTCAAAGCTGCACCTAGAGAGCTGATGAAGTGTGAAACACTCCTCCTCCTGTTATTAGCCATCCAGCCCCCAGCATGACTCCTTTTCAAAGGGTTGGTTCACATAATTTTGATACATGTACATTATATCCACACTGTGAAAAATGAATTAATTAGAGAGCTGTGTCTTTTTTTCTTTGCTACAGGAACTGTTCTCTGTCCAAACACTGCCTCAGACTGGTGTCATACTGAGCATGAGGCAGTGTAATATATATGTATAAATACATATATATTATATATATATATATTTCTTTATTTAAGTTTTAAGAAGTCAAAGAAAGACAGCAACTCAGAAGTACACTATCAGATGTCATATCACTCTCAGTCATTGACCGACAATCTCGGTCAATGAGTCTTACCTTTAGCTCTGTTTATGGTGTTTGTGCCTTTAGGGAGTGTTTCATGCAACTATTGGACAAATATTAAGACGTCAAGTTTCTTAAATTAAAAAAAAGCCACCTTGGAGCATTAGTGCTCTGACTTTTCTGGCTGGTAAAATCCCAGATTTACGAAATTGATATGTCAGTACTAATAAACTCACCTGTGTAAGTGCCAATATCAAATGCAGTTTTAAGGCCAGTTTAACTGAGACTAAAAAAGGTTACATTTGTTTTTTAGTGATATTTGTTTCCAGCTTTTGTTTCTGTGACAATAATGAGAGAAATTATTTTATTTTATTAGGAATAACCCCTTGAGATGTATCATCTCATTTTCGAGGGGATCCGAATACAGGTATACAAATTCTCTTTTTTGTACACTTAGACAAACTTTAACAAAACAATTGAACAAGACAAGATAAGACAAACAAAACAAAAGAAAACAGAAAAGACAACAAACAAAGCAAAACAATACAGAGAAGACAAACAGAGCAAAAACAGTACAAAGCACATAGTACAGAGCACATGATGGATCATTGTCAGTATTTATGGTATAGTACTGGATTGGTCAAAGCATGAACAGGTAATCTCCAGATGAGAGGACAGTCTGAAAGATGGTATTGACCGGATATGAACAGGTAAGTTGTTCCAGTCAGAGGGTGCTTTAAACATGAAGGATTTTTTGCCAGCACACCCCTTTCTTGTACAGCTAAATCTGATTTGTTGCCCTGTATGACTACACATTGTTTTCTGTCATGAAGATATGAGCTGAACCAGAGTAGTGCATTGCGAGACAGGCCAACAGAGTAGAGTTTATCTAGGAGGTAGTGGTCAACCAGGTCAAATGCTTTGCTTAGGTCAATGAAGATTGCTCCTGTAAGGTTGCCATCAGCAGATGAGGAATGAATGTCATTTTTGAGTTTTAACAGAGCCGTTGTTGAATGATTAGAATGAAAACCAGATTGAACAGGTGTCAAAATATTGTACTTGCAGAGGTAGTTAGACAGTTGTTTATAAATTAATTTGTCAAATATTTTGGCTATAGAACAAATTATTGAAATTGGTCTGTAGTTATTAGTGTCCAATTCACTGCCTGATTTGTGTAGTGGAGTTATTTCAAAAGTTGTTAAAGATGAATTAAATAGATCGCAGAGTGGGTACATAAGAACATGTGATGCCATTTTTAGAAATTTATTTTCAATCCCATCTAACCCGGGGCTGCTGCAAACCTTAAGGTCATCAAATGCATTCATAACCTGGATAGGCATCGTTTTCTTGAAAGAGAAGGTACTGTGGCTGGGTGGTGAAATATTAGAGATGACATAGGGATCAGGCATTGTGGGAGCACTGACCGAGGAGAAATGTTGATAAAACGATTGAGCTATTAATAGAGGATCATGTAATATAGTGTTATTAACCTTTAGCTTACTAGTTTTATCAGATGCGTTAGTTAATGTTTTGATTTTTTTCCAAAATGCCTTAGGATCATTTGAATCCTGAGCAAACGAATCTTTGAAATAATTAGATTTAGCATTCCTACACAAATTTATACTCTTGTTTCTCAGCAGTCTGAGAAACAATGGAGTGGAGTTTCCTAGTCAGCAGCAGTTTTTGACTCCCGGTATGAGGCCCATGCCTTATCTCTCTGTCTGAAGGTACTTATTAAATCGGATGTTACCCATGGAAGGTGGTGACCTTTGACCTTGATGGTTTTAAAAGGAACATGTTTGTCAATTATTGTCATAAGTTCTGAGTGTAAAAAGTTCCAAGCATCATGAACATTTGGAATGATCTGATACCTATCCCAATTAATTGAAATCAAGTCTTTCATTGAGAATTCAGAATTCATTGATATTGATTTTTTTATATTGTCTAATTTTCATTATTTTGGGGGGTAGTTTTGGTAGTTTGATTTTCCAAATACAGAATATTATGCAGTGGTCACTAAAGCTGTCTGCCATAATCCCTGATTTGACAAATCTATTGGGATGTGAGACCAGTATCCAATCAAGTAAAGATCGAGATGTCGGTGTCACCCGGGTGGGCTCACTTATCAGCTGAGTAAGGTTCATCTGACCTATAGTGGTTTTAGCAGTGTGTGATGATTTGTCCAACCAGTTTTTATTAAAGTCCCCGAGAATGACAAGTTCGTTTTTATCCCTTATGGAATTTATGGTGTTGATTATACATTTAAAGGATTCTGCAGGAGCTGAGGGAGGTCGATAGATGTTGCCAATAATGATGTATATGTTCTCATGTAGAATAATTTTAACAAAAATACTTTCAAAATGTGCAGGCTCAACTGTAGGCACAATTAGCTCTGAAGCAAGAGTTGATGAAGCATACGTAACAACACCTCCACACCGTGTACCTCTGTCCGCTCTGTATAGAAGATAATTTATTTTAATTTCATTATTGGATATCTTATTATTAAGCCATGTGTCTGAAATTGTGATTACATTGTGTGCTGTTCAACCCACATTCTAAGTAAGTCAGTTTTGTGTTTAAGGCTCCTGATATTCAGATGTATTATTTTGCGTCCTTTCGCACTATCCATAACGGAAAATGATGTTCAAGCTTAGGAGAAAACCTTCACCATTCCAACATACAGCATAGATCAAAAAACATTGTGCTAAGTATCTGTACATGACACAAATGTTGAGACAAGACAATGTAGCAATCAAGACAACCCTGGGTGTGAAACTCACACATTCCTCACAGGAAAGTTTCCTTATCTGGTCCCAGGAAACAGGATATAAATCTTTCCAGACTCGTTTACACTTTCAGGTTACCTAAATGACCCAACCGGAGGTTGACCAAACTTCTGACTCTACAGGATTGGTCAATTAGGAGAACAGAGACAGAGTTTTTATTACCTTTCAAACTGACTCCATCGCTGACCATCTAAATAAACATTAACCTCAACCCAGATCTCCCATTTGAGATTTAGCGTCTTAAAGTGTGTGAACATACAGACCCCAGGAAAAGGGGGGACACTGACCTCCAGACCTCGGTCGTAAAACCCTGCTCGACCATACACTGATAAAGACTACATTCCTTTGGTGAAAGAATACAAATGACTGATCCTGACATCTTATGCATTCAGCAATGTACTAATCTGTCTAATCATGAAATTTGTGTTAAAATGAGATGTTTCCCATTTTTCTATGTGCTTCAGAAGCCGAGTTATCAATTTGATAGAATAAATCCTTTATTCTTTTGTTTCTTTTGACCAACAGCTTTTCAGACTGTTTCATGAACTGTTAAGAGTTAAATTTATTGACTATGGATCATAACTTACTCTATGAACACAGAAATAGTTTAGAAATGTTTGGTTTATATTTTAGTTGTTTATTTAGTAATTTTAACCATTAGGTGGTTATAATATCATTGAATAATCTGAATGTGAGTATTTAGAATCCATTATTAATCATGACGAAGTTCATTCACATGTGTTTACTCTTTTGTTGTTCACAGTTTCCATGTGTTACTATCTGTTCCATTTCAGAGTAATTTAGCATGTTCAATGTGATACTTAAGACATAATGAGAATGTTTGATGTGATCCTACACTTCATTCATATGTGTTTAGTATCAAATTATTTATCATGAAACCAAACATTCAATGATATTAATCATAGTGAGTGAGTATCAGATCTGACCCTTTTACCAGCCAAAAGTATAAGTTAGATCAAATAATCAGAGATCCGAGTTCATCTCTGCTTGGAGACCACACGACCCCTCCTCTGTCTCCTCACACACACAGGCCGGAGACACTCCCAGTGTGAGAAGATAAAACCAGTGAAGTGGGGTTGCTCACTCTCTTGTCCAGCACTGCCTTCCTCTCTTGTTCCCTCTCTTCTGCCCACACCCTTCTGTGGTGCGTTTCTTTGTTTTCTCTTAGAACTTTTTCTTAGTCTTCTAAGTTTTACGCCACGTGTTGATTCACGTTGATTTTTCTTTAACATCGTCTTAGTTCAAGTTTTGAAACTTCAACTTTTTGTGCACATAGCAATTCAAGATTAAGCCTTTGATTGATTTTTCTTTAAATTCGCGAAGCCATTTTTGAAAGTTTTCTCTGCTCGAGTCTCGTTTTCTGAGTTATCTGCGTGATTTTCAAAGTCACCTCTGAACGCAACCCAGCAGGCCCAGGTCATCCTCTGTGCCAGAGTTTTTGAGTGAGACCAAAGAAGTACCCAAACGAGCATCCACAGGATCCACAGGCGCTGGCTTTGCTTCGGGCCCGAGTGCTGCAACTCCTGGCTCATCCTTTGGCTGACTTCAGTCGTCTTCTGAGCTGAACCGCTCGAACCGCCAGTAGCCCCGGACCTTCGGAACCTGCTCCATCTTCTCCAAGGACCAGTCTCACTTAAGTATGCAAACCTCCAGAGCTCTAAAGAGGGCTGGTGCTGTCTCCTGCGTTCATAGCTCAGATATCCTCTTATTCTGGTAATCTTAGATTCCTCCAAATCCACATCCGAGTTTATCTCGACACCAAAGTTAGTGTAGGTTAATATGTTAGCGCATATTCACTCACTATCATTAACTTTAGTGCTCCTAGCCTGACTCAGAATCTTTATTTATTCACTTATTATTATTTATCTTCATTATCTTATCATCATTTATTGCATGTGTGTTGTACCATCATTTATCCTGTAATAAACAGATCATTATTTTTCTAAGTTCCTGTCTGTTAGTGTTCTTCCAAAAGTGGAGTCCCTGAAATTAGAATTTCGACTTAAGATATGAGACTGATTAATTAAAACTGACTTGATGTTTGATTTCTGAATTAAACTTTTGTTTTCTTTATTTTCCCACCATTAAGGGTGGGTGGTGCCCCTTTCAACGAGTGCATAAATGTCATAATTTGAGATTATTAATCTCAGACATTTATTATAAATTCCAATCGCTACAGTAGTATTTTGGTGTGGCCTTGTGAGGCTCATTTCAAATCGCTACAACAAGCAAGCAATGTACACAAAAGAAACATAAAAAAAAAAAAAGATAACATAAAACAAGAAAACAAAAAAGAACCCAAGGCCATCACATTTATCCCTAAACCCAAAGGCCCAAGGAGTTAGGAGAAAACCCAGACTTGGCCCAATTTCCCTAGCCAAAAAAAAATGAAAATAAGGGAGCGGGTGGGTGAGTGAGAGAGTGAGTGAGAGATAGAGAGAGAGAGAAAGACTGAGAGAGAGAGAGAGAGAGAGAGAGAGCGAGAGGGACTAAATTACACTCATCTGATGTATAATATATTGCTTTACTTAGATCCATACATATACATACTCACATACTAGATATACTCATATACATGCACACCCATGAACATACACACATACAGACAGACCTACAAACATGCATATATACACACATTCTTACAAAGCTGAAAGGAAGGAGGGTATTTTAAGTAAATAAGACTTGCTTGACCTGTTTGCAGACATATTGCAGGACGCGCATCACAGAGCTCATTCACTAGTAATGATGGCAGTGCAAGCACTGCTGACGTCATCATCGTGCAACCATTTTACTTCAGAATCACACATACCCACACAACAACACGCATGCATGCACGCACACATACACACACACACACACACTCACACAAAGTACTGAAAGAAAAATGGGAGGGAAATGTTTATGAATGTATGAAAGTACAAAATAATAAAAAACATATAAATATGTATATAGATGTATGAAAGTCCAAAAGTAAAAGAAAAAATACAGAAGTGCAAAAGTGAGAAGACATAAAAAAAAACCCACAAAAAAATCATGACTTGATAAACTTATCATCATCCATGTGTTGTGTCACCCGACTCTGGTGTCAACGACAACACGCTTCAGTCCAGGTTTTCATGGCAATGACGACGCTTTGATGACATCATCATCCTGAGCCGATGTTTACAGAGGCTGTGAAAGCATGCTGTCCTGATGCCTCAGTGTTTACAGCAGCTGAGGAAACTCGATGGGTGCTCAGTAGATCCTCTGGTGCATCCTGAAATACGTTGTCGTCACCACCACTCAGCCAGTACGTGATCCGTGAATTTCGGTACAGATTGCCATCGATGTAAAGTCTATCGATGAAGAGACGTGCATTTTATCCGTCTTATATCAGTCAGATGGCTCATAGACTTCCTCGGGTCCAAACCCCTTTCCTCAGCCAGTGAACACCTGTGGAGTGGACACAGGTGCTGGGGAGGAAGCATCAAACACAAAGATGCAAGACATCTTAACAAACTGGTGAAAAAGGCCAGCTCTGTTGTTGGATTATAGTTGGACTCAGTGGAGGATGTGGTGGAGAGATCTACACTGAGGTGGAGACTATTCTAAAGAACATAGATCGCCCACTTTATAACACCTTGATGGACCAAAGGGCCAATGGTGGTGGACGGCTCCTCTCTCTTCGCTGCAGGACAGAAAGGTTCGGAAGATCTTTTGTACCCACAGCCATCAGACTTTACAACTCTTCTGTAAATAGTAGACGACTTTTAGAGACTTAAAAATAAGATGACAGACAACTGAATTTCCCCTCAGGGAGCAATAAAGATCTTCTTATCCTCATTCTTACTTGATTCTACATGGGTATAGAACAAGTTAACCCTTTGATGCGCAACATGGGTCAAAAAAGACCCGGCTGAGTTTAAATTTTATATATCTCCTCAAAAAATTAATTCCATCAGTCGGTACTCAAGGAATTCCTCAATTAACTTGTTTTTGACGACCCTACATCCTTATGTTAATTTTTATTTTTTTACTTTTAGAATAAAAAACGTTTTTGTATCACTACCCCTCTAATGCACAACATGGGTCTAAAATGACCCGTATCCATTTTCAATGTTATTTCATGTTTGGCTGAGTGTTTCTATGGTATATCTTTGACATAAATTAATTTTATCATTCACTATTCCAAGTATGCAGTAAAGATCTTGTTTTAGTTGAGCACAAATAATCATTTTTATTTTTCCTTTCTTACGTTATGAGGAAGCACAGATTTTGTATTTCGTAAGTTTACATACATGGGTCAGAAACGACCCACATACAGTGACTGTAGCATTTAGCATGAAAAGACCGTCTAATACATGTAAATATGGTTTTTCAATTGTTCTGACATTATCTTAGAAATTATTGGATGACAATTGTGAAATATAATTGTACATAGATTTGATTTGATTAGGTTTAGGTTACCTTGAGAGTGAGGACATTACATGTTGGAAAGTTACACAGTTACAGGTAAAACAGCTAGCGTTATTTCAGCTAGCTATAATCAGACGCATGTGTATGTGACAAGATGACAAATAAACATGTTGCTGATACAAAATACAAAAGTGTTTGGCCCATAGACTGTATAAAGAATGGACAGAGTCTGCCTCCTCGCTGGGTGAAGCTGAGAACAGCACCCCCTGTTTACAGGCTGCAGTACAGGTCATAAATCCCGCCTCCGCCAGCAAACCTTATGGAGCTGTGGACAAACTTTAGAAATTTATTACACAGAACATAAATCCCCCCCCCCCCAGCTCTGTTTTTAAAAGTTATTAGGGGGTTCATGTTTTCTATGATTGACACCTGATACAGCCATAGACTGTATATAGAATGGACGCCGTCTGCCTCCTCGCTGGGTGAAGCCACTCCGAGAACAGCACCCTCTGTTGATGGGCTGCAGTATAGGTCATAAATCCCGCCTCCGCCAGCAAAGATTATGGAGCTGTAGACAAACTTCTGTATACAGGCAGTAGGCGGAACGAAGTTGTCCATAGTATATACAGTCTATGGATACAGCCTATGGGCGTTCAGGGATTGCGTAGCTCTCCCGGGGGGATACGCTGTTTGAGCCGAGCGTCATCACAGCGACTCTCAGCGACTGCGCGGCCATATGCACGCATCGCAACTGCATAGCTCTGGTTTCAGAAATGTAGAAAAGTCCCGGAAATACCGAGAGCTTTTTGGCTCCAAATCCGTATACAGGCAGTAGGCGGAACCAAGTTGTCCATGGTATATACAGTCTATGGTTTGGCCCCACTCACTGCTAATTTCATTACTTGAAACAAATTATTATAATAGTGTTAGGTAATTCAATATTAAATCACACTTGGATGAATGGGTCGTTTTTGACCCATGTGTGTAAACTTGATGTAATAATATAGAAACTATATTATTTCATAAAGTATGAAAAGAAAAATAGAAATAATGATCAGTGGTGATCAAAAACAAGATATTTAAAGAATACTTGGAATATTCAATCAGAAAATAAACTTATTTCAAAAGATAGAACAAAGAAAAACTCAGCCAGCATGAAATACCATTGGAAATGAATGCGGGTCTTTTTAGACCCATGTTGCGCATTAGAGGGGGTGTGGATATGTTGCCCATCAAAGGGTTAAGAAGAGAAACCCCTCACCATAAAACGATGGAGACTTTATCCTCTTTTCTTTTACTGGAGTATTAGGTCTGGAGCTGGAGAAATCAACCACACAAGACTTCATTTGTACATTAAAGATGTATTAATCGACACCACGCAAAGAGATTTCCCTCCAGTATAACAAAGTCAATACTAATATTACTGTTTTAAGTCCACCTAAATGACTGCTCATGTAACAAATGGAAATCGGCTGTGCAAATTGATCTTTAAATCTTTCTAGTAGAGGAAGTACAAGCCCGACAAACATATTTAGCGGAGCAAACTGAAGAAGTAGTAATCGATACAGAGCTTTTTAATGGAGGCTATACACCCAGACACACACAGTCAAAAATACAGTAAAGACATGAAACCTCGGTCAATAATTGAGATGATAATTGTCTATTAGCATTTCAACATGATTACTGCTGTTTATTACAGAACAGCCTCAGTGGTTTTGGCTGTGAACACATGGATGTGTCATTTTCCCTCAGTCAGCTATACTGCTCATTGACTGCTTTACTGTGAATAAACATCCTCAATTAAATATTAATCTGACCTGTAGGTTTGTTGATAAGAACACTGATGCCAGGGAGGATCTTCCGTCTGCTTATATCTCATTCATACCTCAGGTTAAGCGCAAATCAACCAATGATAGAGCCATACTGGCTCAGACGCTGCCCAGGTCAACAAGGTCCACGTCAGGTAATAGAGAACCAGGACACTCTGGTAATAAGTAGGCCAATGGAACAAGACATACATGGATGGACACTAGGGTGCTACTGGAGTGCTATTACACTTGCAACCCTATACTCACAGAAATACTTAGGCCTCATTGGATATAAATTTTTTTATCCATTTAAATTACTTAGATTTTGCATAAACAGGCCAATAAACTTTATGTGCTGCATATTTGTCAGTCAAATGTTAAATTATTCAATTAATAATTAGATTTATGTATTATACCAATTAACCTAATGTATTTAGAATAAAGAATGAAGATTTATGTATTAACCACTGATAACTTCAGATTCTGTGTCATAAATTTTAAATAAATGAATCTTGATCCACAGCTCATCATATTTAAACTATATTCTTACATTTTAACTGATTGAATTGAATTGTCAGAGTAGTGGATTTATGCTGATTTTAAGACACTTGAATGAATAAAATCTGAATTTTTTTTTTTTTAAATAAAATCAAAGATATCTAAATACTTGAAAATAAACAATGCCATGATTCGATTTATTTAGTGAGAGGGGATATATGGATGCTTCAAAATCCCACATCTGCCTAAACAAAGAAACACCTACCACCTTATTGTTCTAATATCCATTTTAAGGAGAGACCCTTAAAGCGCTTTATATTGGATACATCATTCATTTGCTCACACAGTCACACCTTGGTGGTGGTAAACTACCTTAGTAGTAAGAGCTGCCCTGGGGCAGACTGACGGAAACATGGCTGCCAGTTTGCACCTACGCCCCCTCATCAGTGGAGGACACACACTGGGAGCAAGGTGGGTTGAGCGTCTTGCCCAAGGACACAACAGACAGACTTGGGATAGGGGGGAATCGAACCGCCAACTTTTTGGTTATTGGGCGACCGCTCTACCTCCTGAGCTACTGCAATAGATGAGTTGTGACTTATCAGGAAGAAGGAACAGAAGAAGCTGGAGAAATATCAATGGCTGAATGAAGAGCTAGAGAAGATGTGGGGTGTAAGGGCAACAGTGGTGCCAGTTGTGATTGGGACACTAGGAACTGTAACACCCAGGCTGAGTGGATGGCTCCCTCAAATACTGAAAACAACATCTGAGATGTCTGTCCAAAAGTGCAGACTCATAGGAACATCTAAGACAGTGCGCAGAACCCTCAGGCTCCCAGGCCTCTGGTAAAGGACCTGAACTTAAAGGAGACACAACACAACGCCAGGGTGGGCGAGGAATATACAAGACTGTCTCAGAAAATTAGAATATTGTGATAAAGTTCTTTATTTTCCGTAATGCAATTAAAAAAACAAAAATGTCATACATTCTAGATTCATTACACATTAACTGAGATATTGCAAGCCTTTTAATATTTTAATATTGCTGATTATGGCATACAGCTTAAGAAAACTCAAAAATCCTATCTCAAAAAATTTGAATATTTCCTCAGGCCAAGTAAAAAAAAATGCACTCAGTACTTGGTTGGGAATTCTTTTGCACGGATTACTGCATCAATGCGGCATGGCATGGAGGCAATCAACCTGTCGCATTGCTGAGGTGTTATGGATGCCCAGGATGCTTCAATAGCTGTCTTTAGCTCATTTGCATTGTTGGGTCTGGTGTCTTTCAGCTTCTTCTTCACAATACCCCACAAATTCTCTATGGGGTTCAGGTCAGGGGAGTTGGCAGGCCAATCGAGGACAGTAATGCCATGGTCAGCACACCAGTTACTGGTGGTTTTGGCACTGTGGGCAGGTCCCAGATCATGCTGGAACATGAAATCATCATCTCCATAGGGCTTTTCAGCAGACGGAAGCATGTAGTGCTCTAAAATGTCTTGGTACACAGCTGCATTGACTCTGGACTTGAAACACAGTGGACCAATACCAGCAGCTGACATGGCTCCCCAAACCATTGCTGACTTCACACTGGATTTCAAGCAACTTGGATTTTGCTCCTCTCCAGCCGTCCTCCAGACTCTGGCACCTTGACTTCCAAATGAAATACAAAACTTGCTTTCGTCTGAAAAGAGGACTTTGGACCACTCTGCAACTGTCCAGTGCTTCTTTTCCATAGCCCAAGTCAGACGCTTCTTCTGTTGTCTTGAGTGCAGGAGTGGCTTGACCATGGGAATACGGCTACTGTAGCCCATTTCCCGGACACATCTGTGAACAGTGGCTTTTGATACCTGGACTCCAGCTTCAGTCCACTGTCTTTGAAGCTCCCCCAAATTCTGGAAGCGGCTCTTCTTCACAATGCTGTTATAGCTGCGGTCCTCTCTATTGGTTGTGCAGCGTTTCCGTCCACATTTCCCCCTTCCAACGGACTTTTTGTGAATGTGCTTTGAAACTGCACTCTGTGAACAGCCTGCTCTTTTAAAAATTTCTTTTTGGGTCATGCCAAGTCAATTCAACCAAGAATCTCCACTCACGTCACAGATTTTGATGAAATTTGGTGGAGTGATTGGCCTTCAGGAGAAACTGTCAGAGCTCAAATATTTTTGTTCAAAGCCATCTAATTAGTGAGATAGGGGCTAACAAATTTTTGGCTAATCAGCATGACATGCGTTACAAATGTGTTCATTTCTCTGGAAGTATGGCACCTAGAGGGCTGATTCAGGTGTCATTTTGAGTAATCAGTCAAAATGTGTGGTACGTTAGGTCGAAAATCGCCATATTTGGCACATTATACAGTCCTGACCTCATCTGGAGTCAGCCCCACTTGCCTGCTTGTGTAAAATATTACTTATCGTACAAAATGCTTTTTTTGAGTGTTTTTATTTTTGTATGTTATCCCATATTTATATGAAAAATGGCTAGAATAGCTTATTTTTGCTCAGTTTTCCATCGCATTTCATTTCTATTTGCACCTATATCCAGAATATGAATGATCTTAGCTTCATGGGAGAATCATTTGGACATACTTGCATGTCCTGGATCCTAGGGTTGACAAATAACTTCTACTTATGCTCCCTGAAATTTTGTTGCTTTGTGCAGCTTTTCGATATTGTTAGTTTGTTTCCAAATAGGAAAGAATGTATGAACTACAAAGAGTTTGATAGCGTCAGTGTAAGTAATGATGGTTCCCCAGTCGTCTACGTCTTCTGGCTTTCAGTACATGCAAATCTTTGAGAAAGAGCATGTCAGGAGAGCCACAGTAATTAGCAACCATCCCAAAATATACTAGAAGTTGGGCAAGAGGAGAGCAAAGGAGCCATGTAAGGACTGTAAAATAATTTCTCTTGAGTAGTGAATAATGGTGCTCTGTTGCCCTGAGTCTCAATTTCTTGATGCACTTTGGAGCAGAGGCAAATCGGGTAAGCTACAAGAATGAGCTGGTACTTCATCTACCATATTACTGTACCAAGGAAATTAACCAAGAGTGAATCATAAAATCTGGATTCCCACGAGCAAGTATTGGATGATACCATACTCACTTTTGTAACGCATGGCATGCTAATTAGCCAAAAATTCGTTAGCCCTTCTCTCACTAATTAGATGGCTTTGAGCAAAAATATTTGAGCTCTGACAGTTTCTCCTGAAGGCCAATCACTCCACCAAATTTCATCAAAATCTGTGACATGAGTGGAGATTCTTGGTTGAATTGACATGGAATGACCCTTTTGTGTCTTACCCTCCTGATGGAGGGTGTCAATGATGGTCCTCTGGACAGCAGTCAGGTCAGCAGTCTTCCCCATACTTGTGATTTAGTTTACTGAACCAAGCTGAGTGTTTTTAAAGGCTCAGGAAACCCTTGCAAGTGTTTCAAGTTAATGAGGCGATTCAAGTAATTGGTTAAATAGCCTACTAGTATACTTTTTCATGATATTCTAATATTTTGAGATAGGATATTTGAGTTTTCTTAAGCTGTATGCCATAATCAGCAATATTAAATCAATAAAAGGCTTGCAATATTTCAGTTGATGTGTAATGAATCTAGAATGTATGACATTTTCATGTTTTTAGTTGCATTGCAGAAAATAAAGGACTTTATCACATTATTCTAATTTTCTGAGACAGCCCTGTATATGTGCATGTGTATACATATATATACATATATATATATATATATTGTAGGAGCCGCAAGGTAAAGGTTTGTGGTTATGCTCTTGATTTGTTTTTGGTATTTTGTTGTGATTGGTGGCAGTGATTTGTGGAATCCGGGTCACGGGAATAGGGGCGGTGTCACTCAGTTGATTTAAGCACCTGGTCACCTGTGTTCACGAGGGAAGAGGTTTTGAGTGGGTCGCCATATTTTTTGTTGACCGCATGTACACATACTCTTTAAGTCCAGTGATCGCTGTTTCTTCAGTTGGTATCGTTTTGTTGATTGTTTTTTTTTAGTATTAAAGCACGTTTTTTCCTAATTGATTCCTGTCTCAGCGGATCCGTTGACAAAGCGCGTCAGACAATTAGACTCAGCCCGTATCTCACCCTCTAAGCGACATCCTGGTCTCTGAGGTCGCTAAATATATATATATATATATATATATTTAGATATACACACACACACACACACACACACATATATATATATATATATATATATATATACACGTTTATACATATGGAGTGAAATCAGAGAAAGCGAGGTGCAGGAGTTTGTTTCATGGTGGTGGCAAAGCTAACTCCACATATGCTGTGTAATCATCTGACTATGACTTTAGTCTCTTTGTTAAGGCGGCATCAGTCCTCCTTAATCAAGCTTTTTGAACATCTGCCATCAGCCAGATGAAGAGTCTACATTGTGTCGGCTGGCTTTATATCCAGCACTGTACCTGACAAATTTCCTCCCTCCCACAATCCATCTCTTTCTCTCTCTCCATCTATATCTGCTCATTGTATCTCCTACACATCCCCACTGTCTGCAGCTCCCCTTCTCCCCCACCTCCTCTCAGTCTTTCCTCCATCCATCTCCATCTCTGCTCGCCTCCCTCCTCTCCCATCAGATTAGCTCTGGCTGGGTCGTTCTGCCTGCCGTCTAATTGCCCAGCGGTGGCTGATTGGCATGTGAAACGCAGCGACGAGAGAGCTGCCGAAATATTAATTGAGTGTAGGTGTGGGCGCGTAGGTGTCCCCACGTGTTTGCTTTCATTAGGGCTGAATCATGCCAGGACTTGAGTCTTTTTTTTTTTTTTTCCAGAATTCTCCTGTGAAAGATAAACAGGCTGTCATGTCAAATATATGATTCCTAAACCACAACTCATATCCATCTGAATGCTGCTGCTGTCATTTGCATTTACCCACTGCCATAAATGTTGTTTCCAGCAGAGATAAGTGCAGTGCCACGCATTTTCAAGCAGAGGTAGCATTTATTCCTGTATCATCTGTCAGCATTAGTTACATCAACTGAATTCATATAAATGGCCCCCTCCTCCTCCACCTCCTCCTCCTCCTACTCCTTGGATAGTAGTCGTCTGCAGCCGGCTGGAGCCCGGCTGAGGGCTTGATGGACTGCTACTGGTGCATGAAGAAGCAATATATTATAAACAAATAGCCAAGATGGAGCGACTCTTATGAGGCCTTAATCCTGCCGTACAGAGCATGTCTCACCCTGAGAGGAAGAGCATGGCAGGATGTCCGCTTTAGGGAGCAATCTGGCTACCAAAACAGCTTATAGTCTGCACAAACACACTTCTACACACATTAGATGTCGACATCACAGTGCTGTAGCTGCTGCTGGGAAAAGGAGCTGGTGTTATTGTCTTTGTTTGCACAAAGATACTCCAGGGAGTGTTGCTTTTGTCCTGTGCAAGGAAGGGGGCTGTACTCCCCTGCTGCAGTAAGTAACTTGGTGCTTTTTTTTCCCTTTTTTTTCCTGCTCTGTCCTATCTTGCCAGCTCTTAATAATAAGAGCTTTAATTATAGGCAGTGTGCAAACACTAGAGGAATGAAAACCATCAGCAATCAGCAGATGCATACTTGTGTTTTCACTTCGGTGCAGTCTGCCGGACAGAAAGTGTTTTAAAAGTGGAAAGAGAGCTCTGGCTAACTCTTTCAAAGTCAAAGGTTGCCATTTGTCCGGGAAGTCAGCAAGCCTCTGAATGCCACGCTGAGCCAGGCAAAGATGACAGTCAGGGAGCTAATCCTCAGAAATAATTTGCTCTGCAGTCTCTCTACTTCCACATTATCTTCCTCTACATACAGCTGATGTTTTAAATGCCTCAGCCTACTTCTGACAGGTGAATAAAGCCTCAACCAGCTTTTCTAGCAGGCAGACTGGCTCCATGTTTTGGCCTCCAGTTTGAATTCCTTGTGTACAGAGGCTGCGAGGGACCTTTATTTTGAGATAAGGCAGCTGACAGAGCGAGCAGCTGAAAGCCACAGAGCTGAAATATGCTGGCACACCGCTCTCCCAGCAGTGAGTGATGGCGGATGCTGTTTTATGCTGGTTTCTCTTTGGAACATGAAGCATAACAGATATCTTCATTTAATTATTTCCCCCAAGTACGCTGGAGCCACCAAGCACCTGTTTGGCCCCAGAGAGGAGTTGTTTGTTTCGTCAGACAAACAAATAAACATATAACAAAAGCAAACAAAGAACACTTGAATCCCCAAAGAAATAAAGCTCAAATCTTCATTTCCTGAAGCACAGTTAATTATTCTCTCTCAACGATGGCGGGAAATCCTGATGATAGAATTCTTCTCTCTTTCCCTATCTCCATCAGTCAGTCCCTCCTCTGTCCATCTCTCTCTCGCCTCTCTTCACCCAGCTTAGTCTCAGCAGATGACTGTCTAACATCAGTCTGAATCTGCTCAAGGTTTCTGCCTGTTAAAGGAAGTTCTTCCTCTCCACCTTAACTTGATAAATGATGTAAAGTGGGGCGGCAGTAGCTTAGGAGGTAGAGCAGTTGTCAAATAACCAGAAGGTTGGCAGTTCAATTCCCCCCTATACCGAGTCTGTCTGTTCTGTCCTTGGGCAAGAAACTCAACCCACCTTACTCCCAGTGTGTGTCTTCCACTGGTGTATGATTGTGAGTGATGTTTGGTGGTGGTTAGAGAGGCTGTCAGTCTGCCTCAGAGCAGCTGTAACTACTAAGGTAGTTTACCACCACCAAGGTGTGATTGTGTGAGTGAATAAATTATGTATCCAATGTAAAGCTCTTTGAGGGTCTCTGATAAAGCGCTATATGAAATCTGATGCATTATTATTATTTTACTCATGTGGATAAAGATGGGATGGGACTAGGTCTGGTCTTAAAAGATGGGGCTCAGTCTGACCCCATCTATACATCAGGTCTTTGTAAATGGTGTCTTGGGATGACACTTAGGGCTCTATTTTTGTGTCCACCGGTGACGGGTGGCTGACCCCGTGCAGTGGCATTTTCGTCCGGCGGAGCCCGGCGGAGCCCGGCGGAGCCCGGCAGAGCCCGGCGTACAGCCAGTTTGGTATTTACATAGACTGAGGCGCACCGAGGTCCACCAAGCTCGGCGTGGTGGTGTGGCAGGGGGAGGTGTCGACAGAATCAGCTGGCGCAGTGACATTTTTGTGCTCGCCAGTGGCGTATAAAGTGCGCTGAAAGCACACCGATTCAAACCTGGTCAGCTTTCAACGCAGGCGGAGTGCAGCTGGTCTAGTAGTATTTTGGTAGACCGGCAGCAAAGTGCGCATATGTCACCAATGCCTCACCGGCAGGTTTCCACAGTGTCAGGCACATTTCAGTGCAATAAACAATCAACAACAACCAATATTCTGAGTCAGCACCTACATTTAGATTTATATCGATATATTCGGATCTATATCTGATCTGATGAGTGCGTTTGGCACGTGTTTAGACACACACTGTTTTAAAGGTGAGGAGAGGCGTGGTCCTTATTGGCGAAAACAGGTCTCAGCTGATTTAAACCCACTCCACGCCCTCTCTACGACTTACACCACTGAGAGGAGCTGAGTTAGGGAGAGGGGATACTTATGCCAGGCTGCGCCGCTCACTAAAATACCAAATTTTGCTTGGGAACACCTTGTCGGCGCGAAGAACCTGACTTTCGCGCGCCTGCGAGGCATGAAAATAGAGCCCTTAGCATGAATTGGTGTTTTAAAAATAAAGATTGACTAAATATGTTTATCTCATACGTAGGTGTCTATTAAAGCAAAACAACTCAGGGCATATTTCAGTATTTAGTTAAAGCAAATGTTTGCAAGCTTCCATAGGGGAATAACACTTAAATATATAGAATAATATGTTTGTTGGCTACAATATATGTGAATGTCATATTTGAAAAGGAAAGATGTAAGAGCAATAAACTGCCACATCTCTCTCACACACACACACACACACACACACACACACACACACACACACACACACACACACACACACACACACACACACACACACACACACACACGTTCAAGGAGTTTTTTGTTTGTTTGTTTGTTTGTTTGTTTGTTGGTTTCAGATTTTCAGATCTCCTCTTCTCGGTTCGATGTTGTGTGACTTCTGTGCACAAAGCGCTGTAGTCTTTGGTCCCCATATTCTGTTTCTTGCAGAGCAAGATAAAAGAGTGACATGAGCTTCACATTTACAAGGACATGACATTCACCAATTTCAGAATACAGGTGCAAACTATTCTCCAGTTTCAAAACAGGTTCATGAATCTGACTTAGAGCTCTCTTATGATCCCTCTTAAGAAAAACATAAAGGAGGATCTCAGAAAAAATGTTGGAGAATGAGGCCTTTTGTCTCTCAAAGTCAAAAGTGGCCTTTTACCGTGCTGCACTTGAACCATTTCTGAGAAACCCAGGGTGACTGTCTCATCATGGACTTTACAGCTTTGAATCAGATATCCTTTGTTTCACATATCGAGACAATGCTCCTAATTTTGATTGGCTGTTGCAGTCAAAGTCAAAACTCTGGACTCAATGGAGGTATTTCTAAAATCTGGCCGTTATTCCAAAGCTGTGAAGAAAGTAGGGACAGCTGTCATCATGGAGCAGTTTCTGATGTCAATCAAGCTGAACACACAGGAGGGTCAAAAGCAGGTCAACCTGTCATCATCTCTGCTTCCTACACTTCAGCCAAAGGGGACATTTACTGGAGACTGTCACCAGAGTCACAAGCCATGCAGATTTTGGAGATATGTGATGGAAATTATAACAAAGGAAGAAAATGCAGATACAACAAAAACCAAGGAAACTACTTATGACTGAGTGAAGCCAGGTCATTGTGACTTCCTGCAAGTTTTTATCAAGAGTGGATACCAATTTATGAAAGACAGATCAACAAACTGCTGACGAGATAGCAGGATTTTACCAAACTTTGCAGCCCTCCTGATCACACAGGTAAGTGCAAGACAGAAAGCATCACTCATTTATCCTTTAACTTTCAGTCAACCCAGCTGGAGCTGAGGCAGACTTTTAGCCCCCTGCAAACTGCTGCAACAAAACCTCCTGTCATCAATCACATGAGTCACACACAGGGGGTGTGTGGTACTGGAATAAAAACAGCCAAAGAAAGGTTTATTTACTAAACTGAGTCATTCAAGTGAATACCATAGAAAGACACTGAAATCCCTCTGGCATAGTTTTTTTTGTGTGTGTGTGTGTGTCAGTACCTTAACTGGTCAGTCTGGTTGTTGACCGCTCACTCCTGAGGCGTTTCTTTATCATCCCTGCAGTGGTTTATTCACAGCTGTTGAAACAAGTTAGCTGAGCTGTATTATACATCAACTTCTTCCTAAAATAGTCTGCACATTGCTGTCTTTGGAGCAGCATCCTTCTTTTTGTCAAACCACCTCCATGCAAGAGAGAGTTACCCTGACGGCAACAATTACACATTATTAGAGTAAGAGTAATTAAGGTATCTTAGACAATATATTCATGTACCTATTAATGCAAATCTATGCATGACTCAAAATGGTCATTCAGTAGAGTTGGTCTCTGAAGTGCATACAGATACATAAAAAGGTATGCAGAACATGACTGTTTATGTTTGTACAAGGCAGTAAACATGGTTCATTCAGTTTTTTGAATGGACATTTAAACTGAAGAGTTGACAGGGCTTCCTCCAGGATACAGGTGGTTTCTGCTACTCCACATTTTTGTAGCACTGTTAATATTGTTGAATTGAAAGACATTTCTCGTGACTTTTAAAAGGACATTGATGAGTCGAGTGCAACCACACATTGCAGGAGTACTACTGGCTATGGGAGAATGGGCCATCAACTCCAAATGGTATCCGCCTGAGTTATCACTGCTGACAAATGAAGTGTTAATTGAAGGCTAAACATGGAGAAGGGTTGCTTAATTGAGGCAAATGAGCCAGAAAAGTGCATAAGTTTGTGAAACAAGCTCACAGGTTGAACTTTGCATCATGCCTTTGCATATGTGTGATATTACCTTAATGATTACTGAAGAGGTAAGTTTGAATCAAGCAGCACAGAGCTGAGTAGAGAAAACAGAGAAAACAGAGAGAGTAGTAAGGCCAGCACAGGGGTTCAAAAACTGCAGTTTATTGAGTGGCCACTTGAGGCTGTGTTCACTTTTAAGCACAGAGAATGTTGTGCCTATGTTTGTGTCTACTGCAAATTAAATTCATGGTGATTGTATTGGGGGTGAATTTTACCCAAGTGTCCAAATACATGTTATTCTGATGAGAAGAAGATGCTGCTAGTCATTTAATTGCAGTGCTGGGCCCATGTCCATTAAACCTTCAACTCGTTTTCTTTAGCCTAAGTATTTTCACATTATCAGGCTTTGACTTAGAAGGAGATTTTTGCAGAAGATGTTAGATTTTTTTCTCTGACTCACCTCAGTATTTTTTCTTTATTACAGAATGCATGACTTTCTAACAAAGAAATTCTGTTTGTGCATGTCTGCCCTTTGTCTTAGTCTGTATTGATAAGAAAATGCTCCTATCAATTCTTAGTCAAAGCAGTTGTGGGGGATGTTCCTGGTGCATTTGAGACATTGTTCTGGAACAGGTGTTAATGTTCATGGATGTAAGGTGTGGTTGTAAACTGGAGGTTACATGCATTCCCATTACGATGATAATCCCAGTCTCCAATAGGTCAATAGGTCAGTATTGTGTGACCAGTGAAATGTGTGAACAGGCTACTTCAGTGCTATGTGTAAACACATAATGAAATCAGTCTCCCCACCACCCCATCTTTCCTGTTGGCCATCTAGAATCTAGTTTCAGAATGCCACCAGCAAGGAGAGATCCTCAGATTGCCATCGTCCACAACGGAGAGAGTGATGTGGACATGGATTTCGATGACACTGATGCACACGGATGTGCACACAGACTTCACTCGACATTTTCCACTGAAGACGAAGAGAGGACGCTGCAGACATTGCAGTAAATGCTGATACCCACAAGCAAGTGTGATGCTGTGAGAAGAAGTTGGTGTAACACTGAAAGCGTATTGAGTCTACCCAAGGATCCAACCCCCTATATGGCAAAATGAATCATAAACAACTTGAACAAGATCATACAGTTTTGCAGACTTGAAGTAATCCCTGCATCCTAGTGGGTATTGTATTTTAATTCTCATTCATTTTGAACATAATTTATAAACTTTTATCAAAATGAGCATCTTTGTAAACAAACCAATGATTTACTCAGTTTAGTTTACTTATTGAAGGCTTTGAATACTAATATCTTTTTGGTAGTCATACATGGGAGCCAGGATTGTTGCTGGCTTGTCCAAACAGACAATCAGCTGCAGTGATATTTAAAACTGCTGTGAGCAACTTTTGGTTTGTGTCAATTGTGGTGCCCCTGTGATACCCCTCCTCTGTTGTTCTGTACAGTAAAAGTAGAATTTTCTGTTGTTTATTTATGAAATGTTTGTGAACCACCATGGATGTAATAACAAAGGCTGTTTCTTCAGTCTGCTGTCAACCATCTGGTCTAACCCTCACAGCACTTTCAAACATTAAACATTAAACCAGTATGAGTTTCAGTCTGTTTTTCCACCACTTAAAATTCCTTACAGCGCCTTTAACCAGCTCACAACCTTAATACCAGTTACCAAGCATGTGCCATCTCCTGCATTAACAGGTAAATTGCTGATCTCAAAGCTTTTATAGTGCAGCTTGTGAACATATGGATGCAGTTTAAACAGTTACATCCACAGTTTGAACACCATATGGTTAAACAGGGCCTGCTCAATGTATGCCATCTTGTATGTAGTACAGTATTGTCTGTGTTTGGCTGCAGCGTGGGCTCCAAACATCCATTCAGAGTCTTTTACTTTCCTCAGAGTGTACATCTGCCACAGCAGATAGTCAGGCCTCCGACTGTGATGGGAGTTAGATAACATCATCTGTGGTACACTCAATATTTCTTAAGCCAGTGGGGGATGCAGGCATTAAACAGCACAAATTCCATCTTATCACGGCTGATGTAAAAGTGTGAGGATGAACAATTCAAATGGAAAAACCTGAGCCTGTGAGGATCCAGCCTGTCTGTACACGTAAGCCAGCTACAGCCAGAAAATGCCTCTTTTGGTGTTTATGAGATTTGAATAAGTTAGAGGAGTGTAAGTATTCTGACAGAGAGTCTGAAACAGAAAAACCTCTCCTGACTTGGGGATGTGTTGGCACATAGCAGCATGTCATTACAGCAGACAAAAACAAGGCTGAAAGATCGCAGACCTTTTAAAGCCCCAGACATCATGGGCTTTGTGTATCAAGAAGAGATTTTGTTGCCTGAATCAGAAAAGAACCTCATGCTGTCTGTTTGGCAGCTGCTGTGTTTTTCTTCTCCTCCTCCTCCTCCCCCTCCTATTTATTTTATTTATTTATTTTGTTTTTACTTTTTCACCCAGACATGAAGCAAAGTAGGCCGAGGCCTTGGGAAGTCCCTCAAGTTACTTATCTCAGTGGTATAGATAGACACCAGCCTCCCACTACCCCTGAAATGAGTCAAGTTTTAAAAGTGTTTGCTTCTTTGTAACCTGCTGCGTGTGTGAGAACTAACACAGGTTTTGTCTTTTGGCAGAGGCACAGTCTACCACAGAGCTAAATTATGAATCACTCACTGATGTTTGAAAATGTTTTATTAAAGCTCTCAACAACTCCACCGTACTTTTTGAGTGTGTGTGTGTGTGTGTGTGTGTGTGTGTGTGTGTGTGTGTGTGTGTGTGTGTGTGTGTGTGTGTGTGTGTGTGTGTGTGTGTGTGTGTGTGTGTGTGTCTGTGTGTAATGTTCAGCTGCTGGTGTTCTTGTTTCATAAATAATCTTTGTTTATACTCCTAGTGTCTGTAATAACATTCAATGTTGCCATAATGAATATGAATGTGGTCATCCAAGTGTTGCTTAACTGGCACAGTCTTTTCATTTACTGTTGTGCCGTCACAGAGTGAGAAGAGAAGACGGCTCTCTGCTCACATCTGCAGCGAGGAAATGGAGCTGTTATATTACAGAGTGCACACTTCATCTGTGAGGCTTTTGATTTTCTATTTTAATGTGACTGATTTCCCTTGTATGAAGGAGAAACGTGCAGACAAAATAAAATAAGGAAATTACAAGAATATATCCAATATCGGTATAAATGCCCGACAAACAGCAGAAACATTGTGTTTGTAGTATTCAAGGTATTTTTTTTCTCGCTTTATCACTTCAGTTCTTTTTGTCAAACTTTACAAACACTTTTTTGAGACAAGGAACCATAATTGCTGCAGAAATCCCATTGGAGTTGAGTATATAATTTTCACTTTATTTATCATCATCATCATCACACGAAAACAGACTCCAATCAAACTCCTCTTATGCATGCACGTGAGAGTAAAATTGTCACGGAAGAATTAAACAAAATTTCATCCATTTCTTTAACACAAAGACAGTTACATATTCAGTGAGATAATGCCAAACTCAGCAGGTGATCATCTTAAAGTGATTGTAAACAAAGGTTTTCCCCCCACATTTGCCATCCAAAACAAATTAGATGTTTCTATTGCAGAGAGGCTGCAGATGACAATAAAGCCATTTTACAGATTAACCACATAAATAATGAGGGATCAAGGCCTGACATTGTTTGACCTTGAAGCTTCACGTTACACAGAGCTAGCCTACTTTATACTCTCCTTATTTTGCCTCCTTCTCACAAAATCATTTTCCACTCTTGCATTTTAACAGTTGATGCATCCTCATACATATCAAAGCAATGAATGAATATCCAATATAGACTTCGACTATTCTTACAAACTCTGCCCAGAAACACCCTATACCTAAATCGAGCAGTAAGTGTTTACACCCTTAATCATTTTTGGATGAATTGCAGTAATAACCAAGGGCTCTTACAACCTTCTCTTCCTCAGCTGGATCCCAAATCTAGATCAAGATCTTACAACCCCAAGATGTGAGGTGATCTATGGATCTATATGGATTTAAACAACTTGGATCAAATCTTTTACTGGACTTGGATTAGACCTTTAACACCCCTACATTGATGTGACTTCTATTGATTTTGAACAATATGAAGCCAAGAGGTTTCTGCCCAATGACAGAGTTGTGACTTTTGAAGAATACACTTGGGCAGAACAGAAATAAAAATAGCTACAGTATACCTCATTATTATTAAGCTTTTTACTTGCAGGGAACATTGACAAGGTTACCCAAGAAACAAGACACAAATAAAACAACATTTAAATTTATAATTTTCTATTTTAGAGGCACTGGTTTGTCTGATGAAATTCTGAAATAAAATAAATAAATAAAATTGGTAGTTAATTAGCATATTATATTAAAAAAAAAAAATCTGTGATTTCTATGTGCTCTTTCTCCTTCAAAATGACTGACAGTATATCCAAATGAACTGTGATTATAAAAAGAATACTCTAAATAGAATCAGAAGAAACAAAGATCAGCCATGTGTCAAGAAAACTGACAAACAAATTGTTTTTAAAAAAAAGGATGATTGAGCAAAGTATTTGATAAATGCAGGTCATCTCCGAGGGTCCGTCAGTTTTTAGAAAAGCAGAAATCTTAGCATCTTTTTCCATCTCAAGTATCACAACACTGTTTTCTTCATTCTATTATTTTTGCTGTTAATTTAATTGATTTTGTTTTATTTTTACAATGTTTTAAAAATAAGTCTGAGGAGGGCTTCACGGTTGAAATGTTGATGCTGACATTGTGTGAAACTGCCTTCAGTTCTCAATAAAGAACAATACATCTAAATCATTGCTGTTTGTCCAACTGTACAAACAGAAACCTCAGACCCCCCCCCCCCCCCCCCACACACACACACACACACACACACACAAATAAAAAATAAATAAAAAATACTGAACCAACATTTTTTTTAATGCACTGTTTCCCTCTACTGATCCAAAAACAGCTCCATGTGCTGTACCCACATGTTTCCATGAATCACTGATGCCAGTCATGGTTGCTGCACCCCCCGTAATCTCAGTGGCCCCCTCTGTCATTTTGCTGTTGCCCTGCATGGGCCTGGAGTTGAGACGGGTCATATGTTTTGGACATGAGGTTACACCCAGGCGTACCAGGTGAAAGCTCAGTTCTTGGCTTTTGTTTGACTGCACCAACAGCTAGCATATTCATGATCCACAGAGGCTCCTCCAGCATTTTGGACTCTCTCCGCCACTCAGTGTAGAGCTTAGGTCACCTTTAGGTGGAGAGGTCAAACTGAAATCTCTAAGATCTTCCTACAAGTCCAGTCAGCTTTAAGACATAGTTTTGACCATCTTAAACTGATATACTTGTTTTGTGTTTTGTCTTTTTTTTCTCTACTTATAACAAAGTGTGTTTGGTCAATGTTAGTTCAGCTTCCCCTGAGAGGTTTGGGAAAAACAAGTGAACAGACAAGGGAACATGGGTTCTTTGATCTCCTCTTGCTGGGATTATTGTAACTCCCTACGTTCTCACATAGTAAGTCTACAGTTGTTTGATTTTTGAAATGCAGAAGGAAGACATCTCTAAAAAATGAACTTATAAAGAACAAAACAAAACAATCCAAATCTGGTCCTGTCACTATGATTTCCCTGATATATCAGGATTAATTATAGATTTTCATGATCAGATTTAGAGCCCCCCAATTTCTGACCTCCTCTGTGATGGCAGTATTTCTTTGTTATATCTGCTGGTTTAGATCCCCTTTCTTAACCCCTCTTTCATATCTGTTATAAATATAAAATTATAAATACCAATCTGTTTTTATGTTGCTTTTATTTTTCCTGTTGTATTATTAACTGTGAGGCACAATGGCATTGCTTTTTTGAAATGTGTCTCATGAATGTAAGTAACATACTTGTTTCACCAGCAGATATGTGCGAAATCGACATGAAACCAACATCAGTAGGATTATATCTGTAGAGGAACACCAAAGAACAGCTTTTTGACTCAAGCTACTAAATATTTTTGTTGACAGATCTTGAATATTGTGCATTTAATAAAGGTTTTTCATCATTCTTGGCTCGAAACAGAATCCATGTGAAGAAGTGTATTTTAAATATTTATTTATTCCTTATTTTTTCTTTTGTCATTTTCTCTTTTGTGTGGCTGTCTGCTTTTGAGCCTCTATGGTTAAAATACATTCAGTCAGATGTGTATCCTTTTCCAATGCTGCCTCCTCACACAAACAAAAGCTGCTGCAGACTAGAGTGCCTCGAAAGCTGTGATAAGCGCAGCAATCTTCCTCTGAAACGGCGCGGGTTGGGTACACAAACACGGTGTGTCTGCTGTGACAGTGGCAGTTATTGTACTGTAAAAGAAGAAAGACTCACAAAATAATAAATGTTTTGCGTCAGTCTATTGGAGGAGAAAACTATGTTTACCTGCCAATAGAAAAGAATAGTATATTTATTTATTGTTATAATAGTTTACATCTCTTCTTTTGCAGAGTTGCACCTGTAAAATCTTGCTTTACTTGGCCTGTTCTAACTCTGAGTATTCATGAAACCTTTGAGAACCAAATGAGGAGAGATAACTGCATGTCTCATTCCTGTCAGGCTGAGAGACTCTTTCAAAGTTCAATATCTGCCACATGCAAAAGCAACAGATGGGTCAAACAAACTTGGACTGAATCATTTGTTTTGCAGGGTGCTAAAATAAACATTATCATTACCATTAATGGATGCTCCCATTGTGAAGCTTTGCATTAGTTTCCAGACTACATCAGTGACATGCAAAACATGTCATACTTATGATGCGCAAATAGACGTAAAGGATGTACACTACACTGTCGATGCCTGCTCCCATTTGAAAGAGGGAACAGGGACACAACCCAAAATGTTTCCTGGATACTGATGTGTATAATGCATCAGTGATAGGAGCTTTTTACTGATACAGTTCTGCAGTGCAGTGGAAAAGATACTAGAATAAGATCTTACTGAGTTTGACTGGTATAAATATACCGACCTGTGATGTGTCCCCGTGGCAAGATGTAAACAGTTAGAAAAGTGTATTTTAGCTGTGTTCTGTGGGGCTGATCATCACCATTGAGGAGTATTTATCTCCTTGAGGGCTGAAATGATGCTGTTGACAGAAACTCACTGAACATCCCTGAGTATTTCCTGATAATCATGGGTAATCATCAATTAACAGCAATAAAGAAATCATGCTTTATTCCTCATCCAAGAACAGTTTAAAGGACATACAGTACATTTGCTGCATACAAACATGTTTGTCCTCTCCCAACTGAGATTCATTTAGAAATGTGGGATTATTTGAAAATTATTTAGGAAATCAGCAATGGATATGCATGTAATCAATCACAATTTAAGAATAAAGATCTATTAACAATCCTGGTTTCATCATGTTTTTTGTCTAACTAAAGGACAATTTCTTTTTAGCAGCACAGGCATGTTTATTCATTCTAGGGTTCACAAGAACATTACACTGTTTACATTACACATTACAATCATTTGACAGCTTCAGTTGCATCAGATAGAAATGAGAATTTCTGACTTAATGATGATGATGATGACTTATTACTGTGCACTGTAGTTTCCATTTACCAACTTTGAGTGGTACCACTCTCCTGAACCGTCAGACTGGAGGCCCACAATCCAGTCTACCATGTATAATACGTTTAATGAGATAACAGCCTGTTTTTGTTTTTTTTTTCTTCTTTTCCATCTGATTTTGCTGCTACTTCCCCTCACTCCGGGTTTGTCACTCTGGTTTCCCCCGTCTTGCAGCAGTGAAACCATTTAAATTAACCTCCCCAGGATGCTCAGGGTTCATCAACACTTCAGCAGCAGACACCTGCAGTTATCTCACGCACAATAAATCGACAGCAGACAGAGAGGAGATGCTCAGCCGCCTCACACCTGATAAACTAACACTCAGACAGGAACAAGCAGCCTTTCTCTAAACCAAAGAAAGTTCCCCCTCTTCCTCTGAACGCCACTATTTTTAGCCGCTCCTCCTCAACACTGAGGGCAAAATGCTAATCTACAGCCAGCATCTCTTTGAAGTAGAAGAGGAGACTTGAGGTGATTATATATGGCCACATAGCCATGGTCTTCAATCGTGTTATGTCTGCCAACAAGCCCTCAGTGTAATATTGGGAGGGCTGGTAAATAAATAAACAAAAGTGTGTAGGAATGGCGTGAACACTGTATGACAGAAGATAATGAGCAGGTACCAGCACTTCTGAAATCCTTCTGCCTCCCACACCTCCTTTCTCTCTCCGATTCTGCTAATAAGAAGAAGAGGGAGGAAATAAGACTCAGGTAATCCATGTCCACCCTTTATGAAAGATATGAGTGGCCTTTTCCTGCGCTGACATTCCTGCACTGTCATTTCACATGCTTCACATGTTAATGCTAACATACATATTTTCATTTCAAAAGGAGCAACAACAAACACAGGAGCCGAGCACAACATGGAGAAAATAGGTCACTGCTGCTAAATGTTGATAGTGCTACTTTGCCCCCCAGTGGCTCACACACTCAGTGCAGAAAGGAGCGTTTCATTGTTATCACCTCCAGGCTGTTGACTGTCTACCACAGAGAGGCTGGATATAGATAAACTAGGGCATTCACATCTCCAATCTACCAGTTTGGCTCTCTACAGGCGTTTCCATAATGTGCTGGAAATAATTCAGCATCTTTGTGTGTCTACAGTCTTATAGTTGTGTTTGTAAGCTGAGGCAAGTTTTATTTTCCATCTGACATCTCAGTTCTTCTGTAAAATGACTCATTTCCAAACTGCTGTGATGGATGATGACTCATGTGCTAAAATCGCCACCTCCCAGAAGCTGCAGCTGCTCTATTTTTATTGAGTGTGTCTAAATAAAAGCATTTTTTATCATATCCTCACAGGTCACAAAATTTAAACCTCCTGTGAGGAGTTTTTAACTGCTTATGAAACTGCTCCAATTAAATTATGTTTCCTACACAAACTTCAGGGCTCTGTTCTTCAACTAACTTTATCCTCATAGTTTTATTTTTTTATTTTTCTTGTTGAGTTTGTCATGAATAATTATTTATGTAAAGATTCCTATGGGCCCACAAAAACACAGATCAGCAATAAGACAAAAATCAGGGACTTCAATAAATAGTAAAACAAGCTCCTAAATGTTCTCCCCTTCTCTGGTTTGTCTTGTAGTGTCTGTAATGTGCAGGGGTGACATGTTTGAGCACAGGCCATGCAGGTTGGGGTTCAGCTTTTCTCTAAAAACAAAACAAATCTGACATCTAAAAATGACTCTCAAGCTACTGTTCTGTCTAAGCAAATTATTTATTTTGTTAACCATAGACTGTATATACTATGGACAACTTGGTTCCGCCTACCGCCTGTATACAGATTTGAAGCCAAATAGCTCTTTGTATTTCCGCATTCGGCCGTGCAGTCGCCAAGAGTCGCTGTGATGACGCTCGGCTCAAACAGCGTATCCCTCAGGAGAGCTACACAATCCCTGAACGCCCATAGGCTGTATCAGGTGTCAACCATAGAAAACGTGAACCCCCTAATAACTTTTAAAAACAGAGCTTCACAGAAAAAAGAGGACTTGAGCACAAACCAGTCTTACTGTAACTACATGTTAACATCACAAGCAGGGGGGAGAAAAATGTATGTTCTGTGTAATAAATTTCTAAAGTTTGTCCACAGCCCCATAAGCTTTGCTGGCGGAGGCGGGATTTATGACCTATAATGCAGCCCATCAACAGAGGGTACTGTTCTCGGAGTGGCTTCACCCTGCAAGGAGGCAGACTCTGTCCATTCTATATACAGTCTATGGTTTTAACATTACAGATGTAGCCCTATTGCACTATTGTTGAACTTCAGGAACTTAATATAATGCAAGTGATGTAAATATTTCTGTATATTATCGTTAAAGGTAAAAAGTTATGCTTATCCACATTAATCTCACAGAGTTAGCCGTCCAGATCATGGCCACTATAACTGCCACTACAAAGAGATGGAGTTCATGTAGGCATTTAGCCTTCTTGCTTACGGCTACAGGTTCAGCACTTGTCACTCATGTCAGCCTTGCTTCTAATTTGATACTTACTATGAGTTATTTTTAAAATGTCACCCCTTCATAAAGTGAAGGGACAGAGAAATAGGCTGTAAATGTGTTAATTTGGCTGTAAAGATAATCTTCATTGAATGGGTATTTATGTGGTTTCTGGAGCTTCCAGAGCCACTATCCAGTCAATACTTAAGGAACTGCAGTGTTTTGCACTTTCACGTCGGCTTTGCTTTTCAAGACTGGGGGTTTCCATTTGGTTTCAGTGCTCATCCTTTCTACCACTGCCCTGTCTTCAGCATGTCTCAAAAGTGGCAATATGGGGAACTACGTTGGCCTAACAGCTTGCCTCAGACATTTCCTTTAAAGTCACTGCTTTTGCTGTTTCAGGTTGTTGTCATGACTACAGGACTGTGTAGAAAGAAACACCCACAAAGCTGTGTCTAACTTTATCAGGAGAAAAGTGGCCAAAACGAAGTGTTTCAGTCAGAAGCTGAACTGAGCTGAACTGAGCAGGACTGTAAATTAGAACCCCAACACAAAGTGGAAAAGGCTTTTTTTTCTCTGCCTGAAGTGATATAATTTGCATAACCAGTGATTCACTGTACATTTTACCAACTCCTGACATAAACAACATGTTGAAAAATAGGAATTCTAAGAGGAATTTATGAATTTGAAAAGGTAAAATAATGAGTCCTACTAATTTTACAATTGGTTCTATTTCCCTGGCAACAGACCCTAATCATACTCCTTTGTGGTGACTTTACTCTGAGTTAAACATTTTATTTCACGATGATGCTAAACCTGCTTATTTCCATTAGGGTGATATTTGCCAACGTGAACAGGACTTGTACAGGAATACTTCTCCCTGGTGCTGCTGAGAATTTATCACTAATGTCATAGGGTTGGGACCAATCAGAGTCAAGTATCAAACACAACCTGGCAATAAGCGAGGAAGGCAGACAAGAATCATATTAGGCTGACTCTGTTTATGGTAGCATTTACAGCATTTTGCAAACAGCTGTGAACAACAAGAAAAATGCCAAGTCAACACAGAATGAAAGAGGGAACCTGCGTATTGAGTAATATTCAACCTGTGATCTCAAATGATTATAGGGCCAGGTATTAGCTTACAAATTTCAATCACACTTGGATTATATAAATAACTTGGAAAAACAGAGTACCATCCTGCAAGGACTGCAAGAAATTCAACAGCTTTTCTGACTGCACCCATTGTTTCTCCCTGTGTGAATTAATAGCTTAATCTATTTTGCTTTGTTCTTATAAGTCTCACTCTCCTAAGGACCTGCTGAGAACATTATTTCCTTTGTGATTTTACCACGTAGAAGTAGCAACACCAAAAGAAACTCACATAGAGCTCAATTCACCAAAGCTATAGTCCTCATGAACTAGGCTCAGCTCTGTTTGTCACTTCACTTTCTTCTGTCCTCTGTTTCATTTCCACCTCTCCAAATAATGTCTGAATTATGAGGTGCATGACCCGACCTCAGAGATCCACTCAGCACAGAAACAGTTTGATGAATACATGAATGCAGAGCATTTTGAAGGGTCCTGCTGTTTTCAAACACACAGTATTGTTTTATGGAAATTAGCAGCCATGCTCAGTGATATATTGTGACAGGCAACTTAGCCTCTGTGCGGGTATAAAGCTGCGCTGATACGGTTGTATCTGCTCCCCCATTGTACTGACTGTCACACTGATCCTCTTTGTGATCTACACAGGGCATGAGGAAGAGGCAAGTCTAGCAAGCTAGCACATGTGCTTGGTTTCTCTCTAACAGACACACACACACACACACACACACACACACACACACACGGATACAGTCTGTCCAGCTGATTACTTCCTAACACTGTCTTTCTCAGTTGTGCATGTGTGTGTCCACACACACTCATAAACCACACAAACATGTGGAGGCTGAGGCTCATTGTGTTGTTAGGAGACACACACAGCCTGGAACTGCAGAGCTTTACAGAGCTGCAGCAGTGACATGTGTACCGCTGGGCAACTATGGGGCCATTCACACCATGTGTATGGAGACTGGTCACTGTGCCTTCACACATGCATTTAAACAGGCACAGAGTTTTCTTCTGTATGTTTCTATTCCTGTGGGCAAGATAAAAAGTAACTATAGCTGCTCATATGCCTGACCTTAATACACACAGTCAGGGCTAATACTGTGCTCTTGCACTATAAGGATATCTATAGACTATTGAAAAATTCATTTAGCAGGACAGTCTGCTTTTTAACATTTATCAGTTCAGAGAAGCACCTACAGTACAAATGACATTCAGATCCTTTCCTCTATCAACACAAAAACAATAAAGTCTGAAATAGTTTTAAATTAGGGCTTTAAACATTATATTCAAAGGTGCAAAACTGGAGAGAGAATTTAGGATCAAAGTTGGAATTTTAAGATTACAGTCAGAGTTTTGAGAAAAAAATCAGGATTTCAAGATTGAAGTCAAATTTCAGAGATTAAATTGACATTTGGAGATTACAGTCAGAGTTTTGATATTACAATCTGATTTCTGAGATTGAAGCTAGAATCCAGGATTTAGGTCAGAACTCTGATTTAAAGTCAGCACTTGGTTGCATACACTTTGTGTAACTTCAGGCTCAGACTATTTTGTATGTCATTTTTAGTTTAGGATGGATTTAACTTGCTGTTTAAGTTTAACTGAGAATGTTTCACAGTAAACATAAATTACAACTAAAATCTTACTCCTCGCTCTAAGTAGGCGTTAAGTCTTACTTGGGTGAAGTATAACTGGGGAGAGGACAAGGAGTTGAGAGTTTGATGTGCTGTTTTGTGCAGGCAACAGGTTTTACACAATAGATCACACCTTTTTTAAGATTTTTTTCAACACTGATCTATAGCCTACTCCAGCTGTCATTTTTCACCAGCAGGGAGCTGTTATATTACATAAATATATCATAGTTTGAAGTCACCATTGTAATTTTATTCTCAGGATTAATTTTTACCTTGTCATACTTACAGAGTAACAGGTATTGACGCCTGTCTTTATCAGCCTGTTAAGAGGCAGAAAGACATCGGAGTTAGCACTGAAACCATCTCCTTATAAGGAGAAAAGAGATTGGCTACTGGAGGTGTAAATATCGGTCATATCTGCATCAACATTTGGATGAGTTTGGAGGTTACAGTCTAAGTATAGATTAATCTCATGTCCACACGGTGTGACCAAACAGAGGGACAACTTTGGTTTGGTTTAGTCACAATCTAACTACCACCAATCTAATGTTATAAAAGAAAAAAGTTTCATCTTCAGTATTGAGAGTGAGGGCAGAAATACCTACTCAGCTGAAGGTAAACACATTGGCCAATCATTTCCCACTGACATAGTCACACTTAAAAGAACAATCCTCAAAAAGAAAATACTGGAAGATGCTAGAATTAGGTGCAACACTTCATGAGTGGGTTTAAAAACAAATGTCTTTTCAGTAACAGTTAGTGAATGGGGCCTGAGGAGAGCAGTTGGAAATGAAACCTGGAATCAAGTGTCTCTCTCTGTCTCATTTGCAACAGAAGCCTTACGAAGCATTGATTGTCTGTCAGTGTGAGATGTTGGATGTGTGTTTCTGTTCTTCTTGCACTGATGCCTGTAGGTAAATAATATTAAATGGTAAGGTTTGGTTGTAGCTAGTTTATTCCCTCCAGTTTAGAAAAAAAGTTGTTTTGTATGTTATAGTGGATCCTGTGAGACTTGACTTTGCATGCACTTTCCACAGACTGCCATGCATACCAAGTGGGCAGTGCGTGAATTCACATTGTCATTCATAAACGGCTTTGCTGAAGGCTCAGAAGACTTAATCCTGCATCTTAATAGTGTGGTTACACCTATCCTTAAATAAGTCCATTCAGAGAATTAATCATTGTAAACACATTTGTTTAATCACTTCATTTTGCTTGTCACCAATCCACTGACTGAAAGAAGGTGTAAGCCTTGTTTAAACTAATCTTTCTTTCATCACGCATGCCTAATCTACTCTGTAAAAGTTGAAGCAGACATAAAAAGACAAATGCAAAGGTGGAAATTCAGTCATGACGAAGCACCTCATTAGAGGCAGGAGGAGAGAAATCTGGGTCATCCCGATGGTAATATCTCACAGCTGGCATGCGGTCCTCTCATTCATGTATGGACAGTCTGGGAGGTTTGCATAGAGAGAAGCCATTACAATGCAATTACTAAAACAAGCATAGTCCTTTGAAATGGATTAGGGAGTTTATTCAGCAAAATAAACATATCTCGGCATTTATCGTTTCATCTGGAGGTCCAAATTATGAGCACTGACTGGGATAATCTTGTTTTGCTGAATTGCGGCAGCTCTACAAACAAGCAGGGGATTACTAATCCCTGTTGGATGTTTTTTTTTTTTTTTTTGTCCCCGAAGAAGACAGATAGTGGCTGGCACGTACGGCTGGGACTTGATTTCTGAACAGTAAACATTGATGTTTCCTTGCTGGAAAAGCTGCAGTCTGTCAGGACAATATTTCATATTGATAATAGCGTTTCAGCGTGCTCCAGTAAATGGAGTTGGATACTGCAGGTGACGACGTGAGGTGACCTTATCAAACTGTGATAAACTGGAAAATGGGAAACTGGAATCAAAATACCATCACGCAGAGGGAGGAGGGACCCATCTGCTGCTCTCTTCGGGTGACAGCAAGTCGGGGGAGGAAAAAATGAAGTGCCGTGTTGGGGAAAGGATTGTATGACAGGGTTTTTGGCAACATGACAGTGCAGCAGATTCAGTCTGTGTAAAATCAGATCCACACAATGCTCTCTGAGACGTCTTCAGCTGTGATCACTGGGGCTCAGCTCATCCTGCTGCATGTCTCACCTCCTCAGCTGTGTAGCAGTTTACAAGGCTGCGGTTATTAGTATTCTGAAAGTACCAAACAGCAATTTGGACCTAATTAGTTCTTAATAGCACCTGATCACTCACTCACACACGCACGCACGCACGCACGCACGCACGCACGCACGCACGCACGCACACACAAACAAACAAGAAGACACACATGTTCACACACACAGACAGGCATAAAGCTTACCCCCCCCCTCTCTCCTTCTCTCTTTGACCCAAAGCATGCATATCAATTCATTCTGTTCAAGTCTCTGGGCAACAACTAAGGTCAGGACAAATTGAGAGTCTTTGCAGGAGCGAGAGAATTGTAAATTAGCAAGATGAATATCAACAGAGACGGACGGACCCAGAATAAAATGGAGATTGCATCCACAACCTCTACACCCACATGCAGACAAGGAATATGGACAGAGAACTATAATTATTCACTTTAAATGCACACCGAAAGTTTGTCTTTTACAGAACTGGCACTGTTAATTGAAAGTCTTGTCTCAATCACAGACACAGGGGTCTGGTATTTTAAGGTTGGGGATGTCAAGTCTTATCATGACAACATTTAATAACTTGTTAATATCAGATCATGCAGTATATAACATTACCATTTAAAGGGGTAGATCTTTTTTTAAGTAGGGTGCTATGAGGTCTATGTCAACAGTGAGTGTTTTAACTTGGCTGGGCAACCAACCTTTGCAAGCGTGGTAATGCTGCTACACATTCTTGCTAATTTCAACAAAGCATTATTTTAGTATGAGCTCTATTTGGACACTGCTTCAAATTTGCTTTCATTCAATGGATGTAAAAATGTGGCACCTAAGATTTATTTGAAAATGTGTCTTTTAAACCTCAATAAACAAGTCTGAGCAGTTTTTCTGTGCTGCAGACATCACCCATTATTATTATTATTAACAAAGATAAGAGGGTATCCTGACAGGAACCCAGAGTTATCAAGAACGGCCAAGCACTGTGTTTTGCAGTGGCTGTAGTTGGATTTGTGGCACCAGGAGAGCATTTGACTATGTTCAGAACAAGTCAGGTCAGATCCTAACAGGATAAAACCTTGTACAGTTTTGGAGGGGTGTTGCTCAATGAGAACAGGAAATAATTCACATTTTATTTAGGTTTCTTAAACCTCAGTTCTCTGTATAATTGTGTGTTGAAGATGGAGCCTTTAGCAAAATATCCAGCTAACAGCTTATAGTTATATACACTGTATATGTGTGTTTGTGTGTGTGTGTGTGTGTGTGTGTGTGTGTGTGTGTGTGTGTGTGTGTGTGTGTGTGTGTGTGTGTGTGTGTGTGTGTGTGTGTGTGTGTGTGTGTGTGTACGTTTTTACAGCTGCTGATTTGTCTCAAGTTTAATTGATAGCACACACTGAACTGGGATTTTCTCGCATTTCAAACTGAGTATCTGTCTGTAATTCTGCAGGGCAATTATAATCAATTTAGTTTAGGAAGTGTTCGTGATAGAGGGTACAGTTTAGGAGAATTTGGTGCAACTTTAAAAAAAAAAAAAAAAAAAAATGATGGTTTGGATCATCAACTTAATGAGTTAGCTCATTTTCAGAGTGAACTTGCATAACACTGCAGTAAGACCATGCCAACTCATTTCCAGGAGCACCTTTGGTTTGCAGTTTCAAAGAGAAGCTAGGAAATCGCATTTTCATGTATTTTCTATGAAAAGGGCACCAGAGAGGATTTTTCATTGTGTTTTATCTACGTCAGAGGCGTTCAAGAAGGGCACAAAGCACTGCCTTTAAGACATGAGGGCATCGTGCTCCTCCCCTGCTGCCCTCCATGAGAACACTACTGCCCATCTGAGTTGGTGATTTTGCTGATAGAGCATCCTGCTTTTCTAGTTGACATGCTATATAAGGAGCCATCCCAGATGTGTTCTTAATTAGAAATTAATGATTTAAAAAAAAGACAAAGATTTACATTTTTCACACTGGTACTGAGACAAGAATAAGATAATAGTCACCATGTTTCTTTCACACTAAGCTGTTTCAGTCTGTATACGAATGCCTTTTATGTTTTTAGGATGAAATAACTTCTAACTTACATCATGTAAATCAATGTCAGTTCAGTTTCTTAAAGAAAAAAAAAAAAAGCTTTTCTCTTACAAGTCACCATATACTGTCCCAGCAGATGTCAGTGTTACTCAAGCTATTTAAAGAGCCATACTGACTGTACATGTACAGCTGAACAAAGACTATACGTCTGCGCTCGGCTGCCAAAACACTGCCATAATAAGACAACCTTCAAATTACTGAGACATTTGCTCAAGAGTCCAAATGCTAAGTATGTACACACTCTGTTTATGAGCAAACACTCTACAGTCGCAGGAGAGGAGGCAACAAGCTGCTTAACTGCAGCGAGAGAGGGATCGCCTGCAGCACACTCAAGATTTCCATCCTTTTCACAGCACAGTAAGCCAATTACACAAGGTTTGATTTAATAAGTGCCACCAGTCATTTCAGCCAGAGTGTTTGTTTTCTGGTTTGTGTGAGTTGTTTTTCCTTTGCAGGGTGAAATACTGATTAAATGTTACACATAATCCACACTGCAATACATCATGATCCAAAAGATTGTGACTCGATGAGATATTACAGAAAATATCTGCATAGAAATCAGAGCCTGTTGCTACAGTTATTCGCATGATCCTGTGTAGGAGGAGAAAGATTCAACGGATTAACTGAGTGAAAACTGTGAAATCAACAGAAAGAGGAGAAACAGAGAAAGGCAAACAGCTTTGTGTAAGTCTTCAACAGCAAAACCATAGTTTAAAGCTTATACTTGTTCAGACTTCGCACTTTTTCCAATGGATGTCCTCACAATATGCTGGTTGGTCACTGCAAAGCAAGATCATGCCATACAGCAGTACTGATGCTGAGTGTTACAAGTACTTTAGATTTGAAACTATGGAGACATAAAGACACCCACCACAACATTGTTTAACATTGTGTTTAAAATGACTCTGGGTCAGTCTGATGGCTAAGGTAAAATTAATTTAGGTTTTTACTGTGGGCCCTATTGATCCAAACACAGAATATCGGCCACATTTTGCTTCTTAGGGAGTGCATAATCTGGACAGCTATGTTTAGTTGGCAGCTACTTGAGATAAAGTCTCAGTCTCACTGTTCAGACTAAAATGCATTTGAGTTGTAATCACATTTTAGTCATTTTTGCCCTTTGCTGGAGATAATAAATCTAATAAATTTCCAAACGAGGAAAAATCAAGGTTTTTGACAGAGTCATAGACAGTAAAAGCAGAAAATGTTGCCTTGTTTTCTGATCGCATCTTCTTCACTGCATCAAGAAAATTTTCAAATGAAAATCAGAGAGAAGCATGAAGGCAGAGAGAGTTTTTTTTATCCACTGGTGCACTTGATGCAGACAAGTAGCAAGATCACCCTCAAATAACTCCAACTGTTACAGGAATGGATTGCTTGTATTTTGTGTGACAGGTGCACAGTAAAGAAAAGATGAATTTTTAATGTCAGATGATCCACCAAAAACTATTTGTCTCATCGTCCTTTTCATGCACAAAAAAAAAATAAAATAAAATAAAAAAAAGACATTTGTAAATCCTAGTGATGTAGTTATAGCTCAACTTCATCAAAAAGGTAATTGACAACTTTTGTTAACAAAATTGACATTGTTTGGCACTTTGCAAACTAACGCACCAGTATATTTAGGCAGGAGGAACAGCACTATAAGCTTATAAACTGTATACATATATACAAATATAAATGTTCTAGTTCTCTGGTTGGTTTCTGAATAAAGTGGACAAGCTGACCAGGATGTTCAGTGGCTTATATTCTTACAATTGATAAGTACCTCATGCAACCAGTCTTCAAATAAATAAATAAATAACAGAGCAGTTAATCAACGAGGGAGCAAAACCAAACAGGAAGGTGACAGAAATGGACTGTTGTGACCCAGTTTGACCAAGGACTAACCAATTATGTGATGTGTTATAATTGATTTATTTACAAGGGCTCCAACTAAGGGAGTTATGTGTTGAAATGAGAACTTAAAATGAAGATTTCCTGTACTTATGCCCGTAATGAGGTCCACAAAGACAAATTATTCCACTCTACCAGCAGCAGCAGCAGCAGCAAACCAGGCAACTGTTTTCACCCTGAACCATGTCCCATTTGTCTTTGATGTATGTAGATCAAGATATCATCAACATGAGCAGAGAAAAAGAGACTGCTGCAAACTGTGGCAACTGTCCTGAAGAGACTCCAGGGAGACTCTCAATGAGCTCCAAACGGTGCTGTCTGGAAAGAGATGAATGGATGGAGCCGCAAATGATGCTGATGTAAAGAGTTACATTTGTGAGCAGCGCAGAGGGTATTAGAAGCAGATGTTGGATATTTACTGCACCATGACTTTCTGACACAATCTAAAAGTAGATGCATCATGCATCAGAGCAGCGTAAGTGTCTGAGCAACAGTGGTGGCCAGAGTTTGATTTAATGTTTGAAATCACAGCTCACTGCTCAGGTTTACGTTTTTAACTATTGAATAAAGTTAATGCAAACACAGGTGAGGGGAAACAAATGAAACAGTAAAGACATGTATGAAGAGTAATGGCTCAGGAGATCACAGACAGTCAGCCGGCGCCTACCTCTCTAGACTCCATGGGCACTATTTTCGTGCCTTGCCAGAGACGTGGCGCAGGCGCTGCGTAAGTCAGGTCCGCCGCACCGACAAGGCGTTCCCAAGCACAATTTGGTTTTTTAGTGAGCGGCACAGCCCGGCATAAGTATCCCCCCTCCCTAACTTAGCTCCTCCCACAGAATAATAAGCTTTTAGCACATAAAACGTAGGCTGACCCAGATATGTGAGTACTCCTGTCTCTGGACTGATGAACAGACACCCACTCACTTTCAGAGACAGCCGCTCTGAGATATGTTTATTTCATACAAGTGGCCGATTCAACTGCAAATATTCAAACAAAGACAGGGTCAGTGCATGGACTGATGGGACTACAAATCACAGATCTTGAGGGTCAATGGGCCCCCACACCAGACCCTTGCTTTTGCAGCTGTTAACATTTGTTCTTAATGAAACTACACAAATCAGATCACTATTCAGACACACCACAATGACAGTGAAAATGACCAAGAATGGCTCAAATAAACGACTAAGAAAAGAGAAACATCTCAAAGGAAACACTTGTTAGCTACAAAGAAATGCTTATCACCCCCCCAAAACAGTCACACTTGGACTCAAATCACACAAATATGGACTAACAAACTAAGACAAAAAGACTGAAGTAATAACAAAACCATCAGACTCACAAAGGAACCAGAAAAACTACAAAAGTGTACAAAATTTCTGACAGACACATTGAATGACTACTGAGAGGTAGAGGGTGACCATGATGAGAAAAAATACTACAGAGATTCAAAAATGACAAAAAAACATTTGAAAATCAATCACAGCAATGGCTGCAGAGACTCAAGGGGTGGAAAAAGAATGAATAAAAAAAGTAACTATAAAGAAATGCAACGAGGATCACTTAACTTTTTAGGACCCCCCCCCCCCCCCCAAAAAAAAAAAAAAAAAAAAAAATGACACCAATTCTTTGACTGGCAGCATAAAAGCAATGTACACTGATATGGCACATGACAAAAGTCCAAGAGTTCGATCTTTGAATTCTGAGATTAAAGTCAGAATTTTTCATTGTTCCTCATATTTTTTCAATCATGAGCAACATGTGACTCAACCCTGACAACATAATCCCCAGATGAAGCAGTACATGATTGGACTGGAGCTGGAGCCTCCTCAGTAGCATGTACTGCAGGAGGACTGAAGAGCAGGGACCACAAATAGCAAATGACAGCTCACACACTCTCCAAAACCACTGCTATCACTTACCCTCAGGACTTACCCTCAGGACACACATACAAATCCCTCCTATTCAAGACAAAACAGGCTGATCCATCTTTGTTCCAACTTTTATCAGACTCATGTACAGCTACTCTGTACCTGACCTCACTTTTGCTGCTATTCTTTGGATTATTCATGAATTAATATATTAATTCAAGAATAGTTTTGGTCCTACTCAGTCTGTTATTGACCTATTAAACTTTTTTTTTTTTAAGTTGGGCTTTCATTATATCTATTAGTGACATGTTTGTCTAGCTGTGTGTTGTACTGGAATGATGCTTTATACAAATCAGGTTCCGGACAAACATGAAGTTCTTTGGATGTGATTCAAATTACATATATTTTTTCCTTTTTTCTGTTGCTCTAAATTCAAGATCAAAGTTAAAATTCTGGGATCCAAGTTAGATTTTTTGACTCTTAAGTCAGAGTTGTAAATTGCATCTTTGACTTTGACTTTTTATACCAGAAAACTGAGATTCAAGTCAAAGTTCTGAGTTGAATCTCAGAATGTTGAGGAAAACAAGTTTAAAGAATACTTTCTGAAATTCTGATGTCAAAGCTGGGAATGAAAAAGGAATGGTTGGGATTCACAATTAAGTCAAAAATCTCACTTTTAAACAATAATTCTGCGAAAGTCAGACGTCTGACTTTAAGCCTCAGTTCTAAGTTTAGAAACAGTTTTCTTATTTTTTTCAAAAGGTCAGAAAACTTATTCTTGACTTGAAATCCTGACTTTGTACTAAAGTATTTGTCTTTAAAATTTTGATTTAAAAAGTCTAAATACTTAATAAAATGTGAGGATTTTGACTTTCACAAAAAAATTCACAAAAAAAGTCGCAACTGAAACAAAAGGAAGACCCTTTTTTTCCTTCCTTCTTTTCTTTGTTAATTTCATTGAATTTACCTCCAGGGATAAATAAAGTTCTTTTGTTAATCTTTGTGTCTTTCAGTTGCTCTCATTCTCTACAGTATCCCCACATTACTTTAAAGTAATGGTATGTTTTTATGTTTGTGGAAATGGGTCAAGGTCAAAATATAGACATCACACAGTCATTAAACAAGGCAGAGGCTCTCTGGCAAGTATCAGTGTGAGGCTACTTCTGCAGCACAAGCATCTCAGAGGTCGTTCAGAGGCCCCGAGGTAAGATTGACCTCAGCTCAGGGATTTTTAAATATAGTTTAAAAGGGGGTTGTTGGTAATATGCATCACACAATGACAAGACATTATCAATACAATGTATTTTTTCAGCCACGATAATGATGAAATGCTATTTGATGACAGCGTCATTGTAGTATTGATCTAAAGCCTCACTCAAATTTCTCTGAGACCTTTTCCTACCGTGTCCCTCAGTGTTTGTGCACAAATGTTTATGTAACAAAATTTCAGCTGTTCTGTTCTTCAGACCAGCTGCTGGTTTAGATGTCAATCCTATTATGCTTCAGGAACTGACAGCCAGAGTACATCCAGCTCCAGGGCAGGTTTGTTAGCAGGTTATCATGCAGTCTGGTTTCTACGTTCACCAATCTGATGAGCTGAAACTCATCTTTATTACCGGTGACAAGAGAGATAACGACTGTCAAAACAGCCATAAGAAACCACTCTTCACTCCTGAGTGTTTCCTCTTCCTCTGCCTGCTTCACATCCTCTCACTATGCCCCTGCCTTCACGTTTCTGACACCTGCTCCCTGCACAAATGAGCTGGGCTGGCTGCTGCTGCTGCTGCTACATCTGGATGTGGGAGGAAAGTGATAACAACTGCTCTTCAATAAGAATAAACAACCCTTAATGCCAAGCTACACAGCAAAAGATGTTTACACGAACACAGGTCTGCTCCTTCTGCACGAGCATGATATATTTACAAACAGATGTGTTTTTATGTGGTCTAAAAATTGAAAAGAAGATGTAATTACTTTAATTCTGCAGATGCCCAGTTTTACCCAGCATGCAGTTCATTAGGGTAACATAACAGGACCAGGCAAATGCTTTTCCAAGGACATGCTGAGAATGACTGCATTCATTTTGTCAGAACTTAAGCTCTTCAGTGGGCCAGTTTTACACGAAAATGTTTGACTTTTTATGCATTCAGAGGCCCTGATGAAGCAGCTGACAGTGACATTAATCATTGTGTGTTTCTGTTCGGTAAGAACCAAATCTTGTATCTTGTTGGAAAGTCAGAGCAAAGCTCTGTTATTGAAGACTCAGACATGAGACTGCTGAAGGATGTTTGGGGTGTTTATACAACAGTGATACTTTACACCTCGACACTTTCTACAGAAGAAAAGCTGAATGATCCTGGATGTGACTATTAGCATCAGTGAGAAACAAAAAAAAGTTTATCTTGAATTACTGAGTCAGTTATTTGCCTGACAACTTGTACAAGCAAAAACAGTGCTGTTAAAGAACTGTGACGGGCCCGGATTGAAATACTTTTGGAACCCCCTGTGTTGCACACAACCACTGCCAACAATTTTAAAGTCCATAGTCCCTGAGTCCCAAAGCCCTGAACTGCCGTCTCCTCGATTGAACCAGGAGTACTTTTAGACCAGCCATGCAAAGCAACATTTCAAAGCCACTCGTTGGAGAGAGGTTTCAGGAGAGAGGAGACAAATCAGAGGATAAGTCTTGTTATGGACAGACATGCTTCAGTGTCTCATACCAAGGGCTCTATTTTCATGCCTCGCCAGAGACGTGGCGCAGGCGCAGTGTAAGTCAAGTCCGCTGCGCTCATAAGGCTTTCCCAAGCACAATTTGGTATTTTGGTGAGCAGCGCAGCCCGGCATAAGTATCCCACCTCCCTAACTCAGCTCCTCCCAGTGGCGTAAGTCGTAGGGAGGGAGGAGAGAGGGCGTTGAGTGGGTTTAACACAGCCGAGACCTGTATTGACCAATAACATCAACTCCTCTCCTTGGCTTTAAATCCGCCACTGGCGAGGTGTATTACAATTTTCGTACAGTAGTCAAAGAGATCAAGAGATGTCTGAAGACAGCAATGCCACACGATGGCGACAGAAGGCAGCCCCTCAACAAGTGTCGCTGTAAGTGCTGCAGAGGGCGTCCTGCATTCTGTCTCATATAAGCACAGATGGATTTGGTGTGTGTAATGTTGGACCCACTGGTAAGACAAACACCCCTTTCCACAAATAAAGACACTCACGTAAAGTTGCATTTGAATTTTTTATTTAAACCCCACATGACAAAGGTGGGTTGTGCGCACAGATCACAACATTAATTCCAATAATGGCATTAAAATCGGAACCATCTGTGCATTAAGGACACATCGCGCTCCGTGGCCTGGCTCTTTCTTTCATAGATGTTGGCATATAAAATAACTTTGGCTCATAAAAATGGATATAATAATATTTGTATGTAGGCTTAAAGTAAATAACTCATCTGATCATTAAAATAAATCATCTGGTCAGCCGTGCCACCGCTGCAGCAGCAGGACAGAGAAAGGACACGGAGACACATCAGGTGTTGTGCCATAGAATGCACCCCTGCCGTAAAATGCACCCCCTGATGGGAGCGCGGTGTAAAGTACACAACAACAACAAGTTTTCCTTACCATTGGATGGATTCAAAAGCATGTGCCTTTAATGATTTCATTCAGGCTATTCAGATATGCCGATAACAATAGCCCTCTGATTCAGAATATTTGCTGCCCCGAAAATATAATGCTCTCTACCTTAACAGCTTACTGTACAGTTTATATACCCAAGTACACCTCTGTATGTGCATTTTTTAAATACCTAAAAACAAAACAAAAGTTTGCTGCTCTTTTTGACATGTTGTCATGATCCAATACTCGTGTTTTTTTTAAATATGAGATTTTTTTTTTCCCACTTTAAGAAGCTAATGAGTGGATGGGATGCATTCTCTGGTGGGGGTGCATCCTACAGCATAACGACTATCGAGCTGCGCGAGGAAGAAGAAGGATAAGTGGGTAGACAATTAAATATCTTGTTAACTTCATCATGTGTAACTGTTTACTGGATATTTAATTTAATGCGGTTTCAGCTGTGTTGATTCGGTCAGGTGGCGTGTCCAAACGCGTGCCAAACACACTCATCAGATAAGATATGGATCAGAATATATCGATATAGATCCAAATGTATGTGCTGACTCAGATTATTGGTTGTTGATGATTATTTATTGCACTGAAATGTGCCTGACACTGTGGAAACCTGCCGGTGAGGCATTGGTGACGTATGCGTAATACGCCGCCGGTCTACCAAAATGCTACTAGACCAGCTGCGCGCTGCCTGTGCTGAAAGCTGACCAGGTTTGAATCAGCAAGCTTTCAGCGCACTTTTCACGCCACTGGCGCGCACGAAAATGTCACTGCACCAGCTGATTCTGTCAACACCTCCCTCTGCCGCACCACTACGCCCAGCTTTTTGGACCTCGACGCATTTTAGAGCCCTAGGTGTGAAACTTTAGAGCTTATAAAATGAAATCTGTATGTAAATACACATTTAACACATATCTGATGGAAGAAGCACTAAGCATTTTTAAGGCCACACGTTACTGCTGACATCCCTGATACGATCACATGCAAATTTCAGCATTTATCATTAAAGTTGTGCGCATTAATGTGGGCCCTGCACTCAGAAAGTCAGTGATTATATAGCTCAAGTCCAAATTTCTAACCTTTTATTTGACAGCACTGTTTCTGAGACCATTCTGCTCCATTCCATCTTTACTTAGATCTGATTTGATCTGTACCTTTTTTATGCGCTGGCCTGCTAAAAAACCTTGTTATTAACTGGCTGTCTAATTACTTATCTTGTGTTATCATGAAAGGTTGGCACAAGAATTAGGCTCACACAAGACACCACATAATGTGGACTCAGTGATGAACAGATGCATAAATTTGCATCCCCCTGTCAGCCTTTCCTTTGTAACTGTTATAAAGGAAAGCAAACAGATTGAGTAGATGATTTGTCTGATTCATTTTCATCAGGGAAAATGAAGCTTAGTAATACTGTTTGGCACAAATGAAAATAAAGAGGCCTAATTCAAAACTATCAGTTTATTATACCATTCAAAAGGTTGCTATATTTGTAACATGTATTGCACCAGTTGCACTGCAGATACCTAAACCAGCAAATGTAAGAGTAAATTCTAGGCCAAAGTTAATGATGGGCACCATGATCTGGTGGTAGGAACCGACACTCAAATTTGCCTTTTAAAAGGTGGGGTAGACAGGATCTGAGGAAGTTCCTGTTTTTGGGAGAAATCTTAAATGTAAACTCTACCCCTCCCAACCAGTTTTCCCCTCAGCTCTTCCTCTCCCCTCTGTCTCTGCTCCAGCAAGCCATGCCCACAAACAGACGCTCCTGCTCGCTCGTATCGTTCCAATAAAATTCAGATATAATGCAGATAAATACTTCAGATAATTACAAATGGAGCCCTGTCAACATGAAAGTAAACAGCACTGGTGCTACTGTAGATGCCAACAGACTACCAGCAAACACAATGTTTGCAGGACTTCTACAACTAGGATAAGTGACATGCTCCAGGACCCAAGCTAAACAGTTTAGCAGCGCTACAACACGCAGCAGGTCCCGTTTGACAAGAAACACTTCTGTGACATTTGGCTTACTTTGTTAAAGCGATTTACCTGTTCAGCAGAAAGGTTACAGGATCCTTAAGTATCCCCCATCATTGTTGACCCGAATTCTTAGCTCTTGTCCGGTCTACCTCCTTTTCAAGCGCCTGTTATTCCGCCAGAGTCTCCGGTATGTCGTTTGTTTTCTTGCTTTTGTTGGTGGTCCTGGCTAAAGGAGGATTCAGACAATTTTCTGTGGTTGGTTTATACTTTTGGCTATTGTAGCACGCTAACTTTGTTTGGGCTCCTGAATGACATGGGGGAGCAGCGCCTGCCTTACAACCAATCAGCACCAAGGAGCAGCGTCCACCTCACAACCAATTAGGATGGGGGAGGCGGAAAATGGCTTTGTCTACAGTCAGAAAGAGCAGAGTGCTCTGAAGTTTTAAAATGTTGACTACAGAGACATAAAACACAGCGATATTGTTATATTACCAAATGTCATCAATGATTAATAGCTATTGACTGATATTAAAAGCTTTTTTGTATAAACACCCCCAAAAAAGATTCTTCTTTAATGGATTCCTGCCTACCCCACCTGAAAACCCACGAAACTCAATGTCAGCATTCATCAATTTTTGTCCAGTTTTGTCATGAGTTATACTGATAGACTGTATGTAGAATGGATGTCATCTGCCATCTCGCTGGGTGAAGCCACCCAGAGAGCAGCGCCCTTTGGTGACGGGCTGCAGTATAGGTCATTAATCATGCCTCTTCCAGCAATCCCTATAGAGTTGTGGACAAACTTTATAAATTAATTACACAGAATATACATTTTTCTCCCCCCTGCTTGTAATGTTGACATGTAGTTATTGCAAGACTGGTTTGTGCTCAAGTCCTCTTTTTTCTGTGCAGCTCTATTTTTAAAAGTTATAAGTGGGTTCATGTTTTCTATGATTGAGCGTATGAAGATCTTGTAGCTCACCTGGGGGATACGCTGTTTGAGCCGAGTGTCATCTCAGCGACTCTCAGCAATTCTCCCACCAAATGCGTACAACGCTACGCTGCACAAGTGGTGATTCCAGAAGTGGGGAAAATCACAGAAATACCGAGGAATTTGGCTTCAAGTTCATATAATGACAGACGGCGGAACCAAGTTGTCCATGGTATATACAGTCTACGGTTATACTCTATCGGTTGGTTGTTTGTCTTTATAGTCGTGCAGTGGTCTACAAATACTGACATGTTAATGATGGTTAAGCAGCTTTTCTTCTTGAAGCCAGGTGAGCGCCAGCTTATTTAATATCATCACTGAAGAAACAACAACCACACCAACTGGAATATGTAGCTTTAATGATGAGGCATCAAACTGGAGACTTTCTATGCATACGAAAAAAGGAGGTAATACATTGGAAAAAAAAACAACAACAAAAAACAAACAAACAAAATGAAGTAAAAAATAGCCAAAAAAACATCCCAAAGCACCTTCTGGTGAGAAGACACTGCAAAGACTTAGTGTGGGGATATATTCCGATCATTCTTCCTGTCATTGAAACTGAGATCAAAAGTCTGACTGAAAAACTCATCCAATGATCAGAAAATGCAGAGTCACAGAGTCTGCCAAGTCGGTTGGTTGAGTCTGACTAACACTAGCAGAAACATCAGCTGAAGCTGCTCCCATGCAGGGACCCAGGGTCAGGTAAGAAAGGCAGAGATGGAGGGGGGATTTTCCATAACCAGTATAGGCTGGGGCAGAACAGTAGTGACCAACAGAACACAATCACTGGTATGAGCAGCTGGCATGAGTTTCCACTCCTCCACATTAAAAAAAGTCAGATGAGGTGGTTTGTGCATCTAATCAGGATGTCTCCTGGATGCCTTGCTGATGAGGTGTTCAGTGCACGTCCCACAAGTAGGAGACCACAGGGAAGACCCAGGACACACTGGAGAGACTATGGGCTCTATTTTCGTGTCCGTCGGGGACGAATGCTATAATATTCAGTTTTGTGAGCCAAATTTATTTTATATGCCAACATCTATGAAAGATAGAGCCAGGCCACGGAGCGTGATGCGTCATTTACGCACAGATGGTTCAGATTTTAATGCCATTTTTGGAGTTTATGTTGTGATCTGTGTGCACAACCCACCTTTGTCGCATGAGGTTTGAATATGTGCAACTTTTTGGGAGTGTCTTTATTTGTGGAAAAGGATGTTTGTCTTACTAGTTGGTCCAACATTACACACACCAAATCCATCTGTGCTTATATGAGACAGTGTGCAGGATGCCCGCTGCAGCGCTTACAGTGACACTTCTTTAGAGGCTGCCTTCTGTCGCCAGGCATTGCTGTCTTGAGACATCTCTTGATCTCTTTGACTACTTCACGAAAATTGTAATACGCCTCGCCGGTGGCGGATTTAAAGCCAAGGACCAATATGTTATTGGTCAATACAGGTCTCGGCTGTGTTAAACCCACTCTATGCCCTCTCTTCTCCCTCGCTACGACTTACGCCGCTGGGAGGAGCTGAGTTAGGGAGGGGGGATACTTACACCGGGCTGCGCCGCTCACCAAAATACCAAATTGTGCTTGGGAACGCCTTGTCGGCGCGGCAGACCTGAATTACGCAGCCCCTGCGCCACGTCTCTGGCGAAGCACGAAAATAGAGCTCTAGGTCTCTCAGCTGACCTGGGAATGCCTCGGGGTCCCTCGGGAAGGGCTGGACAAAGTGGCTGGGGAGAGGAAAGTCTGGGCTTCCTTGCTTAGGCTGCTGCCCTGCAACCCCAACTCCAGATATGCAGAAGATAGATGGATGAATTGATGGATGTATGGATAGAAAAACGGACAGTCAGGTGGGCGGGCGGACAGACCGGTGCACGTTACTCATCGATCTGCTCAGGTGGATCTAGTCCACTTAATCCAAACACAGTCTCCATCCAATGTTTTCTGAATATTTAAATACACTGTTGCCCACAAAGTTGGAATAATTTTGTTTCCAAACACAATCCTCTGTTTATTCCTAATTAAATGCATCAGTAATCACTTTTGACCAGCTGTAATGATTACATTACGTGTCCCACTTACCCAGGTGAAATCAATACTTGCATAACATTTGTTTGGCACTATAAAAGACGAGACATTTGCTGTGTTGTCCGTTTCCTGCTTAAAGCCTGTATGCAAAAGGGCCACAATTTCAGAATTGTCTGAAATAATTTTAAACTAAATTTGACATAGAGCTTCCCTATGCTATGCCTCGTTCGCCACCACTGGCAATATGCCAAAGAGTGTTTGCACTCTGAAGCCGCGTTCAGACCAAACGCGACCAGGTCGCGTCGCGTCGCGTCGGTCGGTCAGGTCGCGTCGCGTGGTGCTCTGGTGTGTTCACACCGGGTCCAAAGTTGCAGTCGCAGGTCGCGGCTGGTCGCCGGTGACGTCATCCATGTCACTAGCTCAGTTTTCAGTTCATCAGTGCTGCCGCATATCTGTACATCCGCAGTAGACGCCGCCGGCGTTTATGGGTGCATGAAACCATCCAGAGGAGGACGGAGCTGGGTGAATTTCACCGCTTGCTCCAGGAACTCCGCCTGGACGACGGCCGCATCCAGCGGTATTTCCGTGTGTCGACGGCGCAGTTCGAGGACCTCCTTGCCCAGGTGGGAAGCAGCATCTCCCGCCTGGACACGAAATACAGGCGCTCCATCTCAGCTTCGGAGCGCCTGTCTATCTGTCTGTCCCTCATATAAACGTCTCTAAGCCCCTTCCACCGCTTGTGGCACACATCCACTGCAAAGACACACACACACACATACGTTGAAACATGTAGCCTAGCAAGCAGGGGCAGTTAACTGGGTGGTAGCTAACGGATGTGATTAACTGCTCCTCCATTGTGATTCTTCTTCTCCTCTTCCTTGTTTCGCCGGTTTGTTGACGTCAGCAGAGCCCTGATTGGCTGTCGCGGCACGGAGTCGCTCCCAAAGTTCAAATATTTGAACTTTGGGAGCGACGCGACTTGGCGTCCTGCGACCTCGGCGACGCGACCTCGGGGACGCGCCTTGGCGACCGGTCGCGCCCGGTCGCCCGGTCGCGCATGGTCGCGTCGCAGGAAGCCGGCGGTCGCCAAGTCGCGTCAGGTCGCGGCTGGCCATAGACTTTGCATTGGGAGCCGTCGCCAAGTCGCGTCAGGTCGCGTTTGGTCTGAACGCGGCTTGACAGGATGGACACAAACAGCCTGATATTGCTGATTTGCTTGGAATATCCCAGAGTGCGGTCGCTAAAATCCTTAGAGTTCATCCAGAGGAGGGTCATTTGAGGCCAGGAAAATCTCCAGGACGACCACGACTGACAACCAGAAGAGATGATCGGCAACTGCTTAATCTGTGCCGTAGAAACCAATGGGTTTGGCGATTATGTGGTGAAAACCTTCACGATATATGTATCCAGGAAACCACTCAGGCTGGTGGCGGCTCAGTGATGGTATGGGCCGGTATTCATTATGGAGGAAAGACACCATTGGTGGTGCTGGATGGAAACGTCAATGCTGTTGTGTACAGGGACATCCTGGAGAACCATTGCCTCCTGCATGCAAGCCGGGTCTATGGGAACAACTTTCGTTTGCAAGACAACAACGCTAGAGCACATAGGGCAGCTGCAGTGAGAGAATATCTTGATGCAGAGGGGGTGCAGCAGATGCCATGTCCGGCTTGCTCCCCTGATATGAACCCTATTGAGCATGCCTGGGACGACTTGGGCCGAGCCATCAATGAGAGGTACAATATTCCTCAAACTCTACAGGAGTTGGCGCAGGCTCTGACTGAAGAGTGGGACGCCCTGCCCACTAACAACATCAACAGGCTTGTGGACAGTATGCTACTATGTCTTAATGCACTGATCCGTGTCAGGGGTGGCCACATTCGATATTAGTGACTATGTGACATTTGAAAGAGTAATACTGGACATTTATATGCATGAAATCTCCTCGAATATGTATTTCCTATCAAACTGACCAAAGGCGAATGTAAAGAAAGATTTAATCCTTTTGTTTCAATACCCGTAATTTTGATTAAGCCTGACTACAGTTTGTAAAGGTTAATTCATTTAATTTTCATTGTGATATGTTTAGAAGAGATTGATTAATAAAGTTTTGAGAAGATATACGCTTTCATCTCATGGAAAGAGGTAAAAAATATTTCATTCCAACTTTATGAGCAAAAGTATATGTATATATACATATATATATATTCGAAATACTTCCAAACTATTTCCATGTTTCCTCTGCATCCAGGTGGGAAAGCATTGTGGTGTCACAGCAGTATTACCTGACGCTACAGCCTTGTCTGGTGAAGGGTGGCAAGAGTTTAAGGCCAGCATTCATATTTAGTATTTCAAGTATGAATAATCTACTTCAATAATGAAAAGTTTAGGGTCTGACCAGCAGGAATAACAACATTTCATCAAGAAGTCGACCCGGCAAATCCTTAAAGTAGACCTTCTTCAAACTCTGTCCCCTGACTTTGCAGGTGCAACAACTGAACATTTCCAGTAATGACACCTCAGCTTTAGCTTCAGCATCATATTTTGCAGAAATGGGCCGCTGTCTAATCTGCTGTGCTATTTCACAATCTGGATGTGAGAGCAGGCTCCAGACAAGCATCACTTCAGACATCTGACCTGAAGTAACGTATCAACAACTGAGAGAAATGTATGTGAAAGCAGGGCGGCTGTCACCTTGCTGTCTTATTCTGTGAGGAAATGTCAGAAGAAGAAGGATAGCATGTGTGTAATTGTTTCCACGCATTGCTTGTTGTAGTGTTTGTTTCTCTGTGTCATCCAGTCAAGTGGGAACAGATTGCAGGTGTTGAGAACACACCTGAGACCAGTAAGCACAAATCTGTTTTCAGCTGTGCCACCAGGCAACCTGACCTTCAGGGAAAAGTGAGCTAACATAGTTTGGCAGAGGCTGGAGGGTCCATCCATCTTTCTGCTGAGAATCATATTATAACGGACACAAGCATTGCCTCACTGGGTAAATTGCCAATTTATGGGTAAGTAATTAATTTTTAGGTTGAGAAGATGATAATTACCACCCAAGCTTGAAAGTGATACGTACTGTATGTTGGAGGTGATCGTTAAAGCAGCCTGAGGGAAACCTGGTTTAGTTGTAGCATTTTAAAAAAAAAGAAAAACATTGTGTCTAGCTAACACTGTGTTTTCTTTAAAGTATGCTGGACTCAAGATTCACTTTTAAACCTTAAGAGGGAGCGTTCGGGGTTTGAGAAAAGCTACTTAATGAGGGTTTATCAGTTGGGAATCATATTCAAGTTCATTAATAGTGATGGGAATTACAGGTCTTTTTAGTGAGCCAGATCATCCGGCTCAGCTCAAAAAGAGGAGCTAGCTCTTTCAGCCCCCAAACAGCTCTTCATTTTTCTATTTATAAATTTTTCTAATTCAACCAAATGTAGCGTTGTTTTGCTTATGATATGTACATATGTATACATATACCTCTTAAATAATTCAATACATCCTTTGTACTGAAGTATTCACAAGTCAAAAACACATTTTCTAATATCAGTAAATTGCTGTAGCCAGTTGTTTTCATTGCATTTACAGACCCTTGTAACTCTCTGAAACCACCCAATGAATAATAATAAATAATAATAATAATGCATCAACTTAAGCATAGAATTTAAAAAGGACAGCTATTGAGATTTTCAATGTTTATTTAAACACAAATATTCAAATATATATATATATATATATATATATATATATATATATATATATATATATACATAAAGCTGTATTGCAATGAAGAAAACAGCAGCATTTAACAGTTTTAGGTGTATTTGAACTGAACACCATCAGGAACATAAACCAAACAGCAAATACAAAGAGAGACAGAGAGAGAGAGAAAAAAAAAAAAGGCTCACAGACAGGAGCCAGCTCCCATCGTTCACAATAAAGAGAAGACTCTTTGAACTGGTTCGTTCGCAACCGACACATCACTACTGAGTAAGACTGAATCACTTTAACTGTCTAGTTCAGAAAGTCACACCTGGATCTAAAGAAAGCCTGATTCAGTGTATGGATACCCCCATGTTAATGTCAGTTTTTTCAGTCTTTCATAGCTTTTAATGTCCTCTACAGAAATGATGAGTGACCAGGACAGATGCTCACAAATCTCTTACGTATTACACTAAACTGTTTGAAATTAAACACAACATACAGTGTGACTCATTTCTGTCACAAACTATCAAATACAAAGATGATGAAGTAGTCCTCTGTTGTTTTAACCTCATCGAGATTTTGACCAATAGGTGATCAAGAAAGAGAGAGGTAGAGATTTATTATTTAAGTGTTTCAGATGTCAGAGTTTCCAGGCAGCTCCAGGAGGAGTGTTACATCCTGCAGCTCTTAGACGCAAAAAACGCTGCCTACCTGAGAATGCACAGCAGGGTCTGTCAGTATGATAAACGAGGCTCTGTGAGCAACAGCTGCGCACTGAGATTGACTGATAAATGTGCAGACTAATCAGCACTGAGACTGACTCCTGGTGCATTAGGGATGTTACTCTGAAGGGTAGAACAGCAACAGCCTTGACAACAACACTGTATTTACAAGTAGATCAGTGTTGCTGGCATGGTCCATTGTTTCAATGGGGTTGTTGTATAGATATGTGTCAGGACTCAGACTCTGAGCTCAAAATACAGACATCTGGTCACCCTTTTCTGGAGCTTCAGTGACATACTCCGTGAAGAAGTGTTCAGTGTGTCAGGGGAATTTGGGAGTGTGTCAGTCTGGCTGAATATATTCCCACTATATTCCCAAAATATTCCTGTTTCTACACACCGTAGCTTTAAAGATGATTTACAGTGTTTGGCTGATGCAAAACCACTATCTATCTTAACTGACCTCTAGGCAGACTTAAAGTTATATCACATATTTTATTTTGCTGCATCATCCCAGGGTTTATTTTCCCTTTATTCTCCCCTTGTTTACTTCCCTTTTTACTTGTTTGATCCGTTATAGTGATCTAGTTTTCATAGCTTTTTAACTCTACTGTTTTGTTTGGATCTTATTTCATTATTCCTTGCCCACCCCATAACATTAGACTGATGATAAATTTGGGGATTTAATCTGATGGGCTGTTCCAACATCAAGGGGACCACAGCTGGCAGATCAGTTTGTGTTTTTACCCACAACTTTTTAACGCCTGGTGGTGGCCTTGGAACCCACTGGGTGAACCAGCCCATCTGGCATTTAACAGGATTGTCAGATTGCCAGTCTGGGCCTGCCAAGTGCTGATAAGATCATCAACAAAAAATTGTGTTTCCAGCAGTGCTGAAGCTTAGACGCTGCACCCCATGGCTGGAGGAATTCAGCCAGCATGAGACGGTGATCAGAGAAATTCAGGATACCAACCGGGAGACTGTCTGTTGTGAAACATGGCTTTACTGTTTGAACACATCAGATCTAAAATGCTGTAATACCCAGGAGTGACAGACCAAGGCTGTCTGACGGGCAAGGACAAACAAATACAAACAGAGCCACAGCTGCATGTGATGAAGCTCCAGTGCACAGAGAGTTCACACACATGTGGAGCAGCACAGACCACTGAAGGGACACTTCATCTGTGTTTGTCTGTTCTGAAGACAGTTGAATCATGTCCTTGGTCATGAGGACACATGCGCAGCACTTCATTCAGCCTCTTACAGGGTCTGACGTCATGGACCCCATCGGCCAGAAGATGACAGAAATAGTCCCAGCATCAGACAAATGAAAACAATACAAGTGAATGCAGACTGTGGACCTCTGCAGAAACAGACACAACTACATCCAATTGACCATCAGTGATCATTAGCTAGGGTTACAGGGGCAGTAATGTTACAATGCATTCAAATCACTCTGATTGGACAATCATTGTTTACATGGATGTATCAGACATTACATAACAGAAATCAGTATCCATTAACGTTTCGTGAAAGACAGACTCAATAATTTGCTTTTTTCCCCTCTCTTTTAAGTTTGATTTTATTCCACCAAGGCTTGTCACAATACCAGGATTTTAATTTTAATACAGGCCTGTATTTTCTAATCTCTCGCTAATGTTGTCATTTAGAGGGGGTTAATCACTGCGCACAATCATGGAGCATCTTGTAAGGCAGCAGGTGGAAACTTATAGAAAACACACAGAAACCAGATGACATTGTCTCTCTCCTCTGATCTTTGTTTGCAACATACAAGATAAAGTGTGTTTTTATTAGATGCATAAGAACTGCACAAAGAGTCAAAATTCACTGTTGTGTAAGTGGAGAGATTTGGCGGTAATGTTGATGATGTACAATGCAGCAGACACGCATGTAAACAGATTATTGTTTGTGTGGAGGACTGGACATGTTTTGAAGTCTTTTAGTGTGTAAATGATGGGAACGACGCAAACATACGACGCAAAATTACAAAATATTCAGAGGCAAATTTTGATGCGCCTGGCTATACACATCAAGCGTAATGTGATTTTGTGACTCTCTGGGGGGAAAAAAGACGCGTCCCGGGTGGAAGCGGGAAGACTGACACAACACAAGACTGACAGTTTTTCAGTTCTGATAAGACACTAGTGTTGAGATGGCTGTCTGTCATGATAGCATGTACTGAGTAGGGGCCAGTACCATATAAGAACATTAAACTATAATCCATAAACATAAGGGACTCTATTTCCGTGCCTCACCGGAGACGTGCCACAGGCGCAGCTTAAGTCAGGTCCGCTGCGCCGACAAGGCGTTCCCAAGCAAAATTTGGTATCTTGGTGAGCAGTGCAGCCCGGCGTAAGTATCCCCCCTCCCTAACTCAGCTCCTTCCAGCAGCGTAAGTCATAGGGAGGGAGGAGAGAGAGCGTGGAGTGGGTTTAACACAGCCAAGACCTGTATTGACCAGTAACATCAGCTCCTCTCCTCGCCTTTAAATCCGACACTGGCGAGGCATATTACAATTTTCGTGAAGTAATCAAAGAGATCAAGAGATGTCTGAAGACAGTAATGCCACACGATGGCGACAGAAGGCAGCCCCTCAACAAGTGTCGCTGTAAGCGCTGCAGCGGGCGTCCTGCATTCTGTCTCATATTAGCACAGATGGATTTGGTGTGTGTAAGTTTGGACCCACTAGTAAGACAAACACCCTTTTCCACAAATAAAGACGCTCCCAAAAAGTTGCACATATTCAAACCTCACATGACAAAGATGGCTTGTGGGCACAGATCACAACATAAATTCCAATAATGGCATTAAAATCTGAACCATCTGTGCGTAAATGACGATCGCGCTCCGTGGCCTGGCTCTTTCTTTCATAGATGTTTGCATATAAAATAAATTTGGCTCACAAAACTGAATATTATAATATTCGTATGTAGGCTTAATGTAAATAACTCATCTGATCACTGAAACAAATCATCTGTTCAGCCGCTGCAGCAGCAGGACGGGGAGAGGACACAGAGACATGTCCAGGTCAAGCTGCGCGAGAAATAAGAGGAAGAGGAAGAAAGAAAAGGAGGGAGACGATTTACATATCTTGTTAACTTCAACATGTGTGTCTAAGATATTTAATTTAATTTGATGCGGTTTCAGCTGTGTTGATTCGGTCAGGTTGTGTGTCCAAATGCGTGCCAAACGCTCTCATCAGATCAGATATAGATCAGAATATATCAATATAGGTCTAAATGTATGTGCCGAGTCAGATTATTAGTTGTTGATGATTATTTTTTCACTGAAATGTGCCTGACACTGTGGACACCTGCCGGTGAGGCATCGGTGACGTATGCGGATATGCTGCCAGTCTACCAAAATACCACCAGCTCAGCTGCGCTCTTCCTGTGCTGAAAGCTGACCAGGTTTGAATCGGCAAGCTTTCAGCGCACTTTATATGCCACCGGCAAGCACAAAAAAATGTCACTACGCCAGCTGATTCTGTCAACACCTCCCTCTGCCACGCCACCATGCCCAGCTTGGCGGATCTCGGTGCGCCTCAGTCCACAAAAATACCAAACTGGCTGTACGCCGGGCTCCGCCAGACGAAAATACCACTGCGCGGGGTCCACCACCCTCCGCCGCCTCACCAGCGTATACGAAAATAGAGCCCAAGGTAACAACCGAGACCTAATGGTGCTGTGACAGCAGCACAATTTAGTTTGAGACAGTGAAAATACATATGGTATTTTGTATCTGAACAGGTTAGCTTACGAGCTAAAGTTACTTAGCACATATGAAAGTTAAAACAAAGATGTTTAGCAAACTGTTAAAGCACACAAACCATCGTCATATGAGAGATCCGATGCTATGACTCTTCACAAGTTGTCCTTCAGGTTGTTATCTTTGTAATGTTTGTGTCTTTTATCAAAAAAGCACTCTGTTCTTCGACACATAAACAATCAGCCGGTTGGGCATGTTGGATATACCGGTGAATCTGACGTCGAAATACGAAACACAAATGCCGCAATATCGTAGGATGGGAAAAACGTTGCTGATGTGAACACTTGTATTGACAGGATACGGGTTCGAAAAAAAACATTGATGTCCAAAGTAATCGCACGAAAAAAACGTTCCCGGTGTGAAAGGACCTTAAGTCTTGAACATCTTTAATTCTGTGACAAAGACAACTCTTTGCTCACACAGTCTGATGAGATAGGAGTTGCTCAGTGAGTTTTTTCTAGTCAAATGACTTAAGAGGTTTAAGAGGTGGTAATACAACCACAAAATCATTATTAAAAAATATTAATATCAATACTTTTTGTGTCTGGGATGTTTGACATTTCTTTCCCCCCAGGTATTAAAACATTGAACTCTTGTAGTGACTTCAAAAACGCCAGCGCGTGCCTTTAAAATCATTAACATTTCACTTTGTTGTACCCTACCTCTTCAGTAGTTATATAAGTTGGTACAGGGTAAGTAAGTTCTGTCTGTGTAGGCGAGCTGCAGTCTGAAAGATTATCAGCAGCTCACTAATGATGTCTCGGGACTTTCAAAACTTCACGCTGATACTTCCAGAGGTAATGTCAGAATTAGAAACACAGAGAGCTTTAAAGATAATCAAATATATCAACTTTTTACTGTTTTGACTGATCTTTACTCATCATATAAAAAACACGGATGCTAGTTGTTTGCTGCCACCTGATGAAACATCCTGACCTGAACAAACCCAGCTGTCAGTGATAGACATTGATTAGACAGCATGGGTTCACATGTGTATGAATACAGATCCAGACCTCCAGAGTGTAAATTGTACAGTGGTACACAGCAGCAGTCAGCAACAAGCTGAACTCTGTATAATTAGAGCTGATTGCTGATGGACTCTTGAGTTTCTGTGTAATTGGAGACACAGGGAGCAACACTGTTGATGTGATTATTTACTGAAAGCTGATGCCGGAGATTCACCGCTTTTATTCATGCTGCTGATACAACAGTTTGATAAAGCCTGCTAATACAATTTGAATTGAAATTTCTGAATTAGATTAAGAAAATGTAATATAAAGCAGCGAGGGGATACTCTGACTAGTGGGAAATGCTTGGCTGACCACTGAGAGCGTCATGGGGGAGAGGAGAGACATGTTGATGGTTTATTTATACAGACAGTTTTAATATACTTTTCTGCAATATAAATCGGTCAGTGCTTCATCAAGGTCTATTTTTGTCTCAGCCAGAAGACAACTATGAGCAATTTTAGTCCAAACAACCATCTTTTGCAGAGTACTTGGGTTGCATGAGGTTGTATGTGACTTTGGCATCTAATCAGGAGGTCTCCTGGACACCTCGCTGGTGAGGCATTCAGGACGGATGGATGGATGGATGGATGGATGGATTGATGGATGGGATGTAAGAGTCCTTACCAGTCAGTTAGCCTCTATTTAGATAGTGCCAATTCACAACAAGTGTTGTCCTAAGACCCGGTTTAAAGACGGGATCAGACTGAGCCTCATCCTGTAAGATCACACCCTGTCCCATCCTCATCATCAACTATATGAGTGAAACACTTTACCGCATTTATCAAGTTACAGTGATGGATCTCAGGGACTCCGAGACAAGACTGTGTTTGTGACTCTTATTTTCTTTTGGCATCGTTTCATGTGCAGACCTCTAGTGATTGTTTCTCCTGCAGAGTACTAATATTTCTCTTATCTGCAGTCTTTAAAAGAGTCTCGATCAGTGCATTGCAGGTGGAGGAACACTTCATGTGTTGTAACTGAGTGTAGTGCAAAAACAGCTTTCAGGCAGCAAAGTGAAGTACTGAATATGTCCAATATATAGTGTATACCCACCCTGAGAAAAGTGTTTAGGTTGAGGTCTTCACAAATGTACACACTGTTTTTGCCTCCAAACAAAACTCAGATACATGTAAAACCTGTATCCTTTTAATGTTACCATGCAGAGTGATACACATCACTCAGCGACTGCTGCTCTAGATTCCTAGACATAAAAATCAGCATGTGCCTTAACTACACCATGCACCATGACAGAATACTACCATTACCACGTTCTAGAGAGTAATGGTGTTTATACAGCCTGATGGAAACTAGACTAGGGCATGGTAAAGGAGAGGATCCTGTTTTTGTGTAAAAATAAACTAAAGTACTTTTTGTCTGAAATGTTTTAAAAAATTATATATATACAGTATATATATATATATATATATATATATATATATATATATATTAAAAAAGACAGCCAGGAGGGAAGATATGCAGATCGGAAAAAAAAAAAAAAATGTTGTTGCATGTATTTGTTTCAATACAGGACTTGAAAGTTGATAGTTGTATCTGCTCGTACGAAAAACAAATTGCTGCTATTAGGATTGCAGCATGTCTGCAGGTAGTTTGTAAGGCTGCTGGGAAATAACAGCAGAGGTGGTATCCTGTATGAATACAAACATCCATGCTCCCTCTCTGTACCCGATACACCGCTGTGTGTCAGGGACAGCAGGAGTTACACACCTGACAGTTGGGCATCTTCTCCATCAAACAGGATCATCTCTGAAATATAGGGCATGACAGCACTGCTGTTCCTGTTTCATCAGCAGGCCGACACCTGTAGGAGAATTTCTTCATGCATTTAGGTTAAGAAATATAGAGTAATTATCTTTTAGTAAGGAGCTACAAATAATCTAGGTTGGCCTGCTCATGCAGCCTCATGACCCTGAGGTTGTAAGCAAGGCTATCTTGCAGGAGCCCGAACTATCTGTCCCTGGGGGAGTTTTTTCTAAAGCTATGGAGGGTCTAGAAAAGCTAAAATTGGAGATGTGGGAGAATGCTGGTAAGGGGGTCTGTTGATGGACTGGTTGGTCCAAATTTTAGATGAATGGGAGCCGTTTTGGCCCAGCCATGTGTGCTGTGATAGTTCCAATTCTGATTTCCTTTCTCACATTCTGCATCGTACACATCCTTTGGAGACAATGTTGGAAGCTGACGGAGGAGATGGGACTTATGGTGGACCTAACACTGGCCCATGAACTACAGGAAATGCCATCGAAACAGCTGGCACAGTGTGTGATGTATGAAGGAGGGACTGAGGGACCTGAACGGTTCCTGGACTTTGAAGGAGACGATGATGAGCAATGGACTTTGAGCAACACAAACAACATATCCAGTGAGCTGGAGATATTGAACTGAACATGTTTCATTCGCAGAGTTAAAGGACTACACTAATCACACATTGATCAAGGGGTTAATCACATACTAATCAAGGGGTTTGTCGCAGGTTGCTACAATGAAATTAATGGTATTACCAGAAGTTGAAACTTTTTCTATGCAAATGATATTATGTCAGTGTATCCAGACAATGGATGGTCGCCAGGGCGCGGGGCCGTAAGATTCTTTCCCTGTTGAAACAGCGCGGCAGGGTTTTCAGTCTTATGCGCTGATATAATTGAAATGATCCTAGCTATGGTATGATGGTGAACAAATTGAACATCAATATGAGCTATTATTCAACCCAATGAACATTGATTATTACACTTCTTGAGAATTGATACCACAATTTTATAAATTTTGCATATTTGGAGAAATTATATCACAATTTGATAAGGTTGCATAATTCATGTACCTGGTGAATGCATTTTGATTTTCGTTTCATGCCATATCCAATGTGTCACATGTCATGTGATATTATTAAGTCTTAGATGCAGCAAATCACACACAAATCATTTAGAATTTAGTGTACATGTTTTATTTTTAATCACATAAGGATGTCTAGTGTTTGATATGATGATCAGGTTTTTATGAAAGTAAGAACTTTCAAAGGGGGGACTGTGTAGGAGAATCTCTTCATACATTTATGTTAAGAAATATAGAGTAATTATCTTTTAGTAATGAGTTACAAATAGTCTTGGTTGGCCTGCTCATGCAGCCTCATGACCCTGAGGTTGTAAGCAAGGCTGTCTTGCAGGAGCCCGAACTATCTGTCTGTTGGAACCATAGACTGTATATAGAATGGACGCCGTCTGCCTCCTCGCTGGGTAAAGCCACTCTGAGAACAGCACCCTCTGTTGATGGGCTGCAGTACAGGTCATAAATTCCGCCTCCGCCAGCAAAGCTTATGGTGCTGTGGACCAACTTTAGAAATTTATTACACAGAATATAATTTTTTCTCCCCCCTGCTTGCGATGTTGACATGTAGTTATTGTAAGACTGGTTTGTGCTCAAGTCCTCTTTTTTCTGTGAAGCTCCATTTTTAAAAGTTATTAGGGGGTTCATGTTTGCTATGATTGGCACCTGATACAGCCTATGGGCGTTCAGGGATTGTGTAGCTCTCCCGGGGGATACGCTGTTTGAGCAGAGCGTCATCACAGTGACTCTCTGCGACTGCGCGGCTGAATGCGCACAACACTACTGCACAGCGCTGGTTTCAGGAAATGAAGAAAAATCCTGGAAATACAAAGAGCTATTTGGCTTCAAATCCGTATACAGGCGGTAGGCGGAACCAGGTTGTCCATAGTATATGCGGTCCATGGTTGGAACATTTAATCTCTGAGAGAGTTAAGACGAGCCTAAACAAAGTGTTGAGGGTCAGAACAGAACGACATGCCATCATGGGAAGCCCTCTGGAGAATTGATATGACATACCCATAATAACAGAACACACACACACACACACACACACACACACACACACACACACACACACACACACACACACACACACCTAAGAGCATAAAAGGGAGTAGAAGAAAAGCTAGGGAAGCTTCCTTCGGTCTTGGGCGAGACTCTGTTTGTCATCTGTACTGATTTCTACATCTGTACAATAAAAGACACCCAGGCTGTTCTTCAGATCTCATCCTGTCTCCTGTGCATTGTTTTACTAAGTTTATGCTGGATTTTCCACAACACACCATGTCCTGGACTCAAACTGGGTCAGAAAAATCAGTTGATACCTCTATCAAAACACATTTTCCCGGAATGGGCTGGATGTTTGGGGCTCCAGCTGGGACAGTCAGAGCCAGAGTGATGGAAAAAAAGAAGAAATGAGCAGGAGAAATGGAGCGTGGTACTCCTGCTTGGAGAGTTTTTAGAGTGGGTATTTGTTGGCTTTTGGGATATCTCTCTGAATCTACTAAAAGAGGCGGATAAGAGAGCAGTTCATCTGAAAAAGTCAATACTATGAGGAGTGAAACCCTCCTTCAACATGATCATCGGCTCTGCAAACACATCAAATAACGTCCGGATCATGCAGAAAAAAGCAAGAGACGGTTATGTGATGATACAAATGTTTGATGACCCCTGATAGTGTTTATCAGGCTGTGTTTTAAAGCTCTTCAGTTTCACACTTGAATCCCACACCTCCTGCTTTCTTGTGGAGAAGAACGAGGAGAGATGTAAGGAAATGAAATGGGGAGAGAGTGTACGAGGAAATTTGTTTAAAGAAACACAGCTACAAGAAGAAAAATAGCCCTTTGTTTATTATTCGAGCTCATTAAGATCATTTTACTGAGAGAATGCATCATTATTAGATCATTTATTAAATATTTATGCTTATATTCATCTCCAAAATTTTAGAGTTTCAGGTAAACTTCAGGGATCTCTGGATTTCTTACTTGTAAAACTTGTCGCCTACTGTATTGATGATAGGCCTGATGTGAAATGTACAGACAACAGTCTTAATGTAGCAAAAACTGATTTTTTTGCTAACAGATAAACTCTTCTCGCTGACTTGAGGTTGATTTTTTAAATGAATTAAAAGAGGAAAGAGTTAACTGAAAACTTAACAGGAGAAATAACTGATCATTAATGTTTTTGGTTCCATTAATCTATCACTACCTTGTTCTAAAGCACATCTGACAAAATGAAACCTATAAAACTCCAGAGGGATTCTGTTTTATTGAATTGATGACAGTCATGCTCAGTATGCTTGTGAGTCATACTCATGTCAGACATTTGCAATCTAACACCAATCAGAGATTGGTATCAGGTGTGGGGGGGGGGGGGGGTTCTGTCAGACTCAGGGGCTGTGTCTCAATTTAGAGACTGCACCGTCGAACAGCAGATTTCAAGTGTGCGTGATGTCATCACGCGGTGCTAATGGTGTCCCATTTGGCTTGTGATTCTGAGCGGTCTTAGCTTATAATGCAGTCCCAAAACCACCCTGCCCCTGCCCCTTTTTCAAGCCTGCATTTATGCTATATTGTTGCTACAATTAAGTAAAGGTGGATGTACGTATCAGTATCAATGACGGTATCAGCCTTAATGAGTCTAAAAGTATCAGGCTGTCTTGTATAGGCAAAAGTATGGTATGGAGCCTCCCTAAAGTTGTGTCTCAAACTCTTCTTCTCACTTTTGTCTTCTTTCTTCCTGTCTTTCTGTCTGTTGGCATTTTAAATTGACATTTCTAAAAGAGGAGTGGTTTGTATGGAAAACAGGCTGCAATGTAAATAACTCTGTGACAGTAAATCACTGATTTCGGTAAACGCACTGATGCACAAAGAAGATCCAAAGATCAGCCAGCGGGAATGGAAGCAAAGAGAGATGAAATAAACTTGATATGTGAACAAATATTTGAACACTTTCTTTCTTCTGTAGGATCTTCTGCATACAGATTACTCTCTCCACATTTCAGCACATCTCCTGGAGCCTCCTGAGCTCCATTATTCCTCACTTGCTCCAAGCTGTTATTTCCCATCGCCTCCTTGCCAGAATTCTAATGATGAAAAAGCAGAACTACAGATACTGCAGCTCCACAATCACTTCGAGGTATTAGCACCACCGCCAGTGAGTGAACTCATGGTCAAGGGCTGTCACCTGCAAATTCCTCCCACAATTGACATCCCATTCCTTCTCTGAGCGTTAAAAGGTGCTTAAACGAGACCTGCTGAACTGTAAAGGAATATAAATGAAAGTACAACACCAACTCCAGCCTGCTGCCTTCCTCGCCCTCTCATATTTCAGAGGGGGTTTCTGCTGGGAGTGAATTAATATTCTGACGAAGGAGCCATTTTCAATTACTGAGAGGGGTTTGCTCTGTATCTGAGGCCAGCGAAATGTAATAAATGTAATGCCCCAAGTCCACGATGCACATGCAGATTGAATATTTTAGTCACAGAGCAGCGGCAGACTCCAGACTAGAAGGCTTAACTTTCTTTAAAATATTCTCTGTATGTTCAAACCAGTCAGGTCTGCACAAATATGTATGCAGTGGACATAAATGACTCTGGGTCTTATGACCAGGAAGTATTAAACCGATCCCTCTTGAAGAGAGCGCTTACTGTGTTCAGATGTCATAGTGTAAATACATTCTGTTATCTGATTTTCAATACACACAAAACCAGCCAAATACACGAGCGATCAGTGATTTAATAATGTCACAGTGTGAGTGTCACTTCACTCTGTGTCCAGTGACTTTATTACATCAGTCTTTGCTGACTCTCAGAAGAAGAAACAGAAATCTACAGAGGAGAAATAAACTGTCTGAACATGTTAGCAAACTGAGGAGAGGCTGTATTGCACGCTGTGTCAGAAGCTCTCCACTCTGCAGGCTGTCGCAATCCTCTGCCCTCATCCTGTTTGACCCGCCAGCTGCATTCGACACACATACACCAAGACTCCCTCCTGCCTGGGCCTCATACAGAAACATGACACAGAGACAGCAAGCTTGTACAAATCTGTTAATTTCATCCTCTGCCAAATGTACCTTGCAGGTTTCTTCAGCTTAATCACATTCCCTTTTTTCTCACCTTGTGCATCATATCACAGCCTACTGCAGCTTCTGTTCTGTGAAGGGAAACAACTTCTTTACAGATGTAACCTGATGGTTGAAAATGAAGCATGTATAAGGAAAATGTGGTTCTGGATGACAATGGAGTAGATATAAATGAAGACGAGGTTCGTGTTGGTCAAGGTCAGTCGAAGGGTTTGTATGACCATATAAAGGAAGCTGAGTTGAGTTGATTTCTCTACCCACAGCCAGGTGATTTGTTTATTTATTGCTTTCTCTGATTCTGTACCAGGAAGGAAGCTTTCATTCTGCTGGCAACATTTCTTTACTGCACCCATACTGTTTGCACTGAAAGATAGAGAACATTAATGGATCTATGGATGACACATGAATGACATGTTTTCTGCACAGCACCTCATCCATCTCATCATTTTTCAACATTTAGATCTTTGGATGGATTTTAGCTTGCTCTTCCTGCAAACAGATCTCCAACAGAGTTTACAGTAGAACCATTGGACAAAAGCTCGAAATAGCCATAATATGCCTAATAATCCACATTTGCAAGCCATGAAACAGAAAACACTATCACTGTAAGCCGACAAATTTAATTTAATTTCAAAACCTTCAGTTATGTCTTCATCATTTTTGACCAGAAAAAGGCTGAAAAAAAGTGATCTATTATCACTACGTGCACAATTTATAACAGGTGCAGGAGTGGTGCAAACTGCCCTATTCACAAGGATTTTGAGTGCGCTCCTGGCTGTCACCATGAAAAGTTTGAAGAGCAGAATGGCTGTAAACAAAGAATTAGGCTTGAAGCCATGGAGTTGCAAGTGTCTTGTGGAGAGGCTAGCAACTGCATAAGAGCCGTTGTGTCATTTACTGCGTCCAGAGTGTGTGGGAACTGGACATACTTGCCCATCCTGCATGACATAGTATTAACACTTGGGACAGCGCATCAGAAAAAAATATTCTGGGAGACGCCTGATCTACTAAAGGTTTGTGTGTGCAAAAAGACGTGCAAACCTTAAAGTGTGTGCAAAGCTAATCTACAAAACGGGTGCACCAAGGATTGCGTCCGTCAAATGAGCAAAACAGCATGTGCAATCCATGTGGCATGTTTGCCTTCATGAATATGCATGTTGATTGTAGTTCATCAGACCACGCAAAATTCTGGGAGGAGTAGATACAAATGTTACCATTAAACACCTGCAAAGTGATTTAGCAAACCTGGAGACTTATTACAGGTGCTGTTTTGCGTCTATACGTTTAAAAGGCACATGCAAACTGACACAGTATTACGCATAAAAAGCTACGGTCATTGTGCAGACAAGAAGGCAAAAGTGCAGTGATAGATGATGAAGAGAGAGCGTCTTCTGTGCGTGTGTCAACATCACAGAAAACACGGCAGGTCTTGGGGGCCGTCGAGAGATTGGGGCTGAGTGCTGCAGAGCTCCTTGTGTATAAGCTTGTGATTTATTTCTTTTTTCTGGTAAATGACGGTTTTTATAAATAATAAGGTCAAACATGAAACACGAAAAAATGAATCTGTTTGTCTTATTGATTTTAAATTGTTTTAATCCCTTTTTTGGTTTCTAGTATACCTTCTTGCGTCTGTAAAGCACTTTGAATCGCCTTGTGTATGAATGTAGTGAAACAAATAAACTTCCCTTGCCTTTTATGCAGTTCCCCAAAACGATATGTGCAACTCCATGGCTTCAAACTTCATTTTTCATCTGCCACCACTCTGCTATCACAAACTCTCCATGGTGACAGTCAGTAGCGCACACATAATTCTCATCTAAATAGGGCAGACAGCACCACTTTTGCACCTGTTATCAATTGTGCATTCAATGATAGTAGATCACCCACTAATAGCACGTGCAGTGTTCAAGTTTGCAGGTGCCATTTAGCCTTCCTTATTTGGGATTATAATTGAGCCGTTCTTTTTTATACTTCAATCTATCAATATTATTATTATTATTTTTGTCTGGCGTGTTTTACAGTGCACAGAATCTTTTTATCTTACATTATTTACTGGGTCTGTCTTAGCGATTACAGTTTATTCCTTCAGTTTTAGTTTCTATACTTTTATGTCTTATTTTATTCTTTTAGTCCCTCAGTTTTTCCAGTGTTTCCTCCTGGGGGCTGCTTCACCAGGAGCGGGTTCTGGTCTGTTGGTGGGGGCGCAGTTCTGGGGACAGCTCTGACCCGGGTGGAACCAGAGAGCTCTACACCTTGGTGTGGAGCCTCCTGTCTACACGGGCTGGTGGTCCCCGTGACGGCGCCCCCTGCAGCAATGGGCCGGGATGCCTCCCAGTCGGCGTGGCCCCCAAAGGTAGCGTCTTCCTCACCTCAGATCTCAGTGCCCAGTCATGTCTCCTCACCATCAGCTGCTAACTGTGTAGGTGCGTGTGTATGTAAAGTTGTGTGTGTGGGAATGTATGTCTATGTGCACGGGTGTGTGTATGGGTATAATTGTGCGGGTGGGAGGTTTGGGGTTTTCTTGGGGATTTTAATGTTTCATTTTCTTTTTATGCTTTGTAAGACACTTTGTGTTACAACTTTGTAGGAAAAGTGCCATATAAATGAAATGAAGTTGAAGTTGAAGTTGAGCAGGCCCTGAATATAAATAAGTGTTTCTACTTAACTAGTAGTGGATAAGTGTTGTTTTATTTATTTTTTTTACAAACAGGCTAATCATAAAAGTATTACTCATAATAAGATTCTGGTTTCCATTAAGTGTTTGTTCAAGTTTTGAGATACTTTCCACAGTTTCCACTGTTCAAGCGAAGACAAATATATTTCACTAAATTTTTATTTTCACAGAATATACCTCAACAAGTCAGTTTAAGGTCAAATAAATATGTCAAAATAAGATAAATTAATGAACAGGGGCCTCATTTATAAAGCTTGCTTACGCACAAAACCTGGCTAGAAATTGCGTACGCCACTTCTTACGCAAGAGTTGGGATTTATAAAAGAAAAACTAGTGTAGGAATGTGCGCAACTTTAAGCAAACTCCACACCTTGCTTACGCACTTTTTGGAGACAATCGGAGCAAGGTGAGAATAGTCCGGGTGATGCGTTCAGCACAACGGATGACTCGATGCAGCCTTTCTGTCCTGAGAGCTGCAGCTGCCGTACCAGGCAGTGATGCTCGCAGAAAGCACAGACCCCACTGTGGCGGTGAAGAAAGTTTGCCAATTTGAATTTACAAATGTGCAAAAAACAAATTCCATTTACATGCATTTGTTTTAAGATTAATATGACTAAATCTTTTTGGTTTACGAACTTTCACCACATAAGCAGCGGTGGATAACGGAGCGTTTTTTTTTTTTTTAACACATGCACGAGTGTCACACGTGCATGTTTTTTTTTATTCTCACCTGTCGCCGCCACGCTCTGATGGTGCAAAGCCACTTTTTTCTTTGCCTCCACCTTTAGATCAGACCACTTCTTCTTGATTTCGGCACAGTTTTGTTTTTGTCTACGTCATCGTCAACGAAAACAAAACTCCACGTGTTTGCGCGCGCGTGCGTGTTTGTCTGTGTGTTGGAGGAGCACAGCAGGCTGATGAGAGCTGTCAGAGCGGACAGAAGCTGCTCCTATATGTTTAGCGTTTAACTGACTGAGTTTTGCAACTCTGGTCGTCATTTTCGTCTCGTCCCATCAACGTAAACGCACTTTCGTCTCGTCACATTTTAGTCATCTCCGACTTATGTTTAGCTCGTCAACGTTACGTCTTCGTCGTGGAAGAAAAGGGAAATATTTCCGTCAACAAAAACAACCAGTGTTGTTCTCGTTGATGAAAATATTTCCTTTTGACGCTGGTGTTGACGAAAATATTTGACGAAATATGACGAAAACAACACTGTTTCGGCAACGCTGCGCTCAGTGCCAGCCGCAATTGCCACCACGGCAACGGCGTTTTTATTGGTGATGCCACTCGAATAGCCGCCGAATAAGGTCTCCCGTCTCGCCGCCACCTCATTTACAAGAACCTCCACCTCGATCTCTGAAAAGTTTCTTTTTCTACGACTTGCTGATGCCATGGTTAAGCGTGAAATGCCGTGGATCCACCAGGCTTATTTACATGCAAATCAGATTCATGAGGTAATTTGCATGACCATACATGGTGAATTTTGGGTGTTGAGAGGGCGGGGAAGAATCAAATCCCTGCTGAGCAACTTTCCAGCTGGTCTGTGATTTATAAAGGGAAAGTGCGTGCAGGTGTGCGTAGGCAGGGTTTTATAAATCAGATTTTTTTTTTGCCTACGCACTTTTCAGCTTTTCAACTTACGTACACTTTTAGTATGGATCCTACGCCAGGTTTTATAAATGAGGCCCCAGAGCACTAATTGACACAGGTTAATATTCACACTAACTCTAAATGTCGAGCAGCTCTCCAATCACCTGGCCTACTGCTCAGATTGAAAGGGTGAAACAATGAATAAACAAAAGGCTCAAGGCATGGAGCTTGTTTCTGTAAATGACTGGACCAATCTTTTTTTTTAGATCCTGAATAAGTTCAGGCAGACATTAAAGCTGAAGGCACCACAAACTAGACAGCGAACAGCACCTCCAGGATGATCCTGAGGTCTGTAGCAGTGAGTGGGACACTATCGGTCACACTGTCGACGTGATCAAATATCACTAAAGTGTTGTGATGCATGCAAACTCCACATTCAACTCGTGTTCAGACTGTGTGTGTGTGTGTGTGTGTGTGTGTGTGTGTGTGTGTGTGTGTGTGTGTGTGTGTGTGTGTGTGTGTGTGTGATTGCTGGCTCTGGAGTTTGCCTGCACTCTGGCCCTCTGACTAATTAGTGGTTGTAATCTACAGGCTCAGTCTAGGATGGCAGCTCAGAGGGCACTCTGGTCCCTGAGCACCCGTCCTCACCTGCCCCACCGTCTGCCTCTCCCCAATACACAGATGGTGCAGACCGGGCTCTGCCTTCAGTGTCCGTCCAAACATCACTCCATCACTGAGTTAAAGACCTTTGTACGTCTCTGCATTAATCTTCCCCTCAGCAACAAATCTCACGATTGCCAACCTGCTAATTCTGGACAGGGGAGTCTTCAGAGACAGAGAGTGTGTCCCTGAGCTCAGAGAAATCAGACCAGGCTGATCTTTGATGTAATTAGGTCCCTTTGATAGAGTCCAGCAGTCCAGTTGAACTGAATTAGCGGCTGACTCTGGCTCACAGGGCTTTTGCTTGAGTTACATCAGCTGGGACTCAGGGAGTGTGTTCATATGTCTGTTTACTGTCTGTGATGAAGTGCCAAGATTGTCACCAGATGACATCATCTCTACAGTCTGGGTTATAAAGACTGCAATGATGCGAATGTGGTCAAACTAGGCTCCAAAACACCAAACACCAAAAGGTCTTTTGACAATTGATGTTGAATTTTAATCAGATTACTGTCAATATTTCTGCTTTAGTATTTCATCATGTTGAATTAGAAGCTATCAACATTGTGGGTAGTTTTTCTTGGACATGTTGTTAAAGCTCCTGTGAAGAACATTCAGCTTGAGTCAAATTTGGCTCCTCCTGTGGACAATGATGTGTCATCTAACTAAAAGAAATGTTGTCCTGCTGACTTTTGACGGTCAAATGTATCAATAGAGGCGAATTTTAAAAACTGTCAGTGCTGTACACTGTTACTGTAATGGTTTTGTATTTCTTTTTTATGCTTTGAATGTAAGTTTCAGTCTGTTTCCCAATGTGAAAAAAAATCCTTACAGGAGCTTTAATCTTCAGTTGTGTTAACCAGCTCTGAAAATAACCAGAAACTCTTCAGTCCATAGGGAAGCACAGAGTTTGAAAATATTATCAAAAAAAGGTCAAACACATCTTACAAAGTGCAATGTTTACATATGAACTTCATATTGACTGTTTCATTTATATGTATATAATTTTACATATTTACTGAGACTGTTTCATTAAAGTAATGACATGTTGATATTGTGCTCAAAATTTGCACATAATTCTAATATAATTCTGCTGTGTAACTACTTGGTTCATTGTAGGGGGTTTCAGTGGTTATTAGTCTGTTGCTTCAGGCACCATCTTAGTGTCTGTGTTTTGTGTTTTTTTGCTCTGTTTTGCTTTTTTTACAAATAATAATCCCTGTGCACTAGGGATGTGCATCTCCATTACTGTGGTGATTAGACACCCATCTCGATGCACTGCCAACAATACAATATAATTTGCGATACATTGAATCCCTGCCGATACGATACTCCGCGATTCACCCCTGCTCTCGATACGATACGATTCACCTTCCATCCCAATTCAATACAATATGATTCACCCCTCATCCCAGTACGTTAATTTTATCTCACTTATACTTTTGTATGTACATATTTACAACTTGTGTTTACATTTTCTGCATTCAAATTTTTACATTGAGCATATTTGACTTTTGAGTAGTAAAGAAATTAACAAATTTTTCAAATCTGATTTTGGGTTTTTGTGTTTTGTGATTTTCTGGTTCTCATCGATACCATGTTTTTTCAAGTGAGTGGCCATATTTGTCATGCTGCCGTTGTGAGGTTTAAAAACACAGCATTCTTTACAAATAACGTGCATCTTGTCAAGTTTACCATCTCTCTTGTAAAATCCAAAGTACTTCCAAACGTTGGATTTGAACCTTTGTGGAGCATTAAAAATCTCTTCTTCAGCAGCGTTGCTGCTTCCCTTTGCCATGATTACTGAAGGGCGCATGGCTTCCGCCCGTCTTCAGAACAAATCGCGAAATTGGAGATGGTGCATTCAAGACGCCTCGGAAACACATGATACAATGCAGTACAACATGGAAAAACCGATGCAACTGTGAAGATTACCAGTACAGACACCCAGCGAACGAGGCATCACGAATTTCAGCCTTCATTGTACCGATACACACTGAATGAATCGATGCACTCGTATCGACACACCTCTGTGTCGCGACCACAATCCATATCGATTAATCTCTACATCTCTACTGTGCACAGATTAAAGTTTTGATATCAGCATACCCAAAGGTCTCAGTTTCAGTTGTCTCCACACTTAAGCCCAAAAAACCTTTGCTCCCAGAAACATCTACAGGGACCCACATGTGGACTGGGCCTTAGTAACCTGCTGGCCAGCAAGCCAAGTTAAAAACATCACATGAAAATCGGACACTTAAAAACAAAACAAAACTGGAATATCCCTTTAATTTTATTCTGTTTCTATTTTGCACATTTGAATGGTAACATGATGAGGCAGATGTGGATGCATACACACACAGAGGGATCACTGCTATTGACAGCCTGCAAACACATCTATGTGGAGTGTGTTTTCCATAAAATCCACATCCTCATACATCTTTGTCACTGCTGTTGGAAACAAAAAGTATTAACTAAATCCAGGAGCAAGTCTCAGGTGCCTCTTGTCCTCTTTTGTCTATTGTCTCTGTCTGCCTCTCCAGCATCACTCACACCCACACACCTCAACATAGCACACATGAAAATGATCACTGGATGAAATGTCGAAGTGGTTATTAAATCTAAGATATCCACATTCTCTTGTTATTTTCTGGAAACTAACAACATTGAAGGGAAATGTCTCTCTTGTTGGACCTTTTTCAGGTGCACCCATCAGGCTCAGGACAGATGGAAACACAGAAACTGATATCGAAGCAGCTGAAAACTCCTCTGAACTGATGCTGAAAGAAATAGTTTAAAATTCCTGTTTGAAACACAATAAAAGTGGCAGTGATGGAAGACCTTTCTTTCATAAATCTAATGAGAATGTTATTGGATTCACTTTTATCCCAGTCCAGATCATTTGCCAGACTTTGTGTCTATGGATCACTAATTTATTTAACAACTTACATTAGACTGTTTAAGTGTAAACGGGTTCCCTTTGTTTCCCGTAAATAAATGAAAAAATAAATAAATAAACTTCATTTATTTATTTTTTCCAAATAATAATCAACTTAGAATTTCATGTCTGAAATGGTTTTAAACATATTGGGCTAATTCTCCCTGTTCTGTTCATTCCTTTTTACCACATCCTGTCCTCAGCTCTGTGCCAGGTGATACTGATTCTTAGACCATGTGCACCTGATAATAGAACTGGTATTAGATGGTTCTTTCACATTTATTGAATATGAAGAGACAGCATGCACAGCCTTCTCCTGATACTAATGATGACACAGGTCAGTGTTTTCCAGTTCACAAACAGGGCAGTATTGGGGTTGCAAACAGCAAGGTCAGTAACCCAACTGCATTTATCAGTAGCTTGGTGGTAGAAATACCTTTAAGTAATTTACATAAACTCACAATGGCCCAGCACAATCAACTCATGAAGGTAACTGTTACCAGGTTAGTCCGCATACAGCTCCCAGCAGACACAGCAGAAACCAAGCTGGCACTATCAGAGGGATGGACAGAATTGAAGTGAATTTGTATGAGTTACAGTTTCTCTGCCTGTAACGTTTGCATACCCAGCATGCCTGTATCAGGTTCTGGGTGTGGTCATGTGGTCAGATCAGCTCAAGGTTGAGGTGATTGGCCTTCTGTTTATATTCTGATGGTTTCACTTTGTAATTTTTTGGATGTTGGAGACTTCACGGTCGGAGTTTTACCCTCTAGTGTTGTTTGTCCTTGTAGAGTTGCGATACTAACCAATGTGATCATAAGAAATATTAAACAGGAAATACTGTTTGACAGCCAGAATACACCATTGCTTGCCATATTCAGACCCATGACAGATGTTTGCCTGAAAACTCCATGTCTCATATATAAATGAAGCCACCCCATATTTTTATTGATGGCTTTTGAACATTAAACTTGGAATAATATTGGCACCAATTTGCTAGCAAGCACTGAATTTATGTTCTGTGTTTCATCTATTTACCCAAGAACCCTCTTGACTCCGTTTTAAACCTATTCATATCAATAAATGTATACATTTCACTTGTCAATAGACAAACTGCAAGCATAATATCCGCTTTTCTATTTTTGGTCACTACATCCGAAAACTGCCAAACAAACAAACGTCCTGTCATGCAGCCAATCTTAGCGTAAAATGTCATCATAAAAAACAAACAGCCTATCATATTGTATTTCTGACAGCTCTTCTGAACACATCTGGCACCCACACCAGTTCTCCTGTTTTTCAGTAAAGACAACTGACTGATATCCATTATGGCTAGATCCCCTACTAATGACAAGTAACTCATACAAGCCCACTTCAAAAATGCTGAACTTATCTCTTAACTTTGGAGAGACAAAAGGGAAAAAAGTGGCACATTGTAAATATATCAAAGCCATAGTATATAGATTTGAACAGCCAGGAGGTCGTAGTAAAGGACTTACAAGCTGCGTTTCCATGACCCATAGATTTGAGCAAAACCTAAATATAGATAGAAAACTGGTAATGGAAACACCTAAATTTCGAAAAACCTCTCAAATATCGCTAAAAAGTTTTTACGCTCTCATGAGGTGGTTTTTCAGACGTGTCGATATAGAAGTATATTGCAAAAGTGTAATGGAAACACTATCCTCGCAATTTTACATCAGCGGACGTGACGTAGCGAGTTATGTGATCATGCTTCCAAGTGGGAACTGCCTCCCGGGGGCTTGACATGGCAGGTGCCACAAGAGGCTCAATAGCATCACAGTTCATTGAACGTATCCCGGGTCATCCTGAAGTTTTGAATCCACAATTCGTTTGTGAATTCCCCATTAACGATCCTCTCCCAGAAATCCCTCGTCCGTGTCCGCTCCCATACATCAAATCAAATCAAATCAAATTTTATTTATATAGCGCCAATTCACAACAGTCGTCATCTCAAGACGCTTTCCAAAGAACAAGAGCAGGTCGAGACCACGCTCATTGTTTGATGATCAAGAACCAACCTAAGATGGGTTTTGGCCCATCTCAACTAACATGAGTAGCAGTGGCAAGGAAAAACTTCCTTTTAACAGGCAGAAACCTTGGGCAGGACCAGACTCATGCTAGACAGCCACCATGCCGCTGCTGGGTTGGGGAGGAATGTAGAGAGAAGAGGGGAGAGGGGGAGAGGACAGGGGGAGGGAGAGAGACAGCAAGATAGGGGAAAGGCGAGAGAGAATTAGTACGGAGAGGGAGGGGGAGGGAGAGAGAGTAGGGAACGAGGGTGAGAGAGAGACAGGAGGCAGCAGGAACAACAGCAACAACGACAACAGCTCATGTAATGGTGAAACAAAAAGACGTTCAGTTTACAGGTTTAGGATATGAGAAATAATGGACAATGTTGAATTAATTGAGTGTGATTACAGTTAGCAGGCTTAATCGTAGTCAGTTCTATTTTGTATGTCAATAAAGACAGTGAGGCTGATGTTCATGTCTGCAGTAACAGTAACAGTCGAGAGGAATCAGAGAGAAGAAGGAGCTCAGGGCCGGGGGGGGGGGGGTCTCTGCAGCAACGGTCCAGAGAAGCCAAAGAGCCAAAGAGATGGAGGAGCTCAGGGCCCAGGATGGATGCAGCTGGGGTCAGGCAGTTCGGCAGCAGACCGTCTGCAGCATTAGTCCAGTGCCAGCTAAGAGACTCAGAGACACTCAGAGAGACAGAAAACTGGTCAGTGACTTATATGGGACATAAAGATCTAAAGAGGAGATAGAGACAGATTCTAGCTCAGTGTGCCAGATAGCCCCGGCAGTCTAGGCCTATAGCAGCATAACTAAGAGCTGGTTCAAATCAGCCCTGACTATAGGCTTTATCAAAGAGGAACGTTTTAAGTCTACTCTTGAAAGTTGAGAGTGTGTCTGCCCCCCGAACCTCGAGCGGTAAATGATTCCATATCCATACGGGCTTTGACTTTGAATTATCACCCACTGCCTTCGTCTTCTGATGACAGCAGCGGCAACAGCAGTAATGGTCACAGAAAAAGCTGCTCCAAAGAGCAAAATGTTTTATATCTCCTCCATGTTGGTGTGCAAAAAGGCTTAAGGAATACGAGGTCGCACGGCAGGAAGTTTACCTGTTCGCTAGGCAACGGCCATTCAAACACGGCTCGCGAGATGCAGACGGCTCGCTTATGCACTGAACACCATTCAATGGAAACACCTGCAAATCGCAATTGTGCTTTGTCGAAATTTGATAAACATTGCTTTTATTTTGCGAAAAAATGTAATGGAAACGCAGCTACAGTGTCCTGAAGTTTCAAATTTGCAAAATGTGACAAACTCCAAGGTTGAGGTCGATTTCTTTACTTACACACTGGCTGCTCAAACACCTCTGAGGTCTCCAGGCAGCACTGTGCTTCAAGATATTTATTGGATTGGGAATCAGAAATTCCATTTACTGCCCCTTGTCCACTATATTTTATATTTTATTTGCAACATAACCTTTGCTGATGCCACCCACGCGTAAATGGACACGTGTGCAGCCTCTGCAGAATTCTCCTCCTCACTTTTGTAAATGATTCAGGTATCTTTTCAATGAACACTGTGTGACAGAGCTGATTTCCCCTGAGCCATATTACACTGAAATTGGTTCAGTCTCTGGAGTATTCACCATCACTCTCCTTGTATTTTAAGCCCAACCTTAGCCAGTAACTCCTGGTGCATGCATACACATGCAAAACCACAAAGCAGCACAAACTGATTCTGAAGGCAGACTGTCCTATTCTTGAATGAAACATGATCTTAAGCGGGGAAGCAAACTCTGCATATTATCTAACAGTTGCTCCAATCATCAGGGATGCAGACTTTTAAACTTAACTGCAAGATAAATTAATAGATTGGGTACGTATATGAGCATGTTTTTCATGCTCTCTCTCTCCCTCTCTCTCTCTCTCTTTCTTTGTCTTCTAAATGCTCTAAGTTGTGGCAGATGCTGGTTGATTTCAAAGCAAGCATGTGTGCTGCGGTCCCTTTGCACCCGGCTCTCAGGAGCTGCTAGATGCATGTGTTTCCACAGAGAGCGTCGTGGCATCTCAGCTCCAACCCAGAAGCATGTCTTCACCAAAGACAGGCTGAGTCTACTTTCAACTGAGCCCAAACAGAGCAGACCCAGCTGGACAAGTCTGCACACTGGGGTGAACATGTTTCCGGTGGAGCAGGACGCGTTGTCAGATGGAGCAAAATTGTGTCATAATTGTGGCAGATAGCAGACAAGACATGAAACTGAGTCCAGCTCTGTTCAAGTTTGTTTCCTCTAAACAGATGGCCTTATTCTTGCTACTGTTGCCAAGTCTATCAGTGGACTGAGCTTGTCTCAGAGCAAGATTGCTACTCCTGCAATGTTTGTTTTTTTCTGTTCTTTTTAACCATTGGCACTAAATCAATCGAGTCTCTGTTGATGTATGATCGCCAGTCTCTTTAATCCCTCCAACAAAAAGTCAGAGATTTGGGTGCCTTTGATCGGGGTGGCAAAGACTTGCCCCCGCTGTTGGTGGGGATTCTGCCTCACCTGTGCCGGGTGCTGGCCCTGCCTTCTCGCCGGAGGCGTCCTCGTCACCACGGCAGACGCGGCAGTCGGCTGGTAAAGCTAAAACTGTGGCTGTCACGATCTTCGTCCATTTCCCGAACAGGACATGGATTATTCCCTCTGTGTGCCTCATCGTTTTCTAGACCCGATCGGCGTCTGTCTGGTACCTGTCACCGGCTCAGCAGAAGGACCCGAACCCTGCTGCCTCTGCCCTCTTCGGCTGTCACAGCGCGGCTCCTCAGGTCGCTGCGCCCGGCTCCCCGATCCACCGGACCACAAGCCCCAGCCCCAGCCCCCGCCAGGATCTGCCTGGTAAACGCCAGATCCCTGGTGAATAAAATTCCCATGCCCTGGATTTCCTCTGTGTGACAGAGACTTTGATCAGTGCGGGTGAGTCCAGCGCTCTGGCCGAACTTTTACCTCCCGACTGCTTGTACTTTAACTCCCCATCGGGTCGTGGTGGAGGGACAGCAACGGTTTATAAGAATGGCTTTAAATGCAAGCAGTGCACTATTTCATCCTCTTTTTCCAGCTTTGAGGTGACTTTATTTGAGGTGGGTCGGTCTGACTCGGTGCTGTGCACTGTAATTTACTGTCCCCCCAAATACAATGAGTTTTTGAATGACTTCTCTGGTTTACTGACTGAAATTATGCTGAACTATGACTGCGTCCTTCTTCTTGGGGATTTTGATATTCACCTGTGTTGTCCAGAAAAGCCGCTGGTGAAGGACTTTGTAAGTCTTTTAATTTGGTGCAGTGTGTGTCGGGTCCCACACACGAGCACGGACATTTATTGGACCTCGTACTATGCCATGGTTTACCTGTGTCTAACTTGGAGATATGTGATGATGTATTTTCTGATCACAGGCCTGTGTATCTTTCTTGTTCTGAGGCTAAATCTGGCGCCCCTGCGCAGAGACGCCGGATTCTTAACCCCTCCACTGCCGGTCGCTTATGTGTGGCTTTTGAACAGCTCTTTTTCTGCCCTACCTCTGCGAACACAGAGGAGCTCAGCTCCTGGTTTCATTCCTCCTGTGAAAATATTCTGGACTCTGTGGCTCCTTTAAAAACTGTTCGGCCAAAGGCTAAACCAAAGCCCTGGTTCAATGAAGAAACTCGCGCAGCCAGATGAGAGTGCCGCAAAGCTGAGTGAAGGTGGAAGAAGGACAAGCTGCAGGTTTCTTTCCAAATACTTAAGGACTCTTTGATCAGCTACCAGATTACTGTTAAAGAGAGCAAAAGAAAATTTCTGGCAAACATAGTGGAGTTAAATCATCATAACCCACGTGTGTTATTTAAAACTATCGACGCTGTTCTTAGCGCCCCACAGCCTGCCAGCTTGGAGGCAACTGTGGAAATGTGCAATAGTTTTCTGTACTGTAATTGAAAAGGTTGTGACTGCCAGGTCTCTCATCTCTGCCCCTGCATCCGACCCCTCTGTGTCTGTCCCCTGTTCTACAGTTCTTGACATGTTTGAGCCTGTGTCTTTATCATTTTTAGAAGAGCTGGTCGGCCATATTAAGCCTGCAGGTTCTCCCTGTGATGTTGTCCCTCCCAGGCTGTTTAAAGAGGTTTTCCCCTGCATAGGCCAGTCTGTTCTGGCTAACATAAATGGCAGTCTGTCCTCTGGTGTTGTTCTGCTAGGTTTTAAACATGCAGTGGTGCAGCCTCTACTTAAAAAAACAGGCCTTGATTGCAATTTTAGGCCGATCTCCAAACTTCCCTTTATTTCAAAAAAATTTAGACAAAGTTGTTCATGTTCAGCTAAAGTCTTTTCTGGATGAGCATGGTGTCTTGGAGGTCTTCCAGTCTGGCTTTAAAACTTGTCACAGCACAGAGTCTGCTTTATTAAGAGTCTTTAATGACATCCTCCAGGCAAATGACTCTGGTGATTATGTTATTCTTGTTCTGTTAGATCTAACTGCAGCTTTCTACACAGTGGACCACAATACTCTGGTGACTCGACTATGCCACCTTATCCATGGTACTGCACTAGAGTGGTTCAAGTCTTATTTGACAGACAGAACAATGAGTGTGAGCCTTGGAGATACAGAGTCCAGCTCTGCTCCACTGCCATATGGGGTTCCACAATGGTCGTTTTTAGGTCCCCTGCTCTTTTCTCTGTATTTGCTGCCCCTGGGCTCCATCTTAAGAAAGCATGGCATTTCTTTTCATTGTTATGCTGATGACAGTCAGATATATGTGCCACTTAATAAGAAAAATGCTTTCTCCCTCACTCCACTTCTGGCATGTCTAGAAGCAGTAGCGGTTCTAGGCACGGGCGAACAGGGCAGCCGCCCGGGGCGGCATTTGTGTCATGACTCATGGGGGGCGGCACGAGCACTTCCAAAAAAAAAAAATAAAAGATAATAATAATAAATCTTAACCGCAAAGCGGTTTTGTATTAACTCTTGTTGTCAAATTGGCGCCCCCCCCGCTGCTGTAGGCGCCCCTGCTTGCTCCGAAGGTGCTGCACAGAGGCTGACAGACTGTATGAGACGAGGCGGGGAGAGAGTCGCGAGGGGACAGCTCTGCTCTGTGTACGCATGTCAGCATATCAGCGGGAGCGCGGATACGTCATTTTGTAGTTTTTTAATCATTTCTGGAGTCGCGGTGAATGAAATCACCGTACCCGTCTGCCTTTGATAGGCGAATAAAGCGCTCGGGTTCATGCTCGGATCTTGCTATGTGCTCGATGAGCTTCATGAGTTAAGTAAACAATGACTGAGGCAGAGAGCAGCTTCAGAGGAGAAACATCCAGCAGTGTGAACAACTTCTTCAGTGCTTTGGCTCACACTATCAGCGTTTTCTCTGAGTGTTGCATGACTTTGGGTGAGAACAGAGATGAACATACTGTCAGCCACGTATTTATTTATTCATTTTTTAGTTTTTAGTTCTGCTTTTGTACTGGCACTATACTGGGGCAGCTGTATACCCTTTCAACACCTTATTTTCTATATTTACATTTGTATTGAATGGACACTTTATCATGACTGCCACTTGTTTTACAGAAAGCAAATTATTTGTCATTCTCCAGTGCAGAGCCTTTACTTTTATTTATACAGCCGCTTTATTTCATTTGAGTTTGTTTGTTCAAGGTTTTCAAAAATGTGATGAAGGTTCGCAAAACAAAAAGATAGCTTTCTTGAAAGCCACATGTATAAGCTCTCAAATACTTTTTGAATTTTGTTGCTATCTACTACAGAGGCCGAAATAGCAGCTTTTTTGTAAACCTTAACACGTCAGAAAACCTCAGGATCTGGGGGCCCTTCTCTAAATGGCCCTCAGGAAGGATTGAAGGATTTCTGCAATTGAGAAATATATTATTTTTGTTGTTATAATCATAATAATACTACATAATAATACAAAACTATCTGTTCAAAATTCTATCTCTTTGTGTGTGTGTGTGTGTGTGTGTGTGTGTGTGTGGGGGGGGGGGGGGGGGGGGCACTTGGAGGGGTGCTCGCCCGGGGAGTAATTTGGTCTAGAACCGCCACTGTCTAGAAGACATCAAAGCCTGGATGGCTTTGAATTTTTTTTATTTCAGTGCGAGAAAAACAGATGTGGCACATGTCCCAGTGGCCCTTGTGAATCCCCTCCTGTAGACTTGGGTATTTTAGCAGACTATTTAAAGTCAACCGTCTCAAATTTGGGTTTTAAGATGGACAGTGATTTTAAATTTGACAAGCAAATTAGCTCAGTTGTGAAATCTAGCTTTTATAATATTAGGTAGCTGGCGAAGGCAAAGCCATTCCTTGCACGTAAGCACTTTGAAACAGTAATCCATGCCTTTGTTACATCTCGGCTGGAGTACTGTAACACACTTTACTTTGGAGTCAACCAGTCCTCCCTCTCACGTCTCCATTTAGTACAAAACGCAGCCGCCAGGCTCTTAACTGGAGTACGTAATAGGGAGCACATTACTCCCATCCTGGCCTCCCTCCACTGGTTGCCCGTGCATTTTAGAGTTCATTTTAAGATTCTTTTATTTGTTTTTAAATCTTTAAATGGTCTGGCTCCATCTTACCTCTCTGAGCTTCTCCACCCCTACACCCCTGCTCGGTGCCTCAGGTCAGCTGATCAGCTGCTCCTGGAGGTACCAAGGTCCAAACTGAAGCTCAGAGGGGATAGATCTTTTTCTATTGCGGCCCCAAAATTATGGAACGAGCTACCCCTCCAAATTAGACAAGCCCCCACACTGTCCATTTTTAAAACTCGTCTTAAAACCCATTTTTATTCATTGGCTTTTAACCCTGCATGAGACTCTGCTCCTGTTTTATGTTTTGTTTTTAGTTATTTGTCTCTATGTTTTTAAATTAGTTTTTAAAAACATTGAAGCTATATTTTACTTTTTAATTCTGCTTTTATTTTATCCATTTTTTAATTGTTTTTTTACGTCTGCGTTGTTTTGTCTATTTATGTACAGCACTTTGTTCAGCTGTGGTTGTTTTAAAGTGCTTTACAAATAAAGTTGAGTTGAGCTGAGTTGATTCTCTGCAAAAAGTCCCAATCTAGCATCTTCTTAGTCTTAATCTCTGGATGAAAATGCTGTTCAGTCTTTTTCCACTGAAAAATGATGAATGAGTTATCAATGCTGATGCCAGTATCAATTTGATCCAATTCATTATCAATTTCTGTGGATTTCCTTTATGTAAAAAGTCGGCCTGTACATGAAATTGTCCTACCTCACTGAAATTATTGTAAATTTTTATCAATGGTGACAGAGTGCCACTGTTTCTGTTGGATCAGATCTGGAAAAATCTCTGGAAAAAAAGGGCAGTCTCACAAAGTGAGTGAATTTTACACTGAGGTGAAAAGTTGCTTTGTTATATTTTTAAAGCTGATATTATAAACACAATAATATTATGTGGCTCTAAACAGCTTCTTGTACCACTCTTCCCTGCATCTCGTTATGTCCCCTGATTGTTCTGCGGGGAAAATTTTTGACAGCCAATCAGTAAGCATGGAGGGAAATTATGTTATTAATTTAAAACCTTTAAAACAGGGTCTGATCTGGAACAGGTTTAAATCCCATCTCTCAATTTGTGGTTTTAGTCTAGTTTTAGTGGATAACAACCATTTTAGTCTACATTTGTGAAGTAGTGTCTCCGATAGTATACCAATTAATATAATTATTAATTGATTAATATAATTATTATAAGATTGTATCTAATCTTATTTGAAACAAACTCTATAACTAAATCCAAAAACACAAATGGAGTTAACTTCTGATGCAAAAACCTATATTTTGGAATTTATGTTTTTTTTTGTAACAAAAGTTGTAACTGGAAGTGGAACATGCTGGCATGATCCATGTTGTTCATGTTGTTCTACAACCACTGCCCTGCCATAATGAGCCTAGACCACCTCTACTGTGATGGGTGAGTGATTCAGGGAGTTACTTTAAGACCAGCGCATTCAACAGGAGACCAGATCCTGATTGATTGTTTCCATGGCAACTCTTTTTGGACATGGTCCAACCTCCTGCAAAATCTTCCCATCTCAGGCAGAACTTTATTGTAAAAAGATGGAGGCAGATGAGGCTCATGCAGGACTTTCAAACGTTATTGACTGAATGCATCTTGGAGTTAGATATTACGCTGAACAATCAAAAACATGTATATATACACACAGCAAAAGTATACACTTTTACCATGGAGTTTTCAAGGGATAGTTGTTTGTGCATGTATTGATATACTTCAAAAAGACCTTGCTCATTCCTCTGTTCACAGAGGTTTTAAAACCTGCAACCAAAACAAAAACACCCTCCAGGTCCCTTTCTTATAACAGTCATCCATAAGAAAGGCAAAGATCCCAAAATAAAAATATGCTCTTCCTTTGCACAGAGCTTAAAAGTATTTCCAAAGTTTTGAGAAATAGACTGAACAGGCTCCTCCACAAACTTATCCATATTTTAAAGAAAAAATTGTTTTTAAACACAAAGGGCTGATAACTGCTGCAGATTGTTCAACATTATTTAACAAATACAAGAAATGACTCCAGTATCACGGTATCAGTAGATGCAGAAAAGGCTTGAATTCAATCTCAAGTCTTTAATCTAAACAAAATCTTAATGAATTCAGCTTCAGAGCCTTTTTCTGATTTGTTTTCATTTAAAGGAGATCGAGTCAAATTCTTTTTGCTGCTAACAAATTGAGGGGTAGTAATGTGGTTTCAGTTGCAACAACAGTAAGTTCATTGGCTTCACAGCAGCATTATCATTCATGTCGGTCTTTAAAAACAAACAAACCAAAGAAGAGAAAGAAAGCTCCTGAATGCTCCATGTTCAGGGAAAAGGGAGTTTAAGCTGTGTTTTTGTGCAGGCCAGCATCCATCAAAGAAAGAAAATCAGTCTGGGACTCTCAGACATAGCTGTCACGTATCCTGTTTGGGGCAGGAAACGACTGTATTTTACCCCTCTTTCCCACTGTCTTCCAGTATCAATATTCTCTGTCAATCTCCCGTATTATAAAATATTTAAATAATAATACTTTGCCTCTCCAAACTGAACTTGATCACCAACTTGTAGTAGTGAGTTGTCGTCTGTGATTGCGCAGAAAAGAGGGTATAGGAAATTTATTTTGTAATTCAAAACTTGACAGTTATGCTCTGAGGTATTTTCATTTTCATGTTGAAATGCCAAAAGCAATTAAGATGTGTTAAAAATAAGGTGAGTAACAGCCAAAGTGACTCGGTGTGTAGCTCACTTTCTCATTCTTCCTTCTGATTAACACGCCACATAAATGTTAACACTTGATGAGAAATGCTTTCACCTTGTAACACGTTTAAAGAATGAAATAAACTAAGACAAGCAAAAAAATGTAACTCAGTTATTGGAAACAGAACATCAACAAGAAAAGGACTTCAAGTTATTTAACAGCCAAATGACTCAAGTAAATAAAGATGAGTGCTTCTTCCAAAGTCAAGCTGTCATAAACTGAGAGCTAAATCTCTGGAGTGGTGAGTAAAGGTATCTGAAAGAGAGAGGTGAGAAACAGAATTCAAGTCCAGTTTGTGTCCTGGATGGTTATGTGACACTTCCTGCATGAAGGCCTCAGATGTAGCTATAATAGTTATGATAGTTTATCCTGCCACTCTGGCTCCGCTGCACACTTATTGTCTTGATTCACAGGGCTCTATTTTCGTGTATGCCGGTGAGGCGGCGGAGGGTGGCGGACCCTGCGCAGTTGTATTTTTGACCGGTGGAGCCCGGCGTACAGCCAGTTTGGTATTTTCATGGACTGAGGCGCACCGAGATCCGCGAAGCTGGACATGGCAGGGGGAGGTGTCGACAGAATCAGCAGGCGCAGTGACATTTTCATGCTCGCCACCGTCATATAAAGTGCGCTGACAGCTCGCCAATTCAAACCTGGTCAGCTTTCAGCGCAGGCGAAACACAGCTGGTCTAGAGGTATTTTGGTAGACCGGCGGCGTATCGGCATACGTCACCGATGCCTCACCAGCAGGTTTACACGGTATCAGACACATTTCAGTGCAATAAATAAACAACAACAACTAATAATCTGAGTCAGCACATACATTTAGATCCACATAGATATATTCTGATCCATATCTGATCTGATGAGCGCATTTGGCACGCATTTGGACACACAACCTGACCGAATTAACACAGCTGAAACCGCATTAAATTAAATTAAATACCTAGTAAATAGACACACATGATGAAGTGAACAAGATATGTAATTCGTCTCCCTCCCTTTCTTTCTTATGCTTCCTCTTATTTCTTGCCCAGCTCGACCTGGACATGTCTCTGTGTCCTCTTCCCGTCCTGCTGCTGCTGCGGCAGCTGAACAGATGATTTGTTTCAGTGATCAGATGAGTCATTTACTTTAAGACTACATACTAATATTTTTGTGAGCCAAATTTATTTTATATGCCAACATCTATGAAAGAAAGAGCCAGGCCACGGAGCGCGATGCGTAATTTACGCACAGATGGCTCAGATTTTAATGCCATTTTTGGAATTTATGATGTGATCTGTGCGCACAACCCACCTTTGTCACGTGAGGTTTGAATATGTGCAACATTATGTGAGTGTCTTTATTTGTGGAAAAGGGTGTTTGTCTTACTAGTGGGTCCAAACTTACACACACCAAATCTATCTGTGCTCATATGAGAGAGTGTGCAGGACACCCGCTGCAGTGCTTACAGTGACACTTGTTGAGGGGCTGCCTTCTGTCGCCATCGTGTGGCATTACTGTCTTCAGGCATCATCTCTTTGAATACTTAACGAAAATAGTAATACACCTCGCCGGTGGTGGATTTAAAGGTGAGGAGAGGAGCTTATGTGATTGGTGAAAACAGGTCTCGGCTGTGTTAAACCCACTCCACGCCCTCTCTCCTCCCTCTACGATTTACGCCGCTGGGAGGAGCTGAGTTAGGGAGGGGGGATACTTACACCGGGCTGCGCCGCTCACCAAAATACCAAATTGTGCTTGGGAACGCCTTGACGGCGCGGCGGACCTGACTTACGCCGCGCATGCACCACGTCGCCGGCGAGGCACGAAAATAGAGCCCACAGTGTTTTCTAGCCAACTGGTACTTCACAAGGTTTATGCATTTAAAAATAATCCACTATATTCTTCTGTAAGTGCACAACTACATGATGATATCCTAATAGCTGTTAAAAAGTGGCCACTAAATTGGTCTGCCTTACGTATCCAGCATGCTTTTGCAGCCACTCAGTGTGCATATCCATATCCAAATCAACATATGGCTAACAAGTTAAGGTAAGATAAAATAAGAACTTTATTGATCCCTGGAGGGAAATTCAAAACCTTCAAGAGAAGTCACAGACATGTCGTCATTCACACGATTCTTCATTGTTGTAAAAAAGAGAAAATGCAGAGGCAAGTATTACAGGATGCTACTAAACACCAGTTCTCTGCTGTATTGAACAGCAGAGAACTAAGAATGCCAATAACGTTACAAGCAAAGTTTTCCACAAGTGAAAATACAAAATAAAAAGGTGACTATCGCTGTTGGCTGAATTTTCAATTAGCTTTATTATGCATGTAAACTTAATGAAAGTTTCAAATACTTGATAAAAAAAAGAGATGCTAAGATAACATACAGTAAAACTACATTTTTTAGACCTGCCCAATTTAAGTCTGAATGACAATTTATATTGACTACTTAGCAGTGTCCCTTTCTCCTCTGGTGTCCAGTGTGTTTAAGGTAAGTTGTGTTGTCCTTATCCCACCTTGAGTCTAACCTTGAGACAACAGGCACACCAATTACACCATGAATTTTAAATCATTGCGTCCAGATGTCTTTAATATCCTCCCTGACATCAAGCTTCTGCAATATTTTTCCCCGGCAGACAAAAGCCTCTTCATCCTACAGGACCGTGGTGAAAGTTTCATCTCATCAAACTTTAAAGAAAGACGAAGGACATCCATCCACTCTAATGTGTGCCCCTCAGAGCAGCTTCTTGACGTGGAGCACTTCCAGGTGTGATTCAGCTCACAGCAGAGAGCTTGGCCCCATGCCACAGGTGTTTTAGGCCCCGGCCAAATGGAAGCAGCTCTCCCATGATTAATGGAACTGCACCCTGACAGGTGAGACAGGCCAAGCTGACAGCTTATGTCTCTCTTATGATGCGTCAGTCAGTCAAAAGACTTCAGCATGCTTTACTGGAGTTTCCAAGGAGGATTATTCGACACATGTAAGCTAAATATAGACCCACTGATCTGCATTTAGTTATCAGGTTTTTTTCCTGTAACTTCTGGACAAGTTATGGACTTGAAAGCTGTTACACGGACATTATACTATTACTGTGTTTGTACATCATTAAGCTAAGTACAAAGAAGCTCCAGCTCCATGTAAGCAGTGTTTCTGGAGCGCAACAATGGCAAAAGGGTAAGTAAAACTTTGACACTCCTGATGTAAAAAATAATCTACCCCAAATATACTGTTTATACCTATGACTAAATAGTAATATGGCAGAGGACAATAAGAAGGCAGATGACAAACAAAAGGAACATTTTTTAGATCTGGCCTTATTTTTGAACAACTAACTTAAATCTCAAAAATTCTGGTTCAAGTCTGACATGAAAAAGAAAGTCTCTTGTTATGTCCACAGTTATATGAATATTTAAAAAAAATGTTTAGTTTTATATTTTAAATTTTTTTTATTTCTACATTAAAAATTTCTATTTATACAGTATGTACAAAAATGAATACATCAAACAAAATCCTTGTCCAATCCAAAGGCGTTTTGGGATAGTCCTCTATCTCCATAACGACATAGAACTGGCTCAAAACCCCAACAAAAACATGCCAGTAAGTGCTGATAACATGTCATTGGTCTGTCAGGTCAGGACATTGTGCACTTGTGTGTCAGGTGTGGTTTTAATAAATAATAATAATTCATCAGATTTCAAATAGCACTTTATCAGAGAGCCTCACAGCGCTTTTATTTGGTTACATCATTCATTTGCTTACACAGTCCCACCTTGGTGGTGGTAAACTACCTTAGTAGTCACAGCTGCCCTGGGGCAGACTTACAGAAATGTGGCTGCCAGTTTGCACCTCTCAAACCACCACCAAACATCACTCACAATCATACACCAGAGGAGAACACACACTGGCCCTCATTTATCAAGCTTGCGTACGGCAGAAAACTCACATACACCTTGCGTGCGTAAGTTGCTACATGAGGATCGGCATTTATCAATCTGCACGTCAGCGTACACTACGACCAAATCTTACGACAGGTCTGACATCGTGTACGCAAGTTTGAGTCAGTGTAGATCTGTGGTGCAACAAATGTCCATCTCAAAATAATTGATAAACAAACCTCAAACCCGTCATTAAGCACAATCAGCCAGATTTAATTAAAGATTAAGACGTAAATAAAATAAAATAAAATAAATATGTTATGTCCTTAGTGAATAGGTCTATTTGATAACTGCCCAGAAACACTGCTACAGAGCAGGAGTACCATTTAAACATTGCGCACACACGCGCCACTGTGGAGTGCCATGTTTGACTCCTAAAAGGCAGGTAGCTCTGTCTCGGCCCAGCAGTGGGGACGTTGTTGTACACTCCTGAAAGGGTGTGGGACATCATTTGAGCCAGTACAGTTTTGCACAATGTTGCACTGGCGAATGTAGTGCCGTTGGCTGTGCCAGTGCAACGTGAGGACCCGATGCCCGGAGAACAATAACGAGGAGAGACTCCACAAAGGAACTGTACGGAGGAGACAGGACCTTTTCGCTGGATTCTGACATGTAAAGTTCAGAAAGTGCTCTTGATATTTAATCAGTGATAAAAATCCAATAGAAATCCATAAAAATGTGCCTCAGGGGCAGCAACACACCGTTTGGTTTACGTTAATAATTATTTTTGTTCAGCCTCTGTCAGACTCAACTTATTGACTAATAATTTATTTAAACTTCAGACACGGTCCCCTATTTCGTGGCAGCACTATTCACCGCCACCATAATCCTGCTCCAGACAGGAGATTCCAGGACTGCTTTTATACCAGTTTTGATGCTTCCAAAGAGCAAAATCCTTGTTAGTTTCCACCACAGATGTGAGGATATCCACTTTCAGCTCGGAAAAATTTTCAAATCTTTCTAATATTTCTCCTCTTTCATGTTTCATGCCTTGCTGAAGGAGGCGTTTGGTCTGGAAAAGGAGCCACTGTTGGACCGGTCCCACCGGACCCTGCAGCCCAAACCCAAACCCGGTGATTGTCCACGCGCCATTGTGTGCAGGTTTCATTATCACAGTGACTGTGTTGATGTGCTGCGCCGCGCCAGAGAGCCCTGACAGACCAAAGTGAGAGATTTGTCCATTTAAAAAAACAGGAGTTGAACCAACTCCTGGCTATACTAGACTAACCTTAATGCCAGGCTGCAACACAAAGAACCATACAGACATGTGGTTCATCAATCTAAGGTTAGGTAGAGTATCTTTCTCAAGAACATTGCACCATGTTGACTCTATTCATTCTTAAACACATTTAACTTTTAAACACAAGTTTTTACTGACCACCTGGATATTCTGTATCTCACATTTAGGCTTTGTTATTTATAACAACAAAAATCCATTTCACTGTCAGGTAAGTAACTGGATGCCATCTGAGCTAATTTGAGGGACTGTGATAATGTGCTGCTCCTGTAAGTATTTTAAGCCAAAATTGGCAAGTTTATGTTAAAACAGATGTCCTTTAGCTGCTTTACAGCTGGTAGCTATCATTAAAGTGTAATTAAATCAGTCTAATTAAAGCTTGTACATAAGCTGTTCTGGCCAAAGCCTTCATCTGTTATCACTAAACACCAATGAACAGATGATTTTAAGGATCAGAAACAGGCCCAGAGGGTCATTTTAAAACAGCACTCAAAGGCCCATTACTCTTTTAGAGGTGCAGTAACATTATTAGAGTATAAGACAATGATTTTCAATGTGTGGGACTGTCTGTACTTCTAAATGCTAAGATTTGTTTTTAGCAGTGGACTGTGCCACTTAAATATAAAGCAAGTTGCTGCAGCCTCCCTGTTAGATTTAAAGCTAAAATTTTGAGACAATGTGGATTTATTTTTTCAACCAGAAGCTTTTACGTGAAAAAAAATACATCCAAGAGAAGGAAATAGAATCATGGAAAAATGAGACTGGAGATACCAGTCAAAATGACCAAGACCAAAGAGTTCCAGGCCAGCCTCGCTCCCAGCATGTCCTTCTGAAAGATGGTGCGCATTACAACGTAATCAGATCAATTCCAAGCAAAAGTTTACAAAACATTTTTAAAGGCAGTAATGTTTGTCAGCTTGTTTTTGCTTTGACTGGTACATGATTGTTTTGTGGTCTCAAGGTGACAAGCACAAGTTGCTAGTCAATTTTTCCATTTACCTCATTTGAATCCAAACTTCCTTTGCCAATGATGAGCCGTTTCTTGGTTTAAGTAGTGAGACAGTAACATTTGTCTCAAAGTCGTCTACCTCACTGTGTCACCCTCTATATGACTTTGCCCTGTGGAAGAAGTTCCTCAGTAATAAAAATGACCTCATCCTGGCCTTGCAGCAGTGTGAGCAGTGACACAGAGTAGAGAGGCCGGTGCCTGCACTGCTGAGGGCCAGATAACAGCTAATCAGATGTGACAGCCCAGAGAGAAAACAGGCCCAGCTGATGGGGCCAAAATGAGAACAGAAGGTCCTTTGATTCATGTGCTTTAATGTTTACACAGAGGGGTTAAAGTATGCAAAGCACTGGCTTAGTATTAATGAATAAAGGAGGGGAGAGTGAAGGGGAGAACATAATAGAAGAATACAGTTTAATGTGGATATCAAACACTTTACCAGACACAGATTTGGAGATAAAGTGGTACATAAATACATGTATATTTCAATATACATATGCAATTGAAACTGTATGGTGTCTATAAACCATCATAATTTTAAAAACAATATTTAAGTTGTAATGTTTCTTATTATCGCCATATCTCCTTGTGCAACTTGTTTACTGCCTCCTTGTCGTCCAGCTACCTGATACTCAGTCAGGAGATTTACATGTAGGGTTCAATCACACCTAGATCAGCTGATTTTACTGAACTACTGTCCCTGTCCCAGTTTACAAGCAACCGATAAGAATCAAATTATTGACAGAAGCATGCACTGTACCTTGGCCAGGGAGGTGGCGAATTTCCCTTTCAGCTCCTTACTATTAGGTTATCTCCTGGTGGATGACTATGTAAGGGAAAGTTGGACAAAATGTGTCAGCAAGAAGCCAACGGGATGTATGTCAAACAATGAAAACATTTTCACTTTTATAGCTCTGTGCTGTGTGCTTGTACGATAGGAAACTTTTGGCTTTTTTTTCACGTCCTTTCTTCATCTGTCAAGGTTTTTACAACCCAGCTTCCTGACAACAAGTCCAAGGCCTTCAACTCAGGTTTCACTTCATGTGAGCCGCGGGTCCCGGACTCTGAGCACATTTTGGGACTGCACTCTCCAGCCAGGCTCGGTGACCTCCCACACAGTCCCATCTTACACCTGCTCACACAGCCTCACAACTGAAAAATAATTGTACAGATACCTGATAAGAGGCTGCACAATTACCAAAGTTTCATAAAAGAAAGAGGAAAAGGATGCCAACAGTATAACAAATCATAGGATTATTATTGTTAGAATACATTTGGCTTTTTTTCTTTATCATTTTTGTAATCAAATAATATGTGCCAACAAAATGTGTGAGTTTGGTGAGCTGAAGCAAAGTTTAGGCAGAAATAAAGCCTGCCTTTATTTGTGGACAGTGAGTCCTGCAGACTGGCTGCTGTCATGTCAGCAGGTGTGTCTGCTGATGGGAAAAGACAACCAAGGTTTGTGCTTGTTTGCTATAAGTTTGTCGGCATATTTTATGGAGAATAAACATGTATAAACTGCCTTTCAAAGACTATTGTCCTATTCGAAGATGAAGCCTCAGTGATGTCAGAGTCCAGTGTCACATAATGGTGTTCTGTTGGAATAGGAGGTTTTCAGTCACGTGATCCTGACTTCGCACGAGGACCAAATGGAGGGCAGGAAGTGACCGACTGCAATAGAGGAGTAGCGGGAAAGGTCGTATTGCACCGGTTTAGATGCGTGCCGGTATTTAGCCTTAGATGGAGTTTTTCACCCGCTTTGGGCTGCATTCCCAAACAACCTGACTCCAAGAAGACCATACCCCGTAGCGACTGGGGCCGCTACTGGCCTCACACCGTCCATGGGATTCGGCGCTGGGCTCTTCCCTCTTCACTCGCCGCTACTGAGGGAATCCTGGTTAGTTTCTTTTCCTCCGCATAGTAATTTGCTTAAATTCAGCAGGTCGTCTCGTCTGATCTGAGGTCGTATTCGATTCAAGCAGCCGTAAACGGAGCAAAATATCAACATGTTGTTGGTCTCTATAGCAGCAACTCACTTCCTGCCCTCCATCTGTATTGCACATGTGCCGTGTAACACGGAAGTGACGTCAAGTGAAAACCTCCTATGGGTCTTTTTTTCTTGTGAGGAGGATTACCTATAAACATGCATGCAGCCTCATATTCACAGTTTGTCAGACTGCTATGCTGTGCCAGTTATAGCCAATAACTTGTGCCGACATCAACCGTAATTAGTTATTAATATATATATATATATATACATTATTCAGGATTCCTTCCTTCCTGGATGAGGCTGTAAACCTGACAGTTGGCTCAAAAGGTTTGGATTTGTTTTGGCTGTGGTTCAGGCTTTGAGGCCAAAGTCTCATCCTCTATGCTCTTGTCAAAATCACTGCCATCCCATCAGACTCCCCCTCACTCATCTCCTGGATTGTGGGGATAGCCACTTCCACAGAAAATCTATGAGGAAGTCCTCTCTTCATGTTTGTTTGAAAATATTTATCACTTTGTGTGTGTCTATCTGATTGTCTGTCTGCCTGTTTTTATCTCTGTGTATGCCTGTTTGATATCCTTCGTCTCTTCCTCCCCATCCATAAACAAAGAATTTTGACACATATTATATCAAAGCCAAAAAAAAAAAAAGGTAGCCACACGAAATCACTTATGAGAAATGTATCACTATGCTTCTGTCCACAGTCATCTATGTGATGGCAGCAGCGATTTGAGAAAGAAATGCTTAGAAGTCGTAAGTGCTTCATCACACAACCTTATAAGCTTTAGCAAATATGCAGAACATATATTTAGGAAAACCAATGGTGCGACAGACTTGTAATTTTAATTTTAACAAATTTGTTGGCATCCAAAAATCCCAAGCCTTTATCAGACTCCAGGGTGGTATTAGTGTCAAACACCATCACTTACATTTTAACAATAATTTCAAATCTGTCATAGATCTTTCATTATTAAATTTTGTCTCACTGGAATTGTAAGGTTCTATCAAATGCTTTCCACAAAATGTCGTCATTTTTTCCTCATTCTATCTGTTTTGTGACTGATTATCTTCCAAAAAAAGTTATTTCTACTAAGGTCAAAGCTGAGCTTAGCTCTACAGGATTTTACCACTAGGGACCAATCAGAGTTGACCTGTTGATGATGTCACTGTTCTACTTAGTGGGGGCAGGGGAAGGGGAAGTAGAGAGGAACAGAGTGGGCAAAGAAATGAAATTGTCAAACAGAGTTTAGGAGAGTCCTGAAAACAGCATTATTTTGGAGGAGCTCATGAAGGACAGTGCTTCAGGCACCAAACACGTTTAGTCTTCTTTATTTACTGTTAGCTGCCATGCTATCAGGAAACTAATAGCTCGCTAAAGTCCATCAACCCAATCCATCCCCCTCTTCTCCATCACAGCTGATAACTCATCTCTGTCTCCTTCCTCCTTCACCCGCAACCTTGGACTCATCTCTGGTACTCACCTCACCTTTGAACAACACATCAAACAGGTCACTAAATCAGCCTTTTTTTCACCACAAAAACATTGCCCGTCCTCACCCATCTCTCTCCCTCCCCGCAACAGACACCCTGGTCCACGCGTTCATCACCTCAAGGTTAGATTACTGTAACAGCCTCCTGTACGGTCTACCCTCCAAACTCCTCAACAAAGATAGTCCAGAATTCTGCCGCCTGCCTCCTTACCCACACCCGTTCACGAGACCACATCACCCCTGTCCTCCTCCGTCTACACTGGCTCCCCATCAAGCAACGCATCATGTTCAAGATCCTCCTTCTCACCCACAAAGCCCTTCATCAACAAGCCCCCCCTTATCACTAGAAGGACCACAGAGCAGCCATTTGGCTTTACCCCCCTCAAGGTCCACGGGGCAGCTGATCGGCTGGAAGGATTTTAGCTAATATCCTAAATCGGACAGTCTCTCCCCACTGGGATGACTGGGGTCCTTGCAAAGATATGGGAGGACATTGCAGATGTACTTGGATTTCAAGTCACAAGCCACCCAAAACTTGATCCCAAACGTGTCAGGTTTCATTGCAACGTACTGCAGGAAACAGCAGCGAGTCTTTGACAGGAAAAGCTGTTCGTCAGTGGTGATGTGTCGACCAGAGTTGTAGGATGTGATGCAGTTGGTGACAAATGACGACCACACGGCAGAAATTGCAGCAAACTTGTCAGTCTTTGTGCGCTCACTGCGGTTGAACAGTACAGTCTTGAATAGAACCAAGCATGTCCAGTGTGATGAAACACAGGAAGCTCTGAAGACCAGTCAAGATGGACCTCCTGGCCTTAGCTGTTGGTTCTCCATCTGCTGAGGTGCAGGGACATCAGGAGAAGTAGAACCGAACAAAACAAACAGAGGCCCAAACTGTCTGTGCAGTGGCTATGGCTGAAGCAGTTTCTGTCTACAGTTGTTCTCAGGTTAGAAACTCCCCTCCCCCTCCCCACTCCCTCTCCCAACAACACAAGTTTTCTTGGAGTAACTCAGCATATCCCCTCCTGTGGTGCGCCAGCGATCGCCTCGTTTGCATAACAAACTGAGTGTTCACAGGTGATTTAGTACTGGCTAAAAGCCCTCCAAGCCATTTGGCTGCCCTTTGGTCTTTATAGGTAGGAACAGCAAAAGCTGGTCCTTCTAGTGTTATCTCACCGACCTGCTCCAGCCTCATGCACCCCCCTGTAACCTCTGATCCTCCTCTGCTCATCTCCTCACCCCAAAGTCACGACCCAAGCACAGAACCTGGGGGGAGCGGGCATTCTCCACAGCTGCCCCTACCCTCTGGAACTCCCTACCACCCTCCATCAGACACTGCCCTGACCCCACTGCTTTCAAATCCCTTTTAAAAACTCACTTATTTAAAATTGCTTTTAATATCTAACTGTTTTATTCATTTTATTTCTACTGTTGTTATGTCTTTGTTTTATTACCTTGGGTTTTTGTACTATGTAAAGTGTCTTTGAGTGTTTTTAAAAGCGCTGTACAAATAAAATGAATTATTATAATTATTATTATTAAAGTGACTTTGACAGCTGGTGCTGACATGAGAGAGCAAGCACAAAAGACAGTTTTTTTTCTTTACCTTTTTCAAGAAATATTCCAACAACATTTTCTTATTACAGCGTTGAATTATTAAGTAATAAAATGTTTTAAGTTTGCATGTGGAATGCTTTTCTTCTCTATGTTCCTTTTTTTGTGATGACCTGGCACACAATCCCTGATGCAGAAGTGTGGAGGAGCAATGTGCAAAAACAGCAGACAGATGCAGTCACAAGCTCTCCAGCAATACTTATGAATATAATAAACTTTTTAGAGTCAAGTGAATCTAATCTAATATTAGTACTTTGTAACTGTTCTCTTTAATTGTTTCAAGGAAGTTTGGTAGCTCAAGATCAACCAGGAGAACGTTATATTTAAAATAAAAGTAAGTCATAGCGTCACAAGTCAGAGGCAGCTTCAAAACGCTTCTGAGAAATGAAGTAGTTATTTTTAATATCATTTCACTCATTCAATACGTCCAACATGTCGTATACAATACATGTCACAAATGGTGTGCAGTTTTTCAGGGATGATTCTGATTCTTCACTGACGTCTAGCGAGGCCTGGTTAATGGGGCAGAACCTACACTCTTCAGGAGTTCCTGTTTGGTTCCTTTTTCTGACTAACACAGCTGGCATACCTGTGAAGCTTAAGTTCCCCACGATAGAAAGGCATACAATAATAATAATAATAATTATTATTATTATTATTATCATTATACAATTTCGTTTATCTAGTGCTTTAAAAAGACTTAGACCTCATTCTTACACAGTCATATAATCACAACACGTCAACATGAGGACATCCTTTAGATTCAAGCCAACAGGATCACTGGTGAGGATCCCCTCAGGCACATACATGGAGATACAGCATTGGCTGTTTTCTCCTGCTGCTGTGATACCTCAGTGCTTTTGCTTTTTTATTGTGGGCAAGCCACCATGTTAAAGAACACAGGCAGATGTGGAAACTGGTTTCATCTGTTTTTTATCATCTGTTACGTGGGAGAACTCTTGGTAAAACAGTAAAAACTGTAGAGACACAGGAGAGTGAAAGAGTGTCTTCCCAGAATGCCCTACAACGACAGTGTGGACGCACTTCTGTAGTTTAGTGATGCGTGATGCGGCTGCCTCAGTACATCAGTCAGAGTGGCGGCGCCTGTATGCTTAGCTGGCAGATGGTAACGGGCTTGCTGCTGTCAGAAGAGCCAGTATTTGAACATTCAGTGTTTCCTCAATGTTTGATGGTGTATTCAGGTGATTTTATGATTTAATTCATTGCTTTATCTCACATATTGGTTATCTAGGTATTAATGTATGCTTTCAATCAGATTATTAAAAAAAAAAGAATCGTTAAATAGAGTCAAAGATATTTGAAATCATAACAGCTGCTTTCGCTGCTGTGATGTGTGAACAGACCCCTGGCCTTTGACAGATTGTGTGTGTCCACTGTTGTGTAATTATAGCCTCTCAGTGACCTTGTTAATGTGAATTATGAGAAGGAGGCTTCACATGCAGCTCAGGGCTCATGTGTTAGTAAAGGATCTGAGCTGTCCTTGTCAAGTAAAGTGGGGAGACGTGTGTGTGTGTGTGTGTGTGTGTGTGTGTGTGTGTGTGTGTGTGTGTGTGTGTGTGTGTGTGTGTGTGTGTGTGTGTTCTTGCTGAAATTGTTGTTTCATCAATAAATAATGGCAGGCAGAGCTGTGATGGCCACACAGTTCCTCTGATCTATGATCAAACAGAAAGACTGTCCTGCTCTCAGACTGCAAATACAGCCAGACACCAAAAAATCAAACACATTCACAGACTTGCACACAAACAAAATGATTGCAGCCCTTATGACCCCAAACAACCTCACTCAATAAATCCGATAATGGGTAGTTTTTGGGTCTCCCCTGCAGATGTCTGTGCATGTGTTGTTCACTGTGTCTCTTTCAGGTGAACTCAAAGCTTCTCACGTCCAGCTGGTACATTTTTGAGCCAATATTTCAGCACTCACAAGCCAAGTGCATACTTGAACCTTTCCTTGTCAGATGCGAAATCCTGGCTCTGCTCCTTGCATCCGGCTCAGTCAGGACAAGTGCCCCAGCACCTCTGGACCTGAATATTTTCCTCCTACCTGTCTGATATGCAGAGTGTTGCTGCTGATCTATTTGCTGCTTCTTTTCATCTCCTCTTCCCCCCCTCAGGGAACAGATTCGTCAGGCAGGTGGCTGTCCAGGTTTTATCTCCAAATTTTGGTTTCCAGCACTTCTGCCAATTCTGTTATACCAGCTTGCGTAACCATCTGTACTCATATCATACTTTAAAAAATATTACAGCATGAAAGGGTTTAAAGAAGCTGTGCGCTCAGTCTGTGGTCCTGCACAAACTGAAAGTCTGCTGTGGGAAATCTGCAGGGAGAACTTTGTGTCTAAAGCCTGATTTTTGTTATTGAGGCTGCCATGCCAAGTGCAGTGGGATAGTGGTCTTCTGTTGTCATTCAATATTCTCCATCATGGTCAACTGCTGACTTATGTTATTTTACGACATGCACTAAGTTACAAAACATGTTCTTATATAATGTACAAACATTTTTTTGACCTCCATACTCCCTTAACACTGGGTCAACATTGCAAAGGTGTTTCACAGTGGAATTCAACTTTAACTGGAAGAGGGACAAACTGCAGGTGTCTTTTCAAATGTTAAGGGACTGTTGGGGCGTTATCAAACAACTGTGAAAGCTGCTAAAAGAACATTTGTCTGACATTATCCTGTCGAACTGTCACAAGCGTTGCATATTGTTTAAAACTATTGACTCTGTTCTGAATGCCCCACAGTCAGCATGCATGGAGGCCTCCCCTGCTGTTTGTGAAAACTTTCTTCACTTCTTTATCAACAAGGTCTCTTCTACCGGGGCTCTAATTTCTCCCCCTGCTTATGACCCCTCAATCTCTGTCACCTGCTCTGCTGTTTTTAACTAGTTTGAGCCTGTGTCGCTGTCTTCTCTACAGGAGATTGTTGGTCATATGAAGCCCTCTGGTTCCCCTATTGATGCTATTCCTGCTCGGCTTTTTAAAGAGGTTTTCCTTACTTTAGGACCATATGTTACTGCAGTTATTAATAGCAATCTGTGCTCAGGTGCGGTCCCCACAAATTTTAAACATGCAGTGGTGCAACCACTGATTAAAAAAACAGGGCTAGATCCTGCTGTTCTTGCCAATTTCAGGCCCATATCTAAAGTGTCCTTTCCATCAAAGATTATTGAGAAGGTGGTTTACAGTCAATTAATGACCTTTTTGGAAGAGCACAGCATTCTCGAGATTTTCCAATCGGGTTTTAAATCTCTGCACAGTACCGAATCTGCACTTTTAAGAGTTTTTAACAACATCTTTTTAGCTACAGACTCCGGTGATTCTGTGATTCTTGTGCTTTTAGAATTAACAGCTGCCTTCGATACAGTGGACCATGAGATCCTAATTTCTCGCCTGGACCAGTGGGTGGGTATTAGGGGTGTAGCATTGGAGTGGTTCAGGTCGTACTTGGCCGACAGAACTTTTTGTGTTAGCTTTGGCGACTCTGTGTCCTCCTCTGCTCCCCTCTTATGTGGGGTCCCACAGGGCTCAGTGCTTGGACCTCTCCTCTTTTCTCCTTACTTGCTCCCGCTTGGCTCCATAATTAGGAAACATGGCGTACCCCCCCCCCCCCCCCAACGCCAGATCTTGGTTCCAGAACATGAAACCATCCGCTACAAACCTGGGGGTAAAGATGGACCCTGACCTCAAACTTGACAGCCAGATCAGTTCGGTCATTAAATCAAGTTTCTACCACTTGAGGCAGCTAGCTAAAATAAAACGAATTCTCTCTAGGCAGCAATTTGAGACAGCAAACCACGCCTTTGTTACCACTCGGCTGGATTGCTGCAATGCATTGTATGTGGGGGTTAGTGCGTCGGCTATGTCTCGGCTCCAGTTGGTGCAAAACGCTGCAGCACGTCTTTTAACTGGCACTAGAAAACATGAGCACATTACCCCCATTTTAGCTTCACTCCACTGGCTGCCTATACATTTTAGGCTTCATTTTAAAATTCTTTTATTTGCTTTTAAATCCCTCAACAGTCTTGCCCTGCCGTACCTCTCTGAGCTTCTACATTTTTACACTCCATCCCGGTCTCTCAGGTCAGCTGATCAGCTGCTCCTGAGAGAGCCTAAAACAAAGCGGAAACTCAGAGGGGATCATGCCGTTGCAGCTTCTAAACTCTGGAATAACCTGCCTCAGCATATCAGACAGGCCTCCTCTCTGTCTGTTTTTAAATCCCATCTTAAGACCCACCTCTTCTCGTTGGCTTTTAGCACTTAGTAGAGGGTTGATTTCATCAGCCTTTAAGATTTAAACTTTAAAAATCAATGTCTGGTGAAAGAACAAATCCGATGTTCTCTAGAGAAAGTAGAAAATAATTACGACTTTTGGTCAGTGATTAGCTACATAACATTAGTTATATTCAAAGTTTGCAGGTTTCCATGAGTGTGTTCTTAAGTGTGCCTCCATCGAACTAGAAGAACAATGTGCATAGTTGTTAAACGGATAACCCCTCACTTTTTGTGATTTTATTAAAAAGGTGTTACCTAGGTCTTTTCATTACTTCTAAATCATCTGTCTTTATTTTATGGGCTGTGATGTTCAAAAGCTCTTTAAAAGCAGGAGCTGCAGCTGCCTCTCTCACAAAGCTGTGAATTCAATTACTCATCAGAAGTCTCTCCTCAAGTTTCTCACAACTTTCTCATTTAGGAAAGTAAGTATTACACCCAAGGTAAAGCCGCTTATCTTTGAATAATTTATGTTTGCTTGTTCTAAAAGAGCCAGATTCACACAACAGCTTCTTATCTTTGTCTTAGAGCTCTCATGTCCCATCAGAACTTGGATTGCTGTTCATAAGTCATAACTATTTTTTGACATCATGAAGAGTGAATTAAAACTGAAATTGTGGTGAAATCTTCCATGATGGTGCTCAGGTTAAGAATAAAAAGAGTAAATAGTCATCTCTGTTCAGATGGCCTCGTCTTCCTTCTTCTTGCTCGACACTTGTACAGTAGCTCTGTTAAAGCTTCAATTTACAGCTTCATGGTGCCCTGATTAACTCTGGTTTAAGCTAATTTACATTTATATTTATATATTGTTTTAGTTGTTTTAGTTGTTGTTTTTCATCCACCTCTCTAAAAGTTTGGGCATCACTGACAAAGTGAACCTGAACTCCAGCTGACATGTTCTCCTCTGCACTTAACTTCTCTTTCATGTTTCTCTTCTCATTTCTCTTTACGCAAAAACAACCTGCAGCAAAGATGTTTTCGCTCACATATCGGTGCGGCTCAGAGAGAGGGTGATGCTCTTGACCTTTCTGGCTTCTTACACTCTGCTGCTGCTGCTGCTGGGAGCAGAAAAAGGAAAAATTCATGCCCGGCCGCTACTGAAGAATTAAACAGTTTTTTTTTTTCTTTTCCTTATTATTATTATTAGCATTATATGGGTAAATGCAGATACAGGCAAGACTGTAGGGTGAATAAAATACGTTCCTCTCTTGACCTTAAACTCATCATTTTCAATCAGTGTTAAACCAAAAACTGTGTTTCAATGATTTGAAAACTTCTAATCCTTGGGCTACAGAACAATAGCTCAAAAGTATGCTGAAACACTGATCAATCCTCTGTTTTGAAAAAACTCCTCAGCTCCTGGGTTAATCAGATCCTGGAGAGGAAAGCACCTCAGTCCAGCTGCAGCTGCTCTGCACTGGCTTCAGATAACCTTGAGAGCTGCTCTAATCACCCTTCCCAAAGTCGTTCATTAGCGAGGACCAAAGTTACACCCATGCTCCCATGTTGACTAGCTGCCTCTGAGAAAACTGCAGTCATCTGTTTACTGGTTTACTAAAGTTCCCAGTAGCAGCTGCTCTCCTCTCATTGATTTTTTTCAGCTCTTACTCCTTTTGTTTCATTTTGCTCAAGTCTGCAAACCAAAGTCAGACTCTGATAACTTATTTTCTTCATGCAGTGGCTTTGGTAAGAACAACGAAGTGAACAGCTGCGGTAACATTTAGGTATCCTGCCCTCACATAAGGCTGCATCTCTGTGGGATTATTCCTGTGATATAATGGGCTGTTTTAATGACCTATTATAAGTGACCAAAACAGGCCTATTTGAGTGAATTTGCTTTAACTGTACTGCAGTTTTATGTGACTCTCAAATAGATGAAACAATAAACAAGAACATTCCCAACACTTTTGCATCGATAAGTCATTTAGGTTACAGAAAAAAGGGCCCAGGTTTCAAGACACCTGAAAGCCTCCCCATGCGCCAACTCCCTCTTATGACTACAATGTAATGATTTAGAAATAGGTTTTTAAAAAAGGCTTTGTCTCTAGGGTTGTTCCCGATTTAATTCACCCAAAAAAACAAACAAAAAAAAAAGCAAATTTATTATAGTTAGTTCTTATAGTTACACTATATAACCAAATTCCCCCTCAGGTATAAATAAAGTTATTCTTATCTTATTTGCACAGAATTAGTTGAATGTCCTTCTGAAATCAACGTTGTAGCTTGATTACACAGTCTAATTTACTGGAGTTTGCCAAAGGTTCTTGTTATAAATACTGAGGCACTGCATGATAGCCACCTTGATAATCGATAAAATGTAGTAGACATATACATCACCCCCCCCCCAAAAAAAAAAAAAAAAAATAGTGAACAGCTTTGTTTTCCACAAAGTTCATAAGCGTAAAACACAGTAAAACAGTTTGTTCTGAGCTTGTATTGTGAATATTTGATGTCAAATGCAGAGAAATACTGTCTTTTTCAACACACTGTCAAATATCTTACCTAAAAGTGACCTCCTCACAGCAGTTTTAGGCATTCAAAGTTTTAATCTTGCTGCTGATGATCTTTTGTATGATCTTTGTGGGTCATAGAGAGGCATCAGTATAAGTGATGGGAAGAACAGTTCTTTTGACTGTACTGAATCTTTAGAATCCATTGATTAAAAGGATTCATATGTTCAAAAGTCCACTGAATCAGTCAGTGCTTCAGAGCCCCGTCCTGCCGGTGCAGTACACGAGTAAGTGACACAGCGGCAAGTTCATTTGTTAAACCTCTGTGTATCGCTGTTGGCGAAAACAACACAGCAGCAAGCAGCACGCCCACTAAACAAGCGGGAGTTGTCGTTCTTTTGTATCGCAGAAAAGTGAAGAGACTAAAGATAAATAAACATCGCAGCTGTAGCGGGGATTCTGCTATGTTTAAAGATATCAGATAGTGTATTGCTTTAAATCGACTGGAATTAAATCCTTCATGCAGGAAAGTTTATAAATGTGTGTTAATGTAAAGGCACTATAATGCACTGTTTTATCTTAGCCTCAGTGAATAAAACGGTGTGCAGCAGTAAGTGAACGACACTACACCCCTCCCTCCTCTGCCTGAATAAAGTCATTCAGAAGTAGTTCATTTTGTTCACCATGCCGTTCACTGACTGACGTTTCGTTGACTGACTGTTTGGTTCACACACTGATACATGTCGTTCGCAGACTGTTTCGTTCACTGACTGATACATATCGTTCACAGACTGTTTCGTTCAACTGTTGCTGTTTAAACTGTTGACTGTTTAGTTCACTGACTGATAAAGGTCGTTCACAGACTGTTTCATTCACTGACTGATACATATCGTTCATTCGCTGTGAGTGAATCACGAGACTCCGTTCACCAAAGAGTCAATGGTGGCAGTTCTACTCCAGACTGGCATGCCAGGCTCACGGCTGAGCTCAACTGAACTGAAAAAGGAACAAATCAGGTCTGGGAGTGATTCAGTTCACGTTGTTCACTCAGCAGTTCCATAATTTTGAACGAAATGTTCATGAATGACACAACACTAATCAGTATGTCATCTATTACATGGTGTTGCAACAACTGGATATATGTGGATATGTGGCTTACAATGTCCAACACAGCCTTCATCATATTTACCTCAGAAGGAGCAGGAACAGCAGCAGACATCTATAGAATGGATCATTACTAGTGACCTGAAAATTGTCTGTGATCTACCCTGGATTTATGACATTTTAGTTTACAGACATGCTTGATGTGGACAGGATTAACAGGACAAAGACAGTTGTCTTTCATGATTGGTTTATCTTATCAGAGGTCCTTCGTTAATACTTCTGTGCGGGTGAAACTAAAGACAAGTATTTATGTTACGTAAAAACACACAGAAAACTACAGTGCTCAGGAGTTAAAAAAATAATGACTTTCCTGTCTCATCACTGTGGTAAACACATTGGGACTTTTCTTCAGTCCGTCTTGGGAATTCACTAAATAATGCTGGTGGGTAGGTCTAATATTCACCAGTTCAGTGTGGTGGTATTCAAATCTAGGACTATGTTTCAAGTCTGACTTAAAACCTGATTTCCAGGTCTTATTGTGGTGAGACGCCTCCTCATCCTGTTTTATTTTGGCCGGACTTCCTGTTTTTCCCTGTTTGCCTGGTCTGGCTGTACTCTTTTTCCAGAGCTTCCTCCCCTCCCCCGGCGCTGAGGCTGAGTGAGACGACACACCTGCTCCTCATCTCCAATTAAGGGACTTTAAGAAGCCTGCAGCCCTCAGTCTCAGCGCCTGAGTATTGTCTACCCTTCCTAGCGGTACAGACGCGTCTCCTGGCCTTCCTCGTGGTATAACTTTGAGAACTTTGCTCCTAGTGACTCTTTTTCATGTTCTCTAACTCCTGTCTCCTCTGGTTTCTCCTGCAGTGTCTCCAGCCCACACAACAGCCAGCCAACCAGCCAACCACCCGGACTTCCTTTGTTTCCTTAGCTATCCCTTTCTGTTTTGGACATTAAATTCGCTTTACGTTGATCCCTGTCTCAGTGTCTGCTTCTGGGTCCTCACTACGAGCTTGCCTCACAACAGAATACTCAGGCCAGGAAAATGGACCCAGCAGACCTAGACAGAGTTCAGCTAGCCGTCCAGAAGCTCGGCACGCGGCTTGGCCAACATGAGGACATGCTCCAGAGTCTCTACCAGTCATTTCATGGCCTCTCCGTTCAAATGTCGCAGCTGGCTGAGCAACTACTCCCTCGGCCTCCACCGCAGCAAACAGGATCTCCCCCCTCTGTGAGTACGTTCCCCTCTTCGCCTCCTCCACCACCCACTATCCTCAAAGAGCCCTATGTCCCTCCTCCTGAGCCGTATGCTGGGGAGATTGGGGGCTGCAGAGGTTTCCTACTCCGATGCGCCTTAGTGTTTGACCAACAGCCCATTAGTTACCCCTCAGATCGAGCTAAGATCGCCTACACCATCAATTTGTTAAGAGGTAGGGCCGCTAAGTCGGCTACGGCCGTCTGGGATAGGGACTCACCTCTGTTCGCCTCTTACGCCCGTTTTTCAGAAGAGCTCCGTAGAATATTTGATTTTCCAGTCGAGGGCCCCGAGTGCACAAAACGGTTGTTTTCCCTCACCCAGAGCTCTCGGTCAGTGGCGGCCGAGAGTGGGTGGGGGGAACTCGAGTTAAAAGAGGCATTCACTCGGGGTCTCTCAGAACAATTGAAAGACGAGCTAGCGGCTCGAGATGAGCCTTCCTCCCTTGAGGAGCTAATAGCGTTCGCTATTCGTATAGATAATCGCCTCAGGGAGAGACGGAGGGTGAAGGAAATCCATTCCCTGGTCCCTAAAATAGACTCCCCTTCCTCTGTTGCAGTCAGCGGGTCTCCTCTGCAGCCCTCAGCTCCTCTGGCTCCGACACCCTCCACTGGAGAACCCATGCAAATCAGCCACACCTCCTCTACCTCCAGCTCCCCCAGGCGTATCACAGTCCCTGCCTGTCTCCTTTGGGGAAAGGAATCCACTTCCCTCCAAACCCTCATTGACTCTGGGGCGGACGATAACTTCATTCACACCGGACTGGCAGCGCGGCTTCAGCTCCCCCTGGAGGAACTCCCGGTTCCCCGTAAGGTCACCGCTCTCGATGGCAGAGTAATAGCCTCCATTACACACCGCACTGCTCCCCTCACCCTCATCCTCTCCGGTAACCATCGGGAGGACATCCGGCTGTTCCTGCTTCCCTCTCCTCACTCTCCCCTGGTACTGGGACTCCCTTGGCTGCAAATCCACAACCCTCAGATTAACTGGTCCACATCTTCAATCTCCGCCTGGAGCCCTCACTGTCACTCCCACTGCCTCCGCTCCGCCAATCCCTACATCCACCGACAGAGGTCAGCATCTCCACCGCCATCTCTCACCTCGGTTCCCCCCGTTTACCATGACCTGGCAATGGTGTTCAGTAAGGAGCAGTCTCTTGTCCTTCCTCCTCATCGCCCCTATGACTGCGCCATAGACCTGCTCCCTGGCGCACCTCTTCCCAGTAGTAGACTATACAACCTCTCTCGGCCCGAACGAGAGGCCATGGAGGAATATATTCAAGACTCCCTGACCTCTGGACTCATCCGACCCTCATCTTCTCCCCTTGCTGCTGGCTTCTTCTTCGTGAAGAAAAAAGATTCCTCTCTCCGTCCCTGCATTGACTTCCGTGGATTAAATGACATCACCATTAAAAACAAATATCCCCTGCCACTCATTGATCCCTCCTTCGAACCTCTCTGTCAAGCCACCATCTTCTCAAAACTGGACCTCCGGAATGCCTATCACCTGGTTCGCATCCGGGAGGGGGATGAGTGTAAGACTGCCTTTAACACACCCATGGGCCACTTCGAATACCTGGTTATGCCCTTTGGCCTCACCAACGCCCCTGCTGTGTTCCAGACCCTCATTAATGATGTCCTCCGTGACATGATTACCAAGTTCGCCTTTGTCTACTTGGACGATATCCTGATCTTCTCCCGAAACCTGGAGGAACACCAGCAGCACGTCCGACTCGTCCTTCAGCGCCTCCTCGAAAACCGCCTTTTCGTGAAGCCCGAAAAGTGCGAGTTCCACGCCTCCTCCGTCAGTTTCCTTGGCTACATCATCGCCCAGGGGGAGCTACGCCCAGACCCAGAAAAAATCCGTGCTGTCCGTGACTGGCCCACTCCCTCCTCCCGCAAAGACCTCCAGCGATTCCTCGGCTTCGCTAATTTCTATCGACGGTTCATTAAGAACTACAGTAAGGTAGCAGTTCCCCTCACCCGGCTCACATCCCTCAAGGTTCCATTCTCCTGGACCCCCGAAGCAGACGCCACCTTCCATCATCTCAAATCCCTCTTCATCTCCGCCCCGGTGCTCAAACACCCAGATCCCTCACTTCAGTTCGTGGTGGAGGTCGACGCTTCGGACTCTGGAGTAGGGGCCGTCCTCTCACAGAGGGACTCTCAGACCCAGAAGCTTCATCCTTGCGCCTTTTTCTCCCGGAAACTCTCAGCCACGGAACAAAATTATGACGTGGGAAACCGTGAATTACTGGCTGTCGTGTGGACACTGCAAGAATGGAGACACTGGCTGGAAGGAGCTTCCCAACCGTTTCTAATCTGGACAGACCACAAGAACCTGCAATACCTCCGCTCCGCTCGTCGCCTCAACCCAAGGCAAGCCCGCTGGTCCCTTTTTTCCTCAGCAGATTCAATTTCACCCTCTCCTATCGTCCCGGCTCCCGCAACCTCAAACCAGACGCCCTCTCTCGGATCCACGCCTCGGATACCCCGGACCCCAGTGAACCAGACACCATCCTCCCCGCCTCCTGTGTCGTTGGCTCCGCCACCTGGGAGATCGATACCATCGTGGACCAGGCCCTCCGGAACCACCCAGACCCCGGAACCGGCCCGCCGGACAGAAAGTTCGTCCCTGAGGTCGCACGTTCTCAGGTCCTACAGTGGGGGCACTCCTCCAAGCTCACCTGCCACCCCGGGTTTCAACGCACCCTCCAATTCCTCCAGCAGCGGTTCTGGTGGCCGGGGATGGTCCGGGACGTACGGGCGTTTGTTGCTGCCTGCTCCGTCTGTGCCCGAAGCAAAGCCTCCCACCAACCTCCGGCTGGCTTGCTGCGTCCTCTGCCTGTGCCTTCACGCCCCTGGTCCCACATAGCCAGTTTTCCTCTCAGGTCTGGAGAGCTTTCTGCCAGGCAGTGGGCGCAGCAGCTAGCCTCTCCTTGGGTTACCACCCACAGACCAATGGCCAGATGGAGCGGGCTAATCAGAACCTCGAGTCGGCCCTGCGGTGTGTGGCGGCCCATCATCCAGCGTCCTGGAGTACGCACCTCCCGTGGATCCAATACGCCCATAACTCCCTCACCTCTTCAGCCACAGGTATGTCCCCTTTCATGTGCTGTTTTGGGTACCAGCCCCCCCTGTTTCCCGAACAGGAGCAACCTGTGGCCGTCCCGTCGGTGAGGGAGCACATTGGGCGTCTACGGGAGGTGTGGAGATCGGCCAGGGCCGCACTCACCCGCACGGCCGAGCGCAACAAACGCCTGGCTGACGTTCACCGCTCTTCAGCACCAGACTATCGTCCTGGTCAGATGGTCTGGTTATCGTCTCGTGACCTCTCCCTGCAGACTGAGTCCCGCAAGTTGTCCCCCCGCTTCATTGGTCCCTTCCCTATCCAGAAAATCATCAACCCTTCAGCGGTGAGATTAAAACTTCCCTCATCTCTCAAAATTCATCCCACATTCCATGTCTCCTTGTTAAAACCTGTTGCCTCGTGCACCCTGAGCCCTCCTTCCGTCGCCCCTCCACCCCCCCGATTGATTGATGACCACCCTGCCTTCACTGTAAGGAAAATCCTGGACGTGCGGCCTTGGGGGCGAGGCTTCCAATACCTCATGGACTGGGAGGGTTACGGTCCAGAGGAACGTTCCTGGATCTCCCGCTCTCTCATCCTGAAACGCCAACTCCTGGAAGAGTTCTACGCTGCCCACCCCAACAAGCCCGGCAGAACGCCAAGAGGCGTTCGTTAAGGGGGGGGGTACTGTGGTGAGACGCCTCCTCATCCTGTTTTATTTTGGCCGGACTTCCTGTTTTTCCCTGTTTGCCTGGTCTGGCTGTACTCTTTTCCAGAGCTTCCTCCCCTCCCCCGGCGCTGAGGCTGAGTGAGACGACACACCTGCTCCTCATCTCCAATTAAGGGACTTTAAGAAGCCTGCAGCCCTCAGTCTCAGCGCCTGAGTATTGTCTACCCTTCCTAGCGGTACAGACGCGTCTCCTGGCCTTCCTCGTGGTATAACTTTGAGAACTTTGCTCCTAGTGACTCTTTTTCATGTTCTCTAACTCCTGTCTCCTCTGGTTTCTCCTGCAGTGTCTCCAGCCCACACGACAGCCAGCCAACCAGCCAACCACCCGGACTTCCTTTGTTTCCTTAGCCATCCCTTTCTGTTTTGGACATTAAATTCGCTTTACGTTGATCCCTGTCTCAGTGTCTGCTTCTGGGTCCTCACTACGAGCCTGCCTCACAACACTTATGACTCAACTTGGAAGTTATTCAGTGAGATGTGCTGTTTGTTAAAAAGTGTGAGCTCCTTCTTCTCTTGGATTCCTCTGGACTGTTAGCCGCATCATCTATGATTGTCCACCTCAAGCCCTGAGCTCCTTCTTCTCTTGGATTCCTCTGGACTGTTACTGTTACTGCAGACACGTTAATCAGCCTCACTGACATTATTGATATTAATAACATAAAATAGAACTGACTACGATTAAGCCTGCTAACTGTAATCACACTCAATTAATTCAACATTGTTTATAATCACTCATATCCTAACCCTGTAAACTGAACTCCTTTTTGTTTCCCCATTACATGAGCTGTTGTTGTTGTTGCTGTTGTTTCTGCTGCCCCCTGTCTCTCTCTCACCCTCCCTCTCCTTACTCATTCTCTCTCGCCTTCCCCTATCTTGTTCTCTCTCTCCCTCCCCCTGTCCTCTCCCCCTCTCCCCTCTTCTCTCTACATCGCTCCCCAACCCAGCAGCGGCATGGTGGCTGTCTAACATGAGGCTGGTCCTGCCCAAGGTTTCTGCCTGTTAAAAGGAAGTTTTTCCTTGCCACTGCTACTCATGTTAGTTGAGATGGGCCAAAACCCATCTTAGGTTGGTTCTTGATCATCAAACAATGAGCGTGGTCCAGACCTGCTCTTGTTCCTTGAAAAGCGTCTTGAGATGACGACTGTTGTGAATTGGCGCTATATAAATAAAATTTGATTGATTGATTGTTAATGTCGGATAAAAGATCTTTGGAACACAAATACTTAAAGGATAACTTTTATACCCATGTTCACCTTTCATTTGGTTAGTTTCAGACACCTACAGAGTAGTTTTGCATAATTTCCATCTTAAACACTCTTCAGTCTTCTTACACTGGCGTTTGTGTACATCCTCCTGTCAGCTTTGTTCTGCCTCTATCTGAAATGCTTCATTTTGGTTGCTTTTCTACTTATAGACAAAGTTTTGTGGGTGTTACTTTTCATACAGCATGAAACATCGTGAAAGTCACGTCTTTACAGTGAACATCTGAGCCTAGCAATTATCCACTCAACCCCCTCTTTTGGCATATGTTAGCTATTATTAGCCATTGTTGCATTAGCTGCTGCCTTAATGTTCCATCTAGCTTCTGGTTTTTCATAGTGATCTTTGAAGATGAACAGCTCCAGGTGTCAGTACCAGCTCAGACTCATATCCAGCTCGTACTGGCCTTTGTGAAGCGAGCTCAAACAGATAAGTTGTGGCTGTTCTTAAAACTTCAGGGAACCCTTCTGTTTTCTGCAGGAGACTTTCCTTTACAACCTAAAGTCTTCCGATAAGCAATATTTAGAAAAAATATGAAATCAGGGCTGTGCAGAGCAGAGCAAACGGACAAGTGATGAAGCTGACTTCCTCTGTGTGGGCTTAAGGCTAAAACATACAGGTTGCGTATTTGGAGTGTGGCAGCACTCCAAATGCGACAAGTCTATTTTTTGCTGCTCTACGCTTTCAATGTGTGTCAATCTACACAGAGAAGATCATTCCACACAGAAAGTCAAGCATGAAAACCACTCATGTCATCTGATATTTCAAAATAAAACACCATATTCGGACTCCCGACTGTGAATCCGTTTTTGTAGATAAGAAATCCTTCCTGGTTCTGGATTTATCAGTAACACAGAACAATCCGATGGTCAATCGCTGATCCATGTAGACCCCAACAGGACATTGAACTGCTAACTCTGTCTGAAAGTAACAGCACAGCATAAAGGAACATAGTTTACTTTATTAAACACGTGTAAACCTGCAAAGAATGAAACTGTAAAATCACATTGCTTTTTCACATATAGTAGAGCAGGTGTGTCCAAACTATGGCCTGCGGGCCAACTGCGGCCCGTGGTCTATTTTTAATTGGCCTGCAGCAAATTCTAAATATATAATGGAATATGGCCCACACGTGGAACTTGACTTTAATGTACTTCCTTTTTTGACACTAGGGGGAAAAAAATTCTGCGGGTGACCAGAAATGGCAGAATCAAATAAACACAAGATAGCAAGTGAGTGTAGAAAATTTCAGACACGGTGGGAAAATGAGTATTTCTTCACAGAAGTCAAGGGGAAGTGTGTCTGTTTGATTTGCAATGAAACAGTTGCAGTGATGAAAGAATATAATGTACGGTGACATTATGAAACCAAACATCAGACCTACATGTCCTGCACTGGTGCCGAGCGTTAACAGAAAGTTAAACAAATGACAGCTGGCCTGCAAGCTCAACAGCAGTATTTTTCCGTGCTAATAAAACACAAGAAAATGCCACAATAGCCAGCTACGAGGTAGCTCAGCTCATTGACGGACACAAGAAACCTTTCTCAGATGGTGACTTCAGAAAACAGTGCCTCACTAAAGCCGCAGGAATAATGTGCCCAGAAAAAATGCAGTTCAATAACATCAGCATGTGCAGAAACATAGTTGCGCGGTGAATCGAAGACGTGTCAGATAAAGCTTGTGCTTTTGATTTTTACTCCATTGCATGTGACGAGAGCACAGATGTCACAGACACCACACAGCTGTTAATTTTTTTGCGGGGAGTTGACAATAACTTTTGTACCACAGAGGAGCTTCTTGATCTTAGGAGTCTAAAGGGCACAACAACGGGTAAGGACATTTTTGAAGCTGTGTCAGATGCAATTGACATGATGGGACTTAAATGGGACAAGCTGTGTCGAGTTACAATGGATGGGGCTCCAGCTATGGCAGGGGAGCGCAAAGGAATGGCATCTATGGTATGCACCAAGGTGCAAGAAAGTGGCGGTGAGGCTGTTCAGATGCACTGCATCATCCATCAAGAAGCCCTCTGTGCCAAGACAGTCCAGCTTGGCGATGTGATTTACACTGTGGTGAAAACATAATTCGAGCACGAGGGCTCTACCACAGACAATTTCAAGCTTTCCTCTCTGATGTTGATGCTGAATACAGGGACATCATTCAGATGTGTGTTGGCTGAGTTGCGGCTCTGTGCTGCAGGGTTCTATTCCCTGTGATCAGAAATTGACCAGTTTTTAAGAAAGAAAGAAAGGATCGACCTCTGGTTGGCAGACCTGGTATTCTTAGTTGATCTCACTGATCATCTTAACACACTGAACAAGAGCCTACAAGGCAAAGACCAGCTTGTACCACAACTTTATGCGCACATAAAAGCATTCTGTGTGAAGCTCCGTCTCTTTGTGACACAACTACGCAACTTTAATGTTGCGCACTTCCCCATGCTGTCCGAAATCAAATGCGCTTTTCCAGAGGCCAACCTTACTGCTAAAAATGAGAAGTATGTGTCTGTGATCTCATCTCTCATAACAGAATTCCGTCAGCGCTTCCAAGATTTTTCTTCCATTGAGAAAGAAATCAAGCTGTTCTTAACTCCATTCCTGATGGATGCAGAAGAAGTGGAAGAGAGTTTGCAATTAGAACTCATCGAAATTCAGTGTGATGATTCTCTGAAGAATCAACATCAGCTTCTCTCCCTACCCGACTTCTACCGGAGCTTGGAAAATACAAAGTTTCCGCTGATGAGATGGCATGCAAAGAGAATGATGAATCTGTTCGGCTCAGCATACATATGTGAGCAAACATTTTCTCTGTTAAATCTGAACAAAAGCAGACTGAGAAGCAAAATGACCAACAGCCATCTCTGTGATGTCCTTCGCATCTCAACCACCAAACTTGCTCCTTATAGTGGAGCAGACAAATGCATAATATAGCCCGAATCGTTCACTTTGTTATACAAGCATGAAATTTGGTACAAATACTCTTCAAACCCCACTCTTTTCAAAAATAACGTTAGCCACACAAAATTCCAAGATGGCAGCCCCAAAATCCAAGATATCCGCCCCAAAAATGTGTTTTTTCCTTTATAACTCAAAATGACTTGATTTTAAGCCCCATACATATATTGAAGTTGAATATAAAGTTGGGTATTGCGGACATTTTGGTACCTAGTACATTTCTGTATCCATTACGGTTCTTGAGATACAGCCTATTGATACTTGTACAGAGAGTGAGAAATTTGTAACACTGATTGTTGTTACGTGCATATGGTTATATGAAAATATCATTTCCATTATCTGTTATTTTCATTAGGGTTATAACATTAAATTTGAAAAACAAGATGGTGTCCAAGATGGCTTTCATTGCCTTGAAGTAATCCGATCTTAGTGACTATGAAACATTAACTTTTGGCATGCACATATTTTTGGTCTATGCATCCAATGGGGCCATTGCAGTACAGAATTTAGATGTTTATACAGTACAAGCTTGCAGATATAATAGAGTGAACATCGGCACACAACCAGGGCACACTGGTGATTTCACTGCTGTGTAACTGTGTGACAAAAAAATTTCCCCCATGGGGGATCAATAAAGGAATATTCTATTCTATTCTATTCTATTCTAACTCAGCATGACCTCCAGGAGTTCTTTAAGCATGAGAACCAGTCCTTCCCTGTTGCATTGAGCAAGGGTGGAAAATTGTACACTTGCCAGAAGTCTCAGCTGACCCCTATCCTTGAGAATTATGTCCCACCAGTTGACAAGGAACCTGAGGCAGACGTTCTCATTGCAGATGGGTCAGCTTTGGACCACGCCCTGCCACCAAAATGATCCAAGACTTTGAGGACTATGCAGCTCTCGACTTCCTACCTGTGATCTACATGTACTCCAGCAAGTACACAATGATACATCTGGTCTTTGATGTGTAAAACCCATCAAGCCTTAAAGCTGAGACCAGGTCCAAATGTGGCCAGGGGGGGAGACGCAAGGTAACGAATAAGAACACCATGCTATCTAACTGGCATAACTTCCTGAGGCACAATGACAACAAAACAGAGTTGTCCCACCCTTGCCGACAAGGTTGCACAAATGTTTGCCCTAAATACCATCATCGTCACAAAGTGACCTGCTGTCCTCAGCACTCGTGCAACTGGTCTTGATGGACTGGATAAATGCTCTCACAAGGAAGCGGACAGCCACATCTTTGTGCTCACCAAACATGCAACTGGTAGCCAATCCATCATGATCAAGGCAAATGACACAGATGTTCTGATCTTAGCAATAAGTGTATTCAGCGGTCTCCAAGAGGCTGGCCTACAGCATATGTGACTTGCATTTGGGTTAGGTCAGACTCTGCGCTGGATCAGTGTGCATGACATATTTCAGCATGTTGGCCAGGAGAAGGTCAAAGGCATGCTCTTCTTCCATGCCTTTACAGGATGTGACACTGTGTCTGCCTTCCGCAACAAAGGCAAGAAAACAGCTTGGCAGACATGGGACATATGTCCAGAATCCTTGCCTGTATTCGCCAAACTGGGTATTTACCCTTCCACAGTGGAGGACTGCGACATAGAGGTGCTTGAGAAGTTTGTCATTCTCATGTATGACAGAACCAGCACAGCTGCTACTGTGGATGAGGCCAGGCTTGACTTGTTTGCCAGAAAGCAGAGGCCCTATGAGTCTATCCCACCAACCAGAGCAGCTCTACTCCAACACATCAGGCCTGCTGCCTATCAGGCTGGTTGTGTGTGGGCCCAGGCAACCCAGTGTCAGTGTCACCCAGTGAAGCAGAGGACCCTGCAGACTGGGGATGTCAAAAGGTTGGTGAGGAATGGCAGGTCTTCTGGACAGCCAACTCTCCAATAGCCAAGACATGCGAACAGCTCACCAAATGTGGCTGTAAATCTGGCTGTTGTGGCAGGTGCAAGTGCTACAAATTGGGTCTCATGTGTACAGCTCTGTGCAGTTGCACTTTACTTTTACTCGAGTAACGTATTGACTAGGCTACTCTTACTTGTAGTGGAGTAAATTTTGACCAGGAGTATTTTTACTCTTACTCAAGTACTGGGGTCAAGTACTCTGTCCATCTCTGTGTAGGGGACACAGCAAACATGTGGAAGAAGGTGCTCTGGTCAGATGAGACCAAAGTCAAACTTTTTGGCCTGAATGCAAAGCGCTATGTATGGTGGAAAAGTAACACTGCTCATCACCCTGAACACACCATCCCCACTGTGAAACATGGTGGTGGCAGCCTCATGCTGTGGGGATGCTTTCTTCAGCAGGGACAGGGAAGCTGGTCCGAGTTGATGGGAGGATGGATGGAGCTAAGAAGAAAACCTGTTGGAGGCTGCAAAAGACTTGAGACTAGGAAAGAGATTCACCTTCCAGCAAGACAATGACCCTAAACATACAGCCAGAGCTACAATGGAATGGTTTAGATAAGAAAATATTCATGTGATAGAATGGCCAAGTCAAAGTCCAGACCTAAATCCCATTGAGCATCTGAGGCAAGATTTGAAAATTGCTGTTCACAGACGCTCTCCATCCAATCTGGCTGAGCTTGAGCTATTTTGCAAAGAAGAATGGGCAAAAATTTCAGTCTCTAGATGTGCAAAGCTGGTAGAGTTATACCCCAGAAGACTTGCAGCTGTAATTGCAGCGAAAGGTGGCTCTACAAAGTATTGACACAAGGAGGCTAAATACAAATGCACACCACACTTTTCAGATTTTTATTTGTTTAAATTTTTGAAAAACATATATAATTATTGTTCCACTTTACAATTATGTGCTACTTTGTGTCGGTCTATGACAAAAAAAAAAAGTTTGTGGTTGTAGAGTAACAAAATGTGAAAAAGTTCAAGGGGTATGAATACTTTTTCAGGGCACTGTATATCCAAATTAGCAGGAAATAGACCACAGAAAGGCAAAACAACCTGTTTTGAGCATGTTATTTCTTCTATACTGAGTCCAGCTGACCAGGGCTGCACTATGATGCTACCACGCTCGAAGTACGCGTCCTGTGTGCAATACCCGGTGCAGCTCTACAGAGCAAATACGAAACGCGCTAAATATGAATCCTGTATGTTTTCAGCTTTACTCTTTAGCATTGCCCTAATAGGACAAGGCAGCTGTGACTCAATAGTAGAGTCTGTCTGAAAGTCAGGAGGTGAATGTGTTACAATTCTGATTAGCTCAATAAAACTCCTTTAACTTACAGAGGATAAACTTGCAAAATAAAAAGGCAGTAACAAAAGGCAGAGCTGTTCCCCACAAGCCCTTTAATAACGCTATCATGTTAGCACTGATTGTGAATACACATGGTGTCCTAGGGTTCCTCTTCATTTAACACATCTACCTTCCTCTTCTATTAAGCATAAAGAAAAAAAAAATCTATACAACTTTAACTTGTGCTCATCACTACAGCAGGGCACACATGCTGCTATTATTGATGTGGAACACCCCTAAGTCTCAATGCCTACGTAAGAAAAAGTAGATACACTCAATAAATGTTAATTTATTTAAATTTGGTGCCACTGTAGAGTTTTGTATTCCTCCCTATGAGGCATATTTTAAAACCAGCACAGAGAGAGATCAATGCATCTTCCCACGGGTAACTGCAGAGGAACAGAGCTTGCAGGTGGATTCTGAGTTGGAGGTGAAGGTGGGGCGTGATCTGCATAGGCAGCATATCAGACCCTAGGCGGGCTGTAGGAGCTGCAGAAATAGGCAGCAGGGCTGACTGATGATGTCATATCTGTCAGCATTTAGTGAACAGGTACAGATATTCCCCACCTCCACACATCAGTTTCAACACCACAAGAGGCAAAACTTTGTGCAAGAACTTTCCACAAACCAGGATGGATACAGGGAGCTTTCACTGCAGGTAGAACAGCTGCAAAACAACAGCCTGACAGAAAAAAAAAAAAAAAGGTTACTCAAACACAGCCTTGCAAATAATCATCCGAATTTATATACAGCTTCATCACATACAGAGACATATACAGCCGACAGGACTCATAGCTGCACAGCTCTGCTGTATGATGCTGCAGCATCCTCTTCCTCTCATTTTCTGGTGTAAATGAGTGACAGATGTCCTAGCCTCTTTGGTTTGGTGATAAAATTCATTCAGCTTCGACAACATTGAGTACCGATCAAAGACATAACTATAATGTCATGGAAAAAGAGTGATAAACATATCATTTCAATCTTTCATGATGTCAGTCTGGGGCAGCTATAGAAGAGCTCTATTCAGCCTCAGCCTTCTTTCTGCTGCTTTCCCACTGATTCAAAGCTTAAAGGACATTGCTTTTTGCACTGCTTTGTGGTTATGAAAGTCCAAAGGTTATCCTTTTACAGACAATACCATTAGTTTCCACTTAGCCTACACAAGCTGCTATCACAGCATTGTTTAAACAGTTCTCAGTGGTCTTGAAATTGTGATTATGAAGTTTTTAGCCAAAACCAGGTTACCTGTGTCATTTTTAAGGGCTTTTCTTCTGCAGAGTTTCAGTAGCTCATTAGCAATTCGCCTCTGAGTCTTGGGCGGAGATGGCGCTGCTCTGCACACTCTGCTTCACGCTAGCTTGCAGCTACCGCACATTCTTGATCCGCAGTTGTCCTCTTTATTTCTCAGAGTCTCGCCTGCATAGCGTGGCTCCAGAGACGGAACTTTAAATTGTGAAGTAGAAAATCCCACTGTGTCTGAGCCTACTGTTTGGGTCTGTTAGAGGTTCACAGAGATTTGAATGCAGAAATACTCAGAAATGTAATTTCACACTTACTTTTCTATGTCCTGTAGCATCAGGAAATGCCATATGAACAGGTAGACAACAAGAAAAACATGATTTTCATTGGAGTGGGTCTTTAATGTTTACAGAAGGTGAAACAGCTCAAGGTCTCAGTGACTGTTGAGACTCAAATCCAGCTCGTAGTGTACTTTTACAAAAAACGGCATCAGTAAAGTGGAGGGCACAAAGAGCTACGTACCTATTGTTGCAAGTCCTCTCAACATGAGTGTCAGCCACAGTCAAATCTTTATCACTGATATTTTCTTCAAAGGGACTTGGTATTTCACTCCTGCCTTTATGAACCTGTGCTTACTGTGTGGAACTTTTTAGACATGCAGAAAACACACCTTTTTTATGGCTGTTGAATTTTGACTGGTCCAGTCAGCATGTCTGGAGACTCAAAGTGACAATAATACTACAGTGTTGTAGATAAGCTCTGCACCTTTTCTCACTTTCTGTGGAGACACACTCACTGATACTGCTGTAGTGGCATGATGATGCACTGCAGGTGTCCAGAAGTACCTATTACCCTCCTGATAAAATCCAACCAAGCTGATTCCACTCCAGCATAAACCAGAATAAGAAAAAAGTGCACACTTCTTACTAGCCCCTTCAGCCAACGTAAAACTGTTGCTGAACAAGACGGCATATAAACGCACATGCCAGCCCCCACTTTAAACTGAATAAATGAACAGGGCCTCAAGTAAAAACCCAACAAAATCAATAAAAAAGTTTTCATCAACAACTAAGTGTGAGTCCTCCACTCTATCCCATGAGTTCCAAAGAAGTCAAAGCCCTATTCCAAGTGCAAGTTCTAGTCATCAGTCCTGAAAATCTGGACTTTGATTCCTGGACTTGAGTACAGCAGAACTGAAGCTATGCCCACTTTAATGCTAAGGACAGATGGCTGCTTGCTGCCTAGCAACAGTAACAACATATGGCTCACTACTACTTTAAAAAATTCATGACTGGGTGGTGTGCGCATTGACTCTTAAAGTTTGACTATAAATCTACTTTTTTTTTACAGAGAGCTAAAAAGTATGAACCCATCACTGAGTGATATGAATATTGCCTCAGTAATATTAATAAGTTAACTATGTCCCTCTGCTATGAAACACCATTAAGTGCAAGTGCATAAAAACTAATCCTAAATCCAAATTATCACATGAATACAACCATCCAGCAAATCCTTGGAGGTTACTGCAGAAGGAAAGGGCCATTGGCACAGTGATTTCCCTGAGCTCTAACCCATTTGGTTCAAGTAAATAATGGATAAATGAGTCTGTGAGGGTCTGTTATGAATGAAACAGTGTGAAAGGAAACTGAGCACATTTGTATGCAGCAGGACCAGTGCCAAGCTGTAGTACCAATACCCTTTAAACCAATTGGATTCTGGTCGAACAGTCTCTTCTAATTTTACAGCCCTGCAGCCTCACGGCACTGATGGCTTGTTCTTGCTCGTGCCATCCGCGGCCTGTTCAACGATAATCTATTACTTGCCTCCATTCAGAGACTGTAGGGCTCTCATTGAGACGCCAAGGTTCGGTGAATGCTTGTATGCTGGCGCCAAGAGACAGTGTTTGCACAAATGTATCCCCTCCAATAATGTAAGCCTGTGTGCTCTATTGTTACATCTCTGTGTCTCCCTCACTGTCAATGATTGTTCTGTTGTAGGGCGCACCATACAATACCCCAATGTCCCCAATCCTGAGTGCATTACCAGCCATCTGACTCAGATGGTGGTCTTTGAGGAGGATTTGATTAAACTTTCTCTCTGGTTCTTGGACTCCTTCCCTCTAGTATTGAAGTTTAAAATTTACATCTAGAGTCATAATAACATTTAAAGATGTGGATACGCTCTGTAAATGGAATTAGCTCCACACATTTGAGGGTGACAGGTGCAGGAACACCTGACTGCACCTCTAGAGTGACACTGACTGACACCAGAAATAAGCAGACAGCTCTGCTTTTCATCGAGGTTAACAGCTTAAAACGCTTACCTCACTGAAATATTCCTGAAGACTGAAGCGTCTGCCTTCACTCACACTGACAGAGTACCAATGTGTCACTGAGCTGCATGAGTGATGCCATCCCCAGGATGGATGTCAAGGTGATAAATCGTCACACTCTCCATCTCTTTCTCAGACATAAGTTGTGTTGACTGTGAGTAATAAGAGGCCATAAAATCTGACATATCATACATTTCAGTGACACAACAAAAATAAAATAACTTTAACTGTGCTGCACTGTTTTCACAGTTTTAAAGCTCCATCAGTTCCTCTGTATGGTGAAGGGCACTTTGGCTGGCACAATTTACAATCACAATTTACAAAAAGTGCCTGCAAATTACATAAATATTAAGGAGAAGAGGACGCACCCTCTGATCATCAGCAGCTAATAAACTGAAGCTTAATTTTCACAACCAATTTGACTCCCTGATTATTGTAATTCATCACTTTGGGTCTCAGGGATCACTGAGCAGCATTAAGCTCTGATGTTGTAGCCTGCAGGTATGTTGTTGTGATAAATGGCTTAATCACCTGAAGCAGAGGAGGCTACACCTTATGAGTAACACTGGGATTAAAAAGTTAAAGTTTATTCACGACTTAATCTTTAGCTGGGATCACTTTGATAAATACTCAGCCTTAAGGGAGGAATCAAACACCGAGGAAGACTTCCAATGTGTGAACGTGTCAGCCCCAAAGAGGCCGATTGTTTGAAGAATAACAACAGAGCAAGGCTTCTCCTTTTGTAATTCATCACAATAGAGTCTCTGTGGACACCAATGTATTAGGACTGTCTGTTTAAATGCAGATACTGTCTCACCTCTGGCAAGTCCAAAGCAGCAGTATTTCCAAATGCCTTATTTAACTATTAACAGCTTGCACAGACAAATGGTGCTCTCACTCATGTAATACATCATGGTGAACAGCACAGGCACTTTGCAAATATTCTGCAAAAGACCAAGAAGTTTCACTCTGCTGGGGCTCCAATTTAAGAGCAATTTACTGATTTTCTCAAGCAGGGGTGTATTGAGTGGAAGAAATTAACCAAAGTAAGACTATTTTTCAGTTTCACACAGAATATAAACACGTTTTCACTCCCAAATCATGAAACTTTTCCAAATAAGAGATGGAGCCTAGGGATGCATTACTTACATCAGTTGAATTGATATCCATTAAGTGGTTAGACGGAAGAAATATAGTGCTGTATGAATGAGGTGACTGACACTGGACGTTAAAAATATATGTTAATTGGAATCACACCAAATCTCATTTCTTGTAGTTTGACTAACAACAACAAAAAAATAGTAGTTTGGCGTGGATTTACTTTTATGTGTTCACACCTTAATTGAACCGAAACTGGCCCATGTAATCTATCTATGCTCCACAGTTTGCATGAAGGCCTTTGACCTTGAAGCTAGCATTATTGTTCTGAAGCCAGGAAATAAACTAAAACCTTTAAAGAAAAAGAAGAAATGTAGGAGTAATTAAGAATACCCATACTAAACAGATAAAGACCTGTAAAACTGACTGTGTTTCCATTGTTTTACATACAACAGGTTTGTTGGTTTGGTGTGTGACATCATAGTTCAACTAGGAGAAGGCCCATTAATGAGCTGAAAGGGGGTATGACACCATCTACCATTGAGATGGTAGACACACTCCTCATTTCCTCCTGATGTTTATGAACAAGAACTGTAGTCTATTAAAACCACCTATCTGAGCCATGACCTTCTTTAACAAATATTACATTCATGTTAGCCTTTCCAGATTTTGGTTAAAATTCTTCCACACTTGAGTAATTAAAAACCATCTTCACAAAAAGTTCGACTTTTTTACTTTGTACAGAATACTCTCCACTGTATCAAAAATCCTCCAGGAGTGGGCAGCTACTGTAGAGCTTCAACAGTGGAGATTTCTTGTTTAACCAACAGTAGGAAAAGAAGGTAAGTAGGCTTTCATTATTTGTCTTTGGTTATATCTGTCAGTTCATGATTTGAATCTCATCCAGTATGACTTTTCAGATTTGTGAGGTACCCCAGCTTGAGGTGTTACCTCATGCTGACTTCTGTCCTTCAGTCCTCCTTTGTAACATGCATTTCTCTTTAAAAATGTCACAATATAATCTAAACACACAATTCTCTAAATTAGTGGTAATATGCAGGTTTGAGCTTTATCGGAAAGGTACAATGACTATCCCTCCATTATCGATTCCTCCAGCAGGCTGAAGCCTGTTGTGGGTGTCATAGGGTACATTTTTCGACAGAAAGCCAGTCTGTCATGGCGCTGATTTACATAAATATATATATAGAGAGAGACAGAGTGAGAGGAAAAAAAAAAAAAAAAATTGTGCACTACCTAAAGGCAGAGTGACCAATCAACTCTACAGATACATGGGACAAACGTGAACATGCGTATATGGACTCCACACAGAAAAGCCCCACAGAAAGGATTCAATGATAATCAAAAAAATAAATCACAAAAAGTGATGTCCACATTCAGGATGTGAATGTTCGACATTCAAGTGTGTCACTTCATTTTGTGGCTCTGTTGACTGGTGAGACGCACGGCAGTTTCATTCTTTGCAGCAGCCCAATGGTGCTTGTTCGGGGATTGCAGCAGCAAGTTGACAGGTTCATCAGTCAGAATGTAGCGTGTTTATAAAATATCATCTGTATAGAGCCCACAGGTGCCAGGTCAGAAAAAAAAAGCTATATGCTGAGAAATTTGCTTGCAGCTAATAGTTGTTGTTTTTTTTTGATTGACCTCACACATGGGCCCCAAACATGTGCTTTTATGCAGAGACTTAACTGTGCATCCATAGGAGACGGGGGTCACCCACTGAAGCCAAGGCTGATGACACTGATCCTCCACACATCAGAATCTGGTTTATAATGAAGCCCACGCAGTGAGTCAGACTTTTACAGAGCACATCAGTGGTGATCTCAATGTGTCACAACACCACTCACAGAAGTCCACATCAGTCTCTGGATCTGAGGGGTTATCGTTCTCTTTCTTTCCGTGAGCCACACACACATAAAGCACATATGCATGATCTATATTTAGTGGTCATTCGCTATTCATGGGTTACCATTTATGGTGATTACAGACCAGCAGGGGCAAGCTGTCGATTAACGAATAAATATCATTCATGAACACGTGCAAATTTGAGTGTTTAAATGTTCCATGGTGACCGATTGAAAACTGCTGGGACAGCAACACTGAGAAAATTTGTTGCATCATTTCTCTTGCATGTGGTATTGAAATATTAAAACATGTTTTGTGTGGTGGTAGCTTTTGTTTACACTTCCATACCATGAAGCAACAGCAGCAGCATTGTCTAAAATAACAGTCTCTACGGGACATGCCCTGGTGTTTGAGAGCCCACTGTGAAAATAACACTGAACACACTTCACTCTAGCTCTGCCTGATATCAAAATGGCTTCAAGTGAAACCTGAACCAAACATGCTCTCAACAACAGCTCTTCATGTTCGTAACAAAACTCTTCAGCTGTGAGATTCTCACTTGAACTCCTCTGCTGACTGGAACATTTCTGTTTGAGTCCTTTTGATTAGAAAGCCACACAGAGGCTTTGATAAACAAAGCCATCTTCACACATTCAGGCACAAAGACATGGTAGACTATTGAAGAGATATAATATTTATGACAACTAGACAAGTTTGCATGCTAATTATCACCCCCCTCTCACTTGTCAGCATAATATGCATTCACTTTCTCTAAACCCATCTCTCAACACAAGCTAACTGTACATATGGAAAAAGACATAAGGATGAGGTGGTGGCATAAATCTGAGGAGAATCTCCAGACAAATTAGCTTTTCTTCCTCCCTTTACTAAGAGTCTGAATTATATACTGTATTGATACTAAATATACACTGTAAAATCCAATTAGTTATCATTACTTAGAAAAAGCATGCAAACCTGTTGCACTTAAAAAAATAAGTAAAATGAGCTAGGTATTTTGAGTTGTACTAACTAGTGCTTCCTTAGTAGAGTACACTTATAAATTAGTTAAAACAACTAAAACATTAAAGGGGACCTGCCATAAAAATGTAATTTTGTGTGTTTTTTGTGTCAGATAAGGTCCATATTATGTTCGTCTTATGTTGTAAATGTGAAAACAAACCATTACGTCGTTTGCATTCTATGAAGGTTTAAAATAAAGGAACAAGTAAACCAGGCCAATTGAAAAAGCAGGTCGGTGTTACGTTGCGCCGACCTTGCTCATTATTATTCACGAGCGCGTCCAGGTGAGCCGTGCCCACTCTCTCGTTCTCGTACTCAGTCACAGCCAGAGCGAGACCCAGCTATCACTGTATCCGCTATGGGTCTCTTCCAAACGACCGGTGTTTCCTTCGGTTCACTGCCAGGAAAATGAACTTAAAGCTGGGCAGAATGAATGAGAAAACACTGCTTGAGATCTCCGGCTTCTTCCTCAACTTCCACCTCCTCTTCGGACTCGGGGTCTAAAATATATGGTTTAATACCTGCCGTTTTAGCCTTTAGCATAAGATGACCAGACGTCCCCGATTTCCGGGGACAGTCCTTGTATTGGATGACCTGTCCCCGGCAAAATCTGTCCCCGATTTAAGCGTTTCATGAATGAGAGCAAAAATGTTGCGTGTGGGCTCGAACAACGGTTATTACAGTAGCCGAATAGGTAGGAAGCACAAGTTAGCAGTCCTGAACAACAGTTCTTATGGGGGTTATTACAAGGGGCATGCGCTACTACTAAATAGTACTGAGACTTTGTCTGTGAGCACACAGCTCCTGCAGCCCCTGCACCGCCGCCGCATCGAATATCCCCGGATATCATTACAGACATCTGGGCACCTTACTTTAGCACACATTAGCATATGCTATTAGCATTAGCATAATAACAGTGTATAAACCGAAATCCGAACCTCCACTGCTGAGCCAATCAGAGCACAGCAGGCTTCACAGCAGCGATCCAATCAGAGCAAAGCTCATTACCATAAATGTTAATGAGCCAAAACCAGTTGGCTTTCCTGTAAGGTTTTTTTAGGCATACTAAAACAAACCATCAAATAACTTTTCAGCTAAAATTATGTTGCAAACATGATCATAGGACATCAAGGATTATGAAAAAATGATAAAAATGGGTATGAAATTTTGGTGGCAGGTCCCCTTTAAAGTAGAGTGTACTTGATAACTTACTTCAGGTGTACTTTTGACTTAGTAAAGACTACTAAGAATTACTATTTTAATCTACTTAGTCATTGCGTGTGAGATTTACTCTTTGTTTAGTAAGTATAACACACTTATCTAAGTTAAGCTAACTTAACATTTCTAAATTATATTTATTTGAACAGCTATCTGATTTACTTGCTAAAAGCAATAAAGTTTTACTTTATCAATATAAGAGGCTCGAATATCTATACAGGAATGAAAACAGGTTCCAATCTTCTAAAATAATCTGAATCACAATTAAACAATAAATCAAGGTAATAACACAGTTGAAAGTTCAATTATAACAATTGCTTTTATTTTTCTTCTATTTATATCAACTTTTTAAAGATTGCCTGAATGACATTTGTAAACACAGCTTTCTGTAATTTTTTGGTTAAAAAAAAAAAAAAAAACAGCAACATGCTGACAAGTGCACTTTTGTATTCCTGAGTAATGTTACTCAAAAATCAGTAAATAAAATGTATAAAAAAAACCTGCTGTCAAGTGCAAAGTGGCTTCAATGAGCTCAAAAACCTGAAAGGGTAATAACTAGCAATGGAGCTCATGAGTGTGAATGGATACAAACAGATATACAGCCTCTAGTAACTTGTTGATGAACCCATAATTTCAGTGGAGGCTCTTATTTTAGTGAACAATAAAAAAACAGCAGAATCCACTCCTACATTTGCATGCATGTTCTAAGTCAACAACAGATTTTTGAGACTTTGCAATTTTGGTGGGAGTTTGTTCTCTCCCAAGCCAAGCAACACTCTTTGAATGAATCTGAAAGTGTTTTTCATGGTTCTAGGGTAGTCCAAATGTAAAGCGTATGACAGCCCAAACAAAAGGCAAAGTGCCTCAGGTAGGTTCTGGAGATCATCCATTACAATACCTCCCTCAACAATGATGGCAGTAGACACTGGGTGAAGGTGGAGCATGTTTGGAATGAGTATCTCATTTTCGTTGACAACAGTCAGCAGCCCGACAGACACTTATGCCCAGGTCTCATCAGTGTCACAATCATGTGATGAAACCAAACAAAAACCATCACATTACATCAAGGACATTTTTTAAATCCTCAATTCAAAATTTTCACCATTTCAAGTGTCCTGTCCAGCCTTGTGCATTAAAGAAATACTCAAATGATCTGGGAGTTGACTGTGTATCATTTTCATAGTGAGACAACATGATCAATAACTTTTTTTGTGTCTGTACGTCAGGACACAGAATAAACAGAGTGCAGGTTTGCTTCATGTGAAATTGTTAAATAGGTTAAAAACATGGACAAAGCTCTGTTATTTTTTATATTTGATCAGCGTTGTTACAGCCACTTGTGCAGGCACACAAACATTTGTTAGAGCTGATGGACAGTGGTGATCTGATGACGCTGTCATCACTAAAAAGCGTCACTTCACATGACGCTCTGGAGGAAAGGACATCTCATTTCTCTAAAAACAAATCTCCTCTATGCTCTGTTCATTTTCTCCATGCATCTCTGGTGGGAGGGACAAAGACGCAAGTGGACAACACATGTGGAGGAAGGATGGGACTTACTTGTTTTAGGATTTATCCTATATCAATCTAGAAAACAAAGAAAACAAAGTATTTCTGCTTTATTTGATAATGACTGTGGAACCAACTTTCTCCATGGATCAGAGAGGCAGACACTCTCTCCACAATTAAGTCCAGGCTTAAAACCTCCTTCTCTTCTCCTCTACCTTTTACCTTCTCTTATCCTCTCCTCTTCTCATCTCCTTCTCCCCTCCCTGTCTCCTTTTCTTTTCCGCTCCCATATCTTTTTTTTCTCCTCTCCCTATCTCCTTCTCTTATCCTCTTCTTGTCTCCTTCTCTTTTTCCCCCTCTCCCATCTCTTTTCTTCTCCTCTCCTCATCTCATTCTCATCTCTTTTTCTTCTCCTCTCTCTCCTTCTCATCCCATCCTCTCACCATCTCTTTCTCTTCTCCCCCTCTCTCCCTCTCATCTCTCAATCTTAATTTATAAAGCACATTTCTATATGCAATGTGCTGCATATGATAGAAAGGCACTGCAACATAAACAAAAAGCACAGGACAACTGTTCTGGCATGCAGCGGTCCTTCCAAATCAAACCCCAGATGCTGTGGTTTGGACTCATCCTTGATATATAATACATCTCTGTCAGATGAACTACCAGGCATACCAAATGCATTTAAAACATAATACTATTTTTTCTTTTCTAAATCGTAAGTAAAATAGGCAAGACTGGAGGGTCTGGCAGCTCACCTGGTAGAGCATTTATTACATGTAGAGGTTATGTCCTTACCATAGTGACCCTGGATTTGAATCTGCCCTGGGTTATTTGCTGGTTGTCATCCCTTCTCTCTTTCCCCCTCTTAAATAACTCTGCTTTTGGACATGAAAGGTATTCCTCTCACGTCACAGGAGCTAACTGGTTACTTCACCCCTTCTGGTTTACACCAAACTGTCAGCTAGCAAGCAGCCCATGCCAATGTTTGGACTGAACTCATGGATATATTCAGTATTACTTTTTTTCTTATCTAGGTCTCATTGAGACACTGGTAAATACAAATAAAATTTCCCTATAACTATGTATGTTTCTTAAAGATGTTTCTATGAGAACTTACGAAGCAGGTGTTGTAGAAGTCATTGGTGTCATCACCAAGTAGAACAGGGAGGCCTTGGAGTACAATGGTGCGCATTGCTGTCACATCTGGTTTCTAGAAGTGGATGATGAATAAATCAAGCTCTAGATAATGCAGCATTCAAAAGCTACAGCACAAAAATGCCTTTAAAAGTCTGAATGAAACAAGTGTCACAACTGACTTACTGATTTTACTGAGAATTAATTTTTAAGAAACACTCAATCCACAACTGTAACAGAAAGTACCAACATAAGTTTGATGGTGGTTGTACTTATATTGTACCATATGCACTGTATATTTCTTGCGATAATTCCTCTGAGTTCATCAGTGGAGGCAAGTTGGACACCTGTGCTGTGATCAGACACAGCTCTTTCATATCAGTCTCTCCTTACTTCCATCGGGAGGACAAACAGAGATGTTACAAATGTTAGACTGACTAATCAGGAACATTCCACCCCCCACTCACTTAAATCCATAACACCTGTTCACAATATAGCATTACAGAGTGACTAAGTTAAACCCCTTCTGGTAGACTTCATGAGACCTTGGATCAGAAAAAAATATGAATAGCAGTTAATGAGAAGAAAAATATAATCTTTTGGGCGTTTTCAAGTTGTGACATGAATTCAAAATATGTTTTTAATTAATTCAAAACACATCAATACTACTCTTGCCCTTCTAGCCATTTCCTCCCATCTTCTAAACCCTATACATTGTTACAAAAAAAATATAAGCAGCAAAACTGCAATAACTATTTAAAGTCAACTTGCAATGAGAAATAAAGACAGAAGAAGCCTTTCATGGACTCACCGCTGCATCAATTTGTTCCACCAACTGTGTCAGGGTCTGTCCCATACTTCCTTTCTTTGCCTTAAAGATCTCGACAAAGCGTGGAGTGTGGCGGTCCAGGGCCTCAAAGAAGTCCACCTGTAGGTTCTTGGTGACTACCCTATTGAACTCTGCATACACCTGCAAAAAAGCAAAATACATGGTGACTAAATAGGGTTGGGCTAGTGTAGAAAAATGCATTCAGAGCTGTTGGTAGTTAAATTTTAAATACAACAGTAATTGGCAGACTGACTGTAGTACATATATATATATATTTGTCTCAATACTTCTTCTGACAGAGCAGAGGGGTGGAATACTGCAAAAAAAAGACTTACGAAGGAAAAACAAATTTGTTACATGATTATAATTTCTGTGCTTACTTGTCTCTCGGTCAACAGAGCTGGCCACCGCTCCTTTAAAGTTTTCACTGGAGGTCCTGCCTCCACAATCTGTCTTCTCTGCAATGGGAAGGTCTGGTCCATCTTTGAGGCGATGACAGCTCCACTTGGGTTCCTTTTTTTCATTTCTTCAACGATGAGTTTTCTCTCAGCCTCAAGGCTCTCTTCACTCTGTCCCTCAGGAATGTCCGGTAGGTAATTAACCTCATACCTTCTTGGTCTTTTGAGACCTTTCAAAGCCATTTGTGGTCGACCTCCTTTTCCAGCATTCATTGCAACCTCTATACATCCTGTTCTTTTCAGTTTACCGCAATAGTTCCCCATTTTGAATTTTAAGCTATGCTTCCAGCCGGAACACCCCAGGTGAACCTGGTTCCCTTAAACATGGATGATGAGTGCAAGTGCCACAGATTGGAGCCGCTCAACACTTGGGTAGGTGTCAAATTTGTTAATTGTTTCAGCAAGCTTTTCCAGAATACAATGCTTCACATCTTTTGGACGATTCCAGTACATTTTATCCTGTAGACATGCAAGATCAGCCTGTCGCAGTCTAAATGCCACATCCACTGGGAACTTTGGGATTTCAAAAAACTCTGGCCATGGCTCTTGTCTCATTAATGAAGTTGGGCTGTGGGACAGAATCTCTGTATCTTTGGAGGCACATGAGGCATCAGATGTGCTGGTGGTGGCGGCAGTCACAATCAGTGGAATCACCTTCACAGTAGCTCTTAAAGCTGGCAAGTCTTTAATTTAATCGTTTGAGGGTAGTGTTCAATGAAATGATGTTTTGGATGAAGTTTTTAGTTCGGAAAAGTTTCCTGCAGCAACCCTCTATGTTCTGAGATTTTGCAATCCAGAAAGTGGATTAACTCATCTGTAAAGTGTGACAACATAACCATCTCCAGGATATCTTTAAAGAAGCATCAAAATCTCCCATGCTTGCTCCCCCTCAGGAATATTGTGGCCTATCATCAACGGAAGCAGCCTCAGGAGAGACCAATTTTCATGCCCATACCCTCCAATAGTTCCCTTAGAGATGAAGGTCTTTGGAATGACCTGTGGTTGGTCAGCTTTATCAGAAAATGTATAAGCAAACCGCCTTATAGCCCAAAAGCACAGGTGAGCAAGGGCACAAAATGCCCTTGCAGCATTAGGCCATATAAACCAACTAATAAGGGAAGTACTTCACTTAAAATTCAGGCTAACGATATGGCATGAATTTATCGTTAAGAAAAATAGAGAGTGAGTGACAGCAGTTGCTGTACTGCTGAAGAATGTTGTTTTGATTCATTAAAAGGCTGACTCTTTATTTTTAATTCTTTGTGTTCACTTTTGAAGCATGAGCTAAAAAGACACTGTTTGAATGATAAAATCACACAAAGTGACCGATCATCCCTGTCCCTATCCATGTCTTGACGCTCATGGAGGATGCTGAGCGATTCAGGAGGGATTTAGATAAAATACTCATGTACATTGGATGAAAATCTCTCTTCTTCTTCTTCTTCTTCAGCTTTTCCTTCATTTCTCTGCTTTGTGAGAAAGCCTTACTTATACCAGTGAACGTTTCATTCATGTTATGCACTCTGAAGGGAGCGTTTGTTTTGTTAAATGTTCGACATAAATGATCAGACTTTGTGCGGGAGAGAGTGGATGGCTTCTCTGTGTTACGAAGCAGGCACCAAGGAGTAGCTACTTGAAATTAAACTGTGTGGCTGCACCGCTGCCTCTCTAAATGCCCTGACAGGCTGGTTAGCTAACTAACGCTAGCGTTAGCTAGCGAACGCTAACAGTCATAGCATCAAGTGAAACATTTTAAAAGACAAACTTGCGTGTTTACTTACCTTATTTTTCTTACAAAGAAAAACCAACGGTGGAAAACTTAGTCCAGCAGGCTGCCTTTGTCCCAGCCGTGAGCTGTGTCGGTACTTGCGGAGCGGGAGACTGACCGTTGCTACTGCGCATGCTCACTTCTTCCTCTTCTTTGAATGCGCTGTCAGAGTGAGACTGTGCTGGCTACTTATTGTTGTGAGTGAGCATAGCTCTAAATTAAGTAATCTTGACTGTAAACACTAAGTACTTTGTGTTTTTCACCATGAAAGTAACCGTTACTTCCTAAATGCCAGCAAGAAGTGCATACTTTTGATAACCTAGTAAAGTTTACTAAGGATTTGTAAGTCAGGGCAGATATTGGATTTTACAGTGTAGTATATAGTTTGACTTTCTCCCCCTCCCATTTGAACATGCAAACGAGAAACTTATTTGACTTTCTCGTTTTGGACTTTGTGTGTGTGTGTGTGTGTGTGTGTGTGTGTATGTGTGTGTGTTTAATTTGCACTATGTGTAATTGTTCATGTCTGAATAAAAAAATGTGTTTATGTATATATATAGACACTTTGTGTGTGTGTGTGTGTGTGTGTGTGTGTGTGTGTGTGTGTGTGTTTATTGTATTCATGACACCACAGGCAGTATTTTCACACTGGGTTTGTTTTTGTTTTTTTTTTCGTTGCACTACATGTTCTACCAGAAAAAGACCCCTACAGTTGATTTCTGCCCAAAGTAAACCTTCTTAAAGTCATCATTTCAAGTTTTTGCTTTTTTGGACTTCTCCAGAGGCACCTATAAGTTTTCAATCTGTGTCTTTGTTGATACTTGAGTAAAGACTTCCCAATTTAAGCTTCTTAATAATCATCATTTGGTTTTTGGTGTAAAATATACTACATTTCGGGATGGTCAGCACAACGACCAACTGTACAACACTTCCATTTTACAGATATAGTAAACACAATGGAGTGAGGGTCTGATTCAATGGTTTTCAGGACTGATACCAATTATTTATACTTCATGAAAGTGACACCTGATATTTAGAAATAATAGCATTTACACTTTTAATGAATATCTTGGTCGAATTTTTATTTTCAAGTTATATTTGTGGACATGTTTGCCTTTGATGGACGGGAGAAGTAAAGAAGACAAGAAACTTTGGGGGAGAAAAGAGTGCAGGAAAAAATGCAGCAGAGGGACAAGGCCAGGTCTTGAACCAGCAACTGCTGCCACAGACTACAGCCTTAAAGGTCTACTGCGGCGTAAAATTAACTTAGGGTCAAACACACCATAACACCGAGTTAGACACCCCCTCGAGAGATGAGTATTGCTGACTGCTTGCTTCCTAAGTTATACCAACTTTAGTAACGACCGCACGATTGTAATACACAGTGGTCTACATCTTCACGTGCAAACCTCAACCAAAAATCCACTCTATAGCCACAAATAATGCTCAGAACAGCACCTAACTTCATCAACAGTACATATAAGGTCCCAACCATAGTACTAGCCATCAAACATCTTTTTAACTTTGCCTAATTTCTTTAGCAAAGAGACCAAACACAACTCACCCACTCTCTTCCAGCAGCCGCTTGTTTGTGGGGGAGCCATGATGAAACGATCACCAAGTGCAGCGGATCATTTCCTTGAAGTCATAATCATCATAATAATCATTTTGCACTGCAGATGTGGTAGTCCTTCTGTCTTAGCGTCTCGGTCTGATTGCATTTTCATGAAGTAATAGTCATAAATTTTCCCCTGCACTCGGTGATCGACTCATCAGGGCTCCCCAACAAACAAACGGCTAACATGGTCTACAGAATGTTCCCAGAAACCTTTTATTTTTTTACTAAAAATGTCTTTTTAATTTTTATAATACAGGTAATGATATAGATTTACTTGACAACAACAAACTATCCTTGGTAAGTTGTCTTTTTTTATCTATTTTAATCAAACCTTGGCCGTATATGGTTTGCCAACCATCAATACTTGCTTGTATCAATGTTTTACAGTGTTTCAACTATTTTTGGAGCTTTTGTAAAACAAAAATCCAGGAAAGCTCCAGGATACATCTAGTGTGAACTTGCACTGAAATTCTGATAAAAACGCAGGTAAAAATAGCACCCTGAGATTTTTTTTAAAGTAAGAAAAATAATCATCAAAAATTGTGTAACTTTCACTTTTATTGGAAAGTTCTTTTTCAAGACTTCTGAATTAGAAAACCTTTGAATGTGTAGCAATCAAGACAACCCTGGGTGTGAAACTCACACATTCCTCACAGGAAAGTTTTCCTATCTGGTCCCAGGACACAGGATATAAATCTTTCCAGACTTGTTTGCACTTTCAGGTTACCTAAGTGACCCGACCGGAGGTTGACCAAACCTCTGACTCTTCACGATTGGTCAATTCGGAGAACAGAGACAGAGTTTTTACTACCTTTCAAACTGACTCCATCGCTGACCATCTAAATAAACAATAACGCCTCAACCCAGATCTCCAATTTCAGATTTACTGTCTTAAAGTGTGTGAACATTTTTTTAACATCGTCTTAGTTCAAGTTTTGAAACTTCAACTTTTTGTGCGCATAGCAATTCAAGATTAAGCCTTTGATTGATTTTCATTAATTTCGCAAAGCCATTTTTGAAAGTTTTCTCTGCTGCTCGAACCTCGTTTTTCTGAGTTATCTGTGTGATTTCAAAGTCACCTCTGAATGCAACCCAGCAGGCCCAGGTCATCCTCTGTGCCAGAGTTTTCGAGTGAGACCAAAGAAGCGTCCAAACAAGCATCCACAGGATCCACAGGCGCCGGCTTTACTTCAGGCCCGAGTGCTACAACTCCTGGCCCATCCTTCAGCTGACTTCAGTCGTCTTCTGAGCTGAACCGCTCGAACCGCCGGTAGCCCCGGAACTTCGGAACCTGCTCCATCTTCTCCAAGGGCCAGTCTCACTTAAGTATGCAAACCTCCAGAGCTCCAAAGAGGGCTGATGCTGTCTCATGCGTTCATAACTCAGATATCCACTTATTCTGGTAATCTTAGATTCCTCCAAATCCACATCCGAGTTTATCTCGACACCAAGTTAGTGTAGGCTAATATGTTAGCGCATATTCACTCACTATCATTAACTTTAGTGCTCCTAGCCTGACTCAGAATCTTTATTTACTCACCTATTATTATTTATCCTCATTATCTTGTCATCATTTATTGCATGTATGTTGTACCATAATTTATCCTGTAATAAACAGATAATTATTTTTCTAAGTTCTGGTCTGTAAGTGTTCTTCCAGAAGTGGAGTCCCTGAAATTAGAATTTCGGCTAAAGATATGAGATTGATTAATTAAAAATTGACTTAATGTTTGATTTCTGAATTAAACTTTTGTTTTCTTTATTTTCCCACCATTAAGGGTAGGTGGTGCCCCTTTCAACGAGTGCATAAATGTCATAATTTGAGATTATTAATCTTCAGACATTTATTATAATTTCAAATCGCTACAAATGCAATGTTAAAAGCAAGAAGTGCAACAAGTTTTTTTTAGCAGCATCACTCATGATAGTACCTAAAAAGGAAAAAAGACATAAAACAAGAGACAATTAAATTTGAGTTCCAATTAAGCAGCCCCAGACTGTGGTGCACAGAGTAGAGCTGTTCAGTATGCTCTACATTTAGACAGCTGAGGCTTCACTGAGGACTTGCTCACTCAGAACAGTCGTGATGAGCAAACAAACTTTCTTGCTTGCTCAAGAAACAAACCCAAAGTGCCCTTCATTCTGTTTTCACCACTTCAGTAGATCCTCTTCACGTCTGTTTATCACTGGCCCCTCTGTGTACAAATGTATCCTTATCCTTATCCTTACGACTGTTGTGTTTTGCTGCTATATGAATAAAATTTGATTGATTGATTGATTGATTGATCTGCATATGTAGGTATGTGTGATAAGTAGATGTTGTGCATGTGCACACAGCCTCACTGTGTCCTGTACTTCTGAAAACCATGATATTCAAAGTGTTTAATAAAATTACTTATTCCTCACTCTTTGTGAAATCAGAGGTGTTTAGGCTCCTCTTTAAAAGCTGCTTAGAGGCAAAAAGAAATTGGACTTTTTCATGGTGCTAAATTGAATAACAATGAGCTGATAAAGCTGTCTCCTGACATGTTATGTTAGAAATATTATTTTTCAAGGCATTTTGTATCAAGAGGTGTCAAATCTCATTCTAATGAATACAATGCTCTGCAGTTCTGTTAAATTGGACTGAAAGCATCAGGCTGCAGATTGAGGATCATCAAGCATACACATTATTACAGTTTGCTCAGATTTATGGAGAAGGTCTCATAGTACTTTTATTTAAGCAGAGTCGATGTTTAATTTTAAATAAATGGATTCTTTTTGTTCAGGCCAAAACACTGAATTCATTTCAACGTCTAAGCATTCTATTTCCTTACATATTTTATTCAACAGTTTCATTTGCAGATGCAAATAAGTGTGGTGAGACATTCTTAACTCGTCTGAGCTTAGAAAGCACTGGGTCTTTTTCCCTTTTCTGTGCAGATGTTGCAACTGAAGGCAGAGCTTTTATATTGTCAATGTAAAGTCAGAGTGACAGTCCAATTAAATCCAATAAACAAAGATAAATAAAGTTGACGCCTCAGAAAGTCCTCACCTGGGGTTTCATTTATCAAACGTGCGTAGAAAAGGTTCTGAATTCTGGCATGGGAATGAAATTTAGAATATGCATAAGTATAAAAAAATATGTATTTATCAAACGTTGACATCGGTCGTACACATACACGCAAGTAATCGGTGATGATAAATCCCACCTGTTCTTTACTACCATGCTCTTGCATGGTTAGGGTCATTTGCATTCAGAAACGCCTCTAACTGACCATATATGGTAACAACAATCCCTTTCAAAATGCGTGAATGGATCCCCCCTCACTGAAATCATGGAGGTGCACACCAGGGCCGGGTCTAGAAAATGATGGCTAGGGGTGCATCTCAGATCAGAGGGGGTGCACATGCCTGGCACGTTATTCAACACTAAATTATGCATTTTCCCGTCATTTCAAGCGGAATGAAACTAGTCACACAAGAATATTTAAAATGTCTTTCATATGCTTTATTGTAGCAAAATTGTTGTAGAAAAAGGAAATGCAGATGTTTCTTACCCTGAATATTTAACATAGAAATTCAAACTATTTTTAACTATACAGCTCAAAACCATCACTAAACATGACAGTCGTTTCAAGTGGAATTCTACCAGTCAAAAAAGAATATTTTAAAGGGGACCTGCCACCAAAATTTCATACCCATTTTTATCATTTTTTCATAATCCTTGATGTCCTCTGATCATGTTTGCAACATAATTTTAGCTGAAAAGTTATTTGATGGTTTGTTTTAGTATGCCTAAAAAACCTTACAGGAAAACCAACTGGTTTTGGCTCATTAACATTTATGGTAATGAGCTTTGCTCTGATTGGATCGCTGCTGTGAAGCCTGCTGTGCTCTGATTGGCTCAGCAGTGGAGGTTCGGATTTCGGTTTATCCATTGTTATTATGCTAATGCTAATAGCATATGCTAATGTGTGCTAAAGTAAGGTGCCCAGATGTCTGTAATGATATCCGGGGATATTCGGTGCGGCGGCGGCGGCGGCGGCGGTGCAGGGGCTGCAGGGGCTGTGTGATCACAGACAAAGTCTCGGTACTATTTAGTAGCAGCGCATGCCCCTTGTAATAACCCCCATAAGAATTGTTGCTCAGGACTGCTTACTTGTGCTTCCTACCTATTCCGCTACTGTAATAACCGTTGTTCGAGCCCACACGCAACATTTTTGCTCTCATTCATGAAACGCTTAAATCGGGGACATTTTCGGGGACAGCTTTTGCCGGGGACAGGTCATCCAATACGGGGACTGTCCCCGGAAATCGGGGACGTCTGGTCACCTTATGCTAAAGGCTAAAAACGGCAGGTATCAAACCATATATTTTAGACCCCGAGTCCAAAGAGGAGGTGGAAGTTGAGGAAGAAGCCGGAGATCTCAAGCGGTGTTTTCTCATTCATTCTGCCCAGCTTTAAGTTCATTTTCCCGGCAGTGAACCCAAGGAAGGCAGATGAGTGACGTGCCCTGACGCGCGCGCACTTCTCCCTCTTTCCAACTGAGCATGCAGCAACATAAAATGAGGGTGCAATGCATGCTTATGCACCCCCGTAGAACCGGGCCTGGTGCACACTCACAGAGCTGTTCCTCAGCATGAATGAGTTGTGCATTCCTCCAGGCCACCAGGCAACAACGCTTAACAGAAACAAATGTGCATTGTTTGTGCATTGATTGAATGAAATATTCTCCTGTTGACAAAACTGAATTTATTCTGTAAAGATGTTTTTATTGCAACATGGGTGCAATATATGGCTCCAATTATGTTTGGGAATTCGGCGTTGGCATAAAATCCTCGTTTTATTTCGGCCTGTTAGTGATGTATGGGAACTGGATGTAAATTGAGGCCAGAGAAATTATTGCATTCAACTCTGCCGGCATAATTCTGCTTAGCATTGGGTGCAAAATGCCGCATATGTCTCCAATCTCACACTAAAATGTTCCAGTGGCCAAAAATTCCAGGGTGGACAGGAGCTGGATGTGCACTGGGATGGCTTTAGTGCCTTTTTTCTCTCGCTCCAACATGGGTAGTAAATCACGGCGTAAATCCATTTCAGGGAAGCAGTACCTGCTGACAAGCTACTCTGTGTTCTCACTAAACACATCAGCACGGTCTTTAAAAACGCGCTTCCTGCGGAGCTTACAGTTCTCCAAGTCCTTCAATAGCGCAAAATAAGCCGTAGTACTTGTATCTGTACTTGTGAGACTTCTTTTGAGGTTGTCCTGTCACAGCTGATTTTTATAGCTTGTCACACCAATCATTCAAAATGTCTGCTAATTTACTAATTAGTAAAATTTTATACATAGGCAATGGGGAAAATGTGTGAAGTTTGAGATTGCTGAACGCTGTGACTCCTTTATTTGGTTCTATTTGTAGTTTCACTGTTCTACCACTAAAATTTGTGTGTACGCATGGGCAGAGTTGTGCACGTTCCAAAGCACAAGTACAGGTTGATAAATTCCATACTTTGCGCGGGAAAGATCGTATGCACTCACTACGCACACATCTGTGCGTATGCAAGGTTGATTAATGAGGCCCCTGGTGCTGCTTTCTCCTACTCCCTCAAAAAAATTTGGACTGCTTTACACCAAAGTCAGCACTTCCTGTCTCACACAAATACACATGCACACGCGCACACAATATAACCTCATAACCAGAACTTGAAAGTGGCTTCTCTACTAAGACTCTCCCCTCTATTAACAGCAACTGACAAGGTGCCCTTGAGCAACCCTCTGCTAAGCTGCAATCCTGAGTAGCATTTGTGCGTGTGTCCTGAGTAGCCTTTGTGTGTGTGTGTCCTGAGTAGCATTTGTGTGTGTGTGTGTGTGTGTGTGTGTGTGTGTGTGTGTGTGTGTGTGTGTGTGTGTGTGTGTGTGTGTGTGTGTGTGTGTGTGTGGAATAGAATGACTGTTCTTGCAATTTGTTCAGGTTGTGGTTAGTGCTGGTACACTGTTTTTTTTTTTACACAATACCTCTAGATATATAATTGCTATTCATATATTATGTCAAGCTGTTGTGCAGCAACTGTGGAGCTGTGCAGCTGTGGCCCAGAGGTAAACTCTGCTGTCTCATAGGGTTCAATCCCCACCTCTCACAGTTCCTGCTGGTGAGAAGAATAGTAGGTGGGGCTGAAGGTTTGGAAACAGAGCCCTGTAGGGAGGTTTGGGGGTATCCTCCCCAGGGATATATTTTCTGGTTTTCACCTGTAAATGAAGCATTCTGGTGCATTCTGACAAAATAATTAAGGAAACATACCATCTCAACCTTCAAAGACAAATGGGGTGGGGAAACTGTATTTCAACTTATTAACAGGGTATTATAGCCAACACACAGCCTACCTACTTTAAATTAATCTCGTATACTAGCATACTTGTGTACATTCACCTGCATCTCAACAGGTTAGGCTACAGCAAAGGAGCACACAAAGAAAACAGTGAAGAGCAGACCCACATTTATAACAAATCAGACTGCATATCAATATGATCAGCCATAGGAAAACAACACAAACATTTGCCTCAAATACATAACAATTTTATTACATCTGATATTTCAGTGTAACTGAAAAGAAACTGGGTGAACAAGTACAGGGTTCCCACTCTTTTCTAGCAATCATTTTCCAGGATGTTTTCATCCTGCCTTAAAAGTTATTGATTTCTAACATTGTGGCATGAACATTGTCTGTTAACTTTCTTTTTAGTCTGTCTTTTATGTAGTGTCTCACTATAATAAATTTATGGTTTTTATTTGGTTTTAATCTTTTTATACTCTACCTTTTTACAAACAGATTTTGTTGATTAACTGTTTTAGTAGCCGACATTTTATTGTGCCAGCTTTATTATTCCTTTTTGTCACCATTATTTCGAATGAAAAAGCATACAAGGGAAACAAAAAAGGGCCTTACTGTTTGGACATCTAGTTAGCCATGCTTTGCGCACATACCATGCTCTTGAAAGTGTCTGCGTATATTGTTTGCCCTTCTCTGTGGTCACTTGCTGAGTGGTGACGTCTGGATGTTTTGGACAAAGCTCTTTTAGCTTTAGTTTGTCCTGCAGAGTTCTCCTCTCAAACGGAACCTGCTTGATGGACAGCACAACGTTCTCTGGTAAATCTCTTGGTATGGGTTTTGGGGTTGCCATTCTCATGTCTTCATTCAACCAGAATGATGGGTGGACTGGCTCCCAGTAGAATAGCTAGCTACGTCAGAAGCATATTGTTGCTATGCGTGCTTTGTGACCCGTCTAGTTATGAACGTGCTTACATCATTCAAATAAGGGATGCTTGGGCGCTGGTCCCTGGCGCCAAAGGTGACCAGATTTCTGTATTGAAATCTGGGGACATCCGGAGCAAAGGGGGCACTACTCATAGCAGCGCACACTCCCAGTAATAACCCCCCACAGGACTGTTGTTCAGGACTGTGCGCAAGATGCTTACTCATGCTTCCTACCGACTTGGCTACCATAATAACAGTTGTTCTAGTCTACACGCAACATTTTTGTTCTCATTCACGAAATGCTTAAATCAGCGACAGCTTTAGCCAGGGACAGGTCATCCAATATAGGGACTGTCCATGGAAATGGGGGACGTCCAGTCACCTTACTGGTGCCCCTTCAAGATTTCTTTTTTTATTTATCTAGGATAAGTTAACTTTTTAATGCAGAGCTGTGATCTGAGCATGTGCGAAACAACAGACATTCCGATTCCGCCCTGACGCTGGATGGAGAGATAGCTAACGGACTGAAATACACATTGAATGGAATGATTAATATAATAGCATGATTTCCTTAATTTGATAATCATTTTCAGGTAGACAGCAGACATTTCTTTTTGTTCACACTGGCTCACGCAGCTCAGGCGGGTCGCTGCTGCTTAATTTATGTAGACAACAAGAAAAACACGATTTTCAGCAGAGTGGGTCTTTAAGAAGCATTTGCAACGTCATCTTCACTTCTGTTTGTGAACCTAAACAGACCTTCTATGGACTTATTTGATCCGCTGCCATTTGTAAGATCCTGGGTCAAAGCAGGGCATCATCTCTTCTGTTCTTGGATGAAGGGATATCAGCGAAGAGGCCTAGCCAAGGCCTCTGTGGTCCTTTCTTGGTTAAGCTAAGAAAAAAAAAAATCTAAACTCAGACTTAACTGACCGGCTGTGATAGACCTGCTGTGCTTCATGATCTACAACATCCGTGAAGTGTGGAGAGGAATCAGTACCATCTCTGGACACAGCAATAAAAAGAAAAGACAGCCAGTTGTGGGTGATGTGAAAACAGCTGATGAACTCAACCTGTTCTTCAACAGATTTGACACTGCTGTCACACCACTTCCACTGCTACTCCACCATCCTCTCTGCAACAAATCTTCACTACAACTTCTCCCCTTCCTCCTCCATCTCATTCAGATGTCTCAACCACTTCAACTGCCTCCCTCCTAGAACACCAGTCCTTGTCTGTCACAGCAACAGGGGTGAGGATGGAGCTTGGAAGACTTCGCCCTGGGAAGGCAGTTGGTCCAGATGGTGTGTTTCCAAGGCTGCTTAGAGACTGTGCTGCAGAACTGTGTCAACCTCTCCACAGGATCTTCAACCTGAGTCTACAGCTGGGACGGGTACATACTCTGTGAAAAACATCCTGCATTGTGCCAGTACCAAAAACAAAATGTCCTGCTGAACTCAATGGGCTCTACTTTCATGCCTCGTAGCGCAGGGTAAGTCAGGTCCACCGCACCGACAAGGCGGGCCCAAGTATCCCCCGTCCCTAACTCAGCATCTCCCAGTGGTGTAAGTAGAAGAGAGGGAAGAGACAAGGCGTGGAGTGGGCTTAACACAGCCGAGACCTGTTTTCACCAATCACATCAGCTCCTCTCCTCACCTTTAAATCCACCACCAGCGAGGCGTATAACAATTTTCATGCAGTAGTCGAAGAGATCAACAGATGGCTGAAGACAGCAATGAGACACGATGGTGACAAAAAGCAGCCCTTTAACAAGTGTCGCGGTACGGCATCCTTCACACTCTTTCATATAAGCACAGATGGTTTTGGTGTGTGTAAGTTTGGACCCACTGGTAAGACAAACATCCTTTTCCACAAATAAAGACAATCACATAAAGTTGCATATATTTAAACCCCACATGACAAATGTGGGTTGTGCGCACAGGTCACAACATAAATTCCAATAATAGCATTAAAATTGGAACCACCTGTGCGTAAAGGACGCATCACGCTTCATGGCCTGGCTGTGTTTTTCATAGATGTTGGCATAAACAGTGCATCTGGAAAGTATTCATACCACTTCACTTTTTTCACATTTTGTTATGTTACAGCCTTATTCCAAAATGGATTAAATTCCCCTTTTCCCTCAAAAATTCTACACAAAATTCCCGATAATGACAAAGTGAAAAACTTTTTTTAAGAACATTTTGCAAATTTATTAAAATTAAGAACACTCAAATGTTGCATATACATAAGTATTCACACCCTTTACTCAAAACTTGGTCGAAGCACCTTTGGTAGCGATTACAGCCTCCAGTCTTCTTGTGTATGATGCAACAAGCTTGGCACACCTAGATTTGGGGTTGGAGGTTGTACTGGGAGGTTGGATGGGCAGCATTGGTGCACAGCTACTTTCAGGTCTTTCAAAAGATGTTCAATCGGGTTCAAGTCTGGGCTCTGGCTGGGCCACTCAAGGACATCCAGAGACTTGTCCTGAAGCCACTCCTTTGTCTTCTTGGCCATGTGCTTAGGGTCATTGTCATGCTGGAAGATGAAGCGTCGCCCCAGTCGAAGGTCTCGAGCGCTCTGGAGCAGGTTTTCATCAAGGATTTCGATGTACTTAGCTGCATTCATTTTTCCCTCGATCCTGGCAAGTCTCCCAGTTCCTGCCGCTGAAAAACATCCCCACAGCATGATGCTGCCACCACCATGCTTCACTGTAGGGATGGTATTGGCGAGGTGCTGAGCGGTGCCTGGTTTCCTCCAGACATGACGCTCGGCACTCAGGCCAAAGAGTTCGATCTTCGTTTCATCAGACCAGAGATTTTTTTTTTCTCCTGGTCTGTGAGTCCTTCAGGTGCCTTCTAGCAAAGTCCAAGCGGGCTGTCATGTGCTTTTTGCTGAGGAGTGAGCTCTGTCTGGCCACTCTACCATAAATGCCTGACTGGTGGAGTGCTGCAGAGATGGTGGTCCTTCTGTAGGGTTCTCACATCTCCTCAGGGGAACGCTGACCATCACCGCAGGGGTCAGAGTGACCATCAGGTTCTTGGTCACCTCTCTGACCAAGGCCCTTCTTCCCTGCTTGCTCATTTTGGCTGGGCGGCCAGCTCTAGGAAGAGTCCTGATGGTTCAAAACGTCTTCCATTTCTTAATGATGGAGACCACTGTGCTTTTTGGGATCTTCAATGCAGCAGATATTTTTCTGTAACCTTCCCCAGATCTGTGCACCGATACAACCCTGTTTAGGAGGTCTACAGACAATTCTTTCAACTTCATGGCTTGGTTTGTGCTCTGACGTGCTCTGTCAGCTGTGGGATCTTATATAGACAGGTGTGGCTTTCCAAATCATGTCCATTAGCTGAATTTGCCACAGGTGGACTGCAATCAAGTTGGAGGAACATTTCAAGGCTGATCAGTGGAAAAAGGATGCACCTGAGCTCAATTTTGAGTTTTATAGCAAAGGGTGTGAATACTTATGTATATGCAACATTTGAGTGTCTTATTTTTAATACATTTGCAAAATGTTAAAAAAAAAAAAGATTTCACTTTGTCATTATCGATTGAACATCTTTTGAAAGACCTGAAAGTAGCTGTGCACCGACACTGCCCATCCAACCTCACTGAGCTTGAGGGAATGTGCAAGGAAGAATGGGAAAAACTCCCCAAATCCAGGTGTACCAAGCTTGTTGCATCATACACAAGAAGACTGGAGGCTGTAATCGCTGTCAAAGGTGCTTCGACCAAGTATTGAGTAAAGGGTGAGAATACTTATGTATATGCAACATTTGAGTGTTCTTATTTTTAATAAATTTGCAAAATGTGCAAAAAAAAGTTTTTCACTTTGTCATTATCGGGTATTTTGTGTAGAATTTTTGAGGTAAAAAAGGAATTTAATCCATTTTGGAATAAGACTGTAACATAGCAAAATGTGGAAAAGTGAAGTGGTGCTTTCCGGATGCACTGTAAAATGAACTTGGCCATTGGGATGGGACAGGTTGCATACTGACTCCTGCCACATCCAGAAATACTCAGATGACACAGCTATTGTGGCATTTATCAGAAATGGACAAGAAGCTGAATACAGAGATCTGATAAGAGCCTTCAGTGACTGGAGTCACAAAAACTGCCTCCTCCTCAACATCTCAAAGGAGATGGTCATAGACTTCCCCAGATCCAAACCCCCTCTTCAGCCAGTGAACACCTGTGGAGTGGACATCAAAGTGGTGACATCACATAAATACCTAGGTGTACAACTGGATAATAAGTTGGACTGGTCTAAGAACATAGACTTAATATACAGAAAGGGGCAGATCCGCCTCTTTTGCCTGTGAAGACTCTGATGAATAGACATCTATAGTAAGATGCTGCAGATGTTTTATCAGCTCCTCTCTCTTCGCTGCAGGACGGAAAGAGTCAGAAGATCTTTTGTACCCACAGCCATCTGACTTTACAATTATTCAGTAAATAGTAGATGACCTTTAGAGACATGACAAATGAGACAACAGACAACTGAATTTCCCTCCGGGGATCAATAAAGTTCTTCTTATTCTCAACTACAGTGAAAACCCTCTAATACAAACTCCTGTTTCCTGTCAATTTATTTCAAATACCATCTTGGCTGCTGATTGAGTCAGACTGCATCCACGTTTACTCACCTTTCTGCATTAAAGCTTTTAGACTTCCTCTAATGCCAGCTGCCTGTTTAGCTGTGTGATGTAAACATCACTGATGGCACACGCTGTGTGTGGTAAACATCACACATACCGTACAGTATAAAGGATGAAGAGTAGCAGGAAATAGAGGATAAAAACTGTATGTTATGGAAACAAAACATGGCATTCTTGTCAGTGGTTTGCACAAATAATGCTGAAAGTAGGAGAAGGCAGGCAGAGAAATCTTGGCTTTTCTCTTGGAAAATTGATACAATGGTATTACCCCATCATGAGATGTTTCAAGTGTTAGCTGTGGTTTAGTTAGGAAGCAAAAGTAAGCTAAAGATCAAGTATACAGATATTTACTGTCAGTAAGAAAAATAACACTGACAAATATGTTCATTGACAACAAGTTTGTTTCATAACTTAATCTTTGTACAATAAAGCGCTTAACATACAAAAAATCATGGCTGGGGAAAGGACAAGGAGGTGGAGATTTATCTGTTCTGAATGGCCAGTGTCACCTCAAATCAGGTGGTGTCAGAGGCTTCTGATGTTCCCATCGCCACCATTCACGATGTGGTACATCAAGTCGCTGACAGCAAGCTTGCTAATTGTGTCTTTGTTTTTAGCTTAGCAAGTAAAGTGCAGTGAAAGGACACACTTAACAGCACATTTCTGGCCATTACAAGCCATAGCAGCTAGACAACAACAACAACAGTGTCCTCATTACAACATATTTTGCAATAATACAAGTTAAAAAGGTAAAGATAATAAGTTGTAGCACTTCCTCTACTGCTCGGGTGAAAGTTTCACTGCTCTCTACTATTAGCTTACGCATCGCTGAATCTGATCATCCAAGCAAAATGATCTTTGCACCAACACAAACCTTGACACTAACACCAAAATTTTACCATTGGACTCTTGGAATAATATCCTGACATGGCTAAAAGATATATAAATAAACAATTACACATACCGTGCTATTGTTTTATCAAGCAGGCTATGGGTCCTCTTTCAAACTCCAACCACTGCTGCTTGGTTGGAGTGGGTGTATGCTCGCTGCTACGACTCTCGGTCGCAGATGCTGCGTTGCCTTAGCTGCTAACTAATTCAAAGCATGCCACTCCTCTAGGTGATTCAGAAGATTGCTGTTGCTTTTGTTTGCTGTAGAAAGGATTTTTGACCCAGTGTTACAGCCCTCAGTATCAATAAACACGGTGTTGGGTTCAACTGGTACAGTCTTTATTTCTTTTTTCCTTGCTTCAAGTACCGTGAAATGTAAAACAAAGCAAAACTACAAATCACATTTCAACATAACAAATTCATACAAACAGTACTTAAATATTTGCATTTTCATACACTTCACTATTAAAACAACCACAATGATAACATTCGAAACAATTTCTCCCCCCGACATGATCAAGACCACATGCAATTCTAAATAATAACACGCCACTCAAATTATATCACACTACCTACCTGTCTTTGCCTACCAAAGGTGCAAACTGGATCCAAAAAGCCTCTTGTACTCAACCCCAGACCAACTGCACCCAATGATAAGAATGAACAAATAAAATCAATACAAGTAAATGCTGAGCTTAATGTCACAGACAGCTGGAAAACCTCAGTTCAACTTTCTTTTAATTACACTTACTTTTAATATTTTCCTCTCTCCACAACACCCCCTCATTTTTGTGTAGCAAACTGGTGTGTAGCAAACTGACATGTAACAGACTGGCTTGTAGCAAACCGGCGTGTTGGTGTGCCAACCCCAAATGTGAATAACCAGCTCAGCTGGCCACTTACACCCAGTACACAGTTTACGGGCTCTATTTTCATGCGCGGACCCTGTGCAGTGGTATTTTCGTCTGGCGGAGCCCGGTACAGCCAGTTTGGTATTTTCGTAGACTGAGGCGCGCCGAGGTCCGCCAAGGTGGGCTTGGATGCACGGTAGGGGGAGGTGTCAACAGAATCAGCTGGCACAGTGACATTTTTGCGCTCACCGCCGGCGTGTAAAGTGCGGCGAAAGCTCGCCGATTCAAACCTGGTCAGCTTTCAGCGCAGGCAATTCAATTAAACTTTATTGATCGATAAATGTTATGGGAACTGTGTGCTGTTGTAAAACCTTACCAGAAAGAACAGAGTAACACAGCATTTGGTGACAAAAATGGAGTTACTGAATTAAAAAAAAACAACGCGTTACATTATTATTTTCTGAATAAAGTAATAGCATTACGCAACAGCGTTACTACCCAACACGGGTGTGAACACATAAAAGTCAAGGAGGTCGTTATGGTAGGAAAGCAGTGGACAGAAACAATCCAAAGTCTGGCTTAATTTTACCCCATTTGATGCTAATAGGTGGAAGTACAACATTTTTGACTGATTTCAAGTGAGCCTTGACTCTCATTCCCAACTTCACAAAAAATAGTCTAAGAAGATAAATAGAGTCTTATTGGCCACAGAAAAACATTTTTGTTACTTGATTTGGAAAAAGGATGGTTTCCCAGTGTAACCTCAGTGGAAAAGCAGGGACAGCACAGCAGTGTTATATCCAGAGAGTGTGATCTGAGTCACAATCTGATGATACACAAGTTAGAGTGTAAAAAGTGGAAAGCTGGAGATTTACTTACCTTGTACAAACTTGATACCAGTATTTTTTATGGACTATTTGACTTACTTTGTACACAGGACATGTTTTAAGGACTAGCTACAATATAATATTTTTTATGGACCAAAACTAGACTGACATGTTTTTACTTGTCATGGACTAAAACTAGCTGTACTCTATTAAAGACTTACACTATAAGGGCACAAAGCCCAATGTACACCTCTCAAAATATAACCATGTGTCAAAACTATGTAGGGAGCCCCATGATTGGCAGTGGCAGACATTGTATTACCACCATTCCCTGTTGCTGTCCCACCTCCTCTTTCTCAGTGGCCATGTAGTCCATCTTGTCTGGCGTCTCCTGTCTTTTCTTCTATGGAATAGTTGAATCAGGATCAATTGTTGCACAACATAAATAATAAGTAAATAAACAGAAACATATGACCCTCTGAGTCATTCGCCACAGTGTCCTGTACAGAAAGAAAAAGGGAATGGAGCTGGACGAAAAACTGGTGATATGACGAGGATAGACATCGCACTGCTAACCAACCTTTAGGCAGAGTGCTCAAGAGTGATACGGACACACTAACACTCACTTTGGCATCCAGTGCTACAGCATGGTTACTGTGTAGGTCAGGCAAAGAAGCATTAACCAGGCTCAAGGTTAGGAGTAAATCTCGGACAGATGCCAAAACAAACATGATGTGAAATCAAAATTCAGTCAGTATGGTGTTAAAGCAAGGTTTAGTTTTAGCAAATGTTCAGTCACAAATCCACCTCATAAGATTTTTTGACAATGACTGAAAAAACAGCTTCGTGGGTTCATATCTCCACTCAGCAGTGATGTAAACAGCTTGAATTGAATTGTTGGGAGACCTGGAGTATTTTTTGATGACAATTATTTTGGTTAGTTTTAAAATAACCGTTTATCACAGCGCTCTTAGATTTATCACTGGTGATGGTCATCTCACGCATCATTGTGTACTGTATGAACACTGACTGGCCTTCTTTAAGTGCACGCAGGAGCATGCACTGACTGACCCTGATTTACAAGGCTCTTCTTGGCTTAGTTGCATCCTATTTATGTACTTAACTTCCGAGAACTAATAGCCGCTACACCCTACATTCCTGTGATGTTCTCCACTTCTCTGTCCCTCGCGTCAGAGCTGAACTGGGAAAGAGAGCATTCAAACTCCTGGAGCCCATCTCAATTGGGGCCTTTCACTCCATGCTGATGGACAGACAGCGTGAGACCACCAAACACTGCCTGTTCTTCTAAATTGTTATTTATGTTAAAAGCTACTGCACTTTATCAAAAGACACCTCGCACTCAATAAGAAAAAAAATATGAAATTGAAATTGAAATTACTGTTTACTGTCACTTTACAATCATGTTTTATCTTTCTTTTTTTTTTCTTTTTTTCTTTTTTTAATGACGTGTGATGCTGATCTCTTGGCCAGGTCACCCTTGTGAAAAGATCTTGACATATAAGTTAAATCATATTTGTTGTAGTTAACGTTAGGTCTGACCTATTTCTCACTGAAGAGACAGAAAGTCTGCTGAGACAGAGGTAGCTTTCAGATATAACTATATACAGAATCTGAAGCAGGTCAGTGCTGGGAAAGATTACGCACACTCAGCTGAAAACCTGCCTCAGATGAATAATGGAGAGAAAACCATGAAAGATGTTGCTTGACATTTGTGTTATATGAGTTTGAACATTCAGTTCAAGGGTACATTGTCACATTTCAGCGCTCCTGTGTGAAGATAACCCGCTTATGATAAAGACAAATATTTATACTGATGCCAGCTACAAAAGTAAACCCTGGTTTTTACTGTCCAAAACTCCCTTCAAGTGGAAGGTGTCAGATAATGTAATAAACCTCATGCCACAATTTTTTTTTTTTTTTAAATACTCTATTTTGAGTGATAGTTTTAACTGTTAAAGGTCATCAGACTGATTCTTGTTGTTGTCGTTGTTGTTATGGGTCATGACAAAATCCGCAGATATCCATAATGAGGGTCAGTGTGTCAGATCAGGGGGTCACAAACCCACAAACTTGAAGGAGTACATAACGGTACCAACCAAAATGCCCAGAAATACTTATGCCAGTTACTCAACTTGCTGCCCAGAGCCTAAAACCCACAAAGTTTGGTCCATTGTGTTTCATCAGCTTTGTACACTATCCAGCATATTCCTCTGTTCTGTTCAATACTCCACGTTACACAGGAAACACTGCTACACGTCTAAGTTCATTCCAAGAGGAATCTGTTAAAGATACGCACTGCATGCATCAGACTGAACAGAGACGATTGACCTAAACAGGATGTCAAGCACAGGATCGGCGCATAAATTCCAAAATAAAACACAACATGCTGACCTCTGACCGTATATCAGATCATATTGATCAAAAAATAGTCTTTGGCAATGGATTTATTGTAAACACTGAATAACCTCATGGCCCATCCCTGATAATATTTTCAAGGCTGTCAGTTCCCACCACTCTACGTGTGCTGGCTTTGATTGTGGTGAAACTGCACAGTCTGACCTTGATATAAAACTATCATAAATGCCACAAGAAAATAACAGTGCATCATCTTAATTTATGGGATTGAACAGGAATTAAAAAGTCAATTCTACTACGCACTGTTGGACAGAAACTTAAGCTCTAATATGTGGTTTTTATTTCTATGCCTGTTCCTCCTGTGCAGCTTTTAACAGCTGATTTTTTTCTTAAACTACATATTCCTCTTATCATACAATGCTTCTCATTATATTTAACTATCTGCTGATTGTGGTCTGGTTCATGTCAGTGATTGGTCTATCTCCGTTATCACCTTTTTTAAGTAAACACGCTCACAGTAACTTTTCAATTTGGGGAGCAGCTTTGTGTGACTGTTTGGTGTGATTGCCGTTATCAGAGTCAGTAAAGTCAGATTACACAAACCTAGATGAGGTTGCACCACTTGTTTGTTTGTAAAATATTAAATATTAAGTGAACTTGTCTACACTCATAAGCAACATGTTGTGTGCACATGTAGTTAAAAGCACACCCCTCTTGTAGGAGGTCCACCTTTGGCAACAGAGATGCTGAGATGCTGTATAAAGATATTTCATACCCAGCAGAGTGGCTCCAGACATTTTTAATATTTCTGTTTGTCTTCAAATTCTCTTTCATGCTGTTTCACTTTGAGGTACAGCCAACACTCAACACATACGCCATCAACCTCATGTTCATTTTTGCTTGATTAAAAATTTCCTCTCAGCCTTAATCATTTGGAAATGACTATTGACAAATTATTTTCTTCTCTGCCAGTGTTTAAAGTGGGATCCATATCAAATTGTATGAACAGATGTGACATCCTGTTCTTCTTAGTCATTGATGGTGTTAAATGTACAGATGTGCGCGGAAGTTAAGCTTTCAAACTCCAAAAATGGGGCTTTTACAAGGTTAGAAAATGATGAGTTTTATGATTGAGAGAATAAAATCTCAGAGTCCTCGAATATTCTTGTTTCAGGCTTTAATGCATATGGGGACATTAAAGCCTGACACAAGACACAAGTCTTTACCATAAACCTGTTAAGGAGCATAGGTGAATACTGTGTGGGTGCACTACCTACAAAGACCACCCTCTCCAGCATGCCTGCACCGACCCAGTGAAGCCACGAGTGTCTATTCGAGACGCAGCACTTAGGTTTGATTGATAGACTGCTATTGATCTCTGCCTGATTGAACTATAATGCATCACACAAAATTCATCAGTGCTGCAACAACTATCAGGCAGCACGGCTCATCTGTCATCCAGCCCCATCAGGCCGCTCAGGCTGTGACACAGTGACTGCTAAGGATGTAATTGAGCCAGAAGGTGCAGCACACTACTTTTCTGGTATAATCACACATCTGACTGAAACTCTAAATGATTGAACATGCTACAACCAGTTCTAAAACAAGTCGTAAATAACATTGTGTGTTATTGTGCCAACACAGTGCGAGTACAAATCATTAGTGGCGCATTAATATCAATGATCATGTTAAATTTTGGTTGTGGCGCACGTAGTTTAGCAGTGGCAGTGCGCCGCTGCTGAATGAATGCATTTGGATTTTATAGTTAATTAACAAACCATTTGTCCAACGCTGCATGTAAAACCAAATCTGTGTGTAATAAATTGAAGTCAGTCTGTTTTTTAAAGCACTAATGTGGTTTGCAGAGCCCAAATCCCAAAACTATTTAGTTCATCTTTATACTAATAGTTTTACCTTAAGGACTCACTCTGATGAAATTCATGTTTTTCTTGTTGTCTACATGTTCATACGGCATTTTTCTGATGCTACAGGACATATCATGAGGAAACTAAGAGCAAAATTACATTTCTGAGTATTCCTGCATTCAAATTGCTGTAAATCTCTGGCAGACCCAATCAACAGGCTCAGATACAGTGAGATTTCCTACGTAGCAAATCCAAGCTCTGCCCCCGGAGCCCCGCAATGCAAGCCAGACTCAGAGAAATAGAGAGAACAATTGTGGAACAAGCATGTGCGGTAGCGGATAGCAGTGCTTATAAGAAATCTAATTATGACATTAGCTTTCATCATGCCCCTAAAGACATAAGTGTCTGAACCTGCCTTTCCTACTACACCAGCAATGTTAGGCTGCAAGCTCACGTGGAGACAGTAGCGGTTCACGGGGGAGAGTCACGGGGGGACAGCTCTGCTCTGTGTACGCATGTCAGCATATCAGCGGGAGCGCGGATACGTCATTTTGTAGTTTTTTAATCATTTCTGGAGTCGCGGTGAATGAAATCACTGTACCCGTCTGCCTTTGATAGGCGAATAAAGCGCTCGGGTTCATGCTCGGATCTTGCTACGTGCTTGATGAGCTTCATGAGTGAAGTAAACAATGACTGAGGCAGAGAGCAGCTTCAGAGGAGAAACATCCAGCAGTGTGAACAACCTCTTCATATGGAGTGCTTTGGCTCACACTATCAGCGTTTTCTCTGAGTGTTGCATGACTTTGGGTGAGAACAGAGATGAACACACTGTCAGCCACGTATTTATTTATTAATTTTTTAGTTTTTAGTTCTGCTTTTGTACTGGCACTATACTGGGGCAGCTGTATACCCTTTCAACACCTTATTTTCTATATTTACATTTGTATTGAATGGGCACTTTATCATGACTGCCACTTGTTTTACAGAAAGCAAATTATTTGTCATTCTCCAGTGCAGAGCCTTTACTTTTATTCATACAGCCGCTTTATTTCATTTGAGTTTGTTTGTTCAAGGTTTTCAAAAATGTGATGAAGGTTCGCAAAACCAAAAGAGAGCTTTCTTGAAAGCCACATGTTTAAGCTCTCAAATACTTTTTGAATTTTGTTTCTATCTACTACAGAGGCCGAGATAGCAGCTTTTTTGTAAACCTCAACACTTCAGAAAACCTCAGGATCTGGGGGCCCGTCTCAAAATGGCCCTCAGGATTGTGTTTTTTTCTATTGAAGGATTTCTGCAATTGAGAAATATATTATTTTTGTTGTTATAATAATAATAATACTACATAGTAATACAAAACTATCTGTTCAAAATTCTATCTCTTTTTGTGTTTGGGTGCTCGCCCAGGAGTAATTTGGTCTAGAACCGCCACTGCGTGGAGAAGTGTGCAGAGCAGCGCTGTCTCAGCCCATGAATCAGGGGTGAATTGCTAATGAGCTACTGGAGCTCTGCAGAAGAAAAGCCCTTGAAAATGACACAGGTACCGTGATTTTGGCTAAAAACTTTGCAATCATAATTTAAAGACCACCTTAAGTAGTAAAACACAAAAATGATCAGAGTGGGACTTTAACTCATTGAATGCCATTGCATGACTTAATTTTTGGCTTCGATTTCCCTGTTTACCTCCAACCAGACTGAGACCATCCTCCCAAAATCTCATAACCACTCAGCACAAGACCAGACATGGCTCACCAAATAAACAAAGATATAAGGCAAACTGAAATAACCAGCACTCCTCAATTTTTTTCTGTGTCAATTTACAGTCTATAGTTGCCCAACTCTGGAGACAGGAAGATTGAAGAGCGGTCATGTTAATCAATGTCCAGGGATTTGCTGTTTATCTTTATTTTGAGCATTTCAACTTTTATGTGAGTCCTCTTCTACCGTCCATGTCAACGACATTGGCAGGATGGCAGAAAAATAGATGGTGGATAAGTTAGTGTTTAATTGCTTCCTTGTGCTGATTTGTGCTGATATCAGTATATTTTCACCCTGCTGAGCAGCATTGCCCATGCCCCCCCTTCCAATAGTTGATACAGGATAGGTTGGATATCGAGATACCACAGATACACATATATTACAAATCACATAAACGCAATTAAATGAAGTTCATGTATTAACTGGAGCAAGGCCACGCCTTCACCACACCTCCAATCACCTGACTAACCTTCATATACACATCCATCCCACTACACTGTCTGTGATTCTTTGAGGAACACAGACAGACCGTGCGCCGAGCCTTACCATTCGCTCGCCTTATAGAAACATGTAAAATCAGCCACTCACCATGAAACTCCAGCTGCATGACTCAGATGAGGATCTGTACAAAGAACTGTCCCAAGCCAAGTTATCTTTTACCCAGAGAGCAGCAATCAAACCACAGCCACGCGTCACAGTGGAGCCTCTCACGCTCCGTGCGCTCCCTAAAACATCATCCTGATGGTTCCCATCAGATCCCCGGCCTAATCCCCACCAAGAAGATCTGTAGACCAAAGGAGCTACAATCGCAGCAACCTAATCTGCTCTCCACCACGCCGCACTTACCTTTCAGCCACCGGCAATCTAACACACCGCAGCGTAGCCTCGCTGAGACGGCCAATGCCGCACTCACGACCCGTGGATGACATCAGCAACAGACCGTCACCCGCCTCTGTCGATCCCTGAAGACAAGAGGCATCCCATCTCACCGCAGCGACAGCAAAGCAAGGCTATTCCTGGTCTACAATTCCTCCACAACACCTCTGCTACAGCGGCCGAAAATTCTGTGCTTCCTGCTTCCCTGCCAGAGCCAATCAATGCCAGAAACGTCATGCGTGACGTCACAGAGCAGCTCCCTCTGGTGGGGATCAGGTCGTATCACCCCCTGTGCCTGCTCCCTCTGTGTCTGACTTCTCAAGCTATCACAGCTTTCTTCACTTCCCTGTGTTCGCAGGCTGCACAAAATTCCCTTGCACATACATCCTTTCATCTCAACATCCTTTTCTCCTCTCTTCCTTCAGCCTCAAACAGTCCCCCTCTTCCCACCATAGCCAGTTCCTCGGCTCTCCAAAGAGCCCCTCCACCAATTCATAACCATAGACTGTACACAGAACGAACACCGTTTGGCTCCTTACTGGGTAACGCCACTCCGAGAACAACAACACTGGTGACAGACTGCAGTATAGGACATACATACCGCCTCCTCCAGCAAAGCTTATGGAGCTGTTGACAACTTTAGAAATTTATTACACAGAATATAAATGTTCTCCCCCCTGGTCAGGATGTTGACACGTAATTACTGTCTCACTGGTTTGCGCCCAAGTCCTCTATTTCCTGTACAGCTCCATTTTTAAAAGTTATTAGAGGGTTTATGTTTTCTATGATTGATACAGCCTATGGGCATACGAAGATTGCATAGCTCACCCAGGGGATACGCTGTTTGAGCTGAGTGTCATCACAGTGACTCTTGGCGACTCTCCCCCCAAATGCATACAATGCTACTGCGCAAGTGGTGGTCTGGGTACAACGCTACTGCGCAATGTTGGTTCCAGGATATGGAGAAAAATCACAGAAATACAGAGAGCAATTCGGCTTCAAATCCATACACCGGCAGAAGGCGGAACCAAGTTGTCCATGGTCTATACAGTCTATGTTTGTAACACTGGCTATCCTCAACCTCCCCCATGATCTATCCTATCAACCCTCCCTCCCCATTCCCACCCCCTCCCTTCCCCAACACCCCAAATGTATTTCCATCTCTTGTACATAATTACAGACGAGCCACAGCCGCTCCACCTATTCAACTGTGTCTGACTCCTCCCAAGCTATCATAGCTTCTTCACTTTTCTGCGTTCGCAGGCTGCACCAAATCCCTGTGCACATAAATCCTTCCATCCCAACATCCCCTCCTCTCCCCTTTCTTCAGCCACATACAGTAATACGGCTTCTGTTCCCTCTCTTCCCACCATAGCCAGTTCCGCAGCTCTCCATAGAGCCCTCTACCAACTCCTACACTGGCTATCCTAAGATGATGATTTATAACCAACCAGAAGATATTCAGCTGTTCACAGATGCAGCTCCCTCCATAGGTTTCGGAGGTTACTACAGGGAAAGATGGATCGTTTCCAATTAGCCTCTAGAGCTAAAAGACCTTGACAAAGAATCCCAGTCTCCTTCATTCGCCCTGCACGGACTCTTGTTACTGCCTTACTTTGGGGGCATGAATAAAATTCAGACATCTGGCCCCAAAGTCCAATCCACATCCCTCACAAGTCTTTCTGTTTTCAGCCACAACATTCAACAAACTTCCCAACTAACGAACCTCACTAATGCCTCAAGAGATGAAATACCTAGTACTTTATCTGCTTACCTTGCAAGCTGGAACTGCTCCAAGTCATGCCACTCCTCATACCAGTTGCCTTTCCCTTCTCTGGACATCATGTCCATCTGCAATCCATAACCCATACTCACATCATCCAAAAATCTGATCCTCTACCATTCAAACCTACTTGGCTGGCATTAACTTCTTCTCAAACTTATCACTGGCTTGCAATGCACTGCCATCCCTCATTCCCACAAAACAATGCTAATCAAAGGCTGAACTAAAACAGGAGCCTACCATCCCACCAAGCACCTACTGCTCACCTCCGACTTACTCAGCCTCTGCATTCATTCTCTCTATTCAGGCAACTCATCCCCAACGTTCGATTCTATGCTAGAATCAATGTTTTGTTCGCCTTATTTGGTTTCTTTAGAAGCTCTTAATTTGCACTCACCTCATCCATCTTCAATCCATCCTGCCATCCTAAACTTTCAGACATCGCAGCGCACACTTCAGATTCTCTCTCACATTCACACCCTGAGGCAATAAAACAGACCATCTTGGGGTTTTTCCCTATCTACATCTCCTGCCTCTATTCCTATCTCAGTCCATATAAACCACTTACAACGTACATGAACTCCAGGCATGCTGCTCAAGCATCACCTCACAACCTTCTTTTCCTTACCAAAAAATGGAAATACACAGCTACAAGAATCAGGTTCTATAAACATCTGCATCAAGTCCTCCCCCATATCAGGCATAACTTAAGAGCACTACTCAGCCCATTCATTCCATATTGGCACAGCATCCACAGCAGCCAGACTCAGCATATCAGATTGAACCATTCCGACCCTCGGTCGACGGTCATCTCAGGCACATCACTCCTACATCCAAAATAATCCCAACAATCTGCGTCAAGCACACATTCAATTAAGCCTCTTTCCAATACAACTCTTTGGGGGCTGGACTAAGCTCAGGCAGAACAACGCCTGGGACAGAACCCCCATCCTGAGTCTCTCCCTGCCGGGCCTCTACAGAACCTCCCAGACCAACCAGACATTCAACACTCCTCATTAGTCTCATCATCCATCACAACGAACACACAATAGTTAAGACATACACATTCCCAAATTCATATCAAATATTCAAACGTACAGCACTGTGGCATGGTCATTGCTAGTGAAATGAAGTTAATGTATTAACTTAGGTTCAGGAGCAAGGCCACACCTTCACCACACTTCCAATCACCTGACTAGCCTACATATACACATCCATCCTACCACACTCTGTTTGTCTGTGATTCTTTGACCCACCTACCCTCCCTCTTCAATATTAATGCTTCTACTACCTTCCTGGTCCACCTCTCTCTGATCTCAATCCATTTTCAGGTACAGTCTGGGTTGGACTAAGCTCGGGCAGAACAATGCCTGAGACAGAACCCCCATCCTGAGTCTCTCCCTGCCGGGCCTCTACAGAACCTCCCAGACCAACCAGACATTCAACACTCCTCATTAGCCTCATCATCCATCACAACACACATACAACAGACAAGACATACACATTCCCAAATTCATATTAAATATTCAAACGTACATCACTGTGGCGTGGTCATTCCTAGTGAACAGCTTTTCACTGTGCTTCTAGCTGGCTGTTAAGCTTTTTCATTCTCTAGCCCACTGTGTTATGTACTTTTTGGAGGGTCCAGGGGCCTCATGTATCAACACTTGCGTGGAACTCATACCAGAAACGAGCGCACGCAAGGTCCGTAACGCTGAAAAAAATCCGTATGTATCAATGTGTGCGGGCGCCGAAATCCACGTGTGTTTCCTTGATAAATCCCAATCAGCGTGGAATTGAGCGCAGATGTCGGAGTGACTGGGCCCGTCCCCGTTACGCCCTCCTATAAATATGCAGATTTATTTAAATAGGGTCTCCCTGTCCTCGCACGCAGACAAAATGACAAGAAAAACTAAATTTACGGCGTGCGAGGTGGAGGTGCTGGTGGCGAAGGTGGAGGAGCGACAGCGTGTTTTGTTTGGCAGCCTGTCCAGTTGCGTCAGTGCAAAACAAAAACGCTTGGAGTGGGAGAAAGTTTGCGAGAGGGTGAATGCAGTGGGTTCCGAGACACGCACCCCCGCGGAGATTTAAAAAAAGTGGTCGGACCTCAAGGTGGAGGTCAAGCGGCGTACAGCTGCCCTCCAGAGGAGTACCGGCCAGACAGGTGGGGGTCCGGGGGAGGAGACCCTCACGCCGTTTGAGCAGCGGGTGGTGGTGATTATTATTATAGGGTAAGTGGCGTGTCACACAAATGTCCACATGCTTTGTCATCCCACTGAGCAAAAGACGTATATTAGACGTCTAGTCTAAGTTTATACTTCATTTCAACGTCTGGATTCAGTCTATTTTTAGACGTGATTTATACTTCGCCCTTAACTTCATTTTTCGATAACTTTTTATGCAGTAAACAACTGTAATGTGCATAACTGACCTCGAAATACTGGATTACATTACCTATGATACCGTGGAGAGAGATGTAAATGCAACAGATACACAGAAGCAGGAATTGAAATGAACAAATACTTTTATTGTGTCACAGAAATCAATATGTCGGCCGTGTCGCCGGCTTGCGGAACCCCGGCCCGCGGCAGCCTGTCCGCCGGCTCGGAGTCGTCGGCCAGGACCAGCGGCATTCGGGCCACCCCGGCCCCCGGCCCCAGCCCCAGCACCAGCATCAGCACCAGCGCGCCGACAAGCGGTGCAGCGTCCACCAGCCACGGCGTTTCCGCTGGAACACCCGGACGCAGTGGAAGGGTCCTCGCGAAGGGGGTCCTGCAATCGCAGGAAGAAATCATCAGGGGGATCGCGGGGATCAACGAGCGGCTGGACCGGCTCGTAAATGTCCTCGAGCGTCTGGTGGAGAAAATAAATTAATTTGGCTCATTGAACTGTGTATTCACTTCTTACCCATTCACACTGTGGCGATGAGATTCTCCCGCGCGAGGACGGCGGCCCGGCAGGGATCAGCTCGCATCCCTCCGTCTGCTGCTGGTTCGTCATGTGGGGCGACGTGCTGCTCGGCCACGGGGATGTGGTGCGCGCTTGTCACATAGTGAGTCACCAAACACCGCCACACAGCGTCGCCAAAGTGCGAATCACAGTCAACGCAAGTATCAGCTCAACGCCAGTTTCTACACCACCTCCTGACTTTGCGTTGATTAGCGCTGGAACCGACGCTCGTTTCGCGATGATAAATCTGGACGTGTGCGCCGATTTTGGCGTACGCAAGGTTTTCTTGCGCCGCAAGCGTTGATACATGAGGCCCCAGGTGTCTGTCACTGAAGTGCTTTTGCACAGGTTTTAAGAAGCCATTAGGTTTGCTATGGAGTTGGGCTCTATGGACAAGTGGCCCCACAGGAGAGACTGTCAAACAGTTTAGTTCACCAGCACAGGGCAAGGAGGTGGTCTTTCGAAGATGACTCCCTGTTGTTTTTGGTAGTGGAGGCAGAAGCATTCATTTGTCTCTCTCAATGGCAATGTTTTTTTTTTGTTTGTTTGTTTTTTTAACTGTATGAAAGAAGATAGCTGCCCAAAAATGGCAACAAATCATGTAGAGCTCCTTTGGTCATAGTCCACTTTTTTCTTTAACAGGCATATAATCACATCAGTTTTTCTTTTTCGGTTGTTAAATATGCAACTGTTCATTTTTCTGAGTGTGGCTCTTAAAGCATACTTCAAAAGCAGAGTAAAGGAGAAACAGTTAGAGGAAATGTAACTAATAACATTTACTTGCAGCAGCTTTAAGAATGTTTCAAAAAAACACAAGGATCTGCTCTGCTGTGGACTGCACTCACCTAAAGGATTTTTGATGACTTGTTTTGATAGATTTGTATTATAAACAAGTGTGATGTCAGATTGTGTCTGAGCAAGCCTTGGCTGCATAATACATCAGCAGCACAATCAGTGACCATCGCTGCACTATTTTAGCCCTTTATTTTTCTTCTCACAATGTGAGGAAACAGATTGTAAATCTAAGAAAAAATACAGGGGCTAATATTTTGAACATTAATGCTCACAAGCTTCCTTTCAGCTGTTCATCCAGTTCTGTTATTTTGGATCTGCAAATAAAAACGTGATTTTACAATGCAGAGCATAAGGCTCACTAAACTCGAGATGGTGGAAATGCATCAAAAACTAAAGTTGCAGCAGCTCCTGTCATACAAAAGAGCTTGGCAGAGTCTTTCACCAAAGGTACACTATTTGATATAAAAATCGCCAGACTGGTCTGGCATTTCTTTTGCATTTGTATACAGGTCCGACAGTATGTTTTTTTTTTGTTTTTTGTTTTTTAAGCCATTAATTGAATTTACAGGGGGAAAAACATACCATGATATATACACTTACCGTGATATGAAGTTACTCATACCGTTTTGTTCATACCGCCCAACACTACTAAATGATGTTGCCATGAGGTGAAATATGATATTGTGAAAGCCCTAAATACTGCAACATGAAAACATTGAGAAACTGCTCTTAGTTACGGGTTCACAACACACTGTTTCCAGTCAGCCTGCTTAACATCATCTCCCTCACACAATCCCTTTGAGGTGAGAAAACATACTCCTTTCACTTCAGGTGCTCTGGGTACATATTTGCATTTTCAGACCTCAGACTCATTTAACATAATTTCAGGACACCCAGCTCCCTGGTGACATCAGTAGGAAGCTTTTTTTTTCTCCCTTCCTTCCTTCCTTTCTTTCTTTCTTTCTTTCTTTCTTTCTTTCTGTCTGTCTGTCTGTCTGTCTGTCTTTCTTTCTTCACGTGCCTGAGTTACACTCTTCCTGTCAGAGATGGCTTCTGCTTTGGGAGACTAAAGGCTAAAGGTCAATGCTGCATTATATTTCAGGGTCAATGTGCAGTGCAAACTCAGAAGCACTCAACTTATGATGGTTATTTACACCCACTAAGTCACTATGGACATAATCCATCAATACTATTGACATTTGCATACATTATAAGGATTAGTGATCAATATCTGTTTTAATGGCAGCCTGTTAAAATAGATTTCCACATAAATGCCTTACAGACACGTTTTTTCGACGAGCTTCATGAAACATGAACGAATGTACCTGTCTTTGATTTTCTTTGAATTCACTCAAAGTAGAAAGTACATCACTCCACTGAAGACAATCTTTGACATTAGAGGGAAAAAGTTGTCTTCCCAAATATCAAACAGTGTGCAGCAGCAGAGTTTGAAGAGGAAACTTCTTCTCATTCCATACTGCAGTTTCCTCTTCAAACTTTGCTCAAGTACACACCTTCTTTACTCAGGTTGAATACAGATACGTGTGCAAAGAAATACTTTGGTAAAGTGCAAACACTAACTTCAATTGTTTTTATGGAATTACAGGCAAAAAAGTGCAGACTGAAGTATAAAACTTTCTCTCTGCAGGAAATTTCTACCTTGTGTTTCTAAGCATAGCTAACTCAAACTCTTATGGGTATCAAATATGAATTACTCTAACTTGAAATACAAAAGAAAAAAACACGGAAAATAAACTTGGCTTGTCTACTTCATCTATCTTGAGTTTTACATTATATTTGCCATGTCAGGTCTGTTGAGTGTGGTATGCATTGATTGATTCGTATAAGTGATGGCCTTTTCTGAGTTATTGTGATTGCATATATTGTGTTGAGCATGGTTGTTGCAAAAGAGTGTGTTGGTATAAAATACAATCTACAGACCCTCTTGGATGCATTTTAGCAAAGCACTGAAGCCTTTTTAAACACTTTTGATTAGAAAGGACAGATATATTTTTTTTAATAAAAAGGAAAAAAGTATTGAGTTGTTTGTCCTGATTGATTATTGCTGAAAAATGTTGTAATTGATGAGCTTGCAGCAAAAAGCAATCTATAGATCCCCTCCCATGCATTTCAACAGAACAAAGACACAGTATTTTCATTGTTTCCAGGAAAAATTGTATCCAACTCAAAACTACGTCCACAAGTCCACTAAGTCTGAGTTCTCAGTGCCTCTGGGACTTATGCAACTCTTTTAAACCAACTTCAGACTGACTTCTCATCATCAACAAGCTTCACAGAGAGTAAAAGGACGCAGAGCAGAATAAGACTTTATCTCAACAGTGTGCATCAGTATTTTAAATGACTCAGAGAAAAAGACAGCAGCATGTACACACACAAACACACTCAGCAGCAGTAGCAGGGATACAAAGAAAAAGTCTTACCTGGGAAGACGAGCACAGCAAACACAGAGGACAGGATGACGAAACACACCGAGTTGTACATGCTTCCTGAGCAGAACTGATTCTGATCTGCTGCTTTGTTTTATACAAGCTCTGTTTTTATCTTTCCCACCACAGGGCTTCAGAGAGCTGCCCACTCTGTTTGTTTTTCTCTCCTGGATGTCAGCTCTGATAGTTTCCCAGCTGAAGATGCTTTAAATCCAGCGCAAGTTGTAGTTGGCAGATCACACACACTCACACACACACACAGATGCTGGCTCCTCGCGCTGTGTTCGATCTCCCTCTCCTCCAGTACTACAGCACACACAGGGACCAGCACTCTGCAAGGCTGGGGGGGAGCAGGGGGGAGGGCAGTCTGCGCTCTGCTGGCATTGGCTAAAGCTCCTGTCAATCACTCATGAACAGTCCTAGCTCTGTTTTTCTTTTCTTTTTTCTCTCTTTGCTGCCATGAATCCTCAGCCATGCTTTCCTTTCTCTGCCCCCTGACAGAACTGGAGCAGGATTAAAAAAGATGATGCAGTGTTGATATTCAATAAAGGGCTGGATAAAAAGCAGACCCATGATTTATGCACAGGGCACTTTAGTGGAAGCCCTGTGATTTTTTTTTTTTTCCTTTTATTTCTTGAAGCTGTGTTGGTGTGGGATTTGGATGCAGTGTGATGACAGTTTGAACTGCTCTGTGTGGTTTAGCAAATTTTCTTATGTGTGAGGATAAGAAACACTGCCAAACTGAAAAAAAGTGAGGTGACACTCCATGTGTGATGAGATTCCCCTTCAAACTCTCATTGCTGCTATTCTCAGGGATTTCAACAGAGATTATGTATGAAACAATTTCAAACCTGGTAAAAATTTTCAGCCACAAACAGCTTTTTATAAAAACACTTGCCCAAAACTACCCATTTCTCAGAGGTACAGTTTTGTAAAATGACATCCTGTTTTTTTTTTTTTTTTGTTTTTTTTTTTTTCTTCTGCATTTTCAATAAGTTTTTGAGAAAAAAGTGCAAAAACTTTGGGCCCATAGTGACTGAAGGAAACCTAAAGTGTTAAATTTGCTCCAGTAAATGGATTCAGGATGAAACAACAGCAACATTATCCATCATGGCTAATGCACTCCTTCATAAAAAAAAAAAAAAGGTATTTTTGCCTCTGTCAGGCTCAGCTTAATTTAACAGGGGAGATTGTGTTAATGGATGTTGGTTGAAGGCTTCAACCCCACACTGACCACAAAACAGAAATCATAACAAAGGAGAAGCTGAAAAGACCCCTCTGCTCTGCAAACTACATATTATCCCTATACTTATGTAGATTATATTTAAGTATGTGATCAAGGATTAAAGACAGAAAAAAAGATCATGTGGAAAATAAGGAATTAAAGGTAAGAAAATAGTTTTAGTCATTGATTGTATATACTATGTTTTTACATTATGTTAGCTTGCCAACAACACAAGGCTAAGTACAAGTAGACGTTGGTATTATGGTTGAACAAGTGACCCTGTAAACTGGGGATTTTCATCTTGCTTCCATGACAACCACATGACCCTTTAGCTCAGTCCCAAGCACACAATGCTGCCGTTTAAACAATACACCTGTCATTTTTTTCCTCATTGTGAGCCTCAATGTGGCAGCGATTTACTTTCATTAAATCAGCATATGGTAAATTACATGAACAGGATTCATACAAATATTATAAAAAGAATACAGTAACTGGATTGGGACAAATACTGCAAATCTTAAAGTCAGACACCTGGAAAGAACTGTGCATATAAAAATTTGGCTGAATGCTAACATCAGCTATGTCCTGATATTTGCTCAAATTAAATAAAACTTTATTTAACCAGAACATCCGCATTGAGATTAAAAATCTCATTTACAAGAGTGTCCTGGCCAAAAATGTGTTATCTAGCTTAAATATCTTTGATCGCTCTCCGAACTCGCTCTGTCTACAAGCTGTAAAATGACCACAGTTCAGATTATCAAGGTTTATTTGACCTGGAACCCTGTAATAATACACTCTCATGGTATACAAGAGTCCCATCCTAAACATGACATCAGAGGAACATGGTGTCTCTGGGTATATGGTCTACAACAGAAGGTGCCAGACCTGATATTAGAGGCAGGCTTGTATCAGAGGTGGGCCTTCATAACCACTTCACAGTCACTGTTAATATCATGGCACAAACTCAGGACCTGATTCATAAAGGATTGTGTGGCTTTGTGCCCATTAAACCTGTACACTGGAAATGATGAACATTTCTAATTTACAAAGGGCAAACTCATAGGGTAAAATGGTCCACAGACAGCATTGCAGTGTCAAGAGCCTCTCTGTGCACCAGTGCTGTATGCATACTGTACAGCCAAACAATCCATTATGCATTTACAAAGACCAGTACCCAAAGCCCTGTTCAGTTGAGTGACATTTTCACTGACCTGGTTGGAGTATTTCCAGGCAGTGTCATGCTCAAACTGTCCAGGAAACAAGACAACAACTCCACTTCTGGATGACCTAACAGATATTCACAGTAGATTATAATGGAGATCAAAGTAGGCTAGATTGGAGTATTGTGTATAGCAGACTGGATGGTTTGCCAAAGAGCAGGTTGCTGATACCAGTCACATTGATAAGTAAGTCGTAAACAACCAGTGACAGACCTCAGGGTGCACTGATAACAGATATTCAAAGACAATAAACATTTAATAGAAAACCCCCTGTATAGCACATCATTGTAATCCAGTAGAGGCAGAAAGATTCCTGATATAAGAAGTTTCCTCACTTTAAGGGATAAAAAGGATATATTTCTAAAAGCTGAGCTTCACCCTAGGGTTGGAGGCCAAATCAACGATGCCTGCTTTAAAAGTATGCTCCTGAGAGGAAAACCCAAGTTCTTTAGATTTACCATGGGCCATTCATATCACCGGTATGTCCACTGACAGAATAACATGACCTTGATACTGTCTGCATTTAAAACCAATCCTATTTCCTGTACAGCATAAGATGTGAAGATGAGCACATTATGTTACGTCAGACAGGTACTTGGAAAAACCAATATGCTGCTTTTTTGATACACCAATATAGTGGAGGATACTGATCTATAAACTGTGGTCTACGGTGTCAAATGCCTTAAACAGGTCAATGAAAAGCATTACCACTGTTTTCTGCAATCTGTTACTTCAATTACATCATGTAAAACCTTAAGAATCCACAATTTTAACCATATTCATTGTCTTTGATTTATTACCTTAAAATGTATTTGTAATCATTATGTCGAGTGCGGCTGACCTCTTGGCCAGGTCACCCTCGTGAATGAGATCCTGGTCTCAACGGGACTTAGTAAATATGTAGTTAAATAAAGTTTAAATAAAATAAATTAATAAATACATTTTTAAAAATCCAATCCTCTCTATTTTTTAGCACTCATTAACAAACAATAATGTTTACTAGAGTGCTGCACAGTTACATAGCTGAAAGCTGAAATCATAAAAAGATGACAACAATAATACATAAAAAAGTGAGTCTCTACCCCACATCTCTTTTATAAACTGTATTTTTCAAAAATGCTCCAAATTAAAACCACATATATCTAACAGCTAAGACAAAAATTTGTATTACTTCTTGTTTTGACTTTTTATTTCGGCTCTCAGGTCCTAATGCGGTCTTTTGTGCCACACTCCGCTCAGTGAGCTGACAGCCCATCTGACTGGGGCTGCTGCACAAATCACTGAGTGAGTGATTCATTCACTGATCTCTGCCCTAAGCTAAAAGTCCAAACTTAGCCAGACTCTCACTCACCCTGAAGTTCGATGCTGCAGTGAGTTACAGTAAGCAGTCTTTCGTCTCAATGACTCTTTTAGAGGTTTACTATCACTCAGCTTTGACTGACCAATTGTCTAATTTAACAGTCTGTGGTTTCTAATTAACAGGTCTTCTTTCTAATGACTCTTCTAATGACACTGTGCTGATGACAGATCTTCAACACGAGTGACAGCTACTCTCAAGATGCCAGCCTTGTCTTGCACAGTATACTGTTTTTATTGTGTGTTGATCATTTCCTTTTTTTAACATGGTGTGTTGTGTCAGAGAAAATCGATCCAGTTTGGGACAAAAAAAGGCATTCCCTTTACTTTAGGTCAAGATTATGAGGTTAAAAATATATTTTTTTATATATTATATTTGCTGTTCATGTCTTGTTAACCGTGCCAACACCTTACGTCATCAAATCCTACTGCCAGACACCCCCGTGAAACCATTTCATTTGGCTTGAAATGTGAAACATGTTGCATAAACTGCAAAAGCTGCTCATTTTTAGGAATAGTTTTACTCGTCTACTCTTTCAGTGTCTCCTCCTGATCAAATCATGAAGCAGGTAACATGAGTACGAAGGAGGACTGAGTGATTATATGATAGTGGTTAATCACCTCTGTTATTAAAATGGTGAGACTTCCTGTCACGATGCATGGTGATAAAGGAGGATCATGATTCAGCTCTGGAAATTCTTTGTTTACTTCAGACACATAATCAGCAGCATTCAGCTGCACAACTGCAGCAAATTGATCTATTGAGTGCAGTTAGACGCTTACCTCTTCCTCCTCTCTAATCTTCCATTGATAGCCTCATTACTCGCACAAAGGAAATTGCTCTTGTTTGCCTGCAGTGTAACAATCGTGATCGTCCACTAGACTAAAAGGCAAGGTGAGTCAGACATGGATGATGCATGACATCCAGACTTTCTAAGATGCATTTGAATACTTACAGTCAAACCATGAAAGACAGTTTGGAATTTGGTTTTTGAACCTGAAATCAGACACGTCCTAAAATGCAAGAAATTGGTGTTAAACTTTTAATGCAGACTAATTTATTTACATCCCAGAGAGATGAGGAAGCTCTTTCAGAGATTTGCCCAATGGCTTTTAAAACAAAATACAAAATACCACAATTGATCACAGATACATTCTATAGAAAAAAAAAAGAAAAAAAGTTGTCATTTTTAAATCCAGGTACGAGGATCTTTGAGCTAACACTAAGTTTGGAGCCTTTGAGTCAACAAAAACATACTTTGGCAGTGGTAAAAAAAAATTGATCAGAATCTTACAGTTACAATATCAACCTTGGTTCCGTGAGTGAAGGGATGGTCTATTCAACCAGTTCTATTATACATGGCTTAACCAAGGGTACTTGTCACTGATACTCCTTTGAGCTGCATGCCCAAGTAAACGTGTACTCACTTGTCCCAAAAATGAATCTGATTGGTCCTGGTAAGAAAAGTCTCTTCACTCAGTTAACCAGGCTTACCTTTGCAACATACTTTGACTTCCTCAAATGGTGACACATGTGGGGACCCTGTAGGACACACCGTATTGGAACCAACTGGGCACAACTTGTCAAAGTGTCCAGGAGGACATGCACGGCCTTGAATGACATTCCCTCAGTGTGCAACATATCACTTTCCTGTGCTCAAGTGCAGCCAAAGTAAAACAGACCCTACCTTTATGGGGTCCTATTCAGGCCAGAAAGGTGGAGTTGCTTAGATGGCGACAGGGTTGTGCCTGACCACAAGGCCCATGGGTTCAGAAGTTCTCTAATGACTCTGCAGTAGTTGAATGCATCAGTGAAGGAAGTGGGGCTGAATACAGGACTGTGGTAGATCACTTTGTCACATGGTGTGAGCAGAACTATCTCCAGTTCAACGTGTTTAAGGAACTGATATTTGATCTTAGTAGGACAAAGACAACAGTGACCCATGTTTCCATCCAGTGTGGGTGTCAGTGTGGACATTGTGGAGAGAAGTACCTGGGGTTGTACTTGGACAACAAACTGGACTGGTCTAAGAACTCTGAAGCTGTCTACAAAAGTGTCAAGGACAGCTCAGAGCAGGAGGACACAAAGGCAGACACTGAAGCAGAGGTCAGAGGCAAAAAGGGTTAAATCAGAAACAGGCAGAGGTCAGTATACGAGAGATCAATCCAGACAGGCGGAGGTATCAAAATCAGCAGGCAAAAAAGGCAAGATCCAAAAACAAGCAAGGTTCAAAACACGAGAGGCTATGACTGTGTCTGTGAAGATAAAAGGCTGGGACGAGGACTATAAAGTGCAACGAACTGGCAACAAGACAGTGAGAGACATGAGCTGCGTCCGAATTGCCAAGTAGTAGTCGAAGTAGTAGTCGAAGTAGTATCTAGCATGTCCGAATTGGCCACCGGAGCGAGTAGCATGCTACTTCAGATACTACTTCAGATACTAGACACGCCCACATTGTAGGTTGGTCTCGGTGCATCCTACGGGCATGCTACTGACCCAAAATGCACCGCGGGCTTCTTCTTCGTCCTCTTAAAAGTTGTAGAAGCGCATGTGATGCTAGCGCCACCAGCTGCTCTGCCTATTTAAATGTGTCGCGAACGCCGGCTGGCCACAGCAGCGCGCACCATGTCGGAGCAGCAGCAGCAGCAGCAGCAGGCGGGACCACAGCAGTACAGATGTAATTTTAATGTAACTTCACACACTGTCCTAAAAAATGTGCGGTTGTATCTCTTTGTCATGTCATGGTGTCATATTTGCCCAAGTAATCATTTTATGAGCAAATATGTGGCGACATCATGGAGGTAAAGCTCACTTAATCCATCATTAAGCTGCACAGCTGCAGTAATCAGGCAGATCTCATTGAACAAACGATCACCACGTGAGTGAATGAAGGCTAAAAGTCATGGAAAAGCTACTTTGTGAATTTCTAAAGCAGTGCAGGAATATAATACAGCAGCATCCATCACTTGCACAATTACCATTCAGTCTAAAACGGGCGCAGTACCTACTCTCTGCCTGCGGGGGTCGTCTTTCCCCACCGCTCGTCTAGTGTGTCCGAATTGGGCCAACGTGTTTAGTATGTAGGAGTAGGATCTAGCAGTAGTATGTAGCAGTAGCATGTAGTATCCGAGCGGGCAATTCGGACGCAGCAATGGGGTTGAATACAGGAGGTAATGAGGGCTGATGAGGCACAGGTGGGGAGAAACAATCAGGGAGCAGGTGTGACAGGATTGGGGCAGGGCAGACAGAAAGCAAATCTAGAACACAGAGACAAGGTTTAGTGATATCAAAATAAAACAGGAAAGACAACCCAAACATGAATATGCAAAAAATAAAGAGAACTTGACAGACATGACAAAAAGGGCCTCAGCCGTCTTTACTTCCTCAGGAGGCTGAGGTCCTATAACATCTGCAGGACGACACTGAGGATGTCCTATGAGTCTGTGGTGGCCACTGTGATCCTGTTTGCCGTTGTGTGCTGGAGCAGCATACTGAGAGTAGCAGACGCCAACAGACTTAACAACAAACTTATCTGCAAGGACAGGGACATTGTGGGGGTAGAGCTGGACACTGGTGGTGGTGACTGAGAGGAGGATGTTGTCAAAGTAATGTAATGTCAATTTAATCTTAGAAACCACTACCAGCTCCACAACATGCTAGTCAAACCCAGGAGCACATCATTGCTAAACATCATTCCCCCTAAATGCCCCACAGAGTATCACAGGAAGTCTTTCTTGTCTGTGGCCATCAAACTTTATAACTCCTCCTTCTGAGTGTCACACACTCTTACTGTCACTTCTTCTTTTATTCTCATGCCATGGCTGTAAAATTCTCCACTACATATAATTACAATTAACTGTGCATTCTGTTTGAAAAATGGTCAAACTTCAAAAATCTTGAAAGATTGCAATACTAACAATGCATTGTTTATTAAGGTAACTGTACAATATTCTACTCAACTGTGCAATATTCTCTGCAATATCATACACAACAAAATGGTTTGGTTTACACTCTCATGATTGTACACAGCTTATTTCTTAAAAAGCTATATTTGTAATATTATGCACTTTATACTAGCTATTGAAATTTCTTATTTATTCCTATGAATTCCTGTTTCTACTCTACATCTACTAATTTGTGTATTTTCCCCCCCCCCCAAAAAAAAAAAAAAAAAAACAATAGCTGTACATGATGCAGTTGAGAAACTGTGAGTTAACAGCACATTGGTCCTCATTGAGTCTACGCTGGCAGTCATAGTGACCACCACCACACTATGAAGGGTTGATGGCAATTCACTATTCTGTAGTAATTAGATACTGGAGAATCTCTCAGGCCATGTCTAGGCCAGTTCTGTGCAAGTGGTATCAGACTGGCCCTCCAAGGATCAGCTAGGCATTAACGCCTAGAGGAGGATTGTCTCTCCCTCTGAAGAAGTACAAAGAGATGTTTGCTTCAAGATACCAGGGCAGAATACTACCCCACACAGTTACCAGTCTGCCTTCACAACAACCTCCGAAGAGGATCCAGCAATCTTGAGAGGAGCCCAGAGACCAGCTCTCTTCCAGCCTGCGCATTCATGAAATGCATGCTGCAGACCCCTGCTGTTGCTCAGACAGTGACTCTGTGATTGCATAATACCTGACCATGCAAGTGTTAGAAGAAAACTGGTGTAGCTTGAACCATTTGTTGTAAAATCAGTTGAAAGAAATATGTCATTTTTATTTATTTTTCCCTCTTTCAAGTGCTGTTAGCTAGCCATGATATTGCGAGAAAACAGTTGCCTACATGAAACACCAGCTGAGCAGTAAGAGAGGCAGTTGCAACGGAAGAGGGGATTTGTACAAAATGATCTATTTCTTGTTAGATACCATTATTGAATAATTTATCTTGCTTACCTGATGCCAGAGTATTCCATTACATTTTAATTTTACAACAAAGTCCATCAAAGGCTTGAATAAAGCGCTGTGAAAGTTATATCTTTAACCAAATAACAGTCACAACTTGAAAATAACACAGGGTGTAAGCAGATTTTTAAAAGTGTTTAAAAGTCTTTAACACCAAGGGGTGTCTTTCATCGGAAATGCAGACTGGGCTTTACCATGAAAAGCATCCTCAGAGTCCTTTCAAATTGCATTTTTAATTGCTTTTGTCATTAATGGAGATTCTACAGAGCTGATTCAGCCTATAGTTGATCACTTTTCTGAGTGTTTTGTCCGAGAACCGTGCCTGGTTCATTGAAATAAAATAAAAAACTACAGAGTTTTATTTTCTCTTAAATGTACATGAAACAAGTGAGACTCACTCCTCATAGCAGCAGAATAAACAGTATAACCTTTTAACATTATATTATAATTATCATATTATTATTACTATTATGCACTTCTGAGGGATGGGGAACAGGGCATGAGTACCCTAAATATCCTACTTTAATAGGTGTGATCTGGACAAAACCTAATCAACAACAAACTGGAGTCATCTGTGCATAAGTGATGATATAGGGTTTTAAATTCACACACTTCATGACAAAAATGACAAGAAAATGCAGCAGCAAGCACAGCAGGGAGCAGAAGGTGTTAAAATATGGACCTCTACCCTGTACATGAGTCAATAAGAATAAGAGCGTAATCCCTGAAGGGAAATGTAATTGTCTGTTGTCTCACAAAAAAGTCTCTAAAAGTTATCTACCATTTACACAAGAGTTATAAAGTCTGATGGCTATTGGTACAAACAGTAGCGGTTCTAGGCACGGGCGAACAGGGCAGCCGCCCGGGGCGGCATTTGTGTCATGACTCATGGGGGGCGGCACGAGCACTTCCAAAAAAATAAAATAAAAGATAATAATAAAAAATCTTAACCGCAAAGCGGTTTTGTATTAACTCTTGTTGTCAAATTGGCGCCCCCCCGTTGCTGTAGGCGCCCCTGCTTGCTCCGAAGGTGCTGCACAGAGGCTGACAGACTGTAGGAGACGAGGCGGGGAGAGAGTCGCGGGGGGACAGCTCTGCTCTGTGTACGCATGTCAGCATATCAGCGGGAGAGCGGATACGTCATTTTGTAGTTTTTTAATCATTTCTGGAGTCGCGGTGAGTGAAATCACCGTACCCGTCTGCCTTTGATAGGCGAATAAAGCGCTCGGGTTCATGCTCGGATCTTGCTACGTGCTTGATGAGCTTAATGAGTAAAGTAAACAATGACCGAGACAGAGAGCAGCTTCAGAGGAGAAACATCCAGCAGTGTGAACAACCTCTTCATATGGAGTGCTTTGGCTCACACTATCAGCGTTTTCTCTGAGTGTTGCATGACTTTGGGTGAGAACAGAGATGAACACACTGTCAGCCACGTATTTATTTATTCATTTTTTAGTTTTTAGTTCTGCTTTTGTACTGGCACTATACTGGGGCAGCTGTTTACCCTTTCAACACCTTATTTTCTATATTTACATTTCTATTGAATGGACACTTTATCATGACTGCCACTTGTTTAACAGAAAGCAAATTATTTGTCATTCTCCAGTGCAGAGCCTTTACTTTTATTTATACAGCCGCCTTATTTCATTTGAGTTTGTTTGTTCTTTTTCAAAGATGTGATGAAGGTTCGCAAAACTAAAAGAGAGCTTTCTTGAAAGCCACATGTTTAAGCTCTCCAATACTTTTTGAATTTTGTTTCTATCTACTACAGAGGCCGAGATAGCAGCTGTTTTGTAAACCTTAACACGTCAGAGAACCTCAGGATCTGGGGGCCCTTCTCAAAATGGCCCAAAATGGATTTCTGCAATTGAGAAATATATTATTTTTTTTGTTATGATAATAATAATACTACATAGTAATACAAAACTATCTGTTCAAAATTCTATCTCTTTTTGTGTTTGTGTGTGTGTGTGTGTGTGGGGGGGGGGGGGGGGGGGGCACTTGGAGGGGTGCTCGCCCGGGGAGTAATTTGGTCTAGAACCGCCACTGGGTACAAAAGATCTTCTGAATCTTTCTGTCCTGCAGTGAAGAGAGAGGAGCCGTCCACCACCATTTGCCCTTTGGTCCATCAAGGTGTTGTGAAGTGGGTGATCCATGTTCTTTAGAATAGTCTCCACCTTCCTCAGTATAGATCTCTCCACCACATCCTCCACTGAGTCCAGCTTGAGTCCAACCACAGAGCCAGCCTTTTTCACCGGTTTGTTAAGACGTCTTGCATCTTTGTGTTTGATGCTTCCTCCCCAGCAGACTGCAGCATAGAACAGCACACTTGCCACCACAGACTGATAAAACATCTGCAGCATCGTACTACAGATGTCTATTGATCTGAGTCTTCTCAGGCAAAGAGGTGGCTCTGCCCCTTTCTGTAGATGAAGTATATATTTTTAGACCAGTCAAACTTATTATCCAGATGTACACCTAGGTATTTATATGATGTCACCACTTCAATGTCCACTCCACAGGTGTTCACTGGCTGAAGAGGGGGTTTGGATCTACGGAAGTCTATGACCATCTCCTTTGTCTTTGAGGTGTTGAGGAGGAGGCAGTTTTTGTGACTCCAGTCACTGAAGGCTCTTATTAGATCTCTGTATTCATCCTGTCCATTTCTGATACATGCCACAATAGCGGTGTCATCTGAGTATTTCTGGATGTGGCAGGACTCTGTACTGTATTTGAAGTCTGACATATACAGTGTGAACAGGAATGGCGCCAGCACTGTCCCTTGTGGAGCCCCTGTACTGCTCATTAATGTCCCAGAAACACAGTTCCCCAGCCTGACAAACTGTGACCTTCCTGTCAGGTAATCTGCGATCCAGGAAACACAGGCAGGATCCACTCCCATCTCTGTGAGCTTGACTTTGAGTATGGTGAGTTGGATGGTGTTGAATGCTCTTGAAAAGTCAAAGAACATGATCCTCACATAAACCCCAGGTTCCTCCAGATGAAACAGGCATACATACTATAGTTCACATACTAATACACGTAAAAGAGGAGTAGCAATCTTGATCTCCAATCAGATAAGGTTTGAGCACCATAAAGAAATAAGGGATAATGAGGGGAGATTTGTAATAGTAAAGGGAACTATAGATGAAACAAAAGGAACATTGGTGAATATATACAAGCCACCAGAGAGTGATAAAAAATTATTTAAAATGTTGCATGATACTATAGCATTAGAAGCAGAGGGGATATGTTGGTGTGCGGGAGACCAGAATGTTGTTATTGATTATGATCTGGATACCACCAGTAAAAATAGAAGTAAGAAATCTGTTTCGAAGCTAGTGAGGAATACATGGGAAGAAATGGGCTGTGTTGATGTTTGGAGAGATTTGCATCCTCTTCAGAAGGATTATACTCATTATTCACATTCACACTCAGTGTACAGTAGAATAGACTACTTCCATACGCAAAAGGAAAATATTGAATTAATAAGGGACTGCCAAATTGGAGTAGCTGATGTATCTGATCATAGTACTGTCTATATGAGAGTTTGTCTTTCTGATAGACAGAGAAATACAATATGGAGGTTGAATACTGGACTGTTGAATAAAATTGAGGTGGTAGAACAGATCAGAACAGATGTTGGGAATTATTTAAAGGAAAATGATAATGGGGAAACCAACCCAGCAATCTTATGGGATGCCCTAAAGGCAGTTGTTAGAGGTAAATTGATTGCAATCTCGAGCAGACTAAAAAAGGAAAAATTAAGATAATTATTAGTATAATTATCTCTTAAATACAACGGAGTATAAGGGGCACAATTAGAAAAAAAAAAACAGAATAAAGTCATTAATATCAGTATTAAGTCGTAAAGTTACCTGTTGTGAAGGAGAGTTGTTAAAATCAGCACTGTGGAGCATTTAGATGAATTGTACTTTAGTATAGGTTTCACAAACATGGAGATACTTAATCCTTTGGTACATGAGCATTACACTGTCATGAGTATCAGAACTTATATTTGAGATATATGAGAAATGCTGCTTTTGTGGAGGGGAAAATGGCTGGAAATGGCTGTACAGAGGCTAAATCCGTCAATACAGCTGTTAATAGCAATAGCATAGGGCTTTAGTTTATCATATGAGTTTATATGCCATGAGGTGTTGAGGTCTCTGCATGTGTAGGTTACTGACTTACTGTAATCATCGGGTCTATCTCGTCCTTATAAAAACCTGCTCTATTACGGCCAGTGTCTGTCTTCTTCTGTAGTCAAACCGTAAGATATCAAAATCTACCCGGATACAGCAATGCTGCTTTTTTATTGGCTGTTCAGTAGATATACTTTATTTAATTTGCTTGCGCGTGGCACGCAGCTTCTGAACTCTCAGAGGAACTCAGTTGATACCTACCTGTTCCATAGTTAAAGAGGCGCAACTTGGTGGACATCACCATGTTCATTTAAATGAACATTTATAACCTTTATATTTATAACATTTATATTTATAACCATGTTATAACCAGGTAATTTCTCAGGTTATAACCAGGTTATAACCAGGTAATGTCTCAGGATATAACCAGGTTTTAACCAGGTAATGTCTCAGGTTATAACCAGGCAATGTCTCAGGTTATAACCAGGTAATAACCAGGTTATTACCAGGTAATGTCTTAGGTTATAACGAGGTTATAATCAGGTAATGTCTAAGGTTATGACCAGGTAATGTCTCAGGATATGACTAGGTTATAACCAGGTAATGTCTCAGGATATAACTAGGTCATAACCAGGTAATGTCTCAGGATATAACCAGGTTATAACCAGGTACTGTCTCAGGTTATAAACAGGTTATAACCTGGTTATATCCAGGTAATGTCTCAGATTATAACCTGGTTATAACAATGTAATGTCTCAGGATATAAGCAGGTTATAACCAGGTTATAACCAGGTAATTTCTCAGGTTATAACCAGGTAATGTCTCAGGTTATAACCAGGTAATAACCAGGTTATAACCAGATTATTACCAGGTAATGTCTCAGGTTATAACCAGGTAATGTCTCAGGTTATAACCAGGTAATGTCTCAGGTTATAACCAGGTAATAACCAGGTAATGTCTCAGGTTAAAACCAGGTTATAAATAGGTTATAACCAGGTAATGTCTCAGGTTATAACCAGGTTATAACCAGGTAATGTCTCAGGTTATAACCAGGTTATAATCAGGTAATGTCTCAGGTTAATACCAGGTTATAACCAGGTAATGTCTCAGGATATAACTAGGTTATTACTAGGTAATGTCTCAGGATATAACTAGGTCATAACCAGGTAATGTCTCAGGTCATAACCAGGTTATAACCAGGTAATGTCTCAGGTTATAACCAGGTAATGTCTCAGGATATAACCAGGTTATAACCAGGTACTGTCTCAGGTTATAACCAGGTTATAACCACTTTATAACCAGGTAATGTCTCAGGTTATAAACAGGTTATAACAAGGTAATGTCTCAGGATATAAGCAGGTTATAACCAGGTTATAACCCGGTAATGTCTCAGGATATAACTAGGTTATAACCATGTAATGTCTCAGGATATAACCAGGTTATAACCAGGTAATGTCTCAAGATATAACCAGGTTATAACATGGTTAAAACCAGGTAATGTCTCAAGATATAACCAGGTTATAACCCGGTAATGTCTCAGGATATAACTAGGTTATAACCATGTATTGTCTCAGGATATAACCAGGTTATAACCAGGTAATGTCTCAAGATATAACCAGGTTATAACATGGTTATAACCAGGTAATGTCTCAAGATATAACCAGGTTATAACCAGGTTTTAACCAGGTAATGTCTCAGGTTATAAGCAGGTTATAACCAGGTTATATCCAGGTAATGTCTCAGATTATAACCTGGTTATTACAAGGTAATGTCTCAGGACATAAGCAGATTATAACCAGGTTATAAGCAGGTAATGTCTCAGGATATAACTAGGTCATAACCAGGTAATGTCTCAGGATATAACCAGGTTATAACCAGGAAATGTCTCAAGATATAACCAGGTTATAACATGGTTATAACCAGGTAATGTCTCAGGTTATAAGCAGGTTATAACCAGGTAATGTCTCAGGTTATAAACAGGTTATAACCTGGTTATATCCAGGTAATGTCTCAGGTTATAACCTGGTTATAACCAGGTAATGTCTCAGAATATAACCAGGTTATAACCAGGTAATGTCTCAGGATATAACTAGGTTAAAAACAGGTATTGTCTCAGGATATAACCAGGTTATAACCAGGTAATGTCTCAAGATATAACCAGGTTATAACATGGTTATAATCAGGTAATGTCTCAGGTTATAACCTGGTTATAACCAGGTAATGTCTCAGGATATAACCAGGTTATAACCAGGTAATGTCTCAGGTTAAAACCAGGTTATAACCAGGTAATGTCTCAGGTTATAACCAGGTTATAATCAGGTAATGTCTCAAGTTATAACCAGGTTATAACCAGGTAATGTCTAAGGATATAACTAGGTTATAACCAGGTAATGTCTCATGATATAACTAGGTCATAACCAGGTAATGTCTCAGGTCATAACCAGGTTATAACAAGGTAATGTCTCAGGATATAACCAGGTTATAACCAGGTAATGTCTCAGGATATAACCAGGTTATAACCAGGTACTGTCTCAGGTTATAACCAGGTTATAACCACTTTATAACCAGGTAATGTCTCAGGTTATATACAGGTTATAACAAGGTAATGTCTCAGGATTTAAGCAGGTTATAACCAGGTTATAACCTGGTAATGTCTCAGGATATAACTAGGTTATAACCAGGTAATGTCTCAGGATATAACCAGGTAATAACCAGGTTATAACCAGATTATTACCAGGTAATGTCTCAGGTTATAACCAGGTAATGTCTCAGGTTATAACCAGGTAATGTCTCAGGTTATAACCAGGTAATAACCAGGTAATGTCTCAGGTTAAAACCATGTTATAAATAGGTTATAACCAGGTAATGTCTCAGGTTATAACCAGGTTATAACCAGGTAATGTCTCAGGTTATAACCAGGTTATAATCAGGTAATGTCTCAGGTTAATACCAGGTTATAACCAGGTAATGTCTCAGGATATAACTAGGTTATTACTAGGTAATGTCTCAGGATATAACTAGGTCATAACCAGGTAATGTCTCAGGTCATAACCAGGTTATAACCAGGTAATGTCTCAGGTTATAACCAGGTAATGTCTCAGGATATAACCAGGTTATAACCAGGTACTGTCTCAGGTTATAACCAGGTTATAACCACTTTATAACCAGGTAATGTCTCAGGTTATAAACAGGTTATAACAAGGTAATGTCTCAGGATATAAGCAGGTTATAACCAGGTAATGTCTCAGGATATAACTAGGTTATAACCATGTAATGTCTCAGGATATAAGCAGGTTATAACCAGGTAATGTCTCAAGATATAACCAGGTTATAACATGGTTAAAACCAGGTAATGTCTCAAGATATAACCAGGTTATAACCCGGTAATGTCTCAGGATATAACTAGGTTATAACCATGTATTGTCTCAGGATATAACCAGGTTATAACCAGGTAATGTCTCAAGATATAACCAGGTTATAACATGGTTATAATCAGGTAATGTCTCAAGATATAACCAGGTTATAACCAGGTTTTAACCAGGTAATGTCTCAGGTTATAAGCAGGTTATAACCAGGTTATATCCAGGTAATGTCTCAAATTATAACCTGGTTATTACAAGGTAATGTCTCAGGACATAAGCAGATTATAACCAGGTTATAAGCAGGTAATGTCTCAGGATATAACTAGGTCATAACCAGGTAATGTCTCAGGATATAACCAGGTTATAACCAGGTAATGTCTCAAGATATAACCAGGTTATAACATGGTTATAACCAGGTAATGTCTCAGGTTATAAGCAGGTTATAACCAGGTAATGTCTCAGGTTATAAACAGGTTATAACCTGGTTATATCCAGGTAATGTCTCAGGTTATAACCTGGTTATAACCAGGTAATGTCTCAGAATATAACCAGGTTATAACCAGGTAATGTCTCAGGATATAACTAGGTTATAAACAGGTATTGTCTCAGGATATAACCAGGTTATAACCAGGTAATGTCTCAAGATATAACCAGGTTATAACATGGTTATAATCAGGTAATGTCTCAGGTTATAACCTGGTTATAACCAGGTAATGTCTCAGGATATAACCAGGTTATAACCAGGTAATGTCTCAGGTTAAAACCAGGTTATAACATGGTTATAATCAGGTAATGTCTCAAGATATAACCAGGTTATAACCAGGTTTTAACCAGGTAATGTCTCAGGTTATAAGCAGGTTATAACCAGGTTATATCCAGGTAATGTCTCAAATTATAACCTGGTTATTACAAGGTAATGTCTCAGGACATAAGCAGATTATAACCAGGTTATAAGCAGGTAATGTCTCAGGATATAACTAGGTCATAACCAGGTAATGTCTCAGGATATAACCAGGTTATAACCAGGTAATGTCTCAAGATATAACCAGGTTATAACATGGTTATAACCAGGTAATGTCTCAGGTTATAAGCAGGTTATAACCAGGTAATGTCTCAGGTTATAAACAGGTTATAACCTGGTTATATCCAGGTAATGTCTCAGGTTATAACCTGGTTATAACCAGGTAATGTCTCAGAATATAACCAGGTTATAACCAGGTAATGTCTCAGAATATAACTAGGTTATAAACAGGTATTGTCTCAGGATATAACCAGGTTATAACCAGGTAATGTCTCAAGATATAACCAGGTTATAACATGGTTATAATCAGGTAATGTCTCAGGTTATAACCTGGTTATAACCAGGTAATGTCTCAGGATATAACCAGGTTATAACGAGGTAATGTCTCAGGTTAAAACCAGGTTATAACCAGGTAATGTCTCAGGTTATAACCAGGTTATAATCAGGTAATGTCTCAGGTTATAACCAGGTTATAACCAGGTAATGTCTAAGGATATAACTAGGTTATAACCAGGTAATGTCTCATGATATAACTAGGTCATAACCAGGTAATGTCTCAGGTCATAACCAGGTTATAACCAGGTAATGTCTCAGGATATAACCAGGTTATAACCAGGTAATGTCTCAGGATATAACCAGGTTATAACCAGGTACTGTCTCAGGTTATAACCAGGTTATAACCACTTTATAACCAGGTAATGTCTCAGGTTATATACAGGTTATAACAAGGTAATGTCTCAGGATTTAAGCAGGTTATAACCAGGTTATAACCTGGTAATGTCTCAGGATATAACTAGGTTATAACCAGGTAATGTCTCAGGATATAACCAGGTTATAACCAGGTAATGTCTCAAGATATAACCAGGTTATAACCAGGTAATGTCTCAGGTTATAACCAGGTTATAACCAGGTTTTAACCAGGTAATGTCTCAGGTTATAACTAGGTTATAACCAGGTTATATCCAGGTAATGTCTCAGATTATAACCTGGTTATAACAAGGTAATGTCTCAGGACATAAGCAGGTTATAACCAGGTTATAACCAGGTAATGTCTCAGGATATAACTAGGTTATAACCAGGTAATGTCTCAGGATATAACCAGGTTATAACCAGGTAATTTCTCAAGATATAACCAGGTTATAACATGGTTATAACCAGGTAATGTCTCAAGATATAACCAGGTTATAACATGGTTATAACCAGGTAATGTCTCAGGTTATAAGCAGGTTATAACCAGGTAATGTCTCAGGTTATAAACAGGTTATAACCTGGTTATATTCAGGTAATGTCTCAGGTTATAACCTGGTTATAACCAGGTAATGTCTCAGGATATAACCAGGTTTTCACCAGGTAATGTCTCAGGTCATAACCAGGTTATAACCAGGTAATGTCTCAGGATATAACCAGGTTATAACCAGGTAATGTCTCAGGATATAACCAGGTTATAACCAGGTACTGTCTCAGGTTATAAACAGGTTATAATCTGGTTATATCCAGGTAATGTCTCAGATTATAACCTGGTTATAACCAGGTTATGTCTCAGGATATAAGCAGGTTATAACCAGGTTTTAACCAGGTAATGTCTCAGGTTATAAGCAGGTTATAAGCAGGTTATAACCAGGTAATGTCTCAGGATATAACTAGGTTATAATGCAGACCTCAGAGACACCCAGCAAATTGAACAGCTGCGGCAGGACACAGCCAACGGCCTTAGGCAGATCAACAACACTGCACTACCAGGGAACATGAAGCTCTGGTGCCTCCAGTTTGGGCTGTTACCCAGACTTCAATGGCCGCTGACCATGTATGAGGTCTCTATACGCCATGCTAATCGCTTTGAAAGGCTGGTGAACTCCCATGTGAGGAAGTGGCTCGGACTCCCAAGGTGCTTCAGCAGCGTCGGACTCTACAGCGACGGAGCCTTGTCACTGCCCATCTCCAGCGTGGTTGAAGAGTTCAAGTGTGCGAAGGTGAGGCTGGAGATGTCCCTCACTGATTCCCGGGACCCTGTAGTGAGAGGTGCCCCTCCCACCTTGGCAACAGGGAGGAAGTGGACCCCAGCCACAGCTGTCCTACAGGCCAAATCTGCTCTCCTCCACCGTGATGTAGTGGGCCATGTCCAGCAAGGCAGAGCAGGTTTTGGCCTTGGAGCTGTAACTCCTCTCTGGCGAAAGGCATCTACCACTGAGCGACGAACCATGGTCGTAGAGGAGGTGCGCCGACAGGAGGAAGCAACCAGACGATCCAAAGCAGTAGCACAAGCCAAACAGGGCCGCTGGATGAGGTGGGAGGGTGTCGAAAAGAAGAAGCTCACATGGAGCGAACTCTGGGGCATGGAATCCAACCGGTTGAGCTTCATCGTTCGAGCAACATACGATGTGCTACCATCTCCCATAAACCTGCAACAATGGTTTGGAAAGGACCCAGCGTGCCCCCTGTGTACAACCCCAGCAACACTTAAGCACATCATGGTGGGCTGTAAAACCAGCCTCACTCAAGGCAGATATACATGGAGACACAACCAGGTCCTCAGGTGTCTGGCTGACAAACTTGAGTGCAAGAGGGTTTCCATCAACGCCCTACCCACCAACAACCAGGATGTGCGGCAACACCCACCATTGTTTGTTCGGGAGGGGGAAAAGCAGAGAGCAAGGGCTTCACACTCTGACCTGGGCCTGCTGAATGCAGCCAGAGACTGGCAAATGCAGGCTGACTTGGATCGGAGACTCGTTTTCCCCCCGGAGATCGCAACGACCACCCTACGTCCAGACCTTGTCCTATGGTCTAACACCTGCAAGCTCGTCTACATCATAGAGCTGACAGTTCCTTGGGAGGATGCTGTCGAAGAAGCGTATGAACGCAAGAAACTTCACTACTCCAACCTAGCGGCTGAGGCAGAGGACAGGGGCTGGAAGGCGTGGGTGCGCCCGGTGGAGGTGGGTTTTAGGGGTTTTGTGGCCAGCTCGACAGTGAAGCTCCTTAGGGAGGTCAGAATCAGGGGACAAGCTCACAGACAGGCCATCAAAGAGCTGGCCAACACTGCCGAGAGAACGAGCGATTGGCTGTGGATGAAGAGGAGCGACACCATCTGGGCTGCTAAGCCAAATGCTTAACCCTGGGACACACACCCAGGACTTACTAGCATCTTACTACAGATGTCTATTGATCTGAGTCATCTCAGGCAAAGAGGTGGCTCTGCCCCTTTCTGTAGATGAAGTATATATTTTTAGACCAGTCAAACTTATTATCCAGATGTACACCTAGGTATTTATATGATGTCACCACTTCAATGTCCACTCCACAGGTGTTCACTGGCTGAAGAGGGGGTTTGGATCTACGGAAGTCTATGACCATCTCCTTTGTCTTTGAGGTGTTGAGGAGGAGGCAGTTTTTGTGACTCCAGTCACTGAAGGCTCTTATTAGATCTCTGTATTCATCCTGTCCATTTCTGATACATGCCACAATAGCGGTGTCATCTGAGTATTTCTGGATGTGGCAGGACTCTGTACTGTATTTGAAGTCTGACATATACAGTGTGAACAGGAATGGCGCCAGCACTGTCCCTTGTGGAGCCCCTGTACTGCTCATTAATGTCCCAGAAACACAGTTCCCCAGCCTGACAAACTGTGGCCTTCCTGTCAGGTAATCTGCGATCCAGGAAACACAGGCAGGATCCACTCCCATCTCTGTGAGCTTGACTTTGAGTATGGTGAGTTGGATGGTGTTGAATGCTCTTGAAAAGTCAAAGAACATGATCCTCACATAAACCCCAGGTTCCTCCAGATGAAACAGGCATACATACTATAGTTCACATACTAATACACGTAAAAGAGGAGTAGCAATCTTGATCTCCAATCAGATAAGGTTTGAGCACCATAAAGAAATAAGGGATAATGAGGGGAGATTTGTAATAGTAAAGGGAACTATAGATGAAACAAAAGGAACATTGGTGAATATATACAAGCCACCAGAGAGTGATAAAAAATTATTTAAAATGTTGCATGATACTATAGCATTAGAAGCAGAGGGGATATGTTGGTGTGCGGGAGACCAGAATGTTGTTATTGATTATGATCTGGATACCACCAGTAAAAATAGAAGTAAGAAATCTGTTTCGAAGCTAGTGAGGAATACATGGGAAGAAATGGGCTGTGTTGATGTTTGGAGAGATTTGCATCCTCTTCAGAAGGATTATACTCATTATTCACATTCACACTCAGTGTACAGTAGAATAGACTACTTCCATACGCAAAAGGAAAATATTGAATTAATAAGGGACTGCCAAATTGGAGTAGCTGATGTATCTGATCATAGTACTGTCTATATGAGAGTTTGTCTTTCTGATAGACAGAGAAATACAATATGGAGGTTGAATACTGAACTGTTGAATAATATTGAGGTGGTAGAACAGATCAGAACAGATGTTGGGAATTATTTAAAGGAAAATGATAATGGGGAAACCAACCCAGCAATCTTATGGGATGCCCTAAAGGCAGTTGTTAGAGGTAAATTGATTGCAATCTCGAGCAGACTAAAAAAGGAAAAATTAAGATAATTATTAGTATAATTATCTCTTAAATACAACGGAGTATAAGGGGCACAATTAGAAAAAAAAACAGAATAAAGTCATTAATATCAGTATTAAGTCGTAAAGTTACCTGTTGTGAAGGAGAGTTGTTAAAATCAGCACTGTGGAGCATTTAGATGAATTGTACTTTAGTATAGGTTTCACAAACATGGAGATACTTAATCCTTTGGTACATGAGCATTACACTGTCATGAGTATCAGAACTTATATTTGAGATATATGAGAAATGCTGCTTTTGTGGAGGGGAAAATGGCTGGAAATGGCTGTACAGAGGCTAAATCCGTCAATACAGCTGTTAATAGCAATAGCATAGGGCTTTAGTTTATCATATGAGTTTATATGCCATGAGGTGTTGAGGTCTCTGCATGTGTAGGTTACTGACTTACTGTAATCATCGGGTCTATCTCGTCCTTATAAAAACCTGCTCTATTACGGCCAGTGTCTGTCTTCTTCTGTAGTCAAACCGTAAGATATCAAAATCTACCCGGATACAGCAATGCTGCTTTTTTATTGGCTGTTCAGTAGATATACTTTATTTAATTTGCTTGCGCGTGGCACGCAGCTTCTGAACTCTCAGAGGAACTCAGTTGATTCCTACCTGTTCCATAGTTAAAGAGGCGCAACTTGGTGGACATCACCATGTTCATTTAAATGAACATTTATAACCTTTATATTTATAACATTTATATTTATAACCATGCTATAACCAGGTAATGTCTCAGGTTATAACCAGGTTATAACCAGGTAATGTCTCAGGATATAACCAGGTTTTAACCAGGTAATGTCTCAGGTTATAAGCAGGTTATAACATGGTTATAACCAGGTAATGTCTCAGGTTATAACCAGGTTATAACCAGGTAATGTCTCAGGTAAGAACCAGGTTAGAACCAGGTAATGTCTCAGGTTATAACCAGGTAATAACCAGGTTATAACCAGGTTATTACCAGGTAATGTCTCAGGTTATAACCAGGTTATAACCAGGTAATGTCTCAGGTTATAACCAGGTTTTTACCAGGTAATGTCTCAGGTTATAACCAGGTTATAACCAGGTAATGTCTCAGGTTAAAACCAGGTTATAACTAGGTTATAACCAGGTAATGTCTCAGGTTATAACCAGGCAATGTCTCAGGTTATAACCAGGTAATAACCAGGTTATTACCAGGTAATGTCTTAGGTTATAACGAGGTTATAATCAGGTTATGTCTCAGGTTATGACCAGGTAATGTCTCAGGATATAACTAGGTTATAACCAGGTAATGTCTCAGGATATAACTAGGTCATAACCAGGTAATGTCTCAGGTCATAACCAGGTTATAACCACGTAATGTCTCAGGATATAACCAGGTTACAACCAGGTACTGTCTCAGGTTATAAACAGGTTATAACCTGGTTATATCCAGGTAATGTCTCAGATTATAACCTGGTTATAACAAGGTAATGTCTCAGGATATAAGCAGGTTATAACCAGGTTATAACCAGGTAATTTCTCAGGTTATAACCAGGTAATGTCTCAGGTTATAACCAGGTAATAACCAGGTTATAACCAGGTTATTACCAGGTAATGTCTCAGGTTATAACCAGGTAATGTCTCAGGTTATAACCAGGTAATGTCTCAGGTTATAACCAGGTAAAAACCAGGTAATGTCTCAGGTTAAAACCAGGTTATAAATAGGTTATAACCAGGTAATGTCTCAGGTTCTCAGGTTATAACCAGGTAATGTCTCAGGTTATAACCAGGTTATAATCAGGTAATGTCTCAGGTTAATACCAGGTTATAACCAGGTAATGTCTCAGGATATAACTAGGTTATAACTAGATAATGTCTCAGGATATAACTAGGTCATAACCAGGTAATGTCTCAGGTCATAACCAGGTTATAACCAGGTAATGTCTCAGGTTATAACCTGGTTATAACCAGGTAATGTCTCAGGATATAACCAGGTTATAACCAGGTAATGTCTCAGGTTATAACCAGGTAATAACCAGGTTATGACCTGGTTATTACCAGGTAATGTCTCAGGTTATAACCAGGTTATAACCAGGTAATGTCTCAGGTTATAACCAGGTTATAACCAGGTAATGTCTTAGGTTATAACCAGGTTATAATCAGGTAATGTCTCAGGTTATAACCAGGTAATGTCTAAGGATATAACTAGGTTATAACCAGGTAATGTCTCAGGATATAACTAGGTCATAACCAGGTTATAACCAGGTAATGTCTCAGGATATAACCAGGTTATAACCAGGTACTGTCTCAGGTTATAACCAGGTTATAACCACTTTATAACCAGGTAATGTCTCAGGTTATAAACAGGTTATAACAAGGTAATGTCTCAGGATATAAGCAGGTTATAACCAGGTTATAACCAGGTTATAACCAGGTAATGTCTCAGGATATAACCAGGTTATAACCAGGTAATGTCTCAGGATATAACCAGGTTATAACCAGGTTTTAACCAGGTAATGTCTTAGGTTATAAGCAGGTTATAACCAGGTTTTATCCAGGTAATGTCTCAGATTATAACCTGGTTATAACAAGGTAATGTCTCAGGACATAAGCAGGTTATAACCAGGTTATAACCAGGTAATGGCTCAGGATATAACTAGGTTATAACCAGGTAATGTCTCAGGATATAACCAGGTTATAACCAGGTAATGTCTCAGGATATAACTAGGTCATAACCAGGTTATAACCAGGTAATGTCTCAGGATATAACATGGTTATAACCAAGTAATGTCTCAGGATATAACCAGGTTATAACCAGGTACTGTCTCAGGTTATAACCACTTTATAACCACTTTATAACCAGGTAATGTCTCAGGTTATAAACAGGTTATAACAAGGTAATGTCTCAGGATATAAGCCGGTTATAACCAGGTTATAACCCGGTATTGTCTCAGGATATAACTAGGTTATAACCAGGTAATGTCTCAGGATATAACCAGGTTATAACCAGGTAATGTCTCAGGATATAACCAGGTTATAACCAGGTTTTAACCAGGTAATGTCTCAGGTTATAAGCAGGTTATAACCAGGTTATATCCAGGTAATGTCTCAGATTATAACCTGGTTATAACAAGGTAATGTCTCAGGACATAAGCAGGTTATAACCAGGTTATAACCAGGTAATGTCTCAGGATATAACTAGGTTATAACCAGGTAATGTCTCAGGATATAACCAGGTTATAACCAGGTAATGTCTCAAGATATAACCAGGTTATAACATGGTTATAACCAGGTAATGTCTCAAGATATAACCAGGTTATAACATGGTTATAACCAGGTAATGTCTCGGGTTATAAGCAGGTTATAACCAGGTAATGTCTCAGGTTATAAACAGGTTATAACCTGGTTATATCCAGGTAATGTCTCAGGTTATAACCTGGTTATAACCAGGTAATGTCTCAGGATATAACCAGGTTATAACCAGGTAATGTCTCAGGTCATAACCAGGTTATAACCAGGTAATGTCTCAGGATATAACCAGGTTATAACCAGGTAATGTCTCAGGATATAATCAGGTTATAACCAGGTACTGTCTCAGGTTATAAATAGGTTATAATCTGGTTATATTTAGGTAATGTCTCAGATTATAACCTGGTTATAACCAGGTAATGTCTCAGGATATAAGCAGGTTATAACCAGGTTATAACCATTTAATGTCTCAGGATATAACTAGGTTATAATGCAGACCTCAGAGACACCCAGCAAATTGAACAGCTGCGGCAGGAAACAGCCAACGGCCTTAGGCAGATCAACAACACTGCACTACCAGGGAAACTGAAGCTCTGGTGCCTCCAGTTTGGGCTGTTACCCAGACTTCAATGGCCGCTGACCATGTATGAGGTCTCTATACGCCATGCTAATCGCTTGGAAAGGCTGGTGAACTCCCATGTGAGGAAGTGGCTCGGACTCCCAAGGTGCTTCAGCAGCGTTGGACTCTACAGCGACGGAGCCTTGTCACTGCCCATCTCCAGCGTGGTTGAAGAGTTCAAGTGTGCGAAGGTGAGGCTGGAGATGTCCCTCACTGATTCCCGGGACCCTGTAGTGAGAGGTGCCCCTTCCACCTTGGCAACAGGGAGGAAGTGGACCCCAGCCACAGCTGTCCTACAGGCCAAATCTGCTCTCCTCCACCGTGATGTAGTGGGCCATGTCCAGCAAGGCAGAGCAGGTTTTGGCCTTGGAGCTGTAACTCCTCTCTGGCGAAAGGCATCTACCGCTGAGCGACGAACCATGGTCGTGGAGGAGGTGCGCCGACAGGAGGAAGCAACCAGACGATCCAAAGCAGTAGCACAAGCCAAACAGGGCCGCTGGATGAGGTGGGAGGGTGTCAAAAAGAAGAAGCTCACATGGAGCGAACTCTGGGGCATGGAATCCAACCGGTTGAGCTTCATCGTTCGAGCAACATACGATGTGCTACCATCTCCCATAAACCTGCAACAATGGTTTGGAAAGGACCCAGCGTGCCCCCTGTGTACAACCCCAGCAACACTTAAGCACATCATGGTGGGCTGTAAAACCAGCCTCACTCAAGGCAGATATACATGGAGACACAACCAGGTCCTCAGGTGTCTGGCTGACAAACTTGAGTGCAAGGCCCGCTGAATGCAGCCAGAGACTGGCAAATGCAGGCTGACTTGGATCGGAGACTCGTTTTCCCCCCGGAGATCGCAACGACCACCCTACGTCCAGACCTTGTCCTATGGTCTAACACCTGCAAGCTCGTCTACATCATAGAGCTGACAGTTCCTTGGGAGGATGCTGTCGAAGAAGCGTATGAACGCAAGAAACTTCACTACTCCAACCTAGCGGCTGAGGCAGAGGACAGGGGCTGGAAGGCGTGGGTGCGCCCGGTGGAGGTGGGTTTTAGGGGTTTTGTGGCCAGCTCGACAGTGAAGCTCCTTAGGGAGGTCAGAATCAGGGGACAAGCTCACAGACAGGCCATCAAAGAGCTGGCCAACACTGCCGAGAGAACGAGCGATTGGCTGTGGATGAAGAGGAGCGACACCATCTGGGCTGCTAAGCCAAATGCTTAACCCTGGGACACACACCCAGGTCTGATCAACCTGTGGTGGGCCTACCTCAGCTGAGGGCGTCTTGTGATAATTGGCCGAAACGCCCCATGATCTAAGGACACAACTGATGATGTGTCCCAGGGAATAAGTATGGCTGTAAAGCATCAACTCCTCTTCCACTCAGGTATGCGGTCAGGTGCAAGCCTGGCTCAGGGAGGAGGACGCCCCTGCCATGCATAGTCCCGGGGATTGTACCATCTAGTCCTTTCATCGAATCTTACTTCTGGAAAAGATCCAGTGACTGCTGCGAAAGAGCAACTGACAATCAGGGAAAGACCAGATGACGGCCTGGAAAGACTGCTGACTGGAGGGAATAGACCCCAACGGGGCTGGTGTGGGTTAGCAACCCATACCAGACCCCCTCATTGCTACGAAAAAGTCAAGGAGGAAAATACCCCCAGGGTCTGCGAGAGCGGGGGCGGAAGATGACCCAGTACGGACGGATCTCACGGTGACAGACAACGGAACGGAACTGACAACGAACGGAACCAGCACAGCAACTAATGACTCACCAACAGGACAAATGCTGCAGAGCAGCATCTGTGGCTGGTCAAAGATAACAACAGCGAGGGGCCTAAAAATCCATCAAGGCAAAAAGAAATGCCTCATCGAGCTCAGCAAGGGGTCCCGCATTGATCAGTACTTCTTAAGAACTAGATCAAATCAGTCGAGTGAAGCCCGGAGGCAGGAGAACCCCCACAGTCCTCAGGGTATCAGCACCTCAAATGAAGCTCAGAGTCGCATAGACCCTCCAACAGTCTCCAACTTGGAGCGTAGCCAGCCACCAGTAGTCGCCAGCTCGGAGCCCAGTCAGCCAGCAGCAGTCTCCAACTCGGAACCCATCCAACCAGAAGCAGTCTCCATCCCGGAGCCCAGCCAGTCAGCAGAAGTCTACATCCTGGACCTCAACCAATCAGCAGCAGGTTCCAACACTGAGCCCAGCCAGCCTCTGCCTGCAACAGAGAGAAAGATGGAAGGAAGGAAACCTCTGATCCTGTGGCCCAAATCCAACCAGAAGAGAGAGTGGGAGACCATTGACTCAGACCTGGTCCTTCTTTTAGATCAGCAGAAGGGTCCTGTTGAAAGAAAACTGGACAATATGGGTGCCGTCATTTACAGCTATGGCGCCGTGTGATTTGGGGTAAAGCACAAGGCACAGAGGCAGCAGAAAGGGCCTCCAAACCAGTCCAAGTCCAGGAGGCAGCGTGAAATTGAAAGCTTGGTGAAAGAAAGAAGACAGTTGAGAAAGCTGTGGAGAAAGGCTACAGAGATGGAAAGAGAGGGAATTGAAGTTCTGCAGGCTGAAATAAAGCAGCGCCTAACAAAGTTGCGAAGAGCAGAACACCTCAGACAACAACGCAAGAGGAAAGAACGTACAAGAACCCTCTTCTTTAGCAATCCCTACAGTTTTGTCAAAGGCCTCTTTGAGCAAGAGAAGAGCGGGAGCCTCAAGGTGCCCATAAAAGATCTGGAAGAGCACCTGAGTAAGACGTACTCTGATGATCGGAAGCATGAGCCAGTCACTATCCCAAACAACATGCCACCAATTCATGCACCTGAACACCAAGTGGACATAAGACCCCCCACATGGAGCGAGGTGGAGAAGACTGTGAAGCAGGCAAGATTGGCGTCGGCACCTAGGCCCAATGGCATCCCTTATAGGCTGTACAAGAATGCCCCAGGAGCCCTCAGATACCTGTGGAAGCTGATGAAGGTAGCATGGAAGAAAGGTGTGATCCCGAGAGCATGGCGAAGAGCAGGAGGCATCCTGATCCCCAAAGAGAAGGACTCGTCATCCATAGGCCAGTTTCGTCAGATCAGCCTGCTGAATGTGGAGGGGAAGATTTTCTTTAGTGTCGTTGCCCAAAGGCTCTCTGCATTCCTCCAAAGAAACAACTTTGTTGATACATCAGTGCAGAAAGCCGGGATTCAGGGTTTCTCAGGATGCCTGGAGCACGCCAATATGATCTGGCACCAGATACAAGCTGCAAAAAAGGAACGGAGAGATCTACATGTGGTCTTCCTAGACCTCGCCAACGCTTTTGGGTCAGTCCCTCACAAGACCTTGTGGACAGCCTTCAACTTCTTTGGCGTACCAGGCCACATCACAGAATTGGTCAAGAGCTACTTCCAAGATCTCCAGTTCTGTGTAACATCTGAGGGCAACACCACCGCCTGGCAGCATCTGGAAATCGGCATCATGGCGGGCTGCACAATTTCTCCCCTGGCATTCGTCATGGCAATGGAGTTGGTCATATGGGCATCCCGCTGGGTAGTGGGAGGTGAGAGGACCAAGAGTGGCCTGCGTCTTCCGCCTATTAGAGCCTATATGGACGATATGACCGTCGTAACAACAACAAAACCATGTACGAGACGCTTGCTGCAGAAACTCCAGGAAAACATCCAGTGGGCGCGAATGGACTTCAAACCAAGCAAGTCACGCAGCATTTCCATCGTTAAAGGCCAACTGACAGGTGAGCGGTTCCACATCAGCGGTGAACCAATTCCAACACTCCTAGAGAAGCCCATCAAGAGCCTTGGACGATGGTATAATGCAGACCTCAGAGACACCCAGCAAATTGAACAGCTGCGGCAGGACACAGCCAACGGCCTTAGGCAGATCAACAACACTGCACTACCAGGGAAACTGAAGCTCTGGTGCCTCCAGTTTGGGCTGTTACCCAGACTTCAATGGCCGCTGACCATGTATGAGGTCTCTATACGCCATGCTAATCGCTTTGAAAGGCTGGTGAACTCCCATGTGAGGAAGTGGCTCGGACTCCCAAGGTGCTTCAGCAGCGTCGGACTCTACAGCGACGGAGCCTTGTCACTGCCCATCTCCAGCGTGGTTGAAGAGTTCAAGTGTGCGAAGGTGAGGCTGGAGATGTCCCTCACTGATTCCCGGGACCCTGTAGTGAGAGGTGCCCCTCCCACCTTGGCAACAGGGAGGAAGTGGACCCCAGCCACAGCTGTCCTACAGGCCAAATCTGCTCTCCTCCACCGTGATGTAGTGGGCCATGTCCAGCAAGGCAGAGCAGGTTTTGGCCTTGGAGCTGTAACTCCTCTCTGGCGAAAGGCATCTACCGCTGAGCGACGAACCATGGTCGTAGAGGAGGTGCGCCGACAGGAGGAAGCAACCAGACGATCCAAAGCAGTAGCACAAGCCAAACAGGGCCGCTGGATGAGGTGGGAGGGTGTCGAAAAGAAGAAGCTCACATGGAGCGAACTCTGGGGCATGGAATCCAACCGGTTGAGCTTCATCGTTCGAGCAACATACGATGTGCTACCATCTCCCATAAACCTGCAACAATGGTTTGGAAAGGACCCAGCGTGCCCCCTGTGTACAACCCCAGCAACACTTAAGCACATCATGGTGGGCTGTAAAACCAGCCTCACTCAAGGCAGATATACATGGAGACACAACCAGGTCCTCAGGTGTCTGGCTGACAAACTTGAGTGCAAGAGGGTTTCCATCAACGCCCTACCCACCAACAACCAGGATGTGCGGCAACACCCACCATTGTTTGTTCATGATCTGAGGACACAACTGATGATGTGTCCCAGGGAATAAGTATGGCTGTAAAGCATCAACTCCTCTTCCACTCAGGTATGCGGTCAGGTGCAAGCCTGGCTCAGGGAGGAGGACGCCCCTGCCATGCATAGTCCCGGGGATTGTACCATCTAGTCCTTTCATCGAATCTAACCAGGTAATGTCTCAGGTTATAACATGGTGATAACCAGGTAATGTCTCAGGTTATAAGCAGGTTATAACCAGGTAATGTCTCAGGTTATAAACAGGTTATAACCTGGTTATATCCAGGTAATGTCTCAGGTTATAACCTGGTTATAACCAGGTAATGTCTCAGGATATAACCAGGTTATAACCAGGTAATGTCTCAGGATATAACTAGGTTTTATACAGGTATTGTCTCAGGATATAACCAGGTTATAACCAGGTAATGTCTCAAGATATAACCAGGTTATAACCTGGTTATAACCAGGTAATGTCTCAGGTTATAACCATGTTATAACCAGGTAATGTCTCAGGTTATAACTAGGTTATAACCAGGTAATGTCTCAGGATATAACCAGGTTATAACCAGGTAATGTCTCAGGTTATAACCAGGTAATGTCTCAGGTTATAACCAGGTTATAATCTGGTTCTAACCAGGTAATGTCTCAGGATATAACCAGGTCATAACCAGGTTATAACCAGGCAATGTCTCAGGATATAACCAGGTTATAATCAGGTAATGTCTCAGGTTATAACCAGGTTAAAACCAGGTTATAACCAGGTAATATCTCAGGATATAACAAGGTTATAACCAGGTAATGTCTCAGGTTATAACCAGGTTATAACCAGGTAATGTCTCAGGTTATAACCAGGTTGTAACCAGGTAATGTTTCAGGTTAAAACCAGGTTATAACCAAGTAATGTCTCAGGATATAACCAGGTTATAACCAGGTAATGTCTCAGGTTTTAACCAGGTTATAACCAGGTAATGTCTCAGGTTATAACCAGGTTATAACCAGGTAATGTCTCAGGTTATAACCAGGTTATAACCACGTTATAACCAGGTATGTCTCAGGTTATAACCAGGTTATAACCTGGTTATAACCAGGTAATGTCTCAGGATATAACCAGGTTATAACCAGGTAATGTCTCAGGTTATAACCAGGTTAAAACCACGTTATAACCAGGTAATGTCTCAGGATATAACTAGGTTATAACCAGGTAATGTCTCAGGATATAACCAGGTTATAATCTGGTTCTAACCAGGTAATGTCTCAGGATATAACCAGGTTATAACCAGGTTATAACCAGGTAATGTCTCAGGATATAACTAGGTTATAACCTGGTAATGTCTCAGGATATAACCAGGTTATAACCAGGTTATAACAAGGTAATGTCTACGGATATAACTAGGTTTTAACCAGGTAATGTCTACGGATATAACTAGGTTTTAACCAGGTAATGTCTCAGGATATAACCAGGTCATAACCAGGTAATGTCTCAGGATATAACCAGGTCATAACCAGGTAATGTCTCAGGTTATAACCAGGTTATAACCAGGTAATGTCTCAGGATATAACCAGGTTATAACCAGGTTATCACCAGGTAATGTCTCAAGATATAACCAGGTTTTAACCAGGTAAGGTCTCAGGCTATAACCAGGTTATAACCAGGTAATGTCTCAGGATATAACTAGGTTTTAACCAGGTAATGTCTCAGGATATAACCAGGTTATCACCAGGTAATGTCTCAGGATATAACCAGGTTATAACTAGGTAATGTCTCAGGATATAACCAGGTTATAACCAGGTAATGTCTCAGGATATAACCAGGTTATAACCAGGTAATGTCTCAGGATATAACCAGGTTATAACCAGGTTTTAATCAGGTAATGTCTCAGGATATAACCAGGTTATAACCAGGTAATGTCTCAGGATATAACAAGATTATAACCAGGTACTGTGTCAGGTTATAACCAGGTTATAACCAGGTAAGAACAACTCCATTTCTTCTCCTTCGGTTTATTGTTTTTCTCCCCAGGTGGGGGTGCTGTGGAGCCAGCCAGACCATTGGAGGTGACATCTCTGCAGACACAAGCACACACCATTACCGTGTGGTGACATTTGTTTTAACAACCTGTAGTGATGTTTTTAAAGGAGTCTGCAGTGACTAGTCAACATTTATCAGAAGCTTTTGTGGCTGCACAAATAAACAGCTGATTGTTGGAGCAGTTTACTCACCTCTGCTGAAGGCTGATTAGACTTCTGACTTTTCTCCGTGGAGTAACAACAAATATAAAAATGAAAACCCACTGTGTCAAATATTTGTAGTGTCTGATTTTAAATGTCACACTTATAAAATGATCTTATTTTAACAGCTCTGAAACATACCAGAGGTTGACCAAACAGCCTGTGCAGCCAAAAGTTCGTTGGGCAGCAGTTTTCTGCGTTAGAAGCCTCTGATGCAGTGTCACTGGTCAACACAGAAACACAGGTTGGTTATTTTAATGAACAAAACAAATCCATAAACAGAAATATCTGCAGAGACACATGACAGTCACACAGACTCAAACCATGGTGATATGCAGACGATAAAATACAATAAACACGCACTGGATGGTCTTTGAGGAAGTATCAGAGTCAAACTGAAAAAGTGTCTTTATGTATCAAAAATAATACAGCACACTCACAGTGGTTTAAAATACCTGAAGGTTATTCCCTGTTTTTGTGTTGTTGTTATTGATAAATGAACCCCCTCTTTGTTCACACTTATTCATTAAAAACCTAAGTGCTGAATCTCTTTAAGTTGACACAGCGTTTTTAAAACAAATCTTTTTTAATGCATATTATCCGGGAAAGACCTCATACAAAACATGTTTTTCCTTCAATTTCAAACACAGTAAATTAAAATGGTCTTTGTTTCCCTTACTGGGAATTTCCCCTTGTGGGACTAATAAAGGAGTATCTTATCTATCATACCTGACTTTACTAGTTTTTGACTAGAGACTCCCAGTAAGAGCAAACGATGATAAAACTTCTTTATTTCATTTAGTGTTTTTCCTTTGTCCGACTGATTAATTGATCAGTAAATGTCTTATGTGAAGCCTTTGAATTGTCTTATTCAGTTAAAATAACCACTGAAATGTATAACATAAATACATGTGTCTTGTGACAAAAAGAGTATGAAACACAACACAGTGTAAGTCCAAAATGAAATCCTAAATTTGCGAATCTTTAGATTTTTGCTGGCACTGTCAAAGATTTAACTCTGAACTGTCTCAGATTATAATCTGCTGGGAGGTCTCTGTCCAATGTTCCCTCTAAGCTGCGCGCCTGCGCAATCGCGCACTGCTCACACATTATCAGCGCACAAGAAAAGCTATACAGCACATGTCTAACACAGTGAGTGATAGATGTCCAGCCAATGATGTGATACGGTTCACTTACGCTACGTAGCTAATCATCGCATTGACATTGCTTACATACGGTATGTGCCCTGTCCATTGGCGCCGTGCTAGTTAGCTAGCTAACAACACTGCCGCGGACACTGCCGATGACAACGCTAACCCCTCATCATGGCAAAACGAACAAGCAGCAACACACCCTCTCGCCAAGCCAAAGTCAAAAAGAAATGCAGGTCTTTTAAAATGGAATGGCTGTCGAAGTATGTGGAAACAGAAGAACAAGCGGTGAAACTGGGTGACATTTTTTCTTTTTCGAGTGAGACAGGTCTCCTCTGCAAAACATGCAACGAAGCCAAATTAGCAAGCAAATTTTCGGAGGGAAAAAAGTGGAGTGAATGGAAGTTGGACTACCTTAAGCGTCACATTCAGCATAAAACTCATTTGAAAGCTGTTGGAATTGTACGGAGACTCAAAATGGGACAGGGGATCGGTACATTATTGCTGGAGAGCGCAAAAGACCGTGAGAAAAGGAATGAGCTGTCACACAAAACAAAATCGGACCCAGTTCAAGTTAAAGTTCTCATTGACAACATTTTACTTGCCATCAAAATGAATGCATCAATGCTGTCTGTTCAACAAATCCATGATCACATGGCGAAGTATGTGAGTATACCTGAAAGCTGGCGAAGCAAAAACTATGCTTTTGAATTTGTTAACTCAATCAATGAGATAGTGCAGAATGAAACTATACACAGTGTTAAAAATGCACCTTGGCATACCCTGATAATAGATGAGAGCACAGACATAATAGTACACAAAATGCTTGTCATATATATTAAATACAGGGAGGAAAATGATGTCAACTATAAAACTGTGTTTGGTGGCATCATCCAGCTGGCAGCATGCAGTGCTCAGGATATTGTGCAAGCAATAACTCAGTTTTACACCAAACATGGACTGGACATGCAGAGAATTGTGATGCTGGCCTCTGTAATGCTAGGAAAACACAACGGAGTTGCGGCTTTGTTAAAGCGCCAAATACCACACCTAACTGAACAACATTGTGTGGCCCATAGAGAGGACTTGGGCATTGATGATCCCTGGAAAGATGTACCATTGATGCGAGATGTGGAAACTCTTCTTAGAACTGTATATTCCACTTTCTCTCGGTCCAGCGTGAAGAGGAGCAAAATGGAGGACCTCGCCAAGGTCCTTGATGAAGATACATAATCATTCAGGCCTCTGAACGAAGTGCGATGGCTGTCGCGGCACCAAGCTGTGAATGCTGTTCTGAGGAACTACACTGTGCTTGAAGAATTCTGCAAAAGAGAGTTCACTGATAATAGAGATCCAGTGGCAAAGTACTGCTACAAAAAACTGAGTGATTCAAAGTTCAAGGTTACTGTCACTGCTCTGGGAGATGTTTTGGGTGAGCTAGCACAACTCTGCCTCTCTTTACAAAGACGCAACCTGACTGTGATGGAAGGGCACTGCTTTGCTAGAGCAAAGATTGAGAAGCTGCGTTCCCAGTACTTGAAGGAAAAGGATGTACAGTGGAGTGACCGTGTCAAAGAGGCAATGGAGACCTCAACAGCTGATGGCAGAAATACTGGCGAGATTACTGCTTTTATTGGTAAGCTCTGTGATCACATGGATGCTCGTTTCCCAGAGTATGAATTAAAGGAGTGGTCTGCATTTGACATTGAAGCATTGAGCTCTGACATCAGTTTTGATTATGGATCAGCAGACATTGCCACTCTGGCAAAAAAGTATGAGGCCATTCTCCACCACCCACAGTCTTTGGAGGCCATTAACAGCCAATATGCTGAGTTCAAGTACATAATGAAGCAAAAACTTAAACAGGGGTCAATCAGCACATTCTCAGATATGGTGACTGCAGCACTGAGATGTGAGGAGCTCAAGGAGATCTCACAGCTTGTGGATATTTGTGCTACGTTCCAAGCTTCCAGTGCAGATTGTGAAAGAGGATTTAGCTTAATGAATCATATCAAAACAGCATCCAGAAATCGTCTTGAAGTGGCACATTTGGACCAGCTGATGCGCATTAAGTCAAGGCAAGAAGCAGATGGAGCCATCAACCTGGACAAAGTGTACAACCATTGGAGAAGTGAGAAGGACAGACGTGAAAAATAAAGTAAAATTCAAGTCAGATTTGGCTATATACTAGTGACAAGATTTTTTTAATTTATGGATATTAGTCATTAAAGGTTGTTACTACTAGATGATTTATGGGTAGTAGAAATGCTAATAAAAATGTGTTCTTAGATATTATACAGTTACAGAGTTACAGGAATTTACCATGTAACACAAGCTACAGTACAAATGTCATTGTGCAAAATGTGAGTTTTTTTAATATGAACAAAATGTTATGTCTGAAAGGAATGTCTAATTTTTTCCAGAGCAGGACCCTCACCCAGGCCAAAGCAGGACTCTTCCTCCTCCCATGGCCAAAAAAGGACTCTTCTCATGACCAAAGCAGGACTTTTCCCCCTCCCATGGCCAAAAAAGGACTCTTCTCATGACCAAAGCAGGACTCTTCCTCTTCTCATGACCAAAGCAGGACTCTTCCTCTTCTCATGGCCAAAAGCAGGACTCTTCTCATGGCAAAAACAGGACTCTTCTCATGGCAAAAAAAGGACTCTCACATATAAAATACTGCACATTTCATGTACAAAATTTTTGTCTTTTCATTTTAAGTGGGCCAAATCACTTTTATTAAAAGTAAATAAATTTAAATTGCTGCTGTAATCTGATTATTTTAATAAGCCAAGTAAGTGTTATGATTCCAATTATTGTACAGGTGTGCTACTGGTGTGTGGTCACAGCGTGCGCATTTGATGGTGCTCACAATGATCTTCAGTGTGCTCAGGAAGCTTGTGTGTTTGCCCAGACACATGGAAAATTAGAGGGAACATTGTCTCTGTCATGTTTCAAATGTTACACTCTGCATATTAAATGCAAAAGAGGTAAAAGATTGTTTTAGAGACACATTGGTAAACTACTGTTTAATATCACACCCCTATAAATTTGAGTTTGCATTTTACTGTCATCATAAGTTAAACGTGTTTCTTACCTCCTGTTGAAGCCAGAGCACGCAATTCTCTGAGCTTCTCCTTTTACAGGAATGGGTTGACTCTTCTGTGCAGATTTAAAGAAGAAATAAGAAAGCATTGGTTAGTATACAAGAAACTGTCAAATAAGTTTCAGACTGACGACTTTAAATAGCCCAGAAGACATAAAAAATCTCTTATAGAAATTTCTCACAATAACATGAGCTTTTCTGCTTGTAAGCACGAAGAGTCTTGGACATGGTGGGCCGGACTTTCATGTGATGTCAATGCATCACTTTTAAGATAACCATCCGAACGTCTAGACCAGTGGTCTCCATATGGCGGACCGCGGTCCACTTCCGGACCGGGAAAGAGTCCAATACGGACCCGAGCCTACCGCAGAAAAATGTATGTTTTTTTCTCTCTTGTAGGCCTGCACGATATACGTGCGTGCGATAGTCACATCGCAGAGCCTGCGATGTCGGAGGTGAATGAACTCAGTTAATTTCAAGGGTAGCTGACTGAGACACACTGCATGTGACTCTGCATGTGCTGTGCAGCGATCCACCAATCACCTTTGTCCTTTTCTCAGTTGCCAATCAGACTACCCTGCCAGCTGTCAATCAAAATCAGAGAGGAGGAAACCCACCCCTGCACATGTTCTGCACATGGAGTGAGACGCGTGTCCGCTGAGAATTACTTTCGGAACTTTACTGACTGTTAAGCCCAACAAATAAGAACTGTATGGGTTTTAAAATGTATATTTCCGTGGACCACTCTACTATAAGCGGTGCGCGTTTTGCGAGGTGCATGCAATTCTCGGAGGACATGCGTTTCTCGGCACAACACCGCTAACAACAACAACAACGATTGCAAAATGAGCAACGAACAAGAGAAAACCACCGAAAGTGAATATTTCAAAAGAGTAATGCACTGTAAAAAAAATAAATAAATAAAAATCACTGGACCCAGGCCTGCAGGCATTTCATTCAGGTGGACCCACTGAAAATTTATATGTAGACCGCTGGTCTAGACTTTTAACTCTTTTAACTAATTCATTGTGTTCATGAAGGGCGGAGGATTCGTACAATGTTCTTATTTTCATTCTGGGATATAAGGAAATCATGCTATGTGAAGAAGTCCAGAGGCAGCTTCTCATTCAAACAGTAGGTCAGTTAATGCCTTTGATCTCACAGCTGTTTAGGATGCAATCATTAACGAGACACACACAGTCTGACAATGTGTGTGCATGTGTCTGTGTCTAAAAGACCTGCATGTACACACAGTTAATATGTGTCTGCATCACCACCTATCTCCACCCACAAACTTTGAGCTACAGAAACCATTCTGGGCTTCAAAAATTCAGCTCATTGAGGACATTATGAGGTGTACTCAGGATTTTTTTTATTAAACTTTTCCCCACTTTAAAATTATTCTCATTATTCATGCATTATTAAATTCGTCAGACAAATCCAAACTCATTCAAACTGATTCAAACCTTTCTGATACTTCAAACCTGTTTCACACTTTAGGACTTCTAATTATTTAAAATTTTTCCCACTTCAAAATTATTCTCATTATTTATGTATGTTTTTATTCTTCAAACAAAATCCCAGTTCTACCACTACAATTACTACTTATATCACTTTAACTTGTATCTTCACTTCTAACTCCACTGCTCTTGCTTCCCTTAATATTTTTTTTACTTCTACCACGAGCTCTACTGCTTTGACTTCTACTTCTTCTATTCTAAAACTACTTCTACTGCTTACATGACTACTAATATCACTAGTACAACTACCTATTATCATACTTCTTCTAGTACTTCAACTTAAACTTATGCCGCTTCTTACTTTTCTGTGTTTTAAGGTAATTTTCTTCCTTTTACATTTTTTTTTGCAATTTCAGAGTTTTTCTTGCCTTTTTTAGCATGAATGCAATTTTAATTTATGAAGCACATTCATACTATTTGTACTTCAGCAATTTTCACTTTCATCTAACTTCTACTTTTCTTTCTCCAGCTCTTTAACCAATTTTACATTTAAACCTTCCTCCATTTTTTTTTTTAGCAGTTTAGCATTGCTTTTTCAGGTTTCAGCACTCAGCATTTCCACGCATTTTCTGCAAGGAAATGCAATTTTTTCTAGTTTTGATAATGCCTGTCACATTAAAGTTATAAACACTGTAAATATCTATGCACACTTTTAATCCTTGTCGATGCCTCGCTTAACCATCACGAAAGCCTCGACAGTAACACAAGTTTGTATGATAATATTGTCATGAAATCTTACAGTCTCCATGTCGTAGATGTTGTCTTCTCTGTTCAGGTGTTGGTTAGAGGTGTTTGTTGGAGTCCTTAGTCGTCTGGTGAGGTTTTATTTACGATGAAGCCGTCAAAAGTTGTAAGTTTGTGAGCCGCCCAAGTTTTTCGTGCTGTTCTCTTCAGATTTGATCTTCAGAAATGACCGCTCTCTTTTGCTTGTAATGATTTAAAGTTTTTACATCGTTACAGGTTACCATGGAGATTTAAAATGCTGTTTACTTTAGAAAAACCCTTACACTGGTAGGTTATATCTAAAAGTTTAATATTATCTTTAATTTACTTTAATCTCAATGGAATATAAATATCTCTCGAAGTAAAGTGGAGGTTATTTTTCATGATTGAAGATAATTATTAGTATAATTATCTCTTAAATACAACGGAGTATAAGGGGCACAATTAGAAAAAAAAACTTTTTTAAATCTTAAAGAATAAAGTTATTATTTGGAAGAATAAAGTCATTAATATCAGTATTAAGTCGTAAAGTTACCTGTTGTGAAGGAGAGTTGTTAAAATCAGTACTGTGGAGCATTTAGATGAATTATACTTAAGTATAGGTTTCACAAACATGGAGATACTTAATCCTTTGGTACATGAGCATTACACTGTCATGAGTATCAGAACTTATATTTGAGATATATGAGAAATGCTGCTTTTGTGGAGGGGAAAATGGCTGGAAATGGCTGTACAGAGGCTAAATCCGTCAATACATCCGTTAATACCAATAGCATAGGGCTTTAGTTTATCATATGAGTTTATATGCCATGAGGTGTTGAGGTCTCTGCATGTGTAGGTTACTGACTTACTGTAATCATCGGGTCTATCTCGTCCTTATAAAAACCTGCTCTATTACGGCCAGTGTCTGTCTTCTTCTGTAGTCAAACCGTAAGATATCAAAATCTACCCGGATACAGCAATGCTGCTTTTTTATTGGCTGTTCAGTAGATATACTTTATTTAATTTGCTTGTGCGTGGCACGCAGCTTCTGAACTCTCAGAGGAACTCAGTTGATTCCTACCTGTTCCATAGTTAAAGAGGCGCAACTTGGTGGACATCACCATGTTCATTTAAATGCGTGAGAAATACAATGTGTGGCGTGTGAACGGGTGGGAATGCGTGTGTCACACGCTGAATGCGTGAGACTTGAGAGCCCTGGTATAACTATGGAGGAAATTAGTGAAGCGATAGGGAAATCAAAAACAAATAAGGCTCTGGGCTGTGACGGATTCCCGTCTGAGTGGTACAAGAAATATGAAAAAGAGATGACCCCATTGCTTCACTCTACCTTTAATTGGGTTAAAGAGAATGACTCAGCTCCCCCCTTGTGGAAGGAAGCTGTAATTTCTGTCATTCCTAAACCATTAAAGGATAAAAAGTTTTGCCAAAATTACAGACCAGTTTCAATGTTAAATGTTGACTAAAAGCTTTACACCTCTATATTATCTAATAGACTTCAGTCGTTCATCGTCAATCTGGTGGACGAAGATCAATGTGGTTTTGTCACTGGTAGGATGACGCAGGACAACATTAGAAGAACATTACATGTCATACATAGAATAGATAGGAATAAGACACAAGCAGTGTCAATCTCATTGGATGCAGCTTCTGCGTTTGATCGGGTCTCCTGGGACTTCTTGTTTCTCACGCTGGAAAGGTTGGGGTTTGAGGAGAAGGCAATTCGTTGTATTAAATCACTATATACTAATCCTACAGCCAGAATAAAAGTAAATGGTTCTCTGATGGATAGGTTCGAGCTAGAGCAGGGGACAAGACAGGGTTGCAATCTGAGTCCAACGTTGCTTGCGATTTTTATAGAGCCTCTAGCTCAGATGATAAGACAAAATGAAGCAATAACAGGAACAGAAATTAATAATTGTCAACACGTAATAAGTTTATTCACTGACAATGTATTGATCTATCTAAAAAATCCGTCAGACACGTTTGAACCGCTTATGCAGACCTTAGATCAGTTTGGTTTACACTCTGGATACAAATTAAATAAAACTAAAGCTCAAATTATAATGCTTAACTGTAAACCAAACCAAAGGCTCAAGAGACAGGATTAAATTGGGAGGCAAAATAAATTAAATACTTAGGTATTAACATCTTTAAGAAGCCAGCAGCCCTCAGTCTCAGCGCCTGAGTATTGTCTTCACGCCCAAGTGCTACAGACGCGTCTCCTGGCCTCCTTTTGGAAGAAGTACTCGTAACTCTGCTCCTCGTGATTTTTTGCATGTCTACTCACTTCCCTCTCCTCTGTTTTCCCCACAGTGTCTCCAGCCCACACGACAACTAGCCAGCCTACCGGACTCCCTCTTTTGCCTTTAAACCTGAGTTTGGACATTAAAATTACATATTAAGTTGATATCTGCCACTTTGGATTTGTTTCAGAAAAGATGGGAAAAATGGTTATTGTTTAAATTGAAAAAAAAAAGGTGACCTGTGAAAGGTGAGAAGTGTATACCCCTGCAAGACTTATGTCTTGTCTTCTTTTTATTTTGTATTTTCATATGTTGTTGTTTAATAGTCATGTGTAAGTTTGTGTGTGTGTTTTTGTATTTTTGTTTATATGTGCAATCTAAAATAAAGACAAAGTTATAAAAAAAGAAAAAAACACAGGTGATGCTGTTAATGTTAGCTCTGCTAACGCTAAGAGGAGCTACTCCAGCCAAACAATAAAAGCTTGACTTTACAAAGCCTGTTGCACGGTCTACAACCCAGACACAGCTAAACAGATTGATTACCAGGTATGTTGTGGAAGACATGCAACCTATCATAGGACTTACATGTAAGCAAGCCAGCAACACATTGATAAGGGAATTTAGAGTAAAAAAAGAAAAGAAAGTTACTCTCCCTAGTAACTAGTTACCTTGAAAGTAACGAGTAACTTATAAAGTACCTGAGTTACTTTTGAAAAAGGTAACTAGTAAATAAGTTACTAATTTAAAGTAACTTGCCCAATACTGATGACCACCATAAAAAAGCAACTTTAAAAACTCCTCTTTTTTAAAAAGTGATAGCAGCCACTCAGGTAACCTGCTTCCTGAATGAGATGCCCAGGAGGGTACAGTCTGCTGCGAAAAGATAAGTGGGATCAGGGTTCACTGTACCGGACCTTTCTGAACTGTACTGAAGCAAATGTACCATGACAATGAAGAGCCAGGAAGAAAGAAAGCCAGCAAAGCTCCCTTCACAAGCTGCCTGATCCTTACTTCATAAATAATTGAACTGATAATCAAACAAATAACCCTTTTTGATAAATATTTGATCAAAGCAGTCACATTAAATGAACAAAAGGTGAGTGTGTTTCTTTTCAAACCCCTCCTATAAGAGAGAAACATTTCTCTTTAGTGTGATCCATTTATTTGGTCCTTACTGTCACTTCAGCTTAATGTAGATCTTGTGCTGAGCGATGATGAGTCATTCTTGATGAAAATATTTTTTTGTTGTACTCTAAAACTGTCTATGGTCTGATCTTGTTGTTTCCACCAACTATGAAAGCAGGAGCACGTCCCAGAGAGAATACACAAACATTTCCCAAGGTGCTTTGCTCTCTGTTCTTGCCCTTGGCATCCACCAACTGTGATCTGAAAAATAATGTTTTTCTGTTTAGTATCATCCCTGAGAGTGCTTTGAATCCTCCTGCTCTCCGACTGGAGTTTTATCTGTGGCATATCTCAAGAGGAATTATTCTGAATGGTGTTTTTGTGCTAAGTCTGGCCTCTACCTGAAGCAGTAATACCATAAATTTGTTCACGTATGGCTGTGATGGTGCTTGCAATCTGATTTCTTTCATTTGCCATTCAACCTTTGAGCAATATACTCCACAAGGTTAGTGCACTGATACTGTTGCCCTGGTTATGCTTTTCACTGTCTAACAAAAATGTAGGTTTGACAAGTGTTTAAATGTTGCTTTAACTCAAGTTCTTGTCAAATGTGGTGACTTTTTATTGACTTAAATGAGCTAAAAAGTTCTAAATCAACATGCATTTGCACACAAAGATCAAGATCAAATAAAAGAGAAAAAATGCAGAAATTAACACTTCAAACTCCCAAGAGCTACAAAACAAAAACCCAGTGAAGGACAAAGCTGTGTTTTTATTGTGAAGTAGCCTAGTAATGGTCCATTTCTTTCTGTCTTTAAGATAAAGCAGTGAATAGAGCAAGCTGCTTTTAGTGACTGCTCTTGGTAAACTGTAGAAACATCTAGAAAACCACTGGGACGTGTAGTATAGTGTTATTGGTGCCTTCATGCTCTCTGGAGCTGAAAAAATGATCAGTCCCTCTACTCCGCAGCTGAATTGTAAAAACCTGATGTCTGTGTAAAATGACCAGACTGGCTTGTTTTTATGAGTTTTTTGAGATTCCAAATATTTGTCTCTGGAGTTGGTCAAGATAAAAAATGTATAACAAAAAGAGGGACAAGAAGAACCACAAGTAAGTTTTTGTAACATGACTCCTGATTTAAAATGAAGTGACTGCAACTGCTAGATAAACAAACAAACAAAAACTACTTTAACTTAAAGGAACCTTTAGCAGCAGCATATCTGACTGGAGATGGGGCTGTGGAAAAAAACATTATAGAACTACCTGGGTGAGCACTCATTCTGATTGGCTGATGGGAGTTAATTAACTTTTAATACATGGACACTTATGAATTCATGGCTGCTTTAAGTTGGACAGTTCAGGCCTCCATGTCATCCTGACAACTGGACACTTTGTTAAGGTTTCATCTGTCCCTTTAGTTATCCAATAACCATAACAGGATGATTTGAAGTCATTGGAATGTTTGCAGATTGCTCATCTTCCAGCATGACTTTTATTATGAAGCACTGACTCTTTTCTCTCCCATACACAGCGGTTAGCAGCTACCAACTCTTTGTTAGTCAGAGAGTAATCCCCCTGAGGTTCAGAGTGGAAGGTCAACCAGACCTCATCATGACTCACTGAGCACAGCCTCTCAGCAGCTGCCCTTTTTTTTTTTTTTTTTTTTTTTTTTAACCTCTAAAGCTGTAAAATTCAGAGTATGGCAAAAACAAACAAACAAAAAAAAAAAAAACAGCCCCAATAACGTGTGTTCACTGAGGAGTAGAATGAATGAGGCTCACCAGCAAAACGAAGAGAAAAGCGCAAACAGGTGGATAAGAGAAAATGGTTGGCACTTGATGTGCTCTGTGCTGAGGCTGTGAGGTGCTGTATCTGCAGGTGTATGTGTGCTCCTGACCCCACACTGACGCAAAAGATGGGTAAATCTTTTCTGAGGCATTTGTGGCAGAAATGATGTGGCACAAATTCTGTGAGGGGAGGAATCTGCTCTGTCCATCAAAACAAAAAGTTTTTCTTTTGTTAACCTGCTGCATAGCCATCATTCCAAACCTTTTTTTTTCTTTTTTATGAGCTAGTTTTCGAGTATTTTTGCCCAGAGGGAAAAGATGAAGTAGTGAATTAAATGTAAAGAGTGCAGGGTTTTGCCAAGGTCCTGAGTTTAGGCTCTAACCAAAAGGAAATTATACTTTTTCGCATCATTTTTCACAGCTGGTCTACTTTTGAGCAGCATCCCTAAAGAGATCATGATATGAACCATGGAGATTATTTATTCATTCATTTATTTATTTTACTATTAATCTTCATCCCACTGCCCACATTTTTAAAATCTTTTCACTGTTATTCTTGGGTTTTTTTTTGGCCCTAAGTTGTTATATATTTCTTCCCTGCTCTTATAATCCAATTGCTCTGCTTTGTCTGTCAGAGCATTCTGCAAACTTATTTGCAAAGGGGCCTTGTGAATTAAGTTGTTCATATTTTCACTATAATCTTTATTAACCATTAAAACTTATATATTTTATTTTCCAATTAATGTATTAGCTATGTTATGAAGTGGAAAATCAAAATCATGACAAACACAGATGAGCTCAGCTTTTTTTTTTTTTCCACTTACACTCATAGACTGTATATAGAATGGACAGCGTCTGCCTCCTCGCTGGGTGAAGCCACTTCAAGAACAGCATCCTCTGGTGACAGGCTGCAGTAAAGGTCATAAATTCCACCTCCGCCAGCCATCCTTTTGTGGCCGTGGACAAACTTTGGAAATTTATTACACAGAATATACATTTTTCTCCCCCCTGCTTGCGATGTTGACGTGTAGTTACTGTAGGACTGATTTGTGCTTTTTTGCTGTGCAGCTCAATTTTTAAGTTATTAGGGAGTTCATGTTTTCTGTGATTGATACTTGATACACCCTATGGGTGTACAAAGATCGTGTAGCTCACCCATGGGAATACGCTGTTTGAGCCAAACATCAACACAGCGACTCTCTGTGACTCTCCCTGCGAATGCGCACAATCATACTGCGCAATGTTTATAGTATATAATGTCCATGTTAACACTCTAAACACTTGTGAGCCCATGGGGACTACTTTTTGGAGTTACAGGTGGGGTGGGCAGGATCTGAGAAAGTGCCAGTTTGGGGGGGATCTTGAATGTTAACACCACCCCCCCAACCAGTTTTTCCCTCAGCTCCTCCTCTCCCCTCCCTCTCTGCTCCAGCAAGCCCCACCCATAAACAGACACTTCTGCTCGCTTGTATCGTTCCAATAAAATCAAGATATAATGAAGATAAATACTTTAGATGATTACTATTGGAGCCTAGTCAATGTGAAAGTAAAAAGCATTGGTGCGTACTGTCTGGTTGATTTCTACAGTCCGATATTGTTGCATGCTAACTTTGTTTGGGCTCTTGAATGTTATTTGAGCACATGGAGCATGCATCACAACACGAGGGAACAGTGTCTGCCTCACAACCAATCAGGTTGGAAGAGGTGGAGAACGGCTTTGTTTACAGCCAGAAAGAGCAGGCCGCTCAAAAAATTTTAAATGTTGACTACACAGACATAAGAGAACAGAGAGAGAGAGAGAGAGAGAGAGAGAGAGAGAGAGACTTTATTGATCCCAAACTGGGAAATTCACAGCAGGACTCATCAGCAGGACTCTTCTACTACAGAGCCATACGGTTGTAATCCCTGTTGTCAGAATGTGGTTTGTCATACTGAAATATGAAGGTCTTCCCTGAAACAGTCTTTGTCTGGATGGCAGCAGATGTTGCTCCTAAACCTTTAGATATTGTTTAACATTAATTGAGCTCTTACAGATGTGGAAGATACCCATGACATGGATCCTGATGATCTCCATACCACCCCATAGCAAGTTGGATGGACCCTCTTCTCTTTAGAGTGGAGTATGTTCCTCTTTGCATGGTTAAATTTTAACCTAATTTGTGGATGCAGTGATGAACTGTGTTCACAGATGACGGTTTTCAAAGTGATTGGAGCCCATGCAGTGACTTGTTTTTAATGCGGTGCTGCCTGAGGGCCTGAAGATCATGACCATCCAGTCTTGGTTTTGGTCCTTGTCTCTTTCGTACCGAGATTTCTCCAGATTCCCTCGTTTTTTCACATTTGAAACTCAAGAACATTGTTCTGAAACTGTTAAACTATTTTCATGCAGTCTCTCAGAGTGCTGAACCTCTTCTCATCTTGACTTAGCTCTTTTGTCATGCCAATTAATACCCATCATGATACAGTCACATAAGTAAATACTGTAGTTTTTTTTTTTTTTTTTTGGTAAGTTTTTCAGTATTTGTTGTTCATATTTTCACTTTTTTTGAACATGTGTGCATTAAATTTAAAATGAGCATTATGTTTTGTATATTTTTTGTTTAATTTTTTCCAAAATATACTTTTTATTATTATTGTTGTGTTTTTTTTTGTTTGTTTGTTTTTTCAATTTTCACCTTTGCTCGTTTATCTTTGCTCCATTTTCAGTTAAATTGGACACTGGTTTGTATTTTAAGGTTATCTCCAGCTGTATCCCCTGTTTTCGGGAGGTGTAGATTTTCACTGTGCAGCTGCGTTAAAATAGAAAAGCATGAAAGAATTGTTACAGGTTTTAATAAAATGGTTGGCAGCCAGATAATTAAAGGAGCTGGATTGTTACAGCAGAGATGTGGGGGTTGAAATAGAGGTGGGATATGCATTAAAGGGAAAGAGAGAGTCAGCCCCCTCAGAAAGCCTGTCAACCTACAAGATAATTACGAGCTCAATTTCAAATTGAACCCTTTGAACTGTCAATTGCACAAATTGAGTTCCCCTACTGCCATCTCTTATCCTTTCACACAGACTTACACAGACCACAATTTCAGATTCAGCTGGGCCTGAGAAGACTGATTTCCTTATTGTATGAGTATGAGAACAATATATGTTCATGCTAACACTCAGGTCACTGCACAAAGAGAGGAACAGGGGATACAAAATTAAATACAAATAAAATACAAACTGCAAAAACCCCATACACCCACCCTCCAAGCCCGCATTTAACAGAGACCCCCCCACCCACCCCCCACCCAAACACACACAGACACACACACACACACACACACACACACACACACACACACAGACACACACTCTCACAACCATCGGGACACCAAGTCAGGGCTCAACAGGAAGCCACAGAGGACCAAGGAAACGCTATCTAAACTAAAATGGGGAAAAACAGGAGCTGAAGCTAAACTGAAAAAACCATGACAAGATATAAAAAAATAAAATGAAATATAATAATAATAATAATAATAACAATAATAATAATAATAATAAAACTGTTTTAAAATCAAACAATAAAAGAAAATAAACAAATAGTGTTAAAATATAAGATAATAATTCTAGGACTGAAGTAGAGTAAAATACTAAAAAGAGTAGACTAAAAGAGAGGCTAGAAGAATAAAACAAAAATCAGCTAAAAGCCAGGTCTTGAAGGTCTTGAGTTTGCGTTTAAAAATATGAACTGTAGGTGCTGCTCTCAGGTCTTCAGGCAGACTGTTCCACAGACGGGGGCCATAATAATAAAACGATGCCTCACAGTGGCTCTCATTTATCAATCTTGCGCAGATCTGAGCGCAGGATTCATAGGACACACGTGAGATTTATGAAAGGGTTCGTATCCCAGCGTACGTATGATCGGGTCTTGATAAATGCGGCGGCTGAAATCGATCGTCATTAACTTGTTACGCCCTTAAATATTCGTGGTTCAGAAGCCTCGCCCACTGAGGTCAAACATGAAAGAGGAGAAATATTAGAAAGATATGAAACTTTTTCGAGCTAAAAGTGGATATCCTCGCGTCTGTGGTGAAAACTAACAAGGATGTGCTCTGTGGAAGCATCAACACTGGTATAAAAGCAGTCCAGAAAACTCCTGTCTGCAGCAGGATTATGGAGGCGGTGAACAGTGCTGCCGCAGAATAGTGGACAGTGGCTGAAGTTTGAATAAATCATTAATCAATAAGTTGCTCATGATGATAAATCAATATCTCATACATGGCTCATATTTTTATTGCCATGACATAGGGTACGTTGCTCCTATTATTGAAAGTATTTAGCTTTAATTTGTTGTGTCTTTGTAATGTAGAGCAGACTGGAGAGTCTGACGGAGGCTGAACAAAAATAATTATTAACCTCACCAAATAGCAAGAGAACTTTCTTAACTTATACTTTACATGTCAGAATCCATGGATAAGGTCATGTCTCCTCTGTACAGAACCTTTGTGGAGTCTTTCCTCGTTATTGTTCTCCGGGCATCAGGTCCTCACGTTGCACCGGCACAGCCAACGGCACTCCATTCACCAGTGCAACAATGTGCAAAACTTTACTGGCCCAAATGATGTCCCACACCCTTTCAGGAGTGTACAACAATGTCCCCGCTGCTGGGCCAAGACAGACACACCTGCCTTTTAGGAGTCAAACGCACAGCACTTCTGCTCTGTGGCAGTGTTTCTGGGCAGAGTTATCAAATAGGCTTATTCACTGAGGACATAACAATTTTTATTTTATTTTATTTACATCTTAATCTTTAATGAAATCTGTCTGGTTGTGCTTAATGACAGGTTTAAGGTTTGTATATCAATTATTTTGAGACAGACATTTGCTGCACCGCAGATCTACACTGACTCAAACTTGCATACACAATGTCAGACCTGTCGTGAGATTTGGTCTTAGCGTACGCTCACGTGCAGATTGATAAATGCCGATGCTTACGTCAAAATTTTCGTATGCAAGGTGTACGCAAGTTTTCTGCCATACACAAGCTTGATAAATGAGGGCCAGTATGTTTTGGTTCTAACTTTGGGGACTATTAAAAGACAACTACCTGAAGACCTGAGGGCTCTTCTGGGCTCATATCATAAAAGCAAATCAGATAAATAAGAAGGACCAAGACCATTAAGACATTTCTAAACTAATAAAAGAACCTTAAAATCTATTCTAAAAGATACAGGAAGAAGATAAAGATAAAGATTTTGTTTGGCATTCTTGTGTAAATAGTAGATCACTTTTAGAGACATATTATGTGAGACAACAGACAATAGAATTCACCTGTGGGTATTAATTAAGTTCTTCTCACGGAAAGGCATTAGGTAGGCCATGCTGATGGGTTTTGCAGCTGTCTCTGACTGTGATGTGAGTTTAATGAGATGCAGTTCAAAGAAGATAAATATTGGGTATTGCAAATGTATGTAAACTCATGAATCTGGTGTAGGTTTTTAGTACTGACTTTTATGTGTAAATCTACACTTAAATGTACAAACCTGTCAAGAATGAGACCCTTTGTGTGGCCCATATGTCATACCATTATGTCTTCATAATTAAACAAGCCTGGGTCCTCACCTCAATCTTTTTGAGTGAATGCAATTTATGCTGGAGTCCAAGTTCAAGTATGATTAAAGTCCAAGTTGGTCCTAAAAATCAGGATTTAGAGCCCAAGAACTGGACTTAGGAATGTTAACAGTTAGCATGTTTACAGTCTGACTGTAAGAGTGACTCAACCTGGACCTATGAAACATATGCTAACACATAAATCTATCTAAATCAGGATATATCAAACTTAAACAAAATTTGTTCATGTGGTTGTGTGCACTTCCATCAGACTCAAAGGGGCTCAAGCATTCTGACCATGCTCCTCAGTTCACACATTGGCCTTTGACTCATAAAGTGAACACCATTAACAGGAAATACTGTCAAACAAACTTCAGAGAAGACAAAGGGACTCAGGAAAAGATAGAGCTATTATACTGTAGATATGAAAGGTACAGGACTGTAAAGTTGTCTGTGTTTACATAATTTGATATAAAACCTGTTAGCCTCCTGCTAAAGCATTTTTTTTATTGTTTTGGTACATGATATAGTAGATTAATTGGGAGACAGCCCAGCAGTAACAAGCTGAAAAGGGGGAAGGTCACCATCTATTGTAGGAGAGGTAGACATAATTGTTGGTTATAGGGTTCTTGTCTACTGAGGGTTAAATCACTTAATTGAGCTTTAACTATAGCTCAGCTCAACTGTGTGCATTAATGTGCTGTCTACTCTTTCATTCATCAATTCACCTCGATGAAACAGCCAACCAATAATGCATAGAAATAACAGAAGTTAGATGTTTGGCCATCAACCAGCTGTAAACAAACACCTGTAAGTTCAGTAGCCCTTAGGCTTTAGGGAACAAACTTTCAATTACAGCCCCAGATTGATGACAGCTTTCGAAGTTCCTGTCATTTTATTTTTCTGCTTTAGATACAAGGCTACTGCTATAACAGCCTGGATACAACAGGGATTCCACAGAATAATTTGAGCATCCTGGGGACTTTTTTCAGGAGAATAGAGCCACATTCATCCATCCCTTCGTTCCTCTTAACTTACCAACAATATATTAGAAGTAAATAGTTTGTCTGACTGAGAAGGCTGTTTAAGCCTTGGCTTTCCTCATGGGTTCAGCAGTGATGAGGTTTTGATCCCTTGGGTGGAGCTATTAGCCACCCCCGCCCCTTATACAGATGGTAGTGTGCACTTTACTCTTAATTTGGACTCAAAACGGGAGGTTGGAGGACAAGCAGATGAGGAGGAGAAATGTTGGAAAAGATGCATAGGAGCACTTGCCTTTTTTCAGTCCCTTCAACCAAGAAGATTCATCTTCACTGATGGGAACACCTCCGAGGAACAACATTGATTAGCAAGAATAAAGCAAATAGGCTGTGGTTGAGAGTGGATCTATCATGTCATGGTGCTCCGAGCTTCCCTGCTAGCCAGCCCATCTGTGTGTGGGATATTTTGCTCAAAATGGCCAAGCCAACCCAAGCTTTTAATCAAAACCAAAACCCGGGATAATTTATGGGCTTCATGGTAATTAAGACATCTTTGAAATGACCACATGCTGCAGGATACATGAAGAAAACACGATTAGAGAGAGGGGTAAAAGCATGAAAAATGGCATCTGTTTGATGTAGGACTGCAAAAAAATCAATGATTTAAATTATGCCTTTTATGAAATCCCAGCCTATGGCATCTGTTACCTGTTGCACATAGTTATAAACATAAAACAAGGATTACTGTTTACACAGTGCACCTGATTATTCAGTGTCCACTTCCTTAGCTGTGGTACTTTCAGTAATAATGAGCCAAAGCAGTAAGCCAGCAGAAAGCACAAGGCCAACATAACTCATGTGACATGCAAAACAAAAAAACAAACAAAAATAGCAGCTCTCTGTTTTTTTCCAATGAAAGAAAAAATCACCACTAAATGACAGCTCATCCTCAGTGTATTATAAACTATAAGATAACCCCCCCACCCCACGCCTTTTTTTTTTTTTTAACTTAAACTAAAAACATCTGTCTCTTTAAGACGCTGGTCTTCTCAAAGTCTTTTCCTGTGACTCGGTCTTGAAAAAGGAAAAGTCTTTAGCTCAGGTCACTACAGTGTTTCAGCTGTTAAACACTTAACTCCCTGCTCATGAGTCTTCTTTGCAGAGTTTAATTGCTGTCATTAATTAGTCAGGCGATTCATTAAGGCATGTTATGTTTATAAATGATGATGCTCCAGAAATGCTTCAGTGGTGATGAGAGACAATGGAGGACTTGAAAATGAGAGTAAATTTCAAGGTTATTCCAGGTTCTCTTATCACTGCTGCTGCTGCTGCTGCATGCACCTGAGAATTTTCCCTCTTCACTTTGAAGCATTTGACATGTTTTCTTTTCTCAGCTCTGCCGGCACTAATCCCTGAAAACAATATCCTCTTTTCTCGGGACTCAGGGGGTACCTGAAAAGGTAATACCCCTCCTTTCTCCTGGCCAATTCAGAGCCGGTGATGTGTTGGGCTTGTCTCTGCTTAATACCATTTGGTTTCTGCAATTTTCATATAAAAGGAAAGTGCAGGAAAATAACCCAGCTAAGAAAGGGTTTCAGCGTCTGTTTGTGGGAATTGAAATACTATCTCTCTGAGGCTGTATTTGTGCTTTATATTTATATTGGTGTGCTAATGGTTATATAACATTCTATATAACATGAACTTCTAGCGCTTCTATAGTGAGAGGTGATCCTCATATCATATTTGATCATCTATTATATCTACAGAGGCTGAAAAGTGCAGGGCACTTGTCTGGTTGAATCCAGCTGTGCTTTCTGATCTGATGATGATTCCTAAATCAGAATCCAATCATTTACTGAATCAAAAAGAAAACAATTCATGCATACTCAGGTGTATTTGTAACTATGTAGAAATGTTGAATTGTGAAGTCAACCAACCTCCTTAAAGTGTGTTTTCAGCATAGACTGTATATAGAATGGACAGAGTCTGCCTCCTCGCTGGGTGAAGCCACTCGGAGAACAGCACCCTCTGTTGATGGGCTGCACTATAGGTCATAAATCCCGCCTCCACCAGCAAAGCTTATGAGGCTGTGGACAAACTTTAGAAATTTATTACACAGAATATAAATGTTTCTCCCCCCTGCTTGTGATGTTGACATGTAGTTACAGTAAGACTGGTTTGTGCTCAAGTCCTCTTTTTCCTGTACAGCTCTGTTTTTAAAAGTTATTAGGGGGTTTATGTTTTCTATGATTGACACCTGATACAGCCTATTGGCGTTCAGGGATTATGTAGCTCACCCAAGGGATACGCTTTCTGAGCCGAGCGTCATCACAGCGACTCTCGGCGACTGTGCGGCCAACTGTGCACATCGCTACTGCGCAGCGCTGGTTTCAGGAAATGAAGAAAAATCCTGGAAATACCGAGAGCTTTTTGGCTTCAAATCCGTATACAGGCGGGAGGCGGAACCAAGTTGTCCATAGTATATACAGTCTATGGTTTTCAGGCAAATAAAAAAGTGATTCTGGACAAGGCCTTTCTGTTTTTCTTTTGGTTTCAAGCCAATTTAAATTGCCTTTCTGACAGTGGCACGCGGACCACTTCTGAGCAGTCTGGATCAGAAAGGATTATGGTCCTTCATTTGTGACTTTCTTAAAAGTTTCTGTTATCATTTGGTCAGCCACTATCAGTAGATCAGTGGCTGCTACCTCTGTGTCTGTAAATAACAGGAGTGTTTTCTTTTTCTAGACATGACATTTGAACACATCATGTACTTTTGTCCAATTCTCGTTTGACAGACCTGACCTTGAAAACCTCACAATGTAATGGTGTATTTTAGCTAAGTTTGTTATTAAGCTAATTAGCTTTTATCCTGCTGATGTCAACATGAATTTCAAGTCTTAGCGGTGACTGTTTTTCAAGAACAGCTCCTCCAATCTACACAGGGCTGAAATAGCCCCCATGGAGGAGTCACGATGCTTGTCCCAGATAGGACAGGCTAGGTCAGCTATGCAGGTAGGCAGAAAATGTAAAAAACAGGTTTTAATGTGGCTGTATCTCAAGAGCAGTAAAGGCTGAGGCACAATAAACTCTGGGGGCTGGTGGTCTGAGGGCAGGCTGAAGTATAGAAAGGAGACCAGAGTACTTTTACTTTACTTCATTAAGGATCCCCATTAGCACTTGCCAAGGGCAGGCTATTTTTCCCGGGGTCCATACATAATAACCATACAGTAGTGGTTATTTCTTCTGTTAATCCAGGCAGCCCACTTTCTGGACATTACTGCAAACACACAGAGAGATAGAGCTGCCTCCTATAGAGTGAGAGCTGCTCAATAGTGTCCCTTTGGGTGTGGTGAACACTAAATGGCTCTGAATGGAATAAAGTGCCTCATGAATATCCTCTAACCAAGTGTCAGAGCCTAAGTGCAGGCGGAAAGGAAGTGCCCTTGCACAGATGGTAACGGGCTCGTTGGTGCAATTTACTGTGCATTTTACAGTTTAAAAGCAGGATGATGGTGGGCTGGCAGGTCGAGGATTTCATTGGAAAAGAAGTCCAGTAGGATAAAAACAAATTCACAAACAGAAGCAAATTTTAAGAAAAAGGGTCAACAGGTAAATAAACAATAAACAATAAATTGGGGGGGGGGCTGATCAGTGAAATAGATTTAGGTGAGGCGGTGGTGGGGAGCTTAAGTAACTACAGAGCTGATTATAATGAGACACATGTAAGACAACCAAGAATGGTGGGAGCACAACAAGTAGAAAATCTGCATGGTGGAAGTTAGCAGAGGCTGAAGGCAGGAAGGACAAGGACACAGTTGAAAAAAATAATTAATGGGCCTGATTGGAAAAAAAAAAAAGGAATACATTCCCAGAAAGTCTAACTGAATAATTTAACTTATTAAATTATGTGCAAAACATAAAGCTATGATGAGCGATTGAAGTTATCTGTCTTACTAGTGTTCTGTGGTAATCAAGCTAACTGTATCACTTATTATATATCAATACCGAGGGGTAAACAAGCAAGTAAAATCAAAGACTTTTATTGTAAACTTAATACTAACCTTATATCCGCTGTTTCTCTGTCTGCCAAAATATGCAACCACCTGGTATTCAGCTTCATTGATGATTAAACTTCATATATTTGTCAATGTTCCAAAGGGAAAGTCCACAAAATGGACTGACAACAGTTTGTGACTCCAAAGAATAAGAATTATAACTTTATGGGTGGATGGGTGGAATACCAATTTATATGTCGGCTGAAATATGCATCCACCTGTATTTCGCCAAGGATGACTTACACTTATTATAAATAGGGCTTAGGTCCACTACCTTCCATCTTTTACTAATCAAAACATACATTGGCACGTGACTATATACTGTATGTACATATATCGCTGTGTTCTCGTATGCCTCTGTAGTCAATACTTTACATTTTTTGAGTGGTCCCCTTATTTTGACTGTAAAAAAAGCCGTTGTCTGCCTCCCCGACCTGATTGGTTGTGAGGCAGACGCTGCTCCTTCATTTTGTGAGGCACGCTCCACGTCCTGGAATAATGTTCACAAGCCCAAACAAAGTCAGCGTGCTACAATATGGGACTTTAGAAACTAACCAGAAGGTACAGAAAATTGTCTGAATCCTCCTTTGGCCACGACTGCCAACACAGGCAAGAAAATAAGTAAATAACAGAGACTCTGGCAGCATAACGGGCGCTTAAAAAGGAGGTAGACCATCGAACATGAGCTAAAAAGCAGGTCAACATAAATTAAGCATATACGATAGGGGACGCTTCGGGATCTTATAAACCCTGTAACCTTTCTGCTGGAAAGGTAAATCGCTTTAACAAAGTAAGCCAAGTGTCTGTAACAGAAGTGTTTCTTGTCAAACAGGACCTGCTGAGTGTTGTAGCTCCGATAAAAACTGTTTACATCAGGTCCTGGAGTATGTCACTTTTTCCTAGTTGTAGGAGTCCTGCAAACATTGTATTCTCTGTTAGTCTGTTGGCATCGACAGTAGCACCAATGCTTTTTACTTTCACTTTGACTGGGCCCTATTCATAATAATCAGAATAATTTTCTGTGTTATAACTGAATTTAATTTGAATGATGCGAGTGAGCAGGAGTGTCTGTTTGTGGGCAGGGCTTGCTGGAGCAGAAAGGGAGGGGAGAGGAAGAGAGGAGGAGCTGAGGGGAAAACTGGGTGGGAGGGGTAGTGTTTAAATTCAAGATTTCTCCCATCAAATGGCACTGCCTCAGATCCTGCCTACCACACCTTTAAGTGTAACAAACTTTATCACTAGAGTCTCTCTCATTAACATACTTGTCTGACCAAAACAGCTGCTCTCATCCACTCAGACACACCTGTGTTCACCAAGCTACAGCTTTCACAGCAGCTCATTACACCACACCACTGTTTAAACAGAGATCTGATATTAAATAATCAAGGGAAAAATTTCCTACCTTCACTCCAGTGTCCAAAACAGCATTATCAGTCATTCAGCTCGAACAGGTTAATAAGCCAACAATATTTTCACGGTTCCGACGCAGTGAGTTAGTCACGGCCTGTCTGGGCCTGTGGTCTGGACTCGGTACCTTGTACAGAGATGCTCCTCTTGTCGGACTCTGTCAGGACACCTGAAGCTTAAGCAAGCTAAAAAAAAATTCACACAATGCAAATGAATGGAACGCATTGACTGCAAGGAACAGGATGTAAACGGGGAAAACAGTGCTTCTGTTTCTGATTGGCTTTTGCTTAGCCAATCAGAAACAGAAACACTACTGTATCTGGGTATATCTTAACGCAACAACCAATGAAAAAAGTTAACCTCTGCTACAGCTGGCATTCCCTGGAAGTTTTATTTTCTTTGGTGGTCTCTTTTGCTCATGGCTCATCCAGTTGTAGTTTCCAGAGTATGCAAACAGAGTAAGTCATAAATACTCACACACATCAGTGAATGATGGTTTTAATGATGGTACTCAATAATTAAAAATGATTTTAACTGTGACAGACATTGGGTCTGTTATGTGAACAACTGACCAGTGGTAACTAACTGCTAGCTGCTGACAGAGCAAGCTACATAGTAGCCTCTGGCAAGTTAGCCTACATATATAGGAGAAACTCAACTTTATAATAATCATAAAAACAGAGTCTAAGTGGATGTTTATTTGATTCCGACTTGGGACAGCTGGTCCTGGGGTGAGTTGGTTAAACCCGCAGGCTAAAATCTAAAGTTTGGTGACACTGCACAGGTTTTGCAAGAGGTGAGCAGTGTGTTGTAACTTTTTAAATGATCCCCTGGCTAAAAGCTCCACTTGTTTATAGACAATAACAGATCCATAACAATAAACTGTCGTGTGTTTAAAGCAGCATTTGAACCAGTAAGACTCAGAGTGAACTTTGTATTTTCATTTGTCTTCAGCAATTATGGAAGACCTGTTTGTGAAAGATTAATTCAGTTTTTATCCTTCTCTGCTGCTTGGTGCAAAGCTAGTATACCTGCTGGTGAAATAGTGTTTACGTTTAGTAAATGTCCATATTTACAAAGTTAAAACTGCTGTTTTCATAGGTGACCTTTAGAATCATGTCATATTTTATGATTACAATCCTGACCATGGGCTCTATTTTCATGCCTCGTCTGAGACATGCCGCAGGTGCAGCGTAAGTCAGGTCCGCCGTGCCGACAAGGCGTTCCTAAGAACAATTTGGTATTTTGGTGAGTGGCGTAAGAGGGAGGTGTCGACAGAGACAGCTGGTGCAGTGACATTTTTGTGCTTGCCAGCGGCATAGATAGTTCGCTGAAAGCTCGCCGATTCAAACCTGGTCAGCTTTCAGCGCAGGCGGAGAGCAGCTGGTCTAGTGGTATTTTGGTAGACCTGCGGCATATCGACATACATCACTGATGCCTCACCAGTTGGTTATTAAGAAGACTGACATCTAAGTAGAGTGTGTGCTTTATTGCCTTTCTGGTCATAGCTCGTTTGACATGCGTCATGATCCGCTGGACTGCTTGATCACTTTTCCCTTCCTTTTTCAATAGTCCTTCAAAATCCAAATCTAACCCCCCTGTTGATATGTTGCTGCCAATAGCGCCATAAAGGAGGGTATTGCATAATATCAATCCAATGATAAAAGCATATAAGGTAACCATAATGTTAATGAGTGGATGTATGGATGTGGAGGTGTAGGTTGCCTTTCTCAATCGGGTGTGGGCGTTGCAGAACCAGAACCAGGAGCAGCCGACGGGTGCACTGCTGGCGGAGCCGCGTCGCATGTATCCATTGTGGCTGACCCTTAACCTTGACTGCAGTGCCCGTGGTGAGGAGGACTCGAACCGCAGGTCCATATCCCATATCGTGGGTCCTTCCCAGTGGGATTCAGGCTGCGGACCAGAACGTAGTCGCCAGGAGAAAAGTTATGGATTGGTTTCTCAGAGGGCGACAAGATGGAGTTTATCACCTGCTGAGAATACTTGGCGACAAAGAGAACAAAAGTTTTACATACTCCTGTTGAGCTCCTGTTGGCAGAGTCTTTAAGGACTTGAAGACATAAAGGAAAAGGCCGACCTATCAAAACTTCATGGGGAGACAAGCCAGTAGTTTTGTTTGGCACAGCCCTAATCGCTTAAAGAACATGGGGGAGAGCCTCAACCCAATTCATTTGTCTATCCTGATGGATTTTGATGATCTTTTCTTTAATTGTTCTATTCATGCGTTCAACTTGCCCTGAACTTTGAGGATGGTAGGGGACATGAAAGGTCCATTTAATACCTAAAGTTTGAGCAAGTAACTTGATCACCCGTGAGGTTAAAGGGGTGCCATTATCTGAATCAATAGAAGTGGGAATACCAAACCGTGGTATCACATGTTCCATCAAGCATTTGATCACTGTTTGTGCGTTTTCTTTTCAGCAGGAAATGCTTCTGGCCATTTAGAGAATCTGTCTACAATAACCAAAAGATACGAATAGCCTCGACATCTAGGCATATGTGTATAGTCAATTTGCAGATATTCAAAAGGACCAGTAGGCTTGGGGGGATGCCCATGTCGTGGAGGAAGCATATTAGGATTGCATCATGCACAAATCAGACAATGTTGGATAAATTGTGGAACCCGTTTTTCCAGTTCTGTGGTATAAAACAATCCAGAGATGTAATCAGTCACCGCTGTATAACTAGCATGTGTAACCCCATGAACAAAAGCGAGTGGATCATATGCTAGTTCCGGGAGGGCAATTCTTTGATCTTGATACTTCCACAAGTCATCCACGTCTTTGTAACAACCTCGCTTTTGCCATCTTTTAATCTCATAAGGAGAGGCTTGATTTTGAAGTGAAACAAGATCATCCACTGTATAGGGAAGATCAGAGAGTTGGAGAGAGGGGAAATGAGAGACCATCCAAGGAGAGAGGGGTGCTTCTTCAGCATATTTGTCAGCTAAATTATTACCCATAGCAACTTCCTTATCAGATTTCAAATGGCCTGTACATTTTACAACTGCAATTTGATCCGGCAACATCATGGCTGCAAGCAATTCTTTAACTAGATTGGCGTGTTGAATTGGCTTACCAGCAGTGGTGACAAATCCTCTGTTCTCCCAGATTTTACTGAAATCATGTGCCACAGAAAAAGCATATTTAGAATCAGTATATATGGTTACACTCTTATCCTTGGCAATTTGGCAGGCTCTAGTTAAAGCTACCAACTCTGCTGCCTGAGCAGAAGAAACTGGTAATTTGTAGGATTCTAGGCAATGGCCTTGATCATCTACAATAGCATAACCTGCAAGGGTAGTTGAATCATCTGGTCTCATTGCAGATCCATTACAATAGAGGACTAACTCACCATTCTCCAGTGGTGTCTGTTGCAAGTCCGTTCTTACACTAGATGTTGAATTGATCAGGTCCATGCAATCATGTTCCATAACATCATCTATCTCCTTATGTCCGTGCAGTAAGGACTTTAGATGTATGGCAGGGTTAGTATGAGTCGCTGTAGAAATGGTCAGATTTTGTGTTCCCATCAAAACATGTTCATAATTGCTTTTTCTCTGACTAGTCATATGTTGGGTTGTTATGTTAAGAAGGATAACACTGACCGCATTTGTGGTGTGAAGGGTGGAAGGATATCCTAAAACTATAGTCTGTGCTTTCTCAACCATCATTGCTGCAGCAGCCACGGCTCGTAAGCAGGGGACTATGCCCTGTACAATCAACGGAAGGGATTTGGAATAATATGCCACTGGTCTCATTCGTTCACCATGCATTTGTACTAAAACTGCAGAGGTGACTTCCCCATTGTCCGACACATATAGATGGAAGTCGAGGTTATAGTCTGGAAGCCCCAACGCTGGGGCCAAGCACAAAAGATACTTAATATGACGAAAGGCATGTCTCATATCCTCAGTCCAGTTTATAGTTTCAGGTGCATCTTGGAGAGTTGATCTTCTTAACAGAGTCAAAAAGGGCATAATTCGCAAGCCAGGGTCGGCAATAGTTCACCAGTCCCAAAAAGGATAACATTTCAGTTTTTGTCCGAGGTCTTTGAATGTCCATAATGGCTGATACCCGTTCCAGAGATAAATACCTGCACCCCGCTCGAAGAACATATCCCAGGTAGTTGACCGATTCCTGACAGAATTGGAGCTTTGCAAGTGATGCTCTGTGACCTCTGTCAGCAAGATGTGTCAATAAGGCCACAGAATCTTGAATGCATTCTCCTTCAGTCTCTGAGCAAAGAAGTAGGTCATCCGAATACTGTAGAATACAGGATCGACATGGCAAGATTAACTGAGACAAGTGCATATTAACAGCGGCTGAATACACAACAGCTGAATCAACAAATCCCATAGGCAATTTGGTCCAAACGTATTGATCATTTTTATACGTAAATGCAAATAAATCCTGCGTATCTTTATGTACAGGGATTGTAAATTGGCAGAGCATAAATCAGTGGCGATTGCTCTAAGACTGCAAGGGAAGCTCAGCTTCCCTTAAAATGTCACCCGCCCCAAATAAAGAAAAAGTGGTGAAATACGTACTGCTGTGTGTACATTTCATTACCTAAATACGCGCTAGAAAGCCTTCATCTTTTGTTCAGAATCAGCTTCTTATCACACTGTGATAAGAAGCTGTGACAAATAAAAAAAGGCTGTGGAAATTCCTCCAAGTCAGTAGGTTCAATTACTTCATCATAAAAGGGCATATTGATGGATTTTAAATGTATGATCAACGCTGCACTAGCAGCCTGACAAGATGCCAATTTTTTGATATTCGTCAAAGTAAACAGGTCAGAGATAAAATTACAGTTTGTCAATACACTGGTGGCATTATGTGACACTCCAACAAGATGAGAGAATAGTTGATATGTCTTGTCTGCTGGAATATAAACCTCAATACCATTGGGTGAACATGTAATGACCGCATTTAATTTACTTAATATATCTCGTCCCTGTAAGGACATGTGTTGTAGCACTAACAACAAATGAATGTTGCAGTTTGATGTCATCCAGATCAACAGGCAGTGGAACGGACAGGGGCTCTAGTTGTGGGACTCCAGAGATACCAACAGATTGAACAGAGCGATTACTTAAAGGGCAACTTAAGTCCTTTTTTCTTAAACATGATGTAGTTGCCCCAGTGTCAACTAGGAACTTGATAGGTTTACCAGAAACGTGCATCCTCGATTGGTGTCTCAGCTGGTTCGTTGGAAACATGGAATTGTTGGGTATTTATAATTATTGTAGAGTAATCAATCTGTTCACGCCCCACAAATGTCGGTTATATCATTGCTTCCACAATGAAGAAGAAGCCGCCCCTCTGTCCGGAAGACCCTGGGTTGTGGGATTACTTCCAGATATCATCCTCTGTGTATTGGTTTGTGGAGAGAAACCAGAGGTCATATGAGAAGGATAATAGGGAGGCATTTGATTTATAGGCCCATATTGTGAACCTTGGGCCCTTTTTAAGGGACACCGTTTTACCCAACGTCCAACTTGATAACAGTACAGGCACCGATCATTCATGTCCATCATTCTTCCTCGTCCCCGTCCTCTCCGCCCTGGGGGGGAATATTCGCCCTTTGGGTTGACCTGAAAAGTATCCGTTATGTACGGAGAGGGTTCAAATGGCCCTTGCTCTCTGTAACGTCTAAACTTTCCTCTGCCCCTGGTCGGTTGTACATGTTGGAATGCATGGACAGATTCTTTTACCTCAGTAATCAGTTGGACTGCTTGTGTTTTATTTTTGGATGCTGCAAAGAGGCCTATGGCATCAAGTTCTCTAACTTTCTTCAAAAGTCTATTAGGATCATAGGAAAAATATCGGGTGCAGCCACTCTAAAGCCGCGTTCAGACCAAACGCGACCTCGGCGACGTGAGCAACGACTCCCAATGCAAAGTCTATGGTGGCCCATGATGTCGGGCTTTCTGTTAAGTTTGTTCATTTATTTCAGTGAGCAGACTATTTTCTGAAAACATAGCACTTCCCCTGCTTGCTAGGCTATATGTTTCAACGTGTGTGTGTGTGTGTGTCTTTGCAGTGGATGTGTGCCGCCAGCACTGAAAGGGGCAGCGGGATGTATATATGAGGGAGAAAAGGAGGGAGAAGGAAGGTGGGAGAAGGGGGTCAGCGGCGACCAGCCGCGTCCTGCGACCTCCGTGACTGCAGCTTTGTATCCGGTGTGAACACACCAGGGTGTGACGCGACAGGAATACAACGACCAATGCGACTATGTCGCGTTTGGTCTGAACGCGGCTTAAGGGTGTACAAAGCATTTTGATCCAATCGTTTAGAATAGAATATAATAGAATAGAATAGAATATTCCTTTATTGATCCCCCATGGGGGAATTTTTTTTTGTCACAGCAGCATCACAAAGAGTGCAAAAATGCAGTTATAAAAATAAAGATCCTAATATTAAGAACTTAAATAAATGTAATAATTAAGAAAAAAATTAGAGAAAGGAAAAAGGGAGAAGAAAAGAAAAGAAAAAGAAAACTATCTACAATATACACAATTTAAATGCCAGAAAAAAGTGGTGGTGTGAGTCCAGTTATTATTACAGTTCGTTGTAAAGTCTTATTGCAGAAGGGAGGAATGACCTGCAGTAGTGCTCCATCTTGCAAGGTGGGAGTCTAAGTCTGCTGCTGAAGGAGCTGCTTAAATCCCCCACAGTCTGGTGCAGTGGGTGAGAGGGATTGTCCATGATGGATACAAGCTTTGTTAACATCCTCCTCTCACCCACCTCCTCCAGGGAGTCCAAAGAACAGCCCAGGACAGAACTGCCCTTCCTGACCAGTCTATTCAGTCTCTTCCTGTCCATCTCAGTGCTCCCTGCCCCCCCAGCAGGCCACTGCATAGAAAAGTGCAGATGCTACCACAGAGTCATAGAAAGTCCTGAGCAGAGTCCTGCACACTCCAAAGGACCTCAGTCTCCTCAGCAGGTGGAGATGACTTCGGCCCTTCTTGTACAGGACATCTGTGTTTGTTGACCAGTCCAGTTTATTGTTGAGGTGGACACCCAGGAATCTGTAGGACTCCACCATCTCGATGTCCAGACCCTGGATGTTCACTGGAACAGTCGGAGGTGTCCTCCTCCTGCGGAAATCCACAACCATCTCCTTTGTCTTACTGGCGTTCAGCTGGAGGTGGTTTGTGCCACACCAGTTGACAAAGTCAGTGATGACAGCATTTAAAAGCATAGAGGCAAAAAAGGGATCCTTTTCTTCTTTAATCTGTAATTTGGCTTGCTCTTTCCAGCATTGCAAGAATCTAGAAGCATATTCAGCTATCGGTTCATTCTGTTTACGTTTACAATTTAAGACCTGGGTAATGTCCCAGTCCTGTGCTGCAAGAAATTCAGCAAGTTCAGCAATATGCTCAGTTTTATGGTCTCTGCTTAACCAGGGATACTTTCCTTCAATGGTCTTCTCCCCTTCTACTGGCCCATCATATCGGTACCGTAAAGTGTCACATTCTGCAATTAGAGAATCTATCTTGATGTGAGGCATTAGTGTGACAAGAATGTATGTCAAGTCCCCACAGTTTTAAGTTCCAAATGACCCAGGACAACTCGATTTCCAACTCAATCAACTTCTTTATTTTCCACTTTTCATTTGGCTCTTTGACGTTGATTGGTTGTTCTTTTTCATCAGGTTGTAAACCTTCAAGACAGAAACAACAATTAGCAACATGCCATATCAAAGAATAAATCACTTTTAATAATTCAATAATTAAATTTTTAAATGTTGCCATTAATTTAAACACATTAAACATTTTTAGTTAATTAACCAATGTTTAAACCAATTAATATATTTAAACAAAGTGTTTTAAGGCAGCTTATCAAGTTAAACATTCAATTATTTTCGTAACTTTTGTACATTGAGTTTAAACTTTAAATGATATGTTTAAGCATTTTAAATTGTCTTTAGATTAAACTAAACTTTTAAATTGTAAAAGGTTAGTAAATTCCAAGGTAAGTAAATTTTAAACTTTTAACTTAGACCTTCTTTTTAAGCAAATAAGCAAGATAAATTAGGGCCTTTTCAAATAAAGTTCTACCAACAAATAAGTACTTAAACTTAAAGCAAATGTTGCTGCAATGCAATACTGCCTTTTCCCACAATACATTTTAACAGTAGCACTTAACAAGCAGCATCTCTAACACATTTCAAACACACAAGGTAAGTGAAAAGACTAGCAACCATTAGCGTCATGGAACTTGTATAGTTGAGTGGTTCTTGATTCTTTGTCCTTTTTGTGGAGCTGCTTCTGCTTGAAGTTGTTTACTCTTTTGTTCTCTGCCAAAACTCACACAGCTTTTCAGGGGTTCCTAATCAGCCGACACCCAAAGGTCGGCCATCTTTGATGTACAGGGCGGCCATTTTAGGTGTACCAAGGGGCAGCCATCTTGAATGTCCCATGGGTGGCCATCTTGGGAGTACAAATCTGAGTTTTGAGGTTTGCCTCGACAATGTTTCTAACATCTCGTCCAGACAGAGATGTATGCATGAATGCTGTGGTCCACCAATTCATAAATGCTGTAGGATTGTTCAACGGTGACGGAGCATCTCATTAATCCGAGAGATATCAGTGAGAGTCAATGGTTTATCCATTACACGATTATTGACAGTAATAAGTGTTGTCATCAGATTTACATCATCTTTGACAGCGGACGGGGTTCTCAGCTCACTGTCCTTCATTTCACTCAACTGATGATCAAGGAATTCACAAACGGCCTGTGTCTCAGCATCAGAAATTCTTGAAATAAAACCATTAAACTGCCTGCTACTAATGGCCTTTGTTAAATCAAGGTGAGTCTTAGAGTCTGTCTTATATCGGCGTAAAACTGATTTGAAGCAGTCAACCAATGGCTTTGATAAATCATTCAGAGAGATATCATGACCTTTCTTTATTATTTTAAACATGCGCTTAAATTCACAAGACATGTATTCTCTGACATACTGTAGTTTGGCACTACGAGCTTTATCTTTGTAAAAAAAAACTTTCAAGAGTATAAGCAAAAAATTCATGTTTGACAATTTTGGAGGCATCGCTCAATGCACTCACCTGAAACTTTCTCACTGCAAGATTCGGCACCCCTACATCGGCAAACAAGACAGTGGGGCTTATTCTGGGCACCAAACTGGGCTGTTCATTTTCTTCCATCACATGGAGAAAGAGCCAGCTGTCATCGTCATCACTGTAATCATTTACATTTGCACTGGAGAGGGTCAAATGTGGAGGCATTGACTCTGGGGAATTACAAGACAGTGCAACAGGACTGTCAACTTTTCCAGGTTGTGCTTGGACAGTGTCCTGCTTCATAGAAAAAACAGTCCTTTTCTTTTTCATTTCTACTTTACTAATATTACCAGGGAACTGATTAGCCATTGAGGCCCAAACATGATACACTTCTGTCATATAATCCATATTTCAGAGAGGATTGGCAATAGCAGTATTATCTATTAACAATTCAAGTACAATGTTTAATTTCTTTTTGTTAAAAACTGCCTTCCTTTGGAAATCGATTATCTGTCCATTCCGCTAAGTTTGACAAAAAAGGTTCAACATAATAAAACCCCAATTTCATATGCATCCACTCCCTAGCTGACATCAGAGCAACAGGCTTAACTGGAACAGTGTTCAACTGGGCAGCATCTTTTAACAATTATTTTATCACTTTTCTTTCTTTTCTGGGCAAGTGAAGCTCAGATTTATTTTTGATCATGCCCGGAGGCCCTTTTAATTTACTGGCCTGTGAACCCATTGTAAGGTAAAGGTTCATTAATTAGTAAAACTAAGACTGCGTGTTAGTATGTAAAGTGTAAAAACTGTTTAGTTTGTGTGATCATTTACAATTCCTTATTTAGGATTTTCATATGTTACCCAGTGAAAAGCGGAGCTGTTATGGGTCGATATTACTCAATACATGGATTTCCCTATACAAAATCACACTACAACTGCCACTGAATAAAATTGGGGCCGCCGTGTGGTCAGTCCGTCAGACTATTAAACAGTAACAACAATAAAACAACCGCGTCATCGAATGACGTCTTCAGATTTTAAAAAAACAGAAGTACCACTCTGCTAATGACTGATTCGGGGCCGTCGAGCGGTCAGTCTGTCAGACTACCAGACAGTAGTACCTGTTCAATATTTATCAACACGTCCTCCAAGGACTTCAGTATCTATTCTTGTCTCTCTGGACACCTATATTCACACTGTCCCTCTACTGCGAGTGGGCCCACTCTAATATTGATTAATATCGACACATCTCAGCAAGCCCATTCAGGGAACTATTAATATTTATCAAGTTAAATTCATTAACCATTCAGACTGTGAAAAAAAAAAATTAAGAGCCAATTGCACAAGGGCTACTAGGCATCCCATAGCAGATCTTTTTTAATGCTCAAATCAGGTGAGCAATACAATCACAATCACAGCCCAGGTTCACACTTGAAAGAATGGAAGGTCCACACGAATGGTCAGTTTGACAAGCTTTACTGGTTGCAGATCTGGGTTACAGCTTCATCATGCCACATGTGTGACAAAGAGTGGTCTAAGACCGTTCAAGTATATAGTTCAAGTATATATAGCGGTCCACAACTCTAAGCATACTGTTGATATTTAGTTGACCCTAAGAGAAATCCATGTACGGTAAAAACAAAGGACAACATATTTTAAAAAGCCTTAGGTGAACATGTGGAGGGTCCCAAGAAATACCATGGCAAAACATATTTTGGGGACCTACATGATGTAAATAATGTGTACAGGGTTCTTCGGTCAGGGATGGTTGTCGGAGGCCCCCGGCTCCAACAATCTAACACCAAAGTATCTGAGGTATTTGAGTGACACAGCTCCAACACTCTAAAGGCTAATATGACTGGCTAAAGAAACTCATCCTAACACCACTGAACTCATGCAATTTAATAAGTGCTTTCATTTACTCACAGGTTGTTTTCATTTAGCCAGAAATGTGTGATGTCATTGCACTTTTGCCTCTTTCTCTCCACAATGACTGCAGCCATTTGTGCGTAATGCTGTGCCAGTTTGCATGTGCCTTTCAAACGTGCTAAATATAGACGTTAAAACAGTTACTGCAACCAGTTCGAGGTTTGATAAGTCACATTGTAGGTGATAAATGATTCCATTTGCATCTTCTCCTCCCAGTATTTTGCATGTTCTTATAGTCTGCATACATTTTGCCTATTCATTAAGGCAAACAAGCTACATGGATTGCACATACTATTTTGCTTATTTGACGGACCCAGTTCTCAGTGCACCTGGTAAGTAGATCAGCTTTGCGCACCATCAAATTTGCACGTCTTTATACACTCAAATCTTTAGTAGATCAGGCCCTAACCCCTGAATTCCACTGCATGTTAAATGTTGGCAATTTTGACTGTCTGCCAAATGCAACCAGATGCATTTGTGAGGCAAATGTCATGAATTTCGGACGGCAGGAATCCTGAGGAATCACAAGAACCCCTGAATTCACAAGCAATATCTATAATAATTTATAAAAACAGCCACATAAACATACGAGTGATAGATTGTGTCCTTCCAGAGGAGGAAATCCATTCTGTCCAGACCAGGAGATCATACACTTTTTTGGAGATTGGGAATTAACCATGGGTAAGTGCAATATTTATCTTTATCTACAAAACAGATAATAAACTAAACATTTTATTAGTATGTCTTTTTGATGCCTTTGGAAAGTACAAGGCCATGTTAAAAAATGTAACTATAGTTGTTCAAGTTTGAAATGGAAAAGTAAAAGAAAATAGCTTGAGATAACATATGCTGTAGTACAAAGAGCATACTGTTATTAACCTGGTAACAACACTCATGAAATGTGTTTTTCTGTGCATTTCAGTGCCTGCTGCTAGGAGGAGAGCAGTTGCTTTGTTAATTCTGCTTGCAAGACTACAGAGGAGGGGAAGAAGGAGAACAAGCGGGCAGTGAGTCCATCCATTAAACCAACGCAGGCATCAACAAGGATATTTTCATAATCTTGTGGCTGAACTGCGCCAGGACAGTCAATGGCATCATCAGTACTTTCAAATGAGTGCAGAGCAGATTGATCACCTGCTCCTAATCACTGGCCCAGAACTCACAAAATACAACACAAACTTCAGAGCTGCCATCGAAGCAAAGCAGAGACCGGCCATTGTACTGAGGTGGGTTTGACACTATGTGCACAAAGAAATCACTGATCATAATATGTTTGACCTTGATACTTTTCAAAATTTGACAGAAAACGTTATCACTGGAAAACAAGTTAAAGCCATAATGTAAAAGCAGCCGGAGAAAATAAGAATTGGTATATAAAAACAGAGACTAAATCACAGCAAAACAACTATTTACAAATGACAAGAACACAACCCAGAGATCTAAGTATGGGGTGCTGCGCTCAACCCACTGAGTGTCATCTGAGGCCATCATATGTGTGAACTGCCCTATAGGGTTTACTGGTGGGGGACGTGTTAATGGCTTGAAAGCACCTGGCCTGGGCCAAGGTGCAAGAGGTGTGTGGAATGTGGGGGGTTGTTGAGGTGGAGTTCAAATGAATTGCTGTCTGGACTCTTGCACTGAAGGTGTGCTACTCTCTATGTTATCAAGTAAATTCAGAATACCAGTTTTGGCCTGCAGCCTCCTGTTATGGTCCATATGGTGCAACTGTCAGATGAAGCTCATTGCAAAATAATAGCACTCATCAGATTTACTGTTCGGTTTTGGAATAGGCTGCTGTAAAATTGAAAGGAGACGGTCTTCCACATCAGAAGTTTGTTGTGGTCTGCAGCTCCTCCTTGGGTCCGGGTGAGACCCCGTCTCTCTAGGGCTCAGGGACCTGTGTGGCCTGTCACTCACAGATGTTGTGGGCCCTGAAAAAGACTATGCTGTGGAGACAGTCTGTGCTAGGGATCCACTTTCTGCTGGTGACACAGTCTGTGGCACAGCGGAAGGTTCCTGTTCGTTTGACCCACATGCAGACAGAGGTGAGGATAACCTCTCCTGTAGAGTGTAGAGTGTTGTGAATAGTGAGTGATTTGTATTGAAAATATACTGGTTTGGCAATTTCCTTTTAGTCCCCCAGTGTGCAAGTGTAAATGACTGCAGCCTTAGTTATGTGATCAGGATGCAAGCTCTACAGCACTTCTCCCACTACAGACTTTACTTAGTGTTGTGGTTAAAACAGCGAAGATTTCCCTTGTTATCATTATTATTATTGTTTTACTTTGATAAATGTTTCACACAACTATACATCATACATACAATATCATGCATCATACATACAAAGCGTACATATTACAATTGTAGATACATATTGCATAACTGAACTTGAATTTACTGCATTTCATGACTTAATGACACTAATAATAGTAACAATTATAACCAAAAGAAAGTTCTTCATAAATATCAAATAACCCTTTAATAGATAGTTGTTGCAAATATATTCATGGGTTTCTAGATGTATAACTAGACACTGTTTCATTAAATTTACATGAACAAACGATTCCAGTGAAATAACATATATTGGTACTAATTTGTAACTTACCACCCACTCCCATTACTCCTGCTATGGAATTCCATGCCATATCCTTTTTATGATTTCATATTGGCTTTGCTCTTCAGAGGTTGCAGACCAACCTCTGAAGAGCAAAGCCAATCGAAGCAAAGCCTAGCTACTCAGAAGCATAGCTAGTTATTAACCATTAACTGTAACAAAAAAAATACAAAAATGTGTAAACTTTGTTCCAGTTCAGCCTTATGGTGGATAAATAGGAAAATATGGCTGAACACACCTTAATTCAGTCTGCACTGAAGGCTTTGGACCCTGCATGTTAGATTATTGAAGAAGAAATCCATCAAGTTGTGTGTCTAAATGCGTGCTAAATGCGCTCATCAGATCAGATATATCTATATAGATCTAAATGCATGTGCTGACTCAGAATATTGGTTGTTATTATTTGTTGTACTGAAATGTGCCTGACACTGTGGAAACTTGCCAGTGAGGCATCGGTGACATATGTGCACTACGCCGCCGGTCTACCAAAATACCACTAGACCAGCTGTGCTCTGACTGTGCTGAAAGCTGACCAGGTTTGAATCGGCGAGGTTTCAGCACACTATATACGCCGGCGGCGAGCACGAAAATGTCACTGCGCCAGCTGATTCTGCCACCACGCCCAGCTTGGTGGACCTCGGTGCTCCTCAGTCTACGAAAATACCCAACTGGCTGTGCGCCGGGCTCTGCCGGACGAAAATACCACTGTGCGGGGTGGGCCACCCTCCACCGCGTCGCCGGCGGGCACGAAAATAGAGCCCATTATGTCTAAAGTGTCAAGTGTTTTTAAGAGCCTGTAAAAAGTCTGATTTCAGTGCTGTGCATGTTACATGTCTCAAATGCTATTAATCTCGAACTGCTGTTTAATTCAAGTTATTTTACTTACAAAATGATAAATCAAAGAAACTGATAAAAGTCAGTAAAGTTGCTGGTGCTGGTGCAGCGGGGGTCTCTAAATAAAAACAGCACTGGATCTCAGGTTGGTTTGTCAAGGCTTTACCATGTGGGTTATGGAGAAGAAAAACACTCATCACTGTCACCTTCATCAGTATCAATTATATATGGGTTAAATGCCAAATATGTTGTTTTTTTTTTCTTTTCAAGTTTACAGAAAACTGCTTCAATACTTTGAGTGTTAACATCAGCTATATGTCACATGACCTGCCTACTAAATGTTCAGTTTGAACAAAGCAATTTTATTTATATTCTCTAACAGCACCTTGGACCAAAATGAAGAGGGTGAAAAAGATCCTTCCAGACAAACATTTGAGAGTAACACTCAATGACACTGAAGCTAGGAGCAGAAACTCTGAACCACTGCACCATGTAATTGACCTTGCCTGCTCAATAAAGCCTTAATGTTGAATGTGTGCAGACAGAGAGGCTGTGTGCTGGGGCACGTTTGAGGGGATCCTCATATAATTACACAGGCTTCTGTAAGCAGCAAGACGCTATACAAAACGCAAACAAGCGCTTATTAATTTGGATACAGACAGAAGGCAGATGGAGCGAGTAATTGTAAAGAGTCACAGAGCACCCAGTGCGTTAAATGGAATTAAAATGTGATTTTACTCTGTAGGCAATAAATCTTTTCTGCTTTTTACACTCTCTCTTCTATAGTAAGTGTAGTGATGCTGCTGCGTGTTTGTGTTTTCTTTGCACAAAGAACAAGATCTATGCCCCCAGATTCAGTCTATGCTTTTACAGGCCCAGTGCATTTAATATTTTGTAATGAAAACAGAATTGTGATCTTTTACATAAGTAATAGCATCAGTACCATTGTATACTACATGACGAGTCCTCAAAAGTATTTATTTATGAAATTTTGGAAATTATTTGTTTATACTTTCATGCAATACTGCCCTACAAAGAAACATTAAAACTTAAAAAAAAGATGCTTGCATTTTTGTGCCATTAAGGACATCCTTTGTCATGATGACAAGTGTTTTATTTGAGTGAAAAACAGGGGCTTTAATCACAGATACTGCAAAAGTTCAACAGGAACCAAGGACACAAGACGTGACTTCAGTGAGGTGAAAGAATAAAATGTTTGCAGACCCAGGTGAATCAGAAAACCAAAGAATGATTCACAAAAAGACCAGAGGGGAAAAAGTGTGCCAACAAACAAATTGAATATGAATCCTTTGAATGAACACCTCGAGTCCCTCAAACCATTCATGCACCACCCGAGGAGGGAACATGCCCCTCTTCATTGTTGCCTCCCAAGTGATATCAATGTCAAGCTGATGTATGCAGATTACTTGGAGAAGGGCAACAGCTGTTCTGAAGTTACTGACTTTTTCCCTTGTACAGCAGAATGGTTTTACTGTAAATAGTTCAAACACAGTGGTTTTGATTTCAGAAGTCCTTTGTGTCACGACCGCGGTCATAATATTCCAAAATGGTATATTGTTATACGTGTTTTTCTCTGGCCTGGCTGTGTCTGGTGTGTGTGTGCCGTGAGTTGTCGTCTATTTTGTATGCAAATTAGGTGTGCCACAGCCTGCCACTAATTAGCTGCTCCAGCTCCCAACAGGCTGAGCAACAGGTGGAGGCTGCGGCAGAGCTGAATTTTCCATTTAAGGAGGGAGTTGATGTCACCGCCAGCGCGAGGGGAACCCATGGCATCCTCATCCCAAACGGCCACATCAGCTTAGAGTCCAGATCTTTTTGTTTGTTAATATTTGTCCTCAATTTTCTTTATTTTACCATTGTTGCACGCAGAGGAGTTGATCATTCTTGGTTTTTGTAATTATCCTTTTTTTTTAATTTATTTTATTATTATTATTTTTTGGGTTCTTTGTAAATAAATTACTTGTTTGCTAAAAGCCCTTAAAGTTTTCATGTGGCTGTTTGAGATGTGGGTAAAATGTGTCCACTTTCGTGTTATGTCCTAGCCACTCTAGATGGGTCATAACTTCTCGTTTTCTCTTTTAATTTGATTAGCATTGATGAATGATGCTCAGGACACCAAGGGCATGTGCAAGACACGGATCAAATAACTGTCTGCAGACAATCTTGCTGACTACTCCACAATTAAGCAAAAATTATTTAACACAGCAAAACATAACGGAAAGTGTCAAATTATGCATTCACTTGGTGAAGTAAACCCAACACAGCCTATGCACAACTTTGACCCCATTTTCTAGATCAAAATACCAACAAACCACACCATGCTCCGAGATGCCATCTTCTGCCCTGGTTTACATCAAGAGGGTATAGAGCAGGGGTTCTCAATTAGAAATGTAAAAGGTCCAGAAAATAAATTTTGAGGAAGTCATAGGTCCACAGCGCGTGCGTGGCGGCGAATTTTTTATTTTTTTTAACCTTTTTTTTTAATGTTTTTATGTAGTTTTAAGCTGGTTTACTGTACTGTAATAATCAGGAGTTATTGGAAGGCACAAAAACATTCATTTTCAGCATCACACTGACATTCTTTCTTACTTAGTATAACTCAATAAAATAAAATAAGCTTTTTATTTTATCTGTTTGTAGCTCAGATTTTTGGGGGCAATCTCTTTCAAAATCGCTTCTCATGGCGTTTTATGTTTTCACTTTTTATCAGAGCAGCAGTGCTTTGCACAAAAGACCCACTGGCTTTGTGCTTGAAGGAGGTAAGATAATCATATATTTGTCAGTCCATTCGTCAGTGAATCAGCAATTTTCAGTGTCCACCTTTCTCTGATTTGCCGTTTTGATGTCGAGTGCTGGGTGTGAGCAATGCTCCTGCTGCAAAGACGTTACCGCTGCCTGCGCCGTGCAAAGAAGACAGACTGAATGAGGAAATGTGTGACTGCTGGTTTACGTAGTTATCAGCCAAGCAGCGCATCGTTGTCATTTGAATGGCAGCCCAAATGCAAGCGTGAGCACGCGCACAGTCACACATACACACACATGCTCTCTCTCTCTCTCTCTCTCTCTCTCTGCCAGTCTGACCTCGTGTCAGTCAGTCAGAGAGAGTGCCATGTTGTTGATTTTTTTCTTTTTTCTCTGGGTCCACAAAGAGGTGGTCCGCGGTCCACCAATTGCGTACCCTGGTTATAGAGCATTGAAGCATCAAGGCCAACACATGGACCACATCTCAGGCCTACAATAATAAAAATAATCCCTGAAAAACTAAAAGTGTGGGTGAAAGTCATGGACAATATGTATCAAGGCCAGCACCTTTCACAGTCTTAAAAGTGCAGTGTGTAGAATTAGGATCGCAGTAAGTTTCTAAAATGGAGCGCCTCCTAGCCAACCTCCCCTGTTAATGATGCAACGGTGGCCAGTGAGGACCAAAAGAGATTCACTGAAGATGAAATCATCCGACAGAAATCAACAGATGTGAGTAATTCAACTGTTTTCATTGGTGATGTTTAATCTTGATAACTGTATAACTAAGTTCTCAGATATTGAACTTTTCATTGTTTTAGAAACACAAGCTAATATTAGTAAAGTAATGCTAAACAAAGCTAACACTTCAACTGAATACCAGGGTAACATCAATACTTTTTGTTAGTTTTAAAAGTTTTGTAATCAATAAACCGTATTTGGTTCTAGCCAGTATGTCCATTCTGAGCCACTGTAGAAAATATGGTGGTGCAACTTGGCAGCCCCCAGAGTGAAGACATACGGCTTCTATAATACAAAGACTCTTTCTGAGTCATGAGAAATTAAATGTGGTGCAACATAATCCTTTCTAATGAGCTGAAATGACATTAATATCCCCATCCTGCAAATTTGCCCCAGAATTTTTCAACATCATTAGATCATGAAAACTGAAAAGAGGGCCCAGAATGTTTCTGGTACTGCTTTTTGTAAAAACAAAACATACAAACAAAAAAAAAACAATAAAAAAAAAAATCAGATATTATCTATTGAGTGTAGTTTGAAGAAACTTAGCAAATTTGGTCACATGTTAACAGGTGAAATATTTGATCATTGAAAGTCTGGCCCTAAAAGCCTATATAAAATCTGAGCTTCTCCTACCAGTGACTTTTGTTTATATATACAGTAACAAGAGGCCTCTTCAGCACCAACTGTCAGTATAGTGCCTTTTTTAAATTTTCTTTTTTTTCTGCAAGATTATTAACTTAATCCTATTGGGTTATTTTGATATGTTGAAACTCTTCTTGAGCTTTTTGGTTCAACTTCAGGTAAGGCGCTGTGAATAAAACTGTCAGTCTTTGATGTAAGACATCTCTGCGCTGATCTCTACAGTGTGAACTTGGCTTAACATTTCCCAGAAGACACTGTGTCTTTGCTATCATCAGCAGGATGGTGTCCTTTTTGGAAACATGAGATAGCCGTCAAACAGCTCATATTAGCTGAGATCCTCTTATTAATAGTTAGAGCCCATCCACTTAAAGTTTAGTATGCTAATCGTTTTAACACAAAGCTTCAAAGAGGACTCAGTGTCCAACGGAAGAGCTGAATTCACATGAATTTTATTTATTTATTTATTTAGAGGATAAGAATTCACAGACGTAAAAAGTTCTGAAAGCTTTGTAAACTCCTGGTTGTTTAGTAAGAGCAGCTTTACTCCCATAACTTTAATTTGCAGTAAACCTACTGAAGCAGGACCACGTTTTTTTGAAAAGAGTACTTTTTAAAAAGGACTGTCGACTATATAAGAAGTAAACAGTCTTTTTTGCTTCAGAGCTGTTGACCCTGAATCATGTGATACCTCTAATGTCCAGCAGGGGCACCGCCGAATGGACTGACAGCTAAGCACACTGCAACTGTTAGCAAGGAAGCTAAAGGCCCACACTTCTTTGCTTCTTTGTGGGGCGGCCACAGTTCGATTGAGTAAGCATTTCTAACATGACAACTGCTGCCTGAATTTCTCTTTGGGGATCAATAGTTCTTCTATAGACTTCAAAATTCTGCTTGAGAAATTTATTGGTGATGTAACTAACACTACAGCTGTGTGTTATGCAGTCTATGGTTATAAATTAAATAAAATCAATCTTTACTGGTAAAATGCTCTTCATACAAAGTGATGTAACAAAGTGCTTTACAGTCCGTTAAAAAATACCCAAAACAATCCCATATGCCCCCCCCCAACCCCCAAAAAACAATTTCCTTACCCCAAACTGCAAAATAACCCACATTAAACAACACAGGGTCGTGAGCCTGCTCTTAAAAACACGTACTATTACGAGAGCCTTAATAGTAGAAAGATGCCTTGCCATGGGCTAGCTGGTTTCAGGTTTACATATTTCTATAGATTTTATCTTGCCACTCAAACAGAAATGCTGAAATCAGATGCAGTAACTGAGAGTTTTGGGATGAGAACCAGAGACTTCCATGATACCTTAGTTTGAGAGAAGACCAATGACAGTGAAGATGATTACAGTGTAAAACAGCTGTATTCTCTCTGACCATGGGATTTCCATCCCATCATAGGATTTCCTCCTAAAATCCTGCATTATCTGTTTGAAGGTGTGGTCCCCGTGGAGTTGGCACATTGTTTTAAAGGTTTGATTGCAAATAAGTATTTCACTTTGGAGGAGATGAATAAAGCAAATCAGTGTTTACCCTACGAGCATATAAGGTTAACCGTCCTCACCCAGCTCCTCTAAATTTTGCCAGTCGAGGAACAATTGGTTGGCTTAGACTGCTACCTGTTCTCATTGGCTCCAGAGTACCAGAGGGGGAGAAAGTATGGTAAGTACTAATGGAGTTAAAAGATATGGTTGAGCTTGCTGTTTCTCATACTTTCACGGGTAAGGATCAAGGATCAAGGATATCTTTATTATCCCCAAGGGGCAATTTGCTTCACAGCCAGCAGGATGCACACAATTCTTCAAAAGCATATGAAACAATGGCACTGGCTTTAGAATAAATAAAAATAATATAAACATTTTACTGGATAATACCTGTAGCATCAAGACAACCCTATGTGAGAAACTTTCCTCACAGGAAAGGTTCCTTATCTGGCCCCAGGACACAGGATGATATGAATCTTTCCAGACTTGTTTGCACTTTTAGGTTACCCAGCTGACCTGATCAGAGGTTGACCTAAACCTCTGGCCCTTCACAATGGGTCAATTCCCTGAAATGAGAATTTTGGCTTTTGATATGAGATTGATTAATTTAGGATTGACTTACTGTTTGATTTCTGAATTAAACTCTTTTTTTCTTTTTTTCCCACCATTAAAGGTGGGTGGTGCCCCTTTCAACAAGTGCATATATGTCAGGTTTTAAGATTATTATCAATTATCAATCTTAAGACATTATTATAAATTCAAATTGCTACATACCACCCAGTACCAGTACCTGGCAAGATTCTAGGTCACAGGCAACTCCTTCAGGAAGTCTTCCCCAACTTAGGACTGTGACCAAAGCATCATTATATGAAATACTATCATTGTCTCATAAAGTGCTTTGGTCCTCTGGTGCATCTCTGGACCACGAGATTTGAAGGGAAGCACAAGGTCTTCAAAAAGATAGATTGTGACACTCAGTACAACAAAAAATATACTGGAAACATTGGCAGAGAGACATTATAGGCCACCTGTACAAACTTAAAATGTGGAGTCTGTCTTAATTGAATCATTGCCTATTGATACACATTCAATAGTGTCAATCATTACAGACAGCAGCTGTGGCACAAAATAGGCAACCATTTAAGGCAGAGCTTTTGTGGTGGTCATGTTTGTATGTAGTTGGACACATGCTGCCTCGCCTGAGATCAAAGAAATCATAAACATATTGCTCATTGGAAGTGACATCTTACTGTTGAAAGACTATGAGACTTGGTATGTTGAGCATTTGCGGTCTTAAGAGCTAATAGACCAAAAAAGCAAGAGCCATTAGGTTAAGTCTCTGGGCTCTATTTTGGTGCCTCGCCAGGAACGTGGCGCAGGCGTGGCATAAGTCAGGTCCACAGCCGAGACCGGTATTGACCAATAACCAATCAGCTCCTCTCCTCGCCTTTAAATCCGCCACCGGCGAGTGGATTACAATTTTCTTGCAGTAGTCAAAGAGATCAAGAGATGGCTGAAGACAGCAATGCCACACGATGGTGTCAGAAGGCAGCCCCTCAACAAGTGTCGCTGTAAGCGCTGCAGAGGGTGTCCTGCACACTGTCTCATATAAGCGCAGATGGATTTGGTGTGTGTAAGGTTGGACCCACTGGTAAGACAAACACCCCTTTCCACAAATAAAGACACTCACATAAAGTTGCATTTAAATCTTTTATTTAAACCCCACATGACAAAAGTGGGTTGTGCGCACAGATCACAACATGAATTCCAACAATGGCATTAAACTCAGAACCACCTGTGTGTAAAGGACGCATCGCGCTCCAGTGCTTGGCTCTTTCTTTCATAGATGTTGGCATAGAAAGTAAATTTGGCTCACAAAAACAAATATTATAATATTCGTATGTGGGCCTAACTCCGGATTGAATATTTACAGAATCTTAATGATGTGAGGAAATCAGATAAACAGGTAATTTTGAGTGAAAGGTTATTTTATTTTATTTTATTTTCGAAGTAAATAACTCATCTGATCACTAAAATAAGTCATCTGGTCAGCCCTGCCACCGCTGCAGTCAGGTGTTGTGCCATAGAATGCACCCCTGCCGTAGAATGCACCTCCTGATGGGAGCGCAGTTGATAGTACACAACAAGGCAAAATAATCCAAGTTTTCCTTAACGTTGGGCTGATTTTAAAGCGTGTGCCTTTAATGATATCATTCAGGCTATTCAGATAAGCCAAAAACAATAGCCCTCTGATTCAGAATATTTGCTGCCCCGAAAATATAATGTTCTCTACTTTGACAGCTTACTGTACAGTTTATATACCCAAGTACACCTCTGTATTAAGGGTGTGGAAAATAATCTAAATTAATCGATGCATCGATGCGCATGTGCGCGATGCGACTGTGTCGGCTCATACACTGGGTATCGATGCAATTGACGGGTTAAATCTAGATTCATCTAGATGCGTTGGTGGGTATCGGTAAAATCCGATGCAAGCGCCGTTTTATTCATGTTAAACTTCACCCCATCTGCTGTTTCCCAGGCGCAATGAATGCACCATCATTATTTCGCGTTTTGGATTGAATACGGACGGAAGCCGTGAGGGACATACAATGCACTACTAGTAAAACAGCATGGACCACGTTCAAGTGAGCAGCAGCGAGGAAGAGTTTATATGTAATGCACCCGCTACGTTTAAATCATATGTTTGGAAACACTACGGATTTGCAAAGAAAGACGGAAAGCTCGACAAAACGTCCGTCATTTGCAAAGAATGCCGCGTTAAGAAGCCGTACAACGGCAGCACGACAAACATGCAGACCCACATAAAAAGAGTACACCACATCTCCGACAAGTCTAACGCCACCTCCCCTCCCTTAACATTGATTGCACTGTTGAAAGTGTCACTTTAGGTTACTCATTGAGAGTGTTTTGTTGTTGCTGTTTACTGTACTTTTTACAGCAGTAATTATTGTGTAATTGTTTTACTCTTTTATTATTGCAGAACTCACTCAAATCACTGATTTTCAGTAGCCAGTAGAAAGTCAACTCTAGTACATTGTTTTGGCAGACAGTAGTATGGCCATTGAATGGTCTATTTGCACCATGTTAGGCAGTGCATTAGTTGTTTAATAATGTGTACTGTAATATTACCCAACAAGTATAGAGCACTTGTGTGATGTAGGGTTGGGATTGGAATCCTTTTTTTAATTTTTTAATTTTTTATCTTATTGATTCAGATTCCTTAACAGTTGCAGGAGGTCTGTCTAATCTGTGTAACTGTACAAAATGGAACCCAAAGGAGCATAGAAAAAAGACAAAAAGCACTTTTGTTGAATTAACTGCTAAGTGCCTTTAAGGAATAAAGCCAAATCATTTTTGTAGTACCATACTGAATTCCATCTTTTATTTTTATTTCTTTTTTTTCTTTACTTATTTGCATCACGTTGAATTGCATCATATCGCAACAAATTGCATCATATCGTATCGTATCGCATTGATTTGAACTAAATGATTATCGTATCGTATCGTATCGCATCATGAAGAGGGTGAATCGTATCGCATCGTATCGCCAGAAAATTCCATGTATCGTTAAAGTATTGTATCGCTGGCAGTGCATCGAGATGCGTATCGAATCGTCCTCAGTGCTGAGATTCACACCCCTACTCTGTATGTGCATTTTTTAAATACCTAAAAACAGAACGAAAGGTTGCTGCTCCATTTGACATGTTGTCATGATCCAATACTCATGTTTTTTTAAATATGAGATAATTTTTTTCCACGCTAAGAAGTTAATGAGTGGATGGGATGCAGGGGATGCATTCTACGGTAGGGGTGCATTCTACGGCACAACACCTATCGAGCTGCGCAAGGAAGAAGGAGGATAAGCGAGGAGACAAATTAAATATCTTGTTAACTTCATCATGTGTGACTGTTTACTGGATATTTAATTTGATGCAGTTTCAGCTGTGTTAATTCGGTCAGGTGGAATGTCCAAATACATGCCAAACACGCTCATCAGATCAGATATAGCTCTGCCAAATGCGTGCCTCAGTCTATGAAAATACCAAACTGGCTGTGCGCTGGGCTCCGCCAGATGAAAATACCACTGCGTGGGGTCCGCCACTGTCAGCTGCCTCACCGGCGGACACGAAAATAGAGCCCTCTGAGTAAATTAACTGATCAAATGCCACAGATTGTCGACGAAGTTTCAGGTAGGCCTACTCTGACAACTTAACATTTCATTTCAGTGTCTGAATAAGAAGAAGAAGAAGAAGAAGAACTTCATTGATCGCCGAAGGGAAATTCAATTGTCTGTTGTCTCATGTAACATGTCTATAAGTCATCTATTATTTACAAAAGAGTTATAAAGCCTGATGGCTGTTGGTACAAAAGATCTTCTAAATCTTTCTGTCCTGCAGCAAAGAGGGAGGAGTCGTCCACCACCATTTGCCCTTTGGTCCATCAAGTTGTTGTGAAGTGGGTGATCCATGTTCTTGAGAATAGTCTCCACCTTCCTCAGTGTAGATCTCTCCACCACATCCTCCAGTGAGTCCAGCTTTAGTCCTATCACTGAGCCACCCTTTTTCACCAGTTTGTTAAGACGTCTTGCATCTTTGTGTTTGATGCTTCCTCCCCAGCAGACTGCAGCATAGAGCAGCACACTTGCCACCACAGACTGATAAAACATCTGCAGCATCGTACTACAGACGTCTATTGATCAGAGTCTTCTCAGGCAAATAAGTCAGCTCTTCCCCTTTCTGTAGATGTAGTCTATATTCTTAGACCAATCCAACTTATTATCCAGATGTACACCAAGGTATTTATATGATGCCACCACTTCAATGTCCACTCCACAGGTGTTCACTGGCTGAAGAGGGGGTTTGGATCTACGGAAGACTATGACCATCTCCTTTGTCTTTGAGGTGTTGAGGAGGAGGCAGTTTCTGTGACTCCAGTCACTGAAGGCTCTTATTAGATCTCTGTATTCAGCTTCTTGTCCATTTCTGATACATGCCACAATAGCGACGTCATCTGAGTATTTCTGGATGTGGCAGGACTTAGTACTGTATTTGAAGTCTGATGTGTACAGTGTGAACAGAATTGGCGCCAGCACTGTCCCTTGTGGAGCCTCTGTACTGCTCATTAATGTCCCAGAAACACAGTTTCCCAGCCTGACAAACCGTGGCCTTCCTGTCAGGTAATCTCTGATCCAGGAAACACAGGAAGGATCCCGTCCCGTCTCTGTGAGCTTGTCTTTGAGTATGGTGGGTTGGATGGTGTTGAATGCACTTGATAAGTCGAAGAACATGATCCTCACATAAACCCCAGGTTCCTCCAGATGAGACAGGGCACGGTGAAGCATGTAGAGGACAGCATCATCCACTCCAATGTGTTCTTTGTATGCAAACTGCAGGGAGTCCAATTTGTCTTTGACCTCAGACCTCAGAAGGTGTAGAATCAGCTGCTCCAGGGTTTTCATGATGTGTGAAGTGAGGGCCACTGGTCTGTAGTCATTGAGTTCAGCAGGACATTTTGTTTTTGGTACTGGCACAATGCAGGATGTTTTCCACAGAGCAGGTACCTGCTCCAGTTGTAGAGTCCGGTTTAAGATCTTGTGGAGAGGTTGACACAGTTCTGCAGCACAGTCTCTAAGCAGCCTTGGACACACACCATCTGGACCAGCTGCCTTCCCAGGACAAAGTCTTCAAAGCTCCATCCTCACCCCTGTTTCGGTGACAGACAAGGACTGGTGTTCTAGGAGGGAGGCAGTTGAAGTGGTTGAGACATTTGAACAAGATGGAGGAGGAAGGGGAGAAGTTTTAGTGGAGATTTGTTGTGGAGAGGAAGGTGAAGTAGCAGTGGAAGTGGGAGTGACAGCAGTGTCAAATCTGTTGAAGAACAGGTTGAGTTCACCTGCTCTTTTCACATCACCCACCTCTGGCTGTCCTTTCTTTTGACTGCTGTGTCCAGGGATGGTACTGATTCCTCTCCACACTTCACGGATGTTGCTGTGTTGTAGATTGTTCTCTATCTTCTTTTTGTGCTCCAGCTTTGCCATCTTCAGTCTCCTCTTCAACTCTTGTTGCTCTTGTTTGAGTTGTTCTTTTTCACCATCTTTAAAAGCTTTCTTTTTCTGGTTAAGGATTGCTTTTATGTCTCTTGTGATCCAGGGTTTGTTGTTGGGGAAACAGCGAACAGTTTTTTGTGGGTATAACTGTGTCTCTAGACAAGTTGACATAATCAGGAAAGCAGTCAACCTGTTTATCAATGTTCATACTATCCACATCTGTTTCCAGCAGCACATTCCAGTCTGTTGATTTAAAACAGTCCCTTAGAGCTTCACTGGCTTGAGGTGTCCATCTTCTTATTTTGACTTTGGTCACAGGCTGCCTCAGCACACAAGGTCTGTAACAGGTTTGTAGATAGACCAAGTTATGATCTGACTTGCCCAGTGGTGGTAAGGCAGTGGCTCTGTAGGCTTCTTTTACGTTGGCATACAGCAGATCCAGAGTCTTGTTTTCTCTGGTAGGACAGTTCACAAACTGTGTGAATCCAGTCAGGTGAGAGGAGAGGGTGACATGGTTGAAGTCTCCCGACATTATTATTATTAATGCCTCAGGGTGTTGAGTCTGTAGCCTGGCAACACTATTTTGCAAAACATCACAACATTCCTCAGTTGATTTGGGTGGAATGTAAACAACTACTGTTATCATATGACTAAATTCTCTGGGAACATAATATGGCCGTAGAGCAACTGCCAACAGGTTAATATCTGGACAACACCACTTCTCCTTGACAGTTATGTGTGAAGGGTTACACCATCTCTGGTTGACAAATAAAGCCAGACCTCCTCCTTTCTTTTTGCCACTAGCTTGAGCATCTCTGTCTGACCTTATGAGAGTGAAGCCAGGTAGATCCACACTGGAGTCCGAGTTGTTTTGATTCAACCAGGTTTCAGTCAAACACAGGAAACTGCAATCACGGTATGCTTTCTCAGTCTTCACCAAGATCTCCAGCTCATCGCTTTTGTTGGGCAGAGAGTTGACATTTCCCATGATGATTTATGGAAGAAAGAGTTTATATCGCCACCTCCTAGCATTCAGCTTTGCCTTCACCTTTGCACCAGCACGGCAACCAAGATAACACCTCCTGATGTCCTCTGGAATTGTATGTTTTTGCCCAGATTTGCTTCCTCAATGAAAGCAGCTCTTCTCTTGAGTAAACTCTTCGCCCAGCAGAAGTATTCATCAGCACCCAACAAAATTACAACAAAAATATGAAAGAAATCTAGCATAAATTACAAAAATTACAGATAATACAGAGAGACCAGACTTGCAGCAACCTCTCGGTTCAAGTGCATCATTTGAATGTGAAGGATAAAGGAGCAAGCAGCATCAAGGAGCATCTCCCAGTGACCCAGAGGAGGCTGAAGATCATCTGGAGCCTGCTATAAATACTAGTGGTCACCTCCCAATACATTCACAACAAAATCATTAAAGGCAATCTCTTTTATGAGCCATGTTGTCTACTAGGAGCATGTCCTATGTGTGTGCATCTTATAATCAGAAAATGATTAGCTGGACTGCATGTGTGTTTTATTTAGTGGGCACCAGTGAGAAGAAAAATGCATTTATTGTGTGTATTGATATGTGTTAGTTGTTAAGCAGCTAGTGGAAAGATTTTTTTTTCTTTTTAACTTTTTGTCATGTTTCAGGTTTCCTTATCACAGTGCAAATGGAAGCAGCTGATGTTCTTCAACTAAGGGTCATCCTTGATGATGTCAATTATTTTGCACTTATGTCCTGAAACTGAAATGTCCTCATATAAGTGAAGTGAAAAAAAGCCAAATCTGAACTTAAATTTTTTACCTCAGTTCCAAGACCCAGAATTTAACAATGCTCTGTGCCCATGTGAGTACAAGTGGCCAAAACCTGGCCTCAGGTCAGGTTTACAGCCAAAAGTGTGGAAAGCTTTTTCAGTCTAATAATTTTGAATGCAATGCTTGTGTATTTTTAAAAGGTTATGTTGTAATGATCCCTTGATTGGCCGCGGTGGCCAATCCCCGCACCTGTTGTAGGAATGGCCGCTGTATTTGTGGTGAGACGCCTCCTCATCTTGTTTTATTTTGGCTGGACTTCTTGTTTCCCTGTTTGCCTGGTTTAGCTTTACTCTTTTCCAGGGCTTCCTCCCCTCCCCCAGCGCTGAGGCTGAGTGAGACCACACACCTGCTCCACATCTCCAATCAAGGCACTTTAAGAAGCCTGCAGCCCTCAGTCTCAGCGCCTGAGTATTGTCTACCCTTCCTAACGTGTCTCCAGCCCACACGACAACCAGCCAACCGGACATCCTCTGTTGCACTATCTCCCCTTTTGTTTGGACATTAAATTACTCTTAGAGTTTATCTCTGTTTCTGTGTCTGCTTCTGGGTCCTCCACACGTACCTGCCACACCACAGAAAACTCAGGCCAGGAAAATGGACCCAGCAGACCCAGACCGAGTTCAGCAAGCCGTCCAGAAACTCGGCACGCGGCTTGGTCAACATGAGGATATGCTCCAGGGTCTCCATCATTCTTTTCAAGGCCTCTCTGTTCAAGTGGCGCAACTGGCTGAGCAACTACTCTCTCGGCTTCCACCGCAGCAAACAGGATCTCCATTGACTCTGGGGCGGATGATAACTTCATTCACGCCGGACTGGCAGCACGGCTTCAGCTCCCCCTGGAGGAACTCCCGGTTCCCCATAAGGTCACCGCTCTCGATGGCAGAGTGATAGCCTCCATAACACACTGCACAGCTCCTCTCACCCTCATCCTCTCTGGTAACCATCGGGAGGACATCCGGCTGTTCCTGCTTCCCTCTCCTCACTCTCCCCTGGTGCTGGGACTCCCTTGGCTACAAATCCACAACCCTCATATTAACTGGTCCACATCTTCAATCTCCGCCTGGAGCCCTCACTGTCACTCCCACTGCCTCCGCTCCGCCAATCCTCACATCCACCAACAGAGGTCAGCATCTCCACCGCCATCTCTCACCTTGGTTCCCCCCGTCTACCATGACCTGGCAATGGTGTTCAGTAAGGAGCAGTCTCTCGTTCTTCCTCCTCATCGCCCCTATGACTGTGCCATAGACCTGCTCCCTGGCACCCCTCTTCCCAGTTGAAGACTGTACAACCTCTCTTGGCCCGAACGAGAGGCCATGGAGGAATATATTCAAGACTCCCTGACCTCTGGACTCATCCGACCCTCATCTTCTCCCCTTGCTGCTGGCTTCTTCTTCGTGAAGAAAAAAGATTCCTCTCTCCGTCCCTGCATTGACTTCCATGGATTAAATGACATCACCATTAAGAACAAATATTCCCTGCCACTCATTGATCCCTCCTTCGAACCTCTCTGTCAAGCCACCATCTTCTCAAAACTGGACCTCCGGAATGCCTATCACCTGGTTTGCATCCGGGAGGGGGATGAGTGGAAGACGGCCTTTAACACACCCATGGGCCACTTCGAATACCTTGTTATGCCCTTTGGCCTCACCAACGCCCCTGCTGTGTTCCAGATCCTCATTAATGACGTCCTCTGCGACATGATTAACAAGTTCGCCTTCGTCTACTTGGATGATATCCTGATCTTCTCCCGCAACCTGGAAGAACACCAGCAGCATGTCCGACTTGTCCTCCAGCGCCTCCTCGAGAACTGCCTTTTCATGAAGCCTGAAAAGTGCGAGTTCCACGCCTCCTCCGTCAGTTTCCTAGGTTACATCATCACCCAGGGGGAGCTACGCCCAGACCCAGAAAAAGTCTGCGCTGTCTGTGACTGGCCCACTCCCTCCTTCCGCAAAGACCTCCAGCGATTCCTCGGCTTCGCCAATTTCTATCGACGGTTTATCAAGAACTACAGCAAGGTAGCAGTTCCCCTCACCCGGCTCACATCCCTCAAGGTTCCAATCTCCTGGACCCCCGAAGCAGACGCCACCTTCCATCAGCTAAAATCCCTCTTCATCTCCGCCCCGGTGCTCAAACACCCAGATCCCTCGCTTCAGTTTGTGGTGGAGGTCGACGCTTCAGACTCTGGAGTGGGGGCCGTCCTCTCACAGAGGGACTCTCAGACCCAGAAGCTTCATCCTTGAGCCTTTTTCTCCCGGAAACTTTCAGCCACTGAACAAAATTACGACGTGGGAAACCGCGAGTTACTGGCTGTCGTGTGGGCACTGTCTGGACAGACCACAAGAACCTGCAATACCTCCGCTCCGCTCATCGCCTCAACCCCAGGCAAGCCCGCTGGTCCCTTTTCCTCAGCAGATTCAACTTCACCTTCTCCTATCGTCCCGGCTCCCGCAACCTCAAACCAGACGCCCTCTCTCGGATCCACGCCTCTGATACCCCGGACCCCAGTGAACCAGACACCATCCTCCCTGCCTCCTGTGTCGTCGGCTCCGCCACCTGGGAGATCGATACCATCGTGGACCAGGCCCTCCGGAACCACCCAGACCCAGGAACCGGCCCGCCGGACAGAAAGTTCATCCCTGAGGTCGCATGTTCCCAGGTCCTACAGTGGGGGCACTCCTCCAAGCTCACCTGCCACCCCGGGTTTCAACGCACCCTCCAATTCCTCCAGCAGCGGTTCTGGTGGCCGGGGATGGTCCGGGACGTACAGGAGTTGGTTGCTGCCTGCTCCGTCTGTGCCCGAGGCAAAGCCTCCCACCAACCTCCTTCCGTCGCTGGCGCTGAGGCTGAGTGAGACCACACACCTGCTCCACATCTCCAATCAAGGCACTTTAAGAAGCCTGCAGCCCTCAGTCTCAGTGCCTGAGTATTGTCTACCCTTCCTAACGTGTCTCCAGCCCACACGACAGCCAGCCAACCAGCCAACCGGACATCCTCTGTTGCACTATCTCTCCTTTTTTTTGGACATTAAATTACACTTTAAGTTTATCTCTGTTCCCGTGTCTGCTTCTGGGTCCACCACACGTACCTGCCGCACCACAGTATTGCCAGTCTGATTAAAGTAATGTCAGACTGACAACATGATAGGGCCTTGTTAGTGAGTAAAAATGCCGGACATGATAGCCCGCATCCCAAGGGACTAGATTACCTCAACTTTGAGCTGCCAGAATGTATTAACTGAGGATTAACCCCATATATTTCATTTCAAATTTGAGAGGGAGTTTGCATTTTTCAGAAAATTTGGTTAGGGAGAAACAAATGACCAAAAAAGTAGTTAACTACCTACCCAATGTACAGCATTACTTGCACTGTCCATTTGGTATACTTGCCTAAATGATTATGCTGGTTGATGCTTTTCTACCCTACTGTGTCCAAGTGGAATGAATACAAATAAGGTATTTGAGCACATCTTTTGTAAATTATCAAGCCTGCGTATACTTTTGGTGATTGTGACTACACATATATATAGAACAACTTTAAATGAAGGTGCAAATCCAGGAGCCTAGGTCGCTGCTGTTAATGTGGTGTGGGGGGGGGGGGTGAGATTACAGATTTGCTTCACTGATTCAGAGTCATTTGTCATGAGCTGTTTGGGGTGATTCTTATTTCCACTCAAACCTTTCCACCCAGACGAAAACACCATAATTAAACACAGATTTATCATGGCCAATATTTGTAGTCAGATGAAACTACAAACTCACAGACACTGTAGACCAAAATAAAAAAGGAAAAAAAAAATGGACCTCTTTTTTTAACTTGCTCTCCTAGCCAATGTTTTATTTCTACCCCAGGGTTTTTTTTTGTTGTTGTTTGTTTTTTTCTTTTTTTTGCAGGACGCACGTCTCTCCTCTGGTGCACTTGTCTCCTCCCTCTACATTTTTCAATCACTCTGATGTGGGACCACTTGAATTGAGAGACCTCACCTCTTCATGTAGCTCATCTTTGCCTCTTCCTGGACCAGATACAGCACTGGCTGGCTGTTTGGTGTGCTTAATAGTGGCTTGAGTGTCCCTGTGCCTCAGAGGACAATCCTTAAGAGGTGCAGAGTTTTTAGTGTCCTCATCAAATTCTGGCCCTACAGGTGTCTTTTGATATGGGGTGATTTGGGGAGTGGGGTGAGGATGGCCTGTGTTGTTTGCTCAGGCTCTTTTTGTAGAGGTTTGAATTAGTGCTTGGTAACTTGCAATGGCTTACTCAGCTTGGCACTTAGTTACTTCCACAGGCAGTGTCTGCCGCTAGTCCAGCTACACAGGTCAACAAAATCCACTCTGGAAACGTTTTTGTGGTAAAGAAAAAATATAAAAAATCTTCTGGTTTATTTCTTGTATCCAAGGTTCCACAAAATTATGAAGACTAGAGCTGACTAACACTAATACACTTGTTGTAACTTTAACAGTAGCAGTAGCAGTAGCAGGTAAGAAAACCGTGTGCTTCTCCAGCTCCAAGCACCGACTGACTCATCTCTGTGTCCACGAAAACAGACGCACGTGCGGTCTTAAAGGGGAAGCAGCCCTGTTATAAAAACATTTACCAAATCACATGAAAGATGAATTTTAGCATATTTTCAACATTTTGACCACAATATGAACTTATAAATGAAATTATGTATCATTAAATCCTATATTTTTATACTGTCAACTTATTTATCTTTTTTAACACATTTCAATCATGTTAACTGTATTCATAACCATGAACTATTCTTCCGCATCTACACTTTTGTAAGCCTGTATTCCTTCTGTTCTCTCAATTTCATCTTTTACGCTTCTTATTTTGCCGATGGCAATGACTTTCTCACTTGTATTCCCTATAGACTGCTCCTTTTATTAATATTTGGATCGCTTCGTTTCGGCTCACATGTATGTTTTTTGCCCATTTCTGTGCTCTAACTGGGCTGAATTTCATTTTTGAAAGTTTTTGAAGTTCTCATTTTTTGAAGTTTTGTCCAAACTCTCCATGGCATTAACCAATTCAACATGCTAATACAAAGTACAAAAGGTTAAATGCTCTTGTGAGCTATTGATGTTTGCATAAAATTAAATGAGCCATTCTGTATTCATTTCGCGCAAATTACACCTCTCATGGTGTAAATCAGCCTTATTGCAAAAACAAAGCCACAAAAAGCTGGAGAGAGATTTTCACCAACTGCGATTGAGTATCGTCATCATAACACTTTAACTCAGGGGGGTTCAAACAACAACTCCTCTGGATGACCCAAAAATAGTAAATTCATGAGTTTAGTAACACGATGTTGACACTGCTTCATTTATTTATGACAAATGTAAGGAGTCAAATTAAACTGTGTCTGTAAATCAACCTCCTTCTCCATCCAGCTTATCATACACCATACACTGAATTCAGCACTGTCAGAATGAGAGCCCACTGAGCAGCTCTGTTCATCAGAGAGTGGAGGTTTTTCTTCATCCAATCTCAGTCACAATAAAATGAAAAACAGGACCAGGCTGCACAGAGATTGTCTGTGATGTAATTCATGTACAACAAATTCATAGCCAAATTATAGAATAGAATAGAATAGAATAGAATAGAACATTCCTTTATTGATCCCCCATCAGGGAAATTTTTTTGTCACAGCAGCATCACAGACAAAGAGTGCAAAAATGCAGTTGTAAAAATAAAGATCCTAATATTAAGAACTTAAATAAATGTAATAATTAAGACAAATTTTAGAAAAAGGAAAAAGGGAGAAGAAAAAGAAAACTATCTACAATATACACAATTTAAATGCCAGAAAAAAGTGGTGGTGTGAGTCCAGTTTTATTACAGTTCGTTGTAAAGTCTTATTGCAGAGGGGAGGAATGACCTGCGGTAGCGCTCCGTCCTGCAAGGTGGAAGTCTAAGTCTGCTGCTGAAGGAGCTGCTTAAAGCCCCCACAGTCTGATGCAGTGGGTGAGAGGGATTGTCCATGATGGATACAAGCTTTGTTAACATCCTCCTCTCACCCACCTCCTCCAGGGAGTCCAAAGAACAGTCCAGGACAGAACTGGCCCTCCTGACCAGTCTATTCAGTCTCTTCCTGTCCCTCTCGGTGCTCCCTGCCCCCCAGCAGACCACCGCATAGAAAAGTGCAGATGCTACCACAGAGTCATAGAAAGTCCTGAGCAGAGTCCTGCACACTCCAAAGGACCTCAGTCTCCTCAGCAGGTGGAGACAACTTTGGCCCTTCTTGTAGAGAGCGTCTGTGTTTGTTGACCAGTCCAATTTATTGTTGAGGTGGACACCCAGGAATCTGTAGGACTCCACCATCTCAATGTCCAGACCCTGGATGTTCACTGGAACAGTCTGAGGAGTCCCCCTCCTGCGGAAATCCACGACCATCTCCTTTGTCTTACTGGCGTTGAGCTGGAGGTGGTTTGTGCCACACCAGTTGACAAAGTCAGTGATGACAGTCCTGTATTTCCGCTCATCCCCTGACGATACACATCCGACGATGACTGTGTCATCAGAGAACTTGTGGAGGTGACAGCTCCCAGAGTTGTAGCTGAAGTCTGAGGTGTAAAGGGTGAAGAGGAAGGGGGAGAGCACTGTCCCCTGTGGAGCCCCCGTGCTGCAGACCACCAAGTCCGATACACAGTTCTGAAGCCTCACAAACTGTGGTCTGTCGGTGAGGTAGTCCACGGTCCATGTGGCTAGGTGACAGTCCACTCCCGCCCGCTCGAGCTTCCCCCTGAGCAGTGAAGGCTGGATGGTGTTGAAAGCACTGGAGAAGTCAAAGAACATTACCCTCACAGTGCTGCCGGTATTCTCCAAGTGGGCCATGGACCTCTGCAGCAGGTAGATGACTGCGTCGTCCACCCCGATGTTCGGCTGGTACGCAAACTGCAGAGGATCCAGATGAGAGCTCACCAGGAGGCGGAGGTTTCTCAGCACGATCCTCTCCAGAGTCTTCATCAGGTGAGAAGTGAGGGCCACAGGTCTGAAGTGGTTGGGCTCCCTGGGGTGTGCTGTCTTGGGGACAGGAATCACGCAGGTCTTCCACAGTGTTGGGACCCTCTCCAGACTCAGGCTCAAGCTGAAGATGTGCAGTAGCACCTCAAAGAGCTGGTCTGCACAGTCCTTCAGGAGTCTGGAGCTGATGCCGTCAGGACCCGTGGCTTTCCTTGGCTTCATCTTCCTCAGCTCACTTCTCACCTGGTCAGCTGTTATGGAGAGGCTGGGGGTGGTGGTGGATGAGTGGAGGGGGGTTGATGATGCCGGTGCCATGGGACTGAGGTGGTGTGAAGAAGAAACAGCAGACGGGTCGTTGGTTTGATGAGTTGGGGGAGGAGTGGGAGCAGAGTCAAATCTATTGAAGATCAGATTCAGCTCGTTGGCCCACTCCCTGTCTCCTGCTTCAGGTCCCCTCTCATGGCCCCTGCTATGACCTGAGATGGATTAAGGCCTCTCCAGACCTCCCTTGCGTTGTTCTGTTGCAAAAGGTTTTCCATCTTGGTCTTGTAGCTGGCCTTTCCCTCTCTGATCTTCTTCTTCAGCTCCTTCTGCACCCTCCTCAGCTCCTCCTTGTCCCCAGATTTAAAGACCCTCCTCTTCTCCTTCAGGAGGACTTTAAGTTTCGGGGTCACCCAGGGTTTACTGTTGGAGAAACACCATACTTTCCTGGTGGGTACGGTGTTCTCAACACAGAAGTTTATATAGTCCGTGATACAGTCTGTCATGGTGTCGATGTCATCACCATGTGGGCCGCACAGTACATCCCAGTCTGTGGTCTCGAAACAGTCCTGCAGCGCCTCAGTGGCCTCCTCAGACCTCCTCTTAACATACCTGATGGTGGGGGGTTGTTTCTTCACCATAGGTATGTAAATGGGCTGCAGTCTCACCAGGTTGTGATCTGAGCGGCCCAGCGGGGAGAGGGGGGAGGAAGTGTATGCATCCTTAGTGTTTGCATACAGTAAGTCCAAAGTTTTATTGTCTCTTGTTGGGCAGTTTACACACTGGCTGAAGATAGGGAGAGTGGAGGACAGCGATGCATGATTAAAGTCTCCAGAGATGATGATCAGAGACTGAGGGTGTGATGTTTGTAGCTTGGACACTTCACTATGGAGGAGTTCACAGGCCGCAGCAGCATCAGCCGAGGGGGGGATGTAAACAGTTAACGCGATGACGTGCGAAAACTCCCTCGGCAGGTAATATGACCTCAAACTCACAGCCAGCAGCTCAATGTCCTTAGAGCAGAGCTGCTCTTTAATACTGACGTGCCCAGCATTACACCATCTCTCATTCACATACACCGCTATACCGCCTCCTTTCTTCTTACCACTCTCCCTCACGCTCCGGTCCATTCTGACGAGGTGAAATCCGTCCAAAGTTACGAGCGGGTCCGGAGTAAGTTCGTTCAGCCATGACTCTGTGAACATCATGAGGCTGCACTCGCGATATCCCCACTGCAGCCTAGTCAGCGCTGTGAGCTCTTCCATCTTGTTGGGGAGAGACCTCACGTTTCCTATGATGATGGATGGGACAGTTGGTTTATAACGTCTCCGCTTTGCCCAATGCTGAACTCCAGCCCTGCATCCTCTTCTTCTCCTGCGGAGCTTAGCGGGGATGTCTGGTCTCTCCCAGGAGGGTGGAGGTCAACAGCTGTTCACGGCTGGAAACAATGGGGCCGCTGAATGGGTCGCCGGTCGCGGACTTAAAAACTCAGAAAAGTAAAAGAAAACAAAGTGCAAGAGTCATGAAATGCACATCCATGGTTGGAATATGCAAGACACAACACTGCTGAAAAAAAGAAAAATAAATAAGGTGCCAAAAAACAACAATAAGAAGGCAAAAACGTAAAGTCTGTGAGGAGCTGATGTGACTTGCTGCCACTCTCAGGGCGCACGAGTCAAAAAAAAAAGCCTAACTGTATAGCAGGCTCTAGGAGATTGTGGTCTGGTTGGCCCAATTCACAGAGCTATTAAGACCAAAGGTACTGTCGCAGCCAGAAGTTACTCATGCTGATCTCAAGCAAGCAAACAATAAAGCTAACGAAATCAATGATGCTCAGTCAATTTTTTTAGAACTCATTCACTAAACAATCAAATCACTAATTACAGTTACTGGTCCACGGCATTCTCCTATTCCACTCCTCCCAGTTTGCTGAGTAAGATGATGGTTATACAGGGATCAGTGACGGCAGCGTGTACCAGATACATGACCATATACCAGAACAGCCAATTGAAAAATTCCATTGCAGTAGCCAGTTTCACCTGTAGAGGGAAGCCATCATGCATAATTGAAGACTTTGTAATCAAATGCTGTGATTCTCATCTGAGGTTATCAACACTCCTACTAAAATCCTACATATATTGTTCTATCATTATAATGTAAGAACAAACAGCTGCCTACTGAGACAGCCAGAAGAAGTCATTTGAACAAAAGTCCTGCTTAATCATGCTTTTAGTCTTTTGGGTAGGGGACACGCCGCTCTTGTTCGCTTCTCTTGACTCATTCCACATTAGAATTCTTCAGATATCTATTAGTAGCACAAATACTTTACTGTCTAAGTGTGACTGAAATCACATTTTAATGTTTAAATTCATGGGCTCTATTTTCGTGCCTCGCCAGAGACGTGGTGCAGGCGCGGCATAAGTCAGGTCCGCCGCGCTGACAAAGTGTTCCCAAGCGAACTTTGGTATTTTGGTGAGTGGCGCAGCCCGGCGTAAGTATACCCCCTCCCTAACTCAGCTCCTCCCAATGGCGTAAGTCGTAGCGAGGGAGGAGAGAGGGCGTGGATAGGGTTTAACACAGCCAAGACCTGTATTGATCAATAATATCAGCTCCTCGCCTTTAAATCTACCACCAGCGAGGCGTATTACAATTTTTGTGAAGTAGCCAGAGAGATCAAGAGATGTCTGAAGACACCAATGCCACACAATGGCGACAGAAGGCAGCCCCTCAACAAGTGTCGCTGTAAGCGCTGCAGAGGGCGTCCCACAGGTCTACCAAAATACCACTAGACCAGCTGCGCTCCGCCTGCACTGAAAGCTGATCAGGTTTGAATCTGCGAGCTTTCAGCGCACTTTATACCACACCAGCGAGCACGAAATGTCACTGCACCAGCTGATTCTGTCAACACCTCCCCCTGCCATGCCACCACGCCCAGCTTGGCTGACCTTGGTGCGCCTCAGTCCACGAAAATACCAAACTGGCTGTACGCCGGGCTCCACCAGACGAAAATACCACTGCATGGGGTCCGCCACCCTCCGCCGCATCCCCGGCGGACACAAAAATAGAGCCTTATGTCATCACTGTAAGGGTGCACTGCTATATGGTGCCTGAACGTATATGGACTAAAAGGCTTTAACTCAGTAAAATGCTAGTAACATGCCCTGCATGAGCAGAAGAACAGGAGTCATTCTGCAGAAGCAAAGAGGAGCTATCCTACAGAGCAGCAAAGAGGTGTCATCCTACAGAGCAGGAGCAGGACAAGAGTCATCCTACAGAGCAGCAAAGAGTAGTCATCCTACAGAGCAGCAAAGAGGGGTCATCCAACAGAGTAGCAGCAGGACAGGAGTTCTCCTACAGACCAGCAGCATGACCGGAGTCATCCTACGGAGCAGCATAGAGATGTCATTCTGCAAAGCAGCAAAGTGGAGTTATCCTACAGAGCAGCATGACCGGAGTCATCCTATGGGGCAGCATGACCGGAGTCATCCTACAGAGCAGCATGACAGGAGTCATCCTACAGAGCAGCAGGACAGGAGTCATCCTACAAAGCAGCAGGACAGGAGTCATCCTACAGAGCAGCAACTAGGGGTCATCCTGCAGAGTGGCAGCAGGATAGGAGTCTTCCTACACAGCAGAAAGATGGGAAAGGTGAAGGATGATGTGCCCAAACAGCCTGCCACCTCACTTTAAAAAAACTAAAGGTTTGAAACAGAGATATTACAGTTGTGTCCTTTTATCAGCTTGTAAACAAGTACAGCTCTAGATTAGCACAGCAGCACACAGACAAAAACATGGTAACAAGATCTGTTTGCTTTGAAAGGAAGAAATAATGAGAGTCCAGGCCCATCAGATAAATAAAAGCCGACAAATCCAATTAAAGCTGCTCTTTATGATGGATGAAAGGCTCTCTGCAATGGTTTGTTCATAATTCGTGAAACTTCCCATTTAGATGACAATGATGTGATTAGAGGAGACTGTTGGGATGTGACCCATTTGTCGAAAACATCTGCACCCCTCACCATCTGAGTGATTCACTGAAGTCTGAAACGCTCAAATTGTGACAGATGAGGGGAAATAACAGTAGGTAGCAAAGCAGACAACTGAGTGAGTGCTCGGCATTGTGGGTAGGCAGTGATGCGTGTGCTGCTGGAGCTGACATGTCAGGGGTAGAATACAGAGGACAGAGAGATCTGAGAAGAATGACTGGACTCTCATCAAGCATTTATCAGCTGAACAGTCAGCATATGGGGTAATCTGTGGTTATTTATCATTTTGTCTTGTGGTAATCTACAATGAAGATGTAATTACTGCTTATAGCTAAATCTGCCACATCCCTATGATATAGTGATACAGCACTATCTATAATCAAGGCTTTATCAAGAAAACCAGTAGCAAAATAAAACTGCTGCAGGCTTGATTCACAAGAGGATTGTGCAGCTGTGGCTCCCACTCAACGTCTACAAATGAGCCAAAATGACATTGACTAATTTACAAAAGATGCCAATGGGGTTAAACACAACACAAATCGTGCTATGAAGCAGAGAGTCACCATGCACTAATGTTGTTGGAACACATTCAAACGAGGCAATATAAAAACATTTCTGTGCCTCATTGCAAAAAACATCCTATTTTCAAACTCCAGCTCTGTATCATAAAGGTGCATCCACACCAGACACCTGCCAATTACCAGGTTAGAGTGTTCTCCTCCCTGCCCAGCCCACAACTATCCAGCACTCACAGTGCTCCAGACTCCATTGGCCTGGGCACAATTATCTATATTATATTAACTCATTTATCAGTGTTCATGAGCTGTTTAATCACTGTTTTGCTAAATGTTTTATTTTTATATTACATAAGCCATACCTTGAAATATCCTGCAAGAAAAGGCATGAGTTTTCAATGTTTTTTTGTTTTTTTTTTAATAATGAGTCCTCTCTGTTTCTCCTGTAAATCACTGTGGTATGCATTTCTGTTAACTATGATCCCTGATCAGCTTGTGGGAGACTTCAATGCCAACCAATCCCTCCTCCACCACAGGTTCACTTGGGCATATATTTTTGCTCCATCTAACTGTTAATTCCTCTTCATTTTGATTGTTCGATTTTCTTTTTTAAATGACCAAGAATTGTTTTTTTCTGCTGCTTTTGTTGAACAAACCTGACAGCCTGGCAGCACTGCTGTGCTGTTGAGATGAAAGGAAAAGAAATGGACATGTGTTTTTTTCTTACCTTCCTCTCTTTATTAATATTATATATTTCAACATATACCCCCCCCCCCCCCCCACCCCCCACCCTTTTTTTTTTTTCAGCAGGATGCATGTCTTTCTTCTGGTGCGATTGTCTCCTCCCTCTACAGTTCTTAATAACTCTGCTATGAGACATATTGGATATAGAGACCTCACCTCTGCTTGCAGCTCATCTCTTGACTCTCGCTGAACATTTATGACCATTACCAGACCAGATACGGCACTGGCCAGCTGCCTGGTGTGCTTAACAGCACTGCTTCACAGTGCAACACTTCAGCATGTGCATGAACAACCATACCGTACCATAGCCCACCTCTTCTGTGCATGCAGGGACTGAAGTCATGGCGACTGCATTGGAAAGTGCTTTGTCAGAGTTTGAGCTGATTAATGTAGAGCAGCAGATGGTCATACTACAGTCACTACAAAGAAGTAACACCCTGGTGATGCACCAAGAAATATTACTGCAGTGACATAGAGATTTCAGTTATCACTGGATAACAATAACAAAGCTGTTCAACTGGTATATCTTTTTCCATGTTGGCAGACTGACTCTTGCATACTATTAGTTGTTCATCGCCAGAAAAAAATTAGCAGCTCTAAATTATGAGAATGTTATATGCAGCAGTGGCGGCTGGTGAGAAAAATAATAGGTGGGGCTGAAGTTTTGGAAACCAGAGCCCTGTAGGGGGGGTCTGGGGGTATCCTTCCACGGGAGATAAATGGTAAAAGGTAAATGAAGCATTCTGGTGCTTACTAAGAAAATTATTAAGGAAACGATGTTGACCTACAAAGACAAATGTGGTGGGGATACTGTATTTCAACTTTTTAACAGGGTATTATAGCCGACACACAGCCTACCTACATTTAATGTAATCCTATGATAAAGAAACTGACAGTGGCATACTCTTACTTGTGTACATTAACCTGCATCTCAACAGGTTAGGCTACAGCAAAGGACCACACAAAGACAACTGCAGAAAAACAGTGAAGAGCAGACCCACATTTATAACATATCAGGCTGCACATCAATATGATCAGTCAAAGGAAAACAACACAAACATTTGCTTTAAATAAAGAACAGTTTTATTACATTTGCTGTTTCAGTTGAACTGAATTGAAACTGGGTGAACAAATACAGGGTTCCCACTGTTTTATAGAAACCATTTTCCAGGACTTTTCCAGGACGTTTTCATCTTGCCTTAAAAATTATTGATTTCTAACATTGTGGCATAACCATTGTCTGTTAGCTTTCTTTTTAGTGTGGCTTTTATGTAGTGTCTCACAATGATACATGTATGGTTTATATTAGGTTTTAATACTCTACCTTTTCTACAAACAGATTTTGCTGATGGACTGTTTCAGTAGCTGAAATTATAATTTACCAGCTTTATAATTTCTTTTTGTCACCATTAACTTACACAGGGAAACAAAAAAGGGCCTTACTCTTTAGACTTCCAGTTAGCCATGCTTTGCGCATATACGCGCCTTGTCTGTGATGCTGCTGTGACAAAAAAATTTCCCCCATGGGGGATCAATAAAGGAATATTCTATTCTTCTATCTATTCTACCATGCTCTTGAAAATGTCCACGTATATTGTCTGCTCTTCTCGGAGGTCACTTGCTGAGCGGTGACGTCTGGTCGATCCGGACCGAGCTCTTCCAGCTTTAGTTAGTCCTGCAGAGTTCTCCTCTCAAATAGGACCTACTTGATGGACAGCGCAACGTTCTCCGGTAAATCTCTCGGTAGGGGGTTTGCAGTAGCCATTCCCGTGTCCTCTGTCATTAGCAGCCAAGTGCAGAGTGAGGGGCGGACCAGCTCCCAGTAGAGCAGCTAGCTACAGTGGAGGAAATAATTATTTGATCCCCCACTGAATTTGTAATTTTGCCCACTGACAGACAAACTAACAGTCTATATTTTTTTGGTAGGTTTATTTTCACAGTGAGAGACAAAATATCAAAAAGAAATTTCAGAAAATTACATGATATAAAATATATAAATTGATTTGCATTTCATTGAGTGAAATAAGTATTTGATCCCCTACCAACCACAAAGAGTTCTGGGGCCTCATGTATCAACGCTTGCGGCGCAAGAAAACCTTGCGTACGCCAAAATCGGCGCACACGTCCAGATTTATCATCGCGAAACGAGCGTCGGTTCCAGCGCTAATCAACGCAAAGTCAGGAGGTGGTGTAGAAATTGGCGTTGAGCTGGATATTTGCGTTGACTGTGATTCGCACTTTGGCGACGCTGTGTGGCGGTGTTTGGTGACTCACTATGTGACCAGCGTGCACCACATCCCCGTGGCCGGGCAGCACGTCGCCCCACATGACGAACCAGCAGCAGACGGAGGGATGCGAGCTGATCCCTGCCGGGCCGCCGTCCTCGCGCGGGAGAATCTCATCGCCACAGTGTGAATGGGTAAGAAGTGAATACACAGTTCAATGAGCCAAATTAATTTATTTTCTCCACCAGACGCTCGAGGAAATTTACGAGCCGGTCCAGCCGCTCGTTGATCCCCGCGATCTCCCTGATGATTTCTTCCTGCGATTGCAGGACCCCCTCCGCGAGGACCCTTCCACTGCGTCCGGGTGGTCCAGCGGAAGCGCCGCGGCTGGTGGACGCTCCACCGCTTGTCGGCGCGCTGGTGCTGATGCTGGTGCTGGGGCCGGGGTGGCCCGAATGCCGCTGGTCCTGGCCGACGACTCCGAGCCGGCGGACGGGCTGCCGCGGGCCAGGGTTCCGCAAGCCGGCGACACGGCCGACACATTGATTTCTGTGACACAATAAAAATATTAGTTCATTTCAATTCCTGCTTCTGTGTATCTGTTGCGTTTACATCTCTCTCCACGGTATCATAGGTAATGTAATCCAGTATTTCGAGGTCAGTTATGCACATAACAGTTGTTTATTGCATAAAAAGTTATCGGAAAATGAAGTTAAGGGCGAAGTATTAATCACGTCTAAAAATAGACTGAATCCCGACGTTGAAATGAAGTATAAACTTAGACTAGACGTCTAATATACGTCTTTTGCTCAGTGGGATGACAAAGCATGTGGACATTTGTGTGACACGCCACTTACCCTATAATAATAATCGCCACCACCCGCTGCTCAAACGGTGTGAGGGTCTCCTCCCCCGGACCCCCACCTGTCTGGCCGGTACTCCTCCGGAGGGCAGCTGTACGCCGCTTGACCTCCACCTTGAGGTCCGACCACTGTTTTTTAATCTCCGCGGGGGTGCGTGTCTCGGAACCCACCGCATTCACCCTCTCGCAAACTTTCTCCCACTCCAAGCGTTTTTGTTTTGCACTGACGCCACTGGACAGGCTGCCAAACAAAACACGCTGTCGCTCCTCCACCTCCGCCACCAGCACCTCCACCTCGCACGCCGTAAATTTAGTTTTTCTTGTCATTTTGTCTGCGTGCGAGGACAGGGAGACCCTATTTAAATAAATCTGCATATTTATAGGAGGGCGTAACGAGGACGGGCCCAGTCACTCCGACATCTACGCTCAATTCCACGCTGATTGGGATTTATCAAGGAAACACACATGGATTTCGGCGCCCGCACACATTGATACATACGGATTTTTTTCAGCGTGACGGACCTTGCGTGCGCTCGTTTCTGGTATGAGTTCCACGCAAGTGTTGATACATGAGGCCCCTGGTTCCCACAGAGTGGTTAGACACTCCTACTCAATTAGTCACTCTCATTAAAGACACCTGTCTTAACTAATCACCTGTATAAAAGACTCCTGTCCACAGAATCAATCAATCAAGCAGACTCCAAACTCTCCAACGTGGGAAAGACCAAAGAGCTTTCCAAGGATGTCAGAGACAAAATTGTAGACCTGCACAAGGCTGGAATGGGCTACAAAACCATGAGCAAGAAGCTGGGAGAGAAGGTGACAACTGTTGGTGCAATTGTTCGAAAATGGAAGGAGCACAGATTGACCATCAATCGACCTCAGTGTGGGGCTCCACACAAGATCTCATCTTGTGGGGTGTCAATGATTCTGAGGAAGGTGAGAAATAATCCTAGAACTACACAGGGGAGTTAGATAATGACCTCAAAGCAGCTGGGACCACAGTCACCAAGAAAACCATTGGAAACACATTATACCGCAATGGATTAAAACCCTGCAGTGCTCACAAGGTCCCCCTGCTCAAGAAGGCACATGTGCAGGCCCGTCTGTGGTTTGCCAATGAACACCTGAATGATTCAGAGAGTGACTGGGAGAAGGTGCTGTGGTCAGATAGACCAAAATTGAGCTCTTTGGCATTCACTACACTCGTCGTGTTTGGAGAAAGAAAAATGCTGCCTATGACCCCCAAAACACCATCCCCACCGTCAAGCATGGAGGTGGAAACATTTTGCTTTGGGGGTGTTTTTCTGCTAAGGGCACAGGACAACTTCACCGCATCAACGGGAAAATGGACGAAGCCATGTATCGTCAAAAACTGAGCGACAACCTCCTTCCCTCTGCCAGGAAACTGAAAATGGGTCATTGATGGGTGTTCCAGCACGACAATGACCCAAAACATACAGCAAAGGCAACAAAGGAGTGGCTGAAGAAGAAGCACATTAAGGTCATGGAGTGGCCTAGTCAGTCTCCAGACCTCAACCCAATAGAAAACCTATGAAGGGAGCTGAAGCTCAGAGTTGCAAAGAGACAGCCTCGAAACGTTACTGATTTAGAGATGATCTGCAAAGAGGGGTGGACCAAAATTCCTCCTAAAATGTGCCCAAACTTGGTCATCAATTACAAGAAATGTTTGACCTCTGTGCTTGCAAACAAGGGTTTTGCCACTAAGTATTGAGTCTTTTTTGTCTTAGGGTTCAAATACTTATTTCACTCCCTGAAATGCAAGTTTTTTGTGCAGTTTTTTTCTCAATGTTCCTTTTGATGTGCAATCTGTCCCTGTTAAAATAAACCTACCATTATAATGATACTGTTCTGAGACTTTTCATTTCTTTGCCAATGGACAAACTTACAAAATCAGCAAGGGGTCAAATAATTCTTTCCTCCACTGTATGTCAGACGCACATTGTAACTATGTGTCCGTTTGTGGCCAATCTGGTTATGAACGTGCTTACGTCATTCAAATTAGGGGCGTTTGGGCGCTCGTCCCTGGCGCCCCTTAAGGATTTTTTTTATTTGGCTAGGATAAGCTAACTTTTTAACGCAGAACTTTGTTCTGAGCATGCGTGAGGAAGCAGAATGCTTGGGCGCTGGCCCATAGCACCCCTGACGCTAATGCACAACTGTGATCTTAGCATGCGTGAGACAACAGACTTTCCGAGTCTGCCCCGGCGCTGGGTGGAGAGATTGCTAACGGATTGAAATACACATTTAATGGAATGATTAATATAATAGCGCCATTTCCTTACTTTGAGAATAATTTTCAGGGAGACAGCAGACATCTCTCTTTGCTCACGCGGCTCAGGCGGGGCTCCGCCCGCAGCACCCTCGTATACAGGCCGCCACTGATATGCAGGTATTTCGTCATTATGGGATTGGACCATTTACAATTCCCATATGGTGCTGACATTACATGTCACCCCCAGACTGTAAAATGCATGACACCCAGTTTCCTTACTGACTCTCACTCACACACATGCACCCATAGTACACAACCCAGATACTTATAACAGAAACATATTCGTTAATTTTTGTTTGACAATAAATTCCCAAGCAAGGGTTTAAAACGTTGCCATCTATGTCTTCCCCATTACTTGTAACAGCCTATGAGCCGGGCTGTAACAGACTATACAACAAAATACTCCCCCAAATGTAGGCCATTGATAGCAAAGATTTTTTAAGTAGAATACATTATTTTTTGTTTAATTCAAAATCAAGGATGCAAAAAAAGAGTACACCACAATCAAAGTTCTAAATTTTAGTTACCATATCACCCTTATTTTCATCATATCTTAAATGAAATGTAATGTTAAACTCAGCTTTGTCAACTTTGAAAATTGTACTGTTGCTCATCTACAAAACCCAATTCCATTAAAGTTGGAGATTGTGATAAATGTAAATGAAAACAGAATACAATGATTTGCAAATCCTTGTCAACCTTTATTCAATTGAATACACTTAGTACAGCAGCTTAAGTCCAGAATATAAAGGAATTGTGCATTTTGTGATAAGAGCATGAAATTTGGTACACTTATAGCCAAAGGCCTTCTTAAAAGATTTGGATATGGAGGCATCATGAATTTTCAACATGGCGGCCATGGCAGCCATTTTTCAAGATTGTCTACCAGCAACAACTGTTTTCTTATGAATGATGGATATGATATGATATTTCAAAGTTATTTACCATACATAGTACTTGTTAAATGTCTTTTGGATAGTGGAGCAATTTCATTGAAAATTCAAAATGGCTGCAGACTGGTTAGATATGGATATCTCTGTGTCAAAACATACATTTTTCTTGATACAGAATTTGCATTAAGAACTTTAGAATTTCCAAGAGTCTTCTTTCCATCTCACAAGGCTAATATTAAGCAAGACAAACCCAGTGTCTATAATAGGGAAGACTATTCACACTCGCCTTCACAGAAACAAAGGGCTGTGCACTGTAAGTGGGCTTTTTTGCACTTGCACTGCCCAACACAACCCTTCTTGCATTTGCAAGAGACCAGTTCATAACTGGACTGGCCAGCATCTGGTAGGGATGTCCAGAAGGGTTCAAAGTCCCCCTCAGATGTCTTTGACCAGCCCCATTCACTCAGTGAAGGTAGTTATGGTGTTGACACCAGGACTGTACCCCACACGTGGCCTCCTTGGTATACTGCTCTCTTGACATGCTCTTGTAGGGCAAAGATGTGTCTTCAGCACAAGGGTACGCAGTGGTTGAAGTTGCTTAAAGTACTTTTGAAAAGTGTGGTTATCCTCCAGTGAATACTTTGCACCAAAATGTCCTTGACTATAAACTAAGAGCTGAATAGAAAATGTAGACCAGGGGTATAATTGGCCATTTTTGACTACTTTTGATTTTACCTTTATATTTCCTCTTAGAAACTGTTTACCTTGCCTTGCTTGGTATATTTTTTTTCAGCACAACCTCACCTGTGTGAATTTACAGTTATTTTATCATTTTGACATACTTTATTTACACAATGGACCTAAATTCACACACAAAACATAAAATCCGAGTGGAAAAAAGTAACATTTTTACTGTGAAAACCACAAATATGTGTGACGAATCATTTTCAAAAACTTAAACTGCAAATAAAAATTGTAAACTTCAAAACATATGCAAAATTTTAACAAATAACATAGTAATTTACCTCTATTTACATCAAAATGCAGGCAATGCCTCAGACGTTTTTTGTACAACCATTTACAAAACAATGTATAGTCTCACAAATGTCACATTTTATTTATGCCACTACAAAAAAACATGATGTAAATGATGCATGATGTAAAAAACTTGTGTAGATCCTCCTCTATGTCAGACCATGTGTAATTTTTCCATAATTCTTGTTTTTTGCAGCATTTTTGTTAGTGTTACTGCAGATTGTGCTGACTGTGTCTATGGCAACAAAAAAAAAAAAAAAATACAATTGCAAATGCCTCAACATGGACCCCTGGTGGTCTCTGAGGGTGAAACCTGCTCACTGCTGCAGCTCTGTCAGCTTCAGTCTCCCATGCAGAGCTCGGAGCGCATGTGTGGCTCGGCAGCCTTAGCAGCGTTGCTAACTCGTTGCTAACTCCTCAGTAAGGAAAGCCTGCTTCATGTTAGAGTCTCTAAACTCCAGAAGAAGTCGATAAAAGTCCCTTTCTTTCTAAAAAAGTCGTTAGGGGGTCTGAAAAGTCACTGAATCTAACAACAAAGTCGCTAGGTTTGCAACTACGTGTCCCAGACTGCATCCCTGCTGAGAGTCCCTCCCTCCCTTCTCATATTGCAGGAAGAACGTAAGCGCCCGCCCCTTGTCAATCAGTCGCCACATAATTTTGGATTGGTTGTTGTGATGAAGTTTTCCACCAATAGGAGAGATGTTGTGGTGTGTTTTTTTTTTTCTTTTGGCAAGCCTTTTCCGCCTGTAAGAGCTGTCGCTAATGTCTGCACGCAATGTTTTCCTGTCTCATACAGCGCGATCGAGCGCCGAACGTGATCAAAATAAGCAGAAAAAAAGTATTGCGGACATAATTTATCATAACTCTGGTTTTATTTGGTCTATCAACACAATTTTAAAACTGGTATATAGTTTGAGGTCCTCACTTCCGGTTACAGCTACATCCGGTTAAATATGTCATGTGACTTTGATGCAGGGGAGCGTCAATCGACTGCTAATGTAAGGATACTTAGGCTGTGTCTCATTTCAGAGACCGCATCGGAATAAGCACGCTTAACGGCGCTTAGCTGAGTGCACTGCCATTTTGTGCCGTTATGTGCCGTTTTGCGCCGTTATGTACCCTTCCTGTGTCCCATTTCAGAGACCGCAACCGTCGAACGGTGCATCTGAAGCGTGCATGAGGTCATCACGCGGCACGAACGGTGTCCCGTTTGGCACAAAATACTAAGCGCGCTTCAAATTCGGTCTCAAAACCACACTACCCCTGGCCCTTTTTCAAGCGTGCATTTATGCACGCTTTCGTGCCGTCGGTATCCCTGAATTCTTTGCGTGCCGCTGCACAGCCTCGCATTTCAGGTGAAAGGCTGGACTCGCTTGGAGACACAGCGCATCTTTAAAGAAAATACAAGAAATCCAAAAACAGCAGACAGTCAGCTCAGGCTGCATGTGCGCATGATCTCTTAACTCACTAAAATCTGTTAACTAAACATTATAGTATTTCGAGACAACTGATCCGCTCTGCTACAACTATCAAAAACATTAGAAATAAGAAAGCTGACACAACTACAGCAGAGTATCAGGACAACATTGAGTTTTTTTTTAGAGATTAAAGTTGTAAATTTAGGAGAATAAAGTCATAAAGTATATAAAGTCATACAGCTGCTTTTGTGGAGGGGGAAATGACTGAAGCTGGTCATCTGCAGGGTTATCTTTGGATGTATCAGCGGGTCATTCAGAGAGATTTTGTGGTTTCTGAAGAAACAATCAAACTGATGATGATCAACATTTGTGATCCAGAGGGAGTCGAGCTCAGACGAGCACCGCGTCTCTGACACCGACGGTAACCTACACCTGCAGAGACACCAACACCTTATTATGGCATATGGATTCATATCATAAATTAAAGCTCAATGTCATTCACGGATATTTACGGCTGCATAAACGGATATATCCGCAGCATATTCATTTCTGCCTCCACAAAAGCAGCGATTTCCTTCAAGTACACCAGTTTTTTTCCCATGGAAAAGACGTATTTCTCATATATTCTTTTTTTATGTCTTTATACTTATGACAAGGTGATGCTGATGTGCCAAAGGATGAAGTATCTCCTTGTTTGTGAAACCTATACTGAAGCACAGTTCCTTCAAATGCTTCATGGCCCTAATTTTAACAAGTCTCTCTGAAATAACAGGTTACGACTTCATTCTCATAAATAAATGTTCCACAGTGTCAGGCACATTTCAGTGCAATAAATAATCATCAACAACTAATAATCTGAGTCAGCACATACATTTAGATCTATATAGATATATTCTGATCTATATCTGATCTGATGAGCGCGTTCAGCACGCGTTTGGACACACAACCTGACCGAATCAACACAGCTGAAACCGCATTAAATTAAATTAAATATCTAGTAAATAGACATACATGATGAAGTGTTTGGTGACTCACTATGTGACAAGCGTGCACCACATCCCCATGGCGAGCAGCACGTCACCCCACATGACGAACCAGCAGCAGACGGAGGGATGCGAGCTGATCCCTGCCGGGCCGCCGTCCTCGCGCGGGAGAATCTCATCACCACAATGTGAATGGGTAAGAAGTGAATACACAGTTCAATGAGCCAAATTAATTTATTTTCTCCACCAGACGCTCGAGGACATTTACGAGCTGGTCCAGCCGCTCGTTGATCCCCGCGATCCCCCTGATGATTTTGTCCTGCGATTGCAGGACAGCAAGGACCCTTCCACTGCGTCCGGGTGGTCCAGCGGAAGCGCCGCGGCGACAATCCCCCCCACAGAGGCGCCCCCCATAATCGCCACCACCCGCTGCTCAAACGGCGTGAGAGTCTCCTCCCCCGGAGCCCCACCTGTCTGGCCGGTACTCCTCCGGAGGGCAGCTGTACGTCGCTTGACCTCCACCTTGAGGTCCGACCACTTTTTTTTAATCTTCACGGGGGTGCGTGTCTCGGAACCCACCGCGTTCTCCCTCTTGCAAACTTTCTCCCACTCCAAGCATTTTCGTTTTGCACTGACCCCACTGGACAGGCTGCCAAACAATACACGCTGTCGCTCCTCCACCTCGCACGCCGTAAATTTCGTTTTTCTTGTCATTTTGTCTGTGTGCGAGGACAGGGAGACTCTATTTAAATAAATCTGCATATTTATAGATGGGCGTAACGGGGGCGGGCCCGGTCACTCCGACATCTGCGCTCAATTCCAAGCTGATTGGGATTTATCAAGGAAACACACGTGGCTTTGGGCGCTGCACACCTTGATACATACAAATTATTTTCAGCGTGACGGACCTTGCGTTCGCTCGTTTCTGGTATGAGTTCCACGCAAGTATTGATACATGAGGCCCCTGATGAGTTATTTACTTGAAGCCTACATGCGGATATTATAATATTCAGTTTTGTGAGTCAAATTTATTTTATATGCCAACATCTATGAAAGAAAGAGCCAGGCCACGGAGCGCCATGCGTTATTACGCACAGATGGTTCCAATTTTAATGCCATTTTTGGAGTTTATGTTGTGATCTGTGCGCTCAACCCACCTTTGTCACGTGAGGTTTGAGTATATGCAACTTTATGTAGGTGTCTTTATTTGTGGAAAAGGGTGTTTGTCTGACCAGTGGGTCCAACATTACACACACCAAATCCGTCTGTGCTCATATGAGACAGTGTGGAGGACACCCAATGCAGCGCTTACAGTGACACTTGTTGAGGAGCTGCCTTCTGTCGCCATCGTGTTGCATTACTGTCTTCAGACATCTCTTGATCTCTTTGACTACTTCCCAAAAATAGTAATACGCCTCGCCTGTGGCGGATTTAAAGGCAAGGAGAGGAGCTTATGTGATTGGTGAAAACAGGTCTCAGCTGTGTTAAACCCACTCCACGCCTCCCTCCCTCGCAACGACTTACGCCGCTGGGAGGAGCTGAGTTAGGGAGGGGGAGATACTTATGCCGGGCTGCGCCGCTCACCAAAATACCAAATTGTGCTTGGGAATGCCTTGTCGGCGCGGCGGACCTGACTTATGCCGCGCCTGCATCACGTCTCCGGCGAGGCACGAAAATAGAGCCCAAAGAGTTATTTATACCATGGATGTTCTTGTTATACATGAAAATCCAAATTGAACCATTCTTACCTGATCTGGGTCATATGGTTTCGGTCGCTCAAAAACAGGTGCAGCTGCGCGCTTATAACATGCCACTCTGTGGTTGCAGCGATCAAGATGGGTGGAGAGACTGCACTGTGGTGGTGGGAGACGTCCAAGGTCCACCTTAGACTTGGCCGAGAGGGACTCATCGTCTCTGACCATCTTGCGAATCATCTTTACACACACTGCATCTACTTTCTTCTCCCGACCATGACCATACATGAGGCATGTGAAATGTTCCAGGTCCTCCTTGCAGCTGCTTGAGAGGCACCATTCTACACCAAGTTCCCTGAAATAGGAAAACACTGTTTACTTTCAAGTGTCATTCGAGTCAAGGAAGTGAAATTATGAAAGAGAGCCATGTCACCTGAACGCAGCTTGGTACTTGGGGTTCTTTTGCAGCTTCTTCAGGGGTCCAACTTTACCCTTGCCCTTGAAGGCACTGGTGCAATCTTCACCACTGCAGACATAGTACCCAAGTAAGGTCTCGCAGTATTCAGAGCCAAGATCGTTTGCCAGCTGAGTCACATTCACCAGTGGTCTGCCCATCCCAGTACCGATGTCAATGTACACCGTTAACTTGATGTTATGCGCATGGTACAGTAAGATGAACAAAACATCACTGTCCGGTGTGCAGACAACTGTCGAAGTGAACCCCAACTCAGCAGCGTGGTTACAGTAGATGACGATTCTTGTGTCCCTTTCCTCCTGGTTAGACCGAAGGCTGTGGATCTCCTCAGATGTGACCTGAGACATAAAATATCATTTTATATGCATTATAGCATTTTAAATGCTATTTGGTACTATGTCTTCAATTTGGATTTTCATGTATAATAAGAACATCCATGGTATAATAACACTTTGACATTCACCAGGAATGGGAAACAAATGAGGAGGGAGCACTTGAGACTATATGGACTGCTGGACCCATCATGCCCTCATCTCTGGTTGACATACTTGCAGTGGAGGCTGAGAGCGAAGAAGAGGAAGAAGAGCAAGATGAGACCATTGAAGATGACATGAATAATGATGAAGAGGACTATTAAAATTAAGTCGACTCTAGATTTTGCTTTCAAACATGGTTACTGTTCCTGAAATGAGTTATCACTACACATATTGTGCATAAAACCATTAATATTAATTTCAATGAGCAATATGTAACTTGTAGAAAATGTACACATCTACACTACTATGGGGACTATTAAAGATCACAAATAAATGGCTTACTTCAGCTGTCAAGACATACTAATTTATCTTATTCCATTACTGTTTAAGAACTCTCTGTGTGCATACATAGGCAAGTACCTTTTTTTTGCAATAGGCGGAAATTACACATTTGTACAGCATGCAAAGAAATGAATGGTTCTTGCCCAAAACTGCATGTGTTTGCCATAAATGTGGCATGTATGTAAAGGGGAGGCTTGTGGGAACACATTTAACCCATTTCCACGAACATATATAGAGGTGACAAGTCAAGGGACTATTTGGAATATGGTGATGGTTGTTTTTCCTTTGCAAAAAAGTTGTTTAACTTTGAATCATTAGGTATTTATCCCCCTTCCCAATGAGCTAACATGGCATGGGTGGTCCCATTGGAAAGCTGTGGTTGTCCAGAATACAATGGTATCTCAAAATTTGACCATGCCACGCTCTCGGAAAGACAGTGTCGTTAGTGATCCTGCCAGCAAAAACGTTTGTGTCATAGGGGTAACAAAACTCTAAAAAACACACCTTTGGGAAATAAATTTTTCTTGGGAACATCAAAATCCTTTTTTTAGAGGTCTTAAGGATGATAAAAATCCTGACTAGAAAAAAAAATAAGGGGTGGGGGGGTGGGGTTAGTGGAGGTCTCCTAAGTGCCCTACTATAGGGGTTCAAATTTGAGACCCAGAAATTAAACTTCAGTAAACTTTAAATGATCTTTGGAAACGGGACAGCACAAAGTATAAACTCTGTTTCTGCAAAGCAATGTGAAGGAGGTTGTAAGAGTGTAAATTCTGTGAATTATATAACAGAGCTGCAGCTTGGTGGTATTATCTGTCAGATCCCATCATCGTGCTGCTGCCATGCCTTTATTCATGAATGACATGAAAGGACGCTGCAGCAGGACAAACATATCTCCAAGAGAAAGCAGTTTCTGCAGTTTGGCATTTAGGTGACATTGTTGTCAGCTCAGCGAGCACTCTCTCCATTCATCTGACAGATCTGCTGCCCAGATTTCCACCGGCAACTGAGGCTGATTTATTTCTTTTACTCTCCTTAAAGGCCACATTCATTCCCAGCCCAGAGCCAAGGAGAAGAACACTGAGATTTTTTTTTAAACTCACTAGTAAGGCATTACAACTTTAAGAAAATCTACCAATGAAAAAAATATAATAATTGCTTGTGTAAAAACCTGCTCAGATTTAAGGGAAAAGTAGGTTATTTCAAATCTACTCTGCATTATTCAGTCGAGTTTAAGGGCCAGGGATGAGAAAATTATGAGATGAGGAAGATTATTATCGTCGGGCACTTGAAGAAGAACCTCTGAATGTCACGAATCAAGGGAAAAAAAGTTGAAACTGAGAAACAAGTTAATGGTTGTGGTGAGTGGTGATGAAACACTTCTGAAACACTTCACTTCCATTTCCAATATGCTATGGGTCTTTTCATTAATATTTTTAACAGATCAGAGACATAAAAGCCGTTATAGTTATGGGGCCTTTTTGCACAATATCCATGTGTTTGGACAGAGATGTGGAGATTGTAACAGTCTGCTCTGCCCCACTCCTGCTCTGCTGCTCAGCCACACCCCTCATCAGCTAACTGCTTCCACCTGCTGCTCTCACCTGCTCATCATCTCCAATCAGGCCAGTATATATGCAGCTTCTTTCCCCTCACTCTTTGCCAGATTGTCTTCGCTCTCATGCCTGACTCTCCAGCGTTTATCCTCGGACTGCTTACCTGGTATCGACCTGATCTGCCCCTGACCTTTGCTTCTCGCCTCAGCCTCGGTAAACCTACCTGCCTTCTGTCCTTGACTACGAGCTTTGCCTGCCTGGTTCCTGCTATTCGTCTGCCTGCAGCTGAATGTCACTCAGCCTGTTCCTGCTCTGTTGAGATCCCCCTTCTCGTCAGCTTCACCTCGCCAACTCACCTCCTCTGCCGGCATTGGTTCTGTCAGCTCCTCTGCAAGCTCTGGATCCTCACCTGAACCACTCTCCAAGAAATCTTCCTCTAGCTGTGAGTTGAGCGTTCTCCCCTTCACTACACTCGTAGAGCAAATTAAGACGGTGGACAATTCCCTGCTCACGAGTTCAAAACTCTTGCCTGACCTGTGGTCCACTGCTAATCTGCTCGCCTATCACCCGGAAGACCCGAGTTCAAATCCTGCCATACCCACCTGCTATACTCTGCTGCTTCATTGGATTTGGTGTTCAATAAAGACTGTTGTTAAAGTGAACCTGCTTGTTTGTGCTGCAATTGGGTCCAGTCAATACCCGTTACAGAGATGACGTTAGATAATCATTTCCTCTGATAGACAGTTATAGTGTTACATTTTTCGTAAAATGATGGTAGTACCACTGATTTCTAAATGAAAAGCTTTTCAGTAGCTTAGCTGTACTTTTGTGTTTTTTTTTTATTTTTTTTTGACAGTAGCATCCAAAATACTACATTCCTCCTCAGCTACTTGATGCTACATCACTTTCACTTTAAACAACAATCAGTCAAGTGTTTGTGAACTGAGTGGACCACTTCAGTTGTTCAGTGGTCTGGGCTCTCCATTGTAGTTTTTTTGGGCTTCATAATGCCCCACACGTTTTCGTTTGGAGACAGGTCTGGACTGCAGGCAGGCCAGTCTGCCTATGTGCACTATTTGTCTCATTCTCTGAGACTTTTGATGATTTTATGGACAGTAGACGATCAAATCTCTAAATTCCTGCATTTGCACGTAGAGAAACGTTCTCAAACTGTTGGACTATTTACTCACACAGTTGAAGTGTTGTACCTGGCCCCTTCCTTGTTTGTGAATGATTGAGTCTTTTGGGGATGCTCCTTTTACATCCAATCAAAACACTCAGCTGTTTCCAGTGAACCTGTTCACCTATAGCTGATCTAAAGAGGTATTTTTGGGGCTTTTTTGAGCCTGAACTTATTTTTCTGGAAGGTGTTACGGCATCAATTTCAAAATTATTAAATATTTGCACTAACATTAACTATCTTGTCTTTGTAATGTATTCAGTTGAATCTAGATGGAAAAAAGGTTTGAAAATCATTGCAGAATTTTTTTTGTTTTTAATTAAAAACAGAATACAAAGTTCCACAAAGTTTGCAAGAGTCTAAAGGTAAATCTGTAAATACATTCTAGTTTCTGATGTATTATTGACTGATATGAGTAACATTTAAAGTTCTGAACAATAGTAATAATATAACTCTCCAAAAAAAAAAAAAAAACATTTAAACAGCTGCAGCAACATACACACTGCCTTATGAATGAGCCAAGATCACTGTCTGTGTTCGGTTTTTCTCCCTCTGTTGATGTGATTCACTGCATGATGCAGGTACTCACCACAACATTAGCTTCCTTAGCAATTACAAGACCTGCTGACAGCTTCATGTATTAAATTAAGATCAGTCAATTACAGTTAGCATGCTACACTTGTGAATAACTCTCACTCTCTCTTTCTCTCTGTCTCTCTCTACAGCTCCCTCTGTTTCCTCCCTAATCCCAACAAAGCAGATGACTGTCTAACATGAGACTGGTCTTAATCAAGGTTTCTGCCTGATGTTCAAGGAAGTTAAGTAATTAAATTGTATGTTGATGTTGCAAACAAGAAGCATGGTCAGTACCCGCTCTTTTTGCAAAGCCTCTGAGATATCATTCATTGTGAATTAGTGCTATATTTAGAAATTGATTTATTGATTGATTCATATCTTAACACCACCTTCAGTAAGTGAATCAGTGCGACTGCATTCCTAAAATGGCATTTAAGTAGTAGGCACTGCAGACAGTTTCCACATAAACTAATCAATTTTTTAAGATTATCTATCATGAACATGACTGTTAGCAAAATGCTTGGCATGTCATGGGACTATTGAACAGTGGCAGAATTAAAATGTCTTAAAGCTCAGTTTCTTTGGATCAATCAGATATGAAATATAACAGACAAAAACCTTGCAAAATAAATACAATGCCCTGATTCCTCAACTCAGTGTGAAAATTCACAGGGTAACAAAAAAATTGAGCCATCAAGCAGTGAGGGTGAACCTGCTGCTCTATCACTTCAGGAAAAAAGGAAAACACAGGGTTCATCCGCTACTGAAGTAAAAACAAAAGCAAGGAGAGTTTCACCTGCTTGTAAAAGTGCTGCAGGATTATCCGGCTCACTTTCAGGTATGTTTCAGGATATCAGCAGTCCGGTTTTATTTGTATCAAATCAAAACAAATCAAACTTTATTTTTTATAGCACTTTTCAGGCAAAAAGAAATGCAGTACAAAGTGCTTTACAAGTTAAAACAATCAGCCCCCCCTTACCCCCACCCCCACTAAGACCCCACCCCAACACACACACACACACACACACACACACACACACACACACACACACAGAGATAACGCAATCTTAAAACCGTGTGGCTGAGTACAGAGGAGCCAGGTCAGGAAACGTCAGGAGGCCGACTGCAGCGGAGGCTGCTCACGGCCCAGGGCCGGGACACCTCCACCCGGGTGCGCACCCTGCTACAGGCCAGTAAGGGGCCCACAGCTGCAAGCACTGCTGCAGACCCCCACCCGGCCGAGCTGAGTGCACACCACGAGGCAGAGAAATCCCGAACAGAGCCAGTCACAGCCTCCAGTGCAGGTGGCCCCCACTGAGGAAATCCTGGAGAGAGGCAACAAAAACATAAACTAAATCAGCTAAAAACATCAAACTAGATAAAATTATAAAATACTGATAAATAGCTAAAATACCATTCAAAAATAAGTGAATAAATAGAATAAACATAACATGTAAAATGAGGACTAAAATATATAAATTGAATAAAATAAGATAAAAATAGGATAAAATTCTTGATTAAAAATAAGACATTTGTTAAAAGCCAAATTAAATAGCTGGGTCTTGAGCCTGCTTTTAAAAACATGAACATTCTCTGCAGCCCTCAGATCCTCCGGCAGGCTCTTCCATAGACGGGGGCCATAGTGCTGAAAAGATGCCTCACCGAAAGTTTGTGTTGTCACTTTGGGGACTAATAAAAGGCCAGTGCCAGAGGATCTCAGGGTCCACAAGAGTTCATATTGTAAAAGCAATTCTGAAAGATAAGAAGGTCCAAGACCCCTAAGACATTTAAAAACCATTAAAAGAACCCTAAAATCAATCCTAAAGCGCACAGGAAGCCAATGCAGTGATTTTAAAACTGGTGTAATATGCGCCTGCCTTCTGGTTCTCGTCAGCACACGTGCTGCTGAGTTTTGTAACCATTGTAGACTTGAGATGTTTCTTTTTGGAAGACCAGAAAGCAGGGCGTTACAATAGTCAAGATGACCGGAGATAAAAGCATGCATTAGCGTCTCTGTGTTAGCCCAGGAGAGAAATAGGCTGTAATGGCTGAGTGAGATCGTGTTGGTTCGTTCCACTTTAGTGGGGCAACATAAACTGTGATTCATAAAATAGCACTATTGATAGTTAGTACTAAAAAAATATCTACTCATGCCATCCAGTCGATTTTTAGTAATCAGTGTTTCGGTGTCGAACTATTTCCTTTCTGCTTCGTAGTGATATTTGCACACACGCAATCGAATATGCAAAGGTGGGAAGCGATTTGTGACACATGGACCAAAAGGAGCTGAGTCTCATTGCCGTGGTATCAGAATAACACAAACATGGCGGCGAGCGCATCGAGCAGCGAGACAAGCGAAGAGGAAGAAAAAAAAGAAAACAGCCTTCAAAAGTGCATAAAAAAAGGAACGAAATGATGCCGTATGCATCTATCATCTGTCCAGAGTGAAGACGTTCTCGACTCTACAAGGACACGTTTGGAAACTTAAAGAACTTGTATTAGAAAGTGGCTTTCTCTACAGGGTGAGACAAAGGACCTTACAGAAACTTATAAACATTGCGTTGATATCGACTTTGACAATGTTCCTGATGACACTGGGTTTCACATGACATGCTACCAGCGATTTATTTGCAAAAGGCATTTGAGAAACAAGAACGTGATGCAGCCGCGTAACAAGACAAGACAAAAATAAATGCACAAAAGGTCTGAATTAATTCAAAATATGGTATAAAACAGGGGTGGGCAATCATGTGCCATGGAGGGCCAAGAGGCTGCAGGTTTTCTTTCCAACCCAAAACTCCACCAGGTGATTTAATTTGATTGAGTGATTTGATTTAATCGATAATCAAAACCTCAGTTTTGTCCTGGTTGAGCTGTAGGAAGTTTCTGCCATCCAGGATTTAATGTCTAGGATACAGCTGAAAGGGCATCAATTGGCCCTGTGTCATCAGGAGACATGGATATGTAGAGCTGTGTGTCATCAGCATAGCTGTGAAAAGTGATACCATGCCTCCTGATGACATCTCCCAGTGGGAGAATATATAAATTAAGTAGTATGGGGCCTAAAATTGAGCCTTGGGGCACACCACATTTAATGCTATGAATCTTTGAGGAGCATGTGTCCAAACTTACAAGAAACTTTCGATCTGTGAGATAGGAGTTAAACCATTGAAAAGCAGTACCAAAGAGGCCTAAAAGGTGCTTTAGAAGAAGAAGAAGAACTTTATTGATCCCCTAAGGGAAATTCAATTCTCTGTTGTCTCACGTAATATGTCTATAAAAGTTATCTATTATTTACATAAGAGTTATAAAGCCTAATGGCTGTTGGTACAAAAGATCTTCTAAATCTTTCTGTCCTGCAGCAAAGAGAGAGGAGCCGTCCACCGCCATTTGCCCTTTGGTCCATAAAGGTGTTGTGAAGTGGGTGATCCATGTTCTTGAGAATAGTCTCCACCTTCCTCAGTGTAGATCTCTCCACCACATCCTCCACTGAGCCCAGCTTGAGTCCTACCACTGAGCCAGCCTTTTTCACCATTTTGTTAAGACGTCTTGCATCTTTGTGTTTGATGTTTCCCCCCCAGCAGACTGCAGCATAGAACAGAGCACTTGCCACCACAGACTGATAAAACATCTGCAGCGTCTTACTACAGACGTCTATTGATCTGAGTCTTCTCAGGCAAAAAAGGCAGCTCTGCCCCTTTCTGTAGATGTAGTCTATATTCTTAGACCAATCCAACTTATTATCCAGATGTACACCTAGGTATTTATATGATGTCACTACTTCAATGTCCACTCCACAAGTGTTCACTGGCTGAAGAGGGGGTTTGGATCCACGGAAGACTATGACCATCTCCTTTGTCTTTGAGGTGTTGAGGAGGAGGCAGTTTTTGTGACTCCAGTCACTGAAGGCTCTTATTAGATCTCTGTATTCAGCTTCTTGTCCATTTCTGATACATGCCACAATAGCAGTGTCATCTGAGTATTTCTGGATGTGGCAGGACTCGGTACTGTATTTGAAGTCTGACGTGTACAGTGTGAACAGGAATGGCGCCAGCACTGTCCCTTGTGGAGCCCCTGTACTGCTCATTAATGTCCCAGAAACACAGTTTCCCAGCCTGACAAACTGTGGCCTTCCTGTCAGGTAATCTGTGATCCAGGAAACACATGAAGGATCCACTCCTATCTCTGTGAGCTTGTCTTTGAGTATGGTGGGTTGGATGGTGTTGAATGCACTTGAAAAGTCGAAGAACATGATCCTCATATAAACCCCAGGTTCCTCCAGATGAGACAGGGCATGGTGAAGCATGTAGAGGACAGCATCATCCACTCCAATGTGTTCTTTGTATGCAAACTGCAGGGAGTGAGGGCCACTGGTCTGTAGTCATTGAGTTCAGCGGGACATTTTGTTTTTGGTACTGGCACAATGCAGGATGTTTTCCACAGAGCAGGTACCCACTTCAGCTGTAGACTCAGGTTGAAGATCCTGTGGAGAGGTTGACACAGTTCTGCAGCACAGTCTCTAAGCAGCCTTGGACACACACCATCTGGACTAGCCGCCTTCCCAGGACAAAGTCTTCCAAGCTCCATCGTCACCCATGTTTCGGTGACAGGACTGGTGTTCTAGGAGGGAGGCAGTTGAAGTGGTTGAGACATCTGAATGAGATGGAGGAGAAGTTGTAGTGGAGATATGTTGCAGAGAGGAAGGTGGAGTAGCAGTGGAAGTGGGAGTGACAGCAGTGTCAAATCTGTTGAAGAACAGGTTGAGTTCATCAGCAATTTTCACATCTCCCACCACTGGCTGTCTTTTCTTTTGACTGATGTGTCCAGAGATGGTACTGATTCCTATCCACACTTCACAGATGTTGCTGTGTTGTAGATAATTCTCTATCTTCTTTTTGTACTCCAGCTTTGCCATCTTCAGTCTCCTCTTCAACTCTTGTTGCACTTGTTTGAGTTGTTCTGTGTCACCGTCTTTAAAAGCATTCTTTTTCTGGTTAAGGATTGCTTTTATGTCTCTTGTGATCCAGGGTTTGTTGTTGGGGAAACAGTGAACAGTTTTTGTGGGTGTGACATATAATGTCTCTACAGAAGTTAACATAATCAGTAAAGTGGTCAACCTGTTTATCAATGTTCATACTATCCACATCTGTTTCCAGCAGCACATTCCAGTCTGTTGATTTAAAACAGTCCCTTAGAGCTTCACTGGCTTGAGGTGTCCATCTTCTTATTTTGACTTTGGTCACAGGCTGCCTCAGCACACAAGGGGTCCGTTTCACGTAGGTGGTTCAACAAACTCTGAGTTAAATCCTTAACTCTGAGTTGATCTACTCTGAGTTAGGAAACTCTGAGTTTCCGGTTTCACAACACCTGATTTGAGACGGTTTTAACAACTCAGAGTAGTTTGACCTGGAGTTAAGCACGTGCACGCCAGACATAAACAGCCAGCATCTGTGGAGCGCAGATTCAATGATCAACCAATGGAAACAGGGAGAAGGAGGGGGCAGCAGCAAGCCAACAGCGAATTACAGCAGGTTTGTAAAAGAAAGTGCAATACAGCAGCAGCTGCAAAGGAGAGGGAGAGGGCTTGGGAGGAAATCGCTGCTCGCGTCAATGCGTAACTTTAAATCTAGTCTCGTGCAATCACAATGACAGACTGTTGCAGGGAAACTGCTTGAATCATTTTGATCATGTTTTACATTGTCAAGTAAGTATTAAGTGGCAGTTTGATCCCTTAGAAAATGCTCTTTTCACACTCAAAAATGAATTTTACTCTCTTATGATGTTCCGTTAAATGATTAGGAATATTAAACTAACTCTCAGTATGTATATGTACATATATTAAACTAACACACACTACACTCAATATTAGACTTTCACTCATCAAACAGAAAGAGGGCAGATGCCACAAAAACGGGTGGTGGCCCAGCAGCCCCACCTTTAACGGAGGCAGAGGAGCTGCCCCCCCCCCCCCCTTCGACGATCGCAACTCCCACCCCGTAGCAGCGATCGTCAGACTGGTGTGCGTGTGTGTTTGTGGGGGGGGATTTGCGATCGGACTGGCCGCGATCGTCGAAGGGGGGGGGCAGCTCCTCTGCCTCCGTTAAAGGTGGGGCTGCTGGACCACCACCCGTTTTTGTGTTAGTTTAATATTCCTAGTCATTTAACGGAACATAATAAGAGAGTAAAATTCAGTTTTGAGTGTGAAAAGAGCATTTTTTAAGGGATCAAACTGCCACTTAATACTTACTTGACAATGTAAAACATGATCAAAATGAGAAAATGCCGATGTCTCACCTGAAACTCTGGGTTTACTGAGTTAAACCTGCTCCCGAGCAGGTTAGGTTCACGGAGTCTGTTACTGTGGTAACTGACCGCGAGGTTGAGTTACCTCTCTTTGTGAAACAGGTTAGAGTTACCCCTCTCTCCCTGGTTTAACTAACCCTCCTTTGTGAAACGGAAAACTCAGAGTTTCCCTGATTTCAGGGTTAACAAACTCGGAGTGACAAGCAGGTTAACAAACCTGCTACGTGAAACGGACCCAAGGTCTGTAACAGGTTTGTAGATAGACCAAGTTATGATCTGACTTGCCCAGTGGTGGTAAGGCAGTGGCTCTGTAGGCTTCTTTGACGTTGGCATACAGCAGATCCAGGGTCTTGTTTTCTCTGGTAGGACGGTTCACAAACTGTGTGAATCCAGTCAGGTGAGAGGAGAGGGTGACATGGTTGAAGTCTCCCGACATTATTATTATTAATGCCTCAGGGTGTTGAGTCTGTAGCCTGGCAACACTATTTTGCAAAACATTGCAACATTCCTCAGTTGATTTGGGTGGAATGTAAACAACTATTGTTATGATATGACTAAATTCTCTGGGAACATAATATGGCCGTAGAGCAACTGCCAACAGTTCAATATCTGGACAACACAACTTCTCCTTGACAGTTATGTGTGAAGGGTTACACCATCTCTGGTTGACAAATAAAGCCAGACCTCCTCCTTTCTTCTTGCCACTAGCTTAAGCATCTCTGTCTGACCTTATGAGAGTGAAGCCAGGTAGATCCACCCTGGAGTCCACACTGGAACCTGGTTTCAAGGAGCTCTTCTCTTGAGTAAATTCTTCGCCCAGCAGAAGTATCCATCAGCAGCCAACAAAATTACAACAAAAATATGAAAAGAATCTAGCATAAATTACAAAAGTTACAGATAATACAGAGAGACCAGACTTGCAGCGCATCAAGCGCATCATTAGTCTATTTAAAAGAATTGTGTGATCTACTGTATCAAAAGCAGCGCTTAGATCCAGTAGCACAAGGACTGTAAGCTTGTGTGAGTCAAAGTTGCACCTAAGATCATTGACAATTTTCAGTAGTGCAGTCTCTGTTGTGTGGTTCATCCTAAATCCAGATTGAAATTTCTCCAGGATGGAATGGTTATTTAAAAAATCATTCAACTGAATAAAAACAAGTTTTTCTAAATTTTGCTTAAAAACGGTAAGTTGGACACTGGTCTGTAGTTATTAAGAACATTAGGATCCAATTTCTTTTTCTTCAGAAGGGGTCTCATGACTGCCATTTTAAAGGCAGCAGGGAAAGAGCCTGTCTGAGGAGAATAATTCACTATATTTAAAAGCTCACCTACAAAGAATCCATTAAACATTTTAAAAAGTGGGATTCGGGGCTAAAAGGCAGGTTGTTGGTTTAACTTGAGAGATAACTCTACCAAGCATCTCAGCATCAACCAGGACAAAACTGTCCAGTGTTTCCTCAGGTAAAAACAGGCTTTCCACTGTATTAGAAACAGTGTTTTGAATAGATAAAATAGAGGCTCGTATAAAGTCAATTTTACCCCTGAAGTGGTCTGCAAAACCTTCGCAAAGTGTGTCTGAAGGAGTGATTTGATATCTATTAAAAACCGTGTTGATTAAAAGATCAATTGTAGCAAAGAGGATTTTAGGGTTATTTTTATGATCCATGATAATGTTCCTGAAATAGGTGGATCTTGCGTGTCTGAGAGCTTTACTGTACATTTTCAGTTGCTCTCAGTATATTTGATGATTAATTGTGATTTTATTTTTCCTCCATCTCTGCTCAGCTACCCTGCAATTTCTTTTTAATTTTTTGATTTCCTCATTTCTCAGTGTGCGCTTAGGCAGCACCTTTTTTGTTCCCAGTGGAGCTACGAGGTGAAGTGTTGTTTCGAATTTGTTGATAAAATGTTGAACAATAAAATCACAGGATGCAGGTAAAGTAGCTGAAGGATGGTTGCTCAAGATCTCGATACAATTTGCAGCCACTTCTGACGTAAAATAACATGTCCTGACAGTTCGCACCGAGGTCTCCCGCTGAATAAAACTGGGGATATTAAAAAACACACAATAATGGTCTGACACAGCCAGGTCAAAAACAGAGGACACACCGGCTGACAGGCCATAGCTGAGGACTAGATCCAAAGTGTGTCCTCTGTTGTGAGTCAGCTGTGAGATGTGTTGTGTAAAATCCAAGCAACTAAGTAAATTTAAAAACTCTTGAATCAGATGGATTGTCTATGTGTAAATTAAAATCACTAGATATAATAATCAAATTGTAATTGGCATGGATTATTGCTAAAAATTCAGAAAATTCACTGATAAAAGCAGCATTATGTTCTGGGGGTCTGTAAACAGTTATACAAAGAATTGAGGGACTGTTAAATACAACCGCATGATGCTCAAAGGTGGTGTACTGATCAAATTGTATTTCTTTGGTCTTTAGGGAGTTGTTGATTATTGATGCAGTACAACCACCTTTCCTGCCACTTCTAAGAGAGAATGAAAAGTTAAAATTAGGTGGGGAGGCCTCAGTGAGAATAACTGGCACGTCTGTACTCAGCCATGTTTCAGTTAAAAACAGACATTCAACCTTGTTGTCTAAAATCAGGTCATGGACAATAAAAGATTTGTTTAAAAGAGAGCGAATATTCAAAAGTGCCATGTTAATGTTGACGGGTGATTTACAGACTGTATGGTTAGACTGTTGATGTTTGGGGAGAGGTCTGAGGTTACTGAAGTTCACAGAGTGAACATGATGGAGTCTGGTTGTCTCTCGCTGAGTGATGATGACAGGAATGAGTGAATGGTTAATGAAAACAGAAGGTCCAAGTCCAGTATTGTGTGTGACAGAAGTGGAACTAAATCATAGGAACTGGGACCTGGGGGAGATCAGTCAGTGGTGGAAAGGTCAATCGGTGTACGTTTGGGGTGATGGGAGGAAAGTGAGAGTTGAGTATGCTGTACACCGTATGCTAGATTGGCGGGTGCCAGCTCTATTAAGATAAAGACCATCTGATCCAAAAAGATGTTTCCTCTCCCAAAAAACATCGAAATTGTCAACAAAGCCGACATTGTGGTGATGATATTATGGACCGTAGATGTTGAAATCCCTAAATTCCTTGCAATTTCACTTTGAGAAACGTTGTTCTTAAACTGTTCGACTATTTGCTCACACAGTTGTTCACAAAGTGGTGAACCTTGCCCCATCCTTGCTTGTGAATGACTGAGAATTTTTGGGGAAGCTGCTTTTATACCCAATCATGGCACCCAACTGTTTCCAATTAGCCTGCTCACCTGTGGGATGTTCCAAATAGGTGTTTGATGAACATTCCTCAAATTTCTCAGTATTTTTTGCCACCTTTCCCAACTTCTTTGGCACGCGTTGCAGCCATGAAACTCTCAGTTAATTATTATTTGCAAAAAAGAATGAAGTTTATGAGTTTGAACATTAAATATGTTGTCTTTGTAGTGTATTCAATTGAATTTAGGTTGAAAGGGATTTACAAATCATTGTATTCTGTTTTTATTTATCTTTATCACAATCTATATCTTTTGTAGATACATTCCCACCTCCAGACCCTTTCCCCAGCCATGATTTTTTGAATATCCCAGACACTGAATGAAGGCATTGACAGTTTGCTGAGATAAACAAAAATCTTTTTTTTTAGATCTCCCTCCCCTATGTAGAGCCTGACAACAGAGCTGTGGGCATTTAGGTGCAGATATTCTTCATGAACTCCATGCTTGAAATTGCAGGAATTATTATTATTATTATTATTATTATTATTAAAAACTTTTTTTTCAACCTTTTAACCCTCTAGACATGCTTGAAAACACTTTGGCAGGCGGTTTGGGCCCAGCTCAAATTCACATATTTTGCCGTGCCTCTATATATATGGGGGAAAAAAAGGCTCTCTCACGCACCCTACAGTTTTCATGCTCACAGAGTTTCCTGTATAACTTCTCGTACATTGGTTCTACCTCCACAAGATTTTAGTCATTTGATAACAGTCCAGCACAGAACAATTTGACACTAAACTTACGTCCGTATGTTGAAGCACCACCTGGTGGAAGAGGGAAATGTATTTTTCGGTTAATGGCCTGTCACTTCTTGGTGCTATGAAATGTCTTAGATATAATGAATTACAGTGGGATGCGAAAGTTTGGGCAACCTTGTTAATTTTCATGATTTTCCTTCATAAATCATTGGTTCTTAGGATTAAAAAAATCAGTTAAATATATCATATAGGAGACAAACACAGTGATATTTGAGAAGTGAAACGAAGTTTGTAGGATTTACAGGAAGTGTGCAATAATTGTTTAAACAAAATTAGGCAGTTGCATAAATTTGGGCACCACAATAAAAAAATTAACTCAATATTTAATAGATCCCCCTTTTGCAGAAATAACAGCTTCTAAACGCTTCCTATAGCTTCCTATGAGAGTCTGGATTCTGGTTGGAGGTATTTTGGACCATTCCTCTTTACAAAGCATCTCTAGTTAATTCAGGTTTGATGGTTTCCGAGCATGGACAGCTCTCTTTAAGTCACACCACAGATTTTCAATAATATTCAGGTCTGGGGACTGAGATGGCCATTCTAGAACGTTGTACTTATTCCTCTGCATGAATGCCTTGGTAGATTTTGAGCAGTGTTTAGGGGCATTGTCTTGTTGAAAGATCCAGCCCAGGTGCAGCTTCAGCCTTGTCACTGATTCCTGGACACTGGTCTCTAGAATCTGCTGATATTGGGTGGAATCCATGCGTCCCTCAACTTCAACAAGATTCCCAGTCCCTGCACTGGCCACACAGCCCCACAGCAGGACCACCAAATTTTACTGTAGGCAGCAGGTGTTTTTCTAGGAATGCTGTGTTCTTTTTCCTCCATGCATGACACCCCTTGTTATGTCAAAATAACTCAATTTTAGTTTCATCAGTCCACAGCACCTTATTCCAAAAGGAAGCCGGCTTGTCCAAATGTGCTTTAGCGTACCTCAAGCAGCGTGGTTTGTGATGTGGGCGGAGAAAAGGCTTCCTCCACATTACTCTTGCGTACAGCATCTCCTTGTGTAAAGTGCGCCGAAAAGTTGAACGATGCACAATGACTCCATCTGCAGCAGGATCATGTTGTAGGTCTTTGGTGCTGGTGTGTGGGTTGACTTTGACTGTTCTAACCATTCTTCACTTCTGTTTATCCGTGATTTTCATTGGTCTGCCACTTCGAGCCTTAACTTGAACTGTGCCTGTGGTCTTCCATTTCCTCAGTATGTTCCTAACTGTCGAAACAGACAACTGAAATCTCTGAGACAGCTTCGGTATCCTTCCCCTAATCCATGATGGTGAACAATCTTTGTTTTCAGGTCATTTGATAGTTCTTTTGAGACTCCCATGTTGCTACTCTTCAGAGAAGATTCACAGAGGAGGGAAACTTACAATTGCCCCCCTTAAATACTCTCTCATAATTGGGTTCACCTGTGTATGGAGGTCAAGGGTCACTTAGCTTACCAAACCAATTTTGAGTTCCAATAATTGGTTCTAAAGGTTTTGAAATCAGTAAAATGACAACAGTGCCCAAATTTATGCACCTGCCTAATTTTGTTTAAACAATTATTGCACACTTCCTGTAAATCCTATGAACTTCGTTTCACTTCTCAAATATCACTGTGTTTGTCTCCTATATGATATATTTAACTGATTTTTTTTATCCCAAGAACCAATGATTTATGAAGGAAAATCATGAAAATTAACAAGGTTGCCCAAACTTTTGCATCCCACTGTACATACTATTAAAATTGAAAAAAGTATCATGAGAAGCAAACAAAGACACTATGAACTGGGAGAAAAGGCACACGAAATTTTATCTTGGCAACTAAAAAAAGAGGTTAGTTCTTGGACAGTTAATTTAATTGAGACTGAAACAGGTTTTGTATCATATAAACCAATAGAAATTAATGGCACATTTAAATAGTTCTACTCAGATTTATACACATCAGAACCACCAGAAAATATGGGGGGCGTTGATGAATTTTTGTCCGTGATTGAACTGTCCAAGCTAGGCAAGGAAGACCAAGACAGTCTTGATTGGCCCTTTACAGAAACAGAAATTGAAAGAGCTTTGGTCTCATTACAAGCAAACAAATCACCAGGAGAGGATGGGTTCCCTCCAGAATTCTACAGGGAACTAAAAGACTTACTTCACCCACTTTTTATGGATATCACCAACTTAGCCTCTGAGACAAGAACACTTCCTGAATCATTCTCTACAGCCATAACTACTGTAATTTATAAAAAAAAATAGAGGTCCACTGAAATGCTCCTCTTACCAAATTTGATTTCCCTCTCTAACAGGCTTAGCCGGCACCTGCCACAACTAATAAACTGTGATTTTTTTTCAAAACACTCCTCAGCCAATAACCTATGCAGACTATTCAATATTATTCATTTAACAAAATCTGAAACGGAACCTAGTATAGCAGTGGTCTTAAACGCTGAGAAAGCATTTGATAGGTTGTACTGGGCATATTTATTTAAAGTGCTTGCATCATTTATTAATTGGGTCTGGACTCTCTACCATAAACCCCTGGGGAAAATCAGCACTAATGGGCTGATATCATCTGCATTGCCTCTAGGCAGATCAAGTTGACAGGGATGTCCTTTGTCCCCAGCACTTTTTGTTTTTGCAATTGAACCCTTAGCTGAAACAATTAGAAAAGTTCCTAACATAAAAGGTTTTCAGGTGGGTCTGACAATTCATAAAATTAATCTTCTGGCGGATGACATTATTTTGTATTTAAAGAATCCTTACAGATTGCACACTGTATTACATACCTATGGTAATATTTATGGTTACAAAGTGAATCTGGAAAAGAGTGAAATTTCTTCATGTCCCTTTAAATGGCCTACAAGTGGTATGAAATATCTTGGGATATTTGAAGATAGCAATATCAAAAACCTGTGTAAATTGAATTACCTCCTACTGCTCAGTAAAATTGGAGGGGACTTGCGTGGGTGAATGGGTTTGCCTCTCACCTTGATTGGCAGAGTTAACTGTATTAAAATGACTGTACAACCATGATTACAATATCTGTTTCAATCCCTGCCCATTTCATGACCACGGTATTTTTTTAAAACTCTCAATGAATATGTCAGACAATTCATATGAAACTGTATAATGGTATAACACCCCAGATATCCATGGAAAAGCTAACATGGGACTACAGTTCAGGAGGCCTTCGACAACCCAATTTCAAGAACTACTAATCAATTGCTCAATTGGGATTCATCTCATCCTTTTTCAAGGGGGGTGAAGCCCCCTGTTGGACACAAATTGGACTGCACCCCCTGAAAGAAAAGAGTCACAGCGACTTCATTTATAAACATAATTCTGCAATTATAAACAACAGGACAGACAACCCTATATTGAGACACCTAATTAAAATTTGGTGCAAGGTCCACAAAAGCCTTTGATGAAGGTGGGATTGTCCCCTAAAATACCCCTGAAACAAAATGATCTTATACCCATGACTCTTGACAATAAGATTCTGAATTCTGATTATTATTATTATTCTTTTTTTTTTTTTGGGGGGGGGGGGTTCTTTGGAAGTTCCCTTTCAGTCGATTCACTTGGTACAACACATATAGTATGGGATATCACGCCCTCGCATGGCCTGACTGAAGACACCTTTATTCACGCCTTTAAGGCAGATGATCTGTGGTGACGTCTGGGAGGCTCCGCCTGCACATATTTACATGTGACACCACAGTCATCCTTCAGTTCTTACGCTCTTCACCTCGCTGAAAACACCTCCGCCGAGTCAGGCTAACTAGCTACTGCTAGCTCAGCCTGGTCTTGTCTGTGGCTACTGCCTGATCGATTTTAGCTTAACTGCCCCTGTTGGTGTTAGCCTGCGTCTACCTGCGGAGCGCTAATTTTGTTCGGCTTCTGCGTCTTGTAATGAGCGCTGAGCCTAAGAAAGTGAAGGCAAAGTCTTTTGTTCGCCCCTCTACTCAGGGGTGCGGCTTCTCCCTTCACGAGAAAGATCTCCATGAGGCTTTTCCTGTTTGCCTGGGGATTGTCAGTGCCAGGAGGGCATTGACTGAGCCCGAGTCGTGTGAGTCCTGTCACCGGCTTCGAAGCTCAACCCTGGAAAGGCGGATCAAGTTTGTGGAGAGAATATTAGGAAAGACAGCTATTGCGCTCCACCATCCCCTCCTCTCCGAGTCCAGGGAGCCGGCTTCGTCTGAGTCCGGTGGTGAGGACTTTCCGGTCAAAGGCTCAGTTGGAAACTGGGCAGACCATATGGAGTGTGCTAACCGGTCAGCTGGATTTGAGCTGGGCCCCTCTGAGGGCGCTGGCCAGCCGCTATCCGGGCTAGCCTGTTACCAGGAGGATGATGACGTGCTGGACATCGGTCTGGACGTGCAGGGTTTTTCGGAGGATGAGCAGGAGCTGTTGTCTTCGGGTCAGTACGCCACCACTGCTGCGCCAGTTGATCTAGACAACACATCCTTCCTCTCACTGTACCGCTGTGCTGCTGAGAAACTAAGTAGAATGGCCCTCTCCCCCACCGGCTCAAAAACCGTTGCGGTTCTCGGGATTTTTTCTCCCACCCGAACCGACGACTGTTATGAACAGTTTGCCCATGTTCCCGAATTTTGTAGCAGAATTAACTTCGACATGGAACAAGCCGCTGTCCACTCGCGCCACAGTGCCCGGTTGTGGACAGTTTCTGGACCTGGATGGAGCTGAAAAAGCTGGTTTGGTGAACCCTCCGCCTATGTAGGCGTCCCTGGCAGCCTATCTGGCCCCAGCCCAGAATTATGCAGTTGATGGCCCCATCACGCTCCCGTCCAAGCACTGCAGGTTTTCAGCATCACAGCTGGATAAGATTTACAGGACACGGGCAACTATGGCTCGTGCACTGAGCTCCGTCACCATGCTTCAGGCATATCAGGCTATGTGTCTGGCGGAACTTGGCTTGCAAGTGCCGCCTGACAGTCCACTTTCTCCTCTCCTCAACGAAGTCAAAGTCGCCACAGATTACATTCTCTGTGTGTCCCGCTGTGCAGCGCTCTCTCTAGGTAGAGGCATGGCTTCCACGGTGGTGGTGCAGAGGCACCTGTGGCTGACTCTCTCCGACGTTACCAGGAGGGACAGAGCAGTTTATCTTGACGAGCTTGTGTCGGCCAGCAGTTTGTTTGGGCAGTCCCTCGACACCATTCAGGCTAAGTTTGAGCTGAGGAAGAAACAAACCGAAGCTTTGAGCAGCATCCTCCCCAGGCGTGATGTGAGGCCCAAACAGCAGGGTTATCTGCACAAACCAGCACCGGCGCCTCCTTCCAAGAGGACTGTGGTGCCCGCTAGTTCGGGCCGCAGCCGGTGAAGCAGCATGTACCCAGTCAGAACCCATGCCCTGTGGCTTGAAACAAGGGTCTGCCACTGGGCCAGAGGGGCTCATGGCCCAGGAAGAAGAAGCAGCAGTCATCCTTGCTTCGGGATCAACTCGAGAGGGGGGCCAGCAGCACGGAGACACTGCAGCCCTTCAGTTTTTGCCGGCAAAAAGGCTGTGTTCAAAGTTTGTTCAGAGGTCCGGTCCCGAGAGGCACTGCACTCCCCTGACACTGTCTCACACATGCCCCAATAATGGTGCCTGTTGTTCATTGTGTGATTGTTACAAATGGGCGTTCGTCGAGTCAAATAAAGGTCTCGTTTTGTTCTCAAAACATCATAAATCAATCAAGTCTGAGTGGAAAAGTATTGCTGTTCCCAGCCAGCACGCCAGAGGGCGACAACCCCTCCCCCACAGTGCTGGAGGTCTGTCGACTGACTTTTCATCTACCTCGGTGGTGCGCATGCGCAGTCTCACTGTGGGTACAGAGAACTGTTGCCATGGGCTACTGCTTACAGTTCAGGGCTCGGCCGCCTTGCTTCCACTCTGTAATACACACAATTGTAGCAGAAGAAGCAGCAGCAGTTCTGGGGGAAGAAATAAACAACTTGTTGAACAAGAGAGCGATACAAGTTGTTCCAGCTTCGGAAACGAACAAAGGTTGGTACAGCCGCTATTTCGTTGTTCGGAAAAAAGGAGGAGGTCTCCGTCCTATTCTAGACTTGCGAGTGTTAAATAAATACCTACAGGCTCAAGATACTAACACTCAGACAGCTACTGGGCGCGATCAGACCGGGAGATTGGTTTACAACTATCTATCTGACAGATGCTTACTTTCACATAGTGATTCATGCAGACCACAGGCACTTTCTAAGGTTTGCATTCGAGGGCATAGCCTACGAACACCTGGTGCTGCCGTTCGGCTTATCACTCACCCCCCGAACATTCACCAAATGTGTCAAGGCGGCATTGGCTCCGCTACGGGAGAAAGGTTTTTCGCATCTTAGCCTATCTGGACGATTGGGTGCTAATTGCAAGCTCCAGAGAATGAGCAGCGGCTCAGCTGTCATTGACCCTATCGCACATCCAAACACTGGGCTTTTCTGTAAATTACAGAAAAGTTCACTGACTCTGAGTCAACAGGTATCATTTCTCCACCTGGAAATATGCTCTGATTCAAGCTGAGTAAGTCTGTAAGAACGTAGGGTGGCTGCTTTTCGCCCCTGCTTTGCACAATTTCTGTCAGGACGTAAACAGGCATGATCGCTGTAGTGCTGCTCGGACTGTTAAAGATGAGAGCGTTTCAACGCTGGACTCAGTCTCACCGGCTGTGCGCGCAGCATCACCTCCAGAGGAGGCTGACGATAACTCCGTCTTGTATGTTGGCTCTTCTCCCGTGGAGAGAACCCGGTTTTCTACAACAGGGATCTCCGATAGGGAGGGTGTCTTTTTGCAAGGCGGTGTCCACAGATGCATCCCTGAGGGCTCGGGGGGCTCTGTGCGAGAGCGCAGCAGTGAGAGGGCTGTGGACGCCAGCAAAATGCAAGCTCCACATCAATTATCTGGAGCTATTAGCTATCCTATTAGCTCTGAGGCATTTTCGTCCTGTTCTGACAGGCCATCATGTTCTGATCAGGATGGACAACACAACCATGGTTTCCTACATAAACAAGCAGGGAGGGACATGCTCTCTTCCCCTGTTAAACCTGTCTCACTCTCTGTTGCTATGGTGCAGTGTTCATTTTCTGTCACTCAGAGCCACACATATTCCGGGTCACTTAAACCTCGGGCCGGACCTTCTTTCCAGGGGTGTCCTCTTGTGAGAGAGTGGCGATTGCATGTCAGGACCGAAATGTACTTCCATTTCAGAGTTCTATTGTGGATGTTTTAACATTCCTTCAGGAGCTGCTGGATAGGGGTCTCTCTTTCTCAACGATTAAGTTCTATTTGGCAGCTATATCTGTGTTAGAGTAATGTGTATAAAAATGTATAGAAATTTTCAGTAGCTTTACTCAATATGAAGTGCCTTCAGCTTTTGCTTCGCAACACATGAGCAGACAGTCGTGTGTTTTTCTTACATCTCTGAGCTCGCCTTCTTCCAGGAAGCAGATAAGCAGATGGGTACCTGTCTCCGCTGTGAACCATGGAAGCGTGTACCTGTCTCCGCTGTGAACAGTTAGTGAAGGAAGAACCACCACAGAAGAGGCTGTGAAATGTCAGCGGTCATCTTGACATCTACAGAAGTCTGCACATGTTTACTCTCTTATAATGATGTGTTATGAAAGTGAATACGCTGCTGCAGATTGATTCCCCACCCTTTAGTGTATGCAGCGTCATGTAACTAGGGACCACCCTAAGGATAATAAAAAGAGAGGAGATGACAAGATACGCTTAAGAGCAGTAGGAGATTGTAATTGAACGTATCTCTGTGCGTTCTCCTCACGAGTAAGAAATCTAATACCATTGTCTTTCTCTTCTTTGTGTTTGAGTCATTTGTTGCAGGTTTTAGACCCAACAATCTGCATGCCATGTTGACTTTGATGGAATGACGCCAGGCGCTCACCGTCTTGCAATGCACTTCCTAAAGGGAGTCCGTAGGCTGAGACCTGTTCTTAAACCCAGTGTTCCCTCATGGGATTTAGCACTCGTGCTTGAGGCTCTTGGTGGACCCCCATTTGGGCCTGTTGAGTCAGCACAAATGAAATTTCTTTTATACAAAACTGCACTGCTACTTGCTTTGGTGTCTGCAAAGTGAGTGGGTGACCTTCATGCTTTGTCTGTGCATCCCTCTTGTACCCAGTTCACTCTGGATGGATCTAAGGTTACATTTCGCCCAAACACGGCGTATTTACCTAAGATTATCCCCATAGCCTATAGCTCTATGAGTTTTGAACTACTGAGCTTCTGCCGTACTCCATTTACATCTGAGGAGCAGATGTAAACGGAATGCATAAGGTTGCATTCCTTGTGTCCTGTGCGTGCACTACGCACTTACATAGACCGCACTCAGAGTGTGCATTTATGTTACCAGTTAGAATAGAATAGAATATATATTCCTTTATTGATCCCCTATGGGGGAAATTTTTTTGTCACAGCAGCATCACAGACAAAGAGTGCAAAAATGCAGTTATAAGAATAAAGATCCTAATATTAAAAACTTAAATAAATGAAATAATTAAGAAAAAATTTAGAAAAAGGAAAAAAGGGAGAAGAAAAATAAAACTATTTACAATATACACAATTTAAATGCCAGAAAAAAAGTGGTGGTGTGAATCCAGTGATTATTACAGTTTGTTGCAAAGTCTTATTGCAGAGGGGAGGAATGACCTGCGGTAGCGCTCCATCCTGCAAGGTGGGAGTCTTAGTCTGCTGCTGAAGGAGCTGCTTAAAGCCCCCACAGTCTGGTGCAGTGGGTGAGAGGGATTGTCCATGATGGATACAAGCTTTGTTAACATCCTCCTCTCACCCACCTCCTCCAGGGAGTCCAAGGAACAGTACAGGACAGAACTGGCCCTCCTGACCAGTCTGTTCAGTCTCTTCCTGTCCCTCTCAGTGCTCCCTGCCCCCCCCAGCAGACCACTGCATAGAAAAGTGCAGATGCTACCACAAAGTCATAGAAAGTCCTGAGCAGAGTCCTGCACACTCCAAAAGACCTCAGTCTCCTCAGCAGGTGGAGACGACTTTGGCCCTTCTTGTACAGGATGTCTGTGTTGGTTGACCAGTCCAGTTTATTGTTGAGGTGGACACCCAGGAATCTGTAGGACTCCATCATCTCGATGTCCAGACTCTGGATGTTCACTGGAACAGTCTGAGGTGTCCTCCTCCTGCAGAAATCCACAACCATCTCCTTTGTCTTAATGGTGTTTAGCTGGAGGTGGTTTGTGCCACACCAGTTGACAAAGTCAGTGATGACAGTCCTGTATTCCCGCTCATCCCCTGACGATAACACATCCGACGATGGCTGTGTCATCAGAGAACTTCTGAACGTGACATCTCCCAGAGTTGTAGCTGAAGTCCGAGGTGTACAGGGTGAAGAGGAAGGGGGAGAGCACTGTCCCCTGTGGAGCCCCCGTGCTGCAGACCACCATGTCCGATACACAGCTCTGAAGCCTCACAAACTGTGGTCTGTCAGTGAGGTAGTCAACGGTCCATGCGGCTAGGTGACAGTCCACTCCTGCCCTCTCGAGCTTCCCCCTGAGCAGTGAAGGCTGGATGGTGTTGAAAGCACTGGATAAGTCAAAAAATATGACCCTCACAGTGCTGCCGGTGTTCTCCAAGTGGGCCATGGACCTCTGCAGCAGGTAGATGACTGCATCGTCCACCCCGATGGAGGTGTATGCATCCTTGGTGTTTGCGTACAGTAAGTCCAAAGTTTTATTGTCTCTTGCAGGAGTTCACAGGCTGCAGCAGCATCAGCCGAGGGGGGTATGTAAACAGTTAATACAATGACGTGCGAAAACTCCTTCAGCAGGTAATATGGCCGCAAACTCACAGCCAGCAGCTAAATGTCCTTAGAGCAGCGCTGCTCTTTAACACTGACGTGCCCAGCATTACACCATCTCTCATTCACATACACCGCTATACCGCCTCCTTTCTTATTACCACTCTCCCTCACGCTCTGGTCTGCTCTGACGAAGTGAAATCCGTCCAAAGTTACGAGTGGGTCCAGAGTTAGTTCGTTCAGCCATGACTCCGTGAACATCATGAGGCTGCACTCCCGATACTCCCACTGCAGCCTAGTCAGCACTGTGAGCTCTTCCATCTTGATGGGGAGAGACCTCACATTTCCCATGATGATGGACGGGACAGTTGGTTTATAACGTCTCCGCTTTGCCCGATGCTGAACTCCAGCCCTGCATCCTCTTCTCCTGCGGAGCTTAGCAGGGATGTCTGGTCTCTCCCAGGAGGGTGGCCGGGCTTGGCACAGCGCCAACAGTTGTTCACAGCTGTAAACAATGGGGCCGCTGAACGGGTCGCCGGACGCGGACTTAAAAACTCAGTGCAAAGAAAACAAAGTGCAAGAGTCATGAAATGCACATCCATGGTTGGAATATGCAAGACACAACAGTGCTAAAAAAAGAAAGACAAATAAAGTGCCAAAAAACAACAATAAGAAGGCAAAAACGTAAAGTCTGTGAGGAGCTGCTGTGACTTGCTGCCACTCTCAGGGCGCTCAGTCACTATCTTGTTGTTTGTCTGTTTTGCTAATCCAGCCAAAGGCAAGGCACTGTCTAAACAGTGGCTTTCCCACTGGATTGTGGAGGCTATCTCCTTAGCATACGGCAGCAGGGGTCTTCCATTGCCCCAGGGTGTGAGGGCACATTCAACCAGGGGAATGGCAGCCTCATGGGCCTTTTTTGTGAGTGAGTTTGAGTGATATCTGCACTGCAGCCAGTTAATCATCACCGCACATTTTTTGTTTGGTTTGATCGTTTGGATGTGACAGCCCCATTCAGTGGCTCGCTCTGTCCTTTCTGCTGGGTCTACAATGCACTAAAGTTTTGGAGGTTTGACTTCGGTTCAGTGGCTGCTCTGCAGGGCAGTGTATATATGTCCCATACTATATGTGTTGTACCAAGTGAATCAACTGAAGGGGAACGAAATGTTATGAATATAACTTCTGTTCCCTGAAGGAGAGAAACGAGGTACAACACTGGGTTGCCCCACTGCGCAGCTAGGCTCGGTGAAGAGTGGCTATCGAACTGGCGGAGCCTCCCAGACGTCACCACAGATCATCTGCCTTAAAGACGTGAATAAAGGTGTCTTCAGTCAGGCCATGTGAGGGCGTGATATCCCATACTGTATGTGTTGTACCTCATTCCTGTCCTTCAGGGTACAGAAGTTATATTCATAACATTTCGTTTTGTAACGACCCTTTCAGGATAACGACTTTGGGGGGACACACCGAGAGATGGGTTTCTACGACCCATTCTTTTCAACTTCAGCCAGTCGTTAATTGTCCCCCTTCTCCAGTAAGATAAATATCTGCTCCTGACACTAGCACTTTTAGAACTGAAGAAGCTTCTTGGATAAGAGGCGAAACGTCTTCTCAACTCTACACAGTCCAGTTGCCTGTTTTTAAGTCTTCAAGATAACCATGACCTGGATGAATGAGAATCTACATGGACATATTGGATCACACTTTGGGTCGGATACCCTTCAGCTGGTCCGGGAGCACGAGAAAACTTGCTGGAAGATGGCGGATTACAGAAACCACCTCCGCTTCAACCTAAGATGCAGACAGCAAGGACTTGTTCCCAAAAGCCTACGCTTGTTTTCCACCATTAAAGGGCACAGAGCAGACAGCATCCTTTGCAGGACACAGAAGCAGCTCCTCAATGAAAGGATTAGGCAGGTTAACTTCACCATCGAGGCCTTACAAGATAAAATATATCACACCAAGGAGACACTGGCATCCCGACTTCCAGAGGACATCCTCAACAAAGTCCACAACTTTGTTGACAAGGCTCAGAACTCTCAACACAACAAAGGCAAGATAAGGCAAACACAGAAATTTGACAGACTGCTCTCCAAGCACTCAAAGAGTCCATCAGAACTTGGTTGGAGGGACAAAACGGACAGCCACATAGATACCAACATGCAAGAAAAGTGGGTGAAGAATTGTCAGACAGGGTCCTCACTCAGCCGGAAAAGGAAGTCCTTTACAAAGGACTTAATTTTGCAGTTACCCCTGAACAGATCCCGGTGGTAGACCTTATCACAGCCACGGAGTCAGCGATCCGCAACAACCATCTAGCGGTCACGGAGGCAGAACAACTTAGGTTGAAGGTAACAGCTGCTCTCTCGAATGCCAAAACACCTCCTTCCAACCTGACCATGCAGGAAAGAAGAGCCTTGGCATCACTGCAAAAAGATGAAAACATCACCATCCTGCCTGCAGATAAGGGGAGATGCACTGTGGTACTCAACACCAGGGATTACCATGACAAGGTGACAAGCCTTCTCAGTGACACTGCCACCTATGAAACTCTTAAACGGGATCCCACCAACAGCTACAAAAAGAAAGTTATCAGTGCACTTCAACAGCTCGAAAAGGATGGAGTTATCGACCGCCCACTCTATTACCGACTGTACCCAGGGGAAGCTGTCCCGTGCATTTATGGATTACCAAAAATACACAAGGAAGGGGCGCCCCTTAGACCTATCATCAGCAGCATTAACTCAGTCACATACAAAGTGGCAAAACATTTGGCCACCATCCTAGCTCCTCTTGTCGGCCACACCACTCACCACGTCAGAAACTCACAGGACTTTGCTGAGAAAATCAAGGACATCAGGTTGGACCCAGACGAAACCATGGTTTCCTATGATGTCACATCACTTTTCACAAGTATTCCAACAACAGAGGCAGTCCAAGCAGTAAGACAACGCCTCTCACAGGACAGCACACTGGAAGTCAGAACCAACTTAACCCCGGACCACATCTGCTCCTTATTGGACATCTGCCTCAGCACCACCTATTTCCAGTTCAGAGAGCGCCATTACAGACAGAAACACGGATGCGCGATGGGCTCCCCGGTTTCTCCAATAGTGGCAAACCTGTACATGGAAGAGGTAGAGAGGAAGGCCCTAACCTCTTTCAAGGGAGCCGCTCCTAGCCACTGGTTCAGATATGTGGATGACACCTGGGTTAAGATCAAAACACATGAAGTAGAGGCCTTCACTGACCATATCAACACAGTGGACAGCAACATCAAGTTCACCCGTGAAGATGTCAAGGACAAAGTGTTCGCCTTTTTGGACTGTGCTGTACACTTGGAGGCAGATGGGTGTCTCAACGTTGAAGTGTACAGGAAACCAACACACACGGATCAATATCTGCTTTTTGATTCCCACCATCCTCTGCAGCACAAACTGGGTGTCATCAGAACACTCAACCACCGGGCTGAGAACATTCCCACGAAGAAAGAAGGTAAGGAAAAGGAACAAAAGCACATCAAAAATGCCCTGACAACCTGTGGATACCCTAAGTGGGCCTTTGTGAAGAACAGAAAGAGAAATAACATTGAACAGGAAAGGGAGGAGAGACGCAAGAGCACTGTAATCCCTTATGTTGCAGGCCTTTCGGAAAAACTCAAGAGGATCTTTGGCAAACACCACATTCCTGTTCATTTCAAGCCTGGTAACACACTAAGGCAGAGGCTAGTCCATCCCAAGGACAAAACACAGAGACATAAACAGAGTAATGTGGTATATGCCGTCCAGTGCAGCGAGGAATGCTCAGACCTGTACATTGGGGAAACTAAACAACCGCTTCACAAGCGCATGGCTCAACACAGGAGAGCCACTTCCTCAGGTCAGGACTCAGCTGTCCACCTTCACTTGAAGGATACGGGTCACTCTTTTGAGGACAGCGATGTACAGGTGTTGGCTCGAGAAGACAGATGGTTTGAAAGAGGAGTTAAAGAAGCCATCTTTACCAGGCTGGAGAAACCTTCGCTGAACAGAGGGGGTGGACTCAGGCACAACCTCTCCGGCACTTACAATGCAGTTCTCAGCTCTCTCCCCAGGAAGCTCCACAAACATTCACACCTGGAACCACATGACTCAGGTGGCATGAGTCATGTGGTCACATGATAGGAGTCGCTAACGACCCTTTCAGGATAACGACTTGGGGGGGACACACCGAGAGATGGGTTTCTACGACCCATTCTTTTCAACTCCAGCCAGTCGTTAACTGTCCCCCTTCTCCAGTAAGATAAATATCTGCTCCTGACACTAGCACTTTTAGAACTGAAGAAGCTTCTTGGATAAGAGGCGAAACGTCTTCTCAACTCTACACAGTCCAGTTGCCTGTTTTTAAGTCTTCAAGATATTTCGTTTTGTATGTAAACTGTTGGTATATTGACTTTTTTTGTACATTTTGCATTTATATTAAACTGAAAATAAAATAATACAAAAAACATAGTGTGGCCAGAGGTTATGTCCCTCCTGCCCACTATTTGGCATTGTGCCAGTGGTGCAGTGACCAGGGGCCTTATGTATCAACGCTTGCAACGCAAGAAAACCTTGCGTACGCCAAAATCGGCGCACACGTCCAGATTTATCATCGCGAAACGAGCGTCGGTTCCAGCGCTAATCAACGCAAAGTCAGGAGGTGGTGTAGAAATTGGCGTTGAGCCGATACTTGCGTTGACTGTGATTCGCACTTTGGCGACGCTGTGTGGCGGTGTTTGGTGACTCACTATGTGACAAGCGTGCACCACATCCCCGTGGCCGAGCAGCACATCGCCCCACATGACGAACCAGCAGCAGACGGAGGGATGCGAGCTGATCCCTGCCGGGCTGCCGTCCTCGCGCGGGAGAATCTCATCGCCACAGTGTGAATGGGTAAGAAGTGAATACACGGTTCAATTAGCCAAATTAATTTATTTTCTCCACCAGAAGCTCGAGGACATTTAAGAGCCGGTCCAGCGGCTCGTTGATCCCCGCGATCCCCCTGATGATTTCTTCCTGCGACTGCAGGACCCCCTCCGCGAAGACCCTTCCTCTGCATCCGGGTGGTCCAGCGGAAGCGCCGCGGCTGGTGGACGCTCCACCGCTTGTCGGCGCGCAGGTGCTGGTGCTAATGCTGGGGCCGGGGGCCGGGGTGGCCCGAATGCCGCTGGTCCTGGCCGACGACTCCGAGCTGGCGGACGGGCTGCCGCGCGCCGGGGTTCCGCAAGCCGACGACACAGCCGACACATTGATTTCTGTGACACAATAAAAATATTTGTTCATTTCAATTCCTGCTTCTGTGTATCTGTTGCGTTTACATCTCTCTCCACGGTATCATAGGTAATGTAATCCAGTATTTAGAGGTCAGTTATGCACATTACAGTTGTTTATTGCATAAAATGTTATCGAAAAATGAAGTTAAGGGCGAAGTATAAATCACGTCTAAAACAGACTGAATCCCGACGTTGAAATGAAGTATAAACTTAGACTAGACGTCTAATATACGTCTTTTGCTCAGTGGTATGACAAAGCATGTGGACATTTGTGTGACACGCCACTTACCCTATAATAATAATCGCCACCACCCGCTGCTCAAACGGTGTGAGCGTCTCCTCCCCCGGACCCCCACCTGTTTGGCCAGTACTCCTCCGGAGGGCAGCTGTACGCCGCTTGACCTCCACCTTGAAGTCCGACCACTTTCTTTTAATCTCCGCGGGGGTGCGTGTCTCGGAACCCACCGCATTCACCCTCTCGCAAACTTTCTCCCACTCCAAGCGTTTTTGTTTTGCACTGACGCCACTGGACAGGCTGCCAAACAAAACACGCTGTCGCTCCTCCACCTCCGCCACCAGCACCTCCACCTCGCACGCCGTAAATTTAGTTTTTCTTATCATTTTGTCTGCGTGCGAGGACAGGGAGACCCTATTTAAATAAATCTGCATATTTATAGGAGGGCGTAACGGGGACGGGCCCAGTCACTCCAACATCTGCGCTCAATTCCACGCTGATTGGGATTTATCAAAGAAACACACGTGGATTTCGGCGCCCGCACACATTGATACATACAGATTTTTTTCTGCGTGACGGACCTTGCGTGCGCTCCTTTCTGGTATGAGTCCCACGCAAGTATTGATACATGAGGCCCCAGAACTGCTGGGCAGTGCAATACACACTTTAATATCCAGGTGAGTGTTGATGGCACTTCCTCTCTTTAACCTCTCCCTTGCTCCTCGGTGGTGGTTGTGGCTCGCCTGGAGCGCCCATTGCTGTGTCCAGTAAGACTCTGCTGCCTGGGCCCGCTCGAGTAGCTTAAGCATGGCATTGATTGATCTTGGCCCTGCACAGGGCCCACGCTAATTAATAGGGTCCTTGGTGGTCTGACATTGTCCCTTTTATTTTTATGTCATTCAGAATTTTACTTCACTAATTAACTTTTGGTATTTTGGGTTCATCTACTGTGTGAATTTTATGTATTTGTAAATCTCTGTTGGTTTTCTTAGTTGCATCATTTAGTTATTAACTTGTATGTTTTGTTGTTGGGTGTCTTAAGTTAAGTAAACATTCATTTAGTCCACAACAATTTGTTTTTCACTTTTTGGGCATGTTTTATTGATTCTTGTTTCTTTTGTTGTCAGGTGGTGGGCTCCCCTGCGGTAGTCAGTCCTCAGTGGTGGTGTCCCTCTGACACATTTAGTAGAACTGCCATAGTTCCCATCTCACCACATCTGGCATTGTCGGCAGGATACCACTTTTAAATGGGCAATGGCATTTATTTTTCTTTCTTTCTCTCGAATAATTACTTTATTGGTAGTGGGTGTTTGGTTTTTTTTTTTTGGTGTTGATATTTTATTTTACCTAGTGAGAGCCAAAACAGCAGTTGTTCTTTAGGGGAAAAATTTTTCCTTTTTTTTTCTTGAGTTAGGGTCAGTGTTTCCCCCACCAGCATGGACAAGGAGGTGCAGCAGCTCAAGCTCAAGGCAGACAATGAACGGCTTTGTTAGGTGCAGGTTGCATCCTCTTTCTCTGCTCCAGTCGGTGATGTCCCGCCTTCAGGTGCAGTCACTGCTGTAACAGAGTGGTTGGTTGTTGTGCCAAGGGATTGTAAGTGTCTAATGTTTAATTGAAAGACTAGCATTGGGATAGCTAAGTGGTTGGAGGAAATTTAGGCATGTGTGTGTGCCTGCCATCTTCCTGATGTGGACCAAACTCTTTTTCTTTTTGATCATTTGGAGGGAGAGGCAAAGGTGGAGATCAAGTTCTGTTCTAGTGCAGTGCAATGAGACTCTGCTTGGGTTTTCGTCATCCTAAAGGAGCTTTATGGCTGTGCTCAATCTAATGTTACACCACTGCAGGCCATCTTTTTGCGGTACCAACTGGCGAGACACTGCAGGAGTTTTCCTTAGCCCTTACGGCTTTAATGGCCAAAGTGAAGCAGTGTGCACTTGATGGGCTGTCCAATGCTGATGTTCACCTGACTAAGACTAATTTGTTGAGCATGTTCTCGATAGCTCTCTCTGGAGAGAGCTCAAGCAAGTCACACTCCGCCAGATGGCTGTCACTCTGTTGGAATTACGAAGTGAGGCTATTGGGTGGGAAAGGGAGGGCCTTTCAAGCGGTGCAAGAGGGAGTAGCTTTTCTTTGCCATCAGCCTACGGTCTGCAGTATGGGGTACAGGGTTGTGTTCAGCCAGCCCCCAGGGTTGCATTTCAGAAGCGAGGTTTCAGTGAGCTGATGGAACGCATGAAAAGCCAACAGGAGAAGCTTAATCAGCTCACTCGGACTGTAGCCTCCTTGCAGGCCCCCAGCTCCCAAGGGCGGGCTCCTCGCGATGGCTCTTTGATCTGCCAGAGGTGCCAGCGACCTGGCCATTTTGCTTGTGAATTTGATGGGGAGCGGGTTCCTTCCTGCCCCGTGCTAATTCTGTCTCTGGTGTGAACTCACACACTGTTAGAGTTCTCTTTTCCTGCTTGTTGGAAAACTGAGGCCTGCTTAATTTGCTGAGTCACAGCTCAGTTGGGGAGTCTCTAGGCTCACAGGAAGGTGAATTAGTTGCTCCTTGTCCAAAGATTGATGTCTCCATGGGGGGTTCTGGTTTCATGCTTGGTAGACACAGGCTCCATGGTGTCCACAGTCACTAAGAGCTTCTTCCTGGCACAGTTTGCACCTTGGGGCCATGACAGCCTTCGCTTCTTTTCACTGGCTACAGCTGCGAGCAGCTTAAGGCCAAGAAATTCCATATATCGGCTTCTTGGAGCTGGATATAGGACTTTGTGGCAAGGTGGTGCCCCACAGTGGCGCTCGAGGAATTTTGCGAATGAACGTGATTCACTGATGCTACTGGGAACTTTTTGGCATCTTTGGCCCCTCCCTTTTGGAATTACTGTCTGTGTCACAGGCACCTAGTCCAGTCCTTGCAGCCTTGCAGAGGTGCCACCAAACAGCCACTGAAGATCCAGGAAGCTCCACAAGTGCTGTGAGAGTTAGGGGCAAGCAAGCTGTGTGCATACCTGGGGCCTGTTCTACGAAGCAGGTTCAACTTAGCGAGGTAGGCTTGGAGCTACCTCACTCAATTTAGCGCGGTAGCCAGCGGTCTCGCTACACGGTTTTACGACGCTGGTTATCAACCTCATAAGTGGATCCAGCTCTGCTATGAGCGCGTGCACACATATAAGGCGGAGCCCGCCGCATCTGACCAATCGCGAACATGGATCAGTCTGGAGCGTCAGAGCAGGCTGGAGAGTGAAGGACCGCGGACTTTACAAACGAGGAACAGGAGACGATCATGAGAAAGTATGAAGAATTGAAAGCTATCATAAACCTCAAAAGCAACACCGTCGCCGCTGCAAAAGCACGGAGGGAATGCTGGCAGAAAAGTAATCTTTGATGTCATTATCACCCTGAAATAGCACTGTTCAACATGCGCTTTTAACTAAGGTGACAGTCCCCGAATTGGATGATCTGTCCCCGGCTGAAGCTGTCCCCGAAAATGTCCCTGATTTAAGCGTTTCATGAATGAGAACAAAAATGTTGCATGTGGGCAAGAACAACGGTTGTTACAGTGGGTAGAAAGCACAAGTAAGCAGTCCTGAACAACAGTATTTACGGGGTTATTATAAGGGGCGTGCGCTGCTACTAAATAGTACCGAGATGTTGTCTGTGATCGCGCAGCCCATGCCCATTCATTCCCAAGATGAATCATTCATTTGTTCATTCCTATCGTGTTTACATGTTTTGTGTAATATGTCGGCCATATAAGCCTTTCATAAAGGTGGTCATCCGGAGAAAACTCTCCCTGAAAACTCTCGCGAGCCGGAGTGCTCCTCCTCGGACAATGCGAGCACCGAGGTCTACAGGATCCTCCAAGAACGGACAAGCCGTTTTTCGAGAGAGCTCATTGGTCAGTGGGCGGGGTTTTTATACTCGGTGAGTTCAATCTGGAACTTAACCTGCCCCGGAGCAGTTTAGCCGTTCAGCGTATGTTGCTATGGAGACTCGCCTCGCTAAGAGGTGAACCCGCGTCGTAGAACAGGAAACCCCGAACTTATCCTCAAAGTTACCTCGCTAAGCAGTAATCCTGCTTCGTAGAACAGGCCCCTGGTGGGGCAATGAAGTTGGTTGTGAGCACCTGCCCTGAGCAGCTCTCTGGGCAATGTGCACTGTATGAGCCCACCGGGGAGGGGCTACCTGGGGTTGTTGGCTTCTCCTTGTCTTGTGCAGGTCGTCCGAGGTACAGTGTATGTCCCTGTGGTTAGTGTAGGGAAGACCGAGGTTTTCCTTTACCCAAGGACGGATCTTGGCACACCAAGCAGACTCCTTGGGCTTGGTGACTGAGCGCCCTGAGAGTGGCAGCAAGTCACAGCAGCTCTTCACAGTATTTATGTTTTTCACCTTTTTATTGTTGTTTTTTGCACATTATTTGTCTTTCTTTTTAATTAGCAGTGTTGTGTTTTGTATACTCCAATCATGGATATGGATTTCATGACTCTGGCACTTTGTTTTCTTTTACTTTTTGGCGTTTTTAAGTCTGCGTCTGGCGACCCGTTCAGCGGCTCTATTGTTTACAGCCTTGAACAGCTGTTGGCACTGTGGCAAGCCCGGCCACCTTCGTGGGAGAGACCGGACATCCCCGCCGAGTTACAAGACCAAGGCCAGCTACAAGACCAAGATGGAAAACCTTCTGCAACAGAATAACGCGAGGGAGGTCTGGAGAGGCCTGAAATCCATCTCAGGTCACAGCAGGGGCCACGCAAGGGGACCTGAAGCAGGAGACAGGGAGTGGGCCAATGAGCTGAATCTGTTCTTCAATAGATTTGACTCTGCTCCCACTCCTCCCCCGACTCATCAAACCAACGACCCGTCTGCTTCTTCTTCACACCACCTCAGTTCTAGGGCACTGGCATCATCACCCCCCTCCACTCATCCGCCGCCACCCCCTCCAGCACCACCCCCAGCCTCTCCATAGCAGCTGACCAGGGGAGAAGTGAACTGAGGAAGATGAAGCCAAGGAAAGCCACGGGTCCTGACGGCATCAGCTCCAGACTCCTAAAGGACTGTGCAGACCAGCTCTGTGAGGTGCTACTGCACATCTTCAGCTTAAGCCTGAGTCTGGAGAGGGTCCCAGCACTGTGGAAGACTTCCTGCGTGATTCCTGTCCCCAAGACAGCACACCCCAGGGAGCCCAACCACTTCAGACCTGTGGCCCTCACTTCTCACCTGATGGGGACTCTGGAGAGGATCGTGCTGAAGAACCTCCGCCTCCTGGTGAGCTCTCATCGGGATCCTCTGCAGCAGGTAGATGACTGCATTGTCCACCCCAATGTTCGGCTGGTACACAAACTGCAGAGGTCCATGGCTCACCTGGAGAACACCGGCAGCACTGTGAGGGTCATGTTTTTTGACTTATCCAGTGCTTTCAACACCATCCAGCCTTCACTACTCAGGGGGAAGCTTGAGAAGGTGGGAGTGGACTGTCACCTAGCCGCATGGACCGTGGACTACCTCACCGACAGACCACAGTTTGTGAGGCTTCAGAACTGTGTGTCGGACATGGTGGTCTGCAGCACGGGGGCTCCACAGGGGACAGTGCTCTCCCCCTTCCTCTTCACCCTGTACACCTCGGACTTCAGCTACAACTCTGGGAGATGTCACGTTCAGAAGTTCTCTGATGATACAGCAATTGTCGGATGTGTATCCGGCTGTTAAGCCGTGACGTAGCCGCGTTCTCCTCTTCCACTTCCGGGTCCAGCGGAGTTGTTGTGATAATGCCTCAGTGCTGTGTCCCTTGCTGCTTAAACAGATCAGAGACAAAAACAGCGACTGAACTATCATTCTACAGATTTCCTCCCAACAACAAAGACAAGAAGAGATGGCTGCAGTTAATAAGGTAAGTTGCCATTCAAGAAGAACATAGAAAATACATAGAAAATCGAAGTTTAGCGCTTCCTCTTCACCCTGTACACCTCGGACTTCAGCTACAACTCTGGGAGATGTCACGTTCAGAAGTTCTTAGATGATACAGCAATCGTCGGATGTGTATCCGGCTGTTAAGCCGTGACGTAGCCGCGGTCTCCTCTTCCACTTCCGGGTCCAGTGGAGTTGTTGTGATAATGCCTCAGTGCTGTGTCCCTTGCTGCTTAAACAGATCAGAGACAAAAACAGCGACTAAACTATCATTCTACAGATTTCCTCCCAACAACAAAGACAAGAAGAGATGGCTGCAGTTAATTAGGTAAGTTGCCATTCAAGAAATACATAGAAAATCGAAGTTTAGCGCTAACCCTTGTTCAGAGTCTGCAGACTAGCTACCCTCGGTGTTATCGAAACTACTGTTACATACTAGACATATATTTCTATTTTTAATTCAGTCAACCGACTACAAAAGTACCATCTGCCTTAAGGATCAATATATGTGCTTTCTTTATGTTTTCTCTACTCAGCAAAGCTGTAATCAGCGTGTAGTGGAGGGTAAACAGCATCATTACCCACATCTGTATTTACTACTACAACCCTTTCTGTAAAGACATTATATCAGTCACCATAGGTATTATGCCAGGCTGATTATGTCATTACTTATGAAACGCCAAATAACGTGGCATATAACATTAAAAGCCAGAATGCCTAACATTACCTAGCTAATGCTAACCCTATCAGCTCACTCACCTCAGCCTGGTATATTTTCTTTTTCATGGACGCTTGGATTTTACCTTTATTAATGCCCCCTGGGAGAAAATGTAGGTTTATAATAATAATAGTTGAAAGCGTTAAGTCCCTATTTAACTCTGAGTAGTTCCTTTCTGTAAAAGGAGGTTATTGTAAAGGGATTCACGGGTTCCGCCATTGTTGTTTTGAATGGAGAGTGAATGGAGGCCGATTCCCCATGGACCCGGAAGTCGCTCAGCTCACAAAATGACGTCACACTTAACAGCCGAATCGTCAGGGGATGAGCATGAATACAGGACTGTCATCACTGACGTTGTCAACTGGTGTGGCACAAACCACCTCCAGCTAAACGCCAGTAAGACAAAGGAGATGGTTGTGGATTTCCGCAGGAGGAGGACACATCAGACTGTTCCAGTGAACATCCAGAGTCTGGACATCGAGATGGTGGAGTCCTACAGATTCCTGGGTGTCCACCTCAACAATAAACTGGACTGGTCAACCAACACAGACTTCCTGTACAAGAAGGGCCAAAGTTGTCTCCACCTGCTGAGGAGACTGAGGTCCTTTGGAGTGTGCAGGACTCTGCTCAGGACTTTCTATGACTCTGTGGTAGTATCTGCACTTTTCTATGCAGTGGTTTGCTGGGGGGCAGGGAGCACTGAGAGGGACAGGAAGAGACTGAACAGACTGGTCAGGAGGGCCAGTTCTGTCCTGTACTGTTCCTTGGACTCCCTGGAGGAGGTGGGTGAGAGGAGGATGTTAACAAAGCTTGTATCCATCATGGACAATCCCTCTCACCCACTGCACCAGACTGTGGGGGCTTTAAGCAGCTCCTTCAGCAGCAGACTAAGACTCCCACCTTGCAAGACAGAGCGCTGCTGCAGGTCATTCCTCCCTTCTGCAATTAGACTTTACAACAAACTGTAATAAAACTGGATTCACACCACCACTTTTTTTCTGGCATTTAAATTGTGTATATGGTAAATAGTTTTACTTTCTTCTCCCTTTTTCCTTTTCTAAATTATAACATTTATTTAAGTTCTTAATATAAGGATCTCTATTCTCATAACTGCATTTTTGCACTATTTTTGTCTGTGATGCTGCTGTGACAAAAAAAAATGTCCCCCATTGGGGATCAATAAAGGAATATTCTATTCAATTCTATTCTATTCTATTCTATACTATTCTATTCTATTCTAGCAGTCACCCAGGTTGTCAGTCTGCCTGCTGGTGTGACAGAGGAGCCCCCTGTGGCTACTGTTTCTCCCCAGACAGTTACCCCTTTGGTGTGAGATAAGATGGGGTCACTTGATCCATCAGCGGTAATTTAGCAGAGGCAGGCAGGTGTAAAAAAAAATGTTGCACAAGTACCTTGCTGTTCTCAGCCCATGATGGTGACTTGGGCGGTACTCGTTTCATCTCGCATGACATCCCTCTGCTTGATGATGTGCCAGTCAGGCAGAGGGATCAGTGCACCCCCCCCCCCCCCCCCCCCCCAGAATATGAAGCAGTCAAAACCCACATTGACCAGCTTTTGGAGTCTGAGGTAATCATGGAAAGCAGTAGCCCCTATGCATCACTTATTATTCTGGTGTGGAAGAAGGATGGCAGTTTGCATTTGTGTGTAGATTACCTCTTAAATAGTAAGATCAGGACGCTTTTCCCTTGCCTTGTATTGAGGAGAGTTTGGATATTCTTTCGGGGGCCCACTGGTTCTCCACACTTGATCTGGCCAGCGGCTACAACCAGGCGCCGGTGTCCGAACAAGACCACCCCAAAACTACCTTCTGTACACTCTATGGCCAATTTGAATTCAACTGCATGCCATTTGGTTTGTGTAATGCCCCAAGCACCTTCCAGCTGCTGATTCAGAGGATGTTTGGTGACCAGCAATGCCAGTCTTTGCTGCTCTGCCTTGACAACATTGTCTTCTACTCATCCTCTGTGGAGCAACATCTGCAGCGCCTGGAAATAGTGCTTGGTTGGCTCAGCCAGGAGGGCCTGAAGGTGAAGCTTGAAAAAAGTGCATTTTTCAAACAGGTGGTTGGCTATCTGGGGCATGTGATTTCGAGCCAGGGTGTCTGCTGATCCCAAGAAGATTGGGGCAGTGGCTAACTGGCGATGTACCAGTCATGTGTCCGAGCTGCGCTCATTCTTGGGTTTCGTAAGCTACTATCGGCGCTTTGTAGAGGGCTTTGCCAAGCTGGCAGCCCCTCTGCACCAATTGGTGGCTGAATTAGCCAGCACCAAGTCAATGAAAAAGCATTAGGGGCTGCCTGGACAGTTCCATATGAAGACAGCTCACCCATCCTTATCTATGCTGACTTCTCACACCCTTTTATCTTGGAGGTTGACATCAGTCACAGTGGCCTTGGGACTGTCTTCTCGCAGGACACCGATAGTGGAGTGATGCCAGTGGCCTACACCAACAGGGGTCTTCGGCCCTTCGAGCGGAACATGTCCAGCTACAGTTCAATGAAGCTGTGGGCCATGATGGATAAGTTCTGCAAGTACCTGTTCAGGCACACGTGCATTGTTTACACTGACAACAACCCATTGAGCTACCTGAAGTCTGCAAAACTGGAGGCCACTGAACATTGATGGGCTGCCAAACTGGCCGCTTTTAACTTTGATGTCAAGTATCACTCTGGCCACAGCAACAAGAATGTGGATGCACTTTCCTGACACTATGTGCCAGCATTGCATGCCATGACCTGCCAGGCACGTCACTTCTTTCACATCTCAGCCTTTCCCTCCCACTCTGTGGCTGACATCCGCTCCCTGCAGGAGGAAGATCCCGTCTTAAAGACTGTGCTGCAATTCTTGCAACAGAAAGCCTAACCTACTTGGACTCATTGGCAGCAGCTTCCAAAGACAACTCTAGCCCTTTTGCGCCAACAAAACTGCTTGGTAGAAAAGGATGTGGTTCTTTTACGCCGGATCTTCCACCCGGAGTGGATGGGGTGTCTAGCTGGTTAAGAGGGCGAGGTCAGTGATCAGGGGGTCACTGGACGCCAGGTATGAGGAGAAAGGTGAATGCTATCCTTAGTAACACCAGACACCCTCTGCACGGGACTCTGTCCTACACTGTATGGAGAGGAGATGCTCAGATCTGTTGCTCCTCTGGGCGGACAGAGTGCTTTAGGAGATCCTTTATTCAATCAAATCAATCAAATTTCAATCAAATTTTATTTATATAGCGCCAATTCACAACAGTCGTCATCTCAAGACGCTTTCCAAAGAACAAGAGCAGGTCGAGACCACGCTCATTGTTTGATGATCAAGAACCAACCTAAGATGGGTTTTGGCCCATCTCAACTAACATGAGTAGCAGTGGCAAGGAAAAACTTCCTTTTAACAGGCAGAAACCTTGGGCAGGACCAGACTCATGCTAGACAGCCACCATGCCGCTGCTGGGTTGGGGAGGAATGTAGAGAGAAGAGGGGAGAGGGGGAGAGGACAGGGGGAGGGAGAGAGACAGCAAGATAGGGGAAAGGCGAGAGAGAATTAGTACGGAGAGGGAGGGGGAGGGAGAGAGAGTAGGGAACGAGGGTGAGAGAGAGACAGGAGGCAGCAGGAACAACAGCAACAACGACAACAGCTCATGTAATGGTGAAACAAAAGGACGTTCAGTTTACAGGTTTAGGATATGAGAAATAATGGACAATGTTGAATTAATTGAGTGTGATTACAGTTAGCAGGCTTAATCGTAGTCAGTTCTATTTTGTATGTCAATAATGACAGTGAGGCTGATGTTCATGTCTGCAGTAACAGTAACAGTCCAGAGGAATCAGAGAGAAGAAGGAGCTCAGGGCCGGGGGGGGGGGGGTCTCTGCAGCAACGGTCCAGAGAAGCCAAAGAGCCAAAGAGATGGAGGAGCTCAGGGCCCAGGATGGATGCAGCTGGGGTCAGGCAGTTCCGCAGCAGACCGTTTGCAGCATTAGTCCAGTGGCAGCTAAAAGACTCAGAGACACTCAGAGAGACAGAAAACTGGTCAGTGACTTATATGGGACATAAAGATCTAAAGAGGAGATAGAGACAGATTCTAGCTCAGTGTGCCAGATAGCCCCGGCAGTCTAGGCCTATAGCAGCATAACTAAGAGCTGGTTCAAATCAGCCCTGACTATAGGCTTTATCAAAGAGGAACGTTTTAAGTCTACTCTTGAAAGTTGAGAGTGTGTCTGCCCCCCGAACCTCGAGCGGTAAATGATTCCAGAGGAGAGGTGCCTGGTAGCTGAAAGCTCTTCCTCCAACACTACTTTTAGAGACATTTGGTACAACGAGCAGACCTGCAGACTGTGAGCGTAACGGTCTAGATGGAAAGTACGGTATAACTAGCTCGTCGAGATATGATGGCGCCTGGCCATTAAGCGCTTTATATGTCACAAGGAGGATTTTAAACTCAATTCTATATTTAATAGGGAGCCAGTGAAGAGAGGCTAAAACAGGGGAGATGTGCTCCCTTCTACTAGTTCTAGTCAATACCCGAGCTGCTGCATTTTGGACCAGCTGAAGAGTCCTTAATGACTTACTAGAGCAGCCTGATAGGAGAGAATTACAGTAATCCAGCCTAGAGGTAACAAAGGCATGGACTAGTTTTTCTGCATCGCTCTGAGACAATATGCGTCTAATTTTTGAGATATTGCGCAGGTGGAAAAAGGCTGTCCTAGAAATTTGTTGAATGTGGGAGCTAAAAGATAAATCCTGATCAAATACAACTCCTAGATTACGCACAGTGGGGTTGGATGCCAGGCTGATACCATCAAATGTAGCTAAATTACTAGAGAACGCCTCTCTAAGGTGTTTAGGACCGAGGACCAGAACTTCAGTTTTGTCTGAGTTGAGCATTAGAAAGTTATTGGTCATCCAGGATTTTATATCTTTGAGGCAGGCTTCTAACCTAGCAACCTGGCCTGCTTCCTCTGGCTTTATGGATAGGTATAGCTGGGTGTCATCTGCATAACAGTGGAAATTAATCGAATACTTCCTCATAATTTTACCCAGCGGAATCATATACAGGGTGAAGAGGATTGGACCGAGCACTGACCCTTGCGGCACACCGTAGCACACTTTGGTGTGTGCAGAGGATTTATTATTTACATTGACAAACTGGGATCGATCTGTTAGGTACGATTTAAACCAGGAGAGAGCTGATCCTGCTATGCCTATAGATTGTTCTAGTCTCTGAAGCAGGATGGAGTGGTCAATTGTGTCAAATGCTGCACTAAGATCTAACAGGACTAGAACAGAGAGAAAACCATTGTCTGAGGCCATGAGTAGGTCATTTGACACCTTTAGCAGAGCAGTCTCTGTGCTGTGATGGGTTCTAAACCCAGACTGGAAATCCTCTAATAAACCATTGTTATGGAGAAAATCACAGAGTTGATTCGCAACAACTTTCTCTAGGATTTTAGAAATAAAAGGAAGGTTGGATATTGGTCTATAGTTAGCTAGGGAGCTTGAGTCTAGAGTAGGTTTTTTAAGGAGAGGCTTAATCAATGCAGTCTTGAAAGACTGGGGAACATATCCTGTTAATAAAGACGTGTTAATCATTTTGAGCAGGGACGTACTAATCAAAGGAAGAGTTTCCTTCAGCAATTTAGATGGAATTGGGTCTAAGAGACACGTCGATGGTTTGGCTGCTAGCACCACTGATTTTAACTCAGGAAGGTCAATAGGTACAAAATTACTAAGGTGCACCATAGGCCTTAGGGGCTCCTCAACATTTTTAGGGTTATCTGAGAGAGAGACACTTGGTGGAGTCAATAGGTTACTAATTTTACCTCTTATTTTTAAGATTTTATCATTGAAGAAGCTCAGGAAGTCATTGCTGCTAAGGGCTAATGGGATACATGGTTCAGTGGTGCTCGGACAGTCTGTCAGCCTGGCTACAGTGCTGAAGAGATATCTGGGGTAATTCTTATTTTCCTCAATAAGAGACGAGTAGTAGGTTGTCCGAGCACGTCGTAGGGCTTTCTTATATTTATCGAGACATTCCTGCCAGAGAAAACGAGCTTCAGCTGTTTTGGAGGAGCGCCAAATCCTTTCACATTTTCTTAATAACTGTTTCAGCTCACGGGTTTCAGCATTATACCACGGGGCTAGCCTCTCGCGTGTAATAGTTTTCTGTCGAAGAGGGGCAACTGAGTCTAGAACTGATCGCAGTGTGCCTGAGGTATCATCAACAAACTGGTCGAGTTGCAAGGGACTGATGTTTAAATATGAGCTATCAGTAAAGTTTTTCTCAACTACAGAATTTAGAGCAGACGGAATTACCTCCTTGAACTTAGTCACAGCATTTTCAGACAACCTTCTAGTTAGCACGACTTTGTTGTGAGGAGAGTAACCTGAGAGCACAAATTCAAAAGTTACTAGACAGTGATCAGATAATAGAGGATTTAATGAGCTGACTAACAGGGCATCAGTTTCGAGGCCATAAGCCAGGACGAGATCGAGAGTGTGGTTAAAGCAGTGCGTAGGTCTATGTACACACTGTGTAAACCCAATTGAATCTAGCAAGGACCGAAAAGAAATGCTTAGGCTATCATTTTCCACATCTATGTGAATATTAAAGTCACCGACGACGATGACTTTATCTGCGAGAAGGACTAATTCGGATAGGAACTCTGAGAACTCTGACAAAAACTCAGAGTATGGGCTCGGAGGGCGGTAAACTATAGCAAATACCAGTGGTCTCATGGACTTTGAGGCTGGGTGCGGGAGACTGAGAACGAGACTTTCAAAAGAGTTATAATCTAGTTTTGGTCTTGGGTTAATTCTAAGACTGGAATTGTAGATAGCTGCAACTCCACCACCTCGGCTGGAGTCTCGAGGAATGTGAAAGTTTAGGTGGCTAGGAGGAGTGGATTCATTTAAACTTACATATTCATCCTTACGCAGCCATGTTTCGGTTAGGGAGAGTAAATCAATGCGATGATCAGAGATTAGTTCATTTATTAACACAGATTTTGAATTTAGAGACCTTATATTCAGTAGGCCACATTTTATCTTACTAGTACTTGGTTCAGCTATGTTAACAGTCTTAATTCTAGTAAGGTTTTTGTTATTTACTCCTTTTTTAATTGATCGGTTAGAATTTGAGAGCCGAGTACGAGGGACAGACACAGTCTCTATATTAAAGTGACAGTAGCTAGGAGGCTGCTCTAACAAAAGTACAGAGGAACGTGTAGAGCTGTGGCTATGCTCCCTGATTTCTATGTCAAGCTGAGAGTAGCTTGGAAGCTGCTCTGAAGGGAGTACAGAGGGACGTTTTACACTGTGGCTCTGCTCCCTGATTTCTATGTCAAGCTGAGAGAAGCTTGGAAGCTGCTCTGAAGGGAGTACAGAGGGACGTTTTACACTGTGGCTCTGCTCCCTGATTTCTATGTCAAGCTGAGAGTAGCTTAGAAGCTGCTCTGAAGGGAGTACAGAGGGGCGTTTTACACTGCGGCTCTGCTCCCTGATTTCTAAGTCAAGCTGATTGTAGCTTGGAAGCTGCTCTGAAGGGAGTACAGAAGGGCGTTTTACACTGCGGCTCTGCTCCCTTGTCTCTGTGTATAAGTGGTAGTGGCTGGGAGGCTGCTCTAAAAGAGGCGCAGGGGGCGTGTAAGACTGCGGCCCTGCTCCCTGATCTCTGCTTTGAATTGTCAGTGGTTCGGATTAATAAAATCGGCCAGATTTCTGGATAAACGGGCCGCTCCATCTCGGGTGGGATGAATGCCGTCCCGACTAATCAGACCAGGCTTGCCCCAAAATGACTTCCAATTATCAATGAAGCTCACGCCGTTTTGCGGACACCACCTCGACAGCCAGCGGTTGAATGATGAGATACGGCTACACATCTCATCAGTTGTCTGATCGGGCAGGGGACCAGAGAAAACTACGGAGTCCGACATGGTCTTGGCATATTCACACACCGATTCCACGTTCAATTTAGTGACTTCCGACTGGCGGCGTCGGGAGTCATTTATGCCGACATGTATTACAATCTTACGGAATTTACGTTTAGCCTTTGCCAGCAGTTTTAAACTACCTTCGATGTCGCCCGCTCTGGCCCCCGGGAGACACTGAACTATGGCCGCTGACTTCGCTAATTTCACATTTCGGACTACAGAGTCTCCAATCACAAGAGCGTCAGGCTCAGCAGGTGTGTTGCTGAGAGGGGCAAATTTGTTTGAAGTGTGAATGTGGTGGTCTACCGTGGGCTTCTTAGGTCTACTGCTATGCTTCCCTTTCACAGTGACCCAACCACTACTACATCCCGGCTGCTCGGGATTCGCCGGGGGGAGGCTAAGCTAGGCCGACCCGCACCGGCTACCGAGTCCTGGCTGGCTATCGCTACACTAGCATCGGTGCGGAGCCGCTTTTCTAACTCTGTAATCCTCGTCTCCAGAGCTAAGAATAAACTACACTTAAAGCAGGTATCGTTATCGTCTAAGGAGGACGAGGAGTAACTGAACATCTGACACACTGAGCAGAAGCGAGCAGGAGAAGCAGGCGACCGGGGGGAAGCCATCGTTAGCAAGTGTAGCTAAGAGAAGCTAAGCTAGGAGCTAATAAAGTAAATGGTCAGAGAGATCGCCCGGAGTGGAGATAAAAACGGTGCTTGGTGAAAACTATCAGAAATACTTACAGACTTTCTAAACAGACAGATGTACTGATAAATTACAGATAGAAAATAAACCAAAACAGCAAGAGAGCGCTTTCAGGAGGAAACGAAACGCTACACACAGTTCAACAGCAAGGAAGGGAATGAAGCAATGCGCACGCTCACCAGTCAGGAGGAGGAGTCAGGACCACAAAGAATATTTATTCCTGCTGCTATTCATTTTTATAACGATCAGTTGATTTAAATGTGTGTTTGGGAAGGGTTAATTTGTGTGTTTTTAGACTGTTTATATATATATTTATAGTCTTTCTTACATAAGCTACTGAATGACAGCTGAATTTCCTCCTAGTGGGGGTTAATAAAGTATTTATCCATCTTGCTATGGTTGGGGGGGGGGGGGGGGGGGGATTCAAAGAAATGCTGACCTCTTTTCAACCAGATTATACTTTGCCTTCTAGGCACCGTTTTATGCATATGATGAAGAGACAGTATGAAACTTCACTGGAGAAACTAAGGAACAAATTAATAAAGGCCACATTCAAATCTGCCTTACCACTGATGCTTAGACAAGTCTGGTCACAGAGGCCCTGTTTGGAGAAACTTGTTATTTCATTGATGACAATTGGGTTCTGGTCTCCTTCAGTCTAGAACTACTGTCAATTAAAGAGCACCACACAGCAGAAAACCTTGCCTCCTGGGTGGAGAAGGTGGCAGAAAAACTCAACATTTCCTTGCATAACGTTGTGCATGATAATGCAAGTAACATAGTCACAGCTCTGCGCATCCTTGAAGAGAAGTTTTGAGTGGTATCTTATTTTGTGTGCTGGGCATACACTGCAGCTGGTTGTAAACTATGCATGTACATGCGCCTGACTCATCACCCTTGCACGTGTCCAATTTGGTCGACACAGCTGATCTAACCCATTATTTGATGCACTGTATTACCCAGACATTCATATTTACCTTGTTGGTCTTATTCATATTATAGTGTACTGCTGCCAATAGGACCCCCTTGAAAACGAGATCCTGGATCTCAAGGGGTATTCCTAATAAAGAATTTCCAATCAATGACAGACTCCAGGATTGATAGAGCACTATCAGCTGCATGGGGCCTTGTGAAACACATCATGAAAAGTGAGCCAGCTTGCACCAAACTAAAGCAGAAACAAAAACATATGGGCACAACTGAGCATAAACCAACCAGGATGTAGCAGTCAGATGGAACTGCTCATTTTGTGAATAGTTGAACATCTGTTTGAACAGAGATGGCCAGTGGTTGCGACGCTGTCAGATCCGGAAGTCACACAGCAAGGGAAACAGTACCTGGACCTAAAAAATCCACCCAAAACAGAGTTTTTGATTCTGCTGCTGTGAACTTGTTCCAGAAAAGTGCAGAAGAGGAAACCTTATTAGGGTGGCAGCTGGAGGTATCTGCATTTCTAGAGGATGGAAAAAATTTGTCACTCATTGCTGATGCACTTGATGCATGTTTTCGCAAAGTGAAATTCTTTTCTTTTCTTGCAATTTTAGAATGCTCTGAAACTGCAAGTAAGAGTACAGAATGATGCACTTGATCTCACAAGGGAGCAGAAATCACAGCTACAGCAGGCAGCTGTGGGGCAGGAAGCCTCTGCAAGTCCCACACCAAAGAGGAGGTCTGTGTTGGACACTTCGTTGGGCACAGATTCTGAGGAGGAAGATGGCAATGAAGATGTGGACCAGGGTGAGGATGGGGACAATGAGGGAGTGAGGAAAGAAGAACTATTGTATTGGGGAAAACTCTATCTCAAGGGACAATGATCCCCTTAAATGTTGGAATGCTGACATTCCTCCACTCCAATGCATGAATACATCATGTCTTGATATTAAACACACACACACACACACACACACACACACACACACACACACACACACACACACACACACACAAAGTGTTCTTAAAGGAAAAGGCAAAAAGTGGCAGTGTATGTCATCTTCATGTGTACAAGCAATTTTTTTTGCAGAAAACAAGTAAATGTTGTATTTTGTTGGTTCAAAAAGGATACCAATGCTGATATTTATATTTTTTTTATTTGTTGTTGATTACATTTCTTTGATTTGGATTGTGTTTGTTTGCATAATAGTGTTTATTAAAAGACAGTATTTTATTTCATTTTATTTTTTGTTATATGCTACCTCTGGCATCAGATTGCACTACTGTTTTTAGTACTTGAATTTTGTTTTGAATTTGGTAATTAAGAGCAATAAAAATGTACTGGAATAAAGAAATTTGTGTTTTTTCATTGAGATACATAAATCAGCAAATTGCTATGTAAATTGCTATAAAATCAAATAATAGGGAAAAAACTGATGATCGAATTGATTTAAAAAATTAATCGCTAGATTGATCGATTACAATAATAAACATTTTGCCCAGCCCTAGTACTTACATTGTATTGATTATCCAATAGGACAGCCGGAAAATTTCTCCTACTGACAGCCTGTCTTCTCCTTCTTCTTGCAGCATTATTTGCGCAAACTGCAGACACATACGACATGTTGTGTTTCTTTTCCATACAGTTTTATTGTCTGTATTTCCACCATCTCAAATTTTCCTGCTTCTCATCCTTAAAACTGTTACAGTGCTGTGATGACAATCTAATGCCACCAGATCTACGAGTTGTTGCATAGACAGAACACGTTTTTGATGGTCGATTCCTAAAAACCATTTAAGATGTTTTCAGTGAGTAAATGGATGGACAACACTGTGGCATTGTTTTCAGTTTACCAGGGTTTGACGTACCTACTTCTGTGTACTGGAAACCAGCTCAACTGGGCCAAGCATACTACACAAAAACAGCCGACTGGCAGTCATACTGCATACTACTGTCTAGCATAATGCCTTTGGCAGAAGTAGGCAGTAGGTGATATTCGAAAATGACCTAACTTCATCCTTTCATTTCTCTTTTGGTATTTATATGCTGCTGTAATTTGGATTTTCCCCCAGTCAGACGATTAAAGAAATATCTTATCTATATACATAAACTTGTATATACTTATATACAGTACAGGCCAAAAGTTTGGAAGCAAGGCCATTACAGGCCGAACAGATAGGAGTAACTTCAAGTTTTTGATGATAGAAAAAGACCTGTACGAAAGAGAGTTACTACAAAATCAAAGAATAAACATAGCATTGTCACCAGTAAGCGAGATCGGCAAAAGACAGCACCAAAATTAAGGGAGGAAATTAACATGACAAGGTCGAAACCCATATCTCTGACAACCTTGAAATGATGTTTGGGAAAGGCTGGTCTGAAGGGTTGTGTATCTGCCAAAAAACACTACTTCGTCCACAGAACAAGAATAAGAGATATGAGTGGGCAAAAGCTCACAAAAATTGGACTTATGATGGCTAGAAGCAAGTTTGCACTGTTTGGTTCAAAACGCAGAGTCTATGTCCGCAGACAAACTGGTGAACATCTGAAAGCACCATGTGTTACACCCACAATTCAGCATGGAGGTGGTAGTTCCATGGTATGGGGATGTTTTGCAGGTAATGGAGTAGGAGATTTGTTTGAAGTAAAGAGTATCATGAAGAGGGGACAGTACCACTCCATCCTACAGCACCATGCTGTTCCATCTGGACTCAGACTTGTGGCTCATAAGTTTGTTTTGCAGCAAGACAATGACCCTAAGCACTCTGCCAAGCTCTGTTAGGGTTACCTAGACAAAAAAGAAGAGGAAGGTGTTCTTCAAAAGATGGTTTGGCCCCCTCAGTCTCCAGACCTTTCTCCAATTAAGCTTGTGCGGGATGAATTGGATCGATGGGTCAGAAAAACGCGTGCCACGAATCAGCAGTCTCTTTTTCATGAACTTAAGAAAGCTTGGAATGCAATCCCTGGAACATACCTTGAAAAACTTGTGGAACGAATGCCTGGTATATGCCAAGCTGTTGTTAAAGCCAGCGGAGGTTACTTTAAAGAAAGCAAAGTCTACGCAACAATAACTCAAATACCTAATAATTATAGTCAAAATGTCTTTTGATAAGTTACTCTTTACAGAATAGTCACGTTTATTGTTTTGCAAATTATATATATGAAACTATTATCTTTTTTTGTACAAATCTGATCTTGCTTCCAAACTTTTGGCCTGTATTGTATATTATATCATACTGGTACAATCACTTGATTGATTGCACCTTCAGATTTTTGAACTGCTTACACACTTACAGAGGTATGCTGTGTCTGCAGCCAGATTCTTCAATTAAAATGGGAAAGCCTCTAACCTGCTGCTGTGATGTATTCTGGATTGGGGTAGTTTTAGGGTTGACAAAAGTCAACCCTAAAACCTTTAAAAATTAATGAGGTAAAAGTCCAGACTTAAAGTAACTACAATCATTTCAGTTTTTTTTTTCATGGTAGCAATCAAGCTGAGAGATTCTGTCAACAGCTCTGCTGCCTATAGAGAAAGTGACATTAAATCAATCGTGCTTTTCAGAGGACCAAGTTAGCATGCCAGTAGAAAGTAATGTTTTCACCTCAGTGTCAAAAAGGAGCAGTAAAATGTACCGTAGCTTTTCCAGAATATAGTCTCTAGTCATTGTTATTCGTGGGTAATTGGTCAAAGAGATTGCAGCTGGGTAACACTATACGTCTCTGCCCCTCTTGTGTGATATAATGAGTGACTGTAGACATCAGTTTAAATCTTTCTAAAATGCTAAATTTTATTTGTACATACACACAGGGATATCTCAGGCATAAACTATGGTGTAAAATATGCAAGATGAAAGAGGAAGAAAAGAGGTGAATTGAGAAAAGAACGGCTGTGCGGCTTTTACATGATAAGGTTTTCAGCAAGGACACTGGTTCAGCAACAAGGAGATTATTTACATTTTGGACACACACCATCTGTACCTCATCCTTTATGTTCAAGTGTGGGTGTTTGAATACAAGATGCAATTTTGCTGTATGGAAATGATCTACAGTGGTCCACTCTTTTCCTCCAGTGTCATGCTAATGAGAAACAGTGCTCAAAAAGACTGATTTACCTGGATAAGCTGAGGTTATGCATGAATAAATTGGAACCTTGGTAGTCCCAAATGAATGAAAGATGAATACGTCTTTTTTTCTGACCGCTGCCCCTGCAAGATGAAATCCTTGTGGGTGGCTTTATGCTTGAACTTCAATTAGTGAAAGAAGAAATAACAGGTGACAGTCAGCTACATGGCAAATCTGTGGACATGTGGTTCATGTTCAGCAGACTTGCATAGAAAGTGCAGGAATATTACTCACCAGATTTTAGCGTAAGGGATTCTTCCCTTACGCTAAAATCTGCTTGATTGCTTACATACACGATAAACCTTTACTTATAATTGAAGGAATATGTGGAAGTTGTATGTAGAAAGGATCAGAACGTAGAAATAAGAGGTTTCTAGTGTGCAGCTTTTTATTTATTCATTTATTCTTTGGCTTTTGGTTGATTTTTAAAATGGCACTGTTTTTGGGTTACACACAGTGTTTGATTAGAAAATAAGACTGAACATGAGTAAAAAGACAAACTTTAATTACAGTACACACACAAGAGGAGAAACAGAGCGTTTAAATGTAATAAAGAAGCTGTTTTATCTAATTAGCTATGCTGATATGAGTATTCTGTTGTGCTGATTTAATGAGCTTGATACGAGCGTCAGAGTCCCAAATCAAATTTAACTTCTCCAAGTTAATAAAGCACACATGATAACAGTATGGTGTTATAAGTTACCCTGCCAGTGAAAAAATGAATACTTATAATGTAATTAAGTGTTTTAAGCTACTGTGTTTTCTTTGAGTGTAATCAAGGGCTGTTTTTAATCATTATGTTTTTATTAAGTCATTAGCCTTGGAGGTAAATATGAGGCAAAGCTATAACTCAAAGCAATGATGTAAAAATGGCAACAAAACTTCTGCAGCATGTTTATTTCAGTCTAATGTTTCAACCCTTCTAAGCCTGCCTGCACAGTATGGTGACATTTTCCACCAAGAATTAAATTCCAGAGTATTGTACATGTTTAATAAATATAAGAAACACCTATATATATGATACAGTCAAAGTCTAAAATTAACATCTGCCAAACCATACAAGCATCACTCTTTGTATTTGTTATTCATGTTCATTGAATAATATATCTCTCTGAATGATAGCTACATTTACTTCAGTATTTTTTGTCATTTTATCAGAATATTTTTACTGTCTGAAACCTTTGGACTCATATTCATGGAAATTTGATGAAATACAGGAATAAACCTATTTTTTCAGTTCAAAGACACCCAAAATGATATTATCATCCATGGCTGTAATTTGCTAAAAAGAAAAAAAAAATCATTCTCTAGAATAAAGTAATGAAGTAATATACAATAACAAATAGAAAAATGGAAAGAGGCGAGGAAAAACTAAAAAATATGTACAAACTGCAGTTACTCGACTAAGTTTGATAAGTGCACTTGATTATTGGCTTGGGTGGATAAAGGTCACAACAGAACATTGCAGACCCACTTGAGGAAAATCAATTCACTTCCCGTAAACGCTGATATTCTACATCCCATGCAGCCGAACAATCTACGAGGGTTTGTATGGAAATGTACTTGAAAGTGTCCGTTGAGTATTGTCTGTGGGGGAAAGGGAATGTGTGTGGAATTGTGGCACTGACGTGAGAATTGTGCGGAGGGGCGCTGTGACAGCCCCTACCAAACCAGTAGGGAAGCAATGCTGTTGGAGGTTCTGAGGTCCTTGGCTCCCAGCTGTGATTTCAGTAGCTCGCCATCCTGTTGCTCCAGAAGGAGACACTTGACCTCCATTAAATGACAGTACCAGAAAATACCCCAATACCACAATTAATCAATTGATATTCATCTTGTGTACACAAATCATAAATTAAATGTAATATATACAATTAATATGAATATTCAAAAGTGGTCTGGTCAACCTGTAACCTGCCCACCATTAACAATTAAATAAGTCAGGCACAATAATTCATTTCAAATCCAAATGCATAACCCACTGTTCAAGTTAAACCAACTGCAACTGAATCATCATCACTACCCGATGCTAAAGCTAATGCTAGTACTAAACGCTCACCTCAAACAATTCACACATTGAGACTCACCAGTTCCATGGAATAACAACACGCGACAGCAGCGACAGACTCCCGGCGATCCCCTTGCAAAGTTAACATGTTCTAAAAGTTAACATGAACAGACCCAGTGTAACAGTTTAAAACACAGAAAGCGAAAATAGATTAAAGTTTAGCGGACACTTGCCTGTTCACAGCCGTCGATCGGCTCTTCCCCACACCTCTGACAGAAGAGCTGCCGCAGCTGCCACAACCCACACTACTTGAGACGCGATGTGACTCGTGATGCGTTTACTTGATGTACATATTTCGGCAGTCACTATCCGGCACGAGACAGGCACACAATAATACAAAAGCACATTTCTAGTAACCTGGGTTACATATGCTTGGGCGTGCCTCCTCAGCGCGGCGGTGTCAGACAGAACCACCCGCCAGAACATTTACAGGTGCTTATAGTATTTCTGTAAATCACTCCCTTGCACAAACTTCACTGGTGCTCAGAGGCAGGTGTAGAGTTTGTTCATATTATTACAGTCCAGGATACGAGTCACTCTCCAGTCAGTGGTTAGATGCACTACTATTTGTTTATTGAATACATTTTAAATGATGTTTCTAATGAAGATCTGTACAATTATCTGGTAATTTGGCCCAAGCATAGTCATAAAGAGTTGACTGATGTGTTTGGCAAACACAGTTTGCAATTTGCCATGTATGATTTATGGTGTTTCCTCCTCATGTTAATAGAAAACATAATTTCTCTGGAAATGTGTTTCTCTCAAAGCTTATTTGCCATTGCAAAGACAGGCTGGTAACAGGCAATTTAACTAACACTCTCTTTAAAGAAAGCTTTCACAGGAGCTGAGAGGACAACAATTAAAAAGACAAAACAAGTTGTGAGTGCTATTTTTCTGAGCAGGGTGTCGCAGCCATCAAAGTGATTGTGTATAATCAGAAAGTTTGGCACAGAGAAAAGCTGTTATTTGTTCTCCCTAAAGTCCCTGATGATAGATTCGCTTACTCAGAGATTTTTCACCTCTGATTCAAGAAAAGCTCCTGCTGTGCCTGACACACCATTTTTAATAGTCCCTGCAGTCTGTCCTCCTCCATCTGTACTCCTCAGACTGGAAAACTGCCTCGAACTGTATTACACCAGTGTTTTCTGAGTCCCTGGTTCCTGTTTTTGTAAATGAGTGGTTTAAATCAAACAAAAGTACACAATAATCCCTGAAAACAGACAAATGGGATTGATCTGAAAGATTAAGCAGCTTGAGAGAAATAACAGGAGGCTGAAGAATCAGATATAGAGGGAGCAGTAAACAGTGTTGGTCTAAAGGTCCTTACACACCAGGCGCGAATTCGCTAGGCGAATTCTTCGCCTTTATTTGCCTTTTTTTAAAAACAGCATAAAGTCAATGCAAGCTTCCACACCGAAGGCAATTTTTCCGCAGGGCGAAAAGCCTCTTTTATTTTTTCGCTCTTGTGTCGAATTTTTAGGAGATTTGCAGGCGAATATCTGGACCTGCTAGACCTCTGGCCAATCAAAAGTCATGTTGTTGATGATGTCACAGACCCATGCGGCTGCAGTTCACACGACACACACCACCACTGGCACCAAGAGCAATGATGGGGGAGAGTGTGTACCACAGAGTGGTCACCCGGTGTGTATAAGCGAAAGCGATTTTTCGGACCAGCGAATATTTCCACATTTTCATCTCGCTTTTTCGCGTCCCTCACAAATTCGCTGGTGTGTAAGGACCTCAACAGAGAAAAAAACACTGTGTTGGTAATTTACAGTAAACAAACTGCTATTTTTACTGCCATCCACCGAATTGTTGATGGAAATTCTTACATTAATTCCTAGTTCTTGACTTTGACTTTCTCTGCATTTTGACTTGGAGTTGTAAAAAAACTCAGAATCCTCTCAAAAACAAAAACATTAATTCTGAAAAAAAAGGTCTGAATTTTAAAAAATGAATCTAGTGAGAAAGAGGAATTTCTGGGACAGATTATTCAAACTTTTTAAAGAGTTAGTTCTCCAATAGTATAAAATCAAGTCAGAATTAAAAAGAATTTAGACCTAAAGTTAAAGGACGGTGCATGATCATTTGTGTCTACTAAGGTGTTCAAATAACAGTTGGTAGGAATCTTAGCATTGTTATCAGTTCCCTACTTGTAAATAGCGCCTCAGTTAAAAGAAAAAAAAAAAAAAGTATAATCACATTTTCAAATAATTTCAAGTTCTGCCTCTTTTTCGCTTCAAAGATGGGTGGTTGGAATGTGACATTGCAGGCACAGCATCAGTTGAACTATTTCCACGCGATTTGACTCTGGGGGGCTTTCTGCATTGAAAACACTGATTAGCATTTGGTGCAGGTGGGGGAGGAGCTGCTGTCAAACTGAACATTTTCCTATTGATATAAGACAGACTTAAACAATCACAGTTCTCATTGAGATGGTGACACAGGAACACCAATTCAGCATACTCATAAATGGGCAAGATGGCGGCTTTCTTGACTGAAAAACCTGTTGTGTCCACCATTGTGGGCATTTTCAACAAACCAGACAAACTAGAACAAAGAACTGCACATGCAGTGCTCATATTGACAAAGGCACTTTTCTTTCCTCTGCATGCAGCCTTCTGTTCACATCACTGTTGCTATGCACTTTCTACCATGCTGGGTAAATCTAATTGGTTGTGGGTCTGTACTGTTTCTGAACTTTCAGAGGGATAATTCAGCTTGAAAAAGGAAAGGAAAAATCTGTGTCCTTAATGGTCCATCCTCTTTGTCCTCAAAGACAAAGAAGATGGACCAAACCCCCTCTTCAGCCAGTGAACACCTGTGGAGTGGACATCAAAGTGGTGACATCATATAAATACCTAGGTGTACATCTGGATAATAAGTTGGACTGGTCTAAGAATATAGAGTTCATCTATACACTGTGTGCACAATGATTAGGCAAGTTGTATTTTTGAGGATACATTTTATTTTTGAACAACTGCAGTGCTCTCGGTCAATCCAAAATGTTAATAAACCTCAAACCTTAATATTTAAGGGAGTAAGAGTGAGATTTTGGGTTCCTTAGGAGAATATCTATGTGTGCAAAATTATTGGGGGCAGCTATTAGTGTGCAGAATTATTATGCAACTAAATTAAAAATGAAAATTTTTCCATCTCACTTTATTTTCACTTGTTCAAGTGAGAATGATAAACAAACAACTCAATTTACAAATAAAAATTGCTGAAATTTAAAAAAAAAAAATCAGTGACCAATGTAACTACCCTTCTTTTCAATAACAGTCATAAGCTTTCCATTCATGGAGTCTTTCAGTTTCTTGATCTGTTGACGATCAACTTTTTGTGTTGCAGCAACCAAAGCCTCCCAGACACTGTTCCAGACACTGTTCAGAGAGGTGTACTGTCTTCCTTCACTGTAAATTTCCCGTTTAAGAAGGGCCCACAAGTTCTCAACAGGGTTTAGGTCAGGTGAAGAAGGAGGCCCTGTCATTATTCTTTCGTTTTTAAGGCCTTTACTGGCGAGCCACATAGTGGAGTACTTTGTTGCATGCAATGGAGCATTGTCCTGCATAAAAATCATGGTTTTCTTGAAAGATGCAGACTTTTGCCTGTACCACTGCTTGAAGAAAGTGTCTTCTAAAAACTGGCAGTGGATTTGGGAGTTGATTTTAAGTCCATCTTCAACTCGAAAAGGTCCCGTTTGCTCATCTTTAATAATACCAGCCCATACCAGTACCCCGCCTCCACCTTGCTGGTGTCTGATTCAAAGTGGAGCTCTGTGCCCATTACTGATCCAGCCACGGGTCCATCCATCTGGTCCGTCAAGAGTCACTCTCATCCCATCAGTCCATAAAACCTTTGAAAAATCTCTCTTCAGATATTTCTTGGCCCAGTCTTGACGTTTCAACTTGTGTCTTGTTCAGTAGTGGTCAGGTTTCAGCCTTCCTTACCTTGGCCATGTCTCTGAGCACTGATCATCTTGTACTTCTGGGCACTCCAGGTAGGTTGCAGTTCTGGAATATGACAGCACCGGAGGATAAGCGGTTCCTGGTAGCTTTACGTTTGAGTCTTCTCAAATCTTTGGCAGTTAACTTGCGTCTTTTTTTCTTAACACATTTCTTGCGACCCTGTTGACTATTTGCATCAAAATGTTTGCTGGTTCTGTGATCACGCCCAAATATCTAAGCAGTTTCAAGAGTGCTGCATCCCTCTGAAAGACTTTTTACAATTTTTGACTTTTCAGAATTTAAATCTCTTTTTTGGCCCATTTTACCTGAGGAAAAGAATCTGCCTAATAATTATGCACACCTTGATATAGGGTTTTGATCTCCTTAGGCCCCAGCCTCCCTCATTACACTAATACACATTACCTGATATGCTTATATCCAATAAACATTCAAGTTTATACAGCTTGGAGTTGGAAAATATGCATAAAAGTAAGATGTAGTAAGATGCTGCAGATGTTTTATCAATCTGTGGTGGCAAGTGTTCTGTTCTACGCTGCAGTCTGCTGGGGAGGAAGCATCAAACACAAAGATGCAAGACGTCTTAACAAACTGGTGAAAAAGGCTGGCTCTGTGGTTGAACTCAAGCTGGTGGAGACTATTCTAAAGAACATGGATCACCCACTTCATAACACCTTGATGGACCAAAGGGCCAATGGTGATGGACGGCTCCTCTCTCTTCGCTGCAGGACAGAAAGATTCAGAAAATCTTTTGTACCAACAGCCATCAGACTTTATAACTCTTGTGTAAATGGTAGATAAGTTTTATAGACATATTATGTGAGACAACAGACAATTGAATTTCTCTTCGGGGATTAATAAAGTTCTTCTTATTCTTATTCTCTGCAGGTAAAGACTGTTCATAATAAGCTCCTGTTTTTGGTGGTGCATACTAATTTTGCCCGTCATGTGTTGACAAGTTGTGTGATGGCTACAGCCGGAGTCGGACACAGGACAGTTTTAACGGTGGGTCAGGGAGCACTGCTAGCAGGAACACCTGACAGCTGAGGAAACAACATCAACGAAACAGGTGACTGAACACTGCTACTGCTTCATAAATCAATAAAGTCTGAACCACATTGAAACTTACAGTTAAAGCATACTCTGTATTCAAAACTATACCAGCAGCACATACTGATTTAGCCAAATTGTGGTATGATTGCTCTGTGTAAAGATAAAAACAGCAGTACACACATAACACTTAAACGTCTGACCTGTTTTGATTTGGAAAAACACTGCAGTGCACAGCTGACACTCTCCTGATATTTCCCACAATGCACAGGACAAATGTTCTGCTTTTTTTCTCCATGGCCGACGGACCCCTGTTCTCATGTGCATTACTGCCACCTACTGTGTTGGTGTGTTGACTTGATTTATTGCCTGCTGAATGAAGATAGTACAGCGCTCATAACTTGTATGAAGACAAAGTGCATGTGTGTTTCCAGCTGAAGAAATATGAATCTTCTTTAGTTTGCAGTAATGACTCCTGACTGTATTCATAACACCTGCTGAGGCAGAATTAAACAGATAAAAAAAAGGACTGCCTCTTTTCCAGTCAGGTATCTAACCCTCCATAATACACATCTTTGTGCGTGACTCCATTCAAGCTGTTTTTTGTGATTTTTGCCTAATAAGAAATTCAACATGTAGGAGGCAAAATAGAGAACAGCCAGGAATAATCAGTGTTTTTGGCATACACTGACAGACCTGGGGCCTCATGTATCAATGCTTGCGACGCAAGAAAACCTTGCGTACGCCAAAATCGGCGCACACGTCCAGATTTATCATCGCGAAACGAGCGTCGGTTCCAGCGCTAATCAACGCAAAGTCAGGAGGTGGTGTAGAAATTGGCGTTGAGCCGATACTTGCGTTGACTGTGATTCGCACTTTGGCGACGCTGTGTGGTGGTGTTTGGTGACTCACTATGTGACAAGCGTGCACCACATCCCCGTGGCCGAGCAGCACGTCGCCCCACATGACGAACCAGCAGCAGACAGAGGGATGCGAGCTGATCCCTGCCGGGCCGCCGTCCTCGCGCGGGAGAATCTCATCGCCACAGTGTGAATGGGTAAGAAGTGAATACACAGTTCAATGAGCCAAATTAATTTATTTTCTCCACCAGGAGGACATTTACGAGCCGGTCCAGCCGCTCGTTGATCCCCGCGATCCCCCTGATGATTTCTTCCTGCGATTGCGGGACCCCCTACGCGAGGACCCTTCCACTGCGTCCGGGTGGTCCAGCGGAAGCGCCGCGGCTGGTGGACGCTCCACCGCTTGTCGGCGCGCTGGTGCTGGGGTCGGGGGCCGGGGTGGCCCTAATGCCGCCGGTCCTGGCCGATGACTCCAAGCCGGCGGACGGGCTGCCGCGGGCCGGGGTTCTGCAAGCCGGCGACTCGGCCGACACATTGATTTCTGTGACACAATAAAAATATTTGTTCATTTCAATTCCTGCTTCTGTGTATCTGTTGCGTTTACATCTCTCTCCAGGGTATCATAGGTAATGTAATCCAGTATTTAGAGGTCGGTTATGCACATTACAGTTGTTTATTGCATAAAAAGTTGTCGAAAAATGAAGTTAAGGGCGAAGTATAAATCACGTCTAAAAATAGACTGAATCCCGACGTTGAAATGAAGTATAAACTTAGACTAGACGTCTAATATACGTCTTTTGCTCAGTGGGATGACAAAGCATGTGGACATTTGTGTGACACGCCACTTACCCTATAATAATAATCGCCACCACCCGCTGCTCAAACGGTGTGAGGGTCTCCTCCCCCGGACCCCCACCTGTCTGGCCGGTAGTCCTCCGGAGGGCAGCTGTACGCCGCTTGACCTCCACCTTGAGGTCCGACCACTTTTTTTTAATCTCCGCGGCGGTGCGTGTCTCGGAACCCACCGCATTCACCCTCTCGCAAACTTTCTCCCACTCTAAGCGTTTTCGTTTTGCACTGAAGCCACTGGACAGGCTGCCAAACAAAACACGCTGTCGCTCCTCCACCTCCGCCACCAGCACCTCCACCTCGCACGCCGTAAATTTAGTTTTTCTTGTCATTTTGTCTGCGTGCGAGGACAGGGAGACCCTATTTAAATAAATCTGCATATTTATAGGAGGGCGTAACAGGGGCTGGCCCAGTCACTCCGACATCTGCGCTCAATTCCACGCTGATTGGGATTTATCAAGGAAACACACGTGGATTTCGGCGCCCTCACACATTGATACATACAGATTTTTTTCAGCGTGACGGACCTTGCGTGCGCTCGTTTCTGGTATGAGTTCCACGCAAGTATTGATACATGAGGCCCCTGGTCTCCTTCACACTGTTAACTGGCAGGTGACATTAATTCAATTTCATAAAGTAAACCTGCCAGTTTTGATCCAGGGACTTGAATTTGGGTCAAAGCTGTAGGTCTTACCTGAAAAATGTCTGACATTACCCACCATCAGCTTGGCTGAGAAGACAAAACTGAAATTTAGACAGACGTGATCTAAATAGAGGGATCACGTATGAACTCAGAATGAGAAACCACATTGCTCTGAATCTATACAGATGTTCTGTGAAACAGAAGCTACTTAAAAATCACAGCATAACTCTGTAAAATATCAGTTCTTTGTTTATAGAATCAATGTAAAAATAATACAGGCATCATGGCATGTATCCCCCAACCACTCATGCCTTCCAGAGGAGGAAGGCCACAATCAGAGTCATTCTGCCTCATTGCTGGAAAAATGCAATCCAAGATCTGCATAGAGGTTGTAAAATAATGTGGAGAATAAGGTCACTGTGGTGTTTGAATTATGCAAGGACAGCAAAGGCATGACAAATAGAAAGAAACCGAGGGCAAACGTTTCTTGTTTAAGATGTCTGTTGACCATATTTAGAAATGATGACGAAGATGCACGAAGACTGAGAAAATGAAAAGACTCTGAAACCCCACAATCGGGGACCATTTCTGTATATCTACTTCATCATCTACGTCATTTAAGGTTTGGAGGTTATTGATTTTTAAAAGCTATTTCAACAGGCTATTGAAATGTCTCTTTTAAACCAATTTTACTCTGTTAAACCATGAAGGTGACTCACTGATTAGGTAAAATTAATCAGTTTATGTGGTTGTGTAAGCCCAGTATGGAAGTTGATATGACTCAGAATGTGGGTAGAAAACTTAACCCATCTTACTGAGTTAAATTAACCCAGCATTAGTTTGGTCCACTAGTTACCTAGCAGCATCTATGGAAAACACTGTCAAAAAGAGACAGGAACTGTTTTTAACTTTTTTTACCTGTTGACTGACTGGCAGTTTCTCATGTGCTGGTATCCTGGCTTACATTGTGCCGACTTTTGTCACATTCCGCCTGGTATGATATAAAATTAATGGGGCGCATCTTAACTTTTCTACATTTATCTGTATTTTTATGAAATACTTAGTCATGTACCTCATGGCATTTCACCCACAGAACAGGTCAAAGGAGTCCTCTTTATAAATCCTTTCACAGAGACTCAAAAACTGAAGCAGCACTGACAATCAAGAAGTTTGAAACAGTGTTTTTGTCTCAAGTGTTTGAGTGCTCAGTAATCATTGATGCTAATGAAATTATTTGTCTTGAAATGACAGTATCGAGCAATGAAACCACATGAGAAATGGAAATGCATTCATCTTCTGCAGCAGTTTTCTCTTGTAAAAGACAGCAGAGAAATCCTGAAGTAATGCTATAGACTATTGATAGGGATTAATGCCCAGGCTTATGGGTATGAGCTCTTAAACAATAACCCATTACATCGCGTAATTGATCATTTGAAAAAATCTATGGCAATGCTTTCCTCAGGCAAGAATGAATGTCTCTTTGGACCATTACTCATTAAGCCCCTAGAAATTAGGTTGGCAAGTTTCCACCAGTAAGAAGTTAAAATGCTAAAGAAGTAAACGTGTTGCACACTGTGCACACTGTGCTTTTCCTGCTGTTTTACAAGACTTTCCTGCAAACACAGCTCCTCCTGTACCATCTCATTGATCAAAACATCAGGGAAAAAGGGCACTATGTATATCTTAATCTGGGACTGAAAAAAGTCCAGTCTCCTCCACATGCCCAGATTTTTTTCTCTATTGTTTTGAGATGATGTTGGGTCAAATAATGTAGTTTGAAGATAGCAAATGTTTGTTCTGGGTTTCTGCAGGATGAAACAGACACAGGCCTGTCATCATGTCTATGATCATGTGGAAATAAAGTCAGTAACCCTGATCAGCTGTTTGGTCAATGAGCTTCAAAGATACAAAAACACAGACTAAATACTTCTGACAGTGACAATGGTTTGCAAGATTACTGTGGACACACGTAGACACCTTTATGTGCCAGAGTACACAGAGTAGGAGTGAGACTGAGGGCAAGACCGGGCAAACTACTGTGAACACTTGAAAGCAGCAGAGGTCCCTGGTAACCTGGTGCTCAGGTGTGTAAACTTTGATTAATGCTCACAAACTGATAAAAGAACTGGCTGTTGTGAGTGAAACTCCTCTGGGACTTTGGGAATCAGAGGGTCCCAGCAGTTCACATGCAGCTGCAGGCTGCATTATTCACCATCTGGAGTCAATTCAGAGTCCACTGCCATACTGAAGGCTACTGTTTTATTTCCTCAATACTGAAAAAGTCATTTTCAAGGAACTATATTTAAAACAAAAAACAAAAGAAAAACAAACAAAAAAATAAAGTGTTTACTGTATCAAAATATCGTGCCAGCTGTTGAAGTGGAAGACTGAGCTGAAAAACTCAACACACATTACTGTGTTCAGGTGTAAATCTTGAGTAGGAATTTAGTGCTTCACGTTATACAAACCTGAGATACAACACTTAACATTTACAATATAACAATGAATTACACAACACACACCTAAATGCGAATGTAATGTGCTAATCGTACTGTAGGCAGCGGGGTCTGTGGTGTGCAAATCATCAGAACATGAACTTAAACCAAGGCATGTGTTTGGGTCAGAGTCGCACAAAGTTAGCTGGCAGAATCAGCCTTTTCTACAGAAAACTGTCACCTAGCTCGTGTCAGATCTTCCTGATGTTTCTTATTAACGGGACAAAACTGAGAGACACTTATTGTATTTGTACACTCACTAGTCACATGTATCTCATGCAACCCCACTTCAAAAAAACTGAAATATCCCTCAAAGGAATTATAGGCATTCAAATGATAGTTATTTGTAGAGGTTAGAGTGAAGTGGCCTCTCCTTAATCTGACTGAGGACAGGTTTTTCCCAAGTTTAGGTAAATGTTGTGCTAAAATTTTTACTATATATTTTTAGGGCCAATGCCAGTTGTGAGGTGAAAGTCTGATACTAAAATGATGTTATCTGGATTATATTTATGTGTTACTTCTGGCTCGGCTGCTTTATTCTGGAGCCTATCTATTGATGCTGGTTTAACTTGTAATAAACACATGCTGTGGTGAGGAGGTTGTTAAAATTTCAGAAACTGCAGACTGAGCTGATAAATTTTACAACAGGAAGAACAGGTTAAAATCACCATAAATTTGTAGATCTTCTTGATTAAAATACCCAGAATGAATGTCTGAACATTTTAACCTGTCATCAGAGAGGAGTGTTCCCAGTAATTAAATATAATGGTGGTATAATAACAACTTGAACCTGTGTCATTGCGAAAGAGATCTATAACTACATCTGATCAGGGGTGTGTGGGACTTGGATGACCTGCCAGCTCTGGCAGTTTGGGCATTTTTTAACTTATCCAGATTGAAGGTCCTCCAGGCAGCAATCAAATTTCAAATGTGGGACACTTCCTTTGAGGGTGCTGGAAAACATGCTGATGACCCGGTGAGTGACATTACACCACCATAAAAAACTCACTCATGTCAGGCTGTGTGTGATGATGAAAAACAAGTTCAAAAGTGCAGAGATGTCACTGTGCTGCTCATGAATTTATATTTTTGGCTAGCTAAGAAAGAGTAAAGTCAAAGATAGCCAGGCTGCACGGGAGCAGAGCAAAGTCGCCTCGTTCAGCAGGTGATAGGATGAGATTTTACAGACTTCTGCAGGCAACAACATCAGGATATCCAGGATGTCAACACATCCTGCAGACACACATCTTAATCTGCAAGCTAGTCAGACACTGTCAACATCAGAGGGGAGGGTGGTAAACAGGTATGTGGGCATTTATTCTAAAAAACTGGACTCTAATAACCATCTGTCAGAGTTTGGCTTCAAATGAAAGATGTTAAATAACAAAAGTTGCCGATGCAGTCTAACAAAGGGTGCTGTGGGATAATAAAGTAGTGGGTTTCTTACATGTTTTTCTGTGTGTATAGCCTGTTTGTGTGTCCTGAAAGCTCTGTTATTCTGGTCCTGAGGCACACACCGTGAGCCGAGGCTGACGTGAAGGACGAAGCAGACTGAGCAGCAGAGAAAAACTCTTTGTGCCAGTAGTTCTCCACGACAATATGAACAGACTGCAGCTCACAGAGAGTTCTCTCCCTGTGCTGGTACTTCGTGAAGCCAAAATCCCAAACTGATTCACTGGCAGCTGAATCACAAATTGGCTAAACACAAGTAACCTTGTGATGTGAGAGGAACATTTTGGCCTGTTTGACCAGGATAAGGGAGCCAATGAGGAACTCAACTTCCAAACTAATAAATCAGTTCTTGAAGTTTGTTTAGAAACATAATGTCTTTACAGTCAATTTATGGGGTTTGTGTCAGGACTATGGGTTTCATAGTTAAGTCTTAGGCTGTGTCTCATTTCAGAGACCGCATCGGGATAAGCGCGCTTAACGGCGCTTAGCTGAGTGCACTGCCGTTTTGTGCCATTATGTGCCGTTTTGCGCCGTTATGTACCCTTCCTGTGTCCCATTTCAGATACCGCAACCGTCGAACGGCGCATCTGAAGCGTGCTTGAGGTCATCACGCGGCACGAACGGTGTCCCGTTTGGCACAAAATACTAAGCGCGCTTCAAATTCGGTCTCAAAACCACACTACCCCCGCCCCTTTTTCAAGCGTGCATGTATGCACGCTTTCGTGCCATCGGTACCCCAGAATTCTTTGTGTGCTGCTGTATAGCTGCGCATTTCAGGTGAGAGGCTGGACTCACTGGGAGACACAGCGCGTCTTTAAAGAAAATACAAGAAATCCAAAATCAGCAGACAGTCAGCTCAGGCTGTATGAGAGCATGATCTCTGAACTCACTAAAATCTGCAAACCAAACATTATAGATTTAGAGACGAACTGATCTGCTCTGCTACAACAATCAAAAACATTAGAAATAAGAAAGCTGACACAACTACAGCAGAGGATCAGGACAACATTGGGTTTTTTTTCTTTTAAGATTTAGAGATTAAAGTTGTAAATTTAGGAGAATAAAGTCATAAAGTATATAAAGTCATAAAGCTGCTTTTGTGGAGGGGGAAATGACTGAAGCTGGTCATCTGCAGGTTATTTGTGGATGTATCAGCGGGTCATTCAGAGAGATTTTGTGGTTTCTGAAGAAACAATCAAACTGATGATGATCAACATTTGTGATCCAGAGGGAGTCGAGCTCCGACGAGCACCACGTCTCTGACACCGACGGTAACCTACACCTGCAGAGACGCCAACACCTTATTATGGCATATGGATTCATATCATATCTAACACATGAATATTCATATCACATCAAGTCTTTATATTTATGACAATGTGATTCTGATGTGCTTGAGGATGAAGTATTTCCTTGTTTGTGAAACCTATACAGAAGCACAGTTCCTTCAAATGCTTCATGGCCTTAATTTTAACAAGTCTCCTCTGAAATAAAAGGGAATCTTATGACTTTATTCTCATAAATTAATGCCTTTATTCTCGTAAATTCACGACTTAAATCTCGAAGTCTTTAAAGTCTTAAATCTCAATATGGCCCTCATACTCCTTCATACAAAACAATCATTGGATTAATTGTGCTTGTATGTATCAACTATTTTGTGTCTATGCGAGGTCGCACAATTAAAAAATAAATGCTGCGCTCCGCGGGTTTTCTTTAAGTCAGTCGTGACGCGAGCCTGAGGGCGGGGACATTTGGCAACTCCACCAGGAAGTCCTCCGAAGGTCTCCAAATGTCCCCGCCCTCAGGCTTACGTCACGACTGACTAGAAAAAAAGCTGCGGAGCGCAGCATTTATTGTTTTAATTGTGCGACCTTGCACAGACACAAAATAGTAGATACATACAAGCACAGATCATTCCCACAAAATTCATCCAATGATTGTTTTGTATGAAGGAGTATGAGGGCCATATTGAGAATTTTTTTTAAAGACTAAGAGATTTAAGTCATGAATTTACGAGAATAAAGTCATTGATTTATGAGAATAAAGTCATAAGGTTCCCTGTTATTTCAGAGGAGACTTGTTAAAATTAGGGCCATGAACCATTTGAAGGAACTGTGCTTCAGTATAGGTTTTACAAACAAGGAGATACTTCATCCTCTGGCACATCAGCATCACATTGTCATAAATATAAAGACTTAAAAAAAGAATATATGAGAAATAGCCTACGTCTTTTCCACGGGGAAAAAAACAGGTGTACTTGAAGGAAATCGCTGCTTTTGTGGAGGCAGAAATGAATATGCTGAGGATATATCTGTCAATGCAGCCGTAAATATCCGTGAATGACATTAAGCTTTAGTTTATGATATGAATCCATATGCCATAATAAGGTGTTGGTGTCTCTGCAGGTGTAGGCTACCATCGGTGTCAGAGACGTGGTGCTCGTCGGAGCTCGGCTCCCTCTGGATCACAAATGTTGATCATCATCAGTTTGATTGTTTCTTCAGAAACCACAAAATCTCTGAATGACCCGCTGATACATCCACAGATAACCCTGCAGATGACCAGCTTCAGTCATTTCCCCCTCCACAAAAGCAGCTTTACGACTTTCTATACCTTATGACTTTATTCTCCTAAATTTACAACTTTAATCTCTAAATCTTAAAAGAAAAAAAAACTCAATGTTGTCCTGATCCTCTGCTGTAGTTGTGTCAGCTTTCTTATTTCTAATTATTTTGATAGTTGAAGCAGAGCGGATCAGTTGTCTCTAAATCTATAATGTTTGGTTTGCAGATTTTAGTGAGTTCAGAGATCATGCTCTCATACAGCCTGAGCTGACTGTCTGCTGTTTTTGGATTTCTTGCATTTTCTTTGAAGACGCGCTGCGTCTCCAAGTGAGTCCAGCCTCTCACCTGAAATGCGCAGCTGTGCAGCGGCACGCAAAGCATTCTGGGATACCGACGGCACGAAAGCGTGCATAAATGCACGCTTGAAAAAATGCTAAGCGCGGTTATCATTTCTTAGCATCTCGTGCCAAATGGAACACCGTTCGCGCCGTTGTGACGTTATGCACGCTTCAAATGCACTGTTCGACGGTGCAGAAGTGCACTTAACCCGATGCGGTCTCTGAAATGAGACACAGCCTTAGACCTCAGATAAACCCTGCTAGGGTTGCTGTGGTCACATCTTGATGATGGTCTTGTTCCCACATTGTATGTCATAGATGTTGATAACATTTCACACAATATTCTCTACATTTAACAAGTAAATGTTTTCATCTTAGGTTGTTATTGTCTAAATCATCATCATTCTTCATCATCTTCAAATGATGCGCTTGAACTGAGAGGTTGCTGCAAGTCTGGTCTCTCCGAATTATCTGTAATTTTTGTCATTTTTGCTAGATTCTTTTTCATATTTTTGTTGTCATTTTGTTGGCTGCTAATGGATACTTCTGCTGGGCGATGAGTTTACTCAAGAGAAGAGCTCCTTTCATTGAGGTAAAGCAAATCTGGACAACAACATGCAATTCCAGAGGACATCAGGAGGTGTTATCGTGGTTGCCGTGCTAGTGCAAAGGTGAAGGCAAAGCTGAATGCTGGGAGGTGGCAATATAAATCCTTTCTTCCATCAATCATCATAGGAAAATGTCAACTCTCTGTCCAACAAAAGCGATGAGCTGGAGATATTGGTGAAGACTGAGAAGGCATACCGTGAGTGCAGTTTCCTGTGTTTTACTGAAACCTGGTTGAATCAAAACCATAGACTGTATATAGAATGGACAGAGTCTGCCTCCTCGCTGGGTGAAGCCACCCCAAGAACAGCACCCTCTGTTGATGGGCTGCAGTATAGGTCATGGCGGCTGTGCTGATACGTGAGCTCCAGCCTGACAGCTAGCCATGAGCTAACGAGCAGCTAGCACTGTCTTTTCATTTTGCCACCAAATTTCAACCTTTAAACAAACACGGAGCCGGGGTGGATATCGTTTGAGTTTCTGGGATTAAATAAACACCCCTGGAACACCTCAAGAGAGACTTACCTGAGATTTCCACCAACAGCGGGCCCTCTTCCGGGGCCCTCGCCAGTCAGTCTCCTCCCGTGTTGTCTGATCTGCTACCTCACCGCTGTGGGCTCCAGGACAGAGCCCTGGCGTGTAAGTGTCCACAGTCCAATCCCTGATCCAGACTGTCCTCTGTCAGATCCTGCATTGTGTCGTTGGTTGTCTGCTAGCTGTTGCTTTTTCTGTTTCAGCCATGGCTTAACGCTCCTCTCCATCCGGCTTTGCCAGCTGCCCCTGTCAGGCAGAAAAGATCCAGGAGCTGGAGAGAAGGATCTCCACCCTCTACCAGATCCAGGAAGTCAAGAAACTCATGGACACCATCATCTTCAGAACACCACATCCCGACTCCACCGGATATTCACGTAGATTTTCTTTAACATCATCTTAGTTGAAGTTTTGAAACTTCAACTTTTTGCGTGCATAGCAATTCAAGATTAAGCCTTTGATAGATTTTTCTTTAATTTCGCGAAGCCATTTTTGAAAGTTTTCTCTGGTCATCGAGCCTCGTTTTCTGAGTTATCTGCATGATTTCAAAGTCACCTCTGAACGCAACCCAGCAGGCCCAGGTCATCCTCTGTGCCAGAGTTTTTGAGTGAGACCAAAGAAGCGACCAAACGAGCATCTACAGGATCCACAGGCGCCGGCTTTACTTCAGGCCCGAGTGCTACAACTCCTGGCCCATCCTTCGGCTGACTTCAGTCGTCTTCTGAGCTGAACCGCTCGAACCGCCGGTAGCCCCGGACCTTCAGAACCTGCTCCATCTTCTCCAAGGACCAGTCTCACTTAAGTATGCAAACCTCCAGAGCTCCAAAGAGGGCTGATGCTGTCTCATGCGGTCATAACTCAGATATCCAATTATTCTGGTAATCTTAGATTCCTCCAAATCCACATCCGAGTTTATCTCGACACCAAAGTTAGTGTAGGTTAATATTTTAGAGCATATTCACTCACTATCATCAACTTTAGTGCTCCTAGCCTGACTCAGAATCTTTATTTATTCACCTATTATTATTTATCTTCATTATCTTATCATCATTTATTGCATGTATGTTGTACCGTCATTTATCCTGTAATAAACAGATCATTATTTTTCTAAGTTCTGGTCCGTTAGTGTTCTTCCAGAAGTGGAGTTCCTGAAATGAGAATTTCGTCTTAAGATATGAGATTGATTAATTAAAAATTGACTTGATGTTTGATTTCTCATTAAACTTTAGTTTTTCTTTATTTTCCCACCATTAAGGGTAGGTGGTGCCCCTTTCAACGAGTGCATAAATGTCATAATTTGAGATTATTAATCTTCAGACATTTATTATAAATTCAAATTGTTACAACACTCACCACATCCGGCGCTACAAGGACTCAATTTCTCAAGCCAAGACAGACCACTACTCCACCCAGATCATCTCCAACAAAGGAAACACCAGGGGCCTCATGTATCAACGCTGGCGGCGCCAGAAAACCTTGCGTTCGCCAAGATCGGTGCACACGTCCAGATTTATCATCGCGAAACGAGCGTCAGTTCCAGCACAAATCCATGCAAAGTGAGGAGGTGGTGTAGAAGTTGGCGTTGAGCCGATACTTGCGTTGACGGCACTTTGGCGACGCTGTGTGGCGGTGTTTTGTGACTCACTATGTGACAAGTGTGCACCACATCCCTGTGGCCGAGCAGCATGTCGCCCCACATGACGAACCAGCAGCAGACAGAGGGATGCGAGCTGATCCCTGCCGGGTTGCTGTCCTCGCACGGGAGAATCTCATCACCACAATGTGAATGGGTAAGTAGTGACTACACAGTTCAATAAGCCAAATTAATTTATTTTCTCCACCAGACGCTCGAGGACATTTACGAGCCGGTCCAGCCGCTCGTTGATCTCCGCGATCCCCCTGATGATTTCTTCCTGCGATTGCAGGACCGCCTCCATGAGGACCCTTCCACTGCATCCGGGTGGTCCAGCGGAAGCGCCGCGGCTGGTGGACGCTCCACCGCTTGTCGGTGCGCTGGTGCTGGTGCTGGGGCCGGGGGCCGGGGTGGCCCGAATGCCGCTGGTCCTGGCCGACGACTCCGAGCCGGCGGACGGGCTGCCGCAAGCCGGCGACACGGCCGACACATTGATTTCTGTGACACAATAAAAATGTTGGTTCATTTCAATTCCTGCTTCTGTGTATCTGTTGCGTTTAGATCTATGGCATGTGGACATTTGTGTGACATGCCACTTACCCTTCGGCAGGCTGTCTGAGTCACCACGGGTAGCGGCGAAAATCCCCCCCACAGAGGCACCCCCCCAAAATCGCCACCACCCGCTGCTCAAACGGAGTGAGGGTCTCCTCCCTCGGACCCCGGGGTGTATAGGTGTATGTGTGTATAGCCCTGTAGACGACTTTCATTCACAGATACATAAAAGAAGTGGACAAACATGTTTGATACAGTCAGGAAAACATAGCGGCATATCCATGATAGCTCTGAAACAACAGTTGGAGGAGCAGAAGCGCTGCAGAGAAATACGCGGCCGGTGGGAACTAAAGGCTGCGCTGAATGGAAGCTAGTGATGTGTCGTTCGGTGACCAGAAGGAGCGCCGCGATCGTTATGATTCCAGTTATTGTACAGGTGTGCTACTGGTGTGTGGTCACAGCGTGCGCATTTGATGGTGCTCACAATGATCTTCAGTGTGCTCAGGAAGCTTGTGTGTTTGCCCAGACACATGAAAAATTAGAGGGAACATTGTCTTTGGCCATATTATGTTCCAAGAGAATTTAGTCATATCATAACATTCCACCCAAATCAACTGAAGAAATTCCATGCGATGTTTTCGAAATAGTGTTTTCAGGCTACACACTCAATACCCAGAGGCACTAATAATAATATCAGGAGACTTCAACCATGTCACCCTCTCCTCTCACCCGACTGGATTCACACAGTTTGTGAACTGTCCTACCAGAGAAAACAAAACCCTGGATCTGCTGTATGCCAACGTCAAAGAAGCCTACAGAGCCACTGCCTTACCACCACTGGGCAAGACAGATCATAACTTGGTCTATCTGCAAACCTGTTACAAACCTTGTGTACTGAGGCAGCCTGTGACCAAAGTCAAAATCAGAAGATGGATGCCTCAAGCCAGTGAAGCTCTAAGGGACTGTTTTAAATCAACAGACTGGAGTGTGCTGCTGAAAATAGATGTGGATAGTGTGAACATTTACAAACAGGTTGACTGCTTTACTGAATATGTAAACTTCTGTAGAGACACAGTTATACCCACAAAGACTATTCGCTGTTTCCCAAACAACAAACCCTGGATCACAAGAGACAAAAAAGCAATCCTTAATCAGAAAAAGAAAGCTTTTAAAGATGGTGACAAAGAACGACTCAAACAAGTGCAAAAAGAGTTGAAGAGGAGACTGAAGATGGCAAAGCTGGAGTACACAAAGAAAATAGAAAAGAATCTACAACGCATCAACATCCTTGAAGTGTGGAGAGGAATCAGTACCATCTCTGGACACAGAAGTAAAAAGAAAAGACAGCCAGTGGTGGGTGATGTGGAAAGAGCTGATGAACTCAACCTGTTCTTCAACAGATTTGAGACTGCTGTCACTCCCACTTCCACTGCTACTCCACCTTCCTCTCCACAACAAAACTCCACTACAACTTCTCCCCTTCCTCCTCCATCTCATTCAGATGTCTCAACCACTTCAACTGCCTCCTTTCTAGAACACCAGTCCTTGTCTGTCACGGAAACAAGGGTGAGGATGGAGCTTGGAAGACTTTGTCCTGGGAAGGCAGCTGGTCCAGATGGTGTGTGTCCAAGGCTGCTTAGAGACTGTGCTGCAGAACTGTGTCAACCTCTCCACAGGATCTTCAACCTGAGTCTACAGCTGGAGAGGGTACCTACTCTGTGGAAAACATCCTGCATTGTGCCAGTACCAAAACCAAAATGTCCTGCTGAACTCAATGACTACAGACCAGTGGCCCTCACTTAACACATCATGAAAACCCTGGAGTGGCTGATTCTACACCTTCTGAGGTCTGAGGTCAAAGACAAACTGTATTCCCTGCAGTTTGCATACAAAGAACACATTGGAGTGGATGATGCTGTCCTCTACTTGCTTCACCGTGCCCTGTCTCATCTGGAGGAATCTGGGGTTTATGTGAGGATCGTGTTCTTCGACTTTTCAAGTGCATTCAACACCATCCAACCCACCATACTCAAAGACAAGCTCACAGAGATGGGAGTGGATCCTTCCTGTGTTTCCTGGATCACAGATTACCTGACAGGAAGGCCACTGTTTGTCAAGCTGGGAAACTGTGTTTCTGGGACATTAATGAGCAGTACAGGGGCTCCACAAGGGACAGTGCTGGCACCATTCCTGTTCACACTGTATATGTCAGACTTCAAATACAGTACTGAGTCCTGCCACATCCAGAAATACCCTGATGACACTGCTATTGTCACATGTATCAGAAATGGACAAGATGAATACAGAGATCTGATAAGAGCCTTCAGTGACTGGAGTCACAAAAACTGCCTCCTCTTCAACACCTCAAAGACAAAGGAGATGGTCATAGACTTCCGTAGATCCAAACCCCCTCTTCAGCCAGTGAACACCTGTGGAATGGACATGGAAGTAGTGACATCATACAAATACATAGGTGTACATCTGGATTATAAGTTGGACTGGTCTAAGAATATAGACTTCATCTATAGAAAGGGGCAGAGCCGCCTCTTTTGCCTGAGAAGACTCCTATCAGTAGACATCTGTAGTAAGATGCTGCAGATGTTTTATCAGTCTGTGGTGGCAAGTCTTCTGTTCTACGCTGCAGTCTGCTGGGGAGGAAGCATCAAACTGGTGAAAAAGGCTGGCTCTGTGGTAGGACTCAAGCTGGACTCAGTGGAGGATGTGGTGGAGAGATCTCTACTGAGGAAGGTGGAGACTATTCTACAGAACATGGCTCACCCACTTCACAACAGCTTGTTGGACCAAAGGGCCAATGGTGGTGAACATCTCCTCTCTATTAGCTGCAGGACAGAAAGATTCAGAAGATCTCTTGTACCAACAGCCATCAGGCTTTATAGCACTTGTGTAAATAGTAGATAACTTTTAGAGACATATTATGTGAGACAACAGACAATTGAATTTCTCTTCGCGGATTAATTAAGTTCTTATTCTTATTCTTAAAACCATTTTTCTTGAGTCTCAATACGGGGGGAGTTTTCCACAGACCTGACCTGATGCCTTTTCACCCTCAGGGCAACAAACAAAAAGGCTGCCTCACAGCAAAGTTAAGCACTGGTTTTCAACAACAACAAAAAAAGAGTGAACAGTGCAATATTAGTGTTCGAGTTGTAATTTCTCAACATATGCTATAGCCCTGTCCATACATGTACATGTACATTTTATGAAAACCAAGGGTTTATCTCAAGCTGTAACCCCTGTTTAGAAAAATGAAGCCAATGCACAAATGCTAAAAAATGCAGTTCTCCAAGAGTCCACTAGAGGCTTTCTGCAGATCACCAGAAACCCCCAAGGCCCATCTTTGAGGCAGAAATAACCACAGTTACAGCCACAATTAGCAAAATGGTTTTGTTTTTTTGGTGAGATTGGCAAATCAGAGGCACAGCTAACTTGATTGACAGGCAGGAACACTATTCAAAACTCTGCTTCACAAACAAATGGTTGATGTCACTGAGGTTTCGTCCATTGATCTTGCTGTGTAATTTCAGGCCAAAAATGAGCTAGTTTGAAATTAAACCCAAATTAGCTAGTTCATGTTCATAGTTCATAATTCTGAAGTAATTTCATGATCCAAAAAATTAACTAGTTTTACATTTAATTCTTTTGGAGCTGCACTTAAATTCTCAATCAGTACAGACCCCTAAGCTCTAATTCCTAACCCCTCAATCGTTTTCAATTCCCACAATAAATGAATTATTTAATTCTTTTAGACAATCCCTACATAGGGAAAGCTTGGGGGAGCTTTGAAATCTTTTAAACCCAGGAAGCTGTGATTTGTTGACTAAATATCCAAGTAAAGGTTGTGCCTTTAACACTCAGATTTCTGCCTTGTGAAAGACAATATACACTCACTGGCCACTTTATTAGGTACACCTGTCCAACTGCTCGTTAACACTTAATTTCTAATCAGCCAATCACATGGCGGCAACTTAGTGCATTTAGGCATGTAGACATGGTCAAGACAATCTCCTGCAGTTCAAACCGAGCATCAGTATGGGGAAGAAAGGTGATTTGAGTGACTTTGAACGTGGCATGGTTGTTGGTGCCAGAAGGGCTGGTCTGAGTATTTCAGAAACTGCTGATCTACTGGGATTTTCACGCACAACCATCTCTAGGGTTTACAGAGAATGGTCCGAAAAAGAAAAAATATCCAGTGAGCTGCAGTTCTGTGGGCGGAAATGCCTTGTTGATGCCAGAGGTCAGAGGAGAATGGCCAGACTGGTTCGAGCTGATAGAAAGGCAACAGTGACTCAAATAACCACCCGTTACAACCAAGGTAGGCAGAAGAGCATCTCTGAACGCACAGTACGTTGAACTTTGAGGCAGATGGGCTACAGCAGCAGAAGACCACGCCGGGTGCCACTCCTTCCAGCTAAGAACAGGAAACTGAGGCTACAATTTGCACAAGCTCATCGAAATTGGACAATAGAAGATTGGAAAAACGTTGCCTGGTCTGATGAGTCTCGATTTCTGCTGCGACATTCGGATGGTAGGGTCAGAATTTGGCGTCAACAACATGAAAGCATGGATCCATCCTGCCTTGTATCAACGGTTCAGGCTGGTGGTGGTGGTGTCATGGTGTGGGGAATATTTTCTTGGCACTCTTTGGGCCCCTTGGTACCAATTGAGCATCGTTGCAACGCCACAGCCTACCTGAGTATTGTTGCTGACCATGTCCATCCCTTTATGACCACAATGTACCCAACTTCTGACGGCTACTTTCAGCAGGATAATGCGCCATATCATAAAGCTGGAATCATCTCAGACTGGTTTCTTGAACATGACAATGAGTTCACTGTACTCAAATGGCCTCCACAGTCACCAGATCTCAATCCAATAGAGCATCTTTGGGATGTGGTGGAACGGGAGATTCGCATCATGGATGTGCAGCCGACAAATCTGCGGCAACTGTGTGATGCCATCATGTCAATATGGACCAAGCTCTCTGAGGAATGCTTCCAGCACCTTGTTGAATCTATGCCATGAAGAATTGAGGCAGTTCTGAAGGCAAAAGGGGGTCCAACCCGTTACTAGCATGGTGTACCTAATAAAGTGGCCGGTGAGTGTAGGTGTGATCATTTTCCAATCATTTACAAAGACTAAGCATGAAGCCTGAGGGCCACACATTGATGAGGTTTTAGGTTGCTGAAAACATGTTTTGGAGATTTAATCACATCCTGGCTAAACACAGGTAGTTTTGAGGACAGAGAAGCTGTGAACACGCTTCGAGTTTCAGAAACCCAGGTCCCACTATGGGAGAGATATTAACTTAGGTTCACTTTCCCAGCCTAGACAGCTGCTCTTTTGGGGTCTGGATCTGCTTTAGTTCTCTGTTGCTGTGTTTAAGTTGAGAGGTAGACTGTCAGAGATGGCTATGGCTCTTGAAGCAGGCTGGAAACTGTATGTATTTACTGTATGTGTCCGCCTTTAAATGTGCATGAAATGAGGCATAATGTGATTAGACCACACAACAGTTATGGACAAATATTTACATGCTTGTCAGACCCAACTGTAAACTTTAGAACTGACATCTTCGGTCAGCATTACGTCAGTCCAAATAGAGAAAAAATGTCCATATAAATGCAGCTTCAGATGCACATTATTGCCACCTACTGGTCTGGCAGGCTTATGTGTTTTCAACCATTTTTTGCATAGTTGTGTGGACAGAGAACTTTTAAAAAAGAAACATTATATGTATCTGTGGTATGAACAGGATCACAACCAGATGTTAAAAGAAGCAAAACACCCCCCTTTAATGCCAGTATATTCAAACATTAAACTGGATATCTTTTTGTACCTTGTGTATTTTGGTTAAGTTAGAAGATCAGGTTTGGCTGTCTCAGTAAGCCCTGTAATTAACTGGAAGCCTCCCTCTCACACAGTTCAACTGCTTTGAAACCCAACCATGTGTCTGCATTTGCTCCAGTTGTGTTTTAAAGTGACTTTATGATTAAGTATACTGCTGACAAAGAGAGTCGGCAGATCAGAAACAAATAGTAGTTGTAACTCTCATGCTGTAAATTTAGGAGCTTTTCTAAGATATTAAACAACAAAATCATACAATGATCAGCAGTTTTCTCCATCTTTATCCTCTTGCCGTAAAATTTTTATTTTCTGTCCTGACTAGACAGTTTTCACTGACTTAAAAAGTCTTTGTCTTAGTGTGAAACAACTCTGGGTTTTCATAAACCAGCAGTGATTACAGGTATTCTGGATAACAAATCATTTCAGGGAAAAGAAAGACTACAAAGGAGAAAGAAATAAAGACCCTTCGGAGGTGTAACATATCAAGAGTAAATGTGAGACACAAATATCTACAGAAACCAGGAAAGTTCACAATCAAGGCTTCTGCTGAGCGAAAACTGTGGAGGCTGATTTCACAGAGCCAGTCGTCTGCTATTTAGTTGTTTGATAAATAGCTGAGATGACCAAAAGCCAAGGACGTGTTGTCAAAAGCAGAGAGTGTGCTCAGAAACACATGACAGAGGCAATAAGTGTCAGCTTTTATACCATCACAGATACACATCCATTATTTAAGGGATCTAATCTAACTGACTGAAACAACATAACAACACACATACAGGCTTCGGGGGTGGGGGGGCGGGATCTGGCCCTGGCCCTGGGAATCCCAAATCCCCTCCTGATGTCAGAATAAGATACCATGCAATAATATAAAGTAAAAGTGTCACCATGCTACTAGGTATTAAAAGCCAGCATAAATAAATAAATACGTTTTCAGTTGAGATTTGAAAAGGCCTAGGTCTGAAATATAAATTTGTTTCACCATATAAACTGAGCAAAATTAGATTGCCAAGAAAAATAGTTACAGTTCTACTGACAAAATCAGTGCCACTAAATTTATCCACAGGGGGCACTGAAAGATCCTCACAAGAGCTTTCAAGGCAGGTTTACCTCAACAGCCCTAATTTTTTTGTGTGACGCGCATGCTTTGTCTAAACCTTATATGAAGAGTTTTGAAGTGTTTACAGAGAAGTCTGCAATAAACTTTGAACCTGTCATATGATGTTAAAACACAAACCCAGACCATCATCTCAAAACAGGATTCTTTTTATTGCCGTTCTTCATGCTCTCCACCACCGTCATCAGGTCTTTTCTTTGCAAACAGGTTTACGGTGTTCAGACCAAAGAGCCTTTAATCTCATTTTCTTTGAAAACTGCTCTCTGAAAAAGTGAGAAACACTTTGATTAGTTTGAAAGAGAACATAGTGGGAGAAACAAAACGATTCAAAAGGAGAACTGACAGAAGAATTTAAAACAAACAGCAGTGGAGCGAAGCAAGGCCATGGTGCAATAGAGCTTTCAAACCGATCATTAGTCGTTCCCCTTTTCATCTTTAAAAGTGTCAGCACCCTTCAATTTTTGTATTAAGCATACTTTTGGACTGTTCAGTCCATGAGGGTCTTATTTCTGTAAATGACAAAAAGAAAAGAAACATTGTCTTTTATTGTTTTAATAAAACAAATGGAATCCGTGATCTACTGAAACTCTTCACACAGATATTTAAATATTGATATTGGTCTGCAGGTAGCCATAACATCTGATCAGTCTGTCACATTGTGGCAAAAGAAAAGAGTAAAGAATGTGCACAAAGTGGCGAAAAAAAAAGAAAGAAAACACCTGGGTGTAAAATTAACTTGCCTCTGCACCATGATATGATGATAAAGAACAGCTTACAAACAAAACTAAACCCAACAGTAGGAAACAGACATAGGCTGTGTCCGAAATGGCCTACTACTCCTACTACTCTTACTAAACCCGCCTCTGAATTGAGTAGGCAGTGCGTTCACACTGTACAGTATGCGAATTTTGTGTATGCGAGAAATGCCCGTATGTATACTCAATCGGCTTCGATTTCTGAGTGTGCAACGGAGCTTGCTTCACGTACTGCTTCTGCCCCACAATGCATTGCGCACCTCAGCTGGTAATATGGCCCTCCTTCCCGAGGCTGAAAAGAAATAGATGGCACGTGATTGCAATAATATATATATATATATAGATAAACAATATTTAGTCAGTATACATTACACAATTTTTATCATTTTATCATATTTTTACCAGATTTATTTGTATTTTAAATTAGGATTATAGGTAATGTTTTTAACTATTCGTATAAATTGACTTTATGTATTTTAGTGTCTATTAAAGATGTATTTATTACATCAAGTTTGAGCATCTTCTCATCTCTGAATGCATCATCAAAGTGGTCGCTCATATTAAGCACAGACCTCTGATTAATAAAAATTATTATTGGTAGAGAGCACATGGTTCAGAATATACAAACGGGGGAGTTTCCAGTTGACAATCTATGTGAGCTTTACTAATTCTTACTTGTGGTTGAAAATCTGATGGTTTCTGAAATGATCATTGTACATGAAAAGGATGTAGTCGGGAAATTATGAATTTGCCAAGGAATAACCGAACGAGGTCATAATAATTATGTTTTGTGTTGGTCATTTTGCAGCCCTCTGCTGCTCATCACACGCCTAGCAGGTGGTGTATAGCATTATCACCATGGATACACAGATGTTTGTGTGATTTTTTTCATCCACTGCCGCCCGGTTTGTGTCATGTAGATGGTGATGATGAAAACACTTTGCAATAATTTGGAAACGTGAAGGGGGAGCTGCTGCTGCCCGGTGTTCACTGTAAATAGACGCCAACACCCACCAAGCGGACGCTTCGGTCTCCGAAAACGCCGAGACAAATTTACAAACAGCCACTATTTCAAACAACTGGGCTCATAATCGTGATGTAAACACATACTTTCTCGCTAGAAAAATATTATTATTGAATGAATTTATATAATTTGTCCGGAATGCAGTCGTTCTGTGTTGCTTGTGGTAGGACTATTTAAATTTTCCCGGCGCTGCGTCCGGCCGGCACGAAATGCATTCTGGGGTATTTAGTATGTATGTGTGTAAACGCTCGGGCAGCCGCGGCATACTCAAATCAGCTTTGAGTAGTCAGTAGGCAGTAGCTACTGCTTGAGTAGGTAAGTAGATAGTAGGCAGTATGCCATTTCGGACACAGCCCTAGACAAACTGGTAGCCCACCATCTTGGATTTATGGTGCACAGAACCATGGGTGTAGTATATGTGGGTTCAGTACAAAGAAAAAAGTGGTGAGTGAGATAAGGTGTGTGAGAGGGTGAACGCAGTGGGATCAGCACGACACACCCCCGCAAAGATTTTTAAAAAGTGGTTGGACCTCAAGATGGATGTCAAGTGGTGTACAGCTGCCCTCTTGAGGAGTGCCAGCCAGACAGGTGGGGGTCAGGGAGAGGTGCACCTCATGCATTTTGAGCAGGGGGTGGTGGCAATCATGGGCAGCACCTCTGTCAGGGGGATTGTCGCTGCCCCCAAGAGCCTGGAGGGTAAGTGGCGTGTCCGTTTCTTACTCAACATTTCCATATGCTTTGCCATAGATGTAAACGCAACAAGTACACAAATTCCAACATTTAAATAAAACGATATTTTTTAATGTTTAACGGAAATTGATGTGTTGGCCATGCCGCCGAGGTGCAGGACCCCAGCTGACTCCTGCGGCAGCCGGTCCAACAGCTCCAAGTCATCCGCCAGGACCAGCGAAATTTGGGCCAGCCTGTCCCCCAACACCAGCAAGCCAACAAGCTGCGGCCCGTCCGCCAGCCGTGGCACATCCTCCGGCCCACCTGGACCCCGTAGGAGGGTCCTTACACAGGCAGTTCTGCAGTTGCAAGAGGACGTTATTCGGGCAGTTAAAGGAATCAGTGAGTGGCTGGACTGGCTGATAAATGTTCTAGAACATTTGGTTGACAAAATAAATTATATGGCTTCATGAATCGTGTAATCGCTATTTACATTATAGCCACTTGGGTGATGCTGACAGATTGTGTTTGTGTTGATGGCTTTTTTTGTGCCTGACGTATATACGGTTGTCAAATAGTGACAGCCACCTAACACTGCCAAACAGTGTCGCCAACGGACCCAAGTGCAATTAATGCAAAAAATGGCTTTCCGCCAACTTCTACACCACCTCCAGAGTTGGTGTGAAACAGCGCAGAATTCAAAACTTTACACGGTGATACATACCGAAAGTGAGCGCCACTCCTGGCGTAAGCAAGTTTTTCTTGTGTAAACAATGTTGATACATGAGGCCCTAGGTTTTTTTTATTTTTATTTTTTTTGGTGCTGTTGGGTGGCAGAGGATCTTTTAATAAATCATTGAATAAAAATCATCTTGCTGCTCAACAATCTGTACCCCTCATTCCTGAAATGAAGACTATGCCCCTGCACAGAACAGTCATTCAACATCCATAAAATTCCATGATAATGATCTCCTCTTGTTGTCTCTGCATGTTGTTATCACAGGTAATTCGGTGGAATCCTGCAGAGCTCTAACAGGGCTTGTGATCTAGAGTTCAGCTGCTGTCGGCTGCACTCTGCTGCATCATGCTCCAAACAAGAGGACGTGTGTCACTTGACAGAGCTAAGCTACTGTGCTTGCCTCCTGCTGAAATGAAGGGTTGGAGCTTATTTAACCAATGTGAACATGTAAACCATCCTCACATCCTGTGCTTTAACATGTTTACAGAATTTTCCCCCCGGAAAAATTAAGTATTTCGATACTGATTTACCTGTGATAATGATATATCAATAATTTCAGCCATTTTTTTACTTGTTTGCTGATATTGATATAAGTGCACAAAGTCCACCGACTGCAGGCAAGTGCGGCTATCCATTTACAGTAGACTACAGTTCCCACCTTTCTTAAAAAAGAGGTGAAATGTCTTCCTCTTTGCATCCATCCACATCACCCTATTTACAGGATAAAGGCTGCATCAGGAGGCGTGTCATGGTGATGTAGCATTTAGAGAAATCTATTCATACCTTTTATTTCCCCTCTTTCAGTCAGCGGGCAGGTGGTTTGATCCCAGATCCTGCAGTCCAGATGAGGGGGTGTCCTTTAACACCAAACCCTAAATTGTCCCTAGTGGCATGGCCAGCTGTGTGTAAATGAGGTTTGTTAATGCTGATGGGCACTCTACATCGCAGCCTCCATCATCAGTGGGTGAATAAGGTGTGCATGAGTGAATGTGACAGGGAATGTACAAGTTTTCTGAGTGGTCACTTGGCATAAAAAGTGTCATAAGTAGAGCCTTTTTTCCATAGAGAGAATTGGAAGAGCTCTTGCTGGCTGACATTTTAACACCTCAGGGTCATTTCACTCAGTTGGGAACCATAAAGGACTAGTCAGTTTCAGCAAACGTGTAAGAAACCCTACCAGCATTGTCAGGAAATTTCTTTGGATATTGATATTTTCAGATTGTTCAAAAATGATTTATAAAAATGTGAATAATATGAGACACAGCGTAATGAATTTTAGAGTTCAATGAGGTCTCCTTAACACAACTCTGACCTTTACAGTGACATCGCACACTTGGTGGACCCTGGGATCTCATTCATAAAACAGTGTGTAGAATCCAAAAGGTTCAGCCTTATATTTTGTAAAAAGCCCAAATTCATTCATAATGTATCAATACAAAGCACTTTCTGACAATGAAGTTTCTAACATGAACATCAAGGTCCTGGTACATGCAGCAGTCAGAAAGATCATTGCTTTTTATTTCTTTTCATGTGGTGGGTCACAAAACCACATTGTTGCAGCTTTTGTGTATCCTTCAGCAGTGCCAGTTTACATTTGATGGTGCTAAATGTGTTACAGACTTAGAAAATATACAATGTGACTTCAATTCACCCAAACTGGTCACCAGTTTCCCCTGACTCCAGACTGTGTGTTCATGGGTCAGAGTTTGCCTACATATTTTCTTGTTGAGTTTCCGGTCCCCTTTTAAGTGTATGTAATGTTTCTAGAGTAGACCCCTGGGGCCTCATGTATCAATACTTGCGTGGAACTCATACCAGAAACGAGCGAACGCAAGGTCCGTCACGCTGAAAAAAATCTGTATGTATCAATGTGTGCGGGCGCCGAAATCCACGTGTGTTTCCTTGATAAATCCCAATCAGCGTGGAATTGAGCGCAGATGTCGGAGTGACTGGGCCCGTCCCCGTTACGCCCTGACATAAATATGCAGATTTATTTAAATCGGGTCTCCCTGTCCTCGCACGCAGACAAAATGACAAGAAAAACTAAATTTACGGCGTGCGAGGTGGAGGTGCTGGTGGTGGAGGTGGAGGAGCGACAGCGTGTTTTGTTTGGCAGCCTGTCCAGTGGCATCAGTGCAAAACGGAAACGCTTGGAGTGGGAGAAAGTTTGCGAGAGGGTGAATGCGGTGGGTTCCGAGACACGCACCCCCGCGGGGATTAAAAAAAGTGGTCGGACCTCAAGGTGGAGGTCAAGCGGCGTACAGCTGCCCTCCGGAGGAGTACTGGCCAGACAGGTGGGGGTCCAGGGGAGGAGACCCTCACACCGTTTGAGCAGCGGGTGGTGGCGATTATTATTATAGGGTAAGTGGCGTGTCACACAAATGTCCACATGCTTTGTCATCCCACTGAGCAAAAGACGTATATTAGACGTCTAGTCTAAGTTTATACTTCATTTCAACGTCGGGATTCAGTCTATTTTTAGACGTGATTTATACTTCGCCCTTAACTTCACTTTTCGATAACTTTTTATGCAATAAACAACTGTAATGTGCATAACCGACCTCTAAATACTGGATTACATTACCTATGATACCGTGGAGAGAGATGTAAACGCAACAGATACACAGAAGCAGGAATTGAAATGAACAAATATTTTTATTGTGACACAGAAATCAACGTGTCGGCCGTGTCGCCGGCTTGCGGAACCCCGGCCCCCGGCAGCCCGTCCGCCGGCTCAGAGTCGTCGGCCAGGACCAGCGGCATTCGGGCCACCCCGGCCCCCGGCCCCAGCACCAGCATCAGCACCAGCGCGCCGACAAGCGGTGGAGCGTCCACCAGCCGCAGCGCTTCCGCTGGACGCAGTGGAAGGGTCCTCGCGGAGGGGGTCCTGCATTCGCAGGAAGAAATCATCAGGGGGATCGCGGATATCAACGAGCGGCTGGACCGGCTCGTAAATGTCCTCGAGCGTCTGGTGGAGAAAATAAATTAATTTGGCTCATTGAACTGTGTATTCACTTCTTACCCATTCACACTGTGGCGATGAGATTCTCCCGCGCGAGGACGGCGGCCGGCGGTGATCAGCTCGCATCCCTCCGTCTGCTGCTGGTAGTCATGTGGGGCGACGTGCTGCTCGGCCACGGGGATGTGGTGCACGCTTGTCACATAGTGAGTCACCAAACACCGCCACACAGTGTCGCCAAAGTGCGAATCACAGTCAACGCAAATATCAGCTCAACGCCAATTTCTACACCACCTCCTGACTTTGCGTTGATTAGCGCTGGAACCGACGCTCGTTTCGTGATGATAAATCTGGACGTGTGCGCCGATTTTGGCGTACGCAAGGTTTTCTTGCGCCGCAAGCGTTGATACATGAGGCCCCTGGTGTCCTGGAGCAGATTTTGAGATCTAATCTTGTTATCACTCAAAGTTAACAGGGTGGTAAATAACATTTGTATTAACATCAGAAAACATATTATTCTTCTCCACTTCAGGTGGAGTTTAACCGCTATTCTTTCTGAATACAGTGACATCAATCCTGATATGTCTGAAATCATTGAATACACAGAATTAAAACTGCATACCTGCATATAAACACTTTTGACATCACAGATAAAGTAGCTCCACACGGGTCAACACTGCACATTTATCAGTTAACCCTTGTTTCAGTTTCTTCTCAGAAAACTATCATTGAACATGGTGACTTTACTGAGCTGTATCAGGGAGATCCATCCTCCCACACACACAAATCCCCCACCAATCCAATCAATACAGCCCACTTAATTTAAACCACAAAGTGGAACTTAGTTTGCCAATGAAATCCTCATCACGTCTCCTGCTCGTGAAAAAATGAAGCAGGTCTGTGAGCTTTGATTTAAGCGTCCCTAGAGAGTAAAGTATGAGGACAGATACCCAACAGCACATCAAACTCAAACTCTTCCTGTTTGTGACCAGAACATGCAGTCCCCCTCTCTCCTGTTGCTGTAGCCATTTTGAGTCTAAAAGGAAGAACCTACAGCAGAACAAACCTAGGAAAGCTGCATGTACCAGGCAACATTTGGTCTTCTGTTATGTGCACAGTGTGCCAGTGGGTTTTTGCCATTGTACGTTGGAAACAGTGAAACAAGATGGATGATCTGCAGGCCAGTCCAGGGTATTTCTACAAAATTAAAATCTGGAAATAACAATGCTCCCAGTACTGACAATAAATATTTAGGAGCAAAGCCCACCTGTTTCAAGCTGACACACTTAATGGTTTTAAAACACATTATAAGAAAAATAACAAAAGTCTAACTGGGTTGTTGGGACTCCATTCATGGCCATTTTAGTCAATGCAAAGACAATTTAGGGGAGTGATATTCTGAAACAGCTTGAGGGCATCAGCTGATCATTGCTAAATTAACTGTCAGTGGGCATTGTCGGCTGTTATGTCTACACATGTGTTCGCTGTATTAAGTTGAATAAAATATGACTGTCCTCTGACTCTATGGCTATGCCCCCTGTTCTTGACACTTCTTGACACAACTGCTAATTGAATTTACAGCCACAAGTTGAAGGTCAAAAAGTCTGGGACTGTTCCACTCATGGAAATGAGTTTAGGCCTCTGAAAACCCTCGGTCATCAAACTGAACAGATCTGACAAATTCCTCTTCAGAGCTGCATAATAATGCACCTGACTCAGCATCAGCAGTGTCTGCAACCCCCAGGAACATAACAGGACTCAAGGTGTGATGTGTGTGATCTGCTTAAATCATTACAGAGGACTTGTGGAGGTTTGTGTTTCTGGCACATCGTATTTCATAAATATTCAAGTTTTTTGCTTCAGAAAGATCTAATACATGCATACATACTGTAGACTTTTCCTCACAAATATCTGTGTGGAGTTTCATCCTCTCTGAACCAAACTACATCCCTGGGATGTTTTCAAGCACTTTTTTCTGGAGGCATTTAGCTGAATGTTTGATCTCTTAACATTTAACTTTGTACATAGCCTGAAGAAACACATCCTATACAATCATCTACAGACACACTCCAGGAAAGGTAGATAGGGAGGCGGTGTTGAGGTAAAAAATCTGTATTATTTTCAGGCTCATAACAAACTATTAGTGTAGTGGGAGAAATTGGAGAAATGGATTATAAACTGTGAAATCAAGGATCAATAACTGAAACAAGGACAGTAATGTCTTCCAGTAAGAGTAAGGCAGTCAGAGAAGCTTAGAGCATGCAATAAGACTCAGTATCTAAGTTTTATAATTGCTTTCAGTCTACTTTAACTGCAAGAACATTTACAGTATAACCAACACAACAACAAAAAGATTTGATTTTTTTGAAGGTCAGTCTGTTTTACCTGAGTGCTCTCTCTACACATTTTCCATTTCGTTGTATTCTTAGCAAGCTTGAATATAAATTTAGTAGCCCTTAATGTTGGCATGCACAAAATCAAGATAAAACATATTAAACAGTTCCAACCACACAAATTAATCCCTCTCCTGTTTCTCACTCTGCAGCAGCATAGCAATAAGGAACATCCAGGCACACACACACACACACACACACACACACACACACACACACACACACACACGTGCACGCACTGGAGTCGTACAACTCCTTGGCCGTGTCCGAAATGGCCTACTACTCCTACTACTCCTACTAAACCCGCCTCTGAATTGAGTAGGCAGTGCGTTCACACTGTACAGTATGCAAATTTTGTGTATGCGAGAAATGCCCGGATGTATACTCAATCGGCTTCGATTTCTGCGTGTGGAACGGAGCTTGCTTCACGTACTGCTTCTGCCCCACAATGCATTGCGCACCTCAGCTGGTAATATGGCCCTCTTTCCCGAGGCTGAAAAGAAATAGATGGCATGTGATTGCAATAATAATTATATATATATATATAAATAGATAAACAATATTTAGTCAGTATACATTACACAATTTTTATCATTTTATCATATTTTGATCTTTTTACCAGATTTATTTGTATTTTAAATTAGGATTATAGGTAATGTTTTTAACTATTCGTATGAATTGACTTTATTTAAGTGTCTATTAAAGATGTATTTATTACATCAAGTTCGAGCATCTTCTCATCTCTGAATGCATCATCAAAGTGGTCACTCATATTAAGCAGACCTCTGATGAATAAAAATTATTAGAGAGCACATGGTTCAGAATATACAAACGGGGGAGTTTCCAGTTGACAATGTATATGTGATTTTTACTAATTCTTACTTGTGGTTGAAAATCTGATGGTTTCTGAAATTATCATTGTACATGAAAAGAATGTAGTCGGGAAATGATGTATTTGCCAAGGAATAACCGAACAAGGTCATAATAATTATGTTGTGTGTTGGTCATTTTGCAGCCCTCTGCTGCTCATCACACGCCTAGCAGGTGGTGTATAGCATTATCACCATGGATACACATGGTTGTGTCGTGTAGATGTTGATTATGAAAACACTTCGCAATAATTTGGAAACGTGAAGGGGGAGCTGCTGCTGCCCGGTGATTACGGTAAATAGACGCAAACACCCACCAAGCGGACGCTTCGGTCTCCGAAAACGCCGAGACAAATTTACAAACAGCCACTATTTCAAACAACTGGGCTCATAATCGTGATGTAAACACTTAATTTCTCGCTAGAAAAAATATTATTATTGAATGAATTTATATAATTTGTCCGGAATGCAGTCGTTCTGTGTAGCTTGTGGTAGGACTATTTAAATTTTCCCGGTGCTGCGTCCGGCCGGCACGAAATGCATTCTGGGGTATTTAGTATGTATGTGTGTAAACGCTCGGGCAGCCGCGGCATACTCAAATCATCTTTGAGTAGTCAGTAGGCAGTAGCTACTGCTTGAGTAGGTAAGTAGATAGTAGGCAGTATGCCATTTCGGACACAGCCCTTGTGTCCATGTCTGCACAGCAGAAGGATCAGTGAGTCTGGGCGAACAGAAAACAGGACAGAAAAAAATTAATAATCACCTACAGTCTCTGACTTGTCCAGCATGTGTTTATTTCACTATATTTCCTGTATTTTATTTTTTCTTTTCCTCCTGACAGAGGTTGAACTACCGACTAACATCTTTATAACATCATAGAAATAACATCTTAGCATTAAAAGAAAGAAAACGTTAAATTAAATTAAATTAAATAGGACATACTGTGAAATGTCAAATGACAGTTGTGATTAAATGCCAAATCTTTCAAACTGCACTTTTGAACCAAAATCACAATTTCCAAGGCAAAGTTGTAGATCATGTTTATCTCATTATCAGTCCGTTTTCTTTTCTTTTTTTTAAATGTGTGTTGTTTTTTTTTGTACTCTTATTCTGTACAGCACAGTTACCGATGACATGGTGGCACAAAGAAATAGGCAAAATCTGATACTATTTTATTGATCCAAACAAAGTTATAATAATTTTGAAATTTGTTTTAGTAGTATTTTTTATCTAGTTTTGGCTTGTTTTTCGATGGTTTTATGATTATACCTCAAGGATAGGTTTTTTGTTACTATCATTATCATTTTAATAATGGCTTAATTCAAGTTTTGTTTTTGGTAGTTTTGGTGTATATTTTATTTTTTGTGACATTGGATACTTATCAATGTAGCGATTTGAATTTATGATAAATGTCCTAAAATAATAGAATTAAATTATGTCATTTACTCGTTGAAGGGGCACCACCCAGCTTTTTCTGGTGGGAAAAGGACAAAAATAAAGTTGAATTGAGTAATCAAACGTTGAATCAGTCTTAAACAGATTTAAATCAATCTCACATCTGAGGCCGGAATTCTCATTTCAGGGACTTCGCTTCTGGAAGGACCAGTAAGGGAAGACAACTTAAAATATATGGCTACTTTTCTAACAAATGCTAGGTGAAAACATAAATTCAATAAATGATGATAACATAATGAGAAAATAAAAGAACACCTAATGAATACATAAAGGAATGGTTTGAACTGAAACGAAGACTGGAGGTTAATGATAGTTAGTGAATAAGGAAAAATTTAACCTATGTTAATGGTGTTACGAGGATAAATTCTGAATAGGAATTTGGAGAAACTAAACTTTAATTAAAATTATAAGCTCTGAACGCTTGACAGCATCACCGGGTGTCGAGGGGTTTGCATACTTATTTGATGACGGTTCTCAGCGGCAGTCTTTGAGCGAATCAGCCAAAGGTCCAGGCTACAGATGGTCTTTGCGGGTCGGCTTGCAGCCGGCCGAACAGTGGATCTGATGTCACACACAAACGCACACCATTGGCACCCGTTGATCCCTCAGCACTCCTAGCTCTTGGAACCGGGTGGCAAACGCAGCTCGGCAGATGATGCTGGTCGGTCCTCCGGGCATTCAGGATTACCTTTACTGCAGATTAATTCACGCCAATAACTTGAGAAAATCATTTTGCTGGCCAGCCAATACTATCTTCAGGAGTCACTTTAGCGAACTAAACAATATAACAAACTTAGACCTTTGTACTCTATGCGTGCAGCTAATTACTAATGCTTTAAAGAAACTCGGGCATGGCTTCATCCAAGTTTCTGAAAAAGTCTGAAAATTTAAGGCGAATAAAAAAACGTGGGGAAAAATTACAAGACAATGGACAGAGACAAAAACGCCAACAAAGGGAAAGACAGAGAGTCAACTCAATGGTTAAAGTTAGAAAACTCGTCTAAGTAGTTTGTCTACATCAAGTGCTGCTCTCTCTCCAATTATATTAGTGAGGATCGCTCATCAGCAATCCCTCTTCAACTCCACCACGAGTACAAATACTATTTTAGCCATCCAGACCTCAAAAATTATCTGCAGCAAAATATGAACATGATACAGTTTAAAAAGCAGTGGCTGTTTTACCTGCATGTGAGCAAAAAGGATGCCGCTCAAGACCACAAGCAAGCTCTTTAAATACCAGGGGCCTCATTTATAAAGCTTGCTTACGCACAAAACCTGGCTTGGAAGTGCGTAGGCCACTTTCTTAAGCAAGAGTTGGGATTTATAAAAAATAAAAAAAATAGCGTAGGAATGTGCGCAACTTTAAGCAAACTCCACACCTTGCTTTTGCACTTTTCCTGGCTCATGATGATGAATGGCTAATAAGCCGTTTTAGACTCCCTAGAGCCTTGCTCCTGGATCTAATTGCTGAATTGAGTACAATTTTCGAGCACCAACACACCAGAACCGCGCCATACCGGCACACGTTAAGGTGCTGACAACAATTGGTTTCTTGGCAACAGGCTTGTTCCAGAGGGAATTGTCGGACAGGTATTTATTATGACAGTCATATCACAATATAGGCGTAATTTAAATGTATAGATTCACGAAATATAAATCAATATTAAATTCTGTGCTAACAGGTCTGGGATCTCGCAGCCATCCCTCAGTGCCGCACTGCTAGCTGTTTTGGATGGGATCATCCAAATGATCAGTCGCTACATCAGGTTTCCCTACACTGTTGTTGAACAGGCCAACAGCAAAAGGCAATTTGCATCAATGTCCGGTTTCCCTATTGTAATCGGTGCAATTGACTGCACCCACATTGCTTTAAGAGCCCCCAGCGAGAACGAATTTGTTTATGTAAACAGAAAAGGTGTGCACACGATAAATGTTCAAATAATTTGTGACTCCTCAATTGTGCTCACACACAATTCATTCATTTTGGTGCACAGCGGTGTAGGGAACAGACTGCATACAGGTGCTACTTGTGATGGCTGGCTCCTTGGTAAGTATTACACTAACACCATAGCATTCCCACACAACTTTATTTGCTCTGTCGGGGAAATTTTTCTCTACATTGGACCCATTCTGTTGCTGCCACTGGAACAGCATTACTGAGTGCCCCTCTTGGAATGCAATTGGATCACGCTTGTTAATTACTCTGGTTATACCTCGCAGGTGACAGCGGCTACCCACATTTCCAAATCCACAGAGCGCGGAGGAAGTGCGCTTTAACATTGTGCACGGCACGGCACGCTCTGTTGTGGAGCGCGCCATTGGTTTATTGAAGAGTAGGTGGTAGGTGCTTAGATGCCTCGGGGGGCAGGCTACTCTACCACCCCAGAAAGGTGTGTAAAATCATACGGGCGTGTGGGGTGCTGCACAACTTGGCAGTGAGGAACGCCATCCCCCTCCAACCTGACCTCCCCCCTGCCCCGCCACACGTGGACCCCGACCCACAGCCACCTCCCCGGCATGACGAACATCAGCATGGAGCAAGGCTACGTGAGGAAGTGATGCGGCTTGTGTAAAAAGGCAAGTGCAAGTGCTTTGCACTTTTTCAACAACTCTTTTATTGCGTCCATAGCCGATTAAACCTTCTGTGGCCCCTGAGGCTAAGCAAACCTAATGGCCCCCCTCTGTCCCGTGCGCGGAAAAAATTGGCAGTTTTTATTGGTCATTTTGTGGAAATTGCTGCAGTTATGGGGGGTTATTTAACGGTTCCACTAGCCACCACCTCTAGCCAAACCACTGGGTTAATACAACTGTGTGTCTGAACTCAATTCAACAAGAGGTAGTGAAAAAAGTCTTCAAGGAAAGCACAGAGGCTGGTGTACAGTTCACTTTTTTACTGTAGAAAACCTCAGGCATTTTAAATCATAAGTATATAGCAAGCATTATAAATAAAAGTGCAAGGCATGATATGAAGGCCTGTTATGGTTATACAATTTGTTTTGTTTAAAGGATTGCTACACTGAGATTTGAGATTTTTATTATTTTATATTTGTTCTACATTTGTCTGCATTTGTGTTTTGATCTTTCTTTTCATATTCTGTAGGGACTGATAAATGTCAGAGGTTTTGACACTGTGATACTTGAATAAATGTTTTATACCATATTTTGAATTAATTCAGACCTTTTGTGCATTTATTTTTGTCTTGTTACATTTTTCCATTATTACAATTTTGGGGAGCGTGGTAGCAATTTGACTGACTTTCAGCCATTTATGGCCATGATGTGCTGTTTATATTTCATTGCTTTTATTACACAGTAGGTTGTGTCATTTTTATGTATGAAACATAAGCTTTTAGCTAAATTTACTGTATATATTTCATTGTGCTGGGTGCAAATCACTTGAGTTGAGACGTTTTCTTCAAGAAATTTGCTACATTTCATAATCTGAATTCACTTATGCATATACTAAGGCACCAATAACTGTTTCAGATGTTAGGTAGATGTATTTATGACATCTGAGAAAGATTTTGTCTTGTCAGAATCAACATAGCAGTTTCTACAAGCAAAAACAGCAGCACCATATAATCGTTTTTTTGTGTTACTCACATATATGTACATTTCTGGCTGGTCTTTTGTCTCACCCTGTAGAGAAAGCCACTTTCTAATACTAGTTCTGTAAGTTTCCCAACGTGGCCTTGTAAAGTGGAGAACGTCTTCACTCTGGACAGATGATAGATGCATATAGCATCGTTTTCGTTCCTTTTTGATGCACTTTTGACGGCTGTTTTCTTTTTTTCCTTTTAATTTCTTCCTCTTCGCTTGTCTCGCTGCTAGATGCGCTCGTCGCCATGTTTGTGTATTTCTGATACTATGGCAACGAGACTCGGCTCTCCTATTGGTCCACGTGACAAAAATCGCTTCACCTCTCTGCATATTCGATTGCGCGTGTGCAAGTATCACTGCGCCGCAGAAAGGAAATAGTTCGACACCGAAACACTGATTACTGAAAATCAACGGGATGGCATGAGTAGATTTTTTTTTTTAGCAATCACTATCAATATAGCTGTTTTATGAATCACAGTTTATGTTGCCCCACTGAAGTGGAACGAGATTCACTTTCTAGGCACTTTTTCCTCTGTCCCAATACAGCCTAATCCTCCTCACACCGGGTGCAGCTCACCAGCGTCATAGCGGCTTCTGCTCGGGCTGAGTGGCCCCCCATAGCCAAACGCCCTGAGGCTTCAGCCTCACTATGCCTCATGGTTAATCCGGCTCTGGTCACACATGTTCTGCAAGACTGTGTGTATTTGTGCCAGTTCCTCCCTCACTTCTCGGATGGCTCCGATTGTGTCCCTCTGTGTCTGCAGGACAGTCTCTGTGAGAACCCGGCCGCCTCCGCGCACTCTGGATCTGCTGGGCGTGCTGGGGACAGACAGGCCTGCAGCCAGTGTGCCAGACGTGCTGGGAAGCACCTCCTCTTCCTCCACATCCTCTCCCATTGCTTCCAACTGCAGTGACTGAGGACACAATGCACATCATTTCTTGCCACGTGTCTGTACAAACTTTTGATTCAATAAACGGGTAAAATTGTAACTTACCACTCTCCTCAGTCTGTGCAAAATCTGTGTCCCCCTCCCTCTCCGACACAATGCCACACACACTGGCACTTTTGCAGGGAAGTGGTGTTGGTTCCTCTGTGGTCTGGCCGCCACCTGTGTGTAAAATTTGTAGACTTTCTGCTCAGTCAAAAGTTGCAAGGTGCTGGCGATATCACATGATTCAGAAGTTACTTCTCATTCAACATTTTGATTTCAGGATTTAGCATTTAATTTGAAATGTAACAAATAGTTTCCACGTTAAATATTTTGACTAAATCTTTTTGGTTTACCAACTTTCACCACATAAGCAGCGGTGGATAACGGAGCAGTTTTTTTGGAACACATGCATTAGTGTCACATGTGCTTGTGTTTTATGATCCTCACCTGTCGCCGCCATGCTCCGACGGTGCAAAGCCACTTTTTTCTTTGCCGCCATCTTTAGATCAGACCACTTCTTAATTTCGGCAACACTGCGCTCAGTGCCAGCCACACTTACCGCCACGGCAACGGCATGCCATTTGGTGGCTTTTCTTTTATTAGTGATGCCACTCGAATGGCCGCCGAATAAGGTCTCCAGTCTCGCCGCCACCTCATCTACAAGGACCTCCACCTCGGTCTCTGAAAAGTTTCTTTTTCTGCGACTTGCCATGATTAATCGTGAAATGCTGTGGATCCATCAGGCTTATTTATATGCAAATCACATTCATGAGGTAATTTGCATGACCATACATGGTGAATTTTGGGTGTGGAGAGGGCGGGGCATGAATCAAATCCCTGCTGCGCAACTTTCCGGCTGGTCTGTGATTTATAAAGGGAAAGCGCCTGCAGGTGTGCCTACGCAGGGTTTTATAAATCTGATTTTTTTTTTTTTTTGCCGTACCCACTTTTCAGCTTTTCGACTTAAGTACACTTTTAGTATGGATCCTACGCCAGGTTTTATAAATGAGGCCCCAGGTGCTTAAAAAGACAGAATAGAAATAGAGGAAGGGCATACAGCATCGGACAACAAAACAATTTCCAAAACAGTCCATCAATAGGAATGATTTAGACAAACTGTGTTAAAAGTCATACCCTGTAAAAGCACCCTAAAAGAGGAGAAGGAAGTTGCCAGTCTGGTCTCAGGCAATTTGTTCCAGCCCTGACAGGCCCTGACATGAAAAGCCAGGTCCCACTTGGTCTTCAGCCTGGACTGAGGAAAAGCAGACCCTTGGATGAAGATCTCAGGGTCTGACCGGGCTCGTAAGGTGGAGGGAGATCAGTGATGTACTTTGGGACAAGTCAAGACAGAGCTTCAAAAGTTATCATTATGATATTTAAATCAAATCTAAAATTAACTGTTAGCCAGGGGAGGCAGGCTAAATGGTATTATCATTTGCCTTTGAGAGTCTGACCAAAAGTTAACTCTCCATATTTTGTCTGTTATTATTATTAGCCTGTTAAGCCCTGAGCCTATTTTAGGGAAAAAAACGCCTAAAAGACATACCCAAAGTAAATGAGGAATTACTACACTTTACTAAAGGTTATATGCATGTTCTTGGTGTCCTTGGACATCTAGAGACTTCAGAGAATGTGTTTCAAGTGTCAGAAGTGTTGTATCTGTCATTATGCCTGAGTAAAGTGGAATAAATCAGAGGAAAAGTTCGTTTTTTTACCCTCGCCAAAATGTTTTCTTTTTTTGACAGAGGAAAACACAATGCTGGCAATGATTCTAGGCCCCCAGATGCCATTGACTAGCTTCACCCACTCCTTGACCACAAATGTACCAAGTTTGATAGCATTTGGGCAAACAGTAAAGCCTACATGAAGGTTTTTGTAAGGATACACCCTGGCGAGGACTCAGTTTGGCACACTTTGTGCCAAATTGTGCCAAATGGTTTATTTTCTACCTCTGATGAAAACTGGCTTCAAATTATAATTAATTTTTATTAGACTAGTCTCCTACTAACTATTGGAGCTTTTGGATATGAAATTTATCTTGTGACTCATCGATTTCTATCATTGTGCACCATATATATGTTCATATGCGATAAAGAATAATGAAAAATAACAGGAAATTCTACTTTTTTGGGCTCCACATGGAGTATTTTTATTCAAAGAAAAGTGCAAACAAACAACCACTCAGTGCAACCTTTGTTGCAGGTCAGGGTGGGGGTTGGGCGACTGGTGCAGGGAGTACAGTAGGTGTGAAAACCCCTGATGGGGGGGTGGATGTGCCTCACTCCCCTCTTCTTAGTGGCTGTGAAAATGAAGATAAATTACTATGTAGAACACAAAATAAATAATAACATCTGAACATTTCCCTGAAGGACACAAAGGTTGTGGATATATGTAAACTTATTCAATAATTTGAGTAACCATGACCTGTACTATATTTTGTTTGCATTTGTATTTACTTCATGTTTTTGTTTTCATAAATAATATATTCAAAGACAGATAAAATGCAACGTCTGCAAGCAAAGTAAGCCCAAAACGAACAAATATAGTGGAACTGCAGTAATATTCAATGCTATTGGATTGCCATACTTACTACTGTGTTTACAGTTTCATGACAAAGGTGTTATGCATATCATGCATATCAGTCTACACAACACTGAGCCTTATAAATAAATGCAAATACTTACTAGTAAACGAGGTCCACTTCTAATGTAAACAATGCCTCCTCCTCGGAGACGACGTCGTTTCTGCTAAGTCAGAGGAGTCCTCAAATTCACCGTCTGAGCCCTGCTGAATTTCTCATAAAATGTCCGCCACATCCCTCTAAGAGTTGAATGTTTCTTCTCCATTGTTGAAAAGTACTCAAAAGAAGTTTTATAAGTGGTGGAGAAAGTTTACAGGAGAGTCCCGAGTGATCAGCGTGCGATGCAGCAGTCTGCCTTTGTCTGTGGGGCGCTGCACCTAAGAGCGCACAGATTACGAGCACTTTACGCCTGGCTTTTTCCAAAACTGGGAAATGTAGTTCTTAGAAAGGTTGATGTCAATCGATTCAGTAGCTTCTCCCCTTTCGAATGACTACAAGCATGGCCGTAGGCTACGGAGCAATTCTCCGCTACACTATAAAGCTTTGATTCGGTGGCTGTCCCAAAATTTAAAGGTCCAAATTTCGCTACAAGGCAGATTAAAATCGACATAAAAAGGTAACGTTTGCACTAAAACAGACATCCGACCCAGTTTTGTGAACATTAGAGTCCAAACTTTGATCGAGAAGTGAAAGTAAACACCGCGGTCAAGATTTAATACATTTTTTATAGTGCTGAATTACATGCAGCAAAATCTCGGCCCTTGCAAGGGACCGTCGGGCTATAAGAGTTAATTTAGTCTTCTAGATATACAGTAACCATTTTGGTTATTTTTGCAAAGCTTTTTGCAAAGCTTTTTGTAAAACGGAAAAGGAAAGCCAGCAATGAGTTGGGGCTCAAAATAGGAGAGTGGATGCACTGAATGTAGACACGCTGTCTCAGGGAGTTCCGCAAGAGCATCACTTTGAGATAAAGTAAAATAAGGGGGGGGGGGGGGGGGTCAAAATGGGTCTAGCCTGCCCCTTTGACCCTGCCTCCATCATCACCAGTCACTTTGTTGGTCCTTTTCTTGGACAGAGCTGAACAGCAGATTTTCATTGAAATCTGTTAGATTGGAATGATTGATTGGATTTTGTCGTCATCTGTACTCAGGATTTCTGCCATTTGAAATCGTAACATTTTTCAGCCATTTTTCTCAAATGTACAGATTTCAAACTGGTGCAGAATACAGTATCCAAGTTCAAAAAAATTTGCTCAAGACACAGGATGAGTAATGAGAGAAATTTGGTTCGACTGCAGGAGAGAGAGCAGTTCAGTGTTTGCAGATAATCAATAATTGAAGGTCTTTCTTAGCTGAACAGCAGTCTGTAAAAATAGCTGGTCGGCTTAATATACAAAAAATGAAATGATTGAAGCAAACAATGTAGTGCAAATGAAACACTACTCTACGGGCACTTAACAATCAGTAATGAACATCATTTTTGCAGCAGTTTCAGAAGGTAGGTTGTAGGTAATGTATTTAATGTGTGAAGGAGAATTATTGACGTACAACCAGAAAAGTGCATTACACAAGAAAAGTCTGTGAAGATGATTAGAGAAGAGACAGGCAACAGGATTAATGAAACCACCAACTTAAATCCTCTAAAGAGCTGAGGCCTTTTGTGCTGATCCTGGTCCTGAGCTATGAGTCAGAAAAGTGCTGCACAGGGATCTGAGGCTGCAGTCTGGCACAATAGTGCAATCTCAGGGGGAGCTGAACCATGACGTGCAACAATGGTGGTCAGAGAAATCTAAAATTACATTTGAAAACTGGCGGAAAAACAGAGGGTTAGGGGATAAATTGAGGACACTTTTGAAGGTTGCTGTTTTTAAGACAAATGACTGCCTTTGGTTCCAGGTGGAGGCATGAGATTGTTTTCTTTCTTTTAAAGCAGAGGCATAATAAATCTCAATCATCCCGCTGTGAGTGATTTTAATAAATTAATTTCATTTAAAAACAACTGTAATTTACAGGGTGAAAAAATCCAGTCAAGTTAAGGTCAAACACACCACCACCAATTAGACACCCCCTTGAGAGATGTAATGTTCCTGACTGCTTGCTTCTCTAGCTACACCAACTTCAGCAACGACTGCACTATAGCAATATACAGCAGTCTATGGCTGTGTCCCATTTCAGAGACCGCACCGTCGAACGGCTCATTTGAAGCCTGCCTGATGTCATCATGCGGCGTGAACAGTGTCCCATTTGGCACAAAATGCTAAGAAATGCTAAGCGCGCTTAGCATTTTTCAAGCGTGGATATATGCACGCTTTCGTGCCGTTGGTATCCCAGAATTCTTTGCTTGCCACTGCACAGCTGCGCATTTCGGGTGAGAGGCTGGCTCTCTAAAGAAAATGCAAGAAATCCAAAATCAGCAGACAGTCAGCTCAGGCTGCATGAGCGCATGATCTCTGAACTCACTAAAATCTGCAAACGAAACATTATAGATTTAGAGACAACTGATCCGCTCTGCTTCAACTATCAAAAACATTAGAAATAAGAAAGCTGACAAAACTATAGCAGAGTATCATTGACACATTGAGTTTTTTTTTTTCTTTTGAGATTTAGAGATTAAAGTTGTAAATTTAGGAGAATAAAGTCATAAAGCTGCTTTTGTGGGGTGGGGGTGGGGGTGGGGGATGACTGAATCTGGTCATCTGCAGGGTTATCGGTGGATGTATCAGCGGGTCATTCAGAGAGTTTTTGTGGTTTCTGAAGAAACAATCAACCTGATGAACAACATTTGTGATCCAGAGGGAGTCGAGCTCCGACGAGCACCACGTCTCTGACACCGGCGGTAACCGACACCTGCAGAGACACCAACGCCTTATTATGGCATATGGATTCATATCATAAACTAAAGCTCAATGTCCTTCACGGCTATTAACGGCTGCATAAACGGATATATCCTCAGCATATTCATTTCTGCCCCCACAAAAGCAGCGATTTCCTTCAAGTACACCAGTTTTTTTCCCCGTGGAAAAGACGTATTTCTCATATATTCTAAGCCCTTATACTTATGACAGTGTAATGCTGATGTGCCAAAGGATGAAGTATCTCCTTGTTTGTGAAACCTATACTGAAGCACAGTTCCTTCAAATGCTTCATGGTCCTAATTTTAACAACTCTCCTCTGAAATAACAGGTTACGACTTTATTCTCATAAATTAATGACTTTATTCGCGTAAATTCACGACTCGAAGTCTTTAAAAAATTCTCAATATGGCCCTCATACTCCTTCATACAAAACAATCATTGGATGAATTTTGTGGAAATGATCTGTGCTTGTATGAATCTACTATTTTGTGTCTGTGCAAGGTCGCACAATTAAAACAATAAATGCTGCGCTCCGCGGGTTTTTAAGTCAGTCGTGACGCGAGCCTGAGGGCAGGGACATTTGGCGACCTTTGGAGGGCTTCCTGGTTGAGTCCTTTTTTTTCTTCGAGAATTAAGTCATGAATTTACAAGAATAGAGTCATTAATCCATATGCCATAATAAGGTGTTGGCGTCTCTGCAGGTGTAGGTTACTGTCGGTGTCAGAGACGTGGTGCTCGTTGGAGCTCGACTCCCTCTGGATCACAAATGTTATTCATCAGTTTGATTGTTCCTTCAGAACCACAAAATCTCTCTGAATGACCCGCTGATACATCCACCGATAACCGTGGAGATGACCAGCTTCAGTCATCAACCCCTCCACTAAAGGAGCTTTATGACTTTATTTACTTGATAACTTTATTCTCCCAAGTTTACAACTTTAATCTCTAAATCTTAAAAAAAAATGACAAAAAAAACTCAATGTGTCAATGATACTCTACTGTAGTTTTGTCAGCTTTCTTATTTCTAATGTTTTTGATTGTAGTAGCAGAGTGGATAAATTCTTTTCTAAATACTATTATGTTTGGTTTGCAGATTTTAGTGAGTTCAAAGATCATGTGCTCATGCAGCCTGAGCTGAGTGTCTGCTGTTTTTGGATTTCTTGTATTTTCTTTGAAGGCGTGCTGCGTCTCCAAACGAGTCCAGCCTCTCACCCGAAATGCGCAGCTGTGCAGCGGCACGCAAAGAATTCGGGGATACCAACGGCACAAAAGCGTGCATAAATGCACGCTTGAAAAAAGGGGCGGGGGTAGTGTGGATTTGAGACCGAATTTGAATGTGCGCTTTGCATTTTGTGCCAAATGGGACACCGTTCGTGCCGCGTGATGACCTCAGGCAAGCTTCAAATGCGCCGTTCGATGGTTGCGGTCTCTGAAATGGGACACAGGAAGGGTACTTAACGGCACATAACGGCACATAACGACAGTGCGCTCAGCTTGAAGCGTGCGATGCGGTCTCTGAAATGAGACACAGCCTATGTCTCCATGTGCAAACCTCAACCAAAAAGCCTCTCTATGCACTCGGTGATCGACTCGTCTGGGCTCCCCCACAAGTGGGTGTTGTGTTTAGTCTCTTTGCTAAATAAACCAGACAAAGCTAAAAAGATGTTTGGTGGCTAGTACTACGGCTTGAACCCTATATGTACTGTTGATGAAGTTAGGTGCTGTTCTGAGCATTAGTTGTGGCTATAGAGTGGTTTTTGCATGTGGAGACATAGACCGCTGTGTATTGCTATCATGCAGCCGTTGCTAAAGTTGGTATAACTAGAGAAGCAAGCAGTCGGTGGTACGGTGTGTTTGACCATAACTTAATGTTTCACCGCAATATCCCTTCAAGGCTAATCCAGGAGCAGCCAGCTAATAGGTGGGTCTCAGGGTTTAGCTGGGTATAAACATGGAAAAATCCTGCTAAATTTGGTGGTTCCAGTCCATAAATGGCCTTAAATGTCAAATACAACATTTTAAAAACATTCCTGAAAAAGGACAACATGTGGTTTGTGTCAGCTATTTTTTTCATTCCAGTCAGGAGATGAGTAGCAGTCTTTTGGACAAGCTTCAGACTTTGAATGGGTGAGTGCTTCACACCCATACATGGAGAATTACAAAAGTTAATCAGGGGTGTTATCAAAATATGTATCACCCTCTCTATAACTTGGGGGGGGGGGGTCTTCACTTCAGCCATCAGTCTCTTCTGAGAGACGAAACACAGAAAGATATTTGCCAGTCAAATTTAAAAGCACGGTCAAAGTAAATGCCAAGGAGAAAATACACAAAGGAGAAAATACTAGGGGCAACATGACAAAGAGTAATTCCATGTAACATAATGGGCTCTATTTTCGTGCGTGCCGGCGACGCGGCGGACAGTGGCAGACCCCGCGCAGTGGTATTTTCATCTAGCGGAGCCCGGCGCACAGCCAGTTTGGTATTTTCGTGGAATGAGGTGCGCCGAGGTCCGCCAAGCTGCACGGTAGGGGGAGGTGTCGACAGAATCAGCTGGCGCAGTGACATTTTTGTGCTCGCCGGTGGCATGTAAAGTGCGCTGAAAGCTTGCCAATTCAAACCTGGTCAGCTTTCAGCGCAGGCGGAGCGTAGCAGGCCTAGTGGTATTTTGGTAGGCCGGCAGCGTAATACGCAAACTTCACCGATAACTCAGGCAGGTTTGCACAGTGTCAGGCGCATTTCAGTGCAATTAATAATCATCAACAACCACTTTTCAGTGCAACTATCTGAATCAGCACATACATTTAGATCTATGTCAAGATATTCTGATCTATATCTTATCTGATGAGCGCGTTTGGACACCTGACCGAATTAACACAGCTGAAACCGCATTAAATTAAATATCCAGTAAACAGTCACAAATGATGAAGTTAACGAGATATTTAATACGTCTCCACGCTTATCCTCTTCCTTCCTCACGCAGCTCGATAGGTGTTGCACCCCCACCGTAGAATGCATCCCCTGCATCCCATCCATAGAAGTGGAAGAAAATGATCTCATATTAAAAACACAAGTACTGGATCATGACAACGGGCTCTATTTTCGTGCCTCGCTGGAGACATGCCGCAAGCGCGGCATAAGTCAGATCCGCCGCGCTGACAAGGCGTGTCCAAGCACATTTTGGTATTTTGGTGAGCTGCGCAGCCCGGCATAAGTATCCCCCCTCCCTAACTCAGCTCCTCCCAGCAGCGTAAGTCGTAGCGAGGGAGGAGATAGGGCGGAGAGTGGGTTTAACACAGCCGAGACCTGTTTTCACCAATCACATCAGCTCCTCTCCTCGCCTTTAAATCCGCCACAGGCGAGGCGTATTACAATTTTCATGAAGTAGTCAAAGAGATCAAGAGATGTCTGAAGACAGTAATGCCACAAGATGGCGACAGAGGGCAGCTCCTCAACAAGTGTCACTGTAAGCGCTGCATTGGGCGTCCTCCACACTCTCTCATCTGAGCACAGATGGATTTGGTGTGTGTAATGTTGGACCCACTGGTAAGACAAACACCCTTTTCCACAAATAAAGACACTCACATAAAGTTGCTCATATTCAAACCTCACGTGACAAAGGTGGGTTGAGCGCACAGATCACAACATAAATTCAAATAGTGGCATTAAAATCGGAACCATCTGTGCGTAAATGACGCATCGCGCTCTGTGGCCTGGCTCTTTCTTTCATAGATGTTGGCATATAAAATAAATTTGGCCCACAAAACTGAATATTATAATATCCGTATGTCGGCTTAAAGTAGATAACTCATCTGAGCACTGAAACAAATCATCTGTTCAGCCGCAGTAGCAGGACGAGAAGAGGACACGGAGACGTGTCCAGGTCGAGCTGTGCGAGAAATAAGAGGAAGAGGAAGAAAGAAAAGGAGGGAGACGAATTACATATCTTGTTAACGTCATCATGTGTGTTTATTTACTAGATATTTAATTTAATTTGATGCGGTTTCAGCTGTGTTGATTGTTCAGGTTGTGTGTCCAAACGCAAGCCAAACGCGCTCATCAGATCATATCTATATAGATCTAAATGTATGGGCTGACTCAGATTATTAGTTGTTGATGATTATTTATTACACTGAAATGTGCCTGACACTGTAGAAACCTGCCGATGAGGCATCAGTGACATATGCCGATACGCCGCTGGTCTACCAAAATACTAATAGACCAGCTGTGCTCCGCCATGCGCTGAAAGCTGACCAGGTTTGAATCGGCTAGCTTTCAGCGCACTTTACACGCCACTGGCAAGCACGAAAATGTCACTGCGCCCGCTGATTCTGTCGACACCTCCCCCTGCCATGCCACCACGCCCAGCTTGGCGGATCTCGGCTCGCCTCCGAGCACCTCAGTCCACGAAAATACCAAACTGGCTTTACGCCGGGCTCCGCCAGACGAAAATACAACTGCGCGGGGTCCGCCACCCTCCGTCGCCTCACCGGCGCGCACGAAAATAGAGCCCAACATGTCAAATGGAGCTGCAAACTTTTGTTCTGTTTTTAGGTATTTAAAAATGCACATACAGAGGTGAACTTGGGTATATAAACTGTACAGTAAGCTGTCAAGGTGGATAACATTATATTTTCGGGGCAGCAAATTATTTAATTTGAAAATTTGAACAAAAAATAAATCAATCAATAAATAAATAAATACAATCAAAGAAACTTGATCTGATTTTCTCACATCATTAAGATTCTGTAAATATTCAATCCGGAGTTAGGCCCACATACATATATTCAGTTTCGTGAGCCAAATTTATTTTATATGCCAACATCTATGAAAGAAAGTGCCAGGCCATGGAGCGCGATGCGTCATTTACGCACAGGTGGTTCCGATTTTAATGCTATTATTGGAGTTTATGTTGTGATCTGTGCGCACAACCCACTTTTGTCATGTGGGGTTTAAATATATGCAACTTGATGTGAGTGTCTTTATTTGTGGAAAAGGGGTGTTTGTCTTACCAGTGGGTCCAACCTTACACACACCAAATCCATCTGTGCTTATATGAGACAGTGTGGAGCGCGCCCTCTGCAGTGCTTACAGTGACACTTGTTGAGAAGCTGCCTTCTGTTGCCATCGTGGCATTGCTGTCTTCAGCCATCTCTTGATCTCTTCGACTACTGCACGAAAATTGTAATACACCTCGCCGGTGGAAGATTTAAAGACGAGGAAAGGAGCTGATGTTACTGGTCAATACAGGTCTTGGCTGTGTTAAAACTCACTCCACGCCTTCTCTCCTCCCTTCCTATGACTTAGGCCGCTGGGAAGAGCTGAGTAAGGGAGGGGGAATACTAAGGCCAGGCTGCGCTGCTCACCAAAATACCAAATTGTGCTTGGGAACGCCTTGTTTGCGCGGTGGACCTGACTTAAGCCGCGCCTGCGCCACGGCACTGGCGAGGCATGAAAATAGAGCCCAATGACTTTGGTTTTATTCTCTGGCTTAGCCATAATTAAACCAGTCATGGTTTTATTCATGTTAAGCCTCAAGCATGCCTTTGAATAAACAATAGCCTCGATGCAAACCCTATGCATCCTGTGCCTCACTTACTGCCTACACTGTGTGCCACTTCACTTGCAAAAAGTTAGCTAACACTCGCATTTTGCTGTGCTCTATGAGGTAGGCCATGCATTTTAGAACTTTTAAATAGGTCCTTAAACAGTGGGTAAGCTGCCCACAAAAAAACTAAGATTGAGGGATGGTGCAAAATTCTTGAGATGCTCCTGTTAACAATAACATAGCATTAGCTGTTTGTTTTCCATGATGTGAGCACACCCTGTCAAATATCACTCCTTGTATGACATCAGCTTAATTTCTGCTCTTAAACAAATGTGATGAGTTTGCAAATGTATGATTTTGGTGAAATAATATACCAACACCTGCACGGTAATCTGCAGACTTGAAGCAGAGATGACACACAGTATACATGCCGCTGTCAGGACTCTATCAGTGTCAGGAGCTGACAGCTGTGACTGAAACATAATGTCAGCCTCCATTTTTCTGTGTCATCCCTCATCTTCACCTGCTGACAGCTTGACTCTGACACTGCAGGTAAGCTGCTTTTTAGAGCAGTGAGTCAAGAGTGAAGGCTGGACTGCACTGACAACACAGAGCTGGATGAAGCAGCAAAAAATACTTTTTTTTTTTTAATAAAAGGGGGCAATCTCGCAACTGCAAGGACTAAAGTAGAAGTAAAGGTTATTTGAAAAACTAATCTCAATATTATTGTGACTTTTCTTATATGAATGTGATTATAAGAAAGGGATAATACAGAGTGGGCAGGTGGTTATGTCAAATAGATCCTGACAGGGTGAGACGGGACCCAGATGTTCACCATGTGAAGCAATTTTACCACAATAAACTTAACCCATTCAGCAATTTTCACCTAGTGCCACTATTCCGTATATTTCCCACTGAATATCTTGTGCTGGGACTACAATTAGGTACAAAATCTCAAAAGAAAGGGGTGATTCTCTTCTTTCACCAGAAAAAAAAAAAGTTTGTCGATAACCCACTCCTGTATTTAGTTATTGCCTGCTCAATGCAGCATGGTCATATCATCTTTGCCGATCTGTAAAGAGAGACCTGGGAAAAAACATATTTTTAGAAAGGAGAGACTTTCAAGCAGAAGTCTAATCATCTATTTCATTTCACTTTAAACTACTTTACCAGTGACATCAAGGTCCTCCCTCCTCGGATACCACTTCTCATCACTCTCGAGATCCAATTGTGATAGGTCACTTAGATACGCTGGGAGTCGTATCTAAAGCTGCGACGTAAACAACACGGACTGCTTGCGTCCTCCTTGCCCAGACGGTCTCTGAATTCCGACCCAGTCTCCCTCACCAGTACCGGCACCGGTGGCACAACGACAAGCCGGAAAATTATTTCTTTGATTGACGGCTGAGGATGTGAAGGCCCGGTACCCTGATCCCCACTGGATCGAGAGACGGTAGCACCTCACCCACAGGAGCAGATGCACCAAGACCATTTGCTCTTGGCTAATGACTTTGGCATTTTCCTACCCTCCTCATAGAGAAAAAACACTCCACAACTAGGCTAAATGGCACACTTGATGGCAGCCATCACACCTACATTTCATTTTTGTATTTAAAATTATTGTAATAGTGTGGGGGACACCTGACTTATATAAAAATATTGCTTTCTTTGGAAATACATTTTTTGATCATATTCAGAGAGCTTACATATGATTGAAGAAAACACTGTTTACATTGAAGAAAAACAGTGACCAAATCTTGAAATAGTGACAAATAATAATAGAAAACCAATGCCTGAGATGGGAAAATATGTTTTTCTAAATTTAAATATGTCCTTAATGCTGTGGAATATAAATCCAAATAATAAATGTTATTTATAATTTTATTATATACATGAAAATGGCGCGGTCCAATTTGAGCTATTCTCATGGAATGACTCACTTGTTTTTGTTATTGTAACATGGTTATGGCATATTTGTCGGCTTTTCTGTGTTCAGAACGACCTCAAACTTAGTCGTATGTTGGGGAGGAGCGCCCCCTGGCGGAAATAAAAAAACAACAACTGAAAAATCCTTTAAAATCCGTCAATGGCACTTAGGGCAAATAAAAAAAATCCATCCAACTCCATCATTGGCACTGAATGAGTAAAATTAAGCTATAACGGTCCCACTGAAGTCGTATGTTTCAGTGGAAATAATGAACATATCAGTATGAAAAAGCTTGTTCATATTTAAGATCACAGGTGTCCTTCAGGAGCTCAGACTACAAGGTAACCTCTGGGATTGATCCCCTAAGACAGACCTGCTGCAGGTCCATCTGCCCTCTCTTTTTGCTCCTCCCTTCAACAGCCCTGACCTCTGTAGCTGAACAGACAAGGTTAATTATGCTGACCAATTCAATTAGTTTGATCATACTGCATTTAAGGGAGAATACTTACTTTGTTAGCCTAACAAAAATGTTATCTCACTATTTGTGGTTTAACCTGCAGTAGCTGAGATAAACCTTGCAGTAACTCCTGCCATATTAGCTTCTCCTCCTGTTGATAATGATCATTCATTATTATTGACAGACCCAACACCTGAGGCCTGCACTAGAAAACTGGATTAACACACCCAGGATAACTCTGCCACAATCCGCTCATCTTTACCAGATCTCCGTAATCCCGATCAGCTGTACTATGAGGCAGGATATCAACTTGATAACTGAATCAAGTTGTGACCAGTCTATATCTGTGCGCCCATATGTAAAGGGGGCGGAGTCAGTGCCACCGGACCAATCTCCACAATAGAGAAGGCTGTGGGTCATATTTCAGAGCCAAGGGACAGAGCATTATTTTATGCAAATACAAGGAGTACCACGACATCATAGCAGCGAGGAGCAACACTGCCACAGCCGCTAGAAGCCAGAGAGATTGCTGGCAAAAAATTGCCGATTGTGTAAATTACATTTTTGCATTCATAAATTCATGGTCCCCGAGTATGTTGTCATGCAGTGTGTGTGATCACCATCATTGACCTCATTATTTCAGATGTAACAGCAGTGGGGAAAAGAGGAAGTTGGAGCAAATAAAAATAAATATAGAAACATACTTCAAAGTGGTTAGTAGGTTTATTGGAAGAATGTAAACAGTGATTTCCTCACACTGCCTTGACAAGGAGCTTTTTTTTCTCCATTATCTGATGGTCACATGTCATCTGCAGACACATTCGGGGTTAAGAGGAGTTTTCTAATCAGCTTTAATAAGTTCTAAATGGTGACTGATATACCATGAAACTGGAACTTGGAGCTTGGCAAATATTAGTGCATTGCTTAGACTTCATGCTACCTGAATATTGAGGCCGTCCGAGGAAAACCTGTAACGTTTATTGAGAACGTTATCAGGTAAATCAAATGGATTTTGAACGATCACAGAAATTATGCTCTAGGAAAAGCGCTAGTCTCACTATCTGTGCACTGATGTCTACAGGATCTGGCAAAAGTGGGCAAGCCATTTTCCAAGAAATCTGTTCGGTCAATGGGCGGTCTTTTATACCTGCTCATATCTTATCCTGAGACAAAACCTGCTCCGGAGCAGATTTGGCGTTCTGTGTAAGTTACCGGAGCAACGGACATGGATAGAAAGAAATCCACCTTTGTTGTACAGAAAACCTAGGAGTTATCCAGAGGATATCTCGCTAAGATTAAAGTAGGCGTATTGAAATATCTACTATATTATATTTTATACTAGACACATACAGTATATGTATAACGACAAAGAATTATGCATGATCTAAACTTTGTCAGGTAAATATCATTGCTACATTATGGGTATAACTATGTACCAAAACAGTCAATTAAAGAGAGATATAAATAGATATGAATTATTAGTATACTTAGGTGTAGCTGCAGCATCTGTCACCTGCTCTGCTCTCTGCACATGGATGCTCTGCAGCTCCAGCATTCTAAAACACACACACACACACACACACACACACACACATACACACACACATGCAACCACACCACTATTTACGACCCTGTACATGGGTTACTTGCTTCATTACTGGACAACTAACTAAAGCCTTATTGGTTTTGTTTTCATGGACCTGCAAGAATCATTGTGGCGAGTTAACCCCGAAAGCTGGCACCATCTAGGCTTAGTTAATCAGTTAATGAGTGTTCTTCCACCTCAGCTACTCATTGATTACTGTTAGATTACCTGTCACTGTGATCAGTAATCTAATTTAACCTGAAACAACAGCTCACCCATCATTTCTGCTTTCAGGAGGATCTTACATTTTCGTTTTTTGTTGGCACCATCAGACAGGTAACTATTGTACTTAGTTTTTATCATTTACAACACAGTGGGTAATGGTGTCCTAGAGTGTGTAACAGAGAGGCATTCCTATAATTTTGTTAACTCTATTAACAAGCACAATGATAGAAAAACATTAGGGAAGCTTCTCTCTATACCACTCCTGTTCAGCTCCCGTCAGCACCATTTCAGTTGTCAAATGCTAAAACTAGTTAGCATTTATGGGTGATGAGTTTTCTCCAGTCTTTCTTATATTAAATTGCGTCTGATATCCATTTTGATTTGTTCACTTGTTCTGAGTGTTCAGCAGTTCACCAACTTTAAAAATGACGAAAAAATTCATTGCGGCAAAACTGCATGTGTATAGTCCTCTTGCATGGTGTTTCCATCACATCCAATTTGTGTAGATCATGTGGCTTTATGTGAGCTCCACTGGGATCATCTGTGTCATGACCTACAGGTCCCACTGCTGTGGTTTTAAGTTAACAATCAGCTTCTATATTGCTTGTTGTCATTGCTTTAAACTCATTTTTAATTCCTCAACCATCTAATCGGTGGGGGACAATCCAACCAGCAATAAGCAGGTAATTGTAAAACCACAACACAAAGGTCTAACTGTATTACACTACTTTGAGTTGAATGCAGCTCCTATAATCAATGCTAATTACCATTTCTTTGCATCAGTCCTCATGAGATGTATGAGGTGGTTGTATGGTCAGTCTAAAAGTAATCCAGTCCTCTACACCCACAATCCGCCAACCTCGACCAGCCTCTCACACAGAGGTTTGAGGTTCAGCTTATTATCCTTGAAGTACAAAAAACGACACTGTTCTGTTGTGTTGTGTAAGATTTTGGAGCGATACAGTGAGCTTATAGATTTAAATGAAATGACTGTACAGAGAATAATGTTATTAATGGTGGTGGTAATAGCCACTGTTATTAATGTATGTTTATGTCAGCATTATACAGGTTAAGGATAAACCCTAGATATACACTATGAGTGTATATATCTTATATCAGTGTTGAGGTCAAGTCACCAAACCATAAGTTTGACTCCAAAGTCCTCGGTGCATGAGTCTCGTATTAAATCCGAATCACATGAACAGACTTTTAGTCAAGTCCTTATTGCCTGTGCAAAAGTTAGATTTCCATGACAAGTGTCCAAGTCATGTGTCCATTACCCCTGTCCTGAGCAAGTTATCATAACCAGTATTTAAGTCAAGTGCTCTCAGCTCTTGCCCAAATTTAGTCTTCATTGCCTGTGACCAGGTCATGTTACTCTAGCCTGTGTCCAAGTCAGGTATCCATTACTTCTGTACAAGTCAAGTCCTCAATCTCTGTGTACAAGTCCCATTACTTTTGTGGAAGTCAAGTCCCTGTTACCTTTGGCCAAGCCATGTTCTTATCCCCCGTGTCCAAGTCAGATATTCAGTACCTCAAACCATCCTTATTCTAAGTCCTCATTACCTTTTTCCAAAATCAAGTCCCTGTTACCTGTATCCAAGTCAAGACACCAATACCTTTGTTAAGTCCCTGATAGCTTGCCCAATTCATGTTCTTATTTTAATGACAATGTTATTTAGCAGAAGCTTTTATCCAAAGCAATGTTGGATAAAAGCATTGAGAACAACCGGGCACAGCCAGCAGAGGCAAGCAGGGACAAGCGTCTTGCCCAAGGACACTCCAGCACATGGACAGCTCTGAAAACAAACCCCAAACCTCTGATTGGTAGACAACTGACTGTAGCCACTGAGACACGGCTGCCCTTATAACCTGTGTCCAATTAAGTCTCCATAACCTGTGTCCAAGGTACGTTACTTTAGCCTGTGTCCAAGTCAAGTGATTGTGTTTAAGGTATCCATTTTATCTGTCCAGATCAAGTACACATTACCTAAGTCAAGTCCCTGTTACCTATGTCCAAGACAGGTCCCATTACCTATATTCAGGGTTGCAAAACTCCAGAAATTTTCAAAGTTGTAATCTTTTCATGGGAATTAATGGGAATAAATCTCAAATTTACAAAATTTTACAAAATTCGACCAAAAACTTGAAAAGAGCTTTAAAATGACACCCAAAGCTCTCTAGGTGCCATACTTCCAGAGATATGAACACTTTTGTAACGCATGTCATGCTAACAATCCAAAAATTCATTAGCCCCTATCTCACTAATTAGATGGCTTTGAACAAAAATATTTGAGATCTGACAGTTTCTCCTGACGGCCAATCACTCCACCAAATTTTATCAAAATCTGTGACGTGAGTGGAGATTCTTGGTTGAATTGACATGGAATGACCCATTTGTAGTTCTAAGCATATTTAGGGTGTTTTTTACTCACTTTTTGTCTCTCCCAGGACGCTGTTTGAAGCACTTAACTCCTACCTCACACCTGCATGCTCAAACTTCACCCTCACTCCTGATCCCTTTGCGCTTTAAATTGGAATATCATCAGACAGATGAAGCAATTACACAGTTCAAACTACACTCAAAGTGCCAAAAGTCGCAGCAAAAGCTGAGTTGAGTACAGAAAATAAATTCTCTTTACAGCACAGATCAAATCAGAAATCTTTCTGTAACACCTAGCAGATGGCAGCAGGAGAAGCCTGTTGTTGTTGTTTAGTATCTCTGGACTGTGTGGTTAGGCTCCACACCTCACCTTCACTGATATTTCTCATATTACAGTGAGAAGAATCAGTGATGTGGGCTGTGTTTAATCACTTCATGGAAAGAAAACCTTCCCATTGAGCATTTATCTGATGAAATTATGATTAAAAACATCCATGACCACCAATGAACAGACTAAAAAGACATAAAAAAGTGAAAACTACTCCAATTATTTGTATGCATTGGTATTGTGCCTTTGTTCAAACCAAAGTTAAGTGAGAATGGCCTCTCTGTCCCAAGATTCATCCCCAAGTTTACACATATCCACAGCAAGTCATATCTCCTATACACTGCAGTTTATAACAGTTCACATAAACTTGATTGAAATTCTAGAGCTGGATATGTATTCGACAAACTGCCACCACTGTAAGCCATAAAATTCCTTCATTAATACAACATTATCATTAGTATTGTCAGACAGTTAAAAATTATTTTAAAGAGGGCATTCTGAGAAGTTCAGCTTTGATTTCAATCTCATTTCAATGTGAAATCCTGGTTTATGCTACCTGGTTTACTGTTCCAGCCAGTGTACAAGCAGTACCATTTGTGTTTCTCTGCTATTTCCCCTCCATGAAAGTCAACAACACTCCAGGACGAGGATTTCGTCTTCATAAGTTTTCCACAGCTGTGGCTTATTGACCCAGTTTATGTGCTCTCCGTGAACTGTTCCCTGTGAGGCTGATTTCCAGGAAGCTGTAATTATGGACCCATTTTATCATGTCTCTACGTATAGCGAAGAGTGTCTTCAAACCACACAACACAAACACAACAGGAGGGATGCAACGTGGTTTAATTCACTCAAATTGATCATTTGAAGTAAAATGTTCATGCAAAAAGGAGTTCTGGGAGTCAGACACAAGGACATGTCAAACTGTGAAACTAATTTACTATTACTTATAACAATTAAAAGATAATACTCATATGCCGACATTACATTTTTGTCTCTCTGCACCATGATTCCAAATTTTTTCAAAATCTTTGACCCATATGCCTCATCTAGGGACAGTGCGAGCACTATCTCATGGTCACATAACAGCATTACACCCATTTCAGTGAAAACAAGGTGGCACGGTTATCAGTGAAAGACTTCTACAGCCACTTCAGACAGATAAAAAAAAGGGGCTAGGTATCTGGCATGAAAATTTGACACATTTTGGAATTGGTAGCAAACTACAACGTTTATAAATATTGAGTAAATATTAAGTATCATTACAGGGAAACCTTCATTGTCAAAAGCAGAGCAATTGCTCACGGCAATTGTAGACACCTCTGAGGTGTTCCTTGTCTGACTCGTATACATAACAGCTGCCACCTTCTAGCTCAACTAGAATGTGTCTCAACAATTTTGTTTGTTTAATAAAAGGGCCAGGTAACAGCCTGTTCTATATGAAAGGTATCCTTATGACCTCTGTTATCTAGGACAAAAAAAAAAGAACCTGACCAATCAAGGAGGATGTTAGCAAAGCTTGTATCCATCATGGACAATCCCTCTCACCCACTGCACCAGACTGTCGGGGCTTTAAGCAGCTCCTTTAGCAGCAGACTTAGACTCCCACCTTGCAAGACAGAGCGCTATCCCAGGTCATTCCTCCCTTCTGCAATAAGACTTTACAACAAACTTTTTCTTAATTATTACATTTATTTAAGTTCTTAATATAACGGGCCTTATTTTTATAACTGCATTTTTCTTTGTCTGTGATGCTGCTGTGACAAAAAAATTTCCCCCATGGGGGATCAATAAAGGAATATTCAATTCTATTCTATTCTATTCTAAGGGGGGCTGGGGATTACTCCTCTACACAATGGTGGGGGAAACACCGCAGCTGGTTGATAAAGCATGTACTAAGGATAGGCATGATGATCCTGTCTGTGTATGAGTGCGCTGCCTGTGTGGGTAATGGTAATATGGCCAACTACCAACTATTAGCCAAATACAATTTAAAATGAATTGAGTCTGACCGTGATATCAATAATGCTAATTTTCAGTCATGCCAGCAGCTGCTAGTGGTCCTAAAAACAACTTTACGTAAGTGGCAATATTCTGGTCTGATCAACATAATTGCATAGACCAGTGAAACTGCTCCGTAACTTGTAGTCTGACCTTCATTCATGAACTTTAAGCATGAAATTTAATACAGTGGAAGTCCTAGATAGTCTGAGCTTGTGCTTTGAGAGAAATAATATGAATCTCAATCCATGCCTGTGCATTCATTTTCTCCACAGAAGAAACACCCCACTCGTCTAGAGAGGTACACACAACTTTCTTTAGCAGCCCTCAAAAGGAAGTCATCCACTGAAGGTTCTTTGACCCCTCTAAACAAATCAAGCCCTGGGAGACTTGAAAAGTGTCCCAGGCAAGTGTGGATAAAGTAGTCCTCAAATTCATTGTCAAAGGCTTGCACCTATCGCACATTGATCAGCAACAGGGCTTCATTGATCTTGTGCAACATCTTCAGCCAAATACAAATGTCATGAAGTCCTTGAAGAAGACTGGCCCTCTTGAAATGACCCAGCAGTTGGATGAGTACCTGGGGAGCTCAGCTGTGTGCCAGCTATCACTTAGGCTCATGACGGCACTCCCTGCCTCAGCAGCCTGTAAAGACTCTTAAGTGTTGCAGGGCTGATCTTCAGGCCAAAAAAACAGCAGCTTTTGCACCTGAACAAAGCCTATCGGTGACTGTTCTTGACTGTGGAACGGTGCTTGGATGTTCATTTACATTCTTTCATTGTATGTCATATTTTTTTGTTAACAAAACAATGTGTTCCCCCAAAAAAAAAAAAAAAAAAAAAAAAATCAGTGGTGAGACAGTCAGTTCTTGTCTTATAAGCAGCAGAGAAACTTAAACATTTGGCAGAAAAAAATGCTAATGCAATTACAAATGAAATCACTGATTGTGTTTCAATCAGTGGGCATTAACTTTTTTAGAACAGTATATTTGTATTGTATTATAATGCGTTGAAAATAGGTTTCAGTAACTGTAAAAAAAGTATCAATACCATCACCATCAATAGAAATATGGATATCAAAGATGACTGGTCAATCATCAATAATCAGTGATCAAGATAATAATGGCATTATCTATCAAAGTATATCAAATCAGATGAAGGTCTAATCTCTACAGGTTCAAATACATCATCACATCATATATTAGCAGTCAGGTTAACTTACAATGATGTGGACTCAACAAACGCATGGCAGGATGGCAGTTTGGTTGAGAACAAAGGGAAAAGGGAAGAGGTTGGATTTTCCCGCCTTATATAGGGATCCCAGGAAGTGGTCCCAGGGCGTGATCCCACTGAGATAGGTGCTGCAGGTTTGAGTGGCTAGTTCCTCCTTCAGGAGAGGAGGTAAAGTACACACAGTACAGGGATTTCTGACACAGCCGCCCCCGGATTTGTGCTGCAAATACGCATTAGGTATCCATCAATTCAGGTAAAGGGATCAATCTGGAAACAGGGCATAGGTATTCTTGATCTTTGATCTTCATTGTGGCACTGCGAACCTTTCCATCCTTTCCATGGACGAAGTGACGAAGGAATGACGTTCAGAATTGATCGGCCAAGATCTGGCTGTGACGCCATCTCCTCCTGCTGAGAAGGTCACTCTTACAGTAGATGGCCTGAGGAAGGGAAGCGTCCGGCCGCCCCATGAGCAACACATTTCATGTCACTGGGTCAGGGTCAGCGAGGTCAGAGGAGACATATCCCAGAGGTTTTGAGTTCAGGATTCCCTCCACTTCCACTAGGACTGTGTGTAAGACGGCTTCTGATGTTGACTGAGTTCCCACAGCAGCACTGAGGGCTGTTTTGATGGACTTGATCTCCTGTTCCCAGCTCCCACCGAAGTGTGGGGCAGATGGAGGATTGAACTGGAAGTTCACTTGTGAGTGGCGAGCTGCCTTTGCACATCCGGTGGCATGGCCTGGAAAGCATTTTGTAGCTCTGCCTCTCCGGCTATGAAATTAGTCCCACAGTCAGACAGGAGTTCAAACGGTTTCCCTCTGCATGAGACAAATCTCCTGAAGGCCATGAGGAATGTGTCTGCATCCATATGGTCAAGCAGCTCGATGTTGATGCAGCGTGTAGTCAGGCATTTAAAGAGAATTCCCCACCTTTTCTCTGTCCAGCGGCCAATCCTCACTGTGAAAGGCCCAAAATAGTCCATACCTGTGGACCAAAAGGGAGGTTTGTAAAGTCTAAGACGGGCCGGAGGAAGATCTGCCATTTTGGGAATGACTGGATTGGCTCTCAATCTCTGGCAGTCCTGACACTGGTGTTGATGCTGCCGTATGGCAATATCCAGTACTTGTGTCTCATTTCTGCCAGGACACGCTCAGGGCTTGGATGGAGTAGTCTATCATCAAAGTGCTTGATAAGGAGTTTGGTGATTGGATGTTTTGGATCCAGTCTGATGGGATGGATATTGTCATGATCGAGGCCCTCTGCTCTCCGGAGCCAAACTCCCACTCTGATGAGTCCAAGATCAGGATCATATTCAGGAGACAGGGGGAGCAGTTGGCTGGTTTTCGATATGAGTCGACCATGTTTGAGGGAATTGAACTCCTCAGGGAAACTATACAATTGGGCTCTCTGCAGAAGATGTTTCTCAGAGTTTATGAAGCCCTGTGCCGTGTCTGCCGCCCCATGCAGCAGAGTTGTTGTTTCCATCAGTTCTTCCCAGCTGCTATGCTTGCTTAGGTCAGGGCTGTTTGCCTCACCTGACATCACTGTTCCACAGAATGCCACCTTCCTGAGCTCTTCAGCTGGTTCTGCTGTGACTGGCAGGCAGGGATTGGCGGACCAATCCTCAGTGGGCAGCAAGAGGAAAGCAGGACCTCTACTCCATCTTTTGTGCTGAGCGAGTTCTAGGAGGGTTTTGCCACGAGTCAGGTCGTCAGCTGGGTTGCTCTTTGGATCAACATATTTCCAGCTCTTTGTGTCAGTCAGGGTCTGAATCTCAGCCACTAGTGCCAACAAACACCTTGAAGCGACAGGAGTTGGAGGTGAACCATGACAGGACAGTTGTGGAATCTGTCCAGAGCGTGACTGAATGTAGTGGAATGGTAAGTTCAGAGCTGAGGAGGTTGGCCAGCTGGGCGCCGGAGAGGGCAGCGCATAGCTCAAGGCGAGGGATGGATAGTTGGCGCTTGGGGGCTATGCGGGACCTGGCCATGATGAAGCTGACGTGAATGTGGCCATGTTTGTCGGTGCTCTGTAGATAAGCAGCGGCACCATACACACGCTCTGAGGCATCACAGAAAACATGCAGGTGAGACTCTGAAGTGAGTGCACTGAGAGAGTGGGGCAGATAACAGGGAGGGAACAGAATATCAGGAAGGTTCTGTAGCTCCAACTCCCAGGCCTGCCATGTCTCCAGCAAGCCATTGGTTGGGATGATGTTGTCCCATCCTCGCTCCTGTTTCCATAGGTCTTGAACCAGGATCTTTGCTCGGGCTGTGAATGGGCTCAGAAAGCCTAGAGGATCATATTGGCTGGCCAGCACTTTGTAGATATTCCTCATTGTTGGCTGATAGTAGGGGACTAACCGATTCCTGTAACCCAGCATGTCTGTGGAGCAGTTCTATTGAAGGCCTAGTGTCAGCTCTTTGGAATCTCCATGTTCTGAGAGCCACATTTTGGTAGTTTTGGACTTGACCTCTAGAGGGAGATGTTGGACCACAGTTGGATCATTACTGGCCCATTGTCTGATGTCAAATCCTCCTTTTGCCAGCAGGGGCCTAATTTTGTCAATGAGGGACTTTGCTTCCTCAGAGGAAGGGATGCTCAGGAGGCAGTTGTCCACATAAAAGCACTGTTGGAAAGATTGAAGGACCTCCTCATTGCCCACAAGGTGATTTTGGGCATGTGTCTGAACTTCATAAGTTGTGCAGCATGGGCTACAGGTAGTTCCAAATGGCAGAACTTGCCATTCATAGACCCTGGGCTCCTGATCTAGTTGCATATCTCTCCATATGAAATGCAACAGGGGTTTGTCTTCATCCAGTTTCTCCGGCTCCTCTTGATACAAAGCAGACATTTTTGGGTCTTTGGACAGACGTCTCTCTGTGGCACAGAGACATGGCAGAACAACCTCCTTTGGGGCGTGAAAGACTGGGATGTTAGGAGCTCTGAGCAATGAGGTGGCATAGCGCATTACACTGTCTACTTTTACTCTTACCGTCTTAGACTGGAGTAGATTGAGAGCTAGCTTGTCTTGTTTTGACCTTGTGACAGTCTTCTCATTGATGTGGGGCAATGTGTTGACCTGCCAAAGTGTCTACATTCCTGAGCAATTCACTCTTGAAGCAGGTTAGACTGTAGGAGATGGACAGTTGCTGTGTGTGGGCAATACTAGCTGGCCCCTGGAGAGCCCATCCTAACCTGGTATATACTGCTAGTGGACCACCAGGGGGCCCCATAACCACTGGCTCTAGGGGGGTGATGAGATGTGCATAGTCTGAGCCGATAAGGACCAGGGGACGTGCGTGATCAATGGCTTGTAGTGGGATACCTTGGAGATGGGGGTACCGCTTTTGTAGTCATTTCAGGGGGTATGTGTGCTCAGACAGACCAAGGTTCTCTGTAGTGAATGCTCCAGTAATGGCATGCATTCTGTCTGGCTGGTTGATTGGGGAAATGCCAAATGACACAGATGCTCCATCCAATTGCACACCATCCTGTCTCACAGTGCATAGGGAGATAGTCTCAGGCTGGGTTTAAAGTTGTAGGCTCTGGACAGCCACGGGGAGCACAATAGAGCGGTCTGTGCCATCATCGAGGATTGCATGGGTTGCTAGAGTCCTTTCTCCATTGTGGAGACATACATTGACCACCTTGAGCATTACCTTGTGAGAGCGATTAGGTTGATCCATGTAGAGAAGCTTTGGAGAAGAGGACGCCACCATATGGTTGTTAGTGGTCTTGATAGTGTTAGTGTCATGGAGGATAGTCAGGTGGAGCTCCTTGCAGACATTACAGGGCTTCTTCAGTGTGCATTTGTCTGCCTTGTGCATTCTCCCACATCGGTGACACCGATCCTTCTCTTTGGTCCATTTCAACATGTCACTCTTAGGGAGTTTCTTAAACTCTTCACATCAACCCAGGGAGTGGTCTCTGATATTACAGTAGGGGCAGTAAGGCTTGGGGAGGTTGGCATTTACCTGGGTTTTGGTGGGAGGTTTTGGTGGGAGGTCTAGGTGTGACGACTGGCTGAGGCGCCGTAGACAGGTAAACAGTGGAACCCTGTTTGGCAGGTGGGTGTTCTCTGCCAGTGCGTGGCTTCTCATGTTTGTGGAGTTCAGCTCTTGACTTTGACTGAAGCCAAGTGGAAAGGTCTTGAATGGAGTAGGTTTGGTTTGCCTCCCCAGTCAGAATGCCACGGTTAACACAGTACTCTACAAATTCAAATTCAAATTCATTTTATTTGTATAGCACTTTTCATACATAGGAGTAGCACAAAGTGCTTTACAGAATGATAAGATAAGAATAAATAAAAATAAAACCCCTCCCTCCCACGCCCACACACAAATACACAATCACTTACACACGCACACCCACCCACCCACCCACCCACAAACATACACACACAGGACAGTGCTTGGTTGTTTTGCATTTCATCATGGCTTTGTACCGAGGGTCCCAAATGAGTCTCTATACTGTACAGGGAGCTTGCTGAGGAGACCATCAACATGAGAGCCACATTTTATCTCAGACCCATTGGGGCCTTCTAGGGACAGCAACATTCCCACCAGAGAATGAACAGATAGGGAGAAATTATCAAAGGCCTCTATGTCACCAACACATATGACGGGGGTGTTCAGTATAGCCGCTATCTCACTCTGCACTAGTAATCTGGGTTGGCCATACCTTTCCTGAAGTGCTTTGAGGGCAGTGGAATATGGTCTTGGGTCATGCATACTGGACGCTGCTAGTTTACGAGCTTCTGGGTGCTGAACATGCTCCAAGAGGATCTGGTATTTATACTGCTCAGTGAGATGGGGGGCGATTGTCAAGTAGATTATCCAGGGCCATCTTCAGAAGGGCAAATTCACTCTCACGTCCACTCTTGAATACAGGGAGTGCAGGCTTTGGGATGCCGTAAAAAGAGGCTATAACCAAATCCATAATACCGGGGGTCTGGACCTGTGGAGCCTGTGGGTAAGCTGGGAGCTGCCGAGCTGATATAGCTGGCACTGGGGGTGGAGCTACATGACTAGGATGACTAGGAAAGGATGAGGGCCCTATCTGGGGTAAAACATGGTGACTGGGAAAGGCGGCTTGGGCCGACACTTGGGGATTGGACCACGTGACCAATGTGGAAGGGTTGGAGGGTAAAGGAGGTGCCTGAACAGGGATTGGTGGATCCACTGAGACTAAGGGCCAAGAGGGGACCTGAAGAGGGGCTGAGCTTGGCTGGGTTGAAGACATGGGAAGTGGAGCTGAAAGAGGAACAGGGAGTGATGCTTGAGGCATGGAGAACTGCACTAAATGGGACATGGGAGGCTGAGTTGTCTGTAGCCTGGAGAGTTGGGCTGATTGAGGCTGAAGATATCAAGCTGGCTGGGAAGTAAGTGGCTGAGTTGGGTGCATGATGATTGGAGCTGGCTGAGGAATTGGCAGCTGAGTTTGGGGCATAACTGGCGGAGCTGGCTGCAAAATGGTAGGATGGATATGAGGCATAGGGAATGGGGCTTGAGACATAGAGGGTGAGGCTTGAGGTAGCGAGAATTGAACTGACTGGGTCATCATCCTTAAAGGGGCAGGAGTGCCTATCCTGGATAAAGGGAGATCATAAAAAAACAAATCGGCTACATCTCCATGAGGAGATGAGGGCATAGGAGCAGATCTACCAGAGTCATCGTCAGAGGGTCCAGTATTCTGTATGGTGAAACTGGTAATGAGCTTGGCTGACTCTAGCTCCTGCTCCTTGAAACGGATACGTCTATCCATTTCTGTCTGTCTAATAAGTCTCTCTCTCTCCCTATGTGCTTCTTCCTACGCTCTCTGGGCCTCTCTAGCTGTCTTATCGATCAATGCACATTTCTCATCCAATTCTTCGTCCTTCTGTCTTCGTCTCCTCAGCCTTTCCAACTCATCTCACTTTCCCTTTTCATCAAGAATGCAGTGCTGGGTTTTACTCAACCTCCGCGACCTGGAAGTATGACTGCTGCTTGACCTATGGCTATGCCTACTAATCTGATGGCTTGTAAACTGGTTAGGGGCTGACTGGGGGTAACAGGTTCCCTTGCTCCGGGAACTGCAGGTGCCAAGAGACCATGCAGAAGGTGCATATGATGGGGGGTAACCATAGCAGTCAGGGGTGGCTTGGATTTGGCCCCTAGGTCAAGGCTGGTATCGGGTGGAAGGGACTCAGTAGGGAAATCAACTTTGCCCTCTGTGTCAGGGGCAGGGTGAACGTTTGGTGGCCCAGGGGGATGGTCAGCTTTCTGGTGGTGCTCATCTGGTGGCAAGCTCAATGGTAGGTCAGGCTCTGTTAGAGATGTTTGTGAGGAGATAAGTGGGTCTACATCCGCTTCAGGATGAGCAGCTCTGGCTGTGTCGGTTCCTCCTTTGGCGCCAACAGTACCGTTGCTGGGAAGGAGGTTAAGGTCATCCTCCATCTCAATAGTGCTGATGAAACACTTGAACTCGCTGTGCAATCGCTAGGTGGCTACTTGGCTTTGTTTTGGGCAATCAGCCGTTTTGGTCACTGGTGGGTGTGGCTCACCCTCCGGCTCTAAGGACCATTTGTTGGTTATAAAGTTCAAACTGGAGCCACACACCACCAGGAAACAGTTTCTGCATTGAGGGTTTTTTATTTTTCTCAAATTCCCAAAGTAAAAGTTGCCGTACACATGGTTCTAGACAAGAACAGAAAATAGGTTTCAGTAACTATGTTAAAATAAAGTATCAATACCATCACCATCAATAGAAATATGGATATCAAAGATGACTGGTCAATCATCAATAATCAGTGATCAAGATAATTAATAGCATTATCTATCAAAGTATATCAAATCAGATGAAGGTCTAATCTCTACAGGTTCAAATACATTATCACATCATATATTAGCAGTCAGGTTAACTTACATGGTTGTGGACTCAACCAACACATGGCAGCATGGCAGTTTGGTTGAGAACAAAGGGAAAAGGGAAGAGGTTGGATTTTCCCGCCTTATATAGGGATCCCAGGAAGTGGGCGTGATCCCACTGAGACAGGTGCTGCAGGTTTGAGTGGCTAGTTCCTCCTTCAGGAGAGGAGGTGAAGTACACGCAGTACAGGGATTTCTGACAAACTTCTTATCACTTTTATTCATAACTTTAACAGAAATCAACTCTGCAACACAGACACATGCTCAGCTCTAGCTCTCGGCTGCCTGAAAGTAAACACACTGACACTTCCTCTTTTTCTAGCTACATCTCTATCGGTCACAACACTCCTCCTCTTAGAACTTTTGAGTTGTTTATACCCCTGACTCATGGGCACCATCTAACGGTGTAAACCACTCACAACATGCAGCAACACACTGATTTAAGAACTCAAAAACTCAAAACTTGTGTTGCTAATGCATAAATTAATTTTAATTTAATTTGTAATATTGATTAATATGAGTTTATATAATTGCCTTGATTTTAGTTAGAGTAGTACACATAAATGTCATAAATGCAATGGTACTACTAACTGGCATAATAATTTCTTTCAATGTTTCAGTTTTCGGCCATGTTAATTTTTCGTTTTGGCCAAGAGTACAACACCAAGATGGGTGACATGGACTTGTCAGACAGGATAATAAACTACATCAGAAGGAGCGTCTGAACCAGAAAGTAGACTATTTGCATGCTGATGCACTTCATTATGTGCCTGCCAAGTCGAGCCTTGCGAGCAAGGCATGCACATATGGTTATCGTCCAGGCAGGCTCAGTAATGGGGGTGTGTTGCAGGGCATACACCCCTGAAATGGGGAGGGAGTGATGAAAAAACTGAACAAAAGAATGCCCCCCAAAATTCTCCATTAGTGTGTATTGCATGCCAAGGCGTATATTAGTATCCTAGACGGCGGGTGTATGTTTTTTATTATTATAGACGCACCTTTGGCAATTAATGCGGCCCGAATGGTAAGGTGCATCCAGGCATGGCACATATCAAAACGTGTGTCTCCATCGTGCAATGGTGGGTATTACTTTTCTCTATCATTACTGTTTCCATGGTGACACTAGACGCCAAAAAGCAGTGACAATTTTCCCATGTAAGCAGATGGGAGAGGGTGAGAAAAAAGTCGATTTTTTGCAAGACTTTGACGCCTCAACCTGTTGCCATACTTTGACGTAGAAGCGTGATTAAAACATCGCTGACACTGGACCTTTGATTTCAAAAGTGTAGACGGCTCGTCGATATCTGGTACGGTTGGCCACAGTAACTGTTCAAGCGAGGGGTGCAAACGAGGATTTTCTGTTTTTTAGAGTGATGACTCATCATTTTAGAGTGAAGAGAGGTGAACCTGTAATCCCAATTTTTAATTTCTAAATCGCTGCCACGGCCACAATTTTCACTCAACACACACAAATTATACATCAAACATAGGGAATCTACCAGCTGGACAGAAAATGTGGACCTTGAAGCCGTGAGATGCTCACTTTTCAAGCTACAGGTTTTGTAGGTACCTGTTTCACCTCCATTCACCGCCATTCAAAAAGAACACAAATGTTCCACGTCCGACTGTTGCTAATTTTCTCTGAACAACTCATGCTCCCGTCTAAACCATACAGCGTAGCAACTTGTTTTGTAACTGTTTTGCAGCATTTTACATGGGCAAACAGGTGTTGAAGACTGTCCCTAAAATAACAAAAAGTAAAAAAATTATTGGGTAATTTCTGATATTAATTGCACTTTTGATATTTTGTATAGCCATATTTAGGTCTTAAAATATACTGTTTAACATAGGCCTCTTGGCTGCTTCTCTCACCTGGGGTCTGTTCTACGAAGCAGGATTACTGCTTAGCGAGATAACTTCGAGGGTAAGTTCGGGGTTTCCTGTTCTACGACGCGGGTTCACTTCTTAGCGAGGCGAGTCTCCATGGCAACATACGCTGAACGGCTAACCTGCTCCGGGGCAGGTTAAGTTCCAGATCGAACTCACCGAGTATAAAAACCCCGCCCACTGACCAATGAGCTCTCTCGAAAAACAGCTTGTCCGTTCTTGGAGGATCCTATAGACCTCTGTGCTCGCATTGTCCGAGGAGGAGCACTCCGGCGCGCGAGAGTTTACAGGGACTGCATGGACCCACTTACTTTTCCGGATGACCACCTTTATGAAAGGCTCATATGGCCGACATATCACACAAAACATGTAAACACGATAGGAATGAACAAATGAATGATTCATCTTGGGAATGAATGGGCATGAGCTGCATGGGCTGTGTGATCAAAGGCAACATCTTGGTACTATTTAGTAGCAGCGCACGCCCCTTATAATAACCCCCGTAAATACTGTTGTTCAGGACTGCTTACTTGTGCTTCCCACCTACTGTAACAACCATTGTTCTAGCCCACATGCAACATTTTTGTTCTCATTCATGAAACGCTTAAATCAGGGACATTTTCGGGGACAGCTTTAGCCGGGGACAGATCATCCAATTCGGGGACTGTCACCTTAGTTAAAAGCGCATGTTGAACAGTGCTATTTCAGGGTGATAATGGCATCAAAGATGCATTTTCTGCCAGCGTTCCCTCCGTGCTTTTGCAGCGGCGACGGTGTTGCTTTTGAGGTTTATGGTAGCTTTGAATTCTTCATACTTTCTCATGATCGTCTCCTGCTCCTCGTTTGTAAAGTACGCAGCCCTTCACTCTCTAGCCTGCTCTGACGCTCCAGCAAAGCTGGATCCACTTATGAGGTTGATAACCAGCGTCGTAAAACTGCTTAGCGAGACCGCTGGCTACCGCGCTAAATTGAGCAATCTAGCTCCAAGGCTACCTCGCTAAGTTGAACTTGCTTCGTAGAACAGGCCCCAGTGCTCTCCTTGCTCGGTCTGTCCGTTTAGGTGGATGGCCATGTCTTGGTAGGTTAGCAGTTGTGGCATACTTCTTACATTTTTGGATGATGGATTGAACAGTGCTCCTTTAGGTGTTCAAAGATTTGGATATGTTTTTATAACCTAACCCTGCTTTAAACTTCTCCACAACTCTTTCCCTGACCTGTCTAATGAGTTCCTTGATATTCATGATGCTCTTTGTTGACTAGTGCTCTCTAACAAAGAACTGAGGCCTTTACAGAACAGTTGTGTTTATGCTGATACTAAATTATACACAGGTGGACTCTATTAACTAATTAGAGGACTGAGTGCCCTGAGAGTGGCAGCAAGTCACAGCAGCTTACGTTTTTGCCTTTTTATTGTTGTTTTTTGCACCTTATTTGTCTTTCTCTTTGTTGCAGTGTTGTGTTTTGCATATTCCAACCATGGATGTGCATTTCATGACTCTAGCACTTGTTTTCTTCTAATTTTCTGAGTTTTTAAGTCCGCGTCTGGTGAGCCGTTCAGCGGCTCTATTGTTTACAGCGGTGAACAGCTGTTGGCGCTGCACCAAGCTCGGCCACCTTCGTGGGAGAACCCCGACATCCCCGCCAAACTCCGCAGGAGAAGAAGAGGATTTAGAGCCGGAGTTCAGCATCTGGCAAAGTGGAGACGTTTTAAGCCAACTGTCCTGTCCATCATTATGGGAAATGTGAGGTCTTTCCCCAACAAGATGGAAGAGCTCACAGGGCTGACTCGGCTGCAGTGGGAGTACCGCCAGTGCAACCTCATGATGTTCACGGAGTCATGGCTGAACGAACTCACTCCGTCCCGCTCGTAACTTTGGATGGATTTTACCTCGTCAGAGCAGACCGGAGGGTGAGGGAGAGTGGTAAGAAGAAAGGAGGCGGGATAGCAGTGTATGTAAATGAGAGATGGTGTAATGCTTGGCACGTCAGTGTTAAAGAGCAGCTCTGCTCTAAGGACATTGAGCTGCTGGCTGTGAGTTTGCGGCCATATTACCTGCCGAGGGAGTTTCCGCACGTCATCGCGTTAACTGTTTACATCCCCCCTCGGCTGATGCTGCTGCAGCCTGTGAACTCCTCCATAGTGAAGTGTCCAAGCTACAAACATCACACCCTCAGTCTCTGATCATCATCTCTGGAGACTTTAAGCATGCATCGCTCTCCTCCACTCTCCCTACTTTCAGCCAGTATGTGGAATGCCCAACAAGAGACAATAAAACTTTGGACTAACTGTATGCAAACACCAAGGATGCATACACTTCCTCCCCCCTCCGGGCCGCTCAGATCACAACCTGGTGAGACTGCAGCCCATTTACATACCTATGGTGAAGAAACAAGCCCCCACCATCAGGTATGTTAAGAGGTGGTATGAGGAGGCCACTGAGGCGCTGCAGGACTGTTTCGAGACCACAGACTGGGATGTACTGTGCGGCCCACATGGTGATGACACTGACACCATGACAGATTGTATCACGGACTATATAAACTTCTGTGTTGAGAACACTGTACCCACCAGGAAAGTACAGTGTTTCTCCAACAGCAAACTTTGGGTGACCCCTGAACTTAAAGTCCTCCTGAAGGAGAAGAGGAGGGTCTTTAAATCCGGGGACAAGGAGGAGCTGAGGAGGGTGCAGAAGGAGCTGAAGAAGAAGATCAGAAAGGGGAAGGCCAGCTACAAGACCAAGATGGAAAACCTTCTGCAACAGAACAACGCAAGGGAGGTCTGGAGAGGCCTAAAATCCATCTCAGGTCATAGCTTGGGCCACGAGAGGGGACCTGAAGCAGGAGACAGGGAGTGGGCCAACGAGCTGAATCTGTTCTTCAATAGATTTGACTCTGCTCCCACTCCTCCCCCGACTCATCAAACCAATGACCCATCTGCTGCTTCTTCTTCACACCACCTCAGTCCCATGGCACCGGTATCATCAACCCCCCCTCCACTCATCCTCCACCACCCCCTCCAGCACCACCCCCAGCCTCTCCATAACAGCTGACCAGGTGAGAAGTGAGCTGAGAAAGATGAAGCCAAGGAAAGCCACGGGTCCTGATGGCATCAGCTCCAGACTCCTGAAGGACTGTGCAGACCAGCTCTGTGAGGTGCTACTGCATATCTTCAGCTTGAGCCTGAGTCTGGAGAGGGTCCCAGCACTGTGGAAGACTTCCTGCATGATTCCTGTCCCCAAGACAGCACACCACAGGGAGCCCAACTACTTGAGACCTGTGGCCCTCACTTCTTACCTGATGAAGACTATGGAGAGGATCGTGCTGAGGAACCTCCACCCCCTGGTGAGCTCTCATCTGGATCCTCTGCAGTTTGCGTACCAGCCAAACATCGGAGTGGACAACGCTGTCATATACCTGCTGCAGAGGTCCATGGCTCACTTGGAGAACACCGGCAGCACTGTGATGGTCATGATTTTTGACTTCTCCAGTGCTTTCAACACCATCCAGCCTTCACTGCTCAGGGGGAAGCTTGAGAGGGTGGGAGTGGACTGTCACCTAGCCACATGGACCGTGGACTACCTCACCGACAGACCACAGTTTGTGAGGCTTCAGAACTGTGTGTCGGACATGGTGGTCTGCAGCACGGGGGCTCCACAGGGGACAATGCTCTCCCCCTTCCTCTTCACCCTGTACACCTCGGACTTCAGCTACAACTCTGGGAGCTGTCATCTCCAGAAGTTCTCTGATGACACAGCCATCGTCGGATGTGTATCGTCAGGGGATGAGCGGGAATACAGGACTGTCATCACTGACTTTGTCAACTGGTGTGGCACAAACCACCTCCAGCTCAACGCCAGTAAGACAAAGGAGATGGTTGTGGATTTCCGCAGGAGGAGGACACCTCAGACTGTTCCAGTTAACATCCAGGGTCTGGACATCGAGATGGTGGAGTTCTATAGGTTTCTGGGTGTCCACCTCAATAATAAACTAAACTGGTCAACCAACACAGACGTACTGTACAAGAAGGGCCAAAGTTGTCTCCACCTGCTGAGGAGACTGAGGTCCTTTGGAGTGTGCAGGACTCTGCTCAGGACTTTCTATGACTCTGTGGTAGCATCTGCCCTTTTCTATGCAGTGGTCTGCTGGGGGGCAGGGAGCACCGAGAGGGACAGGAAGAGACTGAACAGACTGGTCAGGAGGGCCAGTTCTGTCCTGGACTGTTCTTTGGACTCCCTGGAGGAGGTGGGTGAGAGGAGGATGTAAGCAAAGCTTGTCTCCATCATGGACAATCCCTCTCACCCACTGCACCAGACTGTGGGGGCCTTAAGCAGCTCCTTCAGCAGCAGACTTAGACTCCCACCTTGCAAGACGGAGCGCTACCGCAGGTCATTCCTCCCTTCTGCAATACGACTTTACAACGAACTGAAATAAAACTAGACTCACACCACCACTTTTTTTCTGGCATTTAAATTGTGTATATTATAGATAGTTTTATTTTTCTTCTCCCTTTTTTCCTTTTTCTAAATTTTTTCTTAATTATTACATTTATTTAAGTTCTTAATATTACGATTGTTATTTTTATAACTGCATTTTTGCACTCTTTGTCTGTAATGCTGCTGTGACAAAAAAATTTCCCCCATGGGGATCAATAAAGGAATATTCTATTCGACTCTATAGGCCTGCACGATATATCGTTTGAACATCGTCATCGCAATGTACGTGTGTGCAATACTCACATCGCAGAGCCTGCAATGTCGGAGGTGAATGAACTCAGTTAATTTCAAGGGTAGCTGACTGAGACACACTGCATGTAACTCTGCATGTGCTGTGCAGCGATCCACCAATCTTCGTTCTTTACTCAGTTGCCAATCAGACTCAGTTCTCAGTTGCCAATCAGACTACCCTGCCAGCTGTCAATCAAAATCAGAGAGGAGGAAACCCACCCCTGCACATGAGCTGCACATGGAGTGAGTCGCTGGCGCTAGTTGAGCCGAGAAACTCGTGTCCACTGAGAATTACTTTTGGAACATTACTCATCACTGTTTAGCCCAACAAATAAGAACTGTATGGGTTTTAAATTGTACATTTCCGTGGACCAATCTACATTTTGTGAGGTGCATGCAATTCTCGGAGGACATGCATTTCTCAGCACAACCCCGGTGTCAACAACAACAACGATCGCAAACTGAGCAACAAACAGAGAAAACCACAGAAGATCAAGACTTGTTGCCAAAAAGAAAAGGAAAGTCAGTTATCTGGAATTATTTCGGTTACAAGATGGATGATGTCGACCAAAACACGTGTTCTGTGTTCATCTGTCGCCACAATAACGTCCCAGCACAATAAAAGCTAAAAATATCTCTGAGACAGACAGAAGCCATTCAACTAACCACTAAAAGAGGTAAGATCAGTGCAGGTTAACTGTCCTCAAGATCTCAGCAGTGCAGCATAACATTAAGTGCTATTCAGGTCATCTGGTGAAAATTCTGGTATTTTTTAATATCGCAATATATATCGCAGGGTTGAAAAAAAAAACACAATGTATGTTTTTTCCAATATCGTGCAGCCTTACTATTCTATTCTATTCTATTCGGAAGGTAGTTGATTGCACTGCATTTCATTTAGGGGTATCCGAGTACAGGGGGCTGAATACAAATGCACACCACAGTTTTCAGTTTTTTTTATTTGTTTAAATTTTTTAAAACCAATGTATCATTGTCGTTCCACTTCACAATTATGTGCTACTTTGTGTTGGTCGATGACAAAAAATTTCAATAAAATACTTTTAAGTTGTTGTAGAGTGACAAAATGCGAAAAAGTTCAAGGGGTATGAATAGGCACTAACACCAAATAGCGAGAGGAAATAAAAAATGCACAACAAACAAAAGCTTGGGTCTCAGGAGGGGGTTAATTTTAATTCTTTTAGATCTCAGTGCAGCTTTTGATACAGTTGATCATACTATTTTAATTGAACGTCTTAAAAACTGGGTGGGTGTCAGGGGCACTGCACTTGGCTGGTTTCAGTCGTATCTTTTAGAACGAACCTTTGCGGTCACCATAGGCAATCACACCTCCTCTACTTCTGCTATCGCCTGTGGTGTTCCGCAAGGTTCAGTTTTAGGTCCAATTTTATTTTCTATATACATGCTGCCCCTTGGCCAATTAATTCAGCGCCACAAAGTCTCCTTTCACTGCTATGCAGACGACACACAGATATACCTTCCTTTGAGACCTGAGGACCCAAGAGGCCTAGCTGCTGTCATGGACTGTCTAAGTGACATTAACTGTTGGATGGCACAAAATTTCCTTCAGCTAAACTATTCAAAATCTGAAATAATTCTCTGTAACATGCAAAACTCCCCCCTCATTCAGTCTTGTCTCGGTCCACACTCAGTAATCATCAAACCAACAGCCAGAAATCTGGGAGTAACCTTTGATTCAGACCTCACCTTCTCCACCCATATCAACAAGATTGTCCAGTCCTGTTTCCTTCACCTGCGCTCCATTTCAAAGATTAAACAAATACTCACCCCACCAGATCTCGAAAAGATAATCCACGCCTTCATTTTCTCAAGACTGGACTATTGTAACTCTCTCCTCCCTGGTTTAAACAAGAAATCACTCTCTCGCCTCCAACTAGTTCAGAATGCAGCAGCTAGACTTTTAACTGGTTTTAGTCGACGGCATCACATCACCCCAATTTTAGCCTCCCTTCACTGGCTTCCTGTCAGCTTTAGAATTGATTTTAAGATTTTATTGATTACTTTTAAAGCGCTCAAAGGACTTACTCCGAGCTACATTTCAGAGCTTTTAATATCTTATGAGCCAACTCGCAGCCTCAGATCCTCTGGCGAAGGCCTCCTGGTCGTTCCAAAGTCGAGGCTCAAGACTAAAGGTGATAGAGCTTTCTCCATCAGAGCTCCTAGACTTTGGAACGACCTGCCAGAGGAGATAAGGCGTGCAGAGACAGTCGCTTCTTTTAAGTCAATTTTAAAAACTCACTTTTACAGACTTGCCTTTATGTGATGCCATCTTTCATCTTTTATTGCCTTTTACCGTTTTTATTTTTCTCCTTTTTCTTTTACCTCTTTCACCTCTTTCTTATTTAGACTTACTGCCTTTTTAGCCTTTGTTTTACTTATAATCTTTTTATTGATTTTAATGTTTTCATTTTCCTTTATTTTATATATATATATTTAATTCCACTTTATCATTTATATTACCATCATTTTATTTTATTATGATTTTATTATTATTATTATTAATATCCTCTTTTATACTTACTAGCCTGTTTTCTTCCCTCCTTTTTTTTTTTTTTTTTTTTTTTTTTGGTCCTCATGGTCCCATTTATTTTGTAGGGTTCTTGTATTGCCTGGGTTTCTTACGAAAAGTGAAACAGGCCTACACTTCAGAGGCCTGTTTTTAACTGAGCTTTTGTTTTTATGTGTTTTTATTTTAATGTGCTGATTGAAAATGTGCCCTTGCTCTGTGCTTACAACTTTTGTCTAAGCACTTTGTAAACTTCTGTTTTTAAATGTGCTATATAAATAAAATTATTATTATTATTATTATTATTAAGTAAACCCAGAAAACACAGTTAAAACATAAACATGTCTGCTGAGGATTGCTGCTGAACTGGTTTCTTCTGGACTTTGTTTACAGAAGACTAGTGTGAGTTTTTAGAGCAGAAACTAACAATTATAATGATGTAGGTTTGTTTGATGGTCACAAAAGGATAATAAGCTATTCATTGTGGAAGGGACATGGTAAAGTGAAATTCTTACCTCAGTAAAAAGACTTTGGCCGATATCTTCTGACTGGAGATGTTAACACTCTTCAAATTTCCTTCCACCAGAGAGTATGCTAATAGGCATGTGCTGAGAAAAAGTGACGACTCAGGCTTGCAGCGAAGGCAAAGTATTTAGGGTGTTTTAACTGTACACGTCTCAACTATACCCAGTCTACTCTACGGAAGACAAGGCCGGCCATGGACTTTTATGTTTTTCTCATGCACTGCTACTTTGCGATAACAACTTATTATCTTGGTTTAACAAAGTTTGTTTTCTCGAAATTATTTTTCTTTATTACCTCGACATAACAAAGATAATTTTCTTATGATAACGACAATGGTGTTTTAGCTGCCCTCAACGGTAACTTTTAAAAACACCCTCCTGATTAGGATATATCTGAAACATCACAACAGCATGCCATCAGCTGACGGCATTTACGAGTTTATCCTTAGGAGTCACTAATTGAATTTGGCAGAGACTTTGGTAAGACGCTCAATGCTGAAACCTGACACTACAGTCAGGATACATCTTGGCTCATTTGCATACTAACAGGGATTGCATGTATACTGAGGGCTAAAGGTCGAGGTGTGTGTGTGTGTGTGTGTGTGTGTGTGTGTGTGTGTGTGTGTGTGCGCGCGCGCTGCACAGTCTGTGAAGATACACGCAGCTGAGGCACAGAGAAATGAGAGGAAGCCTATACTATACCGTGTCCCTGTCTTGGCAGATTTTTCAGCTTCTGCAGTTACTTTGTCGAATTATAATATTTGTGTGTGTTAAAAATGTGCTTTCTCAACTTCTAAAATTTTGGTTTGAGGGGATGTTGCCCCCTCTTGCCCCTGTGTAGAGCTGGCCTCGCCTATTACACTAACCCCCCACCCCTCCCTCCCTCAGTTCATTATAGCTAGGGACTATAGAGCTAACTTCTTTATGTAATTATCATTACATGTGTCTGTGAAAACCCTAAAAAAAGTTGTGCTTTCCCAATAATATTAAGTGAGACACAGCTTGTAGGTCTAAATTTTTGGAACAACTTTGTAGACATGAAATCACCTGAAAGTTAGGTTTTTACAGGAACCCTTTGAGGCTAAACTAAAAGGTATTTTTGTCTTAACACAACAAATAACAATCTAAATAAGCTGCCAGACTTCACACTGTTGCAGTGTGGTTTTGCAGTTTGGCCCTCTCAGCTGCAGCCATCCACCTGTGCCTTGCAACATCTTTTAAAGGAAACAATACATCTTCCATGTGCACCCTCATAGAAATAGAGCATTAAAGATTTCTGGACAACCGAGTGACATTTTAGCAAAGCTGAAACCCATTCCTTATTTTCCCCATGAGAAGGGAAATTTTTTTTTTAATTTGGCTTAGACAGATACAGGCTTTGAGAGAAATTCAAAGAGCCTATCAGTGATCTGCAGCTACTCAGACTGGAGTAAATAAAAACAGAATGTTTATGGATAAAAGTCTGTGAAGCTTTGTGAGGGATAACAGTCATATACTGAGGAGGTATTTGTTCAGCCTCTTCTTGAAGGCGTGAACACCAGTAGATGTAATATCTCCAACAACTGCAGGGGGAAGGCTATTCCAAGTTATTATAGCAGAGTGGAGAAAGCTCCTGTCAAGGCAATTGAAACAGAAAAGAGAAGAAATGAAAAGAGGTACCTTACAAACCCAAAGCAACTGGAAGGTTCCTCTTTTGTTACAAAGTTACTCCCAATATGTGGCTCTGAGTCTTCATGGAGGTCTTTATAGATCAACAGGTCCAGATTTTAGGAACGACTGAGACTCAAATCTACCCCCTACCGGCTTTTTTTTTTTTTTTTAAGGAGTCATCACTGAATTGGCTGTTGTCCCAAAAACATAAGAAAAATGTTCACTCTTATTCAGAGCTTTTAAGTTTAGGGAGTGAAAAAAAAAAAAAAAAAAGATCTTTCTTCACAACCAAAATAGCACCTAAGAGAAACTTTCTGAGACAGATGTAATCTATAAGAGTTGGGGGGCTGAAAAGCAAAGCTGACTTTCGCCAAAGTAAAAGAGCCTTTTACAGAGGTTGGGCATTCTTTTCATTTTATTGATTCTAGTTTCTAGTTTTAATTTCAGTTCAGCTGATTTAGGTTTGTATCACATAGATCCTAACGCCATTTTTATGAGATGTAAAAAAAACCAAAATGAAAACACTCAAACAAACAAATATACACACACACACACACATACACACACACATATATATATATATATATATATAAAGAAAAACTAAATAGGCTCTATTTTTGTGTCCGCTGGTGAGGCGGCGGAGGGTGGCGGACCCCGCGCAGTGGTATTTTCGTCTGGCGGAGCCCGGGGTACAGCCAGTTTGGTATTTTCGTGGACTGAGGCACACCAAGGTCCGCCAAGCTGGGCGTGGTGGCGAGGCCGGGGGAGGTGTCGACAGGATCAGCTGGCACAGTGACATTTTTTTGCTCGCCAGTGGCATATAAAGTGCACTGAAAGCTTGCCAATTCAAACCTGGTCAGCTTTCAGCGCAGGCGGAGCGCAGCTAGTCTAGTGGTATTTTGGTAGACCGGCGGCGTATAGGCATACGTCACTGATGCCTCACCGGCAGGTTTCCACATTGTCAGGCACATTTCAGTGCAATAAGTAATCAGCAACAACTAATAATCTGAGTCATCACATGCATTTAGTTCTATATTGATATATTCTGATCTATATCTGATCTGATGAGTGCATTTGGCACGTGTTTGGACACACAACCTGACCGAATCTACACAGCTGAAACCGCATTAAATTAAATTAAATATCTAGTAAATAGACACACATAATGAAGTTAACAAGATATGTAATTCGTCTCCCTCCCTTTCTTTCTTCCTTTTCCTCTTATTTCTCACGCAGCTCGACCTGGACATGTCTCTGTGTCCTCTCCCCGTCCTGCTGCAGCGGCTGAACAGATGATTTGTTTCAGTGAACAGATGAGTTATTTACTTAAAGCCTACATACGAATATTATAATATTCAGTTTTTGAGCCAAATTTATTTTGTATGCCAATATCTATCAAAGAGAGAGCCAGGCCATGGAGTGCGATGCTTCATTACGCACAAATGGTTCAGATTTTAATGCCATTTTTGGAGTTTATGATGTGATCTGTGCGCAAAACCCACCTTTGTCACGTGAGGTTTGAATATATGCAACTTTATGTGAGTGTCTATATTTGTGGAAAAGGGTGTTTGTCTTACTAGTGGGTCCAAACTTACACACACCAAATCCATCTGTGCTTATATGAGACAATGTGGAGGATGCCCTCTGCAGCGCTTACAGTGACACTTGTTGAGGGGCTGCCTTCTGTCGCCATCTTGTGGCATTACTGTCTTCAGACATCTCTTGATCTCTTTGATTACTTCACGAAAATTGTAATACGCCTCGCCGGTGTCGGATTTAAAGGCGAAGAGAGGAGCTGATGTTATTGGTCAATACAGGTCTCGCCCTTGTTAAACCCACTCAACGCCCTCTCTCCTCCCTTGCTACGACTTACACTGCTGGGAGGAGCTGAGTTAGGGAGGGGGGATACTTACGCCAGGCTGCGCCGCTCACCAAAATACCAAATTGTGCTTGGGAACGCCTTGTCGGCGCGGCGGACCTGACTTATGCCGCGTCTGAGGCACATCTCCGGCGAAGCACAAAAATAGAACCCAATATCTCAAAAACAGTTGACAAAACAATTTCAATGTACATGTTGTACAACAACAACAACAACAACAATAACAATAACAGTGATAATTATAATAATTATAATGAAAATAATAATAATAATAATAATGATAATAATAATACTTGTGGAGTGATTATTCCTTGGCTCCAGGTGTCTGGAAAATGTCAAATGATCAGAATAAGATTGAATAATTTCAATATGGCGGTCCTGATTTTATGGCTGCTAAACTGAAGCATTTTATTTAGAGTTTGATCTGGTTCACTTGCCTTCCTTGGCTGCAGAGCCTGGATCTTGGTCAGTAGCTCCTCTTCACTAATTACATGATCTAGAGGGTTTTGGTTGTCACCATTTTGAATGGCCAGTTCTTCTTAGTTAGATATCTTAAATGAATGCCGTTTTTTCCAAAAAATATTGTAGTCAATACACTCTTCAGTTTCTTCTCGGAGGTGCTGCACATGTTGTTTCTTTTTAGTGCTCAGTGTTTTTCCATATAACAGAGATTCCCAGTATTGAAGGCGGAGATCCTGATTATCAGGTTGTCTGTCTTTTTCATTGGATAATTTATGAAGTGTCTTTCTCAGAGATCTTCAGCCAGAATCAAACCACTTTTCATAAGAGAAGATTTGTTTGAACTATGACATTTTGTTTATGCCTTTTATTTTTTTAAATTGAAGAGAGGTGCTATTTGGTCAAATATATCAATAATATCCCCAACAGCCTGATTGAGGCCGTCATTACTGTAGGGACATGAGGTGGAGAAAAAATGGTCCAACCTCGTTTGGATAGTTGGATGCCCGATTGCTCTCTGTTAGTCATCTTTGCTATGACTTGTCCACCTGTAAAGCCGCGTTTAGACCAAACGCGACCAGGTCGCGTCGCGTTGGTCGGTCAGGTCGCGTCGCGTGGTGCCCTGGTGTGTCAACACCGGGTCCAAAGCTGCAGTCGCGGAGGTCGCGGCTGGTCGCCGATGACGTCATCACGTTAACGTCAGTAGCTCAGTTTTCAGTGCGACCAGTGTTGAAGATGGACGACATCGTGACCTGTGCTGCCGCATACCTTCGTGTCCGACATAGACGCCGCCGGCGTGTATGGGTGCATGAAACCATCCGGAGGAGGACGGAGCTGGGTGAATATCACCGTTTGCTCCAGGAGCCCCGCCTCGACGATGGCCGTTTCCAGCGGTATTTCCGTTTGTCGACGGCGCAGTTTGAGGACCTCCTCGCCCGGGTGGGAAGCAGCATCTCCCGCCAGGACACCAACTACAGGCGCTCCATTCCAGCTTCGGAGCGCCTGTCTATCTGTCTGCGGTGAGTATAATCAAGTATAATTAATTTAAAATGAGCAGATACACTGGGCAAATAAGGCAAAACTGCAAAGTTTATCAGCTTTCTGTACACTGAGTTCCTCCTGTGAGCTGCTCTTTGCCTCTGTCCTTTAATATCCAGTCAAAATAAAACTTCTCTTGCACACACTAATGTGATTTAGAAATTCTGTGAATCTGATCAATTTACTAAAGACAGATAATATAACTCCTGTGAAAATAATCCTATCTGATCAGACTGATAAGGTGCTGCTGAAGAAGTAAACAGGATTGGTCTGTGTCCTTTATTTGATCCACTCAGTAAAGTAAGAAGTTACACTGAAAAAAATTAACCCTTAACACATTCAATACATACTGTAAAAAAATTACCTGGAAATCAATTACTTTAAAATGACCAGATACACTGGGTGCTAGCATAAATGTTTGTGTCAAAGAGGATTTATGGACACTCAAATCTTCGGTTACGTTTCTATTTCATATGGCCTCATATTTTAAATAAAATTTGTAATGAAATTAATTTTTATGTGCTTTAGGTTCCTGGCTACTGGAGACTCCTTCAGGACCATCGCATACAGCTTCCGGGTTGGAGTTTCCACCGTGTCGGGCATCGTGGCAGACACCGTGTCCTGCATCTGGGAGTTCTTGGTGGAGGACTTCATGGCTGTGCCCACCTGTGATGAGTGGAGATCCATAGCACAGGGTTTTGAGGAGCGGTGGAACTTCCCCTAGTGTTGTGGTGCAGTGGATGGGAAGCACGTGGTTCTGAAGGCTCCTGCCAATTCAGGATCACAGTTCTATAACTACAAGGGAACATTTTCTATTGTTCTCTTGGCAGTTGTAGATGCCAATTATTGCTTCCGAGTGATCGATGTCGGAGGCTTCGGGAGGACCAGTGACGGGGGGATTCTGGCCAACTCTGCGTTTGGTCAGGCCCTACGTTCTGGCTCCCTCCAGCTGCCTCCGGATCGGTCACTGCCTGAAGCTGAACACAGGGGACCCCAACCTCATGTGTTTGTTGCAGATGAGGCCTTCCCGCTCCGGAGAAACCTCATGAGGCCGTATCCAGGGCGCATCCTCCCCAGAGAGAGAGCGCATTTTCAACTACCGGCTGTCCAGGGCGCGGCTGGTGGTTGAAGATGCCTTCGGCATTCTTTCCACTCAGTGGAGGATGTACCGACGTGCCCTTGAGGTTTCTCCAGATGTTGCAGAGAAGTGTGTGAAGGCCACCTGTGTCCTTCATAACTTCCTGCGAAGGTCTCAGCCTGAAGCTGCCATGGGGTTGGGTGCCATCACAGGTGGTGAGGAGCCTCAGGCAGGGCTGGGACGTGTCGCTTCAAACAACCCGTCCCGGGAGGCTATCGCAGTCAGGCAGTCCTTCACCGAGCACTTCTCAGCTGAAGGAGCGGTCTCATGGCAGGATTCCATCTAGTGCACTGCACCCCCACAACGGTTCTTTTCAGAGCCACCACAAACAACTGTTGAGCAAATGTCCTACATATATGTACAAGAATGTCTCCATAACTGTGTCTGTGTCCTGCCTCTCATTCTGCTCAGAGTACTGCAAGATACACACACACACACAGACCCTTTTTATGCACCTGCAAAAACATGCTATTTACATATCCGATAGGAATGCGGAGGCTTCCTTTTGCCCTAGAAAAATTTAAATTTTTAACACAACTTGGCTGGTCATTTCTCCAAAACACAACCATGAAGCGCCATCTAAACCTGAAGCAGGCAGTTGCTGCATGTACAGTCACCTGAGGGGAGTGAGGTGAGTGCTTCTGAGGAGAACATGAGCAGTGAAGATTAACCTTGGAGCCAGTACAGGGACATGCACATGATTATACAGGGGCAGGGGCTCAATTTTTTTTCCAGTCCCTTATACAATATGGAAATTAATGTAAAGTGAAAAAACTAAGTACTAATTGAAAGCTAACGAGTGTCCTGTGTAGGTGAAAGTGATATGCAATTGCCATTTCTTTTGTGCCAACAAACTATTGTCAACATGACATGATCAAGATGGTAATATTTCAAACACAGATTACCTACATGCTGAAATTACTATCTAACTATCTATTTACTAACTTTATTTCAGACCCAATAAGTCCATATCATTCAACAAGATCAGTATTATTATTATTAATTTGTTAGCCCAGACAACAGTAACGGTGTCATTACATTTTAAGGGGTGCACAAGGGTTAAGTAAAGTTTATACATCGAAGCACTGCAACCTAGTTATTTTACTTCATGACTGCATGTTAAAGAAGGAAACAAGGCAAAGTTGAGAAAACTTTATAATAACAATATTTATAACAACAAATATAACAATAATAATGTAACAATAATAATACTTTTTATAACAACAAATAAAACAAATTTTTGAACGGCTGCAACAGCAGATATAAAAATATAATACAATAAAAAATTTCAACTATATACACAAATTTACAAGTTGGATTGGGGGGGGGGGGGGGGGCATGGCTGAAACAGAGGAGCCTGGCTCGTTCCCCCCCGAGGCTGTCACCCCAGCTAAGGTTCCACTGGTTCCAAATTCAGTGTGAAATCCTGAGCTTCAAAAACTAATTTATAAATTTGAAATTTAACTTGCTCCTTAGCCTGGGGTGACAGCCTCGCGAGGGAAGGAGCCAGGCCTAGGAGGAAATGCTCCTCCTCGGGATAGCGAGATGTGGGTGGTGGTGGTGGAGGGGGAGTCTGCTGCCTCCTCAGGGTCTGACAGAGGAGCTCCTCAATCTCCTCCAGTCGTGAGGAGGGAGGCGTCCTCCTCTTCCTCCCTGTCATAAAAAAAAAATAATCGTTTACTATTTGTTTTATAATTTCTATGTGACCTTGAGCAATTTCATTGAATATATGGTTAATATTTAATTTCTATACCTCTTGGCCTGGCTGCAGTGGGGCCCGAGGCATCACCTGCTGCAGTTGAGGGAGCAGGAGAAGCTGACGGGGCAGGAGAGGGAGCTGAAGCAGGAGATGGAGCTGGGGCAGGAGAGGGAGCTGCTGCAGGAGAGGGAGCTGAAGCAGGAGAGGGAGCAGGCTTATCTTTAGTTGTGACAAAAATGTCTGAAATCAAAACTCTGCAATCAGGCAACATTGTTATTCAAATAAAAAATGTTCACACATTACATGTGCATGACTTGATCTGTCCATCTTAAATTAGACTACAATGGTGTGTTTAAACCATGAGGGGACTCAAATTTATTTGCTATGTTTTTCACTCATCAACCAACCGTCAAACTCCACTCCTGAGGGGCCTGCTTCCTCCAGGTCTTCAGGCATCCCAGCAGAAGAAGCAGCATTTTCTGCGGTGAAGTCTTCCTCGACCTCCCGAGACATGTTGCTTGATGTGTCCCTCGGGGCAATAAAGGGGTCGAGGAAGGACATCACCGCAGTGAAACGCCACTTCCTCTGCTGGGAGGCCGCCGACCCACTTCTCCCGCCTTCTTTCTCCCTCCTTTTCTCCCTCAAGTAAACGTCCCGCAGCCCCTTCCACCGCTTGTGGCACACATCCACTGCAAAGACACACACACATACGTTGAAACATGTAGCCTAGCATACAGGGGCAGTTAGCTATGTTTTCATAAAACTGTCCGCTCACTGAAATAAATACACAAACAAACTTACCAGAAAGCCCGACATCATGGGCCAACTTCACCCATGCCTCGTCCTTGGAGGTGCGGTCCCGGTACAGTCCGCACCCCACGTCGTACAGGACCGGGTGGAAGCTTACCGCCGTAATTAACTGTTCCTCCATTGTTTGATTTTTGATTTTCCCCTCCTCCTCCTTGCTTTGCCAGTTTGTTGACGTCAGCAGAGCCCTGATTGGCTGTCGCGGCACGGAGTCGCGGCTAGTCACTCCTAAGTTCAAATATTTGAACTTTGGGAGCGACGCGACTTGGCGTCCTGCGACCTCGGCGACGCGACCATGCGCGACCTGGTCGCCGGGTCGCGCATGGTCGCGTCGCAGGAAGCCGGCGGTCGCCAAGTCGCGTCAGGTCGCGGCTGGCCATAGACTTTGCATTGGGAGCCGTCGCCAAGTCGCGTCAGGTCGCGTTTGGTCTGAACGCGGCTTAAGGCTGTTTGGTGCGGCCGTGCCTACTGGGCTGTGCTACATGGGGGTCTGTTGGGGTCCTCCTTATGTACAGGGTGATTTTGCTGTGATCTGATTGGGGTGTTGGGCAGCTGACGCTGAATGCCCTAAGATAGAAGGGGTCTAGGTCTGTAATACTATAGTCTACTGTGCTGTTGCCAAGAGGAGAGCTGTGTGTGTAGTGACTGAAGGGGTCCCCTCGAAGCCAACCATTGAATCTGTACAGACCGAGTGTGGGACACATCGTCATCAGTTGATGCCCATTTCTGTTGACAGTTTTATCAAAGTTGTTTCTGTGCAGATTTAGAGGAGCAGGGATGCTGATCTGACCAGGTATGTGTTTGTCTCCCTGTGCATTAACTCAATCAGGATCTGTGCCATTCTGGCATTAAGGTTACAACAGAACAGCACATTTCCCTGTGTCTGGTAGCAGCTGATCTCGTCTTCCAGAATGGGGGGGGGGGGGGGGGTAGGCTGCATACATGAATAGTTCTTTGTCTGTTGAGACTACCTCTTTTTTTATTTTAAATAAAATTAAAAATTTTCCTTTTTTAATTAATTCTATCGATTGTGTGAGGTTTGTCTTATACCAGATCAGCATCCCTCCTGAATCTCTGCCTTGGCTTACACTCTTCAGTTTGGTAAATGGAAAAATTACTTCTCTATAACCTAAAGGACAACCAGTGGGTGTGCCTCCTCCACTCCAAGTCTCCTGCAGTACGATAATGTCTGATTTTTCTAACTGCCTATTAAAGTCTGGGGTCCTGCTCTTAAGGCCAAAAGCCGAGGACCTCAGACCCTGGATGTTCCAACATGAACTAATAAACAATTTAAATTTCATTAACTTGAAAATTCAAAAAGATGCATTTAGTGTTTAAAATGAGATAAACTTCCAATCACACTGTCAATGAAGAGATTAATTCTGAAGCATCTCAGATATTAGTTTCAATCTAGTCTAATATTTTAATAACCCTTAAATTAAATGAGTGAATAAATAAATAAATTAATTAATACAAATAAAATCAAATAAGAATATACTCTAGGTTTGTCTACTGTACTTGTCCCATCAGGTGTGAGCAGAGCAGGCTAAGCATGTGCTGGATGCCTGTCAGCTGTTCTGCTGTTCTGGTTGGGGGTGTAGGGGTGGGGTTAGAGGATGGAATCTCCCTCTACCAGACTCTCCTCTGTCCATCTCTTTCACTTTCTTCATCTCCCTCTATCAGTCTCTCCTTTGTCCGTATCTCTCTTTCCTTACACACGCACACACACACACACACACACACACACACACACACACACACACACACACACACACACACAAAATAAAACAAAATCTAACAAAATAAAATAAAACACAGGAAAAACGGCAGCCAGCAAATTATCATGGCACGGCAATCTACACAGGACCCCGCTCCCCTGCCTAGCTACAGACTGACTGACACCACGCACCAACACTCCCCCACAACGCTTGCACCTTTTGAAAAATGTCTCCTCTCAATGAGGCTGACAAAGCGCTTCTTTAAAAAGATGACCTGCCTACCACTCTTTTTGGGGTGTATTTCCTATTTCAGTGACATATGGAGTGAGATGCAATTCAGCGCAACACAGCGGCGCCAAGCAACCGCATTTTCCCTTTTCCAACTTGTACAATAAAAATTAAAAAAAGGAAGTCCATAGCCGAAACTGCCTTCAAAGTAAAAAGTATTGCTGTTCATACAATGCTTGTTGTTGGAGACAGTGTAGTTAAAAGAGAAGGACATGAAAACTCACAACAATAACCTGCGTAATGAACAGGAGTCATAACTAATATAAAGTGATATTTTGGCTTATTTCCCACGAAGGAGCCCCATGGATTTTCACAATAAGGGCACCATGTTTCGGTGTAACAAGCCGCCAAACGTCATGATCAAGGTAAGTCACGTGACTTGTTGTCAACACTACATCCCTTCTACCAAACAATATTTTAATTGCTGAAATGCCAGTAATGTGCCACGCTGTCAGCTCTGGAGGACACCTGATACGTACACTAAATATAGCTAGCTGTAGTGGCTGCCGTGCTGCTGAATAGTTTTTTATTTACAGCTCTTTTGAATCTTTTCTCCTCTGTTTGTGTGTAATGTCTACATTTATGGTGGAGGTGTGTTAACTGGGCCCTTTTCGGTCTCATTACTGAGGCTAGGAGTGTTCTAAGTTTTTTGTTAAATACGTATGTTTAATGTATGCCATGGTAGTGTGTGGTCTGTATTTATATATGCGTGCAGTAAATTACCAGCAATGGCTTTGTGCTGAAAAAGTGCACATCAAAGAAAAGCTCATGACTGCACCAGCATAAGATAAACTATCAGCTGGGTGTTTCAGAGTAAGTGTTGGGTAGAGTGGTGGCCCAGCAGGTGACAAAAACCCAACTGAATATCCAGTCCCATTTACAGCAAAAGGTCCGGCATGGAATCACTGTTGATAACACACATGTGCTCCATATCACAGACCACAGACATTCAGGGTCTGAAAACAGTTGAACAGCGAATACTTACTAGTTTGTAATATCTCTTCAGGCGATCTTTGGTCCACAAAAATTGGAGGACTGAAGTTAAAATGAGAGCTAAATGCAAAACACCATCCATCTGTGGATGAACACAACATCAAAGTGAAGAGCAAAGACTAACTTGGGTCATTTATTTTCCTAATGCACTTATCCCTTGAGACATCTTTTTTTCTTAAATTAACAAAAATGTTATTTTATTACAGAGTCTCCAGAGGACAGGTTGGAGATTTTGTGTGGCACCAGGGAAGACAACTGCAGATGGAGTGTTGTCAACTGGGGGGCCTTGAAAGCAACTTCACCACATTGGCTTTCTGAGAGCTGGGCTACCTGGGTAGAGCAGTTTGCTTTTTACCACAAACTAACACTTGCTGGGTGCCGAGTCTTTATAGACACCGAAAGAAATCAAGATAAGCTTAGAATTTGCATAAATCTGTGACAACGTGCAAAACCAAGCTTCATTCTTCTCTGAGAAAGAGTGCAGAAGTCAAGAAAGACACCACCCAGTTTGATCGTTGGTGTGTTATTAGCGAGATATGACAAGACAACTCATATCTGGACATGAAATTGTTAATAAGAATATGGGGCCATTGTGTTATTTTTATGCTGAACCACAGCATGATTGCATACCTGCCAGCACTATGGTTTTTCCCAGGACTCTCCCGTATTTCAGACCTATCTCCTGCCCTCCACCCGTATTGTCATTTCTCCCAGGAATCTCCCGTAGTTTGCATGGTCTACGTTCATTCATGAATCGGATCACTGTATTTGTCCAAACTTGCCAGGTTTCCAGACAACCGAAGATGGTCCTCTGATTCTGCTGAGCCTCACAGCCACTGGATTGATAGTTTTACTCTACAATTTTTTGAAGCTGTAAACTATATTTAAGCAGTGTTGCAAATTGGACACTTCAATGCAAGGGAAACAAGCGTGAGATATATTTACGTTGATAGTCTTGCACCGTCTCGGAGTGATGCAGGGCAGCCTCAGATAAAAGAGTGCTGTATTGCATGCACAGATGTTCAGAGAGCCTCATACTGGAGAGCATGTAAAACATATGAGGACTAAATAAGTTCAAGGCATATTGTTGCTATTATTTTTGATGACTATTTGTTATTGTTAAAACAAAACAAAAAGTGTGCAGCTTCACTTTTACTTATTTGGATGAGCAATCTAATTACAAATACTGTCATTATTAGCTCATATCCACCATACAAGGTAACCCCAAAACTGGCCAGCGCACACCGCAAAAATCTCCTGGATTTTATAACCCAAATGTTGGCAGGTATGATTTATTGTAAATTAGTATTGTTATTTCCAGTATTTGTTCTGGTTCCTTATTAGTATGACTGAAATGGAATTTGACGTGAATTGTTGTATAGAAATGAAAAAAAAAACCTTAAAGACTACAGTCCTGCTGTTGTTATCATAATAAAGTCTAAAAACCATTCAAGCAGCAGGTTTTCCTCATGTTTATGAAAATATACTCTAGAGATTAACGTTCCTACTAGTGAGGACTGAACAAAACATTAGGGAAACGCTAGTATTCTGAGGGCTGTCCTCTCAATGCTATTGTAAACCGGGTTGGATTAGGATTCAAAAATGGACATGTAGATTAATCTGACGTAGATTAAGTGTTCTATATGGGCTCCATAAAAATCATCATGAAATTATGAATGATGAATCTAACTAGTTCATTTTAAAATGTGTGAACTGAACTTTGAACTAGTTTAGGTAGAAAGTTAACTTTCCCAACACTGGTACCTAATAAGATCGATGGCAGGTAATGAGCAGCAGATGTTTGGCTGGGGAAGCAAAGAGTTTGCTGGTCATGTCAAAGTGTCATTGTGGCAGCATGGTGGTGTTTTTGAACCTGCAGAAAATGTTTTACTGTATGAAAATGTCCATATTTTATAGTAATACTGGGAACACTTTACAATAACCATAATTTATAAATGGTGAATAGATAGTTTATTATTGTTTAATCATCATTTTAAAACAGCATATAGACCAATTATATATGGCAAATAGATTGTTTATTAATGTAAGTTAATAGTTACTTTACCATTAACAAGCAATAAAACTATGATTAATAATTTTTATTGAATTATTAATGGACTATTAATGAAAGGTTTATATAGCATCAAAATATCGGTTGTAAAAAATTTAGATAAAAATGTGTGTCAGTAGCACTTTGTAAATGGTTAATATTTGTTTTTTAAACCATCTTTAAACATTACTTAGATGGTTATTGTACAGTTGCAACTGATGTTTGTCATACCTTGTAAATGTGAATAAGTGGTATAAGTATAAGTAAGTATAAGTATAAAGTATGGTTTACAAACCACCTATAAACTTAGACCTATATAAACACTCTGAAACAACCAGCTGATAGTTTATCCATCATATTCTGGTGCAGTCATGGGGAGAGTTTATGTATCAGTCCGAGGTGGACCCCCTCCTGTCAAATAAGGACAAGTGACGTTTCCATAGTTAAAAAAAAAAGTGTATATATTACTATTTAGAGGTTTTCTTTGTTGTGCACTTTTTCAGCACAAAGCCATTGCTGGTAATTTACTGCACACATTTATAAAACACAGACCACACACTACCATGGCATACATTAAACATACATTGAATTTACTCCGCTACAAGCATGAGTAGCCCAGTCAATATGTTACTCGAGTAAGAGTAAAAAAGTATTTGCTTTCAAATGTACTTAAGTATTCAAGAGTAAATGCTTTTAAATGAACTTTACGTACATCCCAGTGGAGAACGTGTACTGTGATAGTTTCCTTCTTTGACAAACACTGCCTGTGGCCAATTGCGTTTAAGGAAAAGGAGAAAAAAAAAGCAAACCTAAAAGTAACGAGTACTCATGAGCCTTCTGAGAAATTAACTTGAGTAAGAGTAAAAATCTTTACCTTGGAAATGTATTTGAGTGAGAGTAATAAGTATCAAAGAATTCTAGTCTTTGAGTAAGAGTAAAAATCCTCAGAATCTGTACTTAAGTACAGTACTCAAGTTAATTTACCCCGTTACTGTCCACCACTGGTTATCAATAACTCAAAATCCACAGTGTGGTAAATGACCAGTCTTTGGCTTAAGTCCTGTATCATTTCAAATGAATTTACTGTTTGTTTTGTCCTACCACGATCCCAGTTTAAAATCAGTATCTCTGTCGACGGTGTGCAGGTGAGGTTTGCAGACTACAGATGATCCGCCTCTCGGATTCTTTCTCCTACTGGTTGCTCACCATCTTGTTTCCACAGCTCCACTGTGTAGTCACACACCAACGGTCCGACTAAAAAACCTGGCCTGCCGTACAACAAGATGACGCACATGCAGGCCGTTAAGCTTCACATAAATCAGGAAATTAAATGAAATAAATTACTAGTACTGAAATACATTTTAATTACCAACTGAAGGGTGGAAACCCTACTATTAGTAGTCATCTATGATTATTGGTATGACAAGATGCAGCATGGAGCAGTGCTTATAATGCATGTAATATATCCTTTATATTCAGTGGGCCTACAGCGCATTTCTTTTCATGACGGAACAGCTGTATGCACGTCTGAGGCACAGACCTCCTATAATGCAGACTATGAATTCACACAAATATTTATTTAAATCATGCAATCAATGTTACCATATCACATAGCATGTATAAGGTAAGTAACTATGTTCTGCTTTGCAATAACAAAAATATTTATCTGAAAATCAGTTTTCTTTGTTTTTTGCCTGAAATGTTATTACTTGTAGGGAAACAAGACATTTTTAACTGCTGATAAAAAATGAAATGATTAATAGCATATACATTGGACAAAAAACATTTTGAGAGCTTGAAAGTTCACAAGATTTGGTCAATAAGACTGATGGTGGTTGGCAACTTTTTCATCGAATGCTGGCAGGCAAAGAGTAAATAAATTCAGTCAATTAAAGTTGATGACAATTTGTAACAAACTAGTTGGTGTATTAACAAGCGTGATGTATACACTTTTTAATAACAAGCTTGAGATTTTGACAGCTGCCATTTCTTTTCTAGTCTCTCTCCTCATACAGGACTATTAAAGCAGACCACCAACTTAAGAAGCAATCTGAGGCTGTCACTGAGAGAGTGACCTGCAAACCTTTTGGTAAAAAATCCATGAAAACCCATGAATGGAGAGCTGTAATGGAGGTTTTTTTCTTCAAACATGTTCAATTATTAAACACAATTTACCCGCACCTGCTTGATTTTACTAACATGAATGAATTAGACGTGAGGCAGCATACCTCACCTAGTGAGTGTGTGGCCCCCAAGAAAAAAGTTTGGACACCCCTGAACTAATATGACGACAACCTAATGTAAGGTTCAAGCCAGATCTTGACATAAACAGTCCAGAGACACTGTAATACACATTAGGGAATTATGGTTAGGAAAGGTTGGGTATGGAAATAAGGTTTAGTACGGACAGCAAATAGTCTAACAATATAAGCATGTAAATTTGAATCCCCATCCCCTACAAATTACTTGGATCCATCCCTGACTTTTCTCTGCTCTGTGTAGTGCATTCAATTGTTTTTTAGAGTAATCACAGGATCACTCAGGTAGGACTGACAGAGTGGATCAAACTGTTGCCACCTTAATACCTCCTTTTACTCCATCACACCTAGCTTTAAGGGGCCGAGTGTTACGCCAAACAATGCTGGAAACACTGACTGCAAACAGCCTTCAGTGTCGGTGTCCTGCATGCTGACACAGCCCAACTTGATGAAGATTGCCAGCAGTTTGTTGACTCCAAAAGGCAACGCTCCAATCACAGCAGCAGGCGCAGTCTGCTTACACTTCTAACTCTGAGAAACTGGCTGCTGCACAGACACATTTACAGACTCTGGCAGAGGAGTCTAGACCTGCTGAACGACTGATAAGGCTGGTTTACATGAAACCACATCCTTTTTGTTTGATTACAGGAATTATGAATTTGAGCAGTGACCCCTCTTTTGATGCAGCTTTATATTAATGTAGTCCAGCCATGAAGCAATCTGGACAGTGTCATTTGAGCATGACTCAATGATGCCCTCAAGTGGCCTGAGTGAGCCATCTGCAGACCTCTCTCAACAAACCATCATATGTTTGGACACACACACACACACACACACACACACACACACACACACACACACACACACACACACACACACACAGATCTATATATATATATATATATATATATATATATATATGTGTGTGTGTGTGTGTGTGTGTGTGTGTGTGTATTTATAGTACAGACCAAAAGTTTGGACACACCTCATTCAATGAGTTTCCTTTCTTTTCATGACTATTGATGTAGATTCACACTGAAGGCATCAAAAGTATGAATTAACACATGTGGAAATATGTACTTAACAAAAAAGTGTAAAACAACTGAAAATACGCCTTATATTCTAGTTTCTTTAAAGTAGCCACCTTTTTCTCTGATTACTGCTTTGCACACACTCTGCATTCTCTTGATGAGCTTCAAGAGGTAGTCTCCTGAAATGGTTTGCACTTCACAGGTGTGCCCTATCAGGTTTAATAAGTGGGATTTCTTGCCTTATAAATGGGGTTGGGACCATCAGTTGTGTTGTGCAGAAGTCAGGTGGATACACAGCTGATAGTCCTACTGAATAGACTGTTAGAATTTGTATTATGGCAAGAAAAAAGCAGCTAAGTAAAGAAAAACGAGTGGCCATCATTACTTTAAGAAATGAAGGTCAGTCAGTCCAAAAAATTGAGAAAGCTTTGAAAGTGTCAAGTGCAGTCGCAAAAAACATCAAGCGCTACAAAGAAACTGGCTCACATGAGGACCGCCCCAGGAAAGGAAGACCAAGAGTCACCTCTGCTGCGGAGGATAAGTTCATCCGAGTCACCGGCCTCAGAAATCGCAGGTTAACAGCAGCTCAGATTAGAGACCAGGTCAATGCCACACAGAGCTCTAGCAGCAGACACATCTCTAGAACAACTGTTAAGAGGAGGCTGTGTGAATCAGGCCTTCGTGGTAGAATAGCTGCTAGGAAACCACTGCTAAGGACAGGCAACAAGCAGAAGAGACTTGTTTGGGCTAAAGAACACAAGGAATGGACATTAGACCAGTGGAAATCTGTGCTTTGGTCTGATGAGTCCAAATTTGAGATCTTTGGTTCCAACTACCGTGTCTTTATGCGACGCAGAAAAGGTGAACGGATGGACTCTACATGCCTGGTTCCCACCGTGAAGCATGGAGGAGGTGTGATGGTGTGGGGGTGCTTTGCTGGTGACACTGTTGGGGATTTATTCAAAATTGAAGGCATACTGAACCAGCATGGCTACCACAGCATCTTACAGCCGCATGCTATTCCATCCGGTTTGTGTTTAGTTGGACCATCATTTATTTTTCAACAGGACAATGACCCCAAACACACCTCCAGGCTGTGTAAGGGCTATTTGACCAAGAAGGAGAGTGATGGGGTGCTGCGCCAGATGACCTGGCCTCCACAGTCACTGGACCTGAACCCAATCAAGATGGTTTGGGGTGAGCTGGACCGCAGAGTGAAGGCAAAAGGGCCAGCAAGTGCTAAGCATCTATGGGAACTCCTTCAAGACTGTTGGAAGACCATTTCAGGTGACTACCTATTGAAGCTCATCAAGAGAATGCCAAGAGTGTGCGAAGCAGTAATCAAAGCAAAAGGTGGCTACTTTGAAGAACCTAGAATCTAAGACATATTTTCAGTTGTTTGACACTTTTTTGTTAAGTATATAATTCCACGTGTTAATTCATAGTTTTGATGCCTTCAGTGTGAATCTACAATTTTCATATTCATGAAAATAAAGAAAACTCTTTGAATGAGAAGGTGTGTCCAAACTTTTGGTCTGTACTGTATATATATATATATATATATATATATATATATATATATACGTATATATATATGTACGTGCATATGTATAAATCATCAACTAGATTGAAGCCTATTTAAGAATATGGCCTAACAGAAGTTCTTGTTCTTTCTTCTTCATCTTCTTCTTTTAACTCTGACAAAAGAATAATTCCTGATTTCTAGGTTGAATAATAAAAAAAAGACATTATGTAATGCACCTTTTCAAATTGTTCTGAAAAAATACAGCACAAAACAGTATATAATTCTTTTTTCTGATTGGACCTGGTGCAAAATGAAACACCCACACGTTTTATAATTGGACTGACCTAGCACCCCTCCAGTGGAGGCATTTGTGCGTTTTAAACCAACATCTACACTAAAATCCTGCTGTACACAAATTGCTGCTATTACCCACCAGGAAGGACTCCTGTCTTTGTGTCTCTGCCTGGATCAAACTGATTGCTTGCTTTTTCCTGAGAATAACTCACTGTTTCTGCTCAGCAGGTGATTGGACACACATGGTGACACACAGTGGAACAGTTTGCTTCCAATACTGCATATAAATCTTTCCAAGTCTTGATTGTGTAATGCAAGGACTGTGTCTTTAGTCTGCGTCTAAGCCTTTATCTGACAGAAATTCAGGCCTGTGTATACATGGGATAATGCATGGTGAAGCGGTGGGGGTGGGGTTACTTTTGTTAAAAAGTAACAAGGTATAAACAAATCTTAATAAACCAGTCAGCTGTTGAGTGGCACCTGCAACATTAAAGAGATCTTGGATTAAATGCACATTTTCCCCTCTCAGACAACATTAAAGCAGCCAATCAGCACACACCTCTATATCATAGCAGCCCTGCCTACTAAGCTAAACAGAGGCTACATTTTTGGCGGTTTTTGTTTTGTTTTTTGTTTTGCAACCTTGCTTAAAGGGCAACTTGGACCTGTTCTGAACAGATTTTCAAATCATCACTGTAATTGATCTTTAAGTAAAAATGGACATTCAGGGGTATTATTGAGAGAAACCATTGTAGTTTTATAAATTTAATTTATTTAGTACCCACATTAAACACACTTAAATCACATGATGATTGATTATTTTTGCACATAAAGATAAGAATTGAAAGATGCAAAAAGAAGCGGGTAAAACTAATACTGTAACACATACAAAGTTTATGTACAAGAAATAGTGACTCACAGATCTATAGCTGTGGTTGTGAATGTTCTTGTCTCTTCACTGACATTACTGTGTACATTTAAAAAACAAACTTTGCACAAACCATGGCACCATACATGTTCTTTTCCTCAATGATGCAGGTACAATAGTGACTCTTACTGATGTGCTCTCCTTACGAGACTGTAAAAAGAAAAAGAAAAAAGAAGAAGAAAGCATGCTGCATGTACAGACATAAAAATGCGGCAAATCAAAAAGCATTGACATTTCCAGTCAGGACAAATTTGCCCTATTGTTATAAAAGAGGTCATTTTATGCTCAGTCTCCAATAATAAGATTTTAAAAAAGCCCTGATTGCTGTCCTGTCCACAGTCTTTGTGGGTGAAGTACTCTTACATTTACAGCAGACCCACCCACCCTCCAACTGTTATCACATTGATTCAGTCGGTAGGAGGCCTAGTAATGACTAAATGGTGCGGTCTCCTTCAACTCATGGTACCCCTGGTGGTTTGGCTCTGTGAAGAGACAGAGAGGGCAGTTAGGGCTGAGAAGTACCACAAATCTATCTCTCCTACATTAGCCTGTGCTTTTAAAAGATTATTTAAGACTGGTAATTCACTTTGCTTTGAAAGGGAGGAACAAAAGCAAAACAGCTGCAGGCAACTGGAATCAATACTGAAGGGGAAAGTTATGTTTAACAGTCCCTACATTGTGAGACATATTGAATAGGTTGTTGTGTCGAATTTTGAGTGGGCATCTGCTTCAGGCAGAGATTTTAACACTCCTATGGAAAATAAAAAATAACTCAGCTGAAAGAATTTAGATACTCCAAAGGTTTTGGTGGATCTTTTGATCTGATAAGTCATGCCATTACAAGAAATGTGCTCCAGTAATGACAAGCTGTGACAGTCTATTTTGACCTTTTTTTTAACATTTAATAACTCATCCAGGTGTTTTACAAACCCAGTTCCTAAAAAAGTTATCTAAACCCTTGTGTTAAAACTGAAAAGTATTTTTTTTTTTTTATATTTAAAGAACAAATGCTCATTACAAATAAATGCCAACAAGTTGTTTCAAAAAGGGTGATACAAGACCAACACCACATAAAAAAAGGCATCGCCTAACTAATGTCCAACAGGTTAGCAACATGACTGGTATAAAGAGGACATTCAGAGAGTCTCTCAGATGGGGAAGGCGGGAAGAGGTTTGACCACTCTGTGAGAAACTGCGTGAATAGTTCAACATATTGCTAATAGTTCAACACTTTCATTTCAGAGAGTCAGAGAAATCTCTGTACAAAAGGGACAAGAACCAAAACCAAGACTGGATAGTCTGATCCTCTGGCCCTAAGGCAGCATGCATTAAAAACAGACAGGACTCTAGAGTGGGAATCACTGCATAAGCTCAAATCATTACTAAAACCCACTTTCTGTGAACACAGTTCAAGGTGTCAACCACAAACACAGGCCAGAACAGTACCATGCAAAGAAGAAGCCATGTGTGAACATGATTCAGAAATTCCAGTGACTCCTCCGGGCCAAGGCCCATCCAAGATGGGCTTATGTGAAGCCAAGAACTATCTTGTGATCTAATGGATCAAAATCTCGCTTTCTTTTTTAAAATCATAGCTGTTATTAGTGCAAATTTCAAATCCAGCATCCCTGATGGGATGGGGATCATGAGGGTCCATGTCATGGGTATCTTTCACATCTGTGAAGGCTCCATTAATGCTGAACAATATCTACAGGTTTAGGAGCAACATGTGCTACCATCCAGACAAAGACGTTTCCAGGGAAGACCTTCATATTTCAGCAAGACAATGACAAACCACATTCTGACAACAGGGATTACAACAGCATGGCTCTGAAGTAGAAGAGTCCTGCTGATAAACTGGTCTGCCTGCAGTCCTGACTTGACCCACTGAAAACATTTGGAGAATCATGACTCTAAAAATTACAACAAAGGGGACCCTGAACTGTTGAGCAGCTGAAATCTTGAATCAGGAAACAATGTGGCAATATTCCACTTTCCAATACTCCCTTGTTTCAAAATGTGTGGTAAAAAGAAGGGCTGATGCACCACAGAAGTAAACATGATCCTGTCCCAGCTATCTTTTTACCTGCTGCTGGCATCAAATTTATAATGAGCAAACATCATAATAAAAAAATGAAATTCTTCCATTTAAACATTTGATATGTTGTCTTTGTATTTTATTACATTCGAAAGAGTTTTAACAATCCATAAACCAACAAAATCAGTTTTACTTTTTGCTCTGCACCCCCAAATTTTTTTGAATTGTGATTGCATGTAATCTAAAACTACAGAGTATGGTCTAGACCTGCTCTGTTTATATGGTAAACTTAATTCAATAGATTGATGTACATTCAGACTGTCTCTGAGTTTTAAAGTGTGAAGAAAACACAGCTGTTTGACACGTTTACAAGTAGCATTTAAAGAGTAATGACTTATCTGAACAAACCAAAAAAGATTAGGACCTATTTTTGCAATTTTTCTTTGCAACAAGGCAGTAAAGATAAATTGCATTAGTATTGCTCCTTATTGAATAGTAATTCAGTGAAATCTCATCATTCAACCCAGTTTTTGAATCACTTCATATTCATTTATGAGTTTGTATCATTATTTAAGAGATCACTTAATGATTTTCTGTACATCCCAAATGATGTACACAAAGACAGCCACAAACAGAATGCGTTTAAGTGTGTAGATAAGTGTTACGGTACCCAGACTCATATTCTCCTCAATGAGAGGCCTCTTCTCGCTGCAGTTCACCACTCTCCCCTGAGCTGCTCCCAGGATGGTCATGATTTCCACCAGACTGAGCTTTCCTTCTTCTTTGGCCTCCTCTACCTCCTCCGTCAGCTCCTTTACTGCCTCCTCACGTTCCTCAATTTCTTCTTGGGTTAGCATTGCATCCAACCCTTGCCCTGCAGTAGTGTTGCCGACCTGTGGCGGCGCCAATGAGCACAATGCCCTGACCTTCCCGTAGGACTTCAGGTGTGCTACATTGGCACGCAGAAAGAGCAGGAGGACATTAAGGTCATTGAGCGGGCAGCCAAGCCGTTGTTGGTTGATCAGGTCCAGGGCAGGGAGGACCTCGTAGACTGAGATGAAAGTGGTGTCCCAAACAAAGAGGCGGAGTAGGCTGAAGAGGACGATGGGAGCCAAAAGCACATAGATGGCACCATTAGCTACACTGATTACCTGAAACACCAACTGGCCAATCATCTTACACTGAACCAGCTCAGGAACCCAGTTCTGATCCCGCAGCATGCCTGTGCGGACAAAGCAGCTGAACTCATCCTGCAGAAAGGCGGAGAGGTGGAAGTAGGCCAGGTAGAGACAGGCAGCCGTCATGAAGGTCAGGAGGAGGAAACCCCGTAAGAAAAGCATGCTTACAAGGAAGTAGGACTTTTGTTTGCACTGCATGTATCTCTCCAGTAGAGGGTACTCAAAATACCGCTTCTTCTTGGCCCTAAAAAAAAAAAAAAAACAAGAGGAAGAAACTTAGAGCCATGTTTTTCCTTATTCTTCTACAGCTAAACATTCCCAGCTGGGAGACGCCCAACCCAACCTAACCCAACCCAACCCAACCACTGAGCAAATTGCTGCCAACCACCCACACAGCCCTCCATTAAATTCAGTGTGTTAGAGGGTAGAGCCATGGGCAAGTGTTCATTTAGAGTGCAGCTCCAAGGTTTCCCAGACCATGTTTTCCATATTTATTAATAGATAAACTCTTAATGGGAAGTTTATCTTAAAGCTACTTCAAGGAGTTTATGGCTGGTAATGTGACAGGCTGAAACTAATGTCAAAGCCTCTATTATATTGAATATATCACCGATTGAGGTCATTAGAAATGACACTAATCATCCTGTAAAGATCTTGATCAGGCCTGTCATCCCTTCTGTGGGGCAGGAGGAAATTAATGGCAAGTTTTCCACTTTTACGATTCATCATGAATCATGAACCGTACAGTACAAAGGATGAGAAGAAGCAAGAAAATTTGAAGCAAGGGAAATGAGGATAAAAACTGTATGGTATGCTAACAAAACTTTGCATTCTTGTCAGTGGTTTGCACAAATAACGCTGAAGAAGGAGGGAAAGACAGGCTGTCAGAAGGAGAAATCAGCATGGTTGTCCTCTTCGAAAATGAATGCTCGGGTGAAAGGTTTCGCTTCTCTCCACTATTCCATCATTTGCCCAGGCACTTTGAATTGTGGGTAACAATAAGCGAAGCAGACTGATCTGATGCATAATGTGAAATTTTCTCGAATCAGTGCATCATTTTGGCATTTTTGGCATACTGCAAATTTCGCATTTGTCGCATGCCATACTGCATATTAAATTTTGGGCAAATCAGTACATACTGCTAGTACAGAACGCACATGTTCTGTAAGATATATATATATATATATATATATATATATATATATATATATATATACATATATATATTGTGTATTACCTTTGGAGTGCTGTGGTGTCGCATTGAAGTGGTGGGTTTCCTCTCCATATTGGTGGTGGGGAAAACACAGCTCAAATACTTATTCAAGCTTTTGAATCATAGTGATTGTTTACTGTTTGAATTACATTAGAACATAAGAATAAAGCTAACAGAATGTTGGTACTTCATTATGAAACTTTAATTTTATTTTAAGATTTTCATAGAATGCATCTGGATACACTCCATTCCCTGATATCCTCCAGGCTCGACTACTGTAATTCCCTGTACTTTGGTATCAACCAGTCATTGATACAATGACTACAAATGGTTTTAGTGCAGCAGCCAAGTACAAATTTTAGCCAGAATCCTTCAGTTGGTGATACAAGCATGAACATTGGCATGACTATTCTCCATGGGTCACTTGACTAGAAAAGTGCCTCAGCCATTTGAAATTTCAAGATGGCTGCCATTTTTCAAGATGGCTGCCACCTAAGTAGAACAATTAGGTGATACTTGTTAAATTGGTGATATAGCCATGAAAATTGGTATGAACAGTCTTCATGACTCACTTAAGAAAATGCCCCAAGCTGCTTGAAATTTCTGGATGGCGGCCATCTCATTAGAGCAGTCAAATAATGTAAAGTTGGTGTTATAAACATGAAAAACAGTAAGACCATTCTCCATGAGTAACTTAACAAGAAAATGCTCCAAACTGCTTGAAATTATAATGTGGCGACCGTTTAAAAGATGGCTGCCATCTTATTACAGCAGTAATGTCATGTAAAGTTGGTGATATGAACATGCAAACATTCTCCATAACTTCACTTCACAAGAAAATGCTTGACTGTGTTTTGTCTAACTCCTCGCCTTCGACCTGTCAAATTTGGTGAAACCTGCCAGGAGTTGTCTCCCAATGGCATAGCTTTCAGGGTTCGCAGAAGTATGCAAGCTCCCTTACCACAACCAGGTCACAGTCACGAGGGAGGTTTTATATTTTTGCTTTAAATTTAAAAAAATTTTAAAAAGTTTTTTTTTTTTGTTCCTTTTTTGTAACTTTTTTTTGTTTTGTTTTCTGAGAGGGGGGAGGTAAACAAGGGGAAGTAGTCCTGGCAAAAAGAATACACATAGCTTCTAACAGGGGCAACTACATAAACATGTGCAAGTGAGACCATATTTGAAGCACTCGCAATGTCCAGTACATTCCTTGGTGCACCAACATTTGGTTTAATGTTAACTTTTTACTCTATAATTATGTTTTTTGTTTTCAATCACATTTTTCTTTTATACCGTCAGGATTCCACTTTAAGTTCTTTGTTCACTGTACAAAGTCAATAAACATATTCTATCCAATGTCTATTCTATTCGAGAAATAATAATCATGGATTTCATTTGTGTAGCACTTTACATGAAGTCAGTGGTCTCAAAGTGCTTAGCAGTAAAAAATACAAAACATTAAATATAGAAAGAATATAATCCACAGAGTCCTTAAAGGGACATAGAGAAAAAGACATGAAAAAAAAAAAAAAACTCGCATGCACACTCGAAACATTCACGTGCACACGCTCAAGAGGTGCGTTGTTCTCCAGTTGGAGCGGGGATACCACAGGATGTATTCTCGCTCCAAGAGGAGGGCAACGCTCCTCTTTCGCATGAGCATGCAAAACATTTGTGGGGTTTTTTTGTGTGTGTGAAACTCACACATTCTTTGCAGGAAAGGTCCCTCATCTGATCCCAGGACACAGGATAATATAAATCTTTCCAGACTTGTTTGCATCTTCAGGTTGCCTAACTAACCCGACCGGAGGTTGACCAAAACCTCTGGCTCTTCACAATTGGTCAATGCGGAGAACAGAGACAGAGTTTTTATTACCTTTCAAACTGACTCTATCACTGACCATCTAAATATAAACATTAACGCCTCAACTCAGGTCTCCCATTTGAGATTTACCATGTTAAAGTGTGTGAACACACAGACCCCAAGGAACGGTTTGAGGAGCAGGACACTGACCTCCAGACCTCTGTCATTAAACTCTGCTTGACCATGCACTGATAAAAACTGCATTCCTTTGGAGAAAGAATACAAATAATTGATCATGACACCTTATGCATTCAGCAATGTACTAATAAGTCTAATCATGAAATTTGTGTTAAAATAAGATATATCCCATTTTTCTATGTGCTCCAAAAGCCAAGTTATCACTCTGACAGAATAAATCCTTTATTCTTTAGTTTCTTTAGACCAACAGCTTTTCAGACTGTTTCATGAACTTTTAAGGGTTACATTTATCGACTATGAATCATAATTTTACTCTCAGTAACAGAAATAGTTTAGAAATATTTGGTTTATATTTTTATTATTTAGTATTTTTACCCATTAGGTGGTTATAATGTCATTGAATAATTCAATTGTGAGTATAACGAATCCATCATTAATCAAGATGAAGTTTATCTGAAAAACCAATTCCATTGAAGTTGGGAAATTGTGATAAACGTTATAAAAACAGAATACAATGATTTGCAAATCCTTTTCAACCTCTATTCAATTGAATACGCTACAAAGTCAAGATATTTAATGTTCAAACTCATAAACATTATTTTTTTTGCAAATAATAATTAACTCAGAATTTCATGGCTGCAACACGTGCCAAAGTAGTTGGGACAGGGACATGTTTACCACTGTGTTACATCACCTTTCCATTTGACAACACTCAATAAACATTTGGGAACTGAGGAGACTAATTGTAGGCTTTGAAGGTGGAATTCTTTCCCTCTCTTGCTTAATGTACAGCTTCAGATGTTAAACAGTCTGGGGTCTCCGTTGTCATATTTTATGCTTCATAATGCACCACCCATTTTCCAAGAGAGACAGGTCTGGCCTGCAGGCAGGCCAGTCGAGTACCCACACTCATTTATTACAAAGCCATGCTGTTGTAACACATGCAGAATGTGGCTTGGCATTGTCTTGCTGAAATAAGCAGGGCGTCCATGAAAAAGACGTTGCTTGGATGGCAGCATATGTTGCTCCAAAACCTGTATGTACCTTTCAGCATTAATGTTGCCTTCACAGATGTGTAAGTTACCCATGCCTTGGGCACTAATGCACCCCCATACCATCACAGATGCTGGCTTTTGAACTTTGCGTCAATAACAGTCCGGATGGTTCTTTTCCTCTTTGGCGCGGAGGACACAACGTCCACTATTTCCAAAAACAATTTGAAATGTGGACTCGTCAGACCACAGAACACTTTTCCACTTTGCATCAGTCCATCTTAGATGAGCTCAGGTCCAAAGAAGCCGGCAGCGTCTCCGGATGTTGTTGATAAATGGCTTTCGCTTTGCATAGTAGAGTTTTCACTTGCACTTACAGATGTAGCAACAAACTGTATTTACTGACAGTGGTTTTCAAAAGTGTTCCTGAGCCCATGTGGTGATATCCTTTACACATTGACGTCAGTTTTTGATACAGTGACGCCTGAGGGATCAAAGATCACAGGCATTCAGTGTTAGTTTCCGGCCGTGCCGCTTATGTGCAGTGATTTCTCCAGATTCTCTAAACCTTTTGATGATATTATGGACCGTAGATGTTATAATCCCTCAATTCCTTGCAATTTTACTTGAAACGTAAACTGTTCAACTATTTCTCACACAGTTGTTCACAAAGAGGTGTACCTCGCCCCATCCTTGCTTGTGAATGACTGAGAATTGAAAGCATTTCTCAAATTTCTCAGTATTTTTTGCCACCTTTCCCAACTTCTTTGTCACGTGTTGCTGCCATCAAATTCTAAAGTTAATGATTACTTGCAAAAAAATATAAAGTTTATCAGTTTGAACATTAAAAATGTTTTCTTTGTAGTATATTCAATTGAATATGGGTTGAAAAGGATATTCTGTTTTTATTTACGATTTACATGTCTTCCCAATCCCATTGGAATTTGGTTTTGTACATGTGTTTACCCTTTTGTTGTTCACAGTTTCTATGTGTTACTATCTGTTCTATTTCAGAGTAATTTAGCATGATCAATGTGATACTTTAAACATAATGAGAATGTTTGATGTGATTCTACATTTCTTCATATGTGTTTAGTATCAAATCATTCATCATGAAACCAAGCATTCAATGATATTAATCATAGTGAGTTAGTATCAGATCTGACTCTTTTACTAGCCAAAAGTATAAGTTAGATCATATAATCAGAGTCCTCTGCAGTTACGCACCAACTACCCCTCCTCTTTCTCCTCACACACACACCCCAGAGACACTTCCAGTGTGAAGGAGATAAAAAACAGCAAATTTGGGGGTGCCCACTCTCTTCTGCTCGGACTTCTCTCTTTAACTCTTCTGCTCTTGTTTCCCGGTCTTCTCTTAGTCCCCTTCTTTGTTTTCTCTAAGACCTTACTACTTACTCTTACCTTTTTTTAGTCTAATAAGTTTTACGCCACGTGTTCATTCATGTTGATTTTTCTGTAACATCTTCTTAGTTCAAGTTTTGAAACTTCAGCTTTTTGTGCGCATAGCACTTCAAGATAAAGCCTTTAACTGATTTTACTTCGATTTCGCAAAGCCATATTTGAAATAGTTTTGATTGGCCATCAAGCCTCTTTTTCTGAGTTATCTGCGTGATTTCAAAGTCACCTCTGAACACCACACAGCAGGCCCAAAGTCATCCTCTGTGCCAGAGTTTGTGGTGAGACCAAAGGAGCATCCAAAGGATTCATAAGGTGCTGGTTTTTGCTTCGGGCCTGAGTGCTGCAACTCCTGGCCAATCTTTTGGCTGACTTTGGTTGTCTTCTGAGCTGAACCTCTCGAACTGCCAGTAGCCCCGGACCTTTGAAACCTGCTCCATCTTCTCCAAGGACCAGGCTCACTTAAGTATGCAAACCTCCAGAGCTCCAAATAGGGCTGATGCTGTCTCATGTGGTCATGACTCAGATATTCACTTATTCGAGTAATCCTAGATTCATCCAAATCCACAAGTTAGTGTAGGTTAACATGTTAGAGCATATTCACTCACTATTATTAACTTAAGTGCTTTTAGCCTGACTCAGAATCTTTTATATTCACCTATAATTATTTATCCTCATTATCTTATCATTTATTGCATGTATGTTGTACCATCATTTATCCTGCAATAAACAGATCCTTTATTTTCTAAGTTCTTGTCTGTTAGTGTTCTTCCAGAAGTGGAGTCCCTGAAATGAGAAGTTCAGCTTGAGATAAGAGATTGATTAATTTAAGATTTAATGTTTGATTTCTGAATTAAACTTTTGTTTTTCTCTGTTTCCCACCATGAAGGGTAGGTGGTGCAATAATAGTTCAATGAGTGCATAAATGTCATAATTTAAGATTTTTGATCTTAAGACATTATTCAAATTGCTACACCCTTTAGGGGCTTCCTAATAAATATATGTTTGAATTGAAAAGAAAAACACACCATATTAAAAAGAAATCTTCTTGAAATTTTGAGCAGCTTATTAAGTTACGCATGGAGAATGGTCTTACTGTTTTTCATGTTTATAACACCAACTTTACATCATTTATATGCCCTACTGAGATGGCGGCCAGTTTAAAGATGGCCGCCATCCAGATATTTCAAGCAGCTTGGGGCATTTTCTTGTTGAGTGACTCATGAAGACAGATTATCAATTTTTATGGCTATATCACCAACTTAACAAGAACATCACCCAATTGTTCCACCTAGGTGGCCACCATCTTAAAATTTTAAATGGCTGGAACACTTTCCTAGTAAAGTGGCCCATGAAGAATGCTCACGCCAATTTTGATGCTTGTACCACCATCTGAACGTTTATTTCACTTATCTGCTCCACTATTCAAAATGCTGAAGCACGATTGCTCTGCAGACATAAAAAAAGAGATCACATAACTCCTATACTAGCATCACTGCACGGGCTTCCCGTTCAATTTAGAACATCCTACAAAATTTTACTATTTTTTAATTTTTTTTTATTTGGCTTAGACAGATACAGGCTTTGAGAGAAATTCAAAGAGCCTATCAATGATCTGCAGCTACTCAGACTGGGGTAAATAAAAACATAATGTTTATGGATAAAAGTCCATGAAGCTTTGTGAGGGATAACAGTCATATACTGTGGCGGTATTTGTTCAGCCTCTTTTTGAAGGCGTGAACATCATTAGATGTAATATCTCCAACAACTGCAGGGGGAAGGCTATTCCAAGTTGTTATAGCAGAGTGGAGAAAGCTCCTGTCAAGGCAATTGGTTTTTAACTTGGGGACTTTCAGGGCGTGACTTGGCAGTACTCTCTGGGTGATTCTTCCCACGGTGTGGGCTTGGGGTAGCAGAGCTTTGAGGTCCACTGGACAGTTGGGGGTGTGCATTTTATAAAGAACGGTTGTTGCTGCAACTGTTCGCCGGTGACCCAGCTTGCTGATGGCGTACTGGTGAAAGGCAAGGTCCTCATCCACCCCGATGATTTCTAGCTGCCTAAGAGTGGTCGGAGAGGCGTTCATCAAGGCCAGGCAGGAGTACTCCATGATGCTCCTGGCCTGGGTCTTATAAATGTTGGCCCTGCCCTTGGCATCAAGCTTGTTGGCCAGCTTACGCAGTGCACCAAGACGTTGTCCAGCACGTCTGCAGATGTTGGACAAATGGCTGGTCCATGTGAGCTTGCTGTCTATAGAAAGACCCAACACCTCCATCTGCTTGCTAAGTGTGATCTTGGTGGTCCCAAAGAACAGGTCAGAGACCATGTACCATGTATATACCATGGACAACTTGGTTCCGCCTACCGCCTGTATACGGATTTGGAGCCAAAAAGCTCTCGGTATTTCCGGGACTTTTCTACATTTCTGAAACCAGAGCTGCGCAGTTGCGATGCGTGCATTCGCCTGTGCAGTCGCAGAGATTCGCTGTGATGACGCTTGGCTCAAACAGCGTATCCCCCGGGAGAGCTACGCAATCCCTGAACGCCAATAGGCTGTATCCATAGACTGTATATACTATGGACAACTTTGTTCCGCCTACTGCCTGTATACAGATTTGAAGCCAAATAGCTCTCAATATTTCCAGGATTTTTCTTCATTTCCTGAAACCAGCGCTGCGCAGTAGCAATGCGCGCATTTGGCCGCACAGTTGAAGAGAGTCGCTGTGATGACACTCGGCTCAAACAGCATATCCCTCGGGAGAGCTACGCAATCCCTGAACGCCCATAGGCTGTATCAAGTGTCAATCATAGCAAACATGAACTCCCTAATAACTTTTAAAAATGGAGCTACACAGAAAAAAAGAGGACTTGAGCACAAACCAGTCTGACAGTAACTACATGTCAACATCACAATCAGGAGGGATAAAAAATTATGTTCTGTGTAATAAATTTTTTAAGTTAGTCCACAGCTCCATAAGGTTTGCTGGCGGAGGTAAACAGGGGGTGCTGTTCTCGGCTTCACCCAGCAAGGAGGCAGACGCTTTCCATTCTAGTCTATGGGCCAAACACTTTTGTATTTTGTATCAGCAACATGTTTATTTGTCATTTTGTCACATACACATGCGTCTGATTATAGCTAGCTGAAATAACGCTAGCTGTTTTACCTGTAACTGTGTAACTTTCCAACATGTAATGTCCTCACTCTCAAGGTAACCTAAACCTAATCAAATCAAATCTATGTACAATTATATTTCACAATTGTCATCAAATAATTTCTAAGATACTGTCAGAACAATTGAAAAACCATACTTACATGTATTAGACGGTCTTTTCATGCTAAATGCTACAGTCACTGTATGTGGGTCGTTTCTGACCCATGTATGTAAACTTGATGTAGAAATACAAAATCTGTGCTTCCTCATAACATAAGAAAGAAAAAATAAAAAGGATTATTCGTGCTCAACTAAAACAAGATCTTTACTGCATACTTGGAATAGTAAATGATAAAATTAATTTATTTCAAAGATATACCATAGAAACACTCAGCCATACATGAAATAACATTGAAAATGGATACGGGTCATTTTAGACCCATGTTGTGCATTAGAGGGGTAGTGATACAAAAACGATTTTTATTCTAAAAGTAAAAAAAGAAAAATTAACATAAGGATGTAGGGTCGTCAAAAACAAGTTAATTGAGGAATTCCTTGAGTACCGACTGATGGAATTAATTTTTTGAAAAGATATATAAAATTTAAACTCAGCCGGGTCTTTTTTGACCCATGTTGCGCATCAAAGGGTTAAGTTTATATCCGTTGATCACCAAACCAAGCAGGATAACAGAGCAAAGTGCCACAATAATAGATAATATATTTACAAATTGCATGAACAATGCTTTAGTTAGTGGGTTGCTCATAAAAGACATCAGTGACCATCTGCCAGTTTTTGTGATCTATGGCTGTAACTATGCGAAAGGAGAAGAGGAAAATACAGTTGTATATAGGAGAAAAAGAACAGAGCAGCAAATTAATGCATTTAGAAGAGATTTACTAGCACAAAATTGGAATAATCTCTATGAAGAAAAGGATATTGACAAAGCCTATTAAATATTTCTTGAGACCTTTAAGGCGTTATACAACAAAAACTGTCCAATGAAAAAATATAATGTCAGGAAAAACCATATTGGCAGCCCATGGATCACAAAAGGTTTGCGTAATGCTTGTAAAAAAAAAGAAAAAGAAAAAAAAAATAAGAAAAAAAAAAGAACACCCTCTATAAACAATTTTTAAGGCAAAGAACTGCAGAGGCTGAACATAAATATAAGAAATATAAAAATAAATTAATTAATATTATGAGGACATGCAAAAAAGAATATTATGCCAAATTATAAGAGAATAGTAAAAACAATATTAAAGGTATATGGAAAATATTAAATGGTATTATCAGAAATGGCTCAAATAATAGGAGATACCCTGAATATTTTGTTGACAATGATACTTCCTTAAGTAACATGAATGATGTGGTTACTGGCTTTAACAAATTCTTTGTAAATGTAGGGCCGAACTTGGCTGAGGAAATAAAGGCCACGTGTAATGGTGGGGATGCTGAGGGGAATATTATTCGTAATGTCAACTCAATGTACTTAAATGGCATAGAAGGAAAAGAAATCAAAGACATTGTCAGCAAGTGTAAGAATAAATCATCATCAGATTGGAATGGCATTGACATGATCTTGATTAAGAAAGTAATTGATTCCATTATACAACCACTAACATACATCTTTAATTTATCTTTGACAACTGGTTCATTTCCACAGAAAATGAAAGTTGCCAAAGTTATTCCTTAATATAAAGCTGAGGAGAAACCTTATTTTACCGATTATAGGCCAATATCCTTGCTTTGCCAATTTTCCAAAATACTGGAAAAATTATTTGTTGTGAGGCTAAATCATTTTATTGAAAGTCAAAAGATTCTGACTGGCAGTCAGTATGGCTTCAGAGCAAAAAGCTCAACAGCAATGGCACTTATGGAATTGACAGAGGAAATTACAAACTGTATTGACACCAACAAATATGTCATAGGAGTATTTATAGATTTGAAAAAAGCCTTTCACACCATTAATCATGAAATACTATTTAAAAAAAATTGAAAGGTACATGTAGGAGCCAGATTGGGGTTTTGCAGTTTATTGTTATGTATTTTTTGTGCCAACAGATGGTGCTATTGTGTCTGTCTATTTAATGGGTGGGTTGATTAGGACAGGTGCGCACACCTGGGAAGCCGAACAGTTTTTTTGACCGTGTGAAGTGGTCTTGTGTCTTTGTCTTACATCAAATAATGAATGAGTAAATAAATCAAACAACAGAAGATATGGATGGTGTGACATGTGACATTATTCCACCTACGGGCACGCGTCAACTCAAGCAAAAAGGTGTTCGCCACAAGTAACAGCATTGGAAAGCTGTTATAGTACGGTATAAGGGGAGTTGCATTAAATTGGTTGAAAAGTTACATGCATTGAAGGCAGCAGTTTGTACAGATGGGTGACTATAAATCATCATTGGCTGACATTACTTGTGGTGTTCCACAATAGGCCCAATATTGTTTATTCTTCACATCAATGACATCTGTAGTGTGTCAAATGTGTTGAAATTTGTTTTATTTGCGGATGATACAAATGTATTATGTTCAGGGGAAAATCTCCAGCAGCTTTTGGAGGTCACCACCACAGAAATGAGTAAATTAAAACATTGGTTTGATATAAACAAATTATAATTGAATTTGAATAAAACCAAGCTCATGTTATTTGGAAACCGTAAAACAGACACACCAGTACAAATGATGATAGATAATGTTAACATTGAAAGAGTATATGAAAATAAATTTCTGGGTGTAATACTGAACCACAGAATCTGTTGGAAACCCCATATAAACTATGTAAGAACAAAAGTCGCACGGAGCATCGCAGTTCTAGGAAAAACAAAACACATTTTGGACCGTAAAGCACTTCATATATTATATTGCTCACTTGTACTGCCATATATCAACTACTGTCTAGAAATTTGGGGTAATACTTATAAAAGTAATCTAAAACCATTATGTCGTTTCCAAAAAAGAGCCATTAGAATTGTTAACAAGGTAGGATATCTGGATTACACAAATATACTGTTTTACAATCACATGTCATGAAACTCATGGACCTTGTTGAATACAAAACTGCACTGATTATGTTTAGAGCAAGACACAGGCTTTTGCCAGGTAATATACAAAAGATGTTCAGTGATAAAGAGGGGGGTTACAATTTAAGACGAGAGCCTAATTTCAAGGTACATTTTGCTGGTTCAACATTGAAAACGATGTGCATTTCAGTTTGTGGAGTGAGTTTGTGGAATGGACTGAGCATGGAGGTTCAGCGAAGTCCAAACCTGAATAATTACAAGAAGGCATATAAAAATATTATTTTCAAGAGGTAATCAGATGAGGAGGGTCTGTGTTGACCTATTGAGTCAACACAGCCCTGTTTTCAGTTTTCAATGGGTTGGTCTGAATAATTTTATCCCTGATACTACTGCAGTCATTTAAACTATTGTATATGCAGTAAAGAAGTTTGTGTTGGCAAAAGTGGGGTAGGAGCTTGATAAGTTTTAAACTTCATCCTACTCCTTTTTGGACATTGTTGTTGGTTTTCTTTTTCTTCCTGATTTGTATTTTACTGTCTTATTTGATTAAATAATTGTAACAAGACGACTGCTTTCTGCTCTGTCCACCTTTAATTCACCCCTCAAAGGAATGCAGGCTTCCCTGGTTAGGGGAGGAAATGGGGGTAACGTTTCACACTTAACTTATGGCCAGTTTACGACCCAGGACAGAACCAAAGGGGAAGCTCTCCCCAAAAGGTTGATAGTGAATCTTCATGCTTCAAGGAGACAAGTTGCTTATCAACCACATGACCCCCGAGACCGAATAAACATGGAGCCTCTCACCTTGGCTGGGAAAGATCATAGTTGACACCTCAGCTTAAGGAATGACCCAAAAAGAAAACAAGAGAACATTCTCCAAGGCTGCATTTGGCGCCAATCCTGGAACAGATCCCTACCATAAATCCTTTGAATGACTGTGTTTTTCCATGGCTCTCTTTAAGGTGCAGGAGGAAGAGGATGACTGAAAATGGTATAACTTCATGTTTATTTTCTATCTGTACACCTCATCATCAATGAAATGGTCTTTTCCCCAGCTTTCTAGCATATCAACAAGCCAAACTGTTAACTTCACAAATTTATTCCAGGTTTTCCATGGACCAAGAGCTCCTCCTAGTGGTGTTGCCTGAATATGATTTGGTTAGAACCAAATGTGTATTCAGTGAATTTAATTATGTGCATTTCTTCCTTTTTGTTTTATACACTTCGTAGCTTAGTAAATGGTATTCCCAAGATAGACTAGCAGTTTTAGAAGTAGTAACAGGAAACTCTTTTAGACTCAAGTTAAGAGTTTTTGAATGTATCAATACTATGTTTTTATCTACCTCACCCAAATATATATGTTAATCATTTATGAAGCTTGATTGACAAGGTTATATTGTTGTCAAGTATCATCACGTATGTGTTTCTTATGCTGGATGGTGTTTCTGTTTGAATAGATAATTTGGTTTTCTGTCCCTCTCTAACTTTCAAAAAGTTGTTCATCCTCTGTTATTATCAAGAAAACGGCTGATCAAAAGTTTACTTTTGTTCAATATCATGCTTTAATGCATCTGCTCATAAGAAACAATGAAGTGAAATGTGATCGTATGTGATGTTACAAACAGTTTAATCATAGTGAGTGATCTAGCTCGCTTTTAATATCAAGTTAAGTTAATTCGCTGCCGGTCGACGGGCTGCATTGGGGAACAACGATTGGATATGAGTTGAGCTTTTGCCGTCCTTGGTTCTTTGCTTTTACTTCTTTGTTCTTTTCCGTCTTCAGCTTTTTGTCTTCTGCGTTTTGCGTGTTTGAGTTGTTCTTTTGTCTTTGTCCATCGGTTTGCAATTTTTTCCACATTTTTATTATTTGCCTTAAGCTCAGACTTTTCCAGAAACTTGGATGACACCATACCCAAGTTTCTTTAAAGCATCAGTAACAAGCTGCTTGATAGAGAACCTCAATCTAAGCCTTTTATTTTATTTTTGTTCGCTAAAGTGACTCCTGAAGATAATATTGGATGGCCAGCGAAATTATTTTCTTAAGTTATTTGCGCGAATTAATCTGCAATAAGCTCGTCCTGAACGCCCGGAAGACCGACCAGCATCATCTGCTGAGCTGCGTTTGCCACCTGGTTCCGAGAGGCCAAAAGAACTGAAGTATCTAACGGCGCTGACACGGTCCTGAAGCCTGAGACCATTCACGGCGGAGAACTCCCTGCCGAACCTTCAGCATCTGGTCCGGTAGCCACAGAACTTCGGCTGATCCATTCCAAGAGTGCCGCTGACAACCGACATCCAAAGTAGGCAAACTCCTCGAAACTGCTGTGATGTGAACTGGGTGATGCCGTCAAGCGTTCAGTAGCTTACTTTCCTAGTTATAGTTTAGTTCTCCAAATTCCTTTTAAAATTTATCCTCGTAACTCCGTTAACGTAGGTTAAATTTTCTCTTATTTACTCACTATCATTAACCTCCAGTCTTAGGTTCAGTTTAAACCATTCCTTTGTTTATTCATTAGATGTTCTTTGATTTTCTCATTATTTGATCATCATTTATTGACGTTTTGTTATCATATAGCTTGTTAATAAATTGTCCATTTAATTTTAAGTTGTCGTCTCTTAGTGGTCTTTCCAGAAAGTAGAGTCCCTGAATGGAGAATTCCGGCCTCAGATGAGAGACTGATTTAAATTTGTTTAAGACTGATCCAACATTTGATTACTCAATTGACTTTGTTTCGTCCTTTTCCCACCAGAAAGGTGGGTGGTGCCCCTTCAACGAGTGCATAAATGTCATAATTTAATTTGATTAATTTTGGACATTTATTCTGAATTCAAATCGCTACATAATGTTCGAAATAAAATAAAAATAAAATTAAAAAAATTAAAAAAATTGTTCAGGGACGCAGTCACCTCAGGCACATTTGACAATGTTACTGGTGCGACGATGGTAGAGTCGTCTGCATACAGGAAAATGTTGTTCTCACACTGTTCCACAACATCATCAATGAAGATGGAAAATAACAGTGGGCCCAGAATCGATCCCTGAGGTACAGATGCGTTGATGGGATGTGGTAAAGAAGACTGACCAGAAAGCACAACTTTGATGGATCTTCCTTGAAGGTAGTTCTGTAGCCAGACGTGCAATCTTCCGGTTACGCCCTTTGATGATAGCTTTGCACAAAGGCCAATGTGCCAGACCTGGGGCCTTATTTATCAAACGTGCAAAGAAAAGGTTCTAAATTCTGGCGTAGGAATGAAATTTAGAGTGCGTAAGTACAAAAAAATCCATATTTATCAAACGTGCGGACACCGGTCGTACGCACACACGTAAGTTATCAGTGATGATAAATCCCACCTGTTCTTTACTACCGTGCTCGTGCATGGTTAGGGTCATTTGCATTCAGGAACACCTCCAATTGACCATATATGGCATCAACAATCCCTTTAAAAATGCGTGAATGAATGTTTTTCCTCCTCCTGGAGGCGCACACTCACAGCGCTGTTCTGCAGAATGAATGAGTTGTGCATTCCTCCAGGCCACCAGGCAACAATGTTTAACAGAAACAAATGTGCATCGCAGATTATTTGTGCATCGATTGAATGAAATCTTTTCCTGTTGACGAATCTGAATTTATTGTGTGAAGGTGCTTTTATTGCGATGTGAGTGCAGTCTATGGCTCCAATTATGTTTGGGAATCCGGCGATGGCGTGAAATCCTTGTTTATTTCAGCATGTTGCTGATGTGTGTTTGGGAACTGGATGTAAATTGAGGCTGGAGAAATTATTGCTTTCAACTCTTTCGGCATGATTTTGCTTAGCGTTGGCTGTGAAATGCTGTATATGTCTCCAATCTCACGCTGAAATGTGCGGGTTTGGGTGGACAGGAGCTGGATGTGCGCTGGGATGGCTTTGGTGCGTTTTGTTTCTCGCTCCAACATGGCTAGTAAATCACGGCGTAAATCCATTAAAATGTTTTGGGGAAGCAGTACCTGCTGAGAATCCACTCTGTGTTCTCACTCAACAGATCAGCACGCTCTTTGAAAACGCGCTCCCTGCGGAGGAGCAGACACATCTCCAAGTCCTCCAGTAGTGCAAAATAAACCGTGATACTTGTATTTGTACTTGTAAGACTTCTTTTGAGGTTGTCCTGTCACAGCAGATTTTTATAGCTTGTCTCACCAATCATTCGAAATGTCTGCTAAATGCAGTTGTATTTTCGTCTGGCGGAGCCCGGCGTAAGGCCAGTTTGGTATTTTCGTGGACTGAGCCGCACGGAGGCGAGCCGGGACCCGCCAAGCTGGGCGTGGTGGCGTGGCAGGGGGAGGTGTCGACAGAATCAGCAGGCGCAGTGACATTTTCGTGCTCGCCACCGGCGTGTTAAGTGCGCTGAAAGCTCGCCGATTCAAACCTGGTCAGCTTTTAGCGCATGGCGGAGCGCAGCTGGTCTAGTAGTATTTTGGTAGACCAGCGGCGTATCGACATACGTCACTGATGCCTCACCGGCAGGTTTCCACAGTGTCAGGCACATTTCAGTGCAATAAATAATCAACAACAACTATTAATCTGAGTCAGCACATACATTTAGATCTATATCGATATATTCTGATCTATATCTGATCTGATGAGTGCGTTTGGCACGCGTTTGGACACACAACCTGACCGAATCAACACAGCTGAAACCGCATCAAATTAAATTAAATATCTTGTAAATAAACACACATGATGAAGTTAACAAGATATGTAATTCGTCTCCCTCCTTTTCTTTCTTCCTCTTCCTCTTATTTTTCGCACAGCTCGACCTGGACACGTCTCCGTGTCCTCTGTCCGTCTTGCTGCTGCTGCGGCTGAACAGATGATTTGTTTCAGTGCTCAGATGCGTTATCTACTTTAAGCCGACATACGGATATTATAATATTCAGTTGTGTGAGCCAAATTTATTTTATATGCCAACATCCATGAAAGAAAGAGCCAGGCCACGGAGCGCGATGCGTCATTTACGCACAGATGGTTCCGATTTTAATGCCATTTTTGGAGTTTATGTGGTGATCTGTGCGCTCAACCCACCTTTGTCACGTGAGGTTTGAATATGAGCAACTTTATGTGAGTGTCTTTATTTGTGGAAAAGGGTGTTTGTCTTACCACTGGGTCCAACATTACACACACCAAATCCATCTGTGCTCATATGAGAGAGTGTGGAGGACACTTGTTGAGGAGATGCCCTCTGTCGCCATCTTGTGGCATTACTGTCTTAAGACATCTCTTGATCTCTTTGACTACTTCATGAAAATAGTATTACGCCTCGCCTGTGGCGGATTTAAAGGCAAGGAGAGGAGCTTATGTGATTGGTGAAAACAGGTGTCGGCTGTGTTAAACCCACTCCACGCCCTCTCTCCTCCCCGTCTACGACTTATGCTGCTGGGAGGAGCTGAGTTAGGGAGGGGGATACTTACGCCGGGCTGGGCGGCTCACCAAAATACCAAAATGTGCTTGGGAACGCCTTGTCAGCGCGGCGGATCTGACTGACGCTGCGCTTGCGGCACGTCTCCGGCGAGGCACAAAAATAGAGCCCTAAGTGTGTTTTTTAAATGTTCTGATTTTTATCAAAGTCTGTTCCAAATTTTCCGGCTGTAAAGCACTTTGGTTCAGACTTTGTTTTTTAAAGTGCTCTATAAATAAAGTTGACTTGACTTTAAAATTGACACCGAAATGTCCTTTTTCATAATCTCCCATTGAACAGTCACTAAAGGGATATTCCAGCGTAAAATGAATAAAGGGTCAAACACACCGTAACACAGAGTTAGATTCCCCCTCGAGATATTGATGTTGCTGACCACTTGCTTCTCCAGTTATACCAACTTTGGTAACAACCACACGATAGCAATTCACAGCAGTCTAAGGAGCCATAAACAGACCTGAACCAAAACGCCACTCTATAGCCACAAATAATGCTCAGAACAGCACCTAACTTCATCGACAGTACATATAGGGTCCCAGCCATAGCACTAGCCACCAAGGAAGAGCATTTTTGGTCATTACATTATCATTTCCTTTAAGTAATAATCACCATCCATTTTGCACTGCAGACGCGGTAGTTCTTCTGTCTTAGCGCTTGGTCTATTGCATTTCCATGAAGAAATTATCATAAATGTTCTTTCTTGAGGTGCATCACCCCGTAGCAGTCTGTAATGGACTGGCCTGAGGTCTTGCTACAAACAAGCAGCTGCTGGAAGCGAGACAATGAGTTGTGTTTAGTCTCTTTGCTAAAGAAATGAGGCAAAGTTAAAAAGGCTGTACTATGGCTGGGACCCTATATGTACTGTTGATGAAGTAGGTGCTGTTCTGAGCATTATTTGTGGCTATAGAGTGGCGTTTTGGTTGAGGTTTGTATGTGGCTCCTCAGACCACTGTGTATTGAATTCGTGTGGTTGTTACCAAAGTTGGAATAACTAGAGAAACAAGCAGTCAGCAACATCAATCTCTCGAGGGGGTGTCTAATTCTGTGTTATGGTGTGTTTGACCATTTATTAATTTTACATCGGAATATTCCTTTAACATGGCACCATCTGTGTGGTCAGAATACAGGCTGCATGTTTAAACACTATTACAAAATTCTTGGAGAATATTATTGACACTTTTTAGGTCTTGTGGTTTGAAGCATGAACATTATAATTGACCCATGGAGTATTTTTGCATTGATGGTTACCAGGAGCAATGGAAGTTAGCAGTAAGGATATGTCTGGTGACTACTCTCTTACCTTTGCAGCTCAGCCTGAAAGGTGAGGGGGTTCTTGGTGTTTTGTCTCATATCCAGAATACTCTGTGCCAGTCTGATCGAGCGATTGTACGACTTGTCGAGTTCATCGATGATGAAGAGCAGGTCCGAGCCTAGAGTTGGCATTACGAGCTGGCGCCAGATTAGAGCTGGCAGATACATCAACACTGCCATGGCCAGGAGAGAGTACGGAAACATCTGGAAGGACAATGTGAGATAGAAAAAGGGGGAATGAGTCAGATGGAGTTAACCAAAACATATGGATTTAACAAATGCTTTTGTCTTTGTGGCTGGGGCATAAATCTGAATAGACCTCATTCCCTTTACAGTTGCTATTTTGTGACATCACGCTCAGAAGGAATCTCAAATGATGTTGCCAGACATTATAATTTTGCTCCAGGGTTTTAGGCCATAAATCTTCATTTAAAGCTTCCAGCCCAAAGACAATGTATTGTGAATATGTGGAGTGAGGTTGAGTCATATTTTAGATTTAAAAACCTGCATTTTAACTATCATCGGAACACCATAGGGCTTAGCATTCAATCACTTATTAGGGCCCCAGCCGATGCTGCAAGCAGCAGCAAGAGCCCTATTGAAATGCTATGAATAATTTATTATTATTACTATAATTATCATTAACTTTGACATCACTGATGATGTGTCTAAGCTGCACCTACAGGTGTATATAAAAACTAGTTCAGTCTGGTCAAGCCAGTGACATCTGGGGACAGAAGGTGACTGGATCTTGAAGGAGGAAAAATCAACCACCACCGAGCAGTTCAGGACCATCTTGCTTGTTATTTTCAAGGGCAAGGTGTTTTTGAGGAACGCGTACACTGACATCTCTGTGGAGAAGGGGGGAATTCCAAGGGTGCCAGGATGCATCAAGCAAAGGAGACCTGGCAGCCCTGTGGCTGGACCTTGCCAATGCCTATGGGTCATTCCCACACAAGTTGGTGGAAATGTCTCTCAGCTGACACCATGTCCAAGGCCAGAAGAGGACAGGTCTGGAAGAGGACACCATGTTTCTTTTCCGGCTCTCAACGAAGGCAGACGCTTTTCATATCACTCCCTCTCTACCCTTATCTGCCCTGCTTGCTGCTGTATGTCATGTGCTGTCTCTGTCTAAAAATACTGCAGCCTCTCTCTGCATTTCACTCCAAAACCTAAACTCATGGATTTGATCAGCTGGTCTTTCACCGCAATCGACCAAATTTTCTCGATGAGAAAACTGGGTAAAGGAGTACTGGACTGCCCTGATAGAACATTTGCAGCTGGATACATGATGGACTCCTATGAGAAGTGAAGGGTTGTGTGCCTGTCGATTCTTTCTGTTGAGGATGTTGAAGACGTCTACGTAATTGGAATTATGATTACAGGCTTTCTGCTGTTTGGAGCTGGCCGTTTCCTGATCTATCCCAAAGTTCGGGAGATGTTGGCAGCACTTCTGGCAATTAGGAAGCTGCCCGTCATGACTGAGGAAATGTGACTCAAGCGATATGCGATCTCAATCGCAGGCAGGTTGCGATTGAGGAACACCTTGGCAAGTTGGATACCACCTTGGAGAAGTTGACAGCCCGACTTAGCTGAATTGGCCACCAAATTCCGATGTTTAGGTCAGCGCTCAAGACTCAGACTCAAGGTAGATGGAAAATCTAAAAAAAGTCTGCCTGTCCCAAATCAATTGTTATCTTCATTGGCTCCCCCACAGCGGCCTTGGAGGGCTGTTATGTCTTCTCTTCTGGTTGTTATGCAGACTGATGCTTGGCCCTATCCTCCCCCACCCTCCTTCTCCAGTGAACTTCGTACCTGGATCAGAACTCTCGTAGGCCGTCTGCTATTATCAGATGGCTGGGACATTTGTGAGGGACTGAGATGGAGACAATGCCACAGGCTTACACATACACATACACATACACGAAGAATAATCACACACACCCCCGTCCAACTCAACACCTTCTTGGCCCCCATTCCCCCCTCCCTCCCTGTTGAAGTGCAGGTACTGTGGGTTGATGTTTGCACCAAGTAGGGTTGCGCTCACCTCAGGGTCTGTGCTCCTACACCCTCCCTCCCTGGCACCTGCCCTCCTCCCACATGTGCAAGTTCTTGAGTATTTTTGTCATGTTGCTTATGTGCTGAGGTGTTTTATTACTGATCTCACACTGTGCCCCCCCATGGGAGCAGAGTTTGGAGTTGCCTTTTTTTCCCCTCTTCTTCCCTCCTGTTCTCCTTTTCTCATCTAAGAAAGGAGCACCTGTCAGGCTGGTGATCTGACAGTTCTCCTGTTCCTGTCACACTGTATGCATCTGTCTACTGTATGTTTCTTGGAAAGAATGAACTGTTAATGGGAATTTCCCCTTGTGGGACTAATAAAGGAGTATCTTTTCTCATCTTATCTTAAAACCAGGGACCTCATTCTGGACTATTACAGCTGCTTCAGCTTGACAGCCACTTCTGGATCAACAATGTCAGAATCCCACTGGCTGGAAAAGGGCGTTATCATCGGGTGTACCATCTCTGTGAGTCTGTTTGCCTTAGCCATGAACATGCTAGTGAAGTCAGCTGAGGTGGAGTGCAGAAGCCCAATGACCAAGTCAGGTGTGCTGAAGCCCCCCATCAGAGCATTCATGGATGACCTGACAGTAACCACAACATCGGTACCTGGGTGTAGATGGGTCCTTCAACACCTTGAGCGTGTCATCAGCTGGGCTCGAATGGTCTTTAAACCATCCCAGTCTCAGTCACTGGTTCTGAAGAAGGGGCAAATCACAGACAAGTACCGCTTCTTCATTGGAGACGTCCTTATCCCATCTGTCAGAGAAGCCTGTTTAAAGCTTGGGCAAGATCTTTGATGGCACCCAGAGGGACACTGCAGCACTGAATACAAGCAGCAGTGAATTGAGAGCCTGGCTCACTGCAATGGACAAGTCAGGGCTGCCAGGAAAGTTTAAAGCCTGGATTTACCAACACAGCATGTTGCCACACCTACTCTGGCCACCGCTGGTGTACAATGTCCCACTGACCACGTTCAAGGGCCCAGAGGGGAAGATCAGCCACTTTCCTGCGCAGGTGGTTGGGCTTATCTTGGAGCCTCAGCAGCATTGCCTTGTATGGGAGTAAAAATAAGCTACAGCTCCCCTTCAGCAGTTTGACAGAGGAGTTCATGGTTACCTGGGCAAAAGAAGGGCTGCTGTACAGGGACTCACACACCTAGGTCTCCTCAGCAGGCTTTGAAGTGAGGACTGACAGGGCGTGGGGGACTCAGGAGGTGGTTGACCAGGCAGAGTCAAAACTGTGGCACAGTGTGCTAGCAGACACGGTGGCATCTGTGAGAGCAGGGCTGGGCTGGGCAGCAACCCAAGACCATGCTATAACAATGCCCGGGGTGAAGAGAGGCACCAGCTAGTCCAGGAGGAGGTCCAAGCAGGGGTGGAGGAAGCCTGATTCTGCAAGGCAATGGGGATGCCGCAACAGCGGGCATGGACCTGATGGCAGCAGGCAGTGGATCAGAAGATCTGTGGGCTGGAGTTGTGGAAGGTAGAGCCACAGCGCATAAGGTTCTCTAATCCATTCCACTTACGATGTCCTGCCCAGTCCATCCAACCTTTTCAGCTGGGGCCTGGCAGACACCCCAGCATGCCCACTATAGGATAGGATAGATAGAGGATAGGAGGATAAGATCCCTGGAGCACATTCTCAGCTGCTGCCCAAAAGCCCTGGGAGAGGGGTGTTACCATTGGCGCCATGATCAGGTGCTAAGAGCAGTGGCAGAGGTCATCAACACAGGGATCACTAACAGCAGGCTGCAGAAACCACCAGCAAAATCAATAGCTTTTATCAAGACTCGAGAGAAGCCAAAGTGCCACCTACACCAACCAGGGGGCCTTTGGCAACAGCGTGGGACTAGCAGCTGAAGGTTGACCTCGGGAGACAGTTAAGATTTCAAGACAAGATCACAGTGACAAGGGTCAGGCCCAACATCGTGCTGCTGTCAGAGACATCAAGGCAGGTGGTCCTGCTGGAGCTAACTGTCTCCTGGGAAGATCGGATGGAGGAGGCCTTCGAGAGGAAGAGGGCCAAGTATGAGGAGCTGACCAGCATGTGTCGAAACAATGTTGGACAACCCCATGCGACCCCATTGGGTTGGGTGCAGAGGCTTTGCTGGCCAGTCACTCTGGAGAGCACTGAGGAGACTGGGGATTAAAGAGCTGCACAATGGGAAAGCCATCAAGAACATCACTGATGCTGCAGGGAAGGTGTCAAGATGGCTGTGGATCAAACAGGGTGATCTGTGGACACAAACTGCTAAGACACAAGCTGGGGCTTGATCAACCCTGGCTGGGTCACTCAGTAGTGCCCCCTTCAGATTACTATGCTCGTTAAGTTTTTAGTGGGACTACAAAACTTTGTGGGTGCAAACATTTCTCCATGATATTTCATTTTGCACACTGTCTAAAATGCATGTACATTTTTTTTTTCAATCTTGTCAATTATTTTGGCCAAACCACGTTATGTTTGGAATTTTCTCTCATCCATTTTCAGTTTGTCCTGCAATGACTAAATGTGATGTTGATAACCTAGAAATTTTAAAAAATATAAATCACAAAGATGCAAAAAAAAAAAAAAAAAAAAAATCAGCACCATTTTTCATGTAACTTTGATTCCATGGCACTATAATGTATCTAAAAAATAGTATTTAGTGATATTACTTTAGAGATGCACAGCCACAGGAAATTTGGTACACAGATCAGAAGGGGGGCCTTTTGTAGGTTTCCACATCAAATGAAGATACCCAAAAATGGCTTCATAAAGCCTCCTAAAAATTTCCAGAAATTAAGCCCAACCCCTGTCTGTGACCTAAAGCTATGGAATGTGGGAGGCTAATTAAGGACCCCAGGACAAATAAAAAAGCTCATTAGACACATGGGCCACACTGAACCAGAAGTCAGCCATATTGGTTTGTAAATTTGGGTTTTTCAGATATTTGCTCAGATTTTTTAGGTCTTTTTCAAAAATGTATTCCCCCTAGGAATTTTAGAGCTCAAAAACTGAATCAGTAGCCACAGGTCCCTACAATGGTCTACTTTCAAACTGATGTAGACTGATGAAGAGACCTTTAGAACGATCATTTCAAAAAAATTAAGTGTTAAGGTCAAAGGGTGTTTGCATGGCCATGGCGCCTTTTTAGACTTTGACGTTTTGCCACCATTAAGGGTGGCGGCGCGACACTGTTCGGGCCCACCAGGCTCCACGGGATGCTTGTTTATGTAAAGATTTTTTAATTGAGTTGTCCAGACTGAGGACTGTAAATCACATCTTTCATGGTTAAAAGGGGGCAAAGGTAGTTCAATATGTATAGAAGTTTAAACAACCTACCATTTGGATCACAGTGATGAGACTGATAACAACGATGATGACAGTAATAGGGCTTTCCAACCTAAGAATTCTTTAAAGACAAACATTGCTGCCATGTGAATGTGGTCTATCAAAGTCTGAAATCCTGCTTTGTTATATATTTGAGGAGCTCTAATGTTTCTGACAGGGCCTGAGGTTTGTTTCCCCTCATATGTTAATGTTAAAAGTATAGACTGAACTTTATATTCATCAATCTCTTTTGGGAAAGTTAGATATTTATGCAACCAGCTGTGATTAGCTGTTCTTGGATGTTTTTAAAGCTTAAAGCTTGTCAGGCTGGGTGTTGTGTTGAAATGTTTATTTAAGTTCTTTCTATCTCTGACCATCTTACAGTAAACTCAACCATCATCACCAGTGGTGACATTAAACATGTCTACTGGTACGGTTACAAGGATTTTCTTGGGTTTAAATGGTCCTGCAGTGATTTAAGTTGATGCCAATTTTAACCAAGAACACAAAATTATCTGTATTAATAGGTTTTTATACATATTGAGGACTTCTTTGCTGGTGAACTTATCAGTATTGAATGCCACAGTCAGCCTCACAACAGCGGGCAAAAGCAGCTTACAGACTTATGAGGTGCTGTCCTGTTGGGAACCAGAGGGCTCTGTGGGTCTATGGTCTTAAAGGATTGTTTCAGACAGAGGCTCAACTGTAGACCGTCATTAACTTAATAATGTTATTTTGAAATGTGGATCATGCAAAGCTTCTCTAGTGAGGTCCCAGGATACAAAGTTAAGGCTATGAAATGAGCATATACCATAGGTCTCTATCAGCGCATCTAAATGGGAATTTAACATGACAAGAAGCTTAATTAGCATTTTTGATCTTACTTTGTGGACCCAGAGCGAGCGCTCCTCAAAGTTCCCATCACTGTCAAATTCATGGTGCATGAGGGAGTCCCAGCAGTATGTGTCCACATAACTCGCCTGCTTGATGGTGAAGTTGCCGGGAGGGAAACAGCTGATCTGAGGCCCTGAAGAATAAACAAACATTTATCAGTAACATTTTCTGCTAATGTAGAGGATTATATTCTCTAGCCTGCTCTATTTCTGTAAGTACTCTCTATTCATAATGCCTCTTGAACACACACACTCACAGTAGACTGCCAAACACAAGCTCCTCCATGCACTCGGAGGAGCAGATTGTTGCTGCAGAAATCATATGTTTTCAAATTGCAGCCTGGCATTAAAAACTCTGGGTGTCCTCATGCCAGAATTGGACCTTTCCACCTTATATTTAGTTGACCTTGATACACCCACTTAAATCCACGCTCTGTCATTTCTGAGGAGCGCTCCACCCTTAAAAAGAGAGCATGGGGAAAGGGTGTGCCCAGAGTGACATGGAACGTCTATTTTTTACAAGCATGCTCCACATCTGCTGGACTCAAGCTGCCAGTCCAACTCCTTCAACAAGCAGAAGTTACATGATCCACTTTTATGACAGATGTATTTGCTCATTATAAGAAGTAACACCTTAATTATAATTACATGAACAGGAATGGCATTGACTTATATTTATCATTAACTGGAGCCTGTATTTATGTGCAGGAAACACAAGAAAGTATTTCAGGACTCTGACCCCAGTCTAAACATGTTTGGTCAGAATTGGTTAATGTTTATTTGGTGAGTGACTTTAAATTTGACTTTTATGTTATTTCACTTACTGAAGGCAAAAGCAAACGGGCATCAGTAACATGTTCTTTTTCACCTACACATCGAGACAGAAGAATGATACTGTAGGGAACCCAAAATTTTAACCCAATTTAAACTCAAAATTTGATGTTAATTTGAATTTCTGCATTTTTAGACTTCTATGGGTTATTATATTCTAGTAACTACTACATTTTTCTGCTTTGTTTACACAATTTTGTTCAATTTGGTTATATACTCAGGCCCAAGGGTCTGATCACTTAATTTGATGAAAGATAGCAGGGTTACCCCACACTATGGTTAGGCCTTATATCATGTCTTTATTTTCTGCACAAATGGGAAGTCTTATAAGCCAGCAGTTCTTCATTACCACTCAATATTGCATAGTCAGCATTGCTCTGGATTTATTTACACACATCCCACATGTAAACCCTTTTTTACTGTGCTAATAATATTGTCATATCATATCTTGACATTATGCACCATTTTGATTTCTCACTTAAAGGCCACATTACCTTCTTTGGAAGGTTAAAACTAGGTTTGCAGCTCCAGAAATTTGTTTGGGGGCAGAGAGGTGGGCAAAAACATCTTCCTTCAAATAAAATGTCCCTGACCCTGGTTTAATCGGTGTTAAAAAGTAGAATACCAAGTTCAAAAATTTCTCGTAAATAAAATTTGATCAGAGCAGGTTTAGGTTGAACAAAAGGGGAAAAATAAAGTAGAAAAGCGATTTCCTTTCCTTTTTTTTACCCTTTTTTTTTTACAGAAATAAGTAAATATTTGAAGTGGAGTCCATCAGGAATAGCATCAGGTACAAGACAGATCAAAGTGTTATATTTCCATATGACCTTTCTTGGTTTCTCGAGTGTTAAAAAATGTTTTTTTTTTCCTCTTGATTTTCTTAAAACAGTCCAAAAAATTTAAATAAGTCCACATTACTTCTTAACTCCTACAAGATTCCTGGCTGTGAGATACTTAATTCTGATTGGTCATAACTCAAAGACATTATTAATTACTAGGGATGTAACGGTAGTTTCAATATCACAGTATATCTGTTTCAAAAGTCTCGCGATAATGCAGTGGCATGTGATGGTATCAAACAATAGCTTGGAGTAATCCCGTCAGTGTAATTATTTTCTGGCACTATTGAGTGGGCCAGTCTGACCACATCTCCCATGGTCCTCTGCACAGTGCAAGAATAGAAAGCAGAAACCACAGAGGGGGAGCATAGCGGGAAACTTTTATTAATTGAACCTCTTGCTGAGTTTAAATCAGAAATATGGAAGCATTTTTGTTATCTGGTAAACAAAAATGAATGAAGAGAAAAGATGGCAGACGTGCAAAAAATTGTTTGCAGACACTGCCAGACCGAGATTGTCAAAGGTTTTAGGGAGCACAGGCTTTATAAGAAGCTATGTGATTAACCATTAATCGAAAATGATTCATGATGCCAAAACAAGAAGCAAAGCATTTTATATTTACTGCATAAGAAGTACCACAATAAAACCATACCGTGGCCTTAATACTGTAACAATATTGTACCATGAGATTTTGATATCGTTGCATCCCTATTAATAAATCTGGAATATATTCAGTCCCACTGAATAAATCCCTTTTCCTCTTCATCCAGAGGGAAAGGGATTTCAAAACTTGCATTGCTTTCGACAAAGTCCACAATGTGCAGCTTATTTGCCATTGTGTAGCTCTTTCTAGGACTGTCAGTTTTTACCCTGGTTACCAGGGCTATGGTAAAGCTAACTGGCAAAGTGTTCGTAGTTGTATGGACTGACTATGTGACTGCATTAGCTTTAGCTTGTGCATTAGCTACAGAATGGACCCTAAAACAATTTGCAGAGACCAAAAACAGCTTTCTCTGCTGATCAATTAATGCACCAAATTAAAAATCAATCCAACCAGACTGGCATGCTACAAGATGAGATATCACTGTTTTCTTCACATGTACTATTACACATCTTTGCTGTTGTTTGAGCTTGTTTAAATGAAAATACATCATCTGGTTTGTTTACAACAGCAGCCTGAGCAGACTCAAATGAACATCTCATGGGTGGAAGCCACCATCTTGGTTGATTTCAAAAATGCTAAAGCAATGCTCTTGTATCATCTTCTTTGATTACAAACTGTGATCAGGTCGGCACATTTGGCACTGATGGAAAAATGTCAAGTTCAGCAGTGTCACAACCACCTGCCTGCAGAATCAACATAAGCTGGCTGATGGCTCCAGAGACACTGGGCTAGCTTCAAAAGATATGTCTCAAGTTTTTATATTTTCAACAACATGAAAGTGGACAAATAGGCCCATTTTTTTTTACCTCAGTTTTCTATATTAATGTTTTTTAAAGGAACATTCACAAGTGTTATGTATGGTTTGCATGATCGAGCCCTGTTTCACATCACATGTTGATGTTGATGTGAGCACATCATTGTTTTATAGTTATTATTATTGTATTTCAATTCAAATAATTATACCCATTCTAGGAGGACATGTGTTGCTCCTTATTACATTATCCTTATTACAGCCATTTTGTATAAATTCATACAAACCTGAACACATTTGAAAGACTGAACAGATCAGGTTGAGCTCAGAGTACATGATGTTACTGATCTGATACTCGTACAGTAGATGGAGCTGTACAGGAGGATGGTCTAAAGAGGGCTGTGTTTAATATCTAACCTGTACTATATGCAGCTTCCGATGGACATGACAAGTCAATCTAAATAAAAAGAACAGCAGCAGACCCCCCCCCCCCCCCCCCCCAAATCAGCACCCCGTGAGCCATTTGGCGAAGTGAGAGAAGTTAAATTTCTGCCTCTGCTCATATCTTCTCCTCCCACTCCCCTGTTAACTTTGGCACATCATCCCTGTTTTTGTGTTTTACAGTTTAATTCTTGGCTGAGTGTCCAGGTGCTAGTAAACCAGACTCCAAACAGCAGCGCTCCAATCAAGCAGTGCTGTGAAACTGACAGCCTGGCAGACAGGCAGCCAAGATCCATTAGCCGAGCCTGCACCTCCGACACCACATCATGTTCTGCACCCCCTCTCTTGTTAATCAACATATCCTCTCATTTGACTAAAGTCGAGGGAAGCTGCCACACAAGAACTTAGCCTCGTAATTAGAGCATGCCGGCGTTAGTGAACGCTGCTCTCAATCATCCCCGTGGCAATTAGCATCAGGAACAGCAGGCTGATTTCAGACTGGCCCTGAGGAGACGTCATTTAGTTCAAAGTGGAGGGAGTCAGCCACTCAGTAACAGACCTGACTTAAGACCACAGATGTGCCACGTTCTCATCAGACTGTCAGCAGTGCTTTTTCTGTCTTTGAATGATCACAGAGAGCTGCTGTGGGCAGGTTTCACATGAATAAACAACACTTTCCAACAATAAAGCCACTTTTGACTTGAAGTACCCAGGCTTTGACTCCAAGGGTTGTTCAGTAGGTCTTATCCAGGTAAAAGGGATGACAATTTGAAAATCCACCTCTGAGTAATCCAGGGTCAGGTTTCCAGTTTGCTTTTACCCTCATCTTTAAAAAAAGACTGTAGCTCATCCAGTCACACACTGTCATAGATTACCAGGTGACAAATGCGGAATGGAACTACAAACTGTGTCCACAGGGGGTGCCAAAAGGTAAGAAATCATCATATTGGCAACTTCACCTCCTATATTGTCAAGCTATACTAAGTATACTGTGTATTATGTCATAATACATATACAAAACCATCTGGAAACAATTAAAACAACTGTATTCTATGTACAAAGGATTCACAAGCATTGATAGGTGAAGGTCTTTTGGGCTGCTGTTAGGTACTTAAGTTTGTGTAGATTTTGATGCCCCCTTCATATCTTACTGTTCTGCTAATCTTGTCTTGTAACAAGCATAATGCCCGACAAAGAATTGCCTGTTGCTGTTGCAATGTTAAGGGAGTCTATTTCTTCTCCTGCTTCCTCGTGTTGGTTTCAAGCATATAAAATTTTGAGGCAAAAAATCTTCAGTCAGAAAAGTTTGATGTGGACATATAACATTGCCACTTACTGACTACTGACTTCATTTTTAGATTTAATCACAAGTTCTTTCTTGGCATTTCGACTTTGTTCATTTTCATTCTCACAGTTCTTTGTACTTCTCATACATGAACTTTTCATTCAGAGTGCATCATAAAAATAAAACCCTCCCTTCTGAGGCGGTTAAATCAAACTTTGCCTATGCACTGGGCTACTCCAAAAGCTTTCAGTGGAAACTTCTTGCAGTGGGAGTGGACTTTAAATGAAAGAGTGGAGCTATAATTCTGCTGTGTGTCTTATCAGTGTATCAGTCTTTGCAGTATCTTTCCAGTGGAGTGTCTGTTTGCATCTCTGTTTTATGATGAGATGTTGTTTGAATGTTTTTCTTGCTTCACCCTCATCTTTTTCAGAAGAGTGCAGTGTGGTTTCAGCTCTTGTTGTGATCCCTCTTAATATAAAGCTCCCTTAAGTTAAGTAGGATGCATCTGAGAGCTAAGATAAGAGCCGGCTGGAGAGGAGCTCAGATACGCTCACTCGTCATGGTTCAGGACTTTTAACTCCAGCAGAACTGGGTCATGACGGTGTTATTTTTGTCCAGAGCCTTCCTGTTAAGTTTGGATTAAAAAATAGGCCACATGAATAATAAGTATCTTTGTATTAGTATGGATGTTATTCTCCCTTATCACAAGTTGCAGTTTAGCAGGTAAATAATAAACAGTTCAAGGACAGTCAGAGTGTGAATCCTTTACAGATGATGCTGCATAGAAGCTGAAACAAGACCAGGGAATAAAAAGTAAGCACTCATGAATACAGACTATAATGAAAGGCAGAGCCAAGGGGAATACAGAACAGAAGTCCTCACTTTTTTCCAGGAAAAGGACAGAGAGACAGTTTCTGCTCACCCAGCGAGATCTCTCGGGCAAAGGCCATGCACACCAGCATGAGCGGCAGGCCCACAGACACAAACTTGATGACCTTGTCCAGAGGAAGCTCCAGCTCCAGGTGCTGGATCCGGTTCATCACTGCCCCCTCTTGCAGCAGGGAATCAGATAGCAAGGCCTTGGCAGCTGCCTGGGCGATCGACATTTTAACTCCTACACAGAGATAAGAAAAAGGTTCATTTTTGACAAGTTCAAGTAGATAAGACAGAAACTGTGATTTCAATGCTGTAAGAGCAAATCAGACTCATGACCTCTGCCACGTCATTGCTCAGCTTTTGTTATCGCTTCTCTGTCATTCAACTGGATGTGTGATTTATTAACACAGATAAGGCTTTGATAAGGCTACTATCATTAAAAAAAGTCAAACTGTGGATTAATAGTTCTTAAAGAGGAAGTTCAATTAAAAAGGCATCAAACATTATAGCAGACTGATATCTTTTTAACCTGTGAACAGCTTTAATCTCACAGTTGTACATACACAGGTAGTTATGGGAATTAGAATCCAAACATGGTGAGACTGGACCCAGACATCTTACCCTATCAGGATTCTGATATCCGTAACAACCCATGTCCGTCTTATAAACCTGCCTATTACCTGACTACCAACCTGAATCAGACACATCCTAAATGTTGTTAAGGTTTTAGCCCAACCATTTAACATGCTAACTTAAACCAACATATTGTGTTGCTCTTCCTATGAAGCGTTGTTGAACCTTCAAATGAGGTCTTCTTTGCTGTGTTCTCCAGACGAGATCATATCATTATCCATGTCTTGCTGTTTTCAGTTTCAAAAAATCGTTTTAATAATTTAATTTTTTAAAATTATTTTTCTTTGTATTGTTGTGTTTTTAGAGTTTATTTGCGTTTTCTGAAATGTATCTCGTGCCTATGATTTTTTTTCTTCATTGAAAGAAAAGTTTGTGTGTCAATAAAATATTTATTAATTGCTTTCATGAAATATTCGGCAATTGACCTTTAGGGGCCCTGTAGTCTGTAGTTAGAGGGGCTAATGTTTGCAAGACCGCAGCTTGCTTGGTGTAATCCAATTAACATTAGCCTGTGGCTAATCTAGATAATGAGCTCTGAGGACTTATCGGCACAACAGCTGAATTATTTTTGCATCACCACACAAAAACAGAGCACAATGATTGATCTTTTAACGCCCATGTTATCATTCAGGGTTTACCACAACCCTTTCATTTACTCAACTTCAACATCAGCACTAAAAACAATCAATGCAGTCTTGACCAATCAAAATCAAGTACTGAATACAGCTGGATGATTACAAAAAAAAAGGGGGTTATAACTCTAAATAAACTCTCACTTGTGGCTGTGACACAATTTCCGAAGCACATACTGTGTAATTAATGGGAATCTAGTAAGGATGAGCCTGAATATGAATTTGGAAATAGCACTGATAATGACACTTATACATATTCTTCTCATATTTAAAGATGCTTTTATTATTCAGAGGTAGATCAAATTCTTATTTCATCTCTTTATCTTGCTTCTTCATATTTAAACAGTATCTTCTGACTAGGAAAACTCATCCTGTTTCTTCCAGTGAAAGGCCTGTTAAAGCCTTGAAAAAAGCAGTAAAACCTTAAAATCAACTCTAAAACTTGCCGGTGGAGACTGCTCTAATATGCTCACTTCACTTTTTTTGAGTGAGTGTGTTCATTACCTGCATTTAAAACAGTCCCAATGGAAAAGTTTTTTCACGCAGCCCATGTTATAGAAATGATCTGTCAGATATTGTGATCTTGTCTCTCTACTCTCAGGCAGCAGGCTGCACACAGAAACCATAGCTGTCTTTTAGAGTTTTGCACTGGAGAAGAAGGCATTGTTGGCTCAGCAGTAAAAGTTGTATTTCTTTAAACTTTTTATTTTGCATACTTTTGCAATTTAAACTTAAAATTCTCTATTTTATCTAGTAAAACTGTGCAAGGAAAAAGGAAATCCAAAACTCATATTTTCACTATAGTAATAATGACATTAAAGATAACAGAGTAGGAATGGGTACAAGTCAAATGAAAAGGCATTAAAACCATCTTACCTAAAGTGGTCCAGCTCTCTCAGTGTACTCTCCCTGTTTTAATGTTTGTGGAGCCACAGAGTCCCCCTAAAGGCCAGCTGGGTTCTGAAAAGCTGTTTAAGTATTTTGGGAGGAACTCTGTAAATGAGGGGTTGGATCTGGGCTGGACCAGGCCGAGCTGGGTTTGACTTTAATTACAGAGAGGACATCTGGGAGGATGGAGGCACCCAGATGGCTCAAGCTGCAGCAGAGCCCCTTTGCCCACCACTTTGTGTGTGTTAGTATGTGTGTGTTTCTCTGGGCAGGCCTGTGCTGAGAGGCTGGGTGGCTCAGGCCCACTTCAAACAAGTCAACCATGGCCAGTGGCTTTTTCAGCCTCTGTCATTCTGGGACTATTTTTACTGCCTGCAGCCTCAAAGCTGCAGAGCTGACACACAGTAGCACACAGCAGGAGTGGTCCTGTTTCCGACCTCTGCAGCACATGTCTAATTAACTGTATCATATCTGTTTCAGGTTTCTGAAACACTAGATCTCTTTAGATAATGAGAAGTCTGGTAATGTGTCTCTGACCTTAAAACTAATCTAGCTCTAACTAAAACGATTTCAGGGATCTAACCATTGCAAGTGAGAAGAACATGATTCTTGAGTGGAGTATTATGCTGCTTGCTGTCTGAAAGCACACTGATTTGCCCCCTTAAAGGAGCAGCTTCGGTCATGTGTTGACATTGGTGAGGAAACTCTTGAGAACGCCCGGCTGTCTATACTTGTTTGGCCTCTTTTTTAATGTGCTGCAACAGTGTGAAGAAGCCAAAGTCTGCTGAGTCTGTTTGTCTGTAGGTTAATAGATGGGTCACATAAACTCAGGACTTCCATCCAGAACTTTTTCAGTAACGTGACTTCTTTTTGAGTACCTTTACCTAAACCAACATATTTATAAACAAGTGTGATTTTTACTGATGTCCTTCTGTGCCTTAACACAACACCATTGTTGTACAGTGCTAAAAGTACAGTCCATAACTGATTCAAAGACACTAAGTGCAAGGGGCCTGATCTACTAAGATCCCAAATAGCAAATGCTAAATGGCATCTGCAAACTAAAAAACTGCACATGCTATTAGTGGGCGTGTTGTGGGTGATTTATCATTGTGTGTGCAATTGATATCAGGTGCAAGAGTGGTGTGGACCGCCTTTTTAAACTAGGATTTTGTGTGCGCTATTGGCTGTCACCATGGAGAGTTTGGGAGAGCAGAGTGATCGTAGCCGAAAAATTGCTTTTGAAGCCATGGAGTTGCACGTATCGTGTTGGGGAACTGCATAAAAGTCGAAGCAAGGCAATTTTATTTGTAAAACACCATTCATACACAAAGCAACTCAAAGTGCCTTACAGATGCAAGAGGATATACTAGAAATCAAAAAAGGGACTAAAACAATTTAAAATCAATAAGACCAACAGATCAATTTTTTCATCTGTTCAGTGTTTGACCTTATTGAAAATCGTAATTTACCAAAAAAAACCAAAATAAATCACAAGCGTTTGGACAAGGATCAAGGATCACTTCTGCATCCTTTTCCCCACAATGACTGAGCGTAACACTGTTCCAGTTTTCACCTGCCTTTCAAACGTGCTAAATATAGACGCAAAACAGCGACCGCAATCTGTTTGTGTGTGGAAGCAGTGTTTTATATGTAAACTGCAATCTGTTATTTTGATGTAAACAAAATTGAAAAGATTCTCATCCCAAGAAAAGGCAAGCGGTACATCTTCTACCCCAGAACTAAGTTTAGACCCTCTTTCCTGCAGTCCAAATGCACAGAGTTCCTCCAAAGGTACCTCATTCAAGGGTAAAGTTCCTGTGGTTGAAAAGTACCTTAAAGTGGCTGTCATGCAGCACCTCAGCCTATTCCATCAGTAAATGTTGGAAATTCAAATGAATTACAGACTTTGCTCATCCTGTGTTAATGCACCACACAAAACTCTAACGTCAAAAGGTAACTTACCAGAGGTCCCCATATGATACCCATTCTGTGCAAATAGTGATTTATGCGTGCCAAAATAAAGTAGGTGACTTTCCCCGACTTTACACATTGCAGACATAGTTGATTCCTGAGGGATTAAAAAAAACACAGACCTCCTCCACATTTATCACAAATTATCAGAGCTCCCAAGGTAGCAATAATCTTGTAAAAAAAATGGTGTTTTACTGATATGAGTGTAGCTGATTTCTCTCCCACACAGTTTCTGAACTTTTGGTTTAGAAGTTCAAACAGGAAATAGAAACACTTGATCCCCGTGTCAACGCTTCTGTGGGGCCTTTCATTTACAATCAAGTTTGGCCCTCCCTGTGGACGATGTTTGTCTGAACTCTCTGCTGATCTTTTCCAAGAATGAACCTCTAAAGAAAGTTGGTTGAAGATTAGGTTGAGGGGTCATTCCATGTCAATTCAACCAAGGATCTCCACTCACGTCACAGATTTTGATGAAATTTGGTGGAGTGATTGGCCTTCAGGAGAAACTGTCAGAGCTCAAATATTTTTGATCAAAGCCATCTAATTTGTGAGATAGGGGCTAACGAATTTTTGGCTAACTAGCATGACATGCATTACAAAAGTGTTCATATCTCTGGAAGTATGGCACCTAGAGAGCTGATTCAGGTGTCATTTTAAAGCTCTCTTCAAGTTCTACATTTTTGTTCTTAACATTTTCCCCAAATTGGACCAGAAAAATTTATAAAAGACCAAAAACTTAAGTTGGAAATAGCAAAAAACGCGCGTCCTTCAATTTTCTTCATATACACACTAAAGAAAGACTATCATGTCCACTAGCATCCCTGCAAGTTTCAGGATGGGCATTCCATAACTTTTTGAATAATAAGTCAAAATTTGTTGTACGTTAGCTCGAAAATCGCCATATTTGGCACATTATACAGTCCTGACCTCATCTGGAGTCAGCCCCACTTGCCTGCTTGTGTAAAATATTACTTCCTCATAGTGCAAAATGCTTTTTTTGACTTTTTTCATTTGTATGTTATCCTATATTTATATGAAAAATGGCTAGAATAGCTTATTTTTGCTCAGTTTTCCATTGCATTTCTTTTCTATTTGCACCTATATCCAGAATATGAACGATCTTAGCTTAATGGGAGAATCATTTGGATATACCTGCATGTCCTGGATCCTAGGGTTGACAAATAACTTCTACCTATGCATCCTGAAATTTTGTTGCTGGTTTCCCTGTGAAGTATTCCAGGCTATTTATCCTGAGCCCTTTCAACGTTTCCTTTATACTTCAAATAAAGCTCCTCCCAGCGGCGTAAGTCGTAGCTAGGGAGGAGAGAAGGCATGGAGTGGGTTTAACACAGCCAAGACCTGTTTTCGGCAATCACCTAAGCTCCTCTCCTCACCTTTAAATCCGCCACCACCGGTGAGGCATATTAAAATTTCCGTGAAGTAGTCAAAGAGATCAAGAGATGGCTGAAGAACGCGATGTCACACGATGGTGACAGAAGGCAGCCTCTCAACAAGTGTCGCTGTAAGTGCTGCAGAGGGCATCCTGCACACTGTCTCATATAAGCACAGATGGATTTGGTGTGTGTAAGGTTGGACCCACTGGTAAGACAGACACCCGTTTTCACAAATAAAGACACTTACATTAAGTTGCATATATTTAAACCCCACATGACAAAGGTGGGTTGTGTGCACAGATCACAACATAAACTCCAATAATGGCATTAAAATCTGAACCATCTGTGCATAAATGACGCATTGTGCTCCGTGGCCTGGCTCTTTTTTTCATAGATGTTGGCATATAAAATAAATTTGGCTCACAAAACTGAATATTATAATATTCAGTTTTATTTTATTCTATATTCTTATTCTACCAAAATACCTCTAGACCAGCTGTGCTCCGCCTGCACTGAAAGCTGACCAGGTTTGATCGGCGAGCTTTCAGCGCACTTTCCATGCCGCCAGCTGATTCTGTCGACACCTCCCCCTTCCGCGCCACAACGCCCAGCTTGGCAGACCTCGGTGTGCCTTAGCATCGGAAATACCAGACTGGCTGTGCACTGGGCTCCGCCAGATGAAAATACCACTGCGCGGGGTGAGCCATCCTCCTCCGCGCCGTCGGCGGGCATGAAAATAGAGCCCATGGACAAAGGCATTAGTCAGAACATGGGACATAGGAGCTTAAAAACTGAATCAGATGACCTGATCAAACTGCCTACCCTATGCATACAGTCAAAACCTAAAGGTACAAAGTTTGATTCTAGTGGATAGTTTCCAGGATTTTAAAGAAATTCACCTGCCAAACGTTCAAGGTCCAACCATCCCCCAGCGTGAAGGGGTCTTGTTATACACAGCGACTGGCTGGTGTGCAGTCTGCTGCATTTGAGTAGATAGACAAGGTCCAGAATCTCTTGAAAATAGCTCTGCATGGAGATTGGTTGAAAAAACTTTTGTTTAGGGCTTTTATAAAATGGAAATGAACTCATCCTGTTGAAAAAGACAGTTTCCCATCTTTGTTTTAATATGTACGGCCTTCTGAATGAATCCAGCAGGGGGCAGAAAATGATGACTGGAGCTGCTTGGCTGCAGGGATTGAAGTCTGCAACGTAATTTTTGGCTTTTATGTTATCAACTGTAACTGTTAAATAATGGCGCCGGTAATGGCGACAGGCAGCAGCAGCTCCTGGGTGCTCTGTGTTTTCTAACCTGTCCTGTCTCGTTTTTTTCGTCATTACTAACACTCACCCTAAGATGATCCACATGTGATAAAGCTTAACCATGCCTCACGTTGGTTTGACGGGCATCACTGTCCTCTGGATACTTTTATTCCACTTTATGTGCGGACTCTGCGAGCTCAAGGAACCGCTCCAGTATGGCCGAGAGTTTCTCCTGTGTTTTCGCAGCTCCGGAGCGGCTGCTGTGGACTCATCGGTGGTCTTCCCCGCGGAGATCAGCCGACAGGATCACACGGGGGGCCCGAGGTGGTCATCCAAGCCAGCAGCCGCAAGGAAAAGGGGTAGACATGGTGGGATTCGCCAGCGCCTGAGAAGACTGGGACCCCGCCGTATCCCCCTGCCAACCATCATGCTTGCTAACGTTCAGTCTCTCCGCAACAAGGTGGATTAGCTTCAAGCCAACGTTAAGTTCCTGGAGGAGTACAAAAGTGCTTGCCTCCTCGCTGTCACAGAAACCTGGCTCAAGGGTCACGACTTACAGTCCGACCTGAGGATCGACGGCTTTGGAGAGCCCTTTCGCCTGGACAGAGACCCCAAAGCAACGGGCAAGTCTCTTGGGGGTGGCCTGGCTCTCTATGTTAATAGGAACTGGTGCGGGAATGTGATTGTTAGGGAGAGTCTTTGTACTCCGGACATTGAACTTCTCTCTGTCTCGCTCAGGCCCCTTTATTTACCAAGGGAATTCACTCAGTTATTTGTAATGTTGGTTTACATTCACCCTAAAGCAAACGCGGATAATGCTACCCAGGCTATCACTCGTACAGTGCTACAGCTACAAGCTATGTCACCAGACGCTCCTAGCTTTATCATGGGTGATTTTAATAATTGTAAACCAGGAAAACAGCTGGAGAACTTTTACCAGTATGTAACTTGTGCGACAAGACTCACTAAATGTTTGGATCTTTGTTACGGCTCCATAAAAGGGGCTTATAAATCCCTCCGGAGAGCCCCACTCGGTGCGTCTGACCACAACACTGTTTATTTGGTTCCGGCGTACAAATCCGTCCTGAAGAGACACAAGCCGGAACGGAGATTAGTTCCGGTTTGGTCAGAAGAGTCTATCGGACGGCTTCAGGAGTGTTACGCCTGCACCTACTGGGCCTTGTTTAAGAATTCATGTGAGAGTCTGGAGGAAATTACTGAGACTGTCTCGGACTATGTTTCATTTTGTGAGGATCTATGTATCCATAGAAAAACAATCTCCACCTTTCCAAATAATAAGCCTTGGGTCTCAAAATCACTCAAATACGCCATTAATAAAAGAAACATCAGTTTTAACTCTGGTGATAAGGACACATATAAAGAGCTACATAAGCAGGTCAGGAAAGAAATAAAAGCTGCCAAGCAGCAATACAAGGACAGGGTGGAAAACTTGTTCAACACTGGTAGATCACGCCCTGCCTGGGAGGGGGTGAAATCCCTGTTGGGAATTCAACCCCAAAAGTGCAATATCTTCCTAGACGACAAGTCTGATCTTGACCTAATTAACTAAACGTCCATTCAAATCGTTTTAATGTTCATGATTTCAGCCATGAGTTGTCTGTGTTTAAGGACGTAGCATTGGAGCCGAACAGCTCGGTGCCAGTGCATGTTGACAAGGAGAGGGTAACGAGAGTGTTTCGGGGTGTCAAGGAAAGGAAGAGTCCGGGTCCTGATGGGATCGGGGGTCGGGTCTTAAGGAATTGTGCCGAACAGCTGGCGGATATCTTCAGCTTTATCTTTTCCTGGTCACTTCAGACCCACACTGTCCCCCGCCTGTGGAAGGACTCAATTATTGTCCCAGTGCCCAAAAATAAATGCACAAAGACTCTGAATGACTTTAGACCCGTGGCCCTTACCTCCCTGGTAATGAAGTCCTTTGAGAGGATTGTGAAAACTGACATTATGAGCACTGTTCAGGCTCACTTGGACCCCCTCCAGTTTGCGTATCGACCGGGGAGGGGGGTCGACGACGCTATAATCACCCTTCTGAACATGATCATGTCACACTTAGATGGTGCGAAAAACTTTGTCCATCTGCTTTTTATTGATTTTACATCCGCTTTTAACTGTATACGGCCCCACATTTTATCTGAACGTCTTTTAAATTATAATATTGACAGAGGTCTGATTTACTGGCTGTTGGATTTTTTAACTGTCAGATCACAACGTGTCAGGGTTAATGGTGTACTATCTGACACCATCTTTTCCTCCACTGGCTCCCCTCAGGGTTGCGTTCTTTCTCCTCTTTTATTCGTTCTATATACCAATGCATGTCAGAGCTCACAGGAGAAACAACACATTATTAAGTACGCTGATGATTCAGTTATCGTGTCCCTCCTCAGCCACGATGATGTAGCGCCTGGGCCCGTAGTGGAGGATTTCATCCAGTGGTGCAAATCGTCCTTCCTTAACATTAATGTCTCGAAAACAAAAGAGATGACAATCGATTTCAGGAAGTCATGCCCAGCCACCCCTCCCCTGTTGATCAACGACCAAACTGTAGAGTCGGTGCAGCAGTATAAATACCTGGGGACAGTGATCGATGACAGGTTGTCCTTTGAGCATCAGGTGGATGCCGTGTGCAAAAAAGCCAATCAGCGCATGTACTTCCTTCGTAAGCTCAGGAACATAAACGTCGAGTCAAAGTTTATGAAAATGTTTTACTCTTGTTTTATTGAATCAGTCCTCACCTTAGCTTTTATATGTTGGTTTGGGTCAATCACGTTAAAAAAAGTGTGCAGTAAAATTGTCGGTACCCCACTGACAGACATCTCCCTCCTGCACAAATCCAGGTCCCTTGCGAAAGCTAAACTTATCCTGTCGGACCCTTGCCATCCTCTGGCACACGAATTCAGCCTGCTCCCTTCCGGCCGTAGATTTAACGTGCCAAGATGTAGGACAAACAGACTTCAAAAGTCTTGGGTCCCGGTGGCCATTGGCCTCCTGAACAACACCAGTTAGCATGCACTGTGGTCACTTTACTCCTTCTCTTCTGTCCCTTATCGTAGTATTGCACTTATGTATTGTCATTTTGTATATTTTTAACCCTTTTTAACCTGTCATGTTATTGCTGTGTATTTTTAATGTTGCCTCTGTTTTGCTGCTGGCTGCACCACAAATTGCCCCTCGGGGACAATAAAGATTTCTTGACTTGACTTGACTATTTTATTTCTGGATAATAATAAATTTACTGGAATATCTTCATTATCACATATTTTTGAATTTGTGTTTGGCTCATCTCGCTCATCCCTGCCACCCACCACCCTGCTGGTCTGACACTTGAGATGTGCTTCAGAGGGTTTCATTTTCTCTTACATAAAGTAATCTAAAGCTCCAACATTTTCAGTCTGACTTAAACCCAATGTCTTTGTTTGCACCAAACAACAAAGTCTGATGTACTTTGTCCACCTCTGACAATGTACCTTACCACATGTTGCATACAGTGTCATTTGAAACCTCTGGTGGCCAATTTCTCCCACCAGGAAACACTGCTGAAGACGGATGAAAGTCATTTGAATGTAAAGTGTAGGTGCCATTAAAGATTGATTTTGCGGGAAAGGGCAATGCGAGGATGTAATTATAACCCGGTGAACAACACAATGCAGCAGACCCACAGGAGAGATTACAATTTCCTCTGAAGGACCCGCATCCAAAAGTCAAGGCCTTGTGGTCTGTGCTTAGCTTAGCGCTTTCATGGCTTCAGTGGACGGCTGAAGGTAGGAGAGTTTTCTTCAAGAGAGTTAAATCACAGACTGCAGCAGTAAACAGTGGGTGGGAGACTACATATGACAGGAACATGAAGGGAGTAAAGCAACATTTACCAGCTCTGTAATCTGGAAACACAATGAAGCAGAGATAGAGAGGGTAGAAATTGTCACACACATGTAAATCCTTCTGGACTGTAATCCTGGTTTCTATATATGCATGTATCATGTGTGCTCATTGTTGTTCTCATATATCATAATTACAGTTTATTTCTTATTTGGAAAATCCAGCCTCTGATATTTGACCAGCCTCCTTTGTTAATATGATGTCATTTATTACATATTATTTAATACATTGATTGATGGACATTAAAAATATACCATATTATTAATATTAATTTGCAAAAAAAAAACTAACACAGTGGCAATAATTAAACTAAAGACCTTCAAAGAGCAGTACCAAATATGAAAGCTCACAATACATGAATAAAGCAGGGAGACAAAATGGCAAGACGTGTTAACACTAGAACCGCCAACATTATGATCCCTCTAGAACTGCCGAGGGGGGCCATTTAGACCCTTTAGCTCTAATAGCGTCAGTGATGCTACAATATATATATATATATAAATATAAATAAATAAATATATATATATATATATATATATACATATATACTGTATATATATATATATACACAATATATATTTTAAACACTTATTTTGCCAAGTCTCCATTATTATCTTAAAAATAGATGAGAATAAGTCACCTGACACCTTCTAGAAATGACATCATAGCATCACTGATGCTATTGGAGCTAGGGGGTCAAAATGATCCCTCTTAGCAGTTCTGGGTATAAATGGTCATTTTTGTCTTAATTTTTATCACACACTCACTTAAATTCACTTAACGATTAATAAATCCATCCATAGGAAAAGTCATGGACTTAAAGATGTGGGGGTTTTGTTTTAACAGAAATACAAACATTTGAAAGGTAGGGGGTAAAAATGACCCCCTTGACATTTCTAGAGTTAATAAAAGAGGACACAACTAAAATACGAAATAATAAAATCAGACAAGAACAAGTTCCAAGAGCAATTTAGAATAGTTTCTGGACAGAGGAAATGCAATGAAACAATAAATACCCTAAAAAAAGAGGTCCATTGCATTAACTTTTTTTCAGAAGGGATTAAAACAAAGACACTTACAGCCTGACAGAGATCCTCAAGTGGGTTGTTCCACAACTGAGGAGCCCAACAGCAAAAGGGACCAAAGGAGGACTGTATTTGGGGATGCAGCTTCTCTGGGCCAACAATGACTATTACAATTTTGTGTGGGTTTCATTTTAAGAAATTTGCCGCCATCCTTTTTTTTTTTTTGTTAATATTGACGACAGTTTGTGAGGGTTGAGAGCAAGTGGCAGCATGTGAATAGAAATAAAATTGGTCCAAAAATTGACCCCTGAGGTACTCCACAGTTTACCTCAGAGGGAGGAGTAACATGCTCTCCAATTGAAACATAAAATCTTCCATTTGCTAAATATGAATAAACCAGTGTTGTTTTTGGCAGGCATTTTAGATTTAGTTTTAGTCTTAGTCATTTTGACGAAATGCTTCTTCGTTTTAGTCCCATTTTAGTCATTTCTATCCTTGATAGTTTTCGTCTAGTTTTAGTCCGACGAAAACTCAGAAGGTTTTAGTCTAGTTTTAGTCGATGAAATTGTGCCTTTTGAGGTTCGTGGTGTTCTTTCCCGACAGTTTGAAGCCGCAGCATGAGCAAGCTGTGGCTCCACAACTGTCGTCTGTCTCGTCTCCTCGTCCCCGTACAAGACATTGTGTTTTATTGTCACTTGGACTGTATCTGAAGTAGGACCATAAATCATCCCTCTTTTTTCGGCCACCGGGTACCGCTGCTGTGCCTGCCGCCACGGTGTGTGTGTGTGTGCGCGCCTCGTCCACCTGCCGCTCTGTGTATGTGTATGAGTGTGTGCGCGCAGCTGTGCGCGAGCGAGGCTTTTGGTGCGTGTGTGATGGGGGCGTGACTATTAGGACAAAAAAAAGCATGTTTTGAAACTTTGTTCGTCCACCTAATAATAATTTTGTCTCGTCTCGTTCTCGTCTGACGAAAATGAATAAAATTTTCGTCACATTTTAGTCTTTACAGAGCTTTGGTGACGTTCGTCTTAGTCTCATTTTCGTCAAGGAAAAAAGGGGTCTGACGTCGTCATTTAAGTTTTCGTCCTGCCTGGAATAAACCATTTCAAAACTGTCCCTGATATACCAACCCAGTGCTGCAGCCTCTCAATCAAGATTTTGTAGTCATCTATACTCAAATGCTGCACTTAAATCCTGCAGCACAAGGACAGAACAATCACCAATGTCTGCCAGTCTTAAAAGATCATTTGTGACCCTAATAACCACAGTCTCAGTACTATGTTTCCGTCTAAAACCAGACTAGAACTTTTTATAAATTTAATTTTGTTTGATTGCATCAAGGAGTTGTAATGAGACAGTGTTTTCGAGGATTTTGGCAAAGAAAAGGTAGCTTTAATGGATCCAGGCCTATTTTTTATTTGATGAGAGGTTGCACACAAGCAGTTTTTAATTGTGGGATGTAGCCAAGAAGAAAGAGAACTGTTGATTATTGACTGTAACCATGGGGCAGTCACATTAACAAGTTCTGTTAAGTGTTTTGGGGGCAGTATATCCACAGGGCTGTTAAGGGGTGTTCAGACCAAACGCGAACACCCCTTTAGAGCGTTTTAGCTGTGCAGTGGCAGGACTGGAGGAAAAACAACTTTTGCTAATGAGATATCTTTTTTTTCCCAATTACAGCTGAAAGCCAAGTGTAGGTCCAAATATGGAGCTTGTATAAGTATGCAATGTCCACGGCCAAACTACAAATACGCTGCAGACAAATACTTTTGATTTCAGCAGCACTGTGACCTATCTCCTTCCTACAGTTTCCTACAGAAAGACCCAAATAACACAACTCTTGTTTATTTTATATTCCATTGATATTTGTTTTGTTTTATATTGTGAAATCATAACAGGTGGTTCAGGTGTGGACAATCACCTGCTGTGGCAAGGATGAAAAACTGAGAGCAGCTGCTTTAAATGTTTAAAACAGCAGAATGTGAAGGTTTTCTTTCAATAAGAGATGTTACTCTCAGGGGGGGCCGACCATGTCTCTCTGTCCTTCTCTAAGATCACCTACAGAGCAAATACTACCTGCATTATACATGGGGTGAGGAATAAATTGTGATCATTGATTTATTGATGATAAAAGATGACATTAAAGGTTTCTATATGTGATCTTGGGAGGCCTTCAAAGCTGTGATTTATGTTTAGCACTACTGTGCCATTGCTGCAGCAAGTTAAGTGTTGTGGCAGCTCACACACCAGAAGCAGAAGATTACACGGGATGAGCAGGAATGATACTGAGCTCCTGACATTGTTCGTATAAAGACAAAAAATAGACTACAAGAATTGTCCAAGAGTCCCAAAGCTTAAGTGTGACAGGTTAGCGCCATAGGGTGCCTTCAGTGTGACTCAAATCCAAGGGCTCTATTTTCGTGCTTCGCTGGCGACGTGGCGCAGGCGCGGCATAAGTCAGGTCTGCCGCGCCGACAAGGCATTCCCAGGCACAATTTAGTACTTTGGTGAGCAGCGCAGCCCGGCGTAAGTATCCCCCCTCCCTAACTCAGCTCCTCCCAGCGGCGTAAGTCATAGCGAGGGAGGAGAGAGGGCGTGGAGTGGGTTTAACACAGCCGAGACCTGTATTGACCAATGACATTGACTCCTCTCCTTGCCTTTAAATCCGCCACCGGCGAGGCGTATTACAATTTTCGTGAAGTAGTCAAAGAGATAAAGAGATGTCTAAAGACAGCAATGTCACACAATGGCGACAGAAGGCAGCTCCTCAACAAGTGTCGCTGTAAGCACTGTAGAGGGCATCGTGCTCCGTGGCCTGGCTCTTTCTTTCATAGATGTTGGCATATAAAATAAATTTGGCTCACAAAACTGAATATATTAACATTCATAGCAGCAGCTGCAGCAGGACGGGGAGAGGACACGGACGCATGTCCAGGTCAAGTTGCGCGAGAAATAAGAGGAAGAGGATGATAGAAATAGGAGGGAGACGAATTAAATATTTTGTTAACTTCATCATGTGTGTCTATTTACTAGATATTTAATTTAATTTAATGCGGTTTCAGCTGTGTTGATTCGGTCAGGTTGTGTGTCCAAACGCGTGCCAAACGCACTCATCAGATCAGATATAGATCAGAATATATCGATATAGTTCTAAATGTATGTGCTGACTCAGATTATTAGTTGTTGTTGATTATTTATTGCACTGAAATGTGCCTGACACTGTGGAAACCTGCCGGTAAGGCATCGGTGACGCATGCCGATATGCCGCCGGTCTACCAAAATACCTCTAGATCAGCTGCACTCCGCCTGCACTGAAAGCTGACGAGGTTTGAATCAGCCAGCTTTCAGCGCACTTTATATGCCACCGGCGAGCACGAAAATGTCACTGCGCCCGCTGATTCTGTCGACACCTCCCCCTGCCACGCCACCACGCCCAGCTTGGCGGACCTCGGTGTGCCTCAGTCCACGAAAATACCAAACTGGCTGTACGCCGGGCTCCGCCAGATGAAATTACCACTGTGCAGGGTCCACCACCCTCCACTGCGTCCCTGGCGGACACGAAAATAGAGCCCTAAGTCTCAAACTCCAGCCTCATCTCTACCTAAATGGTAGACATTGTCCACCTACACTGTTAAATCTTTAAGTGTTTGAAGAGGATTTTAACTTCAATGTACAAAAGTTTGATTTAAAAAAAAAACTCAGACAGAAAATTTACATGTTTAATTATTAAAACTGATCTATTGAAACACAATAGTTTATGACAACAAAGTGTACAAATGAAATAGAAATATGTCCTATTGTCTGTCAATCTGGAAGATCCATTTAAAAAAACAATCAGGAATAATAATGAGCAACAAACTTCACAATGAACAATCAGAACATCAATTTGAACATGGTTTTCTTTTCTTTGACTTCTTCACATTAGAAATCTGCAATTTCTACTCTGTGTTTCAGTACAAAACAGAGCTGAAATAGTTTCACAGTTTCTTCAAAATCCTTCACATAAAATTGAAAGAGACATGACCGCTTTGTTTCCTTTCCTTTGTCAGTTTCCTCTAAAGTCCTCAGTCTCTAAAAAGTTTGTCATGTCCTGATCCCGCTGTGTATTTCCTCTTCATGTTGAGATTTGAGTGAGAAAGTTCGTAGCGTCTGGCTCTTCTCGCTCAACTCTCATTCAACACCACAAAAACACAAAAGCCATTATACCCAAGGTTGATGAATAGAGTTTGTGCATGGCCTTCAGACCACACAAAGCCTCATTCACAGGAAGTTTTCAAACTTCAAGCTGTGCAGAAAAAAACTCATTATGTTGTCCTTTAGCTACTTTCTGAGAAAACACAATTAAAACGGAATAAATATGCAAACCTTTGATGCCAGAATGCAATCTTATGAAGAAACCCAACGTATAGGTGCAGTCAGTGTTCACTGGTTCACTATTTTATTTTTTTGCTTATGGGAAAAGGAAAAAAGAATGATTTAAAAGTCATGCTCTAAAAGGTTCACCAGAGCTGTCGGTCATACAGTTTCCTCTCCGTGAAGAGACATGCTGAAAGAAAGTGTTCAACCTGAGAACCTGTGAATCATTACAAAGGCGAGAAAGACGTCCAAGCACTGGAAGCCAACTTATACAGTCACGGATGCAGATATTTGTGCACAGACTTCAACAGTATCACACCTCTGTCTCCTCGTTTAACTCAGCTCATTGGTCTGATTTTAAGGAAGCAAAACGACACATTAACTCTTAAGTTAAAGACAGTCTTTGAAAGTTCAGCTTGAGTTCATTCATTGAAATAACCAGTGTAAAACCTGGAGCCCTTTTTGTATCTTGTTTTAATGTGCCAGAGCATTCAGACTGATTACATTCAATTTAGCAGTCGTTTCTCCGGCATGTTCCCCTTCTCAGCTCAACCATTAAAGCAGCTCGGTCAGCAGCTTTGAGCGTCTGATCATTACGATCCAAGATCTGCTCTCACTTCTGTTTGGAGAGCAGGGCATTGCAAATTTAATCAATAATGGTACCAAAAATGTCTGGGTTGACTTTTAAAACGAAGAAGAGGGTTTTTCAGGAGAAGAAAGTTTGAGAGTTCATTAAACTCTCTGAACCCATCATCTATGGTTTGACCACTGTTAATCTTTGGCCAGTCATTGATAAAGGACTCCTGACCATGACTTTCTCATCTTAACACTGCTGCTGCTACAGTCCTTGGAGTATCTCCTTAGAAATGAAAGCGCATTCTCTTTGAGATGGGAAGTGTTCAGTTTTGCTGCCTCCTCTGCACGAAAAAACTGTCCACTGTTGTTTTTGCAGTTTATTTACACCTTTTAACTGTTTAATTAATCTTATTGTCTGATTTCTTTAAATTCTATAATATCTATTAAGATACAGTATGTGCTACTGACCTCTTGGCCAGGTCCCCCTTGTGAAAGGGATCTCGCTCTCAGTGGGTTAAAAAAGGGTAAAAAAGTCAGAATGACACATTGTCATGATGCAATGAAAATTCATCTAGTCACAGGCTGGCTTACAAATATTAAATAAAAAAATAAAAAACAGCAAATGTGTGAGTAGTCTATGAATATATTTAAGTGGCCCATGTATGTTGTGTAGGATGGCAAGCCAACAGGCTTCACGGATTTACTGATGAGCAAACGACAGTGTGCAGCTGGGGCCCGTGGGTTGTGTAGAGTTGTTGCATCACTCTTTAATTAGTTTATAATTTCAGATGCCTTTTGCAATGAAAAAAAGACACCCTACTGCTGAAGTCCATCTGCATTTGTTAGTGACCCAAAATATCACCAAGTAGGTTTTTACACCTTCAAGATTTGACACTAAAGCGCTAAATGAAAAATCTAATCCTAAAGGCAAATGTAAGGCCACTGACCACACTGCTGTATCTGATGAGCTGACAGAAGGACCCGACTGGTTTATTCCACATACAGCTGACTCTTCTACTGTGCAAACATTTCTGATGTCTGTAAAACTGCAGGGGACTTCTCCTTCTCTTGTCCAGCATTTCCCTTAGTCCTTTCTAAATGTCAGCTCTCCAAACAGGATCCATTTATGTCACTTGTTTACTCCAAGTGAGTAAAAAAAAATTCAAAGAGGTAAAATTATTTCAAACCTTTTCATTGTGCCAATAGTCTAAGAGTAAAAAACATGTGCTACCATCCAATGATTTGAAGAGCCCACTGCATCAAAACGTACTATATCAGTATGAAACAACACATATTCAATCATTGAACTAACAACTGTCTGTAATAATCATGATCATGATGGTAATTGAGTCTGATTAGTCTCCACACTTTCAGAGGTCACACCTCATATCAGAGTTGGAATGAGGCTGGACTGAAGAGCTTCTCTGAGATCAAAGTTCATATCCTCTTTCCTACTCCAGTTCCTCTCTGTGCTCCATGCTCAGGTCTCTCCTCCCCCCTCCTCCCACACTGGACATTTGTCTCTCCCTGCTGTTGTCCTCTTCCCCGTCATCCTCCTCCTCTTCATCCTCCATTCCCTCTTCTTCTTCCTCCTCCTCTTCTTCTTCCTCCTCCTCCTCGGTGCCATCCATGGAGTCATCAGCTCCCAGCATGGCTTGCTGCATGGCCAGGGTGGCTGAGTCTGATGACAGTGAGTGGAGGGAGTCCATACTCAGAGGGTCTGGAGGGACACACAGCAGATGGGGAGGGGTTATTAAGGGGTCTATAATTAATCCATAGTCTGGGTCTGTACATGCTACTTTCTGTCTTTCTGTCCATAGTAGAGAAACTTTAAATATTTCGGTCCACAAGTCACCATGAAAAATGGTAAAAAATGAAGACATAAGCTTACCACACCAGCAATAATGGTAGTCTTTCAATCACACTGACCACCTTCAAAAAAAGCTTGTGCATGCATATTGAGCGTCTTCTGAAGTGAGCTGCAGATGTAAACAGTGTTGTTCCAACTGTGTTCTATTGACTAGTGAATTAAAAACCATTTAGAGCAGACTGGATACATGGCCTCCTGCACACATCCAAATAAAGAGTTTTGGGTCAATTAATTTTTTTTTTTTTTTAAATGCTTCTTAGTTGTGTCTCTGTACACATTATCGAGGACACTGTTCACATTTGCTACTCACTCAAGAAGACACTACAAACCTATGACTGTATAATGAATGGACGTAGTGTCAGGGATGTCACCCATCCATTTCTGGAGCCCAGTGGTGGTGGTTGACTCGACATATTCAGAACATGGATTTGACTTAACTTTTGGTCAACCTACTGGAGGTGGGCCATTAGCCTCCTTGCAAATGGCTACAGCATGTCTGCCTGTCAGTAAAGTCAGACAATCTTGAAACCTTAATAACTTTGAAATGAGCGTGTTACAAAAAAAATCACTCCTTGTACTGTGGGAGCGTTTCAAACCAAAACAATTTTTGAACCTGGTTAAAAACATATTTATTTTTTATCTAAACACAGGCTTTTTTGACTCTGAGTGTATGTGGTTTCTGCAGACAACCTCAAGTAGACTTTCTGGGAACTGCAGTTTTGAGCACTTCTGCATCAGCTCAATTTCTCAAGACTGCAGGTTTTACATATTACATATGCTTGAGCACAATGTTCTTCAGCACTTGCTTGTCTGGCATACTTATGAGGGCTTTCCAGCCATTTCTGAATTGTCATGTGCACAGAAAAATAATTAGGAAACACCTCTGGTGCAGCTGGCTGCAACAAGCAAAACTTGACTAGTCATTTCTGTACCAAACCTTTCTCAAAAGATGAGCTTACAGCTTGGTTTACATACTATACAAACTCAAACTCATACATGTTTATGTCTTATTTTTGCCTTCACAACATCTTAATTGAATAAATGAGACTTATTAGTACTAACAGACAGACAGGGCAAAACTGAACTTTGTTGCAGTTCTTTCACTTTAAATTGAGGAAACTGGGTGACATCTAGTGACTGTTCCAGGTATAGCAGCCCATCTTAGTTCATAACAAAGCAAACCCACATTTGACCTATATCATGAAGAAATGATGAGCATGTGATGAGCAATGATGAGTTGTACCACTGAGCTCCATGGGCTCATGATTTTAAACTGCAGCTTTAAAACTCCTTCTTTCTACAGAACTACAACAGTCTGGTTTCTTTTAATATTTAATGTTGCTGAATAATGTTTGGTGTCTGATGGGAACGCTCTCATTTTTACAATCATATCTCTCAAATGTGAATTACCATATTTCTGATCAAGTCTCCTCTCTTTCTTTAACTCTTCATCCAGAGTTCAGCTGTAAAACTTTCTCAACTTTGACTCTAAGAAGCACTTTCTAAAACACTGTGATGTTTGAAGCTTCAGATGTCAACATTACAAAAATTTCTGAGCTTCAGTATCATCCACCCACTTTCCTAAGAGCCAAGGTGGCACCTGGCAGACACGATAAAAACTGTTTACTTCTCGACGTTTAGATAACAATTTTGGATCTTTTGGGGGGTAAACTTCTCTGTGTGCCTTTTGTAATCCTGTGTCTACATACTGTCTGAGTTGTTTCCTGATTGGGATCTGTGCGTCTGCAGGACTCCAGCTACGATGGAGTCAGGCCAGAAGCGCTGAGTTGGGCGGTGCTGGGACTTCATCTTCTTGGCTTTGGGAGCTGGGTCCGGATTACTGGCATCTAACATGGGCTGAAGGATACGACGGCGAGCATTGATGAACCTATGAGAGACATGGGAAAGGGATGATGAAGAGATTATTACAAGGGGGCAAATAATCTCCAAGATAGGCATCATTTAAAAAAAAGGAAAGCCATGTTATTCTTGAAGGCTAAAGAAGCCAGGTACTCTGCAATAGGACTGACCAAAAGAGGAAAAATGGGAGTGTCAGCACAACAGCTTTCAGCTTGGATCTACATATGCTATAGTGCTCAAAAGGACACATCAAATGAATGTCCCCATTTAAAAATCATTTAAAATAAGTCTTAATTTTTATTGATTTACTTAACACAAGAAGGATGAGGCAGTGAAAACTCCTCAGGGGCTAAGCCACATATCATCTAACCACCATAGTTGCAGTGTGTGCGTAAGCATCAGTCTCGTCAAAAGATGAGCAATGTTGGTCACATGACCTAAAGGCCTGCAATGCAATCACAACTTTGTCATTTTCAGATATCTCTAAAAGGAACTTCTCTTGGGTCCCCCCACACACTTATTTAGACATTTTTAACACCCAAACAAAGAAACATTCATACCATTGTTTTTGCACAGCAGAAAAACGACAGTTCACACAGGAAAGTCATATTAAATCCACCTTTATGATCAGAAATTACTATGTTAGTAAACTTTAAAATCTTGTATTTACATATACACTCACCGGCCACTTTATTAGGTACACCATGCTAGTAACGGGTTGGACCCCCTTTTGCCTTCAGAACTGCCTCAATTCTTCGTGGCATAGATTCAACAAGGTGCTGGAAGCATTCCTCAGAGAGCTTGGTCCATATTGACATGATGGCATCACACAGTTGCCGCAGATTTGTCGGCTGCACATCCATGATGCGAATCTCCCGTTCCACCACATCCCAAAGATGCTCTATTGGATTGAGATCTGGTGACTGTGGAGGCCATTTGAGTACAGTGAACTCATTGTCATGTTCAAGAAACCAGTCTGAGATGATTCCAGCTTTATGACATGGCGCATTATCCTGCTGAAAGTAGCCATCAGAAGTTGGGTACATTGTGGTCATAAAGGGATGGACATGGTCAGCAACAATACTCAGGTAGGCTGTGGCGTTGCAACGATGCTCAATTGGTACCAAGGGGCCCAAAGAGTGCCAAGAAAATATTCCCCACACCATGACACCACCACCACCAGCCTGAACCGTTGATACAAGGCAGGATGGATCCATGCTTTCATGTTGTTGACGCCAAATTCTGACCCTACCATCCGAATGTCGCAGCAGAAATCGAGACTCATCAGACCAGGCAACGTTTTTCCAATCTTCTATTGTCCAATTTCGATGAGCTTGTGCAAATTGTAGCCTCAGTTTCCTGTTCTTAGCTGAAAGGAGTGGCACCCGGCGTGGTCTTCTGCTGCTGTAGCCCATCTGCCTCAAAGTTCGACGTACTGTGCTTTCAGAGATGCTCTTCTGCCTACCCTGGTTGTAACGGGTGGTTATTTGAGTCACTGTTGCCTTTCTATCAGCTCGAACCAGTCTGGCCATTCTCCTCTGACCTCTGGCATCAACAAGGCATTTCCGCCCACAGAACTGCCGCTCACTGGATATTTTTTCTTTTTCGGACCATTCTCTGTAAACCCTAGAGATGGTTGTGCGTGAAAATCCCAGTAGATCAGCAGTTTCTGAAATACTCAGACCAGCCCTTCTGGCACCAACAACCATGCCACGTTCAAAGTCACTCAAATCACCTTTCTTCCCCATACTGATGCTCGGTTTGAACTGCAGGAGATTGTCTTGACCATGTCTACATGCCTAAATGCACTAAGTTGCTGCCATGTGATTGGCTGATTAGAAATTAAGTGTTAACGAGCAGTTGGACAGGTGTACCTAATAAAGTGGCCGGTGAGTGTATACATACAGTCATGATTGAAGTGCTTTCGTTCAGATAATTTGTCAGAGTGAATCCCTGTGCTGAACATAAAACTTGGCTCTGTGACGTAGCCTGATAACAGACAGATACTTTAATGTCTCTTTCCATTGTTTAAGCTATTGTTGGAACCATTACTAAAGAATTAGCTGTGAGAGGCGTTGTAACCTTCTATCATCTCAGAATAAATGGCTTGTTAATGATGCTATAATGTTAAATATAACCACTCTAACACACACCGCAAGAAAGAAAGTTTAAGGCCAGTGGCACGTGCATTTAAAGAAAACATCTGATAGGTTTAAACCTAAAAACTGACTGACCGTCTGTAGCTGTGGCATCTTTCTTTTGGTTTCTTAAAAGGTTTAGAACCCTGGAGAAAACTCAGTCACATCTTTGTAAAATTGAGAAAATAATGTTTGACAAGTGCAGTTTTCATTGGTACACATGGAGGTTTAAGATGAACAGAAATGTCTGAAATTTGAGGGTTTTTGAAATACCATTTAAAGAAGGTGGATGAAATTTAACTTGATCTGTACATACTTAAAAGTCCAGGAGATGGCAGCACAGTGCAAGAAATGCGTTGAGGAGCTCCAGCATGCTCACACATTTCATGAACAGCCTCGTGTATTTAGAATAAAAATGTATCAACGTGTTTGATTATCAAGGATCCCAATAAGTGAAGATGGCAGTTATAACTGTCTCTCTAATGAAGAGAATCCAAAAGTTGACTGTCTGCCCACATTAACAGAGCACCTTACCAGTTGTTGACTTGCAGGAGGGTGAGATTAGTTTGTCCTGCGATCTGTCGTTTCTCATCTTCTGTTGGGTACGGGTGCTGAAAAAAGACAGAATTGATAACTTCAGCTCATTTATTGCCTAATGGCTCATTACAGCTGCTACTTTCTGATCGTCCCTGCGTTAGTCAAGCAGCATGCTATGGCGCCAACGCTGTGGTTTTATAAACTACTGCTCTAACTGTCTCTAATTTCTCTAAACACACTTAAATTGCCCCTCTGATTTCCTTTGCACTCATAGGCTCACACTCTGCTCTGTCTTCTCCTCACCATGAGATGTTGGAAGAGCCAGGAGCGCATGATGTTGGTGGCATGTTTTGGGAGGACCCCTCTCTTGTTCTTGGATTTCTTGTCTTCACTGTCCAGCAGAGATGAAAGGTCCACGTTGACCTATAAAGAGACAGACAGGAGAGGCAGCGGAAGAAGAAAAAGAGAAAGAAAAAGAGGATGGTAGGGCTAAGTTATTGTTGCCACGGAAACAAAGGGAGACCACCAATTACCTGTTTTTTTTTTTGTTTTTTTTTTCAGTGGCGAGGGCAGAAACACCTCCTTAAGTGTCACCATGGAAACTGAATTTGAGTAACGATACACCTAACAGTCTTCAGTCTGAAGTTTGGAAGTCAGATTTAAGTGCTGCAGTGGTCAACAGTGTGCGTCAAGTATGTGTCTGTTTGTGTTGACCTGAGCCTGTCATTGTGTGTTTCTTCAGTGTTTCTTCATTATTTACATGTTATTGTTGAGAGCCTGAGGGGCAAAGGACGAGACGCTCCAGACTGTTGACAGGCTTTGACAGCCTGCAGTGGACATCTAGATCTCTCTCTCTCTCTGTGCGTGCGTGCGTGTGTGCGTGTGCACCCGGGGATTCAGTCCATTTGAGGTAATTACAAACTCCATGAGTCCTTTGCTTTCCTTTAGGTTTGTCTCAAAGAAGTTTTGGTTGACAAAAATCACTCACTGACGAGCTTTACCACATCACGATGACCTTATAAAGCACAGAGTGTGAATAGCTGCCATCAAACCAAAAAAGGGACTAAGAATAATCTAAAATATAGAACATATTTAACTCTTTTTTTGTTTAATGAAAAACACTGAATGTGTGTTCCCTCATACATCTGACGCATTCAAATGTATTCTACAATGTCGAAGAAATGAAAATGCGGAAAAACCATTGAGTGAAAAGGTGTTTCCAAGCTGTGTCTATACAACACCATATAAAGTGCATATACAGGTGCAGCACAGAAAATTTGATTGTTCCTTCAAACTTTATTTTTTCCCCATAATTGAATTCAAAAAGTGCAACTTCCATGTATTATTTTTTGGTTAAGTCTTAGGGATTACATCTTACAAAAGTCAAGAGTCTACTTTTTAACACATTGAATATTGTAAAGAAAAAGAAGGCTGCTGTTTTAAGCCCCACCTTATTCAACCTCTACATCAATGAACTAGCAGAGCAGTTGGCCCATTCAGCAGCTCCAGGCCTCCCTCTGTCAGAGGTCAGATTCATGCTTTATGCAAATGATCTCATTTTTTTACCACCAAGCAGAGACGGTCCCTAACATCACCCGAACATCCTGCAACAGTTCTGCCCAAACTGGGCTGTAGAAGGCCCTTTAAAAAAAAAAAATGCTATTTTTAGAATGATAACCGTTTTACTCCAAATGGCACCTTTATCAATCACTTAAGGTCCAACACCTGCCTTGGTCTATTTTAGCAGCAGGAAGTTTCAATTTGGTGATAAATGCACTTAAAGAAAAAGCAGGAAGAGCAATGAGCTCAATAAAAACTATTCACAGTTATATCCAGGTCAAAATCTGGATAAACATGGGACATATGGACAAACACCCAGTAGAGGCTCTCTATTCAAAGTTTTGTTGGAAAGTTCTGTGTATTTAAAGGGAAACACCAAATAATGCCATTCCAGTAGCACTGGTGCGTTTCACAACACTTTTTAAAAATCAAAAACCAGCATTTACCTTCTGGCTGCACCTGAACCCAAGTCCCACAGACTCACACTGGTACAAAGCACTTAAACCCGAAGAGCAGAGTTCTGGAAACAGTTGCCTCTGTCAGCTAATGATGGAATTATTAACCACTCATACGTCAATCAGCACCATCCCCAAACATCAGAATAGAGTCAAACAATTTCAAAAATGCAAAAAATGAATTGTGTACATTGGGGTTGGAAGAAAAAAAAATTGATACAGCATTGTATTGTGATATTTGGTCTGGTGATATATTATATTGTCTGATTGACCGAGTATCCATTTTTTTTTCTTTTTTTCAAATTAATTGTTAATATGAAGTCAAGTCGATGATAATGGAAAAATAAAGTGCAAGTTAGTGCAACAAATATAGCAGCACCTGAGGAAAGACATTAGGAATGCAAGCAGGGCACAAATGAGATGGACCTGACACATAAGGTCTGAAAGATGTGCTACATGAAAATAAAATACTGTGTAAATAAGACAAACATAGAGGAAAGACAAATGCTAAATCGTTGAAAAAATGTATAGATTGCACTATATTGTATTGCAATACAAAATGTTGCAAAATATTTAAAATCATAATAATATCATATCGTGACCCAAGTATTATGAAAATATTGTATTGTTGGGCCACTGTTGATTCCCACCCCTCGCGTACATTAGGCCCATTTGTCTTAGTCAGTGTTACCTTCCTTAACAAAAATTGTGTTGTTGCTTCACCACTGGCATGAAACCATCACTAAACCTTTTTTATCCAGCACTGAGCACTGAACCAGGAATAAAAACATAAATACTACATATAGATATACACACATATACACATCCATCACATCACTCACTGCCCTCTGCTGCTTGCATATTAAGAAAATGAAAGACAAGTGTTTACTATCTGTAGCTGCTAAAGTTTCTAGTGGTAGCAGTGTCCTTTTCTTGAGTTCTTCTTTTTGAATAAGATGCAGACTTCAGAAGCCGAAATCCTTCAGAGATATACTTACTAGTGAAAAGCTCATATCTGTAAGTGTGCAGAACAAACTGCATAAATGAATGAAAAATGAAAGTCTAAAGAAGCAAAAATTGAGCTATTTATGCAGAGGGTGGTGGTGGAAAGACACTGAACTGTCTTAGACATAAATAACAGACCCCCTAACCAGTCGTAACCCACACAATGCCCATAAATACACTTCCACACATGCTCAGATCTTCCTCATTCTCCCCTCACAAAACAAGACTCATTAGAGCTGCAGCTGGGTGTCACATAGGTGACCCTCCTCTTATCCCCCCTCAGCCTTTGGTGTCAGTGTGTGTGTGTGTGTGTGTGTGTGTGTGTGTGTGTGTGTGTGTGTGTGTGTGTGTGTGTGTGTGTGTGTGTGTGTGTGTGTGTGTGTGTGTTCAGGGGAAAGTAAGGTTGAAATTATTGGCGTCAGCATGCTCAAGAGTGTGATTACTCAGGGCTTGCTGGCAAAGTGGCGAAGGGTTCTGTGTTCAATCCCCCATTCATATGCAGCGCTCTTCCTCAGCTTGATCGAGGTAATATGCTCTGAATGTCGAGCAGAGAATCACCTGAGTGAAACTGAGAAGCACTTCAAGGCACTAACCCTGCACCACAGCACTGACATAACAACCATTTAAACATGTTACATGAGTTGTACAACTATACTGTAATTTTACAGTTCTTATGGTAAATTAATAATGTAGTGTCAATGCACAAGTACACTAAGGGCCTGATCTACGAAAGGTTTGCGTGTGCAAAAACACAAGCAAACTTGATAGCGCGCGCAATGCTGATCTACTAACCGGATACACCAAGGATTGCATCTGTCAAATTAACAAAACAGCGCGCGTAATCCATTTAGCGTGTTTGCCTTCACAAGTATGCTGAATGTATATAGGTCATCAGACTGTACAAAATTTTGGGAGGAGCAAATGCAAATGAAAGTATTGGGCACCCGCAATGTGATTTATCAAACCCGGAAACTGATTGCGGTAGCTGTTTTGCTCCTATATTTAGCATGTTTGAAAGGCATGTGCAAACTAACACAGCGTTACACACAAGCGTCTGAATCTTTCAAGCGCATCATCGCAGTAAGTGTGTCTCCCAGAGTAGTTTTTCTGGTGTGCTGTCCCAAGTGTTGAGTGCTATGTCACGCAGGGTGGGCAACTACATATTTACTTCTTACACGCTAAGGACACAGTAAATAACAGAAAACACTGCAAGTCTTTGGGTCCTGTCGCGTTTTGGAGACTGAGTGCAGTAGAGCTCCTTGTTTAAAAGCTTGTGATTTATTTCATTTTTCTGGTAAATGACGGTTTTCATAAAAAATTAGGTCAAAAAAGGAACAGACGAAAAAAAGTATCTCTTTGTCTTATTGAATTTAAATTGTTTGAATCTCTTTTTTTCACAATTTATTTTCATGGCTTAAAACTTAATTTTTCGGCTAAAATCACTGCGTTCACAAACTCTTCACGGTAACAGCTGATAGTGTACTCAAAATAGTCCTTTAAAAAGGGCGGTCTGCACTTTTTCACCCGTTATCAATTGCACATGCAATGATAGTAGATCACTCGCAACATGCCTACTATTAGCATGTGCATTTTTTTAGTTTGCACAAGAAATTTAGCGCCGCTTCTTTCGGATCTTAGTAGATGAGGCCCTAAATTTTCCCAGTATGCCTCTAGAGAGAGCATAGTTCACCATTGTTCTGATAAAACTGCTGCGATAGCTTCACCTGTGTGCTAACTTCTATTACAGCAGTGTCTTGCCAACACAACCAAAATCATCTGTACTGCTGTTTTCTCCTTAAATGATGCTGATTTTCAAGGCAGTCATTTATTGCAAACAAGCTTGAGGCTGGTAGCAAGTAGGACTGTCAAATATACCGGCATGGCTAATTACAGACTTTGTTTCAAATAATGGTAATGTGCTATAAAATAATCCTGTAGCAACACCATCAGTTCATAGAAGTGGTTCTTTTCACTGGTCACCACATGCCAAAGACGGAGAGATGAAGAGGCAGCAGCTATTGAGCTAGCTTTAGCAGCCCTCTGAGAGTCAATTGAAAAACTATTGCTTATCCAAAACTTGTAAACCTCCTTGGTTTACTTATAAAAAAAACCTTTTACACTGTCATACTATTTTTTTCAAGTTCTGCAACAATCTTCCAGAAGTAGGTTAGTAAGTTTCTCATAAATATGGTGATTGTAGTGTTATTGTGTTATATTATGTGTGAGGTGAAAATCATTACAGCCCCAGAGGCAACTCACATTACAAATTACCCTCCTTTCCAACCATTTACCAACTAGTTGCGTGGTTGTGCTGTATATTTTTAAGAACAATACCAATACTTTTTTTCTTTTTAAAGAGGATCATCAGTTCTGGTTTTATGAAATGGCCTTCGTGTGTGGCATTCTCTGATGCCTCTTGGTCTGGTGAGTTTGTCAATGAGAATATGTTTTAGAAACTGAAAGTTAATTGTTGTTTATTTGTTTCAATAACACAACCAGAAATAGCTTAATATACAGTTTACTGAATTTCTCCTCTAGGATGAATGTTGACTCATCTTCTCCTATCACATCTTATATTTCTGAACCTCATCTCTTCTTATTTTTTGGACCTTATTTTTATTATACCTTTTTGTATCTTATTGTACCACTTGTGTCTTAACTCATCTTTTCATCACTATTTTTTTTTGTATTGTATTTCATTGTTTTGTATTGTATTTTGTCAAACTGTTCTGTGTCTTTTCATATCTCATCTTGTTTCATATTTTTGAATCACATCTAATCTTTTCTGATCATATCTTACCTTTCATATCTTATTCTATGATATTGCATCTTGTCTTTGGGTATTTTCATATATTAATTCATCCCATCTAGTTCAATATCCATTTATAACATATAACATCATACCTAATCTTATTGTATCCTTTCCTGTATTTTCATATCATGTCTTATCTAATCCATACTGTATCTTCCCCTCTTGCATCTCATCTGATTGTTTTATCTAACTTAATCTTATTTTCTAAACAACTTATACTACCCTGTTTTATCACACCTAATATCTTTTATTTCATAATGTACCATGTTTTATCTTTTTTTTTAACCTCTAAATTTTTTATCTTGGTCTGTACATAATTTTTACATAACTTTGATTTAAAGTTGAACTGTCAGCTTTTCATACGCTTCCTAAAGTTAACTGTTTTTATTTTGTCTGTTATTGCAGGATGTTTCTTTTTTTTCTTTTTTGTGTGTGACAGAGATGATAAAAGGAGGTCCTCATTTAGGGTTGTGGGGTCTTGTGAAATGTCAAATCCTTGTCATAGTAAAACTGGTGGTGTTGGTGGTGCAAGTGGGAAGAAGGAGTGAGTGTGTCTGCCAGAGCATGATTTGTGGAGCTGTGTTACCTGTGAGTTCTGAATCTGGATGGTTCCCGGTGGCAGTGTCTGTGTTAACACTTGCCCTTGTGATGTCACCATGGCAACTGGCTGATACAGGGTCCCACCTGAGGGGATAATTTGCCGTCATGAGTATTAAGTGGCTTTAGCAGCTACAGGCAGTCACATCTCGCACTAACCAGCAGAGCCTTATTAACTCCCTGTCGGCTTGGCAGAAACAAAAACATGACAAACAGGAGACAAAGTGATTAAATTCAAGGTGCGTCAACGTCCTTTAACCTGCAGGAAAAAGAAGAGGGCTGCTTTGCTGCTGGCTTAATTTGCCTTGATCAAGACACTCTCATCACAGTCTGTTTGAGCTCTTCAGTGTGTACTGATCAAAGGCAGGGATATTGATTTATTTTGGGTTAAAAGGGATTTTCAGAGGGCAGGATTAACATTTCACTTTCAGCCAAGCACCCTGTGAGGAGCAACACCACGGATCTTGAACACACAAAACAACTAAGCCACTAAAGATGTACATTTTGGGAAAACATCACACTAAAAGCAAGTGTACTGTACATGCACTGCAGAAGAAATAAAAACCAAGCTGACTAGACTCACAATACAGGCTGTTATTATGACAATTGTAAAAATGCTAAATTTTGCATTACAGTGTTGTTATAATGGTTTACACAATTAAGTTCACATGTCAAATGCAACTAAACTTCCTCTAAAAAGTGTGAATTCAGTTAAAAGTGGCTTTTATTTGCTCAAGACTCTTTAATCTACAGAAAAAATTGCCTTTGTTTAAAAAACAAACCCAAAAAAAAAAAACCCTGCTGTAAAACTACAAAAGAAACTGTAAGTGACTCTCAGGGTTCTATTTTCGTGTCCACCAGGGACACAGTGGAGGGTGGCGGACCCTACGGAGTGGTGTTTTTGTCTGGGGGAGCCCGCGGCAAGGCAATTTGGTATTTTTGTGGACCGAAGCGCACCGAGGTCCGCCAAGCTGGGCTTGGTGGCGTGGCAGGGGGAGGTGTTGACAGAATCAACTGGCGCAGTGACATTTTCGTGCTTGCTGGTGGTGTCTTAAGTGCGCAGAAAGCTCCGCTCTCAAACCTGGTCAGCTTTCAGCGCAGGCGAAACGCAGCTGGTCTAGTGGTATTTTGGTAGACTGGCGGCGTATCCGCATACGCCACCGATACCTCACCGGCAGGTTTCCACAGTTTCAGGCACATTTCAGTGCAATAAATAATCAACAACAACTAATAATCTGAGTCAGCACATACACTTAGATCTATGTATATATCCTGATCTATATCTTATCTGATGAGCGCGTTTGGCATGCGTTTGGATCCACAACCTGACCGAATTAACACAGCTGAAACCGCATTAAATTAAATTAAATATCTAGTAAATAGACACACGATGAAGTTAACAAGATATGTAATTCGTCTCCCTCCTTTCTTTCTTCCTCTTCCTCTTTTCTCGTGGAGCGTGCCCTGGACATGTCTCTGTGTCCTCTCCTCGTCCTGCTGCTGCGGCAGCTGAACAGATGATTTTGTTTCAGTGATCAGATGAGTTATTTACTTTAAGCCTGCATATGAACATTATAATATTCAGTTTTGTGAGCCAAATTTATTTTATATGCCAACATCCATGAAAGAAAGAGCCAGGCCTCGGAGCGCGATGCGTCAATTACGCACAGATGGTTCCGATTTTAATGCCATTTTTGGAATTTATGTTGTGATCTGTGCGCACAACCCACCTTTGTCACGTGAGGTTTGAATATGAGCAACTTGATGTGAGTGTCTTTATTTGTGGAAAAGGGTGTTTGTCTTACCAGTGGGTCCAACATTACACACACCCAATCCATCTGTGCTTATATGAGACAGTGTGGAGTCCTCCACACTGTCTCATATAAGCACCTCTGCAGCGCTTACAGCGACACTTGTTGAGGGGCTGCCTTCTGTCACCATTGTGTGGCATTGCTGTGTTCAGACATCTCTTGATCTATGACTACTCCACGAAAATTGTAATACACCTCGCCGGTGGCGGATTTAAAGGCGAGGAGTGGAGCTGATGTTATTGGTCAATACAGGTCTCGGCTGTGTTTGGGAACGGCTTGTCGGCGGACCTGACTTACTCCGCGCCTGTGGCACGTCTCCGGCGAGGCACGAAAATAGAACCTCTTAAACATCATCTGCTATCTGCATGCACATTTATTAACTGGCACAAAGAAAAATGGTTGTTGAGGTTAGCTGAGATAGATTACAACAGGCATAACATCTTGGATCAATAAACTGTAAAATAAACCCGACATACAGGTGTGTTTAAACTTAAAAAGGAGTGGATATAGCCTTGTGTTGTTTCATTTTTGGGTGTGGGGAGCTAGTGGATTACAACATGTCCTACATATTTACAAAAAATAAATGGACAATTAAACTGAGGTCAAGAGTACCACTCAATGGTCAGGTTACCATTCAAGTGCCCCCCTTTGGACAACCTGATGCACTGACAACAGCATATTCTGGATTCCAAAAGCTCATTACAGTTTAAATATGAACTTTCACAAAAAATGTATATGACTACTTGTATTTTGGACAGAAAGAGACATAATTTTTAATCATATTAGTTAGAGTCAACCCATGACTATTTCATTTGCAAGGCAGACACAGCAGAGACAGGTGAAATACACACACCTGTCTGGATTACATTACTGGATGTATCAAGTGAGTCTCAAAGGCTGAAATATGGCCAACTAACCCTACGATGATGTAGTTGCAATAAACAGACTAATCAGGATATCATGATGATGCTGCTTTATCAGAAGCCTGAACTTTCTGCTCTGTCACATCCATCTCCACAGCAGTACTCACACTGGATTAGTTTCAGTACCTGGGGACTCTCTGGTAAATAGCCCTCTGTTGTCAGTGCTTGGTGTAACATATTCACACTGGGTAAGTCTGTCATTTACTCAGATTTACTAGCATTCATGATTTAACACTATGGGGCATTGCAGGACATCCACCTTGTTTATAGGGAAAGCATCATGCTTTACAGTATAAAAACAGGCACAATAAGCGGGGGATGCTCAAAACTTCCATAAACTTCCACAAAGAATGGTAATAAAAAAGTAAAACTACAATATGTCATAAAAGTTTATAAGCTCCTATAAAAGAGGTTCAATTGAACCAAACCTTAAGCTTTTCCCTCTATTTAACTGGACGTAATGATTTAATAATACTGAATCCTGATTCTGCTCTGCACTGATTCCATACAAAAATGGGACAGCCACAGACTGTATGTTGGAATAAAGGCCACGAGTGTTCACTGACTGTGATGATAAAACATTTAGAGCTCCCCCTAATGACTGGCTGCAGTAAAGGTGATTAACCTCGCCTCCATCGTGGTAATTGATGGGCCACAGAAACAACTGTATTAAATTGCACACCAAATGCATTTCTTCTTGAAGATGATGAATGTCTTTGTAGGTAGTCCCCCATGTGCTGTCAGTTGTTTAATTCCCCAGAGGATTCAGTTATAACTAGTTATATGATGACTAATTGATTTACAGCTCTGTTGACCAACTGAATGAGGAGAGAGGTTCCTGCAGTGTTCTATCAGATTAGCAGAATACATAACCTACCAACTGTCATAACAAAAGAGTCACATAAGACCTACAGGCTCTCTGAGGTTCTATTGGTGTGGTCATCTCCTACAGGTCACCTCTGCACATGCTTTGGATGCACCAGTTCAATATGTCAGCAACCTTTAAATCCTTTGTTGGCCTTGGGTCTCACAGTGGGCTACTGTAATCTTTAGATAAATCTTCAAACTGTGTCGTGAAAAGATCCTCCCAAAACACAGTCGAACACCATGTTTACAAAGTTCAAAGAAGCCTACATCATTGTTGACTGAAAAGGGTTTGAGAATGTCACAGCGGCCTCTATTACTCAAAGATTTGTCAGAAATAATCTAGGGAGTTAATATGAGTCTTTACAACAAGAATTCATATCCAACCAACCCAGACAGAAAATGATTACACAGGTATTTGAGTTTGCTGAACAATTGAATATGTTACATTTGCTATGAATGCTTACCTGACACTACTTGAGAATTGATGGTTGTCATGGCGACATTGCCCTGTTGCAGACTCCCGGCGGGCACCACAATCCCCGAGGGGTTAACAGAGCTGGAGACAGAGGTCATGGATGGAGAGGAGGTCTGAATTAGTTCCTAGGGGATCACAGAAAGACACTAGTGAGTGAAATATGAAGAGGAATCTCTACTGAGTATGACTGCAAAACCACTAAGCATATTTTTTATCTGCTTCTGTCAAAGCTGCACCTCACTGTCGAAGACTAGTCTCTCCTCTGTCTCAGTGCCTTGATCAACATAATAACTGCCTACTTTGCTCCTGATTTGACCAGTGGAACATCAGTGGAACATCAGTGGACTGACCTGCTGCATGTTGAGACTGGTGTGGGATGGAGAATAAGGTCCTGCCAGGTCGTTCCGGAGGAGGTTGTCGCTGTGCATCTTGGTCTTGAGGCAGGTGATGTAGCGGTTGCAGAAGTCTTTACAGAGCTCATTGACCTTCTCCAACTCCAATAAGTGGATCCGCAACACCTGGATGGCCTTTACCATCTGAACGTGACGAGAGACAATCCATAAACACATCAACTCCACCATGTACCAAACACTGAACCAGTTTAATCAGTGTTGTTTGCTCAAAACAGCACTAACAAGACTTTGATGAAATAATAATTCTTTTAGGCTAAATATCCTTTTTTAGGGTATTATCAAAGGTAGGCATCAAAATAATATGACATCCTATAATACCTTAAAAAGAAAGTGACACTTCCCCTTTACCTGTGTCATCAATTTAAGCTTATTTATGGGGATGTATAGGTAAATGCTAATTTTGCTATATTGCAAGAACAAACGTGCCTGAGTACCAGCACTTTATTCTTTATTCATACAGATCCCCATTAGCTGCCATCAGAGTAGCAGCTACTCTTCCTGGGGTCCACAAATAAAACAAACAATACAATACAATACAATACATGAACCTGTGACGGTATGGCTTGACTTATGTTGTATATACATATATATATAAATATATATATATATGAACTATATATTCAACTGATCGACCTCAATAGAGGGAGCAGGCCCAAAACAACAAGCTCTGCCCTTGGCTAGCTTCTGGAAAGTCTTCGGAGAGGTGGCCAATTAGAAGAAAGTAGGCTTGTGGTAGGAGGGCTTTAAAGGGACGGCAGCTAAAACGAAGCATTTCAGAGGGAGGCTGAAGAAATGATATTTTAATATACCACTGTGAGAAATTTGAGCCTTTTTCTGATCTGAATTACCTTGGTAGCCATTAAAGAGGTATCAGACTTCTGAATTGAACATTGTAAAGCAGAAGAAACTTTCCAGTTTGGCTATTGACAATCATCTACACCCTTGTCTATTCTTGTGGTTTTTAAAGAAATAAAATGTTGATCCAACTTATCTACAGTTTCTGCAGTGTGTTTTAAACGCTGTTCAAATGACGAGTGGCTAAAAATCCTTCAGTAAGTACAGCCTATGCAGGAGCACTGTATTTTTCTGCCTTGAGTTGTAATCCGTCCATCAGCAGCCTGACTCTCATCCGCTCTGTGCAGCGCTGTAGTTCACTCCTCAAAGTCACAGCTCAAGGTCAACAGAATGGACAGAAAAGTGCTTGGCCAAGGAGGAGATAAATCAGCTAATTAAACTGCGCCCACTTAATCAAGGGACTAGTAACTCTTTGGCCATCACAGCCAGTCAGGCCCTGTCTTACATTATGGCCCTGAGGAAGAGTTAGAGCCCTCTGGGAGGGACGCCCGCACCCAGCGCCTCATAAAACACACAGATGCAGGGTTAATTGACTGTTCAGCACTTGTCGGCAGGCCGTCTTAAGTACTGTAGAAGCAAGACTGCACTTTTTTTTTTTCTTGTCACTGTCTTTGTCTTCCCCTGTCTTCATCTCCTCCCCCCCTTTTTGTCTCTGAACATGATCTGCATCCCCCTCCTCTTAATTTGTAATTACTGCAAGCTGTTGTACAAGGTGAAGTTCATGAGGGAGGATGAGGAAGATGACATGAAAGAGGAGAAAGCAGCGAGGTGCAGTGACAAGAGCATGCTCTGAAAACAAAAACCAAAGAAAAAAATGCACAGCTTGATTTTAGTCCTTTTTACTATTTATTTTCAATGATACTGTATTCATAAGCCACTCAGATAAAACCAAAGCAAGGACAAGATGCAGCGTGAAAGGCAGTTCACATAAACGACAACCAAGGTGGCAAGAAGTAATTAAGATACTAGTGGTACAAACTGCAGTCATAAATGACAAAATATTGTTGTGTTACAATATTAGCTCTTAAAATTGTGTGTTATCTGGTACCAAGATACAAATTAAAATCCACCCACTTTGTGGGACCAGCTGCTTTGTGGTGATAAACATTTTTTGAAACATTCAGGGGCTTTCTATCCCACAGAGAGGATCTGTGCAATTTCAGAGACTCTCTGGATACAATCCCTCTGTAATAAGTGTTGTTTCTCTTATTATTTCAGAGGTGAGAGAAAGTCACCGGCGTAGTTTTAGCAGAGGTAATATTGCTCGTTTTAAGGGTTGTATTAATGATGTTCCCTGGGATGCTGTGTATGATCAAAATGATGCAGAATTGGCATATCAAACTTTTTCACAAATATTTAATTCCTCATTTGAAAAATGCTTTCCTTATATTAGTTATAAAAGAGCAAGTTCGACCAAAAAGAAATGTAAACCATGGATTACATCTGGCTTGCTGAAATCTGCAAAGAAAAAAAACAAACTATACAAAAAATTTCTGATGAACCCTACTCCTTTAAATTCAGATGTCTACAAAAAATACAAAAATAAATTTATATCGTTGCTTCGAATGGCAAAAAAGAAATATTATTCGGATCAATTTAAAGAGGCTGCCAATAACATAAAATCTACTTGGAATGTAATAAATCAATTGCTCAATAAAAAAACACAGTCCGTTTCATTTCCATCTACTTTTGTGGATGGAAATCGAACATACTCTAATCCCGTAGAGATTGCAAATGGGTTTAATAATTATTTTGTGAACACTGGTATTTCCTTGGCTAGAAACATTAAGAGTACAAGCAACTGTCCACTTGAAACGATTCAGGGTCAGTACCCGCCCATGTCTATATTTGAACCACCTACATCTGAGGAAATACAGAATATTATTTTAAAATTAAAAAACTCAGCAGCTGGCTATGATAACATTAAAAGCAGTCTGCTCAAAGAGGTACTGCCTTCAATCTCTGAGCCATTGAACCATGTGTTTTCACTTTCTCTTGCGACAGGTGTTGTCCCAGGCGATTTGAAAGTGGCAAAAGTTGTACCTCTGTTTAAATCTGGTGATTCATCCTTATTTTCTAACTATAGACCAATTTCTATATTACCATCTATTTCTAAAATTTTAGAGAAATTGATTTATAGTAGAATTTTGAAACATCTAAATGACAATAACATATTATATGAGCATCAATATGGTTTCAGACAAAAACATTCTACCTATATGGCCTTATTGCAGTTTATTGATAAAATTACAAATGCACTAGACAATAAGAAATTTTCTCTAGGCATATTCTTGGATTTATCCAAAGCATTTGATACCGTGGATTATAACATTCTTATTATTAAGTTACAGAGGTATGGTTTTGCTGGTGCTGTGATAAAGTGGCTCAGTGACTATCTTTATAATAGGAAGCAATTTGTATCTATTAATGGTATTGACTCTGACAGGGCAAAGCTAGTCTGTGGCGTTCCTCAGGGTTCTATACTTGGCCCCCTTTTATTTTTGATATATATAAATGATTTTGCTTGGGTATCTCCTGAATTATTTTCAATTATGTTTGCTGACGACACCAACCTCATTATGTCCCATGAGAATCTGTCATCATTATTAAGGGAAGCAAATGGTGAGTTATGTCGTGTCTCTATTTGGTTCCAGACTAATAAGCTGTCGTTGAATGTGGCAAAATCAAATTTTATTTTATTTCGTAACAAAGGAAAGTATTATTCAAGTGAGAAGGTTAAACTGTTTATCAATGACATTGAAATCGATCAAGTAACCTCAACAAAGTTCTTGGGAATTATAGTTGATGATAAACTTAATTGGAAAATGCAAATTGATCATGTCTATAAAAAAACAATGAAATCACTAGGTATAATTAGAAAGGTGTGCACATTGCTGAATAGAAGTTGTTTTTTAACTCTTTATTACAGTCTCATTTTTCCTTATATATCTTACTGTAATATGATATGGGCTAGTACTTATTCTTCACATCTACATAAAATTATTTTACTTCAAAAACGATTTGTTAGACTGGCAACATTCTCTGACCGGTTTGAACCATCTGCTCCTCTTTTTAAGAAGCTAAATATTCTGTCAGTATCTGAGGTTAATTATTTACAGATATGTATATTTGTGTACAAATGCATGTATGATCATCACAATCTACCAAAAAGTTTTAAAGGTTTCTTCTCCTTTAATTCAGAGATTCACTCTATTGTGACACGTCAATCAAAGGACCTTCATGTACCTTACTGTCACACCTCCACTAGGCAGTTTTCAATACGATACAGAGGTTCTAGGTTATGGAATGCCACTGACCCAAAGCTTAAAGAATCCTCGCTGCCAGTTTTCAAAGCCAACTACAGGAAGATGTTGATTGCCAAGGAATAGTTCTTCAATGTATCAACTTGTATAGTATTGTCTGTGGAGTTTGAGTTTATGCTTGCATGAGTCTTGCTGTGTGTATCTTGTTGTTTAACATTTTAACAGAAGTATTACTATGTATAATCTATATATTGTATAGATTAATATAATGTATTAATCTTTTATGTGTTATATGGTTCTAATGATTGTTAATTGAGGGGAAGTTCTTTATAAGCCTTCAGGCTTCCAAACTTCTCCCGCACAATATTGTAACACAGATGTATTTTGTTTATTTTATCTTTTTGCATGTGCAAATAAATCAAAATCAAATCAAATTAGCTGATTTTGGAGGCTGCCATCTTTGTTTTCATCTGTTTAACAATTAGCAGCTGTATCTGTGATTAGCTAAGATGAGGCTTGATCAGAGGGGGAGGCCTGCCTGTCTGAGCAGAGCAGTGAAGGTAGTCAAATAAAATGTGTGTTATTGACGCAGAAAACCTGTAAAGCATGACTTCCTTTCTTAGAGGAAAACATGGGAGTTGATGAGGGAAACAATAAAGAATTGGACCAACAAGTAGATGGTATTACTGTCAATAAAATTCTATAAATCTTCATCTAATATTTCTGCATTATAAAATGAGATGTGTGTCAAATTGGCATGACTTAAAAAGGTAAAAAATACTCTTATATTTATACTCTTTTTTTAATGAAGGTTTCACTTTAATTGTGCACTCCACAGACTTCAGGATTACTACAGCAGTGGGTAAGATCGATTCATTACCGTAAAAGACTGACTTCTCATGGTCAAAGCTTAAGAGGATAAAAGGGTAATGACGGCCTGGTCTTACCAAGTTGTCCAGCTCTGGGTCCTCACTGAAAAAAGGTTTGTGTTCTCGCTCCTGCTGGTGCACAAAGTTTTCGATGTCTACATCGAAGCTGGCTGATGTGATGCACTCAGATCCCTGTGTGGCTTGCTCACATTTCTCAAACAGCAACGCCAGCAGAGGGAACAGAGGATGTCTGAGGAGAGAGGCAGAATAAGATTAATAAAGTGTGAGTAGATCAATTTGTTGTATTCAAAATTAATACCAGTGTTATAAGCTGCTTGTTGCCAAATACTGATGTTCAAAACAATAACTGAGTCAATAGCAATTTCCCGTACCAGTGTTTTTTGCATCGCTTTTTCTTTTTCATGGATATTTAAGTTGTTGCTTCATTCTAAATTTTAATTGCAACATAGCTGTTAAGTGCTCAACACAATTATTCTCTGAGATGCTGACCTATTATGACACTGCACGCATTTCTCTCATGTTTGATAAAAATTATATCACTTCATTGACTGACCCCCAAAAGGGCAAAAACCACCAACTTTATGGGCTCTATTTTCGTGCCTCGCCAGAGACGTTCTGCAGGCGCGGCGTAAGTCAGGTCCTCCGCGCCGACAAGGCGTTCCCAAGCATAATTTGGTATGTTGGTGAGAGGCGCAGCCCGGCGTAAGTATCCCCCCTCCCTAACGCAGCTCCTCCCAGCGGCGTAAGTCGTAGCGAGGGAGGAGAGAGGGCGGGAGTGGGTTTAACACAGCCAAGACCTGTATTGACCAATAACATCAGCTCCTCTCCTTTAAATCCGCCACAGGTGAGGCGTATTACTATTTCGTCAAGTAGTCAAAGAGATCAAGAGATGTCTGAAGACAGTAATGCCACACGGTGGTGACAGAAGGCAGCTTCTCAACAAGTGTTGCTGCAGAGGGCATCCTCCACACTCTCTCATATGAGCACAGATGGATTTGGTGTGTGTAATGTTGGACCCACTGGTAAGACAAACACCCTTTTCCACAAATAAAGACACTCACATAAAGTTGCATATATTCAAACCTCACGTGACAAAGGTGGGTTGTGCGCACAGATCACAACATAAATTCCAAAAATGGCATTAAAATCGGAACCATCTGTGCGTAATTGACGCATCGCGCTCCATGGTCTGGCTCTTCACCGTATTCGGCTTAAAGTAAATAACTCATCTGATCACTGAAACAAATCATCTGTTCAGCTGCGCAGCTGCAGCAGGACGGGGAGAGGACATGAAGACATCTCCAGGTCGAGCTGCGCAAGAAATAAGAGGAAGAGGAAGAAAGAAAAGGAGGGAGACAAATTAAATTTCTTGTTAACTTCATCATATGTGTCTATTTACTAGATATTTGATTTAATTTAATTTAATGTTGTTTCAGCTGTGATCAGATATAGATCAGAATATATCTATATAGATCTAAATGTATGTGCTAAGTCAGACTATTATTATTATTAGATTAAATATGATTATTTATTGCACTGAAATGTGCCTGACACTGTGGAAACCTGCCTGTGAGGCATCGGTGACGTATGCCGATACGCCGCCGGTCTACCAAAATACCACTAGACCAGCTGCGCTCCACCTGCGCTGAAAGCTGACCAGGTTTAAATCAGCGAGCTTTTAGCGCACTTTACACGCCACTGGCGAGCACGAAAATGTCACTGCACCCGCTGATTCTGTCGACACCTCCCCCTGCCACGCCACCACGCCCAGCTTGGCAGATCTCGGGTCACCTCCATGCGCCTCAGTCTACGAAAATACCAAACTGGCTGTACGCCAGGCTCCGCCAGACGAATATAGAACTGCGCGGGGTCCGCCACCCTCCGCCGCCTCACCGGCGTACACGAAAATAGAGCCCACTATCTCAAGGATGTGCTGAACAGAAGGTTCAGGCTGAGATCAGGAAAAGGTCTTTCTGCAGAAATGACACGGTCCAGTGAGAGACCCAGTCTGCACAGTCACCTCCTTTGTTACCATCTGCTTTTTACAGACAGTGTTACTCACATAAGATCCCGCAACATGCGGTGCAATGGTCCAGAACATGCTGCTGTATGTAGTACATGACAAGTTATTGAGCAGGAAGAGATCTGCTGCTCTATAATGACCCTGGTGACAGAAAACTGCTGCTCATTCAAATCTGAAAATGGCATGGATGATACACTAAATTGATAAAAAATCTGACACAGATTATTTTTGATACTTGTGTCCCAAGAGCAACATTTTGAGGGGGAAACTCTGGCCTTGTAAAACCCTGACTCTACTTGGCATTCTGCTTCCTCCACTCCTGCACATGCTGTCTTTGGAGTGTCCCAGTATGATTAGGACTCTTGGCAGTGTATGATATAACCCCTGCAGGCTGTTTACCAGAGGCATACTTCATTGTTTCGAGTAGTGGTTTTAACAGCACAAAGTTCACAGAAAGGTTTCTCTGAAGATAGGAAACAAAATAAGAAGTCTTGTTTTAAACAGGTAACAAAAGTGTTTGTTTGTTTTTAACAAAAAAAGAAAATTCTACCGAAGCCTGTCAATGACAAGAAGCTTTTTAGGGTGGTTCATTGTCTTTCAGCGCTGAGAACCAGTAAGGGTAGTGTGACCATATTCTGAAACCCCCAAAAGAGGACATGTCCAGGTAAAAGATGACATATGGTAACCTTAAGTAAGGTCCCTATGTAAACCCAGCTCACAGCATCTTAGCACCCAACTCAAATGTCATAGCTACCGTTAACTTCAAGCAACCACCATATTGACATCTAATGCCCAAACAGTGAACTTGCGCCCACATTGGCGCCCATGGGTGTGTTTGTTTTTAAGTGAGGTGTAATCAGGTTCAAAGGTGGTATGTTGCCATCTTGAGGATACAAAGAGCATCTGCACCCTTGATCGACATAATCCTGGTCAAAAGTCTTGGGCCCATGGTGCAGTGTTTTCCTGAGTGCACAAGATTGTAAGATGGTTAGAACTCATAAAGTGTACTCCTCAATTTTTCGCACACCAGCAGAGTGCACAACAGTGCTCATCATTTTTTTTGTGAAACAGTGAAAATAGGTGTCAAATGGGACTGGAGATGCTGGTATTTCTCCCCCTGTCTCCATGATGTGGTAAAGTGTTGATCTCAGAAAGCTTGACAACATGGATACTCTCATCACTTTCTCCTCAGAGACCAGCGTCTCAACTCTGCATGGGCCAGACACTCCGACTGAGACTGTCAGCGGTGTGTTTGGGAAGACGGGCCAAAATGTGCTGTTTAACTAGCAACACACCTGCTGACAGACACACCTGTCTCTTAAAAGGACAGAGAACAGACACATTGATTGGTTTGATCCATGTTAAAGCCAAAACACACCTGAACAATTAAGGTACTTGAACCAACCTCTCTGCACCCTGTACATTATTTCATGCACTGACAGATGCTCCCCAGTTTACTTGCCCAGTTATACATTCGAGCAGTGGTCACCAACCTTTTTAAGCCCAAGATCACCTACCACAACTTTGGTGTGAGGCAAGATCTACCTATTGAAGCGCTGATAGGAAAAAAAGCCAAATTGCTGGTTTAGTGCCCTATTTCTTATTTGTGTTGGTGTGCATTAATTCATTATGGATTATACATGGTTTTATTGCATTTGCACTGGGCAAAACATGCAATTACAGGCTGACAAGTTGTCAATTACATGTTTTATCCAGTAGATGACTCTACTTGTGTGTGAACACAATGTTCACACACATATGCTTAATGTTCACACCATAGACTGTATGAAGAGTGGACAGAGTCTGCCTCCTTGCTGGGTGAAGCCACTCCGAGAACAGCACCCTCTGTTGATGGGCCGCAGTATAGGTCCTGCCTCCGCCAGCAAAGATTATGGAGCTGTGGACAAACTTTAGAAATTTATTACACAGAACATATTTTTCTCTCCCCCCTGCTTGTGATGTTGACATGTAGTTATAGTAAGACTAGTTTATGCTCAAGTCCTCTTTTTTTCTGTGAAGCTCCATTTTTAAAAGTTATTAGGGGGTTCATATTTTCTATGATTGACACCTGATACAGCCTATGGGCGTTCAGGGATTTCGTAGCTCTCCCGGGGGATACGCTGTTTGAGCCGAGCGTCACAACAGCGACTCATGGCGACTGCGCAGCCAAATGCATGCATCGCTACTGCGCAGCGCTGGTTTCAGGAAATGAAGAAAAATCCCGGAAATACAGAGAGCTTTTTGGCTTGAAATCCGTATACAGGCGGTAGGCGGAACCAAGTTGTCCACAGTATATACAGTCTATGGTTCACACACAGGCAGAGCCACCTACTGGACATATAGCATATAAATTGAAAAAAAAAAATCAGATTATGTCACTTCAAGGTTTAAATATAATGTAATTGTCACACACAAAAATGAAGATAAAAATGGTCTGAAAAATGTTTGAGTGAATTGACATTTTGAATATTCTCATAACAAAACTAGCCAACCATAAGCATTTTATAAAAATACAAAAAAAGACAGAGAAAAGAACTCTCTTAAGCAGTCCTCCATGCAGCATCATTAGGTCTATATTGGCATTCACTGTGTTGAGAGTGTTCAGTTTTGTGGTTATGTCTGTCAGAAAGCCCAGGTCCAGCAGCCAAGCATCATCTGACAGTTCTTCGGGCTCTTCGTTCCATGTTCTCAGGAAGGTCTTGATCTCCGGCAGCAAGTCGACAAATCTTTGCAGCACTTCTCCCCGACTCAACCACCGCACATCAGCATGGAGGAGTACGTGGCATCGAACTCTGCCAATAATGCTTTGAATAAGCGGTGCTGGAGTGCTTTCGCTCGAATCGAGTTCACAAGTTTCACAACGTGTTGTGTTTGACCACAAAACATACAAACACACTTGTCTTTTATCATAGTAAAAATGAATTCCTTCTCCCATTCTGTGTTGAAATGATACGTTTTTGGCTTCTTTCGTGGTCCTGCCATGTTTGCTAGCTGTCGTTTGTTCGTTTTCCTATTTGTTTGTGACAGTTAACGTTGGTTGACATTCACACGCTCGCTTAAGATCCAGACGTCATCACGCTATGTGAGTGCAAAAGATGGAATTTTTTTTCCCTCTTTTTTCCCCTCCAAATATACTTGTGGCTTCTAGACTGATAATTTCATTGAGAGAAAGAGGTGTTCGCAAACTGGATTAATTAATAGACAAGTAGCCCAATAAATTGTATATTTTGGGGATCTTTCTGGGATCGACTGGGCATGTTTGAAAGATCGACCGGTCGATTAAGATCGACGCATTGGTGATCCCTGCATTAGAGAGTGCTTTTGGACTGTCTGAATAGACCTTATACTTCATTTTAAAAAACAAGGGTCCAGTTAAAAAAAATCACTCATTTGCTCTTTAATGGTAATCATTTGCTTGATGGTTGTCTCCTGGTTGGTTACGTTTCTTCCATCTTTCATTTCCTACTGTCATTGCCATGGGTGTAGCTCATTTTATGTTAGTGTGTGTGAGTTTATGTGTGTGTGTGTGTGGTTGAACATCGCAGGGACATGGAGGCAGACTGGGCCCCTGCTCCGGCTCTAACCCATGGCTCTCATTTGCAGCCTTTAATAGTCGTCTATATTATACTCTAATCTGCCTGATCCCAATTTAATGCCACTCCCTGAGCACGACGTGTCTCGAATACTAAACAGGAGCATCACGTGCAGAGTGGAGAGCCTTTGCCTCGTCTGTTTCATGTCTGCTGGTGGAGGAGAGGAGGGGGGGTTTGGGTGGGGGTTGAAGGAGGGAGAAAGCGGGGTGACTCTCAGCTCTGCAGATGGTGTCTTAACAAGTTATTTACTCTCACATTCAGTCTCTGTGTTATTTTTATAATTCTGCCAATGGGGGGAGAATATTAAACTGTTTTTTTTTTCACCTTTTGAGTTTAAGTGTCTCTGAACACAGAAGAAGACAATGTGTCAGCCCACTAGTGTCAACAAAACTGCTTTGTTTGAGTCGTGACTTGCTGTTTTATACATCATGAAGACAGAAACACACCAACACATCTATTCACAGAAAGTTGCTGTCAAGGAGATGTGGCACTACAGGGCCTGAGGACCCAGGGGCATTGTGGGTAGAGTTACAGAGTACACAGCATCTTTAGTGACAGGTAAACAGAGTTGTGTGTGTGCACAACTAAACAAAAATATAGCTGAGTTCAAAATAAGCAGGTACAGTAATTCAAGGAAGTAATCTGTTTGGTTTACATGTTGCACTGAAACTAAATGAGCCGTAAAGATGTTGAAACACTGTGCATCCAGCTGTTGAAGCTTGACTTTAGCATCAAACACACTTTTTTTTACACATTTACACCTGATTATTGGGTGAATTATGGTTTTAAAGCTCCTGTAAGGAAACTCTCAGTTTGTGACAATTTGGGTGCTTCTTACCAACTTAGCAGTCTCTGCCCCTTTTGTTCATGTTCATGTTCAAGTTTGTTCATGCTTGAAGTCAAATGTATGATTTTCTATGAACAAAAATAAGTGGAAGTTTTAAATTTAAAGCTGTTTCTTGGCTGCCTGGCTGACACCTACCCTCTGCACTAGTTTTAGGCTTTAAAAATTACAGTATAAGAATCATCAGTCTTGTTGCTGGTAGTCTTGTTTACATTTGTTCATCACAAAAAGACAACAATGTGACTTTTAAACTATTTTTTAAAACTCCTCACAGTAAAAAATTATGCACGTCCAAATCTCAGTTACTAATGCCTACTTCTGTGTGTTGATTTGATGGATAAAAATTCAACAGAATATCTCTCCGTAATCGACTTTTTTATCTCCTTAGTTTTACCAGGTTGGAAAGGGTTACTTATTAATTTGTAACAGCAATGTCTGCCCATAGAGTGCTTTAACAATGTATTATTGGCTAGCTATTGTGATGTAAAAGTAGACACCTGTTGTCTGTAAAGTTATCTTTTTTTTTTTTTTTCAAATCATAGCTTTGTTCTGATGTATAAAATATGAGACAATTTCTTCCTGAACATTACTGTCTATCACCTCTCTGTCTTTTTATCAATCAGGGAACTGTGAAACAAGCACAGTTAGTCAGAATATTAGGGTTTACACAACTTAAGACCTGGAGCACTATAATAATACGGTGATGATATACAAAAGGAAGCTAAAGACCCTCCTCCTGTAGGTTGACTAAAGGTTAGGTTAAGTCAGCATTTCAAATACGAAGGCTGTGACAGATAGGCTTTAAAAAATTCACTTGAGAAACAAATGGGTGATGTTACCGATGCTACATCCATCTATGATACAGTCTATGCCTGTAATTACTTCATGCTATTGTAAAATCCACATTTATGATGGTTCTAGATCAAAAGAAAAAAAACATATAAAATTAAACGTGTTTTTGGATGTTTCATCACCAGATATTCATTATTTCTCTAATTTTACTACTTTTGAAGAAACTTTCAACCCAAAGCTTCAGTTTCATCAACTTGTGTCCAGCACTTGTACTTCAGCACATGCACCACTGACACTAAGGTGCTACATGCAAAACTATTATTTTAACATGAAAGAAAAGTGGAAAAGTGCTAAAAAGATGTAAATGATGGAGCAAATGAAGAAAAACTTTAGAGCTATACAGGCAATCACAGACTGCATGAGGAAAGTGTCTCCTAGATGATGTACCAGTGTGCACAGTAGGACCTCTCCACTCAAAGTGAGGTAAAAAACACCACCCTTTGGCGCTTTCCCTGACCTTTACACAGGAAGTTGGGATTAAGGTAGATGGGGTGTGAAAAGGCATGCATTTTTATGAACGTGAACATAGCCATGTGTGTCTGCTCAGTGTGTGTCTGTGTGTGTGCCGGGGGTAGTGCATGGTCACGTAATGTGTGTTTTCCCTTTTCCCACTACCTCCCACCACTATCCCCCCCCCCCCCCCCCCATGTGGGCTGCCAGAAGCGGCAGGTTCTATCTGCAGTGCGGCGGAGTGGAGATTGCTGGCTGGGGGATCATTACAGGGGCCATAAAAGAGCGATTTACAGGACGGCCAGAGAGTGGAGTCAGCAAGGTCCCCACCCTCCAGCTCTGCACCGTGCTGGGTCACCAACCAGAAGCCCAAAACGCGGAATCAGGGGCCAGCGGGGAGACGTGATGACTTAAACATGAAGGTGAGGGACGTGGCAGGGCAAGGACATCTGCTTTACAGTCCACGAGTTAAAGGAAAGGAAATGCATTGCAACTTGGTTTTATTGTATGATCAGGGGACATTACTCTTGAAACAGAACCATCATGTAGTTACCTCAAATGATTACACTTTAATTTAAACCAGACTGTTGTCATTTGGCTGGACTTCAGGGATCAAGTTCTTTGTTAGAAACTGTGTAATGCAAGAACTGACTCCAGCTGAGTTCACATGTATACAGATAGGATCAGGTCACTGATAATTCTCCGTCTGAAATGGATGAAAATGCTGAAATATTACCCCACTCATGTACAATACACACAAACAACGACGGCCGTGTGCAGGCTGCATGATGGTAGAGGGTAAGGGTTTCATACTTTTTTCCACTTGGCTGCTGAATTAGATGCTCTGAATCAAATGCTTTGGGACTGCTCCTCAGATCTGATTGGACACACAAACTCATAACTCTGACTTTACTCTAAATTCAGCCAGCTCTGAGTATTGTAGTTAGTTAAAGGACAATAAGTCGTGTTTCTGTTAAAGGAAAGAAATGAGAGGCGTTATTGTCCCCACATCTCCTTATAGTTGACTCTGATCATTCTGAGGAAACATTAGCAGGAGCTCTGAAAGCAGCTCCAGATTCAATCAGCGCCATTTCTCTGTAAATTAATAAACCTTCTCTTACCCATCCAGCAAAACTGATAACTTCAGCATCAATCTTCAAATTTGAATTTATCATTAGGATTTTCATCTATGAAAGGTAATAACCATTTTATGTTGTGTTTTCTGCTGTCACCTATCCTGATCTGGTTTTAGTTTTCCATGTTTTTGGTTTGTTTTGCACGTGAACTCATATTCCAGTGATTCACACGAGTTTGGAGTTTAATTCTCCATTGTCAAGTTTTTATGCTTGAAAACTTAATCAAAACAAATTCATTTCGGCACAACCACAACAGCTGACCTGGGGCCTATTCTACGAAGCAAGTTCGACCTAGCGAGGTAGCCAGCGGTCTCGCTAAACGGTCTTACAACGCTGGTTATCAACTTCGTAAGTGGATCCAGCTTTGCTATGAGCGTGTGCACGCATGTAAGGCGGAGCCCGCCGCATCTGACCAATCGCGAACATGGACCAGTCTGGAGCTTCAGAGCAGGCCGGAGAGCGAAGGACCACGTACTTTACAAACAAGGAGCAGGAGATGATTATGAGAAAGTATGAAGACTTCAAATCTATCATAAACCTCAAAAGCAACACTGTCGCCGCTGCAAAAGCACGGAAGGAATGCTGGCAGAAAATCGCAGACAGTCTCAATGCGCAAGTATAGTGCGCAAAAAATCTTTAAAGCCATTATTACCCTGAAATAGCACTGTTCAACATGCGCTTTTAACATCCACCAGACATGTCTAATTCATTTCCAAGATGAATTCATTCATTTGTTCATTCCTATCGTGTTTACATTTTTTGTGTGATATGTCGGCCATATGAGCCTTTCATAAAAGTGGTCATCCGGAAAAGTAAGTGGGTCCGTGCGGTCCCTGAAAACTCTCCTGCGCCAGAGTGCTCCTCCTCGGACAATGAAAGCACCGAGGTCTATAGGATCCTCCAAGGACAGACAAGCCATTTTTTGAAAGAGCTCATTGGTCAATGGGCGGGGTTTTTATACTCGGTGAGTTCAATCTGGAACCTAACCTGCCCCGGAGTAGGTTAGCCGTTCAGCGTACGTTGCCATGGAGACTCACCTCGCTAAGAAGTGAACCCGTGTCATAGAACAGGAAACCCCGAACTTACCCTCGAAGTTACCTTGCTAAGCAGTAATCCTGCTTCGTAGAATAGGCCCCTGACTCTGTCCTCTCTGCTCTCTTACTGTTTTGCTTAGCCACGCAGGAATTAGCAGAACATGTTTGGTTCCTGTTTGTTTGTCTGTTCTAAACTACTCCAGGAAACATGGCAACGTAACAAGGCAGTCTCTGAAGCAAGGACCAGCTGCCTCAATTAACATCCCTAAGGGACCTAAACGGTCCCCTCCATTTTGCTGCCGTAGAAATATGGTCTAAATAAATATATTTAATTTTTTTTTTTTTTTTGCTGCAATCATTGACTTATAGCCTAATCATAAATAGCAAAACTTTATTCAGGTTTTTTATTTTAACTCCATAAATGCCAGTCTTTTTTGTAAAAACCCGATATTATTTTAAGTCAAAAAACACACTTGGTGAGTTATTTTCCATCCTATAAATGCAAATTCTTTTTTTAAACTTATAAGAGCATGGGATTGGTAAACATTGATGAGAAAATTGATGTGAAAAGATTTGTATTTTTTCTGTAGTGTTGAATAACACACACACACACACACACACACACCATCCATCCATCTTTTGCTTTTATGCACGCACATCGATGATGCCCTCCCTCTTCAGGTGCCCGCTATGAACCTCGTGCGTGCGCTCACACAATCCCACACACACACACACACACACTCGCTCACACACACACACACACCATCCATCCATCCATCCATCCCTTGCTTTTACGCATGCACATCGATGAAGCCCTCCCTCTTCAGGTGCCCACTATGAACCTTGTGCGTGCGCTCACACATGCATGCACGCACACACAATCTCACACACACACACACACACACACACACACACACACACACACACACACACACACACACACACACACACACACCATCCATCCCTTCCTTGCTTGCTTTTACGCACTCACATTGATCAGGTGCCCGCTATGAACCTCGTGTGCTCGCTCACACACACGCGCGCACACACACACACACACAATCACACACACACACACACACACACACAAACACAATCACACAGACACACACACACACACACACACACACACACACACACACACACACACACACACACACACACACTCAAACACACAAGTTATTCATGAAAACACATGCACATAATCCATGCTGTCCCTAAAACACACCTAAACAGTTTTTATTGAATTTATTTTTTCTCTTAGGATGTTTAGTATATTTAGCCTGTATTTATTGTTTATATTTAGTATTTTTAGTCTGCATTGTACATATTTCTTCTTATATTTAATTCTATTTTGTTTTATTTTGCTGCTGTAACATGAGAATTTTGGGATCAATAAATTGTATATCTATCAATCTATCAGCCAAAATTATCCACAAAAGTATAGTTATGAAGGACCAAAACAGTCCTAAGGGGTGCACAAGGGTTAAACATACTTCTGCATAATGCATTACATTTTTTTGTCAAAATGCAGCTAAATTTGACAGGATATACCTTTAATATTGTGTTGTTGTTTTTTTAACTGGTCATTTAATTTTTTGTGTTATATTTTTATAGTTTGTTTATCTTGCATATTTTCTTACCCAAACAAAGCATAATAATGAATATATGATCCTAATTTCAATATTTAACAACATGATGGTGAATATGATTACTGTCATCAAACCCAACTTTAACTTTATTTTTGAAGTACTACAGCTCAGGCCTCTCCCTCTCTGTGTGGTTTAACAAATACTGCAATGCAATATTGAATGAGGACATGTCACCCAGATCAATGTTTTAGTGGTTCACTCACCAGTATTCTTGGGTAAAAACAGAGACATAGTATGAGATTACAGTTACCAAGACTTACTGCACTTTCTCCAAACACTGAAGAGTATCAAACCTGTGCATGAAAACAAGCTCGCAACAAAGCAGCAGAGTCATCTGTGGATCGCGACATTACTGTCTGCCCTAACAGTCAATCTGTTGGGCCACCGAGGGGGTGCAGAGAGAGGAGGAGGAGGAGAGTCTGAAGGTATGTGTTTATGTGAATATTTGCATGGTGAGAGAGGGAGTAGGACTCCATCCCCCACCCCTCCTGTCTCCCCCTGCTGTTTGGCAGCCTAATCAGGCCTGCTGTACCTCTGTATATTAGCAGCCAGTTTGTGCTGGAGTCTTGCTGTGTTTGCTCCTGACAAGGCCCCCGTTTCCCCAGGCTACATGTCTGAAGCACACCCTGTGTGAGGCTGTGTGTGTTTGTGTGTGTGGTTGGGATACACACACACACACACACACACACACACACACACACACACACACACACACACACACACACACACACACACACACACACACAGTACCCCAGGCACTATCTGAATAAATCCTGTCTCCTTTCTCCACTTTTCAAACTCCCCTTTTCATTCTGGTGTCTGGTCCTGAACTTCACTGGGGGTTTTGTTTCTCTGAGGCCTCCTGAACCAAAAAGCTCCATCCACTCTTTGGTTTTACAACTTCTCTCTCAACAAAAAACAGCTCCCTCTTTAGAATTCAGGGAGCAAAAGGGTGCAGCCTGCAGTTTTTCTGCCAAGTGGTGAGATATAACACAAAACTTTTCAAATAGACCACCTAATGTAATCATTTTCACGAGCAGACTTACTGTTTTTCTAAGCGAAGTGTGTCTGATGTTCGTATTTGTCTTCACTTGTATAAATTAGGTGTCCACAGTAAGAAACATCTCTCCATGGACAACATTTTCTAAGTCTAGCCTCTGTAAATGGTGCAGCTCAGTCAGTGACACAAAAAGTAATGCTTCAGGGATCTGTCAGGCCTCATGTTCAGTGCTGCTGAAGAAGGGATGTGTTACATAAATCATCCGGCTTAATATCTTAAATATTATTTTGCAGGATCTACATGCATGCAGAACTAAAAAAGATTAAGTTTCATATGGAGAGAAAAATGGAAGCATATGTTGTAACTAGAGAGTGCATGTGTGCGAGTTCATGTGCATTATAGTGCCAACAGAAAGACTGGATAAGTAGCTTTGAGCTGAAAATGCTGTAAACTCATTACTACCATGACTCCTCTTATTTTGAGTTACCCATCTAGCTGTGCACACACAGACCTTCAAAATTTCATCTAAAATCTTGTGATAGTTTTAGTTTGTTGTTATGTAATATTTCAAAAAAGGGGCGACTTTAATCTCTATACTCACTTTGGCAATTTCAGTGTTTTTATGTTGTATTTACTGGGGATGCTCCAACCATCTAACTTCTGAGTTTTGATACTGTTTTCTGGTATTCGTCAATACTGATTGTTACACCCCACCTGAAGGCGGCCCTATGGGGCTAACAACTATCCTCACCTTTTGACCCATTAAATTAACAAAACACCTTCAAAAGTTAAACAAGTGATTTATTGTGACCAAATAACAAAATCATAAACTAAACACAAAGAACCCACAACACAAAATCCTGATACTTATGACAATGTGATGCTGAAACACCGAAGGATGTCGTATCTCCCTGCTTGTAAAACCTATAGCTACTGAAGTACAATTCATCTCGATGCTCCACAGCGCTCATTTCAACACCTCTCCTCTAAAACAACAGGTTAGAATATTAACTACGACTTTATTCTAGTAAGAAATGACTTCATTACTTTATTAACTCTCATAAATAATGACTTTATTATGACTTTTTTCTTGTAAGGAATTACTTCGACTTAAATCACAGTTTTAATTTTTTTTCATTTCTTTTTTAGTTAAATTTTTTTTTTTAACAACTATCACCATTTTTTATGTTTTTAACACCTTAAACATATACACTTACATGTTGCCTGTTCAGTATTTCCCTGTAGATGGCTATGATGGCTTCAGAACATGTTTTGCATGTCAGCCTCATTCTAAGTCCGCACAAGAAGAGAAATAATATTAACAGGAAACTTTGAACACATGGGACCTCTGAAGAAGTGATGTCATCAGTAACTCAACTGTCAAAATAAAACCTCCTTAATAGATGTTTTTAACCTTTTTTACTGTTTTTAATTTCTATTTTTAACTATGAATTATTGAAAAGCACACATTACAGATGAAAAGCTGAAACGCCTTAGGGGGCAAACCCAAGACAGAAACATATTCTGATTGACTTTGCCATAGTTATTAATTACACAAACATTTTAGTCAAAGAAATATTTTCTGTTCTTATTCAATTAATCAATCAAACATCAGTATCAAGGTTACACCAGTGATTAAATTTCAGGAGTTTCACTCTTGTAATACTCTCACTTGTGTAATATCTGGATTCCTCAGTTAGATTGTCAAGTTTAGACTCTCCCACAATGCTTTGCTGCTGTGCTATCCCTGCTGATCTACTGAATACATTTAGAGGGATCATCTCTACTACAGGTCACGATGGTTATGATTTTTTTTCCTTCAATTGTTATTATTATGAGGTAGGGTGGGCTCGGGGTAGTGAGTCCCGTCCCTACTGTCCTTAAGCCTAAGAAACACCCCTGGCCAGAGGCTTGCTTTACTGCTCTCTCAGTCCCATCGTCAATGGTTTACAGATAATCACTGCAATGAAAATTCTGTTCAAATTTACACTCTCATGTACAAGGTTTGGACACAGGGCTGCAGAAAAAAACAAAACAAAACAAACTGACTCAAAAGTTGGTTGTGTCCTGATACAGATGCAGCTCGAAAAGTTTATAAAAATGAGGAGGAAGCATATAGATAGAGAGGATCAGGGTAGAGAAGTGATAAAATACACTGTGCTCCTTAACTAACTTAAATACCTCCCCAATAGTCAGGAGAGTAAAAAGGATGTTAAATGTGCAATAATCCACCTAAAATCATTTTGTCTCGTCAGTCTTGTTGAAAAACAGAAGCTACTTCAGTCTGAGTGTGTGTAATTAATGTTTTAGTCTGGTCTCCCTCATGAAAAAAAGATCTTGGTCTAACATTTATTTAACATGAGACCTGAATCATTGATAATGTCAAACTCGTCCATTGGTTTTTATTAGTGCTGTTAAAGGATCCAGATTTTTAATCAGATTAACCCAGGGTTGCTGTGGATCTATCACGATTAATCACAGTTACATTTCATTCATTTTTAATCTATTTATTGTGTCTCATTTCGCATGAGCAAAGAGACTCGAGACGGAGGGGAATATATGCACTTAATGTGTTCATTCAACACCTATGCTTTGCGTCAATGTGATATTTTAAGCTGACAGAGCTTTGGAGAAAAGAAAACTCCGTCGTGCAGAGTGTGTGCAATAATTTATTTTGGTCGACTGTTCCATCAGGGTTTTTTTGTTCTCAAATTACCCATGCAGAGGGTCGACGTGCTATTAAGCGTCTTCCATATTGACAAAATTGGGTATGGGACCCACCAAAGACAGACAGAACATCACAACAAGTGCTTGGCTATTCCTACAAATGAAGCGGTATAGCACTGATTATTTAAAAAAAATAAAAATAAAAAAATTAGGGGAGACAGGAGGATCCTGGTGGTGAACGGAAAGCCAACAGGAGGTACCAAATCAGACGGTACTGATGATGAAAAGGACAGGGAAACATGGCCGAGTAGCAGGTGAAGAAAATTAATGTTTTTTTTTTTTTAAACATCTCTGACTAACATCTAATAAACTGTTGACAAAAATAAGCTACTACACTTCGAAATTTATGGGTTACAAAATATGGTCAGTTATCATATTTTGGCAAAAGCTCCAAAAAGGTATTGTTTCACCTTTTGATAGTAATCAACCCAGTTTTGCTGGATAGCTGATGTCCAGAGTGAACAGTGTGGTGGGATGTTCCTGTGTACAGTTGTTTGTGTGCATGTTTATGTGTGTGTAGTCTGTCTTTGCAAAGCTCCAACATGCAGAAAGCAGAAGAGCAGGAGAAAGAAGATGAAGCTGAACAAGCACGCAGTGAAAAATCAGCAGTTGTTTTTAATTGGGTGAAAGTCACAAACATCTACCAGCAATGTGGAGGAAAGCACTCTGAAATGTAATCACAACACATGAAAACTACCCATATTTAGCACTTGGCTAGTGTTAAATCAGACCATTTCGATCCCATTTTAATCTAATTGATTTTTTTTATGTTTTATTTATTTATTTTTTGATGTTATAAAAAGAAATTTGAGCAGACCTACAATCTTAACATGTTGACATGCTGCTGAATGTTCCATTAGGTTGGTACATACGTTTTGACAGAAAGATTTTCATTTTTACTGTAAGTGCAGATGGATGAAAAAAACAAAACAAAAACAAAAGGCAGTTATTAGCCTCATGAACAACTTATAATCTGTGTCTACATCAGTCCGGGAAAACCAGTATTGGTTGACACCCATATCGCATAAGGTAAAATTAATGGTATGTGTTGCATTTGGGTCCTCACAGGACCAAAAATGCTCCAGACTTTTTTTTTTTTTTTTAAAGAACACCAGCAGACATTACTTAGGTTTAAACATAGTCCCGCTAACATCTGTGTAAAAACTACAATAAAGACAATTCTCCAGAAATAGTCCCTAATCTTAACTTACAGTGCCTTGAAAAAGGATTCATACGCCTTGAACTTTTTCACATTTTGTCACTTTACAACCACAAACTTAAAAGTATTTTATTGAGATCTTTTGTCATAGACCAACACAAAGTAGCACATAATTGTGAAGTGGAACGACAATGATACATTGGTTTTCAAAAATTTAAACAAATAAAAACCTGAAAAGTGTGGTGTGCATTTGCATTCAGCCCCGTGTACTGTGATACCCCTAAATAAAATGCAGTGCAATCAATTGCCTTCAGAAGTCACTTAATTAGTTAATAGAGTCCACCTGTGTGTAATTTAGTATCAGCATAAACAGAACTGCTCTGTGTAGTCAACAAAGAGCTTCACAATTATGTGCTATATTGTGTTGGTCTATGACAAAAAATCTCAATAAAATACTTTTAAGTTTGTGGTTGTAAAGTGACAAAATGTGAAAAAGTTCAAGGCGTATGAATCCTTTTTCAAGGCACTGTAAGTTAAGATTAGGGACTATTTCTGGAGAATTGTCTTTATTGTAGTTTTTACACAGATGTTAGCGGGACTATGTTTAAACCTAAGTAATGTCTGCTGGTGTTCTTTATGAGCAGAACAGACTATCCCTGACTTACAATCTCATTATTTTTATTTATTTTTTGCTGCTGCACAGTCTGCAGATGCTCGTACGAACACTGCCGGCTTGATGCATGAAGATCACATCACTTTGTCATACACCTTGAACCTTCAATCTGACCTGCTGAATCCATCATATTGTATATTAAAAATCTACATATACTTTTTGAAAATAAAATTTGATTTAAAGACACAAAATGCATTAAACTAAGCAAACCAGGGCTGTGATTGGTGGTTCAGGAGATGTGAATCATCATAATTTCTAGCTTGCAAATTTGTTTCTTTCATATCTTAAACTTCACTATTAAGATGCACATGGAGGGATTTCACAAAAACATTAACATAAGACTATTTCAGTGTTGCACCCTTCCATAAAATAATCAAGCAGGATGTTTCAAATCAAGTCCCACATGGAGCTTATTATTAGTTAAAACAGAAATAAAGTTTCTTTCTTAGTAGGGATGGAGGACAGTTTCCAGATGCTTTTTGTTGACCACCGTGAGGCAAAATCAATTTACCAAGAAACGATAACATAAATAAGTAAAGAGAGAAAAGAGCAAAAAAAGGAAAATAACTTATCCACTTCCTTTCTCATCCAAAGTCAAGCGGTGAGGAAACTCATAAAAGCGAGTATCTGAAAGCAACAGCCAATAAAAGTACTTGAGCTTTGACACAGTTTCCTGCACAGAGCAGCGGCTGAGTGCAGACACATGCTGACCTGCTAAATGGAGAAGGCTCGGCCTGTTTTAAGCCCGTCAGACATGCCGGTCTGTGCTCTGCTGGATGAGCTGCACGGCGGTGGAGGATGCATTGATGCATTGTGTCAGTAGGGATAAACAGACTCCATGGTGCATTACAGAAGCAGACAAATACTGGCCGTCACAAACGAGGATAGCACTGTGTGTGACGTGTGAAATTAAACATACTCCCTCCTGATGTGTACAACTTGACACATTTCCAAATCCACTATTCCTTTATGGCATTAACCGCAAGTGCATACACAAGCATAAACACACACACACACACACACACACACACACACACACACACGCAGGGCTGAATAATGAATTTTTGTTTCTCTCAGAGATTGGCAACTGTCAGCATGACGGCATGTCAACCTTTCTACAAAGACGCACACTAACCCTCAAATCCTGTCTCAATGCAAAACACCCGCACTGACCAGCATGAGACAGGCTTTCAGCAAAGACCCACCATGGAGGGAGTAAATGATAATATGCGGCAAACAAAGCTCTGCACTGACACTCTGCATCTTTTAAAAAACACAACCAGCCTCTGACAAAAAAAAAAAAAAAAAAAATCCAGTTTCCTTTCTTTCTTTGACTTTAGCTGCCAATTACATGAGGCACAGATACTGAACAACTTTTTGTCCAAACAAGATAAGAGAAAATGTTTATGAATGATGTGACATAAATACAAAATACAAAATACAGCTTGAGTGCTTTATACCTCTTAGATATTTGGTGCCTTTTATGGCCGACAGATATTCACGATGTATCCTAATCACTGTGCGCCATCTACACCAACATTAGTCTATATTTTTGAGTTTTTGAGTTTTGTTGTTTTAATCACTTCTATTCAATCATCATGTCACTGTGTCTTAAATGCCTCCAACAATGTGGTCTCTGAGCGGTGACTCAACAACAAACAGTCAGCTTGTGTGTGCCCTACTTACACTGCTGATTACAATAAACTAACTTTAACCATATAAGCTGAGCCACTTTACCTTGATACCACTTAACTATTACATTAGGTTTAACTCTATAGTATGTAATGTCTGAAGTCCAAAGGATGAAAAAGCTGAAGAAAAAACTTTCACTGTAGAAATATTCAATGTCAGAGTAAATGCAGCCTGCATGAAGGCTGCTACATTTCTGTTGCCACTGAAGTGTTTTGATGAATGTAATCTGAGGGAGTTCTATTCAGCATATTTTAGTTTTGTTTATGAATAAATGAATAAATAAATAAATAAATTGGTGTCACTTTATGTCTCTGGTTGGTAGTCAGGTAACAAGCAGGATATTGTACTGTAAAAGGATGGTGACATTGATTAGAATATTTTCAGAGATACAACATATACCTCTGGAAGGTGAAATACCTTTAACCAGCAGAAAACTGCATTTATGGCTTGCCCAAAAGAGAGACAGACAGAGGTGAGACTGATAGAGGAAGATGAAGAAAGAGAGAAATAGACAGAGGAGAGACTGATAGAGGAAGATGAAGAAAGATAGAGATTGACAGAGGAGAGACTGATAGAGAGAGATGAAGAAAGAGAGAGATGGACAGAAGAGAGACTGAAGCTTGTAGTTGAAGCAGGTGGAAAGCAGACAGGTCCACGGCAACAAAAAACATCTGCAGCAGTGATCCAGAGGAACCTGCGGCATGATGGAGCTCAGAGACTCTGTAATAGTGATATCTCAGTGATGGTTCAGCTTAGCTCCTTTTACTAAGGAGTGAATTTCCTTCCGGACGTTCCCGTCTCAACTTTTAAAAGCCATCGAGAGACGCTAAGTTATCATCAGCTGCAGAAATTTGGTCTGCTTTTCTTTGGTTTTGTTGTCAGCAGCAGGTTAGCCTGTCATGTTGTAAACTCTGACATGGACTGCATGTACTGTAGAAAAAAAAAAAGTAATAAAATAAAATTCAAAGTTGATGTTTCCAAAAGTTTTTACTGAAACACACAAATAAAGAGAGAGCTATGAATTGATTTTAATGGTTAATATGGATACAAAAACAGTTTTGATATGAAAAAGAAACAGAACATTAAACATGCAACCAAAATGTGTTTAGTGCCAAATAACAATAGAAATACTGCTTTTAATTGCAACAATTGCAGTATTAGAAAATATATCATTTGTCAGCCCTTCTTAAAACTCAAAATCTTTTTAAAAAAATAACTAGCCAGGTATTTTCTGACAAAAAGTCTGGGTCATTTTTTTGCCAAATGAACTGATGAAGTTCTTTCCGACAGCTCCCAGCTCTTCCACGTGTACATGCTGAATGCCAAGTCTGAGGCAGGTAGAGCAGCAGTAAAGACTCCCAGAGTACAGGCAGGCATCAGTCAGGACGGTTACATGTTGTCCAAAAATAACAGATTTATTGTACTAGTCCTGCTGAAACGGGACTTTTAAAACACATGGGAGAGTCTGACTGAAATCTCACTCCATTACATTTCCCGTCCTCCCGCTAACAAACCTAACCAATGCAGTTTGGATCATTTTCTCTGACCTGTATTCACCTCAGTCAGACTGATGGGTTCTGTGCTTGCTCTTCAGTCACATTTTGGGCACTGACCCAGATGTAAAACAGCACAAATTCATTTACGGACACTGGGTAGCACACAAAAACTCGCCAGAAGACAAAAGACAAAACACTTGTACATTTGAAAGGTACAGAGTTGTAAAGTTGTCTGTGTTTGTTTAAAATCACTGAGCCTCTTGCTAACAAGTTTGGCAATTGTTTTGCTTCTTGATCAAACAGGTGAACCAGGAGACGTTCCAATAGTAACAAGCTCAATGGAAGCATACCAGCACCTGCCAAGGCTGATATAGTGTCTTTTTGTTGATTCTTGGCCAGAGCTTGCTGACCTGGACAAGGACAGTAGTCCAGCTTAATCGCCTCATTGAGCGTTGACTGTAATTTGATTTAACTGGGCATGTCAACATACTTAGTGACAATATATGACATTGGTAAAATGAGCATAAAAAGGAGGCATTGCAGAGTATTAAGAGTGGGCGTAAAAAAGCCTGTTTGTAAAGGACGACCATTTTGAAATGTGTTGCTTGGACAGCTTAAAGGTAATTGGCTGAGTTGAAGCTGATATGGCCGGCGTGAGATCAGCAGGTATAATGTCTGGCTGAGCTTGACTTTATGGCCTACCTGAACTAATACTCTGCTGATTTTACTAAGTGTTGAAAAATCATCCTTATCAACAATAATTCAGTCCCACAGATCTCTGCTTGTGCAGGGATCAGGCAGTTCACTCAAACTCTCTCATAAAGGAGTGGCCTTAAAACAAGGTTCCTTGGGGGAAAAAATGAAAAGAAAACACACCTCTTCCCTTCTACAAGTCTTGTTGTTGAAAAAGATAAACCTGTTTGTGACTTTTTTAAAAAATATAATTAAAGGCCTGTTTCCAGAATCAGCTCCCATCGTCTGCAAACACTACATCCACAGCCTGAAAAACAAAAGCCTACCAGCTTTTAATAAGATGCAGAGCATCCAGAAGGATCTTTATAGTAAATGCCACAACTCATTAGTCTAATTACCCTATCACACATTTGCTCGCTGCTAATAACAGAGTGTGCAGAGAGACAGAGAGAGAGAGAGGAAACCACACATCTCCTCATAAAGTCGGCATTCCAGCAATTAGTGAAGACACATTAAAGCCCGCACAGACTTCCTGAGCAGAAATAATTAAAGAAAACTGGCTGGGATGTTGATTCTTCTCTCTGTTTTAAGTCTACTGCCTCCATGTGAGCTCTGTGTAAAAGTAGGAGCACTGTCAGATCCTTCTTGTGTTTAAAAAAGATGGCACTATTTGTGTCTTTTTGCATAATTTGATTCACTGCAGGAGATGTGGCTCCTGAAGTCAGATTTAATTGTTTTTTTTTAACAAGGTATCAATGTGCATTTGGCAATTAAATCAGTGCATACGTAGAAAAAAAACACAGCAAAATCTGAAAGTGCTGAAGCTCATCTGAATACAGAGCAGCATGGATTTCACTTAAGAGCCACAAGTAAACACATTTTAACAGCTCCAGCTGCTGATTCCTGCTCCAGTTCGACCCTGAGCTCTCTGACTCTCTTCCTGCTGATTGTGACATTTTAATTAGCCGTCATACACATTTACATACACACTCAGCCTCCTCTATATCCTCCACAGCTCCATTTAACAGGTAAGTATCTCCTGTTAACGTCTCATTTCTATTCCCATCATTTCTGCATACTCCCTTATACTCTTTCAGAGGTTTGTGCTAATTTGACAAACTCAGATGCTGTAAAGAGATTAAGTGTTATTATTATTATTAAGAACCACTTATGTGACTGATTCGTTTAAATTACTGCATACATCAGGAACATTTAAGAAAAGCACTGCATTGCAGATAGTCTGCTGCAAATATTCCATCATTTCACAGTATTAGTCATGCTCTGACTTAAGTGTAAAGTGCTCATCTTTCTACCATCAGGACAGGTTTGAAAAAACACGTTAGTGTCAATGAAAACTTTTCTGAAAACGTAGTGGTGTGCACAGTTTTTTTTTTTTTTTTGAAACAGAGAGGGTAACAAAGCCATTCATGAACGTGTACTCTTGGATTCCCTCACCACAGCAATCTCCTGTTAAAATAAACCAATTAAACCATTTTCCCCTCATCTGCTTGCATCTTGGGTTCATCTATAAACCCAATCATCACAACATATTTATGAAGAGTTATCTAATTTACTCTCACTGTGATGGTGAGAGACACATCAAAAAAGTATTAAGTAAGGTTCAGTATTGACAGGAATTTCAGCCACGTTCTGAAATCTATATCAATAAACAAGTGTAATTTTCTTTTCGACCAAATCATAACTCCACCGAAAACATGTTACTAGCTGAAATAAGAATAAATATTGAGTTATATTGTACATTACATATTTGTATTTGACTTTTTAAAAAAGTTTATTTAGTATTTGATGTAAGTGCTCAATAATTTCGGAGGACTGGAAAAAAATACAAAAGTCCATTGTTGGACTGAGAAACATTGGCACTACTATTAGCCATCAGCTGACCTGGGGCCCCATGTATCAACACTTGCGTGGGACTCATACCAGAAACGAGCGCACGCAAGGTCCGTCACGCTGAAAAAAATCTGTATGTATCAAGGTGTGCGGGCGCCGAAAGCCACGTGTTTCCTTGATAAATCCCAATCAGCTTGGAATTGAGCGCAGATGTCGGAGTGACCGGGCCCGCCCCCGTTACGCCCTCCTATAAATATGCAGATTTATTTAAATAGGGTCTCCCTGTCCTTGCACGCAGACAAAATGACAAGAAAGACTAAATTTACGGCGTGCGAGGTGGAGGTGCTGGTGGCGGAGGTGGAGGAGCGACAGCGTGTTTTGTTTGGCAGCCTGTCCAGTGGCGTCAGTGCAAAACGAAAACGCTTGGAGTGGGAGAAAGTTTGCGAGAGGGTGAACACGGTGGGTTCCGAGACACGCACCCCCGCGGAGATTAAAAAAAAAGTGGTTGGCAATGGAGAAACAGGCCATCTAAGCTAAACGAAGCAAACTCAAGTAAACCTTGAAAGACAAAAACACATTTTATGGTGACTATGAATCGGAAATCCACGATTTTCACCATGGCAATGCCCGCAGCATTGTCAGGGACCCCTCATGCCCCGGCCACCACCTCTTCGAACTCCTACCCTCAGGGAGGCGTTTCAGGGCAATTAAGACAAAAACAAACAGACTAAAGTACAGCTTTTACCCAAGAGCTGTCGTTGCCCTGAATGCTGCAGACTCCTCCATCATTAAATAAGCCAAATACTGTGAAATAGGGAATTTCTGTTTTATATCAAGTGCAATACTCCTAAATGTCTTGGGTGCAATATCTTTTTTTATTCACTTTCACAATCACATTATATTTTACTTAAATTATATTTTTATTAGGGCTGTCAATCGATTAAAATATTTAATCGCGATTAATCGAATTTTGATCATAATTAATCATTATCGCGAATTGATCGCATATTTTTGATCCATTCTAAATTGATCAAATTGTAATACTTTTATCAACATGAGAATCAACACGAGAACAGATCGTGGATTTTCGTGGATGCGATTTGTATGATTTCGCAGACCAACGTCCTGCACATTGCTAATCGGCCGACAAGCGGTAGCCACCCATTTAGCGATCGCTGTTTCAAGTTTGCGTTTAGTAGAGCTCTCCATCTGTTTACCTTGCACATTCAGCGTTGTTTGCTTGAGGCGGGGGGACGTGGGGCTCTCTGCATCAGCTGTGTGCTTGGCCGACAAGTGATATTTGAGACTGGACGTACTCCGGTGTAGACTAAATTCAGCTCGGCAGGAAACACAAATGACTTTTGTCCTGTCAAGAGAGCCATCTGGCAAGGCTTTGTAGCTGAACTCTCTGTTCAAAATAGTGTTCTTATCCATTATATCCTAGTAACTGCTCACAGGGATTTGTTTATGTCTGCCGCGGAATCAGTCAGTGCACTACTTCCTGATTCGCGAAACTACGGAGTGCCCCGAGGCTCTCATAGCCTGGACGCCTCACCAACTGTTCCTCTACAACGGCAAGAATATCCACGCGGTGTGTGTATAGTTTGGTCAAGCCAGGCTTAGGCTTGCGTTAATCGTGCGTCAAAAAAATTAGTGGTGATAAAAGTCACTCGAGTTAACGCGACAATAACGCATTAACTTTGACAGCCTTAATTTTTATATTTTTATATTGTGTTATTATGTGCTATATTATTGTTATTTTTTTACTGTTACCTTTGCACTGTCTGCAAGAGCTGCTATTTTTTAATTTTGTTGCGCCTTTTGGTACAATGACAATAAAGAATTCTGATTCTCTGATTCTGATTCTGAAATCAGGACAACACAAAACCAAGCATTCAAACAAGCTCAGAACAAAGTCAGGGTGATCCAAACCCCTTGATGGAAACATGCTTACACAATGGAGACAAATACATCAATTGGTCCCTCAGACCTATCTTGCTGATAAGAGACTACAACATATCAAGACTGACCCCGATTTTAGATTCAAATATCCAGGTTGACTCCTTCCCAGGAGCCAACCTTTCACATGCCATACACCTCTTCCGATAAAACACACCAGTTACGGATACAACATCCAAAGTACTGCTCTCATTCAAAACATGATCATGGCAGACGAAAAAGCCTTTCTGAAAGCTCAGATCTGGATTCCACTCTTAAAATACTACAAAAAAAAAACAAACAAAAAAAAAACCCTACCCTCAAGAAACCGAAGCCAACATACAGAGAATGAACTTCCTCATCACTGAAATTGGTCCTGAGATTTCATACATTCCATAATATCTCTTGCAAACAGAAACAGATATCATACAGTGGACCCCAGATACAGCGGCCAGCATTCTACATTCTTGGCTGAATTTTGTGGTGTAGAACCCCTGAGCGTACCCCAGTCCAATAATCAAGTGGTTAATCTCTTGACCAAATTTAAACTTACCCAAGCCCTGCATCAAGGTGCTAAACAAAGGAGTCTTTTGTCCCCCTCAACCAACAAACAGAACCCCTCAACTAAAATAAAGAATAAAGAAGAATAAAACTACTTGCCCTTATTGGCCCTAAACCATCTCCAAAAACGAAATGTTTCCAACCCAAAGTGATTGGGAACCGAACAAAGACATGATAGACCCCTTGATTCTCTCATTAATTGAGAAAGACAGACAAACCATCAAAAACAACTTTAAAACAAGGAAAAACACAACCTTACCAAAGCAGAACTTAAAGCTTTAAGGCAGCACACAAATCATAATAGAACCGACTGACAAAAGCAATTTGGTGGTCATTATGGACAAAACAGACTATACGTCAGAAGCACAGAGACAACTCCAAAATATTAATTACTACGCCCCCTTAACAAACCTTTATTTCTCAAAACCAATAAGATTATTACAAAAACTTTGGATCAACTGCAAAACAAAGGCCTACTGTCGAAAACAAACCACTAACCTTAAAGGGAAAAAACCTCCAAGACCAAGATTTTTTCTATGTACTCCTGAAAATCCACTAACCCCTGGTTTCAACTTTTGGTTTCAACTGTATATAAATATATATATATATACATATATATGTGTACAGTTGAAACCAGAAGTTTACATACACCATAAAAAGGCACATAACCTTTTTTCCTCACTGTCTAACATTAAATCAGATTAAACTTTTTTAGATTTTTTTTAGACATTTTTTTTTATTAATTTCTCGAGAGTCAAAAGTTTACATACATTTCATTAGTATTTGGTAGCTGCCTTTTGATTGTATGACTTAGGTCAAATGCTTTGGATATGCTTCCAGAAGCTTCTCACAATAGTTTCTCCTGACAGAACTGGTGTAACTGAGCCAAGTTTGTAAGCCGCCTTGCTTTCACATGTCTTTTCAGTTCTATCCATAAATTTTCAATAGGATTGAGATTAGGGCTTTGTTATGGCCACTTCAAAACATTGAATTTGTTTTCCTTACGCGACTTTGTAACCAGTTTAGCAGTGTGCGTAGGATCACTATCCATTTGGAAAACCCATTTGAGCCCAAGCTTTAACTTCCTGCCTGATGTCTTCAGATGTTGCTTCAGTATTTCCACATTATGTTCTTTCCTCATGATGCCATCTATTTTGTGAAGCATACCAGTCCTTCCTGCTGCAAAACAACCCCACAACATGATGCTGCCACCCCCATATTTCACAGTTGGGATGGTGTTTCCAGGCTTGCAAGCTTTGCCATTTTTCCTCCAAATTTAACAATGGTCATTATGGCCAAAAAGTTCCATTTCAGTTTCATCAGACCACAGGACATGTCTTCAAAAATTAAGGTTTTTGTCCCTGTGTGCATTTGCAAACTGTAATCTGGCTTTTTAGGTTTCTTTTGGAGTCATGGCTTCTTCCTGGAAGAGTGGCCTTTCAGCCCATGTTGGTACAGGAGTTGTTTCACTGTTAATAATGACACACTCTTACCAGCTTCATCCAGCATCTTCGCAAGGGCTTTTGCTGTTGATCTTGAATTGATATTCACATTTCGAACCAAAGCACATTCATCTCTGGGACACAGAACCCATCTCCTTCCTGTGCGGTATGATGTCTGGACATTCCCATGGTGTTTATACTTGCGTATGCTTGTTTGAACAGATGAAGGTGGCACCTCCAGGCATCTGGAATTTGCACCCAATTGCAACCAGACTTGTGTGGGTCCACAATTCTTTTCCTGATATCTTGGCAGATTTCTTTTGATTTTTCCCTTGATGTTACACAAAGAAGTAGTGTGTTTCAGGTGTGCCCTAAAATACATCCACAGGTGTGCCTCGAATTAACTCAAATGTTGTCAATAAACCTATCAGAGGCTTCCAAACACATGATATCATCATCTGGACTTTTCCAAATTGTTTAAAGGCATAGTCATCTTAGTGTATGTAAACTTTTGACTCTCGAGAAAGTAATAAAAATTTGTCTGAAAAATTCTCATTATTCTGGCATTTAGCAAATAAAAATAATTTTGGTAATCCTAATTGACCAAAAACAGGAGCACAAACAGGTTATGTGCCTTTTTATATAGTGTATGTAAACTTCTGTTTAGGGGTTAGTTGGGAAATTGTGATAAACATAAATAAAAACAAAATACAATGATTTGCAAATCCTTTTCAACCTTTCAACCTATATTCATTTGAATACGCGACAAAGACAAGATATTAAATGTTCAAACTCATAAACTTTTTTTTTTTTTTGCAAATAATCATTAACTTTAGAATTTGATGGCAGCAACATTTGACAAAGAAGTTGGGAAAGGTAGCAAAAAATACTGAGAAATTTGAGGAATGCTCATCAAACACCTATTTGGAACATCCCACAGGTGAGCAGGCTAATTGGGAACAGGTGGGTGCCATGATTGGGTATAAAAGCAGCTTCCCCAAAAATTCTCAGTCAGTCACAAGCAAGGATGGGGCGAGGTTCACCACTTTGTGAACAACTGCATGAGCAAATGGTCGAACAGTTTGAGAACAACGTTTCTCAAAGTACAATTGCAAAGAATTTAGGGATTTCAACATCTACGGTCCATAACATCATCAAAAGGTTCAGAGAATCTGCAGAAATCACTGCACATAAGTGGCTCGGCCGAAAACCAACTTTGAATGCCCATGACCTCCGATCCCTCAGGCGGCACTGTATCAAAAATTGACATCAATGTGTAAAGGGCTCAGGAACACTTCCTAAAACCACTGTCAGTAAATACAGTTCGTCGCTACATCTGTAAGTGCAAGTTAAAACTCTACTATGCCATTTATCAACAACATTCAGAAACACCACCAGCTTCTATGGGCCCGAGCTCACTTAAGATGGAAAGTGGAAAAGTGTTCTGTAGTCTGACAAGTCCACATTTCAAATTAATTTTGGGAATAGTGGACGTTGTGTCCTCCAGGCCAAAGAGGAAAAGAACCATCCGGACTGTTGTCGACACAAAGTTCAAAAGCCAGCATCTGTGATGGTATGGGGATGCATTAGTGCCCAAGGCATGGATAACTTACACATCTGTGAAGGCAACATTAATGCTGAAAGGTACATACAGATTTTGCGCCCCTGCTTATTTCAGCAAGACAATGCCAAGCCACATTCTGCACGTGTTACAATAGCGTGGCTTCGTAGTAAAAGAGTGCGGGTACTCGACTGGCCTGCCTGCCGTCTAGACCTGTCTCCCCTTGAAAATGTGTGGCGCATTATGAAGCGTAAAATATGACAACGGAGACCCCGGACTGTTGAACAACTGAAGCTGTACATCAAGCAAGAATGGGAAAGAATTCCACCTTCAAAGCTTCAACAATTAGTCTCCTCAGTTCCCAAATGTTTATTGAGTGTTGTTAAAAGGAAAGGTAATGTAACACAGTGGTAAACATGCCCCTGTCCGAACTACTTTGCCATGTGTTGCAGCCATAAAATTCTGAGTTAATTATTATTTGCAAAAAAAAATTAAGTTTGAGTTTGAACATTAAATATCTTGTCTTCGCAGTGTATTCAATTTAATATAGGTTGAAAAAGATTTGCAAATCATTGTATTCTTTTTTTTTTTTTTTGTTGTTGTTTTTTTTTACGTTTATCACAATTTCCCAACTTCAATGGAATTGGGTTTTGTACATATTTTTTTTTCTGAATATTTTTTCTATTCCTTTTTCTAAACTGTGTCATCTTATTCTGTTATTGAAAAGTTTGTTACACCATGAGTGACAAAAAAAAAAAAAAATTTCAACACTGAATATCACGGAAGAGGTGTAAAATACTCTCCATGCTCAAAAAAGACAAGATGCATGTGGCACTTTTACAGGAAACCCATCCTACTGATCTTGAGCTGGTTGACAAAGTTTTCTTTGGTTCATTTAATTCTAAAAGCAGAGTAGCAAAAATGCCTACCATTTACACTTGATAAAACTATCCAAGACAAAGAGGGACAATTTGTCATTCTTACTGGGTTTCTTCATGTTTATGCTCCAAATAGCTATAACAGCTCATTTTATTCCAGTTAACTACCTCAAATGTTTGCAGTTTGTCCTCCCCATGTTACTTAGGGGGTGGTTTTAAAGGGGACCTGCCATCAAAATTTCATACCCATTTTTATCATTTTTTCATAATCCTTGATGTCCTCTGATCATGTTTGCAACATAATTTTGGCTGAAAAGTTATTTGATGGTTTGTTTTAGTATGCCTAAAAAACCTTACAGGAAAACCAACTGATTTTGGCTCATTAACATTTATGGTAATGAGCTTTGCTCTGATTGGATCGCTGCTGGGATGCCTGCTGTGCTCTGATTGGCTCAGCAGTGGAGGTTCGGATTTCGGTTTATCCATTTTGCTAATGTGTGCTAAAGTAAGGTGAACCGATATCTGTAATGGTATCCGGGGATATTTGGTGCGACGGCGGCTGCGGGGAGGCTGCAGGGGCTGCAGGGGCTGTGTGATCACAGACAAAATCTTGGTACTATTTAGTAGCAGCGCATGCCCCTTGTAATAACCCCCTTAAAAACTGTTGTTCAGGACTGCTTACTTGTGCTTCCTACCCATTCGGCTACTGTAATAACCATGGTTTGAGCCCACACGCAACATTTTTGCTCTCATTCATGAAACGCTTAAATCTGGGACATTTTCGGGGACAGCTTTTGCCGGGGACAGGTCATCCAATATGGGGACTGTCCCCGGAAATTGGGGACGTCTGGTCACCTTATGCTAAAGGCTAAAAATGGCAGGTATTAAACCATATATTTTAGACCCCGAGTCCGAAGAGGAGGTGGAATTTTCCCGGCAGTGAACCCAAGGAAACACTGGTTGTTTGGAAGAGACCCATAGCGGATACAGTGGTAGCTGGGTCGCGCTCTGGCTGGAGAGTAATGTTGACTGTGAATGAGTACGAGAATGAGAGAGTGGGCGCGGCTCACCGAGGACGCGCTCGTAAATAATAATGAGCAAGGTCAGCGCGACGTCAGAGGGACCTGTCTTTTCAATTGGCCTGGTTTACCCGTTCCTTTATTTTAAACCTTTACAGAATGCAACGGTTTGTTTTCACATTTACAACATAAGACGAACATAATATGGACCTTATTTGACACAAAAAACACACAAAATTACATTTAGATGGCAGGTCCCCTTTAACTGTGGTCTGGCCCCTGATTTGAATTACAGACTGGCTGAAAAATTTCCTCTTGCCAGAATAGCAGAATAGATCTTGGTTTACTTTGCATTGAGATTCATTAATCCCTAAAAGAAATATTTTACATTTCCTCTCTCTCACATCATTACTTTTCAAGAATTGATTGTATTTTTGTTTCAATACTAACTCTTGATGGGACCAAAACTTGCTCTATTAACACGTGCCCTTTCTGATCATTCTGTAACTGTTGGACTTACTCCACCTTACTATGACCCTCAGTCTAGACAGTGGTGCCTGAACCCGTCACAACTTAGCAACTCAACCTTTATATCATACCTAGATGCAGGATGGAAACTTTACATTTCCAAAAATGATACAACCGGTAACTCAGCACCACTCTGTGGGAAGCTGCCGAAGCCTTCATGAGGGGATCAATAATTTCTTGCGCGGCATCAAGGAGAAAAACCTCCTTTTCAAAACAGCTAGGTCTTGAACAGATCAAAAATCTGGATAGAGAGTTTAAAATGTCTTTTTCCACAAAAGTTTTACGCAATATTTTTTGCCAAGCATACATTATTCACATCTGGTAACAAACCTGGCAGACCACTTGACCGACTGGCCAGAGGCCAAACTGGTCCTGCTACAATATCATCTCTCCAAGATAACACAGGTATTCAACATTTTAAAACCAAAAGTATCTGTAATACAGTGAAAGAGTTTTATCAGAAACTGTGTAAAACAGAGTGTCTCCGAGATCTCAGCATTCCGACATCCTGCCACTCCGACGTCTCGCCATTCCCATGCAGCTTTCCATATAAGGGGGAAGGGGGGGGGGGGGGGGGGTCGGGGGAGCTGCGCATTCACATCTGGAGCATTCACAGGGTCATTGCGCACTGCGCACTGTGCACTGCGCATTCACATCTGGAGTCCGTCATTTAATCCCAAGCGTAGCTGGGCGCGCCCTGCGCCGAACCCGTGCAGAGGGCTCCGCGGCCAACCATAGCAGACGAGAGCTGTCGAAATGATGGGACATTTGATAGCATGGTAACATACCAGCACTCCAACAACTAGAAACCAATGGCGGAATGGCGGGATGTTGGAATTGCGATTGCCCCCCACTTCAGCCCATGGAGCATGCACAGAGCTCAGGGTCAGTGACAAATGGTGATTTACTGCCACACACAAACTACTTATTAACAATCAAACAAATGAACTAACCTCTCTCCACTTGCCCGGCTGAGGAGGTCTTCTCTAACACAAAATATGCCTCAGTAATGTCCAGAGGTCCGTTTCACATAGCAGGTTTAATGGAAACTCAGAGTCTGTTAACCCTGAAATCAGGGAATCTCTGAGTTTTCCGTTTCACAAAGGAGGGTCAGTTAAACCAGAGAGAGAGGGGTAACTCTAACCTGTTTCACAAAGAGAGGTAACTCAACCTCGCGGTCAGTTACCATAGTAACAGACTCCGTGAACCTAACCTGGTCGGGACCAGGTTTTCCTCAGTAAACCCAGAGTTTTTCTCTGTCTCCGCCCTCTTTCAACCACACACTCATGGCCGGCCCGTGCATATAGTCGAACAAGGCAGCTGATTAGAGCGGCAAATTGTAATGTGTGCAACGGGCGGTACAGCTAATAAAACATTGGCCGCAGCGGCGCCGCCCCTAATGTCCAAAATGTGACAAATCAGTCACTGGCTGGCTGCAGGCTGCACTTGCAGGTTCGCCTATATGCACGGGCCGGCCGTGATTCTTCTCCAGCGGCCGCAGCAGCGAGCGGACCCATCCGGTGGCAGCGGCCCGGCGATCGTCTGACCGGTGTGGGGGGGATTTGCGATCGGACCAGCTGATCCTTTAACGGAGGCTCCTCTGCCTCCGTTAAAGGTGGGGCTGCTGGGCCACCACCCATTTTTCTGGCATCTGCCCTCTTTCTGTTTGATGAGTGAAAGTCTAATATTGAGTGTACTGTGTGTTAGTTTAATATATGTACATATACATACTGAGAGTAAGTTTAATATTCCTAATCATTTAACAGAACATCATAACAGAGTAAAATTCATTTTTGAGTGTGAAAAGAGCATTTTGCAAGGGATCAAACTGCCACTTAATACTTACTTGACTATGTAAAACATGATCAAAATGAGAAAATGCAGACGTCTCACCTGTTTGCACAATGTTTTTATATTTAATTTTCAGCTGCTGCCAAGTGCGCTTTTGTCCCGCTGGATTGCACCTACATAAAATAAATTAATTGGCTCCATGCAAGCAGTTTCCCCTGCAACAATCTGTCATTGTGATTGCACAAGACTAGATTTAAACTTACGCATTGACGCGAGCAGCAATTTCCTCCCATGCCCTCTCCCTCTCCTTTGCAGCTGCTGCTGTATTGCACTTTCTTTTAAAAACGTGCTGTAACTCGCTGTTGGCTTGCTGCTGCCCCCTCCTTCTCCCTGTTTCCATTGGTTGATCAATGAATCCGGGCTCCACAGATGCTGGCTGTTTATGTCTGGCGTGCACGTGCTTAACTCCAGGTCAAACTACTCGGAGTTGCTAAAACTGACTCAAATCAGGTGTTGTGAAACCGGAAACTCAGAGTTTCCTAACTCAGAGTAGATCAACTCAGAGTTAAGGATTTGACTCAGAGTTTGTTGAACCACCTACGTGAAACAGACCCCAGGGGCCTGTTCTACGAAGCAAGTTCAACCTAGCGAGGTAGCCCTACCAATCGCGAACATGGACAAGTCTGGAGCGTCAGAGCAGGCTAGAGAGTGAAGGGCTGCCTACTTTACAAACGAGGAGCAGGAGACGATCATGAGAGAGTATGAAGAATTCAAAGCTATCACAAACCTCAAGAGCAACACCGTCGCCGCTACAAAAGCACGGAAGGCAGAAAATTAATCTTTAATGCCATTATCACCCTGAAATAGCACTGTTTAACATGCGCTTTTAACTAAGGTGACCAGACGTCCCCGATTTCCGGGGACAGTCTCCGAATTGGATGATCTGTCCCCGTCTAAAGCTGTACCCGAAAATGTCCCCGATTTAAGTGATTCATGAATGAGAACAAAAATGTTGCATGTGGGCAAGAACAACGGTTATTACAGTAGGTAGGAAGCACAAGTAAGCAGTCCTGAACAACAGTATTTACGGGGGTTATTAAAAGGGGCATGCGCTGCTACTAAATAGTACCGAGATGTTGGCTGTGATCACACAGCCCATGCCCATTCATTTCCAAGATGAATTCACTCATTTGTTCATTCCTATCGTGTTTACATGTTTTGTGTGATATGTCGGCGATCTGAGCCTTTCATAAAGGTGGTCATCCGGAAAAGTCAGTGGGTCCGTGCAGCCCCTGAAAACTCTCGCGAGCCGGAGTGCTCCTCGGACAATGCGAGCATCGAGGTCTACAGGATCCTCCGAGAACGGACAAGCCATTTTTCGAGAGAGCTCATTGGTCAGTGGGCGGGGTTTTTATGCTCGGTGAGTTCAATCTGGAACTTAACCTGCCCCGGAGCAGGTTAGCCGTTCAGCGTATGTTGCTATGGAGACTCGCCTCGCTAAGAAGTGAACCCGCGTCGTAGAACAGGAAACCCTGAACTTATCCTCGAAGTTACCTCGCTAAGCAGTAATCCTGCTTCGTAGAACAGGCCCCAGGTCTCCTCAGTTGAGTCCCTGCTGTGTGTGTGTCAACTCAGGTCCAGCCTGCTACTGCAAGAGGGACAAGGAGGGAAATCTGTCCACTGAAAACACCTGTGTTCAATCAACTCTGGCACTGCTCCCCTGAACCACTCCACCCCATGAGCAAAACCAAACCCCACTGCCACAACATCAATGGCAAGAAAGCATTTTTTAAATTTAATAATCATAATAATAACAATAATAAGAATAATAACCATTGGATCCCTGCCAAGTGGTAAAGCACCAGGCACTGATGGGTTACAAAAAGGATGGCTGGGTTAATTGTGGGACCTCTCACTAACTTGTTCTAATTTTGAAAAAGATAAACCCACACATTGTTCATCTTACAGACCAATAAGTTTGCTCTAAGCCAATTTTAAGATACTTGCAAAGTTACTTGCCTAAAGACTGGAGCAGGTTTTACCTTTCCTAGTCAAACCAGATCAGACTGATGGATAGAATAGATAAAAAGAGTAGATACTCTCACTCTTATGTTTGCAGGCTGGTTATACATTTCTCCCAAAGTTAAAAAAAGGCCTGGCATTATCATTAGATGTAGAAAAAGCTTTTGAACTGGGAAGCAGGAGTGTCTTTTTTGACATCCTGCATAGGTTTGGGCTTGGTGCAGATTTCATAAATTGGATTCACCTTTTATATAGATTTCCATCAGCAATGATTAAGGTAAATGGTTTAATGTCCGATATCTTTCTTTTGTTTAGAGGTACTCGTCAAAAGGTTTATTATTTGCCTTGAAATAAAAGGTTAACAGCAGGTTTTGGACAGGTTAACACCGGGTTTTGGAAAACTACCAAAAATTTCATTTTATGTTAATTTTTCAATGCCACTGGTGGCTGATGGTCATCATAAATAACTGTATGAGTCACAAACCTTGGAAAGTGTGCATATTTAAAAGTTTTCTGCACCCCTAGACACAATTCAGTCCTTGTATTAATGTACTTTGTGTTTTCAGTTTTGGACCTATGTTCTATAAATATCCTGCATGAAAAGTTTTTTTTAATTCATTTATTTATTTTTGTATTTGGATTTGCTTGTTTGCATGTGCACAGTGCTCCTGTTGCAGTGTATTTTCACATAGTTATACGATGTTTGCTTTTTCAATGAATGCAAACATGGTTGCTCTGATAAAGGCAGCTGATAAAGTACACAGCTGATCCTGGGATACATTATAGAATTCCAGCACTAAAATCTGAGGTCATTGTAACAGGGAGGTATAAATGATAAAGTCAATAGCAGATCTCATGTTGTGTTTCGTAGCTACTGTAAGCCTCTTCTGCTTTTTATTTCCATGGGATGATTAAAAGAGGAATGACTGGAAATGTAGAAACACAAAATCTCAATAAGGAAGTGAAATAGGGGGCTCATTTGGGCTGAAACAGCCTCCCCCATCTCCCCTCCCCCACCGCCAGCACCCGCAGCAGCTTCAAACATGGCTGCTCACATCAAAGGCGGCGTGTACCTCCGAGGAGCTGCTGAGGACTTTACAGCAGCTCGCTTCACAGGGGCTTGTACCTCCTCAGACAGCAGCGTTGGAGACCTGGAGGGGGGGCCTGGGGAGCCTGGAAAGACACCCTAGTCTGCAGTGTCATGGTTACAACAGGGCAGTTCTGCCAGGCGGTGCAGGGCAGCAGCGGTCTCACATCACACTACAAATTTATTGTAAGCTTTTGGTTTGCTGCCTGCACCAGCTCAATTAAAAATGTCTGTGTTTTGAATAATTTAGCTCATAAATAGATAATACAAGCTCATTATAGGGGGGCATCAATATTCCAGTGATAAGCTGAAAGGGGAGCGAGGTGCCTCTTTTTTAAGACTTTTACAAGATTTTTTTTTTTTTTTTTTTTTCCAGCAGTGATTTTTTTTTTCTTTTCTTTTTTTGTGCTTATTTTCTACAACTAACAAGATAACACCTTCAGGGGCTTCTAGGAGGTGAATTAAATAATAAAATGTGGAACAAGTTGTCAAATACTCTTAAATGAGGGTGACAAAAATAAAATAAGGCAAATACCTTTTAAATGATGCTTTTGTTACAGCTCACAACTCATTCAGCCCTTAAAATTGTCTGTAATCACAGCAGACTAATGCCTTTGCTCAATAAATTCATAAATCTCTGGACCTAGTTTCACTACACAAAGCTATTTTGAAATGTTTTAAAGTTTATTGACCACGTGTCCTTTTTGATGTTGTTCAGTTCTCTAGTTTCACTTTCTAGTGTGGCATAAGTAGTTGACTTTCAAAATAAGATCCCAACCACTTGAAGAGTGATGCTTACCTTTGAAAATGACTGTTGGCGTGAAAGAGAAATAAATTATAATTTACTATTTAAGTCTGAAACTTTATGCGAAACATCTGCTTGCCTGAAAAGAAAAAAAAAACAGTTTCTGACACAAGGATGTGTTTTAATCTTATTCAAGCCTCACTAGTGTTTGTAATCCAGTGATATGACTGGCAAACAGTCAGTTCATTAATTGCCTAAACTCAGCATCTTGAGGTAAGACAGTATCCCACTTAACACTCTAAAGGGGGAATGAAAGTACTCAACTGCTGCCAGAATATCAAATGCATATTTTAAAGCCAATCTCTTAAACTCAAAGAGGAGTGAATTCAGGGTGCCTCTGCTCTCCTTTTGATGAGTGAAGCATTAACTGAAGGTGCTCTTTGCTTTACAAATGGCACTAAGTGAAAATTGAAGGAGGCAACCTTCAAGTACAATTTTCAAAAGCTTTTATGTCACGGTGAGTTTAAGGGAATATATTAAAAACAACACTAGTGTTTGTAGCACATCATTGGCAAGTAGCTCATCAAGTCAATTTCATACAAATTCTTAAAGCTGGCAGGGTGCTACAGAGAAAATGCAGCCATTATTTTGAAGGATGTGCAAGAAGAGGAGTTCAGAGAGGTTCACTTTTATCTTTGAAAAAGTGAAGAAATAAAGTGTTTTTAAGCTAACTGAACCAACCTGTAGACGGCCCTCTTGTCAGACTCGAGCTGGGCCTGGGGGTCAAGGGTCACGCTGACAGAGGTATTTCCTGCTGCAGATGCTGCTGGTATGTGGACCTGGGGGGTCTTGGTGGTTTGCTGAGTTGTGCCCGTCATCTAGTGGGACAAAAACAAAAACAACAATCATCCAAAGAAAAGACATCAAGAGGGCTCTCTGTTACCACGTTGTCCATTGAAAACAGAATCCAGCAGAGACTTTTCAAAATATCCAGAGTAAACTTTGTTTACATTTCATCCACAGTTACGGCATCTTTCTTATAGTAAGGCACTTCATTTAAAATTTAAAAGACAAAAGGTCATCCAGAAGAAACTTTGGAAACACTTCATCCACTGAAGGGGGAACAAGAGGACGCGTTGGTTCCCCTTCACTTACTGAGAGAAAATTGAAGAGAGCTCTTTGTTTCCCTTTAATCCACCGACACTTTTTTATGTTTAATCTTATTTCTTGAGGATACTTAATGTACATTTTTACTCTCAAAGCATTAAGAGGACAACTTTACATTGTATTCACTAGAAAGTTATCAAAAGTGCACTTTTACATCCTGTCCAAGGCATCAAAAGAGCACTTTGTTAACATACTGTCAACTGGATAGGGCATCCAGAGGGCACTTTGTTTACCAAGTATCCATCTTTTTTTCAAAGAAAAAGCATCAATATGCACTTTGTTTACTTTCATTTTTACTAGGAGGGCATTAAAAGGGCATTTTGTTTACATTTTATTGAATGAAGGGGCATCTAGTGGAAACTTGTAAGATTTTATCCACTGGAGGGGCAAAAGACAGTGCCCTGTTTACATTTTATTTACTGAAACAGAAAGAGAGCTCTGATATCATAGAAAGGTAGCTTGAAGGCAGTTTCTTCATGTTTTATTAAGAGGCACCCAAAGGGCCGTTCTTCACTCTTAGAGGGCAACTAGAGGGCTCTTTATTTACAATTTTTCCACTGGAAGAGCATCCAAAGGGGGTATTGTTAAAAATTGTATCTACTGGAAGGGCATCCAGATGGCTCTGTATTTATCTATCAACCCAAACTGGATGACTATCCAGAGAGAATTTAAATTTTACCCCCTTGAAGAGCAACTATAGAGGACCAATTGTGATATGATATCGACTGCAAGAGCACCAAAGAAGGCATTTTCTGTGGTTAGATACGACAAAGACATGTAAGAGGAGTCCACTGCAGTTCACTTGGAATAAAACCTGCATGACCTTCATTTCTTTGGAAGAAAACTAAGTTAAACCCACAAACCAAACTACTGACTACATCTAATAAAACAAGTTTGTAATCAGTCATTTAAAATGATTGTGTCTCCATCTTCTTCCTTATGTCTTGAACACGCAGCTGCGTGCTCTGAGTAATTTTTAATTTTTTTTTCTCTTCAAAGCATTAAGATGTAAGTGACGCTGACAGACTATGAATGAAGGAAGCTGGCGTGAATCACTGCTGTTTGACAGGTCGGCAGCCCTGTAATGAAGCTGTTAAACACAGTGAATGATGGCAGAGATTCGGTTATTGAACAAGGCATGTTCAGTTTATTTGTAATTTTCTGTTAGACATTAATAATGACTAGAGCAAACTAACTATGTGTTTTTATGCTGCTGGATACTCTTTAATGTGGGAGCAGCACAAATGTTAGTCCAACCCAGAAATATAGCAGGGTCTGTTGGCTGCTTTGATGTTATTTGTGCTGTAGGCTGATGTTATGAAGACGATCTGTTGTCTTCTTCATCCTCTACCCCACTTTCCTCTCTCATACATTCTCTCTCAGGAAATGAGTCTAACCACCACACCCCCACTCTTTTTTCCCCCCTCTAGTCAGGGTTGGATGGGAGGAAGCTTCAAGTCTTAATCCCAGCACCAAATGGGAAATAAATTAGCTTCTTCACACTTAACTAGCTCTCATTTGCATTTGCCGAGTGCGCATACTGCAGCTCGGGAGCTCTCCCTCGGCACTAATCCTCTGGGCGAAAGTAGACGAAGGAGGTGGTGTGGACGAGGGGGAGGCTGAGGCGCTCGGATGAACCTGCTCTAGCTCCATCACATGGGGTGGTCTGCAGGGTGTGACAAAGCCCAAGTCTAGCTGCACTTGGACTCTGTTTATTACACTGACCTGTGTGTGAGAGGCCTGCAGTCTCATTTGTAAGTATTGCTTTTGCACAAACCAGGGCCTTGCAAATGGTGCATGCCAAACAAACAAAATTGGGCACACAGGAAAATAAAGTCTGACCCAGGGGTGTGATCATTTAGTAGGCAGAGGAAAGTGTGATACAAGTGATAAAAGAGTGAACCAAAGTTAGGTCATAGTTTGAGGCCTTTACATGTTCAAAGCTCCAGTGAGGAACGCTTCATGTTGATTTGGAGCACCATGTGGACTAAGCATCATCTCTCATCTTGAAGCTGTGTTATTCTTAGAATTGTTCAAGTTGACACTAAAAAGCTCAGATTTCAGTTTGCACAGTTCAAATAAGAACTGGTATAAGACCGTGCTTCAGTTTTTAAATTTTAAGTTAAGTTAATGTTAACGCTATTTTTTTTTCATCTGCACCCAAATTATCTGACAGAACTGACATTTCTTAAAATACAAGGATTATCAATTTCTACTTCAGAATCATGGCCAATATTTACTTTAAAGCCAAAAATCCAATATTAGTGTTTTGCCAATGATACATTGGGGGTAAATCCACTGTGTTGAAAATCTAGAAACATGCACCATTGTGATTTGTTGGAAGAGTATTTGACCTAAGGTTCTGACTTTAACCAACCATACAGTCATACATACTTTGCCCTCATTGCTAACTGCATCTGTTTGGTGCAGTGGATCCAGCTTTGGCTCGGTGTTCAGCAACTCTCTGCAACTATGGTAGGTCTCTGCATCAAGACCTACCATATCCTCACAGTTTTGATGGTTGCAGAGTGAACTATGATTACATTCTTGTTCGTGAGAAAGACATTGAGCAGTCTTGTTCACCACCACAGTGTTGAGCAGTTTATCAAAAAATGAGCGTGTTCATGTCCCAATATTCATCATTAAGTCCTCTCAGTATGGACCCTAGACTCCGTTTAACAAATAAGATCCCTCAGTATGTTTACATGTTAAAGTTAAATTTTTTTTTGCATTGGTCTGTACAAATCTGGACAGCTAAAACTATGTAAACACATGAATACAAATGAAATCCCTGTCTTGAAAGTCTCACAGTCAGACTGACATGCCCAGATGATGAGAGAATAAGATAATTGGACTGGACTTCATATAGAGGACAGAGACAGCCCTGGTGAAACCTGAGAGGCTCAGCTTTTCAGGGCCTTTCTCATTCATTTTTTAGGTGCTGCCATTTGTTGGGTGCAGGTTTAAGCATGGACATGAATCCCGATAAAGTCTGACCTGTTGGCTCTCTTGGTACGAAGGTGGAGGAACACTCTGGGTGGCCATCATTGTCACTGCAGGTGCTGAGGACGCATGTTGCATCATGGGATAGCTTCACATCCAGACTAGTGGTGAAAAACACAGAAAGAGAAAGAAACATGAGCCCAGTGCAGGCAGAGAAGGTGGTTTCTATTACAGCAGCAGCCACCAGGTGCTGCTGTGATTAAATAATAGAGATGTGCTGCAGCTCTGTCTGGATTTTCACTCTCCTTCAGCCTCCCTCTCTCCAGATTCACTCATTTATTTCTTTGTTTACTCACTCTTTTACTCTTTCTGTGCATGTAGGATGTAATAACACAGATTATACCAAAGAAAGCCAAACCAAAAAAATAACCTTTGCAGAAATACTTTACATCGCAGCAGGTTCAAAACAACACTGAAAACAAACCTGACTACTTGTTTACCAATTACAGACCGCCATGCTTGTTTACTAATTACAGTACAGTCGGCTTTAAAGCAGCGAGCTGGAGTCACCTTGGTCGTCTCTGTGTGTTTGCTGCTGCTGCTGTTGTTGTTGCACTGTTTCTGAGCCAATCAAGAGGGCTAATTAGGGCTCTTGTTGGTGGGCTAATTGCTATTGGCCGAGACCCCACAGGGCTGAGGGGCTGTACCCTGTGGAATGCTGCTGTAACCACAGCCCCCACCCCTACGCCAAGGAGCTAATTGGTTCACGGCTACAAATGCGTATATACACCCACAGACACACACTCATACCCCCCACCATCAGCCCGACTCTTAGTATAGGCAAGAGTGGCAGGGGCTCCATCCTGAAGCCACATATAACCTATGTGTACACACTGCATGAAATTGTCCTAAATTAACTATCTGACCTGAGGCGGTAGGGTTTGATAAAAACAACTGTCAGCCCAGTCACACCTGAGTTAGACACCCTCCTTTTCACTTACAGAAAACATAAACACAGGCACACCCACACAGATCCAGAGTTCATATTTATGTCCTTTTTGATGTTTGCTGTGAGTTCTCCCTCTTTTTTCTGCTTTAATTATGTTGTTTTTTTCTTTGTAAAATCTGATTAACATCATGTCTTACATTTGCATTTTTTTCCAATAAATACACACACATTATTGTCCTTTTTTCTTTTTGGTGTGCTTTTGTCTGTTTAGATTTTGCTAACTTGCTTTATCACACCAGACAAACTTTCTGCAAAAATTGTAATAAAAATAGTAATTGTGTGTTTGAGTTGTAAAGGTTGGTGCTATGAAAAGGTAAAAAGCTGTGTTTTAGAGTTTTGTATTAATACAATGATTAATATTGATGAAGCATGTTGGATTTTTTTTTTTTTTCACAAGAGGAACTAAATTAAAAGCAACAATCACAAAACCTAGAAGTCCATATGCAACTATCTGATGCATACACTGTAGGTGCTCCAACATTCACTCAAATGCATAAAACTAAAAAGCCGTACATCAAATCCTAATTTTTCAAGTCTTCACGCTGGCTGTATATTCACAGCTGGTTATCGGACTTATTGGACAAAAGCCTCATGAAAACAAGCCAACAATTACAGTGCAGCAATGCACTGACGCTGAATAGTACTGACCTGCAGGAGAACGTCTGATTATCAGTCAGTGAAATGAAACTGTAACACCTGAGCAACATCCCTGAACAGGTTACAGCACACAGGAAATAAAAAGCAATAATCCTCCTGACCACAAAAGCTGAGGATCCGAGGTGACTCTGAGGGGTGAGGTTAAACCTGATGAAAATGAATGTTAAGGGCTTTTTTTTTTTTTTTACCAGGATGTCCGGTAAGGATCTGGCGGGTATGTTAAGAGTACTATCACACATGAATTTCATGCAAACGAAAACAACACAAACAGTCCAGAGGGATATCTATGAATGTAAAAAAATAATACTACAAAGATGTCTGCTGTATAGATGTTGCCGTTCGGGTCAGGTGATGAAGTGTAAACAGTGTAACAGTCCTGTAGGATCCAGAAAATTTACACCTAGATTTACAGTATGCTGTGGACATTAGTGGTAGCAGTGATATCCAGCTCGCCTGTACACTACACTCCTCCTTAAGCATCCTTTACCTGTATGTTAAGTCCTGCACTCTTCTCCTTCATCCTGAAAACAGAAAAGCAGGGCACATAGTCTCTATCTATAAACAGAGAGCCACCACCAGTGAGCCCATGTGAGACCTCGACCTGGATGTATTTACTCTAAAAGACAAAGGGCTCTATTTTGGTGTACGCCGGTGAGGCGGCGGAGGGTGGCGCACCCTGCACGGTTGTATTTTCATCTGGCGGAGCCCGGCGTACAACCAGTTTGGTATTTTCGTGGACTGAGGCGCACCGAAATCCACCAAGCTGGGCGTGGTGGCGTGGCAGGGGGAGGTGTCGACAGAATCAGAGGGCGTAGTGACATTTTCGTGCTTGCCACCGGCGTATAAAATGCGCTGAAAGCTCACTGATTCAAACCTGGTCAGCTTTCAGCGCAGGCGGAGCACAGCTGGTCTAGTGGTATTTTGGTACACCGGCGGCGTATCGGCATACATCACCAATGCCTCACCGGCAGGTTTCCACAGTGTCAGGCACATTTCAGTGCAATAAATAATCATCAACAACTAATAATCTGAGTCAGCACATACATTTAGATCTATATAGATATACTCTGATCTATATCTGATCTGATGAGCGCGTTTGGCACACAACCTGACCGAATCAACACAGCTGAAACCACATTAAATTAAATTAAATACCTAGTAAATAGACACACATGATGAAGTTAACAAGATAAGTAATTCGTCTCCATCCTTTTCTTTCTTCCTCTTCCTCTTATTTCTCGCGCATCTCGACCTGGACATGTGTCCGTGTCCTCTCCCCGTCCTGCTGCAGCTGCTGCTGTGGCAGCTGAACAGATGATTTGTTTCAGTGATCAGATGAGTTATTTACTTTAAGCCTACATACTGTATGAATATTATAATATTCCGTTTTGTGAGCCAAATTTATTTTATATGCCAACATCTATGAAAGAAAGAGCCAGGCCACGGAGCGCGATGCGTCCTTAAGCACAGATGGTTCAGATTTTAATGCCATTATTGGAATTTATGTTGTGATCTGTGCGCACAACCCACCTTTGTCACGTGAGGTTTAAATATGTGCAACTTTATGTGAGTGTCTTTATTTGTGCAAAGGGATGTTCGTCTTACTAGTGGCTCCATCTGTGCTCATATGAGAGAGTGTGGAGGACGCCCTCTGCAGTGACACTTGTTGAGGAGCTGCCTTCTGTCGCCATCGTGTGGCATTACTGTCTTCAGACATCACTTGATCTCTTTGACTACTTCACGAAAAAATAGTAATACGCCTCGCAGGTGGTGGATTTGAAGGCGAGGAGAGGAGCTGATGTTATTGGTCAATACAGGTCTCGGCTGTGTTAAACCCACTCCATGCCCTCTCTCCTCCCTCGCTACAACTTAGGGAGGAGTTGAGTTAGGGAGGGGGGATACTTATGCCGGGATGTGCCGCTCACAAAAATACCAAATTGTGCTTGGGAACACCTTGTTGGCGCGGCAGACCTGACTCACGCCGCGCCTGCGGCACGTCTCCGGCGAGGCACAAAAATAGAGCCCAAAGTCAGAGACCAGACAGGCAGCTGCAACCTTCCCCGAACTCAGCAGCATCTGAATGCGTCACTGGTGCCAACGATGTGATGCTAAATGCTGGTTTAGTTCCATTTACAGCTTCTAATTTGAGGTTTGAGCAGCGAATCTGCATGTTGTATCGTGTCACACTGTGCTTGTGTGTGCTCTGCGTGTGCATGTGTGTGTTTGGTGTAGCATAATGTGTGCATGACTGTGTTTGTGTGTCTTGTGTACGTTTCTGTGAGTCGTTTTGTGTACTGATTGCGTCTTCTGGTTTCTGTTCTCATTCCAACTGGTATCAGCTGAGAGGCATCTCCTCTGTTATCAGGCCTCATTTTAATTGCAAATGCACTGAGCGTGTTAGTGATTAAATGGAAAATTGCACATTAATTGATGAGACTGAAGATAAAGCAATTCCAATTACTGCACAGTATTTTAGGCGGCCTCTCAAGTTTCGCCATCCCTCGAAGGAACATGTCACCAAACGCCAAATCTGAGCAGGCAAGCATGCGTCCATAAATATACAAATTATATGTGCATAAGCATGTGATAGTGTGGCTGCTGTGTTGTAAATGTACATACAGGAACAATGAAAGAAACACATGGCAGTGAGAAAAAGCCCCAAAGGTGCAAAACTCCTCCAAAAACTGAAATAATAACAGTCTGCCAGCTCCTCTCTCTGAAGTCAGCAAAGGTGTGCAGTTACACATTAAGTCGTAAAATTCATTTCGAGGACAAATGACATGTTTGTTCCTCAACAAAGGCCTTTGAATTATTACAGAGTTCATAATGCATATCAATTGAAAAGTGCCTGTAGTCGCAATCAAAATTCAAAAGCAAGCACAAAATGGAAAACGAGAAGTAGGCATAAAATTATTCCAACAAACATCAAAGGCTTTGTGTGAATTTGGATTGGAGGCAGTGGCACTCTTTCATCGCAGTGTGTGTGCCGTAAGAAACACTTTTCAATTCTCCAACAATCCTCAGGAAGAGAGCAGGTCTCTATTGTCCTGATGCGAGGTTAGTCAGAGGCAGAGCTGCATTTCACCCCGTTTATCACCCGCATTGAAATGAAAATCCTTATCCGGTCACATACGATGTGATTACCGCCGCAGGCCTCCACTCTTCACTCGTGTCCAAAGCTTTTCCTCATCTGCTTTATTCTGAGGGAGAGTTTCTTGTAAAGTGCTGGACCTGTTTTTAATGTAAAAGCCAAGGGGATTCAAAGAAAGCAGAACCTCCTTGTGATCTTAAACACAGAAGAAACTGAACATTTGCTGCACTTAAGGCTCTACCCGTGAGGAATTGACACCGACAAAAGCAAACTTGTGATTCACTCCTGCTAATTCAACACCTCTCTCTGCAGAATCCCTTTGACAGAGCCGTGATGAGGTGGCAGGGCTGACACACACACACACACACACACACACACACACACACACACACACACACACACACACAGGTAGATTTAGTTGTCACGTCAAACTGAAAATAAACGTGGTGAGCTGCTTGTTTGATACGGCTGAGCCATGATGTTCTGATTTTTTATAGCTCTCTTGAACACAGCTGAACACTCTCTCCTACCGAAGCAAGGAGGGCTGATGATTGCAGTGAAGAGGATGTAGAGTGATGAGTGTTTACAACCCTGCATGCCAGAGTGAACACCTGATTTAAGAAAAAAAAGGGTACACGCTGTGTGAGGCAGTACATTTGCAGGATGTTTAAATAAGCTAAACGCTAAAGCCAGCATACAGTACCCATACAGCCTGTCCATACCTCAAAATTACAAATGCTACTGAGCCCAACTCTCAGTAGCTAGCTGGATGGCAAAAACAGATGTCACCAGAAAGAGCTTCACAGTTGCACCAAAAATGCACATTGCTGTCAATGTTGAGAGCAACGCAAGGTTAAACAGGAACAATAGAAGTCTTTTCTCCAGACACTGACTGTCTCCTATATCAGTGTGACTCCTGTTATATTCCCATGGGACTAAATACAACAGAAACCTGAAGAAACTATTTTATGCAAGCGAAGAGCGTTTTCCTTCACACTATCTCAGTCTGTTTTTATTGAGGATGGTTGAGATTTGTTGGGTTTCCACAACTTAGAAAGACAAGCTCAGGGTAGCTGCATATCATCACGAGAAGTTTGTCCTCAATTTACCAGCTGACTGAATCTCCACTGATCTGTTCGTCACATATGTCACCATGCTGTTTGGTTATCACAGCAGCAGGTCAGATTTTTCAATTCTCGTAAACGAGCGATCGAGGAGAGAAGCAAATGGATTTAGTACTGATTCATGCTTAACTGGTACCGCACATACACATACTTCCCATCATCCAACAAGAGCTTGCGTTTCATCATGTCCTTACACTGACTCGACATGCCAGCTACTTAAAAAAAAAAACTCATTCATACCTAGTGTGGACACTGCATTATACTACCAATTTTACAAAGTATAACAGTCTATAAACAAGAAGATGGCTGCTGTAGGAACATGATCTATTGATTCTGAGACCATATTGCCTAGCACTTCACCACCATAAATGACTTTATTAGAATGTTCCCCCTAATAGACACACAAGGGTATGAAGCGGTCAAAAGTTTAATCTCTAATGAATTAATTACTTGAGCTGTGTTACGACCAAGCCCAAAACATGACAGACAGCCTCATGAAAGTGGTTTTTATTTCTTATTTGGAAGGTTTCTAATCATAATTTTCACATCTGAGTGTCTGTTGTTATTTCATATTCAAACATATGTTTGAATGTGAAATATTCTTCTTCACCTTGCCTCCAATAGCTGTAAAGTTTTCAATATTTTGATACAATGACTCATTGGTAGCTTATCTGAACCATCAAGATTTTTATTTCACTTGACTAAATCCAACTATTAGACCTACAGTATATGTTGATATAAACTTTATTTAGTGCCCTAATTATGGATTACAAACCAAGATGCAATTTTCAAAACAACTGAAATTATCTAAAAATAAAAAATCTGTGCTTGAGATAGAGTCAATCTCTTCATTACTCGCAGAAATTCTTTGAAATGAAGTTAATTATTATGACAGACAGCCTCATGAAAGTGTTTTTTATAATAATAATATAATTATTATTCGAGTGGTAAGAAGAAAGGAGGCGGGATAGTGGTGTATGTGAACGAGAGATGGTGTAATGCTGGGCACGTCAGTGTTAAAAGAGCAACGCTGCTCTAAGGACATTGAGCTGCTGGCTGTGAGTTTGCGGCCATATTACCTGCCAGGGGAGTTTTCACACGTCATCGCGTTAACTGTTTACATCCCCCCCTCGGCTGATGCTGCTGCAGCCTGTGAACTCATCCATGGTGAAGTGTCCAAGCTACAAACATCACACCCTCAGTCTCTGATCATCATCTCTGGAGACTTTAATCATGCATCGCTCTCCTCCTCCACTCTCCCTACCTTCAGCCAGTATGTGAATTGCCCAACAAGAGACAATAAAACTTGGACTTACTGTATGCAAACACCAAGGATGCATACACCTCCTCCCCCCTCCCCCCGCTGGGCCACTCAGATCACAACCTGGGGAGACTGCAGCCCATTTACATACCTATGATGAAGAAACAACCCCCCACCATCAGGTATGTTAAGAGGTGGTCTGAGGAGGCCACTGAGGCGCTGCAGGACTGTTTCGAGATCACAGACTGGGATGTACTGTGCGGCCCACATGGTGATGACATCGACACCATGACAGATTGTATCACGGACTATATAAACTTCTGTGTTGAGAACACCGTACCCACCAGGAAAGTACGGTGTTTCTCCAACAGCAAACCTTGGGTGACCCTGGAACTTAAAGTCCTCCTGAAGGGGAAGAGGAGGGTCTTTAAATCTGGGACAAAGAGGAGCTGAGGAGGGTGCAGAAGGAGCTGAAGAAGAAGATCAGAGAGGGGAAGGCCAGCTACAAGACCAAGATGGAAAACCTTCTGCAACAGAACAATGCGAGGGAGGTCTGGAGAGGTCTGAAATCCATCTCAGGTCACAGCAGGGGCCACGAGAGGGGACCTGAAGCAGGAGACAGGGAGTGGGCCAACGAGCTGAATCTGTTCTTCAATAGATTTGACTCTGCTCCCACTCATCCCTGGATTCATCAAACCAATGACCCGTCTGCTTCTTCGTCTGCTTCTTCTTCACACCACTTCAGTTCTATGGCACCGGCATCATCATCCCCCCTCCACTCATCCTCCACCACCTCCTCCAGCACCACCCCCAGCCTCTCCATAACAGCTGACCAGGTGAGAAGTGAGCTGAGGAAGATGAAGCCAAGGAAAGCCATGGGTCCTGACGGCACCAGCTCCAGACTCCTGAAGGACTGTGCAGACCAGGGGCCTCATGTATCAATGCTGGCAGCGCCAGAAAACCTTGCGTTCGCCAAGATCGGCGCACACGTCCAGATTTATCATCGCGACACGAGCGTCAGTTCCAGCGCAAATCCACGCAAAGTGAGGAGGTGGTGTAGAAGTTGGCGTTGAGCCGATACTTGCGTTGACGGCACTTTGGCGACGCTGTGTGGCGGTGTTTGGTGACACACTATGTGACAAGCGTGCACCACATCCCCGTAGCCGAGCAGCACGTCGCCCCACATGATGAACCAGCAGCAGACGGAGGGATGCGAGCTGATCCCTGCCGGGCCGCCGTACTTTCGTTTTGCACTGACGCCACTGGACAGGCTGCCAGACAATACACGCTGTCGCTCCTCCACCTCGCACGCCGTAAATTTCGTTTTTCTTGTCATTTTGTCTGCGTGCGAGGACAGGGAGACTCTATTTAAATAAAACTGCATATTTATAGATGGGCGTAACGGGGACGGGCCCGGTCACTCCGACATCTGCGCCCAATTCCAAGCTGATTGGGATTTATCAAGGAAACACACGTGGCTTTGGGCGTCCGCACACCTTGATACATACGAATTTTTTTCAGCGTGACGGACCTTGCGTGCGCTCGTTTCCGGTATGAGTCCCATGCAAGTGTTGATACATGAGGCCCCAGCTCTGTGAGGTGCTACTGCACATCTTCAGCTTGAGCCTGAGTCTTGAGAGGGTCCCAGCACTGTGGAAGACTTTCTGCATGATTCCTGTCCCCAAGACAGCACACCCCAGGGAGCCCAACCACTTCAGACCTGTGGCTCTCACTTCTCACCTGATGAAGACTCTGGAGAGGATCATGCTGAGGAACCTCCGCCTCCTGGTGAGCTCTCATCTGGATCCTCTGCAGTTTGCGTACCAGCCGAACATCGGAGTGGACGACGCTGTCATCTACCTGCTGCAGAGGTCCATGGCTCACCTGGAGAACACTGGTAGCACTGTGAGGGTCATGTATTTTGACTTCTCCAGTGCTTTCAACACCATCCAGCCTTTACTGCTCAGGGGAAAGCTCGAGAGGACGGGAGTGGACTGTCACCTAGCCGCATGGACTGTGGACTACCTCACCAACAGACCACAGTTTGTGAGGCTTCAGAACTGTGTGTCGGACATGGTGGTCTGCAGCACGGGGGCTCCACAGGGGACAGTGCTCTCCCCCTTCCTCTTCACCCTGTACACCTCAGACTTCAGCTACTACTCTAGGAGCTGTCACCTCCAGAAGTTCTCTGATGATACAGCCATCGTCGGATGTGTATTGTCAGGGGATGAGCGGGAATACAGGACTGTCATCAGTGACTTTGTCAACTGGTGTGGCACAAACCACCTCCAGCTAAAAGCCAGTAAGACAAAGGAGATGGTCGTGGATTTCCGCAGAAGGAGGACACCTCAGACTGTTCCAGTGAACATCCAGGGTCTGGACATCGAGATGGTGGAGTCCTACAGATTCCTGGGTGTCCACCTCAACAATAAACTGGACTGGTCAACCAACACAGACGTCCTGTACAAGAAGGGCCAACGTCGTCTCCACCTGCTGAGGAGACTGAGGTCCTTTGGAGTGTGTACGACTCTGCTCAGGACTTTCTATGACTCTGTGGTAGCATCTGCCCTTTTCTATGCAGTGGTCTGCTGGGGGGCAGGGAGCACCGAGAGGGACAGGAAGAGACTGAACAGACTGGTCAGGAGGGCCAGTTCTGTCCTGGACTGTTCTTTGGACTCCCTGGAGGAGGTGGGTGAGAGGAGGATGTTAGCAAAGCTTGTATCCATCATGGACAATCCCTCTCACCCACTGCACCAGACTGTGGGGGCCTTAAGTAGCTCCTTCAGCAGCAGACTGAGACTCCTACCTTGCAAGATGGAGCGCTACCGCAGGTCATTCCTCCCTTCTGCAATAATTCAATTCAATTCAATTCAACTTTATTTATATGGCACTTTTCATACAGAAGGAGATGCAATTCAAAGTGCACCACAGAGGCTAAAAACAACAATAAAGACAAAAACCCAACCCTTCCACCCACCCACACACCCATGGACCCACACGCACACAGGGACACACACCCACCCTCACATACACACAAACACAGAACCGCACACAGTGTGAGAATTTAAGATAAAATTTTAAAGAGACATGGCCTGACACCAAGACATTACATGAGGAACGAGCTACCTTTAGGAAACACTGGAGATAAAAATAAAGATAAAAATGGTGAAAAGAGAAAAACTTGATGGACTTAAAATAAGAAAATAAAAATATTAAATGAACAAATAAATAAAAGGTCCACCGCAACGACAATAAAGCGAGGCTATTCCTGCTCTACAATTCCTCCAAAAACACCGCTGCTGCAGCAGCCATAAATCCCATGCTTCCTGCTTCCCCGCCCGAGCCAATCACCGCCACCAACATCAGGAGTGACGTCACAGAACAGCTCCCTCAACCACAGCCGGCCTCATCGGCTCCCCCTGGTGGGAACCAGGTCGTATCACCCCCTGTGCCTGCTCCCTCTGTGTCTGACTTCTCTCAAGCTATCACTGCTTTCTTTACTTCCCTGTCTTCGCAGGCTGCACCAAATCCCCGTGCACATACATCCTTTCATCCCAACTTCCCTTTCTCCTCTCTTCCTTCAGCCTCAAACAACAATACGGCTTGTGTTCCCCCTCTTCCCACCATAGCCAGTTCCCCAGCTCTTTAAGGAGCCCCTCCTGCAATTCACAACACTGGCTATTCTCAGACCCCTCCATTTCCTACTGATCTATCCTATCAACCCTCCCTCCCCATCCCCGCCCCCTCCCTTCCCCAACACCCAAATGTATTTTCGCCTCCCATCCATAATTAAACACTAGCCACAGCCCCTCCACCTATTCAACCAGCCTCATCCACCAACCATCCGTCACACGTTCCACCGGCACTACGCCCACAAATTCTCTCCAGTAATTATGACCTAACACCAGCAGAATTTGCCTTAGCATTTTCACTCTTCCGTGACACCATCTGTTCAGTTTTTCCATCTCACAGGTCCGAGCTCGACGATTACCTCTCCATAATCCTAGACATGGCCCTGCGTTTTGACTTTACAGTTACCACGTGCACTTCGCTAACCAGGCAGCCGGACGCATCCTTCAGTTCAATCAGAACACATACTGGGGCACACTCGACTCCGAATTGTATTGCCGAATCTTTGCCGTCCGCACCTCCCTCTCTTGTGAGCTATGCGGAGCCCCCTTCCACCCTGCCACAGCATGCATCATCAGCACCCCACCACCCCGTCCACGCTCATCCTCCTCTCACAACACCACAGTCTTTAGCCGCTTGTCACCTGCTGTACCTGCACCTCCAATCATAGCTAAGCCTCTAGACATTTGACCCCCTGTCAATGTTCCCATGCCAAAAGGAGTCGACAAGAGAGGAAGGCCTATCCTATACCAGGCCGGAAGGATGGTTTGCAATAACTTCAACCACCTCGGCTGCACCCTCTCCACCTGTCGCTTCCTACACGTCTGCTCCTTCTGTGGGGGTGCCCATGCGAGGTGCATCTGCCCACATAACCCATCTATGCCTGCCAGCTGACTAGCAGAGCACCTCAGCTCACCCATTAAGGTAAACGCTCTAGATGTATCTCTAAAAAACCCCCCAGACAGAAAGTTTGTCAGCTTCCTTCTTAACAGCTTCACTCACTGTTTTCATCCTGGCGTAGACATTCTCCCTGACACTTCACATACCTGCCAAACCTTCAGTCTGTGCTCAAGGAACCCAACACAGTTGATTCGTTGCTAGCAAAAGAGGTCAAAGAGGGATTCATGATAGGCCCATTTAAAGAACCACCTTTCCCCATGTTTCGGGTCAGCCCCATCGGCATAGCCACCGGCAAAAAGAGAATGATCATAGACCTCTCCTCCCCCCATGGTTTGCAAATCCCCAGCATCAACAGCATCATCCCATGCCCTGATTTCTCAATGCAATATGCATCAATCGATCCTGCCATCACTCTCATCCGTCTCCCAGGCTAGGGAGCTTGGCTCTCCAAAGCAGACATCACAAGTGCATTTAAAGTGCTACCCATACACCCCAACTTCTGGTGCTACTTCGGTGTCTGCTGGAAAGGAGCCTATTACTTTGCAGTGCGCCTCACTTTCGGTTGCAGAAGCAGCCCTAAGATCTTTGACTCCCTCTCAGAAGCACTGTGCTGGATTCTCACTAACAATCACAGACTCCCATTCATTCTACACCTCCTAGATGACTTCCTCATCATCACTCCACAATCATCCCCTCCCAAGTTCGGACACACCACCCTTACAGACTGCTTTTCAGAGTTGGGTGTACCTCTTTCAAAAGAAAAAACTTCAGGGCCTAGCACCTCAATGGAGTTTTTAGGTATTACTTTAGATTCAGTTTCCCTCCAAGCATCTATACTTCAGGAAAAGATACAGCGCATCACCCTTCTCCTCTCTAACTATCTCCTAGCAGATAGATGCACCTAACGCCAGTTACTGGCACTCCTTGGTCACCTCAACTATGCCATCCAAATCATCCCTCAGGCGAAATCTTTCCTTTCCAATCTCCTAACAAAAGCTGCAGCAGTCCCCTCCTTACATGACAGAGTGGTATTGGACGAATCATGCAGAAAGGAGATGAACATGTGGCAACATTTCTTGTCCTCTTGGAACGGCATTTCTTTCTTCTATGACGATTTCATAACCCAATCATAAGACATTCAACTGTTCACAGACCCAGCTCCCTCTATAGGTTTCGGAGGCTACTACAGGAGGAGATTGTTTGTTTCCACCTGGCCTCCAGAACTAAAAGACCTCGACTCGAAATCCCAATCTCCTTCATCAGCCCTTCATGAACTCTACCCCATCATCACTGCAGCCTTACTTTGGGGGCAAGAATGGTCAAGAAAATCTATACTCATACACTCAGATAACACAGCAGTCGTAGAAATCCTGAACAAAGGCAGATCTCATTCCCCATCAATCATGCAGTTTCTGCGCAGACTCACACTAATCTCAGCTCACCACCAATTCATTCTCAGGGCAGCTCATATTCCTGGATACCAGAACACCATTGCTGACGCTCTGTCTCGCTTCTCCTTTCAGAAATTCAGACATCTGGCCCCAGAGTCCGATCTGCATCCCTCACCAGTCCCACCGTTTTCAGCCACAGCTTTCGATTAACTCCCCAGCTAATAAACCTCACTCATGCCTCTCAAGACGCAATTCTCAATAGTCTTGCTCCCAGCTCTCTATCTGCTTACCTGACAGGCTGAAACTGCTTCTAGTCCTACCACTCCGCATACTAGCTGCCCTTCCATCTCTGGACATCGTATCCATCTGCAATTTCATAACTCACACCCACACCATCCAAAATATCCGATCCTCTACCATTCAAACTTACCTCGCTGGCATCAATTTCTTCCTCAAACTCATCACCAGCTCTCAATGCACTGCCATCTCCCACTCTCACATCACCATGCTAATCAAGGACTTAAGAAAAAAGGAACCTACTATCCCCATTAAGCACCTACCGCTCACCTGCGACTTACTCAGCCTCTGCATTCGTACCCTACGTTCAGGCTACTCATCTCCAACGGTTGATTCTGCACTAGAATCAATGTTCCTGCTTGCCTTCTTCGGTTTCCTTGGATGCTCCGAATTCGCTCCGACCTCTTCCATCTTCAATCCATCCTATTACCCCAAACTATCAGACATTGCAGTTCACACTTCAGATTCTCTTATATTCACGCTCCGACATAGCAAAACAGATCAGCTCGGGATCTCTTTCCCCATTTACAGCTTCCGCTTAAATTCCTACCTCAGTCCATTCGAACCACTCACCAAATACATCAGCTCCAGGTATGCAGCTCAAGCATCACCTCACGACCCCCTTTTCCTTACCAAAAACGGAAAAATGGCTACATGATTCTGGTTCCATAAACACCTGCATCAAGTCCTCCTCATGTCAGGCATAACATCAGAGCACTACTCAGCCCATTCATTCCGCATCGGCACAGCATCCACAGCAGCCAGACTTGGCACATCAGATCAAACGATCCAAACCCTCGGACGATGGTCATCTCAGGCATACCTCTCCTACATTTGAAATAATCTCCACGATCTGCGTCAGGCCCACACTCAATTAAGCTCCCTTTCATTATAACTCTTTGGGGGTCGGACAAAGCTTGGGTAGAGCTACGCCTGAGACGGAACCCCCATCCTGAGTCTCTCACTGCCGGGCCTCTACAGAACCTCCCAGACCAACCACGCACATACACGCACCAGACAAGATATATGCTGCATCCGAATTGCCAAGTAGTAGTCGAAGTAGTATGTAGCATGTCCGAATTGGTCTCCGGAGCGAGTAGCATGCTACTTCAGATACTACTTCAGATACAAGACACGCCCACATTGTAGGATGGTCGCGGTGCATCCTACGGGCATGCTACTGACCCAAAATGCACAGCGGGCTTCTTCTTCGTCCTCTTAAAAGTTCTAGAAGCGCATGTGATGCTAGCGCCACCAGCTGCTGCCTATTTAGATGCGTTGCGAACGATGGCTGGCCACAGCAGCGCGCACCATGGCGGAGCAGCAGCAGCAGTAAGCAGGACCGCAGCAGTACAGATGAAAGTTTCATGTAACTTCGCACACTGTCCTAAAAAATGTGCGGTTGTATCTCTTTGTCATGTCATGGTGTCATATTTGCCCAAGTAATCATTTTATGAGCAAATATGTGGCGACATCAAAGAGGTAAAGCTCACTTATTCCCTTATTAAACTGCACAGCTGCAGTAATCAGGCAGATCTCATTGAACAAACGATCACAACGTGAGTGAATGAAGGCTTAAAGTAATGGAAAAGCTACTTTGTAAATTTCTAAAGCAGTGCAGGAATATAATACAGCAGCATCCATCACTTGCACAATTACCATCCAAAGAGTCTAAATCGGGCGCAGTACCTACTCTCTGCCTGCGGGGGTCGTCTTTCCCCACCGCTCGTCTAGTGTGTCCGAATTAGGCCAACGTGTTTAGTATGTAGGAGTAGGATCTAGCAGTAGTATGTAGCAATAGTATGTAGTATGCGAGCGGGCAATTCGGACACAGCAATACACACTCCTGAACTTGTATTAAATATTCAAACTTATATCATTGTGGCGTGGTCATTGCTAGTGAAATATTAAAGCGATCTGCTTTGATGCTGATTTCTTAAAAACAGAAAAACAACAGAGCCCGGGTTTATCAGACTGAACTGGTGATCAATAAGATCCACTTCTGGATTCCTGAAGCTATCCAGAGAAAAATCTCATGCATATTTATGAAATACAGAGACGGGTATCACAGCTTTACACTCAGGGCTGGAGTCAAATCTGCAAATGCTGAAACAGTGACAGCTTGCAACACTTAAACATGTTCTGATACCTGATCTGATATCACATGCATGAGGGATTGAGCATCTGACTCTGAGCATCTGACTCTGCTGTCTGAAGATGCAAGAATTTTATTTGCACATCCTCTCCTACAGACCTCATTTAATCTGTCCTGTCTGAGTTTGTTGGTTAAGAGGTTGACCTGCAAATGCAATGAATAACATTTGGAAGTGGGTATGTCACCTTGGTGAGATATAATGCATCTTGATGCCGAGCAGGAGAGGAAGATGAATAAATAAATCGGGTGTTTTTGAATATGAGTGGGATCTAATCATCGCCTTATTGTCAGGCCTGATTTACAATGCAAACACCGGCAGGCGAGGCCTTGATGGCGGCGAGTAAAATGGTGGAGGAAAGGGAGGAATGGTAATGAGACTGGGGGGGGGGGGCTGTGTACACATTTGTGGTCAGACCCGACACAGAAATCAGAAAACACAGAGATAGAGTGCAAACAGCCCACAAACACAGGGGAATGGGCATGCATGCAAACACAAGCATGTATATTAATGCACGAATGCCAACATTAAACACACAGATAGCAAAGCTTCAACCTGTGTCATCCTGAGGGCAATGACCCACAAACACACACACACACATCTCTGCACACACACTCAAGACGGGGGAGAACACACAGCCAGAGGCAAAGATCGTCTCAGCAGTGGTCTTAGGGCAACAAATCCCCCCCAGGCTAACACTAACTCCTCACATACTGCAGTCAGGACCCAGACCACACTCCCAGACCACCTCATTAACCTGAGCCTGCAGACCCCCCTCCGCCCAGCCAGCACACACTTACAATTCATGCTTGTATCATTTATTCATCCGCTCCTGTTGATTAGACTCATCCTCACCCACTAGACTGATACAGATGGGGTCTGAGGCTTGGTGAAGGACGTGTCTGCGTTGTTGTGGACATTGTTAACTCTGGGTTCACAGAGATCACAGTGAAACTGGCAAGTTGCACCAGACTGATGTAAGTCTGCTTCAGAGAAGGTTATGTCTCCAAAAGAGACAGAAGGTTTGAGTGTGATTTCATGTCTCTACAGAGTTCCAGGATGATCCTCTGTTACACTACTACAAATGCTGCAGAGGTACATGTTTGATTGTTAAGATAAAACACAAAGAAACCAATGTCATATATTTCCAATGATGACCCAAAGGCAAAATTTTGCAAACACACCAGTCAAGTTTCATTTCTACAACACCTCTGTGTGTGTATGCCGACTTTAAAGCATCATTATCAGCCTTACACTAAGACTGGTATCATTCAGTTTCACAGCTACAAACGGACAGAGGACTAGAGACAAACTAAGACAGGCTTTAGAGGCTAAAGTAGCATCATTGTAAACATACAGTTGTATGATAAGAAAAAGTCGCAGTTCAGTTGTAAAAAATTAGATAGTGTCAGCTCTAAAGAAAATCAAATCAAAGACTTACAAGAACAGAGTTTTGTTATTATCACAAGAACAAACCATATTATTGTTTTAAAAAGTCATTATTCAGATGTGATATGTTGTAAATAAAGTCCCTAAATATGAGAATAAAGTTCAAAGAGAATCCAATTGAAGTTAGAGTTGAATCAATAAGCAGAATCAATAATGGTATCAATATCAATAAAATCACACCATCATTTACAGGACCTTTGATTTTTATTTGTTGTTGTAATGCCTGAAACTGCAGCAGTGGGGAGACAAGGTGATGCTGCTGAGGCAGTGTTAGTCTCCATTTTCCAGAGCAGGGATTCTCAATGAAGGATCCATCTGTCTATGAAAAGACAAGAGGATGTCATTTTTGACAGTCAACCAAATGAAAGCCATAAGTGCAACTGATCTTTCTTGTTTTCTTGGAAATTCATCATCCGGTTTGTAAAATACATGGCCCCAATAGCAGCAGTTCCAGACCCACCTGCAGGCAGAAAATGGCTGCTCACCTGTCAAAGGTCTGACTGGATGGTCCCCACCATCCAAACATATTGTATCCATAAAGAACTACATATAACTTAAAATCTACCAAGATCATTTGATCTTTTTTCAAGTTGTATGTGATCCATCTCGCTATGTTAGAGCAGGGTTTGGATCCTTTGTTTTTCTCAGGTTCACAACCTCAGCTTAAACTCTCCTGCTGATGAGAATCAAGACTTTTTTGTGATCCAGATTTCTACAGGTAATGACTCTTTCAGCTCCTAATTGGCTCTTTTTAGTCATGCTGGCATACAAGAGCCAGCTTTCAGAGCCCATCTGACTCAGAAGTTGGTTGCCACAATGCTGCATTTAAGTCAGATTACACTAAAATGACAAAGAAAACTGAATTCAGTGAATGTCTAGGGTTTCAATGATTACTTTTTCTGTAAAAACATTTCTGTTACACAATAAATAGGTTAAGCAAAAACAAATGAATACATAAGGTTGGTAATCAATGTTTCATAGATTGACTGACCTGTGCCTAACTCTGCTTTTTAAAGTCAGTGAGGAAGTAACCAAAAATCAGGAAAAACAGGGACTCTGCATGAAATAAACACAAGCCTTGTTCAAAGGTGCGCCGAAGTCCTAAAATCTGCAAAACTTCACCGCAGTTTTGCCTAATCCCCCCCCCCCCCCCCCCCAGACAACTTCTTATGGAGTTCTATGTGAGGCTGGAGGGATTAAATGTGAAAATGCAAGAAAAATTGTTGAAGGTGATTTGGATCATGCAATTACTGCAAACCTGGAAGAGCGACACAAAATAAGATGAATTGTAACATCTGTGGTTGAGACAGAATTATTTGACGATGAAAATATTAAAGGATTCTATGCTGCACTGTTTGCACGTTCATTTTGGTCTCAGAGAGTTGCTCCCTTGCCCACTTTTCCTGTTCTTATCCAAAGAAGCAACTTCTGAAAATTTTCAGCAACAAGGCTTCTTAAAATTGCTGCAAAATTTGTTTTTCCTGCTCATGAGAATAAACCAGAGGGACTACAATATTTTTACCTTTATCGTCATTATTTCTTTAAACAGGCAGTCTCGTCATTTTCAGGAATGAGATGGGGTCTTGAACATTTTCTTCCCCTCACTTGGCTGACTTTAAAACGTTCCTCCAACTTGTCCTTATAAATTTCCAATGACATTTTACGCTTGAATTTAAATCTTTAACCTTTCCAGTTTATTCTCTCAGACAGAACTTCTTAATGAACGTCCTTCACATATTCAAATTCGACCCACAGTCATAATGAAGACACAGGGATTTCCCTCGGGTATGACCGTTTGCAAGATTCATCACTCTCTCTAACTGCTGACAATGGCGTCAGCGCTCCAATTTGACTGCAATTCGTGTTTTCTTTGTATTTATGCAAATTTTTGTTTGGATATAACAGACTACCATTTGATTGTGTTTCTTCCTGCCTTTAAAATTGAGATTGAAGCCTGCAGTGAAACGGATGGAGGTAACACCACAGTACGGTGGAACACTTTTGTAATTCCCAGAGGACAGGCGGTTTGCATGCAAATAACCTGATTAGCATAGCTAAAAGCCTTTATTATAATGAGCTGAGGTTTTTTTTTTCTTTCTTTCTATTTAAGACAAAGATGAAGAGATTATTCAGACTGCAGGTAAATGATTGTAACATCTTTGATCATCTGTATGAAGAGATGCCAGATTCCTAACCTTACTCAAAAACAAGAGCACAGAGGTCACACTAATGTCTCTGTTTATGTCTATATGCCGATGCGGTTCAACTTTCTGAGGACCTAAATAAGAGATCAGCAAAGACATTAACAGCCTTATTTTGTCCACAGGGAGCATCAAAACAACAAAGAGTAAATTACCCACAGTAACTTTAAATCAGTGCATATTGGTTTTAATTTCACTGAAAAGTTCCCTGTTTGGAGTCTGTTTTGGATTTAGGTTTCTTTGGCTGTGTCTCAATTCAGAGACTGCATACGGCTGAGCATGCTGAAGCGCTTAGCTGTGCGGACTGCCGTTATGTGGACTTGAGTACCCTGGGTAAAATGTTGTTTTTTTTGTGAATCGGGATGGTCTACCATTCGAAGGACTTCCTGGTTTAGTCGCCAAATGTCCCCGCCCTCAGGCTCGCGTCACGACCGACTTGAAGAAAAGCCGTGGAGCGCAGCATTTATTTTTTTAATTGTGCGACCTTACACAGACACAAAACAATAGATACAGACAAGCACAGATCATTTCCACAAAATCCATCCAATGATTTCATGTTTTGTATGAAGGAGTATGAGGGCCATATTGCAATTTTTCTTTTTAGACTTCGAGATTTAAGTCGTGAATTTATGAGAATAAAGTCATTAATTTATGAAAATAAAATCATAAAGTTACCTGCTATTTCAGAGGAGAGTTGTTAAAATTAGGGCCATGAAGCATTTGAAGGCACTGTGCTTCAGTATAGGTTTCACAAACAAGGAGATGCTTCATCCTTTGGCACACATTAGCATCACGTTGTCATAAGTATAAGGACTTTGAAAAGAATATATGAGAAATACGTCTTTTCCACAGAAAAAAAACAAAACAAAAAAAAACAAAATAGGTGGACTTGGAGGAAACCGCTTGTTTTGTGGAGGCAGAAATGGATATGCTGAGGATAAATTTGTCAATGCAGCCGTAAGCCGTGAAGGACATTGAGCTTTAGTTTATGATATGAATTCATATGCCACAATAAGGCGTTGGTGTCTCTGCAGGTGTAGGTTACCGCCGATGTCAGAGACGTGGTGCTCGTCGGAGTTCGACTCCCTCTGGATCACAAATGTTGATCATCAGTTGGATTGTTTCTTCAGAAACCGCAAAAACTCTCTGAATGACCCGCTGATACATCCACGATAACCCTGCAGATGACCAGCTTCAGTCATTTCCCCCTCCACAAAAGCAGCTTTACGACTTTATTTACTTTAGGACTTTATTCTCCTAAGTTTACAACTTTAATCTCTAAGTCTTCAAAAAGAATTGTCGATGTGTCCTTGATAGTCCGATGTAGTTTTGGCTGCAGTGTTCTTATGTCTTATGTTTTTGATTGTTGTAGCAGAGCAGATCAGTTCTTTTCTAAAGAGTTTATTGTTTGGTTTGGAGCTGCAGATTTTAGTGAGTTAAGAGAGCATGCACTGATGGAGCCTGAGCTGACTGTGTTTTTGGATTTCTTTTATTTTCTTTGAAGACACGCTGTGTCTCCAAGCGAGTCCAGCCTCTCACCCAAAATGCGCAACTGTGCAGTGGCACACAAAGAATTATGGGATACCAAGGCCACGAAAGCATGCATAAATGCATGCTTGAAAAAGGGGCAGGGTGGTTTTGGGGCCGCATTTGAGGCGCGTTCAGAATCACGAGCCAAATGGGACACCGTTAGCGCCGCGTGATGACATCACATATACTTGAAATGCGCCGTTGGATGGTGCAGTCCCTGAATTGAGACTCAGGGCTCTATTTTCGTGCCTTTCCAGAGATGTGGTGTAGGCGTGGCGTGAGTCAGGTCCGCTGCGCCGACAAGGCGTTCCCAAGCACAATTTGGTATTTTGGTGAGAGGCGCAGCCCGGCGTAAGTAACCCCCCCTCCCTAACTCAGCTCCTCCCAACGGCGTAAGTCGTAGGGAGGGAGGAGAGAGGGTGTGGAGTGGGTTTAACACAGCCGAGACCTGTATTGACCAATAACATCAGCTCCTCTCCTAACCTTTAAATCTGCCACCAGTAAGGCATATTACAATTTTCGTGAAGTAGTCAAAGAGATCAAGAGATGTCTGAAGACAGCAATGCCACACGATGAAGGCAGCTCCTCAACAAGTGTCACTGTAAGCGCTGCAGAGGGCATCCTGCTAACTGTCTCATATAAGCACAGATGGATTTGGTGTGTGTAAAGTTGGACCCACTGGTAAGACACCCTTTTCCACAAATAAAGACACTCACATAAAGTTGCATATATTTAAACCTCACATGACAAAGGTGGGTTGTGCGCACAGATCACAACGCAAATTCCAATAACGGCATTAAAATCGGAACTATCTGTGCGTAATGACGCATCGCGCTCCGTGGCCTGGCTCTTTCTTTCATGGACGTTGGCATGTAAAATAAATTTGGCTCACAAAACTGAATATTATAATATCCGTATGTAGGCTTAAAGTAAATAACTCATCTGATCACTAAAATAAATCATCTGTTCAGCCGCCACAGCTGCAGTAGGACAGGGAGAGGACACGGAGACATGTCCAGGTGAGCTGCGCGAGAAATAAGAGGAAAAGGGAGAGAGAAAAGGAGGGAGACGAATTACATATCTTGTTAACTTCATCATGTGTGTTTATTTACTAGATATTTAATTTAATTTAATGCGGTTTCAGCTGCGGTAATTCGGACAGGTTGTGTGTCCAAACGTTGATGATTTATTGCACTGAAATGTGCCTGACACTGTGGAAACCTACCGGTGAGGCATCAGTGATGTATGCCGATACGCCGCTGGTCTACCAAAATACCACCTGCTGCGCTCCGCCTGCGCTGAAAGCTGACCAGGTTTGAATCTGCGAGCTTTCAGCGCACTTTACATGCCAGCGGCGAGCACGAAAATGTCACTGCGCCAGCTGAGTCTGTCGACACCTCCCCCTGCCACGCTACCACGCCCAGCTTGGCGGACCTCAGTCCACGAAAATACCAAACTGGCTGTACGCCAGGCTCTGCCAGACGAAAATACCACTGCGCAGGGTCCGCCACCCTCCGCGGCGTCACCGGCGTACGCAAAAATAGAGCCCTCAGCCTTTATCTCCTGTTAGGGTCAAACTGTGCTTTTATTCTGAAGTACACTACTTCTTCTGGTTTCTCATAAGATACTGAACTGAATGAAAACAGTGAAAATCAATCCAGCAATCACTTAGACTTTTCATTCAACAAAATGGAGCACAAAGTGCTTTTTATGAGCTGATTCTTGTCCAGTGTTTATGACAAGCAAGGAAAACCATTAACAGACAAGAAACAGTCGATTAAAAAGGGAGAGAAACAAAAATAAATAAATACATAAACATGAATGATTTAATGAAAGAAGGAAAGTGAGAAAATACTATCATGAGTCCATAATCAGGAAACACCAAAGGTTTGATTTAAATGTTACAGGGATATTTCAGTGTAAAATTAAGTTAAGGTCAAACACACTGTAACACTGAGTTAGACACCCACTCGAGAGATGAATGTTGCCGACTGTTTGCTTCTGTAGTTATACCAACTTTAGTAACAACGGCACGATAGCAATACACAGCGGTCTGAGGAGCCATAAACAAACCTCAACCAAAAAGCCACTATACCATCCATAGCCAGAAATAACGTACAGAACAGCACCTAACTTCATCAACAGTACATATAGGTTCCTAGCCATAGTACTAGCCACAAAAATCTTTTTAGCTTTGCCTGGTCTCTTTGGCAAAGAGACTAAACACAACTCACCCACTCTCCTTCAGAAACCACTTGTTAGTGGGGGAACCCTGATGAGTCAATCACCAAGTGCAGCTGAGTTTCGCAGCTCAAGGAAGAACATTTGTGATCATTACTTCATGGAAATGCAATCAGATTGAGACACTTTGGCAGAAGAACTACTGCGTTCGCAGTGTAAAATGATTAATGTGGTGATTATTACTTCATGGAGATGATCTGCTGCACTTGGTGATCAAGTGCAGGGAGTGTACATTGAACGAGTGAGATGATTGTGCCACCTCCTCTGTTTACTGGTGAAAGCTGCAGTTAAAAGACACAGACTGTGTGTGATATCTGATCAAATAGGTGTCCTGCAGCTATTTATAATGTGATGTTTGAATGTCTAGATTAATTTTATGTGTTTTGGTTATGACTGAAAATGTTTCTCATGAACCTGTGTCTGACATACTGCTTACTAGAATTTGTTGACAGATTGACTGGCAGCTTTGTGCTAGCCTCAAAGAACTTGACAGATGTTTTTTTTCTGTTGTTTCACTTATCAAAACTCTTACTGAAGGTCTTTTAAGACTCTAATCTGCAAACAGTAGTGAAGAACATGGCTCTATAGTGTATAACGAATATACGTACAATACACAGCAGCTGCTTTGACCTGGACAAGGTTTTATGTGGAAATATGACTTTACAATTATCACTTTTTTTCCTTGAGATTGCATTCTTAATTTTTTTCAATACTAAATTATAACTAAATTTGTGAAAAATTTCTTTTTTTATCTTTCAAAGTGCACAAGAAAAAAAAAAAACACTTGTCTATTATCTGTTTCTTTTTGACCCCTGACCTTTGATATTCTTCCACTAATGTATGATTGATGACTGTGCAGTATGATTACTGAAACACTGTTGTCAGCCCTGTAAGAACACAAACCTGAGTGCTGCTGCATTAATGAATACTCCCTTCTTATTGACTGCAGCTGAAGTAACATATTCCCCTCAGCAGGCTGCAGCACACATCACATTCTTGTATTAAATATTATAAAAATATACATTCAAGCTTCACTGCCTGTTTGATGCACACTTTACAAACGTGCTGCATGGTGAACTTGCTTCTGTTGCAGCTCTCCTGTCAATACATTTACACAAAGTGGTGCTGTATCATTACACACACACACACACACACACACACACACACACACACACACACATAAACTAATACACGCACACTTACACTCCTGGGAAGCAGGTGGGTGGGGTGGGTGCAGAGTGTTAACATGCCCTCCCCTCCACCAACAAAAATAGATAATGTAGCAGTGTCAACATGCTGCTGAAGGCTCAGAGAAACATGGAGGAGATGATGTCTGACTGAACAGTGTTTCTCTGCTCTCTGTGATGGAGTTATCTCCTAAAAAACCAACAACAGTAAACAGCTCCACACTAGGCAGCATGCTCTCTGTTAAGAGGAACATGGGAGTAAAGTCTAATTTGACTGATCCTGTAAAAAAAATACTGCTGCTGGCAGTCTGGTTTGGCTGTCTGCCTACTGTGGTTTAGGAGAGGTTTAAGTGGAGGTTAATATCAGAAAGCGGGAAACCATCTTGCAGTTCGACGTAGAGTTTCATACATATGTCAACAAAAGTGAATAAGGTCTTTATTTCTTCTCAGATTTTCTATCAGTGGAGAGTCGACATGCTCTAGCACAGCTCCTAATTCAGCTCCTGTGAAAAGAAGAGTGGCTGACTACACCACGATGAAGTTCATTCATATGTGTTAACTCTTTTGTTGTTCACAGTTTCTATGTGTAACTATCTTTTTCATTTCAGAGTAATTTAGCATGTTCAATGTGATACTTGGAACATAATGAGAATGTTTGATGTGATTCTATATTTCATTCATATGTGTTTAGTATCAAATTATTTATAATGAAACCAAGCATTCAATGATATTAATCATAGTGAATGAGTATCAGATCTGACTCTTTTACCAGCCAAAAGTATAAGTTAGATCAAATGATCAGAGATCCGAGGTCTCCTCTGCAGATGGAGACCCCATGACCCCTCCTCTTTCTCCTCACACACACACCAGAGACACTCCCAGTGTGAGAAGATAAAACCAGAAAGTGGGGTTGCTCACAGCCCCTTATACTCTTGGTCCCTTTTTCTCTTACACCCGCTTCTTCACTCACTGTCCACACCCTTCTGTGTTCCTCTTCTTTGTTTTCTCTTAGCTCTTTTTCTTAGTCTTCTGAGTTTTACGCCACGTGTTGATTCACGTTGATTTTTCGTTAACATCATCTTAGTTCAAGTTTTGAAACTTCAACTTTTTTTGCGCATAGCAATTCAAGATTAAGCCTTTGATTGATTTTTCCTTAATTTCACGAAGCCATTTTTGAAAGTTTCCACTGGCCCCGTTTTTCTGAGTTATCTGCGTGATTTCAAAGTCACCTCTGAATGCAACCCAGCAGGCCCAGGTCATCCTCTGTGCCAGAGTTTTTGAGTGCGACCAAAGAAGCGTCCAAACGAGCATCCACAGGATCCACAGGCGCCGGCTTTGCTTCGGGCCCGAGTGCTGCAACTCCTGGCCCATCCTTGGCTGACTTCAGTCGTCTTCTGAGCTGAACCGCCGGTAGCCCCGGACCTTCGGAACCTGCTCCATCTTCTCCAAGGACCAGTCTAACTTAAGTATGCAAACCTCCAGAGCTCCAAAGAGGGCTGATGCTGTCTCATGCGGTCGTAACGCAGATATCCACTTATTCTGGTAATCTTAGATTCCTCCAAATCCACATCCAAATTTATCTCGACACCAAAGTTAGTGTAGGTTAATATGTTAGAGCATATTCACTCACTATCATTAACTTTAGTGCTCCTAGCCTGACTCAGAATCTTTATTTATTCACGTATTATTATTTATCCTCATTATCTTATCATCATTTATTGCATGTATGTTGTACCATCATTTATCCTGTAATAAACAGATCATTTTTTTTCTAAGCTCCTGTCTGTTAATGTTCTTCCAGAAGTGGAGTCCCTGAAATGAGAATTTCAGCTTAAGATATGAGATTGATTAATTAAAGATTGACTTGATGTTTGATTTTTCAATTAAACTTTAGTTTTTCTTTATTTTCCCACCATTAAAGGTGGGTGGTGCCCCTTTCAACGAGTGCATAAATGTCATAACTTGAGATTATTAATCTTCAGACATTTATTATAAATTCAAATTGCTACAAATATGAAAAAATACAGGAATATCAAACCATATATTGCACTATGTACGAAGAAATAACTGAGAACTTCAAAAATTCAATTAGCTTTCATTATTTAGCTCTTTAAAGGTTCTGTTAGAAGTTGTTTGCTCATTATGAAAAGACTGAAACTATCATTGCTGCCTCCACTTGACCAAGAAAAACAAACAAGACTTTTAACAAGAGGACTGACTGATTATTGAGGAAAGACTGTTCTGTCTAACAAAGTATTAGGGCCGAAGTCATAATGTTAAAGTAATGAAAGTCATGAAAGCCAGATATTAAAGCCATAACATTACAAGAGTAAAGTCATGATGTTCAAGAAGAGTTTTCAAGAACCAATTATTCACTTCATTGTGTCTACTTTGCTTTTGTAATTTTAACTTTCCAAAATTAATCTGATCCTGTCGATTAGATTAGATTAGATTAGATTAGATACAATTTAATTTATCCTTTTGGGTACCCTAAAGACAGTTAAAAAGGACACATATATGTAACATGCACGTATGTAACATATTATCTTTATAGATAAAGGTCATACGATATGAAGCCATGTGGAGTAACTCCAGTGCTATAGCTACAGTTTTAATTTCAGGTATTGGCTCACTGATTCATCATTTTTTAATTTAATAATGTCAGAAATTTCACTCTGTTTTGTGCCCTTCTACACAATATAGTACTTTTCTTATAATTATACAACATGTTAAATGAAATACAGTTATACATTGTATTTTTTTAATACAGTTTGGATGTTTGATTCACTTGTAACGTTAAGGTTAACGACAGATGATCTCTGTCATTAAGAAATTCAAACAGACTGACCCCTTCCCCCATCGGGAGGTTTGGATGTTAAAATAACTGTACAGACAGAATCAATATGGTCACTGATGGTCTTCTTAGAAGTGTGTTAATATCAGTCTTTTTTATGACCTAAAATCAATCTTCTCTCAGGGACTTTGCGTACTCTAGCTCACTTGGGTATGTTCAGGAGGTTTTCAGGGACTCTGTGCTTGTCTGACAGGGGCCACAGTGGCCCAAGTCCCTCCAGCTCTACTCAAACATCAGGATTAGAAAAGGTAGCAGAGCAGTACACTCAGGTTTTTACTGTTAGCTGATTTTTATGTTAAAGAGAAAATAGACATATGTTGTGGTATGAAACTTGTATGAACTCCTGTGTGTACCTATAATCTTCCCAGCTGTGTCTGTCAAACCCATGAATAACAGCTGAGCATTTTAATGTTGGAAGGTGTTGCGAGGCTTGAATATCTGCGGTCTGCGCACACATACACACACTTAAACACACACTCACATACACACATATAAAGGAGGAGCATTTCCTGTGCTGGGCTGATAACCATCAGGACACTGAAGGCAGAAAAATTCAGACTGAAATTGGAATGGCCAAGCTCATGGAGAGGAAATGTAATCTACAAGTTTCCCTCTGAATCCTTTCCAAACACTTTCCTCTGCTTCTCTTTCCATTTTACACACACGCACACACACACACACACACACACGCGCACATGCGCACACACACACACACACACACACACACACACACACACACACACACACACACACACACACACACACACACAGCAACAGCACTTGAGTCCTCCTCCCTCTTCTCTGTCATGTTTGCTGGCACATACATTGTGCCACTTATCTGCCGTTGCATCTGCAAAGTTTCTTTTTAAAGGGCTCTATGTTATCACAGTGAGAGAGTGTCCTCAGTGTCACCCCTGAAGAGTTTTACCAACTGGTACCATGATGTGATTGACAAGTGTGAGACAGAAAGGCTAACTTGCCGTAACTCTGCATCAACATGTCTACCCTCTTTAAATACTGCAGGTGGGTGTGTAAGTGGAGCTAATCTGAACATGCATCGTCATCAAATTACCTGAGACACATCTATTCCACAGAGAAACTGACTGCTGTGCAGGCTAGGGGTGCAATGGTACATGTAACCCATGATACTGTCCGTACCTTGGTTTTTGGGCCATGGTTATGGTACGTGTTTTGTGCGCAAAGAGCAAAGTGTTAAGCCGAAACGTACAGGATCTGTATTAAGCACATTCTGTCAGCGTCACGTATCTGCTCCGTTGAGCAGCGCAGTCTATTGCACACAGGATGTGTGTTTAGAGCGTGGCAGCAGCGTAGTGCAGCCCCAGCCAGCTGGGCTCAGTATAGAGGAAACAACATGTTCACAACAGGTTGTTTTGTCTTTCTGTGGTCTATTTCTTTATTATTTATATGTAATTAAGTGACTGTTGAGCTTCTACTGTATGTGAAAAAGCAATGTGATTTTACAGTTTCAATTTTTGCAGGTTTACTCGTGTTCAATAAAGTACACTATGTTCCTTTATGCTGTGCTGTTACCTTCAGACAGAGTTAGCAGTAAAAAGTCCTGTTGGGGTCCACATGGATCAGGGATTGACAGATTTTTCTGTGTTACTGATAAATCCATAACCAGGAAGTATGTCTCATCTACATGAATTGACACACAGTCGGAAGTCCGCATATGGGGTTTCATTTTTAAATACCCGGTGACATGACATCCTGTCTAGAACAATCTTCTCTGTGGAGATTGACGCATATTGGAAGTGTAGGGCAGCAAAAATAGACTCGGTGCGAATCTTTAGCAGAGCCGCGCTCGATATGCTTCTGATATGGATCTGCGACGGAGCTGATATGCGTCCTGTGTGCGATGCTGCATTGATGAGAATGGAAACCTATTTGCTGAGTGATAAGTGACGCTGACGGAACGCACTCAAAACTCCCTCGGCAGGTAATATGGCCGCAAACTCACAGCCAGCAGCTCAATGTTCTTAGAGCAGCGCTGCTCTTTAACACTGACGTGCCCAGCATTACACCATCTCTCATTCACATACAACGCTATCCCGCCTGCTTTCTTCTTCCCACTCTCCCTCATGCTCCAGTCTACTCTGACGATATGAAATCCGTCCAAAGTTACGAGCGGGTCCAGAGTAAGTTTGTTAAACCATGACTCCGTGAACATCATGAGGCTGCACTCCCGGTACTCCCACTGCAGCCGAGTCAGTGCTGTGAGCTCCTTCATCTTGTTGGGAAGAGACCTCACGTTTCCCATGATAATGGACTGGAAAGTTGGCTTAAAATGTCTCCGCTTTGACCGATGCTGAACTCCGGCTCTACATCCTCTTCTTCTCCTGCGGAGTTTGGCGGGGATGTCGGGTTTCTCCCACGAAGGTGGCCGGGCTTGGTGCAGCGCCAACAGCTGTTCACGGCTGTAAACAATGGAGCTGCTGAATGGGTCACCAGAGGCGGACTTAAAAACTCAAAAAATTAGAAGAAAACAGTGCTAGAGTCATGAAATGCACATCCATGGTTGGAATATGCAAAACACAACACTTCTAATTAAAAAGAAAGACAAATAAGGTGCAAAAAACAACAATGAAAAGGCAAAAACGTAAACACTGTGAGGAGCTGCTGTGACTTGCTGCCACTCTCAGGGCACTCAGTCACAAGAGATACATAAACATTTAATCAAAATATACTTAAGTATGTATTTGTGACTTAGTTTAAGTGTACTTGGTCAGTGAATACTTCCATATATCTTTTTAAGAGTCAAGTCAAAGTCAAGAATATAAATATTGACTACGATTGAACTAATAGCATACCAAAAGGTAACTTTAATTATGCTTCAGACTCAGCGCGCTGATGGCCTAGTGGATGAAGGCATGCCCCGTGGGGGACCTTGGTCCCCGCTGTGGTCACGGGTTCGATTCCTGTCCCGACCTTGTGCTGCATGTCATCACCCCCATCTCTCTCCCATGTTGCCACTCTGTCCTACCCATTGAAGGCAACCCCCCAGCCCCACACACACACACACACACACACACACACACACACACACACACACATACACAAAAGTAAATATGTAAACGTGTGCTTAAGAGTGTACTTTTATTAAGTATAATGGGACTAGAAGATTATTACTGGTAAACTAATAGTATGCCAATTAGCTTGTCCTGAAGCCACTGCTGTGTTAGCTTGGCAGTATGCTTAGGGTCGTTGTCCTGTTTAAAGATGAGTCTTCACCCCAGTCCGAGGTCCAGAGCGCTCTGGAGCAGGTTATCATCAAGGATGTCTCTGTACAGTACTGCATTTATCTTTCCCTCTACCCTGACTCGTCTGTCAGTTCCTGCTGCTGAAAATGGATGGGATGGTATTGGACAGGTGACGAGTGTTGTGTGGTTTTACTCCAGACAAGATGCTTGGCATTCAGGCCAAAGAGTTCAATCTTTGTTTCATCAGACCAGAGAATTTTGTTTCTCATGGTCTGAGGCCTTGTCCACATGAAGCTGGGTATTTTTGTAAACAAATATCCAACCCCCCAGACATGGAGTTGTTAGTATTTGCCAAAAAGTTAGACCCAATCAGAGCAAGCTTCCCTTTCTCATCGTCACTTCCCTAAATATGAAACATAGCGCTGTGTAGTTCATTAGTGTGGACTGACAAAGAGGTGGAATAGCTGTTCAGCATCGTTTTGGAGTATAAGTTAACAAGTCACAAGAAAGGTGGAGGAAGGGTTATTTGGTGTAGAATAACCGACTATAAAGCACTCCTTCTCCTTTGCTCCTCACAAAAATATATATTCTGTTTATATTTGTGCTGTCCACTGCCTGACATAAACAAGGGCGCATAGTATATGACGTTTATCTTTTAGTTGTCACGGACAATAATGTTTGGGAATTTAAAACTCCGGTTATCTATAAGAAGAATAAGAAGAACTTTATTTATCCCCGAAAGGAAATTCAATTGTCTGTTGTCTCACCCTAATATGTCTCTAAAAGTTATCTACTATTTACACAAGAGTTATTAAGTCTGATGGCTGTTGGTACAAAAGATCTTCTGAACCTCTCTGTCCTGCACCGAAGAGAAAGAAGCCGTCCACCACCATCTGCAGCATCTTACTACAGATGTCTATTGAGTCTTCTCAGGCAAAAGAGGCGGCTCTGCCCCTTTCTGTAGATGAAGTCTACATTCTTCGACCAGTCCAACTTATTATCCAGATGTACACCTAGGTATTTATATGATGTCACCACTTCGATATGCACTCTACAGGTGTTCACTGGCTGAAGAGAAGGTTTGGATCTACAGAAGTCTATGAGGTGTTGATCTCTCAGATCTCTGTATTCAGCTTCTTGTCCATTTCTGATACATGCCACAATAGTGGTGTCATCTGAGTATTTCTGGATGTGGCAGGACTCAGTGCTGTATTTGAAGTCTGGCGTATGCAGTGTGAACAGGAATGGCACCAGCACTGCCCCTTGTGGAGCCCCTGTACTGCTCATTAATGTCCCAGAAACACAGTTCCCCAGCCTGAAAAACAGTGGCCTTCCTGTCAGGTAATCTGTGATCCAGGAAACACAGGAAGGATCCACTCCCATCTCTGTGAGCTTGTCTTTGAGTATAGTGGGTTGGATGGTGTTGAATGCACTTGAAAAGTCGAAGAACATGATCCTCAGATAAACCCCAGGTTCCTCCAGATGAGACAGGGAACGGTGAAGCATGTAGAGGACAGCATCATCCACTCCAATGTGTTCTTTGTATGCAAACTGCAGGGAATCCAGTTCGTCTTTGACCTCAGACCTCAGAGGGCGTAGAATCAGCTGCTCCTGGGTTTTCATGATGTGTGAAGTGAGGGCCACTGGTCTGTAGTCATTGAGTTCAGCAGGACATTTTGTTTTTGGTACTGGCACAATGCAGGATGTTTTCCACAGAGCAGATACCCGCCCCAGCTGTAGACTCAGGTTGAAGATCTTGTGGAGAGGTTGACACAGTTCTGCAACACAGTCTCTAATCAGCCTTGGACACACACCATCTGGACCAGCTGCCTTCCCAGGACAAAGTGTTCCAAGCTCCATCCTCAACCCTGTTTCTGCTGGTGTTCTAGCAGGGAGGCAGTTGAAGTGGTTGAGACATCTGAATGAGATGGAGGAGGAAGGGGAGAAGTTGTAGTGGAGATTTGTTGCGGAGAGGAAGGTGGAGTAGCAGTGGAAGAAGGTGTGACAGCAACCCTGGATCACAAGTGATCCAGGGTTTCACTTGTGATCCCTGGATCACTTGTGATCCAGGGTTTGTTGTTGTGGAAACGGCGAACAGTCTTTGTGGGTATAACTGTGTCTCTACAGAAGTTGACATTTTCAGTAAAGCAGTCAACCTGTTTGTCAATGTTCATACTATCCTCATCTGTTTCCAGCAGCACATTCTAGCCTGTTGATATAAAACAGTCCCTTAGAGCTTCACTGGCTTGAGGTGTCCAGCTTCTGATTTTGACTTTGGTCACAGGCTGCCTCAGTACACAAAGTCTGTAACAGGTTTGCAGATAGACAAAGTTATGATCTGACTTGCCCAGTGGTGGTAAGGCAGTGGCTCTGTAGACTTCTTTGACATTGGCATACAGCAGATTGAGGGTTTTGTTTTCTCTGGTATGACAGTTCACAAACTGTGTGAATCCAGTCAGGTGGATCTCTTGAGTAAACTCTTCGCCTAGCAGAAGTATCCATCAGCAGCCAACAAAATGACAACAAAAATATATTTTTTTAAAAATTAGCAAAAATTACAGATAATACAGAGAGACCAGACGCGAAGCAACCTCTTGGTTCAAGCACATCATTTGAATGTCTACGTCCACGTGCAAACGCAAAACCGGATTTTCCCAAATTTTCACTTTGGCTTGAGTTTTACAAAAGCATGTTTTTTAATGATGTAATCCTGGGGTTTCATGTGGATAGCAGGCCAAAATGTATAAAAGCATATTTGATTACGCAAATACCCTGCTACGTGTGGACAAGGCCTAAGAGTCTTTCAGGTGCCTTTTGGTAATCTCTAGTGGGGCTGTCCTTTGCCTTTTACTGAGGAGTGGCTTCAGTCTGGCCACTTTACCATACAGGCCTGATTGGTGGAGAAATCGTTGTCCTTCTGAAAGGTTCTCTTCTCTCCACACAGCAACACTGAAGCTCTGTCAAAGTGACCATCAGGTTCTTGGTCACCTCCCTGACTAAGGCTCTTATCCTGTGATCACACAAATTGGGTTGGGTGGCCAGCTTTAAGAAGAGTCCTAGTGGTTCCAAACTTCTTCAAAACTTACAGATAATGAAGTCCACTGTGCTCACTGGAACTTTCAATGCTGCAGAAATGTTTCTGAACCCTTACCCAGATCTGGGCCTCCATGCAGTCCTGTCTCAGAGGTCTACAGACAATTCCTTGGACTTGCTGACTTGATTTGTGATCCGACATGCACTGTCAGCTTTTGGACCTTAAATAGACAGGTGTGTGCCTTTCCAAACATGTCCAAACAGCTGAATTTACTACAGGTAAAGCATGATAAGTGGAAACAGGATCCACCTGAACTCAATTGTGAATGTCATGGCAAACACTGTGAATACTTTTGTATGTGATATATACAGTGCATCCGGAAAGTATTCATACCACTTCCCTTTTTCCACATTTTGTTATGTTACAGCCTTATTCCAAAATGGATTAAATTCCCTTTTTACCCTATAATGACAAAGTGAAATACTTTTTTTAGAACATTTTGCAAATTTATTAAAAATAAGACACTCAAATGTTGCATATACATAAGTATTCACACCCTTTACTCAATACTTGGTCGAAGCACCTTTGACAGCAGTTACAGCCTCCTGTCTTCTTGTGTATGATGCAACAAGCTTGGCACACCTGGATTTGGGGAGTTTTTCCCATTCTTCCTTGCACAACCTCTCAACCTCAGTGAGGTTGGATGGGCAGCGTCGGTGCACAGCTACTTTCAGGTCTTTCCAAAGATGTTCAATCGGGTTCAAGTCTGGACTCTGGCTGGGCCACTCAAGGACATCCAGAGACTTGTCCTGAAGCCACTCCTTTGTCTTCTTGGCCATGTGCTTAGGGTCATTGTCATGCTGGAAGATGAAGCGTTGCCCCAGTCGAAGGTCTCGAGCGCTTTGGAGCAGGTTTTCATCAAGGATTTTGTTGTACTTAGCTGCACTCATTTTTCCCTCGATCCTGACAAGTCTCCCAGTTCCTACCACTGAAAAACATCCCCACAGCATGATGCTGCCATCACCATGCTTCACTGTTGGAATGGTATTGGTGAGGTGGTGAGCGGTGCCTGGTTTCCTCCAGACATGACGCTTGGCATTCAGGCCAAAGAGTTCGATCTTCGTTTCATCAGACCAGAGAATTTTGTTTCTCCTGGTCTGTGAGTCCTTCAGGTGCCTTCTAGCAAAGTCCAAGCGGGCTGTCATGTGCTTTTTAATGAGGAGTGGCTTCTGTCTGGCCATTCTACCATAAATGCCTGACTGGTGGAGTGCTGCAGAGATGGTGGTCCTTCTGTAGGGTTCTCCCATCTCCTCAGAGGAACGCTGGAGCTCTGTCAGAGTGACCATCGGGTGCTTGGTCACATCCCTGACCAAGGCCCTTCTCCCCCGCTTGCTCATTTTGGCTGGGCGGCCAGCCCTAGGAAGAGTCCTGGTGGTTCCAAACGTCTTCCATTTCTTAATGATGGAGACCACTGTGCTTTTTGGGATCTTCAATGCAGCAGATATTTTTCTGTAACCTTCCCCAGATCTGTGCACTGATACAACCCTGTTTTGGAGGTCTACAGACAATTCTTTCAACTTATGGCTTGGTTTGTGCTCTGACGTGCTCTGTCAGCTGTGGGATCTTATATAGACAGGTGTGGCTTTCCAAATCATGTCCAATCAGCTGAATTTGCCACAGGTGGACTGCAATCAAGTTGGAGGAACATTTCAAGGCTGATCAGTGGAAACAGGATGCGCCTGAGCTCAATTTTGAGTTTTATAGCAAAGGGTGTGAATACTTATATATATGCAACATTTGAGTGCTTTTTTTTAAATAAATTTGCAAAATGTTCTCAAAAAAAGTCTTTCACTTTGTCATTTTGGGGTATTTTGTGTGGAATTTTTGAGGAAAAAAAAGGAATTTAATCCATTTTGGAATAAGGCTGTATCATAAAAAAATGTGGAAAAAGTGAAGCGGTATGAATACTTTCCGGATGCACTGTGTGTGTGTGCGTGTGCGTGTGTGTGTGTATAAATATATGTATACATATTATTTTGGAATAAAGCTGTAACACAAGAGAACGTGAAAACAGTGTTGTGCTGTGAATACTTTCCAGATGCACTGTATAATGCTAATTATGTTACCATGGGAACACAGCTAATGCCATAAAAACGTGATGCTAACAGGTTCAGGTGCAGATGTCTCAGAGAAGGAGATGAAATGACATGTAATCTGAGTTTCCTGTCAACAGCCTGAGTTTATGGAATGTCAAAAAATACCCAAAATATATATCTTAATGAAGACAGACTACAACATGCTGGACAAAGATATACTTACACACCTCTTTTCCACCTCTCATTTGCTCTAATTTGGTAACGTGTCAAACTGCTTTATTTCATTATGTGAGGAAACGTGTTCCTCTCAGACACACATTTATGATATTTTTGCTTCTCTGCCCTTGAAAAAAGCTAGTTGAGCATGTTTACAGCCAAGTGTGAGACAGATGAGCAGAAAGCTTCTCTGAGCTGATACCCGACATCATCTAAACCCATGGAGGTGTACATACTGTATGTTGTAATAAAATTGAAAATGTTTGACTGAATTGAAGGTGAAGTATCCTTTCAAATGGACACAGGTATCTGCAGACAGCCCTGTTGTACTGCCCACCATCAATCCCAACACACAGAGAGATCAGCAGAAGGGAATATTTGAGGAGAGTGGCAGGGGATTAATGAGCAGAGGATTAGCAGGTGGGTGGCTCTCGCTCTGTACACGAGTGTGTGTGCGTGTCTGCAGAGTTAGCCAGCAGAGTCCTGTCTGGTTAGGGAGTAGGAGGAGGAGGGTGGGTTTGAGTTTGGTAAGGCCTGGATTTCACCACAGGATGATCCAGCACTTAGGACTTCTACCAGGAAAAAGAAAGGGGTCCAGGTGAGAAGTGAGGGTTTGTTAGCAGCAGTGATCACGTTTGCTTGCCAGCAGCTGCTGCATCTTTGTCTCCCTTCATATTTTACAGCATGTACCAACCAGTGTAAAAGACCACTACCTTTAAATCATGGTATTACAGCACATTTATTTCCAGCATAATATTAATATTTCTGAAAGTCCTATTTGATTTTATTATGTGTGTATGTATTTACACACTATATACAAAAAAGGTTATTTTCAAAATACACAAGAATGTGTGTGGGTGTGGTAGAAACCTGTTCATGGCTTAAATAAAAACCACACCCAATAGACATATTCAGGATAACATGAAAACCACTGAGTTCATTTACTGTTTAAGTGCAATTGTGAAATTAAAAAGAAGGCTTAAACTTTACAAAATAAAACAAGAAATATAAATTAGAAAACAAGACCAACTAATGAGCTCTGTCAAACATGATTACTGTTCCAATATTTTTGTTTTTGACAGCCTAGAGTTTCTGAGTCTCTTTTTGTTCACAGCCTATGTCACAGAAGGACCAATCAGGTCAACATGATCATCCCATAATGTCACTCCTTGATAATTCCCTGAAAATTTAAGAAGGAATGACCTATAATTTATTGAAGGAATGATCTATATTTTATAAAAAGGAAGATGAAGATGTTGAGCCTGTCTGGTTGGATAATTATAAAACTAGGAATTAGAAGCAAAGTAATATTAAAAGCAATATGGTAAACCTGAGACATGATACATCACTTTGGAGACAAATGTACAGATTTTAACAATGTTCCTGTCAAAAACATTTAAAAACTGCTGTTTTCGGGCATCAGATTTGAAAAAAGAAGCAAATCTAACAAACTGCTTCTGAGGTTGTAATATTTTTTGGAGATGGAGGATGGAAATGTACTCACCCTGACAATGTGACAGTATGATAAATAGGGATTGATTAAACTAAAGCATAACACTAAAAGACAACTGTTGTACACAGACGAACAAAAAATAATAAAAATAAATAAATAATAATATCCCAAGAGATTTGGTGGCCTTTCTACAGACAAATCCAACCTCTTCCCTCAAGGTGATTTTATCATGAATCTGAATACCCCAAAAAAACGTGTCCAAGGTTCTCAAATGATTTCATCAATGTTTTAATTACTCACCAGAATAATTGATTTCAAAGCAAAAAAAAAAAAAAAAACATCAGGCTTGTTGCAAATTCATAGGAGACAAAAATAACTTAAATGAGCCTTTAGTTAGTTGCTCTGATTTAAACCCAATTATTAAAATACTTTTGAGGTATTTTTACGATTATTACATGGAACAGCTAAAGAGACACAAGAGAGAGTGGGGTAGGACATGCCAAAAGGGGCTGAAACTAGCCACCATTGCAACCAGAACTTGGCCACATAAGCACCCATTGACTCAAAATCCTGAAATCCCAGTTTCACAAACATTAAAAAAAAAAAGAATGATGAGATGAACTGGTGTGTGTATTTTTCCTGTGTATTTGTCTCTCCTTGCAAAGCTCTAACATGTAGACAGCAAAGGAGCAGGACAGACACCAAAACTTAGAAACAATTCTGCATAGAGAATTTCACCATTTTCTGTTGTTTTATCTGCAAACCATGTTGTAAACATGACACAATCTGGTCATCACAGGATGCTTGTGGTTTTATAGCCAGTCTGCTGATACTCAACCTTCCTCGAAGCCAACATTGTCTAAACATACACATTCAGTTTGAGGGCTGTCGAAGTTGGTAAATTTATTATTTCCTTTTTTTTTTTTTTTTGGTTAAAAAAGCTCACAGAAAGCTCTTTTTGTCATTTTGCCTCTTTTTACATGAAGTCTGTTAAAGGTTAAGTTTTACTCTTGGTTTTTTAAATTAAGCCACTAATTTTTCATAAACCTGCTACATTTCCATGGCCGGCAGGAGGACACTCCACTGGTCTTGACTGCATGAAATCATTAAAAAAAACAAAAAAAAAATTTTTCCTGAAAATATTCACATGCTTTATGGACCCACACTTTCTAATAAGTGTGCATCCATTTAAGGTGTTTAAAAGCTGTTGGTATCCCATACTCTGCTGATACCTTTTATAAATATCCTAAAATAAAGAGAATATCAAAGCGGCACAGCTGATGCAGAGCCGTAGAGTCTGGCAGCAAAGAAATGAACAGAAAATGAAGAGGAGCTGGGCTGTCTGAAATGTGAAGACCAAATAATGAGGCCAACAGCAGCTCTGTTTGCTGCTCTTGGCTGGACGGCCTCTGTTTGTCTTAGTGTTGGGAGGCACAGAGAGCCGGCAGCAGAGTGGAATTCGTGGAAACGTCAAACAAACCCATATTAAATTTCTGCTGAAACGCCGTAGGGAGAGGCGTGGAGTCAACGAGGTAGGGGAGGATAGACAGAGAGGTGGACAGCAGAGGTATAAACACAGACAGGTGAGGGAGGGAGAGGGGGACACAGTGAGAAGAGGAGAAATAAAAGAGAAATGGGAGAGAGAGGGTGAGGAGGGGAGAAAGAGCTTGGTAGGTGGGAGGGTAAATATTGCAGAAGTGGAGGGAGGAAAGGGAGAGATCCAGGTCATGCTGCAGGTAGAGGAGGAGCCGGAGAGACAGCAGCAGGATTCATAAAGTAAGCACATGAAACACTGTTTGAAAAGTCAACCCTCATCTAGCGCAAAGAAATCCCCATTAAAAAAAGGAACAGAGAGGAGAAGGGGGGACATCTTTGTGATGCAGCACAGCAGACATTTAATGACCAACTATGAGTGTCACAACAACAATAGGAGTCACTCAAGTACAGCCACAAGCAGCTCTCATCTGTTTCGTCAGCCTGATTTCACAGCCAGCGTCTCAAATACTGCTGCTTGTCCCTCTTGCTAGTCCTTCTTAAGTCTTGAAGCTGATTGGTCACAGCCAAGGTGACAGTAATATTCATCAACAGCCCTTTTTTAAGGATGAAGACAAGATGATAATGAGCTCTGACAGTTAGACTATTAAACATTTAAAACATCATATTTTCTCCACTTGATATCCAAGCTCACCTCAAAATAAGCAAACTGTTCAAGCAAACAGGTTGAGATAGTTGAGCAGCGCAGTTCATTTTGTCATCTATCAAGTAGACCTAGATCCTCTTTGACTCCATGCTCCTCCCTCATCTTCATTCATAAACTTTTCCTGATGCATGTTGACAACAAAGATGTATTTGATCCGCCTGCCATTCCAGATCCTGTGGGTTTTAACAGCAAAAACCCACATGACACGGAACGGCTGCGCTCTGATCAGGAACGGCAGGCGGATCAAACAGGCAAGCATTATGATCAATTTGTGTGATTCCGGCTCCACTGCGGATCGGATTCGGTGGTCAGATCAGATAAGCAAGGCTTCTATTTTTGCTGGACGCTGCAGCACAACACATTAATTCAGTACAGTGCAGCACGAGCAGCAACAGAAGTTGTATGAGGCTAAAAAGCATCCGTTAAATTTTCAAAATAAAATAAAGTCAATACATTAAACTGTTCTTCACTTTATAATAGGAGAGGACAGGGTTGTGGGATGTGGGTGTTTATATCCACCACCAATCTCATTCAATGTCATAGGGGTAAATAAACGAGATCTCGTCCGGTCTTGCAAGAAATATCACAAGCGCTTCTCCTCCGACGGTGGCGGTGACTGGATCTGGTGGGAGCTGTGTGCTTGCGTATTTGATCAACCTGCCAGTCCAGAGCGGAGTGGAGACCTTTGGGATCCTGTAGTTACTTACCCATTTTATTACTATGTACAACAACTCATATTTGGAGGTTTACAGGATCCTTTTACAGAGAGGACAAAGACACAGCAGGGGAAACGGACCCACAACTGACTGGGAGAAGTTCACAGATATCTATAAAACTCTCTTCTTCTTCTTCCCTCTCCTTCTTCTTCGAGGGACAAAAAGAAATCCTATCCAGTATGTTTTTTTATGGGACGATAACTCTCTCCAGCTATCACAAAACACAAAACTGCAGGTGCATCAACAACAGCCCCCCTGAGGAGAGTGTTTGACAAACCAGAACTGCAGTCTGTGAGCCAGTTCCAGGTCTGCTCTGAGCTACTAAAGCCTCACATTCCCTCCCTCTCTTTTCTCCATCTACTCCCCCGGCTAAAGGGACATCTGGAGCGCATTAAGGCATTAAGGACATCGGATCTCCCCCGAGCGCCTGACTGGATGGGTGGCCCTCTGCGGCCCCCTTTCAGCAGCAGGACCCAGCCCTACTTGATTGATGGAGGAGCCCCACACTAACACTTAACACTCACACACACTGACAAATCCCAGCGTGGACATACAGTGTGGAGCATGGAAAGACTGCTGCTAATATGGATTAGCATGGACACATGCACTCCCACCTTTCACTGAGAACAGTTTGACCCATTGATCATGCGTGTTGGATCTGATGTGCATAATCAGCTGCAATGTTTGTTTTTTTTTCACATAGGGCCAGCGACATTACATTTTGCATGCTGAAATACATTTCAGTCTCAATGTACTAAGTGACATATGGGAGTAATAATGGAATTCAGGTACGACTTTACACTTCATTGATAAGTTTGATGCTCAAACCTACTGCTCTGTTTTCCATAGTTTCAGAATAATGTCCCTGGGTGTAAAATGTGAAAGAACGATTGGATTTCATCTATAGTACTGTACACTGTATCAAAGAAAGGGAAATCTCTGCACAAAAAGGACCAACACTAAGACTGGATGGTCTTGCTCTTTAGACCCTCAGGCAGCATTGCATTATTAATCAATCAATCAGTCTTTATTTATATAGCACTTTTCATACATAACATGTAGCACAAAGTGCTTCACACAGAAAAAGGAATAAAAGAAACAAAGAATACCTAAATTTATCCCAACCCAAGATTAAAAGAACACCTAAATCTACGCCAGCCCAGCCCCTCATTCCCACCCTACGATCTAATTGCAACAAAAACAGTATTAAAATGCATAAACTTAAAAAGGGCTTGATTTCATGGAAACAGGAATGTGCGCACTGAGGAAATGTCATTTTAGAACTCAAGATAAGGAAACACTGGAGGTTTATGTTAAAATCTAAAAACAAAGAAACAAAGAAGTAATAAATAAAATGAAATGAAAACAACAGTAAAAGATACTAAAATAAGAGCACCAAAATGTCTCAATAAAAGACGATCCTGTTATTAAATCTATAAAGAGATAAATGCTAAAACACTTAGACAGAGTTAATGATATAAAATTTAGTTAAAAGCCATTAAAGACAGACAGGACTCTGGAGTGTGAATAACTGCACAGATACAAAGTCACTTCCAAAAGTCTGTGAAAAGACAGCACACAGCACAGAACCTAACAGTCCTTTTTTTCTCCTGAGTCCATTTAAGATTATGGGAAAGTAGAAAACTGCCCTGTGATCTCACTCATTAGAATTTGAATTTATTTTGGGGAATCAAAATCCAGCATGGTATGGGAATCACCAGAGTCCATGTCATGAAATTTTCAATTTAAGGTGAAACCATCACTGTGAACAGCTTCTTTAGCTCTCCATGTACATTGTTGTTAACGGTCAAATATATATTTCCAAAAGCTTCTAAGACTTCACTGAGAGAGAGAGAGAGAGAGAGAGAGAGAGAGAGAGAGAGAGAAAGAGAGAGAGAGAGAGAGCACTTCCTGATTTTTAATTTTTTTCAGACAAATAATGATGCTGATCAAAGCTCGGCTCGTTTGTCAGATTTTTTTTCGTCATAACCATTCAGGATGGAAGTTTCTATAAGATGTGCTACTGCCGATGACCCAAAGCAACAAGAAAACACAAACTTTTTCAAAGCAGGAAAGTTCAAAGCACCTCCTGATTTACAGTAAATTGCTTTGCCTGATTTGCCATTTTAAATAAATTGCAGTGTTGGCCAAAATTTGCAATTCACAGGAAGTCGTCCCCTCAACCACACAGAGGAAGTTAATCCATATTTCACGTTTGAATATAAGATGGAAGCAGAAAGAAAGGGAAGATAGGTAACTCCTTGCCAGGAGATGAGGAGCGGAAGAGGAGGAGGGGGGAGCTGTGGGAGTGGAGAAAAGGCGAGAGAATGGGAAGAAACAGGCGCCATTTAGAGTAAATGGCATCCAAAAACCCTCTCCAATTATCTTTGCCTACCATGCCAGTGAGACTGACTTAATTAAAACGACTTGAGAGGGAGGGGAGAGAGGAAGGAGCTGCCAGTGATTGAGGGGGCAGGCGGGCGACGTATCTGCACCGAAACACAAAGCTCAGGCATCGCGCAGGCTGTCCACCACTCTGCCTTTTCAATTCCCCACTTCAAAAGAGAAGAAAGAAATAATAATAAAAAGAGAGGGGCTCTCACCAGCCGCTGCCACGTAATTGTGCAGTTTAAATACGACATTTTTTATCGTTGTTGGAATATTCGTTGGGGGGGGGGGGGGTTAAATGGATAATAAAATAGCTAGTTTTTTTGTTCTTGTCTGACTCCCCCCTCATATTATCCTCCTGCCTTCTTCTGAGAAAAACCTCTGACAGTGACCTTTTCACATGAGGTCTGTTTCTATGGAAACAACATCTAGCCCCTCTGTGTTTGGTATTTTTCTGTCATCCAGGAGCCAAAACTGGCCCACTTGTGACTAAGAGGAAAAATACATCACATTTAAAGATTTGTCAGAGAGTCTTTCGTTTCATGTTTTCACTGGTGTGCTCATACTGCTGCTCAGACATTCAACCAGGCAGGATATTTGCTCTTTGGTAAACACATTTTGTATTTTTTTTTAAAAACTAACTGTATGATGTCATTTATCTGAACCTCAGAGATGGGTGTATGGTACATTTAAGCTGATAGTTCGTATTATTAATCAGCTTTACTCTGGGCTGAAGTAAGAGCTTGAGTTGTGGATGAGATGTCACATGACTGGTGATGTCTGAAGATTCTGAAATTGAAACTGTGTGACTGGTTAAAGATGTTGCAATAAGATACTACAAAACAGATGAACTCCTGTTATATATCTGCAAATACAAACCCTGAAGCTTTGATAAAACATAGATTATAATTCATAATTATAGTATAACAAGTATAAGAAGGCCTACATAACATTGGTCAACTTAAAGAAGACAAAGGTGTGCACTGGAGGATTTATGAATAGTGTTATTCACAGTTCATTGGCTCTAAAGGCTTTTAATTCTGGAGTTAACTAAAAGGATGATTAGAGGTGAATTGATGCTTCAGACCATCATTTAGTTTTACAAGCTGCCAGATGTCATCATGTTTGCTGAGTTTGAAGCTTCAAAACTTTGAATCTTTTAACTAACCTTAAAAGTACAACAATTAAATTATCTAAAATGAAACAGAGAGACATAGGAATATGCGAGTAGGTGGTTCTGCCAAATATAGTCTTGATGCAAAGCTACCTCACAACCTGCTCACAACCTTTTTATTCAGTTAATAAGATAACACTAAGACCTGGAGATGGTTTACTGATTTTACAGTGACTTAGTTATGCATCAAAAGTTTCTCAAGTTCCAGCACTTTCCATGAGCCCACTTGTGGGTCAGACTAACATTGAATTAAACATTCTGGGCTCTATTTTCGTGCCTCACCGGAGACGTGCCGCAGGTGCGGCGTAAGTCAGCTCCGCCGCGCCGACAAGGCGTTCCCAAGCACAACTTGGTATTTTGGTGAGCAGCGAAGCCCGGCGTAAGTATCCCCCCTCCCTAACTCAGCTCCTCCCAGCGGCGTAAGTCGTAGCGAGGGAGGAGAGAGGGCGTAGGGTGGTGTTTGTAATGTTGGACCCACTGGTAAGACAAACACCCTTTTCCACAAATAAAGACACACATAAATTTGCATATATTCAAACCTCACGGGACAAAGGTGGGTTGTGCCCACAGATCATAACATTAACTCCAAAAATGGCATTAAAATTGGAACCATCTGTGCGTAAATGATGCATCGTGCTCCGTGGCCTGGCTCTTTCTTTCATAGATGTTGGCATATAAAATAAATTTGCCTCACAAAACTGAATATTATAATATTCGTATGTCGGCTTAAAGTAGATAACGCATCTGAGCACTGAAACAAATCATCTGTTCAGCCGCCGCAGCAGCAGGACAGAGAGAGGACACGGAGACGTGTCCAGGTCGAGCTGTGCGAGAAATAAGAGGAAGAGGAAGATAGAAAAGGAGGGAGACGAATTACATATCTTGTTAATTTCATCGTGTGTCTATTTACTAGATATTTAATTCAATTTAATGCAGTTTCAGCTGTGTTGATTCGGTCAGGTTGTGTGTCCAAACGCGTGCCAAACGCGCTCATCAGATCAGATATAGATCAGAATATATCGATATAGATCTAAATGTATGTGCTGACTCAGATTATTAGTTGTTGATGATTATTTATTGCACTGAGATGTGCCTGACACTGTGATGTATGCCGATACACCGCCGGTCTACCAAAATACCACTAGACCAGCTGCGCTCCGCCTGCGCTGAAAGCTGACCAGGTTTGAATCGGCAAGCTTTCAGCGCACTTTACACGAGCACGAAAATGTCACTGCGCCCGCTGATTCTGTCGACACCTCCCCCTGCCACGCCACCACACCCAGCTTGGTGGATCTCGGTTCGCCTCCGTGCGCCTCAGTCCACGAAAATACCAAACTACTTTGTACGCCGAGCTGCGCCAGACGAAAATACAACTGCGTGGGGCTCGCCGCCCTCCGTCGCCTCACCGGCGTACACGAAAATAGAGCCACATCGTCACAAATGCTGCTGTTCTACTGTCATAACTTGAATTGTTAACCTTATCAGGTGCCGGTTTGGCCTTGCCGTGAAGTTGTGCGCCCATGTACAAAGGCCTAGTCCACAGGTGGAGACACCAGTTTGGAAGGCTAAAAAAAATCACCATGTTTTGCCTCAGTTTGGCCAGAGGGGAACATATTTTTCAAGATCCACAGAACGTGATCACAAATAAGCTTAAATAGCAGTTGAAGCACTGAGTTTTTATTAAGTTAATAAAATAATGAAAGAGTTACTTTTTGTAGGTTTAATCATTGTTATTAATGTGTTCTACTTTGTTGTGTTCTTATCTGCAGATAAAGTTAGTAGCTAAAAGTCCTGTTGTAGTCGACATGGATCAAGGATTGGTCATGTGCATGTTTTACACTAACAATAAATTCATCATAAACGAGTATTTCTCACCTACAAGATCTGGTAAATAGTCAGGAGTAAACATGTGGTGTTTTAATTTTGGAATTGACATTGTACATGTAACAGTACATGCCAGGGCAAGTATCAGCTTTGGACTGTGCAGCATTGATAGGCACATGTCACTTTGTGCAAGTCCTGGTCACGTTCCTCATAGTGTCAGTAAATAACAAAAAAAAATAATAATAATAAATTTGTGGAGTCATAAAGTGGAAGTGAAAGTTAGTTTTAAACATCCCCCCCCCCCCCCCGAGTGTTTCATCTTTCAGCAGTGCCGTGACTTTCTTGTTCCTATAGTTTTATGCCTTTCTGAGTGAGATCTTTTGGAAACACTTATCAGCAGGACCCTGAATAACAATCAGTGTTTTTAATCATACACCCTGTGTTTTCATTGTTCAGTCATCAGAACATGGTGATCCTTGTGTGGACAATCACCTGCTGTGATAACGATCCAAAACTGAGAGCAAGAGCAACCGGCTATGCAAAACTCTAATGTGGGTGTGAAAAGGTTTAATACTTTGCTTAGGTCGCTTTCACACCAGAGCTGTTTGGTCCGCTTTCAACAGACCAGAGTTCGTTTCCTTCGGATAGTCCACTTCATTTGGGCAGGTGTGAAAGCTCATCCAAACTCTGGTGCGGACCAAACAAGCGAACTCTGGTCTGCCTGAAAACGTGGGTCTCGGTTCGCTTGCAAGTGAACCCTGGTTCGGTTCGTATGCAGTGTTAAAGCTCACCGGACCAAACACAGGACCAAATGTACGTAATGACACTATACGCAGTGCATACGCAGTGCATCTTGGGTAGAGGAAGCACGGCGTCCCTTGTTGCTATGGCAACAAGTGACCGCTGACATTAGCAGTTGCTAGCTACCTTAGCTCAATTGTCTGAACAACAAAAACCTATAAATTAACAATTTGGCATATTTAAACAAAATCAAATCACAACTACCAACAGTCACAGTCCTTAAACTCTGAGCTCATATGTTGTCACATGTTAGATCGTCAAAGTTAGAAAAATAACAGGATCAATCCCTGACAAGCTACGACAGCATTATTATATACAAATTTATTTCATATGCCAACATCTATGAAAGAAAGAGCACGGCCACGGAGCGCGATGCATCCTTTACGCACAGGTGGTTCCAATTTTAATGCCATTATTGGAATTTATGTTGTGCTCTGTGCGCACAACCCACCTTTGTCATGTGGGGTTTAAATAAAAAATTTAGATGCAACTTTATGTGAGTGTCTTTATTTGTGGAAAAGGGTGTTTGTCTTACCACTGGGTCCAACATTACACACAACAAATCCATCTGTGCTTATATGAGACAGTGTGGAGGACGCCCTCTGCAGTGCTTACAGCAACAATTATTGAGGAGCTGCCTTCTGTCGCCATCGCGTGGCATTGCTGTCTTCAGACATCTCTTGATCTCTTTGACTACTGCACAAAAATTGTAATACGCCTTGCCGGTGGTGGATTTAAAGGTGAGGAGATGTTATTGGTCAATACAGGTCTCGGCTGTGTTAAACCCACTCCACGCCCACTCTCCTCCCTCCCTACGACTTACGCCGCTGGGAGGAACTGAGTTAGGGAGGGGGGATACTTGCGCCGGGCTGCACCGCTCACCAAAATACCAAATTGTGCTTGGGAACGCCTTGTCGGCGTGGTGGACCTGACTTACGCCATGTGTGCGGCACGTCTTTGGCTAGGTACGAAAATAGAGTCCCAGGTCTCAAACCCTATCTCTGCTGAGTGCACATGGAAATGTATGGCTGACAGTTTCTGCAGCAGTGTTAAAAATTGGATTTGTCAAACAACTCTAATTTTTATCAACGGTGGTCAAGTCTGAATCTGTCAGTCATAAAAGAGAACAATGACATTTCACAGTCATGAGATTAGATATAAAAAAATATCAAAATCTTGCCGGCAGTTTTAAAAGCATCCTCCACAACATCAGACTAATGGAGGTTTAAAGCTGCTGTCAGGTGCAACACGGTTCACCCAGTGTTAATGATGTTTGAAACATGTGCATATATTTACATCTAAAATACTTTACTTTCTAAACAGTTTTAAACTCTCTGTGCTCTGAAAAACACAGTAAAACATATCAATTTGGTTTGTAAAAGGCTCTGTCCATAAACACACACACATACACAGACACACAGACGCACACTGCTCTCACACCTTGATCAGCCAACACACAGTCAGTTCTCATGTGTCACAGCTAACACCTGTTACTGTGCTTTTGTCTTGTGAGCTTATTGTCAGAGACAGCTCAGTGTTTCTCACTGAAGACGACACAAACTCGGCCTGTTTCTTCAAATGTGTCTGCACAGAAGGTTGGTGGGCGCTCTAATTTGAAGTTTAGGTGTGAGAATACACTGTATATGATAATTACCAGGACTGAGACACCACTGTAGCACCATATTCTGGCTGTAAGGAGTGGGCAAAGGAAGCTCCATTTTACATCAAAGTTTATTAAAAAAAAAAGGCAGCAATGATTAAAACTTAAAATGACCTTCTGCTGCTTTTGCAGAAGTATATATGTATTTTAGTCTTCGGAAAAAAATATTGTGTCACTGAGAGGAGGATACATTTGAATAAAAAACTCTGGATAATTCTTCTTAGTAAGGAGGGAATGATCTTCAGTGGCCTGAAGCCTAAAAAAAAAAAAAGGCACAACTGTCTGCATGATCCTTTCTGGACACTGTCTCTGACTTTAAATCCTGTTAAATCAGACCCTGTAATACACGATCAAAGCTGAGGCCATGGATGGGTCAGGGTTCCAAAAGCATCCTTGTTCTACCTCAACAAGGTGATTTCTTTTTGTCACTAAAAGTGACTTAAATTATGTTTGTTTTTATTAACTAACCTATGTTTGTTGTTCAAAGTGGTTTGAACTGTGGCTAAAGTTTTTCAGTTTTGTGACCAAAGCAAGTTTTATTTTGAAAGTCAGAGGTGTATAGTTGCATATCTATAAGTGCCAAATTAAAAACAGAGCTGCTTATGCCAAACCGACTCTCCAGTGGTCACTACTATTCTCATTACAGCTTTCTTTTTTGTCATTGTTCTCTTTTTGGAAGAGAACAGGACAGAATATTGAGTAGGACATAGAGAGAGAGAGAGAGAGAGAGAGAGAGAGAGAGAGAGCAGGAAGTAACGTGGAAAGGAGCCAAAGACAGAAATTAAACTAGGGCATATTCTTCAGGCTTAAGCGAATTGTAAAAGGCACGTGCTCAGATTGCAAAACCTGTAATGATTTAGTCGGATTAAATCGAAGTGTAAACCAGGTGTCAAACCCTGTAATCGAATAATGTATCTACTGCAGGAGTGCAAACACTGCAGTTCCTTAATTGTCCACCAGAGGTTTGCTCCAAGAGCAAAGTAAACTGTCCTGAGCCCCATTTTGAAACGGCCAACTTAAGGATATGTAGCTCTTCTCAGTCCTTTGATTCTTTGCAAAACCATTAGAATTTACTTCAAAAGCATCAAAAGTACAGAGTGGCATTTTGTAAAAGAAATATCACATGGCAATTAGATGGTAATGTGTGGCTATAAGAAAGCTGCCCTGCAAGTGCTTGGGTTTGAATCTCTGCAGAAATGCTCAATTTGTGACACTGCAATAGCATTATAAAAGATTACAGTCTGAGAAAGACAAATATTTATCACATTGTATATAAGCCAGTCCAAGGGCCCAGTTTGCCATAGAGAATGATATTTTTTGGGAATTCTCGTGGGTCACGTGATTCCTGCGGGAATCCCACGGGATGGGAGTCATTTTTTTAATTAATCCCATGATCGGGACGGAATGGGAAAAAAAAGCAACGGGAGCAGGCAGGAGTGGGAACAACATTAATAGATGATCATTTTCAGCCATGTTTAACAACCAGATGAACAGATGTGTCCATTTTTGTAGTCATCTCTCAGTGAGAGCCAACACTCTTGACCGCGCTAGCAACACAAAAGAGCTACAACAGTGGTTTGACTTCCTGTCACCACCAGAAGTGAAAAGCAACTCGGAGCGGCTGCCGGTGAGACACGACTGATGTAGTTCTCCCATGTTACCTCAACAAGAATGTAATATATATGCACTTTGTTTACACCGACCGAATGTCAGGCATGTGAAACTTAAAGGCAATGCCCTTTATATGCACTACACTTTTACCTAAAATAAAAAATGCAACGTTTTTTCAACATGTATGGTTTCATTCAAACAGGAGCGGCACAGGAGTGGGAGTGGGAGTGGGAGTGGGAGTGGAATGGGAGTGGGAGTCATTCTATGGGAGTGGGACAGGACGGGATTATTTTTTTTACTCCGGTCCAGGATTGGGATGGGACGGGATTTTCTCTCTGAGAGTGGGACGGGACAGGAGTGAAAATCTGCTCCCGTGTCGTGCTGTAGTTTGCCATTGCAAATGATGGGGGTGACACCACGCCTATTTTACTGCTTCTAACTGAGTCAGAGTCTGCCTGATCTGGGGCCTGTTCTACGAAGCAGGATTACTGCTTAGCGAGGTAACTTCGAGGGTAAGTTCGGGGTTTCCTGTTCTACGACGCGGGTTCACTTCTGAGCGAGGCGAGTCTCCATAGCAACATGCGCTGAACGGCTAACCTGCTCCGGGGCAGGTTAAGTTCCAGATTGAACTCACCGAGCATAAAAACCCCGCCCACTGACCAATGAGCTCTCTCAAAAAACGGCTTGTCCATTCTCGGAGGATCCTGTAGACCTCGGTGCTCGCATTGTCCGAGGAGCACTCCGGCTCGCGAGAGTTTTCAGGGAGAGTTTTCTCCGGATGACCACCTTTATGAAAGGCTCATATGGCCGACATATCACACAAAACATGTAAACACGATAGGAATGAACAAATGAGTGATTCATCTTGGGAATGAATGGGCATGGGCTGCATGATCACAGACAACATCTCGGTACTATTTAGTAGCAGCGCACGCCCCTTATAATAACCCCCGTAAATACTGTTGTTCAGGACTGCTTACTTGTGCTTCCTACCCACTGTAATAGCCGTTGTTCTAGCATACATGCAACATTTTTGTTCTCATTCATGAAACGCTTAAATCAGGGACATTTTCGGGGTCAGCTTTAGCCGGGGACGGATCATCCAATTCGGGGACTGTCACCTTAGTTAAAAGCGCATGTTGAACAGTGCTATTTCAGGGTGATAATGGCATCAAAGATTACTTTTCTGCCAGCATTCCCTCCGTGCTTTTGCAGCGGCGACGGTGTTGCTTTTGAGGTTTATGATAGCATTCAATTCTTCATACTTTCTCATGACTGTCTCCTGTTCCTCGTTTGTAAAGTCTGCGGTCCTTCACTCTCCAGCCTGCTCTGACGCTCCAGACTGATCTATGTTTACGATTGGTCAGATGCGGCGGGCTCCGCCTTACATGTGTGCACGCGCTCATAGCAAAGCTGGATCAACTTACGAGGTTCATAACCAGCGTCGTAAAACCGTGTAGCGAGACCGCTGGCTACCGCGCTAAGTTGAGTGAGGTAGCTCCAAGGCTACCTCCCTAGGTTGAACTTGCTTCGTAGAACAGGCCCCTGGGATGGTAATCACGTTTAACATTTACTTTGCCAGGTCTGACTGCCTCCAATGGAATAACCAATGAGAGGAGGGCACTGGGAAGCATCACCAAACAGATGCACGAAAACACAGTTATTACATGTGACCTTGCAGGTGGTTTTTGATCGGCTCACTGTGTCAACTCTGAGTAACATTGAAAGAAAACAGTCTACCTCCAAATTGCGTCCACAGACTGATAGCAGCACGATGAATTCTCTACAGGGATCACTCAACAACCCTGGAGCCTTTATAATTTTTCATGAACGAACACCGTTAACTGTAGTTCACAGGTCAGCATATGATGACATACCATGAAGTTCTTTCAGCATTTTGATGAAGACACATGACAGGTTTAGGTCTATTGCAGAAAGACTGAGAGCACAACAGGTTAATGAAGTCTCTGATTTATGCCGTCTAACTTCCAGGTCAAAGTCTAGCATGCACAGAACAGGCCAGTATGAGTCCAGGTGCAGGTGTACACATGCAGAGAAAATCAATCCCATTATCTCAGTATCTTAATCAACTTCAAGCAACCTGATAAAGAGTGATTTCTCTTAGACTAACATGCTGAGTGTGATTTGGAAGTCCAGTTTGAGTCTGACTAAAGCACATAGAGCATTTTAAATTTTTTACATGGTGGTAATATGGTTCACTTTGTGGTCTGATAGTGATATGTGGAGCTTAATGCAGAGTCCACACATAGTCCTTTTGGACTAATGCAAATGGAGTTGTAAACCACCGAAAAAAGGATTTTGAAAAACGTTCTCCAAGGTGGAGATTTCAAAAAATTGTATGTTTACAAGAAATACATTTTTTTTATTTGTCCCTGTATTGCAGAATTAATATAAAACACTTACTAGTTAGTAACTCATCACCGCACACACACACACACACACACACACACACACACACACACACACACACACACACACACACACACACAGATTAAACATTTTGTGACATATATTTGTATTAATAGACAGGACAGGAAATTAGCTAGAGGCTGTAGTCTGATTGGAACCAACCGCTCAGGACATCAACCTCTGCAGATGAGGCACAGTGCAGACCGCTAGGCCAGCAGTGCCCCAAAGACCACTGTTTACAATTGCCAAAGATGTCCAATATGAGGTCACATGAAATTCTTCTGTGGTGTCGAATGTGAAGGACTGATCATACATCACCACCACCTACTGGTCTGGCATGCTTATGTGAACGGTTTTAACTGTTTTTGCATCATGTGGACAGGATTTTTTTTAATGGAGGAGAAAAACCTTGGCCTATGTTTCTGCATGTGAGTGTGTGTGTGTGTGTGTGTGTGTGTGTGTGTGTACAGACAGAGACACAGACAGAGGAGGAGTGTTGACTTAGAGACTGTTATTTTGATGGGGCTGAAGCCAAGTATCTCCACATATCCACTTTCTCCTATTTATCACTGTTTTTCCATCTCCAGAGCCCTCCGTCTCTTCTCCCCTTCATCACCCTCCTCTTCTCCCTTGTTCTCACCACTGCTCCCTCCTCATTTCTTCCAATACTCACATACTCCCCCATTCGCTGATCTCCTCCCCCTTTTTCCCCTTTTATTTCCCCCTTTTCTCCACGTCTGGCCCTGCTCAGGGAGCTCCTCGTTCCCCTGTGTTGAGCTTGGAGAGGAGTTAGAGAAGAATATTAATGGTTTATCCTGGTCTTAATGTGCTTGTTTATAGGTTTTAGAAGATAAAATCATGTTGTGTGCTGCTTTGGTCACGTTACATGTTTTCTTGTCCAAACAGTCAATGCCAGCATTCTATGAAAGGAAAGAGATCCAGATCGACTGTGTACCCTTAACCCCAGTACTCTGCTTCTTATTGCCCAGATTGTTCCTGAACACTCACACACACACACACACACACACACACACACACACACACACACACACACACACACACACACACACACACACAGAGAGAGAGAGAGAGTCTCGGCTCCAGTTGCCAGGGAGACCGCCATACCAGGGCTCTGACCCAGGAGGTTTGGGACTGTTTTTCAATCCCCTCCTCCCCCCCAGAAGCAGGAGAAATGGCAGCTGTAGGACAGCTGTTCCTACCAGGCCTCCAACCACAACCATCATCCCACCGTCAGAGCAGCTCAGGCGGCATTTTAGGGACAAAAACAGCCCCCAGCCAGAACCATTACACACATCTGCCCCACTTAGATAGTTCAGAGACAGAAGATGAGCAGGAGGGAGGATCCGTAAAGTTTGGACCTGACTGAATTTACTCAGTGTTTCTGTCGCATTTTACATCCAAACTAGTCAATATGCTGCTCAAAATTCTTCTATACTCTATGCAATGCAGTTTGTTTACCTTCCACGCTCCACTTTGACCCTACGGATCAAAAGATCTTTATGCAACGTGTCCTCTCATGATTGCTCCCATGAGAATTTGCTAAATGAAGGACTAACAGTGGTTTTGTTTGTGTGGTCTAAAGTTATTGATGAGCTGAATATTTCGTGTCAAAGTGTTTTCATTTGCAACCTCTAGCCTCCATTGACACTCATCATCTATTTGTACATACGCCATAGTATTGCTGTAAATCGTGCTGAATCACTTAGAAGTGAGTTGTTAAACCTGAGGAACATGTTTGAAAAGTCAAAGAGAATACTTTGTTATACTGCTGTTTGAGAGGAGATCTTTGCAGGAAAAGGTGAGAGTTAAGAGCTCAGCTCGATCAGCTGGACATTGACATTAAACTTTGTAGAATTGATGGAGGGAGAAATTACTCTGTCATTTTGAATAAGCTGATTCACAGCTCAGTTAATGACTCATAGTCCTTTTATCAAACATCAGGATCACACTCAGCATGAACTCAGATATAACCAATTTAAAACACCTCTCACAAAAAGCTAAAACATCATCAAATGAAAACAATGGTTTCATTTCACTTGAACTCTTGAGCTGAAACCAGCCAACATTAATCTTTATTTCCTAACTGTTTAGGGTAAAATAACCATCAAAGTAAATGAACAACTGAGTGTTTATTCACCGTCTATTTACCATGAACTAAAGTGCTACCTATGATAACTAACTAATCTTTTAGTCATTCACTTAGCTCTCCTGGTTGAATGATCTCTACTCCTCTTGCTAACAAACTGTTCAGTCTGTTTGAATTCAGTCTTTAGTGTTTCTTTTGTCTTTTGTGACACTTCGCTGATGTTTAGTTCAGGTTCCCTTTAGCATCTGTTCTTCTTTCCAACTTATTTTTATGTCTGTTTTGATTTAACCCCAACTGTCTCCTCTTTCTTTTTAGTAGCACATTTGTCAGTCTTAGGAACACTAAAACATCTGTATCCTTTCTTTCTTTTTTTAAATGAAGTTATATTTTTTGTGCATTGTAGCCTTTATCAGTTAGGATAGCAGAGGAGAGAGAGGAGCTCCAGGGAGTGGAGAGCAATGAGACCAATCCAGCATGGTGTGTCTTTGCTTTACAACATGTGAGGTCAGCTTTATGGGGATATTTTCTTTGAGGTAGTTTAGAAAAGATTAAGTGCTGCTTTTGTAGAGGTGTTTCTGGGCTGACCATGTGAACACTTCATTTGGCTCCAGGTTTTAATACTTCAGATGCATCAATAACCTCAGGCCTGTTGTCTCCAAAGATGAGACAGCTATGAGCTGATCCTTCAAGCTTTTTGTTTCATATCAGCTGGTCTGCTGAGATTCTCTCATAGAGGGAGAGACGTCGATGTAAAATGTGGGTTATATGCTGTGTTAAAGCTGCAGGACACTCGTCTGCTGCTCACTAAGACTGTAACTGAGTTCAGTGCTTATATTTTTGTGCAGCACCCCTGGCTGGTTTCATGAAAACCAGGGTACAAAATCTTTGGCCCTCAGCCCTTCATTTTCATAAGAATCAGGATTCTGAATCAACTGTGTAAAACTAAATCTGAAATAAAGAAAAGCAGACTAAGAGAGTGTTTGTGACTCTTCTGCATCCATGTATTATCCTCAGCTGTTAGACTTCAACACCATCCAACACATCTATAAGCTTGAATCTTTCAAATATACAACTTTATCCTCATAAATTAAGGATTTTATACTCTTAATACTCAATTCTCATAAATTTTCAACTTTATTTTTGTAATTTTATGAGTTCATCCACATAAATTCACAACTTAATTCTTAAATCTCTGTTTATTTTTAGCTTGTCGCTCTTAAACTTTAGAAATGTCTCCCACTTGAATTAATAGGAATGGACACAGTAAACATTATCGAAGAGACATTTCTTCAGACCTGCATGTGCTGCTTTTATGTAACTGCTGTATCTGCTTTTGAAACATACTTGATAAATAAACTTTAGTGGCATCTTTTCCTCAAATGACAATAGTTTTAGCTCACTGCCCGCAGCAGACAGAGCCTGAGGATAATTGGCCTAATTTCCATCCAGTATGATGCTTCCTCATTGTTTATATCTCTGAATTTCCCTTGACACCTCTGTGGTTCCTATTTGCATGCTGTCCCCAAAAGAGATAATTACCTCCCGGAGAAGAAGTTTCCATGCAGAGTGTTGAACTTTGGCACTGACTCAGGGCTTCTTCAATTTAAAGAGTTCAACTTCTGTAGTTCCATAGTCATATTTAGACACTCTGACTAATTCGCTCCAAAACAGTTATTTTTTCCTTAAAGGAAGATTAACTTCAGTAGGAAATAAGATCATGTAAAGAAACAATTTAAGGTTCAATTCTATTGCGTGCATTGACATGTTTGTTTTGTGGCCTTTTACTTTTGTATAAGTTTTCTGTGATTGCACACTTTGGATTTGTATATGCAGCATCATTTGCTTTTTTGCATCCAGTTATTTTTCATTTGCAGCACTTTTTCTCCCATTGCATTTGTCTTTAAACTTTTGCATACATTTATGAAGCTGTGTCTGCGTTTGAAGCAAAACTCTCTTAAAGGAGATTGACTTTGCCTTTTGAGATCTATTAACTGTGTGAAAATCAAACTGTAACGGTCAACCTGAAATGTTACATCCCTGATGTTGGATAGTTTTGCAAAAAGTCAAAAATGAATCTTAAGTTCAAGTTAAAATTCACCAAGAAGCTCAATCTGTGATAAATTGTTCTTTCTTGTGCTCCTTTAAACAGGCCAGTAGTTACATGAAACCAGGGAAGTCAGAGCTGCAGTCACAATACATCCACTTTACAGTATCCATTAGCACACTGACTCCATAATGCTGCTCCTCAAAGGTGAACATGTTGCTTTATACAGCGTGTAATAGAATTTGGCAGAGCCATTATCTGCAGGAGCCAAAGAGGCCATCGAGCTGAGAATGACGGCAGACAAAGCGTGTCAGCATCAGGATGCTGCAGACGTGCAGGAACTCTTCCTGGAGCTGCAGAGCACACTGTATCACGATGAAGGAACAAGATGATTTTACATAGACATATGGATGAGTTCAGATGCATTTTAAGGGTAGACGCCTCAGTGAGAGGTCAAGTCTTCTGTGGAGAGTTTGGATAAGAGTGGTGAGCTTTGTTAACACCTGTTTATGGAGCAAAGAGAGTAAAAATACACAGAATTTAAAGTACACCAACACATTAATTGAATGGATTTTATCTGCTTTTCAGTTAAGAGTCCGATACAGAAGAAGAAGACACTTGCTTTACAGTTTTGTTGCATTATGTTACTGTAACTGTTAAGAATGAGGCCAAAAAGACTGTGATTTAAAATAAATAACATACACTTCATAAAACTGTGAGGAACATTTATTTTCTGGCTAGTATGGTGGATGTCAATTCCCATTTTCTGAGAATAAAGTTGTCCAAGACAAGATCAGCAAGGTGTCCAGCCACAGTCTTTCCAGAGTCCTGATACCTCAGACAATGGGCCCCTGGTGTGCTGAAAAGTCAGTATCTTGTAAAACTTAAACTGTACTACAGAGTAAAGTGACGCCCCAGACAGCTGGCTAGTTGCTGTGAACAAAAACTCAACTTTATCACGACTTAATAAAGTAAATATAATATGACCAGCAGGGTACAATTTAACATTTTGTTTGACACCTCCCCTGTGGCAGGAGTTTGAGAAAGTAATGAGGATTTGAATTTTGAAACAAAGTAAACTGAAGTAAATTTTAAAATATTAGACACCATACGATGATTTTCTTCTGTTGTCTTTTTAGATCCATACGATCAAAGACCAGACATTTCCACATCAATTAGAGCAGCCTGTCTCATCAGAAAACAAAAGGAACAGATTTACCAGCTCTGAATGATATTAATTTGAACCTCAGTGGGCCTGTGTTGGCGTTATTTGTCCTCTAACCTCTCTGCAGATTCACAGTCTGTATTATTGCCTTGCTCTCATAACATCCTGTTCTGTTTCAGACATGTTTTTGCATCCATCCCTGTTCTCGCCCTCTGAAGTCTCTCTCGGTCTACACAAGGTGTGAAAAATGTGGGTGGACTTGGACTGGACTGTCCACTTTCTCCTGAAATATAAAATTCATACATATCCTTGGCTGCCTCTCAGCCAAAAATGGAATAGCTGCCTTTAAGACAGCTTCCAAGAGCATGTGACATGTAAAAATAGCTGCTTAAAGCCAGAGGAATTTAACACATCTATCTGTTATCACTGTATGAGAGAGCCATTCAGTATGTCTCTGCTCATAATTGTCTTCTACAGGAAGAATAACCTGATTGTTGTCTTTTTTTTTTGTTTTGTTAAGAAAAAGAGTTTGAATCATGGTGATTTGGCTCTCCCCCTCCATCTGTTTTGTTTTCCTTCCATCTCCCTCTTTTTGATGAGCTGGGTCTTCAGTCCCCCTTATAAAATCCCATTAGCTCTTAATGAAGTCGGGCTCCTAGCCTCTCGGCCTCACCTCATTTAGCACGATTGTCTGGCGGCCATTAGCATGGAGGCAATTACAGCCGCACGACAAGAGTAATTGGAAATGCCGACAGGGACCCTGAGAAATGGGAATAAATAAATATAAAAAAAATATTCAAACTAATAAGCTTCCATTCAGATGGCGGGAGGGAGCCGCATGTGTCTAAGTTAAATCAACATAATTACAATTAGGGCTGGTGGGGTAAAGAGCTGGGGTAAGGGAGAAACAGATCTGAATGGATTGGAGGATGATGGTTAAACAGAGAGGTACAGAGTGAGATGTGGGATCGCACTGTGAGGCTAATAATGCAGAGTATATGAGTGTGAACACAAACTCATGCAGCACTGAGGTCAGAGAGGATGTTTTTCCAGCTCTCTTTTGAAGGGTAGTTTTAGCATTCAATGGCCAGTTTAGGTACCTAAAACTATTCATGAGCTCAGAAAAACTTTAAACCCGATGTCGGAGCGCAGGACTGCTCGACCTTTCATTAACTTCACCAGGCTTTTGATTTTAAGGTTAAATTGAAATCCCTTCAGAATATGTTTTGTGGTGCAATGGTACATGTACACCTGTATGAATACTTAGACCGATCAGCCAATACATTATTAAAACCATGGCAATCTGATGCAACCTAATACAACAGCTCAACAATTTGGTGAACATGATGCACCAAGTGATAACTCTTTAAATTAGTTTTTGTGTGGAGTAGTGTTGTACTGCAGTAAATTATATTTAAAAAATTTAATAATAATAGTAATAAAACTGATAGTAATAATGCATCAGATTTCATATAGCGTTTATCAGAGACCCTCAAAGCACTTTACATTGGATACATCATTCATTCACTCACACAGTCACACCCTGGTGGTGGTAAACTACCTTAGTAGTCACAGCTGCCCTGGGACAGACTGATGGAAACATGGCTGCCAATTCACACTTGCGACTTCTCTGACCAACACCAAACAACACTTACAATTATACACCAGTAGAGGACACACGCTAGGAGCAAAGTGGGTTAAGCTTCTTGCCCAAGGACACAAAGGGCAGAATCAAACCGCCAACCTTTCAGTTGTTGGGCTCTATCTGCTGTGCTACTGCCAAGGGGTTCCTAATATTTTCCTACCCTATTGTTTGTTGGCATGAAGTGGAAAAATATTAGGAACAGCTTTTAATATAACTTACTGCAGTACACCACCACCCACTGCATCTTAAATAATAAACACAAAAAACAATGATCATATTTCTGATCATGCAAACAAAAACTGAAATAGGGAAGCTACCCAACAGACCTTGTGGCTGGTTTGAGCATTTTCCAATATTTTTTCTAACATCATATTATGATTATCTGATTTACCTTCCTGTCCCCGGGGCTCTAGCCTGGGACCTCTTCTATTAAATATCTACAAACAATTACTAACCCTGATTGTAGGAAATAACTTTACAAGTGATGTTTCATAAGTTAAGTTGAGCATAGTTACTGTAGGTAGAGCTACAGTACAGCTCAACTGAGTCACTTGATCAGACTACTGTCTTTGTCCTACTACATAGACATAGACTACCAAAACAATAGACAAACACATAAGCAAGATGCTAACTGGCTTTATATTGACTCAATATAAACACAACTTTTTACAACTCTGCATTTTTAAAGCACACTGAATAGAAGCTTCAGCTTTTTTTTTTTTTTTTTTACATCCCTTCTTTTTTTTCTGATAAGGTTTTGTTTTCTAAAATACATTTAATTTCAAGTTTCATTTCTGTTTAACTTATGTTGTTGTCTCCAAAGGTACAGCTTCAGGATACAAATAAGGTAGCCAGATTTTCATAATCTCTTCAGTTGTACAATACCGTGGCCCGGTAGTGTCAGGCGATTTGCATATTTAAAACGCTTTGTAAAAGAAAAAAACACGAATGCAAACAGCCACAACATAATTGCAAATAAAGACAACAAAAGTAAACGTACAGCAGCGGCACAGAAAAAGCACAATCGCAAATTGCCACAACACAAATGCAAATAACTACACCAGAAGTAATCTTCCAGCAGAATCAGAAGTGGGCAGCGTTTCTAACAGACTGTTATTACTGATGGACATGTTGTCGATGGAGAGTGTGGAGAGTTGGAAAAGGTAAGTAAACTGAAGTTTGCTCGCAAATTTCAATTGCTTACTGAGATGATTACAAAACGGTATTAATCGTACAGGAAATTTGCTTTAGACTTCAGTTTTCTTATTTTTTCCAACTCTCCACACTCTCCATCCACAACATGTCGGTCAGTGATCATAGTCTCTCAGACACGCTGGTGGTAGTTTGCCCATTGCTGATTCTGCTGCAAGATTACTTTCAGTGTTGTTATTTGCATTTGTGGCATGGCTCTTTGAGTTCATGTTGTGGCCTTTTGCAATTGTACTTTTTCTGTGCTTCTGCTGTATGTTTACTTTCGTTGTCTTTATTTGCGTTCGTGTTTTTTTCTTTTGCAAAGCGTTTTAAATATGCTAATTGCCTCACACCTCCTGTCCACCGTGTTGTACAGAAATAGATGGGAATTTCGTAGATGGGTTAGAGTCCCTGATATTGCTTTTGATATTAATTACCTATGAAAATGAACTGAAATTACCCCCCACCTAAAAAAACAGAGGAGGCTTAAAGAGTTGCACAATGAGTTCAGCTGTTGACACAAGTGGAGTTTACATAATGTCATATCTGCCAGAGCCAATAAAAACAATGCTGCACCTATAACAGATAAAGTGTTTCATCTGCAGCAGCTACTTCTCACTACTTTCAAAGTTATCAAGCACTCAGTATTTATACACATTTCCAGGCATCTTGATTTAACTAAAATCCTTGGTGTTATCACATAAACCTGGCAGGACTGAAATCACATCTGAGGAAACCTGCAACAAAGCTAATGAAACGCTCTCCATGAGCAAAACTAAATGAGGTCCTAAAGACTTTACTGCCAGCTTTCCACCGGCATCCAATCTGTAACAACACACTGTGTCTGTGAGATGAATTACAGCAGGCTATGTTGTTTTCCTACCCCCAACCAGGAGATTGTGTTTTTGTCCAGTTTGTTGGTCTCTTTGTGTAGTTAGTTAGCCGAGTAATACTCAAAAAAATCTTAGTACACTACCAATTCTGATACAAGCTAATAGAGTTATAGAGAAGGCACGCTGTCAAAGAAGCACTGGTTGGTATAATTTGTATGCAAAACATATTGGCATCTACTATATAATATGCTAAAACAAAACTGCTGCAGCTTTGGACATGGTGCCAAATCGAAAGCACATGAAAATCTGGAAACAGAAATTTGCAGCAAATGAAAACACACGATGCAAAGAGCCAAAATACAGACTGAAACAACTTCAACTCAGCAAATACAGCAATTTTACTGACACAAAGCCCTAAAAACATACACAAAAGACAACACTGCTTATTTAGTGAACAGGGCGTAAGGCCTCTAGAGGGAACTTTGAGGAGCTTACTTTATCAAAACTTTAAAGAAAAGGTCTGTTGTAATATGTGTGGTAAATTGTAAATGGAAGGCATTGTATCTCTTTCACTTATCTTCTTACCACCCAATGCGCTTTTGCATTACATGTTGCATTTACCCCACAGCCAGCAGGGAAGGTTGAGTATTGGCATGTTGGCCAAGGATATCTCAACATGTGGCCAGCAGGACCTGGGAATCGCCCTGACAGAATCCCTAATGGTTGACATCCATGTTTTGGGACTACATGTTTTTTGCAATCAACGTTTTTTTTTTTTTTACTCATTGAAAATGTTTTTGTTTAATTTCTCTGTTTGTGTTGTGGTTAACATAAACACTACAATGATATTGTTTTCATCACCAGACAGCCCTAATTTACACAAACAAGATGATTTTCTTTACAGATGGCTGGTTTAAAGCCAAAATGTTTATGTTGTTGTCTATTTTTATGTCATCTTAGCTAATCACCAGCCCATATGTTTAAATACTGTAAGATGTTAGAATTTCAGGAGTTGATAGTCTTCAGTAAACAGGTCACTGCAACTGTGGGTCTTTTCCATCCTTGTTATTTACCTGTGCAGACACTGTGGGTGCATTGTTCTCACTCCGTCCTAAAATGAATTGTTTTGTCTCAAAACACAGTGTGTCTTTTTTTTCAGGCTGCGAGTTGTAATAAGTCTGTAATGTTGGTGATCTCAGCAGCATCGTCCTTGTTTTGTTACGCTTTTGATAGGATCGCTGATAGCTTGCTTGTTTTGGCTTTTGACCAGAGACTGTAAACAGACTTCTTAATGAGATGTACCAGGTCAGAAATCATCCGGTGATGATGAAGATAAGAGGAGGCTGTGAAAATTTGTTGCAGCACAAATTTTGCAGATTCATTATTGGTTTAGGAAGCCAAACAGTGATTTAACTGGTTGTCCGCTGAACAGAGCCAAGATCATCATCCTATCTGTTGTCGTCAGCATTTGGCCGAGATTCTTGCCACAAATTTCATTTTTAGTTTGCTTACCTTTTACGTCATGGTCTCAATGTCATCATTAAAAAAATCGATCTGTCTACTTTGTTAATAAATACTGTTACGAAACAGACTTAAGATTAAGATTAAAACTATTGTCTTTGTAAGACCTACAAAGGCATAGGAGACCATTAACTTAACGTCACGATACACCTAATTTTTGGTTTATGGCCTTTTATAACTACAGCGGTTATCCACTTTGTTTTTTGTGCTTTATGATAATACTAATTATAATTATAATTACAGTTTATTATTATTATTATTATTATTTACATTTTTTGGTATCATACAGTGGTGTTAAAAAAAAGAACTAGATTTGAAAGTTTGTTTAAGTGTTGAATGGCTTGTGGTGTCATTTTAGCATGAAAACCTGTTGATCAATGGTGAAAAATAAAATTTAAGGAACCTTGGGAGTTTGTTTCTGAACCTTTGACAAGGAAAACACAGTACAGTAAACACCAATCATGTACACAGACCTCTGTCCTCTTTCTTTTGGGATGTTTTAAGGGCTACTTTACAAAAAGACTTTGACTGAATGGCAATTATGAATAGCTGAACCCCACTTTGTGTTTTGTATTCTAGGTGAATGACTAGCTGAGTGAGTTGCTTAGCACAGTGTTTGGTAGATGTAATAAAGGTTGCCTTCTTTTCCTGGTTGATCAAACTAGGACAGTCTCCACTGCCTGAACTCAAAGAATACTTTAGGAGTCTGAGAGTGTGATACTGAAACAACAGTGGGCTGTAAGCTCCCAGCTAGGAGCCAGATTGTCATGGTATTTCTCCTGTGAACACCCCCACTCCTCCATGCCCCCTCGCTCCCACCACCCACCACCGATGTTGCCCCCTTTCCTGCCTCCTAAGCTGAATGACAGGTGGCAGAAACCCGATCAGCTCGGCCTTCATCAAGGAAGCACTCCCATCTGAAACGGGCACGCTGCCCACTCGCCCACCCGAACGCCACGGCACAGGGAGCTTGTGGTGTGTGTGTGTGTGTGTGTGTGTGTGTGTGTGTGTGTGTGTGTGTGCAATGAACACAGATTCAAGGGGGTGAGGGGTGTAATGGACTTCTTGGCCGCAGAATCAAGCTGCAAAGCTGGCACCAGGTGTGCAGGGCTCAAACGGGAAACAGGGGGCCGGCTCCCACAATAGCCCATGTGAGAGTCCCTCAGCGGCATCCACAATAAAGGGGCGAGCGACTGTCGTTATGAGCGACCTCACTGCTTGAACCGACAGTCCCACCCTTCAGCACTTCCCTTTTCGTGCGCCCACACAGCCAAAGCAAGATTATTATGAGAAACATGTATGTGCAACATGTGTCTGATTTAACAGGGAAGTGCTGTCATCTGGACTCATTTTACCGGACTGGCTACTGTGCTTTAGTGTGTGAATGGTTGCAGATTTCTATTTTTTTTCCATTTCAGAGCTTCTGACTCAAATGTCCAAACTCCTCTGCAGGTTTCTGGAGCAACTACGACATCAGAGTGCAAAGAGCTGGATGTTTTACAGATAAATTAATGTGAGCTTTTTCAAACTGTAACTTTAAAACATGTATGTTACACTCTGGTGTTGCAGAGCTTTATGATTGTTCAGTCCGAACTGTAAAAAAGTTCATGTACACATCAGAGCTGATAAGTACATGACACTATGTGGTAGTGCTATCAGAAGGACAACATTTTGTCTTTGATACTGACAAGTTTAGGATCATGATACTCATTACAATACAGTACAATTATACTGGTTCAGGACTCAAGGATTGGCTGGGGCACAGATCATAAATCCTGCCTCCTCCATGTTAGTAAATGGAACAGGCTAGAAAATGTAAGTAGGCACCAAATGTTCCTCAAACATATCTAGTGTTCATTTTTTTGTGACACTTTGGTCATTTAGTTATCTTATGTCAAAAGGCGCTGCCACCACATTGTTTTCAGCCATCGTCTGGACACCAAAGTTCTTCATGGAAACACCATCAGACACTGACAAAGGCTTGCAAAAGTTAGACCGAGGCAGCCTTCTCATAATTTGACCACCAGACGCTGTATCAGTCAGTGTTTTATAGAAAGACTGATAGAAGGCTGCTCCTCATTACTTGCGATTTAATAAATGTTCCCTTATATATTCTGAGGTTGCACAGACAAAAGTTTGGTTGCACATGGGACTGAAATGAATGCAGTTTCAAGCCCTGTTGAGATTACTTTGGATCCTTTTTATAGAATGGGAGGTGATGGAGGTGCATCATTCATCAAAATAAACAGTTAATATTTTCTATGCATTCACATTAATTCATTGTTCCATGAAATACATGAGAATAACATAAGAATAAGAAGAACTTTATTGATCACCGAAGGGAAATTCAATTGTCTTCAGGCTCAGTTGTCATTTCTCAAAAGGTCATCTACTATTTACAGAAAAGTTGTAACGTCTGATGGCTGTGGGTACTAAAGATCTTCTGAACCTTTCTGTCCTGCAGCAAAGAGAGAGGAGCTGTCCACCACAATTGGCCCTTTGGTCCATCAAGGTGTTATGAAGTAGGTGATCCATGTTCTTTAAAGTAGCCTCCACCTTCCTCAGTGTAGGTCTCTCCACCACATCCTCAGCTGAGTCCAGCTTGAGTCCAACCACAGCGCCAGCCTTTTTCACCAGTTTGTTCAGACGTCTTGCATCTTTGTGTTTGATGCTTCCTCCCCAGCAGACTGCAGCGTAGAACAGAACAGAACACTATAGACACCACAGACTGATAAAACATCTGCAGCATCTTACTACAGATGTCTATTGATTGGAGTCTTCTCAGGCAAAAGAGGCGGCTCTGCCCCTTTCTGTAGATGCAGTCTATATTCTTAGACCAGTCCAACTTATTATCCAGATGTACACCTAGGTATTTATATGATGTCACCACTTCGATATCCACTCCACAGGTGTTCACTGGCTGAAGAGGGGGTTTGAATCTGCAGAAGTCTATGACCATCTCCTTTGTCTTTGAGATCCCTCCACAGGTTGAGTTCATCAGCTCTTTCCAGATCACCCACCACTGGCTGTCTTTTCTTTTTACTTCTGTGTCCAGAGATGGTACTGATTCCTCTCCACACTTCATGGATGTTGCTGTGTTGTAGATTTCTCTCTATCTTGTTTTTGTACTCCAGCTTTGCCATCTTCAGTCTCCTCTTCAACTCTTGTTGCACTTGTTTGAGTTGTTCTTTATCACCATCTTTAAAAACTTTCTTTTTCTGGTTAAGGATCGCTTTTATGTCACTTTATCAATGTTCATACTATCCACATCTGTTTCCAGCAGCACATTCCAGTCTGTTGATTTAAAACAGTCCCTTAGAGCTTCACTGGCTTGAGGTGTCCATCTTCTGATTTTGACTTTGGTCACAGGCTGCCTCAGTGCACAAGGTCTGTAACAGGTTTGCAGACAGACCAAGTTATGATCTGACTTGCCCAGTGGTGGTAAGGCAGTGGCTCTGTAGGCTTCTTTGACGTCGGCATACAGCAGATCCAGGGTCTTGTTTCTCTGGTAGGACAGTTCACAAACTGTGTGAATCCAGTCAGGTGAGAGGAGAGGGTGACATGGTTAAAGTCTCCTGATATTATTATTAGTGCCTCCGGATGTTGAGTCTGTAGCCTGGCAACACTATTTTCCTTTCTTCTTGCCACTAGCTTGAGCATCTCTGTCTGACCTTATGAGAGTGAAGTCAGGGAGATCCACACTGGAGTCCAAATTGTTTTGATTCAACCAGGTTTCAGTAAAACACAGGAAACTGCACTCACGGTATGATTTCTCAGTCTTCACCAAGATCCCCAGCTCATTTGTTGGGCAGAGAGTTGACGTTTTCCATGATGACTGATGGAAGAAAGAGTTTATATCTTCACCTCCTAGCATTCAGCTTTGCCTTCACTTTTGCACCAGGACGGCAACCACAATAACACCTCCCGATGTCCTCTGGAATTGTATGTTGTTGTCCAGATTTGCTTTTTCTTAATGAAAGGAGCTCTTCTCTTGAGTAAACTCTTTGCCCAGCAGAAGTATCCATCAAGAGATTTTCAAAAAAAAATGAAAATGAAAAAAATCTAGCAAAAAATACACATAATACAGAGAGACCAGACTTGCAGCAACCTCTTGGTTCAAGCACATTTATAAGAATAAACTAACATAACAGAGCCAAACATAAAGATGCCCTTTCTACTTTTATAGATTATGGTACTGCAGCAGTCTATCTTTTTACAACCCTTTATGCCTTTTTTAGATTAAATCATTGCTCTTCGGATAATCTAATTTCTGGGTTAAAATGCAGAGATTTTCTTTCTGTCTTGCATTTTTTTCAGCCCTGAGACTAGCTTAAATCAAATTTCATATATTTGTAATACTGCAGAGGAGTCCAAGTGTAGACTAGAATATCAGTGACCAAAGAAAACCCAGTATTTTAGGGTTTCAATAACACCCAAAATGACATGAGATGTTATAGAGAACTACACCTCTTCTCGGCTGCTATCATGTCCTGGCATGTTTGGCAGCCCTTCATCTTTTTGAGGCTGAGACATCTTGATGTACTTCTCAACACTTCCTGCCCTTATACACTAAATCAGATTTGAAAAGCTATCGGCTATCTAGTGCGGAGTGCAGCAGAGCATCTTGGCGCGAAATTGAAAATTCTCTGAGGAACACAGGTCTGTCCTTGTGCAACCCACTGTCCCTGTTCTCCATGAAAAAGTTTATTTGTTCATCACTCTATGGGCTGGGGTGATTGTGAGTGGTCGGGGGGGGGGATATAATGGGGGGGGCCTGCAGCCAGGAGGAGATTTAATTAGTGAAATCTCATTAAGTCTAACAAAATTAAGCATAAAACAATCCTTGGTGGGGAATAGTGCTGTAGGTTTGGGGGAGCGCGGGAGGGGGGGAACACTTAAGGGCTAAGAGGACACTGGCTGTGCGATTAGTCCAGTCTGTGTGTAGGAAGAGACAAACGGCTTAGTATAACCAGACCTCCTCTGGCAATCAACTAGAGACCGCCGTGTGTGCACAGAACCCCCACTGTCCTCGCCCTTATTTTGGCTGTGGCCTCTTCACCATGTAAGAGCCTTCAACGGGTTTGAAGACTGATCGGGATTAAGAGGAACATTTTCAACAGCAAGTCATCTACAAAAGAACTATCTAAATGAAGGAGCTGCAGTGACAAGAGGACCAAAACAATAGAGGGTATCAAGTTAAAACTCAAGAGCAACACCACTCTTTACCTAAACATCAACTTGAAATAACCTCAAATTTGAAGTGAACACTCAGTATGAACAATTTCCAATATGAATTTAGTTTCTAGGAGACGTATTTTGGAATAAGGAATGATTGAGAACATTTGGCCAGATGAGTCTGTTATCCATCAGGTGAAATGATACGATATGATTGCACAAAAAGCAGGCCAAGTTTTTCAAGCCCAAAATTGCTAGCTCATCTTTGGGCTTCTTTTCACTACAGTCCATCTTCTTCTGTAACTGTCCTTTTTTAATGTCTTTATTTTGGGAACTGTTATAAATGTGAAACAAGTCAAGCTATAATAAACTGCTGTATCAGCCCAAACCAAGTTGTCAGATATATTAATTGATGATGATTGATATTTCATATACCATCCGCCCCCTTAACAACAGTATCAGAGCTCTCAGCTTTACTACACCACGGACACAGTACAAAACTTAATGCGTTTCTGTCACAACTCCATCCTAGTTAAGTTTGGACATTCAGTGTAACAGAAGAGGAGGCCAAACTGCCCAAAACAATGCTGTTTTTAATCTGACACCATGTGTTTGAGAGATGAGTGTTATTGTCCTCTGACACAGCTCAATGTCCTGTGAAGACCAGTTTCTGTCAGCATAGTCTAAGTATCAAAAATATTGAGTACAGCATGTCAGCACCTGTGCCCAGGACTTCAAGCAGTTTGTAGCACTTTGTAAAGTTGTTTCCTCCCATCTACATTCCTGCTTGTTTTGTCCTTACTGTCAGATGTACTCCATTTTACACAATCATAAAAAGCATCCAGGTCAGCTGGAAAGACTGCAAACTTTTCACTCAGTGGTGAAACACCATCTTTCTCAGGTTTTTTCCATCATATGATAAAAATGTCATGATATGAGCAAGTTGTTCAGGGTTTCCCCCCATATGGAATTGATCGTGGTGCACCGTCACAGCTAAATGAAAACCCCTACGCCTTTAAAATAAGTTTTTTTTCTTATGTGGCTCTACCTCAGAGTCATATGTATCAGTATATGTGTGCACGGGCACTGCACCGCGAAGCACACATGCAGTGTTAGCATTAGCAAGTTATCGTCAGAGACCAAACAGCTGATCAATTAACCCCACCCTACCCCTACTCCCTAAATTTCAGTTAGACTCCTGTCCTGGTAGTCTACCCACTCGCTCATCCATCCATACATCCATCCAGCCAGCTAGCAAGCCGGCCAGCCAACCATCCATCCAACCTTCCTTCCATGACCTATATGACTTATTCCAGCTGACCTGTGACCCAGAGACCAGCGCGAAACAACAGTTTGGACAGCACTATTTTTCCATTAAAGGTCCCATATCATACTTCTTTTCAGCAGGTTCACATAGGTCTCAGAGATCCCAGAACAGTCAATTTGACGTTAGTTGTCTAAAAACCCAGTTTTTTCCTGGACTTCAGCCAGCCTGAAAACTCTCTCTAGTGAGAGGCTCCTGAAGAAATTCCAGCTCTGCAGCAGGACGTTTCTGAATGGTTAGTTACAAATATTATGTGTCTCCATAATTTTCTTTTTACTTTGTTCGTGTGTTGGTACCATAGACTGTATATACTATGGACAACCTGGTTCCGCCTACAGCCTGTATACGGATTTGAAGCCAAAAAGCTCTTGGTATTTCCGGGATTTATCTTCATTTCCATTTACTGCTGTGCAGTAGCGCTGTGCGCATTCGGCCGCGCAGTCGCAGAGAGTCACTGCGATGATGCTCGGTTAAAACAGCGTATCCGCCGGGAGAGCTGCTCAATCCCTGAACGCCCATAGGCTGTATCAGGTGTCAATCATAGCAAACATGAACCCGCTAATAACCTTTAAAAACTGAGCTTCACAGAAAAAAGAGGACTTGAGCACAAACCAGTCTTACTGTAACTACATGTCAACATCACAACCAGGGAGGAGAAAAATTTATGTTCTGTGTAATAAATTTCTAAAGTCCACAGCCCCATAAGCTTTGCTAGCGGAGGCAGGATTTATGACCTATACTGCAGCCCACCAACAGAGGGTGCTACTCTCTGAGTGGTTTCACCCCGCGAGGAGGCAGACAGCGTCCATTCTATATACAGTCTATGGTTGGTACACAGTGACTTACATGTAGCTAGGCAACATTAGCTCCTGCTAACGGTAACATCTCTGCTGTCTTCCTCCTTACTTGGAGCTCTTTTGGTGAATTCGCAATATTGTAATATTGTAAGTTTACTGGACCTTCAAAACCTCAGATGAAGAGGGAGGTAAAAACAGACTTCTGTGCTGCTTCCTGCAGCCAACAACAGAGCAACTGCCGTGCCTTGCTCGTACCTTTGCCATTTCAAAGACAGGCTGGGGATGCATTTCATTCTAAAGTGAATTTTGCATACTATGGGACCTTTAAGGAAGAATATCAAATCAGCCTTACAGAAGCAAGCACCAACATCTCAGACCTTTAGCAGACCATCTGCAGGTCAGATCTGTTTTCATCATGGTTCCAGATGGAAATAATTGATTTGTTTAGGGGTGACTCATGTACGTTTAAAAGAAAAGAAGCCATTTATTGAACTTAAAGCAATAACCAAGCTAACTAATGGTGATGAAGTGCTGGTTTGGCTCAAACTGATTTGGTTTAACACCGTTGATGCCACCATGGTTTGGTTGGGAGCACTAAATCAAATCAAAAGACTGGTTGTACACCCTAAAGGAAAACAATAAGCTCTGCAGACCAAAGCAAGTCAACTCAGACTGAAAGATGAAAGATTCTCCATGAAAGATGTTCTTGAAGTTGTTTTCAAGCATATAAAAACTGGCTGCATCATGCAGTATGAGGAGTAAACACTTACAGTCAACTTGCCCACGGCAACCCAGCAGCTCTTAAGAGTTGTTCTCTGCTCTGTGTTCTGGTTTTCAACTCTCCTTACAGAACCTGTGGACAGAAGTCATATTTAAACTATGACATGACACTCAGTGAAGTCATCCCAATGCTGTCATTCAAGACGGTGATGCTTTAGATCAGTATCAAAAGACAACGATGTGGACAGAGATGCAGTGTGTGGTGCACCCCACTTTCTTTTTGTGGAAACATTTAAAAATCACTAATAATAATAATAATAATAATAATAATAATAATAATAATAATAATTCATTTTATCCGTACAGCGCTTTTAAAAACACTCAAAGACGCTTTACATAGTACATAAAACCCAATGTAATAAAACAAAGACATGGAAAGAGTAAAATGAATAAACCAGTGAAATATTAAAAGCAATTTTAAATAAGTAAGTTTTTAAAAGGGATTTGAAAGTAGTGGGGTCAGGGCAGTGTCTAATGGAGGGTGGTAGGGAGTTCCAGAGGTTAGGGGCAACTGTGGAGAATGCCCGATTCTCATGAACTAATGAAATGTCTTTTCACCACCAGTGAGCTGAAAAGCAGAAATATCACATCTAAAAACAGAGGCACAACTCTCTTGTTTACAAGAGCAAGCAGTAATAACAATGTTGGTCCAAACTCCCTAAATCATGATCATACAATGATTCATATAGGCACGAAGCATTTCCATACAGCTGGTTTAAGTATTTTCATTCTCAGTTAATAAATGTTAACATTGTGTCAAGACCCTTCATATGCATCTTATACAGATATATAGATATATAACATGTTGTATTACAACATACAAAATGTATATGTTTCAGTTATCAAAGACGCGAGTGAAAACCTGAGGTCAGAGAGCAGCTCTCACTCTAAATTCCTAAGAGGTCTCGGCTGCTTGGCCACACGGAGCGCAAAGCCGCAGAGAGAGTTATGGTGCACATGCAAAAGATTTAAGTTCAATCAAGCATTCAGGGCCGGACACCTGATCTTTCGCTTAACGCTTCTTCTGAACAGTGGGAGTGTGGCTGGGCCTCACAGCGGGCCGCCTACCTCCAGCGATCTGCTAACACAGAGCCTCTAAAGAGATGGTATTTATCCAGCACTGCATAGCTCAGCGGGACCACTGTGTGTGTGTGTGTGTGTGTGTGTGTGTGTGTGTGTGTGTGTGTGTGTGTGTGTGTGTGTGTGTGTGTGTGTGTGTGTGATAGGTACGACCAGAGGCCCGCAGAGGATCAGGGGAATTTGGAGTGAAAGCTGTGCAGATTTAGAGAGAGAGGAGGACTACCAACAAAAAGTACAGGACTTAAAGTCCAAAAGTAAAAAATTCCTTAGTCAACTCACCTTTGTGAGTTGTTAATGTGTTTGTGCTTCTTAGCTGTGCTACCGCTCAAACAACAGAGCAGAGTCTGAATCCTTCAATGTTCGGTGGCTTCAAACCGTTTCAGTGTGGAGCTCCTCCACACTTTTTGCTTTCCGGTTACTTTCTTCCACCTGAACATCAGCTGTTATTATTATGAGCCTCAGTTGATATCGAACTATTTAACTGTGGTCTCCCCCTGTGAAGACAAAAAGGAGCTGGATACATAATGTCAGTGTTTTCCTTCATATCTTTCGCAGAAATGTCTGGAGGGGTTCTGGTATGGGCTGCAGCTAGCTTATTTGTTGGTGCCCAGCTTGCTCAGGGGTTTGGATTCCCTCATTGTTTATTATTTGAGAGGATTTCATCAGAGGTCAATTTATCTGCACAGGTCTCACAGACGTGTTGATTTAAACTCTAGTTTAAAGCAGTTTAACACTAAAACAGGGGTCTTTTCTATTTTCTGACTCCACCACAGTGCCATTACAGTCATCATTCATCATTAGGCCTGAGGCTGTCAGATATTTGGATGCTGTGATACTTTTGATACTTTTAAGATGTGCTTTAAAATGATACAATCTGTTATTTCTACATTAGATATCACCTAAAAGCACCAGAGCTTAGAAAACAGAGCTACAACTATATTTTGTAACTTTCTGGGAAGTCCAATTTGCCAACAAAACTCCTCCGCCTATAGTATTATTCTGGTTTGTTATTTATCCAAAGCACATGAAAAGAAAAATGAACTTTTTGGTACATTTTGGAGAAACCATATAACAGAGTGCTTACTGGGCTCACAGCCTATTTCTTTCAATTCAGTTACCCATTTGACTGTCTGATAAAATCATATGATTAAAAGGAAAGGGAAAGCACTTCATCAGTACCTACAGAAGATATTTCATTTGTCTTAGTGTTATGTTGATTTTAGGCAAGTTTGTAAAACTAAAAGAGCATGTTCTGCATGTAATAACTTGAGAACTTGAATAATATTATTGACTTTAAATGTAGTTATGTATTATAAAATAATACATTATACAAATATAATTACATTTAGTTCAGTTGGTTAGTTATCAGAGACAGAGACTATATATATGTGGAAACACAACATTAAGCTCCAAAAACTAGAGAATGCACAGACTGACATGCTAAGTACCAGATTTAATTGATAAGCTGCTGAAATCGGGCTCCTCCAAACACATCATTTTGCATAGGGCACAGACAGGGATCATACCTGGTCCCTGTATATCAGTCACTACCTGTGGACTGTTGACAGAGAGCTTTTCAGCATGTATGTTGTCTGATACCTAACATCAGGTATCAAACAAATTAGCAAGTAAATAAGAAAAGACAGACGACACAGACACAAACACATTATGCACACCACAGCACACTTTTCTCTGACACTTCAGGGGAAATATAGAACTATTTTTTTTATAACCAAAAGGGTTCATAGTCTATGTTGTTTACATTGACAAAAGAAATCTCATTTATTAGGCCTCTCATTACTTGTCACAGTGAGTCAAATGTTTGTATTCAGTGACTCTGTACCAGCTGGTCTGAACCAGTCATGTATAAAAGGGGGCTGAGAACTTAACGTTTTTTTTTTTTCCTCCGACATTTCATTTAGTTAAATGATAGTTTAAAAAAATGAATCACTGAAAAATCTGGAGCATAAGCTGCACAGTTGTGGTAAAGCAGACACAGATGGCTTCGAATCAAGTCCACAATGTGCTGTATCTGTGGAACTGTAACGCTTTGTGAGGTACTAGCTAGTTTTATTTGTCCTGTTACACCTGTTTGATTGTTAGGCTCAGCAGAGAATAAGTTCGCTGTCAGGAGATATGAACAGTTAAAGGGCATACCCGGTGCCCCCGGCCAATGTCTTGAGTCCTGACACTGACAAATGAGGAACCAGACGACTTTACTGAACACTATACCATTGTTTTCTCAAATCGCATGACCACAAGCTTTTCAAGAAGAAAAGCTGGTAAAGTGGTGCTGCTGCGCTCATCCTCCTCACTTTGTATCCAGCATGCTCTGGGAGGAAAGGCTTATTTCTTCAAGCTTACATCTTCTGGGTTAGATAATAGATATCTCAGGATTTTGTAAAGGTATATTGGTCACACTGGCTTGTAAGATGCAGACCGATATTTAAATAATCAAGAAGGCATTATGGTACATTTTGAATGATTTGACTTAATCACATGATAAAGTAGTAAGCTATGAATATTTTATTGTTTAGCCATCAGCCAATACTAGAAAATCCCAAAACTGTGATCTTGAAGTTAAAAAGGTCAGTGTAGTGTAGCTGAGAGAAGAGTTTGAGGTGGTGCTGAACAGAGAAAACAGTTCAATCACTGAAGTCATTCAAGGGCCCATTCAACTAACAATTTCTGGAGCAGGTGCAGCCATCATTTTTGATTTTATATAAGTGCATCAGGGCAACAACAACAAAAAAAAAAACAGTCTGAGAATAAAATACTTTGTCCAACTTCCATGCCAATTTCCAGTAAAGTCACAATGTGTGTTTACATTACCTGAAATGTACCAAATAAGGTGGTCCATTGAACACAAAATGGACAAACAACAGAAACTTTATTAAAAGAAAATTGCAGAGCAGTTCCTAAATTATTGTTTTCAAGTTTTCTACAGGTTATTATTGCAGTTTGATCCTGACTGTTTTCACTTTTTCAGTTGACGATAAAAAGTCTGGTTTCATTTCTCATTTATAAGAGCGACTCAACTTATGAAATAAAATGGATATTGTTGTGTTTCTTAGAGAAAGACGGGTCAGAGTCTAATGAACAACCTCTGTAAAGCTACCAGTTTTTTTCTCATTGCTTTGCTCTATCCCGGTTAATATAATTGGTCTTTCGTTGTGGGGAAATGCAGCTGCTAGTTTGATTAGAAGGTTTTTAGGTCAAGTTTTTTTTTTTTTGGAGCTCAAAAACTTAACCAAAAATGTGCAACTCATTGATGTTAGAGACAACTAGAAGAAAACAAGAGTTTTTAAGATGCAGCTTGGGTTTCCTGGCTAAACATCCCCCTCAGACCACAAGAGATTTGGGAGAGAGCATTTCTTTCAGCCACAAGAAAACATTTTAGCCCCTCAGTAATCCTTCCCAAAGCCCTCCCTAAGCTCCATGGGCCCTTCCTCCTTCAGTCGTCCCACAGGCCTGGCTGAATCCTCCAGGAGCATCTCTGCACACACAGACTGAACACACACATTAACCGTCTCTGTGTGACCCCTCTGGGACCTGGCTGACCTTCCTGTTGACGTCAAAGTAAATCAGAGCAAGAGCCGGTGCAGCGAGGGGCTCCACCCCGGGGGCTGGAGGTCTAATCACCATGTTCCCCGTGAAAACCACAGAGGAAACATTAGCATTCCTGAACGGGCCGCCATCACTCACAGTGCAGTAGGGATGTAATGACTACCGGTAAAATCATAAACCGCGGTAAAATGTCTGGCAGTTAGTAGTACCCTTTCCAATTTTAATTACCGTTAAAACCGTGTTTGATTGCCACACTCTGGAAAAGCTCACAGTGATACTGCTCAGTGCTGAGAAGAGCAACTGCATGCAGCAGTCCTTCGGAAACAGGCTCGCATTGCACAGTATACAACTTGTAAACATGGCGGAGGGCAGTTTTGCAGGCAGTTTTGCCGACCATATTGCAGAGATTTTTCCGCTGTCAAAGAAAACAAAGTCTGAAGTCTGGGCATATTTCGGCTTCTATAAAGGGTTGCAAGGGTTGCCGGGAAGCTTTGCATCCCAGCAACCAGTGTGTCATCCGAGTGGCTACAGATCACTACTCTAACCAGGAATGTAAACATGCTGACATTTTTACATTTCAATCTCAAGTAGTGAACAAAGTCAGCAGCAGCACCTTATGGTGGAGAAAAGGGACAACAGGTGCGGTTTATTTGATTTGTTGACATATTTTATGTGATTTTAAACACCTGCACGACACATTTGTTTACATGTGGTTGTAATGTTTCATACAGTAGTGTTGCTCTGTTTTATATTTGTAAGAGTAGATTCTTTTGAGCACTGAAGATTCTTACAGTTTGCATAATAAGGAATGTAATTTTACTTAAATTGTATTTATTTGTTATTATGTTGATGTTTATGCCACTGGCACATTGCTTTGTACTTTGTTATTACTAGTGTTGATTACCTTAAGCTTAAAATTTGTTTAATGATTTCAGGGCGTGTCTAAGTACTTTTTAAACATTTTGAACATATTTCAACAATACCATGGTAATATTGATAACCATGATAATTTTGGTCACAATAATCCTTCTGTGAAATTTTCATATCATTACATCCCTACAGTGCAGCATCTACATGTGTGCACAGGTACACAGGGATAGTGACTTAGTCATGTGCTACTTAATCTATACTATAAGTATCAAAGGGGCTATCCTTCTGAGTAACCGTTTCCTTTGGTTCTCTACATGCACTTTCACAGAAAATATCCTGACACAACATATTAACGCGTAGCTCTGCAGACACAGAAAGCTAGTCGGACTTGCATCAGATAAATGTGCTTTTTGACAGCAAGAACGTTTTCTAGAATCTTTGAAACTTTTGAGGGACTGTGTGAATTAGTACCTGAAAAATCCCTACTACAGGGCTGGTACTTTCTAAAAGTCTGAGAACTTTGGGGGCAGGGGCTGGAGATAATCTCCTTTACTTTGAAAAAGGGTCCTTAATTCACATACATGGTCCTGGTAGATGTGTGCCTTCATGCATAGCACATTGCAGACAAGGCTAACAGTAGCATGGCTTGGAACTAGTACTATGTAGTGGCCTTGGGCTCTATTTTTGTGTCTGCCGTCGACGCTGTGGAGGGTGGCGGACCCCGCGCAGTGGTATTTTGGTCTGGCAAAGCCCGGCGTGCAGCCAGTTTTGTATTTTTGTGGACTGAGGCGCGCTGAGGTCCGCCAAGCTGGGCATGGCAGGGTGAGGTGTCGACAGAATCAGCTGGTGCAGTGACATTTTCGTGCCCGCCGGCGGCGTAGAAAGTGCGCTGAAAGCTCCCGATTCAAACCTGGTCAGGTTTCAGCGCAGGCGGAGCGCAGCTGGTCTAGTGGGATTTTGGTAGACCGGCGGTGTATCGGCATACGTCACCAATGCCTCACCGGCAGGTTTCCACAGTGTCATGCACATTACAGTGCAATGAGTAAGCAACAACAACCAATATTCTGAGTCAGCTCATACATTTAGATCTATATAGATATATTCTGATCTATATCTGATCTGATGCGCGCATTTGGCACGCGTTTGGACACTCAACCTGACCGAATTAACACAGCTGAAACCGCATTAAATTAAATTAAATATCTAGTAAATAGACACACATGATAAAGTTAACAAGATATGTAATTCATCTCCTTTCTTTTCTTTCTTCCTCTTCCTCTTATTTCTCGCGCAGCTCGACCTGGACAAGTATCCGTGTCCTCTCCCCGCCCTGCTGCAGCTGCTGCTGTGGCAGCTGAACAGATGATTTGTTTCAGTGATCAGATCAGTTATTTACTTTAAGCCTACATGCAAATATTACAATATTCAGTTTTGTGAGCAAAATTTATTTTATACGTCAACATGTATGAAAGAAAGAGCCAGGCCACAGAGCGCGATGCGTCATTACGCACAGATGGTTCCGATTTTAATGCCATTATTGGAATTTATGTTGTGATCTGTGCACACAACCCACCTTTGTCACGTGAGGTTTGAATATATGTAACTTTATGTGAGTGTCTTTATTTGTAGAAAAGGGTGTTTTACTTACCAGTGGGTCCAACATTACATACATCAAATCCATCTGTGCTTATATGAGACAATGTGCAGGACATCCTCCACAGCGCTTACAGCAACAATTGTTGAGGGGCTGCCTTCTGTCGCCATTGCGTGGCATTGCTGTCTTCAGACATCTCTTGATCTCTTTGACTACGTCATGAAAATTGTAATACGCCTCGCCGGTGGCGGATTTAAAGGCGAGGAGAGGAGTTCATGTGATTGGCGAAAACAGGTCCCGGCTGTGTTAAACCCACTCCACGCCCTCTCTCCTCCTTTGCTTCGACTTACGCCGCTAAGAGGAGCTGAGTAAGGGAGGGGGAATACTTATGTCGGGCTGCGCCACTCACCAAAATACCAAAATTGTGCTTGGGAACGCCTTGTCAGCGCGGCAGACCTGATTTATGCCGCGTGTGCGCCACGTGGCCAGCGAAGCACGAAAATAGAGTTCCTTGTGTCATTTGCCTGATTTGCACAATCTCCTTAGGATGTAGTGGAAACAATGGGCCACAGGAATGATTTAGTTCCTTTATCGGGAATTCCAGGAAGTGTTCCTGGTAATTTTGGTTGAAATGCATCTTCAAATTGATATTTACAGTAGCCAACAGAACTGTAATGATACAAGAACTTAAATAAAATACTAGCAAAATTAAAGAGTATCACTATTTGTTTCAGCTGTTACCTGTGGCAACGGAAAAAGGAGCTTCAGAGCAAGACTCAAGGATACATTTAGATGAATAAAGTGTTTCAGCTGATAAGCATGTTCTGAATTTCCATTAGGTCCATAGCAAATATCCATAAAAGATGGTTAATGGAAAACCAATGTGCGAGAGAGCCAAGGCTTATCTACAATGATAGCAAGGAAAAGAGAATTTAAAACACACTTTAAAATCATTTAAAAGCTCTAAAGCAAAGAAGCAAAATCTGAATCCTGTTCCTGGATCCTACAGAGACTCAGCAGCTTGAAGGTATTTTATGCTTCCTTCCAACTCCAAAATCTCAAGTTGTAACTTTTAAAATTTTCAAATGAGGAGCTTATGTTTGGAGGAACTGCAGTTACATAGTGAAATATAACACAGCCAGTTTCTCCAAGCACCCCAAGAATCATTATGCCAAAGAATATGAGTTCAATGGAAGAGAAAAGGGGGCCTAAATAATTTAAAAGTAAAAAATTCAAAAGAATCTTTCCAATGATGTTTGAAATTGTTGAAAAAGAGAAGGTGCTTGGATTTATGCTGTAGCTTGGCAGAAATGAGGGACATTTCTGCCTTCTTGGATACTTGTAACCCTGGTCCAGAAGAGATGTGATGTTCACGAATGGGTCAGTTGTTTAAACAGCTATTGTAAATGAGCGATGAGAACCAGTTCACAGTGGCGAGCTGTTCATTTGCAGGCTGTTCTCATAAGCAAATTGCCCATGCTGCCTTTACATGTCATCTGTGTGCCCCAAACACCAGGCAGGGTAGTTCAATTTTGTGATCACATTTTTATCATGTCTAAGTTTTATCAGTTATCTGTAGCCTATGTAGTTTTTATTGTGCCACAGTTTTTTAGAGAAAAATTCAAAAAAAATGATCTCAACGTCTAACCATGGGTATATGGCACCACCTTGTGAAATGTTTACAATGAAAACACAAGCCAAATGAAACTATAACCAATATTTCTGAATAATAATTCTCAGCAGTAGAGTATATATTGGTGGGTTGTGTAGCCCTGGTTGACTTCTAAAGGTCAAATAAATATAACAACCAGCCAGTCTTTTGAATGGCTCTTTGAAATGAATGGCTCCTCAAGATCTGGCTTCCCTCAAAGAGCAATAAATCCATCTTTAAGGTACAGTTAACTATCACAATCAATGTTCCTGACATTTCTCTGCCTGAGCTTCCAACACTATGTGGATCCCTTGGACAACACAAATGTCAATATAAGGTGATACCAAAGCCCTGGTATCGTTTAAAGGACTTAGAAATGTCAAGTTGGTGCATTTCTGGTTTAGACAAGTTGATCATGCAAGAAATATATGCTAAAAAAAACAACAACAAACATGTATTCTAAAAACATTGCAAGTCTACATAAGTTTTAGAAAGTAGTGTCTGGTCTTCTTCATGCACAGATACAGAGGGTAATTTCTGAATTCTGTGTGGTATCAAACAGAGGAGGATGAGACCAGCTTCATTATGACTGAAGGAATGAGACTGAGAGCGCTGCTCCCCAGACAACTCGTGCTCCTTGTGAAATGATTATTTTATTGTTGCACTGTGTACAACATTTGCTCATATCAATAATGGGATATGCTCCAATGCATCAGGCAAACCCTGGGAGAGGATCTAGCTTCATTCTACTCATTTGATTTTGACGCCTGTATTCCTGGCAAAGCAGGTTTGGAGAGAAGACACAGACATGATTAAATATTCCTGCTCAAACTAACGACTAAACTAATCATTCAGCAACTCTGTACGACAGGGAGAAACTCCAGATGGACGTCTTGAGGATTCCCAAATCCTCCTCTTCTTCCCAAGCAGGAGTTGGGGGGCAAGGTGTAAAGGGAGGACCAAAAGACCCGTTTCCCACAATCCCTCTGCAGCTATAGCCCCCCAGCTGTTCGAGGGCTTCCATAACAACAGCTGCGCAGAGGTTTAGGGGTTCAGGTTGCTATGACAACAGCAGGATCAATTGGCATGCACAGACTCTGGGTGCTAATAGCAAAAGTGACATTATACCATAATTTCACTCCAATGAAACACAGGCAGTTTTTTTCCGTGCACAGATTCAGGGAACATAAAAGGCGAGCAAATAATTTATTTGAGATTAAATCTGCAGGAATTTCCCCCCCGACCCAGAAAGCTCCCTCTTTCAAATCACTCCCCTGGCCTTGAAGACTGGGTCTGTACAAATATGACTGTTTCCAGCTCACACAATAGAAGCTAAATAAGTCCTCATGCCCCGCAGCTGAATGTGCCACAGATCAGTGACCGGCAGGATGTGCAACAATCAGAAATATTTCTGTTCTCCTGACAAACAGGATACTGGGTCACTCGGCCACCTTTACTCTGAGGAGTCAGATCCAGTGAGGGGGTTTACAGTACTGTAGAGGGACAAAAATAGACCAGTTCAGCTGTACTGAAGTCTGGAGGTTGGACAATAGGTGATGTGCCACCTGAAATGTAGCTCAACCTAAGAAGCAACCCAGAGCACAGTCCTCTTAGTTGTCTTCTGGCAGGCCGATAAGAAATATGTTGAAAGAGACCTTTAAAGCTGATCCATGTTTGAATCAAGCAGTAACCACAGTTTTGGTCCAAGTAACTTCTATGGTTCCCACTGTACTGTAGTGGATGCCTTTGGTGACTTGTTTAATCCAGAGATATTTAGGTTATAAGATCTACAAATCAGAGACAAGGCTGGTTTTACTGACAGTTGGGCCCACTGTAGCCATTTAAGAGGAGCTTTAACGCCAGCCTCTGGTAGGTTGACTAAAAGTTATGTTGAGTCAGTATTACCTATGTGGCGACTGCCTTCAAAACTCCACTTCAGAAACGATTGGGTGACATTACCATTTACAGTCTGTGGTTTTAATAACCTCCTATAATGTTACAGTGTTGGTTTCCATGTTAAACAAAACATGAGACACAAGCATGATCCCCACATGTTTGTTTTTTGCTCTGAGCCACTCCATTTTTGTATAGACTTTCTTAGATTTGGAAGGACATCACTGATGGACACCTCCATCCACTTAACAATTTTCCTCACCTGGGAAGTCAGCTCTGCCACTTTGCTTTTTCCTCTACTCTGAACTTTGATTCTATGCTCTAACTCTTCTTGTGGTTGTGAAGGAAGTCACAACTAGTTTCTCTTTCCAAAGAAGGTTCCAGAAAAGAGTGAGTAGTCTTCGTTTTCAGGACAAAAACAGCCATGACACAGCTCATGGCACGACTCATTTGTAAACAAAGGCCAGTACAAGCTGGATTTGAGTCTCAGCTGTTACTGAAACCTGGACCTGGAATTTGTCTACAGATGAATTTGGTCAGCACTATGTGTTTGGTGCCCTTTCACAGTGGCCATTACTCCAGTGGAAGCTTGACGTCTCAAGACTGTGACCACAGGATGAACAGTGTTACAAAGCTGCTAATGAACATTACCTTAATGACATTATCTTAGCATCATTAAAAACTTAATAATCCACAAAAAATCTTATCATACACTGGAAAAAATCATCTTAATAGGGTATGACAGAACAGAGAGATGAGTCAACTATATCATCTGTTTCATTGTTTTTCTGGTGATGAACAGCGATATGCTATCAACAGGTCACTGAGTAAGGGGTGAAATTACTGATAATAATAATATTTGGACCCTCTTCTAAAGAACATCTCAGCCCTCTTTGCAGCTGGTTAATCTCTGTAAAGTGTCACTCTCATTCATGAAGAGGTAAAGTAGCTGAAACTGTGACAGTTTTCCTAAAAATGAAGCATAGCGTTAATTCTGTCACAACATCAAGCGCTGATCCGCAGCCAATGGCTAGTAGCCACCTCAACCAGACGATAGTCATCTGATTCACTCCTAGCTCCTATTGGTCCAATGCCTATAGAGTGCCTTATTTAAAACTGCACTAACCCAGCCTCATCCTCTGCTTCGACAGCTAACCAGCAACCCACCACCAACCTCGTGCCAGCTAATCGCTCCGCTACCCTTGAAGCACTCCTGTTCCAGGGGGGTTCTGTTCATCGCTGCTCTACCCTCGCCGTCTCTGCCTTCATGATGGCTCGTGGAGGGCGGGAAGGTGCTCTTCCTGCCGCTGTGGAGAACGGGGGGCCCCGAACAAAACCTTGCGTGCGCTCCCTGCTATCGCCTTTCATGATGGCTCGTGATGGGCAGGAAGGGGCTCTTCCTGCCTCAGGCTTCCACGCAAGCGCATGGAAGGGCAGGGTCCCGGGACAGAATCATGCTGCCAAATTTAACTTTGCACAATAAAGCCTATAGAGTGCCTTATTTAAAACTGCACTAACCCAGCCTCATCCTCTGCTTCGACAGCTAACCAGCAACCCACCACCAACCTCGTGCCAGCTAATCGCTCCGCTACCCTTGAAGCACTCCTGTTCCAGGGGGGTTCTGTTCATCGCTGCTCTACCCTCGCCGTCTCTGCCTTCATGATGGCTCGTGGAGGGCGGGAAGGTGCTCTTCCTGCCGCTGTGGAGAACGGGGGCCCCGAACAAAACCTTGCGTGCGCTCCCTGCTATCGCCTTTCATGTTGGCTCGTGATGGGCAGGAAGGGGCTCTTCCTGCCTCAGGCTTCCACGCAAGCGCATGGAAGGGCAGGGTCCCGGGACAGAATCATGCTGCCAAATTTAACTTTGCACAATAAAGCTAAATCTTTTGACAAAGTGTTCCTGACTGATGTAAAGTTACATAGACAGCGATGATGAAAGAGGAAAATTACTCACTTCTCAGAACAGTTTACATTAAAACATTCATGTGTTTTGAGTTTATGCCACCACAGTGATGGCAGCTTGTTAACTCCCGGTGGTTCATTGGATTGGTTCATGAAGACTTTCATGAGGACTCAGAACCCCTAACTCTAAGAATATATTATAAGAGCAGCTAATTTAATCGTAGATAGCATACAATGAGTGTAATCTCATTGTATCATAAAACCACCTACAGCTCAACGCCAGTAAGACAAAGGAGATGGTCGTGGATTTCCGCAGGAGAAGGACACCTCAGACTGTTCCAGTGAACATCTAGGGTCTGGACATCGAGATGGTGGAGTGCTACAGATTCCTAACACAGACGTCCTGTACAAGAAGGGCCAAAGTCGTTTCCACCTGCTGAGGAGACTGAGGTCCTTTGGAGTGTGCAGGACTCTGCTCAGGACTTTCTATGACTCTGTGGTAGCATCTGCACTTTTCTATGCAGTGGTCTGCTGGGGGGCAGGGAGCACCAAGAGGGACAGGAAGAGACTGAACAGAGTGGTCAGGAGGGCCAGTTCTGTACTGGACTGCTCTTTGGACTCCCTGGAGGAGGTGGGAGAGGAGGATGTTAGCAAAGCTTGTATCCATCATGGACAATCCCTCTCACCCACTGCACCAGACTGTGGGAGCTTTAAGTAGCTCCTTCAGCAGCAGACTGAGACTTCCACCTTGCAAGACGGAGCGCTCCCGCAGGTCATTCCTCCCTTCTGCAATAAGACTTTACATTAAACTATAATAATAACTGGATTTACACCACCACTTTTTTCTGGCATTTAAATTGTGTATATTGTATATAGTTTTATTTTTCTTCTCCCTTTTTCCTTTTCCTAATTTTTTTTTCTTGATTATTAAATTTATTTAAGTTCTTAATATTACGATCTTTATTTTTATAACTGCATTTTTGCACTCTTTGTCTGTGATGCTGCTGTGACAAAAAAATTTCCCCCATGGGGATCAATAAAGGAATATTCTATTCTATTCTATTCTATGAGGAGGTAGCCATGGTGCTATCGTTTAACCCTTGTGGTTTCATACATGCAAAGCTGTTGAAAAAGTAACACCACATGCTGTCTCACTTGATGCAACTGCCTATGTTCAGTGTTTGCACTTCTCTGAAAGATAATATTACATGAGATTACACTTGGCAGGTGGCTATAGTGACCTTCAAGTAACCCTGCCATAATTATGTCAAACTGAAAGCCCCAGTTTGAGAGAAACAGGTAAGTCATCTTAAAAAAAATCTATCCCCAACATGAAACTGGCAGCGAGGAGAAAAACAGTTTTGATACCAAGCATGATTGATCAGCTGTAAAGCATGGTGTTTCAACTTCTGACCTTGATTGGCCCATTTTTGTTATTAGCCCCTACAGGCCATTTGTGGAACTGCAGTTTTTCTCTCTTGTGTGAGGGTTTTATTTCTTGGCTTAGGCCACAACCTCCATGGACTGACTCCGACCATTTGGGGTTAATTCCCAGGAATTATAAGGGGCTCAGGCTGACAATGGCAGGTATTCCCAGAGGAGAAACAAGAGCCGGTGAGGTGTCAGCACCGCTTTAAGCCCAACATTTAACGAGCAAGCAGCTGATACAGGCAGCTGTGCCAGACCAAACACCACAAAAACACACCACATGAGCACTTCACAGCTGCTACGCGCACTCTTTCCAGCTTCCAGTGTGACACCGGCTCTGAAAAAGTTTGTGTCTGAGTTGATATCCGACATTGGTTATTCCTCTCTGTCTTCCAGAATACGATAGCCCCTTGTGAACACAAGAGGGACGCCAAACAGGAATCCACAGCTAAAAATACACCCCACATGATGAGTCAGGATTGACAGAGCAAACAAAAAAGAGGCTGGACTGATTTCCTACAGTCTGCTGGTGGTAAAAACCATCAAAAAGAAAAGAAAAGAAGTACCTCAGTGTCACCGGTGGATTCAACAATTTAATGAATCATTTGCATCAAGAGAATGGAAAATCTGTGCACTAGTGGGATAAGAAGAGATTATCCAAATGGAGGTTAATGATGTGAGAAAGAATTACAGACTCTAACAGAATAAAGGTGCAGGAATGAAAAAGGTCTTTTGGACAGCACTGTTTAGGACTTAAATGATGGGGGATTGATAACAATGGTTTACATTTGCTTCAGAAATACTTGTTCTATGTTAAATACTTTATCTGCTATGATGTATATAATGCAAGGATTTATGTCTACCACACACCAAAAGACCATGAAAACAAAACACACACACAAAAAAAAAAAAAAAAACTGTCATCTGACTCACATTTACAGACATAGCTACAACAAGTCAAAGTCATGTGATCCAACCAATCAGTTAGACATAATGGGAAAAGAAAAACAGACCCAAAGGAAAAGACACACTTCGGTCTACCTTACATGGTAAGGGTTGGCAGGACCAGCTACTATGTCTTATCGAGTATTAAAAAAATAAATATTTGTTAATAATATCCACTCAGGACAGAAAAAATAAAAAAATAAAGATACAGAAAAAATGTTATATGATGATTACTGTTGCAAACAAATAAGATTTAAAAACCCAAACCCAAAGAATAAAGAATAATGAAATCAATGTTGTTGTTTTTTCCAGAGAAAAGGCTAAAACAGATCTGTTTGATAGATGTTCTCAGTTTCTTTATAGAGTTGTCTGATATTTTTGCTGTGAAGGTTCATGTCCATCATTAGTCTTGAGTTCTAATCCTGTTTGTTAATGCCAACTTTCATTCCTTTATACTGTATATATATAAAACCCTTTCACCCCTGCCTCAATACAGCATTATTTCAATATTGCATATTTCTTACTGTGTGGTGCATTATTGTATTTCAGCCCAACTTCCCTAATGCAATAAAGTGAGGTAAGTAGTGAGCCTCTTTCTGCACACAGCCTCTTTCATCTGAACCGTGTTTGTCAAACCCCTCAGGCTCTGCTGAGGCTCCTCAGCTCATACTGTACGTTCTGCCACTTCCATAAAGGTAAATACTGAGATCTGCTTTTCTTCTGGTCCTTAGCTCTCTAACCAAAGTGTTAGAGTGTGCTATGGGATTGGAAACATGATCATCTTTTGGTACAGGAAATGTTTAAAATTTTGACTACTTAATTCTGTGCCCTCATTATGTGGGAAAAAAAATGACATTAATTTAATTACTTTATTTAAGTCCCCCCCCCACCCCCCCCCAAAAAAAAAGAAAAAAGGTGTGTGTTTCTGTGTGTCTGAAAAGCAGAGGGACAGAATGAGATAGACAAGCCTGCACAGGAGCTAACTAACTAATTGACTAACTAACTAACTAACTAACTAACGACTGTGCTAAAAAGTTAGAGGCATCGTTCTGAATCATTTTAAAATAAAAGTTGATAAAACCTTAATGAAACCTCTGCAAATAAAACCGACTAGCAGAAATCAGCCATAAGGTCATCCAGCAGGTCAACAATGTCATTGCTGGGTAGAAGATATATCTCTACTGTTTTTATTTCTGACTGTCCAAATATGTGGACATGCGCACAGAAGACTCTCTCTCTCCATCATCTGTTATTGCACCTAGCTCTAAAAAGCTAATATGCTGGTATGCATTTCAATTTGTACGTATATCTTTAGAAATCGATATGAAACCTCGACCAAGAACATGAAGATGAATAAGATGGATGTTGAAGTGATCCTAGTTGTGTTTTCAAGTTTCCCTTTTTTGCCCTCCTCTGCACTGATGACCCCTTTGTAAACAAAGACAAGTAGCTGCTCTATCTATAGAGATCTTAAAGAAGTCTCAGAACCACAAGCTGTAAGTAACATCATAAAAGCCTCTAATGTAACGATAGCTAACATAAGCTAGCATGGTTAAACAGGGAGATTAGTGGGCACTTGTGACTAGTCTCAGACATTGTGGGCATAACTGCGGCATAACTTTCAGATCATTCTTTGACTACAGGGCTGTGTAAAAAGTAACACCCACACGCTGTGTATAACTCACCCTCTGACTGAAAAACAGCAAAATTAAGCTGAAATGAAGGTTTTTGTGCTAGTATAACAAGTTTTTTTTTTTTTTTTTGCGGGTGCTCTCTAGTTGTCCCAGGTTGACAAATGAAAGGGTGAAATGACTTTCAAGGGTTTTCTTTGACAGAAATCAACTTGAAGTGATATCAGAAGACAAACAGCTTATGCAGTCAAGAGATGGCTTTGATTCATAATGTGTTAGACAAGAAGTAAAGCCTTACACTATCACAATGACTATGCGGATGACATAAGTCTGTTCTCCGACAATGTGGAACAAGCACAAGAACTGCTGAACAGGGTAGAGCTAGAGTGCGCCAAGGTTGGCCTTAGGCTAAATGCCAAGAAAACTGAGGTCATCACCTACAACGTTCCCCCAGAACATCAACCTCTGACTACAGCCGGAGGCGCTGTGCTGAAAGAAGTTGAGTACTTCAAATACCTGGGCTCATGGGTCAACTCAACTGAACAAGATCTAAAAGTGAGGAAGGCACTTGCATGGAGAACCCTGAACGGCATGACCAGTGTATGGAACTCCAACCTCCCCCGCCAAATCAAACTCAGCTTCTTCTATGCGAGTCCGTTCTCCTCTATGGCAGTGAATGCTGGACCCTGAAGCCAACCCTGGAAAAATCCCTAGATGGATGCTACACCAGGATGTTGCGTGCAGTGCTTAACATCAGCAAGAACGCACATGTAACCAACAGAACACTGTATGAGGGAATACCAAGAGTGAGCGAGAAGATCACTGTAAGGAGAATGAGACTAGCAGGGCACTGCCAAAGGTATCAGGAACTGCCAGCCAGCAAATTGGTGCTGTGGGAACCAACACATGGGCATCGGTCAAGAGGACGTCCTACACTAACATACGTGGACATACTCAAGAAGGATGCAGGACCTTAGAGTACCAACGAACTGGCTAAATGTATGGAGAATCGGGATGACTGGAAGCGACGATGGAAGGCTCGTCTGAGGACGACCTAGAGAGAATATCCAGTGTGATGCTTTCAAAACACAGCCATAAAATCAGTCATTTTAGGTCTCATCACAGTCACACGGGTACATTTTGTAATGCCACAAAACAAGTCGCAAGTTTTATCCTGGTTATTTTCTTTAAAAAAGAAAAAAAAGTAGGAAGCGTTATACTACTCCTCTGAGTACTCAAAGGGTTAATGAGTACTTCACTGTGTGAGGAAACACAATGAAGTTGGCAGTGAGACAGTGAGGAATTCCCCATCAGTGTCTGAAGTGAGCTAACCTCTCCTCTCTGACTCTTCCCTGCTGGAGAGAGTCCAGAGGAAGACCAAGTTAACTCTTTCACACACTAACTGTCTGCTTCAGTTTCTGCTGGGCTCAGAGAGCACACAGTCTCATTTAAGAATCCCATCACTCTGGACTGCCTGCAGAGTTTACTGTCACTCAGGTATTCTCTGCAGTCTCTGCACTCTGCATTTACACACACTTTCACAATGCATCACTTATTTCACAGCCCTCCTCTGCTCCATATCCTGGCAGTTCAAGATGAAGTAGAGTCTGTCCTTTTCCCAGGACAGAACATAGTGTCTTTAAACCTAAGGTGCTCTGTCATCTGTATTAAGACTGAGACTGTTTATAAATACCACTGACCACGGGGGGCAGTGAGCCGCTTCACTCACATCTAAACTGAAAATAAAAACTCAGCAATGCATTTTAAGTCAATTTGTCTCACTCCTTCTTTGGTACGGCATGGCTGCACATATGGACACATAAACAGATATAAAACCAGGCGACCAGTGCAAGCCATCCCTCACCTCTTGTCACGGTTTGTCTCACAGAGCTTTACAAGCCATCACGCTCAGAGAAACATCTCCACGCCTGCATGCTGACCTTATCAGTCTGAGTTTCAAGACTTTTCCTCAACTTAGACCTAAAAAAAAAAAAAACATGAAGATGTATCATCAGGGACTCCAACGACAGATCTTTACCCACGATAAATGCTGTGAAGTCTTGATTTATATTTCTATATCATCAAATGGTTTCCCACTCAGGCCTGCTCAGGAGATGAGAGACACCCACATTTTCTTCCAATGTCATCATCCACAAAACATCTCATACACATTCCTACCAATTTCTTCCAGGTTTCTACACCCAGCCTGTCCCCCAAAGTACACAGGTGAATACTCAGCAGCAAAATGCCAAAACAGCACATTAAATAAATTAAAGCTCATGTGGGTCCATTTTGGTGCCCCCTGTGGATAAAGCAGTGCTTGCTGCTCCTCCGGATTTCTTGTTAATTCTTTTCCTACTTTGAAGGAGTGGTATCATGTTTTTCCACATTTACAACAAAAATTAAAAATTAAAATGTTTAGTGTCCATACAAGATGTATGCAAAGTTTCAAATCACAAGGTAAACATTTGTGTACATAACCTCAGAAAACATGAGACTCAGTCAAATGCCTACGTCAGATTGATAGTCTCTCAATCAATCAATCAATCAAACTTTATTTATATAGCACCTTTCATGCTTTTAAGCTGCAACACAAAGTGCTTTACAAAAAGGTAAAAACAAACAACGTTAAAAAAAAACAAACAACAGTAAATATAGGGGACTTAAATAGGCATAAAACCCGTCCCTTCCCACCCACAGCAGCACATACAGGCATGCACAGCAGCCCACCCCACACACACATACACGCACACACGTATCCACACACCCACACAGTAACTGTCAGTAAAAACATGGCAAGGCACTGATGATTCTGATAAGGAAAGACCACCTATGGGAGCCGTCCACACCGAGAGGAGCCACAGCCCACCCCCACAGGGAGCACCGCCCCCGAGACCCCCCGACCCAGACAGCCCGGGTGCACCCTGCACATAGTGCAGAGCCCCCTAACCGTCCGGGCCTCGACGATCCCAAGGACTGCGCCCCCCGGGGGCGGACCAGACATACCTCCCAGTGTGGAGGGCCCCCACGAGGAAACTCTGGAGCTAAAAAGACAAGGACATAGAAGGAATTAAAATAATATTAAAATATCTAAATGACGTAAAAATGTGATAAAAGTAAAGGATAAAATAAACTAAAACTAAATTAAAATAATATTAGAATATCTAAGTGACATAAAAATGTGATAAAAGTAAAGGATAAAATGAACTAAAACAGTTAAATCAGCTAAAAGCCAAACTAAAAAGGTGGGTCTTGAGCCTCCTTTTAAAAACATCAACAGTCTCTGCGGTCCTGATGTTCTCTGGCAGGCTGTTTCATAACTTTGGGCCATAATGGCTGAAGGCAGCCTCTCCGTGAGTTTTGGTTTTTGTATGAGGAACAACTAAAAGGCCGGCGCCAGAGGACCTCAGGGTACGCGAGGGTTGATAAGATAAAAGCAGTTCAGATAAATAAGATGGGCCAAGACCATTAAGACACTTAAAAACTACTAAAAGAACTACTCTCCTCCCTTGTTACTGCCTGCCTCCATCAGTGAGTGAGGTGACAACCATAGCAAAGCGGGATACTGCTCTGCTGCTCTGCTGCTCAACTGATCAACCAAAACAACAGGCTTTGCCCTCAGCTAGCTTCTGGTAAGCCTTTGGAGAGGTGGCTCATGGGCAGGGGCGCTGTAAGAGACAGCAGCTAAAACAAAGCATTCAGATGGAGGCTGAAATAACATAATAATAAAGAGGGATTAGAGAGTATAGAGTCCGAAAAAAAAATGTATAATACCCACCCCCGTAACTATTGCAACTATAAATTTAGCCAGTTTAATTTATTCTTGCTTTAAAAAACGATTTAAAAGACCAAAAACCACTTAAGTTATTGTGAACTGAATATTTGGAGGTATTTGCTGGCATCTTTTTTTTTAAATCATTTATGGTTCTTTTGAATGAAAGAAAAGTAAAACAGTGACATGTTAGACCCTAATACCGGGTTTGACTGAGAAGATACAAGATGATAAAGGAGGTAAGTAAGTAAAGTAAGCCGTTTGTAAATCCATTTTGATGGTCTTTTGTAAAAGTATGTTAATTAAAATTATGTGCAGCAAGAAACATCAAATTTGTCAAGGTATGAAATCATACCCATACAAAATTCAAATTCAGCCTGGATAGAAAATTGAAATGAATTAAAAGAAACACATATGAATGCTTGCAAAAAGTAAATGGTTGGAATTTATAAAAAATTTGAGTGAATCTTTGAACAGATTTTGTACAAACAGTTATTAGTTCCAAACAGCAAACAACACAAGAGCACGTCATATTATCCAATCCATGAAAAGGAGTCTGATCAATTTAACTAGATCTGTTAAAACTGAGGCAAAGACATGAAATGTGGGGGCCAAAAATACATGCGGGCTTGAAAAATTCTCCCTCTGTTGTCTATCTATGATTTGCTGGTGTATTAAGGTTGAAGATATTATTGTGTGAATTTTAATAATAATTGGCACAGACATCATGTAGACTTCTCAACTGCAGTGGCTGTAAGCAACGACTAATGTTGGAATAAATGAAAAAATAATAATTTTGGATTTCTGGAACAACCATTTAATAAAAAGAGAACAACAGGGGGTCTACTGCTTCATGGATGCTTGGAGTTTTCAGCTGGAACAGTCCAAGAATCTGGTTTATTATTTACTTCCCTTGAGCTTTTTAACATCACAATTAACCTGTATTTTTACACTCATACTTAAACTGAGACAAGAAATAGGTAGCCTTATTGTTGCGTGCTGTACAGATTTGTTTTTGAATGCATGTGGATGTGTAGGCTGTCTGTGGTCTTGTCTGCTGCCCCACTTTTCTACCTGGTTTTCATAGATTTACAAACTTGTGTAATTTGAGACCGTACCCAGTGTCTGAGTCTCTTATATTGTAATAGAACATGAGATTTCAACAATTCATATACTGAAAAGCTTGGTTTCAAACCTCATAAATGAAGAAATACACACATTTTAGCCTATATTAATGCAAATGCAAAAAGAAAAACAACTGCACCTCCAACTTGGAGCCTCTTTCCATCTATGGCCATGCTGGCTTTGGAGACAGTGCAACTATTTATTGAGCAATAGAAGAAATGATTGTTCAATCTTAATTATGGCTTCTTCATTAACCGTTTCAGGGTAAAACTAGATCCCACCTCCTTGCATCAGGGTCTTGCTCACCCTGTTGAGATTCTGATTTGCATAACCATTTGTTTCCTTTACACTATCCCTAAAACATGGTATATTCTTATACATACAGGTCATGCAGGCCCTGCTAAGAGCTTAGATACAGAAATCTTAAAGGTTCAGCACAGAGACCTCAGCGGAGAACAATCTTTACCCTGATGATTTCACAGAGAAGAGTGTGACCAAGCCGCCTTTCCTATAGAGCTACACAAACAAATTTGACCCACAATCAGAACTATCACCTTTCAGACTCCCATTTACACCATACTGACTCTGCAGCGATGCCACAGCAGTGCCAGCCGGGCGTGCGCACACTCGCACACAGACTCACACACAGACTCACACACACTCTCTCTTACATACCATAGAGGTATCAGGACCTTGACCGCAGAGGAGCGACGGCAGGGAGGGACGATTGGAGAGGTTTCTCTGTCATTTAGTAGTAGACACGACACTGCACCACCTCAGAGCTGCTTTATTCTCACACACACACACACACACACACACACACACACACACACACACACACACACACACACACACACACACACACACACACACACACAAACACACGCACACACACACACACTCTGCAGCTGTTTAGAAATCCCTCTCAGGACAGAAACACTTTAGAGATGAACGTTTACAGAGTTAAAGAGTAGGAGGTGTGTGTGTTCGTGCTTCACTCAATACTTTAAAATCTGTGATGACTGAACGTCTTGAAAATCTTTTAATTCCTGGTGGATGCTTCATCAGTGCTGTCTCTGCAAACATATGTATTTGAAGTAACTGCAGTCTTTATAATTGTCAGATTATTTTCATTAAAGAGTTTTGCAGCTTTGCTTACTAATGAATTCAACCGTGCAGACAGAGTGGGAGTAATGTTCCTTTACAGTGTGCATACTGTGTCTGTCAGACACACTAAACTTCAGAAATCTCTTCATTGGAGATATTCCTAGAAAAACATTCCTCTTTCAGTCATCTCCAGAAAAAGGAGGATATTTTCACATCAAATTATGCCACACGTTTATGCCAAGTAGAGTCTCAAAAAACTGAGATAAGAGCTGTAAACGTGAAGCACATTATTCTGTTTATTATCCAGCCTGCTACAACATGCAGACAAGCTGACACCCTTTTCAATTGATCTGAACTGAGCAGTATTTTAAAGCAAAGTGAATCAGAATGTGTCCTACAACTCGTAGCTCGATAAGGAGTGCACAAAGTGAGGCACAGGGTGCAAAGTTGCCGAATTTAACCCCTTCATTATTCAAAGGTGTTTTGGGCATGAGTGAAACCGATCAGTGTCACCCTGCAGACAGCCTTTCTACATAAACAAACTGAGCTCATGCTAGTATATTTAACTGCTCTCCAACCACCGTGACCTCAGAAACTCAGAAAACACACACAGGTCACCAGAAGTCTTGTGTGGAATAATCCCTCTGCACAGCCGAACAAGTATCTGGTGCTTTCCTGATCAAGACGCGTGAGTACATTCATAAATAAGACACAGCAGCATATCTTCATGAACTCGGGACATGTAGACATTAACAGACAGGATCTACTTTTGGACTCCACATTTAAAAAAAGGCAGTTTTTTTTTCTTTTTGGCTTCATTTTGTACTGTGTGCATCATGGATGCTGTGGGGTCTTAAATAATACCTGGAAGCATCCTGGTCAGTGGCACAGAGAGCTATGTGTGGGGATTGTCATAGAAATCCCTGGTGTGTGTGTGTGTGTGTGTGTGTGTGTGTGTGTGTGTGTGTGTGTGTGTGTGTGTGTGTGTGTGTGTGTGTGTGCGTACGTGCGCATGTGTGTGTGTGTGTGTGTGTGCTTGGGTGTGTAACTGTCTCTGCACTTAGCTGCACACAGCTATAACCAAAAAAAATTACATAAAAAATGTGCAAACTAGAAGTGTATTTTCATTCCAGGCTCACCACGGCCCCCCTCTTCCATAGGGACCCTTTGTAGTCAGTTCCACTTTCACCTCTCTATGATGCCCATCTTACTCTCCCACAAGTACATCCTCTAAATATCAGGGAAGCATTGTGCCACTGACTCCAGACTTTAAACCAGGTTTTTGTTGGTTCAAGATGCTTCCTGCTTCCTGAAGATCTCCGTCGGACTAAGGTCTTTTTGTCTTTTTGTGTCTATATGTTGTTAAAAAAATGGATTTATTGTCAGTCCAAAAAAAAATTGACTTTTAAATTTAAAAAACATGGACATGTTGGTCAGACTGAAATTGTCCTAAATGCAGCTTTTGTAGTCGGACTAGGATTCTTGGATAATACAGTTGGGGAATCTTTTTTAATTTCCTTTTTTTTTTCTTCCTTTTTTTTCTTTTTTTTTGTATGTGGCATAGTAGGTCAATAGTTAAGAGCTGAAAGAGGAGCATGTTGCCATTTATCATAGCAGAGGTGGACATGCTTTTGCCGTTTCTCCGGTGTTTGTGATCTGGGACTAAGACAATAGTCCAGTTCATTGAATAACAAATGATAAATATAAACACAGTTTGACGTTTCACTTAAAAAAAAAAAAAAAACATATTGCAGAGTTACTGGGAAAGAAAGGAAGGAAAGAAAGAGCTTTAAAAGTAGGATGCAACAAAAATAAGTGACATATTCACCAGTAAGAGACCAGGATAGCCTACACATACCCAGCATGTCTGGACTGTACTTTTTATACTGAATAAAATCAAAGTGACTATCTGAGCTCAACATACAGTACAGAAAAAGACGTTATGAAGACATTAATATTCTATATAATATCCATACGTGTCATCATATCACATATCCTCTCCTTTTTTATTCAGGGAAGGAAAAAAAAACTCATCTCAGCGAGAAAAGCTCATTATGTTTGTGCTTCACAGACTTTTGGCTCAGGTTAGTGAAAGGTGTCACTGCCAAACAAGCTGCAGGGCCAAAAATTAGGGAAAAAACTGCAACTGAAACATTTGGCGTCAAAGTTGTCCTTGTTAAAGAGTGATGAAAGAAAAGCAAGCATCCGCGTCTTTTACTGCACGAACAAACTTTTATTTTCACAGTTTGGTTTTACTTTTCAAAATAGGAGCAGCTGAAAGTTTCCTCAAGTGAGCCATAAAACTTGTTCAAGGCTCTTTGTGGGAAAACTGCTGAGTCACTCTTTCGCCTCTCTTTTTATATCTCACTCCTGCACTCCTGACTGGTTTTAGATACACTGTGAAAATTGTGTTGACCAGATGGAGAAAATATAACACTATATATGCACTATTTTCAATTATCCTCGTTGCCTGTATTTGCAGTTCAGACCTCATGACAAGTGTCAGAATCAACTTAGATATGATTGGCTCTAAGGGGCTAAGTACAGACATGCTTAAAAACAGAGTGGTACTCAAGAGAAAAACATCAGCAGCGGCTTTATTTCATTTCAACTGAAGGTTTTCATTTATCCAAAAATGTATTAACAAAGTCGAAAATTAACCCGTGTCAGTGTAATTTAGTGCAGATTTTTCACCCTAACTTCAGACACAACCTACACAAAGCTGGTGCTACACACTCTTTGTTATCTTGCTCACCTTTGACAGCGAATTCTTTTATAAATGTGAAGATTTTTAAAATGTAAAAACAGTTCCATAGCTGTCACCTCTTACTTGCTCCAGTTTCAGGTAGTAGAGATTAATATGCAAAAATAATAAATTCTATCATTGATAGTTCTGTTTGCTTTTGGATATCATAACAAATGGCATCAATATGAGTTTCAGTCTGTTCCATAAATGTAAAAAAAAAATCTGTCACAGGAGCTTTAATCAGTTTCTGTGTTGCAATGAGCCCTGCTAAAACGTCAAAAAGGACCATAAAAACCATCCAAAGCTGCTGACTTATGACTGAAGCCTGTCTGAAGCAATCACATCTGTCTATTGAATTGGACTGAATGGATGCAGCAGACAGCTTCCAAAGTCAAGTAGAATATCTGCCCGTCCCTCCTACAATCGCCTCCATTATGCTCCTGTGACTTGTTATGTCTTCTGCATATTAACTACTGTCTGTTTAAGACTCTCTCCACAGTGAAATACATCATGAGGTACATTCCTCAACATCAAGTTTTTCCTCCACATAGACAGAAGATGTACAGGGAGACTCAAGACAGAATCAAAAAGGATAGTGAAATATATTTGACACTAAAGAAAAGGTAAATTATTCTCTGTCTTTCTCTGCATTTCTCACTTTTCCCAAGAGTCTGGAACAACAATATCTTTGAGAGAGCAAACCTCTTATCCAGGCTCATATCCTAACATGCTAATTACCCCACACACAGTTTGAGTTCATTTATTATGCATGAAATAATCTAATATGATGACTGTGATAATTATGCGCACATAGATAAGATAAAAGAGTAGTAACCAATTATGGTGCCGGAGTTGGGAAAAGTAATTATTCTTTGTAGTGGAAAGAAGTCTGGGTACAGAAAAAAAAAGAGAAAATCTCTTTTTTCATTCAGTTCACAGCGCAGCAATTAACATGTGGGAGCATGTCTGCACGGCCTGATAGTGTTTAAGGAATATCCTCCTGATTAAGCATACAGCAGAGCAGAGCTGTCTTGTTTTTCTGAGCACATGAGGATGTATTAGCTTCTCACTAAGGGGGAATAAAAAGAATCAATAAGGAAGTAAAAACTTTTTTTTTAAACCTCTATCTGCAGATATTCAACTAGAGTATCTGTTGTGGTAATTGTGCACACACACTTTCTCGTAACCGCTAACATGTGTACACTCACACTTACAAGCCAACAAATCAGCAAGGGCACAAGAAAAACTGATGTAGTGGCTCTTTAAAGTCACACACTTACACATCAGACATGCAGTTAGTTGAGTCATTAAATATTACCACTTCTAAAATCAGAGCTGATGTGCGGTTAGGCTCACACCACTGTGCAAACACACTAAACACTGCACGGCTTTCTCTGGGACATTATGAGCCTGCAACCACAAATGAGAGGAAACACACACTCTGCAGCAATTCTGATTCTGTGCAACAGTTTTGGCTCGAGTTGTTTCATAAATCAAGGTTTAATGTGACAGAAAGAGGCAGCATGGAAGCTGAACAGGCGTTCATACATCTGCGGTGATTGTACATGCAGTAAAGAGCAGAGAAGCCTCTCCGGTATTTTAGATAAGATGCAAATTTGTTCGCTAAGAAGAGAAATATGTGGGACATGATTAAAAGAGTGAAGAAAGTCAGAAAAAGAAGTCCTAATGCACAGTTTGCACAATCTAAACCAACATTATCTGGAGGAGGATTGTCTCACTGACCTCTAATTAAAAGCAGATTTATCTGACTCAAGAGGTGACGCATCATCTTCACACTCTTCCAGAAATCTCTGTCACACATTACTGCAACTGACTCATGATAACTTTCAGGGACGGGGCTTCCAGCTAAACATGAAATCTCTCAGAGCAGATCGCAGACCTCTCTCAAACAATAGAAAACCACTTTTTAAAAAAGAAGTGTCCAACTTTTAAATTAATACCAGCACAACAGCGAGCAAGTTCCTGCAAGGAATGTCTACAAGTAAGTGTTGATTTGAAAGTTAACCAGCAATACTGAACAAATGATACATCGTCTTGTGATCTGTCTCTAAACCAAAGTCAGAGACACTTGTAATTCCAAACAGCAGAGTCAAAGAGCTGTGAAGTCAAAAGAGACAAGAGAGGACGAGGCATGAGACCAATACGGCTGACAGACTTTTTTCACAGACAGCTGAGGTGTAAAGGAGTGTTTCAGTCAACTTTATCAGGGGTGTGTTTACACAGAGGTCAATCAAAGGATAAGACATGTCAAAGAAATTATGCAGTCCATTGGCTTCATTAAGAAAAATGTCAGTCACTCATTCATAAAATTAACTCAGTCTTCTTCAACTGGCAAGTGTGAGTGTTGTAAAATAACTTGATAAAAACTGAGAACAACAGGAATGATTAAAGAAAAATGAGCATTAAGAAAGAAAAAAGACAGAAAAAACAAAGGAAATAAGAGTGGTGAAAAGGAAAAAAGATAGGAATGATAAAAAAGAATTTGAAAAAGGAAAACAAGGAATAAAACAGAAACAGGAAGAAGAAATTAAAAAGAAAGAAAATGAGATAAAGAAAACAAAAAAGAGAAAAAAATTAAGAAAAAGATAAAGAAATAAGAAACCCAAAAAGTGGAAAATGAAAGGAAAAAAACAAAGACAGACATAAAAGGAATAAAGAAAGAAAAACAAACAAACAAAGGGCAAAAAAGAGAAGGGGAAAGAATGAGTGAAAAATGAGACAGAAAAGGACAACAAAAAATAATGAAAAAAATGAACGAAAGAATGAATAAATGAAACAATGATTAATTGATGATTAAAAGCAGAATGCCCTTTGAAATCATTAAAATGTATTTTCATGTATCCAGGTTAATGCTTTTCATTTAATAGCATAAAAGAGTGTACAGATTCAATCTGATTGTTCTGGTATTCTGGCTAAATGTAGTTAGCCAGAATACCAGTTGGACTGGGACACATCAGTTACCATGGCGATTTATTCTGTTTAGCTAACGGGCTCTAGACCAGCTAACAGCCAGGCTTGAGTTACCCTGAGCCTTATATGTCCAGTTATCACTTTCATCACTCAGAAAGTATTTTTTTTAGACATTTGATGTTTTTTGGTATTTTGCCTCCCTTTTATCTGCCTCCATTGATTTACACAGATATAATGTCATTTGTTTTAACAGGCTATCTGTAAGTTTGATTTAAAATCAAATTTAAATGGCTTGAGTTTATTTTCTCCTTCACACCGCATATCCCTCTGTTAAAATCTAGTGTACATCTCTCCTCAGTGTGTTGATGCTTTGTTTTTTTCAAGTAATGTAGACAGAGGTCTGACAGTTTGTAAAATCTTTTTCAATAACATCTGTCTTATTCCTCTTCCACCTTCTTTATTCTTTGCAGTAATACCATCACAAATAACTAATGTTCATCTGATATCAGCTACAACTCAAATATATTATGCTTGGATTCAGTTGCCATGGTTACCCACACAAACAAGGAGGTAACATAGTGGAACCAGAAACCAGCAATATGACGTGCAGCCACATCTGCTGACTAGAGTTTAGGAGGAGTGTTGCAGAGGGGGGAGGACACTGCAGAAGTATGTGGCGCTCACGACGTAGTCAACCACTGCAGTGCAAGTACGACACAGGTCTGAAGCAGAAGCATAAACCAGGTTTAACATAAATGTTCATGTTTTCAGCCATTGTTGTCTGCAAAAGGAAGCTGCAAGTGTCCTCTCCATGTTTGCATCTTTGCATCCTAGTGCAGTTTTCAACCATCCAGGATTTCTGAAATGAAATTTTTTGGGAACTTTGTATAAGGTTTAAAAGATACGGTTCTTTAAAGTTGAAGCAAAAGGCTTACTGTTGGACTTTGGGCAAACCTGAGGCGTTGTGTTTTACTGTCACAAAGGTTTAGGTCCTCTAATATGACTTTATATGATCTAACAGCAGAGACACATTCAGAATGCCAAAGGCCTTAATGAAATATAATTCAGGGATAAAACAGTGTGGTCCTGCTTTAATATTTTAAGAGCCACAAGTCCTCAGAAACACCATAAAGGATGCAGCCATCCCCTGGAAATAAAAAGCTTTTCGGCTAAAGCCTTGGCTGTCATAAAATCATGGCACTTTTATAGCCGGGGACAGAACTTCATAAAAAAAGTCATTTGCAGATGATAAGAGCGATCGCTGAAAAGCATTAGGGCAAATTATTCTGTCCTTGGCACTGCACGAGGCTTTCACTAAAGTGTGTTGATAAGCTGCTGTTTGAGGCGAGAGCCTGCACACTAACAAGTGTTTCATCAGGCGTCTGCAAAGAACACTCCAGATTAACTGCAAGGTATACAAATGGATGAGGAGAGAAAGCAGCTTTTGTTCCAGTCGAATGTCAAAATAAAGGAGCAACTATAGACGCAGTGGAAATATTGTCCTTCAGATCAATGGCGTCCTGGAGAGCAGGAGGCCGAAACATTCAGATGAGCTGAGAGTGGCAGAGAGAGCAACACTTGAATAATATCTTTGGAGAGGACTGTGAAAAATGGAGCCGTGCTCCAGTAAACAGCCTTTTGGAGGTCACAACTTTAGAGCTGTTGAATTTCTTTTCAAAGTGCGTCCCACTTCAACGTGCCGCCGAGCCAATAATCAAAGTGAGGTGGATTCAGTGTTTGCTTTTTGCTCATGAATGCCATGTGCTCTTCTGTCTTAGACATTGAATACGTTTAGTATACAGCTACAGACGTTCATCCGCCAAACATGGACAGGGGGGGTGGGGGGTCAGATATTCAATAACACTTCAAAGCAGCCACACTTTGAATTTGAGAAGAATTTACATGCAAGTCAATTTCTTCCCTGTCTTCAGATATGAAAGCTTGATCATGAAGAAGGAACACAGGAAAAACATTAAAGGAGGAGGTATTTCCCCTAACGCTGCAGAAAAGAGTGAGATTTTTAAAGATTACCGTTTTGTGTGCAGAGAATAAGAAAATAAACCAAGAAAGATGATCGTTTGCATTTAGCAAAGATTGCAACATTAAACATTTCTTTTTGTCAAATCCTGCAGAAAAAAATTACCTAGGCATAAACAGAAGATGGACTAGTCTTTTTATTGTGATTTTTAATGTTGTCTTGTCCCTTACATTCAGGTGAAATCTGTCCTGACAGTGTGAAGAAAATACAAATAAAATAAAAATAAGGATGAAGATGGAGCAGTCAAAGTAATATACCAGTTTTGAAAATGTACAAAACATGGGTGTGCCGAAATGTGTGTGTGTTCTGTGTGTGTGTGTGTGTGTGTGTGTGTGTGTGTGTGTGTGTGTGTGTGTGTGTGTGTGTGTGTGTGGTGGTGGTGGTGGTTGGGGGGAGTTAGAAAGTAAAAAAAAACGGACATTCAAAGTATTTGTGGACTTTTTTTGTCCATAAATCCAAACACCCAAATAACCCTCAGAATGTGTTCAAATTCTTAGTGTGTGAGGATAGAGCCCCCTGTTGGGTTACTGTTCTTCTCTTTATTGAAATTGGACTATTTAGAAAGATTTAAATTGATAAACTCCCTTGCTCATCTCTCCTGATGGTGGCCTTTAAGGATAAGAAGCTCCTGTGATACTTGATCATCCTCCATTTTACATGTTTCCACCACTCAAAATGTCTTTAGGTACAAACTCAACAGACTATTTTCCTTTATGCATTTTCATTCAAACAGCAAGTTGCCAATGTTACTAGTTTGTCCACTGTGAGCTGCTGTACAAACATGATGCAAGATGGCACCTCTTTTTCGAAGGGTACCGGCTCCTAAAAGTTCCTCCTAAGTGCGCAAAATAAACAATGCTTACATTCAGATAATTGTAAACTAATTTTAACAGATTTTTGCATATTATATCTCATTTTTGAGACGGTTTACATTTTCAGTCAGCGCTGCAGAAAAGCGACAATGACATCAGAGACTACACACACTTCAGTGTTTTATTGTGAAACTAACAACATGGTTCAGATAAATCAAGCAATCGTTGATAAAACCTTTTTTGAACCTTTAAGGAGGCGTGATAGATCATGTTTGATGAGTTGCATCATTTGTGAGTCTCTTCTAAATATACTCATGAACAAAAGTAACTAAATTAAGACACAATATGAAAACTAAAACAAAAGTGATCCAGCTTTACACAAACAATTTCATTAAGGTGCAGAAATCAGTGCCCCTCTTACAGGCCACACAGTGCCAAAAATATGAATGCCCAGTGTTAAGTCTCTGCACTGACGTTTCGCTTTTATTAAGTTTTAAAGAGTGTTGAATTGGAGAAGATTCCCGACAGCAGTGACACCATTTTGGACCGCGCATTTGTTCATTTTTGAGGGAAGCAGAAATATGCCTCCACATAGAGCTTGGTGGGATTTTCTCTGCTGTGATCTGCCGTTGAATTCAAATCAAATAGTTTGAACCTCACCCAGCTCAGCTGTTACCACGACGCGCAAATATAATAAATTCAGGATTTACTGGCAGGCTTCATATTTCTCTGTATGCCGCCCTGCTCATTTATTGGGATTATCTACATTCCAGCAGAGATAAGAAGCAGCAGCACAATGAGGTTCAAGCTCCTGTTAAAGGTCTGTAAATGAAGAATATATAATAAGCTGTTGCTAATTTGATTTTCTTGCTTGATCCTTGAATAATAACCTCTGAAGTCTAAAAATAACACACTTTAATTGTTTTTCACCACACAAATAATGACATCAAAAGAGATTTATTTGAACAATATTCATAGCAGAGGGGGGAGAGAGCCTATTTCAGATCTTCAAATGTTCACCCACAGTAAACAGAGTATCTGAGTGAGCATCCTGCTGCTGAAGGACCTTCAGCTTTGTTGGAGTCCTCCTCTCTCTGTGCCATGACTTGGGCTTAGTTTATGGAATGTGTCCCTGCTGGGTTGTCATTTCCTCTGTCTGAAAAAGGGAATGCAATCACAGGACTGATGCTAAAATCATTACCTAATGACTGCAGCCTTTGTATGGGACTTCCTCCATGCTGCGTTCACTCTTCGAGCACACATCACATTTGATCGTCTGGAGAAAAGCTTTTCTGAAGTTTGTTTGAGGAGTGTCTGCAGGGCCAATTGAATCAGAGCTGCTCAGTCTAATCAATCACTGGCTCACACGTGAAGGACACATACTGATTTTTCCTCCATCTGCTCTTTTTTTTGTTCCAGCAGAAGATGTTTGGATGACATATAAAGGGCTATACTTGCTTTATGGGCCTTTAATAGAGGTATCAGTGCCAGTTTATATTTTTAATTGATATGAGACAACAATGCATGAGGTGATGAAGAGATGGATTCATTGTTTGTCCATGCTGCAGTCATGTGCTCCTGTTTCTGAGGCTAACACTGCTGTGTTCACAAATATGGAAATAATATAATTCTGATAACTTATTTTATTGTGACTGTTTCTTGACAGAAACTTTACTTTTAAAGCCTCGTACCACACTTAAAATGATAAATGATCTTAGAAAACAGGACTGGAAATAATATCAAATTCAAGATGATCAGCAATTACTTTTGTCTGCAAACTTTTTTCAGAAGGATGAGCTCAAGATAACATCTTTTAATTATATTTAAGGTAAAGGTGGAATGGGTACATAAACTTAAAAAGTCTGATTTATTTTTCTGATTTTCCTTACACTCCATCTGCAGAGTTAGTCCTGCAGCTAACCGTTATCAACAACACTCAGCATCTTCTGCAGCACTGTTTGCATAAGTATCAGAGTACTATCTGTCTGCTGAAAAAATGCTACACTGCGCTGTCTGCACTACTGATGCATAACAGTGCTGCAAGATGAAGTTAACTGTTAAACCACACAGCAACCCAAGGACATTTATAAACTTGTGTTTGCAAAATTGCACTATTTGGGGGCTGTTCAGTGCATTGCTTAACCAATCAGAGCTCAACAATTAAGGCTGATCCTCTCACCCTGATTGTTTATGCCAGCTGTTCTAAACCAAATAAAATGTACAGTAATAAACAAACATGTCAGTAACTACACATAAGCAAGCTCATGGCTAAATTGTCAGCATTTTTAGAATACTTTTAAGAAGAATGTGGAAACTATGAAGTCCCTGAAGTGCCAAATAAGTACTTTTTTTCATACATTTCAGATATGTTGTATGAAAACTATAATTTTTTGTGCATGCAACTTGTGCCCACCTGGTAATTATTAATGAATGGAAAAACTCAATATTTTTTTACTTTTTGGAACTTCAAGGCATAATACAAAACACTCCACTGCCACTCGCTGTGTATGTAATACAGTCATGAAGCAAGGCCACGCAATACCACCAATGTACTTCAGTATGTGTAGTACAAGGTATAACTAGTATAATGCTTGATTTATTTCTTTGGTTCATTTTTTATTCCTTTTTAATTGAATTGTGTAAAATGTATGTAAACTCTAGTCTTGTTTTGTTGTGGTGGCTTTATGTTATCCTGAAAACATCTACTGGGTGGGGTTTTCATAAAAGCCACTACCTCCACACATCCTTCACCGCCTTAAATTGTACACTTTATGTGAATACACAAATAAATACATTTAAAAATTAAAGAAAACAAAATATTACCACCTGTAAAAACTGAGAATGCAATGGGATAAATGCTGTGGTCACTAAAGCAACAGAGGAAGAGGCTCCTGCACCAAAGCAACAAACTTTGATGAGAGAGAAGGTTTAAGACACCACCCTGCTGGAGCTGTACAGCAAAGAGAGTGATGACATTTAGGTGATTTGAAACTGAGATTGTGGTTACTTTATGGCAAACATTTGGATATTTGTCCATATCATCACTGAACTTCACTGCACATGATTCCTCCACTGTCACTGTCCACTAAAGGTGTCTGCTGTAGTTATCGCTGCAACGATTTGATGTTTTATCTCGACAAATATAAATATAAACACATAATCAAATGCATGCTTAAACACACGTACAAATACATGCAAATATATTTCCTATTTTGTTTTGATTGTTGTTAAAGTCATTTTATCAGCTGCCATGTGAGCAAAGGGCTTATTTGCCATTGTTATATCGTGGTGAGATGAAATAAATCTAGACTTCACAAATACAGAGCCTATTTCAAGCCTTTTTAAATTGATTAATCAATTGTGTCCCTTTATTCTACTTGTTTTCATGCACCTTTAACCGTGACAGCACTATAAAAGCCTCAGACTAAACAAATAAAGGTTTGAACTGAAATTGAATTTGGCATCAAATTTGAGACTAAACAGCTTAAAATTCTTACGACTTGATTTGGGAAATATATTGTCTGAAGAAATTAGTGATTACTGTTATTATTATTATTATTATTATTATTATTATTATTATTATTATTATCATTGTTGTTATTGTTATTGTTATTATTATTATAATTATTATTAAAATTACATTTCTTTATTTATTTTTAAGATGGTTTAAATTTTGGACTAACCAAGGACAAACAATGGTACAGAAGGCCAAAGACAATATCACAAAAGACTTTTCCACAACAAGTGTCAAAGAAAAAAGGAAAAGCTTACATTCAAGAAACCACTATTGAGAAATTGGGACTTTTTGAAGCTCTAACTAAGTACTTAAACAGTTAGAGATAATCTAATAGTTGGCTGGATGAGAAATATATCCTTCTATTTCTCACTGCAGGGGTTAGGTTAATTGGCCACTTCCAAATTGCCCATAGGTGTGAATGTGAGTGTGAATGGTTGTTCGTCTGTATATGTCAGCCCTGCGATGAACTGGCGACTTGTCCAGGGTGTCCCCTGCCTTTGCCCGAAGATGCTGGGATAGGCTCCAGCCCCCCTGTGACCCCGGGAACGGGAATAAGCGGTAGAAAATGGATGGATATTTCTCACTGCAGCTCCATGTAACAGAAAAAACACTATCTCTGACTACAATTTTAAATCTGAGTCTCAGGCCCCACATTCCTATGCTGGTGGTGTTTCCATGACATCTTCATGTCCTTCCGGAAACAAAGCTCCGTGATGTTGACAGTATTGAGGATCATTAAATTTGCCTGCTGCTTCTCTTGGAGCATAAATCAAGCCAATCCGTCTCTCTCCGACCCAGCTCCCTGGTGGCTTGCTCACAGCCATGCCAATGCAGCACTGGCTGAGGAATGAGCAAGGGTAAGCATGCAGGGCTGTCCTTAAGCTGAGCCGTCTGACGGCATAAACAAGCCTCAGCCTCCTCTTGAGAGCAATCGGGATCAAGCGAGCTTAGTGGGCCTGACCTGTGAGGGCCCAAACAGGGACAGAGCATGCAAAACAATACCATTGTCTTCAGGATTGCCTCGCTATTAAATATGTGAAAACTAGCACACATCACATCACTCACAGGCCCAAACCAGAACCTAGATGCACTCCACTGAGGATACCCAGCAGGCTAAAGCCTTATGAATAATTCTGATCTTCGCTCTTTTTCCTGCCTGACTTAAGATAGTCAGGCCTTAAACAAAAAAAAAAGAAAAAAATTTAGAGACCTTGAATTCTGATTGTCACTGCCTGAAAATACAATAGACCTATCAATCTCAGAAGACAGTCTAAAAATATGTATTAGCTTCTTTGGCACCATGCAGGGAGGAATTAGAGGCAGAGGAAATGACAAGACATTTGCTTCTCTTTTAATTTCCTCAATCGCTTTATGGCCATACATAAATGCTTAAATTGGTTTGTAACATATGCTCTCCTTGCTCTGTTTACTCCCTTCATTTAGTGTGACTGAATCACTTTATTAGTGATTATACCCCTAAAAGCTGCAGGAATGCACAGCACCACACCTCATCATGTAATTTACTCATATAGTAGGAATGAGAATATGCAAATTGGGCTGCAGCAGCAAATATGCCCCAGGGCTGCTTGTCCAATGACACAAATCATCAATTAAGATCTCAGCAGGGTTCAGGGGATAAACTAAATTGGCATTATTTCTATCTGACAAACTGTAGATGCAGTGTGGGGTGCATTTCAATAAAGAGCAAACAGCACTGAGGGTGATTGGTGCTGATGTGGTTCGACTTTCTCAGTGTTTCTTTTCCCAGCTGAATTTCTGAGATGCTGACAAAAAAAGCCTCACACACATTTGGATGGAGTAACCGAGCGTCTTTAGGTCTTTAAGCAGAGACTCACAGTAGTTCTAACAACAGTGTCTTTCAGAGCATTTACTCTCACAGTTTAGCTCCTCGTGGGGTTTTACACTCGCCACTCTGCACCTGCCCAATGTGTCTGACGGAGGGAGTTAAAGTGGTCTAAATCGCCATTGTGATTTCTCAGGGAAGCAGATGATTAGTAAACAAATGGCTCAGGCATATTTAATTAAGCTAATGTACTCCCACTGCTCACGCTGCAGGCTGTGCTGTGATGGCCACGACAAATTCAGAAGTGATTTCAGGATCCAGCTTTTAGAGGGGCTCAGACTGTGATATGGAGCGTTCCTTAGAAGTAAATCCTTCCAATAAACCACTTTTTTTTTCTTTTTTCCCCTGAGCACCAATTAATAGTCCCCTAATTTCTTCATTAACAACAATATGACCTGAGTTTACAAACTACTTGAGTACAAAATATCTACAAAAATAAAAGGTGGACTACGATGCAGTATTTGGGCCACATTAAAGAGTTCCAAAAAATGAAAAGGATAAATGTGAAAAAAAGATTAAGACACAGAGAGAAAGTCACCGTCTTAAAAATGACAGAGATGTTGCATCTGAAATTCAACTTTGAAATATGAAGACACTCCATGCTGTTGTTCCTCCTTTTGGTGCTCAACCCCCCTAAAAATAGATCGACTGTTAACCAAAACTACAGCTTCATTCGCCCTTCATTCTCACAGTGGTATGACCTTTTTGAGCATACATTTGGTAAGCTTGGGTATCTGGAACCAAATTTCTGTGGATTAAATTTGCCAAGTGAATGTGGACTTAACTTCGGTGAAAGTTTTGCAGTCTTCTTCTGATCTGCCAGGACTTGCTGTGTAAAATTACATCACTAATATTGTATGATAACGCGTTGGATAACAAGGTCCTAAAAGGAGGATCATGGTGGACTGAAGCAAGCAACTGAAATTTTGGCTTAAAAAGAAAATGGAGGAATCACATCAATTATGACAGAGTACTTACTTCAGCATACATGAATTTGAGGTGCTGCACTGCACTTAGTTTGCTGTGGTGCCCTGGTTACAGCTAGCAGTAGCGGATGAGGCAAAGTTTTGTCACACTCGGGTACAAACACAGAGGGGCTCACGTTAACATTTATACTAGGGTAAATGAATCATGTATACAAACATTCGAGATATTTTACTGTCAATTTAGAGTTCAGTACTCCACACTGCCTTCTACGTAGAGACCCTGTTGTACAGAAACTTTGCTCACCATAGCAACAGGAGGCGGGGTAAGGTGAAAGTAGAGAAGTGTCTCTGTGGTTGAGAAGTTACACCTACAGTATATGCCTCTGCTGAGTCTCCAATGTCAAGGTCTGAAAAATGTGGTGTTTTTTTTATATGTTGTATTAAAAAGGGTTTGAGTTTTATTTTTTTTTATGAGTTTCAATGTTTCTGGTTCCTAATTTCTCCTGTGTGATTTAACCCTTTCAAGATAGAGTAATATTTGTTTGTTTTGATGAATAAAGGAAACGTGACAATGAAGGATGTCCAAAAATACTGGAACTAGAAATAAAAATAGATAAAAATCAATAAAAACGGATCAAATTGAAGTCATACCCAACACTAATAATTGAGTGGTTTGCTGAATATCTCACTGGTAGGACCCACACTGTCAGATTAAAAGATGAAACCCTTAGAGGTGCTACAAATCCATGAGGGAGTACCGCAAGGATCAGTTCTGGGCCCAAAACTGTGTACTATTTACATAAATGTTTTAGACAGAGCACCCCAAATTCTACTTTTCTCTTTTATGTTAATGACACTCTTTTATTGCTGTGCACCCACTTCTTTACTTCTTTAACAGCAGTGGAAACAGTGTCTTAATTTCTTATGATTTAATTCTTGCTGCATTAAGTCTATTGGAAAGGCACTGGAATTGTACAGGCACAAGTTATTACAGGTATTGTACAATTGATAGAATTTTGATCATGATCACAAATTAGGCCATACAACAAACAAACATAATTCACAGCAGTTTAAAACGTAAGCTTTGTCCACAGAGAACTTGGCAGATATTTCATTAACTGAAAGAAGTACGACAAGAAATGACCTTATTTACCCCAGTCTCTCTGTCTTTACCTTTTTTTTGCTCAGTTGACAAAAATCCCCTGCAGTTTTTTTTACAAAGTCATCCCAACAATACAACTTATTCCATCATGCAATACTCGCCATTCCATCATCACAGAAGGAGATCTGCATATTAACAATGTTTGTTGCTGTTGTTGTACATGACACAGTGAATCCAAATGGTAAGGGTGACAAAATAAAAAAAAATAAAAAATAAAATAAATAAACATCTGCATCAATGTGGACCGAGAGCAGGACAACCGGGTGGTGTGTGTTAATAAAGCAGAGGGACAGAGTGAGCACAGACAGTGAAGGCCAGGGTAGCCTTTTGTCATTCAATGAGATGCTAGAACAACAACAACATCAAAGTCTTTTGAATTAATATAAGATTGTGACTTCAGTATTGATAAAAAATAATCCTGATTTTGTTTTGCTGTTGTTGTGCAGCCCTGCAGGCATTGTTATTATTTTTGCAGAGAAGGGAAGGAAGGGAGTGTCCACATTGAATAACAAGGTGAAACATTATTCTGCAATAAAATCTAATGTTCACTGCTTGTTCTTATCTAAATAATTCGGGTTCTCTTCTCAACACTTTAAAGATCCCTATCCAGTTAATTAGCCTACATCTCAATATCATCTTACTGTAAATAACCTTGCTTTTGTATTTTCTGCCTTTGGCAGGTTTTCCTCTACATCCTGACACATTATTTTAGTTCTCTGTTTAGCCACCTGTTCCCTTTAATATCTTAATCTCAAGTATCTTTATATGTTTCAGACACATTCACTTTAACATTCAGGTCAAATTTATGATTTTATTATTTAAATTATATCAAAAGAGAGGCAAAAGAAGAATTTTCAAAAATATAGCCATCCGGTTATCAAAGTTTGAAATGAATATATACATATAAAGAGTTGCTTTGTATTGAAAAGTGGGGGATATATATTTATGTATACAGTTTTCAGAGCAACGAGGAAGAACATCTGTAAGAATAGTGAAGTGTACAGTAAACTATAATATAGTATGATGATTAATAAAAATGCAAGAAAAGGAGCTCCTGAGTTACTTAAAAAAAAAAAAACAATGTTATCATCCCTCCACCTCCCATAATACTTTTCCGTTTCTCATCCCTCATTCCACTTTTAACTCTTAGTTATTTTCATTTCTTTGTCATGTATGTTAAAGTATCTTATCATTCTGGGTTCTAGTAGCATGGTTTGATATTAAGAGGATCCAAGTCTTGTAATGACTCACATGGCTCTGAGCTCTGCCTGTCAAACAGGGTGCAACATTACAATGAGTCACAAGTGACATTAGCTAACAAGACAGAGAGCTTAACTACCTAAACAAGGGACGGCATATAATTTTAGACGGTGCAGACAAATGTGTAACTGATATTTAATACTCCTGTCACCTGGTACAGCTATGCTAAACACAATGCTCTTTTTTTTAGGTATTTTAAATAGTATTTGAAGAGAAACTTTTGACTCTGAACTTTACAGTTTATTCAAAATGGACATGAGAGAAGGTAAAAAGATATTTACAAAAAAACAACCTCTCGAATTTATAGATCTGGTCTCAGTTGTTGCTGTGTCTGGGTGATATACAGTATGTGGTTAAATTTTGAGGTGCTTGAGCATAAAAATGTAAAAACCAAAGAATATTTACAAAGATGATGTATGCACTGTGTTGGCCACTTTACTGGTGGTTGCACATCGGCCAAGTTTACAAACACAGGTAGAGATGGAAACTGTAGGCTTTCAGAATAAAAGCATGTTAAAGGATCTTGATAACTCGTTTTTATATTCATTGTTTTTTATTATTATCTAAGCACTGACAGTGATTAAAAACTAGGCAAAGTCTGAAAATCCCATTTTAAGACCCTGGCTATGAGTCTGCTTTCTTTACTTGGAGCAGTGAAATGATAGAAAATTATTGGCAATCTTTTTACTTTACACAATCATATTACATTGTACAAAAACTCTGAATATATTGTAGACTGTTTGATCTGTTATTTTGTAGGTCTGTCGTTCATTTGACCTGTATCATTTGAGGACCAAGTGTTTTACACATTTTGATGGATACAACAAATGACTCCTGGGTCCACTTGGAAACCACAGGTATAGTCAATTCCTAATATGACAGATGGTTTCAAAATCTAACATTACTGTATTTATATGCATTTCTTTTATTTAAGACAGCTGTGGTGTGAACAAATCAAACTGACAACATTTGAAGGGATGAGTTACAGTATTATCTACCACCAGAGCCCAAGGCATAAGCGACCTATGCACCTGCTTAGGGCCCCGTGGCCAATGGGGGGCCCCCGAGAGCAATCAAAAAAAAAAAAAAAATTAATATATTATTTATTTTTTGCATGTGTGAGTGATGCATTTCTGTATGATCAAATATATATTACTATAAAAATAAAATAAAGTAAAAACATTTTAGTGCTGCTGCTGATGTAGGCCTATGATTCTTACTGCTGATATGTCAAAGCTCTGCTACCGCTATGTGCCTTCTGCTGTGCAATGTGCACTGAGCATCCAAAGTGCAGGTAGTTGTGGGGCAAAACAATGTCACTAAAAAGTACACATCCTTCAGGAGCAGAAAAAAGAAAGAGGAAGAGGAGAAAAAACGCCACAATAAAGGTCTGTTTGCATGTTATGGAATGTTAATCAAGGAGATTTGTGAAGGTGTGTGAACGATCAACTATCAATATTATTGGCAGAAATAGAGGGCCCCAGAATCAAATTTTGCTTGGGGCCCCATTGAGACTTGTCTACCACTGCTCAGTCCTTCAGTGTTTCACACACTGTTTCAACATGGCAGTAAATTAGGTTGAAGAAGGTAAGGTTACATTTGTACTTTTTTTTTTTTTTTCATTAAAGTGGGAAGCTCTGCTAATGCTATTGAATCCAATTTAGACCTGTATTCTTATTCAAGAACAGTCAGGCATATTTCTGCATGCATGTGTCTTTCCAGAATGCTCCTGCTAATATGGCCGTGACATCGAGGTACGAACCAGTGAGTTTATACAGTAACCATGTATAAATGTGTGTGCTAAAAATGCCTATGGACAAATTGAAAATACACTTTAACACCTCAGGAACAGCCCAGTCCTGCCCCATGAATTTAAAATTTTTAAGATGTTCTTTTTTATTTAGCTATTGACCGTATCTCTGAGATCATTAGGCTGTGTGTTTGATATGAGAGGGACAGATATCAAAGCTGAAAGTACCTCAACAGAGAAGACGGCATGGCTTAACTTTGTGCACTATTAAAATACAACTGAAAATCTGTGGGTTTTTTATTTATTTATTTATTGTTTATTATTGCAGTACAGCACGATCTCTGAGAGAATCGTTGCACAGTTAAAAATATGAGTGAGATAGTTTTAGCAATTGTGGAATAAAGTAGTCATCTGAAATAGAGACCAGTGAGTGGCACACAAAGAAGGCCTGTATTCAGTCAGAGAAGTGTGAGGCAGGGAGGGCTGAGAGTAAACATTAGACCTCAATGACATGCAGATACTTTCAGCTAGAGAGGACACTTTCATCAAATATGAATAAACCAAGTTTGTAGCGGGTGTATGGGAAAAAGAGCCACCTGATGATTTACAGCTTTCTATTGAACTATTTTGCCTTTTCAAGAAAGTGTCTTTTTTTAATCAGTGGTCAGAAAAAGACACAAATGTAGCCTGTGTTAAAACCTTGACACTAAAGCTCCAAATCCAAAACAAATCCTAAGTTTTATAATATATCAAGAAAGTGCAACATTGATATTTATTTTCCTTAGTTTTACATGCATTTATTTTAAACACACACAGCAACATATTCTCACAAACGTTACTGTCTAAATTCACGGACATGAAGAGCAAAACAGAAAAAGTTTATTGAACTACAAATCCAAACTCAGTGCAAGTTATTTGAACATTCTTTTAGCGTTGTGCTTTGACGATCGCACCAACTTCGCCATTCAAAATAAAAGCCTTTTCAAGCGTCAAAACACATCAAGTTAAAAAAATATTTGAGATCAAATCAATGAGAGGACACCACACTGCCTTTGTGCACTTGAAGACATTCGCTGCAAATGTACAAATAATCAGAATATGTCACTCCGGTTCTGGTTGACCAAGCCGAGAAAATCAAACGCAGCCTCCTGAATCTCTGCACCTCAGTCGATGGTATTTGATGTTCTCTAAAATAACAATGTTTTGCAAAAAGCTCCCGCTGATAAACACAACAAACCCTCAATTCGTGCATCACAAACATTACCCACACATTTTAATCCAAACGCCGCATCAAGCAAAGAGGGGAAAATCCACGGCTCTTTCAGTCCAGCACAAAAATGTATCTCCTCTGCTTTCCTTCTCTCTTTTTCTCCCCCACCTCCTCTGCCCCTTCCTCCCTCCCTCCCTCTCTCCCTCCCTCTCTCTCTCTCTCTCTCTCGCTCTCTCTCCCTTTCACTCTCTCTCCCTCTCTCCCTCAATGTGGCCTGGCTGCCTGTCTGACTGTATGAATAATGTCCTGCCTTTTGTAATGAAGGGGGGGTAAAGGGGAAAAAAGGACGCTCAAGTGCTGAAGCCCTGCTCCCATGCACTGACATTGAAAATGAATGACAGCTTACCTGCATGCCAATCTTCATCAGACTGACACTGGGCTGACAGCACAGCCTATACTCCTCCACACAGCCGCTGACGTCAGCCATGCCAGGCCCCTCCCACCTCCATCTCCATCTCCGCTCCCCGTTTTCCCAACACCGGGCTGCTGATGCCTTCCAGTGTCCGTGGGAAATACGGCAATCGAGGAAAGGTGTTCTCGCTGTAACAGTCCTTCGATTGCTTGGCTGTTTTAAAATGGGCCACACTTAAAGTCATATAAAACCAAAATCAAATCCCTACATGTCCTCATGTTGATTGATGTTTAACTTAATCATAAGTTTCCTGTTTTATCTTTTGTAGGATTTTTTTTAAAGGTATGATAAAGTTGTCATTTTTGCTCAAGTGTTCCTGCATTAGCATTTTCTCTCACCCTGGTTTAAATGTTAAGCCAACAAAATGTAATGCCATAAATAAATGGCTTGTGTATAGAGAAATGTATTTTAAATCAGGCAATTTTAAGCTATTTGCCACACCAGGTTTGCCAGTTACACAACTATTATGGTTTCACCAACAATAAAGGTGGGCACTGCTAAATCTAATTGGCCACTGCATGTTGTGGTTGTTGTATCGTTGCTGTTGTGTCGGTGATTACGGGGGGTTGAATTATATCTATCTATCTATCTATCTATCTATCTATCTATCTATCTATCTATCTATCTATCTATCTATATATATATATATATATATTTATATATATATATATATGTATGTATATACTTTTATTATTATATATATCAATGTAATCTAATTAAGATTTTAAGATGTATTCTTTCCCCCTCCCCTCCCTCACAAAAGTATTTTTGTAAAAAAAAGGAAAAAAAAAACAAGATAGTCAACACACACACAAAAAAAATGCTTATTTCAAGATCTGTCTATATTGCATTGTTTAGATGGATATAATGTGGACATTGGTGAGATTACGTTCAGATTTTTTAAAAAGTTTATCCTCATCTTGTATTATGCTTATTGTATATCATCTCTACCATTACTTTTAAAATCCTTAAAAAAATAAAATAAAATAATTATAATAATTATAATAATAATAATAATTGGCCACTGCATTGTGTGTTTGACAAGCTTTTTTTCATAAAATTCTGCCAGGTTGGTCATCATCAGTCTTTTTTTTTGTACTTTTTACAGTACAAAAAAAAAAAAATTAAGGTCTACTTATTTTTAAGTAGGCCCACTGAGTTGGGCTGGGGTGGGTATAGTTTATGTTTAGGATGTGTTGTTCGTGGCTGTACTTTTACGAACATGTTGTGATCTGAATGTGTACATACAATGTCTTTCACTCTTGTATGTTTGTCAACAAATTCATCTATCACAAACAAGACCTCCCTGAAACTTTCGAAACTTTTTTACCTTTTCATCCGACCTTCACCTGTACTCAACACGACAGAATGGCCATCTTCAGTTACTTTCATGTAGAACTTCTAGTTATCAGTCTAGCATCACTTTTAGAGGTCCGAATCTGTGAAATAATCTGGATTCATCTCTAAAATCAATATCATCCCTCAACTCCTTTAAAATATCATTAAAATCTCAACTAATCATGTCTTAAATCCATCATTATTTGTTGTGATCATGTTTCCTTCCTTTTTATGAATACTTTATTGTCTTTATCACTGTTTGATGATTTGTCTGTGTTCCATTTTTGGCAATTTGTATCTGTTTGACCTTTCCCTAATCATTGTACATGTGCAACCTGTCTATGTTACTTAGTTGTCTGCACCTTATGCTTTCTCTGCCCTGATGGGAGCGGAACTTTGTACAAGCCTATTAGCTTCGCTCCCTCCTTGCACTGTTTTTAATCTGTGCTAAATAAATAAATAAATACAATACAATACAAGCACAGATAACCATGTAACTACATATACATACACGATTACATACAAGAGCTTAACATATGTATGATATTACTATAACAGTTGAAAAGTAGATCATTTGTCAAGCACAAATCCTGCACACTTGTTCTAAAACTGTAGGCACACAATTTCCAGGGGAACATTATGTAAGTTTAGATCTACATATATAGCCTACATCAGCAGCAGTTTAACTTTTAAGGCAGAGGAAACATACCAGCTGGGGTTTAATGCAACAGTAGATAGGTTAACATAATAGTGTTCATGTATTAAAACCCCCAAAATTCTGTATATATGGATCATAGCCATGCTGTGACAACATGGCAACCATGTGTGGAGGAGAACTGCATAGAAAAACACAAACTTCTGACTCATTTATGCTGAAAAGTAAGTATTTGTCTTGCAATTTGTTTTATTGTCCTTTCACTGACTTCACTGGTAATTTTAGTTTGACATTGATTCGTTTTAACCAACACAATTCTCCTGAATCTGGTCAAAACTGATTCAACATGATAAATAAACACAGCTGATTAAGGTAACATGGGTAATTTAAGGTGACATGTCGTCCTCTTCCAATGAGAAGTAAAGGCATCAACGCCTCCTGTGGCACCGGGGCGCGCGCGCGCACACACACGCACGCACGCGCAAACACAGGAGTGCCTTCGAGTAGCAGACCAGGCTGGCCCCCTGTCGGCCCGAATCAATGACTACATTTTCCCAAAGTACGGGCAGGTTTATAAAAAACACTGACACAAACATTTTACTGACACTAAATATCAAAGATTTTCTGCAGATCCCTTCTCCATACAAAGTGAAAACTGAAGAAGTTGAGGATTAAAAGAGAGTTTTGAATTATGTTTGTCTGTCTTTATGAAGCTGCTGTAATGTAAGGCTTGTAGAAAACCAGCTGTCTGAGTGAATCTGTGCAGTAAATGAGCAATAGTGAGCATTGATACAATCAGACACTGCTGCAGTGGCTTTTAGAGGAATAATATCGAAACGAGAACAAGAATAACTCCAGTTGTTCAGGCAAATTTTTGAAATATATACTTTATATTTTTCAAAGAGTAAATTGAATACGATAACACAGACCCTGCAGACAACAGGGGAACAGTAAAGTTCAAAATCCTACATGGGATGAAAAAATAGACCATGAAGCGTCCTACTTCGGCTGTTGCTAAGATTTCCAGTAATAACGCATCTGATTGGACCGTTTTGAATTCCTGTCCAATCAAAATCCAACAGGCTGTAACTAGGAAGTAAGAGACGCCACACAACATTTCCGTTTCACCGACAACAAAGGTTTTTTTTCGCGGTGGAAAAATTAGCCTAATAGATCTTCATGCATTGTAACATTACTGAAGAATTCGCCATGTTACGGTCGACTTCTGCACACGGATGCTAGTTAGCAGTTGCTGCTGCAGCCAACATACCAAAGTGAACCGTCTCTGATGTCGAGTCACCACTCAATGAAATGATATAAATCGTCCCCTTTTACGACCGTTGAAGTATTTCCTAAAAATGTCAAACGCTGTGTTAGAGGTCGGTTCGGGTGTTGTTGTTCTCACGGTGGTCTGGGTCCTGGCGGTGGTCTTTGCTATGATGCTGTTCAGAGCATCGGGATCAGCAAGGTAAGTGACCACAAAACCCAGAGATGATTAGGCATAAGCGGCCAATTAAAGCTTCAGGCAGGCCAAATGTGGGACCTTTTTCTCCAATATCTGTGTTTATTTATCCGTCACATACTGTTCGGGTCAAATTTGACCCGTATTGACTTTCAACAGCAGTAAAAAATACCCTATACGCAATTCTTTAAGCCTGAAACTTGATGTCTTTTCCTAAAGTGTCCCAAAATATATGAAATTAATTTAAAAATATCAATATGTGGGTCAATGACGTTACGCCTAAATATTCTCTCCGGCTGTATTTTTTTAAGTTAAAAAAGGTTTGAATGCACAAAAATAGGCTTTCTATGTAGTATCTCTCTCATATATGTAGTCACTTCAACTTTTCAAAAATCTGGTCTTATTTGTAATTTTTCTGAACTTCAAAGTGTCGAAATATCATGTGGTGCAACCAGTAATAACATTAACTGTATTAAATACAAACTAAAATACCTAATTTCTGTAACTGAAACATTAATACCTGATACAATATGCTTAAGTGAAAGGTAGTTTTAAAACATTTCTATCAGTATTATGCAATTTAAAGAAAAAATAAGTCAGTTAACTACATTTAATATTGTGACTGTGACATTATAGAGCTAAAATGTGAGATCATTATTTACAAAAATTCAAATGAAATGCAAACACTTTGTTTTTATGTACTCGATATAACTGACAATTTGTTTAAAAAAAAAAAAATTAAGTATGTTAAAAAAATGTAACAATTTTGACATAAATTATGGTTGCACCACATGACATTTTTTTAAGGCCATGGGCAATTTGTCTATATAAAAAAAAACTAAAATTGCCAAATTTAAAAATTTAACATTAATTTTTGTATACACCTCCCTAGCGTTTGAACTTTTGCAAAATATATTCTTATTGTTGCTATTTTACAATTGGCATGTTTCAAAACCTTATACGTCATTGACCCATGTATTTTTGTATATGTGCTACAGATTTTCCCCTTTGAGGCTGTTACAGGTTAAATTTGACCCGTATCTATTTAGATGGATTTTAGATCTACCAGCATGGGACAAGTGACAAGCAGTAACAACAGTGTTCAATATAAGGCATGTTGTTCAAAAATATATATTCAAATCATTAAACTATTATTACCTTGACAGAAACACACACACACACACACACACACACACACACACACACACACACACACACACACACACACACACACACACACACACACGCACACAGACATACAGTCACACAGACACACCTAGACAGAGGTCAAGATGACCTAACCAATCAAGAGAACCTTCTGTGACAGAAAGCTGCTCTTTGAGCTCTTTGAAAGGGGCAGGGGGATCCTAAAATATAGAAATAGTAAACAAACAACACATGAGTGATCATACATGGAGTACAAAGGGATCAGAAGTCATCTGGAGGTCAGAGTGTGCCTTGACACAGACATAACATGTGCACCTGCTCCTGCAATATAATGTACAAAGTAACAAATTGGAATCTGTTTTGATTGGGAGGGAGGTGGTGGGGTGGTGGGAGTCGTAACATTATGAGAATAGAGAGAGCTGCCATTTCAGTGGCAAACACTGAACAAGTGTCCTACCTTTGCTTTGAATGCAGAGACTAGCAGTGAGGACAAACAGTGAGAACAGAGTTCAATATGAAGTTTGTTGTTCATAAAAATATTTTCAAATCATTATGACTTTTATATTTTTATGTCTTACATAATATTAGATGACATTATATTTATGACGTTGACGTTTCTACTGATGACGTTTCTACTGATTTTATACTTGTTTCTCCTTTTTCTCTATTCTATTTTAATGTTTGCTTAGCTGCTGCTTTTCAATTGCCCCTAGGAGATGAATAAAGCTATACTGAATTGAATTGAATTATCCTGTGTAATAGATATTCTTCTCCAAACTATATATATATTTCACCAAAAACGAGTGGTGTTAAAACTGAAAAAATACAGTTTCCCTGCTCTTTGAAACATTTAGGAAGGACTAATCAATATTTTTTTGAAGTAGCACAGATCATTTAAACATTATAAATAGGTTTGGGGTTAGAACTTTGGTGAAAATACTTGCTACATGGGCAATTCTTGGGCTGGGTCAATTTTGACCCGGAACATACTGTGAGGGTACAGGATTTGAACAGTATGTGGAGGTTATTTATCCACTAAAGTACAGGTACTCCGCAGCGTCAAGCTACTTCAGCCATAAGGGGCATGTCCAGACATTGTGAAGCGATCTTGGAAAAGATCACTTTTACAAGTGTTTCCCCAAATTTCAACAACACAGGACAGATAAGGTCAAATCAGAGCAGTTGAAAGTGTGTTATGTTTTTTGGATTTAGAAGTATAATTGAAAGCCAACAGTTCTCTTGTATACAGCGAAGACATACTCACAAGATCATTGTATGGAAGAGACCACTTTAACATTAGCATTTACCGGCAAACCTTGAACTTGAGGACGCCACTTTGTTGTATGAGCACGTATTCAACTCTGCACAGGTACTTCAGATCCTATTTTAGACATGTATGGTCTTCTAAAGCACAGGTTTAAAAGGAGAATACAGGTTTGCTTTATGTTAAATAGAGATGAACACATGAATACAATACTTGAATAAACATTAACTGAAAGTTCACATGAAATATTCACAATAAATGAGGAATTTCCTTGACTGGCAAAGCTGACATATTCCAGAATACCATCAACATCAGAGCCTCCTCAGCCTGTGTTTCCCACTGACTGTGTAATACAGGTGTTTTCTGCCAAAGGACTGATTATGACCCAGTCACATTTAGTCCTTTGAGTCTTGCCCTGTATGACTTTAGGTCAGCTGAGATTATTTATATAAGGACGCGTCACATGTTGACATTGGAGGTGTTAAACATATTTTTGCACCTGTTGAAGTCCTGTAGCTTTGCAGACCATCAGTGGAATCCATGATGCTGTGGTCGAAAACATGATTGAGGGAAGTAACACATTTTGCAGTGTTTTTGTCACAGGAAAAATCTTTTTTTTTTTAAACAACGGTTAATCGAAGATTAATTATAAACACTTACAAAGATCAAACATGGAGAATACTTAAAGTACCATGTTTTTCTCTTGCTGTTCATGTCAGTAACATTATAAATTCCACTTCAGCATAACTTTGACTCAGCTGATTGCCTTGTGTACAACACGTTTGTAAAGAGGCTACAGCAGTCACTTTTCACTAAGACTTTAAGCATAACTTTCTTTATCCTTTAGAGTGGACTGAAACTCCCACAATATTAATCAGATTACAGTCTGTGGCTTACTTGAAAAGTTAGGATGGGTCTTGGTAGGACCTGTGGATATTTTAGGATCAAGTTGCTGTAAACCTCTGTCACACTAAAAGGGAGTCAAGTGGACTGTTAAACCAAAGAATTAGCTGATTGTTGTAAGGCACTTTTAGCGCTAGATGTGAGGACCTGTGTAAGGACACACAGCACTCACTAATGTGGTAAAGAGTACGTGCCCGTTTCACAATACAACATTATACTTAAATAACTGCATGAACTGCTAGTCTCAGCAAATACTCAGTCCTCATGTCACCCTCTTTTGTGTGTGTGTGTGTGTGTGTGTGTGTGTGTGTGTGTGTGTGTGTGTGTGTGTGTGTGTGTGTGTGCGTGCGTGTGCGTGTGTGTGCGTGCGCTGTGTGTTTTTCAGGTTAGGAGTCATCCCTGTGTTCCTCTTGGCTCTAAGCATCACTCTGGCTCTGGTGTTTTCCCCCCGCAGTCCAGAGACGGAGACCCCTTTTAAAGAGATAGAGGTAAGCTTTTTGCATTGAATATATACACCTGAAGGCACACACAATGTACCATATTTGTGGCCACTCTATGAAACCTGTTAACTGCCACCTTCCCTCTAATGTCAGTCTGACATGTCAGATGACTTAAAGCTAAAATTGTTAAAACTTTAACGTCTGTGCATCCATTGTCTATCAAAAGATATTTGATTTAAGAGTTAGTCAAATCTTAAGTTAGCTTTTCTAACTCTTACCATTGAGTGTTTTGTTGCATACAGAGAGCTGTTTTTGTTCATACTTATTACTGTTGTTCAGATTTTGTGTCCTATCTGTGACATGCATAAAGAGTGTGCTTTGAACAGCACAAGTGACAACTCGTATTTATGAAGTGTCAAGGTTCAAGCTTAAGTGACATACAAATCTGTACAAGCAACCTGTTATTGCACATACCTAGCATTGGGGCTGATGCTTAAACGTAGTCATAATTCATTCATGTACATATTTACTGATCAGATATCGGCAGGTTAGAAGAGAGATATTTACTGTCTCTCGTTTCACCTTCTTTCTGTCAGTCAAAAGAGAGTAATGTGCCTAGCTACAACCTTAAGGGTTAGATTGCTGTGTCTGGTACTCCAACATAAGGATGCCAAAAAAGTAGGATGGTTCAGATTTGTTATTTTGGGACTTTTACCAACTACTGGAACAACTCAGTAGAAATACAAACGATATTGTACCAAACTGTACAAAACGGAAACAGACCACCTGGTGGAAATGCAACTTTATACTTTTGTATTGACAGGGCTGGCTCTCTGCTTGGCTGCAGTTTAGACAGAAATAAGGATTCTCAACATCCTTGTCCAGTAAAATCAGATCTCTGTTGGCAAATACAAACACTTTGTGACGTATAGATGACACTGTGGAAAAGTCAGTCTGGAACAATTCAGGAAATATAATGGCAGATTTAAAACTGTTATCTCTGGATTGGAATAGACTTGATCCATTTTTGTATTCCATCGCTACAAGTACAAGCTCTGAGCTTCTAACAGTGTTGAAGATCAATTCACATTTGAGTTCGTTGAAAGCACAACATGTCTTACACAGGTACTGAGGGGGGTCATATAAAGCATTTGTTTTCTGGACTCATGAGAATAATCCTGTTAGCAGATAATGATTTATGTTAACATCTGTACCAACAGCAGCCTAGCAGTCTAGGCATGCCTCATATACTCATGTGGCACAGGCTCCACTTTGGGGCCTCTTTCTTGCATGTTACTCTCTATGCTCTCCCCCGATTCCTACTTAATCCACTGTCCTTTATCTCCTGTCAGTAAAGGCCAAAAAATGTTGAATGGTTTGCAGAGTGTGGGTAACTTCAGCAGAGCTAGCACCACTGGTCTTTGGTCTTCTGTGCCTACATGGCTGTGCTGTTAAAGCATCATCCTAGAAGTGATCCTTTGCTAGCCTACAAAAAACTTATCTCTGTTTTCTAGACCTAAATACTGACAAGATGCTGACTGTCATCGGTTTGTTTACATCCAAGTGGGGCATTATAGCATCATGGCAATGACTCTGGTTGGCAGAGGGTGCCTGTGCTGCAGCTTAGGTCGCTTTCACACCTGACCAAGCAGACTCGGTTCGACTAGGGAGCTGAAAGTCGCAACATTGTTGCATTTATCACTTGTTTCGGTCCTGCCTTCATACTGTAATTTCTAAAGCCCACCGAACTTTCCGAGCAGCATCACGTGGTTGATAGGGGCGCTTGTTGATTGAACAAAGTAGGAGGGGTATGTAACCTCACGGATTACAAACAGGGGTGGACTAGCCGTCTTGTATTTTGCTTCGTCACATTATTTTATGGAATGCTACATCGTTAGTGAATGAAACTGTTCCTATAATGCTATGGTAACTTGTCAGGGATTGATCCTGTTATTTTTCTAACTTTGACGATCTAACATGTGACAACATATGAGCTCAGAGTTTAAGGACTGTGACCGTTGGTAGTTGTGATTTGACTTTGTTTAAATATGCAAAATTGTGAATTTATGGGTTATTGTTGTTCAGACAATTGAGCTAAGCTAGCTAGCAACTGCTAATGTCAGCGGCCACTTGTTGCCATAGCAATAGCAACAAGTGACGCCGTGCTTCCTCTACCCAAGCTGCACTGCGTATGCAATGCATATAGCGTCATTACGTACATTTGGTCCTGTGTTTGGTCCGGTGAGCTCTCACACTGCATACGAACCGAACCAGGGTTCACTTGCAAGCGAACCAAGACCCACGTTTTCAGGCAGACCAGAGTTCGCTTGTTTGGTCCGCACCAGAGTTCGAATGAGCTTTCACACCTGCCCAAATGAAGCGGACTATCCGAGGAAACGAACTCTGGTCCGTTTAAAGCGGACCAAACAGCTCTGGTGTGAAAGCGACCTTACACACAACAAATTGTCAGCATTTTAGTCCCGCAGCAACAACAACATCAATAATTAGTTTAACTGGCTAGAAATTGTAGTGCGGACCAGTGTGGGGTGACAACTTTAAGCATGTTCATCCCTAATAAATTCTACTAAGTCAGTATGCAAATAGCACAGGCTCTTTTCTGAGATAGATTTAGAGATTGTGAATATCCTTTAAAAGGTGTTCACGGAATGTGACGCCTAACTACTGGACTACATCAGAGGAAACAGACACTACACTTCTGCCCAAACCATGGCAAAGAAATATTACAAATGAGTATTATTATAAGAATCTTTATTGTTTTGAGACACACAGGCAGGCATTGTTGTAGTCTGTTATTGTTGCTCATGCATAATGAGAGCTTTATGTACAACAGTTGGAATTAAAAGCAGGCCTGGGATCTTTTTCAGTTTTGCTGTGAGGCCATTTGGCTTCATTCACCACCAAATGTTTTGGGTCCTGAGATCACTGATGTCGAGCACATACACAAACTGCTTACTTTAGCTGAATGGTCACACTCATGATTTTCTAAAAGACAGAATAAACATGCTCTGTATAGCTTTAATCTGTTGATGCATCATGACACAACACGTAAGAAAAAGGATAAATAAAAGTGAATTTAATCATTCTAATCAATTACTGATGTCAAACAAACACATATTATTATCATTGAGTTGTCTAAATAAGATTCTATACACATCATTGGTGTGTTTGTGTTGTTTTTTGAGTATGTGTTTGTGTGCACAGGCAAAGTTTTGGTCATGTGTGGTTTTTATTATTACCCCATATGTATACTTCTATGGGTTATGGGTTCTATTTCTGCTAGACTACATCAACCTTGACTCCCCTTTAAGCCAGTATCCGCGGCTCTGTATACCTGTAAACAACATATGTCCCTGTGTGTGTGCACTTCTGTGTATGTGCTTGTTGTAAAAAGCCTGTTCTGCTTTATCTTAGTCCAACAGCAACACAGAACAAACACTCCCCCATGTTGCCTCGGGGTCGTGCCAATAAGCCAGCCAGATCTGCCAAGCAAGCTGCCATCCCAGAGAAATAGCAGAGCAGAGACTGTCCTAGCCAGCTCTTGTTTTATAGCCTTTGTGCAAAGACCGATACAGACTAGCAGCACAGAGAGGCAGCAAAATGTTACTCACTTAAGGCTTATGTGTGAACTGAAAAACATTTAGCCCCTAAAACACTTTATAGTTTTTTTTTAATGGGTCACGTAACAAAATCACATGTGAATGTGACACTTATTGTTGCTGTAGAAATGTCATCACCCACCAGTCTGCCTTGAAATTTTACAAGTTTTAAATCTGGGGTTAAAACTTGGGCCTCTTGTAGTTACTCTAGGATCTCACTAACTTATAGAAATAAAGTTTGGGATTTTCTTTGGTAAATTGCTTCAGTTGTAGGGCTGTAGAGGCAGGGCCAGTGCACCTGACCAAAGTCTTGCGAGTATTTGAGTCATTAGCGTGCTCAGATTGTTTTTAACAGTGTTTCCTCACATTACAAATAATCTCTGCTGACAGCCTTTGACCCTTTTCATTTAAAAGATAATCTGTCATTTTAGATCAGAAACTGTGGTTACATCTCTGTCTCCAAACCCACCAGTCTCGATTGACAAAAATAGCAAAACTATCTCACATTACAAGGGAGTTATTGGTTTACAGCTACCTTGACTGGTTAAAGGCACAGTGCATAGAAATGTAGATATTCCATAGTGAAATGCTTCTTCGCTCACCCCATCTGTCAGTGACATGATGGTGGCCTGTAATGCATGATAATTAGGATCCTCCATTTGTCAAGGTTTCAGTAACAAGAAGTCTATTGATACAAATCCTTTTACACACATCCTTTTACACACAACGCCCACTTTCTTCTACGACTTAAAGGGTGAGGCCTTCATGGAAGGGAACCTGCTCTTAAGGAGGTTTAAAATGTTCAGTTAAAGTTAACAAAACACAACCATTTTCATTATCGTGGTTGTGACAGTGGGGTAACATTAGAATGTCGCTGGTGGTTACACAGTTTAACTGCAACCACATGACTAAGGTCGCTTTCACACCAGAGCTGTTTGGTCCACTTTAAACGGACCAGAGTTCGTTTCCTCGGATAGTCCGCTTCGTTTGGGCAGGTGTGAAAGCTCATTCGAACTCTGGTGCGGACCAAACAAGCGAACTCTGGTCTGCCTGAAAACGTGGGTCTCGGTTCGCTTGCAAGTGAACCCTGGTTCGGTTCGTATGCAGTGTGAGAGCTCACCGGACCAAACACAGGACCAAATGTACGTAATGACGCTATATGCATTGCATACGCAGTGCATCTTGGGTAGAGGAAGCACGGCGTCACTTGTTGCTATGGCAACAAGTGGCCGCTGACATTAGCAGTTGCTAGCTAGCTTAGCTCAATTGTCTGAACAACAATAACCCATAAATTCATAATTTTGCATATTTAAACAAAATCAAATCACAACTACCAACAGTCACAGTCCTTAAACTCTGAGCTCATATGTTGTCACATGTTAGATCATCAAAGTTAGAAAAATAACAGGATCAATCCCTGACAAGCTACCACAGCATTATAGGAACAGCTGCGTTTACTAATGTTGTAGCATTCCATAAAATAATGTGACAAAGCAAATACAAGACGGCTAGTCCACCCCTGTTTGTTATCTGTGAGGTTACATACCCCTCCTACTTGGTCCAATCGACGAGCACCCCTATCAACCACGTGATGCTGCTCAGAATGTTCGGTGCGCTTTAGAAATCACAGTGTGAAAGCAGAACCGAAACAAGTGATAAATGCAACAATGTTGCGACTTTCAGCTCCCCAGTGGAACCGAGTCCGCTTGGTCAGGTGTGAAAGCGACCTCAAATATCTTTCTCCAGATTTTAGACAGGCAGAAAAAATAAAAGAAGTACTTAGCTTACTTCTTTGATACCTCTCACAGAAACATCAAACCACAGTGGAACAACACAGCTATACATGTGAATGAACTTTTTTTTTTTTTTTTTTTTTTTTTTTAATTGTGACTGAGACAGTGGGTAATATTAGCTTGTGGCTGGTGGCCGCATTTATTGAGCTAAATGTGAATAATCCTTTTCCCAACAGCTCTCTCTTGCTTAGCACGCAGGCTATTATTGGAATGAAGGTCACTGAAAAAATAAATTTTACTCACAATGAAATGTTGCTCTTATCAAGGTTATTCAGCCTCCTAACACACCCTCTCTACTCAGAACTAGTCCAGGCACATTGTGTGGGTAGGAGAGGGAACTTAAACTTGTAAAGTCAATGTTGAGAAAAATTAAGTTATCAAGCTAAGTTTTTTTAAGTTACAACAACTTGAATTTTTTTTTAAACCCACCAACAATAAAGTTTGAGTATGAATGATACAAAATTAATTTGATGTAATTTTTACATTATTATTTGATCACAACTTAAAAAAATAAAGTTTGCAACTTAGAAGGTTTATCTAATATCATAGTTTCTGGTGTTTCTGGAGCCATTCTTGAGTGGACACTCAAAAGAACTACACTTCACAGCACTTCTGCATCAGCTATATTTCTCATCCTGCTGATTAATGCCTGCTTCTGTTGAATACCACCAAGCATTACACACTGCAATTAGTTAGTACTTCTGTCTGCCTTTGGCGTTTCACATTGTAAACATATATGCTTAGAGGCCACGTTGACTGACAGGACCATACGCCAACATCGCTGCCATATTGGTGGTAGCATTATGAAGAGATACAGACTCACATGTATACAGACACTGACTGATACAAAAGGACTGCACTGGTCTAATTTAGACCTGTCACCGTTAGCAGAGCCACTTATACCACTTATAACCACTTATATCTAAAGACTTAAGCTTTCAAATGAAAAAGTCCCCTAATCATCTGGTGGCTGTCGTTTCTATAAATACAAAGTGTGTAATTAAATATTCCATTGTACGGAGAGCACACATGCTCGTAGAAATTAGGATAAGTTTAGAGTTTGTGAAGTTGTGACTGTTAAATTTAATCAACACTTTACTGATGGCTTTGGGTGGTGTTAATATTTAGATCGTGAGCCACCCATGATCACGCAAATACACACCGAGAAAACACCCTTAAGCCAGATAATACCAGCAGAGCATCAAACATACTGCTGACTGAGGAGAGAATTCACAGGGACTAATTTGGAAAGAGACTAAGAGTGCGTGCGTGCGTGCGTGCGTGCGTGCGTGCGTGCGTGCGTGCGTGCGTGCGTGCGTGCGTGCGTGCGTGAGCGAGAGAGAGAAAGAGAAAGAGAGAAAGAGATCGACTGTGTGTGAGAGTGTGTGTAAATCTGCTGGTGTCTCAGAGAGGTGGGATGATATATACCGTCTCTTATGGTTGCATTTAACACATCTCACTTTTTAATTTGCCAATTACACAGCGAGCAAGAACCAAAGTGTGGGCCATGTTTTATTAATGTGCTATTGAGCGCATGGGTGGGAGCAGGCAGGGAGGCAGGGAGGGGGGTGAGGAAAGGGGGGACTTCTGTAAACCACCCCCACCCTTACTCTGGGACCGGCCTAATTGGCACTGTGATATTTTACTTTTGTTGAACAGCATGAGGTTAGTCAGTTATTACGCTCTGCACACTATCTCTCCCTGCATGGATGTTCGATTTTACATTTGTGTGTGTGTGTGTGTGTGTGTGTGTGTGTGTGTGTGTGTGCGTGTGTGTGTGTGTGTATGTGCTGCACTTCTTCACCTTCAAATGCAGTTTTTATTCAGGTTCAAATACTCTTTATGATCACATTGTACTGTTGTTTTGTCTGTGATTCTCTGCCGTATGAAGTGCTGAGGTTGTATCCAACAGTGTATCCTGTGAATGTCAGACATGTTCTGACCTTCCATGTTTTAATGATTGTCATGATTTATTTTACTGTTTATATTGAAGCACCTTAAAGCTCCTGTGTGGAGTTTTAAGCTTGTTATAAATAAACTAAAATTAAAAGTACCGATTTTTTAAGCTACCAGAGTGACATGTGACCAACAGAATCAGGACTGACAATTCTGCCATTTTATTGATAGGATGCTGCCTGTTAGTATCAGTTAATTGGTTAACTGTCAGCCCAGTTAATTGGCTGACTGATTAATCGGTATATCTCTCCTGTTTACACAAACACAGGGCAAAGTCAGCAAAGAGCTAATGATACAGTGTGTAAAAGTGGGAGTGTTTAACAGTATCTTTCTCTTCAGTACTAGACTGAAATGCTCCCTGGCTACAAGGAGCATGGTCCTTCAGCTGTCAAGGTTTTATCATCATAAACACCCACCAATACAAATTATTTTGCAAACAAAAACAAGCCTCCTCTTCTTTGTCTTCTTTTTCTTCTGACTGGCACATTTCAAGTGTCTACCCAATAAGAACCAAGAGGCAAATGGCCCTTTCTAGTTTGTCTGTTCAGTGCTGCTGTGAAATCATGGCAGTGTGAGATACTGACCTTCATGGAATGGAAATTGCCTCAATGTAGATGTAAGAGGCTTTTTTTCAGGTTACAGCTGGAGAGTGTTGAATTAAATGGCAGAACGTACTTGTTGGAATATGATATATGTGATGAGTTTGTCTGTTAAGTGATGTAAAAAAAACACTCATGTGTTTTTGAATTTGGTTTGGGTTTTGTAGAACACAATGGGTTGAAAAGGGGGGGGGGACTGGTTTCTGTGGACAAAAGGATTTTTATTGATTTATTTTTTAACCATATAAATGTGGTAAATGCAGGATCAGATTATTCAAGCACAACAGCAGCTTCTTGTCCTCTCAGGCCACTGTCTCTCCGATCACAGAAAGGGGTGAGCAAGGGAGCTTTTTTTAATCAACAATCTGACCTCTTGAGCATTTCATATTTCTACACACTGCACTAAAACAAAAGGATTTTTATTGTTAAGTTGTTATACATTAGCTTAAATGTTTAAATTAATGTTGTCTTCCATTAGTACTAAGTCTATTCTACAAAGTTCTCTTTTGAGATTTATTTCTTTTGATCTTGTCACTCTTCTTATTTTTTATGTTCCTATTGAAAATTGTGTTCAGAATTTTCAAAATGTATGTTTTATTATTAACAAAAGTCCCAAATCAGTGGTCAGAATCTCTGTTTTCCAATGATGACAAGTTTAAAAAGTAACTTATCTCATGAATTCTTTATTCAGAAAAATTCTTTGTCTGCATCTTTTTTTCTTTTTTTTTTTTTTTCAATCAAAACATCTTGACTTTGAGTGAGAGAGCATTTATACTGGATCATAAAAGGTTCTGAATCCAATTTTTCCTTTCAGGTCAGCAGGATTCGCCTGTTTCTCACAAAAACAACCACTTCAGACAAGATTTTATGATAGCTGCATGTGTTGAAATGTTGAATTCAGCTTATTTTGTCTTCTTTTCATTCTTTTCAGTTCTATATTTCAGACCAACAGGGTTTCTATGTGTGTTCGTCTGTTTGTCTTACAGTGTGTGTGTGTGTGTGTGTGTATACACTCCATGACACTTGTATTTTTCCTCATGCCCTATCCAAAGTCTCGGCAACAGCTCTCTCCTGACACCTGGTGGATTATTGGAGGAACTGTCACTAGTGGTGCTTCTTCTGCCACTAAAACAGTGGCTTTACTGAGCAGTATGTAATAATGAAACTTTTTTAACAGTAAACATGTCCTTCTTTCTTTCTGTCCACAGATTGTAGACACTCTGTTTATTGGGCGATACATTCTGCTGGCAGTGGCTAGCATGGTCTTTCTGGTGGTACTCTTCATGCTGCTCCCTTTTCAGCTCCTGGAGCCGGTCTATGCCAAAGCTTTAAGGACTCATTAAAGCTGTCAGCAGGTTCAGTGTTGGCACCAGGATCACACCACCGATAAACAGAACATAAGGACAAACAGATCTGACAAGAGGCCTCTCTTCACATAGAAAACTACATACAGAGCCTAGTCCAAACAGGAGAGGCAGCGTTGGTGAAAGGCTGGAGATTTGTAGGCTGGAGACTATCCATGTTCAAGAAATGAGGTGTTTGTTATTTAACATCATTGAACAAAAAGATGAATAAACAGGATTGTATTTGATTTGTGTGTATCAATTGTTTTTTATTTTATTTTATTTTTTTAGTTCATTGGTTGATTTGGTTTGATTGGCTATGCTATAGTTTTCTATAGTTAGTTATTTTATCTAAATAAATAAGTTAATAAGGTTTTGAGATATCCATGATGAGTTTGTAATTGTTTTGGTCACACAAACTGATATTAGCCAAGTAATAAAACACAAAGATGCAAGACGTCTTAACAAACTGGTGAAAAAGGCTGGCGCTGTGGTTGGACTCAAGCTGGACTCAGTGGAGGATGTAGTGGAGAGATCTACACTGAGGAAGATGGAGACTATTCTAAAGAACATGGATCACCAACTTCACAACACCTTGATGGACCAAAGGGCCAGTGGTGGTGGACGGCTCCTCTCTCTTCACTGCAGGACAGAAAGATTCAGAAGCTCTTTTGTACCAACAGTCATCAGACTTTATAACTCTTCTGTAAATAATAGATAATTTTTTAGAGAAATATTATGTGAGACAACAGACAATTGAATTTTCCTTCGGGGATTAATAAAGTTCTTCTTATCCTTATTCTTAATGCTCAACATAGTCAGCTCTTCAACTGAGAATTCAGGCCACTTTTATAAGTATTAGTATGAGAATAAAATCGTAAGCAAATAGAGTCATTGTGAAAAAAATGAATTCGTTATACTACGAGAGTAAAGTCACAAGTTAGCCTCCAGAGCGAGGAAATCAGAAATAAAAAAAAACATGATTTTCCATCAAATATCAACTTATATAGGTATACCTCAACATAATATATTCCATTCCTTTGGATAAATGTAGCTAAATTCTACAAAATGTAACTTTAAATTTAAATAAGGCAAAAGACACAACTTTGAACACTGTCTGAAACTTTGATATTCCCTCTCCAGCTCTGCAGCCATTGAAGCCCTCTGAAGCTACTGATTGCAAACATTAGCCATGTTCTGATGTTGGCCTATCAGCTACAGCTGTTTGGTAAACTAAGTTACAGTCCAGTCTTTCTCCTGACTCTCTCCAGCTATTGTCTTTGTTGCAGCTAATCAGCTGAAAGCTGTGAAATGACCACAACTTGTCAGATTACTGAGGTTTATGGGACTTACATCCAGTAACACATTATTGCAGTCAGACATGATAGCTTCCTAGTCTGACGGTAACACCACAAAAAGATGGCCGCCATGGTAATAAGGTGCATTCACAGCTGTGATCCCATTTTGCAAACCACTGAGTCATATCCTGTACTGTTGTCCATGATTTTCCAAACACAGAGTGACATTCACATGGACATGATGCTGAATCCATGAAGACAAAATCAGCAGATGATTCCTCAGTGAGTAATGAGCTTTTGCAGTCTACAGGCTCAATTAAAACACTTACCCCCTCCCATCTCCACCTTAAAAGTGTGAAGCCCAAGGAGACATGGAGTGGAATTCCAACCAGGACGATGAAAGAGAATCTAATGAATCAAAACCAATCCTATTAGTTCCAGCCCACGTCTCCAAACTGGGCTCCTTTCTGCACAACAATCCACCACATGATTTCATGCAGGCTGGGGAACCGGGGGGTTTCAGCCGGGTGGGAGAGCAGATCTGAAACCTTTCAACCTGGAGGGACTTGTTGCCTGTAATTGACCGCATGATTACCACAAAACATGATCTTTGCCCTCGAAGAAAGAGGCAGCAAGGAACCAGCTGTCCACAGAGAAACAAGGCTAAAGGAAGGGCTTCAGCAAGCAGAGAAATTCCTGTTACCTCCAACCTACTTTGGTTCTACCAGTGTTGATAAAATGATTTGATTGGGGACAGATGTACAAAGTTAAAGGTCACCATACTGGGGCTGTTCACACTATGTCTGCAACTTAAGTTTTCTGCACTCTTACTCTTCTTCTCACTCTCTCCATCTCAATTTTTTAATCTTCCTCCTCCCTCTCTCTGTCTTTACTTCCCTCATTTTAATTTTTAGTTCAAACTGATTCTCAGGAGAGTGGGAAAATGAGGAGAACAAAGCCTGTGGGGGTTTGAGGATCATTTGGAGACTGGGAGACAGTCTTTGTGGCGCAGCCAGCTGGACATATAAAGAGACGGGGGCGGGCAAGATAGAGAAAGGGGGAGCGGTGTGAGGGCAAAGAGGTGTGAGCAGAGAGCTCAGGGTGCTTGGTTTTAAGCCTGTGGAGGAGACGGGGGTTCCTGCTCTCTGGTAGATCCTATATTCAGATGCACTCAAGCAGAACTCCCAGTTTGCTGTTCACATCCTCGACCACCTCACCCCCTGTTTGTGATACCGCCACTACCCCACCCAGCTCTCACAACACAAGAACCAGCATCCATTAAGGACTTCAGGAAGGATTTTGTTGCACTTATCCTGAGAGAATGTTTTTCACTTCATGTTAAATCAAGCAGATGGGGATCTTTGCAGTCCTTTCACCAAGTTTGGTAAATAAACTTGATAAGAGCCACCCCCCCCCCCCCCAAAAAAAAATAAATAAATAAATAAATAAATAAATAATAATAAAATAAAATAAATGAGCTCATTTTAAATTTGCAGCATGCTAGCTCCATAAGCAATGAGCGGGTGTTTGGCAGACCTGAGGACATCAGAGTTCACAGGCAGGGTGTTTGCCAAAGTTGTGTGCTGGTATGTGGAAATGAACCAGAGCCACGTTTCCACAGTAACGGACTATGCACTGCTCATGCCAAGACCAGGTTTTTCTCAGCGCTGCTTGTTTTGCTCTTTTATACACTTTTGTATTTATACCAAGGATGCCATCTCTGCAGTACACGGGTGGGTGGGGGGTGGGGTGCTCTCACCAAGGACGATGAAGGCCCAGATTAGTGGTCAGGTCACCCACCAAGAGCCCTCTGCTGCTTTGACAGGACGCCCCATCGGCCAAAGCTCGCCTGCCGGGGGGGGGGAGTCAATGAAGTGTGCTTCAAAAAACAGTGTGTCCAAGTCAAACTTTGAAGTAGAACCACTGGCAAAGTTATAAAAGCCTGACATTTTAACTAAAGTGGTTTATTTTATCAAGAGTAGAAAACCTTTTGTTTTGTTTTTTTAGCAAAGCAATTCTTCTGCCAATTCACGCAGGGATGTGATTTCTGCCTTTTTTATTCTATGTGAATCCCATACCTGCTCATTAACACTAAAACATGGTGCTCTAGGGAAACACTGCGCCTAAAACACACACCTGCTGAGGATCTGCTGTAAGCTTGTTGTAATTCCTGATAGGTGGAGCTGGTGGTGTCTCTGGATTATCTTGCCATATCTTTGATTTCATAAAAAGAAGTTTATCAAAATTATTTTTAAAAAGTCATGATTTGTTACATGTGATGTTGTAACTTTAATTTCAGCTGACTGAAAAATGGTTCAGAAAAATGTTCAATATGGAAACTTGTTTCAGCCAGCTTTAACAAAACTTGACAGTAAAATCCCAGTTCATGTTCACAAGGGACACAAATAACTCAAGCAGTCCTCATGGTAAAGTCTGAATCAGAGCCCAATCTCCGACAACGTGTGTGCATATTTCCAGGTGGATTGTGATTCATAAAAAGGAACATTGAGAACATTGAGGCATAAGGTTTTACAAATGTGAGTAAAGTTGGTGCATGTCATTTCTGGTTTGGGGTCAACATATCCATGAAGTGCCTTCATGAGTCTTCATCATTTCCCAAAGAGGAGCAAACAATTTTAACTATTCGTTGTATTCAGTCGACCTCAAACTGGAAGACATACATGGTAAAACTTCTGCACTTTTTACAATCAAACTGCATCAAACAAAGAAGGAGGAATCCACAAAGTGAGTCCACCCTGGCATGGACACATTCATATAAGAGTAAACACACTCTCATTGTATGATGATTATCAAATGTACACTACAGGCCAAAAGTTTGGAAGCAAGGCCATTACAGGCCGAAACAGTTGGGAGTAACTTCAAGTTTTTTTCACAATGCTTTTTTTTTTAAAAATCCAGCATGAATTTTATGTATTTTGGGATGTATTTACTCCATGATCAGATGTTGCGTACATGGAAATGCACCATTTTACTCCATTTACCTTTAGATATACATTAATGTTAACAGACCATTGCTAAATACATGTCATCAAAAGATAATAAGGGCGTAGTTTTAGGGTTGAAAACATTTGCAAGAGTCATAACTTCAGTGCAAAAGCAAAAAAACAAATCACAGTTGGATTATTCACTTAAACTTTTTGGCTTTTGAGAGTCTGCATACAAAAATCCTAATAAATCTCAACTGCATTCAAACTACCGCAAAAATGGCTAGAAAGAAGCAACTGAGTAAAGAAACAAAGGTACAGATTTGTACATTGAGGAAAGAAGGATACACAGAAAGAGACATTGCAAAACGCCTAAAAGTGTTTAACAAAGGAGTCCACTACACTCTGAAGACACTAGAAGAACCTGAAAGTTATGATGATAGAAAAAGACCTGGACGAAAGAGAGTTACTACAAAAGCAGAGGATAAACATAGCATTGTCACCAGTAAGAGAGATTGGCAAAAGACAACACCAAAAATAAGGGAGGAAATCAATATGACAAGGTTGAAACCCATATCTCTGACAACCGTGAAAGGACGTTTGAGAAAGGCTGGTCTGAAGGGTTGTGTATCTGCAAAAAAAATACTACTTCGTCCACAGAACAAGAAAAAGAGATATGAGTGGGCAAAAGCTCACAAAAATTGGACTTATGATGACTAGAAACAAGTTTGCACTGTTTGGTTCAAAACGCAGAGTCTTTGTCCGCAGACAAACTGGTGAACGTCTGAAAGCACCATGTGTTACACCCACAATTCAGCATGGAAGTGGTAGTTCCATGGTATGGGGATGTTTTGCAGGTGATGGAGTAGGAAATTTGTTTGAAGTAAAGGGTATCATGAAGAAAGAACAGTACCACTCCATCCCCCAGCACCATGCTGTTCCATTTGGACTCAGACTTGTGGCTCATAAGTTTGTTTTGCAGCAAGACAGTGACCCTAAGCACTCTGCCAAGCTCTGTCAGGGTTACCAAGACAAAAAAGAAGAGGAAGGTGTTCTTCAAAAGATGGTTTGGCCCACTCAGACCCCAGACCATTCTCCAATTGAGCTTGTGTGGGATGAATTGGATCGATCGGTCAGAAAATGCGTCCCATGAAACAGCAGTCTCTTTTTAAGGAACCTAAGAAAGCTTGGAATGCAATCCCTGGAACATGCCTTAATAAAACTTGTGGAACGAATGCCTGGTATATGCCAATCTGTTGTTAAAGCCAGAGGAGGTTACTTTAAAGAAAGCAAAGTCTAAGCAACAATAGCTCAAATACCTAATAATTATAGTCAAAATGTCTTCTGATAAGTTAGTCTTTACACAAAAGTCATGTTTATTGTGTTGCAAATATGAAACTTTTATCTTTTTTTGTACAAATCTGATCTTGCTTCCAAACTTTTGGCCTGTAGTGTACATTTTAAAAACAATACGTGGTTTCTTTCACAATTATGTATTTTACCTTTCGAAAAATTCATGGAATAATTATGAAATTACTGCTCGATACATTATAATTATTATTATTACTATTATTATTATTATTATTTTTATTTATTTATTATTTTTTCAGAGGGACTGTTAAGAACAGAACTGTGAATCTGGTTACAGTTGGGGATTCAAAATCTTCCTCTAAAAGTCTGATCACACAAACATGTCTCTGCAGGCTCATGGAGATGCCATCTCTTGTATGTGTGACTTTGTTCATGAAGTTTTCCAGCACAGAAAATCAAAAAGCCTCCACAGTCATTCACATGGAGCTTGTTTTTGTTTACAGACTGCCAAAAAAGCAAGCTGAATCAGAAATGTAATCTGTAGACACTCTGGGGGTCCAGGGCAGACAGACAAACCGATTGTGTTAGAAATTAAAGCCCAACTTTTCTGAAGAGCGTCACTATGTGTACTTTTGTTTGCTCCTTGAGATGATGTATAAGGCTCATACTGTGCAGACAGGCAGCGACAAATTTGCTCGGCGAGTTGACTGGTGGGAGTTGGGTGCAGGGTTAGAGGCGGGGGTGAGAGAGAGAGAGGCCTTTGTACCCTTTTTTTTGTCTTTTTGAAGCTGTTGTTTGCCAAAAGAAACAGCATTCTTTAGGTCTGATCATTTACATCTCAACAAATCAGCTTGGAAATCATCCTGTGAAGCTGAAGGAATGTTTCCACTCTGAACAATGTCAGGACCCGCAAACTTTCATCTCATCTTCAGTATATGGCAGATAATGACCTTCTGAATGATCAGGTAGATATTTGGTAGCTATGTTTGGATTTTCAGAAACCGTTACGCTATGGACCTTTGATTAAATGAATTGATCTGACTCGGGGAACAGACCTCGTGGTTGTTTCGAGCCCCCCCCCCCCCCACTGCCCTTGCAAATTGAATGGCACAGATGTTGGACAAGACAGTACCCCTCGGTCCCCTCTCGCTCACTGCAGGCTCAGCATGAGGTCTGAAACTTGTTTTTTTTTTTTTTTTTTCATCGTTTCCCCCCTGCTTTGCCCTCCTTGTGGGGGAGAGAGGACCCTCAGAGGAGGGAGACAGGGAGAGCAGGAGCAGCCAAATCAAGCAGGGAGGGAGTAAGAGCACAGACATATCTAGGGTTAGCCTGGTTTTAATTTACAAGTTAAGTGCAAGAACAGAGGAGAGTTCAGAGGCTGATGAGGGTATAAGTAGTGAGGAAGGTCCTCAGTCATAGGGGTCTCTGTGTCTCTGATTGTGCATCCAGGCAGTGTTGACTGAAGATGAGGGTCTTTTCGTGGCTCCTTTGCATGTCCTTCTTCATCTGGGTAGAGCACTCGCACAGGTGCATATGCCAGGATATTTGTGCACCAGTTCCAGGATTGGACAAGAGGTCAAAGAGTCGGGTCAAGGAGCATGTGCGTCAAGGAGCTGGACAGCAGCACACGCCTCACAGGAGGGGGCCGCACCGCAGGAAAGGTGAGCCCAGTACTCACTAAAGATTGAACTCTGACCTGCTGCAAGAGCCGCAGATGTTTGGGCATGCAATGTCAACATATTTATGAGTTTTAAGGAAGGTAACCCTGCAGGAAATGACAGGCTTTCACCAAAAAGGTGAAGTTAAACATAGTAAACGGAGGGATTCAGATTCTAAGAAGTTATTTTATAATGTGAAATACATCATTGAAAATACAATGACAGGAAAAACAGTAGTATTAAATTCTCTTTGATTGTGATACACAAACTAATGCTCTAAATGTAAAATAAATCTGTAAAACTAGTTCTCTAAAATCCCTTTTCTGCTCAAATGCTTTATTTATTTATTTATTTATTTTCTGTTGCCTCTGACTTTTTTTTCAGAATTCTGATTTCTTTTTTTCTCAGAAGTTTGAATTTAATTGAAGAATACAACTTTGATCTCAGGATTCACTCTTTATCTTAGAATTCTGATCTTGAGTGAGAAATCTGATCATAATCTAAAAATTTTGACTTTAATTTAAAACATAGACTTGTATTAGGAACTTTGTATTCAATGTCAGAACTCTAACTTAAGTTAAGAAATCTGACATTTCATTAGTATAAAATAATATTTAAGAGCAATCCTTCGGTAGAAATAATACTTTTAAAAGGTACAGCGTGGAAAATGTGGATGGTCAGCTATGGTCTAGGGGTCAGATTTTACATTCACTCCCTTGCTCAACCCCTCCTCCTGTAATGAAATTCCAGAAAAGCTGTGTCCCAATTTAGGGGCTTCACCCTACGAAAGCTGCATTTGAAGACCAATGAGTTAAAGCGGCATATTGAAGGCTGTGAAATGAGGTTATGAACTCTCAAACCGCAGAGTAAATGACGGTATTTGGTTTTAACTCGAAAGCAAAGGTTATGATGTTTAAATTGTGTCTTGCCAGCTATGTTCACTCGCTGGCCCTGCTGCCTCCTGCTGTTCACTGACAAGAGCTGTGCTGTGGGATGCCAACGCTGGGCAGGAAATATGCAATCCTATAATGGTAGACCATTTTAACTTCGTTTGGACTTATTGGACTACATGGGCCATGAAGGCTGGGTTCTTTGCAGGCTGCAGTCCTTGGGTTAGAACCAAGCATCAACCTCTTGAGTCTCGAGAAATGAAACTCATGCAGAATTGCTGAAAACTGTAGTTCTCAGAGTGTCCACTTGAGGAAAACCACATACGCACCCCCCCCCCCCACCCCCCCCCACCCACACACACACACCCACACACACACCAAAAAATAAATAAATAAATCTTATTTTTAGAGCAAAAATTAAACTGCTTGAGGCTCCCCCCCCACACACACACACACACACGCACACACACACACACACATACACACACACCAAAAAAAAAAAAATAAATCTTATTTTTAGAGCAAAAATTAAACTGCTTGAGGCTCCAACAGCACCAACTATATGAGGAGGGAATCTTTATGTGTGTTATGTATCTTTATGTGTCGTTTATGGTTTGAGGTTGAAAAGAATTTAGGATGTGTCAGCAGTACCAATATAGCAAGAGCTGCCAGTAAGGTTTGAAATCTCCACTTCAGAAACGTGAATGTATTGATGTCACAGGTGCTATATCTATTTATGATACAGTCTATGGTTAGGACAGTTAGAGAAATGTATTCAGTAAAAAAAGAATAATATGTTCTGAGGACGCCAGCCCATCAGTTGCCACATAAACTGAATAGAGTTCACAAAGGAAAAGGCATAAAATGCAAAGTGCAATCTGTTTCATAGCTGAACTAAAACAGATTCTCTGCATGGGGCCCCGCATGAAGGATGAGACTTAGGTGGGAAGTTTGGGGTGATGGGACTCTTATTTACACTTCATTGTTTTAATGAGGTTCATTTACCAAGAACAGAATGCACAGAAACCATTTTTGCTCAAAGCAACATAAAGTGGGTCATTCATGTTGACACTGAATGTTGATCCTTCACAAAAAACACTTGAATAACGCTCTGAATCCACTCTAAAGTCACTCTTTATCACATCCCTCACTCTGGCTGACACATTCCTTCTTTTTTCTTACTCCATCCCGCCCTCCATACCTCCCTCCAACACTTCCCTCGACCTTTGCTCCTCAGTCTGAAAGAGGTCCCTCTCCTCCACTCATCCTAGTGCAGCAGCATTCCCATGGGTTGTTTAGCCGGCACTCATCCCTCATCCTCTCTAAAGCTTTTGTTGCAGCCTGAAAGCTGGCCGATCCCGGGGCCATCAAGCCCAAGTTGTTGGATCAATATAAACATCCATCACTTAGCCCGGGCCTTTCTGAGCTGCACAAAGGACAGCTCACTAAACAATGTGTTATTTATGTGAGCCATTGGCGGGAATGAACTGAAGCTTGTTCACTTATTTGTGGGTCGATCTCTTTGCACTAATGGAATTTGGAAGTAAATCAGGAAGCTGGTCTTTAAAGGGGACCTGCCACCAAAATTTCGTACCCATTTTTATCATTTTTTCATAATCCTTGATGTCCTCTGATCATGTTTGCAACATAATTTTAGCTGAAAAGTTATTTGATGGTTTGTTTTAGTATGCCTAAAAAACCTTACAGGAAAACCAACTGGTTTTGGCTCATTAACATTTATGGTAATGAGCTTTGCTCTGATTGGATCGCTGCTGTGAAGCCTGCTGTGCCCTGATTGGCTCAGCAGTGGAGGTTCGGATTTCGGTTTATCCATTGTTATTATGCTAATGCTAATAGCATATGCTAATGTGTGCTAAAGTAAGGTGCCCAGATGTCTGTAATGATATCCGGGGATATTCGATGCGGCGGCGGCGGCGGTGCAGGGGCTGCGTGATCACAGACAAAATCTCAGTACTATTTAGTAGCAGCGCATGCCCCTTGTAATAACCCCCGTAAGAACTGTTGTTCAGGACTGCTAACTTGTGCTTCCTACCTATTCGGCTACTGTAATAACCGTTGTTCGAGCCCACACGCAACATTTTTGCTCTCATTCATGAAACGCTTAAATCGGGGACATTTTCGGGGACAGCTTTTGCCGGGGACAGGTCATCCAATACGGGGACTGTCTCCGGAAATCGGGGACGTCTGGTCACCTTATGCTAAAGGCTTAAAACGGCAGGTATTAAACCATATATTTTAGACCCCGAGTCCGAAGAGGAGGTGGAAGTTGAGGAAGAAGCCGGAGATCTCAAGCGGTGTTTTCTCATTCATTCTGCCCAGCTTTAAGTTCATTTTCCCGGCAGTAAACCGAAGGAAACACCGGTCGTTTGGAAGAGACCCATAGCAGATACAGTGATAGCTGGGTCTCGCTCTGACTGTGACTGAGTACGAGAACGAGAGAGTGGGCACGGCTCACCGAGGACGCGCTCGTGAATAATAATGAGCAAGGTCAGCGAAACGTAACACTGACCTGCTTTTTTAATTGGCCTGGTTTACTCGTTCCTTTATTTTAAACCTTTACAGAATGCAAACGACGTAACGGTTTGTTTTCACATTTACAACATATGACGAACATAATATGGACCTTATCTGACACAAAAAACCCCAAAAATTACATTTTTATGGCAGGTCCCCTCCGAGTAACATCAACATACCTTTGCATAATGTTCTATACTTCTGTATTGCCAATTTACAACTTATGGAGTTGACCAGGTAGTGGTGGTCCTCAAACAATTTAGGGGCTTTCTACTGCAGAAATCAATAATGTGACAATAAAGTACAAGCACTACCTTTTCTATTAAAACAAATAAGAGGAACCGCACCAAAGTCAACTGGCATCAAGCCTGGACTTTTACCTGTTTATGGTGCTTAACAATGCTTCTACCTCTGTGCAAAGTCCGTGCATGCCCCCAGCATGCCCCCATTTATTATCCTCATTTAATCAACATCATCACACTCCTCACTGTAGCTCTACTTAACTGTGCTTGTAAATGTTCTGGAAGATCCCAGGACCTCTTTCTGCTTCCTTTGTCTGTTCTCATGTTTGTTGCTGGCAGATACCATATGTAAAACATCATTGCAACACCACCTGCTGCAGCTCAGTGTTATCACTACTAAATGACTTTGACCTGCTGTAAATCCAGATGACCTACCAGTTTACAAATATTGAACAAAGTTGACCATCTTTTTGACATTTGGCTTTCTTTCTTTCCTCTTGTTGAGCTCAGTCAAACAGTAGAATAGAACTTAAGTCTGATAATAGACAGTAACGGCCAACAGCTAAAACCCACAGGATCCAGAACGGCAGGCAGATCAAACAGGCAAGCATTAGATGTGTGTGATTCCACACAATCCATCCGCTGTCCAGCTCCGCTGTGGATCGGCTCCGGTGGCTGGATCAGATACACAAGGCTTCTATTTTTGTTGGACGCCACAGCACGGCGCATCAATTCAGTGCAGCGCAGAATGACCAGCAGCGGAAGTTGTATGCGGCTACAGTGCAAAATATCTGGTTAATTTTCAAAAAAATTAAAGTCAATACTTTGAACGGTTCTTCACTTGACAATAACAGAGGCCAGGGTTGTGGGATGTGGGTTTTTATATACACACCCTTTATATACTCTGATTGGCAGATTGCATTCAATGTCTCACGGGGAAACACGTGTGAGCTTGTCCAGTCTTGCAAGAAATTTAGGTAATATCGCAAGCGCTTCTCCTCCGATAGCGGAGGTGGGTCAAATCCGGTGGGCACTGTACGATTGCATATTTGATTCACCTGCTGGTCTGAAACGGAGTAGAGTGGAATCCAGTGGAATCACCGGGTAATTTTGACACTACAGGTGTCTTCATGTGGCTGATCGGGAATCTGTCTTGTCCCCCTCTCTCTTCCTCCTAAAATGGGATTTAAATATGCACACAAATAGGAAAATAAGTGATTTAAGCACTAAGTAAAGAAAATGACAAAAGAGATGAAATAAAGCTCCAACGAGGACCTTTGTGTTGATGTTTCCCTCCCTCTAGTATAAACATATCGTAGGATGCCAGGACACAGATAAACCCTCCACAGGAGAAAAGGAATGTAAGAAAAGATTAAACTGTCGTGTCCAACAGACGAAAAGAACAGAGCTTTCATGTTGTTTGTGTTTTGATCATTCGACATACAATTGGTTAGCCTCTTACTAACAGGTTTAGCATCTGTTTTGGTACATGATATAACAGGACTGCTTAGGGACAGCCCAACAGTAACTAGCTAAACGGGGACATGTCACTAAGCAGAAGCAGATAGTTTTGTCAACAAGCTGTTTTCTGCTTGGTGCTTGTATTGGAACTAGGACAGTTACTGAACCACTTAATCTCCTGTTTATGCCATGTTTTCTTGTCTGATTACATGTCTCATTCTCAGCAGAACTTTATGGAATTTGAAGTACAAGTTCAGTTTTCTTTATGGCAACAGCTACTTAATCCTTTAGATGGTGGCACAGTCAGTTTCACACACTTTTTAATTTGATGTGCAATAAATACTGCATACTAAATGCATTGCAGTGCAACTGCCTTATTATTTAGCCATCTGGTACTCATTTCAACAATTAAAACTGTTAATTTTTTCATTGTTCTCCATGGTAAACAGAATTATGTATTGAATATCAAAGAAGTAACATTTTCAGAGCAAGGTCCTTTCATCAAGTTTAAAATACAGGGCAAGAAATGACAATTTATCAAACACCTGATGAGGGAACCTTGCTCCCCGGGCCAATACAATCTCCCTATTTTTCACAAAACAATGTTGGCAGGTTTTAGACTGTACTCATTTCCACTGAGAACACCCCTGTCTTATGTGATGTGGTTTAAAAATGAAAACTGAGTTAAGTCTTATTTATTTAGTAGTTTCAGATTTTTGCCATAATTTGTATTCAAGAGAAAAATACACTCTATGTAAATCTCATATAAGCTATTGAAATCACTGGAGAGAAACCAACCCCTAATATAAACTGTTTATTTACAGTTGAAACACTTGGTGGACTGAAAGCATCAGAGAGAAATGCATAATTTCCTTCTATTGTCTAGAAACTCGGGGGACCGAAATTCCTGCTTAGTGTTGAGAGAGTGGTGGCAACAAACTGCCAAAAACAAACAAGCAAATTTAAAAACAGCAAAAAATAGGACAAACTATACAATACAATTCAAGAGCTTTATTTTTCCCCAATGGTAAGTTCATTTGTCTGAAGTCTTATGAACAAATTTTCTCTGGTTGGACAGTTAACAAACAGTGTAAATCCAGTTAGGTGAGAGGAGAGGGTGACATGGTTGAAGTCTCTTGGTGACTTATTACAAGTGCATCAGGATCCACACTGGAGTGTGAGTCGTTTTGATTCAACCAGGTTTCAGTAAAACACAGGAGACTGCACTTACAGCATGCTTTCTCAGTATTCACCAATATCTCTAGAGCAAAAATTGCAGGGTATTCAGGGAGACCAGATTTTGCTGCTCCTTGGTTGAGCGCAGGTTAATGGCCTCTGCTCAGACAACAAAAATAATCAGAGGGGCATCCAGAGGTGAGGACGTGGACCCCCTTTGAAATATGGTGCCACCACCCTAATATCCTGAACCTTTATTGACTAAATATCAGTCTGTGTTGCAGTAGACTGTTGGAAGTTCTCTTGGCTTATTGAATTCATTAAGCTGTTAAAAGCTTAACCCCACTTCCACAAAGTCAAACTGCTGTATATCCTGGCATTTAAAATAGAGTTTGATGATTTTAAGATCATTCTAACCCTCTATAAAAACAGTTAAAAGACAACATATCAGATGTAAGAACTAAGCGTCCTAAAAACATTCACCTTGAACATCTTACGGATTGAGAGACTCTAGAGAAATTGTCAAACAAAAGAGATAAGACTGAAAAAAATCAACACCAGATGACCCTGATCTCCGAGCCTCCACCAGACATTTCATTAAAACAGATGTGACTCTAAATGACACAACTTCTTATTTGGGATCAAGGTCCTGTGGTCTGATGAATTGTAATAGACATTCTTTTTGGACATCATGGGCACTGTATCCTTCCCCCTAAAAAGGAGAGGGACCAGCAAGCTTATTACAAGCACACAGTTCAAAAGCCAACATTATGGGCTCTATTTTGGTGCCTCGCCGGAGACGTGCCGCAAGCGCAGCGTCAATCAGATCCGCCGCGCTGACAAGGCGTTCCCAAGCACATTTTGGTATTTTGGTGAGCCGCGCAGCCCGGCGTAAGTATCCCCCCTCCCTAACTCAGCTCCTCCCAGCACCATAAGTCGTAGACGGGGAGGAGAGAGGCCGTATAGTGGGTTTAACACAGCCGAGACCTGTTTTCACCAATCACATAAGCTCCTCTCCTTGCCTTTAAATCCGCCACCGGCGAGGCGTATTACTATTTTCATGAAGTAGTCAAAGAGATCAAAAGATGTCTGAAGACAGTTATGCCACACGATGGCGACAGAGGGCAGCCGCTCAACAAGTGTCCTCCACACTCTCTCATCTGAGCACAGATGGATTTGCTGTGCGTAATGCTGGACCCACTGGTAAGACAAACACCCTTTTCCACAAATAAAGACACTCACATAAAGTTGCATATATTCAAACCTCACGTGACAAAGGTGGGTTGAGCGCACAGATCACAACATAAACTCCAAAAATGGCATTAAAATCGGAACCATCTGTGCGTAAATGACGCATCGCGCTCCGTGGCCTGGCTCTTTCTTTCATAGATGTTGGCATATAAAATAAATTTGGCCCACAAAACTGAATATTATAATATCCGTATGTCGGCTTAAAGTAGATAACGCATCTGAGCACTGAAACAAATCATCTGTTCAGCCGCAGCAGCAGCAGGAAGACGGACAGAGGACACGAAGATGGGTCCAGGTCGAGCTGTGCGAGAAATAAGAGGAAGAAAGAAAAGGAGGGAGACACATTACATATCTTGTTAACTTCATCATGTGTGTTTATTTACTAGATATTTAATTTAATTTGATGCAGTTTCAGCTGTATTGATTCGGTCAGGTTGTGTGCCCAAACGCGTGCCAAACGCGCTCATCAGATCAGATATAGATCAGAATATATCGATATAGATCTAAATGTATGTGCTGACTCAGATTAATAGTTGATGATGATTATTTATTGCACTGAAATCTGCCTGACACTGTGGAAACCTGCCGGTGAGGCATCGGTGACGTATGGCGGAACGCAGCCGGTCTACCAAAATACTACTAGACCAGCTGCGTTCCGCCTTGTGCTGAAAGCTGACCAGGTTTGAATCGGCGAGCTTTCATCGCACGTTACACGCCAGTGGCGAGCATGAAAATGTCACTGCGCCAGCTGATTCTGTCAACACCTCCCCCTGCCATGCCACCACGCCCAGCTTGGCGGATCTCGGCTCGCCTCCGTGCGACTCAGTCCACGAAAATACCAAACTTGCCTTACACCGGGCTCCGCCAGACGAAAATACAACTGCGCGGGGCTCGCCGCCCTCCGCCGCCTCACCGGCGCGAACGAAAATAGAGCCCAAAGTATCAGTGTCCATGTCATGGGTTGCTCCCACATTTGTGAAGGCTCCATTAATGCTGAACTATACCCACAAGTTTAAGAGCAACATCTGCTGCCATCCAGACAATGACTTTTTCAGGGAAGACCTTCATATTTCAGCAAGACAATAACAAACCACATTCTGACAACAGGGATTACAACAGCACGGCTCTGAAGTAGAAGAGTACCTGACCCTGCTGATAAACTGGCCTGCCTGCAGTCCAGACTTGTCACTCATTGATAATATTTGACATTTCATGAAAAGAAAAATACCACAGCAGAGACCCTGAACTATTTGAGAATAAAATCTATGGCAGGAAAGTACTGGTCAACATTATACTTTCAAAACTTAAGACTCCAAAGTTTGCAGAAGGTTGTCAAAAGGTGATGCAACACAATGGTAATCATCCCTAACTTTTAGGAAATGTTTTGCTTTCATCAAATTGAAAATGTGAATTTTTTTTAGTGAAACAAAACACAAAAAATAATTTCTACTATTGGTGTGTTGTATTTGCAACCTTTTTGATTAAATGGGTTTAAAATCATTTGCAACACGTAACTATTTTTTTTTTTTTTTTTTTGAAAATTTCTACACAACTTGACCATCTTGAGAATTAGAGTTACAGATTTGTTTTAAATGTAACACTGAATATGAAGCCTGCATAAATCATAGCCGCACTTCTTGTGCCTCCCTATCCAAAAGACTGGACATACTTCTGGCATAAAATGTTCTATAGTAAGTAATTTGTTTTTAGTTGGATTTTGACAAGCTCAATCTATTTTTTTTTCACAAAAAATCAATTAAATAAATAAGAAAAAATGTAGTTGTCTCCTATGACAGAGTACTAGGGCCACATCAAGAAGAAAAAAAATAATACTTTGTGATTACTTACGAGAATAAAGTCGTGGGAAAATCATTACTTATGAGAATAAAGTCGTAGTTAAATCATTACTTGCGAGAATAAAGTCGTAATAAAATCATTATTTACGAGAATAAAGTTGTTTAGTTACGACTGAGTGTAAGGGCCACATTAAGATTAAAAAAAATGTAAGACTTCATAATTATTTATAAGAATAAAGTCGTAACAAAGTAATTACTTACATAGGACGGAGCATTAGGGCCACATTAAAAAAAGGAAAAATTTTAGACCACGCAATTACTTATGAGAGTAAAGTCGTAGTAAAATAAATATGTACGAGAATAAAGTCGTAATAAAATAATTTCTTACAAGAATAAAGTTGTAACAAATTAATTACTTATGAGAAAAAAAATCGTAATTGAATCATTTCTTATGAGAATAAAGTCGTAATGAAATCATTACTTGTGAGAATAAAGTCATAGCTAATAGCTATTCTAACCTGTTGTTAATTGTTTGAAATGAGCGCTGTGGAGCATTTAGATAAATGGAACTTCAGTTGCTTGGTTTCACAAACAAGGAGACAAATCCTGTGGTGTTTCAGCATCACATTGTAATAAGTATCAGGACATATGCAAGAAATGCATTTTTTCACAGAAAGAACCAGATGGACTTGTAGGTAATGCTCTTTTTGAGGAGGGGGAAATGGCTGGAAATGGCTGTGCAGAGGGTAAATCCCTCAATGCAGCCATTTATAGCAATAGTAGCATATGGCTTTAGTTTATCATATGAATCTATATGCCATAAGGTGCTGGTGCCTCTGCACGTGTAGATTTCTGCCAGTATTGTGCCGACATCAAAGACAGATGTGGTGCTCGTTGGAGCTCTACTCCCTCTAAATCGCAAATGTTGATGATCAGTTGGATTATTTCTTGAGAAACCACAAAAGCTCTCTGAATGGCCCACTGATGCACCCACAGAAAACTCTGCAGTTGACCAGCTCCAGCCATTTCCTCCTCCACAAAAGCAGCTTGAAGACTTCATTTACTTTAGGACTTTATTCTTGTAAATAATGATTATATTACAACATTATTCTCGTGAATAATGATTTAATTATGACTTTAGTCTTGTAGCCTAAGTAATGATTTTACTACCACTTTATTTTCATAAGTAATTATGAATGTAGCCCTAATACTTCATTGTATTAAGTAAATTAAGTCATAACGCTGCTTTTGTGGAGGAGGACATGGCTGGAACTGGTCAACTGTAGAGTTATCTGTGGGTGGATCAGTGTAGGCTGTATTGGGACAGAGGAAAAAGTGTTCAGAAAGTGAATCTCGTTCCACTTCAGTGGGGCAACATGAACTGTGATTCATTCAATAGCTCTATTGATAGTAAGTACTAAAAAAAAACATCTACTCATGACATCCTGTCGATTTTTAGTAATCAGTGTTTCGGTGTCAAACTATTTCCTTTCTACGGCGTAGTGATACTTGCACACGCGCAATCGAATATGCAGAGGATGAAGCGATTTTTGTCACGTGGACCAATAGGAGCCGAGTCTCGTTGCCATAGTATCAGAAATACACAAACATGGCAACGAGCGCATCTAGCAGCGAGACAAGCGAAGAGTGTGAATTTCGTTCAACTACGCTGGTGCTACTTGCTCAATGCATTTTTGCATAGACAATACCGTTCTGGACTTTAGGTTAAAATATCTACTCAGACTATCTGTCCGACTTTTGTCACCAGCCAGAAATGTACATATATGTGAGTAACTCAAAAAGCAATGATATGATGCTGCTGTTTTTGCTTGTAGAAACTGCTATGTTTCTACAAGTATGACAAAATCTTTCTCAAATGTCATAAATACATCTACCTAACACCCGAAACAGTTATTGGTGCCTTAGTATACGCATAAGTGAATTCAGATTATGAAATGTAGCAAATTTCTTGAAGAAAATGTCTCAACTCAAGTGATTTGCACCCAGCACAATGAAATATATACAGTAAATTTAGCTAAAAGCTTATGTTTCATAAAAATGACACAACCTACTGTGTAATAGTAGGTTTCCCAAAGTGTCCTTGTAAAGTCGAGAACGTCTTCACTCTGGACAGATGATAGATGCATATAGCATCGTTTCGTTCCTTTTTTATGCACTTTTGAAGGCTGTTTTCTGTTTTTTCCTTTTCTTTTCTTCCTCTTCGCTTGTCTCGCTGCTAGATGCGCTCGTCGCCATGTTTGTGTATTTCTGATACTATGGCAACGAGACTCGGCTCCTATTGGTCCACGTGACAAAAATCGCTTCACCCTCTGCATATTCGATTGCGCGTGTGCAAGTATCACTACGCCACAGTAAGGAAATAGTTCGACACCGAAACACTGATTACTAAAAATCGACAGGATGGCATGAGTAGATATTTTTTTTTAGTACTTACTATCAATAGAGCTGTTTTATGAATCACAGTTTATGTTGCCCCACTGAAGTGGAACGAACCAACACGATCTTGCTCAGCCAATACAGCCTAAGTGGGCCATTCAAAGGTGCTTAGACTTAGCTACTTCAGTTCAATTCATCTAAATGCTCCACAGTGCTCATTTAAACAACTAACAAGAGGTTAGAATGGCTATTAGCTACGACCTTATCCTCGTAAGAAATGGTTTCATTACGAGATTATTCTTGTAATTACTCAGTCTTAATTTTTTTTTCTTAATGTGGCCCTAATACTCTGTCGTAGTCTCCAGTGTTGTCAATTTGTTCATAAAGTCAAGGTAACTACTTGGCCAAAGTCTACTCTTTCTGTCAAGTCGGATATTGAAGAGGACCTGCCACCAAAAATGTAATTTTTTGCATGTTTGTGTGTCAGATTAGATCCATATTATGTTCATCTTGTGTTGTAAATGTGAAAATAAACCTTTACGTCGTTTGCATTCTGTAAAGATTTAAAATAAAAAAATGGGTAAACCAGGCCAATTGAAAAAGCAGGTCATTCTGACGTCAAGCTGACCTTGCTTATTATTATTCATGAGCGCGCCCTCGGTGAGCCGTGCCCACGACGTCCGCTGTCAGCATGGGGTGGGGTGGGGGGGTGGTAGCTTCGTTCATCGGCCTGGGGTTGGGAGGGTGGTTGCTGATAGGGCTGATTCATACTCCGAAGATATTTCGGTTCGGTTTTTTGCTAGGCTACTCCTCTCATTCTCGTACCCAGTCACGGTCATCATCACTCTCCAGCCAGAGCGAGACCCAGCTACCACTGTATCCGCTATGGGTCTCTTCCAGACGACTGGTGTTTCCTTGGGTTCACTGCCGGGAAAATGAACTTAAAGCTGGGCAGAATGAATGAGAAAACACTGCTGAAGCACCGAAATAAGTTCTTTTGCTCTCTGGCTTCTTCTTCAACTTCCACCTCCTCTTCGGACTTGGACTCGGGGTCAAAAATATATGGTTTAATACCTGCCATTTTTAGCCTTTAGCACACAATAGCAAAATGGATAAACCGAAATCAGAACCTCCACTGCTGAGCCAATCAAAGCACAGTAGGCTTGACAGCAGCACTCCAATCAGAGCAAAGCTCATTAACATAAATGTTGATGAGCCAAAGGCAGTTAGTTGTCCTGTAAGGTTTTTAGGCATGCTAAAATGGTTTGAAACAAACCATCAAATAACTTTTCAGCTAAAATTATGTTGCAAACATGATCAGAGGACATCAAGGATTTTGAAAAAAATGATTGAAATGGGTATTACATTTTGATGGCACGTCCTCTTTAAAAACCAAAACAACAACGGAAAACCTTCGGATTGTGCGTGTCTGAGCTTTTATTTTGTGAAACCACACAGGAAGTGTGATACCCTTCCCTTGACTTGACGTTGGCTGGGTGTCAGAGAGCGGAGGGGCACAAGTCAAGAGCCACATCAGGACGATATTCATTGAACATGGCACCGAAATTCAAAATATTTTAAAATGTCACGGAATGAGAAGGGATTTCTAACAACAGCTTGAAACGTATTCAAACTCTGTGTAAAACCTTAAGTAGGTTGATAAGTTAGTGGAGCATTAACGGTTTGTTTGTTGGTTCAGAAACTGGCGTTGGTCGGTATTGACCGTTGACCGTTATCCCTGCCGTTGATGATGACTGGACGTGTTTTCATGTGCTTTGTGACAGTTTACAGAGTTCTTCTGTCTGGTGAGTACTTTAAAATGACATGTTATTCAATTTTAAAAGCATTTTGAATAGCTTTCTCAAACAAAATCAATAAATCCTGTATAATAATCACACACTACCCTGTTAGTACTGTACTACAGTAAGCTATGAGATCCCCCAAATCCAACATGATCAAAGTCAATAGCCTAATCGTCAGAAATGTCTGAAAATATTAGCAGTATTTTGATCCATTAGATGTAGTAAATAGTTCTAATTAAGCTATGCCATTATTGGCAAACTAAGTCACCCATTGTGTATTTTTACGTGTAGTCAAAGTACATTGAAATGATTGAATTAACTACATGTAGTCGATACACAGTATAAGAATAACATCAGATTTAACCCAGCCTATACAAAGCTTAATCAATTTAATTTTAAAAGTTTCATAAGAAAACAGTTTAAGGAAAAAGAGACATTCATCTTTAAGGATCAATTATATAAAGCCTACCCATTAAAAATAATCTATAACAGTCACCAGTGAGCAGGGAATATTTTCAACTTTATTATATATATACATATATATATATATATATATATATATATATATATATATATATATATATATATATATTTATATAAAGAAAGTTTAAACTAGACATGATTCATCTGTTGTCTGTCTGGTAAGTGAGAAATCAAAATAAATGGATAATATAATGTTTTACTCATATCTCCAAGCACATAACACTTTACCCACCTCTGTGTTAAACTACTTAGAGATAGGTGATTCAAACTTGCATTCATTTGATCTTAACACTTAAGTAGAACTCACACTGTTGCTATATCTCTGCAGGGCAGGGAGTCATGCTCAGGTGGGTTTTGTTTAAATGTCCTCTGCTTTGGCTTTTTAACGCATTTTAAAATTCTTTATGCCATGTACATCATTGAAAACACATGAAAGCATCTTCATTTATGCATTATTTCTGGGGGGAATTCAAGCCCTTTGAGTACGTAAACCATGACACACTTTTGTTTTGACTGTATCCTCATATTAACGTCTGCTCTGAGACAATGGTGTGTGAAACACCATTGTTGGCTCGATTTGAGTGTATTTCTGGCTCAAGTGAATCACCAAAAAGCAGCTAAATGTCAGCATTTTTCTTCTCTAATTCTTATTAGAGGATGATCATTTTAGATGAAATTCAACATTTCCTTATAAATAAATAAATAAATCTTACTGTTTGTGGCTAATGACCATATCCAGAAGGATTAGGCTATCTCTGAACAAAAGTGTCAGCATACCACATGTGTCAGTTTTTTAAACATTACTTAATGTACGAGACAGTAAGCAAACCCTGTGAGGATTCAGGGACTTATTACATGTTTGTTGAACATATGAAGGTCATCACACATTTTTAATATGAAATTCCCTGTTTTTGTAATCCAGTGAAAAAGAACTGAATGTCTTTTGTTATCTTGCGGATGTACTGTTGAAGGCCAATGTTCCCAAGACCTTCAAGCTTCCTCTGCTGTCAGGAAGCTCGGTCCTCCAGTTTCCTTCAATGTGGTCATCCACCTCCACAGGAAGCTCAAACAATGGCATTCCTCTGCTGCTGGATGCAAACAGACATTGTTTGTTGGCCGCACCACTGTTTGCTGGGGGTGTTGTGTTTTTGTTTGAACAGAGTCAAAAGTGGGGAGGTGTATTGATAGGAGTTGCTGATTGGGTGCAGCTCCCCTGGTCTGGAGAAAAATAATTATAGACTCTTATTTACAGAAGAATTTGGCTGCTACTGCGTGGGTCCTGGAATGAAAATAAACTGGTTAGTGGTTCAATTATGCACCAGACAGTATTGAAGCCATATGACATTAGTGGTCGATTGATTACAGTTTTTCATCTTCTGATGTTGATACGAATAATAAGAGAGCAGGTCAGCCGATGGCTGCGGGATATTGCTGCAACCTGTCAACTTTGGACTCAATTATGTGACAACACTAATGTCAAATCAATACAAGACTTTTAATTTTGGTGTGTATGGGCCATTATGTTGTCCCACCTTGGATACAAAATGTCCTAAATAATAACCTGAAGTCATTCAAATGTTCTGGGGGATCGAGCTTTCAGTTATTACCCTCTACCTTAAAGAGTACACTCTAAAAACCCCTGGGTTAAAAACAACCCAAGTTTGGGTTTCAACACCAGGGTTGAAAAGGGACCGACTACTTATTGGGTTATTTTGACGCAGAATGTTGGGTTATTCAAATTAACCCAAATTTTGGGTTGACTCAATAACTCTTTTTAAGGGTCAAGTTAACCCAATCTTCGATTTAATTTGACTCATGATGGGTTAGATTATATACATACACTACAGGCCAAAAGTTTGGAAGCAAGATCAGAGTTGTACAAAAAAAGATCTTAGTTTCATATAATTTGCAACACAATAAACATGACTATTGTGTAAAGAGTAATTTATCAGAAGACATTTTGACTATAATTATTAGGTATTTGAGTTATTGTTGCTTAGACTTTGCTTTTTTAAAGTAACCTCCTCTGGCCTTAACAACAGCTTGGCATACCAGGCAGTTTGTCTGCGGACATAGGCTCTGCGTTTTGACCCAGGGGCGGCAGTAGCTCAGGAGGTAGAGCGGTCGTCCAATAACCGGAAGGTTGGCGGTTCGATTCCCCCCTAATCCAAGTCTGTCCGTTGTGTCCTTGGGCAAGACACTTAACCCACCTTGCTCCCAGTGTGTGTCCTCCACTGGTGTATGATTGCGAGTGTTGTGTGGTGGTGGTCGGAGAGGCCGTAGGCGCAGAATGGCAGCCACGTTTCCACCACCACCAAAGTGTGACTGTGTGAGCGAATGAATGATGTATCCAATGTAAAGCGCTTTGAGGGTCTCTGATGAAGCGCTATATGAAATCTAATGCATTATTATTATTATTAATTTATTTCTTTTTTATAAGGCTTATAGTTAGTACTGGTTCAGGCCAGCTCGAAGTGATACTTCCATAGGCTTAAATTCCTGCAGGTACTGGCACATTGAGCACCTTTCCCTTCTTTTCCATCCTCTTAATGCGTGTGATTAATTTTAATTTAGCTTGTCCAGTTAGAGTCACGAATACACAATATCCCTCTATCAGTCTCTGCTCTGTCTATCTCTCGTTTTTCATCTCACTCTCTCAGTCTCTCCTCTGTCCATCTCCCCCCCACGGACACAGCAGCGCCACTGCTGAAAAAAATTCTAGGGGAAACACTGACATTTGTTCAAATCTCTTATTGGAAGGAGTGAACAGTCAATCAATCAATCAATCAATCCAATTTTATTTATATAGCGCCAATTCACAACAGTCATCATCTCAAGACGCTTTTCAAGGAACAAGAGCAGGGGCCTCATGTATCAACGCTTGCGGCGCAAGAAAACCTTGCGTACGCCAAAATCGGCGCACACGTCCAGATTTATCATCGCGAAATGAGCGTCGGTTCCAGCGCTAATCAACGCAAAGTCAGGAGGTGGTGTAGAAACTGGCGTTGAGCCGATACTTGCGTTGACTGTGATTCGCACTTTTGCGACGCTGTGTGGCGGTGTTTGGTGACTCACTATGTGACAAGCGTGCACCACATCCCCGTGGCCGAGCAGCACGTCGCCCCACATGACGAACCAGCAGCAGACGGAGGGATGCGAGCTGATCCCTGCCGGGCCGCCGTCCTCGCGCGGGAGAATCTCATCGCCACAGTGTGAATGGGTAAGAAGTGAATACACAGTTCAATGAGCCAAATTAATTTATTTTCTCCACCAGACGCTCGAGGACATTTACGAGCCGGTCCAGCCGCTCGTTGATCCCCGCGATCCCCCTGATGATTTCTTCTTGCGATTGCAGGACCCCCTCCGCGAGGACCCTTCCACTGCGTCCGGGTGGTCCAGCGGAAGCGCCGCGGCTGGTGGACGCTCCACCGCTTGTCGGTGCGCTGGTGCTGATGCTGGTGCTGGTGCTGGGGCCGGGGGCCGGGGTGGCCCGAATGCCGCTGGTCCTGGCCAACGACTCCGAGCCGGCGGACGGGCTGCCGCGGGCCGGGGTTCCGCAAGCCGGCGACACGGCCGACACATTGATTTCTGTGACACAATAAAAATATTGGTTCATTTCAATTCCTGCTTCTGTGTATCTGTTGCGTTTACATCTCTCTCCACGGTATCATAGGTAATGTAATCCAGTATTTAGAGGTCAGTTATGCACATTACAGTTGTTTATTGCATAAAAAGTTATTGAAAAATGAAGTTAAGGGCGAAGTATAAATCACGTCTAAAAATAGACTGAATCCCGACGTTGAAATGAAGTATAAACTTAGACTAGACGTCTAATATACGTCTTTTGCTTAGTGGGATGACAAAGCATGTGGACATTTGTGTGACACGCCACTTACCCTATAATAATAATCGCCACCACCCGCTGCTCAAACGGTGTGAGGGTCTCCTCCCCCGGACCCCCACCTGTCTGGCCAGTACTCCTCCGGAGGGCAGCTGTACGCCGCTTGACCTCCACCTTGAGGTCCGACCACTTTTTTTAAATCTTCACGGGGGTGCATGTCTCGGAACCCACCGCATTCACCCTCTCGCAAACTTTCTCCCACTCCAAGCGTTTTTGTTTTGCACTGACGCCACTGGACAGGCTGCCAAACAAAACACACTGTCGCTCCTCCACCTCCGCCACCAGCACCTCCACCTCGCACGCCGTAAATGTAGTTTTTCTTGTCATTTTGTCTATGGCGAGGACAGGGAGACCCTATTTAAATAAATCTGCATATTTATAGAAGGGTGTAACGGGGACGGGCCCAGTCACTCCGACATCTGCGCTCAATTCCACGCTGATTGGGATTTATCAAGGAAACACACGTGGATTTCGGCGCCCGCACACATTGATACATACGGATTTTTTTCAGCGTGACGGACCTTGCGTGCGCTCGTTTCTGGTATGAGTTCCACGCAAGTGTTGATACATGAGGCCCCAGGTCTAGACCACGCTCATTTTTTGATGATCAAGAACCAACCTAAGATGGGTTTTGGCCCGTCTCAACTAACATGAGTAACAGTGGCAAGGAAAAACTTCCTTTTAACAGGCAGAAACCTTGGGCAGGACCACCCTCATGTTAGACAGCCACCATGCCGCTGCTGGGTTGGGGAGGAATGTAGAGTGAAGAGGGGAGAGGACAGGGAGAGAGAGAGAGAACAAGATAAGGGAAGGCGAGAGAGAATGAGTAAGGAGAGGGAGGGGGAGGGAGAGAGAGTAGAGAACGAGGGCGAGAGAGAGACAGGGGGCAGCAGAAACAACAGCAACAACAACAACAACAGCTCATGTAATGGTGAAGAAAAAAGAGTTCAGTTTACAGGGTTAGGATATGAGTGATTATGGATAGTGTTAAATTAATTGAGTGTGATTACAGTTAGCAGTTAGCAGGCCTAATCGTGGTCAGTTCTAGTTTATGTTATTAATGTCAGTAATGTCAGTGAGGCTGATGTTCATGTCTGCAGTAACAGTTCAGAGGACTCCAAGAGAAGAAGGAGCTCAGGGCCTGAGGTGGACAATCATAGATGATGCGGCTAACAGTCCAGAGGAATCCAAGAGAAGAAGGGGCTCAGGGCCTGAGGCGGACAATCGTAGACGATGAAGCTAGAGTCAGGCAGGTCTGCAGCAGCCATCAGTCCGGGGCAACCAAGGGGGGGGGGGGGGGCTTGTCTGCAGCAACGGTCCAGAGGAGCCAAAGAGATGGAGGAGCTCAGGGCCCAGGGTGGACAATCAGGGATAATGCAGCTGGGGTCAGGCAGTTCGGCAGCAGACCGTCTGCAGCATTAGTCCAGTGGCAGCTAAGAGACTCAGAGACACTCAGAGAGACAGAAAACTGGTTAGTGACTTATATGGGACATAAAGATCTAAAGAAGAGATAGAAACAGACTCTAGCTCAGTGTGCCAGATAGCCCCGGCAGTCTAGACCTATAGCAGCATAACTAAGAGCTAATAACTAAGAACAGCAGCAGCAGATCCACTTTCCAATATCAGGCATACCTGATTGCACTCATCTAAACCCCAATCTTGTAGGAAATCCCTCATGTGGGGCCTCATCCAGTAACGAGCTGCTCAGAAACGTCTTCTTCATTACCTTCGGCCATGTTTGTTTGTCATTCTGCTCTGTGTGGGCTATGGCTGTGAGTCCATCGCTCACGCTTTTGTCATCAACTTGCATTTATCGTATTTATCATGAGATAGCAAATATTTATCATTGAGGATTTTTCTGATGATTTATCTTGAACGATAATTTATCACCCATTCTGAACACTGGGTCTTTGTAAATAGAGTCTGGTCTAGACTAGCTTGTTTTGGTTGAGGGTCTTGGGATAACACCTGTTGGATATTGGTGCTTTATTAAAGATTGATAGATTGTTTGATTGACTGACTTTGTTGTGTAGATGAGTCAGAGTCTGAAAATTGTGCACAGTACCCCCCTCCCCCTTTAACACTAGAAGGACCAGCTTTTGCTGTTCCTACCTATAAAGACCAAAGGGCAGCCGAATGGCTTGGAGGGCTTTTAGCCAGTACTAAATCACCTGTGAACACTCAGTTTGTTATGCAAACGAGGCGATCGCTGGCGCACCACAGGAGGGGATATGCTGAGTTACTCCAAGAAAACTTGTGTTGTTGGGAGAGGGAGTGGGGAGGGGGAGGGGGAGGGGAATTTCTAACCTGAGAACAACTGTAGACAGAAACTGCTTCAGCCATAGCCACTGCACAGACAGTTTGGGCCTCTGTTTGTTTTGTTTGGTTCTACTTCTCCTGATGTCCCTGCACCTCGGCAGATGGAGAACCAACAGCTAAGGCCAGGAGGTCCATCTTGACTGGTCTTCAGAGCTTCCTGTGTTTCATCACACTGGACATGCTTGGTTCTATTCGAGACTGTACTGTTCAACATACGAAGCAAAAAGAGTATGTTGATTGGTTCATGGCCCTCCCTGAACTAATGGCATTTATTGCTATTATTATCTTGCGGGGGCTGACCAAGGTTACATCAATGAGTGACTGCTGGTCAGCAAACCTGGGAAACCCCCAGATCATTGCAACTATGTCCCGAAATTGCTTCAAAGACATTATGCGACACCTACGCTTTGATGATAGGGACACCCGCAGTGAGCGCACAAAGACTGACAAGTTTGCTGCAATTTCTGCCGTGTGGTCGTCATTTGTCACCAACTGCATCACATCCTACAACTGACGAACAGCTTTTACTGTCAAAGACTCGCTGCTGTTTCCTGCAGTACGTTGCAACGAAACCTGACAAGTTTGGGATCAAGTTTTGGGTGGCTTGTGACTTGAAATCCAAGTACATCTGCAATGTCCTCCCATATCTTTGCAAGGACCCCAGTCGTCCCAGTGGGGAGAGACTGTCCGAGAACGTAGTTTTGAGGCTGATGGAACCATTCCTGGACAAGCGCAAGAATGGAACCACAGACAATTTCTTCACATTGATGTCACTTGCGCAACCACTGCTTAGGTGGAAAACCACCATCCCAGGCACAGTCAACAAGATTCGCTGGGAAATTCCACAATCATCTAGACAGAGGGACTGCAATGAATTCACAACTCAAGTGTTTTCAACCACTGGAGCCATACTTACGGTGTATGCGCCCAAACGGAAGAAGGTCTACGTTCTCAGCAGCATGCACAGCGTGGTTCAGACTGAGAATACTACTAAAATGAAGCCAAACACCAAATCACCCTTTACAATACTACAAAGTGCAGCGTGGATGTGATGGACCTGATGGTGCAGGAGTACACTGTCCGCACCGGAACACGGCGCTGGCCAGTCGCTGTGTTCTATAACATGAATGATATGGCAGCATTGAATGCACATGTGCTGTATCAAGCATGCAATGGGAGGCAGGATAGACGGGTGGACTTCCTGGTGGAGCTTGCAAGAAAGCTGGCTAACTCTCATGTGACTGCGAAGAAGGCACAAAAGGAAGAATTGCTTCGGCAACAAACTTCCACACCTAGCCCTGGAAAAAGAGCCATGTGCCAGGTTAAAAATCAGTGTAAGAACAATCATGCCACTGTGCGATGTGTTGACTGCTACAGATACACATGTGGGAAATGCAGAGGGGAGATACCATGGCAGTGCCAGGATTGTGAGTGAGAATCTAACACTGTATCCTGATGATGCATATTCACCTGAAGTCCATCACCAACCTTTTTATACTTTATATATGTCCTGCATGCTCTTGTTATTTTCTATTCTTGTATTTTACATATTATTCTCTGTTTAATAATGCACCATCACGCCGTAAAAAATCCTAGCATTGTACATAGCCTTTCATACTTTTATACTTTATATATGTCCTGCATGCTCTTATTTTCTATTCTTGTATTTTACATATTATTCTCCGTTTAATAATGCACCATCATGCCGTAAAAAATTCCTAGTCTGTGAAACATGTTCATTGACAATAGCAATAAAACCCCTTGTGATTCTGATTCTTGTTCTTATTCTATACAGTTTTTTAAATTTTGTTTATTTTTAATCAATAAATTTCAGCAACAAAGTAAACAACCCATGTGTGTTGATCCCTTCCTTTCTGTTGTCCCTTCCCACTGCATACACCACTTAGTCCAGTCCCCTCCTGTGGTGCGCCAACGATCACCTTGTTTGCATAACAAAATGAGTGCTCACAGGTGATTTAAGATATTAGCTAAAATCCTTCCAGCCGATCGGCTGCCCCGTGGACCTTGAGGGGGGTAAAGCCAAATGGCTGCTCTGTGGTCCATCTGGTGTTAAATGATAAACAAACCATTTAAATCTTTTTTTGTTAACATATACAGCCTTTTGTGGTCACACTTCTATCTGCAGGTCCTGCAGCAATCCCCAACATTACAATGTTAAAAATGACTACAGTGAGCTAGACACAGCTGATTTTATATTTAGAAGTAAAAGAGTACTACAATAAAAAAGAAAAAAAAAACAATTTGCCTCCAACAAAACAGTTACCAATCTCCTGGCTGTACATATAGATGACTCTCATTAGGAACCAGCATGTGTTGTTACATGAATCCCTGAGATAGTCTTTTGTGTCGGACACATTTGACTTTTTTAGACATCCTCAGGCACACCATTCCCTCAAGGGGCTTCTTGAAGTGTTGTGAGCATTATTTGTTGGCTGGTTTAAACAGTCTGTCCTATCATATATTTTGTTTGCTTTTATGCTTTTTAAGAAAGAAAGTTTTTTTAAGGAATAGAGGTGGATGTTTAATTCATTCAGCATTTGGTAATTACCTGCAGTTTAAATGAGTGGCGTTATATTCAGCCCAGTTCAGGAACTTTTTCTCTAACAAGAGCTCTGTCCCCATAAGATCATCAGTTCTCTTTTTGTTCATGTCAGCTGTTGGTGGATGACACAATTTTCATCTGTTTGTCTCTCCTTCAGGCTCCAGAGTTTGTGCAGAGGAGATACCTCCCCGTATCATCCATCACCCAGCTGATGTAGTCGTGAGGGTGGGGAGTCCTGCGAAGCTCTCCTGCCGAGCTGAGGGCAGCCAACCGCTGACCATTGAGTGGCTGCGAAATGGACAGCCTTTGGATCTGTCAGATGTAAGGCTGCAGCCCATGGCCCTGCCTGAGGGGAGCCTTTTCTTTTTAAGTGTGGGCAGAGGAAAGAGGGGTCAGTCACAAGAGGGCATCTACACCTGTGTGGCCAGGAACAGTGCAGGCACGGCCACCAGTCATAATGCAACTCTGTATGCTGCAGGTAAGTCTGAGGGATACCACTGAAAACCAATAATCAGTCAGAAAAGTTATCACTGGTCAAATTCATTTTATAATTGTTTCAGTCAATTTTTGTTATGATATAGACATAAACCTCAGGAAAAGAAGCACTGGAGGGCAAGTAATGTTACAATGGAAATCCAGGAAAGTCTGGAGACAGTTAGATGTTAATAATAACAGACTGTCAAAGTTGCTAATCATTTAAACTACTTCTAACTGAAAGTAGTGCAAAGATAACATTACAAGAGTAGAAACTGTAACATGTTTTTATATTGTGCAAATTTTAAAAGTTAGGACGGGAACAACAAAATGCTCAGAAAGTTGTGTTATGCTCCAAAAACACATGACTAAACATCTCCCAGTTAACGAGGTTAATCTTTAAGAGGTTAGTAACATGATTGTGTATAAAAGAGTATTAAGACAGGCTGAGTGTTGGTGAGGGGAAGATGGAAGGAGATTCATCACCCTGTGAGATACTGTAAAAGCTTTCAAGCTAATGTTGCCCAACATAAATGAGCAAAGAATGAGTGGATTTCATCACCTGCAGTGTATAATATCATTAGCAGACTCAGGAAATCTGGAGAAATCTCTCACTCTCACCTCTAAAAAACATAGATAGTCAGAACCCATGGGGCACTGCATCCACAAATGCAGGTTAAAACTGTGAGCCATCCATGACCCAGAAACACTGGCGACTTCTCTGAGCTAGAGCTCAACTTGGATGGGAAGAGCTAATTGTTGTCTTGTCATAAACAAACTCCTCGAGTAGATCCCCTTTACTCAATAAGTGTTTATTTTCCTGAAATCCAGCTCTCATACCTAAATTATCTCTGCCAGGCCCACACATAAAGATTTTTTGAGGAGGGGGATTTGGAGATGAAAGCATGGCCCCCACACATGCAGAGCACTGATAAAGATGTTAGGAGTAACAGACAGAGAAGGGCACTGAGGTCCATTGTCGATGTTTGCTGGAGATGTGGTGCTAATTGACCTCAGACCTGCACTGTTGACTTTACTGGGTCTCAGTGAGGCAGGCGAGAGGAAGCAGCAGCTGCTCTTTCAGATGAAGCTGAAGCAGTAATGCTGCTCAAATCCTGTTCAACCACAGCTAATAAACACTAAAAAACCTTGGTGGTGCAAATGACGTTTCATGATGTCATATAGTACATGCCAAAAAACTTTTCCCTTGTTAAATTAATTTCATAACCTCTAAGGTGCAAGATAAACTATGTATTCATTACTTCTGCTGGATATTTCTGATCTTTTAAGAAACCCCACACATCTGTTTCCTTTCTGACTCAGATTAAAATCATCGGTTTTCGTGAATTAAAAGGATTTAGACTTTTTGATTTTTTGAAAAAAGTTTTTTTTTTACATGTGAAATGTTTGCAGAGTCTTACTCAGACTACTGTTGTAGTATTGCAGGAGGAGTTCACAGTGCAGCCCAGTGATGCAGAGGTGGCAGAGGGAGACGTGGCTGTCTTAAACTGCGGCCCTCCAATGGGACGCCCTGAGCCAAACATTGTGTGGATGAAGGATGGTCAGCCCATAGACAGCATGGATCAACACTACACTGTAAGCATCTCTTCCTTTACAGATGTGATGGCACTTTTTTAAACAGATCTTCATCCAACCTTTCTTGTATTTTGACCCCACTACTTTTCCTTGTAAGTGTTTTGATTGCTCTCTTCTTAAATTCTGAAGTCAGCTAAAGAATTTTCTGGTCTACTTCTACATCTGATCCTGTGTCTAGTTTTGCATTTGGATTGTCAAAGTGGTGTTTCTGTACCCGTATGTGATGCACCCCCATGGTTGAAAATAGAGACAACTTCACTCAGCTCAAGCAGATTATTTAATGATGGGGATGGTGAATTTTCATTTTTACTGATACCATTATTGAGACTCATAACTACTGATTTAAGGCCTTATTGGAAATGCTATTGGGTCTTTTCTATATTGTTTTACTTTGTACAATTGTATATATGTATATACATATTTCACAAAGAAAAAAAATTCTCTTCTTTTGGACATAACACTTAAACACTTCATGATAAGGTGTTATCTACTTTTGCCTAATTTTAATTTTAACAACTCGATCTTGAATTCCTCACAATGTAATCCTTTGTCACCTGGATTAGTTTGCTAACTCACTTTCATCCTGCTGATTTTAACATGAATTTCAATACTGAATCATGATGTGTAACAAATGGGACCTCATCTAAAGTCTGGCTGTAATGAACCTGGCTGCTTTGGGTGAAGAAGAGGATGGCAGCCCCACAGCAGCGTCATCAGCAGCAGAAGGGTTAACATAGTTGTTTGAAGCTACAGACAGTCAAAGGTGCTGCAGGTACTTTGGCTTGATTTGATGCACATTGCTGATGTGCTCAGCGATGGAGGTTGTGTTCTCCCTTGCAATAAATTATTTTGCAGCATAATCTGTATTTCACTTCATCCTTATCTTCAGCTTTGGTAAAATGGAGCCACAATTTGGACCTCCTCATATGTTCAGATATTGTTGCAAACAACTGACCATTGAATTTTTTCTTTGTGTACTTTTACACCTGTACCCTGTTCCAACACTATAGCAGACAATCTGCTAATGTGTGTGCACCACTGATTTAATTAACATGACATTACCTTATGGAACCCTTGAGACCCGACATCAGAGGCGAGACACTGAAACTGAATTGAATTTTGGGTTTTGACAAATGGTTTATTAGGTATTCAATGGACCTGGGTGTCGATCTCCATCCTGATTTGGTGATGGTAATAATGGCTTTGATAGAGAAGGATGATGACCCTTCCATTCATTGCATATTTGGAAGATGTAATTCTCTGTGTGCTCCCTTGGTAGATCAGCTTGTGTGTGGGTATTATGAGATTATACGCATTTTAAAACATACCTTCAGTAAACCAGGTTCTTATGTGCTCTTTTCTTTTCTTCTGGTTGTTCTTATCATCTTGGACCTGCAAACCTGGAAATCTTGTGATTTGCAAGTTGCACTGTAGCAGAAAGTACACTCAAGTTTTCATCATGAAAACAACAGACTTAAATTGGAAATACTTTTTCAGAGCGAGTTCTCCAACACTTTATACAGTAATTTGGCTTTCATTAGTATTGGAGTAATAATGACCGAAGGATTTAAACTCGGACTCCAGTTATGAAGTTCTGTAATTTGTCCACCACTTATAACAAACCAGAAAACACTCTGAGTGAACCTGTACAAGTCACTTACGATATTGTTTTTAAAAGAGGTTTTGTTTGACTGTCAGTAGATAATAGGCGACATAGCATCGAAACATCACCAGGGTAACTTCACTTTCTCTATTGATACATTACATGAGCAGGTAACCATCCCCTGCTTGTCAAAGCTGCACTGCTTATCTATAAAGCAGCTGTGCTGGCTTGCAATGATTGATTGTTCAATGTTCACCAGGGTCAGGAAGCTGTGTGTGAACAGTCCAAATTGAGAATTTGTACAAAAATGTGTGTAAGAGGTGTGGAATTTAGCATTGTGTCAACCTACCTGTAGTGTAAGATTTGGACGTGTGTCCATGGGCTGCCTCCACGGATTCCTGTTTTTCCGTTATTCTATTTCCCTGTGCATCATTTTTTCTACAGACATTGATCCAGCTAAACCAACCCTGGTGTTTCACAGAGTAGAAAAAAAAGAGAAAAGAGGCTGACAGTGCTTCCTCAACGGTGTAGGTTGTTGGAAGGTTTGAGTTGCACAGACTCTGTTGGCTCGAGTGAGATTGAAACACAGTTCCAGTCCTGCTGGTTTATTTCTCCCAGGTCATGAGCTAATGCACTTGGGAGGACAATATAGTGGTTTAACACTGTCTTCCAATCACTGTCCCCAGTCTGTGTATGACATAGGCTTGGTGGGCTACAGCTGAGGTCCCTCTCTCCCACATGAATCACCTGATCTTGAAAAATTAATAAATAGAGCTTGTGGTAGCTTTTAACAGGGTGTAAACATTTCATTAGATCAGGGAGCTGGTCCCTGGCTAGATACAGTTGGACACAATTATGGAAGGCCAACAGGGACATTCTTGTGTGGGCTGTGTGGTTCTAATGCTCCCAGAGGATGGGCATCATAGATGCATTTTGTGTCTGGGGCATTAGCAGGCAATATCATCCTCGGAGAACCCCCATATGCATAAATTGTTTAATATTAACTATCAGAGAAGCCTGCTGTCACTTTTTGCTGCAAAGCGAGTGAGTTCTCCCCTTCTATACCATCTAGAGGACAGAGGAGTTTGGCTTGTACCACATGAGGACTGGGGGGTGTTAAGTGACCTGGCAGACTTCCTTGACCTCTCTTTTTGCTGGTCCCTTAGAGCTTTTGCGTGATTTGGCCCCATCTCCCATATGGTTTGAGAACAGAGGAGCAGGAGACAATCTATTTCTCTGGTGAAGATGAACTATTAAGTGGGCTGCACAGCTGAAAAAAATTCTAGGCTGGCTCTGAATGCTGCCCTCCCCCAGGACCCTGGAGCCACCACATCCGGGTTCAAGGTTGGTGCACCTGCACGCCCAGCGTTGCTGCTCCTTCTCCTGCCTGATTTAAAGGATATTGTGAGCAGGCAATTTCACTTACCAGCAGAAGCACAAAAGTGGTCTGCATCATGTGGACAACTGTCTAAAATACATGGCAGACAGTTGATCAGGCCTTCTCTCTGCTGGTTTCCCTCTCCAGCTTCATTTTTGGCAAAGCCACCCTCCTTTGCAGAAATTGCAGGTTTCTCATGACCAGGACTATGCAGATCCATCTGGCTACCACTGCTGCTGTCGTGCTCCTCTACCTCTGCCAGTTGACATGTTAGATGCAGGAGGGTTCTGGGGATGTAAAGAACCTAGTTAAGCCATTTGGGACCTCTTGGGCAGGGCAGAGGTCAACCTGTTCCCTTCCAGAGAGTCAACCCATTGTCAAATCTTATTTCCCCTCAAGAACAACCACTCTCCTCTGGGTTAGGCTGCCTTGGTGCATGCATGCCCTGGACTTCTGCCTTCCCTGGACTTCTGCCTTCCCTCAGGTTGACGTCTGAGGGATCCTGACCCCTGATGGACAGGTTGCCTTGGGAGTTCTGACTTTAGTCAAGGTGAACGAGAAGTTCTTCTATCCTTCCAAGCAGAGCTACGGTAAGGGGTTTGCCCCTGAAATGGACAGGCTTCTGTCATTGGGACTACCGGAGCCTGCAGTGAGAATTATGTAGGAAGCCCGGGCACCATCTACCAGGGCTACTCACCTCTACCATTGGAGGGTGTTCACTGTCTGGTGTGAGTCCTATTAGTTATGCTGCGTTCCAGTAAGTGTTGGGAGGTATGACAGTATGATGGTATACCGTGTGATGGTATAAAAGAAGAAGAAGAAGAAAAACTTTATTGATCCCCGAAAGGAAATTCAATTGTGTGTTGTCTCACATAATATGTCTATAAAAGTTATCTATTATTTACATAAAAGTTATAAAGCCTGATGGCTGTTGGTACAAAAGATCTTCTGAATCTTTCTGTCCTGCAGTGAAGAGAGAGGAGCCGAAATGGGTGATCCATGTTAGACTTCACCTTCCTCAGTGTAGATCTCTCCACCACATCCTCCACTGAGTCCAGCTGGAGTCCAACCACAGAGCCAGACTTTTTCACCAGTTTGTTCAGACGTCTTGCATCTTTGTGTTTGATGCTTCCTCCCCAGCAGACTGCAGCATAGAACAGAACACTTGCCACCACAGACTGATAAAACATCTGCAGCATCTTACAACAGATGTTTATTGATCGGAGTCTTCTCAGGCAAAAGAGGTGGCTCTGCCCCTTTCTGTAGATGTAGTCTATATTCTTAGACCAATCCAACTTATTATCCAGATATACACCAAGGTATTTATATGATGCCACCACTTCAATGTCCACTCCACAGGTGTTCACTGGCTGAAGAGGGGGTTTGGATCTACGGAAGTCTATGACCATCTCCCTTGTCTTTGAGGTGTTGAGGAGGAGGCAGTTTTTGTGACTCCAGTCACTGAAGGCTCTTATTAGATCTCTGTATTCAGCTTCTTGTCCATTTCTGATACATGCCACAATAGCGGTGTCATCTGAGTATTTCTGGATGTGGCAGGGCTCAGTACTGTATTTGAAGTCTGACGTATACAGTGTGAACAGGAATGGCGCCAGCACTGTCCTTTGTGGAGCCCCTGTACTGCTCATTGATGTCCCAGAAACACAGTTCCCCAGCCTGACAAACTGTGGCCTTCCTGTCAAGTAATCTGCCATCCAGGAAACACAGGAAGGATCCACTCCCATCTCTGTGAGCTTGTCTTTGTGTATGGTGGGTTGGATGGTGTTGAATTTACTTGAAAAGTCGAAGAACATGATCCTCACATAAACCCCAGGTTCCTCCAGATGAGACAGGGCACGGTGAAGCATGTAGAGGACAGCATCATCCACTCCAATGTGTTCTTTGTTGCAAACTGCAGGGATCAAGTTTGTCTTTGACCTTAGACCTCAGAAGGAGTAGAATCAGCCGCTCCAGGGTTTTCATGATGTTTTAAGTGAGGGCCACTGGTCTGTAGTCATTGAGTTCAGCAGGACAGTTTGTTTTTGGTACTGGCTCAATGCAGGATGTTTTCCACAGAGCAGGTACCCGCCCCAGCTTTAGACTCAGGTTAAAGATCTTGTGGAGAGGTTGACACAGTTCTGCAGCACAGTCTCTAAGCAGCCTTGGACACACACCATCTGGACCAGCTGCCTTCCCAGGACAAAGTCTTCTAAGCTCCATCCTCACCATTGTTTCCGTGACAGACAAGGACTGGTGTTCTAGAAAGGAAGCAGTTGAAATGGTTGAGACATTTGAACGAGATGGAGGAGGAAGGGGAGAAGTTTTAGTGGAGATTTGTTGCAGAGAGGAAGGTGGAGTAGCAGTGGAAGTGGGTGTGACAGCAGTGTCAAATCTGTTGAAGAAGAGGTTGACTTCATCGGCTCTTTCCACATCACCCACACCACTGGCTGTCCTTTCTTTTTACTTCTGTGTCCAGAGATGGTACTGATTCCTCTCCACACTTCACGGATGTTGCTGTGTTGTAGATTTCTCTCTACCTTGTTTTTGTACTCCAGCTTTGCCATCTTCAGTCTCCTCTTCAACTCTTGTTGCACTTGTTTGAGTTGTTCTTTGTCACCATCTTTAAAAGATTTCTTTTTCTGGTTAAGGATTGCTTTTATGTCTCTTGTGATCCAGGGTTTGTTGTTGGAGAAATAGCGAACAGTCTTTGTGGGTATAACTGTGTCTCTACAGAGGTTGACATATTCAGTAAAGCAGTCAACCTGTCTGTCAATGTTCATTCTATCCACATCTGTTTCCAGCAGCACATTCCAGTGTGTTGATATAAAACAGTCCCTTAGAAGATGGACTCCTCAAGCCAGTGAAGCTCTGATTTTGACTTTTGTCACAGGCTGCCTTAGTACACAACGTCTGTAACAGGTTTGGAGATAGACCAAGTTATGATCTGACTTGCTCAGTGGTGGTAAGGCAGTGGCTCTGTAGGCTTCTTTGGCATTGGCATACATCAGATCCAGGGTTTTGTTTTCTTTGGTAGGACAGTTCACAGACTGTGAATCCAGTCAGGTGAGAGGAGAGGGTGACATGGTTGAAGTCTCCCGATATTATTATTAGTGCCTCCAGGTGTTGAGTCTGTAGCACTATTTGCAACACTATTTTTCAAAACATTGCACCATTCTTCAGTTGATTTGAGTGGAATGTAAACAACTACTGTTCTGATATGACTGAATTCTCTGGGAACATAATATGGCCAAAGAGCAACTGCCAACAGTTCAATATCTGGACAACACAACTTCTCCTTGACAGTTATACGTGAAGGGTTACACCATCTCTGGTTGACAAGTAAAGCCAGACCTCCTCCTTTCTTCTTGCCACTAGCTTGAGCATCTCTGTCTGACCTTATGAGAGTGAAGCCAGGTAGATCCACACTGGAGTCTGAGTTGTTTTGATTCAACACACATAAAACACAGGAAACTGCACTCACGGTATGCTTTCTCAGTCTTCACCAATATCTCCAGCTCATCGCTTTTGTTGGGCAGAGAGTTGACGTTTCCCATGATGATTGATGGAAGAAAGGGTTTATATTGCCACCTCCCAGCATTCAGCTTTGCCTTCACCTTTGCACCAGCACTGCAACCACGATAACACCTCCTGATGTTCTCTTGAATTGTATGTTGTTGTCCAGATTTGCTTTTCCTCAATGAAAGGAGCTCTTCTCTTGAATGAACTCTTCGCCCAGCAGAAGTATCCACCAGCAGCCAACAAAATTACAACAAAAATATGAAAAAAATCTAGCATAAATTAAAAAAATTACAGACAATACAGAGAGACCAGACTTGCAGCAACCTCTCAGTTCAAGCGCATCATTTGAATGTGTGTGTTAAAATGTGTGTGTTAAAAGTGTGTATGGTTGGAAATTTTGCTAAACTGTTTATACCAGAGAGACAGAGCAGATGTCTGCTGCATCTCTCCGAGTCACTGTGTTGTCGTCTTTGCTCACGAACAGGAAAGCCGGAGTGCATTCGTTTGGGTGCATTTCACCAGTGTGTTGTGCGGAGTTTGTTTGCACCATTTGATTGGTCAGGTTTGGGTGCGCTCCCTATAATCACCAGCATGTCCAGCAGAGTGCTTCACTGGTGGTGTTGTCATGGCAGATGTTGAGGCGGTACTTAGTGGCAGTACCAAGCAAACAGAGGCAGCCCAACCCACCCAACATGAGGAATTCCTTTCGAAAAAGGGCGCGAGTCACGACATCGGTTGTCTGGAGATTCTTCGACTTGAGAAAATTCGACAATAATCAAAAAACAATACGATGCCAAGAGTGTTGCGTGGCCATCATTGCTGGAGGTGGAAACACCAGCAACCTCTTCTGCCACCGAAAGATGAAACACGCCAAGCTCTATCATAAGAGCCAAAAGATGCGTGGCACACCCGCTGCACCAAAAACTAAAGTTGCAACAGCTCCTCTCATACAAAAGAGCTTGGCAGAGTCTTTCGCCAGAGGTACACTATATGATAAAAAAAAATCACCGGACTGGTCTGGCATTTCTTTTGCATCTGTATACAAATTTGAGTTTAAAGATAAAATGAAAATTAACAAATGCAACAGCATGGATATTTTTAAGCCAATAATTGAATTTACAGGGGGGGAAAACGTATAGTGTATACCGTTACCGTGATATGAAATTACTCATACCGTGATATAAGATTTTGTTCATACCACCCAACACTAGTTCCAGTTACCTCAGAAGTTGGATGTTGGAGCTGGGAATGACGTTACACCTGAGTTGACGGCGTTCCAGTAAACAAGTCGGAAAGCCAAGATGGACGCCGACTGTTAGCCATTGTTAGTTGTTGTTTACAATTGTCGGCTGTCGTCAGCCATTGTCAGTTGTTGTTAGCAGTTGTCAGCTGTTGTTAGCCGTTGTCAGCTGTTGTTAGCTATACTAGTTGTGAACAACGCGTAACACAGTATTTAACTTGTACAAACACCATAGCACCGTGTTCACAGTTAGACGTTTGGCAGTACAACATATACCACTTATTTAATTTCACAAAACAAAACAGAAGTGCTAATAAATAATACATTACGAGAGCTTTCACTGTTACTCTTTACTGTTGATGCACTGCGCTGCCATCATGGATTATAATGTTGACGTCAAGTCAGGGTTGGTGAGGACCGTCTGAGGCTCTCCTCACATGAGGACGGCTCCCTATTGTCTTGGCGTCGGCACCAAAACATGTATCGCTGTTTACACATCATGTTGTACATAGGCTTAGTGCATTTACATGACAATGCAAAATCCACGCAAAATCCTGTAGTACATACGCCCGGCCTAAAGGTGGCACTGTGAAATTGCCACAAAGCAGCAAAAACAGAGAATGCGCATACATACATGCTGTGTGTGTGTGACAACGTGGGTTAGAGGGCGGGGAGGAGGAGGGGTGCTATGATGTTACCATCTTTTCCGGATTTATCTATTTATACCAACTACGGCATGAAGACAAATACCCAGATATCCAGCTGCAGACCCGTTTTCAAAAAAAATGTGGTGTCATGGACAAATACGCGTGTACGGTTGGTGTGTCAATATCACCAGATCGATAGTTTATTTAACCGGTGTCTTAAAAATTCATACTTGTGTAAAGACCACCTGAGTTTTCAAGTCGGAAATCCGACTTCAGGGAGTGTTCCAGATGAATTTCGGACTCTGATCCTGGAAATTCCAACTTCCGAGTACAACTGGAATGCAGCATAACACCCCTACCAGGCCACAGCCTAGAATGTCCTGCAGATTTTGCAGTCCCTGCTAGAAGCTTGGAAGTCTGCCATTACATTGTGGGGCATGTTGGCAGCAACAAGGTGTTTCATATTGGTGAATATGCACTGTCTGAAGAAGGTTGTTGATTTCACCTTGATTTTGAGGTTCCTCAGAGGTGCCCAGACACTTATAATACATGGAATTGGACCCTCTGTCCCTCCTTTGGACCTGGGGTTGCTCCTTTGAAGCTGGTAGTAGCATCGACCAGGAAGATAAATGAGCCCCATGCACTTTCAGTTCATGGTGATTTCTGCAGGTTTTCACAGGATGGGTTGAGTGTGGTCCAGTCTTGTGTTCCACCTGTCCCAGTATGTTGAATTGCGGTCACTCTCCAGTCGTGAGGAACATTTGAAAGATGAAGGGCGCCCGTCTGTTTTGTTCCCAGTCAGGACCTTGCAAGATCGCACATAGGCTGTCATGGAGTTTGATCATTTGTTTTGACCATGGGCATATGGGCAGACCCTTGTCCAAGTTGTACCCAGGGCTGCCAGTGTGTCTTGAAGTTATACCCTCACAGCACCAAGGTTATAATGTAACCCTTCAGTTTGAAAGTGTGCCATGGTACTAACACAAGATTGAATTAACTTTTGAGCTGTATACACACATCTTGGGCACATCATTTAAATTCAGATACAAAGAAGGCCTTTGTAGCTACATTGCCAGACACAAGTGGCCTCTGTTTTATACTGATTAAGATGTTTAAGAAATAGCAGCAGTACATAGACATACACCGGCCAATTAACTCTGTTTCATGTGTTTTTCTTCTTTCTGTCTATGCTGCTGCTGCTGCTGCTACAGGAGCTGAGTGGGAAGCTTATCATTGCTCCTGCTCAGAAGTATCACTCTGGTTCATACTTGTGTGAGGTCAGCAACATTGCAGGACTAAGGAAGAGCAGGGCAGCTCGGCTGTCTGTGCTAGGTGAGAACACACACCTAACACTACAGTAGCCCACAAATATTAGCTCCATGTTATGAATTCAATGTCTTCTTTGGTTTCTATGCAGTCAGGCAAGTATTATGTGATTTGAACAAAGCTCCATCCAGGTTCTCCACACAGAGTATTTACTTTTCTTCTCCCCTGCTACAGCCAAACCTGTGCTGGTGCTGAAGCCAGAGAACGTATCTGTGAGGGAAGGAGAGTCTGCGCAGTTCTACTGCCAAGTGACAGGTGACCCTCCGCCTGCTGTGGTCTGGACACGAGAGCAGGGGTCTTTACCTAACGGCAGGTACAAAATCAACCCAGATACTGAAGTAGACTCCTTACATAATGTGAACTCAACAGTGGATTGCACTGTATGTTTTCTGTTAGTTAATCTATGGATTAAAAACAAAATGCATTTCATCTCTGTATTGTAACTTGATCTTATCTTTCTATTCAAGAAATCGGAATGAAAAATAAATTGACTCGACTTTAGAGTTATTTGGTTTGACAGTCATGCTCACAGTAGTGGTGGGTGATATAGCTTCAACATGATATCACGATATTTCGCCATTCGTGATATCAATATTTATGAGGATATGGAAAAAAATACAGAACAACTTATTATTAGTGATTGCTGCTTCTAAACAACAGCAATTTATTATTGGTGTTAAAAGGGGTTAATTTAAGGTGACCAGGCTTCTGTAATGAAATCCGGGGACATTCGGTGTGGGGGGGGACAACATCTCGGTATTATTTAGTAGCAGCGCACGCCCCTTGTAATAACCTCCGTAAAAACTGTAGTTCAGGACTGCTTTCTTGTGCTTCCTACCCATTCGGCTACTGTAATATGATTCCAGAAACACAAGATGAGATGTTGATTTCCTGTGCGAGCACATGCAAATAACTGGTGGACTTGTCGGTGAATGGTGGATGTAGTCTAGAAGGAGATTATCAGGAAGAATTGAAATTGTGGGACGCATCATCAGTAGTGTTCCTCTGGTTCATGGGGTGTTTCGGCCCTTTACACTATACACCCTCCCCAGAGGCGGCCAGCTGTAGGGAGATCAGACCTCAGCTTGCGTCCCAAGCCCAATTAGTCATGAGAGTCACCTGTTGTCTAGCGGCGTACATCTCAGGGGACTATGCATGGCAGGGGCGTCCTGTTCCCTGAGTCAAGCCTAAGCCAACCGCATACCTCCTAGCACACTACTTGGGGGCCCAACTGGGGTCCTTTCTCTTCAGCCAGAGCCACTGGCTGCTTCTTTCTGCCGCCTCTGATGCAGCTTTGACGGCTCTGCGCTGGTTCTGGCCCTTAATTCCAAAGTCCCTCAGTAGTTTTGTGGTGGATGTTCCCACAAACCCTCTGCACCCAACCTCCACTGGGCGGACTTCCGCGTTCCAGCCACGGTGTTTTGCCTCTGCAGCTAAGTCTGCATACCGCAGATGCTTCCGCTCATATGCCTCCTCCATTGAATCCTCCCAGGGTACGGTGAGTTCAATTATGTAAACCTTCTTTACGGAGGGGGACCAGAGCACTAAGTCAGGCCTCAAGGTTGTGGTGGCAATCTCTGAGGAGAACACCAGCTGTTTGCCGATATCTGCCAGCATCTTCCAGTCCCGTGCAAGGCACAGCTGGCTTCTCTCTGATGGTATGGAGTTGCTCCTGGTAGCTGTAGCCCCTTCTCGGACAAAGGCCGTTGCCCATGGTGTTGTTGAGGACTTAGGTGTTGGCAGAGATAGGGCGTTGATGCTGGATCGTTTTTCCTCCAGCGTGGCAGCAAGGCTCTTCAGGACTTGGTTGTGGCGCCAAGTATATCGTCCTTGGGTGAGGCTGGTTTTACACCCGGTGAGTATGTGCCGAAGGGAGGCTGGCTTGGAGCACAGGACGCACCCTTGTTCTAGCCTACACGCAACATTTTTGTTCTCATTCATGAAACGCTTCAATAGGGGATAGCTTTTGGCGGGGACAGGTAATCCAAATCGGGGACTGTCCTCGAAAATCTCTGGTTGACAAATAAAGCCAGACCTCCTCCTTTCATCTTGCCACTAGCTTGAGCATCTCTGTCTGACCTTATGAGAGTGAAGCCAGGTAGATCCACACTGGAGTCTGAGTTATTTTGATTCAACCAGGTTTCAGTAAAACACAGGAAACTGCACTCACGGTATGCTTTCTCAGTCTTCACCAATATTTCCAGCTCCTCGCTTTTGTTGGGCAGAGAGTTGACGTTGACGATGATTGATGGAAGAAAGGGTTTATATAGCCACCTCCAAGCATTCAGCTTTGCCTTCACATTTGTACCAGCTCGGCAACCACGATATCACCTCCTGATGTCCTCTGGAACTGTATGTTGTTGTCCAGATTTGCTTTTCCTCAATGAAAGGAGCTCTTCTCTTCAGTAAACTCTTCACCCAGCAGAAGTATCCATCAGCAGCCAACAAAATTACAAAAGAAATATGAAAAAAAAAACTAGTAAAAATTACAGATAATACAGAGACCAGACTTGCAGCAACCTCTCAGTTCAAGCGCATCATTTGAATCATGAAGGGAAACGCTGTTATCTAGCACAGTGTCTTCCTCAGCAATGTAAAAAACACTGTTGCCAGCATTATGCCAACCACAGCACCATGAAAGATGGTATGAATGTTATTTATTGTTACTCGACAGTTATTGTAACTAAGGTGAGCATGCACCTGTTAAGGAAGGCTGCTGAGCAACAATAACCCATCAGGCTGGTGCATCCACAGGCTGGTTACCTGAAAATGGTATACCACAGTTCACAGTATGTCGCCCAGCTTGAGTGCAAGCTTTTGGCTGAGTGTTTCTTACAGCTGACTTTAGATAAGCTAAAAAGCAATGTTAAGTGCTTTGTGAATGTAAAAAAGCATTGATAAAAATGCACGTTTTTTTTTGTTTTGTTTGAGTTCAAGAGAATCTTGAATAAATTATTGAATTAAATTCTAATAGGACAAGTTTTTAATTTTTATTTTGGTTAAATTCAGTGTTATATTTATTGGTTAATAAAAAAATAATCGTTAGATTAATCAATAAAAAAATTGTTAGGTGCAGCCCTAGTTGTAATACAAAAAATATTTGTCTTAATGTAAGTTATAAACTTGGGAAGTTTCATGGTGATATCGGTTAGTTAAAAATTTTACCCTGTTCACCTGGGGTGTCTACCCTGGGCCTCCTACCCTTCATGGACGTCATCTTGAAAATCACACCTTTCTATTGGTCAAACTTTGGTAAACTTTTAGTATGTTATTAAGGACATCTAACACTATAAAAAAAACCTTTTGTTAGAATTTTTTGGGGATCAAGTCATATTTGCACATGACTAAAAAGAATAGAGCCAGAGGATCTGAGAGGACCTCCTGGTTTATTAACTTAAAGCATCTCTGAGATGTTGTCTGGTGCAAGGCCACACATGTCCGTAGAAACAAGTCAAAAGACCTTTAAAATCAACATGAAAAGTAACAGGCAATCAGTGCAAAGACTTCAAAATAGGAATTCTGTGTTCTCTCCTTCTGCCATCACATTTTAAATTAGTTGCAGCTGGTTTATGGTATTCTTTGGTAGACCAGTCAGGAGAGTGTTACAGTAGTCTAGCCTGCTGGTTATGAAAGTGTGCATTTGTCTCTCTGTTCAAGGATGTCCAGAGTCGACCGCCACGACACCAAAATATCAGAGAAACGCTTTGTGGGAGTCTTTTGGGTTCTACACTACAAAGAGCAAAATAAAACACAAAGGGCTCTATTTTCGTGTACGCTGGTGAGGCGACGGAGCATGGCGGAGCCCGGGCAGTTGTATTTTCGTCTGGCGGAGCCCGGTGTACAGCCAGTTTGGTATTTTCGTGGACTGAGGCGCACGGAGGCGAGCTGAGATCCGCCAAGCTGGGCGTGGTGGCGTGGTAGGGGGAGGTGTCGACAGAATCAGCGGGCGCAGTGACATTTTCGTGCTCGCCAGTGGTGTGTAAAGTGCGCTGAAAGCTCGCTGATTCAAACCTGGTCAGCTTTCAGCGCAGGCGGAGCGCAGCTGGTCTAGTAGTATTTTGGTAGACCGGCGGCGTATCTGCATACGTCACTGATGCCTCACCGGCAGGTGTCCACAGTGTCAGGCACATTTCAGTGCAATAAATAATCATCAACAACTAATAATCTGAGTCAGCACATACATTTAGATCTATATAGATATATTATGATCTATTTGTGATCTGATGAGCGCGTTTGGCACACGTTTGGACACACAACCTGACCGAATCAACACAGCTGAAACCGCATCAAATTAAATTAAATATCTAGTAAATAAACACACATGATGAAGTTAACAAGATATGTAATTTGTCTCCCTCCTTTTCTTTCTTCCTCTTCCTCTTATTTCTAGCACAGCTCGACCTGGACATGTCTCTGTCTCTCCGTCCTGCAGCGGCTGAACAGATGATTTGTTTCAGTGCTCAGATGAGTTATCTACTTTAAGCCGACATACGGATATTATAATATTCAGTTTTGTGGGCCAAATTTATTTTATATGCCAACATCTATGAAAGAAAGAGCCAGGCCACGGAGCGTGATGCGTCATTTACACACAGATGGTTCCGATTTTAATGCCATTTTTGGAGTTTATGTTGTGATCCGTACGCACAACCCACCTTTGTCACGTGAGGTTTGAATATATGCAACTTTATGTGAGTGTCTTTATTTGTGGAAAAGGGTGTTTGTCTTACCAGTGGGTCCAACATTACACACACCAAATCCATCTGTGCTCATATGAGAGAGTGTGGAGCACGCCCATTGCAGCGCTTAAAGTGACACTTGTTGAGGAGCTGCCCTCTGTCGCCATCGTGTGGCATTACTGTCTTCAGACATCTCTTGATCTCTCTGACTACTTCATGAAAATGATAACACGCCTCGCCGGTGGCGGATTTAAAGGCAAGGAGAGGAGCTTATGTGATTGGTGAAAACATGTCTCGGCTGTGTTAAATCCACTCCACGCCCTTTCTCCTCCCTCGCTACGACTTACGCCGCTGGGAGGAGCTGAGTTAGGGAGGGGGGATACTTACGCCCGGCTGCACCGCTCACCAAAATACCAAATTGTGCTTGGGAACGCCTTGTCGGCGCGGCGGACCTGACTTACGCCGCGCCTGCGGCACGTCTCCGGCGAGGCACGAAAATAGAGCCCAAAGTCTCTATAACTTTGTACAAACCAGCTGTCTTATTATTCAGTGACAGGCTCACCTGAGAGGCAGCAGAGGATGCATCTTAGTGGAGTGGGCAGTTTCAGCAGACAACAGAAAAAAGAGAGCTGTACTCAGTCCTCATGCTGAGGCCCTAATGTATCTGAACATGCATGATCTGATTCAAAGTGGGCAGTTCTGAGCATGGCTGTATACATCTTTACATCAGCCTAAGGGACAACTTATTCTGGGGTCTCACTTTCATGCTCCATATGCAATGAGCAAAAAGCCTGTTTAACTGTAAGAAAGAATTAGCAGCAGCTAAAATAACTGAGGAGGATAGACAGAGAGTCAGAGAAGCGTTTAAAGTGAACTGCAGACTGAAGTCTAAGTTCAAACAAACAACGGACAATGAGATTTATGTTAATAAGTGCTCGCCTCCTCTATGAAAAGTCTCTCTCCGTGTCGAGTTGTCCTTTTTTTTGCAAAGCACAGCTTAGCTGTTATATACACTACAGGCCAAAAGTTTGGAAGCAAGGCCATTACAGGCCGAACAGTTGGGAGTAACTTCAAGTTTTTGTTCACAATGCTTTTTTTTTTTTTAAATCCAGCACGAATTTTATGTATTTTGGGATGTATTTACTCCATGATCTGATGTTGCTGTCATGGAAATGCACCATTTTACTCCATTTACCTTTAGATATACATTGATGTTAACAGACCATTGCTAAATATATGTCAGCAAAAGATTAAAAGGGCTTAGTTTTAGGGTTGAAAACATTTGCAAGAGTCACAACTTCAGTGCAAATGCAAAAAAAACACAGTCCCAAGTAAGAATAGAATATAGAATAGAATAGAATATTCCTTTATTGATTTATTCCTTTATTGATCCCCCATGGGGGCAATTTTTTTTGTCACAGCAGTATCACAGACAATAGTGCAAAAATGCAGTTATAAGAATAGAGATTGTTATATTAAGAACTTAAATAATTGTTATAATTAAGAAAAAATTTAGAAAGGGAAAAAGGGAGAAGAAAATAAAACTATATACAATATACACAATTGAAATACCAAAAAAAAGTGGTGGTGTGAGTCCAGTTTTATTGCAGTTTGTTGTAAAGTCTTATTGCAGAAGGGAGGAATGACCTGCAGTAGCGCTCCATCTTGCAAGATTAATCACAGTTGGATTATTCACTTAAACTTTTTTGCTTTTGAGAGTCTGCATACAAAAATCCTAATAAATCTCAACTGCGTTCAAACTACCGCAAAAATGGCTAGAAAGAAGCAACTGAGTAAAGAAACAAAAGTACAGATTTGTACATTGAGGAAAGAAGGATACACAGAAAGAGAAACTGCAAAACGCGTAAAGGTGTTTAACAATGGAGTCCATTACACTCTGAAGAGACTAGAGGAACCTGGAAGTTATGATGATAGAAAAAGACCAGGGGCCTCATGTATCAACGCTTGCGGCGCAAGAAAACCTTGCGTACGCCAAAATCGGCGCACACGTCCAGATTTATCATCGAGAAATGAGCGTCGGTTCCAGCGCTAATCAACGCAAAGTCAGGAGGTGGTGTAGAAATTGGCGTTGAGCTGGATATTTGCGTTGACTGTGATTCGCACTTTGGCGACGCTGTGTGGCGGTGTTTGGTGACTCACTATGTGACAAGCGTGCACCACATCCCCGTGGCCAGGCAGCACGTCGCCCCACATGACGAACCAGCAGCAGACGGAGGGATGCGAGCTGATCCCTGCCGGGCCGCCGTCCTCGCGCGGGAGAATCTCATCGCCACAGTGTGAATGGGTAAGAAGTGAATACACAGTTCAATGAGCCAAATTAATTTATTTTCTCCACCAGACGCTCGAGGAAATTTACGAGCCGGTCCAGCCGCTCGTTGATCCCCGCGATCCCCCTGATGATTTCTTCCTGCGATTGCAGGACCCCCTCCGCGAGACCCTTCCACTGCGTCCGGGTGGTCCAGCGGAAGCGCCGCGGCTGGTGGACGCTCCACCGCTTGTCGGCGCGCTGGTGCTGATGCTGGTGCTGGGGCCGGGGGCCAGGGTGGCCCGAATGCCGCTGGTCCTGGCCGACGACTCCGAGCCGGCGGACGGGCTGCCGCGGGCCAGGGTTCCGCAAGCCGGCAACACGGCCGACACATTAATTTCTGTGACACAATAAAAATATTAGTTCATTTCAGTTCCTGCTTCTGTGTATCTGTTGCGTTTACATCTCTCTCCACGGTATCATAGGTAATGTAATCCAGTATTTCGAGGTCAGTTATGCACATTGCAGTTGTTTATTGCATAAAAAGTTATCGAAAAATGAAGTTAAGGGCGAAGTATAAATCACGTCTAAAAATAGACTGAATCCCGACGTTGAAATGAAGTATAAACTTAGACTAGACGTCTAATATACGTCTTTTGCTCAGTGGGATGACAAAGCATGTGGACATTTGTGTGACACGCCACTTACCCTATAATAATAATCGCCACCACCCGCTGCTCAAACGGTGTGAGGGTCTCCTCCCCCGGACCCCCACCTGTCTGGCCGGTACTCTTCCGGAGGGCAGCTGTACGCCGCTTGACCTCCACCTTGAGGTCCGACCACTTTTTTTTAATCTCCGCGGGGGTGCGTGTCTCGGAACCCACCGCATTCACCCTCTCGCAAACTTTCTCCCACTCCAAGCGTTTTTGTTTTGCACTGACGCCACTGGACAGGCTGCCAAACAAAACACGCTGTCGCTCCTCCACCTCCGCCACCAGTACCTCCACCTCGCACGCCGTAAATGTAGTTTTTCTTGTCATTTTGTCTGCGTGCGAGGACAGGGAGACCCTATTTAAATAAATTTGCATATTTATAGGAGGGCGTAACGGGGACGGGCCCAGTCACTCCGACATCTGCGCTCAATTCCACGCTGATTGGGATTTATCAAGGAAACACACGTGGATTTCGGCGGCCGCACACATTGATACATACGGATTTTTTTCAGCGTGACGGACCTTGCGTGCGCTCGTTTCTGGTATGAGTTCCACGCAAGTGTTGATACATGAGGCCCCAGGACAAAAGAGAGTTACTACAAAAGCAGAGGATAAACATAGCATTGTCACCAGTAAGAGAGATCAGCAAAAGACAGCACCAAAAATAAGGGAGGAAATCAACATGACAAGGTCGAAACCCATATCTCTGGCAACCGTGAAATGACGTTTGAGAAAGGCTGGTCTGAAGGGTTGTGTATCTGCAAAAAAACACTACTTTGTCCACAGAACAAGAAAAAGAGATATGAGTGGGCAAAAGCTCACAAAAATTGGACTTATGATGACTAGAAACATCTTGGTTCAAAACGCAGAGTCTATGTCTGCAGACAAACTGGTGAACGTCTGAAAGCACCATGTGTTACACCCACAATTCAGTATGGAAGTGGTAGTTCCATGGTATGGGGGTGTTTTGCAGGTGATGGAGTAGGAGATTTGTTTGAAGTAAAGGGTATCATGAAGAAGGAACAGTACCACTCCATCTTCCAGCACCATGCTGTTCCATCTGGACTCAGACTTGTGGCTCATAAGTTTGTTTTGCAGCAAGACAGTGACCCTAAGCACTCTGCCAAGCTCTGTCAGGGTTACCAAGACAAAAAAGAAGAGGACGGTGTTCTTCAAAAGATGGTTTGGCCCCCTCAGTCTCCAGACCTTTCTCCAATTGAGCTTGTGTGGGATGAATTGGATCGATCGGTCAGAAAAACGCGTCCCACGAATCAGCAGTCCCTTTTTAATGAACTTAAGAAAGCTTGGAATGCAATCCCTGGAACATGCCTTAGAAAACTTGTGGAACGAATGCCTGGTATATGCCAAGCTGTTGTTAAAGCCAGAGGAGGTTACTTTAAAGAAAGCAAAGTTTAAGCAACAATAACTCAAATACCTAATAATTATAGTCAAAATGTCATCTGATAAGTTACTCTTCACACAATAGTCATGTTTATTGTTTTGCAAATTATATATATGAAACTATGATCTTTTTTGTACAAATCTGATCTTGCTTCCAAACTTTTGGCCTGTTGTATATACGCTGCACTTCACATGTAGGGGGTAACTTTGTGATGTTAACTTCAATACAATACAATACAAAACAGTACAAGAACTTTATTAATCCCCAAAGGGAAATTCATAGTAGTGAGTAACGGTCCAAGATTTTTTAAAAACTGTATCTTGCAGGAATTGTATCCGACTATGTTAAGACTATGGCTAGAGTCTTGGGCACCGTTCTGACTGTTTATACATTAGGTGGAAGTTTTACTTCAAACAAATCTTGATAAATAAAACCAACTGGTTTCTGTGTTTTTTCTTTTAAAATGAGCAGTTTTAAAAAAATTATATGGATAAGAGGGAATGTCATTTTAAGAACTCTTGTTGCTCCATGTGTCTACAGATATCTAATAAACCCAGACAAGACTCTCCAGATCCACTATGTGACCTCTCAGGATGCTGGGAAGTACACCTGCACTGCTGCTAATGATGTGGGCGTGGTCACTGCCAGCGCACAGCTTCTGGTTGAAGGTAAGTTAACAGAGCCTGAAAGTTCACATATCAGAAACTGTTTTTGTTGATGACATCATCTCAATGTAGTGCGATGTGTTAAGTGGCAGCTTTTCAATTCCATCTAATGATGACGCAAGGTAGAACCGAATGCCCACTTGTGTCTTGATTTTTGGCCTGGAGGTTTGGTGGTTTCTGGTTATGCCACAATCCGGCCATTCATCCATTTGACTGTATAAAATCGACATTGGCTAAGTGAGATCACCCTGTAGTTTCTAAGAAGGGTTCTTTTTTTGCTAAGATTTTTTACAAAAGTTATATTATAACCCTTTGCATCAACCGCTAGTGACCCTGTCAATCAAAGGTTGACAGGATCTTCAGGTCAGGCGGTAAATATCCCAGAAAACATATAATTTATAAATAAATCAATAAATAGTTTTAAAAGTAAGGCTTGGGCTACAAATTTCACTAAAAAATCCAGTCACTCAATTTAAAAAAAAAAAAACCTAGACGCAAATTATTTACAGCAAACATATCATTCACTTATAGAACAACTAACGGGCATAAACTGTAAATAGCTTCACATGCTCAGTAATCTTGATTCACCAGCAGTAAAACAATACAGTGACCAAACAAACTGAATTTGAATTTTAAAGTAACTAATGTAATTCATCTGAAAGTGTGCTGAGAGACAGCATGTCAGCACCAGCCTCCTGCTTGACATCAAAAGGGGAAAAGAGACTCCAGTTAATATGATCGTAGAGGGCTGTGGAGCTGTTTGCACATTTCTGTGTATGTTTCATTTCTTCTTCTCATGCTCGTGCCATACAATAAAACAAAAATACTTGCTATGTTATTGTTCTAAGGTCACTTTCACACCTGACCAAGCGGACTCGGTTTGATTGGGGAGCTGAAAGTCGCAACATTGTTGCATTTATCACTTGTTTCAGTTCTGCTTTCACACTGTGATTTCTAAAGCGCACCAAACTTTCCGAGCAGCATCACGTGGTTGAAAGGAGCGCTCGTCGATTGGACAAAGTAGGAGGGGTATGTAACCTCACAGATTACAAACAGGGGTGGACTAGCCATCTTGTATTGTGCTTCGTCACATTATTTTATGGAATGCTACAACGTTAGTGAACGCAACTGTTCCTATAATGCTATGGTAGCTTGTCAGGGATTGATCCTGTTGTTTTTCTAACTTTGAAGATCTAACATGTGACAACATATGAGCTTGGAGTTTTAGGACTTTAAGTTTAAGGACTCAGTTGCAAGCGAACCAAGACCCACGTTTTCAGGCGGACCAGAGTTGCTTGTTTGGTCTGCACCAGAGTTCGGATGAGCTTTCACATCTCCCCAAATGAAGCAGACTATCCAAGGAAACGAACTCTGGTCTGTTTGAAGCGGACCAAACAGCTCTGGTGTGAAAGTGACCTAAATATGTAATAGTTTTACTTCCACATAACCCTCTAGCTGAGTGCTCATCTGTTTGCTCGTGCGGCAGTTAACGTTTTACTGTTGTTCTAGGACAAAGATCAAAGTTTTGGCTAACTTTCCTGTCATTCTTCAAAAGTCAGAGAAATGTTTTTCCAGCAGTTTTTGTTTGTTTTCCAAACTTTTCAGCCTGATAGCTCTCAGATCACACTGTTTTCACAATGCAGTAGTGTGTCCAGACTTTCACACTGGGGTTGCACAGCTGAAGTGATGACATACGGTGGTGTGAAAAAGGGTTTTAAAAAAAAATTCCAAACCTACTTGGCCCTGTGTGAAAAAGTGATTGCCCCCTAAACCAAATAACTGGTTGGGCCGGCCTTAGCAGCAACAACTGCAATCAAGCATTTGCAAAAATTTGAAATTAGTCTCTTACAGCGCTGTGGAGAAATTTTAGCTCACTCATTTTTGCAGAATTGTTGTGATTCAGCCACAGTGGAGGGTTTTCGAGCATGAACCCCCTTTATAAGGTAATGCCACAGCATCTCAATAGAATCCAGGTCAGGACTTTGAATGAGGCCACTCCAAAGTCTTCGTTTTGTTTTTCTTAAGCCATTCAGAGGTGGACTTGCTGGTGTGTTTTGGATCATTTTCCTGCTGCAGAACCCAAGTTCATTTCAGCTTAAGGTCATGAACAGATGGACGGACATTCTTCTTCAGGATTTTTTTGGAGAAAGCAGAATTCATGGTTCCATTTATCACAGCAAGTCTTCCAGGTCCTGAAGCAGCAAAACAGCCCCAGACCATCACACACTACCACCATATTTTACTGTTGGTATGATGTTCTTTTTCTAAAATGTGGTGTTATGTAATGGGACACACACCTTCTAAAACGTTCAACTTTTGTCTCATCAGACCACCACAGAGTATTTTCCCAAAGGTCTTGGGGATCATCAAGATGTTTTCTGGCAAAATTGAGACAAGCCTTAATGTTCCTCTTGTTCAGCAGTGCTTTTCGTCTTGGAACTCTGTCATGCAGGCTGTTTTTGCCCAGTGTCTTTCTCATGGGGAGTTATGAACACTGACCTTAACTGAGGCAAGTGAGGCCTGCAGTTCTTTAGATGTTGTCATAGGGTCTTTTGTGACCTCTTGAATAAGTCATCGCTGCTTTCTTGGGGTAAATTTGGTTTGATGGCCACTACTGGGAAGGTTCACCACTGTTCCAAGTTTTCACCATTTGTGGATAATGGCTCTCACTGTGGTTCGCTGGAGTCCCAAAGCTTTAGAAATGGCTTTATGACTTTTTCCAGACTGATAGATCTCAATTATTTTCTTTCTCATTTGTTCCTGAATTTCTTTAGATCTCTGCATGATGTGTAGCTTTTGATGATCTTTTGGTATACTTCACGTTGTCAGGCAGGTCCTATTTAAGTGATTTTTTGATTGAGAATAGGTGTGGCAGTAATCAGGCCTGGGTGTGGCTAGAGAAATGAAACTGTGGTAAACCACAGTTATGTTTCAACAGGGGGGCAATCGCTTTTTTACACAGGGCCATATAGGTTTGGATTTCTTTCTCCCTTAATGTTAGAATTTTCATTTAAAAACTGCATTTTGTGTTCACATGTGTTGTCCTTGACTGTTTAAATTTGTTTGATGATCTGAAACATTCAAGTGTGACAAACATGCAAAAATATAAAAAATCAGGAAGGGGGCAAACAACTTTTCACACCACTGTAGGTGGGGGTAACCAGGGAATGTGTGCAGACCATCCAAATTTCCCCTCTGTTTTCACTATCTACCCTAACAACTACAATTGAGGTGGTGTACTGTTATTAAACTTGCGTCTAATTTTGGTATAAAACTGTATAATGAGTAAATGTGCATCAGGCAATCTGGAGAAGTCAGTTTGTTCTTTTAGGTCAAGTCAAATGACAAAGTTATATCAGGGAAATGTGCATTGTCTTAACAGTAAACAGAATACTCAACTACCTTATCACCATGACAAAGGCAGTTCAAAGTAACATTCTATGGAATCTTTTATAATAAACAAGTATATAATTAAACAAAACTTGTGTTCTCAGAGGCTGCAAGTACTGTCCAGAAAGACCTCCACAAAGAGCTGTCAGCCCTGAGAGTTGCTCTGGAAAACGTCACCATCATGGCCTCTGGGTCCAATGTATCTCTGGTGCAATGGAAGGTATTGAAAAGCTTGTTCAAAGAGTTGATGAGGCGGCACAAATGTATTTCTCATATGTGTGATCCATGTGGTGTTTTCACTCTGACCAGCTGCAGTCCCTCCCAGCTCAAACCCATTACCTCAATGGCTTTGAGGTTCTTTATCGCAGCCTGCTGCCTGCCAGCTCTGACTGGGCTGCAAAGAAGGTGACTCTGCCTAGCTTCCAGACTCAGGTTGGCCCTTTAAAGAGAGGCTTCAAGTATGAGTTCAAAGTGCGTCCTTATGGCAGCAACTTGTATGGTAGGGAGAGCAACACTCAGCACCTCAGAGTACCTGAAACAGGTAAGATTTAAGGCACTTTATTTCTAGTCTTTTGATTGTATTTTAATCACTTTGAACTTAGATTTTTGGTCCATAACAGTTAAAAGTAAAATGAATCCTCCTTGTACAGTCCCCAGCTCCTCTCCACTTGAAGTCTCCATCACAGTGAGCCATGAGCAGAACAACACGGTCCATCTGAGCTGGGAGCCTCCTCCTCATGACACCCACAATGGTATCATACAAGGATACCAGGTAAGAGCTTTTCAGACTCACATACCTCAGCTTTTATGTGTGTCAAATAGATACTACTTTTGAGGTTTGAGAGGGGCTGAGCCTACACGCCAAATACTATGGGCTCTATTTTCATGTACGCCGGTGAAGTGGCGGAGGGTGGCGGACCCCGCACAGTTGTATTTTTTTGTCTGGCGGAGCCCGGCGTACAGCCAGTTTGGTACTTTCGTGGACTAAGGCGCACGGAGGCGAACCAAGATCCGCCAAGCTGGACGTGGTGGTGTGGCAGGGGGAGGTGTCGACAGATCAGCGGGCGCAGTGACATTTTCGTGCTCGCCAGTGGCATGTAAAGTGCGCTGAAAGCTCGCCGATTCAAAACCTGGGGCTCTATTTTCGTGCCTCGTCGGAGGCAGGTACGGCGTAAGTCAGGTCCGCCGCGCCAACAAGGCGTTTCCGCCGCTGGGAGGAGCTGAGTTAGGGAGGGGGGATACTTACCCCGGGCTGCCCGGCTCACCGAAATACCAAATTGTGCTTGGGAACGCCCTGTCAGCGCAGCGGACCTGACTTACGCTGCGCCTGCGGCACGTCTCCGGCGAGGCATGAAAATAGAGCCCTGTGTCCTGCTGCTTCATCATCGCATGTGTTGAACAAGTTATGACACTTTTCACATTTAGATATTCTAAAGAAAAGAAATTAATGCTTCCAAAGTTTTTCAAGCTGCTTTTTCAAACACAGACACAGTATGAACTGTTATGAACGCAAAAATCATTACAAAAGACGTGATATTAAGTGATATTGGAAATGACCGTTTCCCACTATAAACAGGGTTATCAGTCAGGTCATATACTGTATATTTAAAAGCAAAAACACGACTTTAGACTACAACATGGAGATCAAGTGCTTTTCATCTTTGAATTGATGTAAGTGGGCAGATCAACTTTAAAACAGTTTCTGTAGATGGGCTGGTTTTTGTCAATAGGATGAGTGTCAGTTCATTATGATGTGATTGGCTCATATGTTGGCGTCATGTCTGCCTCAGCATGTTTCTGAGTGGAGAAATAAGACCAGCAAGTTATAGTTTGTAGACTTGTGTTCCCAGTACCCTCTCCCTTAGACTGTGAATATAGAGAGCTGCTGCACCTCTGAACTCTGAAGGTATCTGATGAGGCATGAATAACCCTTGATTTTTTTGTAACCTGGTTTTTCAGGTGTGGTGTGTGGAGTCTGAGGAGCAGCTCTCCAAGAATTGGACTGTGGATAGTGGCCATCAAAACCTTGACATCTCTGCACTCAAGCCAGGAAGACGATACTGGATTACCATAGCAGCCATCAATGGAGCTGGAGTGGGAGCTCTGAGTGACCCTCGTGGATTTGTCATCAGTGGGTGTGATGTTTCTGTTTAAGAATAGTGCAGGGATAAAATGAGGAGGAAGCTTTATGACTTTTTTTTATCTACTCCCTTTTTTAACCATAATTCACCCCCACAAAAGGACAGACACTGTCTTTGTAAAAGGCCAGAAAACTAAACAAGCAAATCAAATATACAGTTTAGGCCAAAATTATTAGCCCCCCCTATGAAATTTTAATTATTTTCCAAAATTTCTTAAGTGCTGTTCAACAGATTAATTATTTTTTTTCACAGCTTTTCCAAACATCCTAGTTTTATTTTGGATCCTTACATTATTGAACTTTGCACACAGAAACAAAATTATTTCACAAAAAACAAAAACCAGAGACTTCCGGTTATGGCGGCTTGCTGAGTAGAAGCGTGTAAGACTGCTCTGCTACCAAACAGTTTAAATCCTTGCTAAAATAAGCTATTTTTGTGCGTCATTCAGTCCAACTACAACACCGGAGTTTAAGAAAATACCGATGAATTAAAGAAAATCAAATCGTAGCAAGACACAACAAATCAAAGTAACTAATTTTGCAACTCCGACCGCCAAAGCGAAGTCCATTGCGAACAGGGAAGCCATGGAAGATGGCACTGGTGCTAGCAACGTTAGCAGCGCTAGCCCGGACCAACAGTCAGAGAGAAACAGTACTACTGCCAGGGAAGAGTCCGGTACCTCTTTGACAACAATACTGACAGCTGTTAACACCATGAGGACTGACTTCTCATCCAAATTTGATGGCATCTTCACCGCGATTGAAAATGTAAGGAGGGACATCACAGATTGCTCAGAAAGAATTACGCAGGCGGAGACCAGAATCTCAACAGCAGAAGATGATGTGACTGCACTCCAGAGGAAGCTCGTTCACGTCGCTCCAATATACGTTTTGTTAATCTACCCGAAGGCGCGGAAGGTGAGGACACCTGTGGATTCTTGGAGAGCTGGATACCAGAGGCGCTGGAACTACAGCCGCTCCAGGGGAAATTTACAGTGGAAAGAGCACACAGGCTTGGACCAAGAAGACAACATAAGACCGACTCCACGTCTAGAACCCTCATAATGAAATTTCTGAATTACAAAGACAAAGAAGAAGTGATGAGAGCGGCCAGGGCGAAAAAACAAGTCCTCTACAAAAATCACCCGGTGAGATTCTACCAAGACTTGACCGCAAAGATTCACAAGAAATTGAAAGAGTTCGAGGAGGCCAGGCGACAACTCCGTTCACTGGGGCTCCGGTATGGTATGATCCCTCCTGCCCGGCTTATTGTTACTTACAAAGAGCGCTCACATATCTTCAACAGCGCCGACGAAGCCGAGCGCTTCATTAAGAAGATCCAGTCAGATAATCATCCAGACTGAGGTACTGAAGATCACGCGAAGACCGTAGGAAATGTTATCCATAACTGCTGATTGAACACTTTTCTGATATTTTGATGCAATGTAGAGACAGGAGTGCGGGGCAGAGTAAATGTGAGTTTATACACGAAGTTCTGTGTGCCCCCCTCCTGATCTATTGATAAAGGACATTTTCTGATATAGGTACTGTTTGATTAAGTAAATATGGATACGTTTCATTTGCTGGGTTACTTTCAAAAAATTTGCAAACCACAGTAGCAGAGTGGTTGCGCTCATTTTGTTGTTTTTTGTTTTGTATTTGACATTGGCATAGCTATACTGATCCTCACGCGGTGCGGACCAGCTTTTTGCTTTCGGAAGTCCAATATACGAAGGGGAGGGGGGACACCTGACGGGTTAACACTCAGGTGGATTGATGTTAGTTGAGGGAGATATGTTCTCTTTTTGTTCCTTTATTTTTCTTTCTTAGCTCTTTGTGACAATACTTAAATTGTTGGGAAAATTCAAAACAATCGGCTCATATGTCTGTTGATCTTAAGGTTAGAATTACATCCTGGAACTGCAGAGGGCTACAAAAAACAAAACAGGTCAAGCAAGTTATGAACAGGATTAAAATTTTACAGTCTAAAATAGTATTCCTTCAAGAAACCCATCTAACACATGAAGACGAGCGTAAAGTGAGGAGGAGATGGAAGGGTAAAATTCTATCAGCTCCTTTTACTACTCAAGCAAGAGGTGTCATGATCTTGATCCACGACTCTATTCCTTAACAAATTCATAAAGTTATTAAAGATAAAGCAGGACGATATTTGATTATTCAAGGTACAATCCTTAGGGATCAACTAATTCTAACAAATGTCTATGCTCCAAATACAGATGAACCCAAATTCTTCCAAAACCTATTCCTTACTATTTCCTCTCTACCTGGTGCTTGTATAATGGCCGGTGATTTTAATTGCACCTTAGATCCCCAGAAAGACAAAAGTTCAGGTGTCGATCAGTCACATTCAGGCAGGGGTGTAATTCACCATTTTATGAAAGAAATGAGCCTAGTTGATGTTTGGAGGGAAGATAATCCTAATGGGAAAAAATTTTCATGCTTCTCTGGCACACACCAGTCATATTCCCGCATTGATTTCCTTTTGGTTTCAGCACAACTAAAATATAAAATAAAGGAGGTGTCCTATGATGCCATACTCCTATCAGATCACGCCCCAAACTCTTTAATCTATCACGACCCTAAACTAACTAGTGATATTCCCAAATGGAGATTTAAAACAAAATGGCTGGCTGATACTGACTTTGTTACTTCTCTAGACGAAAAGATTAAATATTATTTTGAAACAAATACAACAGAAACCTCACGAAGTACCAGATGGGAAGCGTTTAAGGCCCTCATCAGGGGACAAATAATTAGCATTACTAGCTTCAAAGCTAAAGAAACCTACAAAAAAACAAAATCATTCGAAAGAAAAATAATGAAATTAGAAGAAGAATACTATCTAGTTCTCAAGATGTCCATCAAAGATTACTCTTGCTAAGAACACAATACAACGATATCTACAGCAAGAGCTTTATCGAGTTTACTACGACTAAAACAAACATTCTATGACCAAGGGGAAAAGCCTGGCAGAGTGCTAGCATGGTGCATCAAACAACTTCAAAATAAAAGATGTACATAGTCCATTCGATTGAAATAAATGAATATTTTAAAAGATTTTATGAAAAACTATATAGCTTGGAAATAGGTCCAAATGCATCTGAAATGAATAACTTTCTGGACAAAATCCAAATTCAGGAGTAATTAAGAGAGAACTAGAAAAAGATGTAACATTAATGGAACTATCTACGCCTATTGACAGTATCAAAGGAGGGAAAACCGCGGGGCCAGATGGTATACCCATTGAGATTTATAAAATGTTCAAGCATAAGCTCATGCCTGCATTACTAGAAATGTATAAGGAATCCTTTCACAATGGACTCCTTCCAACATCATTAAGGGGAGCACTAATCACTTTGCTGACAAAACCAGGTAAATCAAACAACAAATGTGAAAATTTTAGACCAATTAGTCTTTTAAATGTGGATTTAAAAATTTTGAGTAAAATATTAGCAAGGAGACTTGAGAAAGTAATCCCAAATATTATTGACAAGGATCAAAATGGCTTTGTACAAGGTAGACAAGGCTTCCATAATGTTAGGCGAATTCTAAATATATTATTTAAGGAGAAGGGAGCAACAGATACAGCATTACTGTCATTGGACGCTAAAAAAGCCTTTGACAGGGTCGAATGGCTTTATTTATTTGAAGTCCTCGGACGTTTTGGCTTTGGAGAAAATTTTAATAACTGGATAAAACTACTATATACAGAACCATATGCGGAAATCATGACTAACCATAATATATCCAAAACCTTTCAGATACAAAGAGGATGTAGACAAGGAAATCCTCTATCCCCTCTCCTTTTCATTATGGCTATAGAACCACTGGCAATAGCAGTAAGAACCCACCAACATATAACAGGCATATCAATTGGACAACAGGAACATTGTTTAGCTCTATTTGCAGATGATGTAATCATATTCCTTAAGAAGATAGAAAAATCCATTCCTGAATTATTAGAACTCCTTAAGGTAGTTGGAAAAATCTCAGGATACAAACTGAACAAATCAAAATCGTCAATAATGTTCCTAAATCAGTTAGAAAGCAAAAGCCCTCCAAAAACAGCCACTCAGTTTAAAATTGTAGATTGCTTTACATATCTAGGCATTCAGATTGTTCCACAACTTAAACACATTGTAGCCAGTAATTATGAGCCATTATTGCAAGAAATTACAAAATTATTGGACAGATGGACACCCATACCTATGTCACTAATAGGAAAAATAAATGTCCTTAAAATGAATATAATGCCCAAATTGTTATATTTGTTTCAAAACCTTCCACTTCCTCCTCCAACAAACCTGTTCACTCAGCTTAAGAGACTATTTGTTAGATTCTTGTGGAATAATAGACGTCCCCGGACACGATTGTCTCTACTGTACTTGCCTTATGACAGAGGGGGACTTAAATGTCCCTGTCCTCTCTGGTACTACTGGGCGGCTCAATTAAGAACAATATTGTTTTACTTTGCAGAAAGAGAAGTTCCTCTCTGGAAAGGAATGGAAGAACTACAGCTAAATCTGCCCCTCCCAGTATATCTATACTCGGCCAGCACTAAAATCCTCAAAAAGAACACAAAAAATCCTATTGTGAGGAATATGATTGTGGTGTGGCATCAAGTTAAAAAATATCTGAGAGAAACACCCCCCCTCTCTTTCTTCAGCCCAATTTGGGGTAATTACTACTTTCCTCCAGGTAAAACTGACGGGGGGTTTAAATCTTGGGCTTCTAAAGGACTGGGGAAAATAGGAGACCTTTATAATGCACAAAAAGTGCTGATGTCATTTGGAGAAATATCTGATAAATTTAAAATACCCCGTAAACATTTTTTTAAATACCTACAATTGAGAAACTTCATTAGAACACACCAAAATCAAACATTATGCATCCCTGAATGGTCTACTGTAGAAAAATTAATGAATATGGATTGCTTAGGGAGGGGTTTAATATCCAAAATTTATAAATGCCTTGTAGATGGAAGTACAGAATCATCAGCAGGACGGTTGGGGGCTTGGAGAGAAGATCTACAGGAGGACATTTCAATAGAAAAGTGGAGAGAGGCATGATCCCAAGCACAATCAAGAACAACTAACACCCGTCTGAAATTACTACAATACAACTGGCTGATGCAATCATATATCACGCCAGAAAAAACTTCATAAATATAACAGCGCCATACCTCATATTTGTGTCAAATGTGAAAAGGAAAAAGGTACATTTTTCCATTGTATCTGGCAATGTACAAAAATACAAAAATTCTGGCGAGAAATAGGACAATGTATTCAAATTATCTTACAGATTCAAATACCCTTAATTCCACATTTGTTTATATTGGGTCTATATCCAGATAATTTGAAGAAACACCAATGAATATTTGTAGACTTAAGTGTATTAATGGCAAAGAGAGTAATAGCCCTCTCATGGAAAAACACTAGTAGTCCAAGTGTAAAGAGATGGTTGATTGAAATGTCTTCAACTCTTCCTTTAGAGACAATTACATATGCAATGAAACACCAGCAACATAATTTTCACCTGATCTGGGATCCATTTATTGATTATGTACTGAGGACAGATTTATCTCAAGTAATGGAAGAGCCTGGGGACATGTAAATGGCAGCGCTTTGCAGTACTTAATATTAGAGAATTATGTCTGTTACTGTTATTTATTTATTTTTTTCATATATATAATGTACTCGCTAACCTGATTCCCGACCAACAGTTAGAATACTTGTAAGGGCTAGGGATGGGGTGTTGACATGTTTGGTTAAGACATGTAAATGTATGTTTTGTATTTCTTGGTTAATTGTGAAAACAATAAAAAGAATGTTGGCAAAAAAAACTAAAACCACCAGGGTCAAAATTATTAGCCCCCTGAAGAATTGACGTTTTTATTGAGCCAAAACAAAAACCACTGTTGTGCAATCATGTGCTTTCACTATCGAGTGCTCACAGCTTGAAATCAATCAGTCAATTAAGTGAAAACAAAGGGTTGTCCTACACTTTACACACAGTATAAAAACCTTGTTACGCATTTGAGCTGTCACTTGAGAAGGCATCATGGCAAAAACAAAAGAATTCAGTTTAGACTTGAAAAAAAGAATTGTTGATGCTCACAAAGCAGGAGAAGGATATTAAAAGATAACACAGCGTTTCCAAGTGTCAAGAGGTGGAGTGAGAAGTATCATCAAAAAATTCAAGGAGAGCCACACAGTACAGAACAAGTCTGGGAGAGGTAGGAAGAGAAAATTTCAAAGAGACTGGAAAGAAAACTGTTGGGAGATGTGTCTAAACAACCTAGAACAACTACCAAAACAGGAGTTGCTGACTTAGCCAAGTCAGGAATTATGGTGTCAAACAAGACAGTCTCTAGAGCCCTAAACAGAAATGGACTGTGAGGATGCAGGCCAAGAAAAACTCCACCTTTACAAAAAAAGACACCTTCAAGCCAGACTGAGGTATGCTAAGGACAATCTTGAGAAAGATTGTTCGAACTGGAGACATGTTCTTTGGTCAGATGAGACCAAACTAGAGCTCTTTGGTCACAGAGACATTGCTTATGTTTGGAGAAAGAAGGGAGAGGCGTATAACCCCAAGAAATCTGTCCCCACAGTTAAACAGGGTGGTGGGAGTATCATGCTGTGGGGATGTTTCAGTGCATCTGGAACATTCATTGAAGGAATAATTAAGAAAGAAGGATATGTGAAGATTTTGAAAGGAAACCACAAGCAGTCAGCAGCAAAACTGGGTCTGGGTCGTCGCTTTGTCTTCTAACATGACAACGACCCAAAACATACAGCGCTCCTGGTGAGGAGCTGCCTCCAGGAAACCAAAGCGAACGTTATTGACCGGCCTGCACAAAGCCCTGACTTAAATCCTATTGAAAGTCTGAAGACCAGGGTCCACGCTAGAAGACCATCAGATCTGGAGGAGCTTGAAAGATCTGCCAAAGAGGAATGGGCTGGGATTCCACAGGAGATGTGCCAGAGCCTCGTTACAAACTACAGCAAACGACTGCATGCTGTTATCCAGCAAAAAGGACACACTATTGACTATTAGCCTGAAGGGGGTTAACATTTTTGACCCTGGTAGTTTTTGGTTTTTGTGAAATAATTTTGTTTGTGTGTGCAAAGTAAAATAATGTAAGGATCAAAAATAAAACTAGGATGTTTGAAAAAGCTGTGTAAAAAAATTATTAATCTGTTGAACAGCACTTAGGAAATTTAGGAAAAAACTTAAAATTTCATAGGGGGGCTAATAATTTTGGCCTCAAGTGTATGTAAGTAAGTATATTTGTTCAGATTCAGTGTGCATCACACCTTCAAACAGTCAAGCTGATTTCTTACAGTTTGTATCAATTGCGTGGATAAAATAGGCTGATTACGGAAAAAAGATTGCACATACAATCCCAATCCTAAAAAAAATTGAGGTACCATGTTGTGTTAAGAAAACAATCCCAGAGGCTTATGGTTTTTAAATCATTGTAAGTCTTTATTCGATTTATAATTTGAAATGTTTTATTGAAGGTTAAAAGAGTCATTTAAATGAGCTTATTTTTCCTTATCACTGGTCCTTTGTATTTTGTATACAAGCTGACATGAGTGAAGTACTGCTAAACTTAGCCAACAATTCTTAAGTAAAACAGACTAATAGACCCACATGAAAGAGAATTTTGTTAAGTCACATTCTGACAAAAATAAAGTCATAGTGAACTCATTTTTCAACACAAAAAAGACTTGTTAAGATTATATTACGATGCTAATGCAAATAAAGTCCTCATATTACAAGATAAAAGGCATATTGTGGTCAGAAAACAAGTGGTGATGAAGTGATCGTATTGCAATATAAAGGAAACCAGCATCTACAATTTGTTATCAGGTGAAGTTGAATTTGGAACACTTGGTTACCGTCTTTTGTCCTTTGTTTAGTTTATCTTTGGCATGTGAGCGTCAAATCTTTCATGGTCTTGATCTTTCTTGATGTTTGAATGCATTTAAAGCCCAGCAGACCCACACAGTCAGTCCATTTCTGCCTCCTAGACCCTTTTTTGACCTACTTTCTTTTTTCCCTTCAGACCCACAAATAAGCAGCTCTCTTCCTGATTCAGAAAGCAAAACTCAGGGTCTGTCTCAGGTCCTGGCCCTGCTTCAAGACCCTGTGTTGATTGGTAGTGTTGGCGCCCTCCTGTGGTGTGGTTTGATGGTTGCAGCTGTCTGCCTGTGCAGGCGCCGCCACAGGACAGGCCACCTGATTCCCAGACATGGCAGGGCTAAAGGTGAGAAAGGATGGCTGCACTTTATACCTCATTTGAAGGTTCTCTGAAATAAATCTCAGTTAGACCATGAAGATGAAGAGTTTCTAATAAAACAATGTCAATAAAGGACGATGTATGTGATACATTTAATGATGTTTTTCTCTTAGGTCTGCAGAGATTAGCTGGTGAAGATCTTATCATCAAACACAGGTACAGCAGAGAGAAACCCAGCCCGATGATACCAGCTTTAACTAAGCTGCACTGACAACAAAAAAAAGTTATTACTGTTATATTCTATCCATAACTATTTGGACATAATCAAATGCATATATTTTCCCCTTGATGGACAGGCTATGATCAAATGCACTTATTAGAACTTTTGTTTTTGAGCTGAGTATTGTTTAATGTCATTTTTTGCTCTCTATTAACTCTATTTGTTTATTTGTTTTCCCCTCTTTTATTTGTTCCTTGTAATACGATATTGTACTATACACTTAACATCCCTTAATATTGCTGTGTTTATTAAAGATTTTTATATATTTTGAGCCTTTGCGTCATGAAGAACAGAGTACAGACATTAGCTGCATTTACATGGGCACAAATCATCATAAAGGCCCAATCGAAATAAAAATGTAAACATTTCAGTCGGATTCAGTCAGATTTAGACCCGATTTGGCTCAATTGGAAAGAAATTGTATTCTGATCAAGAGGAGTGGTTTATACCGATCATTATTCCGAACCGCGTCCACACAAACACTTATTCTGATTGTGAGTTTATTCTGAGTGGGGGGAAAAATCCCGAACCAGATGAAGTAAGCCACGATTGCATTTGTTGGTTTGTTGACTGCATAGGCGGAATAACAACTTTTCTTCTGCGGTTGTTGCAGCCAAATCAGACAAGTTTGTGCATGTCCAAATGCCTCTAATCTGAGTGAAGCTTGGTGCATGTATACACACTTCATGATTGGATTATTTGATTTTGCACTCATATAAACACAGGATTTAGATTTCCCGATCCCTCAAATTTTTTATCGGATCAAGAAATTTTGCACACATAAACATGACTATTGAGCAATAGTTTTTAGTATTCTTTTTTAAAGTACCGTGTGCGGACTTCCCTTCAGGATGGTGGCTCCAGACTCCCCTTGGATCTCTGGAGGCTGGAGACCTGCCTTCAACCAGAAGTACCAGGACCTGTGGGCCCAGGGTCATAAACATCCAGGCATCAGAAGCACCAGTGAGTACTGATCCCATATCAGCGCAGAAGAGGGTTGGTAAAATGAGAGGGTCATTTTAGAGGGTCAGTCTAAACATAGTGTTAGACTTTGACCCGGCCGATGGACCTTGTCAGGTGTAACTGACAAATTTTCAGTCAAAGAATCTTATTACTCTTTTTAGAGGCCAAATTCTCCCGACAGGCCATGATACAAAGTGACACTCTTGTCTTTGCTGGTTTTATCCAGTGTGTGTAGGAGAAGAAAAGCCTCTCCTGCGTTTTTTTAGCTGTCAAACATTTTGCTCACTGTAAATCTCTGCTGTGAAAAGGTCACCTAAATTAGTGTCTGCAGCCTGCTGTAAATCTTCTATTTCAACATGTTGATGGCAGCTGTATGTTAAAACATGAGCATGTCAAAAATAAATATATTTGAACAGTAAATCTAGTCACATAGAAGCAACAGTATTAACTTCAGTCTTCTTCAAAACTGGTTCAAAACTGCTCTCAGGGGCTTTAATATTACTCCAAATCACATTTAATACCTTTACTCCATGTCCTGCGTATTATTTATTGTTTTAGTTCATTGTCGTGTGTATGTTTCTGGAAATATATATATCTTTTGTACAACCTGCTCAGAGGCATTTGTCACCTGTGAGTGACAAATCTAAAAAAGAGATAAACTGTTATCCTCTGTGTTTCATGAGGTCTCCCAGTCTCATCAAAAAAAGACTCCAGCTGTTTGGACTCCACCATCCCCATTGTGACCGACAGTTGTGGCGTATATGGGACGTTTTACGTGGACCTGACTGGAAACAGCCTCAAAACTTTCAACAGTCCAAAGCGCTGCCCGAAAATGCCTCATGGTTTACTTCATCAGCAAGGTACTGAGACCATCCAGATCTTCACACAGCCTGATGCAAAGTGCTCGCCCCTTAGTAGCCAAGAGATGTTACCATGGAAACAGGCCATACGCCCCCAGCCCAAGATGGGTTTACAGAGGGAGAACAGGGAGAAGAACCCCAGTAAGCAAGGTAAGCAGAGGAGAGGAGAACATGCAATTACCCTGCTACTTGATTCATTACTTGTCATGTTCATCAGCCACTATGTGGGTTTACTGTGTGTCATTCTATCTCCCAGGATGCTACTGTGGTGAAGTGTGTGTGCATAGATATACATAGAAAGGCTAGATAGCTTACCTACACTGTGAGCCAATGGGGACTGACCTCGTCACACAGCGGCCATCTTACCTAGGGGTTGCTGGCCCACTGATAACATTAATGTCTATGGTGCATGTACTGTTTCAATGACAATATCCTGCTCAAATTTCAACTGATTTTCAAATGGATTGGTTTGTTATAAACGCCAGAGATGTAGTTATGTTTCTGCATATTTACGGATAATTATAACCATGGACTTTCATATTAAATTAAAAAAGGAGATAGTAGAGCAATACCTGTCATAGCTGCACACATACACACACAGTGAAATTAAATTGTCAGTGTTTTTAATATTAAACATTTAATAGTTAGATATTTTATATTTCTATTTAATACATATATTAAATATAAAGGGGCAAGTTGACCCACATGATATTTTAAACTTAAACTTAAACTGTATTTACTGATGAAAAATAATTTTATAAGACATTTCCCTTTTTCAAATAGTCTTAATTATTTTCTTTGGGTTATTAAACAATATAAAACCAATTAAAGTTTGCTTTTCAGAACCTTTTAATATTTTTAATTATTAATATAATATTGAAAATTTCTCTTGAATTAGTGTATTTATCAAAAATAAAAGATCATTCTGCTAATTTGAGTGGCAAAGACCTAATAAAAATTATAAAAATTGTGATTCATATCGGTTAAATTTACCCCGAGGCATAATTCTGTCTTTCCCACCTGTAAAGAATTATGTCTAGGCTACATTGTAGTTGTCCCAGTGGACCACTATGTCACATTCACAACTTCTTGTTTCTTTGCTCGCTAATAAACACAACTACATCCACACAAATCATCATTTAGACAAAATATGTGATTGTCACAAAATTATTATTGGTCTCACGGAAACATATATAATAATTGAAACTCCCAGATTACAGCCTTGCAAATGGCTGTGACAGACACACAGCTATGCAACAAAATTAAATCGATTTTCAAAAAGAAAAGCTGCACTTTCAATATGTCCACGCGGCCTGAATCATAGCCACGTTAATAAGGTTTGTTATAAACCAAAACGTTTGTAAACCCGTCAAGATTTCAGCGAGTTAGGTGTATTTTTGTTTGTGTTGGTCGCTCACCTTCCATCCAATACTGTATTGAATTCTAACACAAGTTCCTGTAAGGAGGAGAGTTACACAGATGCTTTACATTTTAGCACTTTGCTCACAACACTGGTCTTGTACATTTTCAAGAAATTTATGATGCAGGTTTATGGATTTCTTTTGCAGCATAAACAGATAAACTTTAATGCTAAGGAATAGAAATTTTAGGAATATTAAACATTATAAGATGTTCTAATAAATGAAATCACCAAAATTGTGATGAAGATGAATATCTCCCATTTCCTCAGCTGATGAACCTGAAAACAAAGGCCTTACAGTAAAGGTCAACTGCTCGTTCTAAAGGGACTTCATTTAAAAACAAAACTGAACAAACAAACAAACTGTTTTTTTTTTTTTTCTTTTTTTTTTTCTTTTTTTTTAGCTTGATTCATTTCTGCTTTTATATTTAGAGCTTTTTTTCAATTTAAAGTGATGCATGTAGTTTATTATTACAGTTATATCATGATGTTTGGACTCAAAGAATATGGTTATGGTTAAGCCATTTTCTTACAAGAGCAAAGTCATAGTAGCGTCCTTTTTCTGTGAGAATGGAGGGCTGTATTACAGTCATAATATTACAAAAACAAAGATGATATGTTCTGAGAATAAAGTTGTTGTAGTAGTTTTGGTTTATGGTAAGCAGCCAGCTGTCTGTACCAAAGTGAGGAACACAAAGTGTCTGGTTAAAATTGAACTTCAGTTGAGGTTTTACTGATACTGAAAAAATGAGTGTTTTGGCACCTTAGCACCACATTGTTATTCAAAGAAGGACCTGAAAGCTGAGACTGACTGTTTCCCTTTTCAAAACTGTACTATGTGACTTATTGTTGATTAAATTAAAGGCTTTATTGACATAGCATTATTACTTTAATCTTGAAACATCACAACTTTATTCTCATAATCTTCACATTTACTTTTTGGCAAGACTATATGAATCAACCTCTTATAATGCATCATAAAGACATGCAGTATGTCATACCTTCAAAATGCATCTATAAGGCTTTATAACAGTTCCTATGACTGATAACAAGTATTTATAACAGCTTATAGCAATGTTTATGAAATGTTATAAGCAGTGAGCATAACGCCTCATATAGGAAAAGTTTATAATGTTTGATACCTAAATAAGAAATAAAATAAAACAATGGCATTTTTTAAATTCTGGGTTTAAAAACACATAACTCCAACATTGCCCGGTAAATGTGCATAAAGTAAATAAAAATCATTTCTGTGACTGTCCAATGGAAAAATGGGTTATTTTCACTCACAACATGCCATAGACCTTGGACATTGAAGTAAAGTGACAGTATGAGGTTCTAAACAGTCATACGAAGCACATAACACATTTATAAGAAATTATAAGCAGAATTTCATGGCTGCAAATGTAATCAAATTCACATCAAAAATACATGACATTCAAATTTATATAATGATGATTTTGTCTTTTGTATGAAGGTAATTATTCATTATAAACCACATCTTTGTAAGGCATCATGCTCACTTCTTAAAACACTTGATAAACATTATTATTAAGCGGATTTGAATACTCATCCCTCATAGAGGTTATAACAAAGCCTCATAGCTACATTTATAGAGCTTTGTTAATGTGCTTAATCTGGGTCATAAGAGGTGGGCTCACAGAAAGTGTCACCTATTTTTTCTTAAGTTTATACTCCATTGCAGTTGGTAGCTAAGCCAGTTAGCACTTTCTGATAATGTATGAACAGAAAACTTCGGGTACAGTTTCATTCATTTCTCCTCAGAGTTGCATGCAGTGAACAGTGTCCCCATAGTGCCGAGCAGCAACCAGGCGTGTCTACCCAGTGTCTACAAACAGAGGCTTAGTCACATCCCATCAGGCAGACATGGTACCACAACAGCTTCACTTTATGCTTTGTCATACATTGTTGATGTGACATGTGCTCAAAGATGAGTCATAAAATGCTAGTTTACAGTCATTCAAATAATTCTCATTGACTTGTGATCATGGGATCGTTTTGTGTTTTCGCTCAGGTGGACATCCAAAGTGCAGTAAAGCTGCTTGCTGTCCCCGCCTGCTGCATTACTCTGCATCATTACACTTCTTTGACATGCTGCCTCCTCCTCCACCGCTCCCTGTGGAGGATCTCACAGACACACACAGCCTCACCTCAGACGAGGGGTAAGAGGCTCGCTGGAGTCAGACTGGCTAGTAAAACACACAAAATAAGCTTTCTAACAAACAAAGCACTAACTTTGTTTATGAAAACAAATCCTATCATAACAACCTGCCAACAATTTGAAAAGAATCAGAGCAGAAGAAGTCTCAAATGTCTTTCCTCCTTCATTTCTCTCAGTTCGAGCCGTTCCACAAAGTTAACAGTTGACATGGGCTCTCTGCAGTCAGTATGTGCTGCATCAGGTCAATGTGGGCAACTGGGATACACCAATAACAATACCAACAACAACAGCCATCCCTCCTACAGCCACCTGTCCACTACTTCATACTCAAGGTCACTGGATGATGAACAGGGAGGCACACTGACAGTAGAGGAGGCCACTGAGTACCTGGAGCTCAGCCCCAAACCTGAGAGATGCAGGTAAGACAAACATTAGGAGCTCTTCTGCCTGTTTTGTTTGTTTTAACCAGATAGTCTAACATCACTCTCTGTCGGCAGTGTCCTGCCTGAGCAGCGTCCTTCCCTGCCCCAGCCTTTCTCCTCCACCCTGGACTACTTCTGTGGTCCGGCCGGCTCTCCTCCGCTGGACGATGACACCACAAACACTGGGGCTGAGGTCCTATCTGTGGGTCTGAGGTCCGCTCGTCTCCAGAGCTCGCCCTCCTCCTGCTACAGTGAGTGGGACAGTTCTCTGTGGAACACCTGGAGCTCAGTCATGGATGGAAACTTGGCGAGCGCTCGCACCAGCCTCATCAGCTCTGTGGACAGCTGCTATACCAACGACAGCGCCAGCTTTGCTCACCTGTTGGCTGTGGCAGCAGAGACCATGAGCGGAGCCTCTTTGTCAGGTGAGCAGACAATGATCCTTGCTGTGTCATTATTTATTTTTATTTGAACTGTCTGAACATATGGTTGTGGTGCTCCTTCAGTTTATTCCTAAATTTGATAACATGATATTGGTGGCCCAAAATATCACGATTCACGATATTATCACGATATTAGCGCATTGCTTTTAACGTTATTAAAAATGGCAAAAAACTGCAAAATCACTTCTCTGTGCACAGCATGACACGCACAAACAATATGAGCAAGAGGCAGCTAACGCGACGTTGGGAGCATTAGCTTTTTGGAGCTAAAGTTAGCAGAAACGTCACTAACATTGTCAATAATAAGCAGTAGAGTAGACCAAACTTGTTGCGGTCATGTTTTTTTTACCTTGATTTGGGCGAACGATGCTGGATGGTGTTCACGGAGGTGGGCACGTAGGTTTGAAGTGTTAGACAATGGCGCTGCAACTACCTTACGGCATAACCTGCAGATTGGTGTCAGGTTTACCTGCTCCGTCTGTTTTGTGAAGCCGTAAAACCTCCATACTGCCGACGAAACCTTTTTGATAGGAGGATACACCCGAGGTGTTTCCTCATTCTCAGTTTCCGACTGTTCTTGGTCCGATGTTATGCTGTTGAATGCACCCCTGACGGGAGCACGGTTGAAAGTACATAACAAGGCGAAGTAATCCAAGTTTTCCTTACCATTGGGTGGATTCTACAGCATGTGCCTTTAATGATTTCATTCGGACTATTCAGATAAGCCGAACACAATAGCCCTCTAATTCTGAATATTTGCTGTCCCAAATATATAATGCTCTCTACCTTGACAGCTTACTGTACAGTTTATGTACCCAATTACATCTCTATATGTGCATTTTTGGGACACATACAAACAGAACGAAAGTTTGCTGCTCCATTTTACATGTTGTCATGATCCAATACTCGTGTTTTTTAAAATATCAGATCATATCTCCTCCACTTTAAGAAGCTGATGAGCGGATGGGATGCATTGTGGACACGCTCCAACAGTGCTTTGAGTGGCCGCAATGCATTGTGGGTGGCCACGTATTTTGTTTTAAAATTTCTTCATTTTCTCTTTTAATGTTCCCGTTTTTGTTAGGCTGGCATTAATGTACTTGAGTCAGTTTTTTTGGATTTGGGATTACTTTTGTGGTGGTTTGTTTCTACATTTTGCTACTGAGGCTTTGACACCGTGGGTAAGACTACAAGCAGGTTAGGTTGGTAAGTACTCGGCTTCGCTCACCTCTACCCAGTAACGCTGCCACTCGTCTTTAAATTATAATTGCGGAATGATTTTTACAGTAGCTTACGATCTCATAATCGCGGCCGTTTAATATCGCATATCGCGATTAAATTACATATCGGCACATCCCCAGTCCCAAACTGGATCCTCAGTCCTTTGGACCACTCTTTGACATGAAAAAACGATGGACAGACAAAGCAAATGTACAAGTGCAGAGGTTAATATTGCCACTAATTAATAAAATAAAGAAATAATGAATTTGCCTTCGGGGATCAGTAAAGGTCTTCTTTTCACACAGAATAAATCCATTTTTGATTTAGAGTGCTGCTTTTACATACAAATTCAAGAGGAGGCGTAAAAAACACATGAACCTGGGAAGGATTCACTGGATTTTGTCATGTTTTGTTTATCACAGTTATCCACTAGATGGAGCTCTTTGTCTATTTTAGAGCTACACTGGTTTCATACAGCTGGACACATTCAGGATAAGTATCACACAGAACATTTAGAGTCATAAAAACAAGTTGTCTATTTTTATTCTCTTAGATGTCCAATATTCTAACAATATATACACACACACAAACCTATATATAAATATGTTTAAGTAAGGAAACCTTTTTGGAGTTGTGCTGACACCTGCAAGTCCAAGTGGATTTCTTTGTTTGTAACAGACTGAGACCTTAAGTCTAATATCTTGGGTGGCTTCAGGCAATTACTTAAGACCTTTCAGCAGATTGAAGGTCCAGATGAGTCATCCTCTCCTCCTGGGTCACCTCATCAGTCACTCCACTTTCCCTCTGCAGGCCACAGTCAGCTTTATTCCAGCTCACTGTTTTCTGCCCTAGCTGTACTCCACACACACACACACAACACACACACCGGAGCACAAGTTTTCTTTAAGGTTTATGAAGCAACTTGGTAATAACTGCTTTGCAAATTAAACAATACAAGTCCACACACACACACACACACACACACACACACACACACACACACACACACACACACACACACACACTGACAACCTGAATAACCCAGTGATGTGATTGTTCTTGGTCTTTTTCAAACCTCAGTCCAGTTTTGACTTAGTTTTGGATCTGATATATTGATGGGTGGTATCGGCTACTGGGCTGCTTCATGTGAAGGGTAATACATGGATATAAGATTCTCTGGTATGAAAATCAAATATGTGCTTGTTGTTGGCATGAGGAAAATAACCTGTTGATGCAGCAACCAAACGACAACTCCTAAATTTTGCAGGGAAAAATAAATACTTTTTCAACCCCAATGTTGGCCCTGATGAGATTCGAAGAGGTAACTGCTGTTTCTGACTATAAGCTCCCATCCAATTCGCTTTTTTCAAGCACATTTGTTAAGAAAAGAGTCATTTATCAAAATACCATGAAGTGCCTCAAAATAGCAGAGATAACAACAAAGTACATCAAAAATACAGCTGATAGGAAAGTTAAAGACACATTCATAATGAGGAAATAAAAGACAGAGACCACACAGCCATCTAAAACTTCAACATGCCATATTTTTTATTTTATTTAACCTTTATTTAACCAGGTGAGGCTTATTGAGATATAAAATCTCTTTGACAAAAGCGACCTGGCCAAGAGGCAGCAAAGTTACAGAGTTACAGTAAAATCATTTAAAATAAATTACAATAACTCAGTAAGAAATACAATAGAATGAAATAAATAAAAGTGTCAGTGATAGAATAGAAGCAGTGTAACATCTTGTTAAAAACAGTCACAAAGGCCAATGCTTTCCAGTTCCCTCATTTTAAGAATTTTCACAGTCCTCAAGTCCTCAAAGGGGATCAGATCTGATCATTTTAGTTCCTTCTGTAGCAAATTCCATGCAGTAGGAGCAGCAAAGCAGAAGGCCCTTTTTCCTAACTCAGAGAGGACACGAGGAGTATTTAACATTAACAAGCCAGTGGATCATAGCCTATAATGTCCATTATTTCTCACAAGGTAAGATCCAAGATAGAATGGCACCATCCCAAATAAAGCTTTTATAAATAAAAGTCAACCAGTGAGTGAATCTTCTGACAGACAGGGAGGGCCATTCCACTTTTTTGTACAGAGTGCAATAATGCGTCAGATTTTTGCATCCAGTGACAAACCTTAAAGCACAGTGATAGACAGTATCCAAGGAACGTAGACATGTGACTGGTGCATGCATATACATCACCATAATCAAGCAATGGAAGAAAGGTTGCTGAAACAAGTCGTTTCCTGGCTCCAAGAGAAAAGCAAAATCTGTTCCTAAAATAAAAGCCCAATTTTACCTTAAGTTTAGAAATTAGGTTTGAGATATGATATATGAAATTTAGACAATAATCCAGATGGAAACCCAGGTACTTATAGGACGATACTAGCTTAACACGAAGGGATTTGTTGACAGCATAGTAGCCCTGGAAAATAGCCTAACCTTTGTCTTATCAATGTTCAAGACCAGTTTCAGCCTTTGCAGGCGGGCCTGAACAACGGGCCTGAATATCTTCATGATTGGAATGAATAGATTGATCTTCCTGCCCCAGAAACACGCGATTCTGCTCACTTTTTCACCATCCCCAACCAAACAACACCACAGTTCATGGCAGACCAGTGTAATGTAAGGAGCATTTTCCTACCAGTGTGTATACATGACCCAGTGTTCTGGTCAATACAGGCATATGACCGGTGTCTTTTTTCTTTTTTTCACTTAATCATAGAGGATTAGATGTTTACCCTGCTCATACCCCAATGAAGACCTGAGCAGGCCTCAACTGATGACTATCTGAAGATATTTGCCGTGTCAAATAATTTTTTTTTTAGGTATTTCCAACAGGAAGCAGTATGTGTAATCATGCTCAAGGATAGGATAAATACAACGATCTAAACTTGAAGAAGGGAAGTCCTTTTCCAGATGAATATAGCTAAGACATCTGCTCATCTGTCTGTTTGCATGTACCATTGAAAAAGAAAAAGCATCATAACATAGGTATGTGTCGTTTCTTCAGACATCATGTTGTGAGTATCACACTGTAGCTGTGGCAGAGGGCCTTTGGTACCATGTTCTGAGACCCTTCCTCTCTCCTCTACCTCTGTCAGAAAGAACCTTCATGCTGTGAGGGACATGTGTGAAAAATCAAGTTTGGAAAAACTGGTGCAGAGCTCCTGAAGAACTCTTGAAGTTTGAGTATCTGCATACATCAAAAGGCTTTATTTTAACAGGCTGATTTAATTATGTGACTGTTGAGTGCCATGCAGAGGTCACAGTGAGTGTGCTTCTGTCGAGGATGAAAACAGTGAGTCTGATGACTGGAAACACTACAGCAGAGGAAACAGACTGGTTTCAGATGAGAGCACTGTGTAATATGCACTGTCACACTCCCACGTTCGTTTTCAGAGCTCCTATAGCACCAAGCCCTACAGCTGAGAAAAGCTTTTATTACTCCAGGACAGCTCCTCTTCACAGGTCTTTGAAATGTAGCAGCTCCTTCAGAGTCCACAGTGTGTCTGATGTGAATTGGCAGTGTTTGTTTCTGTGCCTCAAACATGTGAAAATAGGAACATATTAGTTTTATTTTCAGTGACAGACAGTTGCTTCAAAGCAGAGTCTAAATTTGCTTTTCCCAGGAGAGCCAGCATGAAAGATTTCTTCTCAGAGGTTTAGAAATGTTGACTTATTCTTCTCCAAAGGCTCAAAAAACTCGCTGTTTTAAATGAATCCCTCCACTGCAAGTGAAATACATGTCAGTAATTTGTACTCTCCTGTGTACAGACTTCTCTCCCCCAGCCTCCCCTCTCAGTGCCTTGTATCCGTCATTTCGAGGAGAAGGAGACTCGTTTGGGGAGCTGGAGCCGGTTCCTGCGTGGGACTGGAGTATGGCCTGGATGGAGGAGATGGAGGCTCAGTACAGAGCACACTGCCCTGGAAGAAGTAGTAGACCCTTTGATGCATGAGGACTCTGCTAGAAAAGGAGAAAGAACAAAATAACTGAGTTATTAGATATTCAGAAACAGCTCACAGTCCTGCGGGAGGAGAGAAGAAGGAGGAGAAACTGCGACTGACAGTGTGAGAAAGATGGGAAGAGTTTTGGTGCCTGAATAATGAAGAGTTTGATGTGTACAAATACTGAAAGATCATGTTTTTATCTTTCATTGAAGCCAACTTTTGAAGTTTGCTTTACCTCAGCATTTCATTATCTACCTATTAAAGTATCAAGTCCAGCGACTATTGAACCAATGAACAATCACTGAAAGGCTTTCTCCCTCTCTCTTTCTATCTCTGTCTGTGCCCTTCCCTCCCATTAAAGCAACAAGGTAATGAGATATTTCCCGTTGAACCTTCTCACCCTGTATGTTTTTTGAAAAGGCCAGAAAGACAAAGACAGGATGTGAGGTGGTGAGAGAACATCATTAGGCAGAAGAAAAACGCTGCTGTAGATTTCCTCTGGGCTACTCAAGTTTGTTTCTCATTATCCTACGTCTTTTTGGGGGCTTTATTGGGCCTCAACTTCTCCTAACAGAGAACAGCACAGGGACTTCAGTTTTCACAAAGAAAGAGTACAGGGACTTCAGTTTTCACAAAGAAAGAGTATTTATGCAGCAGCAGATGAATCAAATGTTATTTAAAAAATTTCAAACACATTCAAAAAAATGTTTTCTGTCTTGATTTAGAAGATTTGTATTTTTAATTTTCAAATAGTTCTTGTGTTTTTTTTTTTTTTTTTCATCTTTTTTTATTAGACCCAACATAGTGTAGTTCAGACTAGGGAAGTAGAAAAATATGTTTTTTATTGAATTAAAGTCATTTTGTTCAAATTAAAGTAAAGGGAATAACTTAAATTTTACAAAGTATTAATAACAGCTGTATGCATAAAGTAGTTTTAGCATGCCTGAGTATTTTAAAAATGGTTGGTTGGTCACAGTTTGACCAGTATTTAGTGGCATTTAACAGAACAGACTTGGTGGAAGTTGAGACGATTTGTATTGTTGACATAGAATGAGTCTCTTCTATCTAAATGAAGCAGGTCCCCATGTTTGTATGGTAGCACAGAATGGACAAACTATGGTTATACACTTGTTGGGTTGAGTGAGGGAGCAGAGAAAATACGGAAGAATTTGATCATGTTGTGAATGTTTTTGATTGGAGAAATATAAACTTTTCATACCTTTCATGCTTCACAGGCACTTCTTGTCCTCAAAGGCTACCGTTACTTGGAAGGGATAAGCAGGGGAGCCTCTAATCTGACTTAATGTTCCCACTTCTACACACTGTACCTTTAAGAATGTGCCTGTTTTACTCATTTTAAAGTACAAATGTGTAAAAAGTCTTTGAATAAAATCTTATGCACCAGTGAGGACTCGGGATTTGATTTCTCTGCTTTGTTGAAGTGAAATAAAGGGAGTACAGTTTGTCTAAATAACACCCTCTAACACCCCTCTGTGGCCTGAGAGCAGGGTTTCGTTGACCCTTGCTGTTCTACTCGCTCTGTGAAACAGGAGGGTAATGTTACAGCTCATCTGTTTGGCTTGATTAACCAAGAGTAATTTTGCTGCTTTACCTGATAAAAGCCTTTAATTACTACCCACTGGAGAGGATAATTAAAGCTAATCCATGTGTGTGTGTTTGTACAGAAAAAAGGAAAGTCATGACTTAAAACTCAATGTCAAGTCAGCTCTATTTCTACAATACTCTGAAGAAACAAAGAAAGTGACCTAAACAGCTTTACAGTTTAGGCAGAGAGAAATACAAATACGGCAGCAGTAAACATGCTGATGAGACACACTCTAAAATTGAGGTTATAGATCCTGAGATCTATAACCTCAATTTTAGCCAGAGATCCCAGAATGCTTTGCACAGAGAGGCAGACACAGAACAAGTGAATTTTCAGTGCTGCCTGCAGTGGGTCCACACCGTTAGGAAGAAGTGACCTTAATAAGCGCAGTGGTGTTCAAAAAGTCAATTTTCATCAGCAAGTGTGAAACATAGTGGTTATTCCAGGCCTTCATTCACCGGTTAACATCATGGCATTCTGAGTGAGAGAACACTGACTGGTCATCTGCATTTATTGATCAATTTCTCTATTTTTAGTTTTCCATTTAATCATATAATTACAAAGACACAAAGGCTTTATCCTTCATTTCAACTACCTTTACATTCAATGAGTTTGTGTAAGAAAAATGTAAGGTTTTTACACATCCAAGTGATGATAATCGGCTCAAATGTGACTTTTTGTCATTTACATGAAGACTTTCAGTTTGATGTTAAATACTACCATTGGTTATTACACTAAATGAGCCTCTACTCTGTAGCTACAGGTAGATCAATGAATCCATAAGGAATTGTACATCCTTGCATTCAACACAAAAGCCATCATGCAATTCTTTACAAACAGCATGCGCATGTGTAAGTAAGTAGAATCATAAATGCAGTCCAAGAGCTGCCTCTGCTGCTAACCTAATTTTGTAGGGTAATCAATGGGTAACTTCCCCTTTGTTCTAATTTACGGTTTGTTGAAAGGTTGTTTTAACATGCAGCAGCTGGAGCTGGAAGACATGCATCCAAATCTCTGTCAGAGCATTCTTTATGTGTTAGATAGGTGAGTTCCCTGGAGAGTTGGCAGCAAATAACCACGGGCTCTATTTCTGTTCCTCACGTAAGTCAGGTCCGTCGTGCCGATAAGGTGTTCCCAAGCACATTTTGGTATTTTGGTGAGCAGCGCAGCCCGGCATGAGTATCCCCCCTCCCTAACTCAGCTCCTCCCAGCAGCGTAAGTTGTAGAGAGGGACGAGAGAAGGCATGGATTGGGTTTAACACAGCCGAGATCTGTTTTCACCAATCATATCAGCTCCTCTCCTCACCTTTAAATACGCCACGAGGCATATTACTATTTTCGTAAAGTAGTCAAAAGAGATCAAGAGATGGCCGCTGTAAGCACTGCAGAGGGCATCCTGCACACTGTCTCATATAAGCACAGATGGATTTGGTGTGTGTAATGTTGGACCCACTGGTAAGACAAACACCATTTTCCACAAATAAAGACAATCCCATAAGGTTGCATTTATTTACCCCAGGTGACAAAGGTGGGTTGTGCACACAGATCACAACATAAATTCCAATAATGGCATTAAAATCGGAACCACCTATGTATGCGTAAAAGAGGTATTGTGCTCGGTGGCCTGGCTCTTTCTTTCATAGATGTTGGCATATAAAATGAATTTGGCTCACAAAACTGAATATAATAATATTCGTATGTAGGCTTAAAGTAAATAACTCATCTGATCACTGAAATAAATCATCTGTTCAGCTGCCGCAGCAGCAGCTGCAGCAGGACGGGGAGAGGACACGAAGACATGTCCAGGTCGAGCTGCGAGGAAGAGGAAGATAGAAAAGGAGGGAGACGAATTACATATCTTGTTAACTTCATCATGTGTGTTTATTTACTAGATATTTAATTTAATTGAATGCGGTTTCAGCTGTGTTGATTCGGTCAGGTTGAGTGTCCAAACTCATGCCAAACGCACTCATCAGATAAGATACAGATCAGAATATATCTATATAGATCTAAATGTATGTGCTGACTCAGAATATTGGTTGTTATTGATTATTTATTGCACTGAAAAATGCCTGACACTGTGGAAACCTGCCAGTGGGGGATCGGTGATGTATGCGCACTACGCCGCAGGCATGGAAATAGAGCCCCATGAAATACATTTTCACAGCCTGGGAGATTGGCCTACCTTACTCAGAAATAAAGAGGCTCTATGACTGAGCCCTGGGGTATGCTACATTCAATTGTTACGAGAGATGAAAAGCAGTTTCCTGGTTTGGTTTTTGAGGGGGTCACCAGTTTTAATCTGGGTGCTGCAGGCCAACCAGGCTTTGTGGTTTCCCTATTTCAGGATGTTTCTCCAGGTTTAAAACAGATTAGTTTTACATTATCTTACTTGATTTTTATGTCAAACATCTCATTTGTTGGGGCTTTACGGAGGAAAAGCTGCTGATATTCTTATAGATAATCTAATATGATTTCCCCAATGGCTGTGTTCAGGATAAGTGTTTGTTAAGCAGCTGCACAGCACATCACGCTCTTTTTCAAACTAATCCGTTTCTTATAGGGTTAGATGAGGCTGGGGGTGTCAAGCTAAGAGGCGCTTATTCTGTCGGTTTCTTTTATAAGCTGCAGAGAAGCAGCCAGTCCACAGTCAGTACCCATGAGGAGAGTATTTTAAAGAAAATTGGGAGGCTGTAATATTTTCTTCTATGAAAAATCACATAGGAATAACAGATGGGGTGAGTGGGTGCAGAATCTGTTAATGTGCAAAAGTTTGACTAAATTTGGAGCTTTATCACAGCTATTCACTTCTTTCAGATGAAGCAGATTCATCTGTAGTCAGTGTCAGATGAAGTCAAACAGACCTGCAATTAAAGTGAAAATGTGAATAATTAAGACCCAGCTGAGCTGCAGACTTCTCACCTGAAACTGTGTTAAATGACTGTGTCTCACTCACAATCTATATGCAGTACAGAAAGAGCTGGATTATTGGTGTGTGTGTGTGTGTGTGTGTGTGTGTGTGTGTGTGTGTGTGTGTGTGTGTGTGTGTGTGTGTGTGTGTGTGTGTATGTGTGTATGTGTGTGTGTGTGTTTACTAGACTGCCAAAAGGATTATCTGTCATCTGTCTCCTCAACTAAGGGCCATATGTTTCTACACAAAGCCCCCAGCCCCCCTGAGCAGCACACGCACACAAACACACACAGACCAGACATTATGAAGCTCACATAGTAATAAATCAAGCGCTACTGTATGTCTGCCTTACTTATAACTTCTTATGCACACACACACAAAACATACATGCTGCCCTTGGGAGTTTTGCATCACATATTTTTTGGCCTTTGCCAAAGTACCAGCTTTGTTAAGCTTTATTAAGCTTGTCAAGAAACCACTGACCCATATTAGACATGGCCTGAAAGCACACATCACACATAAACTCTGAACACACGCTTTTGTAGTTTTTTTTTGCTCATCCAGCAGTCTGTTACTTGACCAAATGAATAATTACCGCTCCAAGACCACCAGACAGTTAAGTATGGTCAGAGGTGTGTGAATGAGTCCAACCTAAAATATGTATGCCAGACAAGTGAGGGAAGAAGTAAGTCAGAGAACTATGACTCAAAAACTTCAACTGTCTGCAAATTAAACATACAAAAACTTAAAACAGGAGAATCAGAAATTTTTTTTAAATCTTTCTTATGGTGATTTAAATCCTTCTGAAAGCTTCAACCTTACCCGACATTATATGTCTGATCATGTTTTTAGAAACAGCAGAATCAGTTAAAGTCAGTAATTATTTATAATTTTGTAATATTTTTGGTATAATTGGGTATCATCTACATACAAATAAAATAAAACACCATTCTTATCTATGATTTTGCCCAGGGGGGAAACATGTATCATAAAAAAAAGGAACCTAAAACGGACCCCTGGGGATCACCATACTTTACATCAGAAAAAGCAGAGAAACAGTTTTTCATGAACCCACAGAACCTTCCATTTGTTAGATGTGATTTAAACTGCTCTGAAACTGTACCAGAAAAAGATTTCACAATAATGTTATTTGCAGCTGTCTTTCATTTCCTGATGTTAGCTTGAACTTGCCATATTATCTGTTATCTTGTGGTCCGCCTCATGAGATCAAAAACATAACTTCTCTAGCTTGATTCAGAAAGTGGAAGGACATTGGTGATGCTCAAAAATGCCGTGGCCTCTGTCAACTCCCCTGAGGAACACCAGATTGTAACTTATTCACATATGAGTAACTGCACAGTTTTCTGTTGGACAGGCATGTTTTGGACTGTGGGGGGAGGCCGGAGAGAACACACACAAAACACACAACTCCTTCCAGAAAGGCCCTTCCTGGTCAGAGATTTAAAGCAAGCCCTTTGAAGAGAGCTTGTCAAAGATGGTATTTTCGTGTACTGAGGCACACTGACGTCCGCCAAGCTGGGCGTAGTGGCGTGGCAGGGAGAGGTGTCGACAGAATCAGCTGGCACAGTGACATTTTCGTGCCCGCCACTGTGTAAAGTGCGCTGAAATCTCGCCGATTCAAACCTGGTCAGCTTTCAGCGCAGGCAGAGCGCAGTTGGTCTAGTGGTATTTTGGTAGACCGGCGGTGTATCGGCATACGTTACCGATGCCTCACCGGCAGGTTTCCATGGTTTCAGGCACATTTCAGTGCAATGATTAATCAAAAATAACTAATAATCTGAGTTGGCAAATACATTTAGATCTATAGATATATTCTGATCTAAATCTGATCTGATGAGTGCATTTGGCACTCATTTGGACACTCCACCTGACCGAATTAACACAGCAGAAACTGCATTAAATTAAATTAAATTAAAAATCTAGTAAATAGACAAACATGATAAAGTGAACAAGATATTTAATTTGTCTCCCTCCTTTTCTCTCTCCCTTTTCCTCTTATTTCTCGCAGAGCTCGCCCTGGACATGTCTTTGTGTCCTCTCCCCGTCCTGCTGCAGCTGCTGCTGCAGCCTTTGAACAGATGATTTGTTTTAGTGATCAGATGAGTTATTTACTTTAAGCCTACATAGAAATATTATAATATTCAGTTTTGTGAGCCAAATTTATTTTATATGCCAACATCTATGAAAGAAAGAGCCAGGCCACTGAGTGCGACGCATCATTTACGCACAGATGGTTCCGATTTTATTGCCAATATTGGAGTTAATGTTGTGATCTGTGCACACAACCCACCTTTGTCACGTGAGGTTTAAATATATGCAACTTTATGTGAGTGTCTTTATTTGTGGAAAAGGGTGTTTGTCTTACCAGTGGGTCCAACATTACACACACCAAATCCATCTGTGCTTATATGAGACAGTGTGCAGGATGCCCTCTGCAATGCTTACAGCGACACTTGTTTAGGGGCTGCCTTCTGTCGCCATCGTGTGGCATTGCTGTCTTCAGACAGCTCTTGATCTCTTTGACTACTTCACGAAAATCGTAATACGCCTCACCGGTGGCGGATTTAAAGGTGAGGATAGGAGCGGTTCTGATTTGCGAAAACAGGTCTCAGCTGTATTAAATCTACTCCACGCCCTCTCTCCTCCCTCGCTACGACTTACGCCGCTGGGAGGTGCTGAGTTAAGGAGGGGGGATACTTATGCTGGGCTGCGCCGCTCACCAAAATATCACATTGTGCTTGGGAACGCCTTGTCAGCACGGCGGACCTGATTTAAGCAGCGCCTGCGCCATGTCTCTGGCAAAGCACGAAAATAGAGCCCACAGTGTCATCTTTGCTGTCGTTGAATTAGAACTTCTGTAGAAATTTCACTCAAAAATTTTGAGCAGCATTCAGAAAAATTCCTTGGACCATTTTTTGGAGAGGGTATTAATATTGCATGTTCTGTCTGCATTAAATTAGGAAGGGGGTTATGCACCATCCTCCAGTTCAAAAGTCTGACATCCTTTGTAATCACAGATACTCAGCTTCATGGGGTTTGCACTACACCCCCTGGAGATCTGTGGCATGGTGCTCAGATAACCCAGGAGTGACTAAACAATAGAGTCATCAGCGTAACGCACAGCTGTATTTACATCCAGCTGGTTTATCAGATTTCACATTGACATCACCATGTTGTCAAAGTTCTTTCCTCAGCAAAAGTAACTCCAACAACTTTTCATACAGTGTTGAAACTTTATTTTCCTGTAGGGAAATAACTTTGTGATTTACACAGAGAATAAACAAATAGACTGTGAAGTTGTTAGTCAGATAGATATTTTCATATCAGAGTCTGGACTGTGAGCATTAGGGTCTCTGTTTCTGCATGTTACACTCATTAGTGTGTCTGATGTGTGGTTCATCAAGGAAACACAGTTAGGGGTACTGTTACACGGGCAGCAGGTCAGGTAGTGGCGAGGCAAGGTGAGGTGTCTCATTGATTGACAGCTGTGGTCAGACATGGTGCTGCATGTTAAAGTGGTAATCATTCAATTAACTGGAAATCAATGACAGCCATAGCACTGATCTGTTTCAGTAATACCCTGTCAGTCATGCAAGGCCGGTTCACACAGACACACACACACACACAGACACACACATCCTGCCTCTTATTTAGTTTTAATGATCTGATTTTACATGTTGACTCAGGTAACCCTGCCCTCCTAGTGCTCCTTGATTTAACAGCTGCGTTCGACACTGTAGATCATAGAGCAGTGGGTAGGCATAACCCTGCTCTTCTGTGGTTCCGGTCCTATTTAAGTGAACGCAGTTTTTCTGTGCAGCTAGGGGAATTCGCTTCAACTGCAGCCCCACTCACCTCTGGAGTACCCCAAGGTTGAATTTTAGGACCGATTTTATTTTTATTGTACATGTTGCCGCTGGGCTCAATTCTCCGTAAATACAAACTTTCTTTCCACTGCTATGCCGACGATGTACAGATCTACCTGCCCTTAAACCTTTCAAATAATGACTCTGTACAGACGCTGCTGGACTGTTTTTTAGAAGTTAAATCTTGGTTGGCAGAAAACTTCCTACATTTGAATGAAACCAAAACGGAGGCTATATTATTTGGCTGTAACCCATCTGACCTCCCAGCCAATTATCTGGGCCCTCTCACACCGAATGTCCGTGCATCGGTAAAGAATCTCGGCGTGACCTTTGACAGTAATTTTAAACTCGACAAGCAAGTCAACTCTGTGGTCAAAAAAAGCTTTTATCAACTGAGAACTCTGTCTAAGGTAAAGGGTTACCTCTCTCAAAGAGACTTAGAGACAGTTATACATGCTTTTATCAATTCAAGATTAGATTACTGCAATTCCCTGTATGTTGGCTTTGATCAAAATCTGCTCCATCGACTTCAGCTGGTGCAAAATGCAGCTGCCCGCCTCCTTACTGGGAAACGTAAAAGAGAACATATAACCCCTGTGCTCGCTTCTCTCCACTGGCTCCCAGTCTCTTTTAGAATAAATTTTAAGATTTTATTGTTTGTTTTTAAAGCTCTTAATGGACTGGCCCCTGGGTATTTGTCCGAGCTCTTACACATTCATGCACCCACTAGAACACTGAGATCTGCCAATCAGCGGCTATTGGTCATCCCGAAGACTCGCCTAAAGAGTAAAGGTGACCAAGCCTTTGGGGCAGCTGCTCCAAGGCTCTGGAACAGCCTGCCGCACTACATCCGTTCAGCTGAGTCGATAGAGATTTTTAAATCCTCTTTAAAAACACACTTTTTCTCCCTAGCTTTTACCTAGCTCTTGATTGGTATTTTATATTTCATATTTGTTTTTATCTACCTACGTATTTTATATTTGTTTTTATTTATGGTGTATTTGTACCTCAATTTTACTTTGCTGTATTTTAATCTTGTATTCTGTTTTTTTGATCATATTGTTTACTGTCTGTTTTATGTATTTCGCTGTGTCTTATTGACCTGTACAGCACTTTGGTCAGCTTCTGTTGTTTTTAAAGTGCTAAATAAAGTTTGAGTTGAGTTGAGTTGAGTACTAATCATGAATACTTATTTCCTTTTTTAATTTGGAAATGTTTCAGTCAGAAACAACAAAGCATCTATTAAACTTTGTGGGAGGTGTCAAAGTCTAAGCTGAATTAAACTTCTTATCAAAGACTTGAATGTCACTTGTTAATTTCTTTTTTTTTTTACTTAATCAAACCACTAACCCTAACTTCTTAATTACTCCTCAATAAAAAGTACACAATGAAAAGAGAGAGTACTTTTTTGTGTTTTTGAATACTTTGAATAACATGCTTGTCTGACTGTTACTGCATTAAATGGATGATCTCAGTCATACCTGGTTCATGTGGATCCACTTCCTCTTGTACGTAAACACCTCAATCAGACCAAAACTTGCCCAAGGGTTCAGTTCACAAGCTTAGCTTTGACTCAGAAACAAAAAAAAAAAAAAGCATGAATGGGTGCTGGAAAGGTTAAAAATAAAAAACGGACAGATTGTGTGCACATCTCAAACCTAAATTCAGGTCAGGTGCTGGGCATCAAGGTATCAGAGCTGAGCAAAGGGAGGAACGCCTGCACACTAGTTTACATGCTCCAAACACACTTTATTATATCAAGGCAACAGACTGCAATGTTTCGACACAATTGTGTCTTCTTCAGGCAGAGATTGTATTGGCAGACAAGGAAACTCTTTTATACTCGACCACTGATTGATGGTAAAGCACAACAGCCGGGAGTTGGGAGGCTCCCAAATCACCCTACTCCAATCACAAGGACTGAATACATGGGTTAACCCTCAAAAGACACTTTTTTCCTTATACACAATACTTAAAAAGTGCATACAATATGAGAGAGTGGATATAATGTAAAGGTAAGTCATATGCATACATATATATATAAGAATTAAAAACAATGAAACCTTCAGTCATGAAAAAGTTAAAGTTTACAATTGAAGTTCAACATGATACATTCAATGTACTGTAGCACAACACCATATTCAGCATTACATGATTAAGTGTTTAGGCCTATCGCATGATAGGGGTTTGTGGTGAGTGTCCCAGGTCAGACTTGAACCAGGGACCCTATGCTTAGGGGAATAGGTAGGCTATCCCCTAGGTCACTGACCGGCTTTGTGGAACAGGCCTAAAGATGCCAATGAGGGGAAAACAAATATAACCTAGAGCAGGGGTGTCCAAACTTTTTTCACTGAGGGCCACATACAGGAAAATATACAAATGGACAGGCCACACATTAGAGGTGAGGTATATCACCTCACCTCTAGTGTATTAAAGTTAGCAAAATCAATCAATTGTAGGGAAAATATGCTTGATAATTTAATATACTTAAAGAAAAGAAAAAAAAACACACACACTGTAATGAATTTCCTGTCGAATTTACAGTAAATATCAGGCAAAAAAGTTGCCTAAAGTGCTGTAAAGTTGTTGTCAATTACTGTAAAAAATAATTACAGTATATTATTGGATACTGTTTACAAATTTTTGCTCTATATAAATTACAGTAATGTATTGTTATTTAAAATTAGAAACAACCATTAATTGTATTTTTAGTTTACATTATCTTGTATTCCATTCAAATTACGTGTTACCTGGCAATAAAATTTGCCAATAAATAGCTGTGTTTTCATGATACAATTTTTTTATTGTAGAATGTTTTTACAGTTGGTCTTTGTTTAGCAAATTAACCACTGTGATTGCTGATAATCCAAAATGTATCAATACTACATTAGATTAGCTTCTGCTGTTAAATAAAACAAGAGTCAGTGCTGCAGAAACAAAACCTTTTATTGAGAGTTATGTATGTGTATGAAATGTATTAAAGTAAAGAGGTGATCTCAACACATTTATTTTTTAAACAACCTTAAACAGGCATAGAAGGCATAAAGATGAGATAGACTGCACAAGACTTTTGCAGCATCTCATTGTACAGTAACTTATACTACTGTAATGTGTAGTAACACAGTCAAACATGTGTAACACGTAAAAACTAACCATATGTTGGAACTAGTTTTGGTAATGAAATACAGTGTGCCATTGCCCTTTCTTTTGCGACAGGCTCAAAGCCATTCAAAGTCCATTAATCTTTTGAGAAGTGCAGAAACATGAGGGATGACCCCATTGTTCCTCTTCCCATTTAGCTTCCTGCTTCTTGGATAGATCCACTTGATTGTCTTGGTGCCAGAGGTTGGGTTGATCCCAATGAAGCATCTGAAGTCACAAAATCAGAGAAAAGGGACACCTAATGAAATACGTTGTTTACAAGAGACAGTAGGATCCATCAAGTTGTGGAGACAAGCTCATCATTTTTTCAAAGATGCAAAACTGCAAAACCAATATTTGCTTTAGAAACATTATCTAACACATACCTTGTGTTTGCCAGGCACTGAGAAGAATTGCAGGTCGGGTTTGGACTCTACACCAATGCTTGCCAACTTGTTCAGGAGCGATTTGACTTTATCCTCTGGTAGGCTGGGTAATACCACCAACACAGCTTCTCTTATGTCCTCCATCAGCGATGGCATTTCAGTTTATGTCTGGAAGAGCGTGATGAAATATTAAATATTAAAAAAGGGAGAAAACAGAAAAAAAGTATGTTCAAAAACAACAAAACAAATACAACAGACACAGCTTTAAGTAACCACAGCTTTAACTAACCATATGTGATTGTGCCATCATTGGTGTCATAATGTTAAGACCAGTATTTTGCTATCCACTTAATGCAGCAAGAATAGAAAATCTTAGCTTACATGAGGAAGCTAAACTGCTTAGGTAGCACAAAGGTTGTGCTGAATCTCCACTATGTGAAATTTTAAAATCACACAGGACAGGATAACATGGCCAGCAGTCTAAATATTATTGACATTATTTTTTACCTGAAAATCGTGACAATCACTGCCCTAGAGCTCACTGCCTGCGGTTGTCCTCTGCACCTGTAGCGACAGGATTAATCAGTTTAACGGTAAAACATGGGAAGTTGAAAATACACTATACATATACAGAACAAAATACAATCCCTCAGGTTGGGAGAGCATTTAAATACAAGTCTTGGTTTTTCTGGAAAACTTTCTTCAACCTCGGGTCGGATTGGATAATATGCCAATGTTTTTGAATGGCACCCCTTAACTCTGTGCCCAGTGGAGAATATTTAGTGCAGCACATAGGAGGGTTGTTCCCAGTTTTCTTATTTTTGGGGCGCAGGCAATCATTTTGTGTTACCTGGTCAAAGCATTCACTAGCTGCATCCACCCATTCCTTTTTATACCCTCTACTGAGGAACCAGTTAGAGAGATCTGAGGACTGTTTTGAATAAGAAGCATCCTCACTACAGATCCTCCGAACCCTGTGGAACTGGCTGACTGGCAGGCTTTTAATCAAAAGACGTGGGTGAAAACTATCACCCCTTAAAAGGGAATTACGGTCTGTGGGTTTGCGAAACAAACCCACAGACCAGATTCAGTCCTTGTGTTCAGTCCTTGTGATTGGAGTAGGGTGATTTGGGAGCCTCCCAACTCCTAGCTGTTGTGCTTTACCATAAATCAGTGGTCTAGTATAAAAGAGCTTCCTTGTCTGCCATTACAATCTCTGCCTGAAGAAGACACCATTGTGTCGAAACATTGCAGTCTGTTGCCTTGATATAATAAAGTGTGTTTGGAGCATGTAAACTAGTGTGCGGGCGTTCTTCCCTTTGCTCAGCTAGAATCTAGAACCTTGATGCCCAGCACCTGACCTGAATTTAGGTTTGAGATGTGCACACAATCCGTCCGTTTTTGAACTGTTCCTTTTTCTGTGTGGCACTCTCTTCGACTCCCACAAAACCACTTTTTCGGCAACATGGCAGGCGAAGCTGTTCCTTCAAGCCAATATGGAACATTTGAATTCAGCGAGGATGACTACTCCCGCAAAATGGTGAAGGACTCAATTTTTGATGAGGAGGAAGAAGTCTCAACCCTCAGAGACATTGATGAGCTTACCAAGAAGCTATATGACCTCCAAGTACATGAGATAAAAACAAAATTCCATGCCATGGCGCTAAGTGACTATCTTAAGAAAAAGTATATTCCTCATGGCCTTAGAATTCAGAAGCCGCCTGCTATTGGTTTAGATAACCCCTTGTTTTGCCAACGGTGGTGTGCAATATTGAAGAAGTCTTTTTTTGATCTGATTACTCTCTGCATAGAAGAACTAGCACAACAAAATGCAAAAATAAGTGCAGAGGCCAAACAAACAATGGCCCAGATAGCAGAAGTTTAGGACAAGAAGAAATAGGCTGAATTCAAGAGTGACCTAGAACAGCACCGTACAGAAGTTTCCAGTGACATCATAGCAGAGAACAAATGCAAATTTAAACGCGACACCTTAGACTACCAAGAGAACAAGGTGTACTTTTGGAAGGATGGGAAACAGGTTGAGAAAGGCAAGTCTCAGAAGAACAAGGGCCAGAAGCCTGCACAATGGCACCGAAAACAAGATCGGCAGCATAGACAACACCAAACCCAGCCATCATCTCCCTTCGACTCTGGTTCTGACATGAGTGGTCAATCTGGGCATGGTGCGTCTTTTTTAGGTCACGCCCATGGAAGACGCAGACAACCATACCATTGGAAAAAAGGCCTCCCAAACATAAAAGATGTAGGAGAAGCGCGAAGAAGACAGCTACACCCGGAGTGGGAAGAGGAGACAGCGATAATCAACCTCTCAGATAAGACCTTGTCTGAAGCCTGCTCATCAGCATTGGATAAGGGACTGAGTTTTGTGCCCACTACAAACACTAATGACTTTGAAACCTACATTGACTTTCAGAAGTTCTTTCCATTCCTATATGAACAATTGTCCCCCCACTGTTGCTCAATCTGCGGATTCTGCCACGCCCCCTGACAACGTCTGTGACATTTCATCAGCCACCCCCCCCCCCCCCAGTTGTCCTGTTGTCCTATGTACACTCCCTTCAAGAAGAATTCCACATTCATTCCTTGTAAAAATCGTAATGCTTCAATAGATACCTATTGCCGTTTAGTGGATAATGATGTGAAAAATCTATTAAAAAAGAAAAAGGAATACAAGGTGTACAATAATTTGTCTAAAATCGAACGGGATGCATTACTAGACCTGAGTAGGGATAACAAAGTTGTAGTACATCCTGCTGACAAGGGGGGCGCTATTGTGTTGCAGAATGTTAATGATAATGTTTCTGAAATGAATAGACAACTGAATGATACCATATTCTATGAGAAATTGCCATCAGACCCTACCTTGAGGTTTAAGTCTCATGTGGAATCAAAACTATCCACACATCTTAATAACTCTGAATTTGATAAGGGCACTTTTGAATTTATGTTGGTTAATTACCCTGTTATACCAGTCATATACACCCTTCCTAAGATTCACAAAGATTCACTCCTCTAATTGGCAGGCCTGTTGTAAGTGGAATTGGTAGCCTCACAGAGAACATCTCTACATATGTGGATCATTTCATTAAGTCAGAAGTTACTGGTTTGCCCTCCTATATAAGGGACTCTATATCTTGAAGACTTAAAGCAGGCAACTGGACTGTGTAGAGTTGAGAAGACGTTTTGCCTCTTATCCAAGAAGCTTCTCCAGTTCTAAAATTGCTAGTGTGAGGAGCAGATATTTATCTTGCTGGAGAAGGGGGAAGATAACGACAGGGTGGAGTTAAAGAGAATGGGTCGTAGAAACCTATTTCTGGGTGTGTGTCCCCCCAAGTCGTTAACCTGAAAGGGTCGTTAGCGACTCCTGTCATGTGACCACATGAGTCATGCCACCTGCGTCCTGTGGTTCCAGGTGTGAATGTTTGTGGAGCTTCCTGGGGAAAGAGCTAAGAACAGCATTGTAAGTGCCAGAGAGATTGTGCCTGAGTCCACCCCCTCTGTTCAGAGAAGGTTTCTCCAGCCTGGTAAAGATGGCTTCTTTAACTCCTCTTTCAAACCATCTGTCTTCTCGAGCCAACACCTGTACATTGCTGTCCTCGAAAGAGTGACCCGTATCCTTCAAATGAAGGTGGACAGCTGAGTCCTGACCTGAGGAAGTGGCTCTCCTGTGTTGAGCCATGCGCTTGTGAAGCGGTTGTTTCGTTTCCCCAATGTACAGGTCCGAGCATTCCTCGCTGCACTGGACGGCATACACCACATTACTCTGCTTATGTCTCGGTGTTTTGTCCTGGGGACGGACTAGCTTCTGCCTTAGTGTGTTACCAGGCTTGAAGTGAACAGGAATATGGTGTTTGCCAAAGATCCTCTTGAGTTTTTCCGACAGGCCTGCCACGTAAGGGATCACAGTGCTCCTCTAGCTCCTCTTGTCGGCCACACCACTCACCACGTCAGAAACTCACAGGACTTTGCAGAGAAAATTAAGGACATCAGGTTGGACCCAGATGAAACCATGGTTTCCTATGATGTCACATCACTTTTCACAAGTATTCCAACAACAGAGGCAGTCCAAGCAGTAAGACAGCACCTCTTACAGGACAGCAAACTGGAAGTCAGAACCAACTTAACCCCAGACCACATCTGCTCCTTATTGGACATCTGCCTCAGCACCACCTATTTCCAGTTCAGAGAGCGCCATTACAGACAGAAACACCGATGTGCTATGGGCTCCCCGGTTTCTCCAATAGTGGCAAACCTGTACATGGAAGAGGTAGAGAGGAAGGCCCTTACCTCCTTCAAAGGAGCAGCACCTAGCCACTGGTTCAGATATGTGGATGACACCTGGGTTAAGATCAAAACACATGAAGTAGAGGCCTTCACTGACCATATCAACACAGTGGACAGAAACATCAAGTTCACCCGTGAAGATGTCAAGGACAAGGTGTTGGCCTTTTTGGACTGTGCTGTACACTTGGAGGCAGATGGGTGTCTCAACGTTGAAGTGTACAGGAAACCAACACACACGGATCAGTATCTACTTTTTGATTCCCACCATCCTCTACAGCACAAACTGGGTGTCATCAGAACACTAAACCACCGGGCTGAGAATATTCCCATGAAGAAAGAAGGTAAGGAAAAGGAACAGAAGCACATGAAAAATGCCCTGACAACCTGTGGATACCCTAAGTGGGCCTTTGTAAAGAACAGAAAGAGAAATAACACTGAACACGAAACGGAGGAGAGACGCAAGAGCACTGTGATCCCTTACGTGGCAGGCCTGTCGGAAAAACTCGAGGATCTTTGGTAAACACCATATTCCTGTTCACTTCAAGCCTGGTAACACACTAAGGCAGAAGCTAGTCCGTCCCCAGGACAAAACACCGAGACATAAACAGAGTAATGTGGTGTACGCCGTCCAGTGCAGCGAGGAATGCTCAGACCTGTACATTGGGGATACGAAACAACCGCTTCACAAGCGCATGGCTCAACACAGGAGAGCCACTTCCTCAGGTCAGGACTCAGCTGTCCACCTTCATTTGAAGGATACGGGTCACTCTTTCGAGGACAGCAATGTACAGGTGTTGGCTCGAGAAGACAGATGGTTTGAAAGAGGAGTTAAAGAAGCCATCTTTACCAGGCTGGAGAAACCTTCTCTGAACAGAGGGGGTGGACTCAGGCACTATCTCTCTGGCACTTACAATGCTGTTCTTAGCTCTCTCCCCAGGAAGCTCCACAAACATTCACACCTGGAACCACAGGACCCAGGTGGCATGACTCATGTGGTCACATGACAGGAGTCGCTAACGACCCTTTCAGGTTAACGACTTGGGGGGACACACACCCAGAAATGGGTTTCTACGACCCATTCTCTTTAACTCCACCCTGTCGTTATCTTCCCCCTTCTCCAGCAAGATAAATATCTGCTCCTCACACTAGCAATTTTAGAACTGAAGAAGCTTCTTGGATAAGAGGCGAAACGTCTTCTCAACTCTACACAGTCCAGTTGCCTGCTTTAAGTCTTCAAGATAACCATGACCTGGATGAATGAGAATCTACATGGACAAGGGACTCTATAGACTTATTCAATTTATTCAAGTCATATGGGAATTTAACTGATTCATGTATATTTGCCACCTTTGATGTCCAGAGTTTATATACCAATATACCTCATGAAGGTGGACTTGAGGCACTTCAGTTTTTCCTCAAACGGGCGCTGTTTGAGGAAAAACTGATTTGGGAGCCTCCCAACTCCCGGCTGTTGTGCTTTACCATCAATCAGTGGTCTAGTATAAAAGAGCTTCCTTGTCTGCCATTACAATCTCTGCCTGAAGAAGACACCATTGTGTCAAAACCTTGCAGTCTGTTGCCTTGATATAATAAAGTGTGTTTGGAGCATGTAAACTAGTGTGCGGGCGTTCCTCCCTTTGCTCAGCAAAAAATAAAAAACAACACAGAACAAGAAGCAGCAGGTGAGTGAAAGAAAAGAAGATATTGAGCTTTACTCACAAAAATGTGCTTGTTTTTTCTACTCTCCCCTACTTTTGCTCTGTTCTATTCTGTCCTCTTCTACAGTAAAATAAATAAATAAATCACTAAATAAATAACATATTTTTGAAAGTCTCCTAATTGCAGAGTTTCATGTCGCCATGTAAGCTTCTAAATCATCTCCCCTCTCCCTCCAGTGACCCTCCCGCCAGAAGAACAGCTTCATCTCTGTATGCATCACATGAGCCAAAAAGTCACAAACATCCATCTCACCTGTCACAGGGCAGATTAACATGGAAATTGGTGTGTTGCATTTTGGAAAGAGGGAAGAAGGCTGTAAATGATATGTCCCCTCCCTCTCATCCCTCCATCTCTGTCTCTGTCTTTTTTCCTCTCCCCTCAGTTCGTGGTCCTCTTCCTGCAGACCTGATGGGCGTTCCTGCCCTGACACGGCCTAATGAACGAGGGGGATGATTTATGGAGGAGGGGGAGTGAAAAGAAAGGAGAGATGCAGGGAGGGGATGGGGGTTAGGGTTGCATGGAAAGGGTAAGGGGTGTCAGGTCAGACTGCAGAAGGTCAGAAATGTAAATCTTCTCATTGTGTTATCTGCTGTCTTCTGCTCTCTCCAACAACCTGCTGACAAAACATGCATTAAAGCTTTATAAAGACCTGTTACTGCAAAAGCAAAAACAGCCTTTAAAAAACTTGGACTGTCTGATATTGTGGTTCAATTTTCTAGAAGCATTGCGGACTGAATTGCCTAAGTGTTTGTGTGAACAGCTCACTTCATTTGCGTGTTGTGATTTGGTAAGTTTTCACGACTCATCAGATAATCCGACCCCTCACTGACTTTCCTCTATGTCAGCTCTTTATAATCTTCTTTAGATGGAAAAACAAACGGTATCATAAAGCTGAGGTTAGCTGCACATCGTCACGGTCAGTTTGTTCTTTATTTTCCTACTACATGAACCTCCATGGCTCTTTTGTTGACAAATCTATCCGGCATGATATCTGACATGAGTGATTCACTGGTGTTTAGATTTTTCAAGTCTTGTGCAAGTGTCTTAAGCACGTTGAGAAACATAGGCAGTAATGATAACAGCGAGGAAGTTTAAAGTTGTGACTTTTCCCTCATTTCTTGGGTTTATCAATGAGCCACCAAACCTGGAGTCTGGGGATCCTTGGTCCTCCAGTCAATTTTCTTCTCACATGCTGGAAGGGTATCCAAAAGGCTCTTTGTCATGCTTCATCTTAAGAAGAGCAGTTACTTTTGATATAGCTCTCGCACATTTTTGCAGAAGCATCTGACACTGCAAACACACCAGCTAGTTTTTACAGCCTGGTTCAAAAAACTGTTTTGGTATGAGTAGCTCAAGGTTCCTAAAGCACCCACTGTACTACATGAGTGAACATTTATTATTGAGTTAAGTTTAAAAGATTGGCAAATCAGAGGCACAGCTGACTTCACTGACACGTGGCCACACTCTACACAGTATGTGATCTGTGCCCCTTTAGCAGTGGTGCTATACTTCCAGCCTGCACCCACTGCATTTGTTTGCATGTTTTAATATGGCTTTGCATATTGTTTACTGAAAATGGACATTTGTGGTGTGTGCAAAACATAGCATAATTTCTCGCATGTAACTTTTCAATAGATGCTCTCACTGTCTGTACAAGAGCTCAATGTGATGTAAATGAAATAAGAAATACAATGTTTTCCAGATATAAAGAAAACTGGAGCAATAATATTTGGCATACACCTAAGTTGTGATCTTATTGTCTCATAAAGGACAGGTACACTGCTGCGCCTTATGTGAAATATAATTTAAGCAGAAGACGGCGATCTCTATGTGCACAAATACGGTCAGGAACATTACCATTAGCCCTGGAGACAGGCAGGTTTAATGCCACTCCAGAGGAGGAGAAATACTGTATGTTTTGCGGACTTGGTGTAATTGAAAATGAGGTTTGTTTAACTGCTCTAAATATATTGATATAAGAGAGGTATTTGTTCGTAAAATTTCCTCTATCAATGGTGATTTCCTTGAATTATGTGATGGAAAAACTTGAAATCTGTTTCGCTAAGGGAGACTTTATTGTAGCAGACTATATTAGTCAAGTTTGGGAAACGAGACAAAACATATGATATGGCTATGAGTTGTAATGGAATGTAATGTATTGTAAAGCATGTTGTAAAAAGGATTTGGTGTCTTATAAACCCATGAGGGTTGGGCACTTTATGTGCAGGACACGAAAATAAACTATCTATCTATCTATCTATCTATCTATCTATCTATCTATCTATCTATCTATCTATCTATCTATCTATCTATCTATCTATCTATCTATCTATCTATCTATCTATCTATCTATCTATCTATCTATCTATCTATCTATCTATCTATCTATCTATCTATCTATCATCAGATACTGTAAAGGCCTGGTGGTGGGTCAGTCATGTCTCAGTACATTCATCAAGTTTCTCCTGCATGCTCTTTGAAGGCTTTAGTTTTCTGTTTTCACTCCATCCATAAACCAGCACAAAGCTGCTGCAGCATCTCATCATCTCCTGTTGATCTCAGAGCACAGAGGGGAGAAACACCCTGCTGGCTCTACATGCATACATGTGTATCAAAGAGTGTGCAGGAGCCTCTGAGTTAGTCAGCTTGTGTATGCCGGGACACGAAGAGCATGCACAGAGCGCCGGAGGATGATGCACGCCTCGTCTCAGGTGGGCGGAGGGGAGAGGGGGGCTGTGTTGGTCTGTCAGAGGAGAGAGTGTAGCAATTTCATGCTCCTTGGTGCATACAGCAGCACTCAGCCAGGTGAAATGCTCTGTGACGTCTGGGGAAGAATGAGGTAAAGAGGATTAAGAAACACACAAAACTTCAGCAATAAGACACTTTTACAAAATTATTTATTTAAGGCTGTCTGAAGAGTGGAACAGCATATGTGTGGAGGGGTTAGTGCCAGCTGTGTGAAGCTCACAGGTCTCACTATAACTAAGTTTCTCTGAGAACTATTAGCTCCCAAAAATGTCCATCATCTGGAGTTGATGCTCACTGTTAAAGCCATGACCACATTACTGTGTTTTTGATTAAAATAAAGAAGTGAACAGATGTGAAAACTATGCAGGACATGGACTCTGATGATCCCCATACCACCAGGGATGGTGGATTTGAGCTGTGAGCTGGAAACAAGCTGAGTAGTCCCTACTCTTTAGAGGAGGATCCAGTGTCCATGGATTCCAAAAGGATGTCAGATTTGGATTAATCAGCCCACATGACTTCCACCTCCCCTTAATGAGCTCAAGTCCTCCACAGAAGCCTCAGTTTTGTATCCTCTGTCTATTTGGTCTCTGCTTTGCATGGTTCAGTTTTAACCTCATACAGACAGAAGTTTTTGAAAGTGATTTTGAGGCCATGCAGTGATGTGTACCACAGAGTCCTGTCTGTTTCACACAAAAAAATGATGGGTTGTTTTTTCAACCCAACCACTAGGTTGAGCCTGTCAATCAATTTATTTGGGTTATTTTCATGGATTCGGGTATTCTGAGTACCCGATTCGCAAGGCTATTTATGTTGGGAACAGAGTCATTAGCTGTTGGGTTGTAATTTCTATACAGATTTGTTGGTTTATTGTGGACTACTCAACACACTGGGTAGACGTTCAGGCATTTGAAACCAAGCACCACCCACTCACCGGATTGATGCCACAACTGCTGAAGCGAGGAGACATACAAAGCAAGGTTTGTTACATTCCCACTATTGCTTTACCATATAGATGACTTGCTATTATTAGAAAGACCCTCATTTTGTTGTGAAGATGCAAGTTTGTGAAGCACTGTTGTGTACCAGCTTCTGCCTCCAGGAATTGATTGGTAGGTGAGCAAGCTAATGGTAGCCAACGTTAGAAGCATGAAGTACATTGCCTCGAATAGAGCAAGCTAACATGTTAGCTGATGTGTGGTGTGGTGTGGTGTGGTCAGAAATGTTGAACTATTGCTTTAATGGACTCTGTCTTGATGTTCCAGGTTGATAGGAACAATCAATAGATGATTTTGTGACATGGAGTGGAGTAGAGCGGATGCAAGATACAACCTCCTGTTCTGTATTGTCTATATTGAAAAGATAAGAAAACCATATATTAAAGGATATTATAGGATGTATTAGGAAACAGCCAAATGTTTACAAACTCCAAAGTTCATTCTCCGTAAGTAAAATGGAAAGGAAGTTGTTAATAAGAGAAATGTTATGGATAATATTTGGGGAGCATATTTAAATGATTGAATATATGATGCATGCGATGTATGTTTATTGTTTTTGTGTCTTCTGTGATTTTTGAATTGTAATAAATAACTGTTAATAGTGATAATGTGATGATTTAATTTAATCAAGTAATTTTTGAACTATTTACTCATACTACACAGTGTCACAGAGTGGCGGACCTCTTCCCACCTGTCCTCTCTAGACTGCTCCTTTTAGACCACACTGTGTTTGGAGCCTGGTAGCAAATCACTTTGGATTATGTTCCAAATGTTGGAGGATGTTCCAATGTTCCATGTTGGAGGATGTTCTTCCAGGTTTTATCTTATCCATACTCCATTAACAAACATATAGGGACAAAAGGAACACCTGTCAATATGATGCACCCCAGTCCACAATCAACTCAAGGTTCAACAGTAAATATAAAGAAGATACTGTCTGCTCTGATCACAGATGGGCTTCTCTTTGGAGAAATACCTCAGCAGCTTTCACTTTAACACACTTTTAGGATTGTTTTAAAGCTTTTCTTGTCTAAGGGTCAAGGCTAACCAGAATGAGTGCTCACAACATTTCAGGTTGAGATTTAATGAGGAAGTGATGCACAAGAATGCACCGCTTATCACTGACCCAAATCTTTACAGGACATTTACTGTGCACCGTTCTGGGTGCAACTGCAATTAGAAATGACATCCATGGGTTTAGTAGTCCTATATTTCATATGAGTAGCAGATATGAGACTGAAATAAAATGCAGTATGACACCTCCTCAAAGCCCCCACAAAGAAATGAAGGAAACCTTGGATCAGCAAATGTCTTTTATTTTACATTTACAAAACAACAAGAGTACAAAAAGGTCAGTCCACAGACATTTTTTTTGTTTGTTTTGGAAGGAGTATATGCAAATTTCTATCTCACAACTGCAGCAAAAAGTTCCTCAGCTGAAAGGGGGGGGGGGGGGGGGGGTGTTACAATCAAACTTTTATAAAGCCTGTCAGTCTGCTGCTGTCTACTCAGGAACGTTTTGCTGCAGAGGAACCAGAGAAACATAGAAAAGTTTGACATTCTTAGCGGACTACATAGGTGCAGGGAGAACCCGCTCGTTTTGGCTTTTCCCACCAGCAAACACACTTTGTGCTTCATATTTTCTGTTGTTTTGCCATCACAACAAGAGAGTGCAACAGTAGTTAATGCTTTTCCAAAAAGTATACATTTTGACAAAAAAAAGAAAAAAAAAAAAGGAAAAGAAAGGTTGGCACATTCAAGAAGACATGAGTGTTTTTTTTAATGATAACAGACTTTTTTTTCATTGTTTTTGTTTTTATCCTCATAAATACAATATATGTCTCTTTCCCTGTATCCAGAGCCCACAAAAGAACAGTACAGACACAGGTATTTACAAATAAACGAGAGCTCATAAATAATCATAGTAATACCAAAAACAGCATCTAAAGTCTGCTCTTTCTTTCACAGCATTGGCACACAGTCCAAACTTGTTTTTCGTCCAGCTTATTGTGCCCACAGTGGGAAGATGGAGGAGTAAGGAGGCAGCAAAGGTACACTGAAGGAGTCACCGCTGTCCTTATCTCATTTCCTGGAGAGACAGAAACAAACATTTGTTTGAGATCATCCCTAAACTACAGGGGTGAACTTATGTTCTCATGTTTTTGGACTGACAGATCTGAAGTCTTGGTATTTTTATGTCCATCCGAGATGTTCGTAAGTGTCACTGCATTAACACATGGCAAAAACTACATCTGAGCTGCTGGACTAAATAAAGCATTGGCTGTGTGCAAGAAAATAAGCAACACATATTGGCCGAAATGCAATCCTGTAACTTAGGCTATGTTTCTCAGTGAAACATAGCCAAACCTTCTGATGCCTCCTATAAAGTTTAATGCAGAAAGAATTAAAGGGGAATTCTGGTGTTTTTAAATCTCAGACTTTTGAGGCCTTACCAAAAAAAATGTGTTATCGGTTTTTGGTTGTTCAAGTATGCCAACTTTACATGTCCCTGATAGGCTTCTTCAGTTATTAAATGTACACACCAATGTTTTTGATGAGGTTATGCTCTTTAAACCATATACAGTAGATTTAACACCCTCTTCAAAGCGCTCCAACTCCATGAAAAAAACAGCATTGCAGATTACAGGCTTAGCTGCCCCAACCATTTTTTTTTTTTTTGGTGTTTTATGTTATTTTAGTCTTATAGGGCAAACGAGACCAGAAGAAATTCAGGGCTGTCTTACGCCAGTGACTCTTGTGACCCCCTGACTTCAAGGTCAGAGGGAGTGATAAAAGCAAGCAGCTCTGCAGGAAGTCAGAGAACCCTGAGCCAGACTTCTAGAGGAAACAGCTCAAACTTTACTGCTCAGGAGGTCACACTTTCATGTTCTCTGGAAAGCGCGAAAAAGCTGGTAAGGGTTAATTAGGGGCATCCAGGGGGCCAGATAGTCCTGACTGCTCTGCAGGGGGGTGACCTAAGAGGCCCGAGATATAAGGAGGCTCTTTGTTGTGTGTGTGTGTGTGTGTGTGTATGTGTGTGTGTGCTAGAGAAAAGAGCCATTGTGCTCTCTAAAAACACTTTGGTTATTTCCTCTATCCAATTCCTAGGCTATACATGTTGGGTTATATTTCAGGGTTATTTTTTAGAGCCATACCTATTTTTTGGGTTATAGGGATTTTATTTGTAAGTTTCTCAACTCGGTTAATATTTCTGGGTATTTTTCTGAGGGTAACTCATCAATTTGGTCAGGTTGAGTCAGTATTTTAGTCATATAGCAAAATTTGCCACAAAAGGCACTGTTTTCCAATTCAAATGGATTTTGGTAGCCTATATGACTCAATCCAATGATAGACACATAAGATTTATACAACAAAATGTTGTTTATTGTGCATCAGTCTGACTATGGCACTATAAGTCAAAAAGCTGGATCGGACATTGCTATCTGGAGCACATTCTTTGACCCCTCAGTTTATCCTCCTCCTATACTGTGTCACTGCGTAGCCCTCGGCTCGGGGTTGAGTGAGGCACTGTGCGTCACTGCAAGTTGGAGACTCTAGAAGTGGGTGTTCAGCGACCATGAAACTGCCCAAGAAGCCTTGATCGTCAACATGTAAACAACAGCTGTTGTAGTTCTGACAGGTCCTGTGCATCAGGGTGATCGGTAGAATAGGAACTCGCACACTGACAAACATTCTGTGTTGTTTGCGGTGTGCATTTAACAATTGCATAAATTGAAAATCCTGCCACTCGATTAGATAAAAGTAGATGGGAAAATAGGGTCCAGGTTGAAAAGATGAAGCTCTCCATGAATTTAATGCATTTATTGATTTAACCCAAGATTATGAGTTAAATCAACTTGACGGTTGGGTTAATTTGACCCTTAAAATGGATTATTAATTCAACTCAAGACTTGGGTTGACTTGAATAACCCAACTTTTGGGTTAAAATAACCCAACAAGTAGTTAGTCCCTTTTTAACCCTGGAGTTGGGTTCCCTAACCCAGGGATTTCTAGTATGCATGTGTGTGTCATTTTAATGCTTTCTTTGCTACTTTCTCATGTCAGATGTGTTCAGAAGTCAATATGGTGTGACCCGCAGCGAGGCATCCTCTCTGTCTGCACACAGACGCAGCTTTATGGCGACGCCTCAGGTTACAGATATAAACTTAACCAACAGCTCTGACAAAAGCATGAAAGCTGATACACAGTCCAGTTCCTTGTAAAAACCACTTTATGCTGCAGTTCCGTGTCTGAAGGTTAGGCTATCACACTGGTTTACTTTCAACCAGCTCAGTTGCTGCTCTGCAGTCAGTTTCACCCTGAAATGTAGGTTATTTTGGTGTTTATGGGTACAGAAATCAGAGGTAAATGGGTCAACTTCAGTGCAGTATTTAACAGTATTTTCATTTACAGAGTGGTTTTACTATGACCCTGATTAAAATATCAATATTACATAGAAATGTCTATGTAATATCAAGAAAACAGTATCTAATTTGATCACACAAGTATGGTTCAATGACCTCAAAAAGGTTAAATTTCTAAATCTTATTAGACTTTGTTTAATCTTTGCACCTAAAATAGAATGAAATTAATTCAACGGTTGAAAAAGTTGACTGCAACAGTTGACTGATGTCCAATTTGAAGTGGCAGCAGTTCGTAACTTCAGAGTTAAGTTTCCTGTTCTTTCTAGTGATCATTAATCACTGTGATTTAGTAGTTTATTAATCCTTCAAACTGCAGCAAAAATGTTGAAATTAAAACAGTTGTTCCTTTTATTGTTATATTTATATCTACAACATATTTCTGCAGTTTGTCTTTAACTATTTTGTAACCTGGTAGCAGCACCTTTAAATACCTGCCTTTCTTTGACAGTGTTTTGTTCTATCCGAAAATAATTTCAGTTTTTTTTTTTTTTTTTTGAGTGATATTTTCTTATTTTGATGCTCTTTGCTTGTTTCTGAGAGCTGACTTTCTGCAACAGCACCTTGAATGTACTTTGGAGTGTGTATGGAGAAAAAGCTGGGGATGAACTCGGCAGCCCTGAGAGTATAAGTGCTCTACCTCCCGAGCCATAAGTGTGTAAACTCGCTCTGACTTTGAACAAATTTCTTTCTCTGCTCTTGTTCTCCTCCTCTGTCTAGCTACAGTTCCGTTGAGGGACATTGTTCAGAAGTGTTTCCTCGCTTACATAAATCCCTCACAGAGTGTCCTGTTTGGCTGCCTCGCCTCCTTCTGCTATTAAAGACAGTGCCTTGTTGTGAGGGAGCCTGCAGGGGGTGCATTTAAAGGAGCACTCCCATCGTGCGGAGCTGACTCTGAAGTGCATCGCAGAGGGAAAGAGGGGTGGGTGTGCACGCTTAACATTGTTTCTAACAGTATATACCCACTCTGAGTAAACAGTAATGGTAGATCTGAAATTTGGTGTGTGTGTGTGGTGGTGGTGGTGGGGGTAACCAGGGAATGTGCAGCTCTTCCCATGCACCCACATGATGTGTGTTTTATGGAGCAAGAGTAACGATATGTAGATAAAACTAAACCACATAAGCGTCTCGATGGCACTCTTTGTTCCCGAGCCTCATAAATATCTAAAAGCATCAATTATTCAGACCCTTTGAGATGAAGACAGAGCCGTCCTGCAGAAGTTATGAAATCATTAGTTTCACTTAATCGTACCTCGTTGTGTTTTTTGGATGAGTTGAGCCCTCGGGAACCCGTCGAGCCTCTGGAGGAGGAACTCCCCGTGGTTGAGCAGTTACTGGACATCTGATTCCTGGAGAGATACCCAGTCTTATTGCTGCAGCTGTACGCCATCATGTCCTCATCTGTCCACAGAAAAAAACAAGGCGGGGTTAAAGGGAGGTCTGGTTACTTTTTCGAGATTATTCCTAATGTTCACAACTCAACAGCTGTTCAGCCAAAGACGGAAATGCTGTGACTCTGTTTTAGTTGTCAACTCCAGAGTTTGTGGACTGAAATACACATCCTGACAAGCTTGCTGATGGGGTTGTACCACCATGATGAATCCAGAAAAGCAATTCTGGTGCTAAAATGACCTGAACATTAGTGAGCTGTTAACTGACAGCGGCGGTCCAAAGGCAGTAAAAATCATTCAGCTTTATAATGGAGGATGCTTGTATTTATCTGGCACCTTCAATGATCCCTCCATAGCAGTAGCAATGAGTGGATCACCCCACTGAGAGATGTTGTGTGCCTGACACACAGCTCTGTAGCTTTACTGATCATTGAAGTTAGTCAGGACCACTGTTATCAGAGGGGGTAAACCTTTTTCATGCGATATTACATTTGGTGGTACGGCTCTGGTTTGAGACTCCCCTGTCCTTATACCTGCTTTGAAATGCCAATGGCAGAGAGAGCACCAGCAAAGACCCCAATGGGTAGAGAGCTGGGGGGGGGGGGGGGGTGTTGGCAGGCTCAAGGCTCATTCATGCTTGTTTCATGCTCATTGTTTAACAATATCTGCACATTTTTAACTGTGTAATCATCTGAGCCCTCAGACTGCCATGTGTTCTTAACATTGGAATGGAATTGCGGTCAAACATCTGCCAGAAGATGATGCTCAGACTCCAAAGTTTCCCCGAAAAGGAAGAAGAGTTCAAAGTTTATGACAAAAAAGCACATGGCAACGACGGAGGAGCCGCTACTGTTTCAAGGTGTGACATTACACTCCTGTTATGCCGTCTCTACCATGTGTAACCACCAATGATGGTGGGTGGGCTAAAGTCGTCCCGCTTCTGATTGTTACTTACGGAACCCTAATAGAGGAATTGCATGTCTAGGGATGTCATGCAATGAGGTGATGCAGTGTGTGATAACATGCTAGGACACAAAACTTACACCTTTTCAAAGTGCAGTGTGTTAATATAAAGACATGACAAGGTAGAACATCATTAAGAGGCTAGTGAGTAGTGAGTATTAGTGAGTATTGTGGATCCAATCCAGTTTGTCTTTAGTGACCCTGAAATGACTCCAACCCTGACTCCAAAGACTTGAGACTTCAGTGCAGCTAATTCCTTTTTGCTGCTCTGAGGTCAAATCTAAGCATTGTTACAACAGTCAACTAACTTGATCACAGTAAAGCAGAAGTAACACAAGTGTTATTATTTCACTCTTGGCAAAAGGAATGTGTCCCACAGGACCCCACACTTAAACTGGATTAAAGTGAATCAAATGAAGCTAAAGTCCATTCAGATACACTCTTCTGACTGACACTCTGTCTTACTGTCTGTGTGTCCCTGTCCCGATCCTTTCCGCTGGTGGCTGCTGTATTCGCTCCTCTCCAGGGAGGACACGACTCCGTTTACCCTGCTGCTGCCCTCCGTACTTCCCTGAAGGCCCTTCAACCTGTCCTCCTCTGGGGGGGGCTCTGGAGGCGGGGGCAAGTCTGCGCACACAGTCATGGACCATAAAGCATGCATGAAGAATTAGGACATGTTTACTGTCTTTTCCAGTTGATGCATTCAGGCTAATTTTAGATTTGGGTTATATAACAGCCCCTGCTTTGGAAAAAGATCATTTTGTTTTGTTTGTTGGGTTTTCACGCTTAATTGACTGAATCTGTGTTAGTGCTCACTGTTTTAGAAAACAGGATGGATTGAATTGGCTCAGACTATCTGCTTGTAAAATAAGGTTTCAAAACATCAGGCTCACATTTTGCATTTTGACAAGATCTGCAGATACATCTGCAGATGTCTGTGCTGCAGAGTATGTGTGGGTACAGACTGGATTACTTCAGGGTGTCATTCATCACTTAATGACTTAGTGTACTTCATTTCATCGAACTAAACATGGTTATAGTTTCTCAGGTCAGCTGCAGGTTCAGCTTCTGTTCTATGACTGTCTTTGTCTCACAATAACACGCCTATACTTCTGTTATTTCTGTTGATAACCATGTTATTATGTAAAATAGACATAAGGATGAAGATCCCCAGATCCTGGTTCCACTCACCTCCTTGTAAATCTCTCCTGTAGGCCGCAGTCTTGGACACCTTTTTCTTCACTCTTAATTTCTGGTTTGGTGGGGTGCATGAATCTGCCGTGGAGCGACTGTGAACTGTTCAAATAAAGAGGAGAGAGAAGATCATCAGAATGTGCAAACATGAAAAAAATATCAACTAGAGGAGGACCCAGAATGATGAAAAAGAAGGTGGAATACAAAGAATTGAAAGCTGTCGACAAATTAAGATGATCAAGTGAAAATAATCATGGACATATCAACACAGTATCTAAAAGGTCTCTGTAAATGTTAATACTTGGTCTCAATCTTTATCTTTGTGTGTGTATATGTGGTGTGTATGGCTGTATTAAGTGGTGGTTTTGTGCTTGCACACATGCTGCAGCAGGCTCAGTACCTGGTGTGCTGGTGCTGACGTGGTCCTGATTCAGAGCTGGCCCGGGGCCGTTGAGGCAGCGGTTAGCAGGACTCTGGCACTGCAGCGTGCCAGTCTCTGATGAGCCGTGATGCTGTTGGCACAAGAGGTTTGGGTTGGACTGGGTGAGCGGCGGGCTCGGCGCCTGGGGAACTGGCACTGGACCGCAGGGTAACCTTCTGCTGTGGGAAGTGAGGACAACATGTTACCGCAGAGGAAAAACCAGAGGAAGCAGCAGCCAGATCTGGTCTGCAGTCAGGCCTCTAGATAAATAAACAGTGTTTTTCATCCTGTGTTTGGTTCCTGAATATTTGCTTTGCAAGATTTCTGCTTTTCTCCTGATTTCATCATTGTTTGTATAAATGTCTAAGTAGTAAGAGGATTAATATTTTGGGCAAATTCTGGGACAAGGAGTATCAACTGCCTTGTGACTGAATGGAATGGGCACTGATGAAGTATTAGCTGAAGAAAGGGGATTTGGGTTATAAATTAGTGAAAAACTGAGTGTAATGCAAAGGTTTAACTAAGTGCAGCCACACAGCAGGGTGAGCCACACCAGATTAGAAGAGTTAATACACATACCGGGACAGCTGCTGGCTGTCAGCCTGGGTGAGGCGGGGGTGGTCATGAGGGGCTCGGGTCTCCTCATGAGGCGACGGGGTGAGAGTGGCAGTGGACTGATGACTGTAAGAGGTGGCGGGAGAGGAGGCGTTGTTCCTCAAAGGGGGAGGGGGTCCATCCTCGCAGCCCTCCATCAGGTAGTTCCTCTCTGGGAGGGGGGGACACCACTCCTCATCCGAGCTGCACATGTAAGAGAGAAGAGTTCCAGTCAGATGATGCAGTGAGGAGGAGAGGAGGGCTGGATCATCTCTGTATGTGTTTTTCTGCCTGTTGTCTCTCTGCTGCCTTTAATTCCTGCTCACTATGAGGCCACTGAAAGATTAATGCCGCTCTTTCAGGCTCCGCTCCAGTTAGAGGGCCTTGCCGTTGGCAAATCTACAGGAGGCTAAGCTTCCACTTAGGTGGGAGTGCTGCTGTGATCCTGAATGATAGTTAGCTTTGAGGTTTCAGAGAGAGACTGTGGAGAAAGAACACCACTAATAGTGTTTGAAGGTTTAAAAATAAGCTGAATCACTAAAGCAATTGACCAGAGCCAGGACAGTTGATCTGCTCGGGTCAGAGGCATCAGAACCAGAACCAGGTTGGATGTGACTCTATGTCCCCGCAGCAGTGTTTTATTTTTTATCGAGAAGTCTGACTCACCCTAAGTCCATGTCCTCATGTTCAGGGAGCTGCTCATCCTGCTCACACTGATCCAGCTCTCCAATGGGGGGAGGAGGGGGCAGAGACTCCATCCAGGTCAGAGACGGGGTCTTTACAGCTTTACCCATGGGCTTCTGCTTTGGCTTTCCTAAAATTCAAACAGAAAGAGCATAAGACACTTTATCAACATTACTTCCATTCATTTGGATCAGATTGAGTTCAAACAGGGTTCAATGAACAGATCCCTTGGGGTTGTCCACGCCCCTCTCACCATTGCAGCGGTCTGGCTGGGCGTACTGAGCTCCTGAGGGTCCCGGCTGGGTGATCCAGTGTCCGTCCTCCTGCTGGTCTCCGCTGTGGGCTGACGTCTGGGTCTGGCTGGGGTAAGGCATGATGGAGGTAGAGGCGTAGGGGGTGGTGGAGTTGTGCTGGGCATAGGTGAAGCTGTGTAGATCCTCGCTGGTGGCATCAATAGTGCTGTAGATGGGACCCTCGGTGGATCCACCAATGCTGTACTTCTCTGTCTGATTCAGGTAGTTGGAGATCCCTGCTTCTACATAGAGAAGGAGGAGATATTGAACACTGCTCTTCTCCTGCTCAAACAAACATCAAATCCTCCACCATCTTTCAGGTTGAGGCAGTTTCCTACCATTGTAGTATCTTTCAGCTGTGCTGTGGTTGGTGCTGCAGCAGTTAACCGCCTCTTTGCCGCTGTGGACAAGGTTAGTGGTGGGCCAAGAGTCTGCCAGCCACGGGTAATTTCCCATGCTGCCTCCCAACACACCTGGCCTGCAGAGATTTTTGGTCATTAATAGCCGCAACAAAAGCCAAATGGATATAAAAAGAGGAGCGAGGAAAAAACTGCATGATAAAACTGTATGAAACTTTGTGATACAGGTCCAGTTCAGGTATACACAAAGCCCAGGATTTGGACATTACATTACAGGACTCTATAAAATACAGCACTTTTTTGTCAGAGTAAAACATGAACTTTTCCACAATTTTCAAATTTCAGTCAGGGGAACTGATTATTTGAATGCAATAAGTTTTTATTAGGCGTTATTTAGTATGTCTCTGGACTCTGGGCTCCCTGCCCTTCCACTGGCGAGATGAGGTGCCAAAGTCAGAGGCAGGGAGAGCACACCTCCCCTCTTTTTAATATCCATACATAAAAAGCCAAGGCAGGGAGAGCAGCAGCAGCAGCAAAGTCCCTCAAGGTACAGAGTATGGCAGGCATCAGTGACAGTCCATATGACACTGATCAAATCCAACACAGCATAGAGAGGAGGAGGTGGACTGGACAGGAGTTGGAAAGTGGTTTAAAGAGGAACAGCAGAGGAACATTTAATCTAAAATGTCTGGAGCACTATTCTAGGTCACATGCATGTTCAGTGTTGTTTTTGAATAACCAGGATTGTTACTTTGGATTAAGACCTGGATATTTAGAGAAAAACATCAACTATAAGCACTTCATGGTCATTTATATAAAAAAAAAATTCTTCTGCACAGAGCTGGAAACTAAAGCGAATTAATAACACAGACACATATGAAGAGACTATAAATATCAGATTACCTTCCATTGAGTCCAGATGCTTCTCCATGAGGGAAACCAACTGATGGAAACAAAGAGGGTTAGTGTAATGAGGATCTGAAACTGGCAGAGCGAGCACGACTAAATCAGTTATTGACATTTTTCTGAATGGGGCTGGTAAGACCAAAGTTACACAGATCTGTAAAAGCAAACCTGCAACATAACACCAAATCACCTCGGGCTCATTAAGTAGCCATAAAAAGGATGCAGAGCAGTTGAAGTACTCCAGGTCAAGTATTAAAATATTGCCTCTTTTAGTCATCGTATTAAGCTTTTGTTATACTGAAGGTTTATTCTGACCAAAAATATCAAATATGGCTTATTTCTGTCTACAGTCTGGATGAGGCTTTAGGTGACTTCTGGAGTGATGCATAAACAAAGTGACTTCACATCTTCATGGCGCCTCCTCACCTGCTGGTGTGTAGGCAAAGGACGTAGTATAGTGGCTCAGCTCCTTCCTCTTCTTGCGGCGGCAGTAGATCCAGACACTGAAGCCCATGAGGATGACCCAGCAGGCTCCGCCGATACCTGCGATGAACGCCGGCTGCTTGACAACATCTGTGATCTGCTCAGCCAGGCTCACGCTGCCCTCCTCGCCACTGTCACTGGAGCCACCCTCACTGCCTCCGCTGCCTGGCACAGAGGGCTGCTCAGCTGGTAACTCTGAAGGGAACAATGAGAAGGCAGAGGTCAACATACTGTAAGCCATCATTTCTGTGGAGCTCCTGTGAGGAACTTCACTTTTGTGTGTCGATTTTGGCACCCCCTGCAGACAAAATGAAACCTCTTCTCTCTTGGCTGATTACATTGATGACAATTCCTCACAGCACCTTTAATAAACATGATGTGTTGCACAAGAGCTGAAACTGGACTTAAATTCTGCAAAGTCACCAGGAAAATTATGACTGAAGTCATAAATCAAGAAGACAGCAAACTTTTCATCCAAGTCTTCTGTGTCTTGATGAAAGGCTATAGAGAGGATGCATTTTTAAGCAATCGTGGCTTTTAAAACCTTATTCACTTGGCTAGGGCCAATGATAGCACCAGATAAGAAGTCAAGACTCCTCCATAACAGACCAAGGTTAAATAAGTGACAAATTTGATAGAAATTTGGCAAAACATTTGGAAAGTCCCAAGTTGACAAGCCTTGGGAAGGTGCTGCAAGAAAAATATAACCTGCGAGTTCATCGTTTAGGGGCCATGAGTGGATGAAATAAAACAACAGGCAGTGCTCTCTTACTGCCCTTCTGAATTAACTGACTGACCCCTATAACAGAGCATCATTTGGGGCATTTCAGTCAGATTTATGTCTAAATGTCCAACATTAATGTCCCTATTTGTCCAGCTCTCTGTTTGTTTGTCTCTTGACTCACTGAAGAGGACAGACACTGGCTGACTGCGGGTGCCAATGCCAGCGCTGGTGACAGCTGCCACCTCCACCTGATAGAGCACCCCGGGCATCAGGCCGTTCAGCACCACGGACAGCATGTTCCCATCCACCGTCCTGTTGATGTAGTATCGGGTCTGATTGTCACCACTGCTGCTGCCCACACACCAAACCTGGTGTAGAAAGGGAGGGAGGGAGGGAGGGAGGGAGAAACAGAGATGGATTTATTATTCACTTCATTTCAGTCCCTGGTGAGATTATTTAGAAACTGTCAGTCCATACTCCTTGTTTGAGAGAGAATTTGCATTTTCATTCACTGATGAAATAGTCAACTATAGGCTGCAATATCTGATCTGTTCAGACGACATCAAAGCTCAGTCTGTGCTGGATGTACAGCAGTCACTGAACTCAGCCATAAACCAAAGAGTCTGATTCCACGTTTGAAGTCTGAGAAACACAGCCTGAAGATTTATTTTTCAGTGGAGGATTTATTTTTGCATGAAGAATGAATAAACAAAATATGAGGGTCATACTCCTGCCATTTCATTGCAGCCTCGTTCAGCTGTCCTTCCATAACCCTTGCTTTTCTGCATTTGGAACACTCTTTTATCCAAGTGCAAATTTAATTACAGAAATTCAATCATCCTTCACATTTTGCAAAAAGAATCCATACTTTGTTTGAAAGAGGGTCACCAAGTGATTTACTCCTCAAAGAGCTCCTCTTCCTAGATAAGAAATGCTGTTGAAAGACTCTTCTTAAAATTAACAAGCGTCATATGAAAAGGTTTGTAAGGTCTGCATTAAATAACATGGACAACTTTCCTGGGTTAGTCATGAGCTGCAGAGCTCCTTTAAAAATATGTTTCCATCATGTAGTCCACACATAAAATCACAGGACAGCCCACCAAACTTACTTACTTAAATGATTGTTATAAAGGGTATAACAATTCACCCTCCAAACCTGAGACAGCTGGAGCAGTTTGTTCATAAGGAGTGGGGTGAAATACCTGTTGACAAGTGCACAGGTCCCATTGATACTTACAGAAATCCTCTGACTGCAGTGATTGCCACAAAAGGCTGTGCAACAAAATCTTCAGTTCAGGGTACCATCATTTTTGTCCAGGCCTGGTTTATTAGTTTGTTTTTTTAACTAATTCTGTTGAACCGCAATTCAAAAGCAATGTCTAGTTTGCACTGGTTAATTATGAGTAAATTCTCATTTATTATTTCTTTTGTCAGTTTTGATTTCACATTTGATTGTGGGTTTTTCTTTCATTAGTAGAGGGGTACCAACAATTGTGTCCTTGTGTGTATATTTATGTAGAGAAAAATGTATCTGTGTGTTCTGTAAAAGTCTTTAACTGAAGAAAGTGATTCAGATCTAAATCCTTGGATATATTTGTGAGTCCTTCTGTGTTCATTCATCTATAATTAAAGTGTTTGATCACCATGTTGAACAGTCAGAAAGTATAAATGTAAAATGAATGTGCACCTTCCAAAATGAAGAAGCTCTCATGTTGTTTATGGATTCACAACAAAATCTTTTATCATCAGTTTTGAAAATGTGTGACTATTTTTTGGAGGGCTGCTACAGCTAGCTAGCTAGCATCTGCTGCTTTCTGAGGGCTCTATTTTTGTGTTCTCCAGGGACGCGGTGGAGGGTGGCAGACCCCGCGCAGTGGCAGTGGCTTGGCAGAGGGAGGTGTTGACAGAATCAGCTGGCGCAGTGACATTTTCATGCTGGCCGCTGGCCTGTAAATTGCGCTGAAAGCTCGCCGATTCAAACCTGGTCAGCCTTCAGCGCAGGCGGAGCACAGCTGGTCTAGTGGTATTTTGGTAGACCGGCGGCGCATCGGCATACGTCACCGATGCCTTACCGGCAGGTTTCAGTGTCAGGCACATTTCAGTGCAATAAATAATCAACAACTAATAATCTGAGTCGGCACATACATTTAGATCTATATAGATATATTCTGATCTATATCCGATCTGATGAGCGCATTTGGCACGCGTTTGGACACACAACCTGACCGAATCAACACAGCTGAAACAGCATTAAATTAAATTAAATATCTAGTAAATAAACACACAATGAAGTTAACAAGATATGTAATTCGTCTCCCTCCTTTTCTTTCTTCATCTTCCTCTTATTTCTCACGCAGCTTGACCTGGACATGTGTCCATGTCCTCTCCCCGTCCTGCTGTTTGTTTCAGTGATCAGATGAGTTATTCACTTTAAGCCTACATACGAATATTATAATATTCACTTTTGTGAGCCAAATTCATTTTATATGCCAACATCTATGAAAGAGAGAGCCAGGCCACGGACTGCGATGCATCATTTACGCACAGATGGTTCCGATTTTAATGCCATTTTTAGAATTTATGATGTGATCTGTGTGCACAACCCACCTTTGTCATATGAGGTTTAAATATATGCAACTTTATGTGAGTGTCTTAATTTGTGGAAAAGGGTGTTTGTCTTACCAGTGGGTCCAACATTACACACACCAAATCCATCTGTGCTTATATGAGACAGTGTGGAGGACGCCCTCTTCAGCGCTTACAGCGACATTTGTTGAGGGGCTGCCTTCTGTCGTTATAGTGTGGCATTACTGTCTTCAGACATCTCCTGATCTCTTTGACTACTTTACGAAAATTGTAATACGCCTCGCTGGTGGCAGATTTAAAGGCGAGGAGAGGAGCTGATGTTATTGGTCAATACAGGTCTTGGCTATATTAAACCCTCTCCACGCCCTCTCTCCTCCCTCCCTACGACTTATGCTGCTGGGAGGAGCTGAGTTAGGGAGGGGGGATACTTAGGCCGGGCTGCGCCACTCACCAAAATACCAAATTGTGCTTGGGCACACCTTGTCGGCACGGTGGACCTGACTTACGCCGCTCCTGCACCACGTCTCCGGCGAGGCACGAAAAAAGAGCCCTTAATGTCTTCCCTTGTTTGGTGGTAGATGGCAGCCAGCATAAGGGACCACCCTCAGTTATATTTCTTGCTGCTTGGTGGTATTTCTAAAGGCTTTATTGCTTGTTGCCTTTAAATAAAAAGCACTGCAGCACTGCTGAAATGTCAAACATGATGAGTGTGTTTACCCTGTACTCCTGGATGACGCCGTTCTGCTTCTCATTGGGTGGAGGCTCCCAGGAGACAGTGATGCTGGAGCTGTTGCTGAGCTTGGTTGTTGCCACTGTGACACCTCTGGGTGGGGCACTGGGGACTGTGGGGGATACAGAGAAGTCATTCATATCATTTTGTCAACGTGCAAAATGTTTAAACTCTGAAAAAGTTTGGGGACTTTTAAAACACAGGTGGAGAAGCATGAAGTGAGCTGTAGTAGGAGGGGATGTGAGGATTTAAGGAGTGCTTTAAAAAGTTAATAACATCTTTTTTTTTTCAGGCTTAGCTACTCAGGCAGGTCGATTCAGAGTCTATAAGTGCTGCTGGCAGAAAAAAATAAATGTCTGTTCTCTTGTTTTTAATCTAGAGTCTAAATCAAATGATATAAACCTGCAGAAGACTGCAGGCTGCAGGAATCTCTGTGTGTGGAGGCTGAGTTTAATGAAAATGGGGATCAATATAGATGAAAGTTAAATTGGGGAGGATTTAAAATTAACCCCAAAATGAGATAACATTATTAAGATTCATGTGATGTCAGACAGGCTAATGAAGAGAACACTTTCAGTGCCACACAGTGTCAGAGAAAACTTATCCAAAGAGGGGTTTCTGAATCTCTTTAGGCCACTTTCAGAGGTCAACATGTCTCTTACCTTCCTCAGGGGTTTGGACCAGTACAGTCCGGCTGTCTTTTCCCTGGAATTCATCAAAGTATGGACGGATCTTTATCTCGTACTCTGTGCCTTTGAGCAGACTGGTGAGGACGGTGCTGCGCTCAGAAGGGGAGTTGATGTCCTGGAGGAGCCAGTTCCCCCTGATGGGCCGGTAGAAGAGACGATAACCCTGAATGTACTGAGACTGACGGTCCACCTGGAGGAAAGCAGAGGAAAAATTAAACAGAGTAACCTGGAGACAGCATCAAATACTCAAATTCTCTTCTTCCTGATCTTCTGTTCCTCAGCCAACAGGTCGATTTCTTTGAATTTCTGGTTTAGCTACTGAGATTTGCTTTAGTGACTGCTGAATTGTTTGCAGGCCAGTTAGCTTCACAACCAGAAGTAACTGTGTATTCAGATCACAGGAAAGTAGCTTCTTTAACCCATTTAAACCGGGACAGCATGTATACATTTCAACCTTTCAAGCCGGGAGCGCCGCTGCGCATTTCTACTTAGAAAGACAGGTGCATGTAGGTATTTCAAAGCCGGGAGAAGTGTGTACACATTTTAACCTTCCAAGCCTGGGGCGCGGATAGGTCATTTGTAACATTTCTGGAGTCGTGGTGAATCAAATCATCATACCCATCTGCCTCTGATAGGCTAATATAGCGATCGGATTTATGGTCGGATCTTGCTATGTGCTTCGTGACGAAAGTAAAGAATGACAGAGGCAGAGAGCAGCTTCGGAGGAGAAACATCCAGCAGGGTGAACAACCTGTTTTTATTGAGTGCTTTGGCTCACTCTATCTGCGTTTTCTGTGAGTGTTGAATGACTTTGGGTGAGCACAGACATGAACACACTGTCAACCACGTATTTATTGATTTATTTATTTCTTTAGTTTTTAGTGCTGCTTTTGTACTGGCACTATACTGGGGCAGCTGTATACCCTTTCAACACTTAATTATTTATATTTACATTTGTATTGAAAGGACACTTTATCATGACTGCCACTTGTTTTATAGAAAGCAAATTGTTTGTTATTCTCCAGTGCAGAGTCTTTACTTTTATTAATACAGCCGCTTTACTTCATTTGAGTTTGTTTGTTCAAGGTTTTCAATAATGTGATGAAGGTTTAAAAAAATAAAATATATTATTTAGCCACATGTGTAAGCTCTCAAATACTTTTTTAATTTTGTTTCTATCTGCTACAGAGGCTGAGATATCAGCTTTTTTGTAAACCTGAACATTTCAGAAAACCTCAGGATCTGGGGGCCCTTCTCAAAATGGCCCTCAGGATTTCAGAGGCGTGTCTCAGACAGGGTTCAGGTCTTAATGGGTCAAATACATCTGCGAAGTCAACACTGTCATTTTCTGCTACATAACAAGAGAGTTTATTTTGCCAATAAATAATATGTTCAAAATGAAATGATGATGAGCAGAAATAAATCAGATAAAAACTCTTTTCTTTTTCATTAAGGCGACAATGACAAGACAAAAATGTCTGACATGTTTTAAATTCATGTTTTTTTCAATGACTTCAATACAAGCTGGGCATTCCTGCGCATGGCTGAGTACCAGTGGAAGACCTACAAATCCTCTGCCTCCACGCTCTTCTCCTATTTTCACTGATAAACTTTGTGTCTGACTAACCTAAAGGCATTTTGGTTCAAAGACTATGACTAAATCCAAAAGAGCTGCTAAAATGAAGACTGTACCACATCCCTTGAGGAGGGCTGGTTCACCTGTTTCTGGTGAGTCTCAGTTTCACTGTAAATAGTTACAGTGACTTACGTCAGTGGTATGAATCCAGAAAAGAAACCAGCTTTCGTGGGATACACTCAAAATACTCGGGCTTAACATCATGAAAGAATAACATCATGATGCAAATTTGTAGGCTGTAAAACACAAGTTTGTATATAGAAGCTGAGATTTCACTGACACACGACAAGTGAAGCCAGAACTATTCTCATATGTAGTCGGGCCACCTATCTACGATGAACCTGTGCACAGAACCATCACTGGAGTTAAAAGCATATTTCCTGAATAAATCAGAGGCACTTACAGTCCAGGACACTCGGATTGAGGCTGTTGATAGTGTGACGGGCTCCTGCAGATGGACAGCCACATCTCCCAGCTCCCTCTGAACCTGCCTGTGGTCCACTCCCTGACCTGTGGGGCTCACATCTGAAGACAGAAGACAGATTTTCACTCCTGCTGCTAATACATTCTCACACCTTGCTGCCATGTTTATTTTTTAGTACATTCAGACTGAGTCACATTTTATTTGGTGTTTGGAGTGGGCTCACCTTGCGTTCTGACGGGCTCAGAGATAGGGCTTGGGTCGCTCAGGCCGTAGGCATTGACGGCTCGGACGATGAAGAGGTAGATGGTGTTAGGAAGAAGTCCAGTGATGGTGTGAGTTTCTATCTTTACCATGTCGGCTACTGTCTGCCATGTGCTGCCTGCTGATTGGCTGTGAAAGGGCAGAGGAAAAAAAAGATGTTCATTCTTTAAAAACATGATATTTACCAACAAATGGATCCTTAGAGGAAGGTTCCTGTTATTTTAGATCTTCTTCCTTTATACTCAATTTATCAAGGAAAATTAAGGATTGCTCATGTCTCTGACTACTGGGTTTACCTCTAATATTTTTCTCTCTAATATTTGATGGACTAAATTCAAAACCAGTCAACAATGAACTATTAAACAGCAATTTGTCCTTTCAGCTTTTCTTCAGCCTTGCACAGGTTTTCACAGCATGTTTGTTGCTTTATTACAACTTCCCACATATTTAGATGAGATTTTACAGATTGGTGTAAGCCTGCACTTAAGAGAGCACAGAGTTAGTTCAGGTAGGCCATCAAGTCAAGCTCAGCCTAGAGTACATTACACCAACCGACCAATGTAAGCTGACAGTTCGGCCAATGACTTACTACCCATCCGAGAGGCAGATGATAAGATGGGCGCTATTGAAGCTGCTTAAGACCGCCTACTCTTCCCGCTTCCTCTGCACACAACTTTCAACCTGCCTCCTCCACCCCAGCTCCTCCTGTCTGATGCCACCAGACTTATGTGGACTGGCTGCTCTGTTCTGAACCCTCTGTGGTCCTTGCTGCCGCTCTCCCTTCCTTGGCTTCTCATTAATGGAGTATGGATTAGCTTTTTTGTAAAGTGTCTGAGGATAACACTTGCTGTGAACTGGCGCTATATACATAAAAACTGATTGATTATGCAAACGAAACAGAGGGGAGGTGTGCTTTTAACCGTCTCAGTCTTTGACTTTCCATGTCTTCAAGTGTAAGGTCGCAGAGCAGAGTCATACCATTAAATATCACTTTTTGCATTCATAGCATCAATTTGAACTCATATATTTAACCTTAAATATTTTTATGCCCTGTATATCCTAAATATATACTCTATGCTTTCTATCATTGTTTCTAATCTTAGGCAAGCTTAGGTTCTTTATTTAGACATCAGCTTTAACTATACATGTCTGGATAGAAGCTGACCACATGGTGCTGACCACATGGTGCTGACTATTCTGAGATGTTTCTCAAGTATATAGTTTCTTCTGTACGGGGTATAATTATTCCTATAACAGGATATGTTATAGGTGTTTCCTTTAACTCATCTTCAACTGTTTCTGAGATAAAATGCCAACATACAATCTGCCATTCTTCACTGCAACAATGATCTCAGTCTGTGGCCATGTGTGTCACTTCCATCAATAATGCTTGACTAAGTCTTAGAATAAACCTAGCTGCAAAAAAAGCCTTTTATGGTAAGAAAATGCTTATTGCTGGTATTACTTCTAATTCACCAAAGTAAAAAGAAAAGCAGGGTATGAGCCACTGGGGTGTCAATACTCAGGTATGGCACATGTGTCTTAACTCTGCATCAGGGTGCTACACTCAACAAACAGAATCAAAACTAAAGAGTGCTAGTATCTGCACACAAGCCGCTCTGCATTCAGGAAAACTTTGCAATGTTTTGATGTGCAGCTACATAATTAACCGATGCATGAGCAGATCTCCAGGCAATAGAAGGATCTATTTTTAGCTCCCTCTAATATTTCCTTTCTGGTAAACAATAGCAGATGCATGCAAAGTCACTCAGTTCAGAGAAGTTTGTTCTCACTGGAAGGTCTCCTTCAAATGAGACAGTTTACTCTCCAGATGAATAATGTAATGAGGCTTGTAAGGTGGCACAGCTGCACACAGAAGAGCGTTTTCAGCCTTGTGGCACTCCCACAGACACTCTACCCTTCAAACTCAGATCCTTTTTTCCTCTTGTTTGTCAATTTTACTGTCACCTTTGCAGAGCTGCAGTCACAGAGGCCTCCCCAACCATTTGTTTGACACTTTTAGATTCTCCCCGAGGGCTCTGCGAAGGTTTGTGCTGAACTCGCTTCACTGCTGAATATCATGAATACTCCTCCCTTGTGTGAAAGCAGGCCGCCTGGTGCCAGCGCTACATTCAGGGTTAAGCAGGAGATGCTCAGGGGGAGTTCACACACTCAGACACACACCAGGCTGTGGCCACAAACACAGAAAGTGAAAGCAGGTTCCCTCAGAGAAAAGACAGTCTCCTTTTGTACATTAAATAAAAAATATAACACATTGTGTACACACACACACTCCAGCTCCTCTCTGTGCTCCCATAAACACCCCTCAGCACCTCAGGCAGGGAAATGTTATTGTAAACATCCCAGTGGTGCCCTCCAACTGCTGCAGAAAGAATCAGTCTGCATTATTTGGAAACGCTTCGTGGCTGCTGGGGCCACAGTGGACGTCTGGATCTGATTAAACTCTGCCAGTGTTCTCGTCCTTATTGAATTGGAAGGACACATTTCCCCAGAACACTGCCTATCTTCATCTGGAGGTCTCCTCCACTCTGCACAGCCACCCGTCCTGCTTAGCTAAATCAGATTTTAACCCCTAATTAATCCAACATGGACCTGATCTTAGGTGGAAGTTTAGCTCAAAGTTTCTCTGAGGAGTATTAAGCTTTCACTGGTGTCTTTATCAGCCATGAGGTTCAGGAAATAAAACAAGCCTTTAAAGTTTGTCACTTTGGAAAAATGGAAAAGTAAGCTTTGCAGTGACTGAGAACAGAAAAAAATGAAATGAACAATTCAAACATTTGATCAATTTTACTTTGAAGCACTGGAAAATATGATCTTCAAACTTTCATGCCAACCTTTGTGTTGCGTGTATTTAATTTAGCGTAATTTCAAAGCCTCCAAAGTCTGGGTTTCTTTACTCTTCATTAACTTGTAGCTTGCTAGCTTAAGGTCACGTGTTATTTTTTTTTCTTTCTTTTTTTTTATTGTGTTTAAGTCCAGTTTCCATTACCATCTTTGCTCTAACGGGTCAATAACAGATAATGCCATTCAAAGAATAATATAAGCTAGCTCTTACGAACTTCCCCCTGTTCTTTTTCATGAATAACCAAGCAGTAACCTTTCGTGTTAATGTTCAAGCAGTAAGCTCTCGTGTTAATGTCCAAGCAGTAACCTCTCATGTTAGTAACCAAGCAGTAACCTCTCGTGTCAATGCCCAAGCAGTAACCTCTCGTGTTAATAACCAAACAGTAACCTTTAATGTTTATGTCCAAGCGGTAACCTCTCGTGCCAATGCCTGAGTGCATACAACTGCAGTTCTTTGAGTGTCCACTAAAGCAGTCTCCAAAAGCCAGAGAATTCCCAAATCAAAGAATTCATATTTTATTACTGTGGGTCAGGACTCATGCTCTTATGTTCTATCCAAATTGTAGCATAGTCACAGGGCTGTAGCTCCAAATAATGACAACTGTCATAAAGTTATAATGCTCTATTATCAGGTCGTAAACAAACACAGATGACTTTGTTAGGCACATTTTAGTAGTACATGTGCAGTTAATACAACCATAGTGATGCACACCCAGCACAGATAAGAGGACAATGAACTGCAGAGAGGGCTCAATGCTGGTGGTACTAGTGCTGCTAATGTTAGCCATACTCTGCAAACCAATTGGATGTCAATTACCTGCAGATTATGATAACGTGTTAAACTGTGTTAGCTAAATTATGCTTAATGTTAGCTGGTTTTGGAATGTTTCTTATCTTTAGACTATTCATCCCTGCTCTGTACTCTATATGGGGTGAATTTTTTTTAATTCATCTATTTGATTATGATAGATTATGTTCATGCATAGCTTGAGGCTATGCATGAAAACCTAAACAATGGCTGGTTTTATTAAAAGCAGGAAACGTAGTAAGTGTTTTCAATGGGACATTACTGTGAACTAAGGTCCACAGTTTAACTAGACAGTAAGGGCTCTATTTTCGTGTCCCCCGGTGACGCAGTGGATAGTGGCGGACCCCACACAGTGGTATTTTCATCTGGCGGCGCCCTGATGCACAGCCAGTTTGGTATTTTCGTGGACTGAGGCGCACCAAGGTCCGCAAAGCTGGGTGTGGTGGCGCAGTAGGGGAAGGTTTCGACAGAATCAGCTGGTGCAGTGACATTTTCATGCTTGCCGGCGACGTGGAAAGTGCGCTGAAAGCTCGCTGATTCAAACCTGGTCAGCTTTCGGTGCAGGGGGAGAGCAGCTGGTCTAGTGGTATTTTGGTAGGCTGGCAGCATAGTGTACATATGTCACCGATGCCTCACCGGCAGGTTTCCACAGTATCAGGCACATTTCAGTGCAATAAATAATCATCAACAACTAATAATCTGAGTCAGCACATACATTTAGATCTATATAGATATATTCTGATCTATATCTGATCTGATGAGCGCATTAAGCACGTGTTTAGACACTCAAGCTGACTGAATTAACACAGCTGAAACCGCATTAAATTAAATTTAATATCTAGTAAATAAACACATATGATGAAGTTAACAAGATATGTAATTCGTCTCCCTCCTTTTCTTTCTTTCTCCTTCTCTTATTTCTCGCACAGCTCCATCCGGACATGTCTCCGTGTCCTCTCCCCGTCCTGCTGCTGCGGCGGCTAAACAGATGATTTGTTTCAGTGATCACATGAGTTTTTTACTTTAAGCCTACATATGAATATTATAATATCCAGTTTTGTGAGCCAAATTCATTTTATATGCCCACATCAATGAAAGAAAGAGCCAGGCCACGGAGCACAATGCGTCATTTACGCACAGGTGGTTCCGGTTTTAATGCCATTATTGGAATTTATGTTGTGATCCGTGCGCACAACCCACCTTTGTCACATGAGGTTTAAATATATGCATATAACTTTATGCATACATTTATGTGAGTGTCTTTATTTGTGGAAAAGGGTGTTTGTCTTACCAATGGGTCCAACCTTACACACACCAAATCCATCTGTGCATCTGTGTGCGCACAGATCACATCATAAATTCCAAAAATGGCATTAAAATCGGAACCATCTGTGCGTAAGTGACGCATCGCGCTCCGTGGCCTGGCTCTTTCTTTCATAGATGTTATGAAACATTTCATAGATAAGCTTTGCTGGCGGAGGCGGGATTTATGACCTGTACTGCAGCCCACCATCAGAGGGTGCTGTTCTCGGAGTGGCTTCACCCAGCGAGGAGGCAGACTCTGTCCATCTTATATACAGTCTATGGTCCAAATGCATGCCAAATGTGCTCATTAGATCAGATATAGATCAGAATATATCTATATAGATCTAAATGTATGTGCTGACTCAGATTATTAGTTGTTGATGATTATTTATCGTCACATCAGTGACATATGCCGATACGCCGCCGGTCTACCAAAATACCACTAGACCAGCTGCGCTCCGTCTGCGCTGAAAGCTGACCAGGTTTGAATCGGCGAGCTTTCAGCACACTTTATACACCGGTGGTGAGCATGAAAATGTCACTGCGCACGCTGATTCTGTCGACACCTCCCCCCGCCACGCCACCACGCCCAGCTTGGCAGATCTCGGTGCGCCTCAGTCCACGAAAATACCAAACTGGCTGTATGCCGGGCTCCACCAGACGAAAATACAACTGCACGGGGTCTGCCACCTCACCGGCGTACACGAAAATAAAGCTTAGTGTGGAGGACGCCCTCTGCAGCGCTTACAGCGACACTTGTTGAGGGGCTGTCCTCTGTTGCCATCGTGTTGCATTGCTGTCTTCAGCCATCTCTTTGTCTCTTTGACTACTTCACGAAAATTGTAATACGCCTCGTCGGTGGCGGATTTAAAGGTGAGGAGAGGAGCTGATATGATTGGTGAAAACAGGTCTCAGCTGTGTTAAACCTATATCACGCCTTCTCTATAACTTACGCCGCTGGGAGGAGCTGAGTTAGGGAGGGGGAATACTTAGGTCAGGCTGAGCTGCTCACCAAAATACCAAAATGTGCTTAGGCACACCTTGTTGGCGCGGCGGACCTGACTTACGCCGGGCCTGCGCCACACCGCCGGCAAAGAACGAAAATAGAGCCCCAAGAGTCATCGTTTCTAGTCAGGTGACTTCCACCTATGAGCTTCATATTACCTCTGTAGAAACCAACAAGTGATGCCAGTGAAACTACATCCATGCTTCATGGAGTATTTGCTCATCAAATTGGGTGTCAGAGTGTTTTTGGACCTTGGGCCTTATAGTGTCATTGCAGAGTTTACTACCCTACAGTGTGAGCTGGTGTCATAACATGCTTGTGAAATCATGTCTTATGGACTAAAAAAGCAGTTCAGCCTTGAGTCCAGATGATCTTTTCTGCTAAAGAACAAAATGTCCTTCAGAGCTTCTTGAGAAAATTGCATTAAAAAGGGAATTGATTGACAGGATAATACAAAAGAATCTTGTTTGCTCCTGACAAGGATGAAGATTTTCCCAAATCCTTAAAAACTGGGGATATGAGTGTTATTTCATTTCCTTTGATTGACTCACAAGGCCCAGTCTTAACCCAACCCACCTGAAAGCCTCGATGATGTATGACGTGACGGCTGCTCCTCCCTCGTGTGCGTTGGGTTGCCAGGTCAGAGAGACGCTGTTCTTAGACACATCTGTGACGATAGGTTTGTGTGGTGGGCCTGGCAGCTGGAAGGGCTCTGTGGTCTGACCTGCAGAAGAATCTGCACTGTCTGGATGGTGAGAAAAAAGACAAAGAGAGAAAGGAGAAGAAGACAAGGAGAGAGAAATGAAAGCATATGAAATCAAACTGTAAAACCTCCCCTCTGGGGTCTCTGTTTTATTATGTCCTGGGTGTAAACAAGTTAATGTTGACTGAACATTTGCATTGCTGTCGCTGTGGACTAACTGCCTCACTTCTAACTCAATCTAATCACAATTCAGTTTTTCTGCACACCTATTAAATCTTAACAAAGCATTACCACGCTACGAGTCCAATAACAAACTCTGGTGTCATCAGTGCAGCTTGTTAAGTCATTACTCTGTCATTTAACAGCGCTAATGAAATCTCTACAGCTTGAAATATCTGATGCCCTCATGTCTGATGAGCTGTGTAGGAAATAAAAAGGTACAGCCTCACAAAGCGTTGCGTGGTTCATTTAGCAGTACATACTGGTTTGTATACAAGATGAGGGCTTGATCATGTTCTCACATTATTGATATTCTTAAAGAGAAGTGTCAGACATTTAAGTCTGAAGTCTTCCCTGAAAAAGATATACTTCCTGTCAACAATTGTTTTTCGTGCTTTTATCTTGATATTGTTTTCTGTCTTGCATCTCCTACATTAAAAAAAAAAAAATTCTTAATCTAATAAAGACAATTACCTCCAATGCAGGTGTATTGCAAATGCCTAAAAAGACATGCAGAAAAGCCTCAGCTGCTTTTCAACAATTCAAAATCTGTCACTGCGAGCAGAAAATTAATGCATCAATTTATTGGCCAATAACCGACTCTGCTGATGTTTCATATCTGCTGATAATGGTGTGCAATCTTGATAAGAATCAACCAGTCAAACTTCTTAGCTATAGCACCAACTCACAAAAATAAAAAAATAGTCAAAACTTTGCAAACAGAGCTGGTCTACACCAAACTCTGTTGTATTTACAATAATAAAATACTGATATTACATAAAACTAAGATTAATAAATCTCAGTAAATACAATTAGACTCACTCTAATCCATTTTAATCCAGCATGAGTCAAACACTTTACAGCATTTATCAAGTCACAGTAGAGAGGAAGAACTTCCTTTAACAGACAGAAACCTCAAGCAGAACCACACTGATGTAAGACAGTCATCTGCTGAGACTGAGCTGGGAAAATATGTTAAATAGATGTTTTAATCATGGTTTCTGTCCTACAGAAAACAGAAGGTCTTCAGAAGGAGGTAGGTCACAGCTGTTAATAAAAACCAAGAACTTCTCCATGTTGGGTCTTTACTGTTCTAATGATTTGCACAATTTACATCAGATGAAGACATAGATTTACATTCATTCATCTGCTGCTGAATTTTGAGGTAAAACTGATATTTTCATGGCTGTAGACTAAAAGAGAGATGGAGTCGCAGAGACACTTTCAGCCAAAATTAATAGTAACACAGGATTAAAAGCATGACAATAATTACTGTTTTTAGGTGCTATTTTCAGCTGCAACAAAGCATTTTGTTAAGAGCTACATTTCTGTGTTTGTGCTGCACAGAGCTGTCATTTGCATATTTTTAAAACACACAGACACAATTTTACCTTTAACAGTGAGCACTCCACTCCAACTCGTCTCTCCACTGGAGCTGGAAGCTACGCAGGTGTAAACCCCTGAGTCCGTTTCCTGGCAACAGTAAAACGCGTATCATTAGTTTAGTGTGTCAGTGTGTTTATAGTGTGACTGTGTGTGTCTTTGAGAGAGAGTGGGACGGTGATACTATGTAAATGCAGCCATTAGCAGTGATAGAGACTAAATGTCATATCTCTCAGAGCAGACTGTTTGTTCTGAGAATACAGAACAGAGGGAGGTTCAGGTGTATTAGAACTGGCAGAGTGGAGAGCTGGTTTTTCACACACAGCCAACCAAGTGACTCTTCACACACTAACATCAAAGAAAAACTGGCTTTTTAGTATCAGTAAAGAGCAGCTTGTAGCTCCAATATTATAGATTTGAGTATGATCTAAAAATACATATTTAAGACTTTTCAATTTCTGTCTGTCAGACTTCTTAAAGCATAAAGATGATGGTGCATGGGAGAAACTTTCCACCTTCAAAAGTGTGTATAAACAATACTGAAGTGTCTGAGATATGACCTGAAGTCATATTTCTACAGAATTTTAAAGGCTGGATTCACAAACTACAGTGGGATGTGAAAGTTTGGGCAACCTTGTTAATTTTCATGATTTTCCTTCATAAATCATTGGTTCTTGGGATAAAAAAAATCAGTTAAATATCTCATATAGGAGACAAACACAGTGATATTTGAGAAGTGAAACGAAGTTCATAGGATTTACAGGAAGTGTGCAATAATTGTTTAAACAAAATTAGGCAGGTGCATAAATTTGGGCACTGTTGTCATTTTACTGATTTCAAAACCTTTAGAACCAATTATCGGAACTCAAAATTGGTTTGGTAAGCTCAGTGACCCTTGACCTCCATACACAGGTGAACCCATTTATGAGAGAGTATTTAAGGGGGGCAATTGTAAGTTTCCCTCCTCTGTGAATCTTCTCTGAAGAGTAGCGATATGGGAGTCTCAAAAGAACTGTCAAATGACCTGAAAACAAAGATTGTTCACCATCATGGATTAGGGGAAGGATACCGAAAGCTGTCTCAGAGATTTCAGTTGTCTGTTTCGACAGTTAGGAACATACTGAGGAAATGGAAGACCACAGGCACAGTTCAAGTTAAGGCTCGAAGTGGCAGACCAAGGAAAATCACGGATAAACAGAAGCGAAGAATGGTTAGAACAGTCAAAGTCAACCCACACACCAGCACGAAAGACCTACAACATGATCTTGCTGCAGATGGAGTCGTCGTGCATCGTTCAACTATTGGGCGCACTTTACACAAGGAGATGCTGTACGCAAGAGTAATGCGGAGGAAGCCTTTTCTCCGCTCACATCACAAACAAAGCCGCTTGAGGTACGCTAAAGCACATTTGAACAAGCCAGCTTCTTTCTGGAATAAGGTGCTGTGGACACCTGCAAAAACACCTGCTGCCTACAGTAAAATTTGGTGGTCCTGCTGTGGGGCTGTGTGGCCAGTGCAGGGACTGGGAATCTTGTTAAAGTTGAGGGACGCATGGATTCCACCCAATATCAGCAGATTCTGGAGACCAATGTCCAGGAATCAGTGACAAGGCTGAAGCTGCGCGGGGGCAGGATCGTTCAACAAGACAATGACCCTAAACACTGCTCAAAATCTACTGAGGCATTCATGCAGAGGAACAAGTACAACGTTCTGGAATGGCCATCTCAGTCCCCAGACCTGAATATTATTGAAAATCTGTGGTGTGACTTAAAGAGAGCTGTCCATGCTCGGAAACCATCAAACCTGAATGAACTAGAGATGTTTTGTAAAGAGGAATGGTCCAAAATACCTCCAACCAGAATCCAGACTCTCATAGGAAGCTATAGGAAGCATTTAGAAGCTGTTATTTCTGCAAAAGGGGGATCTACTAAATATTGAGTTAATTTTTTTATTGTGGTGCCCAAATTTATGCACCTGCCTAATTTTGTTTAAACAATTATTGCACACTTCCTGTAAATCCTATAAACTTCATTTCACTTCTCAAATATCACTGTGTTTGTCTCCTATATGATATATTTAACTGATTTTTTTTTTATATCCTAAGAACCAATTATTTATGAAGGAAAATCATGAAAATTAACAAGGTTGCCCAAACTTTCGCATCCCACTGTATGAAGGTGTCTTTCACTAACTATTTTCCAGTTGTGTTGTAGAAATTCTCTCATGATGAAGCACCTGTCATCTCTGATGCATCTACACGCTGCCGTTAATGTGTTGCATGTTTTTATTTATTTTTATCTTACATAAAAGCTGTAATTCTGACCTGCCCTTTGGAGGATAAATAGTCTGAACCGAACTGAATCAAAGAAATAAGTCTTACCATTTATACCAGCAGATAATGTGAGCAAAAACATAACTCAGCAAAGAGTTACTCAAGGCAGGCCTAAGTTAAGCTCAGCCTACAGCACATCAGCTGACCTTAACACCAGCCCATATCAGCTGACTGCTCAGCCCATCACCATCTTCCTGCTGTTCTCCTTGCCTCAATTTTCAAGAATGTGCATGAAACTCAAGGGTTGCTGCCAGATATAACTTATTATATGCAAAATTAACATGTTTTCTGACTTCCTGAAATGCTATTAGTTAAGAACTTATAAACATAACTTACATTTTATTTTTAACTTTTTGGTTATATTTTTTAAGACTTTTTTACAAGACTGATCATTCTGATCATCTCGCCTTCCATTTAAGGTGGCTTTCACACCTGACCAAGTGGACTCAGTTCGATTGGGGAGCTGAAAGTCACAACATTGTTGCATTTGTGACGTGTTTCGGTTTTGCTTTCACACTGTGATTTCTAGAGCGCACCGAACTTTCCGAGCAGCATCACTTGGTTGAAAGGGGTGCTCGTCAAATGGGCAAAGTAGGAAGGGTATGTAACCTCACGGTTTACAAACAGGGGTGGACTTGCCGTCTTGTATTGTGCTTCATCACATTATTTTATGGAATGCTACAACATTAGTGAACGCAACTGTTCCTATAATGCTATCGTAACTTGTCAGGGATTGATCTAACATTTAACATAACATAACACTTCGATCTAACATGTGACAACATATGAGCTCAGAGTTTAAGGACTGTGACTGTTAGTAGTTGTGATTTGATTTTGTTTGAATATGCCAAATTGTGAATTTATGGGTTATTGTTGTTCAGACAATTGAGCTAAACTAGCTAGCAACTGCTAATGTCATCAGCTGTGCTTCCTCTACCCAAGATGCGTTTGGTCCGGTGAGCTTTCACACTGCATACGAACCGAACCAAGGTTCACTTGCAAGCGAACCGAGACCTACGTTTTCAGGCGGACCAGAGTTCGCTTGTTTGGTCCGCACCAGAGTTCGGATGAGCTTTCACACCTGCCCAAACGAAGTGGACTATCCGGGGAAACGAACTCTGGTCCCTTTAAAGCGGACCAACAGCTCTGGTGTGAAAGCGACCTTAGAAACACTATTAAACACGCAGCAGCTCCCAGTGTGAGGGTTGTAGGACCCTAATTGTTAAGTGCATGGTGTCTTTTAAGAATAAATAAAGACTATTTAAAGAGTTTCTAAAATGAACTCTTGCCAGTTCTGGCGCCCTCCTTAGGCAAATGTGTATCTCTCATCAACTTGGTTTTCGTGTCATGAACATGCTTTGAAAGTATTTTCAGATAAAAAATCTCCTTCTGCGTCTTGTGGTTGACAAATGTGTCATTCACTGGGAGTACTGGGAATACTGTGTTGAAAATAAAAAAAAGGAGGAAGTTTTTCCTGCCACTGATTCTGCATTCAGTCTTCCTGACATCTGTCTCCAATATGCTTTTTGCCATTATCTAATTACCATGAATAACATAATAATATAATAATAATTCTGATGGTGTTTTTTGAATTTTACGTTTGAAGCTTCTATGAGGCTGTGAGAAACATTTAACCACCTTAAGGGTCTACGGGGGTCTCCTGTTTTAGACAACAGACTTACATGGTGCTAATGGCTAATGATAATGGATTCATAGATATGAAAGAGTTTCCTTATGTGTACATTTTGAGCTGTTTTTACAGAAAATGCATAAATTAGTTGATAAATTGAGCATGATTACCCAAATCTGTCCATCACAGTTCTTTTATAGTAAATCATGCTCCTCTAGGGAATCAATTAATGCTAAATGTATATAAGTATAAGCCTTTTAATAAACTCACATAACATCTGCTTTGATTCACTGCTTCTACTCTGACATTTTGTCCTCTGTAGTTATTAAATAAGTAAAATGATCTCAGAGGTATCATCTAAAGTTGGAGCAAAAGTCAAACTGGTGGCTTTTATGTTCTTCATCTCGACTCATGCACAGAGGAGGAAGAAGAGGAGGAAGAGGAGAGTCAAAGGATCAAAGGACAGAATTTTAATGACCAGCTCGGCTCTGAAATTTCTGAGGCGCCCGTCTTTACTCAACAGCTGCTTAGTATTCTGGACTGGTTACAGGCAGATGTAATTAAGAGGTGTGTGATAGATGAGCCTATGTGTGTGTGTGTGTGTGCATGGATGCTGGCTGTTAAACTTTTGGGGAGGTGAGCCAAAAGCGAGACGGGCTGTGAAATTGCTACAACAGAGGAGGTTTTGGGGGTCTCCACACAGGGGAATCTCTGCTCCTGACTCTCCCTAAACCAGCTTCCTCTCTGTTTGAGGAAGTTTGAATGCAACAGTGCAATGTGATGTTTCTCAGTGTTTTCATGGAAGGACAGGGAGCTCTAAGAACAGAGCCATGACAACCAATTTTACTTTTTACACGCTCTGCAAATGTTGATGAAGACCCACAGCTTCATTATTTTTCTGGGATTTGAAAATAAAAACAACAGAAGGGAGACACTTCACATGACACCTGACAGAGTTTACCACTACCATCCCCAGAATATTCTGTGTAGTTTTGGTCCATAATAGTGTTGTTGTTAAGCATAAGCTCCAGTAGTGTCAATATGGAGACCTCAGAGGTGCAAAGCTGCGATGGTGTCGTAGACTCTACATATGAACAGAACTGCTAATTGTTCTAAGTGCTGCACCTATTAAACATGAGGTATTGAAACTGTTGTCTAAAATGAACTGTTTGTTTACATATTCACCAGCTAGCATAGATTTGAACTTCATAAAATCACACCTTTTTCAGCAGCTGCAAAGATGGATGTGTAGTCCTGTGAGCAAGGGTTACACGTTCATTTTTTGCTACCATCGTTATGTTGCACAATGTCAATCATGATGATAGTGACTCTTTGTTGTTGCATTACAGGTTGACTATAAATGAATATTTCCTCACTACAGAAACTTTTGTTTCTATGAACTTGTTTAAACTGCTCTAAAACAAACCTTTACTGCAAGAACTGACATGAAGTCAAGGTTGTACTGAGTAATAGTCGTGACAGACTAATACTGGACAACTGCCGTGTTTTTCTTCATTCATATTTTTAGGATTATAATACGTGATACCCCGGCTCCATTCACTTTACACTGTGAGAGCAGAGCGACTTACGAGTGTAACTTAAGTACACATGTAGGGACTGCTAGCTCTTTGAAGGCTCCTCTGTGTGTGTGTGTGTGTGTGTGTGTGTGTGTGTGTGTGTGTGTGTGTGTGTGTGTGTGTGTGTGTGTGTGCGTGTGCGTGTGTGTGTTTGGGAAGTTTTTAATTAGTTTTTAATCAGTTTTGCTGTGAGATATTTCACTCTTGTGTACTTCATCAATTTACATAAAGCACAATCAGTGCTCTCCTATTCACTGATTCTGTGAGCGGACACGTTCCTCCCATTGAAAGCCTTCCGCATTATGCAGAGGCCGCGCAGAGCCAAGCCTATCAGCCAGCAGCTCCTCCTCTGCTGTGTCGAGGCCGGCTCATCAGTAACGCTGACAGAGGAATTACTCAGGCCTAAGTGGCTTGTCACAGCGTCCTGCAGGACATGGGACAGGTGACTCTCCTCCCATTCAACATCTGCCCTGCCTGCTCCTCCCTTCTTTCTACAGGCCCTGACATTCAGCTGACCTATGGGTCGGCTGACGGTGAGTCTGTCTGAGGGGTGAAAAGCCGTTCCCCAGATGGTGGTGTCTGATCAGCAGATAGGAAATCAGCATGGAGAGGGTGGGTGGGGTAAACAGCCGGGACACCTGACTATTAATCACAGACGGCAGCTCTGGGTGCTGTGAGGAACAGATTGCTAAAAAATGGATGAGGTGAGATGAGAAGTGGAGAACGGGGGGAGGAGATCCAGGAGCAATCTAAGAATATTTATTGAAACAACTTTGGGCTGCATGGTGGTGCAGTGGTTGGTACTGTCAGAGTCAGCCAATACAAGAAAGTTTCTGGTTTGAATCCCTGGATGAACTGGGGCCTTTTAGCATTTTCTCCCTGGGCATGCACAGATTATTTCCCAGGTACTTCAGTTCCTCACACAGACCAAAAGTCATACCTGTAAGGTCAACTGCTGAATCTGAACTGTAGGGATAAAGATGAATAAAAATCTGAGACTATATTTCAGCCCTGCAACGAAACACTGAGCCATACAAGGTGGATCGCCTGCACCCGGCCTTATTACAGCTGTAAGAGACTATTTATGTATCTATGTATGTATGGATGGATGGATGGACAGACAGATGGAAAGAATACACTTTTAACTATGATGTTCTCTCTGCTTGTTGTCAGTCAAAAAGATTTTTCTCACTATTGTCAAGATGCTGGGTAATAAACAAAACTTTTACAGAAGAAGGGAATAAGAAGTAAGAAAGCAGCTTCAGTGACCTAGGCCTTTTTTGTTTGTTATATTTTTGCCTTTACTAGATAGGACAGCTGCAGAGAAGCAGGAAATGTGGGGAGCACAGAGTGGAGGGAGATGGGCAGCAAAGAGTTTTTGGCTGAAAATCAACAGTGACTGTTGCGTACTAGGGCACTGACACCCTGACCTAAAATTTTTTTTTTGTTGGAATGGGAAGGTAAAGCAAAGAAAACACTACTTTAATTAAGAGTTATGATGGACGTAGTTCTGGGAGAATAGAGAAGTTGGTCGGCCATTGCTGAAGACGTAAGTACATTCTTAAGGTTTTGTAGGGATTCTTGTGCCCTAACTCATGTGTCTTTTTTCACTGACAGCTGGGATAAAGTTGTCAACAGCTGCAGTTTTGAGCGGTGTTTGCTGCAGCATCATTGGTGAGAAATATTCCTTATCTCTCAGTGAGTCATCCATATTCTAATTTTCTGGCCAACAGCCCATCCCTCGTGCTTGCCAACTCAAATGTCAGATTATCTTTTCGGAGGATATTATGTCTGAAACCATCTGCCAATCAAACAGAGTGATGCAAACTTTGTGTATCTTTCCTCCTCTGTGTCCACCACCTGCTAACCAGCCAGTTAGCAGGGGTATCATCTGTCTGCACAATGTAAGCAAACAGAAGGTCGATAATGACGTCAAAGCTTTCTTTTGGAGGGTGGTGAAGAAAAAATGCGATTACAGCCTATAAAATGTGTACACTGAGGTTTAAAGTCAACTCATGAACTTGATTTTCTACTCTAACCCGATTACTCAGAGTAATCTGTTTTCTTTGGACCATGCAGTCCTTCTAACACTCCCCAAGTTTTATGTCTCTCCTCCTTTTTTACCTTGTCTTCCTTCTTCAACACCCACATGATCTGTTTAGCAGCAGTGCAGCCTGAGCCCCTCTTTAACCCCCACCAGCACCACACACACTCACTCACACACACACATGCACGCACACACGCGCACGCACGCACACACGCACGCACGCACACACACACACACACACTTCCCGTCTGTCCAGGACGCCTTGGCACCAATGAGGGACAGCACAGTGTGTATGTGTGTCTGGCAGAGATCCCAGGGTAATGGCATCTTATCAATGCCAGGGTTCGAGGAACAAACAGACCATCTGTCCTCCTCCAGGGGCCCAGATGAGAGAGGCTTATTTAGATTGATGATTTCAGGGTTAAACGTGTGTTAGGAATGCTGATTTCACATTTTCCTCAGTCATGTAAAGGATGGTGGTGATAATCTTTATGTTCATGTGTTTCCTTCTCTCTACAAGGACAGTTTCACTCTGGGGGCTCTATTTTAAGTCAGGTCTGCCGCTCCAACAAGACATACCCAAGCACACTGGTATTTTAGTGAGCGGCGCAGCCTGGCTTAAGTAACCCCCTCTCACTAACTTAGCTCCTCCCAGCACCGTAAGTCGTAGAGAGGGAGGAGAGAAGGCATGGAGTGGGTTTAACACAGCCGAGACCTGTATTGACCAATCACATCAGCTCCTCTTCGCACCTTTAAATCCACCCTCAGCAAGGCATATTACAATTTTCGTGCAGTAGTCGAAGAGATCAAGAGATGGCTGAAGACAGCAATGCCACGCTATAGATCAAGATATGGATCAGAATATATCGATATAGATCTAAATGTATGTGCTGATTCAGATAGTTGCACTAAATAGTGTTTCTTATTGATTCTGTATTGCACTGAAATATGCTTGATATTGTGAAAAACTTGCCAGTGAGGCATCAGTGACGAATGTGCACTACGCCACCGGTCTACCAAAATACCACTAGACCAGCTGTGCTCCGCCTGCGCTGAAAGCTGACCAGGTTTGAATCGGCAAGCTTTCAGTGCACTTTCCACGTCATCGGCGAGCACAAAAATGTCACTGCACCAGCTGATTCTGTCCCCCTACCGCGCCACCACGCCCAGCTTGGCGCATCCCGGTGCAACTCAGTCTATGAAAATACCAAACTGGCTGTGCACCTGGCTTTGCCAGATGGAAGTACCACTGCACGGGGTGCACCACTGTCTACCGCGCCACCAGCGGGCACAAAAATAGAGCCCTGGGGCTCCAGTGAAGGAATAGCCACAGACTTGTTGACTCCCTGACAGATAACTGGTTGGATTTGATGACTCACATTTGATGTCAAATCAAAGGTTGATAGTAAGGATCCTCCGGCATGCTCCTGTCTGTTTACATACAGTTGCTCTGTGTTCTGTCATCTGTCTGGATGTAGGTCTGTCTGATCTTGTCTGGAGGCATATTTAGATATGATCATTGCTGATACCGTCTGTAAAACTAGAGTGAATAGAGTGACTGAATTGTCAACACGCTTATTGATGATGCTCATGATGGTAAACTCTAACTGCTAACAACCGCCACATTTCAATTCAATTGATGAAGTGATATTTATAATTCTAATATTAGCTCTTTTTGAAGATGAGTCCATGTTGCATCATAGAAAAAAAAAAATGGTCAAAAAAAATAAATAAATAAATAAATGCATAAAAAAAACCTTGGCATCTGGATCTCAAGTCCATCCAGCTCATCCATTGGTTATTGTCTAATAGATCATTCAGTTTCATCTGTTTTAGTCTGCTTCCTCTGCAAACACTTTGTTGTCATCCTCCTCCTCTACTCACTTTTATGCCGTGTCTTATTTAACAAGCATTGCCACTGATTTCTGCTCTGTTCTAGACAGAGAGGTCTTCACTGCTGCTCTACCTGCCTTGGCTCTTCATATTTGCACATAGAAATAAAAGGCAGTGTGCTCTCCCCACAGCCTCCACATATAAAAGTGCGGAGAGCTCTCAGAACAAAGCCATGCCACTATCTATAACTACAGCCTGCAAATGAATCAGTGTTTTTTGGCTATAGTGGTCCTGACTGAACTGTGTTAAACAGTGGGCCTTTACTCCCTTACCATAACAGTGAAATAAAGTGATCAGGCTGGAAACTTGAATCTACAGAGCATCATTTTAAAAAGAAGTGACAAAGCGTTTCTACAGGTAAAGTTTTGATGTTTCCTGAATCAAAAGGAACAAATACATTTCTTGTTATTTGTGCTGTAAAACAAACACAGCAGTGTCACTGAGGGCATGTCTGCTCACTGTGTTTGGTCTGATCAAACAAAAAGCCTGCAGAGAAACTTCAGCGTGGTGTTTGACAGCTTCAAACAGACTCCAGAGCACCAACACTTCTAGACTCTGAGCTGCAGACTACTACTGATTCCCTCAGGAAACAAATGCAGGAGAAAGTGTACGTTAAGCGTCAGACTTCCTCCTTCTTTTCTCTCCATCCTGCCCTCCCTCTCTTTTATCCAGTCCTCACTCACTTGCAGTGATGTATTGAGGATTTAATTACGACTCTCAGTGATCGTTAATCATTAAGAACCCACAATCAATTTATGCCCGAGCCTCCTTGGCTCTCTCTGAGGCTGTGGTGACCTCAGGTGCTGCTTCTTCCCCTGCAGGGAATTCTGGTTAGAAAGGATTTCATTAGCACAGAGCAAGACGGTGCTAACGACTGCTAATGGCCTCGCACACTCATTATCATGGTGATCACGCCTTGCAGATGCGGTTGATGTTACAGTCCTTACCTCTCCTCCACTCATAAAACCTAATCATTGAAATCAACTGTGAAAATATCTTCTGTTCAAGTGGGTTGTTCTCTCTCTGGAATCAGAGATGGTGTTTTATCACATGGAGGATGTTTACCTAGTGCAGCCTGCAGGGTGTTTGATGTGCAAATAGTATCACAGGATTATGGTAAAAAAAATCTTAATGACCTCATTTGAAATTGAAGGTGTGAAGGAATAAAAAACAGTTACAGAAATAGACAATAAATCAGGCTTTTAAGATTCTATTGAAGAGCTTTGGGTTGAACTGGCACAATGTGAGATATGGAGCTGAGCTGACTTTTCACAATAAAGCGATCATTCACAAAATGTTTTCTGACAAATAGAAAAGGGAGTTTTGTCCATGTAGATTCTCATTCATCCAGGTCATGGTTTTCTTAAAGACTCCAAAAAAGATGGGTTTCTGAGAGATGGAGACGGGTTTCTACGACCCGTTCTTTCCAACTCCTCCCAGTCGTTGTCTGTCACCTTCTCCAGTAAGATAAATATCTGCTCCTCACACTAGCAATATTTAGAACTGAAGAAGCTTCTTGGATAAGAGGCGAAACGTCATCTCAACTCCACACAGTCCAGTTGCCTGTTTTTGGAGTCTTCAAGAAAAGGGGGTTTTGCACACACAGAACCTGCTTTTTAAAGTAGATAAAAAGAAAAAACTCTGAAACTTTGGTTAAATACGGAGAAATCTTGGTGCCAGCACAACTGCTGAGTTGATTTTGACACTGCTGGTCTTTTAAGTGTGCTGTGCGTGTAAAGCTTTTTCTACTTCAGGACATCAAGAAGTCAAGAAACACTCAGTTTTGAATCTTGGAGAGCACCAGGAGCAGGTGATAAATAGTTTTAGCCCAGCTGTAGTGACACTCTCTTTACTCAGCATGCACAGTAGTCTGTTTTCTTCTTCTGCACAGAAGCACTAATGAAGAGCTGCAAAATGTTGGTCTATAAGACAAAGCCAAAATAAAGAAAAACCATACAGCACAAGGAGTTGTGGTACTTCTGAAGATGTCGTTTGTTCTGTGATCTGATTCTTGATCTGAGGGTTTCCTCACATACCTGCAGGTTGGTGATCTGAAGCGTGCCATTGTCCATCAAGCTGATTCGACCATCATTTCCCAGAATTCTCTGACCATCTTTCTCCCATTGGATGCTAGGGATGGGGTTGCCCATGATGTGGCAGTGCAGCTGAGCAGTTGAACCAGGGGCTAGCGTATGATTGGCTGGTCCTTGGCGGATGATGGGTGGGACACGGTCTGAAGGCGCTGCATGGACACAGAGAGAGAGGTAAGATGGGTTTGAACTGAAGTCTTCTCAATGTCTTTAGGGTGTCAGACTATCTTTTGAAACACTCGATGAGCCTGCAGATGTTATTGAAGGGGGATATGTGAGGAGCAGCCAGCGGCTGCCTGGACTAAATTGAGGAATATGGAGGATTATGAAGTTGAACTTTTGAAGTGGACCTTTGATATAAGCTTTATAAGAAAATAAACATTTAAGCACACCAGCAACACACTTTCAGGATGTCAGAATGAGGGTTTTGAAACATTTGTGGAAGAAACTGAGTCTGTTATAGAGACAGGAAAGTTACCGGCAGTCTGTGCATGCTTCTGCAGCTGCTGTTGAGTTGAACCTCATAAATTCCTCCACAAACCTGGTTTTAGTACAGGCTTCTGGAACTGCCTTTATTCCCACCATATTTCTTGAATCCTGTATAGATAAGCTTTAGCCTGTAGTTACAACTTTTCTAACCCTATTAGAGCTTGTTTCCAATTATTATCACGTTTTTCTCATGTTGTTATCACTTTCTCTCATTTTTATCATATTATTTTAACTTTCATAGTATAATAACCTTTTTGACTATTATAACTCTTTTTCATGATTTCAAGTTTTCTGCAACTTGTGAAGTTCAGACTTGAATCTCATACATTGAAGAATTTATTTTCATGAAATAACTAATTCAGTCTTGAAAGTTTATAGGCTTATTCTCATCAATGTAGGACTTTTTTTTCTCTTAGCTGAATGGTTCTTAGTCAGTAGAGGTGAAATAGATTTCTAAAATTTTCACAGTTGCAAGGAGGAGCTGAGGACTTTGAAAATGAATGTCCTTGGTTCTCTTCCTCTCTGGCAAAGCTGTCACCTCTCAGTGACCGTGCAAAAACACAACATTTGACTCACAGTACTGCTGCATACAGAGCAAGAGCAAAGCCTCATTATCATTCTGTGATAGCATCAGCCAACACAAGCTGACAGAAAGACTGTAAAGTCAACACAGGAGTGAATGCATTCAAGGCTGAACTAAATCCTTGTTTCAATTCTGTATGGGCGGACACAGGGAGGGGAGCATATGTTGCAGCCAGTTATTTGCATAAAACCATCACCAGTTGTCCCTCTTGATTACATCAAGTCAAGACTCCTGCTGCTCACTCATTTGGGGGAAGAATATTTTAATTTAAACGGATTTGGAGGATTTTTCTCATTTGTGACAGAGCACATGTGTGTGGGAGGAGGAGGGGGTTAAATTTGCCGATTACTAGAAATGATTAATCAAACATGAAGCTAGGAATGTTTAAGATTGCCACAGTAAAGTGCTGCTGTTCAGGGACAGAGTATAATTTCTCTTTGACACTTTGGAACTCTCATAACAAAGATTAAAATCCCCTGTCAAGACAAACCTAATTCTATGTGTATTTAGTTGGTTTAATCCTGCATTTTTTCTGAAGCTCCATCTCAGCATACAGGAAAAAATGGAGCATACAGAAATGGAGGAAAAACATTCATAGCAAGTCAAAAACTCCAGAGGAGATTCATTCCTTAGGTTTGCATGAGAAGCTGATTGAACAGCAGAGGTCTCCTCCTCTCAGGGAGATACAGACCTGGTAAGTCAAACCTAGTCAAAATAGTCTAAAGAGTGTTTTTTGGTTTAAATTTAGTGTTTCTCACGAGCTGCTGATAGCCTGTTTCAACATGTTTGTTTCAATATTCATGAGGATTTCACAGGGAGCTGAATTTGCTAGAGGCTTTTAATTCTCCAAATCAATTGTGATTTAAATCCAGCAGGTTCATGTTAAATTTGGTGCCATTCAAAGCTCTTCAGTTTGGCTGCAGGAGCTCAGAGATGAGCTGCATGTTATGGAAAAAGTGAGCTATCATTTACACACTGGAATGATGGGCTTAAAACAAGAGCAAGGAGGAGACATGTTTGAATGTGTCAGCTGTTTTCAGTAAACGCCCGTAAATGTGCATCCTCAGGTTTTCTTTACACAAAAAGAAATTTTAGATTCAACCAGAAAATTTAGGGTCATGTGCAGCCCCTGATCATGTGTTCATTTTTCTCTTTATTGGTTTTCACCTGCTTCATCAGAAACCTACTTTAATATTGGAGGTTCTACACTCACCACTCTCCACCTCCAGCAGAGCTTTGGTTAGGATGCTCCCAGCCACACTGATGGCCTGGCAGATGTAATAACCCGAGTCTTCCACCTGAACGTCTGTGATGGTCAGCTCACCGCTCAGCGACACTGAGAAACGCCCCGACTGAGACGGCTCCTGGATGGGAAACAGTAGGATCTGCAAAAAAAAAGGAAAGGTTGAGGTCATAAGACATCCTTTGAGCTTCATTCTCATTGGTTTTCACTGCTGCTCTCCCTGCCTCTCACATTACATAGAAAGGAGGTGTGCTCTACCTGTCTCATACACAGGTGGAAGGGCAGGGATGTCTCAGAACAGAGCCACACCACCAAATATAACTTAGTATATGAAAAGAAATTATTTTCTGTGACTAGAGTGGACCTGAATGAATTAAGAGTTCACTGAAGACACGGTCATATATTTTTTAATGATTTTACTCTCTAGACCAGCTCCTCAGCTTTGTAATAAAAGAACTTGAGTCTATAGCAGAGAAAAGCCTTTCCACTCACAGCTTTAATAAGAGTGTAAAAACACTTCAACGCTCAAGGATAAGGCTTTTGTTCACCAGTTCAGCTGAGAAATAAGTACTTTAGGTCACTTCAAAATAAAGAGTCAGACTCAGAGGATGATTCAATGAAATTATTTGAATGGAGAGTAATGAAGGGAGCAGAGATAGACCTTTCAAATATTACTGTGCTATATATGGTGGATTCAAGTTCAACCTCATGAACTGCTTATAAATTTTCCTCTATGTGCATATGACTTTGCATGTCCTCAAATGACAGAGTTCACAGCATGAAACACGTCAAAAACAGATGAAGAGTTCAGAAGCACTAACATTTGCAAAAAGAGTCCTCCATGTGTCAAAGAAAGATAAAAAGATAAAAAGATCTTACAATGAAATATTAATGCTTGATCTTTCAGTACCAGATGTGTTTGTTTGTTGTAAGCACAGCCTGCAGAAAATCCCAATTTTACTGAGAATTACTTACAATTTGAAGGCCACGAATTTGCCAAAATCACACCATTCTAAAGCAGATTTCTTGAAAGTTAAGTCGCAAACTCTGTTTGGTCTGTCTGCAAGAGGAGGACATGTTTTTGGCTGAAGTTGAAACACTTCAGTCAGACAATTTTTATTGACATAGAGCCAAAGCCCATCAGCTGTTACCTCAAGAGGAGTAGCACCGGACTGTACACTCGGTCCAGATTCATGTTAACCTGCATGCAGTTCATCAAGAGATGATGAAATCCTCAGGTTATATTCTGCCTACTTTTGCTCTCCATGCTAAATGTTTTAACACCAAACCTGCTGCTGATAGCTGATTAGTCAGTATTGCTGAAACTATAAATGTACAACAAACAGAAACCAGAACCCTTCAGATTCTTGACCCCAAACCAAAGAGCTAAACAGCTTAAATCGACCTGTTAGATACCATTACTCACAGGAGGGGCATCAGCTAAGGACCGTTTCACACATATGTTGGTTCACCTGTCTGCATTCCCTTTTTAATATTTTCACATTTCACAAACACACATCAAACATGCTCCCCTATCTTCTCTATATCCTGTATCTCACAGCACAGTTTGACAAATGTTGATCTTTTCTCAAGGTTTTTCTCGCAGAAAAAATGACACTATACAAAACATGCTACCCACATACTTCCCCTCCTCCTCCTCTTCGCTTTCTCCTTTTAATCTCCCTCCTCTGTTCTCGCTCTCCTTCTCCCACACACCTTCTCCAGGCCCCCCCCCCCCCCCCTAATCTGTACCTGGGAGCCATGCTACCGGCACCCACACACTCTCATCAAGCCTTTCAGTGCATTCCAATAGGCTGCAGTGCTTATCACAGGCTTGCTTTCCTCAGACACGCACGCACGCACGCACGCACGCACGCACGCACACACACACACTTTACAGGAGCACAAATTCACACTGACACACACATGGGTCTGCGCAGACTCATGGTTTGGTGAATAATAGCCTGGGCGGATGATGGGAAAAATGAGGTGTGTGTGTGATTGTGTAGCTGTGTGAGTGTGTGAGTCACTCTGGTGCTGAGCTAAAGCACACAGCAGTAACAGCAGAGGATGACAGTAAAGACGATGACAGTAGAGAGAGATGCAGGCGCTGCTTAGCGCGAAGAGGTGGCACCAAAAGAAACTAGCTTAGCGTTGAATTAGAAAAGAGATCCTTTTTTTTTATAAATGTGTGTGATCAGTGTTGTCCACATGTTCACATGGTATAACTTTGCCTGAGGCATCATCAAATAGGCACTAAATGCTCAGACAATAAATGGCTAAGCAGTCAGCTCATGTGCTATTGGCTGAGTTTGACTTTGTAAATCTTGACAGGTTTTGAATTGTTAACACAAATACATGCTGGTTTCAAATATTGGTTATTCATCCCACGAACTACAAACTCTTTTTATTTGCATCCCCCCTAACAAATAATAATAATAATAATAATAATAATAATAATGATAAAACAAAATAAAAAAAAACTGAGGTCAACCCATACTCTGAATGACCAACTCCTGATGAAGAAACAGCCCAAAAAAGTGGAGCTGAGGCTGACAATCATAACAACGCACCCACCTTTTACTCAGCTCTGCCAAAACCCTTATTATGATTTTAGCCTTTATATAGTTCAGTCCATATGTCAGAATAACTCAGCCAAGATAAGAGGCGAAACGTCCTTTAATACATATTTAATATATATTATATAATATATATCCTTTAATATATATACATATACATACTGAGAGTTAGTTTAATATTCCTAATCATTTAACAGAACATCATAAAAGAGTAAAATTCATTTTTGAGTGTGAAAAGACCATTTTGTAAGGGATCAAACCGCCACTTAATACTTACTTCCTCCCATGCCCTCTCCCTCTCCCTCTCCTTTGCAGCTGCTGCTGTATTGCACTTTCTTTTAAAAACGTGCTGTAATTCACCGTTGGCTTGCATCAGTACTTCCAGCTCCACTTGCATAAAAAATTCTGCCCTCCTTCTCCCTGTTTCCATTGGTTAATCAATGAATCTGGGCTCCACAGATGCTGGCTGTTTATGTCTGGCGTGCACGTGCTTAACTCCAGGTCAAACTACTCGGAGTTGCTAAAACTGACTCAAATCAGGTGTTGTGAAACAGAGTTAAGGATTTGACTCAGAGTTTGTTGAACCACCTATGTGAAACGGACCCCAGATGGAGCAGCTTGGTGCTGGAGGATGGAGTGGTACTGTTCCTTCTTCATGATATCCTTAATTTCAAACAAATCTTCTAATCATCACCTGCAAAACATCCCCATACCATGGAACTACCACCTCCATGCTGAATTGTGGGTGTAACACATGGTGCTTTCAGATGTTCACCAGTTTGTCTGTGGACATAGACTCTGCGTTTTGAACCAAACAGTTCAAACTTGTTTCTAGTCATCATAAGTCCAATTTTTGTGAGCTTTTGCCCACTCATATCTCTTTTTCTTGTTCTGTGGACGAAGTAGTGTTTTTTTGCAGATACACAGCCTTTCTCACGGTTGTCAGAAATATGGGTTTCGACCCTGTCATGTTGATTTTCTCCCTTATTTGTGGTGCTGTCTTTTGCTGATCTCTCTTACTGGTGACAATAATATGTTTATCCTCTGCTTTTGTCGTAACTCTTTCGTCCAGGTCTTTTGCTATCATCATAACTTTCAGGTTCCTCTAGTCTCTTCAGAGTGCAGTGGACTCCTTTATAAGACACCTTTAGGCGTTTTGCAATTTCTCTTTCTGTGTATCCTTCTTTCCTCAATGTACAAATCTGTACTTTTGTTTCTTTACTCAGTTGCTTCTTTCTAGCCATTTTTGCGGTAGTTTGAACGCAGTTGAGATTTATTAGGATTTTTGTATGCAGACTCTCAAAAGCCAAAAAGTGGAAGTGAATAATCCAACTGTGATTTGTTTTTTTGCTTTTGCACTAAAGTTGTGACTCAAGGCCTGTAATGGCCTTGCTTCCAAACTTTTGGCCTGTAGTGTAAACCTTTGTCACCTAATCTAACTCCCCATGACTTTGCTGTCGTAGCTCCTGTTTCTGTGACAGTACACAGACTTCTTTCACCAGCGTGAGCCCTCCACAAGCTCTGCCTGCCACTCAGATGCCTTCCTCCAACACAGCCACTGTCAGACACAAACCATGACCATGTAACGGTGATGGATGGCTCAGAGGGCAGAGAGACATCATCCTCTCTGTGTGACACAGAGCTTCAGAGCTGACTAACACTTATCACAGGAACTTTCTCACCTGGCTGCCTTCTCTCTGCCAGAAGACGGCGGGCGGAGGGTTTCCTTTGGTGCCACAGAGGAAGGTCACGGTGCGACCTGGAGCTGTGATCTGGTCCCGCGGACGAACCACGATCTGCGGGGGCACTGCAACACAGAAAATAAAAAGAGATGGTTATGAAGATTTCATGGAGACAGGAACTCTTCATACGTGAGAGGTGTGGACAGACCATGATGATTGTGATGATAGAACGTCAGGACTGATGACTCTCTCAGACTTCTCCCTGTACCTTTGTTAACACTCGTATGTGCAAACTCAAACTTATACAGACATATGTCAATTATTTATCATCCTGCTTTTTTATTTCTACCTGTATTTCTTGTTACCAGCATGTAATTGGTCATATACAAATGATGCTCCTTTTGGGTATTACATCTAAACAAGCTTTAATGTTGTTTCCATTCAGTCATTTTCTTTGAAGTAGCTGGCATCACTGTTATCTGGCTAGAAGTTTAGCTCACACTGTCATTGAATTGTTCAAATACTTTGACTTAGTTAATGGTCCACAAAATGAAGTATCTGATCTCTTTATGGAGCCTCCCAAACTTCAATCCCTGGCTCCCAATCATCAACATTTCCCAAAATGAAGGATTCATTTTATTCTACTGTGGAAATATAGACAGATGTCTAGTTTAAAAACCAAACAAACCCACTGCAGTATTTATTTGTTTATTCATTTTTCACAATTGAACAGCTTCAAAATTTCAGAAATACCAAGCTTTGATTTGGCTGGCTGAATATTTGGCAGGAGGGTCTGACTTTAAAACCCTTGAATACAATGCACAGATCAGCTTGATGGTTTTCACACTTAATAAAACGGCCACGAGTAAAGAAACAAAGATAAAGCGGTGAATCATTCCCTTTTTTCATAAAGCTGCCCCTCTACTAAAACTATGAGTTTTGAGCCAGTTGGAGTCAATCCTAACTTGGTTATAAAACTCACTACAAGTCTTCACTACAGTCGGTTTCATCAGCTTTGCTAACTTCATCGAAATACTTCAGCACTGGCAATGCCAAATTCAAGCCATGTGCTGTAAATCTGCTGTCAAAGATTATATTCAGCAGCTTTTGATCCCTCTCAGACTGTCCCTGAATGTAAGCAGTCATTTACAGTCTGCAGTGTTAACTATGCTCCATCCATGAGCTGTAAATTTAGCCCACCAGTTCACCAAAATATGAATGCGGACAATGAGTGCTTTCATTTTGGTCGGTTGCCAAAACACTAAAATTTATCCAGAAGCAAAACAACATACAGCATTGTTGGGTTTTTGTGCTGTACATAATCTCTAACAGAAGCTCGTGCCTGACAAAGTAACACACAGCAAACTTTTAAATGCAAAATGTCACTGCATGTACAGAGGGTAACACTGGCAACTTCAAAAGCGTTAAATTCAGTGTTCACTAAATCTCATAGTGCAGTGAGTTAGCTTTGTTACAGCATGATCAACTTCTGATGCTGCTATTAGCATTATTATTTCTGGTACAACCTCAGCCTTCAGAGCCCACTGGCATGGGTAGAAATACAGCAGATGAGATACCATGGAGGGGATGAAATCAAAGTCTTTTTTTTTGCGCCACAGTAATGGAGAGTAGTATCATTAAGACTACCCAAAAGAAACTGCGTCAATATGAGTATCAGTAACAATACTCAGATCGACTAAACCCACATAATGCATCCATATTGGCTCCTGTGACTCCATGGGACTACTTGGACTTAATGACTTTGTGTCTCTCTCTCTTTCTGGATTGGGCCAAGAAAGAAAATTGTCCATGACCTTGAGTCATTCAGCTTTGAATGATAAAGGCTGATAGAGCTGATTATTGATTAGGCTACAGGCTGTGATAATCAATCTCCTGTGGTCAGGTGCAAAGCGCAGAACCCACAGGAGTCCACAATCGGGTCTGTGGGTCACCTTTCTGAGCCCAGGCAGCCGGCTAATCATGACTTCTTTGAACGTAGATGGAAAGCAGGAGAATGTGTGACTCTACACAAACATATATACATACATACACACACAGACAGACAGACAGACACACAAACACACAGTTCTCTTTGATTTCTATTGATTCTGCAGCAAGTGACAGGCCTGTCTCCTCAGAGGGTGTGTGTGAATACATAATGATGCCCTCCACCCGCAGTCCTAATTGATTTCTCGTCTTCCCACCTGATCTCCTGCTTCTCTTTCATTCTCGGTCTCAATTAGCAGTGAGACAAACAGAGAGAAAGTTGAAGACGAGGAGGAGGAGGAGGAGGAGGACCAACCTGGAGAATAAGAACAGCTAAACACAGTGGCCCCGTTTGTATGGATAGTTTTCCTCAATCTGATTGAAATCAATCGGATTAAATGAATCTGATTCCATCTGTATACATGAACTTTTAGTAAAGAGTTCAACCCGCGTTTGCATGGCCCCAGCTGAATCCGATTGTATTGGTTTTTTTACATGCGCAGAAGGTCACTCTGCCACTACCTGCAAATGTGTACGAGAAGAAGAGGTGCACTTCCTGCTTCCTGTTTACCTGTAGAAAGATGGATCCGTGTCGTGTTTTGTTGGGGACGCTTATTGTGTTGTGGTTACATTTATTTGCGGCTCTCCTCCACCGTCCAGTTTTTCTTTTTGTTCGCCATGTTTGTTTTCGTTTGGGCGCGCTCTGCATACATCACTACGTGCCTCTTACGTACTACGGAGTGCCTGCACAGACCGAACAAGCCTCTCTGTAAACCCAATCCACTCCACTCAGCCGTATATATGGAGCATGGAGCGGATTATCAATTGGCGTAGACTACCTCTTACAATCCGACCCAAAATACAATCAGATCCGGGTGAATCAGACTGGCTAAGGTGTTTATATGAGACATTTTGAATCTGATTGACCTTTCAATCTGATTGTAAATAGGATTTTTGGAACCATGTAAACGGGGCTAGTGATGATAAACAGTACAGTGATGGTGAAAATTGAAGGACAAAGAGGTGAAATTCAGGCCAAGTCTTCTCCTAAGTCCTGTCTCAAATCTGCACTTCCACCTATGTCAACCACACTCTCTATATTCTGCCTTTTTCTGCCTTCTTTGCAATATTGCAGCTGATGTAAACATGTCTTTTCTTTAGAGTTCGCAAACCCACTGAATCATGAATCTAGCACTGAAAAGGTTTGAAGAGAAAAAACAAACAATCCAAGTGTATCTGTGACAGAGTGCTGCCTCCATTAGTCTGGGTTATTTTCTTTTCAGAGTGTCTCCCACTGGGTTCAGACAAAATGTTTCTTTGCTCCAATTTCAACCCAGCACAATCACAGAGAAAAGCTGGCTGACATCAGTTACCAAAAGGCCTGTCTCTATCTTTTGGTTTCAAGAGAAAGAGTTCAACTGAGTGCTTCTATGAGGAGACAACAGAGGAAAAGCTTGAAAGACACAAGATCCATGTTATGTGAAGGGTGCAGACAGAGAAATATATCCTGTTTGGAAGCTTTTTTGTCCATATCAAAAACAAAAATGTCCCAAAAGATGTCCTCAATGTAACCCTCAGAGACTGAGAAGAAATGAACAGGTAGCTGAGGCATGTAGGGAAGAGTCTGAAGATGCAAAACTGTGCAACTCAACACGCTTCCTCAAAACAGTCTCAACTCTGACCAGGCCTGTCTCAGTGTGGACTCAGTCAGACAGATGTGAATTTCGAGGACTAACAATGATGGCTGCAAGGTCCCCACACTTTTCCTCAAGAATACTTTCTGGGACAGTGAGAGGAAGTCTTTGTGCCTCCTCTCAGTTTGTGATATTCAAATCCTTTCTGGCAGCTCGGAGGGGCTTTCCTATTTTTACAGTTTGTCATCCATGATCTTTAACATAATTTAGCTTTTTCAGATAACTAATTCACCTTTTGGGTACTGTGATTTGAAGTTCGGTGAATGTTCATGTAATTCTCCTTGATATTCCAGGACATTTTAAACATTTTCCCAATCTTTCTTATGTTTTTCATAATATTCAGTAACCTGTTTTCCAGGTTTTCCAGGATGCCTGGGAACCCTGCAGATGAACGGTGTGGCCATCTGATTTGGCATTTGTTTTTTTTCACATTGAATCCCTCCAGGAGTATCTTTACATTTTCAGCAGAGCAGTGCATGTGAGAGAGAGGCTTAAGGTAAGCAGGAGAAAGTTTTTCTTGAAAAGAGGGCTGCAGATCAGTTTGAAGTACTGAGGTTTATTCTCTGATGTGAATTGCTGCTGCACGGTCTGGATTTAGAGTCTCTGGCTGCCAAATCTCCAGCCCTCCTCTTTCTGACTTGCCTGCTGTAATCACTCACCTGAGATGAGTGTGCATGCTCACTTTCATGCCCATCATACAGGTTTCATCCCATGCCTTAGAGATTATGTTGCTTTTGCTTCCCTGAAGTCTGCTTTCACTGCAGATGGATATATGTGTCAGCCTCAGGGTAAATCACAGTTAGAAGGGCTGAATGAGGTGGGCAGGGTCTTGTCCACAGTCTCCCCCAGTGACCCTAAAGTTCACAGCCCTAATCTGCTCAGCAAGTAGATTATGGGACCTCCTTACACTTCCTAGATACCTTCAGGACTTCCTAATGAGACTGATGCAAGGTCTGAAATATCAAAGAAATGCACTGTAATACACTCACGTCTTATGTAACACACCTCCAGACTGGTAAACAAACAGCTGTGACAAACACATGGGAGACAGGACATGCTATCAAAACTCAGCGCCAAGCAGGTAATTGACGGGAACTTGTCAACACCTGAACATGATCCTGTCGAGCTGTAACAACGGCTGACTCTGACCCAAATACAGCGATGCTTAAGAACATTCAGGCTAATAAAATGCCGTTTTTGGTGCACTCCACAGCCTGTCTGGAGAATAACAATGTTTGATTTGAGGAGGCAAGTCGGCACAGTGCCTGAGGCTGTAATAAATAATTAGCAATAATGGGTGCACCCGGCGCGACACTGAGCTTTAGATTTAGGGCAGAGAGGAACATTAGCATCCTCACATGGGACAGAAACAGGGAGATGGGCTGCAACGGAGCAGCTGAAATATACATGACAGAATCAGCTAACAATGCCTCTCTGCTGCTTGTACATTCCTTTAATATTCAAGGCTGATGCTGGTAGGTATGAGGCTTTTTGAAGTGCCCTGAAATTTAACAAGAACTGTAACTTTCTTGATCAGAAACAGTGGCACCTCATTTTTCCAGTTTTATTAAGTCTATAACAGGGTCTGCAGGAGTGTCAACACATAAACTGATGACTGCAGCGAGGTGACAGCGAGGTAAATTGGGGATTGTCTAAATAAAGAATGAAACTCTCGAGACGGGAATTCAAAAGAGCCTGGAGACTTATTTCTTTATGCTGGATATTGCTGGAGCTGCAGAACACATAACAAGGCTAACATGCCAAGAGGGAGGCAAAAATAGACGAGGACTGCAAGTGAAATTTCCACAGCGTTAAAGATAAGAGCTGTCAGACTGAAGGAGTAGAGTCTGCTCTGAGTGAGAGGTGAACACTCAGAGTGATTGTGCTTGTCTCTCTTTGATGGGACCACATGTTCTCCTGCAAAGTGAAGACACAAGGTCAGCTCTTCATTTCTGAATCAGCCTTTCACTTAAGGCTTTTAGGACGAGGTTGGAAAAGGTGGCAAAGGATTGACCTATTCAATGCAATCAGACAGTAGATAACGAAAGCTCCTGCTATGGCAGATTATGGGAGCATGGTCCTGCAGAGAGCACCAGGTCAGACCCACAAGAATTAGCTTTGGGTCCTCTGATGTGCAGGATGTATCTAGGCCATTCAGCAGACAGGCAGATAGAGACACACAGAGGAGCAACTTTTTAACATGTTTGGAGAATACTCAAGAAAACCATCCAGCCAACGAGAGATCATTTTCTGTTAGTAGAAGCAGAAAAACCTCAAAATTTATTTAGAAAAAAAAAACAAAAAAACTTGCATACGAGAAAAAGTTAAATTTGTCAATAAAAATGCAGGGTTTTAAGAAAACTGTTGCAATTCCATTTCAAACAAAGAAAGTAAATTTTAGTTTTCAGGATAAATGTTACAATTCAGTTTTAAAAGCAGAAATTTAATCTCCAGAAAAAAAAAAAAGCTTTGCAGAGTGGTTAAGTCTCACTCCTGCACAAACACAAACACATAGCAAGTCTGTAGAAGTACAACAATGTATCATCAAACACTACTCAAGGTTGAAACTGGCACCATTCTGTAGTCAGCACTCTATGGGCTAATACAGATCATTCACTAACCTGTTAAACAAAAGTCACCTGAAGTCTTCACAGATTCACCCAAAACCTAATGCTCACATCAGGGGGGCTTCACAGAGGGTTAGTTTTCAGTCTTTTAAAGGACATCACTGAAATCATCAACATCAGCCCACTCATCCCTCTTTCCCATCACATGGATATCCAGGACAGACAGACTGATCTGATAAGTACAGCAATGACCAGTGCAGTGATATCATTAAAATACAATATGCAGCAGTTTAGTCAAAGTTATGAGTAAGTTTGAAATCTCCACTTCATAGAAGCCTTGTTTTCTCAGCTTGGACACTCAACCTATTTATCTGAGCAGATGTGGTTATATAAAGGAAAGTGGTCCACGTTGATAACATTGTCCGGAAAATCAATTTTAGTACTGGTGTTTTATATCGCAACAGAAAAAGGTTTTACTTTCACTGTCAGAATGAAACTTGTTCTCCGACTCATTTTACCCATCATGGACTACGCTGATGTAGTTTATCAAACTGCACCTAAGACCAACCTTCTTCCGCTTAACACACTTTTCTACCATTTATGCAGATTTGTTCTTGGCTGTTCTTACTTGACCCATCATTGCACCATGTATGAAGACTTGAACTTTCTATCTCCTTTAGCTAGATGACAGCAGCACTGGTTTCAGTTCATCTTCAAATGCATTTATTTTAATTACCCACAATATCTTAGTATATGCAGTATATGGTCCCCTTCACATCTAATCATCATCTTCATCATTGTGCACAGATTTATTTTAAAGTTCCAACAAATGTTTCCAACTCAGTTGGCAAAAAATCTTTTAGGTGCAAAGCTCCCACTGATTGGAACAATCTACCTGTTCAGATTCGATCAGTAACCTCATTTCAACTATTCAAAACCGCGCTGTCCTCTCATCTAGAGATTACTTGTTCATGCTTTCACGAATTACAGTGTATCAGATCTTTGACGCATCTTTTTTTTCTCTTTCATTCATGTGCTTTGTGTTTTGTTGATTTACTTCTTGGTTGTTGTTATCTGTTTGTCCTTTACTTTCTCTTTTGTGTCATTTATTTGTTAGTGCTTTGTTTTGTTTTCCATGGATATGTATATCTACGTATCTGTATTTGAGGATACCCTCGAAAACGAGATGGTCCATCTCAAGGGGATATTCCCAATAAAGAAGAATTTCAACTGGTCCACATGGGGTGCAAAAGAGGTGAAGCTCATTGACCAAAATCTCACCCCGCAACCCCAGAGTCATGTTTGCAATGTGACAAATCTTGCAAGGCAGTTCATTCATCCAGTCCTAATGTGGGCAGTAAGGTGCCCTTATTTAGATAAAGACAGAAAACTTCAGTGCGGTGTTTGAGTTGTTGGAGGGTGTGACTTTACTGGAGCAGAAATGATTGTAAAAGCATGAGTTACATGAGTTTGTCTAAAATGAGCTCTTTGTCTGGTTGCAGGTCTAGTTTTTGTTCTGAAGAATTATGATCAATGTGAGTTCATCATAAACAAAGTAAAGTAGGCAAACTGTGTGAGCTCTGGATCTCAAGGATGAGCTCCTTACCCCCTGCTGTGCTCCCTTTACCACGTATCCCACTGTGTGATTTACTCCTCTGCTGCTCCATGCAAACAGCATGTTTCTCCCTCACATACCAAAAGTAGACAAAGTGCTTACAAGCAAAGCATCTTAGACCCTCCACTCCCCCATCTACACTTGACAAGTGATTTGCACCAACAGACTGTAGCAATCACACACAGGGGGACCACAAGTACACACCCAGCAGGGGGTCCTGAGGGGCTTCGATCTGACAGGCAGCTGTCACAGTCCCACGCTGATGCAGACAATTCACACACACACACACACACACACACACACACACACACACACACACACACACACACACACACACACACACACACACAAGGGTAAAAACACACACACACACACACACACTGCTGCAGCAGTTTCTTCCTCTGATATAAGCCCTGTGTTTTCAACTCTTTAACTATCTTGTTGTCATGTTTACTCCTACAATAATGATGGAGGAGACAGCAGTGTCAAGGGCGTGATATATGCTGCTTGATAAAACTAATCCAGGCCTTTATTGCATTGCTTTTGCCCCCTCTCTGTATGAACTGGTGCCTCAGCAGGGTTTTTAGTAGTCTTAGAGAAAGTTTGATTAAGACAGCTTTCTAAATTTTTGCCTTTATACTTTTAAGGCAGCCTTTGGCAAGACAAAGAGGTCGGCCCCCTCCTCGAGAGGAGACGACACATATATCTAACTGCATGAAGTCAAACAGACAGCCATCCTTTCCGCAGATACAACCACACAACTCAGAGCATTGACCCCCAAACTTGAGCCTTCCACTGCGACAGCTTTGGTTTGCCCCACTTTAACCAACAGACATGGCACATTGGATGTTCAAGGCATGTCCACTGTGTTTCATTTTCAGTGAAACATTATAAATGCGGTTCAAATCAGCATACACTAATTCAGAGTAACAAACTGGTTTATAGCAGGGAGAGGTACTGGTATTATACATTGTTTACCATCTGCTATAAAATGATCAGACACTTTTAAAACAGATATTCGAAGTAAGTGCTTGTGATCATGACAGCCTTTTTTTAAATATAAGACTGCTTTACAGAACCAGGAAAAATTGCATCCCCAAAAGCATTTATCAAGAGCTTTGGTGGATAACTTGTATTAAATAGCTCCCCCTCTCTGCTGACTTAGCAGCAAAAAAACAGCTAGCACAGACAACTAAAGCAAACCCTTGGGTCGTCTCATGTGGTAGGTCCGTGTCCAATCAGGACACATCATGACCAACTGGCCCAAACCAACTAATCCAACAATAAATTCATGTGCATAGACTGTATATACTATGGACGACTTGGTTCTGCCTCCCGCCTGTATACGGATTTGAAGCCAAAACTCTCTCGGTATTTCCGGGATTTTTCTTCATTTCCTGAAACCCGCGCTGCGCAGTAGCAATGCATGCATGCATCCGCGCAGTTTCGGAGAGTCGCTGTGATGACGCTGAGCTCAAACAGCATATCCCCTGGGAGAGCTACGCAATCCCTGAATGCCCATAGGCTGTATCAGGTATCAATCATAGAAAATATGTTTGTCCACAGCCCCATAAGCTTTGCTGGCGGAGGCCGGATTTATGACCTATACTGCAGCCCATCAACAGAGGGTGCTGTTCTTGGAGTGGCTTCACCCAGCAAGGAGGCAGACTCTGTTCATTCTTTGTACAGTCTATGTTCATGTGCCAGGGTGTGATTATGTCACTGCAGTATATTTCCACACAAAACAAAATAGTGATATATTTGTGTGTGCAGTATAATGTTATTCATACATTTGAAGATTTGGTGCCCCTTTGGTTCTGATGCTGTGGAAGGAAATCAGGAGGGATGGATGGCAGAGGGCACTGCCTGAAGCTCATCTGTCCCTACCTTCAGTTGATTCGATAAATCGATTTAGTCCTGCAGGCTTCGAGCACATAATTTACATTTACATGCCAAACATGAAACCACGAGGCAGGGACAGGTTTTCCCCTTATCCATATACTGTATGTGCCAAATACTGCCAAACATAAATCTGATTCACCTGCCACACACCTTTGTAAAAACTCCTTTTATAAGAGATAAGTTTCCTTAACTGTTCCTCAAAGCATCATTTTCACTCTGAAAAAGAGAGTGTCTGAAACTGTGGAGAAAAATGCAGCTCCTTCCCTGAATTACATGTTTGTCATCATTAAAAGCTTCAACTGAAAAAACACAGCAGCAAAGACACAATATTGTCAACTCTTTTTTTAAATAGAACAACATACTTTTCTGCTTTTTCTATTTCACCACACTCTAAGAAACACTGGAAGTGTTGAGTGGCCCGCTGTTAAGACTGTTCTTCTGTGTGCCAGCTTCCCCTGCAGAAAAGGAAAACCTCTTCATTTACTATTTATATGTAAGCAGAGAGGCACAATTTTCCAGAGCGGGAATTAAACTGTCAGAGTGTGCATGATAAATCAGTGGTTTCTGCAGCTCTTATTTATTTGATAGTCTTTAGGATGTTTAGGGTTTTAGTGGCTGTAGTTCTTATTCATTGCATGTTTTATGCATTCAGGAGTGTTTGTGCTGGAAATTAAATAACCCTGGTATTTCTTTGTAGTAATGAAGCTCTGCCTAAGTGTGCTAAAGCATGACTGGAAAATCAAATGCTTCCTGCTCCCAGTGATTCCAGAGGTACTTAAATACTAATTGATTACCCTCTGTTACTAATTGAAAAAAAAAAAAAAAAAGACAGAGCTGTACAGGGGGGTTCGCCACCAACATAGGAACCTTTAAGTCTGTATCTGAGTGTCTCTCAAACGCACACAAACACACACACACACACACACACACACACACACGCATGCAGAAATGGGATACTTACAGGATGGTCCGACTGAGATGGAGTGATGCAGAAAGAGGTGAAGGAGAAGAGAGGAGAGACAAACCATGAATGAGGATGAGATGATGAGCACATGATGATATAAGATGAGACAATGGAACAGAACATCTGGAGTGGTGCAGGTCTATTTACTGAAATGTAATCATGACATTAAGTAATGATGTGAGTGAGTTAAATGACATTTGCTTTTTAAAGGAGAGGTCTCAAAGGGAGGAAGAAGAGGAGATGGAGCAAATGCCAGCATACAGGTGAAGATTGTTTTTTCATTGATCTGTGCTTCTGAGTAACACAATATATACAGTATATATATATATATTTGTGTGTGTGGTGTGTGTGTGTGTGCTGCACGCACTCATCTACAATCAATCTCCATTTGCCTGCAGCCAGGAGAGACTGGGAGAGACTTCATCATTCTGCTTCAGCATTTGAGAATGAAGTGCATAAATGAATGTATGTGCACAAATGTTTGGGGGGGGCTTTTCTTATACCAGCAGATATCCTCAGTGTGCGTCATTTTAAGAGCATGTAACTTTGCACCATGTGAACACACATGTGTTGACAGATGTCAGAAGTGTCGTCAGTGCAGACTGCAGGGCTGGCTCACAGATTCAACTCTTCCAAAGTCAAACTCTGAATATTCCCTTTTATCATCAGAAATGACAGATTTCCCCTCAACACTCTCACTTTATTCTAATATCATTTCAAAGCTTTTTGATCTTGGCTCTCTCTCCAGAGAGATGATGAGCAAAGGCTTGAAAGCAACTTAAAATCCATTTTTCACTTTTTCTCTTACAGTACAGTTAGCAGCATGTTACCATTCACATGATATAGAGGGTTCAAACAGCCACGGTGACTGTCTGCCTGCCTGTCTGTCTTTTCATTCATTGAAATTCTTATGGCTAAAACCTCCTTGTAAACACACTCTGGCTACTGATGATAACATAGAATATTTTCCTTTAGAGAAAAACTGTTTGAATATTCAGCAAAAACTACTAAGCTGAAACGATCCAAAGAAATCAAATGAGAGCATGCTGGTGGGTTAGTTACTTTGTGACGCATCACAGCAAAACTGTCCTTCTGTGTGATTCATTTACTCATGTATTCAGTCTTAATACTTGTTAGGAAATACTTCTACAGAAGTTGGATTTTTTTTAAATACGCAGGACAAGACCTCTTTTATTTACATATAAGTGTTGCGTCACCAAGGCAGCCTTTTGGCAAGAAAATATTCATGCTCATTGTTAAACTGAATCTAGCGGATAGAGGACCATGATTTTGATTATTGTTTTTAGAACAAAATGACTCATTTTACCTGCAATAATTCTCGACATATATACAATGACTGCGAGCAACCTTCTGGCCCTGTCAGCAACAGTAGCTACAAGCTCAGCATCTCTTAGCGTGAACTGAGTTTAACATTTCCCTAAATGTTTTTTGATGCATACATCTGTTTTTTAGTTGGCAGGGAGTGAGGGGAGGAAGCTGAAGTCTTACCGTGCACCTGCAGGGTCCCAGACGCCTCTGCTTTCCCCACACTGTTCTCTGACACGCAGGTGTAAGTGCCCTCGTCTTCACCTCTCACCTGGGTCAGGCGCAGGCTGTTGTCACCGTGGATCTCAAACCTAGAAAGACATCAACACAAGGTTTGCTGTTTGAATCATCACAGCAGCTGTAAAACAACCTCATGCCTGATGCAGAGTACATCGTGTCTCCATGCCCTCTACCTTTGAAAAATGTGGAGAAGAGACAAAATGTGGAGCTATAAACCTTTTTTATTCCTGTCTCAAAGTTGATGGAACGGGGTTAACATTTACAACTTGGATTTGAAAGATGATTTTCAGATTGGTGTGTACACTTTACAAGTTTAACAAGAGGTTTTAAAAAAATGTCTGTATCCAAGTTCTCAGAAAACAGCCACAAATGTCAGATCTGCACAGAAATGCGTTAGGAAGCAGAAAAGCTTAGTCTAACACCAAAACAAGAGTTGTGCAGATCTGAGTCCTGCTGACAACAAGAGCCCATTTGATTTCATTTCCCAAGGGGGATCATTAAAAGTTTCATCCAATCAAGACACAAAGAGGTTGAGACAAAACATGTCTCACAGTAGCACAGATTTATCCTGCAACACCATCCTCAGAATTATCAGGAACAGTCTGAGAATGGCACAACACAGATTTCACAGCTGTTTATTTCATCCATTATTTCTCGTTACCTTCTCTCCCCCAGAGCAACTCCATTTCATAAAAGTACTCTGCTATAAGGATGCACAGGCCAAGGCAGCAGCTTGAAACAAGTTTGAACTGAGTTTGGAAAAACAGAACAACACAAGCAGACACAGCAACAAACAATCAAGTGGACATATGTATTTCAATGTGTCCTCATACACCTCAACTGCACTCATTAAACAACATGCAACTGAACAGAAAGCAGCACTCTGTTAAATGGTTGTTGAATAAAATAAAGGAAACCATTATAGCTCTGTGGGGGCTGATCTTTCTTTTCATTTATTTCCATAGTAGCTAATAACATTATCTGTGTGCAAAATATAACTTTTTCAATCTGGTCAAAGCAGCAGGAATATATCCACTGAGAGGACGTCATTATGGAAATCAATATGTACACGTCTGAAACCATTCCTCGAATATTTTGAGTACCAAAAAAATAATTGAGGAATTTCATGGGCCTTGAGGAATTGTTACATTTTTACAGCTTAAAGCATGGTGTTTCACTCAGACTACTTTAAATGGGGCACAACGTGCAGACGTCACGCATGCAAGAAAGGAAGAAGGAGGAGGGGGCAGAGGTGTTTGACTTTGGCAGCAGGGGGATGGAGGAAAGACACGATGACAGAAAATGTCGAAAGTGTAGGAACAGTTAAAGCTGGAAATTAAGGCCAGTTACAGTTACCTGTATTCACCTGAATAAACAGTCGGTTCATACCACAACAGTGCATCTTCAATGCTGTAGCATCTTCACTGGTTTACTCTGAGAGTGGAGGACCCGAGACAAGGTCAAATGAAGTTAACGTAGGGTGACCAGACCTATTTTCTCTACCTACATGTCCTCTTTAGTAGACATTGTGTCTGAGCAGAATTTATAAATAGTCCTGGATTTTGTTGGACTAGACTAAATTTTTAATTTAATTTATTCCCCTGTTTTATCCAGTTGTTCTTCCAATAGACAGAACACTCCTTTACTCAAATATTCAAGAGCTGCGGTTCTTGATGCGTCTCATTTCTGCACTGAGCACTGTTTATGAGGCAGGCACAGGCAGGTACAGATGCAGACAGTTGTTGCATGTAACTGAGAGGGCTGAGTAAGGCTGAGTAGTCTGAAAGTCTTGTTGATATGCTGACATTCATGGGGCAGTGATTTGCACCCAACAGCTCTAACTGGCAGCATACTGGAGTCCTAAAAGTCCTACCTGCCACGGGGCAGCTCTCCCTCCTCCCTCCGCCAGCGGACAGTTGGAGTCGGGTCCCCATGCACCTCACAGAAGAAGTCCACCGTGTCGTCGGCCAGCACCACCTGGTTCACTGGCTGTTTGATGAAGACTGGACGCTCTGAAATTAGACAGAGACAGAGGACGGCAAGAGTAAGTAGCTACTTCTTAATAACACATCACTCTCACACTTGGTCGGCAATATCTCAAACTCTCTTCTGAGCTTCTTATACATATATGTTTTGGAGACATTTCAATGATGTAAGATATGAAAGCCAGAGAAAAAATGTAAGTGATGAGATAAAAGTGTTGAAAAAAGACAAAAAATGGAGTAATGGAGCAGAAGAGGAGCAGGAGGTGAAGGGTTGGAGGGGTTACATGCTGTGAAAGGCTGTGCAGGGAAGCTGCAGTGCACCACAGCTCAGTTTGAGTCTGAATATTTAATTCAAGTGGAACTGAACTAGGATTGTCCTCCCTTTGTGACCTCTACGTAGACGGCATATTTGCTAGTTTTACTCAACTTTCTTCCTTGTTTAACCTCCAGAGTTTGGATATGTATGGTTACTTCCAAATCTGTAATTTTGTTAAGCAAAACACATTAGCTTTTCCACATATTCCAACAGCCTCTGGTATCGATCTTTTTAATAGGACCTCCCGGCTACTGAAAGGGCAGATATCATATATTTACAATATATTATTAACAGCGATTCCCTCTGCTCTCTGTAAGATTAAAACAAGATGGGAATCAGAATGGGGCATTTCATTCTCAGACGAATGGTGGAACAACGCCCTTAAGACTATAAATTCATCTTCTTCCTGTGCAACACTTACTCTTATTCAATTTAAAGTGCTCCACAGGACTCATTATACTAAGGAACGATTATCAAAAATGCACTGTTTTGAGGGAAAAAAAATAACTTATGTATTGTTGTTTTTTAAGATGAATCTTCTGACTTATTGTGAAATAAATAAATAAAAAAATAAAAAAAGGAACTGAACTACAAAGAGCTTCATTCAAATCCCAACAAGAGGATAAATGTTCAGGATTAAGAGCTCAAACGATGAGTTTGCAGAGTTTGAGCTCAAAATCAGGGGACAAAAAGAACAATTTTGCATCACACTGAGAGTTGTAGCCTAAATATAGCTAGCTCACCACTTTGAGTTATTTTCTACTGTAGTTACCGAATATAGTTATGCGCCTTAATGGAATAATACCCTGGAGACATATGTGTAGAGAGATAAATGTGCATTGTAAGCACTTATTGTGGTCTTAATCAGTTTTCAAAATAGCCCCAAACCAGGGCAGATGTGCACCAGCTATTATCTTGCAAATTTCACAGATGGCAGTGATATCAATTATAGTGGAAAGTGTCAGAGCATACATTTTCAGGATCCATATTTGATCAGTCGTAGCATTATATTCGCTTAATTAAGGTTTTCTGTAGCACCATCTCAGCATCTGCTGTATGACAAGGATTGGAAAGAAAATACCAATTTTCCATCGTTTTTCCTGGATCAATACACACTTTGAGAGCCTTTATGGTGCCGCTTTGCAGGGAGAAAAGCTGACAGTCAGAGAAAGGGAAGGAGCAGAGAGGCCAAAGAGCATAAGGAAAGGTCAGCTGAAAGGAAAACATTTATCTTCTGTTACTACGAATTCAGCTGAGGAGAGAGAGGGCCACACACCAGAGTCTACAAACAGAAACCACAGAAATCAGACAGTCAACCTCAAAAAGGAATCCTGTAAATCTATAGACTGTAGTACGAATCTGGTTGATAGAGTGAGTAATTCAGGCCAATTTGAAGAAGTAAGAGGTCCTTGGACTGTTTGAATTGCCAAAAGGCTGTTGGTTTAATTCCAGTGTTGTTACAGTGCAAGTCAAACCTTTTGAAAAGCTCCTTATTGTCTGTTATTTCACATTTCCTTCACAGGAGTATTTTGTGTAGGTGCAGGACTGACGACAGGGCCCTGGTTCCTGGTACTATGAGATTGGCACTACCTGGGTAATTAAAGCTAACTGCTTGTGACTGGACTTCCCAGGATGCATGTTAAAAACTGTTGTGAAGAGTTTTGGTGATTCTGAAGGAATATGAGCCTGCTACTTACTTCAATAAGAATCTTGAGTAAATCAAATGTCTGATTTAAGAAGTTAAATTTTATCACTGAAACTAGATTAACCTTTAACTTCACTGCAGATTTTTTCACCTAACTACATCATCATAATGTCAATATAACCATCTCTTAAAGGAGACTCTGAATTCCTTCAGTAATTACTTATTCTGTCATGTTTCATTATTCTCACTATTTTCTGAGTTGACAATCATTGATTGAGATGCAGTAAAATATGACTCACCAAACACCACCAGTTCAGCAGGATCACTGTCTTTCTCTCCCACCATGTTGGTCCCAACACACACATACATGCCGGCGTCACTCTTCCTGGTGTTGGAAATCATCAACTTCCCTCCTCGTATCTAGAAACCACAGTCAAAGGTGAGGAAAGACAATGAAAAGATAGCAGGAGAGAGTGAGGGGCACGAGAGGAGATATCAAGTAAAAGAAAAACAAAGGGGGATAATAGTGGAGGAGATCCCAAGGAGCAGCAAAGGTCGGAGGAAGGAGAGAGAAGACAAATGGGCAGCAGTTAGAAGCAGGATATTGAGGCATGTAAGTCAAGAGAGAAGACACTCATTTTCAGCATGTCATGACAGATGGCTGCTTTGCTAGTTCTTACACTGTTTGACAATGAGTCCAGCTCCAGGCCAGTCGCCATGGAAACACCCACTACTACTCAGCTGGTAATAAGTAACAGCGCAAATTGGTGCTAGCATAATGTGTGCACTTGGATCCGTGCCGCTGTCCTCTAACTTTGATAAAGCATCTTTGGCCTTTGGTTACACTGTGACATACTCAACATCTAAAGGAAGAGAGGCTCTGAAGTGACAAACAAACACATGGAAAAGGAAGATTACACAAGCCTCATTTAAAGTTCATGAAGCCCCAAAATGGGGGGCAGGGAGCACCGAGAGGGACAGGAAGAGACTGAACAGACTGGTCAGGAGGGCCAGTTCTGTCCTGGACTGCTCTTTGGACTCCCGGGGGTGGGTGGGTGAGAGGAGGATGTTAGCAAAGCTTGTATCCATCATGGACAATCCCCCTCACCCACTGCACCAGACTGTGGGGGCTTTAAGCAGCTCCTTCAGCAGCAGACTGAGACTCCCAACTTGCAAGACGGAGCGCTACTGCAGGTCATTCCTCCCTTCTGCAATAAGACTTTACAACGAACTGTAATAAAACTGGACTCACACCTTAATCTATTTAATATTCAACATTCATGTACAGTTATTTAACCATGACCATCCTGATACCTCATCATCTGTCGTTCATCTCCTTATTCATTCATTCATCCAGTACTTAAATAGTGTATATTGTATATAGTTTTATTTTCTTCTCCCTTTTTCCTTTTTTCTAATTTTTTTCTTAATTCTAACATTTAAGTTCTTAATATTACCATCTTTATTTTTATAACTGCATTTTTGCACTCTTTGTCTGTGATGCTGCTGTGGCAAAAAAAAATTCCCCCATGGGAGATCAATAAAGAAATATTCTATTGTTACTATTCTAAAATGTTCAAAATGTGCTGAGTGCATTGGGACTACACTTGATTAACTGACTGATTGATTGATTTATTGATTGATTGATCAGGCAGGCATTAAAGGTTAAAAGAAGCAGCAAACTTACAGTGATTCTCTCGTCTCTGTCATTGACCCGGATGTTGTTTCTCTTCCAGGAGATGGTAGGCTCAGGGTGGCCTCTTGGGGGGATACACTCCATGACAGCAGGCTCACCTGCAGCCACCACCACATCACTTGGCGTTTGGCGGAAGTCATCCCTTAGAACTAGGGACAGAGAAGAGAGAGTTCAAGCGTGGTTAGATTATGTGTGAACCTCTTTGCTGTGTAACTCTACAATCGCCCTGTTTCTGACCGGGCATACGTAAAGGCCTTTGCCCTTCATATCCTACCAGTTGAAGAAGCGATATTTATGGCCCTGCAAATTCACTGCTTCATACTGACCCGGTGTAGGGTCACTTTGAAAGAACAAAGGTGTGGTACCTGCAGAACCTGACTCCTAAATCTCTAAGTGCATATAATATAGCAATATGTGCCCACTAATATTGGTGTGCATGCTTTTGCAATCTCATCCAGTTGAATGATTTTGAAATTCAGTTTTGTCTATGAATGAAGACCGTTTTATGATCTTCTTCAGGGATTTTTTTTCCAACATAAAGCACAGCAGGACATTAGTTTGAATTCTGTATGACTGTATATGTAACCTGGTGTGCATGTGTCCCTGCGGTCTTCATTGACTCGGTGTCATGTGCCTGGCATCACACCATATCAATAATGAAGGCTCTTGCAGCTGATACACTCGCACACACTCTCACACTAACATGCACACAAAGTAAGTGAATTATTGAATCCGACTCACACACCAGTGGCTTGTGCACATGCATAAATACGCGTGGAAATGTTGACAAAACAACTAATTGCTCAAACATGAGTATCAATTATTCCAGCTGCAGAGAGTGTCCCTAAATCCCTGTCTCTCTGCTGTCCTGGAGGCTGTCCATAAAACATGACTGTGAGGAAGCCCGCCTCCTTCACCTAACAATCCTCCATATTATGCCTGTTTTCTGAAGGAATTGGATTTTCCCCTTTCTCTTAAATCCCTGGAGCGCTGTGACCTCTCAGATTGCACATTTGGTGGATGCTTTTGTGGTGTTGGTTGATGAGCTGACAGTAGCAGTAAGAGGCTGCGGCCCTGCAGACCTCCAGGCAAGTAGTTTGACCTGCAGTTAAGCTGCAGCTCTTGCAAAATAGCTCTCATAAGTTATCATATTTCTCCCCTTAAATAGTCCACCAAGTCATCTTTGAAGCTCTGTATATGAGTATAGGAATTGGACTTCAAGGAGTTGGTGGGTGACTAAATAATGCAGGGGGAGAGTTAAAACTATATAAAACTCATTGATGGTATCAATAAGTGATGCTCCTTTAATGACATTCTTTTCATGCCCTGACACCAAACTCCTCTGAATGTGCTGAGATCTGCAGAGAGAATCACATGAAGTTCACAGAGAGAAGCTTCACCACAACCAGTGAAAGTCAGAAACAGATGTCCTCATTTGTACTTTTCACAGACTTTTGAACATCACTGCTCGAAAAGCTGTCGAGTATATCAACTCTCTGAGGATGCAAACACTTCAGCACACAACCCTTATACAGAAGCATGTCAGACTGTCTGACAGGTTCGTCATGTGTAGGGAAAACTTATAGAGTTGGCCAAGTATTTAAAAAATGTGTGTCTGAACAAACCCAGCTGAAAAGAAGTTCAGATGCTGTGCAAAGCCCCTTCAAAGAGCAGATTGTAATGGGTAGCAATTCATTTAAAACAAATATTTAATGTTGAAACTGGAAAATTGAACTGTTTTATGAAAAATAAATACTCATTTAAATTTGATACGACCAACAAGGCCAACAAAAAAGTTGTTTAATGCTTGAAAACAGCTCAAGGGACATTTACAAATCAGGTTAATTTTGTCACATGACTGAGTGTGAAAAGGGCAATAAGAGAGGCTTAGACTCTCAGAAGAAAGGGTGGGAACAGTCCATCACTCTGTGAGGGACTGTGTGAACTAACAGTTAAACAATTTTAGAAAAATAATTCAACAATAATGTTTTGTTTAAATCAACATTAGATCTGACTTATCCAAGGGGGTTTTGAGAGTGGTGCCACCTTGGATAGCAGCCATTGCTGTGGTGGCAACTCGGCATATGCTGCTGTCTGCAGACTGTGACAGCAGAATAGGTTAGCTGGATTAAACAGCTGCAGATGAAGGTATCTCATCAGAGGATCATGGCACCATCAAATATTCAGAGAGTATCGAGAGTATCAAGGGATTAGAAATAGAGAAACAGAAATCAAGATCCCCCAACAGCCCTGCTTTCAGGGAAGAAATGAACTAAAGTTCAAGAAGTTTCAGGGTAGGGTTTGCAGGGCTGGAGAAGTTTTTTGTGTGCCATCATAGGAAGTTACAACAGGAGTTCCTTGGTAAGTTCTGAGTACCATAAAGCAAATAATGATACTGTTGCTTGCATTCGCATTGTATCAATCTATCCAACATAACCCAAGACTGAGTAAGGCAAGAATTCCCCCACCACAGGCTAAATAAAGGTTTATCTTCTCTGTAAGCAAAGAACAACTTCTTCTAAGTGCCTGCAAAAGCAAACCTACTTGTTGTATAATGATTTCATCCTTTTGAAATGTGTCCATGAAACAGACAAGTGTTTTAATCACTGAAAAGATATGAAAGTGGTCAGCTAATGTTATTATCGCCCATCAATGAGGTTCGTGTGCTTATGTGAAGCAGCACGTGTAATTCTGAGTCAGTAAATGTCACCTCCAGGCAGTTTGTCCTTGGTTTCAATCAATGCTGACGGATGACTGGAACATGCAGCAAACACGTGGTGGAGTATACTGTATTTTATGAACGCATGTATATCTTTATTCATGGGTTGGTATGCATGTTGTGTGCATGTGTGATAAAGAGCACCAGTGTTGCTCTAATGTTACTGGGGCCGGCAGGGGAGGGTCACTGCCTCATCTGATTAATGACCCACCTCCACACAATGACAGGCCAACAAAGCCCCAGGACATTAGCATTATCATCAGCACCATATATCTGCGTGTCCATCCATCTATCTGAATGAACTGGCTTTCACTCAAGCTTCTAATATTTCTTTATCCCAAATACCTGCGTTTGTGTGAGAAATGCTTTGTATCTCAATGTCAGACTGCTCACTTGGAAAACTCGTTTTTCCTACTGTCAAGATAGCGTGGCGTCCTCTCTGGAAGAGGGTGAGCGTTTTGGAGATAAATCAGCCTGTTTTGTTTGTAATCAAGGTCACAGGAGATGGGCACATCAGTGTTTGAGGATAAAAGGAGGATATTTTTCATTCCCTTATTAGCCAACAGAGCATGTGTGGCTTCTACACTGATAAAATACTAATTTAGACCGTTGATTTTGGCCTCCTCCTGACCCACCCTGTCGCCCCCTTTTTTCTGTTGGGAGGGATCAAGCTGCCACCTATGGCTTTAGAGAGACCCATATCCTGATGGCCAATTACTTAGCCATGGAGCATTTGGGGCACTCCAAATCCCATTGGCCCCCGCAATCCTGGGATGATATGCCAGAACGCACCCCTGACCTTCTCTATACCTGCCCCTGACATTTCTCCCCATCACTATTCACAGCTGATTACAGAACCTTGACTAAATTGTCCAGGAGCCCGTCCCATCACGTAAAGTGAGGAGGGAAGTCAGACAGATTGTTACACCCTGGGCCTGAATTAGCATGCCACGGGGTTAAAGGACCGCTGTGATGACCTGTCACACTATCCTCAGATCATGGCTCCAGGGGCCCCCTGATCCTCCTCATTCTGTCTCTCCAGACCTGAGCGGAAAAGAGGGTGCCTAGAAGTTTATTAGGCACTGGCAATTATCCACAAGGCCCTTTGGGGCCCATATTGAGTGGGTGCACTTTGACCTTTTCTTTAAACCCCTTCAACAAAGCCAGAGTAATCCTCACTACTGGGCCTAAATGGCGGGCTTTAATCAGAGCACACACACACACACACACACACACACACACACACACACACACACACACACACACACACACACACACACACACTGTCGGAGATAACTGTGTATATTTGAAATGTAGATCTTTGATTGAAATACAAACCCTGAAAAGTTCAGGTTTAATATGGACATCAAACCAACTCTGAAACACATGTCTGGGAACAAAAACATAAAAGACATCTTCTACAGTATATTCTGATTTTATTTTCAAACTCATATCTGGACCCAACTTTGTCAAATGGACTGTGTAACCCCCCTTTTTTTTAGGTACATGATGGGGTATACAAAAACTAAGGGGCATGCTGTGGTGAACTGTTGCGGTCCACAGAATTCAAACACTACAAAGTCAAATGAAAAGGTAATTTTGTTCACAGATAGTAGGAGAGATTTAAACACCAAGGTTGACCATATTTTGAGCTCATATCTGCCCACACCTATGACACCTATGAGATCAGCAGGATCAGGAGTTTTCTGTTGTTTTGTGTGTGTGTGTGTGTGTGTGTGTGTGTGTGTGTGTGTGTGTGTGTGTGTTTTAAGATGTGTCTTTTTTTTCCTCTCAGACTACAGAACATCAATAGTTTCCAGTTTTAAGAAGCATTCGCAGATGCATCAGTATTTTCATAGACAGAGGTTTTTGGAAGGGAATCTGAGCTCATTCCACTCCAGAGTCCTGTCTGTTTTTAATGCAGTGCTGCCTGAAGGCCTGTGGATTAGGTCCATCCAGTCTTGCTTCTGGCCCTTGTCCCTTATGTGCAGAGATTTCTCCAGATTTCCTGAGTCTTTTTCTGATTTCTGCATTGTAGCTTTTAATTGTTTGAAGGATACAATGTTCTACCATTATAGTGTAGATCACCTAAGGCTGTGATCATCTCAACAAACCTTGTACTTTCGAACAATTTATGAACAAAAAAAAAAAAAAATCCAGACAGATTTCTAAATGACATTTCTAGAACTCTTTCTGATTGTATAGTGTCATATTTACCCACTCCATGTGTGAATCAAAACTGTGTTCTGTCAATGATCCAAAACATTATGAGGTTTGGGGTTTCAGTGGGTGATTCAGTATTGTATCTGTGCACAGTGACAAACCCATTAGACTAACAACAACAAATGATGCTCATCTGCATGTAGCATTAATCAGTGTGTGATGTTCAGTACATGATGGATGTGTGAATTGCAAATTGCACTGAATCATTAAAAAATAAAACGACACCACAGACTTTAATCTACTCTGTGCATAACAGTGTTATTATGTGAAGGTAATATTCATCTGGGATTGCGGGACTTGTGTGATTTAACACGTGTGCAAAGACTCAGGACCCTGCTGTATCTCTGGGTATCATTTGAGCATTTAATTGGACATAAAAAACACCTTTGGGGCGAGCTTGGCTCACTTTTAATTAAATGTCTTTATCGCTGCCATTAATGTGTGGGGGTCAGTGCGTTAGTGTGTCACATCATCCCCCCAAGAATAAATATTCAGATGGCAGGGAGGGGATGAGGGAAGGTCTCTGTGCTGTCAGAGCAAACAGAGGGATGTGGGGGGGGGCATGAAAACCATCCTCAGATTCACACTTTGTTGCTTTGTTGTTGGAGACACAGTTGGTCATCTGTAGAGCTATCAGCTGACATCTCGCCCCTGACATGAAGCAGCATGCTCAGCTCTGATCCCGGGACAAACATGGACAAGGCCTCTGGGTTTGAACAGTGTGGTTATTGTGGACGAGTCTTAAAACTGCATTCTTTCTACTGGCCAGCAGGGGTGGTTCATAATGGCTACATGATTTTTTCAGCAAGTTTCAATCTCTAGTTTAAGGTCTTTCATACAGGACAATGTTTGATTTGCAATTTATCACCGTAGGGCAGAAACGTAGTCTCTCCTGAACAACTACTTTCCAGGATGTAAAATAAATCATGTATTTCAAAAGCAAATGCTACTTACTTACCTTTTAACCAGTTACATGATAAAAACCCAATAAGAGGCATTAAGGAAGATCACTGTCATTTGTGTGAAAATATTGAAATGATGACAATTTTGTCTGAAAGCTACAAAATTATGGTCCCATTTAGAGACAGGAAGTCACTGCTGACAAGTTCCTTTGTCTGCAAGCTGAACATTGTTTTGTGGAGTGATCAAATGTATTACAAGAAACTCTTGTGAAGTCTGCCACCAGCGTTATGACGGGGGTATACTTTGGATGTTGATCACTATAAGGCTGAAAGGAATAAGCCAATGCATTCACCCACACAGTTAAGTCCTGCCATGGTTATTAGGCAGTTAATTGGACCAAGCCTGGTTGGACGTACACTACAGGCCAAAAGTTTGGAAGCAAGGCCATTACAGGCCAAACAGTTGGGAGTAACTTCAAGTTTTTGTTCACAATGCTTTTTTTTTAAATCCAGCATGAGTTTTATGTATTTTGGGATGTATTTACAGTTGGATTATTCACTTCAACTTTTTGGCTTTTGAGAGTCTGCATACAAAAATCCTAATAAATCTCAACTGCGTTCAAACTACTGCAAAAATGGCTAGAAAGAAGCAACTGAGTAAAGAAACAAAAGTACAGATTTGTACATTGAGGAGAGAAGGATACACAGAAAGAGAAATTGCAAAATGCCTAAAGGTGTTTAACAAAGGAGTTCACTACACTCTGAAGAGACTAGAGGAACCTGGAAGTTATGATGATAGAAAAAGGCCTGGACAAAAGAGAGTTACTACAAAAGCAGAGGATAAACATAGCATTGTCACCAGTAAGAGAGATCAGCGAAAGACAGCACCACAAATAAGGGAGGAATTTAACATGACAAGGTCGAAACCCATATCTCTGACAACTGTGAAATGACATTTGAGAAAGGCTGGTCTGAAGGGTTGTGTATCTGCAAAAAAACACTACTTCGTCCACGGAACAAGAAAAAGAGATATGAGTGGGCAAAAGCTCACAAAAATTGGACTTATGATGACTAGAAACAAGTTTGCACTGTTTGGTTCGCAGAGCAGAGTCTATGTCTGCAGACAAACTGGTGAATGTCTGAAAGCACCATGTGTTACACCCACAATTCAGGATGGAGGTGGTAGTTCCATAGTATGGGGATGTTTCGCAGGTGATGGAGTAGGAGATTTGTTTGACGTAAAGGGTATCATGAGGAAGGAACAGTACCACTCCATCCTCCAGCACCATGCTGTTCCATCTGGACTAAGACTTGTTGTGGCTCATAAGTTTGTTTTGCAGTAAGACAATTACCCGAAGCACTCTGCCAAGCTCTGTCAGGGTTACCTAGACAAAAAAGAGGAAGGTGTTCTTCAAAAGATGGTTTGGCCCCCTCAGTCTCCAGACCTTTCTCCAATTGAGCTTGTGCGGGATGAATTGGATCGATCAGTTAGGAAAACACGTCCCACGAATCAGCAGTCTCTTTTTAATGAACTCAAGAAAGCTTGGAATGCAATCCGTGGAACATACCTTAAAAAACTTAAAAAACTTAAAGCCAGAGGAGGTTACTTTAAAGAAAGCAAAGTCTAAGCAACAATAACTCAACTACCTAATAATTATAGTCAACATGTCTTTTGATAAGTTACTCTTTACACAATAGTCATGTTTATTGTGTTGCGAATTATATTTATGAAACTATTATCTTTTTCTGTACAAATCTGATCTTGCTTCCAAACTTTTGGCCTGTAGTGTAGACGTACACATCATTTTTCTTTCCTCTAAAGGTTCAGCCTGCCCTCCAAGGAAATATTATCTCAGGCCTCTGGGACCCATCGGGGCCCCAATCAGGAGCCACCTCTCAACAGCCGCTTTTATTATCCAGTGTGGACCCCCTCAGATCCTCGTGGACTGCCATGAAACAGCTCACACAGGATATTGCTCGGTTTGTGTGTGAGAATGTGTTTCAGTGCCAAAGGGAGGGTGTGCAGAGGATAAAGCGGAGGTGGGAATCTCACAGTTGGAGACAGATGTCAGTGCTGCCTCTGAGCACCCACCACCTCCCCTCTACACCCAAAACAAACACAGATACGCTGCACAACAGCTGTAGCAGCAAATAAGCAAAACACTGTCTGCTTCCAATATGACAAGTTCAGTCCAGGATTTACCCCATCTGAAAGCCCCCTGCATCAAAAGTCAAGAAGCCCTCAGCTTTTTTTGATCAACATGTTTCTCCAGCTGACCTTGAACCTCCTCCAAAATAGCGACTGGCTTTTAAGAGTAATCTCATCTTTCGCATGGTGCTGCTGTCACTGGCTTCTTTGGCCTAAGAGTATTTTCTGGCCTTGAATAAATGACATAACATGGTTTAGCTCTCTGGAAATGCTCATATGGCTGACAGCCACATGGACCCGACGCTAAAGCTGAATGAATGAGGATCGTGGCACCCACAGGGCGTTTCAATTTCTCCCTTCATAAGTCCAGAGAGGTCACCTTCCTCTTCCTCTCACGCATTACCACCTGCCCTACAATTCCAGCACACAATCACACACACATAACCTCTTCATCAACGTCTGTTCCATTCTGCCCTCTCATTTGCTCCCTCCATTTTCTTATGTCCCCTTTGTGGGTCAGCTGGAGGAGCTATTTAGGCCACCATCACTGCTGCTGCTGCTTAGGCCCTGAGATGAGTCCATTTAGAAGCCACAACAGCTGCCCTCCAACCCCACCCACCTTTCTTCCTTCTTCTGCTGTTTAATTTTTTATATTTTTGGATTAATCTAATTTTTCTTTTTTTTTTTAACTTTTTAATAAATATATTTTTTTCATTTCACATATTGTATTCTAACACACACAAACACACACACACACACACACACACACACACACACACATATATATATATATATATACATACATATTGTTTTATTTCATTATTATTGAATTAAATTAAATGTATCTATTTATTTATTTATTTTATACATGGACGTTCATTATCTGTAAAAGAGTTAATATTGAGCTTATTTTCATCTGCACTCTCTGGGCAGGAGACGAATATTACACTTTTTCTAAAAACAAACAGTACACAACAGTTAAGACTATCAACAGAGCACACCCACTACATAGCAACACCAGGTATTCTCACAGTGATATTATCGGGACAATACATGAACATTGTGAAAATCTGAAATCATGACACTGTAAAAGCGCTGCACTCAAGCATTGTTAGAATCATCAATACATCACTTACATAAACAATTAAACATCAGCTTAACAAAATTAACTTTAAATGCCAGTGCTGATGTTACAATTGATGACATCAGGCTTCTGTCACTTCTTGCTGTGTTTCATTGTCACGTTTTGAGGTTGAAAGTTCTAGTGCAACTGAGTGAAAAGGAAAATGTCAGGCCCCCAAACCCAAATTCACAGTTTTGTATTGAAGGCAGATCATAACCCTGTTATTTTACATATGTGAAGGTTTTTTTAACATCATAATCAAATGGCCAGCTGAGGAAAATTACATTCACTTTAATATCTATGTCACCCTCTGACTGTTTATGATGCTTGATTAAATAATGAAATGTGTCATCACTGTCTCCACATGCCTAAAATTAAATCAGGAGTTTAAATATGACTTACTCCCATCACGCCCCTGTGCTGCCAAAGAAAAAATAGATGAGGTTATCTGTCAAGGTGCAACGTTTCACAGCTTTTTAAGCGCTCCTAAATGCTGGGCCAGCCCCTCCACAGTGTCTTGTCACACCAGGACACATGGGAGGGGGGTGGGGCACATTAGCATGAGGAGCAGGCAGAAGGTGGGGGTGATGCTTGGCAGTGGTTCAGCCTGTAGCCAATATGACTGTGGGCCCCACATGTAGCAGGGAGACACTCATTAGGAGCCTCACAGACGCCAAAAGGGGAGAGGGGTTCTCATATAGGCTGGGTCTTATTGTGAAGCACATGGCCCTAAACATGCTGAGGAACAAAGGTGGAGGACCGGGCCACCTTACAGGCATCCTGTTAACATAAAGCAACAATCATGTGACTACAAGATTACAGGTTTAAGCTGGTTCATGCTTCACATGGGAATGTGTGAAGAACAGCAGATAAGGAAAACATAATATAATAATAGAAGTCTAACAAAAATCACACCAGGAGTTGAACAACGCTGCAGCACAACACTTAAAGCTGACATTTAAAATGAGTAACACTGTCAAATGATAACTTAACATGTTAATATGAATAAAAACAAAGGAGTTGGAACAAAAGTGTGAGATTTTCTGTCCTTCTCTTAAAGGGTTAGTACAGGTTTGTTCATGACATGTTTTTAGGACCTTGTTTAGATAAAAATGGCCCCATCAGAAATGAAAAACTCCTCCCCTTGAGTTTAAAAACAAAGTAAAGAAATACCTGCCTTCATATTACAATGTTGTAAAATTGACATGGACTGCAGAATTAGGCATGCCAGCCTAGTAGTTAGTGATTTAACCTTGTAATTAAACACCACTAAAGAACACAAAGTGCTAACAAATGAAGGTGTTCTTCAACAGAGCAGCAAACAGGAATATGATGCATATCTGCAAATGTTTTCAGAAGATCTGTGCATCGCCGGTTTATATGCACAACAAAAAAAGTCAAAAGACTTGGCTCTGGAAACATATGGTAAACATTTTACTCGATCTTTAATCAGCCAATGTAAATAAGTGGAAAGAGAGAGGATTGAGGCTTGAACCTCAGTGTGCCCCAAGGTATCAACCAAGCAACATCAAGCAATACTATGATCAGTTTCCACATTTACCAATACTTTTTTTGTGCAGTGTTTTTAGCAATATGCAGCCATTTGCACATGGAAACAAACTTGGGGATATGAGAAAAAAAAATCACCCTGGTGTTGTTGAGTGATGAACTCTTTTCTCTAAAGACTATCAGCAGACTATCAAACCCTGGGTGGGCTCAGCTTCTGAGCAGCTCCAGAAACCTGCAGGTAGACCAACTGTCTCACTTGCTAAATAAAAACTTCAGTCTCACTCTGGTGATGTGAGCATTTGGATTCCCTTAAAGTTTTCATCTTTAATAATATAACCCCCCACCCCCCCACCCCTTTCATGAAGCATAAATCGGTCACCAAAAGGTCCAATAATAACAGAACTTCTTTGGATTCTTGACTGCACTTGAGGCTTTCTCTGGACAAAATATTTGATGACTTTTGCTGTGCAGAACGAAATGAGGGCAAAACAACAATAAACATTTGTTTATTTCTCCTTAATGCACTATCAGTCCCTCTATGAGGTTATGTGTAAAGGCACCCCTGGTTTATCTGGATAGTTTCCACAAAAAAAAGAAAGTTAAAGATGAAATATTAATGAAAGATTAGAAATAATTAATAAGAAGCTCATGAGCTCTCAAAGGGTTGATTAGCATTGTACATTTATGTCTTATACGGTGAATCTTTAGCCCCTTTCCCTCCTTTCTCTTTAACCCATTCACACATGTATTTACACACATTCAAACCAGTCTAAAGCATGTCTGGCCTATTTAATCAAGGTAGATATTTCATGTAAAGGAGGTATTAAAACAAGACTTGGCAGGCAAATCTCGTTTCGACTCCTCTCTACCTTCCGTTAACCTTTGTGTACATCCATCCATGAAGTCAATTGACTGTACACACAAATGAGAGCACACTCAGGCACACACCAACTCTTGGACAATCATCTTGTTTGTGTGTAAATCCTTCCAATCTCCCAGCCTGGGGAGTGTTTACCTAAGTGTGTCTCAGCAGCAGGTTCCCATCCCATTTCTGAGCGGGCGCTGCAGCTCCGACTGTGCTCACCCACCCAGCAACCTTGAGGTTAATCCACCACAAACCTCCTCTGGCATGCCATGCTGGCCCTGTATGTGTGAGTGTGAGAGTGTGAGAAAGAGTCTGTGTATTTTCTAACCGTTTTTCATCTTTGTGTTTCATCTCTGCAGCTCCTCATCAGCTACACCCCCCCCCCCCCCCAAGCCCTGAAGACCTGCAGACCTGCAGACCAAGACTGCAGCTCTCTCCTCTTGAATTTTCCTCTGACAAAGTCAAATGGAGGCTGACTCTAACTCATACTTCTGTCAGCCACACCAGGTTTCGGAGTTCATCATGAAATATTTGTCCAATTTTTGTGTTCAGACCCATTTACAAACCACACACCAGCATGCAAAAGTTTCACATCTACCTTAATATACTGCTGATGTGCTTTACATTAAATCCTCTATATCACTATGATTCAATAAGCTGGTGAGCAAAGGTGAGCAGCAGATGTGCTTGTGAATTTAGAGACCCTGCAGAGGACCTGCTTTATTTGAAGCTGCTTCAGTCAGAGACTGGATTCCTGACTGCTTGCTTCTGGCTGTCCCAGGGTCTTGGCTGAAGCTCAGGGGGATCAAACCTTTTTAGCAGCATCTCCAAAGCTCTGATCACTCTCTCGCCCACTCAGCCTGATTTAAATTAAACCTCAAAACCCACTTTTGAAAGGTCTCCTTTTCAAACCTCCTGCCTTTACCTCTTACCCCCATCAATATTCTGTATTTAGTCTGGCTCTGTTGTTTCAAGGTGTTGTTTTAAAGCTAATGTTTTTCTGATTGTACAGAACTTCAGCCAGTTTTGCAAATAATTTGGGTTGGACTGGGTTGGATTAAACCCCCAGCATGTGAAATGACAAAAAGCCCCAGTGACAAATGTCAAGTGTGATTTGACAAGTTACCACCATTTAAAGAGTTTATGAAAACAACTTCTTTGGCCCATAATAACCACTCTCTGATTCCCCAGCTTCCAGCTGGTGGATTTCACTCAGCTGCTCAGTGGGACCCACTCTTGGGCTGGGGTCAAGAACCTCATGATTCATCCAATGTCAATTCCTCACACTGATGAAGACCGATCAATATGCTCCAATACTCCACACACATTACAACTAGGGATGCACGATATTTATCGGACCGATAAAATATCGGCCGATTTGGGGAAAAATTACGTCATTTTTTATCGGTCCGATAGGTGCATTTTTCCGATAGACAGATCCGATATATTAATGAAATTACGAGTAACGTTTGCAGGCGGAGTAGCCGCCCGTCCGAGATGCGCTGGTTACGTCATCTATCGCGCCTTACTCGCAGGTCCCAAGCCTGACCCCGTCACTACCTGACAGATAATAAAATGTCTTCACCAGCATGGTCGTTTTTCTCAGTGGCAGAAGATGACAACAGCATTGCTATATGCAAAACCTGTTCAGCGAGGATTCCGAGAGGAGGAAAGAAGACGTCAAGTTTTAACACAACGAATCTGATAGCTCATCTGAGAAGTCGCCATCGCAGCGAAGCGGTAGTAAAAGAATATGAGACAGCCGCCGAAGCTGCTAGCGGTACTAAAGCTAAGACAACAACACTACGGAGGATCGATGTCCCCATTCAGCAGGCGTTTAAAAACTGCAAAAGCTTCTCAAGAGACAGCGAAAAGGCTAAAGCCATTAACGACAAAGTGATGGAGTTCATAGCGGTCGACGACCAGCCTTTTTCCGTCGTTGAGAACCCGGGTTTAATAGCACACTTGGAGCCAAGTTACACTCTCCCAAGCCGCCGCTTCTTCTCGGATGTGTCTCTTCCTGCACTCTATGATATTGTCGCCACATACATTCACAACCTGATCGACAAGAACGGACTACACGTGAGTTTTACCACAGACATATGGATGTCAGATGTTAGTCCGGTCAGCATGCTAAGCCTAACGTCTCATAATAGCTCCTTTACAGTTTACAGTTCTGTTGAACAGTTCAGGGGATGCACTGTTTTGGTCAAATGAAGTTCTGCTTTTTGCTCTGTTATTGTTATTTATAGCAAATGACCACATTTGAAGAGCCAAAAACTTTTGTTTGTTGTTCTAGATAGGCCAGAGCAACAAAAACATCAGTTTTCAATCGCTGCATCCTGCACAAACTGCAGATTATATGAAGATTATAATAAATGTAAAAATATGAATTTATCGGTTGTCTGTATCGGTATCGGCCATGAGAAGAAGAAAATTATCGGTTATCGGTATCGGTTGAAATTTTTCATATCGTGCATCACTAATTACAACAATATCCAGATCATTGATTCATTCACAAAACCTTGTAATACTTGTTCTATACAAAATAATACATTTAAAGGCACTGTGAGGAGTTTTCTGACCCCTGTGCCTCCCCTTCATACATGCCCCTGTATAGAGATAACAGTGAGATCTGAATTTGGTATTAACTGTCACGTTTGCTCACCACAAGCTGCCGGCAAACGTCTTTTCTTTGATTTATGAGGACTTTCATCTCAGTACGTCAGCAAAAAGGTATTCCCTCACTTGCAGATTAACGGTCAGCCAATGTTTCCACGTTGTGTAAATACAGCATGGATTGATGTTACAGTGTCTAACGACTTTGTCAAGATGGACACAATGACAGTAGAGTTGCTTGTGTTGCTTTATGAGTGGCAAGAGGTGTCCTTGGGCGGGACAATGATTTGTTTCCTCCTCTGGGGCGCTGTCACAACACTGACTCCTGCCCTCTTGCATTGAGGAGCGAAGATCAATGTTATCACATTATCAAAAAGCTGTGTTATTCCTGCCTGCCTTTGGTCTCTTAATGGAAACTGATCATAAAGAGTGACGGCCATGACCTGAGAGGAATGAAGATGTGTTGTACAGAGTATGGTAAAGGTGAATGGCTGTTTTGTGTTAAGATGTCAAATCCATCAATTTAATGTAGCTGTGAGCTGATCATTTCATTTCGGAACAAACACTTTAACATTTCATGATAAACACATGCATCGAGGATACTTACATCATAGATTTTGGAGATGCAGATGTATCAAACCAGACTCCGCTGATTGAAACGGTCACATGTCTTTTGGGGACTGAGAAAAGATGCTCCTAAAAGCCCTTCAGTTTTTTTTTTTTTTTTTCATGTTTTAAAATAATGAAAGGACTCCTCTCTTGGATAGTGAGACATACCACATCTCTTCATGAAATATTCAAGCTGTTTGGCAATACTTAATTCTGCCGATGTGCCCCCCTTTTAATGAAGATGAATAAATACATTTGTGAATCTGTATGTTTCTGATTGACAGGCCTGCAAAAACTACTTATGCCCTTTTCAGGAAGAAAGATCTGTCAGAAACACACACATACACACACACTTTTTTGAGAGGATTTGAAAGGAACATTTTTGCTTAAGTTGGAAATTAGCCGTGCCTTTAAAAACTGAGGAAAAGAGGAGATGAAACAGCATTAGAAAATAAGACTTTTGGCAAGAACAAGTCAGCCGAGAGATTCAGAGAGAGTGAACAAAAAAAAAAAACAAAAAAAAACGACTGCATGCTGAGAAGAAAGAAGGGTGCAAACCTGAACATTCCTGTGTGCACTTATTGACTGTAATCTGTCCACAACTATGATGCGCAGTGTAGGATTATGGGTGGGGTTCTATCCCATAGGCCGGGACAGTTAATCAAAGTTTAATCGTTGGGATGTACTGTGCGGCCCACATGGTGATGACATCGACACCATGACAGATTGCATCACGGACTATATAAACTTCTGTTTTGAGAACACCGTACCCACCAGGAAAGTACAGTGTTTCTCCAACAGCAAACATTGAGTGACCCCGGAACTTAAAGTCCTCCTGAAGGAGAAGAGGAGGGTCTTTAGATCCGGGGACAAGGAGGAGCTGAGGAGGGTGCAGAAGGAGCTGAAGAAGAAGATCAGAGAGGGGAAGGCCAGCTACAAGACCGAGATGAAACCTTCTGCAACAGAACAACGCAAGGGAGGTCTGGAGATGCCTGAAATCCATCTCAGGTCACAGCAGGGGCCACGAGAGGGGACCTGAAGCAGGAGACAGGGAGTGGGCTGACGAGCTGAATCTGTTCTTCAATAGATTTGACTCTGCTTCCACTCCTCCCCCGACTTATCAAACCAACTTCTTCTTCTTCCAACTTCTGCTTCTTCTTCACACCACCTCAGTTCTAGGGCACAGGCATCATCAACCCCCCTCCACTCATCCTCCACCAACCCCTCCAGCACCACCCCCAGCCTCTCCATAACAGCTGACCAGGTGAGACGTGAGCTGAGGAAGATGAAGCCAAGGAAAGCCACGGGTCCTGAGGGCATCAGCTCCAGACTTCTGAAGGACTGTGCAGACCAGCTCTGTGAGGTGCTACTGCACATCTTCAGCATGAGCCTGAGTCTGGAGAGGGTCCCAGCACTGTGGAAGACTTCCTGCATGATTCCTGTCCCCAAGACAGCACACCCCAGGGAGCCCAACCACTTCAGACCTGTGGCCCTCACTTCTCACCTGATGAAGACTCTGGAGAGGATCGTGCTGAGGAACCTCTGCCTCCTGGTGAGCTCTCATCTGGACCCACTGCAGTTTGCGTACCAGCCGAACATCGGGGTGGACGACGCTGTCATATACCTGCTGCAGAGGTCCATGGCTCACTTGGAGAACACCGGCTGCACTGTGAGGGTCATGTTTTTTGACTTCTCCAGTGCTTTCAACACCATCCAGCCTTCGCTGCTCAGGGAGAAGCTCGAGAGGGCGGGAGTGGACTGTCACCTAGCTGCATGGACCGTGGACTACCTCACCAACAGACCACAGTTTGTGAGGCTTCAGAACTGTGTGTCGGACATAGTGGTCCGTAGCACGGGGGCTCCACAGGGGACAGTGCTCTCCCCCTTCCTCTTCACCCTGTACACCTCGCACTTCAGCGACAACTCTGGGAGCTGTCACCTCCAGAAGTTCTCTGATGATACAGCCATCGTCGGATGTGTATCATCAGGGGATGAGCGGGAATACAGGACTGTCATCAGTGACTTTGTCAACTGGTGTGGCACAAACCACCTCCAGCTAAACACCAGTAATACAAAAGAGATGGTCATGGATTTCCGCAGAAGGAGGACACCTCAGACTGTTCCAGTGAACATCCAGGGTCTGGACATCGAGATGGTGGAGTCCTACAGATTCCTGGGTGTCCACCTCAACAATAAACTAAACTGGTCAACAAACACAGACGTCCTGTACAAGAAGGGCCAAAGTCGTCTCCACCTGCTGAGGAGACTGAGGTCCTTTGGCATGTGCAGGACCCTGCTCAGGACTTTCTATGACTCTGTGGTAGCATCTGCACTTTTCTATAAAGTGGTCTGCTGGGGGGCAGGGAGCACCGAGAGGGACAGAAAGAGACTGAACAGACTGGTCAGGAGGGCCAGTTCTGTCCTGGACTGCTCTTTGGACTCCCTGGAGGAGGTGGGTGAGAGGAGGATGCTAGCAAAGCTTGTATCCATCATGGACAATCCCTCTCACCCACTGCACCAGACTGTGGGGGCCTTAAGCAGCTCCTTCAGCAGCAGACTGAGACTCCCACCTTGCAAGATGGAGCGCTACCGCAGGTCATTCCTCCCTTCTCCAATTAGACTTTACAACGAACTGTAATAAAACTGGACTCACACCACCACTTTTTTTCTGGTATTTAAATTGTGTATATTGTATATAGTTTTACTTTCTTCTCCCTTTTTCCTTTTCTAAATTTTTCCTTTATTATAACATTTATTTAAGTTCTTAATACAACGATCTCTGTTCTTATAACTGCATTTTTGCACTATTTTTGTCTGTGATGCTGCTTTGACAAAAAAAATTCCCCCATGGAGGATCAATAAAGGAATATTCTATTCTATTCTATTCTTCTATTCTAATCGTGGAAACAAAGCTTGTTGTAGCCCCAGGTGGTTCATGAAGTTCACTTAAGCTTGCAGTCACCATGAAGAGAGGGAGCCACATCAGGGCCTTGGCTGGCATACAAAGCTCTGTTCTCGCAATCTTGACACATCTTTCATTTAAAAAAAATGACACTGGTCATTTTTATATTGAGGCAGCAGCCCATTAGTGCAACCCAATAATGTCTCTAAAAGGGCCAGCTCCAGCCCCCCACCGCTGTCCTCTTTTTAGAGTACAGCTGTGTCTGGCAGAAGGGGAAAATCACCATCAATGTGCAACAGGGCTCAGTGACATATATCCATCCTTGTTGTGTAGTGGTAGTCTGTAATCACTTTAACACAGCCCCTCATTTAAACACATTGACAGAAAACTGAGCCCTTTGCACGCAGTCAATGTCTTTGTGTTGAATGACTGTAAAATGTAAACATGCATGCTGGTCTCCATAATGCTACCTTCATCGATACCTCAAAAACAATAGATTCACGAGATGGATTTCAGCACAGTGTTGTTAGGAACAGTAAGGTGCTGCTGATGCCAAAAAAAGATGCTCAGTGGGACTGGCAGACAAAGGAAAGCTCTGTAGCACTTCCAGGGGGAAGGTAGGAAGAGCAGGTGTGTGTTAAGAAAGCAGAGGGAAGGAGTGAGCAGGAGAGAGGTTCAAGTGTCATTGAGTGTTAACAAATGAATGATATTCAGGCTCAGCTGTGAGCAACACTGCATGCATGTGATGCAAATGAAGTCAAATCAATGACTCATCATTTTCTCAATATAACCAAGCAGTCCTACTTCAATATGACTGGATCTTCATGTAAAATGTACTGTATCTACTATTTAAATGACAACCTTTGTGTTTAATCAGATCTAATATATATTTTCATGGGCTTTTTACTTTTTCATAACTTCTTTTGTGTAAAGGACCTTTTGATGACTGGTGTAAAAGCTTCAACAGGAAGAGGCAAAGCACAAGCGATGTATACATGACATTGCTATGGAGAGCAACAACAACAAACCTCCACCCCCTTCTGCCCACCCTCCACAAATCCACCAATAACACCCATACAGAGACCCCGAGGGCCCTTGTAACAATACCATTTCAGAGGTGGTCAGACTTCCGTGTGTGTGGTCAGCTAATAAAGCAATTGTCTGGCTCTGAAAAGAGGATTACTTTAATCTAGTAATGGGGGACGTAGTGCCGCCTGTAGCGGTGGGGTAAGAGGGTCACCAAGAATTGCTGAGAAGCCCATTGTGAGGTAACCAAAGCACCCCCACCCTGCCCTCAGCTGACCCTCTGGCCAGACTGAGGCTACTGTAGTTCATCCATCTGGAACATCAGAAACACTCCTTTAGTCCACCTCCAGGGGATCGAAAAGCGAAAAGGAGCCTGGAGACAAAGGGTGCCCCAACCCAACACCCACACACACACACATACACATGCACACACAGACCATCTACTGTTAACCCAGAACACAGGGTGTTTACTGTGAACTTATTACACTTATTACACCACAACAACTAAAAGCTCCTGAAATATTGATATTTTAATACACCACTGTGAGAAATTTGAGCCCCCCCCCCCCCCATCTGTGGGAGAAATCGTGACACCCCAGAAAAGTTACTTTGCACAGCAATTGATCTCTCACGAATGAAAGTGGTGGACACATTAAAAGATGGAAAGCTGATTCAGAGCAAATGTCCCTCCACCCACAGCTGCTCCGAGCAGGTTCCAGTCCTCTACAGAGCTCTTATCAATGCTGTCAATTTACCCAGCAGGGTGTCTTGTTAATTGCGTACACACAAACAGTGTGCACATACAGCCCTGTCATTTCCTCCATGTGTTCAGTTTCATCAAAGCGTCCGACTCTGACACTGTCCACTTTCTCTGCTGGTGCTCGAGAGGTGAGGAAGGTGACATCAGCGTCCTCCTGTCAGATACAAAATGACAGCTGCTCCCGTCCCAGCAGTCCCTGTCGGCTAACACACCACAGAGCAGACTCCCAACTACACCGAAGCTCTTTTTGGTACACCTAAAGCCATGTCCACATAGCTGGAGCAGATGGCCTTGTATCCTGCCTCGTGCCCAGCACATTTTTTACCAGGGCCTGTTCATACCCCTGCACTGAGAGGTTGAGGAGGGGGAGGAGGGAAAAGCAACAGTTCCAATTTTCCACCCTGTCAACAAACTCCAGAAACAGATGGATCTTTGAGCAGAAATCCATTTAGCTCCACTTGAATAACTTAAGCCCCTGCCTGCTGACCTTTTCTAACACTGAGGTAGGAGCACGTCTACAGAGAAATGAATCTCAGACAAATACACACAAGTGGAAATCAATAAGCATTTTCCACAGCTGCTAGCCCTCGTATTTACCATTTGCAGACAGGTCACATATACCTAAATCCTCCCAAAATACCTTTTCTAAACCTTTCAAACAGTATTAATCCAACCAAAACAAACTCAGAGATGAATTCTTCTGACTGAAATGGATTAGATAGATAGATAGATAGATAGATAGATAGATAGATAGATAGATAGATAGATAGATAGATAGATAGATAGATAGATAGATAGATAGATAGATAGATAGATAGATAGATAGATAGATAGATAGATAGATAGTTCATTTTGGCGTGAACCTACTTTTAAAACAGTCCTCTTCAGCTCTTATCAGCCATTTAGTCCAAGGGTTAAACAAGGAAACTCAACAAAAAGAGACAAACATGTACATATTAAAAACATATTAAACATGGCTGACATCACAGATCAGCTAATCTCCATTGTTCGACATGCTCTCCTTGCTTAGATGCTCCTGATATGACTGTTTGTTCCATAACAACACTAATTGTAATGTGTTGTCCAAACAGCAGCGGCAGCAGAGTGTGTTTGTTCTTAGAAAAGCTCCATTCGTTAGTCTTTGTTCACTACAAGAGTCATTTGACTGCTTTATGAGAGCCTGTCTTCCTCTGTGACTATAATGTCCTCCCATTTTATCAGCCAGGTAATGACGCTCTGATTGCATTCAATTGATTTGTTTGAACCTTGTATTGATCCTGTTGGCCTCTCACGCTCACTGTCTGTCAGTAATGATGCCTGAGACTCCCTCCATGTTTCCTGCTTCACCTGTTATTTCTAAAGAATTAATGGATTGGTTCAGAGCTGTTCTCTCTGCAGATGAAACTCTTTATCTAAACTGTTCGCCATCTTAACCCCTCTTTACTCTACTCTCTAATTCTCTTTTTATTGATCCAGTACTGGCTGTATTTTATCATGCACACTCTTATACCCCTTGGAGTGCATTTATTTGGGATTCATTAAGAGGCACAGGCGTCTCTTTTTTACACACTAAACGCAGCACAATTACTCTGATGACTGCCTCAGTTCTTACCTTCTGTGTTGTCATCTCTTGGAGTAATTTCAGTAACTGTATGATCAAAAGTGGACAGCTTTGTCAACAAATAGGCTGCAACTATGAGAAAAATATTCAAACTCTATAAAATCAGAGTACAAAGGAAAAAAATCATGTGTCCAATGAAATTCTCAATAAATCAAAAGACTTACAACTCTACAAACTTCCTTTTTTAAATCAGATAACTTTCTGGAACACAGCCGTGTTATAAAGCTGTTTTCCTGCAAACTTTGTAGTGACATGATCACCCCAGACAGTCATTTTTTATTCAAGTGTTTCCAGTTGATTCTGTTATTTGATTTTAACTCATTTATCCGTATTTTTCAGATGTGAAAAATAACAGATCTGGTCTTACAAGAATGAGATCTTCATGCAGGATGCAACATGTCTTCTATTTTGTTTAATCATATCAACAATTTTGAGATTTTATTTTCCAAATTGCAATTTCTACCATGAATTTTTGCTTAAATATTCACGAGGATGCAGAAAATGAACTTGGGATGTCCAGAATTTCCTGGGGATGGATCTCCAGACCATCCACTTTCAGCTTTTGTCTCAGCATGTTCACAAGGACCAGAAACTGTTCATATCACAGATTTAACCCACAAGCTCTCTGCCATCCAGACCTCTGGCTCTCAGTCCTGATGCTACTTGGCACATGTTACGATCCAGCACCCCTCACAACTCCTGTCACTCTATTACAGTCTTATCTGATGAGGGGCCAAATGAGTCCAAAAAATAATCCCTTTCATCAGTATAGCAGCACATGAAGATGATAAATATTGAGACGGACGAGGAATAAAACAGCACTGTGATCAATCTCCAGAGTATAACCCACTCTGCATTGTCATTGTGTCAAACTGGACTCAGTTCGTATTTCTTCCTTTTAATCTCCACCCTGAAGCAAATCCCGACCACCTAACAGCTTCTCATAAAGCTCCAGCCTGGAGGCCACTGTTAGCCTCAATGAGCTCTGGCAGGGGTCATTTGCATCGAGTAAGACTTTGACAAATGACTCTCCATTAATTACACGCTTAGTCACCTCAGCAAAAAACAAGCAAGTTTGATGCTGAACTGAAATATAATCAATATATGAACATATTAATAAGTTAAACTTCTCTCATGTTAAAATGTCATTCTGATGATTATCACTGCAGAAATCCAAAGTCTAGTCAGATTAGGGGTATGGCTGTACAAAAGAAATTACGTTTTGTCCAATACTAGGTTTTTAGATTTTACTGGGTTTAATATGGAAAACAAATGTAACGCATATAATTTCCTTACTTTGAAGAGTTAAACACTCTTTCCAAAGTGGGCATTAGTTACTATGTTCATCAAAGTTACTAGTATGCATTGCCCAGCAAGCGACAATAAAACTTTGGACTTACTGTATGCAAACATACAGTATGTATATTTGCATACATACTGTCATCTACCTGCTGCAGAGGTCCATGGCTCACTTGGAAAACACCGGCTGCACTGTGAGGGTCATGTTTTTTTACTTCTCCAGTGCTTTCAACACCATCCAGCCTTGGAGTGGACGGTCACCTAGCTGCATGGACCGTGGACTACCTCACTGACAGACCACAGTTTGTGAGGCTTCAGAACTGTGTGTCGGACATGGTGGTCTGCAGCACGGGGGCTCAGGGGACAGTGCTCTCCCCCTTCCTCTTCACCCTGTACACCTCGGACTTCAGCCACAACTCTGGGAGCTGTCACCTCCAGAAGTTCTCTGATGATACAGCCATCGTCGGATGTGTATCGTCAGGGGATGAGCAGGAATACAGGACTGTCATCAGTGACTTTGTCAACTGGTGTGGCACAAACCACCTCCAGCTCAACGCCAGTAAGACAAATGAGATGGTCGTGGATTTCCGCAGGAGGAGGACACCTCAGACTGTTCCAGTGAACATCCAGGGTCTGGACATCGAGATGGTGGAGTCCTACAGATTCCTGGGTGTCCACCTCAACAATAAACTGGACTGGTCAACAAACACAGACGTCCTGTACAAGAAGGGCCAAAGTTGTCTCCACCTGCTGAGGAGACTGAGGTCCTTTGGAGTGTGCAGGACTCTGCTCAGGACTTTCTATGACTCTGTGGTAGCATCTGCACTTTTTTATGCAGTGGTCTGCTAGGGGGCAGGGAGCACCAAGAGGGACAGGAAGAGACTGAACAGACTGGTCAGGAGGGCCAGTTCTGTCCTGGACTTCTGCTTCTGCTTGGACTCCCTGGAGGAGGTGGGTGAGAGGAGGATGCAAGCAATGCTTGTATCCATCATGGACAATCCCTCCACCCATTGCACCAGATTGTGGGGGCTTTAAGCAGCTCCTTCAGCAGCAGACTGAGACTCCCACTTTGCAAGACAGAGCGCTACCGCAGGTCATTCCTCCCTTCTGCAATAAGACTTTACAACGAACTGCAATAAAACTGGACTCACACCACCACTTTTTTCTGGTATTTCAATTGTGTATATTGTATATAGTTTTATTTTCGTCTCCCTTTTTCCTTTTCTAAATTTTTTCTTAATAAGAACATTTATTTAAGTTCTTAATATACGATCTTCATTTTTATAACTGCATTTTTGCACTCTGTCTGTGATGCTGCTGTGACAAAAAAAATTCCCCCGTGGAGGATCAATAAAGGAATATTCTATTCTATTCTATGCATTTATTCAGCCTTTTCCTCCTGACTTTGATATACCCTGACAACAATGCGCAAGTTCTTTCAAAGTGTTTTTTATCAAAGCTCTGAGTGTCTTTCATTTTCTCTGAACTTCACTTCTTGTTAAAGCCTCATCTTTGGTCAAAACCTGCCGTCATGAAAAACATCCTTCGAGCTGATTCCTCGCCCCACACTGTCTTTCAATCCAAGCTACAACAATAAGGAGCTTTATTGTTCTCCGCTGTTGTTAAACTGTCGGGTGGGGAGGGGGCTCTTCCTCACACCACCTGTTGTCAACGCCTAACCCAACCACTACTCCCTCTTCCTTCTGCTTTCCCCCCCTGACACTTTATGACACACACACACAAACACACACTAGCTGTGGGATGGTCTAATTAATTCATGTGTGTCCTCTGGAGAGGGTTTGGCTGCCGGTCTGGCTCAGTGACCAGCAATCGGCTCTCCATACAGAGGGGGTTAAGCCAGGGGCCTGTGACCTCACTCCGGCCATCTGATCTCCCTCTTTTAAGACCAAAACGGCCATCGGCTCAGTGTACCACAAGGCCAGGACCTGCAATCCTATTAGTGTAGCATGAGCACACCTTGGAGCTCAGATACACACATGTAACACAAACACACAAACATAGAGAGGAGAGCTGGGTGGAGCTGAAGTAAGAATGTATCACACAGATCTGACTCACTGTAAACATGATTACAAACATGCACAGATCTGATGTCCTGCTGGTTTAAGGCAGACACATGCAGAAGTGAAAATAAGAGCTGACAGAGTGTGTCCTGATGAATGGAGGTGATAGCGGAAGGGCTTCAGGCAGCAGAGGGACAACACTGTCATGTTACAGGAACACATTCCTCATAATATCACCCTGCCTACCTCTATCTACCCCCCTAAAACAAAACTAGACCAGGCTCAATAAGACAACACTCTCTGAAGAGTCACAGGTTATTTAACACAGCTCAATAGTGGGTCACCAGGTCTGTGATGTAAAAGATGTCAAGCTAGTTCACGGTGGCTAACACTAGCAGAGCTAGCACCAACAGCCAGTCACAGCAGGTCAGTGTCTACATGCCTGTACTTGGGATGTGCAATTCCATTACTGTGGTGATTAGTTACCCATCTCCGTGCACTGCCAACGATACAATATAATTTGCAATACATTGAATCCCTGCCGATATGATACTCCATGATTCACCCCTCAGCCCAATACGTTAATTTTATCTCACTTATACTTTTGTATGTATATATTTACAGCTTGTGTTTACATTTTCTGCATTCAAATTTTTACATTGAGCATGTTTGACTTTTGAATAGTAAAGAAATTAATAAATTCTTCAAATCCGATTTTGGTTTTTTGAGTGTTTTTGGGTCTAGTATCTTAATATAGTATGTCAGAGTGGAAAAATAATTTTATGGTCATATAGCTGAGGTTGTGCTAAAAAAAAAAAGATATCAAACATTGGCATGACAAACATTTCTTTTATGTGGTATATAAAGGCTACAATCAAAAGTATACAAAAACGGCCAAAATAGGCTCAGACTCCAGGGGGTTAACACTATAAGGCTGGATGTCTTTGCAGATAAAAAAGGTTATGGCCTCAGTTATATCTTTAACATGGGTAGAGCTCGCTGCCAACGTATTTCTGCTGTTTTTGCCATAAAAACTTGTGATTTTCTCGTATTTGCTGTTCGCCTCCTGCACTCCGGTAGCAGCGATTTTTGTGACATCTATACCATGTTTTTTCGAGTGGCCATATTTGTTGTGCTGCCGTTGTGAGGTTTAGAAGCACGGCATTCTTTACAAATAATGTGCGTCTTGTCAAGTTTACCATCTCTCTTGTAAAATCCAAAATACTTCCAAACGTTGGATTTGAACTTTTGCGGAGCAATAAAAATCTCTTCCTTTGCAGTGTTGCTGCTTCCCTCCGCCATGATTAGAGTGTGCGCGCGCACAGCTTCCATCCGTCTTCAAAACAAATCGCAAAATGGTGATGGTGCATTCAAGACACCTCGGAAACACATGATAGAATGCAGTACAACATGGAAAAACTGATGCAACTGTGAAGATTATCGATAGACACGCAGCGAACGAAGCATCACGAATTTCAGCTGTCATTGTACCAATACACACTGAATGAATCGCACACCTCTGTGTCGCGACCACGATCCATATTAATTAATCTCCACATCCCTACTTGTTACACATTCAGTATATTTTAAAAAAAGAGTTATTGAAGTCGTCTGACTGGACGAGGAAAATGCATGGACTGACTGAAATTGCCCTGAAATAGAACTTCTTGTTGTCGCACTAACATACCTGGATATGGAAGTATTGATTTTCTCCTGCATGTTTGCAGCTGAGTGTGATGCTAAGAGGCAGAGTAGTAAACCACACCTGGTTAGATAACAAAAGGACATTCACAGACAAACTGTCTTAACAAAACTGGCACAGAGCTGTAGAAGAGCTCCAGCTCCTCTTTTTTATGCTTCATATGCTCTTTGCTGTGGGGGTCTTTGCTCCTGCTCTGTCTGCATTTGCTGTTCATGTGTGCACATAAAAGGGACAGGAAGTGTGCTCCCCTGCCCCAGGCTTTAACATTTCACATACCCACATGGAGGGACTAGGGGCTCTTATGCAAACCTATGACTGCAGGCAGGTAATAAGGTTTAAACTTATTCAACACGTAAATTTGCATTTTGTGCACTGTGTAGGTCTTGGAGCTTCTCATATGTAGAGCTTCCCTTATATACAGTATATGTATATATATACGTATAAATACATACATACATGCATCTATCTATCTATCTATCTATCTATCTATCTATCTATCTATCTATATATATATATATATATATACATATATATATATATACAGGCACACACATTTATATAGTATGTTTGGATGTACAGATCAGAGGGTCAGCTCTCACTGTGTACGACAGCATGCACACAGAGCTCCAATCACTACACATATGTCTGCAGACCACTGGGGTTAATGACAGGGACATGGGGCAGCACCATAGCACAGCTTGGAGGAGGACAGGGGGACTTTATCTCTTTCTTCAGGGCCCCCAGCCCGCTCTCCTCTCCCACTGTAAATCCTTCCTAGTGCCAAACCCCCAAATCCCCTTTTCCCCATTTCCAAATCCACAAACCCTGAAATTCATTTTTCTGCACAGGGGTTTCAGTGATCAAAACAGTGCGACAGGTGTGTACAAGTGGACAAAGTGTGTATGTGCATGTGTAAGCGAAAGGGAGAGGTCGACGGAGAAAGAAAGAGAAAGGAGGATCCAAGTGGTGACAGGCTGTTCAGCTGTTCTCTCACACTGGTGTCAGGATTACTACGGGTGAAAAAGTTGGCCGAGACAACCGTTGCAGTGGCTTAGACACACACACACACACACACACACACACACACACACACACACACACACACACACACAATTTCTGTCTCTCTCATACACACATACACACTTGGAGATAAGAATTCTCACAAAGTCAGAGGAAATAAGGAAGATGTGCCATCATTACATGGTCACCTGTTCATTCCTTAAATTCCTCGTGCAGCTGCTATTTCAAACCTCTGAGGCTTGAACAGCCTCCAAGACAGGAGGTGATTTGGGTGACTGAAGCCTATAGAGGTTGACCTCGGCAGTTTGATCTGAGTTTCTCTGACTCCGCCCCCAGCACCTCGGAGGATAGCACTTCCATCCCCCCTCCTGTTTGGGTGAATATTCATGAGCCATAAAGGCAGGCATAGACGGTGTACTAAAACTGTCAGAGGTGTAAAACACTCAAAGAATAAGCTCAGGCAAGCTTCTCTGAATGTCGACGCCTCCACCCAGAGGTGTCTGGCCTGTTGGCTCTATTGTGCCTGACTGACTTTTATGCATCTGACATGAATTGGCCTGTTCTCTCGGCGTGTAACTATGAGCGCCACATTTTCAGGATCAAAATTTCCCTCTTATGGCATTAAATCGGATTGCAGTGGGCTGCAAGAAAACACATTTTTTGTGGAATTATTCAGCAAAGTGGTATAGGATCTGTTTTTAATGCAAGATAATGGAGTGTAGAGTTTTGAAAAGCGTAAGGGAAGGAACTTATCAGGCTTATTGCTAAATGACAGCTCTACTCACAGCAAATGACTTCAGGCGTCTCATGAAACAGTGTGAATCTGTGTTTTTTATTCTGGCAGCACATCTCCTTTTTCAGCCTACATTTCTTTTGAAAGCTACATAAGGTGTCTATATGCCCACATACTACTGAACATTTGCTCAGGGATTCACCAGGGCAAGCTGTCAGAAAACATACTCTGAGAGGTTAAGCTACACCTACTGAAGCTTGGAAAGACTCTCATGGCTCAAACCTCCATTCATCCAACGTGCTGTTAATAATAAGTGGAAACTGTTACGGAGTCAACTGAGCAGAACGTCTCTAATGAGTTATCAAGTGCCTGATTGTGAGGAGGAATGTGAGCAAAGGGGAAATGATCTGAACCTCCCAGTTAGAAAGAGTAAAAATGGCTGAACCTCTCAAGGAAAAAAGCACAACTATAAAACCATGATCTTCACTGCCCAAGAGTCCTATTTTACACATATTTTCAATCAAAGAGAGAGGATCCAATGTCCATTCTGCATCACTAAATTCACCTGCAGCCACCTCTTTATTTCATGACAGTGTTACCTGAAAAATCTCTGGACTGAGCATAAATATGGGCGAAATTTTCCACTTTCTCGTGTTGTACAAAAGTGCAGCCAAAATGTGTTTAAACCTTTGTTTATACAGATAATGTCATTTTCAAAAGGAACCTGTCTAAGAGGAAACACTACATAAAAATACCAAAGGACCTGCTGGCTGCACTAACAGTCCTTTTCCACTGTGAACGTCAGACCAAAGTATGAAGAAAATCTACGAACCTCTGAATGAGGCCTAAAGATAAGAAGGCACTCAGAAGACAGTCCAAATAAAGCACTATCAAATTAACACAGCAGAGCTAGCACCACCAGCCTTCAGTTCACCTTGCATGTTAACATCAAAATGTCAACAGCGGTTTACACGTTACCTCAGTCAAGATAACCAAACACAGTCACATTCAACTTTGTGTCTACTTTGGACCAAATGACTACTAGACTGTGCTGCCCTACATGCTGCTAGCAGCCATGCATGCTTTCAGATAGTGGAGGATTACAGCTGATGGCAGACACTACAGCTCCCACTAGTGTTAGGGTGGCTGCATCACAGAAAATCAGCACAGTAAGAACATTTTCTTACAGTCTGATAATTCAGATTGTCCAGCAGGGGTCACCACGAATGGTCTTGGGTGTCCTGAATGTGAACTGAGAGCAGCCGATCAGCTCCATCATGAAGAGTCTACAAACACTTTACAGTCACCTTTACAGCCTGCAGTGAGTGTGATATTAGGTGAAGTGTCCTTTGAAACTAAAATCCAAGTTTCACACTAACAGCTCAAGTGTTACACTGTTTTGACTAGTGGTGTGTCGGTCTTGAACGAACGGATCAAAAGAACTAGTTCTTTTTGATGAACGAAATGAACTAGTTCTCCCCCCCCTAAATGACCCGTTCAATCCGTTCAGTTCTTTTGATTGGCTGAAGAGGGACTGCTTGCCTGTCTTATCCTATCGTCGCGCCTCGTTCTGTGTGTGGGTGGGGCTTAGAGAAGCAGCAGCAGTACTACTGAGCTGACTGAAAGACCGGGATGACCGAGTTGACTGAAAGAACGGGTCAAATGAACGAAAGACCGAGTTGAACGAAAGACCCAGACCGATGAACGAGTTGAACGAAAGACCGAGTGAACGAAAGACCCAGACCGATGAACAAGTTGAAGGAAAGACCGAGTGAACGAAAGATCCAGAGGGATGAACGAGTTGAACGAAAGACCGAGTGAACGAAAGACCGAGTTGAACGAAAGACCCAGACCGATGAACGAGTTGAACGAAAGACCGAGTGAACGAAAGATCCAGACGGTGAACGAGTTGAACGAAAGACCGAGTGAACGAAAGACCCAGACGGATGAACGAGTTGAACGAGAGACCGAGTGAACAAAAGATCCAGACGTGAACGAGTTGACTGAAAGACCGAGTGAACGAAAGATCCAGACAGATGAACGAGTTGGATGAAAGACCGAGTTGACTGGCCGCCGCCAGGGCCCGACAGCCGAGCCCGAGTGAGCGGGACAGTCACACACACAAAGGCACACAGCTGCTGCTTCAACCAGAGGCAGAGGGGGGCGAGCGGACTGACTAATGACCGAAATGAACGGGTCTTTTTACTGAACGACCCGGAATGATCCGGTTCACTGAAATGACCGGTTTTGCCCACCACTAGTTTTGACCCCCGAGCACTCGTTTATTGCCCTCCTCTTCACTGAGAAAGATGTCTGAAGAAGCTTTGGCATTCACAGAGATTATAAAATATCCAAAAATTCTTCATATTAACCACTTCCAGACTAACACAGCTTTATAAAGAGCTGAAACAATTCTGCAGTTTCTCACAATCTAGCCCTCCACCCTGCCTGCTCCCTCTGCTCCTTCTGTGCCTGCAGCAGATGAACCATGAGGGGTTAAAGCTCCTCAGTGTGTTGGCTCCTTTTCTGATACCAAATATACTCTCTCTCACACACACACACACACACACACAGACACACACACACACACACACACACACACACAGACAGTGCAGCTTGCTCTCTGTTTGCCCCAATGTTTCCAAACCAGAGCGAGTGTCACATCCGGCTCCTCTCTGCTCCTCTCTGCTCCTCTCTGCCCCTCTCTGCTCCTCTCTGCTGCCAGGCAGAGACCCTGCAGCTCTGAGCGAGCCTTCGAGCCCCCAAGCCTGTCGTCTTATCTCCGGCCCTGATAGAGCCAAGCTGAGGGGACGGCAGGAGCTGGCAGTGCTTTGACTTTGGCATGAAACACTGTTTGTTCCCTCTCTGTTTCTCTTTCTCTCGCTTTCCCGACAATCCTATCCTACTATTAACTGGGCCAGAAATGAAAAATAAGAGGACATTTTCTTTCTTTTCTTCTCATGCTAGAGAAGAAATAAGAATAGGATATGAAATTCCCGGATGTTTTGATCAGAAGTGTAAAATAATGAATTAATTCTGAATTTCTGAACTTCAGAATTAATTCATTCTGAACTTACTTTCTGACCTTTTTTTTTTTAGACATTTTGCTCAGGCTCCAGGATTGTGGCCAAAATCAGAACCACAGTTATTTGGACCAGTTTTATGATGGTGACTATTTATCATAGTAAGGGAGTTACCATCTTGCCCTGTGTTTCTGCAGCCCTAACCCGGCAGTCTTGTGAAGGGCGTGTTAGCTGCATGATGACCTTAGATAGGCTTGATTTTTGGTGTGCATCTCAACAGATTAGATTCTAAAAGAAGCCAGTGGGAGACGCATGGGTCCTGGTCAAAACCTCAAAAGAAAAAAGATAAAATGAGGGCTGTTTTCACACATGTGCATCCAAAATGCTTTTCAAATAAAACAGACCCCCCTTTGTTTGGACACTAAGCTTTTACTTTGAAGTTGTAACCATGCAAGACAATTATTTGGTCATAGGTGTAACTTCCACCGCACTTTACTCAAGCATGAGGTAAACTTAAGCTGGAAAAAGTCATCAGGAATCACATTAACTGTAGCTGTGTTTGATTAATGATTAAAAAACATCAATATTTAATAGTATATCTCATTTGTTGTCATCTCCCACACTTCTGCATCCTTCTGTGTGTCTTTATCTCTGCTCAGCTGTTGTCCAGCTGATAATAGAGCTGCTGTTTAAACACCTCTGACAGCTCCAAACACCTGTAAGCATTTCCTGACTGGAACACAAACATACATCGAAAGGAGTCGGGATGAACTGATCATCGAAAACCAGGTTAGGAGAGATGTATTTAGCAGGTTCTCCCCCTCCTCTCTCCCAGTCGTCAGGGTCAGATCGGTTGGCTTGGTACCACAACAGAAAGATGGCAAAAGCAGGACGAATTCAGAACGAAAAATAACCACAAATCTCAAGAGGCATCAGTGTCAGGGTTACTGTGCCTCACTTCTGATACTTTTCACTTTATAGTCTTTGGTAAATTGCACATGAAGCTTTTCAGTAGAGGTGTGGCAGAAGGAGACACAAGGTAAAGACAAAACAGGCGTTTTGCCTCTTAGAGGATGCTGCATTTTAAAAAAGCTACAGAAAGCCGCAGACTGACATCACAATATGCAGAGGACACACCCTAAACTAGGCCTGGGTGATTTGGCAAAAAAAAATGATCACGAGATATTTTGTAATATCGTCTGATCTCGATTATTATCACAATTTTTTTTATAACTGCCTGTTTTAAAGCATCTGTACTAAAAACTAAATAAAACTAGAGATTAGTTCAACATTTCATTGACATACAACGTAAATAACAAAGCACATTGAATAAGATACACATAGAAAAATATTGAAAAAAAATTTAAACTCAACAGTACAACAAAAGTAGATAAATACTAATTAATACAGTGAACTAGTTTACAGACCTGTTTTGCAGGTATGCAAGACCCAAAATAAACAAATCGCCCCCTTAGAGATAATAAAGACACTTGAAAATGTAAACATTAGATGATGTAAACGTAGATGAGACGATTGATTGCTTTGGTCTGGTTGCTGCACCGCTAGTTGTGGCAAAACTGTGACAGGCTGTACAGACTCCGCCCATATTTTCATGCTTTCCACATCATCACTCAGTAAAAACTTCTTCAAATGATTAAACAGATTTGTTGTGTTGCCGGTTTTTGAGGGTACCGATCGCGGATTAATTACTCGACATCACTTTGAAGATACCCCAACCACCACCACAACTGACGTTGAATAACTTCTCAACAATAACATCTTCAGGGGATGACTGTAAGTCACGGCTAACAACTATCTTGCTGCCCTCAGCACCGCATTTACCTCCATGTTTGGACATTCAGTTTAATTCTTCTGTTTACTTCTCCGGCAACTTACAGAAGTGAGCACGAAAAGCTTGACTCTGATTGGCTGTTGTGACGCACATTTCCGATATGTTTGATCGAGTAAATGTGCTCACAGTTGATCACCATGATCAAACTGAAATTCATCACGATCAACGATTACGATCATATAATTGCCCAGTCCTACCCCAAACTCTAGTGAGTGATCCTGCCCATACCACAGATAAGTTCAACCAGACACAGATAGTTGAACTCATCTGTGTCTGCCTTCAAGGAAACCCATAGTCCCCTCTAATCTTCAGCAGCAGACAAAAAATTGAAGGAAGCTGACAAAAGACATAATAATAAGAGTAGTGTGTCCTTGGCTTTGAGTGAATGCAGTTTTCTCAAGTCACGAATGAGAAAAGTCAAGTTTCCCAACACAGAAAAGGGAGATCAAACCAGCTGTGTGTAAATCAAGAGCCAGAAAAATGCCAGGGACATATTTACAGGTTGGACTATGATGTTTCCTTTTCACCAACAGTTGTGTGCAAGGTGATTCATAAACACCCCCACCTGCCCTCCTATGACTATCAGGCTGTAATCACAAACATCCTGCAGCTTGTTGTGTGGACACCCAAACAGAACCAGAGTGAACTCTTGGTGTTGTTTGCTGACACTTTTTGTGCAGGTGATGGATGCAGCACTCGGCACTCAGCTCTTTACAAGTTAGAAAATGATTCACAGTCTATTTTTCCCCACACAGAGGCAGTCAGGGGAAATTCAGACAGGTTATTAAATTAGAGTCTGGAGCATTTCAAGAAAATATGATCCCTGGGTGATTGACAGGAGTCTAGAGTTTTCACTGTGATCAGCTGGTCTCTGTTCGTGGGATGGGAAGGTCCTGAAAGAGTTTCTGCTTTATGGCTGGGTGATATTAGAAGAGAGCGGATTGGAGGGATAAGAGAAAGTGTTAAAATCTGTCTGCACAAAGTTTTAACTAAAGTGGTCCTGGCCGAATTCAATTTGTGAACACAGGTTTCATTATAACAGCAAACCTGACGGTATCTGTATTCTTAAAAAGTGTCTTTCATTCATGAGCTGCTGCTGTCAAAACAACAAGCTTTAATTGTGATATTCGGACACTGAAGAAAAAGGCCAAATGAAAATGCAGAGATTTAATTGGCCCTGTCTGCATCTCATTAAAAAGCCACAGCTGAGAAGACTTTGTTGTATTTTTAGTGAACTAACATCTGCTAGTGAGACGCTGACAGCTGCACCCCCCCCCCCCCCCCCACACACACACACACACACACCTCTCTCTCTCTCTCTCTCTCTCTCTCTCTCTCTCTCTCTTTCTCTCTCTCTCTCTGTTTGGAACTTTTTTAGCTTTCCTGTCCAGTTGCGACAACTGTTATCTCTGCTCAGGAGCTAGCTGTCATTCATCTACATTAACAGGGCCAGCTGCAGAGACCGGGTCACAACATGACAGAGGCCAGGCTCTGTGGAGCGCGAGGAGATAGGATGGTATGTCTCGAGCTGGTGAGAGGGACAGGGTGGGGGGACCTCAGGGTGTGAGCTGCCAGGAGATCTGACACTGAGGTCAGGGGTGGTGTCTTAAACTAACTGAGCTGATTGATGGTGATAATATGAGGGCAGAGGGCTTTATCTGAACTTTTATATCCTCTTCTACATCTACACTGCATCTGTTGTGAAATCTATTTCTGATCTACTTTATCTCTCATTACTGAGCTCCATGATCACTGACACTGCTCCACATTAGCAGACAAACACCACATTTCACAAACAGCCACACACGCCAGCATACTCTAACTTTAACAACAGAAAAATCTACAGTACTTACTCGCCACCTCCAACGAAGCATTGCGACTGACTGCCTCACCCAGGTAGTTTCTCGCCACGCACACGTAGACACCCTCATCTGGTTTGCTTCGCCGTCCGTGGACGATTCTCAAGAAGAAGAGTGAGCCACTTGGTAAGAGCATGCGGTGTGATCGAGGGTCTTCTCTGTCCGTCTCCACACGCTCGCCGTCTTTATACCACTCCACCATGGGAGTCGGTCGCCCCTCCGCCTTGCAGTTGAGGGTGGCAGGCTCACCTTTGGACACAATCAGATCAGACGGGTGCTCTACGATCCGAGGAGCTGCGTCCTCCAGTCGAGGCCGGGATGCTGGACGAGAGATAACAGAGTTTCTGTTATTGTTGTGAACAGGTTATTTTGAGGGATTAACTTCTACTTCTGAAGGTGTTTTTAGTGTTTCATTGTTATTTATCCTTACTAAATAGTCACCTTACACACCCAACCTTGAACACATCACAATGTCACTTTTTGCCACCTCTTTAAGTTAGCTAACTAGCTCTTGACCTGCTGACTTCAACACAAATTTAAACTGTGGATAACCAATTTACTTTTCAGTTACTGCTCTTAAGTGGCGGTGCAATTGCCGTGGCGGCTTTGAGAGGAGGAGAATTTTTCCCTAGAGGACACAATTTTTGAACCCTGTGGGCTCTATTTTCGTGTCCGCCGGGGACGCGGCGGAGAATGGCGGACACCGCGCAGTGGTATTTTCGTCTGGCGGAGCCTGGCCCACAGCCAGTTTGGTATTTTTGTAAAATGAGGCGCACCGAGGTCCACCAAGCTGGGCGTGGTGACGTGGCAGGGGGAGGTGTCGACAGAATCAGCTGGCGCAGTGACATTTTCGTGCTCGCGGTGGCGTGTAAAGTGCGCTGAAAGCTCGCTGATTCAAACCTGGTCACCTTTCAGCACAGGCGAAGTGCAGCTGGTCTAGTGGTATTTTGGTAGACTGGTGGCGTATTGGCATACCTCACTGATGCCTCACCGGCAGGTTTCCACAGTGTCAGGCACATTTCAGTGCAATAAATAATCATCAACTAATAATCTGAGTCAGCACATACATTTAGATCTATATCGATATATTCTGATCAATATCTGATCTGATGAAATCGTTTGGCACGCGTTTGGACACACAACCTGACCAAATCAACACAGCTAAAACCGCATTAAATTAAATTAAATTAAATATCTAGTAAATAGACACATGATGAAGTTAAAAAGATATGTAATTCGTCTCCCTCCTTTTCTTTCTTCCTCTTCCTCTTATTTCTCGCACAGCTCGACCTGGACATGTCTCCATGTCCTATAAACAGATGATTTATTTTAGTGATCAGATGAGTTATTTCCTTTAAGCCTACATATGAATATTATAATATTCAGTTTTGTGAGCCAAATTTATTTTATATGCCAACATCTATGAAAGAGAGATCCAGGCCACGGACGGCGATGCATCATTTACGCACAGATGGTTCCGATTTTAATGCCATTTTTGGAATTTATGATGTGATCCCTGCGCACAACCCACCTTTGTCATGTGAGGTTTAAATATATGCAACTTTATATGAGTGTCTTAATTTATGGAAAAGGGTGTTTGTCTTACCAGTGGGTCCAACATTACACACACCAAATCCATCTGTGCTCATATGAGACAGTGTGGAGGACGCCCTCTGCAGCACTTACAACGACACTTGTTGAGGAGCTGCCTTCTGTCGCCATCGTGTGGCATTGTTGTCTTCAGACATCTCTTGATCTCTTTGACTACTTCACGAAAATAGTAATACGCCTCGCCGGTGGCGGATAAAAAGGCGAGGAGAGGAGCTGATGTTATTGGTCAATACAGGTCTTGGCTGTGTTAAACCCACTCCATGCCCTCTCTCCTCCCTCGCTACGACTTACGCCGCTGGGAGGAGTTGAGTTAGGGAGGGGGGATACTTACGCCAGGCTGCGCTGCTCACCAAAATACCCAAGTGTGTTTGGGAACGCCTTGTCAGTGCGGCGGACCTGACTTACGCTGCGCCTGCGCCAGGTCTCTGGTGAAGCACGAAAATAGAGCCCTGTATCTTAGTAGGCCCATGCTGCTGTGTGTAGCCAACCTTTGGACTTCCTTGTGTGTTTAGACATCCTCATAAGCAACTGACTGTTAGGTTTCTTCTTTGTGCAGTTTAAAATCAGTTGGCAGGGAATTCATTAGACGGTCAATAAATGCTTGTACACAAGTTATTTGTTACACAATCGTTGCCATGACTTAGCTCAAGATTATGTGAATGTTATGGGACCAATGAGACTTTGTAGCACTGCTGTTATGCTCAAACTTCATCGATAGTATCTGAACTAAAATCTACGATAAGTTGTGTGGTGTGACACTAAATATGCATCTATTTCACACAGCAGTTTAACACCAAGACATTTGCACAGTATATGTACTCTATTATACATGTTTTGCTCAAACTTATCCACAGACTCCACGTTATTGCAACACTCTAAATGTGTTTTTTTTTTCCTTTTCAGCCTAAAGAGGTCAGATTTTTGAAGTCATAAATTAAAACCATTGACGTTCACTTTGAGTGAAGAGAGAAAGTGTTACTAAAGCCAAAAGTAAATTCATTTTTCTTGCACCAAGCATGACTTTTCAGGACTTGAAAGCTGAGGATGCAGTTTGGGCAAACCTGATGGATGCCGGTGCTGAAAAACTCTCTCAATAAATGAAATAACAGTACACAGAGGTTTTCAGGCAGTATGATGCATCCAGACAACAACCTGCAGAAGCTGAATGTTGAGGGTGTGTTTCCAGTGCAGGAAGAATCTGGTCTAAAATAATCCTCAGTCATGTTTATTTTTTATTCTGTCAACTGCCCACTGGAGACCAAACTTATCAAACACCCTCAGCCTCTGTGTGTCCAAACCTCTGAAGCTAAGCGAGAACATGGCCATGTGAAATGAGCATGTAATGTAATTGCTCAGCAGTAATATTCAAAGTATAAATCAAGAGGACATATGAAATTACACGCTCTAAATTCTGCATCTATCAAACCGAAACAAAATTCCCAGCAGAGAGGAGAAAGCAGGAAGGACATCAATGGGGTCTGTGGACTGCTAATCAGACACTCATGGGAAAACAGGCTGACAGAAATATTGAAATAAATTTAACTCTGTTCAATCTTCAATCAATACTTTTGATTTTAGGGTAAAAATCTATCCAAAATGTTTTTTTGTTTTCATTAAAGAGAACCACATTCACAGCTGGGTACGGTGGTGTTGGTTTCTGTGAATCATTTGACAAGACAAATGCGTGTGTCTGTGGCCAGTGTTTCTGCAGGTTCCTCGCTCTCCTTTTCAAGTCTGATTGAAGGAATAAATGAAGACAGAGAAAAAGAAGGAAGCAGCTTATTCCCACAGGTTTTCGCAAGCTCTGTCTGAAATTGCTTTTCCCCCTTCTATCTCTCCCCTTCCTCCTCTCATTTGAATGACAGCATGTTGGCAGTACAATTATGTTGAAAAGCAATAACACAAACTCAAGCACCACGAGGCAGGAGTAACCCCCTCCCCGGGAGAGCGAATTTAGGGATGACAATAGGAGGTGCATCTCAACAAGGTTTTTCTGAGAGACAGAGGTTTGTTCCAGCAATCATTGTAGCAGCAGCATTCATCACTTTACAACAAGGCCTTTCTGATTTTCCTCACTACTAGACCCCAGAGTCTTCTCCAGCACGCTTCAGTCCTGCTATATATGTAGCTGCATTTCAAGACACTTTGTGTTTTCACAGCAATTACCGCAAGAAGCTGGTAGAAGAGGTTGTCCATAGAGCTGCAGCTAGCTATTATTTAGGCAATGCATTGATTTGTTGATTGTTGTCATTTGCCATCTTTCATGCTGAAGTCTATAAAGTTGTGAAAAACAGGCTTGAATGATCTATAAATAGTGTTTATATCCATTTGCTGCTCCAAAGTAATCCAGGAACAACACTGATTTTTAGGTGAATAAACCTCTGGCCGCATCATAATGTTGAGGCAGAGGTGTGTCCAGAATTTTGACTGGGGGGCCCAAGAGTGGCACTATCACAGGCAAAGATGGAAACAGAGTGAAGAAGATGTTGGTCCATTTCACAACTGCGGAAACTACGAAAGAAAATGTGATATTTAAATACAAAGGAAAGACACATAGAATAGAAAGATATGAGCCTTTTCCTTTAATTATCTTTACTAGTTTTCTTCTTTTTTTATCTTAACTGTTTACCACCTATCTTGACACATAAATCCACTCTCTCAGAATGCAATAAATGTTCCTTACTTCTCAGGATAAATAAATGGGCACCACCACTATCTCATTTACTTAAAAAACATAAATCATCGTCCTATTATTTTTTCGCTACCTTTTTTAAAAATGTGTTTGTTTTGTCTGTTTGTGTCTTTATATCTTGACCGTTTTTTTATTGGTGTTACTCAGACTCAGATTCAGACTTTTATTGTCATTGTACGAGGCATACAACGAAATTCAAAACAGCTTGGAGTGGTGTTTTCCTGAGAAAGTGGAGTAAAAAAATTGAATAAAATATGAAATAAAATAGTACAAAATAAAATAAAAAAAATAAAATAGACTATGTACAAAATGTGCAACAGTGCAGCGTCACAGTACACTAGTGCAAAACACATGACACCATGTAGCAGCAGTCCAGTGGTGGGGGGACGGGTTGTGTGTGTGTGATTGATTTGGAGAGCAGAGAGGGGAGGAGGTGTATGTGTGTGTTCAGTGTAGTGACTGTATGAGGGAAGAAGCTGTTCCTGAGTCTGTTTGTTCTTGTTTCGATTGACCTGTAGCGTCTGCCCAAGGGCAGCAGGTCAAACAGGTGAAAGGCAGGGTGGGTGCAGTCAGTGATGATTGCAACGGGAGGTGTGGATCTCCCTCAGGGAGGGGAGGGCACAGCCGATGATCCTCTCTGCTGTCCTCACCACCCTCTGGAGCCCCTGCCGCTCTGCCTCAGTGCAGTGGGAGAACCACACTGTGTTGCAGTACAGCAGGACGCTCTGGATGGTGGATGTGTAGAAGGCTCTCAGTAGGCCTGCACGATATATCGTTTGAGCATTGTCATCGCGATGTATGTGTGTGTGATAGTCACATCGCAGAGCCTGCGATGTCGGAGGTGAATGAACTCAGTTAAATTCAGGGGTAACTGACTGAGATACACTCTGCATGTGATGTGCTGCAATCCACCAATCACCTTTGTTCTTTACTCAGTTGCCAATCAGACTCAGTTCTCAGTTGCCAATCAGACTACTCTGCCAGCTGTCAATCAAAATCAGAGAGGAGGAAACCCACCCACCACCGCACATGTCCTGCACATGGAGGGAGTCACTGGCCTACCAGAGTTGAGCTGAGAAACGCTTGTCCGCTGAGAATTACTTTCGGAACGTTCTTCATCACTGTTTAGCCCAACAAATAAGAACCGTATGGGTTTTAAATTGTACATTTCCATGGACCACTCTACTATAAGCAGTGCTTGTTTTGTGAGGTGCATGCAATTCTCGGAGGACATGCGTTTCTCAGCACAACCCCGTTAACAACAACAACAACGATCGCGAACTGAGCAACAAACAGAGAAAACCACAGAAGATGAAGACTTGTTGCCAAAAAGAAAAGGAAAGTCAGTTATCTGGAATTATTTCAGTTACAAGATGGATAATGTCGACCAAAACACGTCTTCTGTGTTCATCTGTTTCCACAATAACATCCCAGAACAATAAAAGCTAAAAATATCTCTGAGACAGACACAAGCCATTCTATAAACATTCACAAAAAGAGGTAAGATCAGTGCAGGTTAACTGTCCTCAAGATCTCAGCAGTGCAGCACAACATAAAGTGCTATTCAGGTCACCTGGTGAAAATTCCTGTATTTTTTAATATCGCAATATATATCGCAGGGTTGAAAAAAATCACAATGTTAGTTTTTTCCAATATCGTGCAGCCTTAGCTCTCAGCAGCTCCTCTCCAATGTTGTTCTTCCTGAGCACTCTCAGGAAGTACAGGCGCTGCTGGGCCTTTTTGATGACAGCCCCTGTGTTCTCAGTCCAAGAGATGATGGTGCCCAGGAGCTTGAAGCTGTGGACCCTCTCTACCCAGTCACCATTTATGCTGAGGGGGAGCAGCTCAGATCTGTGCCTCCTGAAGTCCACAATGATCTCTTTTATCTTTGTGGTGTTTAAAATCAGGTTGTGAGTCTGACACCACACAGACAGATTCCGGACTTCATCCCTATAGGCAGACTCGTCTCCACCTGTGATCAGCCCCACCACTGTGGTGTCGTCCGCAAACTTTGCTATGGTACTATCAATATTGCTATGATAATTGCTATCGTGATAACTTTAGTACTCTCCCTTCTTTATCCTGCAAATGTAGTCACCCCTCTTTTTTGGTAAAGCACATTACTGCACAATGAATAAATAAATAAAAATCAAACAAAAGCAGGACATGTCCACAGTAAGTGAACATCATCATAATTCAGGGGTGACTGATTTGTTTTTCAGAACCAATATAAAAATTAGACTGATGGCCAACATCTGGAACTGATATATATATTTACTAGAAAAATGTACATAAAAATGTACACTCTGGGATATTATAAACTATATGGGAATTAATAATCAGCCAGTTACAGTACAGTTATGTCACACAGTCAATTAGCAATGGTCAATCAGAGTGTGTTGGTGGGACATTTGGGGTAAAGCATGACACTGGAGCAGATTTTCACTCCTGTCCTGTCCTGTCCCACTCCCAGAGAAAAAATCCCGTTCCGTACCAATCCCAGAAAAAATTAATCCCGTCCTGTCCCACAATAGAATGACTCCCACTCCCATCCCGCTCCCACTCAAAATTACTCCCACTCCTGTCCTGCTCCCAATTGAATAAACCCGATTATGTTGAAAAGACGTTGCATTTTTTAGGTAAAAGTGCAGTGCATAATATGCATAAATAAATAAAAAAATTTAGGTTAAAGTGGCAGCCAAGTCGGAGCGGCAGTCGCTCCTGGTGACATCGGCAGCCGCTCCAAGTCGCTTTTCACTTCCGGTGGTGACAGGAAGTCAAACCACTGTTGTAGTTCTTTTGTGTTGCTTCATCTGGTTGTTTAACACGGCTGAAAATGATCATCTATTAATGTTGTTCCCGCTCCTGCCCGCTCCCGTTGCTTTTTTTCCCGTCCCGATCATGGGATTAATTAAAAAATGACCCCCATCCGGACCCCCACGGGATGGGGGTCATTTTTCATCATTCTCTCATTTGGTGGAGCAGAGTGGAGAGTGAAAACAGAGCCAGAGGCGGCCAAAAAAAAGCACAAAACAGTGATCACGAGCACAACATGATATCCTGTCTGTTAAGCAAACAGGTAAAAAAAAAAAGGGTCAAATTTAGGAAATGTTTTAAAAACTCTAACATCTGGATAAAAGTTTGATACTTTTGCTTGAAAATTGTCAGAGAATGATCAATAGAAACACAATCTACTTTCAGCTGTAATGTCTCTGTTCCTCTTCCGCAGCCCAAACTCTCTAAAGCTACTGTTTCAGAGCTCGAATAAGATTGGTTTCCACAGGGAAAAGACAACTTTTGGTGGCAGTCACTCTGAGGTTTCATGTATATTCGTGGGCTTAAAAGAAAATACGGAGATGGAGCCATCAGACAAAAAGCTGAGGGGCTGCAGCGGTTTGGATTAATCTCAAACCTCCAAGAAGTGATCAAGATATCCTCCTGTTTCCTGTGTTTTTATCTTCTATCCAAGGACAACTCTGTCTGTAGGGACAGTGAAAACGGTGTAATCTGCCCAAACATAATAAAAAGGGTCACAATGGTTCCTCCTACAGATGCATGAATGTGGAGGAGTTCGCAGGTTCAGACTCTCCTGATAACACCTGATAAGAGAGGCAGAGAGAATTCCTGCCCCCACTGTGACAAATCCTCCAGAAAGTTTGGGTGGATTAGGAACTCTGCTTAAGTGCTTTTCACTGATCTGAATATAAAGTACAGTCTGATGGACCCACTCTCACTGCAATTACACTCACTCACAGATGGAGGAGAAAGGGGCTGAAGAGGAGGAAATTGTGCTGAGGCTTTGAAGTTTCTTCCAGTTAGAATCAAAAAGCAGCCGAGCTTCTGTCTGCTTTAAAGCACTGAGAGCAAAGCCAAATGTGATCAGGTGTGCCTTTTAAGGTTAGCTTTCACAAAACACAGATATCCAATCTCTCAGACTGAAAATGTAGATCCTTAAAACCTTAGTTTGTAAAGAACAATAACCTGGATACAGCTCAGTCAAAGAAATCTAAAACTGGACTATAAAATACATTTAAACACATTAGTACAACTGAAATCCCACTCACTCAAGTTTCTTAAAACATACCAGCTAATGGGGTTGAGGATCAGATCCTCAATCAGACTGAAACTGGCCCTTGTTTTTTACAGGAATTACATTTCACGGCCACAGAACTGTGTAAAAAGTAGAGGATGACATTTTTCAGGAATTCCCATGGGTCACGTGATTCCTGCAGGAATCCCATGGAATGGGAGTCATTTTTAATTAATCCTGTGATTGGGACAGGATGGGAAAAAAAAACAACAGGAGCGGGCAGGAGTGGGAACAACATTAATAGATAATCATTTTCAGCCGTGTTAAACAACCAGATGAACAGATGTGCCCATTTTTGTAGTCATCTCTCAGTGACAGCCAACACTCTTGACCGCGCTAGCAACACAAAAGAACTACAACAGTGGTTTGACTTCCTGTCACCACCAGAAGTGAAAAGCGACTCGGAGCGGCTGCCGGCAACACACATCGCTCTGACTCGGCTGCCACTTTTACATAAAATTCTTTCTTGCATATTATGCACTGCACTTTTACCTAAAATAAAAAATGCAACGTTCTTTCAATATGTTTGGTTTTATTTGAACGGGAGCGGGACAGGAGTGGGAGTAATTTTGAGTGGAAGCGGGATGGGAGTGGGAGTCTTCCTACGGGAGTGGGACAGGACAGGATTAATTTTTTTACTCCGGTCCGGGATTTTTTCTCTGGAAGTGGGACGGGACAGGAGTGAAAATCCGCTCCTGTGTCATGCTCTAGTAAAAAGTCACACAGCACCACTAGAGCTGTTTCTGACTATATATCAGTGGGAAAGCAGCAAAGATGGAGCATCTGACTAAAAAACAGTGCTGAAATAAGGGTTTTCCGTTGACATGAGTATTAGAGCACGGTTACTTCAGAGGTGTCCAACACTGACACAATGAAAGGTGAAGATGAGTACAACAGGTCAAATATCTGTGTTTACCCAGAACCATGTCTTTGTGTGCTACTGCAACTTCTTTTAGTCCAAGATTTCCAAATAAAGCAGTCCAATGTGATCTGTGTGTAAATATAAACTAATAAAAGTATAATTTTCCAAGTTTGCTACCTTTTGGAATAAAAACAAGAAAGAGTCGGTATTCCTTAGAGGGCCTCTCCACTCCCCCTTGGTCTCTGAGTGGTAGAAACAGACTGTTCAGCTAATAGCTTTGAGGCAGCGTATGTATCATGGCTGAACTGAGTCGGTCTGGTCTGAGGGAGAGGGGTTTTGTCTGTGGTAGGAGCTCAGCAGGATAGAGCCTTTCAGAGCTGACTCATAAATTTTACAGTGATGCTGTTTGGATTTAGTCATGTGGAAATGTAAAATGAAGGTTTTTAAAAGAAAGACACCACCATGTCAGTCAGATAAAGACGGTCAATGAGACACGATCCAGGAGTAAACCACTGACCACCAGCTCTTTAAGATGATGCAGATGGATGATATTTCCTGAAACCTATCAGAATTTTGCCTTAGCAGTGCAATACTTCAAATGTTAATTTTCTCACTGGACTAATCATGTCAAAAATCCCTCAGTATTATTCTCACCCAGAGTTACGAGAACTGTTTCCGAAACTTCACTACCATCTATGGTATCCACAGTAGTCACCTCTCAGTTTGAAATTAGCTGTTCTGAAGCACTGAAGCAAAAAGAAGTACTGCTAATGCAACTTTCCCTAATCACTCATAACTTTGTTGGTAACTTTCAGTTAAAATTAGAAGAAAATTAGAAGAAGTCAAACAAACTGTACATTGTTACATTGTTTTTGTTTGATTGTCAATTCATTTTTTAATTGTAGCCATAACTTTGATAAACAGGTCGGGTGATTTATTGTCATACAGATGCAGTTTTATCAATTCAATGATGAGCTACTGTCTTCAGCAAAGGTTCTTTGGACTCTTAGCTCAGAGATTTTACAAAAACGTGCAGGTCAGTTTGGGTAAGAGGAAAAAACAAAGAAGTGTGAGTGCATTCAGATCATTTTTTTTACGATGAGAAGAAATCTTTCAAACCTACACTGACACCACTGTACTGATGGTGTCCAAAGCACAAGCTGCTTTGGTGCAGCTGCAAGCTGTACACTGGTGTCACAGTTGATGATTTAGATCTGCATGCTGATAGAGATCCACTACGCTGCCACACAAGTCCAGGATTTTTGAATTTCTAAGCTGTGTGGTATTTCCCTGCTGCATCGCCCACAGTCAGTGTAGATGTATGTTACAGATAAGGGCGAGGCTGAGAGAGATGAACTCAAATCAAGTTAAATAGACAGCTGGAGCCTTGAGCGGATGACTGCTCGTCTTGAAAAGGGTGTCTAATAAGAAAGTCAGGATCCTCTAAGGGCCTATTAGCTCCTGACCAGGGTGTACTACAGCAACTCTTAGAGCTACATGTGAGCTAATGAAACCGCAGGAGGGATGTGGGAGTCCAGCCTGTGTGTGAGAGAGAGAGAGCATGTTTGACAGGAATGCTGTGAGAAGAAGGAATAAATTAGTCTTAAGTCTGGAGTCAAAAGAGAGCTGAACTCTTGAAGGATGTGAGCTCTCCTCTGCAGATCTGAAGGCTGTCAGAGGCAGTGAAAATGCTTTTATGGGCTTTCTTAACAGGCACCAACTCAATATTTTCACAACACAACTTACTTCAAGGATATAAATCCAAGGGCAACCTGTACAGTGAAGCCATCTCAGCCCACATTCATGTAAATGACATGCAGGTTATATCAATACAGTTTTTCCCCCTCTCAGTTCATCAAACATCTGCGAAATATCACACACAGTATGTGTCCATAGTCTCCACTTTGCATCTGCAGGACTCCAGTAAGTCATAATGAACACTGCAGCTTCTTGGACTGTATAGGCCAGTTTGTAGATAAACCCTTTGAAACTGTTACAGATGTGCAGCAATGAAAAATGTTCCACTGGATATTTAAACACCAACTGACTAATGTATCCAAAGCTGAGAAAACACTGATTATTATTATAGTTTAAGTAATTATAATAAGTAACCCATTTAGTGTTGAGCAGATATCTTTGTGTGTAATATGTATAAAGATATTGTCAGTTATACAAATAGATTTTTAAAAAATAATAATCTCTAATTTGCAAGGAAGGGGCAGGACTAGATAAGCTTTTTGCTTCAGTCTGTTCTCCTAAAACTGTTTATTTTGGCATACATATGTTGTGTAAATTTATCTTTGACATGTACAGTTGTTTGGTGTACATATGTATTATTTTGTTTGGTGTTTTTGTTTCTAGTTATTTTTTGTTGTTGTTGTTCTTTAACTTTGAGATAAAGAGAGAGAAAGAAAGAAAGAAAGAAAGAAAGAAAGAAAGAAAGAAAGAAAGAAAGAAAGAAAGAAAGATAATAACAGTGTCCGGACACAACCAACATTCAGCTTGTCTCCAATTTCTAAATAAAAAATTAAAATATAAAAAACAGCCCCATGTTTGAAGATGTCCTCTGTGCTTGTTTACATCTGGGTCGTAGAGCATTGTTTCACGGTGGCAGCAGCTATCAACTTAAGATTTCGCAAGATTTTTTCTACACTGAGAAAAGCAATAAACTTTCTAGGTATGAGTAGCAGTGTGGAGGCGTGTGTGCATGCTAACAGTCTACAGTCATTCGACACACAGACACGCTGCCTGGCTGCACAGTCAGCGTTAGTTTCTCTGTGTGTTCAAGTAAATGGGTGCATTCAGGAGATTGAAAGATGAACCTTTATCTTGTATTAATCCTGAACAGTGAGGAAGCCTGATATTTTAGCTCATGGGCAGTTGCAATGTTTAAATGACAAATCATTCAGCACTGGCAAGGATCACATGTAATCATCAACTAAACAGGTGAATCTCTGGTAACCAGAACTCCAGCAGTCTGGTTATGTACATATTTGACACGTATACCAAAATGATCAATAATCTGAAACACAGACAGTTAGTACACTGTCTTAAGGTCCTCACACACTGGGGCCGACGCATGAAATAATCCTGGTGTAAAAGGTCCTTTCACCCCGGGACCGTTTTTTAAGTGCAATTATTTAGGACGTCAATATTTTTTTTCGAACCCGTATCCTGTCAATACAAGCATTAACATCAGCGACGTTTTCCTGTCCTGCGATATTGCGGCACTTATTTTTTCGGATCACAGTCGATTTTTCTAAAATTTCGCATACTGTGTGTGTCCATTTCTGACCAATCAGATTGCGTGTTGTTGCGATGGCTGAGTCACCGGTAAATCCAACATGGCCGACCGGCTGATTGTTTACATGTCGGAGAACAGAGTGCTTTTTGATCAAAGACACAAACATTACAAAGATAACAACCTGAAGGACACTTTGTGGAGAGTCATAGCGTCGGATTTCTCACATGATGATGGTTTGTGTGCTTTAACAGTTTTTTAATGTCTTTGTTTTAACTTTCATCTGTGCTCAGTAACTTACGCTTGTAAGCTACCCTGTTCAGATACAACACAGGTGTCAAACTCAAGGCCCGGGGGCCAAATCTGGCCCGTGGAACAATTATATCTGGTCCACAAGATCATATCATATTTGTTTTATTATTACTGGCCCACCAGTATGAAGTCTGCAGATTTCCTCCAGTATAATAATGTAAACTTTAGCACCATTATTTAAAATGTCCTTAATAAACCACTAAAATCTGGAAAATTAAGAGTAAGACAGATTTGATAAATAGTCAAGAATGTGGGGGGAAAATATTTGATGTTTTATTTCATGTTTTCAATTTTGCATTTCAAGATTACAAGTCAAACGTGATTGGATTTTTTATTTCATGCTTTGATTTTGTTCAACTCAATATCTGAACTTGTGCCGTTTTTAAATGTTAAGTCATACTTTGACCTTTGATACCCAGTTTCAACATTCTCCTCATGTATTTGCTATTTCAAAGCATTATTTCTCTTTTTTTAATATCATGCTCTGATCTTTCGAACAAATAAATAAAAATAAAATAAATTTTCTATCCCAGATTGCCTTTAAACTGATCTTTATGTCTTTTTTGAATTTTTAAATAATTCATAATCACTGCTGTTTTTGTTACATACTTTTTAAAAAGGAGGTTGACAGTTTTTGTGAGACGTTCACTCTGTTTGGCCCTCAGGTTAGACCCAAATCCAGATTATGGCCCTGCTGTGGTTGAGTTTGACACATCATATGTTGTATGAGATACAACATACCATATGTATTTTCACTCTCTCGAACTCAATCACAGCGTTGCTGTCACAGCACCATTTGGTCTTGATTATTACCTTAGGTTTATGGATTACAGTTTATTTTGCTTATCTGGTACTCGCCCCTCAACACATGCTATCATGACAGACAGCCACCTCAACTCTAGTGTCTAATCAGAACTGAAAACAGTCAGTCTGCTGTTGGGTCAGTCTTCTCGCTTCCACCCAAGACGCATCTATTTTCCCCCTGGAAAGTTGCAAAATCGCATCAGGCATGATGTGTATAGTCAGGCACGTCAAAATTCACCTCCGAAAATTTCGTAATTTTGCGTTCTATATTCGTATTGGCCCTGGTGTGTAAGGACCTTTAGTCTTAAATCATTCTCACTTCAGTTTCTCTTGTGTAGCTACTGATTTGGTTGGTCAAACGTGGAGCACTGTTTATTTCAATTCAGGGTTATCACTGGGATGAAACAGCTAAATCAAAAGGCATCGTGTGCCATATTTGTTAAACAAAGATTGAAACATGGTATGTACACAGAGGGAATTGCTGTCTCAGAACTTAAAAGTAATTTTAAGAGAGAAAAAAAGGAAACTGACAAAAATGCCTAAGAGGATGACAGAAAATATCGTTTGTAAGATGAAAGTAAACAAAAAATGAAGGAAGAAAACAGCCATGGGGAGCAAAAACTCCTGCTGTAATGTCCTCTCTATAATGGAGGATGGCAAAGTGCTGAGCTAAGAGCTTTTCTCATTTGGTACAAGAACAAGTGGCTCGATCTTTCCTGCTGATATTAGAAAAGAACAGAGGACCACTGCCAAAGATCTACAGCATACCCCCTCCCCCTGCTCAGCCTTACTTCACCCAGCAGCACAAGAGGCCTTTCATCCCAAAGTAGATTTACTTCCTCTGCAAAGGCACAAACAGCAAAACAACACCCAAAAGTCACACTGGCTGCAGTGAAACGTGGGGGGTGTGGGCTCATTTGCATGGGGGAGGCAGACAGTTCACATCAGTCAAGACCTGAGGCACCACTTCAACACGTCTGAGAATCCACAATCAGGAAACTATTAAATGGAAGTTTTCCTGTTTTCATTCTAAATTGGAAGGTCACTGAGAGCCACTTTGTCTGACAGCGTGACAATAATGGAGCTTCTTCTGACTTGAAAATATTTCTGCTTCATTTTATCCAGAAATAATTCTCCAGCAGGAGGTCACAAGTCAAATGAGTGACTGTCAACTTGTGTCAGGCGTGTTTTCAGACATGTGCTCGCTGTGAGGCTGCTGGCAAAAAGACCCTGACAGTTAATCGTTTCAAAAGAAAATCGGAGGCTAAAACAAAGAGAAAGCAATCTGAAAGAGAGTTGTGTAGTTGGTGAAAAATGTCAGTTTGTGCTAATGCTTTGATGCTCGGTGTGGAGAGCTGAGAAAAAGTTAATTTCTACAAAATGTTACTTGACAAGTTTTTACTTTGGGTGACGGGCTGCTCAACCTTTCTCTGCACCTCTGTAGCTCTGTATGCAAATACATGGCATCTCAGCCAGACAACACTTGAGCAGACTCAGAAGCCATTTTCCCAGCACAGATGGTGCTCTGTTCAGATTATGGTCTGACTCATACAATAAATCCTTGAAAGGATGGCTGATATTTGTACAAGACTCAATTTGGGAGAGGACAAATGCACTTTCATCGACTTCTCTACAAGCTTTCCAACAAAGAGTACACGCTGGTCGCTTCTGCAGAGTGCATGCCATCACACGCAGTGACAAAATAATAAGATATATAATTAAGATATATAATAATTAAGAGCTTATTTGTTGAACCAAATCTACTAATCTGTGACTGTTCAAATCAAAATCTTCAGCTTCTGCTCATTGATTTTCAATCAGCCCAGCATTAAACTCCAATATCAGTCTAAAACATCACTTTGAGCAGGATTAGAAATAGATAATGACGTCAGTAAGTCAGTGAGGTTTAGAACTAAAGTTTATGAAGTAACATACTGCTCACCACTTTTTTGACTTTCTTAATTAACCAAAATCTCCATAAGCACTATAAACATTATTTTGAACTCATTAGCCATGACACATAGCGGCGGTAAAGGATTTTAGTGGGTCACAGATTCAGCAGGGATCCAGTGCAGTGCAAAGTTGTGGTACCATTTGTAATGATAACACAAAGTCCTCTTCACATATGAACTCCTGGCAATTGTCGGGTCATTTCAGGAAATTAAGGCTCAGATATTTTCAGGAAAGTGCCATTTACACGTGCCCTTCACAGCAGGATTATCTGAGTCGGACACTCTCAGCACAAAAGATCCTGTTTCACTCCTTTTGGAGGAGGGGTGGTAGTCTTGAAGCTTGTGCAGGGGATGTTGCTGATGGTTTTGAAAATCTCTGAAATTTGGTTCTTGAAGTTTAAGCCAGCCTCGCTGTTACTCCTGTGTTGCTCTGCACACAGTGGTGCAGCTAAAAACAAGAGCCCAGAGACAGGACTGGCAAACTACATGCCCGCTCAGGGTCTTCTCAGCTGCCCTTCAGAGAAAAGGATGTTAAAGATGACCAGCACTCAGTCCTATCAATGTGTAAATGAAAGATTTAGGCCGGCTGAGAAATGGCTTTCATTTCAGGGTGCAGGACGTTAAGTAGATCGGAGTACTGCAGGATATCAAAAGTCTACACTTCTAACCACTCTGTGGTGGTAAAAGGACAGATTAAGCAATACTCTGGTGAAGCAACTAAAATCAAGGCTAAGCTGAGCTCACACTGCACTCAAGATAACCCAGCATGCCACTCAACTCTGCATTCAAAGAGACGGAGCCGCTAATGAACGAGGAAAGTCTTTTTAAGCTTCAAACCAGGAAAACAAGCTTCCGGCAGACAGCATGAGCTTCATACTGTGAAAAGTAGAGGGACAGGCCAACTACTTTGACTCTCCCATCCCTCCCTCATCTGCATTTCTTTTCTTGCAACCCGGCTTCCCTCCACCAGAATTTGTTGTTTTACAGCTTTGTTGGATTCTCTGGATTTGCACCAAAGCTGCAAGAATTGATTTGCAAATGTGCATTCAAAGTGAAATTGGCAGCACTGAGGGAGGGAGGGAGGGAGGGAGGCAGGCAGGCTGGAGAGCTTTCTCTTCAGCCTCCTACTCTTTGACCCTGTGGGGACAACAAAATGAGGCACTTGCATGAGAATACAAAGTGGCAGCCATAAAGAGATGGCCCCCTTAATTGAGCCTGTGTTGATGCTAAGCATCTAAATGGGCAGGGTCAACTTTGCAGAAGGAAATTAAGTGTTTTTATCCTGTCTCTCCTGGGGCCAACAAACCATTTGGTAGAAAGAGTTTCTCCTGGTTAAACATGGCTGAGAGGCATAGAAGCTGGCTCAGTCTGACATTGGTTTCAGGGTACAGAGCAGCAACAAAACATATCTTTGCTAGGATTTTTAAAGCATCATTAATGCAGGGCGTCAGGTATGTGCCTTCACAGTACTGCCCACTATAATATCATGTATAAGAGTCAATGAGGCTGAACTGTTAACAAACATTCGAAGAACTGGGGGAAAACCTGTAACGCATGAACAACCTTCGGTCTCTGGTTCTTCCAACACAAGTAACAACAAAATAAAAATCACAATGTCTAATCCATCCCCAAATGTTGAAGTCTGAGTGCCTCTGACACAGTTTCCGCAGTTATTGCTCTAACTATTCTGTGTGTATTTTCGCACTGTTGGTTGTATTTCATTCTATACTTGTCTTTTTACACCACTGTGGCCTTTAGACTGTACTGAATTGAATGGACTGTCTGCAGACACTGCAGGCAGATTAGAGGCAAATTAAACTGTAAACTTTTAGGTTTGATCTGCTGCCACTGAGGATAGGAAAATTAGTTTTTATTTTGATACCATGTTAAGACTCTGGCCTTGTTAGGGTAGATGGCAATACAGTGCAGATTAGTTCAAGATGGCAGTAAAAGGCTCAATGAATTGGTCTATAGCTGAACATATGTATCAGTTTGTAATGTAAAAGAAGCAGTCACCAAAAGAATGAATCAGTCCAACATCCTTTTAGTTGGCACCATTATAGACAAGATCAGTCAGCTTGAGCTCCAGCAGCCTGCCAGTAACCTCATAATTGCTCAAATTAAAGCTGTATGTTGATTACAACATGCTTTTATGACCCTTTTGGTGTTCACCAATAGAGGCATCACAGAGTTTGGTCTTACTTGAAGGGGGAAGGGGGTCCTTGAGAGGCCCCAGGCAAGGCAGCAAACTGGTTGCGGGTGGACTAATACAGCCACGGGGAAATGGCATTGGTTTCCTGTCCCACGGCAGCATATTTCAAGATTAGCTTCTATTAGATCTGTCTGCACTTACAGACACATACTCACAGGCTGACTGCTATCTGCTCCTATCTGTCTCACCACATATAGATCACACAAGCCACTGTGAGGGAGGAAAGGGTTGAGACGGGGACTTCCTGAGCTCCTCTGAGTATAACTCGGAGGAAAAACAGCTCAGATAGCATAGACAAATAAACCACAGTGGTTGGTTCTAAATTTGTTATGAGCTTGTGGCCTTTAGAGATGACAGCTTCTGTCGGAGTTTTTCAAAAGTGAGGATATTCTGAGCTTGATTTAAGGTCCAGCTCACGTTCAGATCATTAACTCAAATGCGAAATCATGTAAATAAGGAGACCCGCCATTTGGGTTGAAGGGGTCAACAGTGGACTGATAAGCTAAGCTACCAGAAACTTTCCCAGGGACAGGGACACACGAGGGAACCTTTATGTGCTCTCAGCACATGGACTGAGGATCAAAGTAAGACCGAGGTCTCATTATTTTAACCTTCAGAAATCTGAGATTGTAGTTTTTAGCCCACATCACCCAGCCCTCGTTCTAAGTTACTCAAAAAAATATGTACATACCTTAGTTATTACTGTTTACACAAATTCAAACAGACTTGTAAATATTATACTCCATCTCTTGGAAGTCTGCTCTGCTAAATGCATACTGCACCATTAAAAACCATCATGCAGATTGAACTGAGCCTGAACAACCTGCAAACCCTGATCAGAGGACTGGATGGCATCTCCCAGTTTTAGTCGCTCTGTATGCTGGTACTCATCCATGTGACATCCTCACTAGTCTTGACTAGTTTCTAAACTTGATCAAAAGCCAGTGCAAATACAGAAGAATCCCTTTAGCAGTGTTGAAGTGTGGTGCAGACAAAAAAGAGGTGGTTTAAAACGAAGCTAATCTGGAGCAATTTAGATCAAACCTTTCATTTTTTCACATCAACAAACCGCTCACCTTAATCAGCAGTTTAACTTTGTCCTCACTGAAACTACAAACTGCTCATGAAGTCACAATGTTCCAGTTTTTAGTGAATTTGAAAGCTTTAACAATCTTTCTCTGACACCTCACTATCTTCCTATGTACTTGAATATATAAAGTCAGAGTGTTTGCACTTGTCATTAAAGTTTGATTGACCTTTCCTTGTCATGATAATATTCAAGATTACCATGCTTAAATACAGAGGTCCTCAACATATTTGAAAAAGTCACCCTTTAGACGGTGTGATAGTATCATCCTAAAGAAGAGAAGTAAATACTTGCATGTTTTATATAGAGTTAAGGAGATTACAAGAACACTGATTCTGACATAGAGAATAAAGACATAGAGTGCAGAAAGTGAATTTGAATACAGATGCGTATCTTTCCTCTAAATGCAACAAAAGAGTGATGTTTTGGAGCTAACAAGCAGAGGAGACACTCCAATTACCTCAGCACCGAGTCACATTTCTTTAATAAGCGTTTCCCATCAATCATCAGCTGCAGAGAGCACACTGCTGAATAGAAACTAGAACGGCCTCCTTTCCCTGAGTCACTCTTTCTGTTTCAGAACTCTCATCACAAAATAAGAGCTACCCCGAGACTGTCACTCTGCAGAAAGAGCCATCCCTGTCAACTCTAAAGCCAGCCATTAAATCATTGACAGCCGCTGTCAAAATCCCTCCACTACAGCACCACCGTGATACTCCGGTGCCGAAAATGATCCATTATCAGTTGGCTCTTCCCCCACGCCGAGCTTTCAAGTGCCAGACTCTCATGAATATATCCAACCCACCAACAAAGTCACGGTGGTGACAGCTGCAACTTTACCCCTGGGCTTTGCTTTTGACTCGGCAGCAGAGTTTTGTAGTGCAATCCAAGAAAAGTCTGTGGACAGAGAGAAGTGGGTAAACAAGAATATCTGACAGGCTGTTCTGCCAGTCAAACTTGATGAAAAACATATGCTCTTGTTAGAAAGGTGGCCAGACGCTGAAGACAAAAAGACAGGATGTTGATGTTGATAAAGCTTTGCTGGAACATCATCAAGACAACAGCATGTACACAGCTCAGCTGTACTGATATGGTCAACCTCCAGATCCGGTTATTGATTGATTACAAGATTGTTTCTATGCAGGGATAAAACAAAAACGTCCCCCTTTGATTCGAAATGGCCTGGATTTTACAGAAACGTCTTACAGCACTACACTCCTGTTTCTACAGCAGCTCTGCAGCCCATTTATAAATCTCTGTACTGGACTGACTTATTAAAAGTGTTTGCACTACACAACAACACCTGTGCGTAAACCCATCTGGTTAAACATCTGGAGCTTTCTGAGTGGAGGAGCTTTAGTATTTAATGACCATGATGAATTATCGATGTCTACAAATTGCTTCCTGTGCATTTTTGGGAACTGCAACTGTGGAATATTTCCTGTTTTTTATACTTCAATAATAGCTTTATTAGCATTTCCCCCACTTTCCTATCAATCAAATCTGACACATCAGGAGGATAATCATATGTTTACTGAGCACAGAGTTAGTTCAGGCAGGTCACAAAGTCAAGCTCACCTGCAGAATGTCAGCAAATCTTAACGCCGGCTCTTAACAGTTCAGCTCATAACCATCTTTGTGACTGACTGACAAATGACAAAATGTGTGTGTGCTGTTCTTACTGCTACAAACAGGTCACAAGTACTTTCACTGATAGGAGGCCTTTGCTGCTGCTCTCCCCGCCTTATACTTGGATACTCCAGGTATGCTCATGGACAGGCAGGGAACTCTAAGAACAGAGCCATAGCACCTCATTTAGTCTAATGCAGGCAAAAACCAAGACCTCTAACTAAAATGACTGGATTGAAGATCTTTGGATGAACAGTTATTGAAATCAGCCCACCCCAGTGCCATCTTTATTCTGTAAAACTTCAGTTTTTAGAATTGTCGGCAACCAACAATCCGAACAACTTGTTTCTCATTTTTCTTTTCAGTTCACGGTGGTCTTTATCTGTTTTTTTTTTTTTAGTCATCAAGCTTACATCAACAACAGCTCTCAGCCCCTGCAGCCTCACCAGAGTGTTTTACTGGCCTTAATCACCAGACTGGTTTGTTTATGAGAAGAGGAGACCTCTGTGAATAATTCAGCTCCCTGTAAAAAAAAAAAAAAACTGAAAAAATGGACACTGAAGGGTCATTCTGGGACTCAGGCTGCATAGTTTACAATCTGTTCAGTGTTTGAAGCTACAAAAATGAAATTCAGATATTAGACGAACAGAAACTGTCCTCTCAACTGACTATCAATATTATCTTAGGCCCTCCTCACATGAGGACAGCTCCGTATTGTCTTGGCGTCGGCACCAAAACGTATCGCTGTTTACACATCGTGCTGTGCATAGACTTAGTGCATTTACATGACAACGCAAAATCCACACAAAATCGGGTTCGGGTTGCCCGTCTGGTTCTGCTACGAGGTGGATTCCACGGCAACAAGTTGTGCACGCATAACATGCTGCGTCTCTGCATGAGCACTTGTTGCTGTTGTTGCCTTAGTTGGTGTTGTTGCTGTTAAATGTTGGTACAAAAGTCGTAGCAATATTTGTAGTTGCTGGAACAAGAACAAAATCACCCCAGCTACCGCCATTGTTATTGTTGCTGTGTGACAACTTGGGTTGGGGGGCGGGGAGAAGGAGGGGTGCTATGAGGTCACCATCTTTTCCGGACTTATCTATTTATACCGACTACGGCATAAAGACGAATACCCAGATATCCACGCGCAGACCCGTTTTCGAAAAAGATACAGAGTCATGGACAAATACGCGTCTCTGTGTGTCAATATCACCAGATCCATAGTTTATTTTACCGGTGTCATAAAAATTCATACTCGTCTGAAGACCACCTTATTACTCAGGGATATATTTGAGGTATGACACACACACTCCATGTGTACCTCTGCTCTCTTCCTCTCTAATTCGACTGCTTTGAATGAGGGTGCGGATGCGTCCCATTTCTGTGGGCAGAGAGGATGCTGGAGAGGAAGCTGCCTCTCTGGAGATGAAGCCGGCAGATCCTTGCAGTAAGTGTTTGATGAGGATATTTTGACATGGCTTGTGAATTTATGCATGTCACTCCTCTTTTTTCATTTGCTTTAATCCTTCTCCAGTGACAGCAAGGAAAACGTCTCGACTTGCAGAGCAAAGTCATTATGTTCCTGATTCTGCACATGCACAAGGAAACACTCCACCTGCTCACTGAAATTAGTTTCTGAATGACCTTTTTTAACCCTGCATCAGCCCCAAATGGTTTCCCTTTACTCCATGTGTAATTCAGTCATGTGACCAGCGACGGAGAGGTCAGCCCTCCTAAAACCACTGGGACTAATGTTGGGGGCCATCCATCTGTCTACAGCCCGGGGCGGGGCTCAGGCAGGATTGTGTCGGGGGCCCCTCAGGCGGTCACACTTCAAACCTTTAAGCAAAAGGGATGGCTGACTTGTCCTGTCAGCGCCCACTGCTAAACAGAATTCCTGCTCAGTCAAGGCTCTGTGATGGAGAAGTCTCTGACGCCTCATCAGAGGGTTTATCTGGACCCTCAGTGGCAGGAATGCACAGGGACAAAATTATGAGTTAGCATTAGGAGGAGGAGGAGAGCTACCCTGGGTTTTTAGATGGAGTTTGACACTATGAAAAACAGCCTGTGGGTTCATTTAGGAAGGAGCGGTGATGGGCTACATTTTGCTTTTCGTTTTCTCCAGCTGAATGCACAAATAACTTGTTAATAATGCATCACAAAGCCTCCTCAGACTGTTGTGTAATAAATATTTGGGACTCTGGGACTATAATAGATAATATGCCTTAGTTTAGTTTAAATCAAAGCATTTATCTCTGGCTTAAAGCAGGAGCTGTGTGAGGAATAAAAAGCTGAAGCCTGAAGAAACTGACATTTCAGAGCGTGATCCGTGCTGATGATTCTGTGATGACAGGAAGAGGATGTTTGGATCCTTGCCCTGCCCTGTTTTTTCAGACCACGTAAATTAGGATTTACTTGTTCCAGGAGATGCAGCTCATTTCCATGTATCATAGCAAGGTTTGCAGAGCTATCGGCAGCTTAATTGATCTGTAGAGAACAGATGGGCAGGCAGGTGGGGGAGGGGGAAAGTACACTCAGCGTTTGAGTGTTGGGGACTACAAAGCTTCTCTGTCTCTGCAGAAAAAAACAGACATATTGTCAATAAGCCAACAGGAAAAAAAACAGGAGCCATTTGTTGTCACGCTTGGCTGTTATGAGTCATCCACAGTTTTGTTCTAAGGCAGTCAGACTAACAAGGTGATACTGACCATAAAACAGAGACTGTCTGAGAGTCATCAATAATGGTGTGCAAGCTATGTACTGAATCAGAGTTCATGGTCTGAAGTATAGGTGTTTCGCCCTTTAACCTTCTACTGGACAAAGATTACAGATCAAACACTGTCCCACTCGATCTAGTCGGCACTAAGCTTGGGCTAGTAGGAGATTCTGATGGTTTGATGGTCAATTAACATAAAGATATTTGGTTCATTAATAAAGCTACAAATATAGAATAAATGATTAACATATTTTTTAAAATGTGCACTACTACTTCTAAGAATAATCTCTAATAATTCTAGACTGATCTAGACTGACTGATCTAAGCAGACTTAAGTAGTATGCCCACTAAACACAGTGTTTCTGTTCACTTACCATCTATAGACTTGAACTAGGTTCAGATTTTATCCTCATCATTTGTATCTAAGCTGTAACATCCTATCACTAGTCAGGCTGTAAGTTTCATTAACAGCTACCTTCATGTTATTGTCGGGGTTTGGATCTCAAAAATAGTAAAAAAAGATTCACATAAATTGTGGCTTGATAAGCTGTCTCATAAAATCCAGATTGAAATAAGCAGCATGTGAACATTTATCTGCTAAAATTGCCAAAGGCTGGTGGTGCTGGCTCTGCTACTGTTAGCCGTACTTAGCAAACCAATCTGACGCTGTTTACCTCCAGACTCTACAATCTTGACCAATATTAGACAAACTGAGCTCAACTCTGACTGCTGTCTGAGTGTTACGTTACTTTTAAAATAGCCAGTAAGTGAGTCATTTAATTTCCGTTTGAACGAATAGGAAATCAACAGTTTTGGAACAACCTTGCTCAGTAGTTTAAAAATGTTAGGCAAATTTACTAGTCCACAAGAAAATGAATGAACATCTTAAAAATGATATGCTGATATTTTCAGAGGACCAGTTTCTATAAACAAACTATTGCAAGACATCTAGCCTTTGCTTTAATCATAGATCTGTTGACAACTGCATGACCCATCAAATAAAAGTGACTCTGTTGCCCTGAAAAAATACATATAGACTTGATGAGTGTCTCTTTCTAACAGCCAAAATGTTATCTTGATACTGCTTTACCTTCACCACAAGGTCACACAAGTCTTCACAGCTAGCATGAACTCATGCTGTTGCACAACACAAACCCTTCAGTTAAAAACAATGAATGTGGAACCAATAGTGAAATAACATGGGCATCTATGACGAGATAGTCAGACAGGTATTTAACTAGTTAGCAGCAACACTGGAAAAATTGCTCAATCAAGGAAATAAGTGGCCACTTACACTCTAAAATATGACTGATGGAGCTTTAAACTTGCTAAAACTTGGTTTTCAGGATAAAAAACTGATTTTTGTAAGACTGAAGAGACCAAAGTGTTACTGGGTTTCCATCCACAGACTGGTTCCCAGCAGCAGCAGCTATAACTCCAGCTCTGTCACACTCTCCGTGACCAGCCCTCCCTCCCAACGCTGTAAGTCACTGTAGATGACGGCGTGTCTGAAATACCTCATGTGAAAACTCTCATTAACCAAAGAAAGGACTGAACAATGACACGTCTTGGTAATTGTGCTATTCTAGCCACGTCGCAGCCCCCCCTCCCCTCCCTGGAGGAAGCAGAGTTGTTCACTCAGGATGTATTTACTACGGGTGGTTTGGAGGTTTGGTGCGGTCTGTTTGATCTGGGTCCTGCTCTGTTTGGGTATATTCATGGGGCAACAAGGCAGCTGCCCAGCCTTCCATTCACTTCGATAAGAGTATGGCAAACACACTGCCTGCTGATGAGCTGCCAGTGTTGACTGATGGAGACAGAGATGAGTGACAATAACAGCTCAGACTGCAGGGTCGCCTTACTGACCAAACAGAGTTAAGACCAGAGCCTGAAACCTGACTCTGCTCCACATGAAGGGGCTCAGGAAGGATCCTTTTCTTACTATACACAGCTCTTTTTAAATGTTTTTTCTAATCCTGCTGTTCTTATGCTCTGTATAATCTAAGCAGCTCTGGATAAAAGTATCAGAATTGGACACAAATATGTATTTTAATGTGAATGTTTCAACTCCTGGCTAAAAACAGAGAAGGCTTTTCATCAAAAGTCACACTTTGTTTGCTAAGGTGAAATAAAGTCGGTTTATTTCAGCCTTGGTAGTCCCAATGGAGCATCTGGAGACACTGAAGGAGCACTTTCACAGATGCTGAATTCATATGCTGCCGGTACATAGCCAATGTTTACAGGCTTGTAAAGAGGAGCCTCAGCAGAGGGTCTGGGCCCCAAAGACTCCACGCTGTCACAAACTACAACATCACACCAGGGTCATGAAAAAATTAGCTTTTGTACTTCCCAGTTGGGGGTGTTTGTGTGGAGAACACAAGGACATAGGTATGATGATGAAGAGCCGTTGGTGCAGCAGTTGAAAAAGCTCAGCGGCTGTACATGAGTGAGTGATGGAGGGAGGATCTGAGGATCAAACTCCAGGCTCATTTACCCAGGTTTTCATCATCCATGAGGTGACTCAGCCTGCTAGTGACAGTCACGCTCTACCTGATCATGTGCTCATGACATGAGATTTCTTTCCGGACTAAAAAATATAATCTACGTGTAATCTCTCTGGTGGTCATGCAAAGGCAGGCTTCACTCCTTATATTATGAGAAATTGTAAAAGGATTGTAGCAGAATTTTTGCAGAGCTCTGTGCCCAGAAAAGTGTTTCTTTTGCTTTCAATAAGTGGTCCCAGAACTTTGTTTCACAATAGCATTCATTTCAGTTCAGGCAGGGCACAAAGTTGAGTTCAGCCCATCGTACATCAGCTGATCTTACAACCAGCTCAAATTGGTGGACATCTACCCTTCCAATACTGGCAAATGTCAAAATGGGCATCTTTTTAAACAGCTTTAGCCTGCATACTCTTCCAGCTCCTCCTTTCATGCTGCGCCTGATTTTACCAGGTTCATACACACTGTTACTAATGGGGGTCTTTGCTTCTGCTCCCCGTGCCTTGGCTTCACATGTATGTCAATAAAACACCTAGGGGAAGGGTGCTCTCATGCCTCAGACTTTGGTCTTCCACACATGCATGTGGAAGGACAAGGAGCTCCAAGAACTGAGATGTACTGTACCTCCATTGGTTTTACACTCAAATAAAGAGTTTTCCTTCACTTAAGTCAACCTTACTGAACCTGCCACATCTTATTCTTCAGAAGTGTTTCTGTAATAGGTATTTTTGATGTCTACTATTGCTAATTTTTGATGAAATCATGATCACTTGGTCAGCCCTGATTTATGCATTTATGAAATAACCTTCTTTCTGTATAAACTCTATTCATCTATCTTTCATAAAAGGAGAGGTTTGCTGTATATTTCTTATCCCTTACTTGCTTGGTGTGAATAGTTTGTCATTACATCTTAATGTACAGTTAGTTTTAAAAGTATATAGTATAAAAGGTGCTGTATGTAGCATGATTGCCCAGGGCAATTCTTCCCTCACAGACACTACAGTATCTTCTCTCATCTTAACTTACATAGCTAGATGTTCAAGTGTCTTAAACCAATGGCACCATATGCAAATCTTTGAATAGCCATCATAATGAACCCAAACAACAAGGCTGGTGTGCAGTTCAGAAACTATGGAGCATATGGAGACTAAAGTTGGCATACTTTCTGTGTGCGACATAAACTTCATCTACAGAATACAAACACAAGAGTTCAACATCAACAAGCAGCTGCTGATCAGGGCTTTTACCCAGTGCAATAAGAAGAAATCATACATATTTGAGTAGGAAGAAATTGAACTCCCAACTCTGCCAGCCTTACTTACAAAACACTCTGCATCAGTGCGTTTAAACCGGCTGCACCAGGCTGTTTCTCTTTCACTATCACACCAGGAAGAGGCTAGATCTTCTCCTAATGGGCTGTATAATAATATATATAAATGAGCAGGCCACAAACACAGCAAAGTGTGTTTTCTGCTGGGAACAGATGTTGGTATGAATCTGGGGTCCCATGGGCTACACTCACTGTAAAGTTGCATGTGGGCAGCTCTTCTGTCTGCTGGTTTAAGTGGCCTTTTACATGACATCATCCGGCTGGATTAACCACTTACACACGCACACTTATTTACTCAGTATAGGAACACTTTACATCTGCACACCAACCTTACCATAAAGTAACTTATGGTAGAGATGGGTGATGGTTTCTGTGGAAGGCTGAAGACTGGATGTGATCAATGTTACATTGTACAACGCATTATTTTATTTTGACGGTCCTGCTTTTGAAATGAAAGCTTTTAATTCACATTTGTCTTGAAGCACTCATGGCATATCTGATGATCCATTTGACATTTGTGGCAAAAACTCGGCTATAACCTTTGCACAAGAGAAACCTCTGATGAATTTTCTCTTGAATTTCTCTCGCAAGCTTGTTTGAAAGACATTGATGTGAAGCATAAACCAAAGCAACTTACCATGTGCCAAAGTTGTGAAGGCAAATGTAAGTATCAAAGGGACCAAAGTGTGGCGGCACTCCATTATAAACTCTGCTCTCTCATGGGTGGATAAGCTTGGTCACCGTTTGGGAGACAGGCAGCAGCGATGATAAATCCAAACAGAAATGATCACCAGTCTATGGGATTAAACCTCTGCAAACACCTTCAAACTCCTCAGGTAGCATCTGAGCTGCTGAAGGATTAAAGCAGAAATTCAAACATCTTCATAACAGGAACTTTTCCCACCCGCTCCAAGTCTGTGACCGATAATTCCAGCGGAGAGTCAGGGAGGAGCGACCCGCAGGTGATGCGAGGAGAGGCGGCTGTGAGTGGCAGGCAGCACCCGGTCGGTCTCCACCAAACCTGTCTTAACATTAAAATCACAGCAGAGGGAAAACACTCAAACCGGCTTTCTAAGAAAGAAAAGGAGATCCAAAGTGAATGCAGACATCAGGTCTGGGAGTAAGGTCCACTTTTAAAGACATGAAGTCTTTCTTCTCCTCTGTAGTCACAGTTACAACCCTTTCTGTTCCGCTGCGATACCAGCGTTGAGTTACTACAGCAGCCTCACCACCACACGGCCCTGCAGCCGGACACGACACGGTCAGGCTACACAGCGGTAGAGAGGTTGCTTCCGGCGAGACCTTCAAAATAAAATAAGAGTGCAACCAAAAGCAAAGTTTGGAAATATTAACGTTTCAGTTGTAAAAAAAAAAAAAAAACCCTTCCTCCTACTATATTTAACCTCAGAGATAAAAACAGACCAAATCCAGCCCTCATCCAACCTGAGAGCAACCTCTTGGATTGACCAAGATACAGTCTATGAGTCAAACGCAACGCTCCACAGTGGCGCATGTGCTTGTGTGTGCAATGTTGAAACAGAGCTCCTGCTCTGTGGCAGTGTTTCTGGGCATAGTAATCAAATAGACCTATTCACCAAGGACATAACAAATTTATTTTATCATATTGTATTTACGTCTTAATCTTTAATGAAATTTGGCTGATTGTGCTTAATGACAGGTTTGAGGTTTGTTTATCAATTATTTTGAGACAGACATTTGCTGCACCCATAGACTGTACATAGAATGGACAGAGTCTGCCTCCTTGCAGGGTGAAGCCACTCCGAGAACAGCACCCTCTGTTGATGGGCTGCAGTATAGGTCATAAATCCCACCTCCACCAGCAAGCTTATGGAGCTGTGGACAAACTTTAGAAATTTATTACACAGAACATACATTTTTCTCCCCCCTGCTTGTGATGTTGACGTGTAGTTACAGTAAGACTGGTTTGTGCTCAGGTCCTCTTTTTTTCTGTGAAGCTCCGTTTTTAAAAGTTAATAGGGGGTTCATGTTTTCTATGATTGATACCTGATACAGCCTATGGGCGTTCAGGGATTGTGTAGCTCTCCCGGGGATACGCTGTTTGAGCCAAGCGTCATCACAGCAACTCTTTGCGACTGCGTGCCCGAATGCGCGCATCGATATTGCGCAGCGCTGGTTTCAGGCAATGAAGAAAAATCACGGAAATACCAAGAGCTATTTGGCTTCAAATCTGTATACAGGCGGTAGGCGGAACCAAGTTGTCCATAGTATATACAGTCTATGGCTGCACCACAGATCCACACAGACTCAAACATGAGGTCAGACCTGTCGTGAGATTTGGTCGTAGCGTACACTCACGTCCAGATTTATAAATGCCGATCCTCACGTCAAAATTTTCGTACGCAGGGTGTAGCCAAGTTTTCTGCCGTACGCCAGCTTGATAAATGAGGGCCTATATTTCAAAAGCACTTGTTTGTTTAGTTTTCGTATCAATTTTTTTTCCTTTCCTCTCCTTTTTTTTTTTTTGTTTGGTTCTGGTAAATCCATTTTAACACCACATGTTCTTTTAATCGCTACAGTGGTTTTATATTGAAAGCTTTTCCACCACACTTCCGGTCTATTCCTTGTTACTTCTTTTTAACTTGTCTTTCCGCCATCACTTTCTTAAAGGGCCAGCGGAGTGAGAAAGCGTGCCATAAAGAGACTTCTCTTCCCTAAACTTGTCACTCATGTACTGACATAAACATATGAAGACTGCGCTCTGCAGTAGACCAGACCCACATGGATGATCCTGATGCTTTAATTGCTAAATCAAATAATGTGTTTTGGTTTTAGATTAGGGGAATGATACTAGTATTGCTGCTCCTTTTGTCAGATCATAGCTGATCTGCCATGTCTGGGTTCTCAAATCTGTAAGAAGTACATCAAGTCAGTGCCCACCGAGGCTCTACAGTGCATCTGAAAAGTAATCACAGCACAACACTATTTTCACATTTTCTTGTGTTAGAGCTTTATTCCAAAATGGATTAAATTCATGTTTTACCTCTAAATTCAACACATAATACCTAATTATGACAAAGTAAATAGAGTTTGTTTGAAACTTTTGCAAATGTATTAAAAAGAAATACTATAACCGGCTTTTTATATATATATATATATATATATATATATATATATAACTAAGTATATTCACAGTTATTTGGACATGTTTGGAAAGGCACACACCTGTCTACACCTGTCTTTATCAGGTCCGAAAGCTAACAGTGCATGTCGGATCACAAATCAAGTCATCAAGTCCAAGGAAATGTCTGTAGACCTCTGAGACAGGATTGCATGGAGGCACAGATCTGGGTAAGGGTTCAGAAACATTTCTGTAGCATTGAAGGTTCCAGTGAGCACAGTGGACTTCATTATCTGTAAGTTTGGAAGAAGTTTGGAACCACTAGGACTCTTCTTAGAGCTGGCCACCGGACCCAATCTGTGTGATCACAGGAGAAGAGCCTTAGTCAGGGAGGTGACCAAGAACCTGATGGTCACTTTGACAGAGCTCAAGTGTTGCTGTGTGGAGAGAGGAGAACCTTCCATAAGGTCAACCATTTCTCCACTAATCAGGCCTGTATGGTAAAGTGGCCAGACTGAAGCCACTCCTCAGTAAAAGGCAAAGGACAGCCCAAAGATTACCAAAAGGCACCTGAAGGACCCACAGACCATGAGAAACAAAATTCTCTGTTCTGATCAAATAAAGATTGAACCCTTAGGCCTGAATGCCAAGTGCCTCATCTGGAGGAAACCAGGCACCTCTCATCACCTTTCCAATACCATCCCAACAGTGAAGCATTGTGGAGGCAGCATCATGTTGTGGGGATGTTTCTCAGCAGCACTGTGGAGTCAGGGTGGAGGGATAAATGCAGTAATGTACAGAGACATCCTTGATGATAACCTGCTCCAAAGCACTCTGGACCACGGACTGGGGTGAAGATTCAGCTTTCATGACAACTTTCACAGCAAAATGGATCAGAAAACTTCCCCATTATCAAATACTTAATTAGCATCTTTATCTGTGAGCCAGTGGGAGCCTAAACCATCGTGTTTTCTTACTTATCACCTCGACCAGCTTTCTTGGAGATGTTCAAAGTCCCTGAGGTTATCTGAGGCCTTTTTAATCCTGTAGATCCAACTTGGATTAAATTCATTTAGCAATAACCTTTCTTTCACTGAAATGAAATTATCCAGTGTGGTGCAAATGTCAACATGTATCTCAAAGCTGAAATCGAAGCAAGGAGGCATAAATAATGTTGGCAGAGGCTGGAGTCCAAATGCAAATTGCAAAGATCCTCAAACATGAGGATCTTTGATCGTGCCGACCGAGGTGATGTGTGTACAAATCAAAGGATGGAAATGACTCAGGCACTGAGACCCACAACCACAAACATCACACCCTGCTGCAAAATGTCACTATTTATCTGAGCGCCTGCTCTGCTTGCGCTTGATGGGAAGCGAAAAGCAATATTACATGTGCCAGGAGATACGGTAAACTGCAGCCAAGTCTTGACATACGGAGAGTCAGGATTCTGCAATGAAGCAATAAGGAATGATTGGGCAGAGGGGAGCTGAATAAATATTAGGGGTCAGACAGATCTGGTAAACACACAGCCCTTGACATTTATAGAATTGCATTGGATGGAGGTTCAAGCCAAATGGTGCATACTGAGATAAACTTGTACATGTTCTGTCAGAGAGGGTTTTAATATTAAAGGGAATAATCCTCCATCGCTAAAGTCACACAGAAAAAAAACCCTCTCTTTTAGGGCGTGCAGAGAAAACAGCAGTGCTTAAACACCCCTGATATTTCCTTCATGTTTTATGCATGTACATGTTTAATTTAATTTCAGAAACTGATTAATTGAGTATCGCTCTGTGATTAAATAAAACATGATGAGGCCCTCCACTAAACGCATTTCCCTTCGCCTGTGACTGATGCTGCTACTTTGGAGCCTTCGTCAAACATTTGGCCGAGCTGTCAGAGGAATCAAGCACTCCATGAATTTAGAGTAATTATCCACATTAGGTGGAGAATCACAGCCACAGCCCATCAGTGAGGTTCCCTGCTTTTTCTGCACACTGGCAGCTGAGCCATGTATCATAAAGCAATGCCCTCCAAACACACAGACGCAGATATATAAGGTGATTTTTACATTAATCGGACTGCCTTATTAAGTCCTTCAGAGCCAGCTAACGGGAAGCGCAAACATTAAAACATGTCCTGGAAATACAATCAATATAATCTGTAAGGTCTGATCTATCTGACAGAGAGATTTTTTGTCTCATCTCTTTGAATCAGTCTTTCAAATCACGGCTGGAATTTACTGATAATAAATCAAACCTATTCTTATTATTATTTTTTTTACTTCAATACCTTTTAGTTGCATTATGTTTGCATTTTAACAGCAGGGACACACTAAGACGGCTGAGATTTCAGATGCAAAAGTCAAGAGGCATCATCATTTTTAGAGAAAAACTCATTTTCTTTGCATAATGCATTGAGCCAGCTGGGCCTGTGTTCATAAATTAAGTAATGACTTTAAGTGAATTGAGACTATGATGTAAGACTGACCTCTGCATTGCTCATTTCTTCATGCCCAGTCTGTGCCGTTAGGACAAGCAATTCCATTATTTCACAGCATTCAGAGTTGATTAAATGCTTCCATAAAAAAGAAAGTGCATATCAATTGTCAGACTTTTCCTCAAATACGAAAGTTCATTTGCAGAGGAGGACAAACGAGCAGCTCAGAATGCGTTTAGAGCAGGGGTCGGCAACCTTAAACACTCAAAGAGCCACTTGGACCAGTTTCCTACAGAAAAGAAAACACAGGGAGCCGCAAAACCTCTTTGACATCTAAAATGAAGATAACATTGCATATATCTTTTTTTTTAACCTTTATACAAAGTATATAAAAAACTGTAGCGAGTTGCATTTATGAAATAAATGAACTATTTCGGCAAGTGTCTGTCTTCTTCTGTAGTTAAACCGCAAGATATCAAAATCTACCCGGATACAGCAATGCTGCTTTTTGATTGGCTGTTCAGTAGATATACTTTATTTGATTGGCTTGTGCGTGGCACGCAGCTTCTGAACTCTCGGAGGAACTCAGTTGATTTCCCCCAGTTCAATAGTTGAAGAAGTGCAACTTGGTGGACATCACCGTGTTCATTTAAATGCGTGAGAAATACAATGTGTGGCGTGTGAGCGTGTGAAAGAGTGGGAATGCGTGTGTCATACGCTGAATGCGTGAGACTTGAGAGCCCTGTGCTCACGCATCATCGATGTACTCCCGAGCCATGCAAAACGGTCTTTGCAAATGTTGCACTGAACGCCTTCCTTTTCGGTCTTGGTGAAGTTTTCCCACACCACTGATGTTTTAGGTCGGGATTTGGGTTGGGTTGTGTCCATGTTTTTCTCAGCCGCTGCCTCGGCCATGGCTGTTTCTTTTCTGTGCGTCCTGCTGATGTTTACACGCCGGTGTCCATGGACATATATAAAGACCCGACGAATCGATTACAGAATTTGTTGGCAACGGATTTTTTCGTCACGACGAATCTACTTAATCGATTCGTTGTTGCAGCCTTAATAGTTTATTTAATGTTACAAGAGCATTATAATCTTTGAATTTAGAATTACAAAAAATAATAATAATAAAATAAAATAAAATGCAATTAAGTATTTATTATTTATTTTCCAAATCCATTGGGAGCCGCAGCTTAGGGAAGAAAGAGCCGCGTGCGGCTCCAGAGCCGCGGGTTGCCGACCCCTGGTTTAGAGTGATCAAACATACTGGCTCTGCATGTCAGCTCCAAATATTATTCAAGAAAAGTGAGTGGATGCAAAAGTCATATTGATTTGAAACAAGGTCCTCTTGTATAACTGCAGAGTCATTTTCCACTCGGATAATGCTTCTCAAACTACTGCATCATCATATTAAAAGAAAGAAAAAATGAAAGTCTGGAGTGATCGCAACAAGGATATTAATAGTATCGGCTTCAGCCTGAACAAACTTCTAAAGCATGTTTTCTGAGGCCTTTCTCTTTGACTCGAAAGTCAAGTATGAAGATCTTATGTGTAGTAGTAAATAGCAGAACGGACTTGGTATAGAATATGAACTTAATGTTAAAATAAGAGCGTTGTCATCTGAGAACAAAAATCTGTATGTTCTTGTTGTGTGTTTATTTTTAACTGTAAAGATCGGCTTTTTTCACTGGGTGTCGATGTGGCTCCCAGTGGTTTTGTAGCCTGACTCTGGTGGTCACTTTAGGAACTGTAGTTTTAGCACATCAACTTCATTTCTTGCCATTTAGGTGGGACAATTCTGAGTGTGTTTGCATATCTGAGTATACGTGGAGCTCCCATGGGGACTCTGCCTCCCATGTCTTCTGCAAAGCTATACTGGGATTTAGAATCACACTTTTTTGGGGGGTGCAACGTGAAAGCACAAAGGCAAAGAGATGGCAGAACTTTGCTGCAATGTTGGACCACTCTGACTGGGCAATGACTGCAAGCTGAAGCAAACCTCTGAGGCAAAATCATAACTTCACCCCTATAAGTCAATGGATCACAAAAATACAAGGAAAGGCTAGTTCCTCTGCAACAGAATATGGGAATAATGTTTAAACTTGTGTGAAATGATACCATCTACAACATTATCTCAGTTCAATGTAAACTTGACTAAACCAAGTAGTGCTCTTCTTGGAAACTAAAGAGCTTATGGAGGTAAAATCCCAAAGTATAAATTAGCTGAGTAAGTGTTGTGTAATTTACAATCAAGCTGGAAAATCTGGACAGCTTCATGGTCCAACCCCAGCTATAAAAAAGCCTCAGATCTCAAAGACAGTGGTCATTTTGTTCACAGAGAGACAGCAAACAAAGTTCTTTTGTCCTCACACATTTCGCCCTGACCACAAATAGATGACCGACATCCTTCTCCAGTAACATTCCCTTCCTGAGCATAAATCACCATTAACATGTATGAACAGCAGCGATGGCAGCTCTGATATTGTTGGAAGTAATCAAGCGGTAATTTTGCATGAACACAATTAGAGCCAGGAAAATTAAGGGGGAAAGTCGAGAAAATAAGAGTATACTGTGTTCAGATAGCATCAGCAGCAGCACATGCAGCCTAATGCAGATATGTCCCTGTATCTGATGATGCAGCAGAGCGAGAATAATAACTCATTAGGCTGACCTATTCATGATGAGGACATAAGCACTATTTCCTGGGAATACCATTAAACACGAATCACCTGTATCTATTGCTGAACAATTCAACCTTTTCCAGTTTCCACCACCCCATTATGAGAAATGAGACCCCTATATGTCTGCACCTTTTCTGACCCGCTGCTGGTAATGGGAGGATGGGCCCTTTAAGACGCTCCAGTGAATGAATTCTATTATAGATTCATTGATTAAGAGGGTGGCGCAGAGAGATGACAATATATCTCTTTATTGATCTGCCTCTCAATGAGATTGGCTGTTACCCAGCCTCCCTGAGGGATGGAGGGAGAAAGAGAGGAAGAAAAAAGAGGGGGAGTAGGTAAAGCGGAGACCGCTTTTAAGGGGCCAACTAATTTCCTGTTTCTCCTGCCAGCGTCTCTCTGCTTGGACTTGGTCCTGCAGAGTGAAAGTGTGAAGCAATAAGAGCGGTCCAGCGTTCTGCGATCAGACTGCAGCTCACTTTCACATATATCATCTCATTTCTCTCCTCTGGTCTCATTATATGAGAATTCACCTCTCCTGCTCTACCCCTGTCACCCAGACCTCTTTGTCTTACCCGTTCTTCCATAATGAGGGGCCCCCTATTAATTTTGGGGCTGTGGAGCGAAACGTGCCCTCTGTTCCCCCCACGCTCCCCCTGAATAATAAGGCAGTATGAAGATGGAGTGGGCTGGGGGTGTTGCCGTCCGTTTGCCACCACACATCATCACCGGGGGGGGGCAGACTGGAGTGTCAAAGAGGATGTTAACCTCTTGTCTCTCCACCAGGGTGTCACCATTCAACTGGTTTCATAGTCTGATTGTGTTTTGTAATGAGCATGATTACATTTGGCATGCTCACTGTAACCTGTGTGGATCTGTCTCTGTAGACAGCGCCGAGTGGGCTGCCAATAATGGAAAGTACTTCAGGAGAGGAGTGATGAAAAAGGTTATTTTGAGTGCAGAACAACAGTATTACACCTTATGTCTTGCCTGTCCTTTGAGTGTCCAAGATGATGGGAATGGGAATGAATCTGTTCCCGTTGGCAGCTGTTCACTTGGGGGCTTAAGGTCTGCATCAGCCCCACATCCTCACCTGTTTCTCAGTTAACCAAAAGTGAAGAAAAGTCAGCATTTCCAAATTGCTGTCAGCCATCCTATAGTTTCTAACCTAACTATCTCTATGCTTTATTCAGTCTCTGGGTCTGACATAGTAAAAGTCTTTGAGTTTTCCAAACTAAGAATGCACTGTACAGGAATGTAAATACTGTATATAGTGAGGATGATTCCTATCTTTGAATCAACTAAACCCAATAGTTTTGGTGCACTTATTGGACAAAAATGATCTGTTGGGTCACGTTCATGACAAATCAGAAAGTCCTGTCTTCTGGTGACCAATCCTTGATTTGTGCCATCTTCAAATAGATTTTTTTAAGTCCTGTCATGATGCATGTTGTGAAGTCACTTGGCATTCATATCAATCAATCAATCAATCAATCAATCAATCAACTTTATTTGTATAGCACATTTAAAATAACCACAAGGGTAGCCAAAGTGCTGTACAGTGACATAAAAACAAATAAAACAATCAAAAAACAAGATAACGCAAGCAGAAATACAGTAATGCAAAAGAATAAATAAGTGTATAAATAAGGAGGCTCACAGCAAATGCTAAAATGATAAAAAACAAATTAACACTACAATGTACTAAAAGCCAATGAGTAAAAGTGCGTTTTTAAAAGGGATTTAAAAACAGGAAATGAGGAGGCCTGTCTAATTTTCAAGGGCAACTCATTCCAGAGCTTAGGGGCAGCAGCAGCAAACGCTCTGTCCCCTCTGAGCTTCAGCCTAGTACTGGGGACCGTCAGTAAAAGCTGATCAGCTGATCTTAGGGGTCGGGGTGGGCAATAAGGCTGGAGCATCTCCGAAATATAGGGTGGAGCAAGGTTGTTCAGGCCCTTAAAAACAAATACTAAAAGCTTGAAATGAATTCTGTACTGAACAGGGAGCCAGTGTAAGGATGCCAGGATGGGGGTGATGTGCTCACGCCTGCAGGTCTGTGTCAGGAGACGTGCAGCAGAGTTCTGCACAAGCTGCAGGCGGGCAAGGGAAGCCTGGCTGATCCCTACGTACAAGGAGTTGCAGTAATCAAGACGGGTAGTTATAAAAGCGTGGATTAATTTTTCCAGGTCAGGTCTTGATAAAATGGGCTTCACCTTCGCTATTTGACGTAGCTGATAAAAACTTTTTTGTACCACTCCGCTGATCTGCTTCTCAAATTTAAAATCCGGGTCAAATTTAACTCCCAGATTAGTGATGACCTCTTTTAGGTAGGGTGAGAGGGAGCCTAGGTCGATGTTGGGGGGTGGCCGCCACTTGGTCCAAACAACATTACCTCAGTCTTGTTCTCATTTAGACTGAGGAAGTTAAAAGAAAGCCAGGCTTTAATGTCCTTAAGGCAGTCAGTGAGTTGGTGGACTGAGTTGGAGTTGTTCTGTGCTAGTGGAAGATAGATCTGACAATCATCAGCATAAAAATGAAAGGAGATGCCATGTTTCCTAAGAACAGAACCAAGGGGGAGTAAATAAAAGGCAAATAAAAGAGGGCCAAGGATTGAGCCCTGAGGGACCCCATGTGGAAGAGGAGCTGTTGAGGATGCAGAGTTGTCAATTTGAACACAGAAACTTCTGTCCCTTAAATAAGACCGGAACCAGTCCAGGGCAACACCCTTAATGCCCACACAGTGCTCCAGGCGAGAGATTAAAATGCTGTGGTCAACAGTGTCAAATGCAGCAGACAGATCTAGGAGCACAAGGACAACAAACTTTCCAGAGTCTGTTGTCATTAGAATATCGTTTGAAACCTTTAAAAGTGCTGACTCTGTGCTGTGGAGAGCTTTAAAACCAGACTGGAACAACTCTGTGATACCATTGTCTTCCAAGAATGGTAACAACTGGTTGTAGACAACCTTCTCTAGAATCTTGGACAGATATGGAAGATTTGAGATGGGCCTGAAATTGGCACAGAGGGATGGGTCAAGGCCAGTTTTTTTGAGTAGAGGTCGTACCACAGCATGTTTAAAATCCCTAGGTACTGTACCAGATGAGAGGCTACAATTTACAATATTAAGGACATTTGGTCCAATAGTAGCAATATGGTAAACAAAACATTACAGTGTCGCTGGGTAACATCAATATGTATGCCAAAAGAGCAATAAAACCCGTGGGAGGTGTAATGTTAATGTTACCTCAGCATGACTCAAAGTCTGTGTTTTCAAACCACTAATAAATCAAAAAATAACCAGGAGTTTTTTTTGTTTGTTTTTTTGTAAGGTTTACAGGTCATCATGGTAATAAGGTCTTATTTCTGTACTAATGGACACCGGGAAACTCAAACTAAGGAAATGGTCGTTTCTGAGCAGTCACTGGATGACATAACCCTCACAAAGACAGTGTTTATTATGTGACTGTATATGTTTGATTGCCTAGTATTGTCTAAGATATGTGCTATTGCGTCTGCCCCCTACAGTTTCTGGTAGAGGATGTGCATCTTATAAGAAATAGTCTCCTTCTCAGGCTCGAGTGGTCTCAGGACAGAGGGTCAGGGTACACTACCGGCTGCCACACCGTACTGCTCTGTAATTTAGCTTCCTCGGCTTCCCCACCCCACAGAGCTCCCATCCGTTCATTTCCTCTCTGATGAAACCGCTTTTCCAATCCTCCCGGTCTGCACCGGGGCTCAGGGGAGAAGGAGTGGCAGCAGCAATTACACCCCCTCTCCCCTTGGACACAAATTCAGACAAAGCTGCTGAGAGCCTGAACAAAATTGTCTCCCCTCTGCAGAGCAGCTCCCTCCTGTTCTCACCTGGCGTTAACAGGCAGACATGGCCTTTCAGACAACCTTTCATGGTGTGTGACAGGAGCCATTTGCCTACAGTTACCTGCCTCCACTGAGAGGACTTATTTTCTACAATACAGGAATGCTGCGGGAAAGGAAAAGAGAAGGGGCTGATGCTGAGGTGCTGTTTTACATGGATTAAAAAAGAAACAGGTTGAATCACCTACAGCCGTGACATAGATGGCTGCATTTGAAACCACAGAAAACCCACATCCACAGTAAATGACTAAACCGACTACAGAGATGCTTATTCAGATCAGCCCAAAACATGAGATAAATATTGTGCCAAACTGTAGCAAGTTAGCTGCGCTGTGGGCCCACAATACTTGCTCTACACAGTGGACAAAAGGCAACTTGTGGGGTTTGTCAGTATTTTGCTGAGAAATGAAAATAAAGTTAAATGTTGGAGTGGTGTATATTCAGCACAGGCCTGTGGACGTTAACTTGCTGATGTTAGCTCCACAACCCAACACAAAAAAGAAACATTTTTTCAATCATTGTTACCAATGAAAGTACATTTCTGAGCATATTTGGACCTCAAAGACATGCTAACTTGATGTTAGCTAAACAACCCAACACTTAATTCTAAAAATAAATATTTTTTCAATTATTTTTACCAATGATGGTACATTTCTGAACATATTTGAACCTCATAGATATGCTAACTTGCTGATTTGTGTGTTGATTGTTTTAGCACCTGATCTGTTATGATTAACCATAAGAGGGTCCAGCAAAAGTGCATGTCACCTTCTGAGCAATGTGGAGGAGGACATCCTGTTATCAATAAATAAGCTTCTGCCTGTCGCTTGTGTTCAGGGACAAAGACAGTAATCCAGACGAATCACCTAATCCAGCTGTAACTGTAGCTGGATTTGACTGCACATGTAAACGTACTGGGTGTGTGGAAACTCTTTTGGCTGTTTACAACCATTTCCTAAATTTACAGTCCATGATATTGTTCATTAATGACAGCAGCTGTTGATGATTGTCATTCGGTGGAGTTCTAGCAACGCCCTCATAGCTTTGAGAACAAAAGGATCATTTTAGCCACTGTAATCTTTGCTAACTGTTAACTATGATGTGTTATTTTTGTAGTCTGTCATTAAGGAAACGCTGGAATTTCACTTTTTTCCAGGCTGTAGAGCTCCTGCTCCCCCCCCGGCTCTGACTCAGGTGAGTCAAACATGTCAGTCTGTGTTACACTGATTGTTACATGTGTGATCACTGCAGATTAACTGGAGAACTGTCCATCAAAACGTGTTTGGCCATGTCCACACAGTCTTGTAAACTTGCTTGCACTGCATGAGGAAGGAGCTGCATTTGGATTCATGTTTCCCGTGACCCATAAAGAGGCAACTGCTGCTTCCACAGCAATAAGAGTTTCAACATAGTCTGTTTTTTCCATCACATGTCCAAAGGCTCAAGAAAAAATGGCTCTCAAAACTTGTTTTTCTTGCAAGGCTCTCTGCAGCAGACTTACTGCCTTTCTCTAAAAAGCAGCATGAAAATGAAAATGAAGAAAGCATCAGCCAGATTGAAATTGAAAAAAAGAGTGCAGCCAAAGATTACTCACTGTTTCTTCCTTTTGTTTCATCATACCTCCTTCCAGGGGGCAATTATCTCTTTCTCTCTCTCTCTCTCTCTCTCTCTCTCTCCTCCACACACACACACAGACACAGACACAGACACAGACACAGACACAGACACAGACACACACACAGACACACACACAGACACACACACACACACACACACACACACACACACACACACACAGAGATTAGTCAATGCTATGTTTTTCACATTGATTACCAACAGAAAGTGCCAGAAGCTCTTGTCCTCTGTGTTGAATCTGACCCTATCTTTTTGGGCTCCTGCTGTGAGGTAGGCAAATATTCGGTTATTATTTTAACAGTGTTCAATGCAAAACCCCTTTATACTTCCAGGACAGGGCTGTTGTGTCTGGCAAATTGGAAATGGGAAGTAATTATGGCATAAATATACACTGCCAGTTTATTTGTAGCACTGAAAATGGATCTAATAGAGCAGAACTACCCTCACAAAGAGATGTTCTCAGTTTAATGGGAGATGGCTGTAAATAGTGAAGCACTGTGTGCATGATACCACAGGGCTTTTTTAATCTTTAACATTGCACCATCAACACCTCACATGTGAAAAGGACCTTTGTGGGCTGCATGTCATCCAGAGGAAATGCACTTTGAGCTTATTTGGCTTCAGTGCTCACAGCTGCTCTGCTTTTTAGCTGTTTCTGGAAGACATTTTGAACACAATCTGAATCATTAAAAAAAAAAAAAAAAAAAAAACAAGAAAAAAAAAAGCATCAAAATGAGATGGACTCAGCTGGAATGATTTGTCAATAGGCACACTTGCAGCGTTTTCAAAAACACATTTGCAATGACATCTTAAAGCCTCTGTAAAGAACATTTAGTGTGTGTTGATTTTGGCAGCCCCTGTGAACACAGCAGCACATCTTATCTCTTTGTTAATACAGTCCTGGGTGAATGTTTTCTGACACAGAAAGCATCACTGTCTGTGAGTCCCTGATTTAGAAATAAAAACAAATCCCATTTTTCTTCAACAGATTCAAATAATTCGTCTCTCTCAGTGTTTCCTCTTCTCTCTGTAGCTTCACAGGTGACACTGATGGTCTGGATGCTTTTCAGACAGTAAAGGTTTTTCAGCACCTACTGCTTTCTGATCCCTTTAGTAGGTTTTAAATACCAGTTCTTTTTACTGTCCATTTTGTCTCTTTATTTTGTACCTCTTATAATTATCTCACTAATTTTGAGTGTTTGCTGTATTCAATATTGTTTAGTTTTGTAGACTGATGTTTAAACTGTAGGGCTGCAAATTGCAGGCTGTGGCTTCAGTAAGTCAGTGATTCAGAGGTTTTGGTCTTTTGTTTTTTTTTTCTTAATCAAAGTTCATGTTGGGGACTTTCAGCTGACTTTGTCTTCTGCCTGCTCAGAAGTAGGGTCTTTTGATGAAAAAGTCTCATCCTGCTGGTTGTTGACCATCATGTATTATTAATTGCATCATTTATATGAAAATGGCAAATACAGGTCTGTTTCTTCAGCTGCTCAGCAGACACAACCCCCTTCTTCAATGTTTCAGACATTCAATATTACAATATAAATATCACAAACCCGTCACTGGGGGTCTTGTTTATTTTTTGATATCATGAAAAGGTGTCAGTATGAATTTTGGTCTATTTTGAAAACATGCAAAAAAATATATATATATGTCCCTATAGGAATTTTACATCCAACCCCATAGCCCCCCTGTCTCCGTTTTAAGCTTTAAATGAAACTGTAAGTGGCAAATGTTAAAAATGAGCAGGTAAGACAGGATATCTAGGTGTTTTATTTGTCCTAGGCTGATATGAACATGTACAAGCATTATAGTACAGTATGTTAGCCAACAACCTCATTCTACTTAAATCTCAAAATATAGTTTTATCACACAGAAGAAATGTTGTTTGTTTAGGACCAGTATGACAGATTTAGTGATATCTAGACACAGATCGACCAGGTACAACATACAGTGGCCATAAACTAACTTCAACACACGCTGCTTCAAAGCAGGGCGAACTGGGACCATAATTCAGGCCAGGAGTTTGACTCCATCCAGGCAAGGCCAATACACATTGTTGTGGAAATGTCAGCACCGGCGAAAAGTTTTGGACATTTGAAGCCAGATTTAGTGAATATAATGCTAATGTGAAGAATTCAACATTGGCTACATAACTGCAAATTTAATATAAAGTTAAAAACAAAATTATGCCTCTGTGCAACGGCTTCACAGCAAACTTTATTTAACAGAAAAACAAAAATTACAATCACAATGTGAAACAACTCTTTGCTTCAACAAAAATGTAAACTAAAAATGTAAACAATCTCTGATCAAAGACTAGATTTAATCAAAGGCATATTTTAGTCTTTCAATTTAGTATAGGTTTAGTTAAAATGAAGTCTAAAGGAATCAGTTTTAGTCTTTATCTCATTTTTCATATCATTTCAATCAGAAGTAATTTGACAGGTGCTTTATAGCCTACTAAACTAGATTTTACAGAAGTATATTTATCATGGTTATAAAGACTCCTTATAGTCATGCCTTTAACTATTTGTTTACTCATTTAAACTAAGAATCTAGCCTACCACATTGCTGTTGTAATAAAATACAATGTTGAAAGCCTGTCAGAAAAAGTGAAAGTTCTCGAGAGGCATAAAACTTGGATTAGCACGCGCCACTTGCATTGTAGCCTTCTCGGTGTTGGTCGGCGACCTTATTAAACTCAAAACAATCACATCTTAGAGCGTCAGCATAAAAAACACTTAAAGAAGTTGCCTCAGGGGGAGGAAGAGAAAGAAACATGATCAGCTTGGGAGCGGAGCGGACAACGGTGCTTGATCAACGCATCTGCGGCCGATCACCTCATAGCTCTACTCTCGGTCGCACCAACTACATGTTGCCACGGCAACGGACATAAATTAATTAAACCCTTTTACTGCTGGCCTGGCCTGCTTCCAAGTTCAGTGGCACACACAACATTTTTGACACACAATTTCTTTTTTTGGAGGGGGGCAGGCCCCAGGCGACGCCAGGCCACCAGGAATAGGCCCGGTGATCCCAATGGTCCAGTCCACCATTGCTTCAAAGTATTGGTTTGTCCACTCTGAATATGGACCAGCTCCTTCTGCATCTACAAAAGGTCATTAGTTTTGATGTGACGATAATTTACCATAAGCAAAAGCCAACTAGTGAAAATATTCCTCATTTTCAGACAATAACCCTTTGCCTTTACATGAGAAAACTATGTGCAAATTATTTCTGCATTCAAATTGCTGTGAACCTCTGGCAGACCCAAATGGCAGGTTCAGACATAGGTGAATTTTCTACATCACAAGTCCAAACTCCGCCCCCAGTGCTTCACTCTGCAGGCCAGGCCAGGCTCTGAGGCTGTGTCTTATTTCAGAGACCACACCATCGAACGGCGCATTTCAAGTATACCCAGAATTCTTTGTGTGCCGCTGCACAGCTGCGCATTTCGGGTGAGAGGCCGGATTCGCTTGGAGATGCAGCGTGTCTTCAAAGAAAATAAAAGAAATCCAAAAACAGCAGACAGTCAGCTCAGGCTCCATGAGCGCATGATCTCTAAACTCACTAAAATCTGCAGCTCCAAACCAAACAATAAACTCTTTAGTGACAGACTGATCAACGAGAATCAAAAATATTAGAAATAAGACAGCTGACAAAACTACAGCAGAGTACCAGGGACACATTGGATTTTTTTTTAAAGAGAATAAAGTAGAGATTAAAGTTGTAAATTTAGGAGAATAAAGTAAATAAAGTCATAAAGGTGCTTTTGTGAAGGGGGAAAGGGCTGAATTGGTCATCTGCAGGGTTATCAGTGAATGTATCAGCGGGTCATTCAGAGAGTTTTTGTGGTTTTTCAAGAAACAATCAAACTGATGAACAACATTTGTGATCCAGAGGGAGTCGAGCTCAGATGAGCACCACATCTCTGACACCTGGTAACCGACACCTGCAGTAACACCAAAACCTTATTATGGCATATGGATTCATATCATAAACTAAAGCTCAATGTCATTCACAGGTATTTACGGCTGCATTGACCGATATATCCTCAGCATATTCATTTCTGCCTCCACAAAAGCAGCGATTTCCTCCAAGTCCACCTGTCTTTTTTAAGTCTTTATACTTATGACAATGTGATGCTGATGTGCCAAAGGATCAAGTATCTCCTTGTTTGTGAAACCTAAACTGAAGCACAGTTCCTTCAAATGCTTCAAGGCCCTAATTTTAACAACTCTCCTTTGAAATGCAAGGTCGCACAATTAAAAAATAACTGCTGCGCTCCGCAGCTTTTCTTCAAGTCAGTCGTGACGTGAGCCTGAGGGCGGGGACATTTGGCGATTCAACCAGGAAGTCCTCCGAAGGGTAGACCGTCCCGATTCACAAAAAGCAGACCATCTCACCCAGGGTCCTCAAGTCCACAGAACGGCAGTGCGCTCAGCTAAGCAGGCTTGAGCGCGCTCAGCCGTATACAGTCTCTGAAATGAGACACAGTCTGAGAAATAGAGAGGACGATGGTGGAACAAGTGTGTGTGTTAGCGGATTGCAATGCTCGTTAAAAAGCTAATTATGACATTAACTTTCATCATGTCTCCAAAGACATTAGTGTCTGACAGCTGAATAGCTCCTATGTTACCTGCTTCTTCTACTACACCCGCAATAGCCATGTTTACATGCATAAAATTTCTTGATCCGATTAAAATTTTGAGGGATCGGATAACCTAAATCCACTGTTTATATGGGCGCAAAATCAAATAATCCAATCATGACGTGGGTATACATACACCAAGCTTTATTCAGATTAGAAGCATTTGGACATGCGCAGACTTGTCTGAATTCACTAAAACAACCACAGAAGAAGAGTTGTATTTACGCCTATACTGTCAACAAACCAACAAACGCGGTTGTGGCTCACTTCATCCAATTCAGGACTTTTCCCCCTGTTAAATGCTGTCACTAGATGGCGCCCTTGCTTAGTTATTTTACTCTTCTGTCAAAGGTTGCACTGTGCATGCAGATGTGACATCATTACGCTGTATGTACACCTTGTTATGTTATCGGAGGAGCAGACACGGCACCTGTGGTTGTGATTTATGTCAGAGTGTTAATAATGAAACCTTCTGTACTGACCTCAATAAATTGAGTGAAGATCAAGTCAGGTAAAGAGTAAAGACTGGAATGAGTGTTTACATGGATGTGTTTCGGAATAACAATTTGCATAAACCACCCCCTCGATCAGAATACAGTTTCTTTCCAAATGAGCTGGATTGGATCAGAATCTTCCAACTGACATGTTTACATGTTTACATTTAGTTCAGATCGGGCATACATTCTGATTATTTGTGCCCATGTAATTGCAGCTAGTGATAGGCTGCAAGCTGGCGTGAGGAGGAGTGTGCAGAGCAGCGCTGTCTCCACCCACAACTAAGAGGTGAACTGCTAATGAGCCACTGGAGTTCTGCAGAAAAAAACCCTTGAAGATGACACAGGAAACTTGCTTTTGGCTAAAAACTTCATAACCATGATTTATAGACCACTGAGAATACTTAAAAGTAGTAAAAAAGAAAAACAAAGTTGTTCACACTAAAATGCATGTGCAATGGCCATTGAATGTTGGGATCCATGAAATTTTGGGGAGCCAGTTGGTGCTTCCAAAGACATTTAAATGGTTAGCTTTGGACAGAGCAAGAACCATCAGTCTTAAGTCCTGTTTTCAGGTTGACATCCACATTGTCTGTGTGGAATGGTCAGAATTTATGCAAGGTTAACCAGATACAGTCTTTTCTCAATTTTATCTCCATTTTCCAAAGGAAAACAGTAAAAGACTTCATCGTCTCACAAGATGCCATCTGATTTTGTTTACGTACAGGTAGAGGAGCATTAAAGCATCATCCCAGCCACCATGAACCGGTGCAACAGCCCTAAATGGCCATACTACAGCCTAGACACAACATTAGACCAACACTATAGGCCTACACTGAACTGGTACACCAAAATGGAAAACTTTCATTTAAAGTTAAAAGCTTTTGTTTGTAGAGCTGGTGGGAAACGTAAAGATTGTCAGACATTATTTTGTGCTTACTTGTTTATTATATTGGGCTGAGAAAATTAGTTTTGCACGCCGCTATAAATTGTCAATATAAATAAATTCATCGGATCAACATGTTTCAACTCAACACTTGGAGCGAAGGCCTGAAGAAATGTGAGAAATTTGCCTTTATAGAGAAGATTTACCAACCTAAACAGTCTGAGCAGAAAATGTTTCTGTCATCTGGTAGCAACACAGTTCAAACAAGGGACTACACAGTTTAAGGAAGGAGGAAAAAAGAGTCGTGTTGTCACAGTTTCTTGATTTGATCAAGTCTGGGAGACCTTAGGCTTTTTGCACTTCCATAAAGTGAATGAACAGCAGCAGTGAACCCACCCATGGAGTGTCATTTCTCTTCAGTGCTGTACTACCTAAGCCTGAATAAGCCCTGAAGGTCCCTCAAGGAGCTCTCTCTCGTTCCACAGATTTTGTTCTTCTGGCTCTCAGCTTCCTTCTCAGTCTGCTGGGAAAGTGTAAAGGGTCCAGTGAGAAGCGGCTCTGCTTTTCCTCCTCAGCCCTCTTCACAGGCTGTCAGGGTTAAGCTCTGCTACCTCCAGGGGAAAATGTGAGAAGATGGGCGATAGCCAAGTCCAAACACTCACAGAGGTCGAGGAGAGGGGCAAGAAACATTCCACAAGGCTTAGTTACAACCAGGAAAGAGAGCGGGGGATACCTGAGATACCTTGGGCCAGAGAGAGACAGATCAATGTCAGTGAGCGCAATGAAGTGCTAAGTAAACCTCCCAGGAAAGCCTCTGTAAACAGCGGAGGATGGAGAGAATTTTCTAAATCTACTGGCTACAGTGTGGGCTGTGTGAGGTTCTCTATAAGAAATGTTTCAATCTCTGTCCTTCTTCACTCTGTAGTTTATAGGCACAGCCAAGTCTAATCATCAAGTTATAATCTTTGTAATCAAAATATGCAATATGGCAGTCCCAAACTTTTCTTTTTTTTACCCAATTTGATAAATATAGCAATGATCACATTTTTGATTATAAAAGTGCTCAAATTTTTTCACACGTATAATAGGAAAAGTGAGTTTTAAGTCTGCTTTAGAGAATGCAATCATAGCCCTGTACACACAACCAAATTCAGGAGTAAATGCAAAAGTTTTTTGTCATATTGCTGTTTCATTCACACAAAAATGGTGTTTAGGGTGACTGTAAGCAATACTTTTTGAAAATGGGTTTCAGAATGCATAAATCCTTGTATGACTAGGGTTTGATGTCTGGATACCTATCCACGTCTTTAAAGGATTATGTCATACAGCACATTTTAATGTCTGAAATCAGTGATTTTTTATCAGTCAGCCCATAAAAGACTACAAAGAGGGCTGCTAGCTGAGCAGCAACCATCAGCATAACACCACAACACTACTGGCAGTTGCCATCTTGGAAATGCTCACTTAACCAAATTTTTGGTCCACCTGGAAAGAAGCAAAGAGGTGGAGTTGAGGCGGGCCCTCAGCCTGCACTTTGCTTTCACTGTACTGTGCCCACCTGTTGGTCAGATCAATCTCCCATCAATCTTCAAAAACTTGTAATCTCAATATTTTGAAAACTGTGTTTGGAAATGAGCTATTTAGACCAAAACAGTTTTCTAAGGCAGGATGTACTGTTCACAGTAAAGATAGGCTTTTTTGTTTGTTTGTTTTGAATGAGTGTGTATGTGGCTTCCAGGGCTTTTCAACAAGCCTCTAGTGGACACTCAAAGAACGGCACTGTTGGTGCTTCTACATTGGCGTCATTTCTCAAGATTGAAGATTGCTGCTTGGTTTCTAGGTTAACATTTTCATCAACTCCACCTTTGATTGTCTCTCTCTAGAAACAAGAGTGAGCTGCTGTTATCATGTGTATGTCTGGTGTGTTGCAAAACTGTATCAAGCAGAAAATACCCAAAATCAATCATCAGAGGTCTATCTTGTCATCAAGGTTGCAATTTGAAATCATTTTACTGCCCAGCCTTGGATTAATTAAATTAATTTTCCTGTTTCGGGATCAGACACAAAGGCAAAATGTTTAACCATTCAGCCATCTCTCTCTCTCTCTCTCTCTCTCTCTCTTTTTCTCACACACACACACACACACACACACACACACACACACACACACACACACACACACACACACACACACACACACACACACACACACACACTGTCTGGATCCTTTCATCACAGCCTCTCTTCAGCCTCTTCCTTCTCCATCAGCAGTTCTTTTCCCTCCATTGTGAGGGACGGCTTTATCCCTGAGAAAGCAAGGACACTGCTTGGCTGCAAGCTAGGCAGCACTCTCTGGAAGAAAGCCCCCCACAGATGATTTCAGCCTGCTCCCTTCTTAGAAGGTAAAAATCAAAATCCCTTGTTCCTGCTGAAAATTACTGCTGGATTACTATTGTGTCCCAGCGGCAGTGCTGTCAGCACTGAAGCTTGCCAACTAGGATTTATGAGCATGTGCGAGTGTGCAGGTGACGCAGAAGCACGTTTTATTGTTTGCTGTATTTTTTTATCATACATGTCCACGGGTGTCTCTCACTCTTCCTCTCTCCCCTTGTCCTCCCCTGCTCATTATCATCCCTTCCTGCCTTTGTTCAACACCCCCTAACGATGACAGGAAAGGCCAGGTTCCCACTTTTATGTCTCCTTGCCTTTCTCCTTTGCTTTGGGCTCAGATTTTGCTCCGCCCCTGCCCTCTGATTTACAACATCCCTGCTGGCAGACAGGGTTGAAGAGGGACAGGGCTGAGAGCAGGAGAAAAGGGGGAATTCATTGTTCTCTTTCTTTCTTTCCACAGTCTCTCTTTATTTATGACATCTCCAGCATGACCGCAGGGGTAACGTGGGGCCAGCAGTTCACCGGTGAAAGTGACTCCCAGAGAGAGAGATGGCCTACAAAGTGCTGAGTCTCTGTGGATTATCAAAAAAACAAAAGGCCCCCTGCTCATGATTTGGGGGAGTCAGCTGGGGTGAAGTTTGGCTTGACAAGGCTGGACAATAAGGGGCTGATGGCTGTATTTAAGAGTGGAGAAGGAAGCTGAGGGTTTGATGAAACAGGTGTGAAGGTGAGTTTTCTGATGTCATGAAATCATTCTTTGGGAAGGTGGTGTTATTCTTTTCCATGCACAGTTAAATGGAGCTAGAGGAAAAGCTGCTTGAAGCAGTCCAATTGGACTCCTGTCCTTGTCTCAGTCTAAAAACACCAAAAGCTGTATCCTAAGTATTCTTAGTGCAAGAGGTTGCTCTTAGAGGCTAAATTCTAAGAAAATTCTAAGATTCCTAGCTCTTAAGAGAGCTCCAAAGGTGAGATCTGTTAAGAGCAGCGAGGAGAGCTTTAAGCGGCTTAGAAGTTCCCTTAGCAGAGGACAAAATGGCGGACAGAAGAGGCAGAGGAGATATTCTCCACTGGATGTTTGTTTAAACTAAGTTTAAACTAGTTTGTTTTAAACTAAAGCCTGGGCAGAACACTGAGGCTAATTTTGGACCAAGTACGTAGAATAAACAAGAGATCTAACATTTTACAGTTTTAGTCAGACTAATACCATAAAACAATATTTTTATGAACATCTTGTAAATGTTCTTATTGATTTACATATTAATGCTATCAAACAAAAAACACGGGACTGAACTCAACTGTCAAAAATCTTTCTGTTCTTGTTAAACTAGTTCTTCACAAATGTCAATCACTAGCATCTGCTCTTTTCTGTATCCCGAAGGTCTTTGCTGCTGCTCTCCCAGCCTTGGCTTGGTATGAATGCACATGAAGGGGAGGTGTACTGTCCTTCTGTCAGGCTTTGGCATCACACTTATGCACATTAAAGATACAGCAGCTAAAAAAAGGAAGCATTTCAGATGGAGGCTGTAATGACCATACACCACTGTGAGAAAAATGAAGCCTCCTTTTTTTTTTTAATCCAAAAATCATGCAAACAAATTAAGGAGGTATCAGAACACACACACACACACAAACGTTTCATCCTGGTGAAAAGTTGCAGACTATCTATCTGCTATCTATGAGCAACTGTCCTCGAACAGACAGGCTCACTAAAGCTCTGACCCAGCAGATCATGTTGGAACATGAGCCCAAAGAGCCGATGTAGGTAATGACCTGAGTGCAGTTGTTTAGCAGACAGTGTGTAAGAGGTAGGGAGGATCAGTGATGTAGAAGTGAGCACTGGCGCCTCACAGCAAGAAGGTCCTGGGTTTGAATTCCGGTCACAGCATTTCTGTGTGGAGTTTGCATGTTCTCCCTGTGTCTGCGTGGGTTAACTTTGGGTACGCCGGTTTCCTCCCACATCCCAAAAACACTAAGTGGACTGAACACCTGTTTGATTGACTTTGACAGCAGGTGGGAAGGCCAGGAAGCAGGCGGCTCTGGAGTCTGTAGAGGTGAAGGGTTGTGGTGAGCATCGTCTGAAGTGGCTGAGAATAGCATCTTCAACAAAGGCAACAACTGATATGAGTCAAGCTTACAGCTGCTCAGGCAACTGTTGTTGCACATTATTTACAGTCCACTAGCTCTTCTTGTACAAACCTGTAGCTGAGTTCACGACAGTGTTTACAGATTCAGTCTGAACTCAGGAGGGCAGGGTTCAGACCACAGTGTGTGTGTGTGTGTGTGTGTGTGTGTGTGTGTGTGTGTGTGTGTGTGTGTGTGTGTGTGGGGGGGGGGGGGGGGATACACTACTTAGTGAAAGTGAGTCTCGTCTAGGTAAAAGCAGGAGCAGAGCAGGTCCTGTCCATTTGGTTTATGCTAGTGCAATGCTAACCTCCTCGTAACCCACCATATGAATACTCTTCATCTCCTGGAATCAAAGTTTAGCTCAAAGGCTGGCTCTCACACTGGCTAATAGGCTGCAGCAGACGCACCTTTAGCAACCTCTCTCATCAAGGCAGGGTAGACTAAACTGACAGAGGCGAGGATAAAAGGATGTCACCAAGCAGTGACTTAATTTCTGAAGGATTCATACCCTTTTGCTACTTTTGATGCCTCTGAACTTTAGTAGGCTATTTTGATGCATATTTTCTGTCATTTACTTCGGTAAAATCTAGCATTGTCAAAGTCTAAAGTTGAAGATATTAAAGAGTTGAAGCAAACAAAGCCATTTTTATTAATTTATTCCATCTACCAATAAAAATTAATGAGAGAATCGATAAGGTATTGGATCAATAGACAGTATTGACAATGGAATCAGAATAGCTAAAGTGTTCTCAAGTCCCATCCTGACAGGTTTATGGCATTGCCTCCTGGAGCAAACACAATCATTTCCAACCTCATTATTCGAACCATGGGTTTATTTGTTTGTTTTTTTTGTTGTTGTTTGTTTGTTTTTATATGCAGAATGATCTAATAGTTGAATGAAGCCGCTTCAGCTGAGGGGTTTTGATTCCCAGAGTCATTGATAGGTAAATCTGAAACTGAGGCTGTGCATTCTTATAAAGACACCCTTCTCCACTAAAAAGAAATAGTTTCAGGCAGATCCAGGGCCTCAGAGAAAGAAAGATATAGTTACAGAAATTAACTGAACAAATCTGAGAACAACTCTCAGTTGCCCATGCAGGTTTGATGTCAACATGATGTTAGCCTCATGCACATGCAGAGGCTAATATGTGACCTTTTTCCACATGTCATCTCCAGTACAGTTCAGTAGATGAAAAGCCAAGGCAGACAGAGCAGCAGCAAAGACCCCAGGATGCAATAAATAAGACACAGGTGAAATCAGTCACAACATGCAGGCTGAGTTTTACATTCATGTAGAAAAATAACATAATTTATTCAGACTTTACAAAGTCACTTGTATACGATCACATAGAACACAAATCTAAACAAAAAGCACACAGATGGCTTCATGTGAGTGTTCAACTGGCAGCTACTTAACATGTTTGAAGCTGCATGCCATCACTTACTGTACTGGGTGCTGTCTCAGCTCACACATTAAAGGAGTGCATCATTACAGCATATATACCTGCATGCACAGATTCCTGTTTTAGCTTGTTTTAAAAGCCCCGATCCCCAACAACGCTCATGTTATCGTTTGAATCAGGTCAACTTCAAGCGCTTTATAGGCCTTGAAAATCTGTCAAGGCCTATAAAACACATAAAACAGGGATATTAACAGAACTGGTAGGTGCTCTTTTTACCTCCGCCAAGGAGGTTATGTTTTCGGTAGCGTTGGTTTGTTTGTCTGTTAGCAACTTTACAGAGAACGTAACAGACGGATTGACCTGAAATTTTCACCAGAGGTGCGTCTCAGCCCCAGGAGGATCCCATTAAATTTGGGGGGTGATCCGCCAAAATTCTGGATACTGTGATCCAGAACACACAAAAATAAGGGTGTTGTTGGAATTCTCAATGCTAAAAGATAAGCAATGGGCGGCACAGTGGTGTAGATAGGCGGCACAATGGTGTAGTGGTTAGCACTGTCGCCTAACAACCAGAAGGTCCTGGATGCGAATCCCGGTCAGGGCATTTCTCGTTTAAGGGGGGACATGAGCTGCTTGGCAGAGGTCTCCGCTCTCTGAGTGCTTTTCTAGTTCCCAATGTGATAATAACAGACTGTGCACATTAAGGTAAAATGGAAGAGAGAAAATGGATATGAATGAAGTTTAGGTTTCTGCAACAGAGGCGTCTTGAATGTTGAGGATGCCTCATGTTTAATTCCTGCACTCATTCCTCCTCCACTCTGCAGCAGCATTAACAGTAATGGCAGAACAAAGAAAAGTCACAAATGCATTAGCTGCAAGAAGGCCAGGACATGGGGGTTCAGAGGGAAGTAAAAAATGAGCCTTCAGTGTCTTGTTTGCTTCATCATGAGAGCTGTTCCTTTTTTGGGTAATGAAAAAGTAACAGAGCTGTAGGAGTCTAAAGAGCTGACCAGGTGCAGGTGAAATTTTGTTAATGAAAAAGGATGAGATGACTGCTGCTCTGACTGTACTTTTCTTCACATATCCTGTACGTGTCTGTTTAATTTATCTTCTGAATTATGCCTTTAAAATCATTTTCAAAAACTGATGTAATATACAGGGTTCAAGACTTTCTGAGTAGACTAAAGCCTGGTGCACATCAGAGAGATGCTTGAGACTCAGCAGATGAAAGACACTCAGCTGTGTGATCTCTGACCTTGTTTTACTGCAGCCTCAAGCTCACTTAGACGGATATTTTATTTAAGGATTACTTACTTAGGATTAAAAATCTCTCTCACAGGAGTGTCCTGACCAAGATTTGCAGCAAACTGTGTGTTCAGAAAGTTTACAGACGACAGCACATCTGCAGGGTGAGAGGCTGGTAAACGCTGACTCATAAGCTAACATAAGCCATACATTAGTAACATTGTGCATTCATAATGAACTAAATTGAAGATCACTGTAACACAAGTGGACAAGTTGTCGTGGATAATAACTTTGGCTGGAAACAAAAACTGATTGTTTCTAACATATACACTAAAAGACATGCAAGAGCAGTTTGTTGATGTTTAGAGGTCACATCCACAATCCAGTGGTGGAAGACAGGAAGCTCATGTGGTGTACAATACATCTGATCCTATTAAAAAGACCCTAAACAGGCATTTAAAATCTGAAAGTTTCAAGGAAATATAAAGTGTAATAATAAATCCCTGAAGAAGAAGCTTAGTTTTAAACCTGCCTCGAAATAACCAGCGTAATTGCCCCTGTTGGTCATTCATAAAAAAAATCAAGTATAAGGTACGTCTCAGGCCCAGGTCTGCTTCCTGAGCTCATGTAATGTTTGCATGTGATAGGCCTGTGACAGACTGACAGCTCTCACTGAACAAACTCATGATGCAGTCAGAACTGTCCACAGTGCAGCTCCTGTCAGAGCCTACCATGGAAATGTGAAGCTCCCTAAGCAAAGGGTTTGCATCATTAGCTTTGTATGGCATCATCAGTTTCTGCCTTTATTTCATCCTTACTGACCCGTGGTATTGTGATGGTCAGGCTGTTAATTCACAGAGTTTGCAGCCAGAGAGAGAACACATCCCAGCCAGGAAACAGGCCAATTATCGGCCACTAATTTCTGTTCCTGGACGGGCAAAGTAGAGCTGGCCTGCCAACAACTCATTAGGATTTGACTGGCTCTGTCTCCTGAGCTCGGCTCCATTTTGATTTCCAGAACGAGGCTCAGTGAGAAAATCCAAACCGCAGTGTTAAACATGGCATCTGAGATCGCAAACAATGAGATATTTTACTCATTTGAAGCTGCAGAAATTAAGAGCCTGGGAATGAATCACAGATGCAAAATTCTGGGGTTGGGTCAACTCAGGAGCCATGTGATGAAAGAGAGAAGGCAGTGAAATAACTAAAGTAGAAAAAACATCACATCATTTCTGCTTCACAGGATACTTTCATCCCTCCAGGAGTCAAAAGTACAACAAATTTAGATTAATAGCTGCTGACAGAGAAATAACCACATGGCTGAAAGAAAAAACTGCTCTCTAGAAGCAGCTATTCAATCATTTTATTGTAGCAATAAAACTGATGACATGTTTAGTCCTATGTGAGCTAAAATTATGCTTTTCCTTCAGACAACAGAAAAAAATTCAGAGTAACCAAATCATGTCCATGTGCTTGGCAGAGAGTTGCAGCAGCTTTCTTTTTTTTGCAAAATAGAAACTTGAAACCTTTACACTTGCACAACAACACACAGGTATCAGGCAGGTGTGGTATTTACCTGATAATCAGAGAAGCAAGAAGTGGCTCAAAAGCAAAACATACTTCTCCATGTTTGAGGAGAAAAGAAAGGAAGCAAGGAGAGCTAAGACTGGACCTCTCATTTCATCAAACTCCCATATGTTTTCTCTGTGGTGACTTGGAGACTATATTTACAGCATGTACATGTATGCTGAATCCAGGACAAAGTGCCTGGTACCTTAATGAAAACAAATGGCTTCAATGCATGAATAAAGCCCCACATCCATGCAGTCCTCCCAACTACTCTGTATATTAATTTGAGAAAACACACTATTACAGTTGACCGTTTCACACTAGGGGACTCATTCACTCAATGTCAAAGTATAAAAACCTGTTCAGTGCTTCAGTTCAGCTGTTTCAAGACCAGGTTGCTGATCTGATCTTTAAATCCTCACTTACATAACTACCAAAGAGTCCAAATATTTAGACAAAACCTATTTCACAAACTCTTCAGACAGTTTACTCTCAATAATGACATCAGACACATGGTCGGGTTTTTCTCCAAAGGTTTATCACTTTTCAAGTTTTCTCCACTTACAGAATATTTTGCAGTTTTCCCTCAGTCGCTTTGGTGTATTTCTCTGAGCAGAATTAAAAGTTTTACAGCAGTTAGTTCAACCTTCACAACATTTAGTCATTTGTGCACACCATAGAAGAAGTTTCTCATTCCTTCCATCAAACTGCTAATGTTTTTGGCCATACATCAATTACTTTCACCCAATTCTCTGCTGTTTGATACATTATTATTGGCTTATGTCATGTCAATCAAAAAGAACTATACTTATGAATGCTGGATAGTCATTCCCAGTCATACAGTAGTGTTACAGTAAATATTTACAGTATGGTACTGTACTGTAGCATTTTACAAGTGGGAAGCACTGTTACTGTACACTACAGTAATATGGGTTAACACAGTATATCTCATATTTACTGTACATTAATGTAATTTTACTCTGTACCACACAGGATTGCAAGACAACCTTGCAGAGGTAGAAGAGGATCCCTTTTAACCCTGCAACAAGAGGAAGCTATTTGTGCAGTGAGATTTCAAACAATGCCATAAGATTGAAAAAGGATAAAACATGTATGTGCTTTATGCATACTCTAAAGTTTAGTGCTGTAAACGGTTTACTTTGTGTAGTATTACATGTCAGCACTGTGTATGCTGTATGCTCAGTACTATTGTGTACTGCAGTATTGTTTACAGTTGTGCACATTAGCTTATTTTGTCTCTAAAGTCTGGAAAAAATGTCGGGAGTGCTTATATGCCTAATTTGCTATGTCTGTTATCTGTCCATCATCTTGCTGCTATTATATGTTCTTTCTTTGGTGTCTTGTAAGCCCACTTAGACTTTCTGTGCATGACAGAATGAATGAATGAATGAATGTGCACAGCTCTAGATAGATAGATAGATAGATAGATAGATAGACAGATAGATAGATAGATAGATAGATAGATAGATAGATAGATAGATAGATAGATAGATAGATAGATAGATAGATAGATAGATAGATAGATAGATAGATAGATAGATAGATAGATTTTTTACTTTTCCATAATAAACCAAATAATTAAATATGGTTAAAAGATGTTTTATATGTCAAGCATGAAAAGTTTGGAAAAGGGACAACAATCCCAAGAAACAAAAACAGGTAAGTGTGCGCACTTACACACTCTTTAAGGGAGAATCATCACTCACTGGTGTCATAAGTGGCTCTTACATGGTACACCTGTCTTTTTCAACAAGTCACCCAGGGGCATTCATACCAGGACTGTTTGGTTTGTTCTAAAAGGACCATGGACCCCTTACTCCTTTGGTCCAGGTGGTATGAACACGCAAGCGAACCATGGTCCAGATCAACCATGGTCCTCTTAAAAAAAAGGCTGGACTCTGTTCCTTTCCAGATGAACTATGGTCCGGTCCGCGGCGGGTGTGAACGCAGCACTGATGCTGCCTGACTTTTTCTATGTCAATATAAACTAATAACACATTTACACTGTGATAGAGACAGGAAATTATGCTTAGCCAGAGGTTGCAGCAGTCAGAGAATAGCCAGTCAAAACAATGGACTGTCCTTAACACTGGACGAATGGCAGAGGGTTTGTGTTCTAATACAATAGTCGGGTGATAAATATTAAATACTTGGGTGTTCTTCTGTTCAACAAACACATTGACAATGTGTGAAAGGCATTCCTTTGCTTTCATGCCCAGTGTCTCCTCGCACAACGTCTCTGCCACCTCTGGTGAATTGCGTGAATTAAGATGCCTGTTGTTCTCTCTGGTCGGCTACTCTCTGTTGTGTATTGTGGGACAATGTAGATTGTGCCCCAAATGAGCAGGTGGCAGACAGTGATTTACCCTCGTAATTTTCCCTCTTTTTTTAACAATTTGGTTCACTTAGCAGAAGTCCTATGTGAACGCTAACCGGACCAAATGCAAAATGCAACAATGTAAACATTTGGTCCCTGATTCGGACCTTCTAAGCGGACTTTGGTTGAGAAAGGCCCCTCAGCCTCCAGTTTGATATACTTCAGTTCCCCTTTTCTCCATAGTCTGAAAGCTTGCAGAGTTTAGTCCCCAATTCAATGCTGTGTTTGTAAAACATAGAAAAAGCTTTTAAGCCACAAAAGGCAGTTGCAGAAGCACCTTGAGAAGGAGAATGCAGTTTGATTGATAAATGACTCGACATTTACTCTTAATTTTCCCATCAGCCACATAATTGACTTTTAGAAATTCATTATTTCATGTCCAATGTCACCTCTGAAAAGTTTAAAGAACAAACTTAAAACAAGTCACTGGAGAAAATAAATCCATAATTTCAGTGACTGAGGTTTTAATGCTGCAGACTTCAGAGGATTTCAAACATTAATTTCCCCAGTGTTTCAGGACCAGCTGAGGAGTTTGTGGCAGAGCTCTTTTAAAACGTCTTAATTAAGAGGCATACAGTTATTTATACATTCATTGGTATTGATTCAAGGCAATTATGTAGTCGAGGTAAGGCCCTGTCTATAACAGACATCGACTTAGGCGAATGAGATGATCATTTACCATGCTATATGCAAATTTAAATAAAACTGAGACAGAGACTGCACAGACTCATGTGTGACTGCCAGCAGGTCCCTATAAAGTGTCATATCATGCATCTAATGCTCCTGCAACACAAAAATTCTATTAATTACTGCCTCACCTTCCACACGGCCTCCAGGTCCTGCAGCTAAGAGCAACAGCCTCCGACTGAGCTGCGCGGCTCTCAGGCCAATTAAATGATGCTCATAAATAACATAAACAATGCTGCTCTCCCTGCAGGCTCAGTGGTAATCAGCCTAAAGGCACCAGGTCTAGAGGCAGCCGCACACACGCAAACACACACTCACATAAACCACTAACAGCAGGGAAGGCTAAAACACAAGCGATTTGCCTGGTCTAGTAGGAGTAAAAGATAAAAGATGATTGAAAATTTGTGTTTACATGTGGGAAGAAATAATAATAATAATAATAATAATAATACATTTTATTTGTATAGCACTTTTTACAGGAGCTCAAAGACACTTTACAAAAACATAACAAAAATACAATGAGGCAAAGATTAATAGTAACAAGTTAAAAATAAGGTAAAATTAAATAAGAGAGAATAAAAGAATACAAGTGGGAGGGGCAGATGTGAGGGGTGGGATAATAGTGAGTCGGGGGGGTCAGGTAATAAAAGCGAGTGTGAAAAGGTGGGTTTTGAGGGCAGATTTGAAGCTGATGAGGTCCGGGCATTCACGGAAATACACAGGTGCCAGAACCTGTTTGTGTGTAAACTGATCTCAAACCACATACAAGATCTAGATACGAAATTCAACAATGAAACCAGTCTAAAGCGTCTTGAACCTGCAATCTCTCCATTGACCAGCAGGGGGAGACTCATATGGATCACTGACAGAAGTCAGGCTGTTTAAAGTCTAAAATGTATTTTACTTAATTCTTCTAGCAAGTTTCTGAACTCAGGCTAGTTTTAAGTCTTCTCACATGGATTGTGATATTTTCAAGCAGGGAGAACCAGGCATGGATATGGAAAGAAACGTCAATGAAATGTCAGTGTTTATCCTGATTTCTACCCTGGTGCTGACAGCCCTGTCATTCAGTAAATGTTTGTCTCATTACACGTCAAATAGATGGGGTCCACTAGGGACTTAACCACAACCAATGGTGAGCTGGAGAAAGTCACGTTCAGATGAAGTTGCACAAACAGATTCTGTGATGAACCCTCTGCCTGTTCTCTAGATCAGTAGATTTGCAATCAAACCTGTATCTGTCAGCCAGAGGAAATTGCCATGTTTATATCATAAGAGCAGTGAACGAAGACAATGATATTCGATGAAGCCTTACAGCTCAGCAGTTCCAACCTGTCCTTAAAATACAGTGTCTTTGTGCCAACATTTCACAGCAAGGTTTAAAGTTGTAGTCCAAGTTTAAAGTCTTCTTTTTTACAACAGGATGCTCATTTTGGAACTACTGGTCCCATTTAAAGCAAATCCAGGTTGAGGGAGTATGGCTACCTGCTATTGACAAGGACTAGAGCTACTGAAGTAACCTGTTGAGTGGAAGACAAGAAAAAATGGCATAATATTCTCTAAAAGTGTAAATATCTGACTCCACAGAAAAGGATGTTCTCATCTAAAGCTAAATGTGATGCTTCAAAATAGTTTTCAAAATAATGGGTTGACATCATTGAGTTTTTGTCCCCCTATCACAGTTTTTGGTCTCTTGAGACAACAAATAAATGAAGTCAGTCAAACTGGAGCTCACACTGATTATTTTGAACAGCCTCAGTATTTAAACTGATACTGCAAAACTCAACACAATCCAACTCTTCTTGCTAATTTAGTCGGCTCTTAGTTCATTCTCCTTGCAGAAAAGCTTAACGAGTCATTTGGGATTGCAGATCTCTGGAGCCTGTGCTCAGTGGCTGCTTTTTCTAGCTCTGGCTATTCAATGCTAATGCTTACTCACAGCCAAGCCTGAACACACTGCATATTGAATCCTTGTTCTCTCAGAAAGCTCCCTGGATAAATTGGCTCAGACTTGTGCATACAGATTGCAGTTATTTTAATTGGCTGTTGTTCTCCAACAAGATTATGAGGGATTTCAGTGGAAATAAACGTGAAGAGACACACAAACACATATCGCACACAGAAACACAAACATGGTCTTTGACAATAGTGAAATTTGAAATGTGCCTATAGCCTCAGTGCTCAGTGTGATTGTCATGTTCAGGGCCTGGCTGGCCCCTCTTTGGGCCATGAGCCCTCAGCCCTCGCAGCAGTTGCATAAAAACCCGGTCACATCATTCACTCCTGACTCATTAGATACTCCCTCTCTTTCATGATTTCATTCTTGGCTGTTTAACTCCCCACGCCGCTCACTTAAGATCTGTGTATGACTGCGATTAAATTTTAATAAACTGCCTGTGCTGTGACCTTGAGGCAGAGTCCGCCCCTCCTCAGCTCTAAAAAGGGAAATTAGCTAAAATGTATTGTGAATTATGGAAACAGGGAGAGTGGCAGGCTTTGTTTGAGGGAGTTTATGGAGCACATTTGAATTTATATGAAGCTGTTTGAGGACAAACCATGGCCTCTTATTACACATGCGTTTAATGGAAAATACCACATTCATGTGCCTGTCTGTAGCACACACAAAGTAATAGTTTATCTAACCTTAACTGCAAATGTCATCTGGAATTTGTTATTAACATTGTAAGGCTTTCATTGTTTATTTTAGTGCTGTATTTACTGGTTATGTTTCTGAAATAATTCTAAATTATCCACAAGTAGGATGCTGTTTTTATTTTGAGGCTTTTTAATCAAACACATTAGCCTGTAAAATCATGTCTCATATGCCTTGTTATTGCACATAAATAATGTGATGAGTACAGTCCTGCAGCCACTGCCTGTTTTAAAATGGCCTCTCATTGTTACAAAGCATTTACCTGACGGTGGTCTTGCACTGAAATAAAACAAATCTGTAAATGCAAGTCAGACAGTGTGTGGGAAGTTTTATTGCAGCCTGTAGTTCCATCATTATCATGCAGTTGTTTATATTTAAATTGGAGAACAATAGCATAATTCCCCAAAATAGGATTGAGTGGGTGCATGCTGCAGTGTCACTATACAGGCTGCCTTCACATATCAGTTACAGACATTGATTGGTGAACACATCAAAATACAGTGTCTGAATGGAGTCCTTTAGCAACACACTGCATATATTTGCATGAACTAAACACACAGGGTTAGATATTATTTGATACTTTATCTGCACAAGTCACTGTGGCTTAGTTACCAACCTTTCAGTGTCTTCACCAGCCACATAGGACATAAGACATAAAAAGTGTGGTGGAGGTTAGATTTATCATTATTTTCTGTGGTCGCATTCAGCCCTGAGCAGCTTGGTCTGCTTCAGATGAACTGTGGTCGGCCTGCTTTTTGGCGGTGCAGAAGGCCGGGCCGGCCTCTGGTCCGGACTATGGTGATGTATCTTGTAGTGATTTTTGTTGTTTTGTATCCTCGTCATAGTCATTATTACTGTTATTATTGTTGCCGTTGTCGTTGTCATTTGTTTATTGTCGTTATTATTGCAGGTATTGGTATTGCTGTTATTATTGATGCTGTTGTTGTTGTGGTTGTTGTATTGTCACTGTTGTGTCGGTGATTCGGGGGGATTGTATGTGCGTGTGTGTGTATGTGTATATGTGTATATATTCTCCTTTTTTTTTTCTCTCTCTATTATGTGTGTGTGTGTATGTATGTATGTGTGTGTATATGTATGTATATGTATGTGTATATATATGTATATGTGTGTGTATGTATATATGTACATGTATACAGTATATATAGTTATTGTTATATATATATATATATTTCAATGTGATATAATTAAGATTTTCTTTTAATTCTCTATTATATATATTCTTTCCCCCTCCCCTCCCTCACAAAAGTATTTTTGTTGGTTTTTTTGTTGTTGTTGTTGTTTTTGTTGTTGTCACTCTGTTTTGCTGTTAAATAAAATTAAAAATTAAAAAAAAATAAATAAATGAACTGTGGTCTGGGTTTCCTGAATAACAGGAGATGGAGAAAGAGAGAGCAGAAAACCCAGGGCTGCAGAGATTTGCTGTTGCTTTGTGGCTACTTTGACATTTTCGCTAATATGTTGTCTAAAACACTGTCGATGACAGAGGAGTAAAATACTGAACCCTAAATACAGGATGACTTTTCTGATGTATTTAGAGGAAAATAGTCTCAAGTGTAGGTCAGTACAGTATCTTTAAAAATTCAACCTGCAAGAGTGGTAAGCAGGAGTGTCATTGTTACAAGCCACAGGATCCACCAGCTTTTAATGGGTTTAGTCAGTGCTCATGTGAAGCCCTGCGCACACACATGGCCACCTGTTTATGGACATTTTGCGAACAAACAAAATAAAAAAAGGTCAAGCTGAACTTTTCAGAATTGCAGCCAATGAGATTTTAAATACGTAAGAAGAATTTGCAGAAAGAGGACTTTTATCCTTGAGTTATAGCTACATACCATTAAAAGATGATGCTCATCACTGCACACACACACACACACACACACACACACACACACACACACACACACACACACTGTTATTCTGGTCTGTTGCCTCTTCTGCTCCCGTGAGGCGGATCTATTTATCAGTAAGGAATCTCCCTAATTAGGCCCGAACGAAGGAGGAGGCAGAGAGAAAGAGAAGCGGAATAAAAACACCGGGATAGAAGACAGCAAAAGACAGGACAAGTAAAAGTAGACGAAGAAGAAAAGGATCCAATGTGACTGTCTGACTCTTTGCTCTGCGATGGATCGGGAAATGACAGAGCAAACAAGTAAACAAGAAAAAGATGCAGGCATGAAAAGAGACAAGAGGAAGGAGAGACAGCAGATAAATAAATGGGAGAAATCAGGACACGGAAGAAGACAACGTAGAGTGGAGCGGAGGGATAGTGATAACAAAGACAGGGTCCCATACATCGCTGCAGTTCATGGAAGAAACAAAGGCTAAAGGTGGTTTGGTTCAAATCCCAAATTGATGTGCTGATACTTTGTGTCACCTCAGCAAACACTGGGCATAATTTATGCCGAGAGGTGATGTTTCATGGTGCGGCGTGCAGCTCATTACCACTAGCACTGCTTCAAGTAGTTCAACCTGCGGTTCACAGAGAGGGGTAAAGTTCGTTTTTAGAAAAATAACAGTCATCAGCAGAGAGAGACACTCAGTGTATTTCCATGACGATTCAAAGATTGGATCAGTTGTGTTATTCTTGTGAAAAGTGGACTCTGACACCTTGTTTCCACTTCCATATATGTACATGGGTGGCACTCATTTGTGTGAACCTCTGTGATATTTGATTGGCCCGCAAAACTCCTCTGCTCCCTAATATTTTGGTCCTGAATCTACCTCAGGTATATCATGTCAGCATATTTACAGAGTAGAGATGTGGAGATTAATCGATATGGATCGTGGTCGCAACACAGATGTGCGCGATGTGAGTGCATCGATTCATTAAATGTGTATCGGTACAATGACGGCTGAAATTCGTGATGCTTCGTTCGCTGCATGTCTGTATCGGTAATCTTCACAGTTGCATAGGTTTTTCCATGTTGTACTGCGTTCTATCATGTGTTTCTGAGGCGTCTTGAATGCGTCCTCACCATTTCGCAATTTTTTTTGAAGACGGATGGAAGCCGTGCGCCCGCACACCCTTCAGTAATCATGGCAGAGGGAAGCAGCAACGCTGAAGAAGAGATTTTTAATGCTCCACAAAAGTTGAAATCCAACGTTTGAAAGTACTTTGGATTTTACAAGAGAGATGGTAAACTTGACGAGACGCACGTTATTTGTAAAGAATGCCGTGCTTCTAAACCTCACAACGGCAGCACGACAGATATGGCCACTCAATGAAAAAACATGGTATCGAGAGGTATTGAGAGCAGGGGTGAATCGCAGAGTATCATATCGGCAGGGATTCAATGTATCGCAAATTATATCGTATCGTTGGCAGTGCATCGAAATGGGTATCTAATCGCCACAGTAATGGAGATGCACATCCCTATTACAGAGCTAACATGTTGCTAACTGACTAACAGGTTGTTACAATAGGTTAAGTTGTCAATTTGATCGTCCAGTAAGATCCTTGGATCAAAAATAAGTGGGAAATACCTGTCACAATTTTGTGACGTGAATCTGACTGACCTTATTCTGTTGATATATAGTCATATGCTATACATGAAGATGATCTCAATCAGTTTGGGCCTTAAAGCTCCTGTGAAGTTTTTTTAATGTTATTTCATGTTAAACAAAGGGAATGGTAATCTTTAAAGCCTGAAAGTGACACAAGGGGGAGGTGTTTGCATGAATAAACAGCCCTGTTTTCACATTTTCCTCATAGAATATTCATGATGAATGGCACATTCAACTGTCAGAAGTCATGGCCCAAGTATGTAGAAGACAAGATCAGCAAAGGCATGTTGTCCACAGGGGGTGCAAAAATGGACACATAAAAAGTTTCGAACAGGAGTTTTACATGCAGCCAGATTTATCATTTAACAGATGAAATTAGACTCTCATCCATAGCTACAGGTAGATTACACAATCATCCTTTCCCTCCTTCTCCGCCACCTTTCTATCTGTGTCATTAACATAGACTGTATATACTATGGACAACTTGGTTCTGCCTACCGCCTGTATATGGATTTGAAGCCAAAAAGCTCTCTGTATTTCCAGGATTTTTCTTCATTTCCTGAAACCAGCGCTGCGCAGTAGCGTTGTGCTCATTCAGGCGTGCAGTCGCCGAGAGTCCCTGTGATGATGCTCGACTCAAACAGTGTATCCCACGGGAGAGCTACACAATCCCTGAACGCCCATAGGCTGTATGAGGTGTCAATCATAGAAAACATGAACCCCCTAATAACTTTTAAAAACAGAGCTTCACAGAAAAAAGAGGACTTGAGCACAAACCAGTCTTACTGTAACTACATGTTAACATCACAAGCAGGGGGGAAAAAATATGTTCTGTGTAAAAAAATTCTAAAGTTTGTCCACAGCTCTTTAAACTTTCCTAGGGGAAGTGGGATTAATGACCTATACTGCAGCCCATCAACAGAGGGTGCTGTTTTTGGAGTGGCTTCACCTAGCGAGGAGGCAGACTCTGTCCATTCTTTATACAGTCTATGGTCATTAACTTTAAATCATCATGTCCCATAAGAGTCACTGACACAGTCTTTTTTAGAGTCTCTGAGCTCCATCATGCTGTGGGTTCTTCTGGATTACTGCTGCAGATGTTTTGCTGCTGTGGACCTGTCTGGTCACCAGCTGTTGTCCATCTATCTCTTTCTTCATCTCTCTCTATCACTATCTCTCTCTCTTCATCTCCCTCTCTCAGTCTCTCCTCTCTCCATCTCTCTCTCTCTCCTTTCATCAAATGACTGTCTAACATCAGTCTGGTTTCTGCCTGTTAAAGGAAGTTCCTCCTCTCCACTGTAACTTGATAAGTGCTGTAAAGTGTTTCACTCATGTAGTTGAAGGTGAGGATGGGACTGGGTCTGGTCATACTGGATGGGGCTCAGTCTGAGCTGTCTTTACCTTGGATCTTTGTTAATAGAGTCGGGTCTAGACCAGCTTTTATTTGTTTAGCCTCTGGGAAAACACTCATAGATAACTGGCCCTATATAAATAAAGATTGAGTGATTGATTGTTTATCCCCTTCAATCAGATTCTACCTTGCTAATGCATTTGGCACACGCTGTACAGTTTACACTTCAGGAGTTAGGAGTTACAGCTGGCTGGAAAACAAAACCTCAACATATGGAGAAAGGATGTAAAGAGGTCAAATACTACAGAGCAATAAAGTTGTGGGTTGGTACTATTTGGCATCTACTGTAGTTAGCCCTGTGCCAACTTTTTGTGTATTTTTCTGTTATGTCACATAACAGGTTGAACAGGAGATTGCCCCAAAAGTTACATGTCAAGAGTACAGAGATAGGATGTATTTGGAAATGCAAAAATTGCTCAGCCTGTTGCAGCCACAGTCCAGATAGTTGAGTTTAACATAAATCCATACTCTGACAAGGCAAGAGACAGTCATAAGTCAAGAATCACGAACTCTGCATGGATACACCCTTGGATGACCCTCACCAGGCTGTGCAAATAAACACCAAAGATCTCATCTGGACATGAAACACCAAACAACACAAATCAGACCTCTGAATAGCTTCAGCAGTCATATAATTTTGTTGTTTAATAAGTAATCTGAGACAGATATGAAATAGCCTCTTATCAGAGATGTTTCCACTGATATAAGAACCTGCAACACCTCTCTCATAATAAATCTACAACAAACAGTGTACAGGGGAAACACGCTGGTCCAGCTGTTGAAGAGTTAATCGTTCCTCTGATAACCCATGTTCAACCTTTGTGTCAGCAAGTGAGTGCCTGCCCTGCTGAAGTAACCTCCAGCAAATTATCGGAGCTTCCTCACAGGTCAGTAGGTTATGAAGCGTCTGTGTGGGCCTGATTACATTTCATTGTATTTTTTTCTGCAGCCGTATTTCTTTTCTTTGGGTCTGCTCAGCGAGATTTTGGACATTAAAGATGTCAAATAGATGAGTAGCTTTCCTAGTTATTTTAAACACATTAAGTTTCTCTGTCATACAATTCAGATTCTTCAAACAATCAATCAATCAATCTTTATTTGCATATCACTTTTTATAAATAGCAATGTATCACAAAGTGCTTTACACAGAAGAATAAAAGAAAAAAAGAATACTTGACCCTCCCCCACCCCATCCCCGTCCCCTTATTCCCACCCTGCAATCCAAGCACAACAGAACGGAGTATTAAAATGCATTAACTTGAAAAGAGCTCGATTTAGTAAAAACAGGAATATGTGCACTGAGTAAACACCATCTTAAATCTTGAATTTCCAAACAAAAGTAAAAGATTCTATAATAAGAGCACCAAAATAGCTCAATGAAAGAGTATCCTGACATTAAAACTAAACAGAGATAAATACTAAAACACTTAAACAGAATAAAGTTAATGATATAAAATGTAGTTAACAGCAAGACTAAAAAGGTAGGTCTTGAGTTTACTTTTAAAATCATTAAGATTAGGTGGTCTTCAGGTAAGCTGTTCCATAGACAGGGGCCGTAGTCATAAAAAAGATGTTTTGGTTTTAACTTTAGGTAACGTTAACTGAGAACCTCCTGAAGACCTGAAGGCTCCACCGGGCTCATATGGTAAAAGCAGATCAGATGAAGAATATGGGCCAAAGCCATTCAGAGTTTTAAAAACAAATTTTTTTTACACACTTTTAAAATCTATTCTAAAAGAGATGGGTAGCCAATGCAGAGACCTTAAAATTGGTGTGAAGTGATCTCTCTTTCTGGTCCTTGTTAGCATTTGTGCAGCTGAATTTTGAAGTAGTTGCAGGTGTAATACTCTTTTTGGGTAGATCAGAAAGAAGAGCATTACAATGGTCTATTGTGCAAGTGATAAAAGCATGAATTATTGTCTCTGCCATGCTTGAGAGAGAAATGGTCACATTCGGGCTATGTTTTTGAAATGGTAAAATGCCTCCTTGGTGATATCCTGTATGTGTGGTTCAAAATGAGCTGTTCAGAGAAGCCAGAAAACCTGTCTGTGGATTACACAAGCATCTGTCTCATGTTTTGAAACTTAGCTGAGGTTTAATATGGACATCCAACTCTGTAACTTTGTATCAAGTTATTGATCAACATTACAGATCCTATTTAGGAGTTCATATGTCACTAACTGGCATAGTAGAAAAAGTCAAAACAGTGCAAATTTGAGTCTGTTAGTAAATACAATGTAAAATGTTTTTCCTCTTGAGTGTTATTCTTACCTCTGAAGAGAAACTCAAATGTTTGATCACGTTGGCCTACAGCTGACTCTGATCTCGTTGTCAAACGCTACAGTTCTTTCTGATTGGGGTTTCTGTTACCTGTCATGTGATTGCATAAACAATTAGAAGGAGATAAAGCAGAGTAATTAATGCTGAGCAAATACAGGAGGCAGTTTTTGAGACAGGGCTGGGATGTTTGGAGAAGAAACAGATGTCTTGCTTATTTTGGGGATTTTACATCAGTGTTGAGCTTATTCAATGTCCTGTTTTTACACTCAACACAGCTATACAAAACACTGTACAGGGACACCGGAGAGCTGTCTCACAAAGCTCTTCCCCTCACCACCTCCTCTCGCCGTAGCCTCAGATTGCCTCGGCATACTGCCTGAGGTGTTTTCTGATTGTCGAAGGCTGGTGAGAAAAAAAACGTGTTAATTACGTAGGAGTGGGAGTGTATGCCTTTGAGTATCATTCATCTGGAAATGTGGAAAACTGAAGAGCCGGGTGGAATAAAAGGCCAGCGGTGTGATTGGAAACTAGGACAAAACTCAAAGTTGTCACTTTGTCTGATGTACAGAGATTTGCTGTTCCCACCAAGTCCTCAAATGAGTCATTCTAGTGAAATGAACTCAGCCTGCTCTTTAGCTGATGCACGCAGACACATACTGTCCTAATGCAGCAGTGCGCACAGCGTTCATTTTTCCACTTGAAGTTCTGAGGTGTCGTTGATGATTTCATCAAGATGTAGCATATTTCTTTATGTGCCAAATGTAATGAAGCTCAAACGCTGAGATTCAGACAGAGCTCTCCCTTTTATCTTTTGATCTTCAGAAATGTTGTGGTCCATTACAGCTCTCTGAGTCTAAACTCCTGAATTATTCAAGCTGATGAGCAAAGGTGCCCCATCACATTTTAGACTCACATTTTTTACATAGACAGAAGTCAAAGACATCTCTCCTTTTACAACCTTCTGCAGATAAACGCTTTGAGGCTTCCTCATCGTAAAATTAAAAAAGAACTAGATTTCTGCTTCAGCTAAAATCAGGACCAGGTTTTCAAAGATTTCTGAGAAATCAGGTGAAAATGTTTTTTTGTTTGTGGATAGAGGGTTCATAAACCACCAGCTAAAACTAACACAGGTTCTCCTTTCATTAAACTGACAATTGCCATGGTAAAAAGTCATTCATTGATGGAGATAATACTGAAAGTCAAAGATGTTTTAGACTTGGTGTAAAAATATGGAATTCCCATCTACAGGATTTGAAAAGCTGTACAGATACTCATCGATTAAAAAAAAACAAAAGTACAAATGCAAATAAAATTGTCAATATGCACTTCAAACTTAAACTGGATGTTAATGATCATTTGATTTGAGCTGGTAAAAGTATACTTGTAGGGGGACATTTACGTATTTATTGAATTTATTCTCTTGTATTTGTTTTGATTCATTGTTTTGTTGTTATATTTAAAGTGTTGTTGGTGATGGCTATTGAAAATCAACAGCTTGTAATGTCAGACCATCTTTTTTCCTTTTAATTGTTCAAGTAAGGGGCAGGCACATATAAGAACCTTTTTTCCTCTCACTGCTCCTTTCCAATGATGACAGTGTTAATGTGAAAATGCATGTGCATATTCGGTTGTCCACTTTCATGTGAGGAACAAATGAATAGATAATAAAATGAATAAAAATTCAAACCAAACTATTCACTTGACACTTCTTTTTTTCCATCATCGTCTGTATCAGCTGGGCATTGTCTCTCTTTCTATCTGGTGTATCTTGTACTGTGAGTTATTTTGTTGTTTTTCACTTGATTTTTTGGCACCTGTGGACTCGTGTACATGTGTTTTATAGAGAAGCCTAACCTCCTCTTATAATTGGACACAGGGTTTGTTTTTTTTCCGCTGCAGCTGTGGCTCATGCCTCTGCTGACCCACCACACATAATGAAAACTTGTTCACAATGAACCCCATGTAGTGACTCAGACTGCTACAGAGCACACCTACACCACCTTCTTTGGTGGTCACTGGCTGTTCATGGGCAGGGATTGATGCTGACTGCTCAGTAGCAGGAGTGCATTGCATACCCACTGGTATTCATGAAAATACACACGTGCCTACGATCAAAGCTGCATTCAGAAATAAGGTGGAGGTTTTCAGTCCCAAAGAACTTTATGTGCATGAATGGAGTAGACTCTCTCTTTTACAATGTCCCACTGCCCAAGCAAAAGCTTTAGAGATCAGAGGTCTGTACTACGGAGCTGGATTAACACACCCAGGATTACTCTGCCACAACTCGCTCAACTTCACCAGATCTCTGTAATCCTGATCAGCTGTACTACGAGGCAGGATATCAACTTGATAACTGAATCAAGTTGTGGCCAGTCTAGATCTGTGCGCCCACACGTAAAGGGGGCGGGGTCAGTGCCACTGGACAAAGCTCCACAATGGAGAAGGCTGCGCATCATATTTTACAGACAAGGAACAGAGCAGTATTTTATGCAAACACAAGGAGTACCGCAACATCATAGCAGCGAGGGGCAACACTGCTGCAGCTGCTAAAAGCCAGAGAGACTGCTGGCAAAAATTGCAAATTACATTGTAAATTGTAAATTACATTTTTGCGTTCATAAATTCATGGTCCCCGAGTATGTTGTCATGCAGTGTGTGTGATCACCATCATTGACCTCATTATTTCAGATGTAACAGCAGTGGGGAAAAGAGGAAGTTGGAGCAAATAAAAATAAATATAGAAACATCCTTCAATGTGGTTAGTAGGTTTATTGGAAGAATGTAAACAGTGAGTTCCTCACACTGCCTTGACGAGGAGCTTTTTTCTTTTTTCTCCATTATCTGTTGGTCACATGTCTTCTGCAGACACATTTGGGGTTAAGAGGAGTTCTGCAGCATCAGTATGAGCTGCATGACATGAAGGCAGGCATTAAATATAATCTGGAAAGAGTTTATCTGCTTGCTGATAATTTGGTTGCATAAGCAGGTAAAAACTCCTCAGTAAGTTTTCAAGACATTTTTGAATCTTTTGTCTGTGTTTATGTAAGCATTGCATGGCAGACCTGCATATTCCTGCTGCCTGCTTGTTAGCTGATCCTGTCAACCTGTGTCAGATCTCTGCAGATGCACAGATCACAGCTGGCAGTAAAGCAGCATTCATGGTGACAAACAGTGGAGCTTGTATAGTATGTTCCCTCTGCAGTCATCATCTCTGTGAGCCAAGCTATCTCTCCATGCACAGGTTTAAAACATGAAAGGCATTGTGGGAAAGAAATGAAAGAAAATGGATGTAGTTAGATGCAAAAGAAATGGAAGAATCCTCACAACGACTGTTTGTGAGCTGCCTGAGCCACCTCAAACCCTGGGATATGTTACTGTGCACAAACCTGGCTGTGTGTTCGTGTGTACAGACTTAAACAGGGGGGACCTCAGAAACCGTCTTCCCTGCAGCCTTCATGCTACATTGATTTCTTCTATTGATTGTGTCTGTCCTTCAACATGAGGGACACGGCTCACATAAAGCAGACTGCCTCCCTCTCTCACACACACCTCATAACACAGCAGCTGTATGACAGCCCAGTCCTAAACACAGAGCAGCAAATAAACAGAGGTAAGGCTCCCTATGTCTCACCAGCAAACCTTTCCCCCTGCATTGGCCTCCTCCCTCTTTCTCCCCCCTTCGAGGTCACCCAACAAATAGTCATGGCTTTCTGGTTTAATGTGTGTGAGGACAAGGTAGAAATCTCTACAGTTTCAATTGCCTTAGCTGTCAGGATGCTTTCCAACAATGAAAAGCGAGCACATGACCTTGTAAAGCCAGCAACCAAGAGGGAAAGCATCAATATTTCATTCCTTCAGAGGCTCCACTCCTTCTGCCTTCTGTCTTCTGTCTGTCTCTGCTGAACGGGAATGGAAAGTGACTGAAGCCAACAGCATGCTGCTTTTGCTCCTTTGAGGAGTTCAGGAAATTAAGTGTGTTTTATGTGAATAAATCAGAGACACCATAAAATATGAGGCTAAAATCAACAAGTATATTTGAACTGACTTATTTAGAGAGGAGGGCACAATACAGAGCATGGCACTGATGAGCTCGTGTCCAGTCAGAAGCAAGACTTTCCAGTTTCAGTGGAGCTGTGAAGGTAATAAATCTGCTCATAGATAACCTGCACAGATTGACTTCTTTTCCACACAGAAAATCCACAGAAACCGCGACTTCAATCTCAAAGTCTTTAAAAAAACATCTCGATGTGGCCCGAAGTCTGCATGAATGCACGCTTTAAAAAAAGGAGCGGGGGCAGGGTGGTGTTGGGACCGCATTTAAACCGCGCTCAGAATGGCAGGCCAAAAGGGACACCCCAAGCACCACGCGATGATGTCATGCAAACTGAAAATCCGCACTACTAGTGTGCAGACCCTTAATTGAGACACAGCCTGGGCCTAAAACCTGATGCCAGCATCCTAGTACTTTCCCTGAATGCAGAGAGATTGCACCAGTGAGAGTGAGATGGCTTTGAGAGTACCACAAACACAGGCACACAGGAAAGCTAATAGGCCTACTAATAATACATTGGTAATTTTGCTGATAGTTTAGTTTTTTATTGTGACAGAGGGCTCAGTGATTCAAGTTTATTTTCCCCTGATCTCCATGCACAATGATACTTCTTTAGGCTGAGGTTGAGGCTGATCAAGGGACACCAAAGGATAAGGACACCATCACCAAAAAGGTGCCAACCTCTCCATCATGCCTGCTTTTTTTGAATTTACACAGAAACAGATGCAAATCACACACATGCAACCAAGGGGTACTTAGAATAGAATAGAATAGAATAGAACTTTAATGATCCCCCAAAGGGGAAATTCATATTGTCACAGTAGCAACAGATACGACAGGACACACAAGAGGCATCATCAAAATTAATAGCTATGACAACAAATAAATAGTTATGACAGTAACCGTGTGTGTGTGTGTGTGTGTGTGTGTGTGTGTGTGTGTGTGTGTGTGCTACATCTCATTACATCTCATCACACATTACTCATTATCCCTCATACCTGGAGAGAGTAAGTCTTTGGCTGAAAGTACTCCCTCTCAGCCACAACTCCTTAAGCCATACTTGCCATAATCCTAGCAACAAAGACTGAACAATCGACCATGAGTACAAAACAGTTATGGGAGAAAGCAACAGAAATAAGTGACCTGTGTGTTTGCTGCTTCTCTCGGGGTACAGTGGTAAGCCCTTTGTAATTCAGCAGACAGGTTGAAATCTGTTGTTTTATCGCTGCATTTTTTAAGGAATGAGAACAGACACATTGATGGGTTTGATTCATGTTAAACCCCATATACACCTTTTAATAATAAAGACTTAATGCAGTCTCCTTGCACCCTGCACCTTACTCAGGGACAAGATTGTGCACCTCTAAACTAGCAACATGTGCTCAAACAAGCCCTTTTCACTGTGTTCCCTGGGCTTGAAACCATGCATTTTAAATAATTAAAACAGAGTTACATCAAATCAATCCAGAGAGCATACTTCATGTACATTTTGAAATAATGAAATCCTTGGAGCACTTTTGCATCACAGCTGTGGTAACTTTAATGCAACCAAAATGGGGAAAACCAAAAATTATTGGATAATTTGCAGCATGAGTGGTCCTAAAAGATTCAATACCCTATTGGAACTGATGGGCTAATATTTGTTGAAACATGGTTAATATTTTCTTTTACAGACATATGGCTCCATGCGGAATTATTTAGTCCCTTACAGAACACATGTTGATGTCAGCACATGACGTAAACATATACCACACATAAAGCTGCCATATGTGAGCCTGCGCTCTGTTACACGCAGAGCAGCAGTTTGTGTCATTCAATTAACAAAAACAGGTTGTAATTGTATTTAATTGAAATATAGCCAATAAAAACCTGCAGCTTTGCAAAATGACTCCTCACAAAGTCGTCCTTGGGGGACCAGTGGAAAAATGTACAGCTACATGCCACAGGCATGTCAAACAATGACCTTTGGGAAGAAATTAAATTTAGCAGCAGAGCAGTCTTGCATTAGCATATCCAGATGTAGCCACCTTGATTTGATTTCATTGCCTTAATTGTATTTCATCTGCTGTGCAGCAGAAAGCCATAAAATCAGAGGTCCGGCTGTCACAGCGGCTGCGCGTGGACCACCATCACCGCTCTGGGATGATATTAAACTGACATGAGTGGGGAATGTTAATGAAGGGAGCAGTTGTCACATGAGAGCTGTCTGTGTTTTTGCCAATTATAAAGCATCATGAAGAGAGAGAGAGAGAGCAGTGAAGCTGCTCCGGAATTATAATTTCTTTATTTAGTCACTCAAGGACTCTCAGCAGCTTAAAAAAGGAACCCGAGGAGGTGTTCTTTTCCCTCTTTTCATTAGAGGGAAATTCCTCCCTGTCATATGATTCACAGGTAGTAGTGGTTTCTTTGTGTTATTGAGGTTGTGGATCACAGGCAGCAATCAGCTTCCAAATGTCGGAATTGATGTTCAGGGCAAACAGTCAATGTTAGCAGTTACGTACTGCAATATGCTGTGTACCGCAGTTAGCCATGGAAATAAAGGCTGACTGCCGGCAAGGCATGTATTGCAGCCTCATTTAAATATAGAAATAAGGATCTTAATACAGCACATTTCAAAAGTTATTAGTAGCTTAAGTTACAAAATACTGCAGTCAGGGTAAAGTGCTGTATGTGCAGTGTTTTTTTGTCCCTTTTTGTGTTCTATCCAGCTTCCTACATTCACACAGCTCAACTTCTGGGTCAAAGCTCAACATATAAATTGTGGAGCGTGCTCAGTACCCTTAGACTAGTTTTAGTCAGACTGAGGTGTATCCATGGAAGAGAAGGTTCATCCCTGACTGCATTATGGAGGAACGATGGTCCAACTATGTTAAACAGGATTTAGTGAGATTTCACTCTCAAATCTTGTTTGTGCATCTCTGTCAGATGGACACTATAAGGCCATGTAGTCCTATATCTACGCTGAATAACTTGATATGCACCTCTTGAAAAACTTTATCAACTACTGCATAACATACACCAGCCTCTTCTCAATAACATTAGTGCATGAGGACTCTCAACAGATGTGTGTTCACAACGGCATCAGCTTCTACAGCAGAAGAATAAACCAGGATTCAGATGAGTATGTACTTTAAAAGTCCACTTTCAGTTGTACGATGCAACAAATCCATTTTTAAACACCATGTAAACATACTAACTGTTGCCTTTCCCGGAGCTAACCAGGTTTGTTTTCAGACATGTGCTATCATTTGCATCCCCAGGAGATGCTTTACAAGATATCCTGCACACTGTCTGTAAGAGTCTGTTTTTGTGGAAGAAAAAGACAGAATAGTGACGCTAACAGAACTAACTTTGAAAGATAGAAGCTTCAGCTGTGAGACTCAGACTGCTGAAAACTCAAAAAAGCTTCAAACTTGATGTAATTTTTCCACCAAATAAGAACTGTGACCTCTGTTCTTCCTCTATCTGAGTCACAGTAATTGTTTTACAGCCTTAGTGAAGAGAAGAAGAGATGATTTCAGAATGTCCAAAGGTTTTTCTGATAGGCAGACAACACTGTCTCTTTCTTTCTGAGCAGAAACAAAGAGACTTTCCTTTTGTCCAACAGGAACACATCAGTGCACACAGCAGCTAGAGATCTCACAGCTGAACCTCACACACTCCCAGCAGGTAGCTTTGCATTTGCCTTCTCTTGACCGTGACTAAAACCTGGCGGTCAGCTGCATGTGGAGCTCTTCTCCAATCATTACCATGCTAATATCTGCAAAGTACTCTTTTGTAGCTGGACCAAGGGAACTGCAGACAGCAGGTAGTGCAGGATGTGGGCAGAGAGGTCTTCCTTAAACCCACACTCAAAGGGAGACAAATTGGAAGGCAAAGATGTGGGTGTGTGAGGTTGACATGAGGGGAGCTGCAGAATTTAATTCCAGATGATTTCCGTCAGTTTTACCTGAGCCAGGTCAGAGATGCACTGATGGAGATAGAGACCTCTTCTAGCCTCATTAGCCCTCTCCAGCTGCTTTTGTGACATTTTGCACTTCATCCAAACCCCCGGTACCTCTCTGAACTACCATCAGTGCCTCTACACCACAAACACACCAACAGTAATGGAGCCCAGTCCTAGACCCCTCTGGGTAATGGAGGCCTGCTTCCATCACACACATCAATAAAACCACAATGTGTGTGAGCCTGTTTGTATATTTTGTTTTTACCTTTTTTTTCTTTACCTCCCACACACTTCCACCACCATCACCTCCACCAGAATGGTCAGCGTGAACAAAGAGATGGTCTTCCATTAGTGTAATTGAGCAATTTAAGCTGCTGCTGTAGCCGAGGGCGGTTTTATACAAGTGGCTTTCATGAATAACAAATTAGCTGTTACCTGGTGACTGCAGATCCAACAAGTGGCCCTGTATATCAAGAAGAAAACCTAATTAACTGCAACTGAATTTGAATAGAGATTTGCTGTTTAACTTTTACAATATATGTTTGGAGGGGTTGTTAGCAGGCAGAACTGCAGTGAGTCCATTTGCATTTTAAACGACAGGTATGCTAGAGGATCTGTATATTAGTACACTATATAAAAAATCTTTATGGCAACCTTCCCACCTGGGAACAAAATCTATAATGTATTATACTGTAGTGCACTTTGCCAGTATGTGTGAATAAGTAAGAGTGGACTTTTGTTTTGTCGCCTCTCTTCCTTAATTAATCCACCTATTGTGTGTCTGCTTTAGTCTTATGTCTATTTGACTAAATGATTATCATATAAATATTTGCATTAAAATGGTTTGTGTCCATTATTTTTCAGCACTAACTACAGTAACTATAACAAGGAAAACATAACATGTCACAAAATGACTCCAAAAACAGCAAACACTGAAACACAGGAGAAGCCTGTGTGCCAGTCATAGACTGTGTGGACAACGTGGCTCCACCTCCTGTCATTGTATAAATTTAAAGCGAGATTGCTCTCGGTATTTCCAGGATTTTCTTCATTTCCTGAAACTGACATTTGCGTTTGGCGAGAGAGTCGCTGTGATATAGCAGTGAGTTTTTAGACATTGGGCTCTAATTTTGTGTCCACAGGCCACGCGGTGGAGGGTGGCAGACCCTGCGCAGTGGTATTTTTGTCTGGCGGAGCCCGGCGTACAGCCAGTTTGGCATTTTCATGGACTGAGGCGCACCGAGGTCCGCCAAGCTGGGTGTGGTGGCGTGGCAGGGGGAGGTGTCGACAGAATCAGCTGGCGCAGTGACATTTTCGTGCTCGCAAGCGGCGTATAAAGTGTGCTGAAAGTTTGCCGATTCGAACCTGGTCAGCTTTCAGCGCAGGCAGAGCGCAGCTGGTCTAGTGGTATTTTGGTGGACCGGCGGTGTATCGGCATACGTCACCGATGCCTCACCGGCAGGTTTCCACAGTGTCAGGCACATTTCAGTGCAATAAATAATCAACAAAAACTAATAATCTGAGTCAGCACATACATTTAGATCTATATAGATATATTCTGATCTATATCTGATCTGATGAGCGCATTTGGCACGCGTTTGGGACACTCAACCTGACAAAATCAACAGCTGAAACTGCAATAAATTAAATTAAATATCTAGTAAATAGACACACATGATAAAGTTAACAAGATATGTAATTTGTCTCCCTCCTTTTCTTTCTTCCTCTTCCTCTTATTTCTCGTGGAGCGCGCCCTGGACATGTCTCCATGTCCTCTCCCCGTCCTGCTGCAGCACGGGCAGCAGACGGGCAGATGGGCAGCAGACTGAACAGATGATTTTTTTCAGTGCTCAGATGAGTTATTTACTTTAAGCCTACATATGAATATTATAATATTCAGTTTTGTGAGTCAAATTTATTTCATATACCAACATCAATGAGTAACATTGAAGTTACAGCTACATGGCTAATTAAGCTCCAAAGGTGCTGTACATTTAGCCTTTTCAGCCTTGTCACTCTTTTCAGGGCAGTGACAATAAAAACTTACAATGCAATATGCATGTAACAAGTTATTTTTGACTGTATGGCTCTGGTAACCCTGCCCTACTGGAATACTCAACGGACGCACATGAAAAGCCAAGGCAGGGAAAGCAGCAAGAAAGACCCATGAGGTACAGAGCAGAACAGGCATCAGTGACAGTTGATATGACAATGGTAATATCAGACACAGCATAAACAGAGGAGCTGGAGTGTAGGCACGTTACAAACTGTTTTCCAGTGGGGGCAGGTAGAGAACAATCATTTTGACATTTGCATATTGGATGCATAGAAGATTTTCTTCTCAGGTAAGGTTTACAGCTTGATTTGCGCTCTAGTATCAAAACCAAAATGTTCCTTTCACATATGGCAGGTCCTTGAATAGAGAAAAATTCATTATCACAGTATGTGGAAAACAAGAGCTGTGTCATATCCTCCGAACACTGTCCTTCCGAACACATCTCTCTCGTCAATAGCAGAGCGGGAACATTATTTACACATTTTTCTCTGCTTTGGCTCTTGTGTGTGTGTGTGTGTGTGTGTGTGTGTGTGTGTGTGTGTGTGTGTGTGTGTGTGTGTGTGTGTGTGTGTGTGTGTGTGTGTGTGTGTATTCCTGCAAGGTCAGCTGATGAGCGGCCACCTAAAGGAGTGACCTTTCTCCATCTCTCCTCTAGCCATCATGTGCAGAAGACATTAACCCTTCAGGCTCCTTCAGGGGAGACACAATCAGAACCTGCAGGGAGCCTTCACCTGTATTTACGGCTGCAGCTCTGTGGTTCATTTCAATTCAGTGCAGCTCTGATAAACAGCATGTGAGAGCCAGGCCACAGACATTACCAAACAAGATCTCTGCAGAGAAATACAATCAGGCTGCAGATAACAGATACAACACAATGGGACCTTAAACTGTCTGCATCACACAGAAAAACAACTCAAGATACACTGCAATGATTGTGCTTTTCAAATACAAACCTGTGCTGTGAATTTTCTCAGAGTGATGTTTCAGATTGGTTTCTTCTCAGCGGGTTTCTCTCCACTATTTCCCATCTTTTAAAACTGAACATGTTTTTTTTTTTACTTTTTTTTTTTAACTATTCTGTCATTCATTCTCACATCTAACACTTTAAACATTATTTTATTATCTTTCAATCAAATCTTAATCAAAGTTATAACCGCAAATCATCAAGCTGTCAGTAAATTTAACACACCTGCAGAAATCAACCAGTCAGTGCAGCAGCTTTGTCAGGAACATGATGACCCTGGTATCTGTCCAGCATCAGTTTTGCAAAAGCAGAGCCCCAGAGTTAAATCAACACTAAAGAATAAGCAATGTAAGACAAACACCCTTTTTCACAAATAAAGACACTCACATAAAGTTGCATATATTTAAACCCCACATGACAAAGGTGGGTTGTGCGCACAGATCACAGCATAAATTCCAATAATGGCATTAAAATCAGAACCACCTGTGCGTAAAGGACCCATCGCACTCCGTGGCCGTGCTCTTTCTTTCATAGATGTTGGCATATAAAGTAATTTTGGCTCACAAAACTGAATATTCGTATGTGGGCCTGACTCCAGATTGAATATTAACAGAATCTTAACAATGTGAGGAAATCAGATAAACAGGTAATTTTGAGTAATAGTTTCTTTTATTTTCTTTTATTTTTTTTGTTCAAATTTTCAAAGTAAATAACTCATCTGATCACTAACTAAATAATCTGGTCAGCCGTGCCACCGCTGCAGCAGCAGGATGGAGAGAGGACACGGAGACATGTCAGGTGTTGTGCCATAGAATGCACTCCTGCCGTAGAATGCCCCCCCTGATGGGAGCGCGGTTGATAGTACACAACAAGGCCAAATAATCCAAGTTTTCCTTACCATTGGACTGATTCTAAAGAGTGTGCCTTCAATGATTTCATTCAGACTATTGAGATAAGCCAAAAACAATAGCCTTCTGATTCTGAATATTTGCTGCCCCGAAAATATAATGTTCTCTACCTTGACAGCTTACTGTACAGTTTATATACCCAAGTACACCTCTATTTGTGCATTTTTTAATTACCTAGAAACAGAAAGAAAGTTTGCGTCTCCATTTGACATGATGTCATTGTTATTTTTTTTTTTAATGAGATAATTTTCTCCCACTTTAAGAAGCTAATGAGTGGAGGGGATGCAGGGGTGCATTCTACGGCACAACATCTATCGAGCTGCACGAGGAAGAAGGAGGATAAGCGGGAAGACGAATTAAATATCTTGTTAACTTCATCATGTGTGACTGTTCACTGGATATTTAATTTAATGCAGTTTCATCTGTGTCAAACGCGTGCCAAACACGCTCATCAGATCAGATATAGATCAGAATATATCAATATAGATCTAAATGTATGTGCTGACTCAGAATATTGGTTGTTGATGATCATTTATTGCACTGAAATGTGCCTGACACTGTGGAAACCTGCCTGTGAGGCACCGGTGACGTATGCACAATACGCAGCCAGTCTACCAAAATATCACTACACCAGCTGCGCTCTGCCTGCGCTGAAAACTGACCAGGTTTGAATCGACGAGCTTTCAGCGCACTTTTCATGCCGCCGGCGAGCACGAAAATGTCACTGCGTCAGCTGATTCTGTCGACACCTCCCCCTACCACAAATCCATGCCCAGCTTGGTGGACCTCGGCGCGCCTCAGTCTATGAAAATACCAAACTGGCTGTGCGCCGGGCTCTGCCAGACGAAAATACCACTGCGCAGGGTCCGCCACTGTCCGCCGCATCGCGGGCGGTCACGAAAATAGAGCAATATGTCTCCTGACTTTACAGGAATGAGTGTCAGGTGTGGAACTGACCACGCTGCTGTTTTGAACAAGCTGAATGTACACTGATTTACAACCTGCTACCTGCTGTTGTTTATTCAGTGCATCTGCAAAGTAGATCTAATTTCTCTGGATTTGGAGATGATTCAGGGATTTGTTTTGTAAAATAATTTGGACACACTCAGTGGATGCAGACATTTAACTGCATGAAATTAATACCCTCCAATGAGACTGCAACACTGAAAAATCAAGTAGAAACCTTGGATGGGAAAAATGAAACGAGATTACATCTGCAGTACCTCAAATGTCCACTTGAGGTTGTCCCAAAACACATTTTACACCCTGGTTAAAAAATCTGCAGTCCTCCCCAGACGTAGATGATACTTAAACCAGCTGCCCAGGTATTTTTGCTGGCCATTTACTCATTTTTCTTTGTTTTGCTGGGCTGTCACTTGGATAGCCCAATAGCATTTCCATTCCCTCTGTTAGGGCCCTTCAGACACAATAAGTCTGGTGTCATATTTCATGTGAACTGCATACCTGCAGTTTGTTTCTGTCTATAATATTTTGTACCCTTTTAGTTTTGCAACCGAATTCTGTTTGCAACAGAATTGTGAGTGAAACAAGAGTTAAACAGGAATCATGTTGACATCGACCTGCTCACGCCTGTTTCAAGCTTTAATGATCACTACTTAAAGATCAACACCACTGTGGCTTATGGTATTGTTTGCTTTTGTAGATCATAAAAAGGGACCAATAAGAAGTTTAGCCTGTTTCATAATTGCAAAAAAACTCCTCACAGGAGCTTTGACAGTAGATTCAGGGTGGTGTTTGCTAAGGGGAGTGATCCTGGTCAGCTTTGTCTCTCTCTTCTCATGTCTATGCAGAGCAGAAGGGAGTTACCATGGTAATGTGAACCCTCTGTCAGTCCTCAGACTTTGTCCTGACCCTGTATAAACCAAAATCAAAAATCCCAAATACACTGAATAGCATGTGCAGTAGTTCAGGATATCAACTGGAGCTGCCCTAATTTTAAAACCACATTTGAAATACATCCTCCACTTTGGAGCTCTGCCTTTTCTCTGCTATTTCCAATACTGCCTTGCACAAGTCCTGCTGCTTAAATTTCCAGTCCAGCCCCGACTCCAGCATCAACCCTAAGACTTAAAACACTGTCTCATCACTCCTGATTTTCTGCATGCAAAAGTTAAACTGTGAATGGTGTGGTCAAATACAAACAGTGCAAACACTGAATAATAATTCAGTGAATAATAATGAATAAACTGCTCTTCTGACCACAAAAAGTAAAAGTGAAGTAATCTAAAACTGAACCAAACAAATCCAGCAACAGCAGTAGCACATGTACCACCACCCTCTGTACATTTGTTAAAGCCACAGTAAAACAACTTTTGATTGTCTTTGATGCTCACTGGGCTTCCTCGGTCTGTACCATAGACTGTATATATAATGGATGCCATCTGCCCCCTCGCTGGGTGAAGCCATCCCGAGAACAGCACACTGTGGTGAGGGGCCGCAGTATAGGTCATAAATCCTGCTTCCTTCAGCCAACCTTATGGAGTTGTGGACAAACTTTAGAAATTAAATACAGAGAATTTAAATTTTTCTCCCCCCTGCTTGCGATGTTGACACGAAGTTATTGTAAGTCTGGTTTGTGCTCAAGTCCTCTTATTTCTGTGCAGCTCAATTTCTAACAGTTATAAGGGGGTTCATGTTTTTTGTGACTGACACTTGATACAGCGTACATAGATCTTCGTAGTTCACCCGGGGGATATGCTGTTCGAGCTGAGCATCATCACAGAGACTCTCGGCGACTCTCCCGCTGAATGCGTACAACACTACTGCACAATGTTGGTTTCAGGAAGTTGAAAAAAAAACACAGAATTACAGAGAGCTTCCGGCTTTAAATCTGTATACTGTTTGAGGGCGCAACAAAGTTGTCCGTAGTATGTACAGTATATGATCTGTACATGTATGTGTAGTGTTTTCAGACAAAATTAAACCTCATCCTGTTGTCTTTCAACAGTGAAATGCTTCACTCGCTGTGTGTTTGCTATAGAAATTGGTGATAAAAAAAGCCTGTTTTTTTAGTCTGCTGTCAATGCTCTGCTCTGAATCCTCAGAATCCTCCCTGTTCACAGGCATTAAAAAGATATAGTGCAGTAAAAATTGTTGTTGTTGCTGATGGCTGCTATTGCTTTAAAAGTCCAGAAGAGGCACTGGTATCCTTTTTTGTCTGTTTTCTACCAGTGAAAGAACTCCTCACTGTGCCTTTAATGTAATGATGAATTCACTTGTTATGGATGAGAAAAGGCTATAGATGAGCCTGAAAGAGATGTTAAAAATGGAAGAAAACCCGAATAAGATCATTAGTTTAAAACGGTGGAGAGAGGCCAATTTAAAGCATGAAGAACAATCAAATTAAACAGCTGTCTCACTATTCAATGGCACCAACCCATTTTGTCAAAATATGAAAGTATTAAAATTGTAGGACACTGTTTTTAATGAACTTAATGAAAATCTTTGTGTTTGTGAAAAACAGGGTATCAGTTGGACATAAAGACCTCATCCTGATAGGTCTACCATTCACACCCTGACGTCAGTGGAAATGAAAGTGAAGAGACTCATGTGTAGACATAACTGAGAGCCAGACAGCTAAGAGTAAAGACACGCCTGACATAAAAAAGTGAGTGAGTGTGTGTGTGTGTGTGTGTGTGTGTGTGTGTGTGTGTGTGTGTGGGGGGGGGTTTGAATCGGGGGCCCCATATTTGCACTGGCCCAGGTCTTGCCTTGTCAGATGAGGGGGATCATTTGGTTTAAGGAAGTCAGAGCATTGTGTGTGTGTCTGAGGATCATGGCCAGATGGACTGACACATGGTCAGCATTGTCATTCAGATGAAGCTTGTGCTGCTGTGTCACTCTTCATGAAACACACACACACACACATAAATTTAACTGAGGCGGTATGGAAATGTGTTTTAGCTGTTACCTTCTGATGTGGAGAACTGGACATGTGTTTGCTACCATGTTTGTGTGTGTGTGTTGACCTTGTTCGTTTCTAAGAGACCCTTCACCCACTCATGTAAGAAGAGCTCATCTTGGAGCAAACGGGCCAAAGACATGAGACGAGAGGTGATTGACACGCATTCTGGGGGAGAGAAGTGATGGTTTCAGACACTGTGGACATTTTCTTCTGTGGGTTGAGTTTTGCGCTGTCAGTTTATCCAGAAAATCAAGTTTAATAAAATGTGAAGTGACACACAGTTTGTTTGAATGAATGTCAGGGACCCTGTTCTATCAGAACAAACAATGCTTGTTAGCATCCTCCTTGATCAACTCCAACCACAACATTTACCTGCTCAGTTTGATCAATACACCATGCAACTCAAGCTAATACTGAATTTTGAAAGCTCATTACAAACAGCACTCTCCAATATTGGACCAAAATCTGTTATCAGCAGCAGTCTCCATATTGGAAATGTTGACTCAACCCTACAATTGGTCATCCTAACAAGGCACAAACAGCTACAGTGAGCAGTGTGTGGTAAAATAGAAAGAAAGAAAGAAAGAAAGAAAGAAAGAACTTGGGGAACTGCAGTTTGAGTGCTTTTACCTAAATTTTGACATGGGTTACTATGGTAACCAGGAAAATAGACGTTTGTCAGAGAGCTGTCACCAAGACAGAAAAGCTCTCAACATCTATCATCAGATTTTTTTTACTACTCACGGTTAGTGGAAGCAACTCATGGACAAGATGAGCTTAGCTTCTTTTCTGTCTGCTGAGGACAATATTTTCTAAAATAAAATAGTCATTAGTTAGCCTCTCACTATAGCTGTTTGCTGTTAAATGCTGAGCAGTGAGTGTACAGGAGATTAATAGAGCTTCCTCTCTGAAAACACCTGACAGCCATGTCTCCACACACAGCTATGAGAACTGATTCTGATACACAGTGAAATAAATCCAAATACAGCAAGTATTTTTGTCATATTCATAGATAAAAGTTTTATTAGATGTAAAAAATCCTAAAACCATCCTTATTTATATGTGCTATATCTCATTTTCACATACAATAAGACAAAAACTAAACCAGAAGTTCCTGCAAAACAATAAAATTAGAGCAAATCTTGCCAGTAAAACTACTACATTGCTGGATAATTAAAACTCATTATCAGCTATTCAGGCCATAACTTTGGTCTGCAAAAGCTTAGTCATTTCTGCAGAGGGTCAAGGCCAAGACCTTCAGTGATGAGGACTGTAGTAGAACCAGTACATCCAACTCAACATTAATTTGACATCCAAACGTCTTTACTTCACAGTTGAGTGCTTTCTGTAGGCAACATGAAACTTTGGAGCAATGCTGCATGTGATTAGTCTGCGTGTCTGAACTATGTTTATATCTGAAAGTACCAAAAAGGTTTGTTTGTAATTCAGTGACTCTACGATATCTGACAAAGTAAGATGACTTTCTTCACCAACAGCAGACAGAGGGACATAAAAACACAGTATCTATGAATCATAAGAGAAACTATGTCCTGGATTTCAGAGTGTGCTCACAAATCCTGAGTGTATATATCCAGAAGATGAGCGTTCCCCCAGACCTCAGCAACTCCACTACCTCACAATCACCATCCTGTGAGTGAGGTCACCAACATCCCATCTCATCTCTGATTCTGTCTGCTCCTCCTTCAACTCCATCCCTCTGCAATCCAACTTGACAGCTTCAAAGCCCCCTCTGCAGGAGCTCTCTGTAGAGCTGTGTTTGCTCCAACGGCAGTGGGGGGATTCAGAGTCATTAAGGCCGGAGAGAAACGGGGAGATGACAGTAAACCTCTATGAAGAGGAGGAGTGATAAAGGCTGTAATACTGCAGCGGTTTGTGACACTATGAAACACTGTGTTTGGTCCATTAAATGATCTGCACTTACTCAAACTATCTCCGTCAATGCTCCAGACTTTTAAAGTTTAGCTCCACTGTGGAGTGGGAGCTGTTTTTTTCGTTGCATTAGCATTTCTAAGAAGTCATGACTTTTTTAATGAAGAATCCTGGAGCATCGGAGATTTTAAACAAATCTGAAAGCAGCATCTTAGTTTGACTTTGACTCCACTCAAGATTCAACTTACAGTGAAATCAGCATCCTTCGGTCATCAAGCACATGAAGTTGCAATCTTGATCATTGTTGACTCTCTGGTATGCTGTCAACCCCGAAATGACAGCATTCAGTAGTTTTTGAGCTTCAAGTTTTAATCCTTTAAACTTCTTGGGGAATTCATGCATTGTGTCAGTGTTGGAGCCACCTGTGGCCAAAGATGTGCATTTTTTGCTGTACTTCTACAACTGCCTCTGCTGCAGTTTCAGGCATTCAAACTTGCCATAAAGCAGTTGTAAAATTTTTAGGTCATAAAGAGGCACCAGTGTTGATTTCACTCTTAACAACCAGAAAACTCATCAGACGGGCTTTAACTCTTTGACTTTTGCCACAAACTGTTTGGCTAAACTTTACCCAGAAACAGAAAGTTGTAGGTGACCAAATCTGGAGTCCCAGAAACTGTACATTTTATTCACCGGGCGCATAATAAAGGCTTTAAAGTTTCCTAAAATGAATGATTTTATTATTAATATTGACAGCTATTTGATGAGAGCAAAATCTTAATTTCCTACACAAACAAACAAACAAAATAAGGCCCTTGCTTCTTAAAAGTATGAACTTAGATGTGGCAATATGAAGTGGTCGGGTTTTGGATTATGATCCTCCCTTGCTAACCCTTCTTATTGGTGAAGCTACCATGGCTTTCGAGGACAAAAAGCTTAATGAGGCATGATTAGTATAATCCTCCATTTGTCAAGTTTTGACCTCCAAAAATGCCAATCTGTAAAAATGTTTATGCAAAACAACAAATGGTTGTGCTGTGTCACCTTGAGAGTGACGGAGAAGTGGTCAAACTTTTTATGTGACCTCCAGTATCCCCTAGGCTGGTCGTTACAATGTAAAGAAAATAACTTTGAATATAGAGTAAAGTGTTGGTCCAGACAGACCACAAAGTCAAGCTCAACCCACATACTGTACATCACAGTACATCAGCTGATCTATTACTACCTATACACCCAATAAGCGAATGTCTGACCGGGTAGCCTATTGAAGCCACTGTTAACCTGCCTACTGGTACTGCTTCTGCTTCAAACCACTTTGACACCCTCCTCCAACTCAGCTCCTCTTTTCTAGACTGTGTCTGATTTGAAAAGGGTCACAGCATGTATGGCCTGAGGTATTCGCTGCTGCTCTGCCAACCACAGCTTTTCATGCATGCCTCAAGCCTTGCCATCCCATGTGTCAGGGAGCCAAACCAACAAATATAACTTCCTGCATGTAAACAATAACTTATTTTGACTAAAGTAGTGACTGAAATAAAACAATGGAAGTTAAAACCAGGCAGCAGATAGTTGTCTCTCAAATCATATTATTTATCCATACATTCTGTTAAATCAGCAGAGTTTATGTACTCATATTCTTTCCCAAAGCAGTAAAAATACTGTTACTCCATACTATCCTGTGTGTGGTCAGTTCATAGCCCTGTCACAAAGTTTCAGGTTTTAGATTTTGTCCTAATTGTCTCTGAAAAGTCTTAAAACTCTCTTGCCTAGGGCTTGATGCACCCCGAGCAGCAGAGACAGATTTGAAATGAGCTGAAGAAGAAAGTAAGAAAGACAAAGACAGAGGAAAGTCGAGGTCAGCAACAATAAAAAGTGAAATTACAGAGAAAGGAGATTACAAAGAACAGACAGAGAATAAAAAACTCTGAGAGGAAGAGCGGCTCCTGTTGGGCCCCTGAGGGAAAAATAACTTTCAGAGAGGCTGCCTGTTTCCTACTCTGTGTCCTCCTCTCTTACAGCTGCTGATCGATACCAATGGCTTCTCAATTTTGCTGTGCAATGAGTTCTCAATAAAACCGGTGAACGGGCATTACGCCCCCTCCCTACTGTTACTGAATCCAATACCTCAGACAAGTCTAGACTGGGTTGTAATGGATTCTCTGTTTCATAGGCTATGGCTTGTGTTCCTGTGGTGCTTGGTTAATATTTCAGCCTGCTGTCGTTCCTCCTTGCTCAGCCCACTTTGTTGTATTGATTTATTTGTGAATCCCCCTACAATACCACCTCTGTGGTGGGAAGACGATCTATTATGGGATTTAATACCTCTCAAAGAGCTCTTTTTCTTTTTTTTCTCCTTTTTTTTGGTACAGAAAATCATGGCAGATGAAAACATGGAGCAGGTTGAGCAGCAGTGCCCTTACTGAAAAGAAGTATGTTGAAGAGTACTTCAAATATACTGTGTTTAAACTAAGTATGCTTTCAGTTTACTTTTTATGGTCTCCTCAGTGATATACTTAACAAAGTTCATGTTAAGTGTACTTGGCTTATACTAAGAATGATACTAAAAGTCTAGATATACTTTACCAATACTTGTACATAAACTTTTGATAAAGATATACTCAAGTACATGACTTAGGTTCAAATGTACATGGCTTGTATTGCCTATCTTTTTAAGTGTATACTCTCGGGCTGGGTGATAAAACGATAACGATATATATCGAAATTAATTTTCGTAATATCAATATAAAACATGGTCAATTCGCTTTTTGATAGTCGGCATTCTGCCATATTTTGGTAGACTATACGAAAAGCCAATGAAAAGGGGAGTTGCTCCGCGTCTGCTTCGTGCTGAACTAATCATGTGCTGAATTAGAAGCAAGTAGCAAACAACTGTGTAGTAGCAGGCTCCAGGACATTGGTGGTGTTGAGGTATTTTGGTTTTTTGAGGTCGGACATGAAGCAGAGTAATGTGCACTGCAAATTATGTCGAGTACATGTTCTTGCAAAGTCGGGGAATACCTCAAATCTTTTTTCACCACCTGAAGCAGTGCCATGCGGCAATATATTGTGATAAACTTTTACATTTCACGCAAGTCTAGTATACTCTTATAGAGAGTATACTCTAAAGCACAGGTGTCAAACTCAAAGCTGTGGACCAAATCTGGCCCGTGGAACAATTATATCTGGCCCACCAGATCACATCATATTTGTATTATTATTAGCCCACCAGTATGAAGTCTGCAGATTTCCTCCAGTATAATAATGTAAACTTTAGCACCATTATTTAAAATGTCCTTCATAAGCCACAAAAATCTGTGAAATTAAAGAGTAAGAAAGATTTGGTAAATAGTCAAGAAATGTGGGGGAAAAATATTTGTTGTTTATTTCATGTTTTCAATTTTGCATTTGCAAGTCAAACATGATTGGATTTTTTTTTATTTCATGCTTCGATTTTGTTCAACTCAGTCATTAAGCTTGTGTCATTTTTATACTTTATTTTATATTTTTTATACTTAATTTTAAATTTTAAGTCATATTTTGACCTTTTAAACCTGATTTCAACGTTCTTCTCGTGTATTTGCTCTTTAAAAGCATTATTTTTCTATTTTCAATATCATGCTCTGATCTTTTGAACTAATAAACAAAAATAGAATCAAAAAATTAAAATAAAATATTTTTTTCTATCTCAGATTGCCTTTAAACCTATTTTTTATCTTTTTTTAATTTCCAAATGATTTATAATCATTGCTGTTTTTGTTACATATTCTTTGAAAAGGAGGTTGACAATTTTGGTGAAATGTTGACCCTGTTTGGCCCTCAGGTTAGACCTAAACCCAGATTATGGCCCTTGGTGCGGTTGAGTTTGACACCCCTGCTCTAGAGTATACAAATATGTGTTACTGTTGAAAGAACAGCATTCCAAAAGGCTAACTTTAGGTTTGTTTCAGAATGGGTTAGTAAATGGCTGAGTGGGTTAAAGCCCACCCTATGTTGGTCGTGGGTTCGGCTCCAGCCCTGTGCTGCCTGTCATCTCTTATCTCTCTCTATCTCCCTCATTTCCTGTTTTATTCATTAAAGGCAACACTGCCCCACCCCCCATAGAATATGTTTCAGAGTGTACTTTTATAAACTAAAAAGGGGACTATAAGTTTATTACTTGTAAACTAAGGGCTTACCAATAAGTTAACTTTTAAGATTGCTTCAAGTGTACTCTTATAAACCAAAATAGGGCCAATTTAGTCCTAAGCAGTTTATTTGTAAGAACACTGGTAGTATATTTGTATCAGTGTACAAAGTACACTTTGGGAAGTATACTAAAATAAACTGAAGTATACTTCATCAAATATACCTAAGGTAAACTTATTTTTGGTAAGGGTGGTCAGAGGAGGTGATGTCATTTATTCAGTGTTGTTCTACACACACAATCAGGATGTGTCTGATTTGGCTGTTTGTTTGCAGTAAAAGCATCCTTGAAAGCATGTTCAGATAAGAGCTGCATCAGTGGGAATTAAATAGATGACAGTGTAGAGGCAGACAATAGCTGACTTCCCCTTTGTGTAAGGATGTTGCAGAGGGAGCACAGATGTTGAGGAGGAAGTTCGAACCTGGGACACGTGGCTGTTGTCTTTCCTGCATCCTGCATCCTGCATCCTGCGCCTCACAGCTGGTCACTTCATTTAGGATGATCAGTTTTGTTACGTGCACACAGAGAGTCTGAAAACAGCACTGCAGACTGGGCATGAGGAGGAGATGTTTCATTCAATGAGTCCCGTTTAAAACCATGATAAAAGCATTGGTTAATGCTTTAAGAACCTTGATTCTAGTTTGGACCCCACGAATGTCTGTGCTGTATAATGATACACACGCACACAATGCAGAAGGATGATTCAAAACTGTGGCTTATTATGTGAAGGAAAAACATCACTTTTGTACAAAACTTTGAAAATAATTACAAAAGTTAGAATCAAACTTCATGAAAAAGCAGTGTTTGAAAACAATAAATCAACAAACCAGCATTTTCCAGTTGAATTGAAGTGGAAAAACTGTGGCAGCCAATGATAAAGACATTGACAATTGCTTAAAGAGTCACAGATTTGACCGAACTTCGCCATGAAATCTGCTTCTATTACAAGATACAGTATATCACCCATTTACATACATTCCCACCATGTTTAAAAGATGGCTTCATTGATGAAATCACTGCCACAAATTGAAAAATTAAAGGATGCTGATTTTTGTTTTAATACATACAAACAATAATACAATGTTGGATGTTCAAACTAAACCTTGCCAAAGTTTTAAACATGAGAAACATGAAGGGGGCTGAAATCCCCAAACCTGTAATCCTGCTTTTTGGAAACAGACATGCCTCAGCCCGACATACGCATGTGACCTGAGGTAGTGTTGTCCTTTTAAAAAATAGGCACATTTTAGCTGTTTGTATTTGCTGTTTAACTGATGACCCCTTCATTTTCTTCAGTAAATCAGAAAAAGGATGGTAGTAGCACATTTGCAATTTAGGGGTAATGTTACACATGTGTGGTGTTTGGGCCCTCTTTCTAGTTAATGACATTTGGTCTTACAGTTGTGAGCGTGAATCAGAGAGTCAGCAGACAGGTGAGATGACTGATACAATGAAATGTGTCTCAGTCTCAGAGTCGACATGGTCACAGTTGCAGGTCTGCTTGTGTTTGATCCAGATTTAAAAAGTTAGTGACTGGAACTAGCTCATTACTAAAGAGGAAACTCCAATTCTTACAAAAACATCCATCACGTCACAGAGACACAGGCTGTAATGAAAACATGCCTGAGGACACAATGATCAATAGATTTTCAATTAGGACAATTGAGTTTTAAAATAACGGAGCATATGATGATTCCCCTCCTCTCCACGTCATTGTTAATGACAACTGTGTGTGATAATTGCATTCTGTGAATTACAGTCTTTCCATATTTGCTTACAATAGATTGTTTCAGTATGCTCTGTATGGATTTTATAGTCAAACTGGAGGTAATCATAGTGTGAGCATGCAGAGGAGGATTTCCGTGTACTCTGTCTGTGATTGCAGATTATTTATTGGTAATAGGGTGACTGCACCTTATATACAGCTGTGTAGAAAAGTGAGTGTCAGGAGGGAGACACAAGAGCTCTTGTTACTCAATACTTTTAGACCTGCTGTGCAGACTGAATAGGCCCAATCTCTGAGCGAGTTTTTTTTTTTTAATTTGGAGGCCATTAGAGCTCTCAGACCAGTGTGAGACTCTTTTATTCTATATGCTATCAATAAGGAAGACGGTCATTACACAGAGTTTGAAAGTTAAGTGAACAAGAAGTAGTACAGGCAGAAGTTTACCTGCTGTGGGTTTGAACAGGTTAAAGGTTACCCTCTCACTCTGACACCATCCCAACTAAACTGTTCTCAGAGCTACTTTTAGAGATGTTTGCAGTTTATTCCTCATTTCTCTGCATGCTTTATTGATTACTGGTTTTAAAAACAATGAAAATGTCAGAGTCGGATTGAAATGAGCAGCTGCTGTCATGATCAATAAAACCCACATGCATCAGTAAGGTTTGTCCTGGAGAGATTATTTCCTCACAGTGTCTTATCTTTCTTCCTGCAGCTAAAGCATACAGAGGAGCAACATGGCTGGTAGACGTCAGGCCTGTTAAAACATGCATTTAACTTACCAATAAATAATCAAACCCCTTCAAGGTGGGTCCAGTCCACAGCAAAACAGACTCAAAGTAAAAATTAAGCAGTTTTCTCTCACTATTCTACCTTGACTCTAACCATCTTCAACAAAAGCTGCAAGAGCCTCATTTGTCAACTGAGCTGTCATCATCTTTTGAAGTCAGGTTACCAACATTAATCTTCTTGACTTGCTTGATAATCAGGAAACATAGTGATAGAGATAAGGTTTCAGAAAACAAAGAAGTTTGACCAGTTTAAACATGAGCTTGGTGGGATTAATGAGACCTTTACTGCAGCCAGTCAGTAGGGGGAGCTCTGACACTTTTGACCTTACAGTCAGAGGACATGTATGGTGAACATTGTGACTGACAGTACGAACATCGCTGCTAATAGGCCAGCAAATGACTGAGTCTGTTAGTAGACTTAATTTCTTGGATCAAGTAGTATTTGTTGACATGTTGGTTCAGTAAACTCCACCTTCCCTTCCAAACAAGGTCAAAGGATACTGCAGTGCCCAAACTGCCAAATGTTTCTATATGTTGATCCACAAACCAGTCATTATCCATCACCTGTAGGCCTACACAGTGAAAGCTCAAACCCTGTTATGTAACAACAAACCAGACATATGAAACATCAGCATAACCTTGTCTACTAGGAATGCAGGTTCACAGCACCTGCAGTCTGTAATCATTAATATGAACCCTCCCTGTTTACTTTACAGAAAGAAACAACAGAAAAAACAACACGCTGCATCTCTGATTCCACTAATCCGTCTATTCTGCTGAGGGATTCTGGTAGAAGTAGCAAACGCGGCCTGTCCAGCATACAGTGGACATAAATCATGCTCCACTGGCAGCAGCATACATCAGGACTGTACTGCTGCGCATCAATCCTCTCTTAGACAAGAATGTGATGAGGATTGTGAAAAGGGGAAAAATGAATATCAGCCTTTTGTGCCTTATCTTAAGATCCACAGTTAGAAGCCATGGGTAAGAACATTTCACCTAGAGACTGTTTTCATGGATATAATGGAGGTACATGTATGAATTAAACCTGTTCTCCACACATACATCCTTTTCTCTGCAGAAGAGGGATAGTTTAATGTCCTCTGGCACAAATTCTCCCTGTGCTTTAAATGACAAATATTATAATTAACCCAGGAGCTGATGTTGGATTTAGCAGAAGCTGATGTGGGATTTAGCTGAGAGATAAAAGACGTTTTAGCACTAGCAGCTCTTTTCATCTGCTCAGCTCAGGACTCATTGTGTATTTTGGAGGCTTGAATTTAAAATGCAAACACTGATTTGTAGCAGAGTCTTGCAAAAATCAGAAATAATACCTCAGCAGTTGGAGAGTGAAGACTCTCCCAGGGTTTGTATTCAAGCATCCGAGCTGGAGAGCTGAACCAAAGGGACATGAGGGAGGCCCCAAAGCATGAAAATCCATTTAGCCTACCTGAAACACACACACACGTTAATTCACACACCCACACATCCAAACCAGAGAGGTGTGCATAACTCTTGCACACAACCCACACACTCACATACACAGATGGAGGGTTTCAGATCAATGCCAGAGGAGAATCGATGCAGGGTGGGGGCTGGGAAGGCAAAGTGCTCATGGCAAAGATATATTTAGAAAGTAAAGAGCTGCATAGAGAGCAGGAGGAGAAACCAAAGTGAGAAACCGGAACGAGGGGAGACTCTCTGGAGTTAATTGATTTAAAATCGGCTGAGGACCTGGACGCTGTGGACATCCCCCCAGGGGTGCTCATAGATGCCAGATGCTGCTCACCTATGAGCAATTACCTGCACATCTGATCTGCACATCCCCCATCACCAAAAGAAACCGTGTGTGAAGTTTTACAGGCCAGCAGAGCCGCTCTCCTCTTAAGACTCAGTGAGACAGCTGTCCCAGACAGCTTACCTGCACTGGGACTGCACAGGTTACTCAGCAGTTACACAATTTGGCTGTGAAACTGAAACACAGCTGAACTTAAGAGCCTTTTTGTTCTTTAGAGTCACAAAGTTTCTAAGCTCAGTTTGACTTTTTTGGATAAGACAGAACTACAGCTGTGGTGGAGCCTATTCTCTCTTTCTGTCAATTTCAATTTTTTAGTTTCAATGAGCTTCATTGGCATGACTGTTACTAGAGTATTGCCAAAGCATTTTAACACAATGGCAATAATAATAATAATAATAATAATAATAATAATAATAATAATAATAATAAAGTAAAGAATAAGATTACTATTTTCATTATTATTATTATAATGTGTTCCCTTCTTGAGCCTGGATCTTGGTCAGCAGCACCTCTTCACTAATTACATGATCTAGAGGGTTTTGATTGTCTTTAACAATTTATTCAGGGTTTATGTTTAGCAGATTATTTTGGGCTGAATCTAGAGGGATTGCACTGTATAGATTTTATAGAAAGTTTGATGTCAAGGCAGAGAGAAAGCTGCTCCTAAAGAAACGCTCATGTTGTTCTTTAAAGATCTTTAAGCTTGTTGTCTGTTTGATTCATTGAATGCTTCCTTTGTCTTACTCTCATGCAAGTGAGGAAGTTGATATATTTTGAGGGCTGGTCAGGGGGAGCAGCAGCAAAGAACCATATGTACAGAGCAGGGCAAGTATATGTTGATACACCATATCATTCTGGTCAAATCTGGCATTTTTCTCAGTTATAGCCTGTGTCTAGTCCTTACAGAGACTATGCAGACCAATATGGACTGAAACATTGACACTTGAGGTGTTTTTCTTGCTTCATTAAAGTCTTCACCTGGGTCTTACTTGCTGTATGAACACATGGTGAGGGTTCCAGCCTTTTCTCTTTGTGATTTTTGGATGTATTTGAGCTTCAGGGTGCAGCAGCAGGAGCAGCAACTCAGTTCACCGTTTCTTTTTAGATATTTTTAGAAGTTTTAGTGAAAACCTGCAACTCAGGGATGCAGACAGGAAATGTTAAAGTAATTTTGAACTCAAATATGAACATTTTGTCTGATTAAACTTGAATCCATCTTTAAAAAAGCTATCTTTATTACATCCTAGCAGTCAGGAAACATCTTTGTTTGTCAATGACTGAAGAATGTTCTGAGGAAAGCTCTATCCTGGGTGAAACTGCTCTTCAGGACTGCATTTACACTTTGCTTCAAACACTAATGAACTAACAGTGTTTGGTCTGCATATATAAACCTTTATACTCTCAGGTCCTCACAGTGGCCCCTCCCACCCAAACACACATATCCATAGGAGATGGAGTCGGGGCGTGGTAGTGTGGCAGAGAGAGTGATGGATGGAGGTGTGTATGAGGGCAGGACTGTTCAACAGGGAGAGTGATTCAGATCAGTGACGCCCACTCACCTGCCACAGACACACAACAAAATCCACCAAAACACATGCAAATACCCGAGGAAACACAGAAACAGGGGATAATCCACAGTGGAGAGCCAAATAAATATAAACTACTCCAAAGAAAAATCCACATTAGAAACATAAAATACCGACATGTAAAGATTTTAACTACAAACAAAAGCATATCATTTTCGGTCTTTACTGAGCCAGCTGCACTGAGACAGGGGTAAAGATCTCTGTCGCCCTCTAGTGGACAAACATGGCAACAACCCCCTCGAGACCTTCAAATCTTCGTTTTTCACAAATGTCTATCCTCCGAACTTAAGTGTCAGTGGCATGAACTCTTTTACTGAGCTAACACTCTTTTTCAAATTCAAATTCAAATTCAACTTTATTCATATGGCACTTTTCATACAAAAAATGCAATTCAAGGTTCCTCACAGAGGCTAAAAACAACAATAATGACAATAAAACCCAACCCTCCCACCCACACACACACCCATGAACTGACACACACACAAAGACACACGCCCACCCTCACTCACCCACACATACACACACACAACCGCACACAGTGTGAGAATTTAAGATATATAGTGAAAGAGGCATGGCCTGACACCGAGGCATTACGCGAGGAAAGAGATACCTTTAGGAAACACTGGAGATAAAAATGGTGAAAAGAGTAAAACCTGATGGACTAAAACAAGAAAATAATATTAAATGAACAGATAAGTAAAAAGTAAAAGCTCTTTACCATATAAAAAGGGGGTAAACGAAGTAAAAACCTGTGACGGGAATTGAGAAAAAGACTAAGAACAGAGATAATTAATGGAATGACATGAAATAAACAACCAGAACTATGATGAAAATAAATAAAATAAAATAAATAAATTTGCAATAAGAGAAAAATATAAAATGGCAATTAGTAAAAGGTCTGGTTAAAAAAGTGAGTCTTGAGCCTCTTCTTAAAAACATCAACAGTCTTTGCAGCCCTGAGGCTCTCTGGCAGGCTGTTCCACAACCGGGGGACCATCTTTTGATTGGACACGCAATTTTTTTTGCAGAACTCTTTGTTCTAATGACACAAAAACCCCGTTCAGAGAGCACAGGTGAGCTGAAACCTTCGATCAAAGATGGATGGAGACAATCTGAGAGGCAGGGTATGTATAAAAGATGACAGCTCACAAATAATAAAAAGAGCAAGTCTAAGAACAGAGTGGGACTCTGTCTCTGTGTTTCCGATCTTTGCAGAGCCCTGAAAGTGTGTAATCTGACAAGGAGAGACATTGAGTGAAACCTGAAGTTAAAACTGAATCAAAATTGTTAGTTTCAGGGTTTTTGTTGTCGTTGTTGTTGTTAATGAGATAATAACATGTTCTCTATGGTGAGTCCAAAGTGGAAATGTCTCTATTTCTATGTAATATTTCAGTATTAAAGCAAAGTAAAGCAAGACAATGTGAAATGGACTCATAAATGAACACTTATCATAGGAATTAATTAACATTTGCTGATATGGAAACCATAGGAACACAGTCAATGAATGAATGTTATTTGAAGGAAGGAAGAAAAGAAAAATAAACGTGTATACTGCTGTAATGTGAACAATCTTTTTCTACATTTTTACCTCAGTAGGTTACGGGATAAAGTCTATCATCATATTTACTGATGATACGTTTCTATCAATAAAGTATTAAAAGCTTAATCACTCATTAAAACTAAACATTAAGTCTGAATTTATGTTTGGTGTTTTTATTATTTTAATGTTTTTGATTCATTTTAATGCTAGGCTTTAGTTTTTTTATTTATTTAACTCTTCTTTTAATCATTAAACTACCATTATTGTGTTTACTATTATTATTTTTATTCTTTAGATACTCTTACGTCTCATCATTACTCTTGTTACTGTTCTATTTATTCATAGTTTAAGTATATACATGCCTTATCTTGTTTTTAATCTCTTTTTCTTTTATTGTTTTCGTGTCTGTTTTGCTATTGCTCTGTAATGTGTCTATATTTTTATCTGTTTTTTTTTCCCTAAAATATATCCTGATTTGTCGCAATCCTTTGTATTTTTTCTTTATATGTTTCATTATTATAAATAAGTTTTTTAAAGCTTAGTTGATTGTGTGCTCATTATTAAGGGCCTAACATTTATTTTTAAATACTTCACTTAAAATTAAAATAAAAAATTTAGTCCTGAAAGTTATAATCTGTAGGAGTTTTTATTTTAATTTTTTTTTTTTTTTTTTTAAGTGCATGTCTGAATTTATACAGTACTTTATTTTTACATTTATTTATAAATGAATTTACATAGGACTGAATTGTTGGGTGTTTAGGCTTTGCAGTGTGGAGTGTGGCTGACATCTGGTGGCTGAAACTGGGACACTCCACCAAAGTGAACACTCAGGGCTCTATTTTCGTGCCCGACGGCAGCGTGGTGGAGGGTGGCGTACCCTGTACAGTGGTATTTTTGTCTGGCAGAACCCGGTGCACATCCTGTTTGGTATTTTCATAGACTGAGGCACACTGAGGTGCGCCAACCTGGGCGTGGTGGCGCAATAGGGGGAGGTATCGACAGAATGAGCTGGTGCAGTGACATTTTCATGCTCGCCGGCGGCATGGAAAGTGCGCTGAAAGCTCGCCGATTCAAACCTGGTCAGCTTTCAACGCAGGCGGAGCACAGCTGGTCTAGTGGTATTTTGGTAGACCGGCGGCGTAGTGTGCATACGTCACAGTTGCCTCACCGGCAGGTTTCCACAGTGTCAGGAACATTTCAGTGCAATAAATAATCAACAACAACTAATAATCTGAGTCAGCACATACATTTAGATCTATATCGATATATTCTGATCTATATCTTATCTGATGAGCACATTTGGCACGTGTTTGGACTCTCAACCTGACTGAATCAACACAGCTGAAACTGCATTAAATTTAATTAAATATCTAGTAAATTAACACACATGATGAAGTTAACAAGATATTTAATTTGTCCCCCTTTCTCTCTTCCTCCTTTTCATGCGCAGCTCGACTCTGACATGTCTCTGTGTCCTCTCCTTTATTTTAGTGATCAGATGAGTTATTTACTTCGAAAATTTGAACAAAAAATAAAAGAGACTTTTATTCAAAATTACCTGTTTATCTGAAGTCCTCACTTCCTTAAGATTCTGTGAATATCCAATCCGGAGTTAGCCTCACATATGGATATTATAATATTCAGTTTTGTGAGCCAAATTTATTTTATATGCCAACATCAATGAAAGATCAATGTCCTTTACGCACAGATGGTTATGATTTCAATGCCGTTACTGGAATTTATGTTATGATCTGTGCGCACAACCCACCTTGTCACGTGAGGTTTAAATATATGCAACTTTATGTGAGTGTCTTTATTTGTGGAAAAGGGTGTTTGTCTTACTAGTGGGTCCAACCTTACACACACCAAATCCATCTGTGAGACTTATATGAGACAGTGTGCAGGACGCCTCTGCAGCGCTTACAGTGACACTTGTTGAGGGGCTGCCTTCTGTCGCCATCGTGTGGCATTGCTGTTCTCAGCCATCTTTTGATCTCTTCAACTACTTCACGAAAATTGTAATACACCGCGGGAGGCGGATTTAAAGGTGAGGAGAGGAGCTGATATGATTGGTGAAAACAGGACTCGGCTGTATTAAACCCACTCCACGCCTTATCCCCTCCCTCTCTACTACTCATGTCGCTGCACTCTCAAAATGAATATATTAAAATCATACACATTTTTTGTGTTATTATATTTTAACGTTTGTTATGTTATATTTACATATCCTGTGTTATTATCCTAGACACACTTTTGAGTTAATGCTATTATAACACATAAAATAGTTATCATGTGAATTAAACACAACATGTGTTAGCCACTGCTAGGTCAAAGAGGTTATTAATGAAAACACCTGCCAGGGTTATTTTTAACCAAGCAGTGGCTTTATTAATTGTCCTACTTTTGAATAATTCTGGAATCATCTTTTTTTTATAAATTCTGTAACTTTATTCTTTATTTATTTTTAATTTTTTGAGAGGGAGGAAGCCCCTCAGCAGGGGAATCAAACCTCCAAACACCCAGTCTCAGGGTGGACCACAAGGCCACTGAACTGGTATCTGAGACCAGATTCTTGAGTAGCACGGTGCCCTGAAGACAGGAGTATACCTTTCCTCACACACAGACGTATGGTTCTCTTAATTGACTATGGTTTGGGTTGTACTATTTTAACTCAATAAAAATAAAATATCAAGTTCCATTTCGGGGGGAAATAAATCCAAATATATAACTCCCATTTCTGTAGGACTCCCAGCTGATCTGTCCACTTTACTCAGACACCTGGATGGTCCCTGGCTGGGTGACCCTGGGTCATGGAAGCTTGTAGCTCTAATTTAGGGGTGTGGATTGGAGCAATGCACTGAGAAAGTTGCCACATGAACCAGCTCTGGAAAAAAATCATGTTGTGTAATCCCTTCTTTGATCCTCCTGGGGGCAGCACTCGCCACTGCCTTTGATGACTTTGAAATGAAACAATGGCAGCTGTGCCAACAGACACAGGCTAATAATCAAGCTCGCTGAGGAGTTGGTCTGCACTCACAAATGTGTGAGAGGCACATTTACATTTGAAACTCGAACTACACGCCACAGGAGTAACGCCGTTGTAACCCAGCCCAGCGCACAGCCTCGAGCCACAGGGGACGGTTGTTTGACATGCCATGTCTGTATTTTAGGTGTTCCATTGTTGCACTGATGGTTTAAGAATGAAATGTTTACAAAATGTTTAATGCTTATACTCTGTGTTTGCACTATGTTTTCCTCTCAAGTTTGCACTTAAGTCTTACAAAGTCCAAGATTTTGTACTGCTGCCTGAACCAAATAAATTTTATAAAAGTGACTTGAGATTCAAGCAATTGTTTATTCTTTTAGTGACCAGGTTTGGTAATTTAGCAGATAATCGCAGTAGCTCAGGGAGGTAAGAGCGGTAACTGGAAGGAATAACTGGAAGGTTGGTGGTTCGATTCCCCCCCAATCCCAAGTCTGTCCGTTGTGTCCTTGGGCAAGACACTTAACCCACCTTGCTCCCGGTGTGTGTCCTCCACTGGTGTATGATTGTAAGTGTTGTGTGGTGGTGGTCGGAGAGGCCGTAAGCGCAAAATGGCAGCCACGTTTCCGTCAGTCTGCCCCAGGGCAGCTGTGACTACTAAGGTAGTTTACCACCACCAAAGTGTGACTGTGTGAGCAAATGAATGATGTATCCAATGTAAAGTGCTTTGTAAAGCGCAATGCAATTTGTAAATTGTATGAAAATAAAACACTTTTGTGTGAAGAATACATAACGCAGCTATGTGTAAATTGCATGAAAATATGACACAGCTCTGTGTTATCTTTGTGTAAACCCAACACAGTTGATGTGTTGACACATTTAACACACAACATGTGTAAAATCTGTCAACACAAAGTCATGTGTCAAAACAACACATTGTGTGTTGTCCTTAACTAGACACACGGATGTGTTAAGAAATAACACATCATGAGTTACTTTTGACACATTCGCTTTGAGAGTGTGGGAGGAGCTGAGTTAGGGAGGGGGGATACTTACGCCGGGCTGCATGCTCACTAAAATACCAAAGTGTGCTTGGGCACACCTTGTCGGCGCAGTGGTCCTGACTTATGCCGCCAGCGAGGCACAAAAATAGAGCCCTCAGAGGTGAGGTATCACTCCAAACTTTGTATTCATGAAGTTGCTGAGGTTGTTGAGGAGCTGCTGATGAGTCCATAGTAATTCTGATTTAGAGAATTAGAGGTTGATCATTCAAAAGTGTATGAGCTTTAAGGACTTATGATTCACTTTCTTTTTCCTAACCTGCAAAAAAATTGTTGTTTTAGGAAGCATTTTCTTTCCACCTGTATGATGAAATTGAACTTTGACTCTTTTGCCACTCGATGAAGCCACAGAGTTAAATACATGTAAAGCAGATAGACAGGCACTTTATTATCATGGTTTAAAAAAACAGACAAACAAATACAACAAAACTTTGTTCAGCACTTTTCTCTTACTGTAGCTTTACAAAAAATGTTTTAAAAATATAAATAAAAATATTAATTTAAAAGTACATTATTTCAAGGGGATGGTAAATTGAGCCGTGATTTCTAGTGAATGAATGAGAAACCAGTGATAATTAACTGAGTAACTATTGTTTGAATTTTGTTCATAAGGTACATTAATATTAGACCGAGGCATGACGCAGGTTATTTTCTTTTAAGTGTTGGTTTTAGCCTTTTTTGACTACAGGCTGCTCTTACTTTGAAACGGGACTTTGCAGAAAGTTTCATTTCTAATGGTGGGTGGGCTCTCCACAGGCCTTTAGGGGTTTCTGTCATACTATCTGTTTAATATGCTATAGATGTTGATAGATGTTGATGGTAGACTTTGCCCTCTATGTGCAAACATTAAACATTAATGGTTCCAAAAATTGTTACAAAAATGACAATTTAAATATAAAAAAAATAGATGGATAAACGAATTAACAAGAGGGAAAATAGATAAAGGTGTGAATAAAAAAATTATAGAAAATTAAAAGAATGAATAGAAAAATAAGTAATCAGTGTTGTTTGGTTCAACTCGGGATAAAAAAGCTGAATGGTCTGAAATACAACATCCATATCAAAGTCTTTTGTGTTTTAGTTTTAAGACAAACATTCTTAAATCAGGCTTTATGCAGTGAATTTAGCTGTTTATTAACTTCATGAATAAACTACTTTATTACTGTGACTTCAACCATGATGTAAGGTTGATGATCAACTGAAAAATGAATGGATGAGTTTATTTTATTAAATGAGCTGTGATGTTATGATTGGTGTGAGCTTATTGAGCTCATTGTTGGCTGTAATTGTTGTTTACAGTTGTGTTAGTCTTTGGTTCCAGTCAAATATTAGTATACTGTATAAACTGGTAGGAGGGTGACAGTATGTCAGGGGAGCCTGTGATCCACTAGAGGGCGCCCCTGTCCACTCTTTATACATATTTCCTCTCGATGGTCTTTCCTACCGGTGCTTAAAAAAAGGTGTAGTTGTTTTGGCTTTAGAGAGTTGTTCCTGTTTATTCACTTCAAAACACAGTAAAAACCACCATGTTCACTTTTCCACATTCATGGTAAAGCACATATAACCTGAAAAATGCCTCAAGGGAGAAATACCCTCTCTCTGTCTCCGCCCTGACATTTGCTTTCATCTGCTTTCACTCTGCTTGACTGGCACAGCTCTTTCAAATGCATGGAGAAAAAGATAGAGAGATAGAGGTATGAAAGGGCAGAGGGAGGGAGGGACACACCCAATCCCTTGCCTTCTCCCAGCAGGTAAGAAGAAGAGTGTGAGGAAGATAATTGATGGAGCAAATGCTACGGCACGCACACAGAGTGTTTTCCCTCAGGAGAGGCAACAGCACGTCTCCTCCTTTCCTCATTCATTTCTCCTCTCTTTACTTAATTTTCTTCGATATGACTCAATCATTTAATGGTCTGTTCCTTCAAAAAGACGCAAATCAAAATCAGTCACTGAAAATTAAATCAAACATTGAATGAAAACAAGAAAATAATCAGCATGATTTGGGTTAAATGTCTTTGACTGAGGGCTTTGCTTTAAACTGCAGATTTTTATGGTTTCTGCAGATCTCATTCTTTTCTGCTCTATAGTGGAGCATTTTAGCCTTTATTAGATCGGAGCGCTGAAGAGGGAGAAGACATGGAGAGCAGACTTGCAGCAGTTGTGCAGTGACCCAGAGGACTCATCCTCTGTACGCACCCCGAAACCCCAAAACTGAAGTACTTTTGACTTTGACTTTAGAGATAAACAGACTGGTACTTTCCTGAGTGAAATATTGTCCGTTTTCCAACGTTGCTGAAGTGCAAAGCACTCCACATTGACCATTCTTCATTCTAAATGACTACAGCAAGTCCTCACTTCAAGATGCTTAAACAAATCAGTGTTTCATATATTTAGGTTGGAAGTCTCCAAAATCATTTATTCATTATCTTCTTCTTTAAACGGTGAAAACTCCAGACTAATCTTTTTTTTTTTTCTTGTCTTCAGTAGAGTTAAAATGTTTTGATTGAATCAAAGCCACATTAACCTGACAAGTTAAAAGCTCTTTTTTTAACATCTATAAAATAAACAGAACATTATTACCAGGACATTATTTCAAATTTCACTCTCTACATCTGGAATTGTGACTTATGATGAGTCTTATAAGACTGCTTTTGATGCAGTGTTTGAGAAAGTGAACAAGCACCAAACAGTCCTCCCTCCCTGAATTTCTGTTCTCTGTTCGTCTCTTGTGTGTTTAGTTTATTCTGTTTCATGTTTGTTTTTGTGCATTTATTAAAAATTCAACACATGAACATCACTTTGTACATATTTTAGTTTCACTGCCCTGGTCTGGCTCTGAGCCCAGTACACTGCAACAGAGGTAATGATTGTTTCACATTCAAAGAAGTTTCCTAAACATGGATTGAAAGCAGATTTTTTTTTACACCTGCCTCATCTTCAGCCCTTGTCTTATTTATACCAGGTGAAAAATGATCATTGGAAGGTGGATTTCTATTTAAATTTGCACCTTTTTCACCTCTTTATTGTTCGTGTCTCAGTGATTTTAACATGTGATTTCTTTTGTAAGCTTTGGTTACTTCTACATGTGTATTTCTGTGCACCTTTCAATCCCACTGTATCCATGAAAGGAACCCAACCTCAGAGTCACCTCTTCCACTTACAAGTAAAAGATGACTCCAACCCGAGCCTGTGCTTAAATGTCAGAGTCGGAACAAGAACCTCTGTCTCTCCTGTTAACTTCCGATCATGTTTTTTGTTCTTTCAGATGAGACGTATGGTGACGCTTCACTGACTCATGGCTCCTCCCACCTGGACCCTATAACCAAGCTGCTCCCTACTTTGAACAAGGTCGGATAGTGTGAAATCAGAAGCTGACATCATTTCATCAAAGCCTGGTGAGGTCAGCCTGAAGCAGCTACTCGACTTATTCTGTCATCTGATTTCTGTCAGGATCACACAAAGGATCATAGTTATGCAGTAAAAACCTTGAAAAGGTCACATATTTATAAAAACCAGCTAGAAAACATCAGCCAGGACTGTGGAGAGCAACATTCTTGCAAAAATTTTTACATAGAAATACACAAAATGCATTATAGTAATAAGAGAACAAGAATTCAAACAAAAATAGAAAAATTAGGTTAACAGAGCATGCACTAAGCAAGACAGGTTTTAAAACCTGCTTTACAAATTAGAAGAAAATACAAAAAACAAAACAAACAAAAAAGGCACAATAATAACTACGTTTGTGCATTTTATTCATATGTACATTCTTTCTTCTTCAGCATCGTGGACGATGTGAGATGACATTTATTTTTTTGTGAAACAGGTGGCTCAAGGGTTTCAAATACTAACCTGAAATGATGACCCAAACCACCCTCCCTAGAAAAACTGATATTTATATCAGGTGAAGCCTAAAGTAAATAAATTGGTTTACAATTAAATGTATGTTTGCTAAAATACTGGAATAAAGAGAACGTTTACTACTTCAGACAAGTATTTTGCAAGCAATATAAATAGATAACAAACTTCAAGAGAACAAAAAACAAATCCAGACTGAGAAAAAGTCGTCCAGTAAAAAGTCTTTTTGCAGTCCTTGGAATTCAGAGTTGAACTGAAACACAGTGAGTAACATAAAAATCAATCATAAACAAATGAAGATGAAGGATGGGAGGATTAGTAAAGGCTGGAAACATCAAGATTTTTCTCCCTGAGATGATATTTTCATGAGCCTAAATATGAATGATATGTGAGTGAAGAGACAGAGGTCATCAGTCAGACTGCACTCTTATAGACAGCTTTATTTCTGTTTTTCATGTGCTCTCTGTGTGTGTCTATGAACTCATGTTGGCTCAACAACAGCCTGTTTACCGTCCACATTTCTGTACACAGCTATTTGTTGGGCTTTAATGGCCTACCTGTGGGGAATAGATGCAGTCTCTCACACACTCACAGTTTGCTGCCTTGTGTGAACGATGGTTCAGCGGCTCTTAGAGGTGTCAGCACCTCCCGCTGTGTGCAGCAGTCAGACTCTGATTAGTGCTAATGAAGAGCTGCAGGAGGTGTTCATGTGTGTGTGAGGAGGCTGACTCACACAGATTACTGGGAGATTGTGTGAATGTTAAACTGATGCAATGAAGTTAATTACACGTGAAACACAGAGATGGTCAAACTCCAGGGCTTTACAGCCCCATGTTGTTCTCACGTCCAACTTTTTATGATCATCAGCTCGGTAAGGGGCTCAAATTTGACAGCTTTATACCTCTAAAGTGAAATGTGATGATACTTTAGATGATTGTGACATCAAAGTCATGTGACATTATGAGAAAACACCTGGAAGACAGTCCATTTTTTGTTTAGGAGGCTGAGGTTTCGTTTCCAAGTTGAATTATCTGTTTTAAATTCCTCTTCAGATCTGTGACGTCTTATCCCATGTATGGATATTTATATAAACATATGAAGACTGATGTTACTGTATATGTTAAACATATGCAAGATAAATTGGTTTCACATGCATACATTCCTAGATATATGAAACTAACTACAACATTTATGAAATACGCATATAAAATGTTACTACATTAAGCATTTCCTCAGTACATCATCATGAGCTGTTCAAATTTCATTGATCTGTATATCTGCCTATTTATCAACTCTCTCGTGAATCCATGTCTTATTTATTTTTGTTTGTCGTCTGCTTTTCTTTAACCTTTCTTGGTTTTGATGATTTTTTCTTTATGTAAAGCATTTTGTGTTACATTTTATTGTTTGAAAAGTGCTAGACAAATAAAGTCTGATATGATGTTATATATTTTTTCTGTATCTTTTCAGACAAACAGTGTATATTTAAATAAGTGCAATTATTTTTAAAAATAAAATACTTAAATCAATTTGAATTAGAGATTATATAATTGTATGGACCACATATAAATGTGCTTGTATAAAATTGTTCCAACATCCATAAGAAAGCTATGTACTGTGATATATCAAATAAAGCACATATGTCAGTTATGAGATAAATGGCTGAATAAATGAATATATACTGATATAAACTCAAAATGTGATTTTTTTTCTCAACAAATCTGCTTAATCCAGGCAGCAATACAGAGGCACAATTAAGAGATAAATGAAAGAATAAAAGAGGATAAAAAAGAAAGTCTAACCAGCAAGAGCAGACTTGATGCCTGAGGGCTACCAAAACCATCACATTCTGAAGCAGACCTGCCAATAACCCGAACTAAGCCAGCAGTCGCCCTCCATTTTAACACATTCTCCATCTATATACCCCATTATCTCCTTATTTCACATTGGTACCAATTAAGTGGGTGTTTCTCTGCTTCAATCTGAGGTATGTGACAAAAGACTCTGCACCCCAACAGCAAACCAACCCAAACTTCTCACTGCAGCAGCTCTCTGCTCTGCCTCACTTTGTGAAGTTTGCTGTAAATGGGCTAGAAGAAGAGGAAATATACCTCCAAATGAAACTCTGCTCAGACATTAGCCTGTCTTGCTGCAAGCTGAATTGACCTATTTTATGCATTTTGTAAGAAATGATCAGACATATTGGCAGGTATGATTGGGCCACTGTTCAGGCTGCTGTATCTGATGATGTGGGTGATGTGTGGACCTGTTTGAATCTCAGCACATTAAAATTTCAGGAGTGATCAAGATCTCAATGATCCTTAATGCATTATAAAACTCCCGTAAGGTATTCAAATCTGCACTGAGACATTGAAATTCATCTGTGACCTCTGACCCCTCTCTGTACCTCTCCTTCACCTGTAAATGAACATCCACTATCCCACAGCACTCCCCGCTATACCCACTCAGTCTGTTTCCATGGCAACTCACCCTTAACCCTTCTGCCAGCCCCCTCAACCTCCCTCGGCATGCGGCTCTCAGCCTGGGAAATCAGCCTGATAAATAGTTTTATGCAAATGAGGCAGTTCCAGCTGCCAATCTTAATATTCTTATTAACATGTGTGAAAATGCCAGTGTGGTGAGTGTCGTCCTGTGGCCCCTTAGCTACTTGTCACTCTGTGCATGAGTCACAGGGTCTGCACACCTCTGTCATGATCCAACTGCGGCCACTGCATGTTTCTTTTTTGTGTTTTTTTTTTTTTTTTACCAGATCACGTCTTGTAGAGTGTGAGAGGGCCAGGGGTTTACACTTTGTCAGATCAGGGTGAAATAAGAATTAATAAAAACATTTTTATTCACATGTTAGAAATGAATCTTTGATGTGGAGTTTTGGCTGCCTGTGTGACACTCCTCTGCAAAGGTAAAAATCTGGGTTCAATCAGACTGACATGCAGGCCTCCACCATAAATCCAAGTCTCGCTTATATAGGCTGTGAGCGCTCATAATAACGAATAGGATTTACTCAGGTTTCTGTAATGCAGTGGTTTTTGTGTGAACTTGCACTTTTAGAAACAGTTTCTACTCCTACATGAGAGATATGTATCAAAGTAAGTGCCTCAGACATCAACAGAGCTGTAACTTATTAAAACCAAACTTCTCAGCATAATAAAAAGCAAATTGATGGCAGGAAACATATTTGATGAGTCTTTTGATCTTACAGTTTAACCCACGTTACATCTTTTAACATTAAACATGTGGGGTCTATAACTAATACTGCAGCCAGCCAGCAGGCGGAACTCTAAATCTTTCAGCTTCACAGTCAATTAACACTTGTGCTTTCCAGTTCAATGTGCAGCCTCTGTGATAGGGTAGTTATTCCCAACCTGCTTCTTATATTGTAGAAAATGAGGGTCCCTTCACAGAAAAGTGATGCTTTGCCATAAAAAATACACAAGTTTTTAAAATTCTGACTAAAAATATGGAGTACCAACATGTTTTTTTTCACTGACAGAACTGTCCAAAAATCTGTTGATGTTCTACAGTCAGTTGGTCTGACCCGTACGCACAAAAAAATGCTGGGTTGTTTTTTCAACCCTACTACTAGGTTGAGCCTGTTGATCAATTTATTTAGGTTATTTTCATGGATTCGGGTATTCTGAGTACCCAATTCAAAAAGTTATTTATGTTGGGAACAGAGTTATTAGCTGTTGGGTTGTAATTTCTATACAGTTTTATTGGTTTATTGTGGACTACCCAACACATTGGGTAGACGTTCGGGCAAATGGAAACCAAGCTCCACCCCTTCACCAGATTGATGCCACAACTGCTGAAGCGAGGAGACGTACAAAGCAAGGTTTGTTACATTCCCACTATTGCTTTAACCTTTTAGATGACTTGATATTATTAGAAAGACCCTCATTTTGTTGTAAAGATGTAAGTTTGCGAAGCACTGTTGTGTACCAGCTTCTGCCTCCAGGAATCAATTGGTAGGTGAGCAAGCTCATGGTTAGCCAACGTTAGAAGCATAAAGTACATTGCCTCAAATGAAGCAGGCTAACATGTTAGCTGATGTGTGGTGTGGTGAGAAATGTTGAATTACTGCTTTAATGGACTCACAGGGCTCTATTTCCGTGACCGCCGGCAACGCGGCAGACAGTGGCAGACCACGCGCAGTGGTATTTTCGTCTGGCGGAGCCCGGCGTACAGCCAGTGTAGTATTTTCGTGGAATGAGGCGCACTGAGGTCCGCCAAGGTTGGTGTGGTGGCGTGGCAGGGGGAGGTATTGACAGAATCAGCTGGCGCAGTGACATTTTCGTGCTCGCCGCCGGCGTGTAAAGTGCGCTGAATGCTCGCTGAATTAAACCTGGTAAGCTTTCATTGCAGGCGGAGAGCAGCTGGTCTAGTGGTATTTTGGTGGACCGGTGGCGTATGGGCATACGTCACCGATGCCCCACCGGCAGGTTTCCACAGTGTCAGGCACATTTCAGTGCAATAAATAATCAACAAAAACTAATAAGCTGAGTCAACACATACATTTAGATCTATATAGATATATTCTGATCTATATTTTCTCTGATGATCGCGTTTGGCACGCGTTTGGACACTCAACCTGACCAAATTAACACAGCTGAAACCGCATTAAATTAAATTAAATATCAAGTAAATTGACACACATGATGAAGTTAGCAAGATATGTAATTCGTCTCCCTCCTTTTCTTCTTCCTCTTCCTCTTATTTCTTGCGCAGCTCGACCTGGACATGTCTCTGTGTCCTCTCCCCATCCTGCTGCAGCTGCTGCTGCGGCAGCGGCTGAACAGATGATTTGTTTCAGTGATCAGATGAGTTATTTACTTTAAGCCTACCTACGAATATTATAATATTCAGTTTTGTGAGCCAAATTTATTTTATATGTCAACATCTATGAAAGAAAGAGCCAGGCCACAGAATGTGATGCGTCCTTTACACACAGATGGTTTCGATTTTAATGCCATTTTTGGAATTTATGTTGTGATCTGTGCACACAACCCACCTTTGTCTCGTGAGGTTTGAATACATGCAACTTTATGTGAGTATCTTTATTTGTAGAAATGGGTGTTTGTCTTACCAGTGGGTCCAACCCATCACACACCAAATCCATCTGTGCTTATATGAGACAGTGTGGAGGACGCCCTCTGCAGAGCTTACAGCGACACTTGTTGGGGGGCTGCCTTCTGTCGCCATCGTGTGGCATTGCTGTCTTCAGCCATCTCTTGATCTCTTTCAACTATTTCACGAAAATTGTAATTCGCCTCGCCGGTGGCGGATTTAAAGGCGAGGAGAGGAGCTGATGTTATTGGTCAATACAGGTCTCGGCTGTGGTAAACCCTCTCCATGCCCTCTCTCCTCCCTCCCTATGACTCACGCCGCTGGGAGGAGCTGAGTTAGGAAGGGGGGATACTTACGCCGAGCTGCGCCACTTACCAAAATGTGCTTGGGAACGCCTTGTCGGCGTGGCCGACCTGACTTACGCTGCGCCTGTGCCATGTCTCCGGTGTGGCATGAAAATGGAGCCCACAGTGTTGATGTTCCAGGTTGATAGGAACAATAAATAGATGATTTTGTGATGTGGAGTGGAGCGGATGCAAGATACAACCTCCTGTTCTGTGTTGTTTATTTTAAAAAGATAAGAAAACCATATAAAAAAAGAAAACTGCCAAACGTTTACAAACTCTAAAGTTTGAGCATACAAACTCTAAAACTGTTAAGGGATGGCAGTAGCTCAGGAGTTTGAGCAGTCATCCATCAACCGGTAGGTTGGCAGTTTGATTCTCCCCTATCCCAAGTCTGTCCATTGTGTCCTTGGGCAAGACACTTCACCCACCTTGCTCCCAGTGTGTGTCCTCCACAGGTGTATGATTGTAAGTGCTGTGTGGTGATGGTCAGTTGGGCTGTAGGTGCAAACTGGTCCCAGTGCAGCTGTGACTACTAAGGTATTTTACCACCACCAAGGTGAGACTGTGTGAACAAATGAATGATGTCTCCAATGTAAAGCACTTTGAGGGTCTCTGACACAGTGCTTTATGAAATCTGATGCATTCATGTAATTTAATATTATATTAAATAATAACAACCCAAATGCTGGGTTTAAAGATCCCAATTGTTGGGTTAAATGAACCAACCCATTCGCTTTGGTAAAATTAACCCAGCATGTGTTCTGTCCAATATTTTAACTCCCCTGGGTTTGGAAATTGAGTTGTATTTTAACCCAGTGTTTTTAAGAGTGTAAGAGTCACTAACACACTTTTTTTTTCCTGAGAGTCACTTGGCTCTGGTAGGCTGGCAGTTCCTCTGGATCACTGCTATTCTCCTCCATCCATCTCGCTGTCTGTCTTCATCTCCCTCTATCAGTCTCTCCTTTGTCCATCTCTCTCTCTGTCTCCATCTCCCTCTATCGGTCTCTCCTATCTCCATCTCTCTCTCTTTCCTCATCTCCATCTCTCAGTCGCTCCCTTGTTCATCTCTCCCTTTCTTCGTTTCCCTCTATCAGTCTCTCCTCTCTCCATCTTTCTCTTTCTTCATCTCCCCCTCTCCTTTTGTAATCCAGCCCAATCTCAGCAGATGACCTCCTTACACGATTCTGGTCCTGCTTGAGGTTTCTTCACATACTTCTTTAATGTTTTTGTTGGGTTTATTGTGACCCCTGCCTTTTTTTTCTTTGTGTATTTTGTGTATTTTTATTTTTTTTAAGGTAAAATAAGTTGAATGTGATTAGCGTATTGAAATAATTGATGCAGAAAAGATGAATAAATTGTGATTATGCAGCTTCTACAGTGATTTCAATCAGCCTTAATAAGGCCTGCACAGTTGATTGACTGAACTGGCTTCAAGCTAAATGTCAAAATTTAAATATTCTGCAAACATTACACTGAGCACATAACTACATTTATACAACTGCAATTAAAAATCGACCTCTAAGTTAGTCAGAGATGCAGAAACAGATGGAGCAGGAGGAGGAGGAGGACACTTCTCGATGTAATTCACACACAAGATTTTGTCCTGTCTGTGTGCATGTGTGAGTGTGTGTGTGGGTGTATGGGTGGGTAGGTGGGTGAAGGGATGTCAGGGTGGGTCACACACTGACTGTATTGATTAATTTGTGTTTACTCAGTAATTGCCTAGTGACTGTTTCAGCTGTAGCCCATGGGAGGTATTCTTACACACACACACGCACACACACACACACACACACACACACAAATTTACAGTCTGAGTTAATGAATCAATATTGGCATGTGGCATGACAGATACAGTGAAGCGTAAATGAAAATCATGCATCACATGTTAATGAAGGAATTATAAATGAAGGAGCTCTGGCCCCTGCATACTGAATATCCTGTTTTCTGTGTTTTTTGACAAATTCTTGTACCTCGACAAAAACTGTTATGAGAGCAGTCGTTCTTCTGGGTTTCATCCATTGAGATGTCATTTATTCAGGGAGTCCCACTGAAATCAAGACTCATTTCCAAGGGAGGTTAGACCAAGATAAATACTAACAATTAGAGACATTGAGGAGATAATACAGAGAGAGAAACAAAGAAAAGAGGAAACCTGGGGCACAGAGAAAGTAATCTCATTGAATAAAACAGTTTGATGGTTTCCAGTGGTCAAAACAAGGATGTGTCTTTTTATTTTACGACCCTTAACACGTCTCTGAAATCTGCTGCCACATTTTAAGAACATAGCTCCTGTGTAGAGTTCATAGATGGCCATCACACAGACTGGAAAGTATACTCATGCCGCTTTATGACCTACACAAGCAAAAGAGAGCCTCAGAGGGAATACGCATGACTTCATTTAACTTTTCTGAATGCCTGAAACCAGCACTGTAGAGTAAGTGTTGGATGAGGAAAGGAGCAGAAATTAACACGTAGCAGAAATAAGATTCACAACAAGACCCCAAGATTAGCTTTCACTTGAAAAACATGGGTCACACATGTATGACAAGACCAGCAAAGAAATAAGAGGAAAAGCTTTGTCCACAGGAGGGCACCAAAATCAAATGAAATTGCAAATTACATCACTCAGGAGCTTTGATAAGAAACTGTTGCAGGAGCTGTAGTATTCACTGATTTAAAATCTTCCACATGACAGCGCCAAAAACACACTCACAAAATGAATAAATAAAAATTCTTACATGCTGCTATTATTTTTATTCAAACAAATATCATATGATCCTGGAATTAAAGAAAATTAAAGAATATAAAATTAAGGGTTCAAAAACACTTCAGACCACCAAAAAAGAAAAAAAAAAAACAGAAATTAATCTTGAGGTCTTGCTTTAATTTTAACATTTTTATAAATTCTAATTAAAATATTAAAGTCAGTTTTTTTTTTTTTTAATTGAAATCAGAATTCTGAGATTAGGTTCATTGTTTTGATAAATTACGATCAGATTTTATACAGACACAGTTTTTTTAATTACCTTGCTGACATGTTTCGACGTGCTGGCGGCAGTCTTCCTCAGAGTGTCACGTGATGTTTGTGTGTTGCGTCTTAAAACAGCTGATGTTTCCGAAGGCGCGACCTTTCCGTAAGTTTGACGGATTGGTCACGCCCTAACCCTTCAGCTGCCCACTTGCCCTCTGCAATATGGTACTCCAGGTGTGGGATATCCTATATGCCCCCTCATCCCTGCTGGATCAGGGAGGCAATGGAAATCCGGAAGCGAGGCCCGAGGACCATCAACCAGGGAGGACCATCACGTGACACTCTGAGGAAGACCGCTGCCAGCACGTAAAAAACATGTCAGCAAGGTAATTAAAAAACCTGTGTCTGTATAAAAGAACATCTGATCGTAAAATTCTGAGTCCTACAAATTCTGATTCTAATTCCAGAATTCTGACTGGTAAAAGAATCCTTACTCCCAGCATTTCAAATGGTGAAATGCTGAGAGTGTGAGGTTATTCAATTGGCTGATGTCTCATATGACACACCCTATATCACCTCAATGCTTTAAAATCATCATCACGAACACAGCCTAATAGAAACAAACACCAAACTTCATCATCTAGTGTTCAGACTGAACATCAGACATGTATAATGGTGAAATCAGGAAACGATCTCTGTGAGCATGACTAATCTCTGTCCCTCTGTTTCTCCTTTACACACACACACACGCGCACGCACGCACACACACACTTACACACACACACACACACACACACACACACACACACACACACACACACTATTACATATATCTGTCAACAAAATCTCATCCTAGTCTCGCTGCCAATTACTTGAATCTAAATGGGTTGTTGGTGCAGAAGCGTGCAGTGACGGCCCTGCAGGGTCAACAGGATTGGTCACATGCATGTCTATGAATACTGAGATCTAAAGACAGAGTGATACGAGCAGATCACAGTGACTTTGTGCCATACAATTACAATTGAATTTTCCTTCGGGGATTAATAAAGTTCTACTACTTCTTCTTCTTCTTCTTTTTCTTCTTACACTATAATCTGCCTTCAGTTGCTCATGCTGTTCTCACTCTGTTAATTATAGAGAAACATATTCAGAATGGAAGGACATGCATTTATTATATAAACTTGAAGAGTACACTTTTTTTTCAGAAAAATCTGCCACCGCAGCAAGCAGGTGAGGAAACCTACACCCTTTCAGTTCATTACAATTGGGATGATAAAAGATGAGTTTTTTTTTTTTTTTTTTACGTCCTTTCCTTAACTGTGTAAGTTTTGTTTACAACCTGGTTTCCTAGCAATGCATTTAAACAATCAGGATTTCATAAAACACCTTCATTCCTCTCTTTTCCCCATGGTCTGATTAAACTTTGTCTGAAACAGGCATAAACTGACTTCTTAAACAGGTATAGTATTGTGCATACAAACTCAGCTGTTAGATTCATAATCATGATGCAACATTAAACTTCAGACAGTAACTTTCAGTATGACTCAAGCGTTTTAAGTCAACGCTTTGACTTCAGTCTTACACTTTGCACGTCTCTATTCAATAAATTAACGTGTCTCGAGGTGGACACCTCAGACAAGCTCTCATAACTGATTGCACTGATTGGAATAACAATGTAGCAGAGGGCAGATGTGATGAACAAAAGGTCTGTCATCCCTCTCAGAGTTCAGAGGACGCTCTCTCAGGGAAGATGTAGGAGTGGTGGGGGGTGGAGGGTGTCGGTGGGTGAAGGTTTGTGACCCCTCTGTGTGACCCCTGAGTCATCGGCACACTTAACCCCTCATTCTGATTGACCTCCTGCTTGTATATGAGGTCCCTCATGAGTGCCGCCGTCAGCCTCTTTAATACACTGAGGCAGGAGTCAATGAGAAGAGAAAGTGTGGGTAGTTTATGGAGGCATTGATTGAGGAAAGATGCTCTTTTTTGGTTGGGTGTGTTTGTGGCGCAAGCAAGTGTAGTGAGATTTCATTGATTGATGTTAACATTTTAAACACATTCAGGCATTTGTGTGGCATATACAAGCAATTATCCTCACACAAGTTTTAAGGAATTACTAAAATATCTCAGTCTGGAGATATGAAAAAGGTTGTCCATCTATCAATCAATAACAATGTGGACCAAAAAGATTGTGGCAAGTTATCTGGTTACCCTAGTAACTGTTAAAACAAGAACAGACACCAACACATGACTATGAAGTCTTTCTCTTAGAGCTCAGGGTTCAAGTCTAGTGTAAGGTCCAAAGCAACAGTATTTTGTTATCTGTTGCAACCCTTGTTGCCGCAGCAGCTAAACTTGCAGATGATGGCATTAGCCGGTAAGTCTGTCATCCATTTAGTGTGCTAATGGCTTATTTGTCTACAACATTTAGTTAACTGGTTAAACAAAACCAAGGGAAAGACCTTTATTAGGTCAGTAGATGATGACTGTAAAGTTGATGCTAATTCTTAACTAATCCTGTCAGCAAAAGTAAGTGTTGAATGATGGCATTAGATGCAAAAAAGTGCTTCTACATTTTTTATAGTATCAAAAAATATGGGAGGACCTGATGTTGTCTAAATAGTGTGCAAAAGACATTCAAGTGTTTAAGAGCTGGCCTGCATGCTTCAGCAGGAATAATTAACATTTCCCAGGGAGGATAATAAAAAAATATATGATGAAAATTATTATGCGACAGACTTTTCCACCCAATCTCTGTCTCTCTATCACCTCAAACTGAAAGGTAAGTCTCTGATGTGACAAAGATAAATTTCATTAATTCCAGCAGCTCAGTTGGCTGCCTTCCCACAGCAGGAACAAAGCTGTATTATCATAAACTCATCTACCTGGATTATCCCAACTCCTCCTCCAACGAATAGTCTGAAAATTGATCACATTGTTCTGACTGTTGTTATTCCAGGGAGTAATCTGCTCTCCAGGTTTTTCCAGAAAACACACGACCAATCCCTGCCCACAAACTGCACCATACGAGTAAATTCAACCACTGTTTCAATCTACCTCACCATGCGATCAGTGTAAGCTCAGCACCTGGAGAAATCCTCCAGGTGATGGAGGAGGTTGTCCAAGCAGCTATTAGCATATGCAGAAATATCTCCTGCTTACAAAGTAGGATCTCTGCCCTTCTGTCTTTCTCCTCCATCCCCTTCAGAGCATGTCATCAACACAGATGCTACCTAATTTCCATCCCTGCTTGGTTATGTACATAATTCTGCATATTATCTAAGAAACACGTGGAGTAACACACTGTGAAATGAAAAGTCCATCTGTACATGTCTGAGGAGAAGAAGACCCTTGTTTGAAGAAAAAGCAGAAAGTTGTCTTGCTATGTCTCTGGATTTTCTTTTTTTGTTTGTTTGTTTGTTTGTTTGTTTGTTTGTTTGTTTGTTTGTTTGTTTGTTTGTTTGTTTGTTTTACGTGTTCTGGTCTTTTTCCCTTGGATGGTCTGGTGCTGTAAGAATTTTGGAAACACCTATTTAACCGTTACAATTGTTGTTGCAATCCAGACCATCCCATTTTAAAGATGTTAATGCTTCATCTTCAATTTTATTTTCAATTGGAAGTAACTGCATTTTTAATCCCATATTTCAACTCCATTACTTCGCATTATGTTTCAAGTCCAAATTAACAATGTGAAACAATTCTTACAAATGTATTTGTTATGGAATCAATTGGTTGCAAGGACATTAACTTTCTAATCCTCTTTTTCTGATTATTGGCCAAAACTTCAAGGTATTTATTCCGTGAAGGGCAGAGTTTATTTTTATCTATACCCTATTGTTGATGAAATAATGTTGAGGATATGTGATTACACGTTCAAACATATGCAGTAGTGCTTGTGTAAAATGCTTTCAGTGTCAGTGTTCATATGGTGTGCAATTATTTGAGATTACTTTGATAACCAATGTCGAGTGATTCCCGGTTAATGCATCCTGATTTGCACTTTTCAGGAGTTCCACTTTGGTGTCAGCAACAAGAACACAGTCATGCCCTAGCTGACTGTTTTAACAGTGTTTCCATTTTTGTTTTTTACTTCCCACAAGATCATCCAGGTGAAGTATTGAGTCAGCATGGGAGCTAATGTAAGCTACAACCCTGCTTGTAGCCAAAGCAACCCCTCTGTGGAGCAAAGGTGTTAAACAAACTGCTTCATTCAGTGGTTTGACTGGTTAGCTCTACCAGGCCTGAGGTTTGATTGTTAAAGAGATGGAGACCTGAGGAGGATGCTGTATTCACAAAGGGTCAGTTTGTGGATCTTCGAAGTTACTGGCCCTCCAGCACTGCTGTGTGCATGACAAGTGATAAAGTTATTTATAAGTCTTCATTATGAGACAGTCCTGGTTTCTACCAGTCAGCGACATCAGTCTGGACCTACTAGTCAGCGACATCAGTCTGGACCTGGTTGGTGATTTGGGGTCAACCAAAATATCAAAGGTGCCCTCTCCTATCATCTTTGAAAACCACATGATTAAGGTCTCAGCAAAATAACATCATTCTTTATAAATACCCCACAGATTTAGGAGAAGATGATGAGAGGATATGCAAGCCCTAAGGTATCCACATGCAGTGTTTGGGAAATTTTGAAGCAATAGATTTACATTTCCTGATACAAATTGGTGCAAGCCAAAAAATGATGATAAAACCAGTACTTGGCCGGCATAATCTGAAACTGAGCCATCCAGCAGAGGGAGAGGTCTTAATTCAAAAGCAGACACCATACTGGAGCTACAGATTGGAGCTTTAAGGTGAAATTGCGGATCATGAGCTGATCAGGGACGCAGCAATCTGATGCTTGATGAAACAATGATGAGGTGGCGCTGGGTGAGAACGACTGAAAACATGTAGAGATGTTATATATTGTCCTCTGGTACAGACAGAGGAGGGTTGGTAGAGATGGGAGAAGCAGATGGAGGGATGAGGTGAGGAAGCTCAGGATGGGAGGAGAAGGAGGAGGAGACGTGAGGGGATTCAGACCCTTCATCATCACCGTGCCGTCATACTCGGACACATATAAATTCATAAAGCCTTTTCCTATTTTCTTTGTATCTGCAGGGGGAGGCGAGGCTGTTTATGCAACAGCTCTGCAGATAAATCAAGGTGAATTGAAACAAAATTGAAGGCAGGCAGATAGAAGGAGAGGGCAAATATTGAGTGAGATGGAGTGAGGATAGAGAAATACAAAGGAACAACAGAGAGACAGTAGATTAGAAGGGGGTTAGGAGTTCTGACAGAAACCCTGCAGTAATTTGTGAAACAAACAAAAAGATACAAAACTATAAATCTGTGCATGGTTCTCTTTTTCTGCTGTCAGTCAGTCAGTGTGATCTCAAGACGTGGTCACAGAGCGAATCATGGGGCCCTACAGGCCTCAGGGCTTTTCCTCTATCACACAGGGAGATGGCTGTTTGAAGCTAACAGTCACGAATCATTTCTGCCTTTACAGTCAGGCAGTCTGGGATGTTTTGACACCAAAAGTCATGTGCTTTTCTTCTTTGAACATGAGTTACATTGATAGAAGGTTGTATGGTCATACGTTTTCCTCCCTCTATTTCTATGTGCTCAACACCTGACCAAAGAAAGACTGATTAACCCAGGTGGGCTGACTATTCTTGACAATTAAGTCCATTCTGGCTGATTAAACAAACTGCATGCAGACACAGCAGACAGTCTGATCAGGGTGGTGCTGTGGAGTTGTGTTAACGCCCCCCTTACTTAAAACAGCTTATCTATTCTTGAATGACATCATTTCAAATCTGATAATAAAATATATTCATTGAAGATGCACAGAACAACGCAAATTGATGCATGCAAGTCAACAAAACTATGTGTGTTAAATAATTTCTACATTGTTTTCATATTACATTTTTTTCTTGATCACACTGGAGCCTAATCTCACACAACATTTATGATCAGTTTAAATATGCAAACTCCACCTTTATGGATACCTCAGTCAGCAGAGGATAAAAGAGTGGTAAATTGAATATTGAACATGCAGGCATGACCTTCATTATTAAATGCTCAGTGATCACCACCACTGAACAAATCAACAAAGAAGTGTCTGCAGTGAAAACCACAGAGCATCAGAGACTCTGAAGTCCTGACCCTCTTTGATTACAGTAACGGATTTGTTTTTGGCCAACTGCACTCAGAGCGAGGCTTCACATCCCTCCACCTCCTGCTGTCCACCAAAGTTGGTCTGGCCAGCCTCAGCCCTGCTGAGCGCTCCCCGGTCATCACACATTCTCTTTTTAGCCCACAACAAAGTCCCTGCTGTAGACGCACACAGCCAGCCTCCACGCCAGCGCTTAGGAAGGTCATATCTAATGATCCAGACGTCAGGCTGGAGCTGGAACCGACTCTGACAGGATGTACAGCAAACAGAGGAGTGGGGCCAGTCTGCATGTCTGCTGACTTTAAATTACAGTACATCTCACTGTAAAATAAATTGACAAGATATGAGCAGGGGCAAAATCAAAGTGAGGTGAGGACAAGTACATGGTTTGGGATGTAAATTTGGATGTAAAGATGTAACTTTCCAAATGTTTCCCTGAATAACGGATCAATAATTCATGACCAAGACGCTGATCCAACAAAAATCTAATAGATAGAAAAAAATGTCAGTTCCCCTTTAAGGATCAAATCTGGGAGGATTAGGGCCTAATCTTTCTTTTTGGGTTGAAATTTGACTTCAAATAAATGAATAAAAATAAAAGGTTGCAGGGTGGACTATAAAGTAAAGTTCAAAGGGAAGATCTAATCTGTTTGATCTTACTGCAGAATTTTCAGTGTCACTAAATTTAACCAATGAACCATAGTTAACTATCAGCAGAAACACAGTTTCACTCAAATTCATACATGAGCACAGATTACCTTGATTTTAAGGGAATTGGATCTGAGCAGCCTCTAAAATTATAAAGATCTTCTCTGTGGGATAAAAAAAAAAAAGGTCAGTTTTGTGCTTCCACACAAAACATACGTTTTTTTTATTATTTTTTTATTTATTCATTTATTTTTTACTGGAAAGTGCCAGACTTACAAAGCGAGTGGGTTTCACAGGAAGTCAATATTATGTGTATCATGTGGCAGCTGTTGGACCACTCCTGTCTTCTGTTCACCATGATCACTTCCTCGACTCCTTGGTTGTCATTTGGGCTAACTGCCTCTCACAATATATGTGAAAATATGTAGTGATATCTAGTAGATAGATCAGGTGTGTTGCTGATCTATCACACACACACACACACACACACACACACACACACACACACACACACACACACACACACACACACACACAATACACACACAGACACACTTGAGTGCCTAGTAAGATGCTGTAAGGTGCTTCGTACAGAGAAAGCTGTCTGATAAAGGGTTACAGTGCTCACGAATGTGTCATGTTGTGTGTTTAACCGCATCTCCATTTACAGAATATTCTAGTGGATGTGACACACTGACAACTGCACCATTTTTTTTTTATTATCAATTTTTACTCTGGCCATACCAGCCTACTGGGGAAACTGGAAATGGCTAGTCCAACCCTGATACTGGGCACAGCTCATTTATACTGGGGCATGTGTGCCCCAGTAAGAGGGGTCTGGTAACGCCCTCAAGTTAGATTATAGATCCAGGTGTTCCCTTGCTCGACCCTCCTATTACTGAAATGACAGTGGCCTTCTAGAACAAGATGCATAATTACTATGATCCCCAAGTATCTAAGATTTTACTATCTTTCTCTCTTTCTCAAGTAAATGCTATGAAAAAGCAAGTATGGGTTAAAAGACACTAAATTCAAAAATTTATACAACAAAAACAAAGCGTTCAATAAAGCACCTACATGCTCTGCTGCATCTGATTTGACAGTAAAAACCTTTTCCCTTTCATCGTAATGCTATTCATCTTCTTCCTCTCTTTCTCCAAACCTGCACCCTCTGCAGGCACTGACGGCTTCCACACAGCTCCACAGTGACTGCACAATTAGCACCAAACACTCGTGGAAAAAGCTTAACCAGATCTCTGAGCAGCTGCTGAGCATCAGGGCACTGTGGAACTCATTTCAGTGTTATTTCCAGCAGTGTGGGGATAAAAGAATTCAATGAAATTTAAAGTGAAAAACACTGTGCAGGCAGTTCTGCAAATAAAATTACTTTACATGTTGTGGTTTTGTGGCATTTGCATACTGAAGTATTAAGAAGTAACGAAGCAGGAAATTTGCTAAATATGTGGCAAGCACACAAACACACTTAAAGCGTTAATGACTTCCTGGCAGATTTATGCGGAAGAGAGGAAAGGGGAGCCCACTTGACCTCCATGAAGGAACAAATGGACACATTAGCACTCATGAATTACAAAACATACACACTATTACACAGCTCAGCGGCAGACTGCCAACTCCAACTGTATCAATGCAAAGACTGCCTGAGACTTAGATCGACACACACACTCACAACAGCATTACAGCACAACTCGATGCAACAATCATCTCGCACACACAATCAGATTCAACTCACATGATCATAAAAACTGATTCTCAATAGCCTGATTACATATGAAAAATTAATAAGCAAGCCTGTCATCCTCCTCAGAGGAGCAGGTGTCTAAACACCCTTTGACCTGAGCAGATACTCTTCAATCTCTTCATGAATTTGTAGTTTATTTGTGACATGCACATGCAGATGTTTCAGTGCAGTCTAGAGGTGCTGTTCATCCAAGCTGGAGAGCCTGAAGCGTCTGCTCAGCCAGCTTCTCTTCTTTGCTTTCTTTTTAAGCACTTCAGTTGGTATCTCACTCTTGAGCTTCTCCGTCTTTGCAGTCATGTACTTCTCCCTCTCCGTCAACTCCTCCATCTGCTCCTTCTTTTTCTTGAGGAGAACCTAAATAGTAACTTGAAGGAAGCCTCTCTCCTCCTACCACTGCCTCTGCTGGACCTGCAGCTGTTCCTCAGTTGTCTTTAGGGCCTCTGTGGTTTTTAGCATTTGCCCTCTGCAGGTCATGGAGTTAAGCATCTTGAGAAAACACTTGTTGTTAATTAGCACTTTTTAAGTTAATAAAGATTGATTGAGATAACATAAAGGGGTGAATATCCATAAAGCGATTATGTATAGATAAGTGAATACAACAGCATGTCCTCTCAGGATGCAACAATATAATGCTGATCAGCATAACATCCACTGATCTAGATGTAAGACTATGACTTTCTTCAGTACTGTGAAAAAGTATAAAATTCACAAAAGTGATTGAATTATAAAGTTCCTTAAACGGCTCATGAAAGCCAATTACAAGACAGCAGTTTGGCCACTGGCCAGTTTATGTATGAAAACAGTTCCACTAAGTTGTTGTTATAATTATTGTTGTTATCGTTAGTATTATTAGGTTATTAAGCGACTTAATAATACTAACAAATGAGAAACAAAATAGCTGAACTTGGGTAAAACTTGTATAAATAAATGTTAACAAAAATATCTTTGGTTCAGTCGTCACAAGAGACTTCTGGATTTCTGTCCATCTGTAGCTATCAAAACAATAACAACAAAAGCTAACAGAAATAAGAGAAAAGGAAATACATTTTATCTATATTTATACTGTATATATAATTTCATTATTCCATATTCATTACATTACTCTTTCTACTAAAGCTATTTTGGCAAGTTTTTGAATAGTAGGGGTGAGCGCATTATTTATTTATTTATTTATAATACAGAAGATTCAGGGTGACAGTGAAAGCCATAACCAGCCTCTACTGTTAAGGCTGATGTTGTTACCTGAAGATAATCCACGCAGAAAAACTGCAGGCTCTGAATTTATCTGTTTTCTTAGTATCACACTGACCGTTTGACAGACTGTCTTAACTGGGACACAATAACACTGTGAACTGTTTAAGATATAACCTGGTGCGCTTTAGGATAGATAAAGTAAAGTGACATTGGACTTCAGAGCGCTCATGCCAATGTGATGCAGATTATTGTTAAATGTCAATAACAGGCCAAATTAAACCATTAATAAATCAGTCTGGCTCTACCTCAAACTGGGCTGCTAGATCAAGAGTGTAAATATTAGATATTAACTTGGCCTGGTTGCTGGTTGGTTTTGGACGGTATAACACACATACCTTAGCGTTACACATACGTAGCCTTAACATATCCAGTGGGAGAGTCTGGTGGAGTACAGAAGCCAGGTGGCTCATGGTTTACCAGTTTAAATGTCATCCCAGAATCCGTTTGTTTCTCTGCAGGCCTCCTGGCTAAGATTTTAAAATCTGACTTTTAACGTTCTGGACACAAAGGAAGAAACAGAGATCTGATAAACTTGCTGGTCCTCCCCTGCAGTCCACTACAGATCCGTGTCGGAGTGAATTGTCCATTATTTCCTAAATTGGTTATCGGGCAGCATTGATTTTCCTGTCCAGCCTCCCTCTGAGCTCTTGGTCGTCCAACACAAGCTGTCCGCCTACTGCCCTGCTATTGAGCTCCTCGCCTGGATACCCACAGTTTGACCAGCGGCCCCCCAGCAGTGATGATCGGCACAGAGTGGTTGCATGGATACATCTCTATTATGGCATCAAAATATATAGAACTATGTTAGAAGTCAATCTGAATTAGAACAGAGATATAAAGAGAGCCTTTGTAAAGGGTCAAAGACAAGCATTGATTTCTGCAGCAGCTGGAAGCGTAGATATCTGAGTTTGGTTTCATTCCTTCCATGTGGTCGATCCATCCCTTTCAATTGAAAAAAGCTTATATACTTTATCTCATTGAGCTCTCATTAGCAGCACTATTACATCTGCCAAGTCTTCATTTACCTTCCCTGAATGTATTGATGCCCCCCATAAAGATTGGCAGGAGGAGGATCGGTGTCAGCAGGTGGCTCAGGGGAAAAAACGTTGAAGAAAATAAATGCAGACACACTACAGGCACGTCTATATCAGCAGATCTGTTCGTTTTCTTTTTCAGCACATAGATTCCTCCCAACAGAATTATTGTACTGTCTCGTCAGGCTGCCGTATAGATTCTGTGACTCTATCTGCACTCCATTAGAGGCAGCAGATGAGAGGATGGATGACAATAAGAGAGTGAAATAGAAGTGCGAGGGCAGTGAAAGAGAAGTGATAAAGTCAGCGCTATCGATACAGCCCACACTGCTGGGAGCTGCTTACCAGGAGAGGGGGGAGAAAATCTGCCTTCAACACCAACATCTGCTCATCGAAAGGCAAACCTGACACCCCTCAATTACTACATCTACACAACAACTGTACAACACAACACAAAGAGAGGACATGCAGGAACACAAAGGGAAGACACAGCAACACAGAGAGGAAACAAGAAAGAGCTGTAAGGCTACAGATACAAACAATACAAGAAAGAAAGAAAGACTTGACTTTTCAGACAGCTTTATTTATGAGACAATTTTCAAACGAGTCATGAAAAAAAATCTACTTTACTATATGATAATGATGAGAAATAAATACTAAACAACCACACACACTCAAACACTCATACATACTCCAACACCACTCCTCATTTTAAACCTAACCCTAACACTAGAGAGCCATCCTCTCCCAGTGAACAGAAGACCTGCCTCATAGCCCATAACACCTTAAAACCATCAGATTATCAGTCAGACCAAAAACATGTTTTCATCTCTGAGACGGTCAGGCTGCCACCAACTCTCTCAGACAGCAGGCTGGATCAGTCCAGCCTGCACCACATTTTGTTTTGTCAGCTCCTCCAGATAGCCAGTTGAGCACATGCAAAAATGAAGTGAATTAAAACCACAGTTAGTTTTTTCTTAGGACTGTACTTTGGTCCAGAAACAAAAAGGAGGATAGAAAATGCCTAAACACCCACCCATCTGCAACTTTTTAAACACAGCAGCCAATCAGGGACAAGACACCACTAAGTGATCCAGAGTCTCCACCAGTGGACAGAAAGGACAGCCCTCCCCAGAGCTTTGGCTCAGGTGAGCTCTGTATCTGTTTGTAGCTACAGCTCCATGTATGATCCTCCTCTGGATGTCAGCCATACGCTTCTCCACAGGAGGTTTATACAGGACCTGCCGGCTACCTTTAGGGGAAGAGTCTGAGCAAAAAAACCTCAGTCCACTTTGACTCCTGTCAGAAAGTGAATGCTCAAAGCTTTCACACAGCTATGGTAGAGCTGTTTCCCTCCACAGGAGCTGAAAAAAAAACAGGACTGGAGTCCTAGGAGTCAAAAGACAGCCACTCTCCTCTCTCCAGTCTCCAACAGCAGGACTCACATTCAGGGATGGGAAAATGTACTCACATCTTCCTCTCTGCTGCTCAGCCAGACATCGATTCTGAGCAAAAACCCAGAGAGGTGCTGACAGTGACTGGAACACCTCATCCACCAGGCCCTGCAGAACTCTGACAGACCAAACCCCCATCACTCTGGACAGCCTACCTGTCTGTATCCCTGTAAGGTGACCCAGCTTGGCTTGCCCCCACAAAGCTGGCAGCCAGGGGCCCACCAGAGGCAGGACTCACTGCAAAGCAGGCCGCACATCCCGCTGATGCACCACTGGCTGGCACAACGCTCCCACTATCAGAGCTGGATGGTCCAGCTGGTCCAGGCAAAGGAGCTCCAGAACTCCTTTGCCCACCATCAGCTCCAGTGGGTCTGACTAAGAGCTTTATGTGTGGCCATGCAACAAGCTTGTGCGTCTTCTTCACACTCAAAACATTTCAACTAGAGGACAAAGCAAGAAGAGAAACTTGGATAAACTCATCATCCAGAATAACACCGCTCGCCATCAATTGAGTGGCACTACTCCGATCTTTAGGAAAAACAACCACTGCTTTTATTTACAGAAGGCATATGAGATGTTACCGTGGCCTACCTGCTCTTCTATGGCGAACAGCACCTGCTCTACTGTAACCTTGCGCTGCGGCACCAGCCTCACACCTTGTCTCAGAGACACCAAACGCCATCCTTGCCACAACACACAGATGACACAAAAACACACAAAAACTACACTACCACAAAATAAGCACAAAACAGCTATGACAAAACAATGATCATACAATTAACACGTGGTAAAAAAAAAAGAGCAAAATAAGAAAAAGTTTGAAATCCCTCTCCTCTCTTTACCACACAACCTCTACCACTGAAAGAAAGAAAGAAAGAGAGAAAGAAAGAAAGAAAGAAAGAAAGAAAGAAAGAAAGAAAGAAAGAAAGAAAGAAAGAAAGAAAGAAAGAAAGAAAGAAAGAAAGAAGTCATTCACAGCTGAAGATGAGGTGTTGTGAGCTGCTTTAATGGAGATGTCCATCCCCTCTCTGCCCACTTAGACCAGCTTGTCGTTTTAGGATGTTTTAGCCTTATGTTGCTGTTCCTCACATCAGTCTTGGTGACAAGTTTACCTGATGACTGAGCTACAACATATTTTTACTGTTCAGATCAACATCAGCTTTGACACAAGGAGGAGAAGCAGTGGAAGGTAGACCTTCCTGGTCCTGCCATACTTTATCACTTTACTTTATCACTAATAGCCTATTATGACTTTTTTTGATAACATAAAAGTTTGTTCCCGTCCCACTGTGGGTGTTATGATATGGTATGGCCCTGGTGCAGATAAAACTTAAAAGACTGCCTAAAGACACGAAGACAGCCTAAAATATCCCTTGGAGGATTTATACTCATGTTTCAGCTGAAAGTTTTTACTCAAGGACACCAGGCACAGTGATTAATTGGTAAGACACCAAGTCTTACCAATTAAAATTCTGAAATTAGTTTGACATGTGTAAATTCAACCAAGATGTTTCTAGCAAGGAAGATGCTGCAGTTTTCCTTGGAGGTGTAGCAGCCGGGGGTGGGGTTAACGGAGAATGGAATTTGGAAGAAGATGTAGTAAAATACTGTACCCCTATTTACCAATTCACTAATCAACTACTAATTACTGAATACGAAATTGATTTTGTTGCCAACAACGCCACCCCAGGAATTTCACCTGGAGAGTAGAGTTACCCCTGAATGTAAAGCTAGGGCACACACAGGTTCGTCTGCCAGTGAAGACGGGAGGCCGTGGTCCAGTGTACAAATACTTTTGAATTTTATTTGACAATTTTCACCAATAAACAAGATTAATAAAATATTTTTCACTCATTCATCTGCACTCATTCACACACAAACACACACACACACACACACACACACACACACACTTCTCTTAACTATAGCAGCAATGTTGCCTATAAAACTGATGTGCAAATAGCAAATTCTGGTTAAATCAGAAATAAATCACAAATACCAAAAGAAAGAAAACTAGCAAGCAAAAAAAAGAAAAATAACTCAACCGTATTTAGAAATGACCAAACCAAACAAACATGCAAATAAACCAAATACTAAAAACTAACAAAACAAAGTACTCAAACCAGAGAAACAAAACACACAAACACTCAAATCACAAAATAATAACAAATGATTTAAACCATAATAGACTAAATGCCAACAAAATGAGGAAGCTGAGGCAACAGGTTACCAAAACAAAACTTAGTCCCAAGGGTGTTGGCGTCACCTCACATGAAGCAGAACGCCAAGTTAGATGGCGACAGTGACAGCCTTACCAAAGGCGATGAGACAGGAGTACAGTAGAGCAGGCAGCAGTGGTAGCTGAAACAACCACAGCGCAGCAGCACAGGAGCAAAACTGCAGCACAGAAGCAAAACAGCAGCACAGAAGCAAAACAGCAGCACAGCCGATAGCGGCCCGGAGGGAGGAGAGTTTAGGGCAGCCCGACCGGCTCACACACACAAAACCATCAGAAAGTTGAATGAACCTCACGAGGGCAAGGGAACAAGGCACCCGCAGCGCCACAGAACAATCAACGGCCACTCAGCTGATCACCCCCAGCTGTGTGGGGATGCGGGAACACACACTCTGGGTCCCGCAATCGGTTCAATGCAGGAGAGAGAAGACCCAGTGAGGAACAAGAGCAGCGAGCTGAGCACACAGCACAATCCGGCAGCGAGGCGATCAGGTACGGTGACCAGGTGTTGTGATTACGGAGAGAGCAGAGCTGACAAGAGCTCTGAGCAGAGGGAGAGGGCTCCCAGGGAGCAAGCACCCACATTTAAAGACTATGCCCCCTGAAGGCATAGGCCGAGACTGCAGCTTAATCAAGGTACAGCTGGGCTGTCGGCCCATACTGCCACAGAGGCTTGGGTTTTATACAATAGCTCCTGGGATAGCTTTGGTAGGCGAGGCCCAAGGTGACCAGATTTCTGTAATGAAATCCAGGGACATTCGGTGCGGGGAGTGGGCATGGGCTGCGCGATCACAGACAACATTTCGGTACTATTTAGTAGCAGCGCACGCCCCCTGTAATAACCCCCGTAAAAACTGTCGTTCAGGACTGCTTACTTGTGCTTCCTACCCATTTGGCTACTGTAATTACCGTTGCTCTAGCCTACACGCAACATTTTTGCTCTCATTCATGAAACGCTTAAATCTGGGACATTTTTGGGGACAGCTTTTGCCGGGGACAGGTCATCCAATTCAGGGACTGTCCCCGGAAATCGGGGACGTCTGGTTACCTTAGTTTAGCCGGACACAAAACAGTCCTCCAGATATGCTATCCAGCGCTAACTAAAGAGTTGTTTTTATTTATTACAGTAATACAAGCCTGTATGTAAGATCACTTACTGTCCAGTACACTAACTGGAGGTGGACTGGACGGGCTAAGTGCTCAGAAGATGGATGATTTGACAAGACTGCCAAAGGTGGAAAGGCCAGACATTTACACCAAGTGTATCAGTAAAGACAAATTGAGGCATAGACATCCTGTGATGCTTTTACACTGTATTTGTGGTTGACTGGTACAAAGAAAGATGACACAGAAACAGCTGGAACTCATGGGCTAATGTTAGCTATGTGCTAAAAAACATATGGAAAAACCCCCAAATCCTCATGCTAATTAGATGGTAATGATAAACCTAAATATGCATTATGTTGTAATGTAGTGGACATTGAACACCCAAGCTTTTTAATAATCACTCCTGTCCAATCTTCTCGGTCCATTCAGAGTCAGATGTCTTGCTCAGGCATACTTCAGGACTCAGGATTAAACTTTGCCTTATTTTCACTCTGCCACAGTCCCAAGATTTCATGAGGACTAAAGACAAAGTGCTCTGATACAACAGCCTAAACATTTTGTTGGTGTGTTCATCCAGTTGTGCTTGGTTTCTCTTCTTGCTCATACCCTAACATTACTGTGACACCCATCCTTGAGGGTAAGGGTGTACAATAGGCAAAGCATGTTTCTATCTAAAGCATCATTTATCAAAGAGCAAAAGTTCTTCAGGGAGTTGAAAACTGAAGAACAATATTCACAGCTTTAAACAAAATTAAACAATTAATAGTGCGTGTGAATAATTTTGTTTAAAAGACACATATGGTGGTGTGGGTCTGTTAAAAGTGGACAGTTATAGCAGATAATTGGTAACATGTAAGTGTACGTTAAAATAGGATAACAAAAGCTAAAACTGAGGAGTGGGGAGAGAAGGAGGGTTGACTGTGAAAAGCTGGAGTGTGAGTAGAAGTGAGTCCATAGTGTGTGCGCACATCATCGCCAAATGATGAAGAGGAAGACAAATGGCTTAAAGACAGGGAGGCAGACTGCAGAAAGTTTGTGGTCTCAGACACATCCCGTGGTCTCGCCATAAAGATGGAGAGAGATCAAAGCATGACCTGGTGTGAAACATTTTGCCAAAATGTCAACACAATGTGACTTAAAAGGGCCTCCTGTAGCAAAGAAACATTAAAAGCATAATGCAACCGAGGAAGGATCACTTTCTGATGAAATGACTTGATTTTGCTTCAAGGTTGACAGATTATGGAGTCATATAAGTGCAAGGACTGGCCATACTGACAGGGCATTAAAGGTTATCAATGGGAGAACAAGCCAAATACCAGATCTGACTTCAAACACTCATCAGCTCACATCAGATGAAAACTCTTCTCTCTCCATTTAAGCCTTCCTCCCAGTTTGACTCCACATTTCCATCACAAAAGACACCCGCAACCGCATGCAAGTGTTTTTAAGAATCCTCCTGCATCAGGAGTCGGGAAAAAGGCGAACTAGAGGGAGGAGGAGGGATTAAAGAGGGAAGGATGTAGGAGCAGACTCAAACGCTTACCGTTGAAGCTGGTGAAGTTCCCCCACTCGAGCAGGGAGCTGTTGAAGGTGGGCAGAGAGCCGTTGAAGAAGAGATCAGTGCCGTTTGTTGGGGTCCTGATGGTGTCGGTGAAGAGGTTCATCTGCAGCAGGGTCTTGATCAGATAGCGCAGCATCTTGCCACACAGAGAGACCCAGACTCTCTCCTGTCACTCAGTCCCTGTATGTGAATCTGTCCTTAATAAATCACAACCTGTCCTTGTTGAATCTCAGTCTGTACTTGATAAACCACAGTCTCCCTCTGATATATCTCTTTTGATTTGTCAGGAAGTCTTGATGAAATGTCCAAAGTAGATCCAAATGTTTCTCACGATTATAAAAGTTGACTCTCAGAGAAAAGTGGCTGAAAAGAAACCAAAGTTGGGTCTCAAGTGGGTCTCAGATGTCCAGCTTTGTTTCGGGGCCCCTAACTGTGACCCCCTCAGCATCCGATTGTTCCTTCCTCCTCGTCTCTTTTGTTCTGGGATCACATAACTTCACATGCTCTCTTCCACTGCACAAAACCAGCCTCGATGTGTACAAGAATCCAGCTATGTGATGATGACCCCTTTGGATTTGCTGCTCTCCTCTCTCCCCTCCCCTCCTCTCCCTCTAGCTCCTCCTGTGTCCCTCCCTCCTCCTTACCCTGCCCCCCACCCCCTCCCTGGGGTCCAGAGGAGAGAGAGGGAGAAAGAGAGAGAGCAGGTGCTGTTGGCAATAAATGTTTAATTATTAGATTAATAATCATCCCAGGAGGCTCTGAATTTAGGAGCAGAGGGGGGAAAGGGGGGAAAATAGACTCACTGTCACTGTCTTAGCCATACACACACACACACACACACACACACACAAAGAAAAAGGTCATCTCATATCCGTAAATGCACACATACAGTATGGGTTAGATACACAAACATGAGACAGGCACAACTCCAGCTGTGTCATTGTGTTGTTGGGAGCATACTGCGTGTCAACAAAGGGTTCAGTATTCTCCTTTAAAATGGAGTTTGCATTAAAGTTTGTGTCAGTCTGTGTGTGAAAAAAACACACTTTAGCAATGATGAGTGGCGCAAGAAGGTTTGACCCAACAGCACAGTCTAGTGCCAGAGATCAGCTCCTGAACCCAAACATTTTGCTCCTTCTTCTGAGGGATGAAAACCTTGGATTTAAGAACACTGGTCAACCAATATGAGATTTTAGTGACCACTGCTGGTGATATGGTTTTTATCTGCCATGAGACCCCAGATAACAGCCAGTGCTGACAATTTCAAAATGCCACTCGTCTGTTCCATGAATAGCCTGTCTAATTAACAGCCTATCTCAACTTTAGACTTTGAGAGATGTGTCAGTCCATTTCAATGACCCTGTTTTTTTTATTCGAAAGTTAAGGCACTTGTTTTCAATCACATTGAAATTGTTTGTATGCCTATCAAGTCCTTGCGTTACATTTTATAGGGTGTAAAACATGATGAAACATTGTTGGAATATATTATTTGCATAATCCTGTTTAATTTGATGTACTAAAGTGATGTCCTGGTCCTGACTGTCTTAATATTGAGTATCAGTCGACACAGGGTCCTGATCGATACATGTGTTTGTCTAGATAATAGATCTGTATGCCATTGCTTTTAGCCAACCTACAGCATTGTTGTAAAGCTCAAAATTCCACTCAGCTGTGTGTTGCAGTTGTTTTTCAGCCCTCTGTAAATTAAGTGGATAACATTACTCTCTCTCTCTCTGTCTCTCTTTCTGTGTGTGTGTGTGTGTGTGTGTGTGTGTGTGTGTGTGTGTGTGTGTGTGTGTGTGTGTGTGTGCATTTGGAAGAAACACATTCAGTCACATGCCTTCAATCATGCAGAGGCATGTTATAGCCCTCATGCATAGCCTACATATCATCATTGAAAACGTGCGATCGCAGTAGTATGGTCACATGTGGTGCCCGGACACCCTGCTGACAGACACAGTGTGACTCCTATTAACAATGGCCGTCCCCCATCAGGATCTCGTCCTCCTGCTCCGTCACTGAGACAATGGGAGCCATCCCAACGACAAAGTTGCCGTGACGACCCCGTCCTGTGCCCTATTTTGGAGGGTTTTCCGGTCCCTCCTCATTTCAGAGGGTCTTCAATTCATGGGGAGTCTGTGCTAGATATCCTGCCTCACATATGGCTCTGATGGGAAACAATATGGACCAAGTATGGAGAGAAGTGGTGTCCTGTAAGATCAATGGACACCAACAAACAAGACCATCCTTTTAACTTATTATTCACAAGTTTCACATGAGTGTGCTTGAGGCATTAAATTCCTGCAGATTTGAAAACTGTTCATGTACCATATGGACTTTTTTCTTCTTTTTCTAAGCTGCAGAACTGAAGCACTTCAGACGATCTGTATGTCTTTAACTGGTATGCACACTCACACTCAGTAATCCCTCAATCAATCCCCTCAAGAGCAGCTTTCCACCTTCACAGACAGGTCTCTAGCAGAGAGATTATCAGCCAAAAGAAGAACGCGTTGCTCTGCACTCCATGTTAAGAGTCAGGAGAGTTTATAGACTGAGAAGCAGAGTGAGAATGTCCCACTTTTTCTGTAACAAGCAAACATTTAACACATTTTAGTATCCATCTCACTGAGCAGCAAAAACCTGTTAAAACTGGACTCCCTCATAACAAGACCTGAATGTGCAATAGAGCTGTAGAACAAAACCCAGGGTTTGAAAGCTGAAATCTGTGTTCAAGCTGTTTTTACCCTACTGTTAATTAAAGTGGAGGCCAGATGTGGTTGTCTACAGGCCAAGAAAGTAGAGCAAAGCAGAGAAAATGGAGGTGAATATAATGAAGCATCAAATGTCCCAGTTACGCAGGTTTCAGGTTCAGTTCATCCGGCTTCTTTCATGTGTATTTCTAAGCATCATCTACATATCAACATTTTATGAAGTGTTTCCAGCCAGGCCTAACAAGGAGAAGCATGTATCATCTAAATTTAAGTGATTCAAGCACTTGTGGAGTTCCTGAACTTTGCCCTATACTGTATATAATACTTAGTGCTCTCAGTGCACTCCATTCATTTTGGTGTTGTCCATTTAAGATAAAGTGGTCCAGTTCCACTGTACTGTACTTATCTTAACTTTCAGACAAAGAAAAAAGTAGTAAAATATGCATTGTTGTACATCATGTAACATTAACCATTGTTCTTTAAAAAGATTAGCTGTTTTTTTTGTTTGTTTTTTTTGTTTGTTCTGTGTGTCGCCTGATGACATTATTTCGGCTGACACTGAAAACAGATAGAGAATCCTGTCTTGCACATGGTGATACTGTTGCTGCACTTATCTTCCACACTAAATTGCCTATTTTATTTCAGTCATAAACCAGCCATAATGAGGCAGTGGTAAATTGCCACGACAAAACATGGTTATGATTGCACACTCTCTGGTTTCTCTCCCCAGCCCCTCATAGCGGTCAGGAAAGACTGTCTTTAGCCTTGTTATCTCAGTAACTGAATTTTGTGGTGAATACGCTCTGAGTGCTAGTGTGTAAACATTTTGGCCCTCATTTATCAATCTTGCGCAGACCTGAGCGCAGATCTGAGCGCAGGATTCATCCTATGATAGGAAACACGTGAGATTTATGAAATGGTTCGTATCTGACCAATCCCAGCATACGTATGATCGGGTCTTGGTTAATGCGGCGGCTGAAATCGATCGTCATTAACATGTCAACCCCCTTAAATATTCATGGTTCAGAAGCCTCGTCCACTGTGATCAAACATGAAAGAGGAGAAATACTAGAAAGATTGGAAACTTTTCCGAGCTGAAAGTGGATATCCTCGCATCTGTGGTGAAACTAACAAGGATTTTCTCTTTGGAAGCATCAAAACTGGTATAAAACCAGTCCAGAAAACTCCTGTCTGGAGCAGGATTATGGAGGCGCTGAATAGTGCTGCCGCGGAATAGCGGACAGTGGCTGAAGTTTGAATAAATCATTAGTCAATAAGTTGCTCATGATGATAAATTATTATCTTATAAATACCTCATATTTTTTATCACCATGACATAGGGTACGTTGCTCCTGTTATTGAAAGTATTTAGTTTTAATTTGTTGCGTCTTTGTAATGTAGAGCAGACTGGAGAGTCTGACAGAGGCTGAAGAAAAGTCATTATTAACGTCACCAAACAGTGTGTTGCTGCCCCTGAGGCACATTTTTATGGATTTCTATTAGATTTTTATCACTGATTAAATAGCAAGAGCACTTTCTAAACTTATATTTTATATGTCAGAATCCATGGATAAGGTCCCTTCTCCTCTGTGCAGCACCTTAGTGGAGTCTCTCCTCGTTATTGTTCTCCAGGCACCAGGTTGCACCGGCACAGCCAACAGCACTCCATTCACAGGAGCAACATTGTGCAAAACTGTACTGGCCGAAATGATGTCCCACACCCTTTCAGGAGTGTACAACAAAGTCCCCGCTGCTGGGCCAAGACAGAGACACCTGCCTTTTAGGAGTCAAACGCAGCACTCCACAGTGGTGCGTGTGCGCACAACGTTAAAACGGCGCTCTTGCTCTGTGGCAGTGTTTCTGGGCAGAGTTATCAAATAGGCCTATTCACTGAGGACATAAATTTATATTATTTTATTTATTTTATTTACGTCTTAATCTTTAATGAAATCTGGCTGATTGTGCTTAATGACAGGTTTGAGGTTTGTTTATCAATGATTTTGAGACAGACATTTGCTGCACCGCAGATCCACACTGACTGAAACTTGCGTACACGATGTCAGACCTGTCCCTCCGTGCTTTTGCAGTGGCGACGGTGTTGCTTTTGAGGTTTATGATAGATTTGAATTCTTCATACTTTCTCATGATCATCTCCTGCTGCTTGTATGGAAAGTATGAGGTCCTTCACTCTCCGGCCTGCTCTGACACTCCAGACTGGTCCATGTTCACGATTGGTCAGATGTAGCGGGTTTCGCCTTACATGCATGCACGCGCTCATAGCAAAGCCGGATCCACTTACGAGGTTGATAACCAGCGTCATAAGACCGTTTAGCAAGACCGCTGGCTACTGTGCTAAGTTGAGCGAGGCAACTCCAAGGCTACCTCGCTCGGTTGAACTTGCTTCATAGAATAGGCCCCAGGTATTAATACTAAAAAACCAACAAAATAACAATATCTTCTTTCTCTAAGGTAATGTTCTGTTTGGTTAATGTTTCAGAGTGTCTTCTGGTAAAATGACACTTGTTTTCAAGTTGAATTTCATTGTATTTAATGATTTGAGTTGGACCATATAGTAGAGCTGGTAGCTACATGGTGACCTCTGAGGGGCTTTTGTCATTGACTTGGGTCCCTGTTTAAAGCAGGAAACTAAATTTCATGCAAATCCATCAAACACAGGGATGAGTGGCGGTGCACCCAGTGTTGGGCCTTGCATACAAATGAAAATGCAGAGAGGATGCAGATGGGTCATTAATGTCAACACTCTGTTGGATGGATGTCTTTGTCTTACCTTGGCAGTTATCATTGCCCTTTTACATTTACTACACAACTCTTTCAAAATAAAATCTAACAAAAAGAGTAAATACTGGACATTTTATTTTTTTAAATTGTTTGTTTGTTTTATGAATTGGAGGGCTGGGAGGAAAACGTGATTTTAAAGTATGCTACAGGAGCCATAGTGTCATTTTTACAACATAATATGGCAAAATAAACCAATGTAACAATGGCAGCATTTGTAAAAACTCTTCACTGTTCTTGTTTTGGCAGTAACTCTAATTCTTTTACCTCTAAAGGGTTTGCGCCGGTCATATGATATGGAGAAATGGAAGATAAGAAGCTCAAAATTTACTTCACTGAAATTTGAAGTGGCCAAACCTGCTCATGAGCTGCTGCAGCACATTAATCCTCTACTAATTTAGGTGTGTTCAAGCATGCTAATCCAAGAGAGGCAGTGCTATTGTAAAGCTAAATAATAATGTTAGCATATATCTGAGTTCGACCTGTGGGGAAAAGAATCAGGGTTTAGTTAGAAATTTCGACTCAAAGGTGAAAGACACCTATAAAGGTGCATGGAGCAAACCATGTTGCCATGAGGAGAGTCCAGCAAAGGCTGAGAAAGCGAGAAAGAGCAGGTTGACTGCTGGAGCTCATAAACACCTTGGAGAGTGGCCAGGTACCCCAAGGTTCCGCCCACCAGAAACCTGCAGGGGTAAAAGCACAGAACCAGCAAAAGCGCAAAAGAAATGGGGACTGCACAAGCGGGAGGGCCATCCATCCATCCATTTTCAACCACTTATTCCCGTTCCCGGGGTCGCGGGGGGGCTGGAGTCTATCCCAGCATCTTAAGGCAGGGGACACCCTGGACAAGTCACCAGTTCATCGCAGGGCTGACATATAGAGACAAACAACCATCCACACTCACTTTCACACCTACCGGCCATTTGAAAGTGGCCTAATCCCACTTCTGCATGTTTTTGGGATGTGGGAGGAAACCGGAGTACCCAGAGTGAACCCACACAGACACAGGGAGAACATGCAAACTCCACACAGAAACGCCCTGGCCCGCATTCGAACCCAGGACCTTCTTGCTGTGAGGCGACAGTGCTAACCACTACCCCACTGTGCCGCAGTGGGAGGGCCATCACAACATAAACTGGAGGGATGCCGAAGAGGTAGCATCCCTAAAAGGAACATTTAAGCTTATCAAATGTTGTGTTAGCTGAGTTAGCTGTTAGCTGTTTTGTTCTGTTTCTTACACTCTTCCAGCACAATGGCATATACTTCATTTCAAAATAAAAGTATGTCTGTACAATATGGGAAATGAAGGGCAAGACAGTAAAATGTCGAAATAAAAGCATCAAAAAAAGTTGGATTGATAATGACCTAAAAGTGAGTCAACCAGCCTAAAGAGACATGACTGCCCTCTATGTGATGAACCAGTTTGTACATGATATGACTGTAAGCTGTTTCTGACTTTATTTGGTCACACATACAATTTACAAGAACTAGCATAAATAGTTTTTTGTTTCAAATTTAGGCATGTTTACATAAAAGAGATAAAATGCAGCCTAAACGCAGGACTGTAAAAAGTCAAAGAAAAACAACACATATTAATTGATTTTTTTTTTAAATAATGATATATTAATTACAAATTAGTTAAGAAAAAATATTTTTTCTGTTTGATCATCTTATTACTCATGGAGCAATCTTTGCTATGGACAAGTTTCCACCACAGGGAGATGAAGTCAATAAAAAATTACTTTAAGCCTACTTGGATTAGACTGTGTTTGGAATTGTGTTAGATATTTTTCCAAATTTTGTCATCATAATGATTCTTTTTCACACCACAGTAATAATGAGATAAAACTCTGATAGCATGAAAATGTCTACAGACACAACCTTGACCATGAGCAAGAACCTGAAAGCATTTTCTTTGTCATTTTTGTGCATGTCTGAGCTGTTTTAATGGCAGATTTTCACTTTTGGGTTAAATCTCACTGATGAAGCTCTTTCTCATTCAGAAACAGCCCATTAAAGCAACTTTGGGTTTTCTTTTCACAAGCAGATTCTTGTTGCAGTGACGCTGTTGATCATAGCCCAAAATAGGATAAACATCTATGAGTGTCTAAACACCAACAAAACTACTAACAAAAAGAGACTTGTCTCATCATGAGAAGTGAAAATGTATTCACTTACTGAGCTCACAGAGACATTAATATTCCAGGAATAAAGCTGCTTAAAAATTTTTAACCTGCATCTTTAATGAACCCAATCATATCATGTAAAAGCAACGAGCATTTTAAACTCATTAAATTTGAATCAGAGCCCTCAGCCCATGCATGTTTCATGAATCTCACTTTTTTTCACATTTCATCGAGAACACCTCCTTTGCAAAAGCATGTTGATGCATGAGGCTATTTTTTTCCTCTCAGTGTGAAAACAGAAGTTCAAGTTTGTGCTGTTGCCTTGGCGTCAATCAGTGCTCACATGTGTGAAGTAACAGGGTCCTGTATGTCCTCAGAAAATTGTGGCCTCCTTGCATCAGCTCATTGTCACATCACCTGTTTTGCCTGTCAGTGAACTGACAGGTCTGGGGTCCTATTCCCCTGGATGAGTGTCAGCTGAGATGAAGTGTGGTTAATATCTGACTCCTCCTGAACAGCGAGACGTGCACCTGCATGCAGACAGGAAGTGGAAAAGGTAATGATTTGCCAGTAGATGCCACACTGTGAGTGGTGGTGAGTTCCACCGACTCACTGCGGAGGAACATCTGTGCCCGTGTCTGCTCACGTGCACTTCTGGGGTCTGCTACCCCCTTGGGAATCTCTGAGCTGGGGCAAAGACAGCCGGGTACCTCCCCTACCCCTCTCTCGCAGCTGGGTGCAGAGGAGTTAAAGACGGGCAAACAGCCACACCAGGCTGCAGGTGTAATCCCCCCCCCTCCCCAGTCAGACACACTGGCTGCCAGCAGGAGTGGAGATGGCAGTAATTGTGGGGTGTTTTTTTCTTTTTTTGGCAATAAACATCATGTGATCCTGACCTGGACTGGCAAGCAGTTGGCGGAGTCCATCATTAGCGCTGAGTGCTCACCACTGCCCATATGCCAAAGTGCCATAATTGGTGCCTCAGTTCTATGCATTTAATGTGCCGGTGAGAAGGACAGGCCCCCTGAGCAAAATGGTGCCGTCCCCCTCTGGGGTGCTGTGTCCAATCCCGCCTCTCACAAACTGGCTCTCCAGGAAACCCCGCAGACCATTTCCTTATTTCCTCCAATTGCCTCATAGCTTTAAAGCCAACTTCAAAGCATTTGGACGGCCACGCTATCACGGCTGAAACCTTGACAGCCAAACACCCTGGGAGAACGAAAAGGGATCCTTCTGTGTCAAAAATCTATTTCCTCCCATCGGCAGAAAAGCGATGCATCCGATAAGACTGACAATAACTCTCTAAAACACATTATTAGTAATGAAACAAGACACTGAAATTCATATATTGTCTTGTAAATTACTGAATCAGGATAGAGAGCTATGATTTTTGTTCCTTGTAAAAAGTCATAATTCCAATTTATTTAAAAGATAAAATGTTGCAGAAAAAATCAAAATTTCACAAGGGAGATTTGTATCCAATGTTGTTAAAACTTGAAGTGCAGTGACCAACAGCACAACATTTAGAAAGAGATGATGAGAGGGTTAATATAATAGCATCAGACATTGAAATCTTGTTGGCCTGTCCAGGTGGGAATCACTGTCCAGCAGCAGCAGGTGTTGTCCTCACCAAGGTGTGGACATAGAAGCATCAGACACTAACTCAGCTCCTCCCAGCGGCGTAGGGAGGGAGGAGAGAGGGTGTGGAGTGGGTTTGACACAGCCGAGACCTGTTTTCATCAATCACATCAGCTCCTCTCCTCACCTTTAAATCCACCACCAGCGAGGCATATTACAAACTTCGTGAGGTGGTCAAAGAGATCAAGAGATGTCTGAAGACAGCAATGCCACACGATGGCGACAGAAGGCAGCCCCTCAAGTGTCGCTGTAAGCGCTGCAGAGGGCGTCCTGCACACTGTCTCATAGAAGCACAGATGGATTTAGTGTGTGTAATGTTGGACCCACTGGTAAGACAAACACCCTTTTCCACAAATAAAGACACTCACACAAAGTTGCATATATTTAAACCTCACATGACAAAGGTGGGTTGTGCGCACAGATCACAACATAAATTCCAATGATGGCAATAAAATCGGAACCATCTGTGGGTAAATGAGGCATCGCGCTCCGTGGCCTGGCTCTTTCTTTCATAGATGTTGGCATATAAAATAAATTTGCCTCACAAAACTGAACATTATAATATTCATATACTGTGTTCGGCTTAAAGTAAACAAGTCATCTGATCACTGAAACAAATCAACTGTTCAGCCGCAGCAGCAGCTGCAGCAGGACAGGGAGAGGACACGGAGACATGTCCAGGTCGAGCTGCGCAGGAAATAAGAGGAAGAGGAAGAACGAAAGGGAGAGAGATGAATTACATATCTTGTTCACTTCATCATGTGTGTCTATTTACCAGATATTTAATCTAATTTAATGCGGTTTCAGCTGTGTTAATTTGGTCTATATCGATATACATCTAAATGTATGTGCTGACTCAGATTATTAGTTGTTGTTGGTTATTTATTGCACTGAAATGTGCCTGACACTATGGAAACCTGCCAGTAAGGCATCGGTGACACATGCCGATACGCCGCCGGTCTACCAAAATACCACTAGACCAGCTGCGCTCCGGCTGCGCTGAAAGCTGACCAGCGCACTGTACACGCCAGCAGCGAGTATGAAAATGTCACTGCGCCAGCTGATTCTGTCGACACCTCCCCCTGCCACGCCACCACGCCCAGCTTGGCGGACCTTGGTGCGCCTCAGTCCGCCAGACAAAAACACCACTGCGCGGGGTCCGCCACCCTCTGCCGCATCGCAGGTGGACACGAAAATAGAGCCCTAAAGGTTACCCATGACAGTGGGGGATGACATTCAGCTTGTAAAGTTAGTAAGACAAAAATACAAACTTGGAAGATTATCCACAAGTTCCCAACCTCAAGTCCGGGTCAAGTCCAGGTCAAGTCTAAGTCATGTTCATTAGTCGCCTCAATCTTTGTCTCAAACTCAAGTCTGCTGTATAAGACACAATGCAGAAGACTTGAATCTACAATCTGCTCAGTGATGTGAAAACTCAAACCCTGAAATCCAAATCTGTCAAACAAAAACATTTACGGCAATCTCCTCTGACGTCACACTCAGTTTAAAAAAGTTTAAGATGTTAAACTGCAATTTTTATTAAAACTGCTGTGAGGACCTTTAGGTTTTTGTTCATTTTGACACCGCCTGTGAACTAAGCACTATTCTTTTGCTTACGTGGCATCAATATGAATTTCAGTCTGTTTCACAAATGTGAACTCCTCATTCCCAGCTATAAGGAAAATTAGTCATTGTTGTTGTTGTTTTTTAATAGTTGATCCACAATTTCCTTTTTTTTTTTTTTTTTTTTGTATCAGCCATCACCAGGCCTTATTTTTGTAGGATACAAACACTCAAGTTAATTAGTGACACTGAGTAATCTGGGGTCGCCTTCCTGTAACTAGGAAAGTTGCATTTCTTTTTGCAGCAAATGTGGGAATGCTCGATGTTGAAAACTGAGGGTGCAAAACAAGACAAAAAAAATAAAAACATTGCCAGCAAACAAATAAGAAAAAACTGTAAAAGGCTGTAGTTGTGAAAGTAGTACTGGTAGTTTTTATAATGTCAGAAGTTGTAGAAACAGTAGATGCATGAACACTTGTGAAAGTGGTATTGGTAGAGCTATAAGAAGTAATAATGTAGTGTAGGTTGTGATGGATGAAGTGATACAAAGCTCATAATGTAAGTACCTGAAGTACCATTTTTCAGAGGCATGAGCAGTAAGTGGGACTGACAGAGCTAATATGCTTCAGTCCAGGGATTATCCCATCTCCAGAGACTCAGGTTGCACACAGGGCCACAAGGGGAGGAAGTTAAACAAAGCACAGCTGCACCCTTCAGCCCAACTCTCTAACCCCTGAGCAAACTCCAAATAATTGCACGACAAAAGAACAATTAGTCACAACGCCATGGATATTAAGCAGGTGAAGATGGACCTGTCTTTTATCTCATCAGATATTTGCATCTCATGAATTCTTGCCCCCACAACTTTTTAGGTTCATTTCATTCCTGCCTTATTTTCTCATTTTCAGATGAATGCAGATACATGCAAAGTGCTCATTTAAATATGCATTAAGTATTACACCAACCCACCTCCCAAACAGGAGGTGGTAATTTGGATAAGACCCAGAACACCACGCTCCCTCAGCTTAGACTCCTTTAGTTCTGAGGTAGAGCTCTGACAGAGTTAAAGAGCTCCTCAGAGTCTGACCCGCTGCACCATGCTGCAACCAGACTCTGATGTGACCTACTTCGAAAAGACCTCAATGCCATCCAACAAGATGGGCTCATATTCTCATTATCAATGTGTTTGGACCTTCAGAGGACCAGAGTTCATTCCAATCAGGGTTAGAAATAGAAATATCTTAGACTGAGAGAAGAGAGGTCTGCGTCTAATTGATTGGGGCTACAAAAGATGACTTATTTGTCAGCCTCAGTATTTGAAGAAGCAGAAAACTTTTGGGTGTGATTGCTTTCATGCAGCAATCTGCACAGCAAACTGAAATCTTCAAAAAGGCCACACGGACCAGGAGAAAATCAATGGGCCAGTCACAGTTAAATAAGAGCTTTAACCAGCAGGACTCACCTTATGCTTATTTTTGATGTTTCTTCATTAACTTCATAGTTAAATGATATAATCAGCCAGAAATCAGGATTATTAATGCAATACTGAGTTTTGGTGCATATAAGTCAGTTTTTCTAAGAAGAAAATTGAGTCACACTCGGCTGGTAAAGATCGGCAGTGAGAAGTTCAAAATCACCCAGGAGAGTATTTTTTCATTTTGATCATTTTAATTATGTGTTATAGTCATGGCTGATTTGGAGCAGGGTAAGCCAAAGAACGTTTTCTGTTTGGTGCTTATTTTTGCTGAGGTCTAAGGACAACACAGCTTAAGCATAATTAGTAGTTTTACCTTGTGTAACATGTCGCTGAGGACAACAACCACGGCCAAGTCTGGGATGCCTTTCTGCGCTGACAGACCAGAGGCTGCATCTAAACTTCACCTCCATTCACTGTGTATTTCTAATGGCCTTGCTGCACTCTGTGTCCAGCAGCAATGCTTTTTTTTAAACTTTTCCCATTATTTTTATGACAAAACCATGAAAACCAGACTACATCCTCTATCACAGAGATGGGTATGTTTAAGTGATGAATTCCAGAATGTCTTTGTGATCTTTCTTCACAAGACAAGTCCAGGGTTTGTTGCTTCAGTGCAGCAGCCTTTTCTTAGGTGAATGGATTACATTCCAGTGCATGTTAATAAATTGGAATAATTGAGAATCTGATCAGTGACATCAGCAATTTGCTATCACATATTGGTACTGTTGACTCAACAGAACTCTTAATCAATATACCAAAGACAGGCCTTTCGTCTTTTTTAGTCTATCTAGTGTATCCACCTGTCAGTAAAGTTAGTAAAGTGCCTCTGATTTGCCAATCTTGTAGTCTCAATATCTTCAAAACAAACACATTATTACAAAAAAAAAATCACCCCCATAAAGTGGTTGCTGTGGGAACCCTGAGCTATTCAGACTAAAACTGTTTCCTGGATCAGGCTGTAAACGTGTTTATTTCTGCTCGAAGAACAGCTTTGTTGGATTATTGTGTACTTGATTCTAGTGCTCCTGCAGACAGCCTCTACTGGACACTCAGGGACGTTTTTAGCACTTCTGCATCGGCTTCATTTCTAATGACCACAGGCTGCAGTATAGACCGAATACAGATATACTACCTTGAAAAAGATTGTATTGCATTTTTTGCAGGTGGCTGTTTTTACATCTGACTGTTTAGGTTTGAGGTTGCTGCAGCTAATGTAATCAAATGTCCCGTATTGATGCTGTCACTTTTTGAACCTTGTGTTCCTGGAAAGTTATAGTTGATTGTGGTTGTAATCTGATGAGCTATGCATATGCTATGTGCGATAAAGTTTAAACTGTGGCTGGAGTTTAACACTGATGTCCCATTTATCATTTTCCCATAAGTATATACAGTTGGGTGAACCCCAAACCCTTGGTTATTCTGGGTTTCTTCTGTGTTTGGGCTCTGCTGCAAATAGAGCTCAGTGACAGCTAACTAAAATGTCTGGGATATTTAAATCAGCTTAAATGGCTGATCTACGTTCAGTCTAAAAAAGGAAAAATCGACTCTTATATAATACTTTTGATCTGGGTCTTGATATCCCTTAATATTTGATGCAGAATAAAAACCTAGCAATATAATTAAGAAGACTTTCAAAACCCTTGCGTTGTACTGACCTTGCGTTGGGCTTGGCTGCAGCCTTGGAGCTTGGGTGTTGCAATACTAAGTTCACATGGGTCAAACATATGACTTGGTGAAATAATTCTTAAAAGATGACGTCACAGGCATTTTTTGTGAATGTCTTTATTGCATTTCACACAATTGTAGATTTCTAGATGTTAGTGTTGTTGCGCTTAACCTGTACTATTAATTTGAGGAAGCATGAGATTAATTCAATCAGCGTTTAACTTTATTATTTAACAGCCAATGTCTTTTTCTTATTCCTAGGGGTTTTGATTTAGAAGAGGGGCAAAGATGAGTGAATAACCGTTAGCATGAATGCAGTTACTAACGCAAGTTTAGACCCAAGCTTTTATTTTGAAAGTGAGAAGCTTGGCGGGGTTGCAGCCACAGGGCACTGAGCAGGCGGGCACTGAGATAAGAGTCTCCAGACTGCAGCTATATACTTTCGCTGAATTTAGGGGTATACATCAATATACATCATGTTACCCCAAGAAACATCACTTTAAGCATGGAACCAAACTATGGAGTGTTTTTGCTGAGAATTTAATGAAAGTGCCTTTGTAGTGTGATGAAAAAATGATAAAGTATATCGTTTATTCATGTTTAATGACACTAAAATCAAAGCCATTAATGATTGCACAGGCAGACAATAATTATTATTTCAGTGTTTGTTTGTTTGTTTTAACCATGAATGAATGCCAGTTTTACATCCTGAGAGGAGTATCGTGTATTTTTTTTTATGTTGACCAAACATTTCAGCCCGCTAAAAAGTAACCTGCTCTTTCTTTCTCTCCATGTGGGTCCACTGAGGACCCTCTTAAAGCGCCCTTCAGGCCGCTAAGACAACTGCAACATGCTTCAGCAACTCCGCCCTCCTCCTCTCTAAGTGTGAGCCAGCTGGGCCCCAGTCTTCCACAATGAGCCGGGTGCTGTAACAGGTAGACTCCCCAGGTGCTGATACCTCCTGCCCGCTGGCTATGCTATCACAGCCCGGCTTCACAAAGCTGAGCTTCATTAAACGAGGGGGTGGGATCCTACCGGCCAATAATGAGCCACGGTGAGAGTAATGTCAGTGCATGAAAAGATATGAAACAGGGAGTCTGAGGTTCATGTTTTTTGAGGGGGTGTGGTGAATTATGGATTTTAACCATCTGGCCGTGCAGAAGGGGGGGGGGAGAGGAAAATGATATGCCTGACAGACGACTTTAACAAAGATGTGGCACGAGAGAGGGGCGTGTCTGAGATCACAGGCTGAATTACAGCCAGCGTGACTGAGCCTTTGTGTGCTGTGATGGGCTGCTTATTCACAGCTGGGGCAGTCCAAATTGTTCTTTTATATTCTTTTATTCTGCTTTATTGAAGCCAGAGGGCTTTGGGAAATGATTAACAGACACAACAACAAGGCAGGGCCATTGTCAGCCTTTCCCTCTCAATTAAGTCTTTATCCGTTTATTCTCACCAGTGTCTCTGTGATGCAAATGCACATGAGCCTGCTTTGTTAACTGTGCCATCATTGGTCAGAGCTGGGGACTGGCTGAAATAACAGTTTGTGTATTGAAACCGAGAGAAAGCTTGTCTTGTCTCCCTACGAAAATGTCATCATGTGTGACTTCCCTTTGGGCAGCTTTTTTCAGAGACAAACTTTTGATTGTAGCCCTGCAGAATTTTTGCTGCAATGGATGATGTAGGCACAACACTTTCTCGGGTAACACTGGGAGTATTGGCAAAGATGCAGACAATATGCAGGAGAAAACAAATGAGATGTTTAAAGGACGGACTGCTATGTGAGCTACATCTTTGCAATTAGAGCTGTTGCACTGACAATAAGTATCTGTTTTATGAAAATTTAAAAATTGATATTGTGTCAAAAATGAACATACCCCAATACCATAACTTCACAGTAGCGGTCTTTTATGCAGGCTGCCAAAGTCTGTTTGTCTGACTGTTTGTTTGTCTGTCCTCTGTTTTGTGAAAGCAGCAGCTGTTCACAATCTAGTTTTAGCAGCCCTCTTAGAGATGACTCAGCAGTTTTAAACACTATAAATAAAAGCATAGTTTAACAATGCAGGAAATTGTTAACAATTGTTAAATGAGGCAATCCCTTCTTTGAAAGAGTTCGAGTCTCAGGGTTGGTTATGCGGATAAATCTTTACCTAGAGCATCTTTGAAATGAATGGTAGCATGTAAGTTGTTTGTGTTTATAAGTAAAGTTTACTGAGTAATGTGTTGTTTTGTGACTGTCTAGCCTTTCTCAGACACTAATACGTGTTCAATAAAAAGTCTAAATCAATCAAACTTTATTGCAATTTTTTAAAAGCAGCAATCTCTGTGCAACAGTAAACATTAATAACAGTATCAATAACACAGTCCAAAACATTATTTAGGATTTTATATAAAAAACATAAGACAGGCCCTGAGCCCGGTGTCATGTTTATGTACAGGAGGTGGATCCAGGGCCGGGTCTAGAAAATGATGACTAGGGGTGCATCTCAGATCAGAGGGGGTGCACATGCCTGGCACGTTATTCAACACTAAATTATGCATTTTCCCATCATTTCAAGCGGAATGAAACTAGTCAAACAAGAATATTTAAAATGTCTTTCATATGCTTTATTGTAGCAAAATTGTTGTAGAAAAAGGAAATGCAGATGTTTCTTACCCTGAATATTTAACATAGAAATTCAAACTATTTTTAACTATACAGCTCAAAACCATCACTAAACATGACAGTCATTTCAAGTGGAATTCTACCAGTCAAAAAAGAATATTTTAAAGGGGACCTGCCACCAAAATGTCATCCCCATTTTTATCATTTTTTCATAATCCTTGATGTCCTCTGATCATGTTTGCAACATAATTTTAGCTGAAAAGTTATTTGATGGTTTGTTTTAGTATGCCTAAAAAACCTTACAGGAAAACCAACTGGTTTTGGCTCATTAACATTTATGGTAATGAGCTTTGCTCTGATTGGATCGCTGCTGTGAAGCCTGCTGTGCTCTGATTGGCTCAGCAGTGGAGGTTCGGATTTCGGTTTATCCATTGTTATTATGCTAATGCTAATAGCATATGCTAATGTGTGCTAAAGTAAGGTGCCCAGATGTCTGTAATGATATCCGGGGATATTCGGTGCGGCGGCGGCGGTGCAGGGGCTGCGTGATCACAGACAAAGGGCTCTATTTTCGTGCGCGCCGGTGAGGCGGCGGAGGGCGGCGGGCCCCGCGCAGTTGTATTTTCGTCTGGCGGAGCCCGGCGTAAGGCCAGTTTGGTATTTTCGTGGACTGAGCAGAGGCAGAGGGTGGCGGACCCCGCGCAGTGGTGTTTTTGTCTGGCGGACTGAGGCGCACCGAGATCCGCCAAGCTGGGCGTGGTGGCGTGGCAGGGGGAGGTGTCGACAGAATCAGCAGGCGCGGTGACATTTTCGTGCTCGCCACCGGCGAGTAAAGTGCGCTGAAAGCTCGCCGATTCAAACCTGGTCAGCTTTCAGCGCAAGGCGGAACGCAGCTGGTCTAGTAGTATTTTGGTAGACCGGCGGCGTATCGACATACGTCACTGATGCCTCACCGGCAGGTTTCCACAGTGTCTGGCACATTTCAGTGCAATAAATAATCATCATCAACTATTAATCTGAGTCAGCACATACATTTAGATCTATATAGATATATTCTGATCTATATCTGCTCTGATGAGCGCGTTTGGCACGCGTTTGGACACACAACCTGACCGAATCATCACAGCTGAAACCGCATCAAATTAAATTAAATATCTAGTAAATATACACACGATGAAGTTAACAAGATATGTAATTCGTCTCCCTCCTTTTCTTTCTTCTTCTTCCTCTTATTTCTCGCACAGCTCGACCTGGACACGTCTCCGTGTCCTCTGTCCGTCTTGCTGCTGCTGCGGCTGAACAGATGATTTGTTTCAGTGCTCAGATGCGTTATCTACTTTAAGCCGACATACGGATATTATAATATTCAGTTTTGTGGGCCAAATTTATTTTATATGCCAACATCTATGAAAGAAAGAGCCAGGCCACGGAGCGCGATGCGTCATTTACGCACAGATGGTTCCGATTTTAATGCCATTTTTGGAGTTTATGTTGTGATCTGTGCGCTCAGCCCACCTTTGTCACGTGAGGTTTGAATATGAGCAACTTTATGTGAGTGTCTTTATTTGTGGAAAAAGGTGTTTGTCTTACCAGGGGGTCCAACATCACACACACCAAATCCATCTGTGCTCATATGGAGGACACTTGTTGAGGAGCTGCCCTCTGTCACCATCTCGTGGCATTACTGTCTTAAGACATCTCTTGATCTCTTTGACTACTTCATGAAAATCGTAATACGCCTCGCCTTTAAAGGCAAGGAGAGGAGCTTATGTGATTGGTGAAAACAGGTCTCGGCTGTGTTAAACCCACTACACGCCCTCTTTCCTCCCCGTCTACGACTTATGCTGCTGGGAGGAGCTGAGTTAGGGAGGGGGGATACTTACGCCGGGCTGCGCGGCTCACCAAAATACCAAAATGTGCTTGGGAACGCCTTGTCACCGCGGCGGATCTGACTGACGCTGCGCTTGCGGCACGTCTCCGGCGAGGCACGAAAATAGAGCCCAAAGTCTCGGTACTATTTAGTAGCAGCGCATGCCCCTTGTAATAACCCCCATAAGAATTGTTGCTCAGGACTGCTTACTTGTGCTTCCTACCTATTCGGCTACTGTAATAACCGTTGTTCGAGCCCACACGCAACATTTTTGCTCTCATTCATGAAACGCTTAAATCGGGGACATTTTCGGGACAGCTTTTGCCGGGGACAGGTCATCCAATACGGGGACTGTCCCCGGAAATTGGGGACGTCTGGTCACCTTATGCTAAAGGCTAAAAACGGCAGGTATTAAACCATATATTTTAGACCCCGAGTCCGAAGAGGAGGTGGAAGTTGAGGAAGAAGCCGGAGATCTCCAGGGGTGTTTTCTCATTCATTCTGTCCAGCTTTAAGTTCATTTTCCTGGCAGTGAACCCAAGAAAGGCAGATGAGTGACGTGCCCTGACGCGCGCGCACTTCTCCCTCTTTCCAACTGAGCATGCAGCCACATAAACTGAGGGTGCAATGCATGCTTATGCACCCCCGTAGAACCGGGCCTGGGTGGATCAAACTGTTTTTTTTTTGTTTTGTTTTTTTTCATATTTCATTTACAGTATGTAATATATACACCAGAGAAGCACAAACCAAAGGTTGTACAAATACATGTTGTTTAATATCATCAGTAACCCTTGTCAGCCAAATCCCCAAATTATCCAAAATAATGAGATATTACTTTAAGTTAATATTGCACACCTCTTGTCACTTTTTGGTTTGTGGTATGATGCATTGTTGGTTTTTTGGTTTCCATCTGTCATAAAATAGGGGGTTAGAATTATTTGGCATAAAAAAATAGGCAGAATGGAGTGAAAATATTTGGTGCTAAATTCATACTGGGTGAAAACCTTAGGGCCTCTAATAGCTGAAGCTATTTACAACAGTATTGAACTATTTATACACATTAAGGGTGTCCTCCTGCACATTTGACCCCAAATGACTCCTAAAGTTGAGTTTGTTTTCAATTAAGTACAGCTGCTTGTGCAGGTGCACAAGCCCTGCACAGTTAGGCACTATTATTTTATTATTGTTTTTGATATTTTTTAGTTTTTTTTTTTTTTTGCTTCCAACCAAACACCACACACCACATTGACTTGACACAAAGCAGTCAAGTTTGCACAGCTCAAGCAAAAAAAGAAAAAAACAAACTTCTCCATTGATTTAAAAAAATGATGGGAAAGACAGTAAAAAGGTGGCTCTTGTACTGGCAGAGGGAAGAGAACTGACAATAAAACACAGACTTTTGTGATTGATCAGGATGGAGTTTAGAGAAATTGAGGAAATTTTAGAGAGATTTTTAGAAATTGACACCACCCTGGATTACAGTAGAAACAGATAGGACTCTGCAGACTGTGCTGTCTTTATAAATGGATATAAACATCAAAGGAGCATTGCAACTAATTTCTTATCCTTATCACTTGCAGAATATATGATGTATGACATATAACTTACAGAATAACAAATAAGAAAAACTGAAAAATAATGAAGCAGCACCATAACCCTAAATACAGGTGCATGGTTGGAGATCTCTCTCTCTCCTCACCCTATTACTGCAGCATTGCAGTGTCCCTACGTGCACGGTTGTATTCATGATTAAATGAATAAAATTTAAATGTAATTTAACATTTGTGTAAATCAAAGACATTACATGCTGACAGAAAGCCATGCCTTTGTCTTTTCATGATTGTGCCCAGGTCTGTTAGAGTCTGAGGCAGTGTGAACAGGGGACCTCGGCCAAGTGTGAGTGCACCCCGGAAAAAAAAAAAAAACCACACACACTGAAAACAAAGGAATGTTTAATTTTGAGGAGCCAGTTTTGTGCCATTTAATGTACTAATAAAATTCTTGAATATTTAATTTATTTTGGGACACAAAACTAAGTTACATGACTTTAACTTTTTGGCTAAGCAAGTTTGGTCCCAACATCTCTGTGCACGTCACAGCTTTTCAACATTTATATGAATTATTCTGATGGAAATAAATCAGCTGATAATAAAACAGACACTGAAAGAACGGCGGGTCAGCCTTTGGTCATCTTAAATCATATTCGGACATCTGAATACACAGTATGTAACAGGGCTCATGTGGTAGCCAAAGTCTTACTCTGTGCTTTATGGCCTCCTTGTTTTCTTCCCCCTCTTCTCTCCATCTGGTGTACATTTTGCGTCTCACCTCTTACGGCCTTTGGAACAGGGGTGGGCGGCGGCTTAAGGGGGGGCCAACTTAACAAACCACCTCAGTGGTTCCAGTCCCTCCTGCCTCTCCATAAACCAGACTTGATAGAGTTTTTGTGGCAATTAAGGCAGAGAGAAGGGTGACTTTTTCCAGGCACCCAGCGGTCTTCCTCCTCCTCTGGTACCAACACTCTCACATCTTTCACACTAGAGCTATTAGCTGGCAGGCCCGCTGGCACAGACTAATTATCAGCCTCTCAGGAAATGGCAGTGGCTATAATGGCGGCAGTGGCGTCATTTAGAGGCTCCAGAGATCAGAGACGGTGGCTTCACTGGAGGAGGTCAGGACACAGAGCTCACACTGTTTACAGGAGAAGTTAAAGATGGCGTCACTGGATGTTTGTGCCACTGAACCAGCTTTGATCTGTTTTAACTAGTCTGGTTGACCCACATTAAAATTATAAGAACTAATAAAGTTGTGTACAAGTATGGTATCCTAGACAACCACAATGCCTAACTTTGTTTAACACAGATCCCAGAGCTCCATCATCTGACTGGGTCAGAACACCCACAGCTTCTTTAAAGGTCATGTGTTAATCTAAAGTCAGGCCAAAATATTTGTACTAATCGGTATATGTCAGCACCATTGAAATTAAAAATTACAGAACTTTTATTGGTGTGTTTTTCCCTAAAATGTACTACTTGTGTCTTGTCTTGATTCACCACAAATCTCAATTTCCAGCACCATTCTGCAACGTTTTGTAGGTCTTCCTCATGTTCAGCAAGTAGAATTACATCATTCACATATAATAATATTCCAACGATTGAATCATCCATTTGAACCCAAAGGTTTAAGGCTTTAATTTGAAGAGCTAAGTCATAAATATAAATGGAAAACAATGTAGGAGACAGAACATATCCCGGCTTCACCCCAAATTGTTGATAGAACCACCCCTTTGAATGTTCATTAACCTGAACACAGGCAATAGGTGCTTGATAAGGAGACTTTATAGCAGAATAAGACTTCTCATTAACACCAACTTTTGATAAGAATAAGAATATCTTTTTTGATCCCCAAAGGCAAATTTAATTGTCTGTAGTCTCATTTGTAATATCTAATAAGTCATCTGCTATTAACAAAAGAATTGTGAAGTCTCATGGCTGTTGGTACAAAAGATCTTCTGAATCTTTCTGTCCTGCAGCGAAGAGAGAGGAGCCGTCCACCACCATTGGCCCTTTGGTCCATCAAGCTGTTGTGAAGTGGGTGATCCATGTTCTTTAGAATAGTCTCCACCTTCCTCAGTGTAGATCTCTCCACCACATCCTCCAGTGAGTCCAGCTTGAGTCCTACCACAGAACCAGCCTTTTTCACCCGTTTTTTAAGACGTCTTGCATCTTTGTGTTTGATGCTTCCTCCCCAGCAGACTGCAGTGTAGAACAGAACACTGTAGATCTACACCACAGACTGATAAAACATCTGCAGCATCTTACTACAGATATCTATTGATCTGAGTCTTCTCAGTTAAAAAAGGCGGCTCTGCCCCTTTCTGTAGATGCAGCCTATATTCTTAGACCAATCCAATTTATTATCCAGATGTACACCTAAATATTTATATGATGTCACCACTTCAATGTCCACTCCACAGGTGTTCACTGGCTGAAGAGGGGGTTTGGATCTACAGAAGTCTATGACCATCTCCTTTGTCTATGAGGTGTTGAGGAGGAGGCAGTTTCTGTGACCCCAGTCACTGAAGGCTCTTATCAGATCTCTGTATTCAGCTTCTTGTCCATTTCTGATAAATGCCACGATAGTGGTGTCATCTGAGTATTTCTGGATGTGGCAGGCCTCATAGGCTGTATTGGGACAGAGAAAAAAGTGCTCAGAAAGTGAATCTCATTCCACTTCAGTGGGGCAACATAAACTGTGATTCATAAAATAGCTCTATTGATAGTAAGTACTAAAAAAAATATCTACTCATGCCATCCTGACGATTTTTAGTAATCAGTGTTTCGGTGTCGAACTATTTCCTTTCTGCGGCGTAGTGATACTTGCACACGCACAATCGAATATGCAGAGGGTGAAGCGATTTTTGTCACGTGGACCAATAGGAGCCGAGTCTCATTGCCATAGTATTAGAAATACACAAACATGGCAACGAGCGCATCTAGCAGCGAGACAAGCAAAGAGGAAGAAAAGAAAAAGAAAAAAGAAATCAGCCTTCAAAAGTGCATAAAAAAAGGAACGAAATGATGCTATATGCATCTACCATCTGTCCAGAGTGAAGACGTTCTCAACTTTACAATGACACATTGGGAAACTTACAGAACTAGTATTAGAAAGTGGCTTTCTCTACAGGGTGAGACAAAGGACCTTGCAGAAACTTATAAACATTGCGTTGATATCGACTTTGACAATGTTCCTGATGACGCTGGGTTTCACATGACATGCTACCAGCAATTTATTTGCAAAAGGCGTTTGAGAAACAAGAACGTGATGCAGCCGCAGGTTACTAAAAATCGTCAGGATGGCATGAGTAGATATTTTTTTTTGTACTTACTATCAATAGAGCTATTTTATGAATCACAGTTTATGTTGCCAATACAGCCTATCAGTGCTGTATTTTAAGTGTGACGTATACAGTGTGAACAGGAATGGTGCCAACACTGTCCCTTGTGGAGCCCCTGTACTGCTCATTAATGTCCCAGAAACACAGTTCCCCAGCCTGACAAACTGTGGCCTTCCTGGCAGGTAATCTGTGATCCAGGAAACACAGGAAGGATCCACTCCCATCTCTGTGAGCTTGTCTTTGAGTATGGTGGGTTGGATGGCATTGAATGCACTTGAAAAGTCGAAGAATATGATCCTCACATAAACCCCAGGTTCCTCCAGATGAGACAGGGCACGGTGAAGCATGTAGAGGACAGCATCATCCACTCAAATGTGTTCTTTGTATGCAAACTGCAGGAAATCCAGTTTGTGACTCAAGCGCCCTGAGAGTGGCAGCAAGTCACATCAGCTCCTCACAGACTTTACGTTTTTGCCTTCTTATTGTCGTTTTTTGGCACCTTATTTGTCTTTCTTTTTTTTTAGCAGTGTTGTGTCTTGCATATTCCATCCATGGATGTGCATGTCATGACTCTTCCACTTTGTTTTCTTTTACTTTTCGGAGTTTTTAAGTCCGCGACCGGCAACCCATTCAGCAGCCCAGTTGTTTACAGCCGTGAACAGCTGTTGGCGCTGCGCCAAGCCCGGCCACCTTCGTGGGAGAGACCGGACATCCCCGCTAAACTCCGCAGGAGAAGAAGAGGATGCAGGGCTGGAGTTCAGCATCGGGCAAAGCGGAGACGTTATAAACCAACTGTCCCGTCCATCATCATGGGAAACGTGAGGTCTCTCCCCAACAAGATGGAAGAGCTCACAGCGCTGACTAGGCTGCAGTGGGAGTATCGGGAGTGCAGCCTCATGATGTTCACAGAGTCATGGCTGAACGAACTGACTCCAGACCCGCTCGTAACTTTGGACGGTTTTCTCCCCGTCAGAGCGGACTGGAGCGTGAGGGAGAGTGGTAAGAAGAAAGGAGGCGGTATAGCGGTGTATGTGAATGAGAGATGGTGTAATGCTGGGCACGTCAGTGTTAAAGAGCAGCTCTGCTCTAAGGACATTGAGCTGCTGGCTGTGAGTTTGCGGCTATATTACCTGCCGAGGGAGTTTTCGCACGTCATTGCGTTAACTGTTTACATCCCCCCTCGGCTGATGCTGCTGCAGCCTGTGAACTCCTCCATAGTGAAGTGTCCAAGCTACAAACATCACACCCTCAGTCTCTGATCATCATCTCTGGAGACTTTAATCATGCATCACTGTCCTCCACTCTCCCTACCTTCAGCCAGTATGTAAACTGCCCAACAAGAGACAATAAAACTTGGACTTACTGTATGCAAACACCAAGGATGCATACACCTCCTCCCCCCTCCCCCCGCTGGGCCGCTCAGATCACAACCTGGTGAGACTGCAGCCCATTTACATACCTATGGTGAAGAAACAACCCCCCTCCACTCATCCTCCACCACCCCCTCCAGCACCACCCCCAGCCTCTCCATAACAGCTGACCAGGTGAGAAGTGAGCTGAGGAAGATGAAGCCAAGGAAAGCCACGGGTCCTGACGGCATCAGCTCCAGACTCCTGAAGGACTGTGCAGACCAGCTCTGTGAGGTGCTACTGCACATCTTCAGCTTGAGCCTGAGTCTAGAGAGGGTCCCAACACTGTGGATGACTTCCTGCGTGATTCCTGTCCCCAAGACAGCACACCCCAGGGAGCCCAACCACTTCAGACCTGTGGCCCTCACTTCTCACCTGATGAAAACTCTGGAGAGGATCGTGCTGAGGAACCTCCGCCCCCTGGTGAGCTCTCATCTGGATCCTCTGCAGTTTGCGTAGCAGCTGAACATCGGGGTGGACGACGCAGTCATCTACCTGCTGCAGAGGTCCATGGCCCACTTGGAGAATACCGGCAGCACTGTGAGGGTCATGTTTTTTGACTTCTCCAGTGCTTTCAACACCATCCAGCCTTCACTGCTCAGGGGGAAGCTTGAGCGGGCAGGAGTGGACTGTCACCTAGCCGCGTGGACCGTGGACTACCTCACTGACAGACCACAGTTTGTGAGGCTTCAGAACTGTGTATCGGACATGGTGGTCTGCAGCACGGGGGCTCCACAGGGGACAGTGCTCTCCCCCTTCCTCTTCACCCTGTACACCTCAGACTTCAGCTACAACTCTGGGAGCTGTCACCTCCAGAAGTTCTCTGATGACACAGCCATCGTCGGATGTGTATTGTCAGGGGATGAGCGGGAATACAGGACTGTCATCACTGACTTTGTCAACTGGTGTGGCACAAACCACCTCCATCTCAACGCCAGTAAGACAAAGGAGATGGTTGTGGATTTCCGCAGGAGGAGGACACCTCAGACTGTTCCAGTGAACATCCAGGGTCTGGACATTGAGATGGTGGAGTCCTACAGATTTCTGGGTGTCCACCTCAACAACAAACTGGACTGGTCAACCAACAGCTGAGGATACTGAGGTCTTTTGGAGTGTGCAGGACTCTGCTCAGGACTTTCTATGACTCTGTGGTAGCATCTGCACTTTTCTATGCGGTGGTCTGCTGGGGGGCAGGGAGCACTGAGAGGGACAGGAAGAGACTGAACAGACTGGTCAGGAGGGCCAGTTCTGTCCTTGACTTTTCTTTGGACTCCCTGGAGGAGGTGGGTAAGAGGAGAATGTTAACAAAGCTTGTATCCATCATGGACAATCCCTCTCACCCACTGCATCAGACTGTGGGGGCTTTAAGCAGCTCCTTCAGCAGCAGACTGAGACTTCCACCTTGGAAGACGGAGCGCTACCGCAGGTCATTCCTCCCCTCTGCAATAAGACTTTACAACGAACTGTAATAATAACTGGATTTACACCACCACTTTTTTCTGGCATTTAAATTGTGTACATTGTAGATAGTTTTATTTTTCTTCTCCCTTTTTCCTTTTTCTAAATTATTACATTTATTTAAGTTCTTAATATTAGGATCTTTAATTTTATAACTGCATTTTTGCACTGTTTGTCCGTGATGCTGCTGTGACAAAAAAAATTCCCCCATGGGGGATCAATAAAGGAATATTCTATTCTATATTCTACTCTATTCTTGTCTTTGACCTCAGACCTCAGAAGGCATAGAATCAGCCGCTCCAGGGTTTTTATGTTGGTCAAACTGGGTGTGGAAACGTGTTGAAAATTCTGTCTCATTGTGTCAGTGCAAAAGTGAAATAATCGTCCTGAAACTTCTCTTTTTTAACATTTTCCTCCCTGTACTTTAGAGTTTTAAGTGCAGTCAAAATTTGTGTGCATGTACAGACAGCAGGACCTTTCAGTCTGATAAAGGGAACTTTTTGATTTAAACTAAAGCTATGGTGGGAGAAGAAAGCCTGGTTAACCCTGATCCTCTGATGTGTCGTCTTTCTAAACTCTGAATATCATACAGTGAAAGCTTGTGTGTTTGTCCACCCAGAGCTGTGAGTGATTACTGCTCATGTGGAGGGGCAGCCCTTTAATTAGTCAGGGGTCTCTAGGGAGCCATTACCACGGGGAATCTGCCCCCTCTTTATTAGACCATTTTAATACTGACTAAGTTAAGAGATACATAGGGTGGGGCACTGTGCTCTCCTCTGGTGGGACACCAGCTCCTGCAATTATGCAAGCTAGGACATAGGCTTATAGGGGAGTTGGGGGTGTGGGAGGGGTGATGGACGACTAGGGTTGGGCATCACCTGGGGTCCCTCACGCCAGAACAAAAGGGTCCAGGTTCCATCAGACTTAATGTGAAGAATGTGGAAATGTAAGAATGAAAATGAGAGATGCGGGACATCTCTGGGGACAAGAAGGTGAGTTTGGGAACGACCTCCAGTGTAAACCCGCTCTGATGGATTTGAAATATTTTGTGGCTGAATGGCAGGCTAATATGGCAGGGATTTCATTGTTCTAGCTCATGCATGGGATGTTTGCTGGAGCTTGCCTCATCTTAACAGTGCAAAGAGAAATCAGGAAACACCTTTGATAGTTTATGACTGGTTTGCTTTTATAACAAGAAAGACTGGCTGAAGTCAGTACTCATCCAGATTTAAGATCACCTCACACTAAGTGACCAAGATCACAAGAGTGCGTCCAATTTCAGCAGAACTCTCGTAATTTCATTCAGACTTTGGACTTTTTAGATTCAGACAACTTCATGTATTCAAATGGGCCATTTGGTTTGGGCAAGTGCTATTCAGTTTGGATTTGATGAACAGCACTCTTTCAACATTTTCAGCAACATTCATGATTATTTTTCTCTCTGCCCTTGCTAAAAGCACAAGACTCTAGTAATAAAAACAAAAGAATTTTTTTTTTTCTTTGGCAAACCTCTGGCAGAAGCTCACTTAGGCCTGTAGTGGCCAATCAGAAGAACCAGGACATGACCAGGTGGCCCAGGATGGTTGCAGAGCCAACAGGGTCCATTAACAGTGACTGCATCAAACAGGCTCTACTTGCTAGAACGGGTATGAGTAGCCATTTCATCATTTGACTAGCGCTTCACTTGAATGTTCAAGGTGGGGTAGGCAGGATTCTGTTAAAAAAGCATCTTTTTTGTGGTGTATATACAAAAAAGCTTTTAATATCAGTCAATAGTTATCAGTTATCGATGACATTTGTGATGGGAAGAACAGTTCTTATGACTGTACTGAATCTCTAGAATCCATTTATTAAAAGGATTCGTTTAAAAGATTTGTTCACTGAATCAGTCAGTGCTTCAGAGCCCCGTCCTGCCGGTACACCTGTGAGTGACACCCGCAAGTTCGTTCATTGAACGAGCCCGGAGAACCTAGCAGAACAACGGGTGCTTAAAAGGAGGTAGACCACCCAGACAAGAGGTAAAAAGCAGAGTCCACATCAGTGAAGCTTGATCGATGGGGGACGCTTCAAGATCTTACAGACCCTGTAACTTTTCTGCTGGACAGGTAAACCATTAAGTTTATTTCACCTTGTGTCCTGTTATGTGTCATATTTTAGTAGCAGAAGAGCTGAAAGCATTGTGTTCATAGGTAGCCTGTTAGCATGCTGCTACATCAGCACTGGGGCTATTTACATTTACTTTGAGTGGGCCCCATTTTAACAAAGTAAGCTAAGTATCTGTCACAGAATTGTTTCTTGTCAAACAGGACCTGCTGCGCATTGTAGCACTGCTAAACTGTTTACCTCAGGTCCTGGAGTATGTCACTTTATTGTAGTTGTAGAAGTCACGCAAACGTTGTGCAGGGAATCCAGTTTGTCTTTGACCTCAGACCTCAAAAGATGTCGAATCAGCCCCTCCAGGGTTTTCATGATATGTGAAGTGAGGGCCATTGGTCTGTAGTCATTGAGTTCAGCAGGACATTTTGTTTTTGGTACTGACACAATGCAGGATGTTTTCCACAGAGTATGTACCCGCCCCAGCTGTAGACTCAGGTTGAAGATCCTGTGGAGAGGTTGACACAGTTCTGCAGCAAAGTCTCAAAGCAGCCTTGGACACACACCATCTGGACCAGCTGCCTTCCCAGGACAAAGTCTTCCAAGCCCCATCCTCACCCCTGTTTCGGTGACAGACAAGGACTGGTGTTCTAGGAGGGAGGCAGTTGAAGTGGTTGAGACATTTGAATGAGATGGAGGAGGAACGGGAGAAGTTGTAGTGGAGATTTGTTGCAGAGAGGAAGGTGGAGTAGCTGTGGAAGTGGATGTGACAACAGTGTCAAATTTGTTGAAGAACAGGTTGAGTTCATCAGCCCTTTTCACATCACCCACCACTGGCTGTCTTTTTTTTTTACTTCTGTGTCCAGAGATGGTACTGATTCCTCTCCACACTTCACAGATGTTGTTGTGTTGTAGATTCCTCTCTATCTTGTTTTTGTACTCCAGCTTTGCCATCTTCAGTCTCCTCTTCAACTCTTGTTGAACTTGTTTGAGTTGTTCTTTGTCACCATCTTTAAAAGCTTTCTTTTTCTGGTTAAGGATTGCTTTTATGTCACTCGTGATCCAGGGTTTGTTGTTGAGGAACAGTCTTTGTAGGTATCATTTTTATTGTATTTTATTGTATTGTATTCAGTAGAGCAGTCAACCTGTTTATCAACGTTCATACTATCCACATCTGTTTCCAGCAGCACATTCCAGTCTGTTGATTTAAAACAGTCCCTTAGAGCTTCACTAGCTTGAGGTGTCCATCTTCTTTTTTTGACTTTGGTCACAGGCTGCCTTAGTACACAAGGTCTGCAGCAGGTTTGCAGATAGACCAAGTTATGATCTGACTTGCCCAGTGGTGGTAAGGCAGTGGCTCTGTAGGCTTCTTTGATGTTGGCATACACCAGATCCAGGATCTTGTTTCTCTGGTATAAAAGTTCACAAACTGTGTGAATCCAGTCAGGTGAGAGGAGAGGGTGACATGGTTGAAGTCTCCTGATATTATTATTAGTACCTCCGGGCGTTGAGTCTGTAGCCTAGCAGCACTATAATGCAAAAGATTGCATGGAATTTCTTCAGTTGATTAGGGTGGGATGTAAACAACTACTGTTATGATATGACTAAATTCTCTTGGAACATAATATGGCAGAAGAGCAACTGCCAACAGTTCAATGTCTGGACAACACAGCTTCTCCTTCACAGTTATGTGTGAAGGGTTACACCATCTCTGGTTGACAAATAAAGCCAGACCTCCTCCTTTTTTCTTGCCACTAGCTTAAGCATTTCTGTCTGATCCTATGAGAGTGAAGCCAGGTAGATCTGCACTGGAGTCTGAGTTGTTTTGATTCAATCTCGTCTCTGACAACTGCCCTCCATGTTATACAAAACTAAAACTGACATTAAAGCGTATAAAAACTAAAGGAAAGCTGAGCATTAAAAAAATCTTAATAAAGATGAAAAATGAAAAATAAAAAACTAACTGAAACAAAAAACAAAAAGCCAAAATGAAATTTAAATGAAAACTTAACTATTAATAAACAAAGAGGAGGGAAAGGGAAACAATGTCTCTTAAAGGAGCTACACTAATCGTCAAAATTTTATATCACAATTACGACACATAATCTCATAAATCTGAGACTGACTAAATGGGATGCTGGTTGGTCAAATACTCATGTTATCTTATATGAATGAATGACTTTCCCTTCAATAAAGTTCTTCTTCCAGTGTAAAACCTTCACACACTTACAAGTAAAATGCTCTTACACACACTACTAAAATGCTCTTATACATACTACTTAAATGTTGTGTTCTCACACACACACTAATGAAACGCTCTCACATACACAATTGAAACGCTCTTACATACACTGCTGAAGAATGGACTCAGTAGAGGATGTGGTGGAGAGATCTACACTGAGGAAGGTGGAGACTATTCTAAAGAACGTGGATCACCCACTTCACACCTTGATGGACCAAGGGACCAATGGTGGTGGACGGCTCCTCTCTCTTCACTGCAGGACAGAAAGATTCACAAGACCTTTTGTACCAACAGCCATCAGACTTTACAATTCTTGTGTAAATAGTAGATAGTGTATAACTCTTATGTAAATAATAGATCATTTTTAGAAACATTTTATGTGAGACAACAGACAATTGAATTTCCCTTTGGGGATTGATAAAGTTCTTCTTATCCTATCTTATCTTGAAAAGTGATAGGAAGTTTGTCTCTTTTTAGAGAACCGTATCTTTTGGATCGACTCACTTCAATGATCGGGCTCTTTTGGCTCCCAAGTGGCTCCTCAGATTTTTTTGTCACTTTAATTAATTGATTATGACCAATTACTTAATATTATGTGCCAGATGAATTACACTGAACAAAAATATAAATGCAACACTTTTGTTTTTGCTCCCATTTTTCATGAGCTGAACTCAAAGATCTAAGACTTTTCTATGTAAACAAAAGACCTATTTCTCTCAAATATTGTTGACAAATGTGTCTAAATCTGAGTTAGTTATCGCTTCTCCTTTGCTGAGATAATCCATCCACCTCACAGGTTTGATCTATGAAGATGCTGATTAAAAAGGTTGATTATTGCACCTGTGTGTCTTAGACCGGCAACAATAAAAGGCCACTCTCAAAGGTGTAGTTTTATCACACAGCACAATGCCACAGATGTCACAAGTTTTGAGGGAGCGTGTGATTGGCATGCTGACTGCAGGAATGTCCACCAGAGCTGTTGCCTGTGAATTGAATGTTTATTTCTACACCATGAGCCGTCTCCAAAGGCGTTTCAGAGAATTTGGCAGTACATCCAACCGGCCTCACAACCGCAGACCACATGTAACCACACCAGCCTCTACATCCAGCATCTTCATCTCCAAGATCATCTGAGACCAGTCACCCGGAGAGCTGCTGCAGTAGTTGGTTCGTATGACCAAAATATTTCTGCACAAACTGTCAGACACCATGTGGGCAAATGCTCACATTCAATGGCGTCTGGCACTTTGGAGAGGTGTCCTCTTCATTGATGACTCTTGGTTTTCACTGTACAGGGCAGATGGCAGACAGCGTGTTTGGCGTCATGTGGGTGAGGGGTTTGTTGATGTCAATGTTATGAATGGAGAGGCCCAATGGAGGAGTCATATGTTATGGACACGAACACAGTTGCATGTTATTGATGACATTTTGAATGTACAGAGATACAGTGACAAGATCCTGGGGCCCATTGTTGTGCCATTTATCCGTGACCATCACCTTATATTGGAGCATGATAATGCATGGCCCCATGTTGCAATGATCTGTACACAGTTCCTTGAAGCTGAAAACATCTCAGTTCTTGCATGGCCAGCATACTCACCGGACATATCACTCATTGAGCATGTTTGGGATGCTCTGGATCGGCTTGTACGACAGCGTGTTCCAGTTCCTGTCAATATCCAGCAGCTTTGCACAGCCATTGAAGAGAAGTGGACCAACATTCCACAGGCCACGATCAACAACCTGATCAATGTGAAGGAGATGTGTTGCACTGCGTGAGGCAAATGGTGGTCACACCAGATACTGACTGGTTTTCTAACACATACACCCCACCCCAATACAGTAAAACTGCACATTATAGAATGGCCTTTTTTTGTGGCCAGTCTAAGGCACACCTAATAACAATAATAATAACAATACATTTCATTTATATGTGCCTTTCAGGGCACTCAAGGACACCTTACAGAAGAATTAAAATGACACATCAATAAATTGTACAGTCAATAAAATACAAATCAACACAACAAAAGTTTTTAATAAAAAAGATGTAAGTCGTGAGTAAGTCTGGACTCTGCAACAGAACATTATCGTCTGAGTGGGCCTGTCTCAAATAATGTGTCCTCAGATGGGATTTGAAAATGAACAGTGAGTCAGTGTTCCTAATGACAGGGGGGAGGGAGTTCCAAAGGAGGAAGGCAGAGCAGCAGACCTGAGCGTCCCTGTGCAAGAGTTGATGTGGAAGTGTTCAGAGAGGCATGGAGGAGCAAGGTTGTTGATGGCCTTGAATGTGTGAATTTGTGAAAACCTGTGCAATAATGATTCAGTCTAATCAGCATCTTGATATGCCACACCTGTGAGTTGGATGGATTATCTCAGCAATGGATAAGTGTTCAATAACAGATTTAGACTAATTTGTCAACAATATTTGAGAGCAATAGGTCTTTTGTGTACATAGGAAAAGTCTTATATGTTTGAGTTTAGCTCATGAAAAATGGAAGCAATAACAAAAGTGTTGCGTTTATATTTTGGTTCAGTGTAATAATGTTGAAGAACATGCATTAATATTTATTATATTAAAGTTCCTTTATTAATTAACTTTATAGTGCTGCAAAAAGTAAATTATAAGGAGCAAAAACAGACAACTATTTACACTAAACTTTTAAAATAAAATAAAACAATTTAAAAAAAAAGTGAAACAATAAAGGAACTTATATCAGGCAACGTAGTTAAAATTAAACTGTATAAAACAAAAAGAAAAAAAAATCTGCATCCAGATAAGTCCTACACTGGGCTCTATTGTTATGTGTTAATGGTGGCATGGCATAAGTGCTCAAGCTCACTTTGGTATTTTGGTGAGCAGCGCAGCCCAGTGTAAGTATCTCCCCCTCCCTAACTCAGCTTCTCCCAATTGCATAAGTAGCAGAGATGGAGGGGATAAGGCGTGGAGTGGATTTAACACAGCCAAGTCCTGTTTTACCAATCACATCAGGTCCCCTCCTCACTTTTAAATCCGCCAATGGCGAAGTGTATTACAATTTTTGTTAAGTAGTCAAAGAGATCAAGAGGTGGCTGAAGACAGCAACGCCACACAATGGCGACAGAAGGCAGCCCCTCAACAAGTTGTTTATTTTATGTCATTTGTTTTAGTCCATCAGGTTTTATTCTTTCTTTTCACCATTTTTATCTCTGTTTTTATCTCCAGTGTTTCCTAAAGGTAGCTTTTTCCTCATGTAATGTCTCAGTGTCAGGCCATGTCTCTCTAACAATATGGGCTCTATTTTCGTGTACGATGGTGAGGCGGCGGAGGGTGGCGGACCCCACGCAGTTGTATTTTCGTCTGGCGGAGCCCGGCGTACAGCCAGTTTGGTATTTTCGTGGACTGAGGCGCACCAAGATCCGCCAAGCTGGGCGTGGTGGCGTGGCAGGGGGAGGTGTCGACAGAATCAGCGGGTGCAGTGACATTTTCGTGCTCACCGGTGGCGTGTAAAGTGCGCTGAAAGCTTGCCGTTTCAAACCTGGTCAGCTTTCAGCGCAGGCGGAGCGCAGCTGGTCTAGTGGTATTTTGGTAGACCTGCGGCGTAACGGCATACGTCGCCGATGCCTCACCGGCAGGTTTCCACAGTGTCAGGCACATTTCAGTGCAACAACAACTATTAATCTGAGTCAGCACATACATTTAGATCTATATAGGTATATTCTGATCTATATCTGATCTGATGAGCGCATTTGGCACACGTTTGGACACACAACCTGACTGAATTAACACAGCTGAAACTGAAAATTAAATTCAATATCTAGTAAACAAACACACATGATGAAGTTAACAAGATATGTAATTCGTCTCCCTCCTTTTCTTTCTTCCTCTTCCTCTTATTTCTCACGCAGCTTGACCTGGACATGTGTCTGTGTCCTCTCTCCGTCCTGCAGCAGCAGCGGCTGAACAGATGATTTGTTTCAGTGATCAGATGAATTTACTTTAAGCCTACATACGGATATTATAATATTCAGTTTTGTGAGCCAAATTTATTTTTTATGCCAACATCTATGAAAGAAAGAGCCAGGCCACAGAGCGTGATGCGTCATTACGCACAGATGGTTCCAATTTTAATGCCGTTTTTGGAGTTTATGTTGTGATCTGTGCCCACCCTTGTCATGTGAGGTTTGAATATATGCAACTTTATGTGAGTGTCTTTATTTGTGGAAAAGGATGTTTGTCTTCATTTCATTTCCTTTTTATTTGTTAAAGAGGGACAGTGTACATTAACGAACATTTTAAAAAGATAAAATGTAAATGGACCCAATTGTAGCCACAAGGCTAGTTTCCATTGGTAGTCCCCCTGCCAGAAGGAACATGGCTACCTAAAAAGGTGGGAAATCAGCAACTACATAAAAACATACATAATACACAATATTTAAAACATCAACATTACCCACTCGAAAGCACGCCAACCAACTAATGGGAACAAGTTTGGTTTTCAAGTAACCACCTCTTCAAATTTACTTTAAATGCTCTGTATGAATTGGATTCGCTTATGTTTTGTGGTATTGTGTTCCAATCCTTGCCTGCCCTACAAGAAAAAACTGACTGACCAAATACAGATTTTCTAAGTGGGATCTGGCAGTCTCCTCTGGCCGCCCCTCTAGTACCACTGGTTGCTGGAGATCTAAACTGTATGAGGTTGCAGAGTGGGGGCGGAGCTACCCTATGACGGATTTTATATGTAAGACAGCAATTTTTGAAAAGGACAAGATTGTTCCAGCTTAATAACCTATATTTTTGAAGAATTGTGCAATGATGAAAAGATCTTGGTTTTTTATCCAGAGTTTTGAGTGCTTGTTTGTATAGTGATATTAATGGGTTTAAAGTAGTGGGGTTTGCGGTGGACCAGGCGGGTAAACAATAATTAATATGGGACATTATAAGAGAAAACATGTACATTTTTGCCGCTTCTGTTGACATATGATTTCTGAGGTGCCTGAAATTTCCAAGTGTGACCTTAAGAATTTTGCTTACTTTTTTAACATGATGTTTAAAAGTAAGATTACTGTCTAACACGATACCTAAATATTTATATTCATTTACAATTTGGATTCTTTGTCCAGAAATAAAAACATCAGGCTCAGTATGTGATTTGTTTGTTTTGGAAAAAAACATAGCAACAGTTTTGGAGGTGTTAAGTTGTAAATGGCAACTGTTCAGCCAATTTGAGACTTTCACCATGACCATGATCTTACCAGTGGGTCCAACATTACACACACCAAATCCATCTGTGCTCATATGAGACAGTGTGGAGGACGCCCAATGCAGGGCTTACAGCAACACTTGTTGAGGAGCTGCCTTCTGTCGCCATCGTGTGGCATTGCTGTCTTCACACATCTTTTGATCTCTTTGACTACTTCACTGAAATTGTAATATGCCTCGCCAGTGGCGGATTTAAAGGCAAGTAGAGGAGCTTATGTGATTGGTGAAAACAGGTCTCGGCTGTGTTAAACCCACTCCACGCCCTCTCTCCTTCCTCGCTTCGACTTACGCTGCTGGGAGGAGCTGAGTTAGGGAGGGGGGATACTTACGCCGGGCTGCGCCGCTCACCAAAATACCAAATTGTGCTTGGGAACGCCTTGTCAGAGACGTGCCGCAGGCGCGGCGTAAGTCAGGTCCGCCGCGCCTGTGGCACGTCTCCGGCGAGGCACGAAAATAGAGCCCATCAAGTTGCATCTATTTAAACCCCATGTGACAAAGGTTGGTTGTGCGCACAAATCACAACATAAACAAATTCCAATAATGGCATTAAAATTGGAACCACCTGTGTGTAAAGGACGCATCACACTCTGTGGCCTGGTACTTTCTTTCATAGATCTTGGCATATAAAATAAACTCACACAACTGAATATTATAATATTTGTATGTTGGCCTATCTCCGGATTAAATATTTAACATAATTTTAAGGATGTGAGAACATCAGATAAACAGGTTGTTTTGAATGATAGATTATTTATTTTTTAAGTAAATAATTCATCTGATCACTAAAATAAATCAGCTGCCATAATAACAGCCTTGCCCCCACAGCAGCAGCAGGACGGGAACAGGACACAAAAGATGTGTCCGGGTTGAGCTGCACGAGGAAGAAGAGGAAGAGAGAAAGGGGACGGGGGACTGATGAAGTATCTCGTTAACTTCATCATGTGAGACTGTTTACTGGATATTTAATTCAATGCGGTTTCAGCTGTTAATCCAGTCAGTTGGAGTATAAAGCATGTGCCAAATGCACTGATCAGATAAGATATAGTACATCAGAATACATCATTATACATCTAAACGTATGTTTTGACTTAGATAGTTGCACTGAACACTGGTTGTTGTTGATTATTTATTGCATTAAAATGTGCCCGACACTGTGGAAACATGCCTGTGAGGCATCGTTGACGTTTGCCTACTATCTCACTATCTCTCGTGTGTGACTGGATATTAAATTCAATGCTGTTTGAGCTGTGTCTACCAGAATACCACTAGATCAGCTGCGCTTTGCCTGCACTGAAAGCATACCAGGTTTGAATCGGCAACCTTTCAGTGCACTTTACCCACTGCCGGCAAGCATGAAAATGTCACTGCACCAGCTGATTCTGTGGTCACCTCCCCTTACCCCACCACCATGCCCAGCTTGGCAGTTTATTCCTTTTTTTCATTATTATGACACATTTTACGAGCAAGATCATCTGTATAGAGTCAACAGACTGCAGGTATTTATGTGCATTTGGTAAAATTTCATTTGAGCTATTTAAGTGCAGTGTGTACAGACACACAAATAGCTGTTCAAGCTGACTAACAGCAGATGCAGATGTGATCAGCTGATGCCGTCATCACAAAGAGACATCACTTTATGTGGCGCTGAGGAGAATGTCTCATGTCTCTCTCCCCTTTTCCTCACATCAGATGTCCCCCTGTGACATGAGTGGAAATATGTTTTTTAAAGTTTTCCCATGTATACTAAAAAAGTCTTTGAGTTAACCTCAGAGGTTTATCAAACCTCAGTGCCCTGGGGGCACCTGACTGGGTTCCTTAAACCTGGACCTCAGCATTCAGCACGCTACTGTCACACAAAATTACCAAAGAGAAATTCTTGTAAAGGAGAGAACCGAGAGATTCAGAGTGAAAATTGAACACATTTCACTCTGAATCTCTCTGTCTATCACTTCTCCTCTTGCTCTCTCTCCTTGAGTAACATTTAATGTGGCTGTCATTGTTTTTGGACCAGTGGCGATTGCTCTAAGACTGCAAGGGAAGCTCAGCTTCCCTTAAAATGTCACCCCCCCAAAAAAAGAAAAAGTGGTGAAATACGTACTGCTGTGTGTACATTTCATTAACTAAATACGCGCTAGAAAGCCTTCATCTTTTGTTCAGAATTCTTATCACACTGTGATAAGAAGCTGATAATCACAGGTAACCGGCACAACTTCGTTCTCATTCATCCTCGCAGCGCCTCAGTGCTTTACACAGCCGGACGCTCAGCGTCTGCTGACTTCAATGTGGAAGCTCAAAGTGGGTTGTTCCAGCAGCGAAACTAGACGCTCATTGGATAAATGCTGGGCTTTGTCCCGCCCATCGGACGCTCAGCGTCTCTGGAGTTCTATGGCGAGAGGGCGGTCCCAACTTTCTCGCGGACGCTGAGCTTCTGCATTGGATGAGCTGTCTGAGGCCAAACCTTTTTTTGATTGACAGCTAAACAAGCTGATCTTGAAGAATAAAACATCTACCAGAGCATTTTCCAAGTTATTCATTCCGTTGTTCTTAACTGCTCCGGAGGCTTTACCGATCCTCAGCGACTTTTGTCTTTGTTAAAAACGACTGCTGTTGTGTTTGGCGACTCTGTTCTGTTACATACAAATAAACAAACACAATTATGATGTAGGCCAGAAAAATGAGCTTCCCCTCCTTGAAAATCCAGCAGCCGCCACTGTTTTGGACTCAGCTGCTCATTTCAAATGATGTGAAATCAAAGAGGAGCGTCACAGCGGCTGACTAATCACCAGCCCTGATGCATATATTTTGGCCATCATGTTTGGGAATAGAGAGATTACTGGATTGAGAGCCGTATGTTGTTCAGCAGCGACCTTGGAGAGACCTGAAACACAGCTCTCTCCACTAAAGTGGCTTCAGCGGTGTATCAAGCCTTTCAGAAAGCTCCCAAATGCAATTACAGTGGGGGATTATGTCCTGCACTGCACACTGGGATAAACTCAAATTGGCCACAGTGTGTGTTTAAGTGTATGTTTTTGTGCATGTGGAAGTAGAAAGGCTTGTTACTGGCAGCTGATCCTCCCTCAGGGCATCTGTTTCAGCACTAAGCCCTGTAAACAGCACTTAAATACACACACTATGCCAACTATGTTTTTGAGTCTGTTTGGAGTGTGCCAGATTTTTATTTTTATTTTTTTTTAGTGTTTATTATCATCCAGCTGTGTCCAGCACAGCTCACGTCAGCCTGTTGGTAAAAAACATTAGTCTCTGTCTCAGGATGGTCTTGAGAGTGGGGAAATAATGACATAAAGCCAACACAGAGGGCAGCCTAAGGAGCGAATGGTCACAGAAAAGTGGAGCAACATCCTGTCCTGCAATCCATGCACCTGCAGTAGATCTGGTCAGGGCATCTTTAAGGCTATGGTGTACCATCCCTGTCAAATGTGTGTATGCATAATTTTGACATTTTGTATTCATGTTTGAAAACTTTATGCATAAATAAATGCTTCATACCCCCCAAAAATATGGTTTTATATATATGAGTCAGCAAATACTGAGTGTTTTATGTAAGTATAAATCTCAAATCTACGACTTCAAGCAGTCACAAAAACAAATTAATTTCTCCGCATACAAACTTGTATATTTGGGTACGAGGCACGAAGCATTAAATGACGTCATCAGAGCCACAGGCAGCAGGTAAGGCGACTTAACCAAGGCCTTATACCATTGATTGCACATTCGCAATGATGGCTTACAACAGTAATGCTGCACTCTGACTTGGTATCGCAGGGAAAGGTAAACAACATTTTTTATCGACATTCCAGTTTTATTTCAATAACTTCATTATAATTTACATTTTTAAACACATACAAGTTATAGCATTAGCCCACTTGGTCGCAAGCTAAGGTTTTCTCATGTGGAAAATGAGCAAAGAAATATACAGTACAGGCCAAAAGTTTGGACACACCTTCTCATTCAGTGTCTTTTCTTAATTTTTTTTATATGACTATTTACATTGTAGATTATCACTGAAGGCATCAAAACTATGAATGAACACGTGGAATTTTGTGTGAAAAAAAGTGTGAAATAACTGAAAACGTGTTATATTCTAGTTTCTTTAAAGTAGCCACCCTTTGCTCTTGATGACAGAAGTACTTAGTAACTGAGTCTGTTAGTCACGAAGTAACCCTGACATGGCACACCTGTGAAGTAAAAACCATTTCAGGTGACTACTTCATGAAGCTCATTGAGAGAACAGCAAAAGATTGCAGCGCTATCAAAAAAGCAAAGGGTGGCTACTTTGAGGAATCTAAAATATAAAACACGTTTTTAGTTATTTCACATTTTTTTCTTAAGCACACGATTCCATATGTGTTCATACATAGTTTTGATGCCCTCAGTGAGAATCTACAGTTTAAATAGTAATGAGAATAAAGAAAATGCATTGAATGAGAAGGTGTGTCCAAACTTTTGGCCTGTACTGTATGTCACCCTTAAAACTCCTGTGAGGAACTCTCAGTTTCTGTCAATTTCGGTGCCCCCCACTGACAACACAGTTTTTGCATATCATGTCCTCTACGTGCTTATGTAGCAATTATTGATTTAAAAAAAAAAAAAATCTCATCCTGCTGACTTGTGACGCACAAACGTGTCATTCATTGTTAACATTTTATGTGGAATAAGCAAATAGGGCTTTTTTTATTAGCTCCACTGACACCTACCACCTTACACATGTTTGGGACATTAAAAAATATGGTCAAAAAACATACATTTTATCCCTGATGGTCTTGTTTGCTTTTGTATGTCTTTATAAGGCATCATTGTGAATTTCAGTTAATTTCATAAGCATAAAAAAAAGTTGTCAGAGGAGCCTTCATAACAAACCCCAATTCCAATTAAAGATATATTTCAGCATAAAACAAGTAAAATTAACAGTACATAGGGTCCTAGCCATAGTACTAGCCACCAAACATCTTTTTAGCTTTGCCTGATTTCTTTAGCAAAGAGACTAAACACAACTCACCTACTCTTTTCCAGCAGCCGTTTGTTCGTACGGAGACCTCTGGGCGAGTCTATTGATTGAAGCAGGGTGTCGCAGCTCAAGGAAGAACATTTATGATCATGACTTTATCATTTACTTAAAGTAGTAATCCTCATATTGATCATTTTGCTCTGCAGACGTGATAGTTCTTCTGCCTTAGTGTCTCAGTTTGATTGCATTTCCATGATAAAGTAATGATCATAAATGTTCCTCCTTGAGCTGCGTCCCCCCGCTGTAGTCGATGGACTCCCCTTCAGGTCTCCGTACAAACAAGCGGCTGCTAGTTTTCCATAGTCATAAGGACAGAGAAATATTCAGAAGAATCAATTAAACAGTACATGTCATGACTATTCTATTAGACAGGATTGGACATAGTCACTCACATATTTATTAATGGCAATTAATATGTCTGTTACTCTGTCACTCAGGATGTTAGTGTTGTTTCTCATAAGGTGTAAGGCTTAGAGACATTGAGGGAAGCCTGGTCTCAATAGACAAATAACAGATGTAAAAAAGACAAAGCTTTCATCTCACTTACTTGAATGTTACAGAGTTGTGAACCTGTCAGTGGCTGTGTTTGCATTGACAGCAATGCTTGAACTATAGAAAGTTTAAAAGTTGCATCTAGGTCAAATACATTAAAATGTTTTCAAAGGAGAAGTTCAGTTAAATTTTCTGATCTAGCCATAACAGTAGCTCAGCTTACCTGTGCAGGTAAACACATTGAATGTCTATGTGTTTGTCTCTGTTCTTTTGTTTTTCTGTCTCTGCTGTCTCTCCAGCCTCAGCAGATGTCTGTCTTTTCTGAGGCCTTGTAATGTTGTTCTCCTATTGTACAAAGCCCATTATTTCACACAGAAAGTTAAATATGACTGATGAAAACTTCAACTCCAAGGTTAAAATGGTACCATGTAAAATCATTGTTCAGTTCTGTGTTTAGTCGTCTATAAAGTACATACAACATTGATTTGCAGTTTTACAGTATGAATTGTATAAATTACCATTTATGAGATATGTTATCCCTTTGTTTCACAGAAATCCTGTGACACAGCAGATTACCTGAAAGAAAAAGAAAACCACCGCACAGCCTCTATGCTCCCCTAACAAAAGACATCCAAACCCCCAATTTACCAGCAAACACAGACGACACATCCGCAGGAATAATGAGGCAGAAAAAGGTGTGCGACTGTCACTTTATGACTGTGTGTGTGTGTGTGTGTGTGTGTGTGTGTGTGTGTGTGTGTGTGTGTGTGTGCGTGCGTGCGTGCGTGTGCGTGCAGCATCCCTGCTATGAGCCTAATTAAAAGGCACTGGGTGCAGAGGGGGCCGCTTTAGCACCCAACCGAGTCCCTTTATACCCCTGCTTCCCTGCCTCTCTATCCCTGTCCTTTGATTACCACTGAGCACTAATGCCCCTCGACCGCTGCCGCATATGTGACCCTCTGAGGCTGAACGAGGAGGAAGACAGAAATCCTCTTTCTCCTCCCGATTTACTGTGACTGCTGAGAAGGGAAACCCTTCTTTTATTAAATGTTTGTCAAGTTAAAGTGAAAAGACTGATTTTACAAAAGATTCCAGGAAAGAAACACTAAGGAATTTGACATAAACATATCAGGAGTCTTTAACTCAGGCATTTTGATATTTTCCCAAAAGGTTGTCAAGGTGACTTAGTTTTTACCCTACTAATACCTTCACACATGAACTTTTATTGGGTTAGTTTTGAGGATAAGTGAAAATTGAAACTTTTCTTGGTTAATGTCTACAATTTTGCATCACATCCCAACAATTTTTCAAGGAATGTGTACTTCATTCTTGCTTAAACTGTCATTGAAAATTCCTGATTCCCTTTGACAGACCACCTCATTTTGTCAGCAGACCTGGACAGATCTGGACATTTCTCTTCCCAAATCTGGGGAGTTTAAAACCTGTGAATTCGGGTCTGCCAATAAAACCATCACAGCTCTGTAGTTGGAAGCATCAATTTTGTGTCTCAGCTCATTAGACGATTGACAGGATCAATACTGTTGAAACTCAGCTTACCATCTGCTTGATCGCCTCTATCTGCTGACATTTGGTCAGTGACCTTTGACCTTGCTGGGAAATGTCACAACACCAAAAGCAACCCTGAAAACCAGGGGTGCAAACACTCATATGATCAGGAAAGTCTAAAAACAACCATCTTCGAATGACTCTCATCTGTAAGAAATTTTTCCTCTGACTTTGACGATGAAAAAGACTGTTCTCTAAAGCATTATTCACATGGGATCACATGGGACCTCTGTTCTTGTGTGTTGCCCTGATGTCTGAAATCTGAGAATTACCTGCATTTACTGACATTTATGATCTAAAACACTGAAATGCTGCTCAAGATTCACCTTAACCCTGGGGGCAGTATCACACCCTGCAGAGAACCCCCTAGCTGAGATTCATAAAAAAAATTACATTTCCACATCAGATCAATCACCACAAGGACAGTGCATTAAAAACATGTCAAAGAAATTTATATTCAAATTTATTGGCTGCCAGTTTGCACTGAGACTTTGGGCCTGATCTACTAAGATCCAAAATAGCAAGCGCTAAATTGCGCAAACTGAAAAATGAGAGCGCTGAGTGTTTGAAACCATGGAGTTGCACATATCCTTTTGGGGAACTGCATAAAAGGTAAGGTAAGTTTATTTGTACAGCACTGTTCATACACAGAGAACTCCAAGTGCTTTACAGATGCAAGAAGATAGAAATCAAAAAAGGGATTAAAACAATTTAAAATCAAAAAGACAAACAGATAAATTTTTTCGTCTGTTTCGTGTTTGACCTTTTTATTTATGAAAATCATCATTTACTGGAAAAACAAAATAAATCACAAGCTTTTGGACAAGGATCATTTCATTTATTCTTTATTCCATTCTTTTAAAAATAAAAAGAAACAATTAAATTTAAATACAAACGTTCTCCTATCTGGAATGAAAGGGAGCAGAGAGAAGACTAATCTTACTTTATCTGCCCCTTTATCCCCAGAAATCAATTTACAAAGAACAAACTTATAATAATAATAATAATAATAATAATAATAATAATAATAATAAAAAGCAACAACAGCATAAACAAAACACAACAAAAAAATATATAATGAAATAAAAATATAGCTGCTGGCCACCACAGACAGTCATTTACATCCCAAGTTACAATTCAGTTAATGCCATACAAACAACAACAAAATTACAATGGTATGACAATCAGATATAACTAACATATTTCCTTATATTTCCTTAATATACTGGCTTTTATTTTTCTTTAAAATGTAATTTTTGACTTGGATTCTTTGATGTCTTTGTTCAGATTGTTCCATAAACTGATTCCTTTTACAGAAATACAATGTTCCATCAATTTAGTTGGCAGAAATCGTTTATATCCGACATCTTCTGCAGATATGAACGATTTCTGCCGACTTTGCAAAGTCAACTGCAGAATTAACAGCGTTCTGAATGAACAGGTTTGATAGATCACAGTGCAGGTGCTAAATGATTCCATTTGCATCCGCTCCTCCCAGAATTTTGCACTGATGATCTACATACATTATGCATATTCATGAAGGCAAAGACGCTAAATCGATTGCGCACTGTTTTGCTCATTTGACAGACGCAATCCTCAGTGCACCCGGTTAGTTGATCAGGTTTTTGTGTGCTATCAGGTTTGCACGTGTTTTTGCACACACAAACCTTTAGTAGATCAAGCCCTTGGTTGTTGGTTTCCCCATCTGTTACAGCAGTGGGGATACTGGTTTGAAGGTGTCTGCACAGGTAATTTAGTGCTTTCAAGCAAAATTAAGTAGTAAAAGAGTCCGCTGGCCCACCTAAGCTGAAGCCCCTTTAAGCTTAAAATAAGAATCATTTTAGATGAAAATTCTTTTCCTCAAGATAAAATCCTGGACTCTTTCAGCTTATATTCAACTGCAATTTTATTTGAAAGCCCTGGACCATTTCGGCAGAATTTTTTTTTTTACCCGTTTCAGCTTTAAGTCCTGGCTGTTTAGCTAATAGCTGTGGCCCATTTAGCCTCAAATCATAGTTCCTTTATTGCTGATAGTACTGACCCATTTTGATTGAAAGTTTAGCTGAGAATAGCCCAAACCAGCTCACTGCTCCTTCCTCTTTAACCCCAATTGGCTAATCAAACTTACAGAAACAAGTTGAAGCAAATCTGCAAGATCAGTAATTGTTACAGGCTTTAAAATTTTAGAGTGCTACAGTATAATGCTGTATACTCTTATTTGGCCCATTTTACCTGATGTTTGCATCTTCCTTTAAGTACAGATCTCTGTTGAGGGTTTTTTTTTGGAAAGTTTTACTAAGTCTTTAATTGATTATGTGATGATGCTTCTCTGTGATTTGTGTTTTGAATGTCTATGTTTTACGGTTCTAACTGGCATTACCATGAGTGAGTGAGTGAATGACTGACTGACTGACTGACTGACTGACTGACTGACTGACTGACTGACTGACTGAATGAATGTATGAATGAATGAATGAATAAATGAATGAATGAATGAATGAAGTGTATAAAGCAGTCAAATCCGAATGATCAAACTCTGGTCTGAGTCAGGCTGGTCTCTTAAAAGCTGAAGGGAGGAGTGAAGGACATCATTGATAGATAAAGGTCAAACTTATTCACTTTAATCCTTTGATTTTTTTTTATCATTTGAGTCATATTAAAGTTGAAATTTGGTTTAAACACACATGATATTAGCTTAATATTTCTGACTGAGTGCTGTTTTTGATGTCATGTGGGTGACCTTTGTGAAACATGAATTTTAAGGTATGATAACCTTTAATTATCCAGCAGCAGAGGCATTAGCATCATTCAAGGCCATGTGGGTGACTCAGTGATCGAAGCCTGTCTAAACACAGAGGCAGCAGGTAGTGCAAACTAAGTTTCTGAGCTGTTTTAGCTCTCTGATTTACAGATTTACTGACATTTTTTTATCAATCTGAGATTTTCACATCCCTCATCTGTACTCTGACCATGTACACAAGATCTTAGTATGAAAGTGTTACCTTAAAGTGTCCATCAACACATCTTAACCCAGGACTATATACATTGTGACAACAATTGATGACTGATAATCATGATGATGATTTTCCTGAGTAAAAGCGGTTGTTATTCTCTGACATTCTCAGAAAATCACATCATCCTTAAACTCTGTGAAATATCCTCAGAAAGCCTCACACACTGAATGTTTCTGTAACATGGAATAAATAATCTATCTGTTGGTGGGAAATAACTCCTACACACAATTTTGATAAATCATTTGAGGTTGTTAAAAGACAGAAAACTGTTTAACAATGGAGTTAATTTTCAATATTTTTAGTGTTTTAAATACTTTAACACTTAAACACCAAATCAAAAATGCAATAAAAAGTCAGCGTGGGCCTTTCAGAAGGCTGATATGCTCCTGTGCCTCCATTATCAAAACTAACTCATAAAACACAGGTGACATCTTAGTGACCCATTGGTTTCTGAAGCAGCATTTGAAATCCATGTGGTCACCATATTGGAAATGCTGACTTATCCTAACTCTTGGACAGAAGTGGAGTTGTGGGGGAGCCTCCTTCTTAACAGCTACAGGGTGCCTACATGTCAGTCAAGTCAGCTCTGCCTCTAATTATGCAAAACACATTTATTTCTGCTTGATAGAAGGGCTTTACTGAATGCGTATGTGGCTTCCAAGCTTTGGCAACCTGCTTCAAGAAGACAACCAATGAACTGCAGTTCTGAGCACTTAAGTAATGGTTTTCAATCGTTTAAATCTCTTTTTCATTTCAAATGTATTTTCTTGCATCTGTAAAGCACTTTGAATTGCCTTGTATATGAGGGAGTGAGAGAGATTAACAGAGGAGTGACATGAGCTGTCTTGGACTGGTTGAAGACCAGACTTCCTGCTGTGTTCTGGATCATTTGCAGAAGTTTAACATCGCATGTAGGGAGGCCTGTACCAGGAGCTGTGTTGAATGCTCTGGCAGGTATGGTCTGATCCTCTTGATGTGATAGAGGGCAAATCAGCAGGACCGAGCAATCAAGGCTGTATGAATCTGAAAGGTTAGCTGGTCATAAATCATGACACCTACATTTTAAGCTGACTTAGTAGGCATTTAACTGGCCTACGCATTCTGAGCATGCTCCAGAGTTTACATTGCTGGGCTTAGAGGTAGAACAGCAAAAACACTGAGCAAGGAAGCTGGGTAGTAAACAAAACCTTGACAAATGAATAGAGGACAGTAAAAAGACCAAGCTGTCATAGTTAAAATATATAAAGCTCAGAAAGTGACTGTGTTTTCATGTTTGATTAACATCCTACATGGCGTAGTAGGTCAACCAGGAGACCGCCCAAAAGTTATGAGCAGAAAAATGACATATTACCACTGACTGTGGCGGAGGCAGACATGCTTCTATCGATAAATCAATTCCCTCCAGATGTAAGGACAGTAGAGAATCCATTTACATTTCCTGGAACAAAGAGAGTAGTTCAAATAAATTACTGTGCATGTTAACATACTGATGGGCTCAAAATCATTCCAAAAAAGAACATAATCTGTGAACACAGATCATCACTTCATCTATAAATTCAGGTGAAAACGTTTTCATGCAAAGTTGGAACCATAAATACTGCATGTGGTTCTCTGTCCTCTCTGGGTCTGAGTCTATTAAGGATTGACTGAAGAGGAGAGAGGCCACCTGGCTTGTTGTCTGTGCACAGATCATAAGGCAGTTTCCATGGAATGGGAACATTAATGCTAAACAGTACAGGTTTTGGCGCAACATATGCTGCCACATGGAGAATGACTCTTTCAGAGAGAACCAAAAAGATGTCAATTTTACACTACTGCATGGCTCTGTAGTAGAAGGGTCCAGGCTTTAGTCCTGATATATAACCCATCACAATCCTTACAAAGAAAATAGGACATCAGAGACCCCCGAAAGAGCAGCTGACACCTTATATCAAACAAGATTTTACTTCCCAAACTCCAGAAACTGGTTAGTTTGTAAATCTTTTTGACAACAGGTTTAATCTGGTTTGGTTTTCCTTACAACTATTCTAATCGAAGTTGTTTGTGTATTCCCAGTTTTATTAAGTAAATGATGGAAACAGTGCCATTGTTTCTTGTATCGTCCAGCAGGCAGTTATCAGTACGGAGGCCTCAGTGGCTGGGTCAGCTGCAGAGGCTAATGCTGTATTGAGCTGTGGACAGACTGAGGGTCAGGAGGCCTGAGAGGTGCAGCTGCTTCACACCTGGGGCCCAGGGGGGAGGAGGTGGTGAAGGTTGGTAAGTGATCTCAGGACTCCCCTCCATCACGAGGAGACAGAGGCATCCCTCAGTAAATCCATCTTTCTAACAACAGTGACCATTATCAGCCCCTCATTTATTCATTCATGTCAGCAGCTGCTTTTGTCTCCACTGACGCTTGACATTTGGGGAGCTGCAGACCAACACAGTCTATCTCTTTCTCTCTCACTGCAGGAAACTTTGACAGGGATGTCTGATTTAAATGTGCATAAAGCTCTGTTTAGGTGAAGCTGGTTTCCATCACTATAACATCTCAGAAAAGTTGTGCAGCAATAAAAGTCGGACAACTTAAAACAAAGGCCCCCATTTAAATAGCGATTTATGAATTTCATTAATAATGACATTGCAAACTACATCATCACAGACCAGTTATTTGCTCCTGGTGTTAATATTCATGATATTTTAATGAGCTGAGAAATGCCTCTAATTCAGAAAGCTGTCTGGTATTTAGATCTAATTGGGTAATGCTGAAAAGCTCCTGACCACTTTATGGCTGCATAAAAACGTCCAACTGTTTATATACTCGTTGAATTTTATTTTTACGTCTTCATTGTGAGGCACTGTAGACCTGTGTGAACTGTATGATCTTTTTAGCATGCTCATCATGTTACAGACCCAAAACAGGCTTAATTTAGGTGAAAAGTGACCCAGCGGTCCAACACGACATACACAGAACAGACTCAGAGAGGACTGATTTACTGTAGCACTTACTGTAAGTCCGTGTTGTATTCAAACTTCAAACTGAATCGGAATCATCTGTCTCTGCATAGCAGGGTCGACTTAAACATTTTTGCGGACTTGGTCACTTAACCTGTTAAACTGTTTCACAATTTAGGTGAAAATTTCTCCAAATAAGGTTTTATCCCAGGTAATGCTGTGATATATTTTAAAAAATATGAGCTTAGACCTTAAAAGAGTGGAGTAACTTTAACAAAAGCCTGTAAAAGCCAGGTCTCTCCATTGACATGAACAACAAAAACAAACATTAAAATGAAGATGAAAAAAAAAAAACAGCAATTTGTGTTAAATAAAGACCCAGACCTCAATGACTTCATGGATCAGAGTGGACCTCGGTAAGGTCTTGGATTTTAGCCCCTTTTTGGGCCAAATGAAACCTTGCACATACAGTAAGCTACCACCGTTATGTTGTGCCTTAACCAACGTCAATGCCTGACATTGCACCTCATATTTTTGTCTGCTTTCCGTTTTTCCTCATATCACAGTTTAAATCACCTTTCCTGTCACAACATGACTACAGACCAGTGGCCCTCACTTCACATATCATAAAAAAAAAACCCTGGAGTGGTTACTGAGCAGTGTTGATGCTCATTTCCAACCACTGTCCAGACCTTTTCTGTAGGAATAGCTTTTGCTGGACCTCGAGGATTTTTCTTTTCAAATTCCCTTTCAACAGCCGATTAAGGCCACCCCCTCTTCCTCACTAATAGGTCCTTGCTTTGCATCCAGAGTGCCTGTGCAATAGATGTTCCGAAAGTTAGCAAATCCCTCTGAAAAGAAGAACCAATGGCAGAACCGATTTATTTGTTTGTTTTTCTATTTGCCAGACAATGCCACCCTGGGAATTTCACACAGAAAATTCTTCCTTTTTTTTTTCTTCCTAACAAAAATAATAATAAAAATAGTAGAGCAAAATAATAAAGCAACACAAGCAAAACACACACACACACACACACACACACACACACACACACAAAATACACTAACCAAGATGCAGTTAACATAAATTAACTGTTCAAATAAAACAATCAAATTATATTAAAACAAACGAAAACTACCTACCCCCCCCCCCCCCCCAAAAAAAAAAAAAAAAAAAAAAAAAAACACAAACTACCCAAAACCAAATTAGGAAGCCAAAGGAGTAAGAAATTGACAAAATCCAAATAATCAACCAAAAAAATAAACCTATACACAATAACCCTAAACAAAAAGAAGGCCAACCTAAACAAATTACAAATATACAAAGACACCTAAGTAAAACAATGAAGGCATACCTGTTGCAGCCAAGCACCTACTGTAGCAGCAGCACAGGAGCGCAAAGAGAGACAAGCAGGGAGGAGTCACAGCTTATACTCTCTCCTTCTGTTTGGTGGTTGGACACCTGCGGCGCTCAATTACTACAGCAGCTCACCGCACAGATAAAAAAAAATATATATATATATATATTATTTCTATGCTGCCACATGTGGATGAAGTAATATGCTATTAGTGCACCAAGAGCATCAACGACGCCCATGAACTTGTTGTACAAACAGATGATGTTTGGGAATTCCACTGAGACTTTCTGTTTTAACTTCCTATCCCACCTGTTGGAAACAGGCTGGGCACTGGCAAAAGTTCTGGCAATGATCACCCCTCTGTTGTCAAACCATTCAACTGCTCTCATCTCCACACTGTCTACAACAGCCTGTTGTTCTTCAAATGTCAAATGTCCATCTTCCATTCTGCTTGCTTCTCTAGTTATACCAACTTTAGTAATGACCGCACGATAGCAATGCACGGCAACTTCAAGAGCCACACGCTCATCCAAAATGCCACTCTATAGCCGCAAATAATACTCAGAGCAGCACCTAACTTCATCAACAGGACATATAGGGTCCCAGCCATAGCACTAGCTACCAAACATCTTTTTAGCTTTGCCTGATTTCTTTAGCAAAGAGACTAAACACAACTTACCCTCTCTCTTCCAGCAGCCGCTTGTTTGTACAGAGACCTTGTGCGAGTCTATCATGACTGCAGCGGGGTGATGCAGCTCAAGGAAGAACATTTATGATCATTTTTTCATGGAAATGCAATCAGACCGAGAGGCTAAGGCAGAAGAACTACCATGTCTGCAGTGCAAATTGATTAATATGGGGATTATGACTTTAAGGAAATGATTAAATAAAATTGTATTGTATTAAATGTAGGTTTTCATTTCAGGTAATACTATTTGTGAGATATACACATTTCTTCCATTTTGTATTAATATCATTACATTGTAGGTCTTTGTTCCATTTGTCATACTAGTGATGGGAAGAACATTTCTTTTGACTGTACTGAATCTTTAGAATCCGTTCATTAAAAGGATTCGTTCAAAAGATTTGTTTACCAAATCAGTCAGTGCTCTGGAGCTCCGTCCTGCCGGTGCAGTCCAGGAGTGAGTGGCACAGTGGCGCCGATCATGAACTTGTTCATTGAACGAGCCCCTCCCCTCCCCTGCTGCTGAAGTCACAGCATCGTTCACTGGGTGACACATGTCATTCGCTGTGAGTAAATCACAAGACTTCACCCGCCCACCCCCTCACTGGCTGGCTCTGTGTCGTTCACCAAAGAGTCAATGGTGGCAGTGATACTCCCAACCGGCACTCCAGGCTTGTGGCTGAACTAAGAAAGGAACAAATCAGGTCTCGGAGTGATTCCATTCACGTCGTCCACTCAGCAGTTCCGTTCTTTTGAACGGAAAGTTCATGAGCGACACAACAGCCAGTAGTGGGTGATCTGGAAAGGGCTGATGAGCTCAACTTGTTCTTCAACAGATATGACACTGCTGTCACACCCACTTCCACTGCTACTACACCTTCCTCTCCACAACAAATCTCCACTACAACTTTTCCTATTCCTCCTCCATCTCGTTCAAATGTCTCAACCACTTCCACTACCTCCCTCCTAGCACACCAGTCCTTGTCTGTCACTGAAACAGGGGTGAGGGTGGAGCTTGGAAGACTTTGTCCTGGGAAGGCAGCAGGTCCAGATGGTGTGTGTCCAAGGCTGCTTAGAGACTGTGCTGCAGAACTGTGTCAACCTCTCTGCAGGATCTTTAACCTGAGTCTACAGCTGGGGCAAGTACCTACTCTGTGGAAAACATCCTGCATTGTGTCAGTACCAAAAACAAAATGTCCTGCCGAACTCAATGACTACAGACCAGTGGCCCTCACTTCACACATCATGAAAACCCTGGAGGGGCTGATGCTACGTCTTCTGAGGTCTGAGGTCAAAGACAAACTGGATTCCCTTCAGTTTGCACACTAAGAACACATTGGAGTGGATGATGCTGTCCTCTACATGCTTCACTGTGCCCTGTCTCATCTGGAGGAACTTGGGGTTTATGTGAGGATCATGTTCTTCAACTATTCAAGTGCATTCAACACCATCCAATCCACCATACTAAAAGACAGGCTCAACAGAGATGGGAGTGGATGTCAGGCTGGGGGACTGTGTTTCTGGGACATTAATGAGCAGTACAGGGGCTCCACAAGCGACAGTGCTGGTGCCATTCCTGTTCACACTGTACACATCAGACTTCAAATACAGCACTGAGTTCTGCCACATCCAGAAATACTCAGATGACATCGCTATTGTGGCATTTATCAGAAATGAACAAGAAGCTGAATACAGAGATCTGATAAGAGCCTTCAGCGACTGGAGTCACCACAAAGACAAAGGAGATGGTCATAGACTTTCGTAGATCCAAACCCCCTCTTCAGCCAGTGAACACCTGTAGAGTAGACATAGAAGTGGTGACATCATATAAATACCTAGGTGTACGCCTGGATAATAATTTGGATTGGTCTAAGAACATAGGGCTCTATTTTCGCAACTCACCGGAAACGTGCCGGAGACGTGCCACAGGCGCGGCGTAAGTCAGGTCCGCTGCGCCGACAAGGCGTTCCCAAGCACAATTTGGTATTTTGGTGAGAGGCGCAGCCCGGCGTAAGTATCCCCCCTCCCTAACTCAGCTCCTCCCAGCGGCGTAAGTCGTTGCAAGGGAGGAAAGAGGGCGTGGAGTGGGTTAACACAGGCGAGACCAGTTTTCACCAATCACATAAGCTCCTCTCCTTGCCTTTAAATCCGCCACCGGCGAGGCATATTACTATTTTCGTGAATTAGTCAGAGAGATCAAGAGATGTCTGAAGACAGTAATGCCACAAGATGGCGACAGAAGACAGCCCCTCAACAAGTGTCACTGTAAGCGCTGCATTGGGCGTCCGCCACACTCTCTCATATGAGCACAGACGGATTTGGTGTGTGTAATGTTGGACCCACTGGTAAGACAAACACCCTTTTCCACAAATAAAGACACTCACATAAAGTTGCATATATTCAAACCTCACGTGACAAAGGTGGGCTGTGCGCACAGATCACAACATAAATTCCAATAATGGCATTAAAATCCATCTGTGAGTAAATGACACATCGTGCTCCGTGGCCTGGCTCTTTCTTTCATAGATGTTGGCATATAAAATAAATGTGCCTCACAAAACTGAATATTATAATATCCGTATGTTGGCTTAAAGTCGATAACTCATCTGGGGCCTCATGTATCAACACTTGCGTGGGACTCATACCAGAAACGAGCGCACGCAAGGTCCGTCACGCTGAAAAAAATCTGTATGTATCAAGGTGTGCGGGTGCCGAAAGCCACGTGTGTTTCCTTGATAAATCCCAATCAGCTTGGAATTGAGCGCAGATTTCGGAGTGACCGGGCCCGCCCCCGTTACGCCCTGCTATAAATATGCAGATTTATTTAAATAGGGTCTCCCTGTCCTCGCACGCAGACAAAATGACAAGAAAAACTAAATTTACGGCGTGCGATGTGGAGGTGCTGGTGGCGGAGGTGGAGGAGCGTCAGCGTGTTTTGTTTGGCAGCCTGTCCAGTGGCGTCAGTGCAAAACGAAAACGCTTGGAGTGGGAGAAAGTTTGCGAGAGGATGAACGCGGTGGGTTCCGAGACACGCACCCCCACGGAGATTAAAAAAAGGTGGTAGGACCTCAAGGTGGAGATCAAGCGGTGTACAGCTGCCCTCCGGAGGACTACCGGCCAGAGAGGTGGGGTTCCGGGGGAGGAGACCCTCACGCCGTTTGAGCAGCGGGTGGTGGCGATTATTATTACAGGGTTAGTGGCGTGTCACACAAATGTCCACATGCTTTGCCATCCCACTGAACAAAAGACGTATATTAGACGTCTAGTCTAAGTTTATACTTCATTTCAACGTCGGGATTCAGTCTATTTTTAGACGTGATTTATACTTCGCCCTTAACTTCATTTTTCGATAACTTTTTATGCAATAAACAACTGTAATGTGCATAACTGACCTCTAAATACTGGATTACATTACCTATGATACCGTGGAGAGAGATGTAAACGCTACAGATACACAGAAGCAGGAATTGAAATGAAGCAATATTTTTATTGTGTCACAGAAATCAATGTGTCGGCCGTGTCGCCGGCTTGCGGAACCCCAGCCCGCAGCAGCCCGTCCGCCGGCTCGCAGTCGTCGGCCAGGACCAGCGGCATTTGGGCCACCCTGGCCCCCAGCACCAGCATCAGCACCAGCCCGCTGACAAGCGGTGGAGCGTCCACCAGCCACGGCGCTTCCGCTGGCCCACCCGGACGCAGTGGAAGGGTCCTCACGGAGGCGGTCCTGCAATCGCAGGAAGAAATCATCAGGGGGATCGCGGGGATCAACGAGCGGCTGGACCGGCTCGTAAATGTCCTCGAGCGTCTGGTGGCAAAAATAAATTAATTTGGCTCATTGAACTGTGTATTCACTTCTTACCCATTCACACTGTGGCGATGAGATTCTCCCGCGCGAGGACGGCGGCCCGGCAGGGATCAGCTCGCATCCCTCCGTCTGCTGCTGGTTCGTCATGTGGGGCGACGTGCTGCTCGGCCACGGGGATGTGGTGCACGCTTGTCACATAGTGAGTCACCAAACACCGCCACACAGCGTTGCCAAAGTGCTGTCAACGCAAGTATCTGCTCAACGCCAACTTCTACACCACCTCCTCACTTTGCGTTGATTAGCGCTGGAACCGACGCTTGTGTCGCGATGATAAATCAGGACGTGTGTGCTGATCTTGGCGGACACAAGGTTTTCTGGCGCCGCCAGCGTTGATACATGAGGCCCCTGATCACTGAAACAAATCATCTGTTAAGCTGCTGCTGCAGCAGGACGGAGAGAGGACACGAAGACGTGTCCAGGTCGAGCTGCACGAGAAATAAGAGGAAGAAAGAAAAGGAGGGAGACGAATCACATATCTTGTTAACTTCATCATGTGTGTTTATTTACTAGATATTTAATTTAATTTAATGCGGTTTTAGCTGTGATGATTCGGTCAGGTTGTGTGTCCAAACGCGTGCCAAACGCGCTCATCAGATCAGATATAGATCAGAATATATCGATTTAGATCTAAATGTATGTGCTAACTCAGATCATTAGATGTTGATGATTATGATTGTTTATTGCACTGAAATGTGTCAGACACTGTGGAAACCTGCCGGTGAGGCATCGGTGACGTATGCCGATACGCCGCCGGTCTACCAAAATACTACTGGACCAGCTGCACTCCGCCTGCGCTGAAAGCTGACCAGGTTTGAATCGGCGGGCTTTCAGCGCACTTTACACGCCAGTGGCGAGCACGAAAATGTCACTGCGCCCGCTGATTCTGTCGACACCTCCCCCTGCCACACCACCACGCCCAGCTTGGCGGATCTCGGTTCACCTCCGTGCGCCTTAGTCCACGAAAATACCAAACTGGCTGTACGCCGGGCTGCGCCAGACGAAAATACAACTGCGCGGGGCTCGCCGCCCTCCTCCGCCTTACGGGCGTACACGAAAATAGAGCCCATAGACTTCATCTACAGAACGAGGCAGAGCCGCCTCTTTTGCCTGAAAAGACTTCGATCAATAGACATCTGTACTAAGATGCTGCAGATGTTTTATCAAGTGTTCTGTTCTACACTGCAGTCTGCTGGGGAGGAAGCATCAAACACAAAGATGCAAGACGTCTTAGCAAACTGGTGAAAAAGGCTGGCTCTGTGGTTGGACTCAAGCTGGACTCATTGGAGGATGTAGTGGAGAGATCTACACTGAGGAAGGTAGAGACTATTCTAAAGAACATGGATCACCCACTTCACAACAGCTTGATGGACCAAAGGGCCAATGGTGGTGGACGGCTCCTCTCTCTTCGCTGCAGGACAGAAAGATTCAGAAGATCTTTTGTAACAACAGCCATCAGAATTTATACCTCTTGTAGTAGGCTCAGACTGGCAATAGGGAGAGGCAGGACTTTTCCCGGTGGCCTGCCTCCTTATTGGCCTGCCTGGCCTGGCCGCACTGGCAGGCCAATGAAAAAAAGCTGGTCTGCTGTTTCCAGGCAGACAGGCCAGGGACAGCAATGCTGCCTGCAGAGTACACGCCCCCCTTCTGCCACTCACACAAAGCACGCGCTCTGAGCACTGGGATCAGAGGGGTTGGGATTTGTCAAAATGTCGTGATTGGTCAGTTGCTTTTTGGCCCGCCCCTTCGCAGTGTAAACAGGAAAACAAACACAGAGCACCGAGACGGGTTTATTCGAGAGCGAGGCAAGAGTCTGGCCCAAAAAACTTCACAGGTGTCAGGTGGGTTGCAAGAAGCCCTAAAACGTTTGAGACCCCCTCTTCAGGTAAGATGGGCTGTTGACTTACAATTTTCAGTTTTACAGTGAATATTGATGTTAGCATGTACTATTAGCTATGACCAGCAGACATCTAAATGATTTGCAGACAAAATAATACCAACATTTTGTTTATTTCCATATATTATGTAAATAAAAGGACAAAAGGAAACATTTGGTGAGGGTAGTGAAGAGATTAGAGAAGAGAAAAGTCCTGGGGCCTCATTTATAAAGCTTGCTTACGCACAAAACCTGGCTAGAAAGTGCTTACGCCACTTCTTACGCAAGAGTTGGGATTTATAAAAGAAAAACTAGTGTAGGAATGTGCGCAACTTTAAGCAAACTCCACACCTTGCTTACGCACTTTTTGGAGACAATCGGAGCAAGGTGAATTTACAAATGTGCAAAAAAACAAATTCCATTTACATGCGTTTGTTTTAAGATTAATATGACTAAATCTTTTTGGTTTACGAACTTTCACCACATAAGCAGCGGTGGATAACGGAGCAGTTTTTTTGGAACACATGCATGAGTGTCACACGTGCTTGTTCTTTCTGATCCTCACCTGTCGCCACGCTCCGACGGTGCAAAGCCACGTTTTTCTTTGCCTCCACCTTTAGATCAGACCACTTCTTCATGATTTCGGCACAGTGTTGTTTTCGTCAACATCATCGTCAACGAAAACAAAACTCCACGTGTTTGCGCGCACGCGGGTGTGTGTCTGTGTGTTGGAGGAGTACAGCAGGCTGATGAGAGCTGTCAGAGCGGACAGAAGCTGCTCCTATATGTTTAGCGTTTAACTGACTGAGTTTTGCAACTCTGTTCGTCATTTTCGTCTTGTCCCATCAACGTAAAAGCACTTTCGTCTCGTCACAGTTTAGTCATCTCCGACTTATGTTTAGCTCATCAACGTTACGTCTTCGTCGTGGAAGAAAAGGGAAATATTTTCGTCAACGAAAACAACCAGTGTTGTTCTCGTTGACGAAAATATTTCCCTTTTTTGACGCTGGCGTTGACGAAAATATTTGACGAAATATGGAGAAAACAACACTGTTTCGGCAACGCTGCGCTCAGTGCCAGCCGCAATTACCGCCACGGCAACGGCGTTTTTATTGGTGATGCCACTCGAATGGCCGCCGAATAAGGTCTCCCGTCTCGCCGCCACCCCATTTACAAGAACCTCCACCTCGGTCTCTGAAAAGTTTCTTTTTCTACGACTTGCTGATGCCATGATGAAGCGTGAAATGCCGTGGATCCATCAGGCTTATTTATATGCAAATCACATTCATGAGGTAATTTGCATGACCATACATGGTGAATTTTGGGTGTGGAGAGGGCGGGGAAGAATCAAATCCCTGCTGCGCAACTTTCCGGCTGGTCTGTGATTTAGAAAGGGAAAGTGCATGCAGGTGTGCGTAGGCAGGGTTTTATAAATCAGATTTTTTTTTTTTGCCTACGCACTTTTCAGCTTTTCAACTTACGTACACTTTTAGTATGGATCCTACGCCAGGTTTTATAAATGAGGCCCCTGGACTGTGTGGAGCTGTCGTCATGGTTGTGTTTAATAGGGTGGTGTTGTGTTACTTTACTGTCAGTTTAATAGTGTTGGTGTATTTGCTGTAACATAACTGTAAAAGGAAGGTTTTTTGGAGGGAAAAAAAATAATAAAATTCTGCGCATCACCCCATATAACACTACCCTCGTGGTGGCGGAAGTGGCCTGGCTGACTGGGAATCTCCTGGCCTGAATTTCTCTCTCAGTCGGGCCCTGTTTTAGAGACATGTCAAGTAAGACAATGGACAATTGAATTTCCCTTCGGGGATTAATAAAGTTCTTATTCTTATTCCTAACACTATGTCATACAGCTTTTCCATTGAGTACAGTTTAGATTGTTCCTTGAGCAGCATGTTGTATACAGTTCCAATTAGCGGTTTCTTTTTCCACCTTTAACCAAAAAGTCCTCAAAGGGTCCAGGGACTAGATCATATTTTCATTTAAAGTTTTCTTTAATCCAGTTCCTAAACTGTAGATATCTAAAAAACTCTATGTTTTCGAAGGCAAAGTGGGTCTGGAGCTCTATAAATGGAACAACATAGTTATTTTCAGTTATGTCTGAGAGGTACTGCATACCTTTTTCCCTCCAACTCTCCCAGTTAAGTTCCCTTTTTTGAAATTTTATTGAATAATTATTCCAGATCTTTGTTTTCTTGGGTATGCTTCCACTGCTAAAACTAGGAATTCTTCGAGGCCAAGAGCTTTGTTATTTTGCATGTTTCTCCTAGCGCGAATAGTTTCTTCTACCGTAAAATAATGAGTCAAGTTCTTTAGCAGAATCTGAGTTTAAAACTAGAAAACTGAGGCTATCTCGGAACAAGTTCATTTTGGTGGTGTCAGGTGGAGATTCAGATTCATATAAAGAGGAACAGAATGAGTGAAAAACAGAATTAAGGAATAATTCTGTAGGAATAAATTGAGCATCAATAAAAATAATAATCAATCTGAGAAAAAGACTGATGCATTTGTGGAAAGAAAGAAAATTCCTTGGCATGGGGGTTGTAAAATCTCCAAGGATCAAAGCAACCTTTTTGGACATGAAATCAGAAAGAGACCTGGGGCCTCATTTATAAAACCTGGCGTAGGATTCATACTAAAAGTGTACGTAAGTTGAAAAGCTGAAAAGTGCGTAGGCCAAAAAAAAATCTGATTTATAAAACCCTGCCTATGCACACCTGCACGCACTTTCCCTTTATAAATCACAGACCAGCCGGAAAGTTGCGCAGCAGGGATTTGATTCATGCCCCGCCCTCCCACACCCAAGATTCACCATGTATGGTCATGCAAATTACGTCATGAATGTGATTTGCATATAAATAAGCCTGATGGCTCCACGGCATTTCACGCTTAATCATCGCATCAGCAAGTCGTAGAAAAAGAAACTTTTCGGAGACCGAGGTGGAGGTTCTTGTAAATGAGGTGGCGGCGAGCAAGAGACCTTATTCGGCGGCCATTCGAGTGGCATCACCAATAAAAGAAAAGCCACCGAATGGCACGCCGTTGCCGTGGCGGTAAGTGCGGCTGGCACTGAGCGCAGCGTTGCCGAAATCAGGAAGAAATGGCTGATCTAAAGGTGGAGGCAAAGAAAAAAGTGGCTTTGCACCGTCGGAGCGTGGCGGCGACAGGTTGAGGATCAGAAAACACAAGCACGTGTGACACTCATGCATGTGTTAAAAAAAAAAACTGCTCCGTTATCCACCGCTGCTCATGTGGTGAAAGTTCGTAAACCAAAAAGATTTAGTCATATTAATCTTAAAACAAATGCATGTAAATGGAATTAGTTTTTTTGCACATTTGTAATTTAACATTGGCAAACTTTCTACACTGCCACAGTGGGGTCTGCACTTTCTGTGAGCATCACTGCCTGGTACAGCAGCTGCAGTTCTCAGGACAGAAAGGCTGCATCGAGTCATCCGTTGTGCTGAACGCATCACCCGGACTGCACTGCCCGGCCTCCAGGACATCTACACCCAGTGGTGCAAGTCCAGGGCAAGACGGATTATCAAACACTCACCATCCCAACCACAGACTGTTTGAGCGGCTGCCCTCGGGTAAGAGGCTTCGCTCCATCAGAGCCAGGACTGAGAGGCTGAAAAGGAGCTTCCCCCGGGCCACTCGGATCCTGAACTCCTCATAACACACACCCCATAAATGGCTTCACAACACCCTCTGAACAGACTTTACATTATTATTATTCTGTTTTTTTGGCACAATCGCAGACGTCACTTTCATTTCACTGCCACTGTACCTGTACATTTAGGCATGTGACAAATAAAACTTGAAACTTGTGCGGCATTGCGCACGACTGTCACTGTATGGCTTTTTATATGCGCGCTTTCCATTAACCATGTGTTCTCACCTTGCTCCGATTGTCTCCAAAAAGTGCGTAAGCAAGGTGTGGAGTTTGCTTAAAGTTGCGCACATTCCTACACTAGTTTTTTTTTAATAAATCCCAGCTCTTGCTTAAGAAGTGGCGTAAGCACTTTCAAGCCAGGTTTTGTGCGTAAGCAAGCTTTATAAATGAGGCCCCTGGACATTAATGATAAAGTCAGAGTTCATGGGTTAGAGCCATTTAGATTGGGATTAATTAAACAATTCATGTCCCCTCCAATTATAAGGAGCTTGTTATTCGATAAACGAAGACATTCAAAAAGCTTATTCATAAAGTGTGGATCATTAAAATTTGGGGCATGTATGTTAACTAATAAAATGGGAACATGGAATAGTGTACCTGTAATAATTAAGTATCTTCCATTTTTGTCTGATATAACCTTAGAAGCTGAAAACTGAATTGACTTACCAATTAAAATGGCAACCCCCCTGGCTTTAGAGTTGAAATTTGAGTGAAACACCTCAAAAAAACCCAAGGACATTTAAGTCTGACCTGATCTTTGGAATGCATGTGGGTTTTCTGGGGGTCCAGCTGTAAAACAAAAGGAGACTTGAAAAAAACGTATCTTCAGCACCATAAAGAGGCGGCAATATAATGGTGTTAATGATAAGAATAAGAATAAGAATAGCTTTATTAATCCCCGAAGGGAAATTCAATTATCTGTTGTCTCACAAAATATGTCTCTAACAGTTATCAAAGTTTATTTATATAGCACTGTTCATACAAATGAAATTGCAGCTTAAAGTGCTTTACATCAGGACAAGAAAAGAAAAAAAAAAGTTATTAAAATAGACTAAAACAGACAATAAAATATTAACTTGAATTTATTAATAAAAGAAAGTAAAACGTGATACTAAAAAATAAATTAATTATAATAGTAATTAAAATAATAAAGCTTTATATATAAGCCAGGCTAAATAGATAAGTTTTTAGGTAATGTTTAAAAATTTCAATATTTGCAGCTTGTCTCAGACCCTCTGGAAGTTTGTTCCACAGTTTCGGAGCATAGCAGCAAAAAGAAGCATCATCAAATCTTTTTGTTCCGCTCTGTGGAATGACTAAAAGAGAAGATTGAGAGGATCTGAGAGGCCGCCCTGGTTCATAAATTAAAATCATCTTTGAATGGTATTCTGGTGCCAGGCCATGTAGAGCTTTATAAACTAGTAAAAGAATTTTAAAATCTATGCGAAAACTAACAGGCAGCCAGTGCAAAGACTATAAAATGGGTATAATATAAGCTCTTCCCCTGGTCCTAGTCAAAACTCTAGCAGCAGAGTTTTGGATAAGTTGTAGCTGGTTTATTGTGCTTTTTGGTAGACCAAAGAGAAGAGTGTTACAGTAGTCAAGCCTGCTGGTTATAAAAGCGTGCATTAGTCTCTCTGTCTGGCTCAGAGAAAGAAACGGTCGTACTTTTGCTATGTTTTTAAGATGGTAAAAGGCTGTTTTAGTGACACCCCTAGCACGAGTTTTAAAATTAAAATCAAAGACCACCCCGAGATTTCATGCTTCTTGGCTGGGGTTAAGTCCTATTTTGTGGAGTTTGGGGGTCAGTTTCTCTCTCTGAGCCTTTGAACCAATTATTAAAACCTCTGTTTTGTCCTGGTTGAGCTACCATTTACATAAGAGTTATAAAGTCTGATGGCTGTTGGTACAAAAGATCTTTTGAACCTTTCTGTCCTGCAGTGAAGAGAGTGGAGCCGTCCACCACCATTGGCCCTTTGGTCCATCAAGGTGTTGTGGAGTGGGTGATCCATGTTCTGTAGAATAGTCTCCACCTTCCTCAGTGTAGATCTCTCCACCCCATCCTCCAGCGAGTCCAGCTTGAATCCTACCACATAACCAGCCTTTTTCACCCGTTTTTGAATTTCATCTTAGTGGCTTTGTATGCTGGCTGCCACATGTCATAAAAAGGAGAAGAGACATACAAGAAGCAACAGCTGCTGGCAAGCTAGCTGAAATATCCCCCTGAGAGATGTTCAAGATTTACCATTAATCCAAAAACAACATTAGAGCACATGTCTCTCCAGGACATGGAACATTTATACTTTTTAAAAGTTATTTAACTGTTTTATTTATTTATTTTAGTCTTTTGGGATTTACATGCAGTTGTGCACTCAGAAATGAAAGCATAGTTTGGCAATGTGGGACGTATAGCAACCTAAAAGCAAGAAAAATATCATAATAAAAGCATGATAATAGTTCTATAAGGAAAAGTCTTATCTAAGAAGTGTCGGTCTCATGGTTGATGATAAATTAAAATGTTTTAGAAATGGGTGATGATATTTAATAATAATAAGAATGCATCAGAGCACTTTATCAGAGACCACAGTGGTGGTAAACTACCTTAGCAGTCACAGCTGCCCTGGGGCAGACTGACAGAAATATGGCTGCCAGTTTGCACCTACAGCCTCTCCGACCACCACCACACAACACTCAACACACAATCATACACCAGTGGAGGAAACACACTGGGAGCAAGGTGGGTTTAAGTGTCTTCCCCATGAACACAACAGACAGACTCGGGATACAGTGGAATTGAACCGCCAACCTTCCAGTTGTTGGATGACCGCTCTACCTCCTTAGCTACTGCTGCCCCATATGAGAAAAATGCACTAATTAAAGGGGACCTGCCATCAAAATGTAATTTTGTGTGAGTATTTTGTGTCAGATAAGGTCCATATTATGTTCGTCTTATGTTGTAAATGTGAAAACAAACCGTTACGTCGTTTGCATTCTGTAAAGGTTTAAAATAAAGGAACGGGTAAACCAGGCCAATTGAAAAAGCAGGTCCCTCTGACGTTGCGCTGACCTTGCTCATTATTATTCACGAGCACGTCCTCGGTGAGCCGCGCCCACTCTCTCTTTCTCGTACTCATTCCCAGTCAACATCACTCTCCATACTAGCCAGCGCGAGACCCAGCTACCACTGTATCCGCTATGGGTCTCTTCCAAACGACCGGTGTTTCCTTGGGTTCACTGCCGGGAAAATGAACTTAAAGCTGGGCAGAATGAATGAGAAAACACCACTGGAGATCTCTGGCTTCTTCAACTTCCACCTCCTCTTCGGACTCGGGGTCTAAAATATAATACCTGCCATACCGGTTTAATACCTGCCATTTTTAGCCTTTAGTATAAGATGACCAGACGTCCCCGATTTCCGGGGACAGTCCCCGTATTGGATGACCTGTCCCCGGCTAAAGCTGTCCCCGAAAATGTCCCCGATTTAAGCGTTTCATGAACGAGAGCAAAAATGTTGCGTGTGGGTTCGAACAACGGTTATTACAGTAGCCGAATAGGTAGGAAGCACAGGTAAGCAGTCCTGATCAACAGTTTTTAAGGGGGTTATTACAAGGGGCATGCGCTGCTACTAAACAGTACCGAGATTTTGTCTGTGATCACACAGCCCCTGCACCCTCCCCGCAGCCGCCGCTGCACCGAATATCCCCAGATATCATTACAGACATCTGGGCACCTTACTTTAGCACACATTAGCAAAATGGATAAACTGAAATCCGAACCTCCACTGCTGAGCCAATCAGAGCACAGCAGGCTTCACAGCAGCGATCCAATCAGAGCAAAGCTCATTACCATAAATGTTAATGAGCCAAAACCAGTTGGTTTTCCTGTAAGGTTTTTTAGGCATACTAAAACAAACCATCAAATAACTTTTCAGCTAAAATTATGTTGCAAACATGATCAGATGACATCAAGGATTATGAAAAAATGATAAAAATGGGTATGAAATTTTGATGGCAGGTCCCCTTTAAAGCTCATGTGATCTTTCAGTTTGTGTTGTTTCTGATTGTCTTGTTTGTCATGTAAGGTCACCAATATGAATTTCAGTGTATTTGGAAAATGTCCAAAAATTAAAAAGAAAAAAACCTCCTCATAAAAGCTTTAAAGTTTATGAAGTAATGTGTAGCTCCACCCTTGTCTAGCCTTTCCTTGGAATCATTATTTCAAAACAAACTTAATTTCATCTAAATTACTGTTCTCTTTCTGCTTGTATGAGCTGGGATCTCCAGGGAAACACAGAGGAAGTCAGAAAAGTCATCCTAGCTGGATTTCCTGCTGGCTCACCGAGAATTAACGAGGTCAGGTCTTCTGTGGCCTCATTTGAGCAGTAATATTCCTGAAAGCACGTCAGGACAAAACAGTGAGGATCTGTTTTAATCTGCGTACCATCAGGAGATGGCCCTGGTATTCAGGAGACATGTTCCAACATAACTTAAAGTAAATGAGCTGGGACTCTATTTGCACATGTTCAGGACACTTCACTAACTTTTTAGAGCCGCTGCCTCTGTGAACACCTCATGAATGTGAACTTTGAGGACTTTTTTGTAACTAGAGGATGGGTTGCAACCTTTATTCTGGTTTAAACATCAAAGGGACAATACAAAGATGTCACTGATTGCTAAGAGATTGAGACTGACAGAAATGGATAAAAGCCAGTAGTGTTAAATCTCAAAGCTCTCATTACTCTGTGCCGATTTTCTCTTCTGATCTGGAGCACTTAAATGCAGTCTCACTTTTGCATCATTTTATAAAGGAGGGATGTTTTGATTTTCTTTACGGGTAAACTTTAGAGATAATGTTTACACCTCTCAAAAAATATTGTTAGTTTCAGATTTAAACCCCAAAATGGTCTAAAATCCGTTAATAGGAGTTGACAATCAGGCTTGATGAAGGGATGAGAATAAATCTATCGGCCTCAGCAGAGTGATGGATTTATTCTTGTCTCCATGCTCATCTTTAATTGGGTCACATTAGACCATTTAGCTCTGCAAGAACCATCCCTTTCTGCTCCAAAACAGCTCACACAGACTAGTTTTGGGGCAGAGTCCTTCACAACCAACACGCACTCCTCACTACGGTGTAGATACTGTCTGCTGTCTCAATGTGCTGCTGCAATGACGCTAAGTAATGCAAAAATGATAATGTCAAACTCTGATACAGACATGAGATTTTTATAATCCTTTTAAACAAACTTCCTTGTTAAAATGAACCCACACTATTTACTATTGATAGTCAAACAGATGTCCCAGAAAGTACCAGAAGTACCAGAAACCAGACACTCACTAGGCCAAATAAATGAATGAATAAATAAAATTATTTAGAGCAAAAATGAACAGATTTACTCTCTAGTTCAAAAATGGTTTCAATTAACTCAGGACTCCCACAGCACCCACAGAACAGGAGGTGTATTTTTGTTTTCAAGTTGTTATAGTTACAAGATCGGTGAATCAGAGACTTGACTGTTAGTGGAAGCACTGTAGCTGTTTGTGAGGGAGCTAACTGTGGGTTTGCTTTCCAGTACAGTTCACCTTTTCCCCTTGCTTTCTGAATTAGATTATGTTTATTCTGGTGCATTTGCATGGGCACCAAAGTATTTTGATCCTTTTGTAAATCAAGTTTTTCTGTTTTAAAGATGTTGGCCTGTGACATTTTCTTTTCAATTAATCAGTTCTTCATTGATCTGTCTCAGCCTCAGTTCTGTAGATGTCCTCAACATGGTTTGTTCTGGTGTCTTTAACCTTGAACCTCCTTAAATGAGCCAACTTCTATCTGTAGACAGATATCCCAACAGATCATCCTTTAGGATCTGGGATTACAGCTGCAGCCCTAACAAATGTGTGTGCTAAAAAGACAGGCCAAAAGTTTGGATGCAAGATCAGATTTGAACAAAAAAAGATCATAGTTTCATATATATACTTAGCAGCACAATAAACATGACTATTGTGTAAAGAGTAACTTATCAGAAGACATTTTGACTATAATTACGAGGTATTTGAGTTATTGTTGCTTAGACTTTGCTTTCTTTAAAGTAGCCTACTCTGGCTCTAACAACAGCTTGGCGTACACCAGGCATTCGTTCCACAAGTGTTTTAAGGTATGTTCTAGGGATTGCATTCCAAGCTTTCTTAAGTTCATTAAAAAGAGACTGCTGATTCGTGGGACGTGCTTTTCTGACCAATCGATCCAATTCATCCTGCACAAGCTCAATTGAGAAAGGTCTGGAGACTGAGGGGGCCAAACCATCTTTTGAAGAACACCTTCCTCTTCTTTTTTGTCAAGGTAACCCTGACAGAGCTTGGCAGAGTGCTTAGGGTCATTGTCTTGCTGCAAAACAAACTTATGAGCCACAAGTCTGAGTCCAGATGGAACAGCATGGTGCTGGAGGATGGAGTGGTACTGTTCCTCCTTCATGATACCCTTTACTTCAAACAAATCTCCTACTCCATCACCTGCAAAACATCCCTATACCATGGAACTACCACCTCCATGCTGAATTGTGGGTGTAACACATGGTGCTTTCAGACGTTCACCAGTTTGTCTGCGGACATAGACTCTGCGTTTTGAACCAAACAGTTCAAACTTGCTTTCATCGGTCCAGAGAATTTGTTTCTAGTCATCATAAGTCCAATTTGCCCACTTTTGCCCACTCATATCTCTTTTTCTTGTTCTGTGGACGAAGTAGTGTTTTTTTGCAGATACACAACCCTTCAGATCAGCCTTTCTCAAAAGTCAAAGATATGACTTTCGACCTTGTCATGTTGATTTCCTCCCTTATTTTTTGTGCTGTCTTTGGCCGATCTCTTTTAATGGTGACAATTCTATGTTTATCCTCTGCTTTTGTAGTAACTCTCTTTCGTCCAGGCCTTTTTCTATCATCATAACTTCCAGGTTCCTCTAGTCTCTTCAGAGTGTAGTGGACTCCTTTGTTAGACACCTTTAGTTGTTTTGCAATTTCTCTTTCTGTGTACCCTTCTTTCCTCAATGTACAAATCTGTACTTTTGTTTCTTTACTCAGTTGCTTCTTTCTAGCCATTTTTGCGGTAGTTTGAATGCAGTTGAGATTTATTAGGATTTCTGTATGCAGACTCTCAAAAGCCAAAAAGTTGAAGTGAATAATCCTACTTAGTGGTGGGCAAAACCGTTCATTTCAGTGAACCGGATCATTCCGGGTCATTCAGTAAAAAGACCCGTTCATTTCGTTCATTTCGGTCAATCGGTCATTAGTCAGTCCGCTCGTTCATGTTGTTCACGTTCGTTCAGACGCTGAGCGAACGGACTGACTGCACTTCAGACTCAACAGCGCAACAACATGTGATCTTGAAATCTGAAGCATTACACCCCTCCGGATCCGATGTTGCGAGCGTCTCAGCTCCCCGGTCCGACGTTACGACGCCCCCGCGGTCCGACGCTGTGACCGCTGCACTCCCCACTTCCCACCCCCGGTCCAACGCTGCGATCGCGCTGCACTCCTTGTAATATAAAATTATAGTAGGAGTAACAAAATATATAAGGTTTTTAATGGTTTTATTATTTTGAGGTGCATTAAAAACAATAATAAAAAGTACAAAATGTCAACAGACAGTGCAAATGCGTATTAATAGTTGTCTCTCTGCCTCTGGCTGCAGCAGCAGCTGTGTGCCTTTGTGTGTGTGTGACTGTCCCGCTCGCTCGGGCTCGGCTGTCGGCTCGTCGGCTGTCGGCGGCCAGTCAACTCGGTCTTTCAGTCAACTCGTTCATCTGTCTGGATCTTTCGTTCACTCGGTCTTTCAGTCAACTCGTTCACCGTCTGGATCTTTCGTTCACTCGGTCTTTCAGCCAACTCGTTCACCATCTGGATCTTTCGTTCACTCGGTCTTTCAGTCAACTCGTTCACCGTCTGGATCTTTCGTTCACTCAGTCTTTCAGTCAACTCGTTCATCCGTCTGGGTCTTTCGTTCAACTCGGTCTTTCGTTCAACTCGGTCTTTTGTTCATTTGACCTGTTCTTTCAGTCAACTCGGTCATCCCGGTCTTTCAGTCAGCTCAGTAGTACTGCTGCTGCTTCTCTAAGCCCCACCCACACACAGAACGAGGTGCGACGATAGGATAAGACAGGCAAGCACGGAGATAGTCCCTCTTCAGCCAATCAAAAGAACTGAACGGACTGAACGGGTCATTTGGGGGGGGGGGGACTAGTTCATTTCGTTCACCAAAAAGAACTAGTTCTTTTGATCCGTTCGTTCAAGACCGACACACCACTAATCCTACTGTGATTTGTTTTTTGCTTTTGCACTGAAGTTGTGACTCTTGCAAATGTTTTCAACCCTAAAACTAAGCCCTAATTATCTTTTGCTGACATATATTTAGCAATGGTCTGTTAACATCAATGTATATCTAAAGGTAAATGGAGTAAAATGGTGCAGTTCCATGAAAGCAACATCTGATCATGGAGTAAATACATCCCAAAATACATACAACTCATGTTGGATTTTTAAAAAAGCATTGTGAACAAAAACTTGAAGTTACTCCCAACTATTCGGCCTGTAATGGCCTTGCTTCCAAACTTTTGGCCTGTAGTGTATAACGTATCACAAGTAGGATGTTATAGTAGAAATAATCACGACATCACCCTGCATTGTCCTTGCAGCCCATTATCCTGTACTCTGAATTTTTCTTAGTCTGATATAGTGTTTTAAAGTAGAGTTAATTAAATACAGCAGCTTATTCTCCTAAACTCTCAGAGGTCCTGTGTAATGATGTCTAAGCTGCAGCTGTCCAACACAGCCTTAATAGAGTTGTACAGGAATGTAATATTCATGTTTCTGGGATTATGACACAGACCCTCATCAGATCTCATTTTCAAGTGTTCTTTTCAGCCTTTCTGCATTTTAATTTGTCTTTCTGCATCTATGATTAGATTATGAAGAGTTATCAGCCTTATGCTGGCGCAGGTGACTTGTCCAGACAGCCTTCAGGGAGTTGTATGTCCGGTACACTTTTTTACTTATTTTTTGATGGATCCAATAACCTGCAGAAATTAAAACTGGCAAATGAGAGGGATTTACGTCCTTGGTCTGCAGCCCAAATATCATATTCATAGTGCATCCACCATCAAAACCCAAGAATTTTAGCGGAAGGGTGATGCAGTAAAATGACAATTAAAATCTGGATATGGGCAGACAGATGTTAAGCTTCATATTAGCTGTTGAAAAATATTTTATCATCAGTCCCAGTGTTGTCTCATTCCCATAATCCCTGTGCTCAGACTGGATCATTAGCAGAGAGATGTGAGATGACCATTACAGAGGCTGCCTCATTGATGCTGATCATAGCAGACAAAGCAGTCATGGTGAAAATAATGCCTCTTCTGTCTGCCTTTTCAGCAGATGGAGAATTATCCTGACACCCCAAACAGTAAAGACAAAAAAGGGAAAAGGCATGAAATAGGCTACCACTCAAACTTGAAAAGTGAGGTGATGATATCAGTGTTCTCCATAACACTGGCTTCTCTTGTCCGAATAAACTCACAGAAAACAGAAATCCAGAAAGCTGCTGTGTCATCCCTGCTGGTCTATGTATGCTTGCAAAGAGCATCACACACAGATCAAAGTGTTAGTAATGAGAAACGAGCATATCTACAAGTCAAGAAACAAAAACAGTATTGCTGTTTCTTGGGACTTGAGATTAAAGTGCAGTGAAACAAATGTCCAGAACAGAGGAATGAATAATCGGTGCATATCCCTCAACTATCAACTCAACTCAACTCATCTTTATTTATAAAGCACTTTAAAACAACCACAGATGAACAAAGTGCTCTACATTCATTGGCAAACACAGCTCAGACATTAAAACAACTGAAAAGAATAGATAAAAGTAAGCAGATAATAATCACTAAAATAACAGTTTCATTGTTTTTAAAAACGAATTTAAAAACAATAGAAACAACTAAAATCAAACCATAAAACACTAAAACAGGAGCAGAGTCTCGTGCGGGGTTTAAAAGCCAAGGAATAAAAATGATTTGTAAGTAGGGTTGGGTACCAAGAACCGGTTCCTAATGTCCGGTTCTGGTACCGTTAAGCAGATTTTTGTATTCTGATTCTTTTTTTTTCTTTTGGTTGGGAGAGCCCATATTAGTTTGTTTTTGGGGCGTGTATTACTCTGCTTGGCGTTCTCTTTGCGTCCGCTAGCATGAACATCACTCGTTTGAACATGGACCACAAAATATCACTCGAAAGTCTGCCTTCATTTTGATTACAAAGAGGAGAACGGAGTAGCACAGTGCAACATCTGCGAAAAAAAACAGTTTCTCCCTTTTCTTTTGCTCACCAGGAGACAGTGCATGCTTGCGTCGCGTCAGTGGTTTCGCCTAGAAGTGAGCAGAGGGGCAGAGCAGCAGAGAGCACTGACGCGCTGTACTGTTTTACAATGAATGAATACACGTTCTGTTGGTTTGGCGTGGAGCTCCACCTCTCAGAGTGCGTTTCCAAATGAGCCATTGAACATGTTTGGTAAATACAGTGGTCTGTGATGCCAAGATATAGTACATGCCAAACAAACTCAAAACTAAGGAAGAAAAAAAAATGGGCTTCCATACAAAATCCCAAACATTTGAAGGATTTTATAAACTCTCCCCGGACAGGCCAGACAGACTCCCAAAAGAGGAAATGTCCAGATAAAAGAGTAAGTATAGTCACCCTTTTAAACACCTCTGTATTCATGGTGTAGAAATAACTGAGTGCCCTGTCTTTGATGCGCTGCGCTGGTCTTGTTCTAACCAGTCAGAATCAGATAAGTAAAACAATAAATTACTCCTGTCTTCTGCGAACATTAAAGTGATAAATGAATTGTACTGTATAAGATGGGTCAACTTAAATATCCAACTAACGTTAACCTGTGTTCTTTTTCATAAATAAACTACTTGACATCAAAGATTGATATTTATATATTGGTTGAAAATAGCCTTGTGTGAAATTTACAGTAAAGTTTATATCATTTCAAAATTCATGGAGAAGTTCAGACATTTCACTCAAAAGGAACTCTGGTTAATGCCCTCATTTAAAACATGCATTTTTTTATCCTGCCTTTTAAAAGAATCGAAATAGAGAATCGTTAGGAACCAGAATTGAAACGAGGAATAGTTTAAATTTTAACAATGCCCAACCCTACTTTTAAGACAAGTTTTAAAAGTGGACAGTGAGGGAGCTTGCCTAATGTTTAAGGAAAGCTTGTTCTACAATTTAGGAGCAGCAACAAGAAATGTTTGTTTCCCTCTGAGCTTCCGTTTTGACCTTGGTACCTCCAGGAGCAGCAGGTCAGCCAACCTGAGGCACCAGACGAGAGTGTAGGGGTGAAGGAGCTCAGAGAGGAAAGGCAGGGCCAGACCATGTAAAGATTTAAAAACAAATAAAAGAATCTTAAATTCGACTCTAAAATGAACAGGCCTCCTGGCCTCCCTCCACTGGAGTCATGTGCTCCCTCTTACATACTCCAGTTAAGAGGCGAGCGGCTGCATTTTGCACCAACTGGAGACGTGCAAGAGAGGACTCCAAAATAAAGTGCATTACAGTAATCCAGCCGAGATGTGATGGATTACTGTTTCAAAGTGCTGTTGTGCAAGGAAAGGCTTCACCTTTGTCAGCTGCCTAATTTGAAAAAAGCTAGACTTCACTTCTGAGCTAATTTGCCTGTCCAATTTAAAATCACTGTCTATCTTAAAACCAAAGTTTGAGACTATTGGCTTTAGATAATCAGCTAAAGGACTCAAGTCAACAGAAGGGAGTTCACAAGAACCCTTGGGCCCAAACATTATCACTTCTTTCTTTTTCTCACTGAAATTTAAAAAAGTTCACGGCCATCCAGGCTTTAACGTCACAATCTGCAGGCAGCAGTGGAAGCTGGATCACAATTGCAATAATAGCTGCTGTGGGAGATGGCACCACACACAAACTGCTCACCAGTTTGGTCTAAAAGCTGCACCCTGTCAGCAGAAGGAGCTCTGAATGTTTTGCCTCAGTGTGGCTGAACACTCATGGCATTAGTTTTAAATAGTCTATGGGTGTGACTGGTTTCAGCGTCAATTACCCCACAATAAGAACCTCATATTTTAGGTTCACCTCTATATAAGGGAGTCTCTGGCTTGATTGCCTTCTTGATTGAGATCAATCAAGAGTTCCTACCTTGATCATTACCATCCAGCACTAAATAAAGGTGTCAACTTATACTTAGGAATTTTCCACTGGATGGTTGAATCAGATTCTCCCACATGTCCTTAAACAAAAGACACCCCATAATTCCCTGGGTGACCCCCCCAGGTCTCAAAACTCAAACGCCCTCTCGTCCAGGAACCCCCAATCTGCATTTAGCTCTTTAACTTCCTCCAGCTGGGCCCCCTACTTTCATGAGCTCACCTCCCCCAAGCGACAAGAGGGCCCAGGTGCCTTCACCGAGCGAGACGTCTGGGTAATTTGGCCCGACACATCCTGACACACGTACCCTGCTCTTACACCAGGGGGAGGGGAGGGGCTGTGGACATAAACCACTGTCTCATTAGGTTTGTTTGGATGAGATGGGAAACCTAATGAGATGTGGTGTAATGACTAAAAACATCTGATCTCAACCCGCTCCAAACAAAGCATCTCAGTAAGGTCTGGAGTCAGGGCCAAAGTCATATCACAGCACACACACACACACACACACACACACACATGCACGCACGCGTGTGCGCACACTCGGGGAAGGGAGAGGGGACAGTGAGGGAATCCAAGTTCAAGCACTTCAGAAAAAGGACAGAGTCACAAAGGGAGCTATCAGGAAAGGAGAGAAAGATAAAGATCTGAATAAGAGTAAAAACAAAAACAACAAAAACTCTTCAGATAACGTTTTTCATAACTAAAACCATTTTATGTTTTTTTCGTTTGTTTTTCAATTTGAGGTGAGAACTTTTATTTCCATTTAATTTTGGTGTATTCAGTTACTTTTTGGTGATATGGTGGCCCTGAAGGTCAATTATATGAACACAACAAAAAATAAAAAACAAAATTAGGAAAATAAAATGGCGTAGGTCTCAGGCGTTAAAGAATCGAATTCAAAAAGGTTTGATGAACTTTATGAATCAATTAATGGATTGAAAAGGGATACATGAGCCACTTTAAACAGAGTTATCAACACAGAAAAGCCTCTTGGTGTTATAGAGGACCAGATGTTAAGTGATAGCACAACTCTGGAAAACCTTACAAAAGAAGTGGGCTCGTTGATAATGAAATGAACCAACTTCAATAGCATTTGTACTGTTCAAACTGCGCCATAAATATTTTAAAAGCGGCGACAAAGCAGGCAAAATGATGGCCTTGGGGTTAAAACAACACCAGAATTGGCAATCGATATCACCCATATGTGATAGTACTGGTACAGTTATTTTTGAACAAACGCAAATTAACACAGCTTTCAGAGATTTTTTCTGTAACCTGTATCAGACTGAAGGAAAAACATATAAATGAAAGACATATAGAAACATTCTTAAAGGACATTTCCTTACCAACTTAAAAAAAAATAAGATAGAGTAAGCTTGGTGACAACTGTAAGCGAGAGCGAAATATTAGCTGCTTTGAAAGCCTTTCCAACAGGGAAAGCACCAGGCAATGATGGCTTTTCTGTTGAATTTTTATAAATGTTTTCAACAAAAATTTTCTCCACTTCTTGCTTTATTGTTTAATGATACATTAGCCAATCAATCCATGCCGTTAACTATCCGCGAAGCCACCATTTCCTTGTTGCCCAAACCTGGCAGGGATCATTCAAATATGTCAATTTGTCGCCCTATAAGTATGTTAAATAATGACAACAAGCTTTTTGCTAAAATTCTTGCTGTGCGCTTACAGACTGTCATCTCCTCATTAATTCATCTCAATCAAGTTAAGTTCCAGTAGACTTGCCTCCAACAACATGAGGAGACTTCTCCATGTCATGGAGAGAGTGAGCACTTTTCAGCATCTAACTATAGCCATATTGCTGGATGCTGAAAAGGCCTTTGACAGGGTAGAGTGGCGATACCTGTTTTATGTTCTGTCTAAGTTTGCTTTTGGTCCAGTCATTCTTAGCTGGGTGAGGGCCCTGTATAACAAACCAGCTGTATCTGAGCCCTTCCAACTCAAAAGAGCTACCTAGCAGGGTTGCCCAGCCTCACCATCTCTTTTTGTTCTGGCTCTTGAACCTCTTGCATGTGCTATTCGAACAGAGAAGGAAATCACTGGTAGCAACATTGGGGGATATGATTTTAAAGATAGTTTATTCACAGATGATTTGTTATCAACAGTATCACATCCAAGTCAGTCAATTCTGCAGGTGATGAAAATAATTGATGCATATGGAAGGTTCTCTGGTTATACAGTAAATTACAACAAGAGTGAAGCCATTCCTTTCAACCACCTAACCTTCTCTTCTCACCTGGGTCCTGCCCCTTTTCAGTGGAAACCAAATGGAATGAGATATCCTGGGTTAAACATAAGGACTCTTATGAAAGACATTTTTGATTGAAATGGTCCACACCTCCTGAAAAAGATAAGGGATGATGTCAAGGGATGCAACAGCGCACATTTTGTTTTTGGTACTGGCACAATGCAGAATGTTTTCCACATAGTAGGTCCCCACCCAGCTGTAGACCCAGGTTGAAGATCTTGTGGAGAAGTTGACACAGTTCTGCAGCACAGTCTCTAAGCAACCTTGGACACACACCATCTGGACCAGCTGCCTTTGCAGGGCAAAGTCTTCCAAGCTCCACCCTCACCCCTGTTTTGGTGACAGACAAGGACTGGTGTTCTAGGAGGGAGGCAGTTGAAGTGGTTGAGACATTTGAATGAGATGGAGGAGGAACGAGAGAAGTTGTAGTGGAGATTTGTTGCAGAGAGGAAGGTGGAGTAGCAGTGGAAGTGGGTGTGACAGCAGTGTCAAATCTGTTGAAGAACAGGTTGAGTTCATCAGCTCTTTCCAGATCACCCACCACTGGCTGTCTTTTCTTTTTATTGCTGTGTCCAGAGATGGTACTGATTCCTCTCCACACTTGTTTTCTCTAGTAGGACAGTTCACAAACTGTGTGAATCCAGTCAGGTGAGAGGAGAGGGTGACATGGTTGAAGTCTCCTGATATTATTATTGGTGCCTCTGGGTGTTGAGTCTGTAGCCTGGCAACACTATTTTGCAGAACATTGCATGGAATTTCTTCAGTTGATTTGGGTGGAATGTAAACAACTACTGTTATGATATGACTAAATTCTCTTGGAACATAATATGGCCGAAGAGCAACTGCCAACAGTTCAATATCTGGACAACATAACTTCATCTTGACAGTTATGTGTGAAGGGTTACACCATCTCTGGTTGACAAATAAAGCCAGACCTCCTCCTTTCTTCTTGCTACTAGCTTGAGCATCTCTGTCTGACCTTATGGCCGCCAGACTGAGCAAGATGCCCGCCACCACAATGTCTCCACTCACCTCTCCACACATGTGCGATGGCTGCCTTGAGAAATCACGATCCATAAAGGACAATGTCCAGAGAATTTTTAAATATTTTAGATTGCATGGATTTTAACCAACACGTTGCCCAGCCAACTCACAACAGAGGACACACTCTGGACCTGGTCATAAGTTATGGCCTGTCCACTGGTGTGTCCTCTGTTGTTGACCTAGCGGTGTCTGACCACTACTGCGTGTTTTTTAATATCACCAGTTTTAGCCATCGAGAGGCCTCAGTGAGAACGGTGAGGAAAAGCTTCCTTACTTCTGAAGTGGCTGCAAATTTTATAGAGATTTTACAGAACACTCCTGCGGAAATTTTACCTCCACCTTGTGATTTTATTGTCAATGATTTTAACAACAAATTAAAGACATCACTAGATGCAGTGGCTCCACTTTTAACTAAAACTGTAAGAACTAAGAAAACACAACCGTGGAGAGATGGCAACATCAAGCAACTGAAGAGAAAATGCAGGAGTGCAGAGAGAAGGTGGAGAAAAACCAAATTAACAGTCCACTATGAAATATACCGGGATCAACTAAAAACCTGCAATAACGCAATGAAATTGTCCAGAAGAAATCATTTTTCAAAACTCATTACTGACAATAAAAACAACCCGAGGTTTCTCTTTTCCACTTTTAATCTTTTAACCAGCACCGATTCTAATGTGTCCATGACACCTACAGTGACCCTCTGTGAGGACTTTGCAGACCACTTCAGAAGCAAGATTGATACCATCAGATCCAGTGTTTTATCTCATCAGAATGCTGTTCTTAATACACCTGGATCACTGCTTTTACCCGTGGAGACACTGGAGAGTTTTAGTCTGGTTGATGCGAAGGCCCTTGGTCAAGTATTCTCCCAGGTAAACCCCACAACCTGCCTTTTAGATCCAATTCCCACATCGCTTTTAAAGACATTTTATGAATTCTTCGAGGAACAGATTTTAAATATATTGAATTGCTCTCTTCAGACGGGTGTCTTCCCCACTGCCTATAAAATGGCGGTGGTGAAGCCCCTTCTGAAGAAGAGCAATCTAGACCACAATGTTTTTAACAACTACAGGCCTGTATCTAATCTACCATTTTTAAGTAAAATCTTAGACAAGGTAGTTTTTAACCAAGTGAATTATTTTTTAACTAAAAACAATATTTCTGAGAAATTTCAATCTGGCTTTAGGATGAACCACAGCACCGAGACGGCTCTTTTGAAGATTTTAAATGACACCAGATGTAATTTAGATACCAAAAAACTAACAGTCTTGGTCTTTCTGCATTTGGCTGGCCTCACTGGTACCGTTTTTAAATGGTTCCACTCCTATCTCATGGATCGATCTTTCTTTGTAAATATGGATACATGTTCCTCCAGAACACATAAAATTAAGTGTGGGGTCCCCCAAGGGTCAATTTTAGGCCCACTTCTTTTTAATCTTTACATACTTCCTTCATCATCAGGAGGCACGGCATCAGTTTCCATAGTTACGCTGATGATACGCAGTTGTACATTGCTGTGTCTTCTGATGACACAGAGCCAGTTGATGCCCTTTTTAACTGCATTTCAGATATTAAGTCATGGATGGCAGATAATTTCCTCCAACTCAACCAGAATAAAACAGAGGTTTTAGTCATTGGTCCTGAAGGCCTGAGAGAGAAACTTTTACCAAAACTACAAGATTTTAAACCCTCACAATGTGTTAAGAACCTGGACGTTAGTTTTGACTCTGAGCTCACTTTTATTCCCCACATTAAGAACATCACGAAGATAGATTTTTACCATCTCAAGAATATAGCCAGAGTCCGCCCGGACCCTCGCGGACCCTGAGGTCCTCTGGTACTGGCCTTTTAACTGTCCCACGAACCGCGACAAAGACGGTGAGGCTGCCTTGAGCCACTATGGCCCTTACCGGTGGAACAGCCTGCCAGAGACCCTCAGGGCCGTAGAGACTGTTGATATTTTTAAAAAGAGGCTAAAGACACACCTTTTTAGTCTGGCGTTTAACTGATTTTACTTAAAACATTATTTTTATTTGTTTTAATCTTTTAGATTCTAGCGTTTAACTGATTTTATTTAAAATATTATTTTATGCGTTTTAATCTTTTAGTTCCTAGCGTTTAACTGATTTTATTTAAAATATTATTTTATTTGTTTTAATCTTTTACTTCCTAGCGTTTAACTGATTTTATTTAAAACATTATTTTATGTGTTTAAATCTTTTAGTTCCTCGCTCCAGTGTCTCCTCATGCGTTCTTCCTCACCGGGACCCTCGGTACAAAGCCATGACGAAATGACGAAATGCAAAACAAAACAACCAAGCACTGTCCTGTGTGTGTATGTTTGTGTGTGGGTAGGTGGGTGTGCGTGTGCAAGTGATCGTGTATCTGTGTGTGGGCGTGGGAGGGAGGGGTTTTTATTCTTATTTTTATCTTATCATTCTGTAAAGCACTTTGTGCTACTCCTATGTATGAAAAGTGCGATACAAATAAAATAAATTTGAATTTGAATTATGAGAGTGACGCCAGGTAGATCCACAATGGAGTCCGAGTTGTTTTGATTCAACCAGGTTTCAGTAAAACACAGGAAACTGCACTCACGGTATGCTTTCTCAGTGTTCACCAATATCTCCAGCTCATCGCTTTTGTTGGGCAGAGAGTTGACGCTTCCCATGATGATTGATGGATAAAAAGGGTTTATATCGCCACCTCCTAGCATTCAGCTTTGCCTTTACCTTTGCACCAGCACAGCAACCACGATAACACCTCCTTGTGTCCTCTGGAATTGTATGTTGTTGTCCAGATTTGCTTTTCCTCAATGAAAGCAGCTCTTCTCTTGAGTAAACTCTTCACCCAGCAGAAGTATCCATCAGCAGCCAACAAAATTACAACAAAAATCTGAAAAAAATCTAACAAAAATTACAAAAATCACATATAATATGGAGACAAATTATAATATGAACATAAATTTTTCTCCCCCCTGCTTGTGATGTTGTCTTATAGTTACGGTAAGACTGGTTTGTGCCCAAGTCCTTTTTTTTCTGTACAGCTCCGTTTTTAAAAGTTATTAGGGGGTTCATGTTTTCTATGATTGACACCTGGTATAGCCTATGGGCATTCAGGGATTGCGTAGCTCTTCCGGGGGAATACACTGTTTGACCCGAGCGTCATCACAGGGACTCTCGGCGACTGCGCAGCCGAATGCGCACAACGCTACTGCACAGCTCTGGTTTCAAGGAACCCGGAATTACCGAGAGCTTTTTGGCTTCAAATCCGTATACAGGCGGAAGGCGGAACCACAGTGTCCATCTTATATACAGTCTATGGTTAAAAGGATTTATGGATTTATTGTCAATGGAACGGGCAGGCACAGCCCTCTCTGATTTTGACTGTGGAGATGAATGACCCTGGAACTTTATAAGACATTATTTGGAACATATTTTATATTGATTTTCTGGACATAAACTGCTACAACCACCACCACCACACACAGACACACACACAGCATATTGTCTTTTGTCTTTTATTATATGTTGTAGTGTCTTATGTGATGTTTGTTGATTCATGTTGTTTAAGTAGTGTACGTGTGTTTTTTTTTCTTTGAAAAATATTAGTAAAAAAAAACTAAAAAAAACATTTCCCACAGGGAATTTTCTAGTTTTCAAATATACACACAAAAAATGTAGTCCAAATGTTGGAAATAAAGTTTAACTTTCAGCTGAATATGTCCAAGCTCTTAGACTCTCACACATCCTGTTAAACAGCATTATATTCTGTGACTTCAGTGCGTTTTTCTTGTTCATAGCTGAGTTTTGATAAAGTGTGATTTACTGAGACTGCATGCTTTGCACTTTATGTCGCATGCCTGTTACAGGGACTTGGCCATTTGCTGCCACCTGCTGGCTATTAATGAATAATGCATTTTTGTCTTACCTTGGCAAGCTGCTGTTTTTTCATGAAGTGGGAATGAATGTGTATGTGCAACTTTATACTGAAAATCAGTGGAGGGCATCCTGGCCTGTAAATATGTGACTAATAACTTATTAGCCAAAACTCAAGTAACAAATGAGTTTAGACACATATATTCAGTGATGGAGGAGAGGGGAGATGGAGCCCGATTGACCACACTCGCTTCCATACAAAATAAGCTGCCTAGCTGATTTTCTTCAGTGGGTGATAAATAATTCTATATTAACTTCCGTCTCTGGTATTAATTCGTTTTTCTCCCACTGTTTTAACAGTTTTAACAGTGGGAGAAAAGGGGCTAAGGGACCCCTTCAACTGGGGTTGTACCCCTGTCCCTTTCCAATTTTCTAGTTAAATCTCTCAGACTGGATGAGAGTTGGTGAAAGACTAGCTTGTAGTTTGATTCTATTCTTTAAAAACATCTATGCATACCATAAACCTGCTTATCTGTATTCTCAGCTCTTGCTTGCTAGTGACAGTCACAACTATGGTACCGGGCTAGCCCTGAGAGGTGCTTTCATCCACCTTAAACCCAAAACTGATACTTTGAAAAAGACTGTTATGTATGGAGCAATCACCTACTGGAATCGACTTCCACAACATCTGATATCAATCACCAGCAGAGTGGGTTTTAAGAATAGACTGAAAGGAAAAATTTTGCGTAAAGAGATTATTCTAGATTGTACCTAATGTCAGGACTGGTTCATGTATCTTCTTCTGACTTATTTTTGCTTAAATTCATTTTTGTTTTTTGGTTATCGTTTTTATATTGATATTATCTTGACCTGTATGTACTTTATGTCATATTTTATTCATTATGGTACTTTTTCGTCACTGAGAATAGTGTTTGTCTTTGGTACACCAATGTGTATATTGTAGGACATTGGTTCTTTGTTTCATTTTTGCTAAAAATATATATATATTTTTATATTGCTCTTTTTATCTTTGGTACGAACATTATTGTGTAAACTCCAAGTTATTGTTTTTTTATTGATTGTTGTTGCTATTTTTGTATTACAGAATTTTATTATTGATCATGCTGTACTGTATTGTATGATTTGTTTTGTGATTTTGTGATGTTTTTGCCTGGACCCTAGGAAGAATAGTCTCCACTGCGGTGTAGACTAATGAGGATTCTTAATAAACTAAACTAAACTGGATCAGCTTTTGTTTGTCTGTTTATCGCTAATGTTTCTTTGGATGTTTTCAAGTCTTCCAGCATCCTCCCCCACAGCAGCATCACCCATCAGATCCACGCCGTATTTTCTCTGTGCCTCTGGTTTAAAACTCCGTACGTCACCTTCAATCCCCTCCCCTTAGCAACAGAACCAACATGGCGGCGTCCAGCACCGCGGAGCATTCTCCAGAGATAACGGCGCCGCTTAAGATCCCGAAAACCGAGGTGCCGTCCCCTGAGTCCGAGGATTTGAGCGACAGCAATCAATACCACTCCAATCCCTCCACCCCAAACCGCTTCTCACCTCTGAACGTGGGCTCCGGGTCTGCGGGCCGGACGGCGGCCTCATCCTCCTCCAACAGCTTCACGGCGTGTCGGGGGATGTCGTGGACCCCGTCCGAGACTAACGCCCTCATCGCGGTGTGGGGCAACGAGCGGCTGACGGAGGCGCGGATGCAGCAGCTGGAGGTGGCAGGCACCGTCTTCTCTGGTAAGGCCCCCGGTCCTGCCATGTACGAGCGGGTGTCCAGAGCCTTGTCCGAGCTGGGGTACGAGAGGACCCCGTCCCAGTGCAGGGAGCGGATGAAGGTAAACCAGGCTGTCAGGACCGACATCTGACCTTTCCATGTTACATCCTCTACTTGCAGGACTTGTACCGGTAACACTGACACTGGGCTGGAGAGGCTGCAGGCTCATTTCACTGTAGGATTTTATAGGCATGCCTTCTGTCCAGTCACATTTTCATATCCTCTGAGACCCAGGGGGAAAAAGTGTTTTGATTTTGAATTTTTTCAGATAAATCAAGAGTTGGGGTGGTTAAAAAAACACATAGCAAAGACTTTTTTGTTTTTAACTAATTTTATTTAAAATCAACAACATGTGCACCTCAGTACTCAATAGGATTTCATTGATCGAATGTCTGACACTTTAACAAAATCCATAAACTGATTATGAAAATTGAAATCTCACCTGAAATCTTTTTTTAAGTTGTATATGAAAACACATTGAACATATTCACATAAAAACAGTTGACCCAGGACCAACAAGAAAAGTTGGTCCTGGGTCAACTTAGAACTAACTGACTTTCCACTAGACACCGGGCTTTCTATTTGCCAAAAGTCGCTTCATTTATCATACCTGAGAAAGCACTAGGATTTTTTTGGGGACACAGAGGGAAATCTGGCACTTCACACATCTCACATATGTTTCACTGTTGAGCCCAGGTATTCTGCACCTGAAAGGACTTGGACTGTTGACCATTTCAGGCCTTTTAGTGAAGACCTGATCTTGTAGAAACGATCACAGGTCATGGAATCAGCTGTAACTGGGACCCTTGTTTTAGCAGCCCAATACATTCTTGGATAGCCTAGACATGCCATGTACACAGATTTTTATGAAGGTGTTGATAAGTCTCCCTCAATTATTCTGAAAAGAATCCTCCCTGCCTCTGTCAAAGACCTGTCCACTAGAAAAAAGTGAAATAAACTGAAGTACAAAGTCCTGATGTGCACTATTAATAAATTGGTCATTTTCCCTGTAAAACTAAATGAGCTTAGCTCTGAAACTCACTCAGATTTCTTATTAGATGTTTATATTGGAAAATTAATCCAAATATAACAACAACAAAAAAAACATTTTAAATATAAATATCATGGTTACCTTTCTGTTTTTCATAAAATGTGTTTGTGGGAATACCAGCCATTTTGAAATACAGGAAAAGAGTAGTTGCCAAGACCACACCCCCAAGCATGTCATAGCATTTTAAAGCTGTGGCTGTCCTCTTTCAGGAACACCAAAGTGTGATTGTGTGAGCGAATGAATGATGTATCCAATGTAAAGCGCTTTGAGGGTCTCTGATAAAGCGCTATATGAAAAACTGATGCATTATTATCAGGACTTAACAGAGTGGCATTTATTGTGTGAGAGATGCAAGCAAAACCTCAACGTGCCCTACAGTGCTCATAAGAGAATTGCTGGGTCTCAGGAGGATATGCACTGTACTGCTTTGACACATTAACATATATTTACGACACTACCATGGATGTAGAATCACAAGTTTGGACCATACAAGAACATTTTCTAATCATGTTTACACTTATGACTTGTAGTGTTTGTCCTCACTGTCTCATTATTCAGATATGAAAACAGGGAAGTTTGGAGGAACACCTATTAAAGAAACCAGCATAAGATATGCACATTGCAAAAAAGAGCTGTAATGATACTTAATCATGTCGGGTTTCAAGAGTATGGAAGCAATTGTGACTCATATCTCAAATTCAAAAGCATTAGCAGAAATGCTTTTTCATTTCAAAGTCATGGCTGCACTGTTTGACTCAAAAATAAAAATCAAAAGCAATATTCCAAAATGCATTTTCATTTTTTTCTTCAAGACTGCTCATTTTGTGACTAAATTAAAAAGCAAAAGCAAACTTAGAAATGCTTTTCCGTTTTCGTGTTCGCCCCGCAAAAAGTGTCTCATAATTCAATCTGATTCGCAATCTCAAGTGGCGCCGGAAAGTGACGTCACGGACCCCACTCGTTCTGGCCCCTTCTGGATGATAGGGGCAGTGAATCCGTGTATCATTCGTTCAGTTGATATTCAATGTAATTAACACAGCCTGTACACCTCGCTTGTTGGTTGTATTCAATGTTTGTGTGGACGTCTCCACGACTATGATCCACGCTTCAAATAAGTAGAAACAAAACACTTGGTGTTAACAAAGATATATTACAAATATTTCCTTTAATGTGGAAAAGCGTCCGCTGTCACCACTCGTACTGATCGCAGTCAGCGTGAACTATTAGAAGAGCAGATGACCCTCATTCCATATCTCATTGGCGAAAATAGTTAAAATGGCACATTGTCATGTTTATTCCTACAGGAAGGACGCCCACAAGACACTCTTCACAAGAGCAGCTATTGCTGCAATTTTTCATACTTTTACACTGTAGAAGCACCTGAAAGGGCATTTTATAATGTTTTATTTACTACAGGAACATTCAGCAGCGATAACCCCTATCCCCCATCCTGAGGGGGTTGGGGTAATAATTAATGGGCAAAGATACAATGGAGGGAATATTTGTTTGTACAGGATGAACTAGTAAAAGAAAAAGACAGGACCAGATACATTTTTTTTGCTTCTTTATGATCATTCTTGATTACTTCATGCTTGTTTTCTTCAGGTCAGCTATATTATTAGGAGCAATGGCAATGAGATTCTTTTGTATTTCACATTTTGTCATTAAATTTGGGGTTTTGTTTAAAGCAAAAACAAGTTAAAATCTTTCTCCTATTTTCTACTGAGAAAAAAGGGAAAGAAAATCTCCTAAATTTGAGTCTGAAACATTTGAAATCTAAAAAAGAAAATATGTCCAAAACCACCTGACTTTATATCTCTCACCTTTATCAGTCAGCATTACCCTCCTAACAAAGTTTACAGCAGTTACTAAAACAACATCTGGTTTATTCACCCCCCCCAACCCCCTCCTCCAGACTCTGCGGCGCTGCTACAGCCGGGTGAAGGAGCATGGCATTGGGAAGAGGAAGAGCAGCTACACCATCGAGCAGCTGGAGAAAGTGTTCGGTCAGGGAGGCTGGGACTCCCAGAGCTGTGCCCCCGTTCTCATAAACAGCAGCGGGCTCTATCAAGAGATGGAGTCTGATGGCAGCACGCTGGAGGACTTCTCTCAGGAGGACTGGTGCAACCAGGTGCTGGATTCAGCCTTCCAAGAGGGGGACATGGAGACTGGTGAGTTCATGGGCCTTCACTGAATACAGGGCAGTGAAAGACACAGGAATGAACAGGTTTGACCTAATGCCTGGGTTTGTTTTTCTGCTAGAAGATATCCAGTTGCCTAAACACAGAGTGCTGCAGATGCAGGCTGAGCTGACCGAACAGACACAGTAAGTTATCCAGAACAACTGACCAAGTAATCTTCACATTATTAAGACTGTGACAAATAAGAACAAAATATTCTGTTGCTTATTTATTCATAACATTGTTGATACTCATCGAATAATTATCTTGTTTCCTCTGTAACTTTAGGCTCTTCAATAACCTGCATGACAAGAGGACAGTAAAGCAAATCAATCTGAGCAGCTGTGAACTGTAATTTCAGGAAATTTGTAGGAGTTTTGTGCTTGTCTGAAAGGGACTTTCATGATGCGCTACCCCCAACATCTTTTGCCACTGATGTCAGTTGTGTGCTGTACAAAGAAAGTCTTTGCTGCTGCTCTCCCTTCCTCAGGACTTTACATTTAGAGGGGCAGGGATCTCTCAGAACTAAGCCACGCCACCAAATACGAATAATTTTCAAAAAGTGTTCCTGGCTGAAATTGGGAATGTCAACGTTACTTCTTAAAAATCTTTATTACAGCCCCTCTGCAGTTATCAGTGTTTAAGCTGTATGAAGGTGTATTAGCCAATCTTGAAAATGCAACAGATAGAGTAATAAGCCACATTTCCCCCTAAAACCAGGTAGCAAAGGTGCCACTGATTCTCTTTTTGAATGTGAATGTTGTTAAAGTATGTAATTATCATGTGACTTGTGTCCTTTACAGAAAAAGGGACATGATGCAGACTGTGGTGCAGATCCTGGAGTCGGTGCAGCTGAAATGGGAGCATTTCCAGACATGGACTGAATTCTCTCGGCTGCATCTCTCAAACAAACTGGCCATTTTTGGTGTGGGCTATAACACGCGCTGGCGAGAGGATGTGCGGTACCACTACGCTGAGATCAGCTCGCAGGTTCCTTTGGGAAAGAGACTCCGTGAGTACTTCAATCCAGAGAAACCTGAGGGCCGCATCATCATGACCAAGGTCCAGAAGATGAACTGGAAAAACGTTTACTACAAGTTCCTGGACATCACCATCAGTGAGGCACGCTGCCTGGAGCTTCATATGGAGGTGGACTGGATTCCTGTGTCCCTGTCCAAGGCCACAGGCTGCATCAAAGGGACATTTCACTACCTCCTCCCTGGGGACATCCCAAAGACATACGGACTCTATGCTATTGGCTACAAGAAACAGGAAGACGGCACTCAGACACCCACTCAGAGTGATGGTGGAGAATTTCAATTACCTCAGGGCAAGTCAGAAAATGGAGTGCAGTGTTCGGCTGATGGGGACACTGCGGGTAGAGGGGACAGAACTGGAGCTACGGTCACTTATTGTTACCTGGGGATAGCGGAGGACAGGACCATTCAACAGTGTGTCTTCCAGCAATTTCAGGGCTCTAGTAAACTCTACATCCACGGTGAACCCTCAGCTGTGACCTGTTTCCTGCAGGAGAACTGCAGCATGAGTCGAGACGGTGAAGAAGGTGACGAGTCATCTCAACGTTTCGCTATATACATCAAATTCATCGAGGTGGAGCTGGACTTCCTCTCTGCAGGCTCCCTGGTGGAGTGTCTGGAGACTGCTGTCGGATATCCTTTGAAATACAACAACAAAGAATCACTGTAAACTGCACTGAGTGTTAAGATTTTTACTGAGGTATATGTGTGACAGCCAGAGAGCAACATGTGAGATGATAAACTCTGTCTGCTGCATGGATGGATGTCTGTCACTGCTCGAGCCTTTTCAGCTCTGTTGAACTGAATCATCATGTGATCCTTAATGAGACTTCAATGAATGACTTTGCACTGTATGGTGAATGTATCGTGCAGAATTATGGAAATGGTAGCTAAGTATCACAGAGCTGCGACCCCTCAGAAGTATGTATTATTATTTTCAGCTAATGTGCACTACAAAGGTTTCTGCTGCTTGTTTGGTGTAGATTAATGTTTCCTCATCGGGGAGTGTTAGGGTTGGAAAGGAGACTACTGCAGTATGCATCTGTCTACCTCAGTAGGATTTAGCAAACAGGGCAGTGAGGGGACCATAGTGTGTGTTTTATTCTGACACTGCCTTTTACTTTGACTGTTGAGGTCTGGACCTGAATCCACAAAGTAATGAAGAGTTATGGCTCGGTCATGCCTTATGGTCTGAAAGAGTAACTATCCTGCAGCTGGAGATGCTTCAATGAAAAGGTGGGCAAGAATATCATTTTTGTGTCTGTTAAGGCAGAATCACAGTCGAGATTTTATCACCATTTGTAAGACTATTCTATGAATTCCCAACAATTCCATTCAAACCAATTCCCTTATTTATTCCCTTATCTGGAGGTATGCGGTCGGCTTAGGCTTGACTCAGGGAACCGGACACCCCTGTCATGCATAGTCCCCTGTAGGGCTGCAACGATTAGTCGACATAATCGATTATGTCGACACGACAAATTCATCGACACGAAAACGAAGCGTTGACGCGTCGTGTTATTGTTGTTAAGAATCACATGCCAGCGCCTCATGCTCATCTATAACTGCAGTGCACTACAGGATGTGCTGGGGGCAGTAGCGCTCGCTGTTTACATCCCGTGAGCAAACACAGAAGAAGAGTGCACACATTATGGCAGAACAAACGGAAAAAGACGCTCCAAAACTCCGACCCAAAACTTCAAAAGTTTGGGAACATTTTACAGAGAACAAACCAAAAAAACACGTTGATCAAAGATCAGCTTTCCTACCATGGCAGCACCACAGCGCTGCATGAGCACCTGAAACGCCGATACCCCGGAAATAGGTGTTTATAAATAAAGAAGATAGTGATTAATCGGACGACTAGTCGATAGATTAGTCGACAAAAAAAATTATCGTTAGTTGCAGCACTAGTCCCCTGAGATGTCCGCCACTTGTTAACAAGGCGACTCTCATGGCTAATTGGGCTCGGGACGCAAGCTGAGGTCTGATCACCCTGCAGCTGGTCGCCTCTGGTGAGGGTGTATGGTGTCAAAGGCTGAAACACCCCATGAGCCAGTGGAACACTACTGATGATTCATCCCGTAAATTCAATTCTTCCTGCAAATCTCCTTCAAGTCTACCATCCACCATTCACCAACAAGTCCACGAGTTATTTGCATGTGCTTGCACAGGATATCAACATCTCTTCCTGTGTTTTATGGAATTTAACAATCATGGTTAAGTATTAATGCAGGTTAAATGTGCTCTGAAAGTTTGATTGTCTCTCTTTGAAATCACAGCTATGGCCAAAAACTTGTCAACCTCTATCTTTGAGAGTGCCGACACATGCAGTGTAAGCTTATGGCAGCATCTCTTTTGTCCCCTTGAAAGTGGATAGCTTTGGAACTGAAGTTGAGAGAAGTTTCACTTTTTGTTAAGTTAAACACCAACTGCAACCACTGCATTGCAGGTTTTAAACCTCATAAATTGAGTCCCAAAATTAGGGGTGTCCCAATACAACTTTTTGACTTCTGATACGATACCAAGATTGTAGCCTTTTGGCCGATACCGATATTGATCTGATATTGGCACAAAATTATGCATGACAAGTTTTGCACTCAGCTGCAACGTTTTTTATAGACTTCAACAAAAAATACTGCCACAAGGCCAACATCACTCCTACTCCTTGCTACTTTGTCAGTACCTTAGTACACACTGTTACTGTAATTTTGTGGGCTCTGCATGCTGGATCTGGATCTCTTTTATCCTATCCTATTCCTATCCAAAATGACCGGTCAGTGTTCAATGGTCACAAGATTTTAGCCAAGAGCTTAGTTGTCCACTGTGTTCTCAAAATTTGCAGGACTACTTGTTAATTATTCTCTGTATAAAGTGGTTCCGTGCTAAAAGAAAATCAAAATTTCTCCCATGCCTTTCTCCAGAGGGCACATAATGTCAGGTTAGGCTGCAACTGAACTGCCATTAGCTTGTTTTAGGGTCACGCAGTTGGTTAGCTTGAAATCAACTCAGTGTCCCCTCGTGCTTTTGATGAGGCTGCAAGCTGAACTGCTGGTAACCAGAGCTTGCACCATTAGCCTTTGGTTCTACTTGCAGATTAACATCCATTTACATGGCTACACATTGCTCTTTTGCAGGGGTTATACTCTACTGCGGTTATTTAACCAGAAAACAGCCAACATTCACCTTTTTTTCTAGATGAACAACCGCCAAACCGTGCCATGCTTCGTGCTGCCATTGCTCCTCTGCTTGTTTACAGCTGAGAGATGACTAAGACTACTATCAAACTAGTGGTTTGTCATACAAGTAATTCTGGTGACAGCCAGGGAGGATTTCAATGCTTGTTAAGTCAGCTTAACACATGTTCCTCTATTGAACAGCCTAGACTGACTGACTGACTAAGCAACTGCCTTTTTCTGCCACAGTGGCGAGGATTTTTTATTCCCTTCATTCTCTTTTCTTATGTTGTGCCATGGTATTCCCCCGAAAAGAGAAATCAGTAAATCTAAAGTGGAGTAACCTAGTATGTCAGCGCGCACCAGTGGCTGTTTTGGCGCATCTCTAGCTGCAGCAGTGGGGTTGTTGTGGGTCTGAGAAGCAGTGTGAAAGAGTGACCAGCTCCTCTTAATACAGTATAGTAGTATTTTAATGCTCCAGTCTTGTAGATAACACATATTCATGCCAATAACTTATGTACTAACGGGTGTAAACAATGAGCACTGTTCTATGACTTGTAACATTCAAACTAAAATGCTGCAGAGCTGACCTCATCTGACTAACAATCTGTCTGACTTCTTGAACTTGATTCCCGAAGTTATGTGCATTGTGCCACAGAAGCGCAAAGAAGAATCAATTGATGAATGGGTCCATACTGAGTACATGTATTGAAAATCTACCTTATATATACTTATATATGTATAAATATATATATATGTATATATATATATATATATATATATATATATATATATATATATATATATATATATATATATACATATATATATATATACATACATACATACATACATACATACATACATATACATATATATATACATATATATATACATATATATAGAAGAATATCGATGTTCTCAAGCATTCCGGCTTTTGCAAACTTGCAATGTTCATCTGTTTGGGTAAACAGTATAAAGATAAATATAGTATTTTATATTTTATTGGTTGAAACCTTGTCTTGTACGTGATTGTTTAAGAGTCACTGTCTTGTATGTTTACATGTTCAAAAACAATAAATAAGAGCTCAAGGTCATTTGCCAAGCAGTGGTAATGGGTTTTTGTCACATATTGCTCTGCTTTAAGGACAATACAGAGAGCTGAAGAGCTGCAAAAAAGGGAAACCATTTACCAGAGCAGTTTATGTTCATATTTACTTCTTTTAGTTGTTATTTATGTGAGTTGATTAGGACTCCTGTGTGGGTTGTGTCAACTTTGGCATCCTCTGTTTGGTGCCAGTTTGGCACCACCAAAGGGTCATTTTCTGTATTTGCTGACCTTGTACATGCAAAAGGCAAGACCCAGAGTAAGAGGGTTAATAACACTGACCATTGATTAAACAACAGAATTAACACCCCACACCCCCCTGCGTGATAAATAATAGGCGCCAAAAAGAGCTAATCTTGTGCTGCTTCCGATATCTGATGCTTCAAATATTAACTTTTCTTCTACCCCTTGTATATCTGGAGTGTAAGAAGAATATTTGTACTACTTTTATAGCCTTCCTTTTCCCTCCCTACCTTACAACAGGATGTGTTTGGTGAGCCAGAGACTGCTGATTCAGGACCGCGTTTAAAGGACTCTGGTGCTATCGTTGATAACTTCAGAGATATTGAAATTGCACTTGTAACCCAGGTGATCCTGAGCAGTTTGCTCCACCTTTATGCCCACACATTAGTTTGTTTCTTGCGGTATCTCACAATATCACTTCAAGTCAGTGTTGAGTGTTTAGTGACGTCATGTCAAAAACAAAGCAGCACAATAACATGCACAAACACAATATTATAACCATTATTATTGCCAGGGTTTAACTGTGTGGATTTAGATTACAGATACTTAATTAAATGAGATCACCACGCATTACATTAGATGGTTTCAACTCAGATTCTGATCTTGCTAGTGCTTTTAAGTGTTTTTACTGTCAGTTTTGATGCCTTTGATTTTAGCTAAGAAGTTCAGGAACTGAGATATAAACTTAAGGACACTCAGCACTTCAACATTGACCTTCAGGATGTCAAAAAGGCCTTCTGCTCTGTAAAAACTAACAAAAGCCATGGCCCCGACAATATCTGTGGTCGTTAAGTGAAATCTTGTGCTACTGAACTGAGTCCTGTGTTCCATTATATCTATAATACATTGACCAAACTATAATGACCATGTTTTATCGTGCTTTCATTGAATCTATTTTATCATTTTCCTTGGTGTCATGGTTTGGTCACACATCCTTGAAGGCGAGAAACGCCTTAAACCAAATAGTTAAATGGTCTTCTCGACTGATTGGTGAGTCACAGCTTTTTCCGGCATCCCTGTACACCAAACAGTTACAGCGGATAGCTTTCTCTATTCTAAAAGACGACTCCCACCCTTTACACAGCGAGTTCCAGCTTCTTCCCTCTGGGCGGAGGTTTCTAGTCCCCAAATGCAGAACTAAACGTTACAGAAACAGCTTTGTTCCTGCTGCTATTATTGAAGTAAACAAGTTGTAGAGATTTTGCACATAATTTTGCACAATAAGCACATACTGCAGAGGTATTATTTACTTACTTATTTATGTTGGTTTTAGACTTGTTTTTACCTTGGTTTGTATCCAGAGGTTGTTTATTTGGGTTATTTATTTGCACTTGTTTATGTATAGACATTTTTCTCCCTCTCTTGTGTCCTGACTGAGGAGCCGTGGGGTGCTTTTATCATGTGTTCTGTTTTGTGGTTGTTTTATATTTGTACTGTAACTTGTGTAAATGGACATCATCACTTTATTCCACTGCAGAACAAATCTACCTTCGGGTATTAATAAAGTAACCTGAACCTGAACCTGAATACAGAAATTTTGTAGTACCTGGTTTGTGCTGACAGCTTTCTTGTTTTTACAGTATTTAATTGTGGAGGCGTATCATTGCAGTTTCACAACAAAGAGTACAGCGTTTGGTTTGGTATCTGTCCATTTTTTCTTGTGAATGTGAAAATTTCAGAGCATCAGGATTAGTTGAACAAAAAAGATTGTATCCAGAGCCTAGACTCCCGGAAGATCTGAGAGTCATGAACGGAGCCAGGCCTCTTTGCATCCAGGCTTTTGATCAGACAATTGTGAACGCAGGTCATCTGCAACAGCAAAAAATACCATAATATGACAGCAGCAGATAAAAGGCAGCAATGTGCTTTTGCCTTGCCTTGATTAAGCTTTGACACTCTCTTTCCTGTGAGTAGCGATGCAAAAGACATTTCAGTAGTTAGTGTCCATGCAGGCACTTAGCTGGTGTGACTGAACAATGAGTCTTTAAATATCAATCGGTGCAAACCTCACAGGCACAGGGGAGATTTTTGGGGACTCTGCGTGCGTGTGTGTGTCTCAATGTGCAGATGGCATGTATGTCATATGCAAGTTACCTGAATGTTGAGGCTGTGGTATGACCTGCAATTGACATAGTCGCCCTCATTTTGCCCCAAAGGCCCAGTGATGCGCACGTGAGTGCAGTTGATGGCACCTATGACCCTTGGGAATCCTGTGACAGGAGCTGACTTCATTTAATACAACAGTGTACATGCCACAGAGAGTATCTCGCATTGTATGAATGAATGGACCGTGGTAAAGCACTTTGAGTGAACAGCGTGTGGTTGGAAAAGCAATATAAGATTGTGATCCATAATTTATAAAACTGAATCTGATGAGGCAACACGCAAAACGTGTGCTCACCCTGTTTTAACACTTTTTGAATGAAATGTGTCTGTCATGACACAGTGTGGGCTGGAAGCTTTTTATTTTTCACTGTAATCCATTAATGGGCCTATTTAATTTATAATTCCATTGATCAGACTTACCTGCAATGGTGTAAAAGCCTTCTTTGATTTCCTGGATGGGCAAGTGGCCTGGGAATGCAACAAACCCATCCAGGAGCTCAGTGAGGGCTGCGGACACCCTCTGGATGGCGCCACACACCGTAGCTTTGCTCAGCTTTTCGGCGTCGCCAACAGTATATAGATATAATGTACCCGATGCATAAAAGCGAAGGGCGATACACACACTCTGCGGGACCGTTAGCGCACAGCGTCTACGAGTGTCGCAAGCCACATATGGCTCTAAAAGCTGGCAGATGTACACCAACCCCTCCCTGGAAAACCGGTACCTTTCATAAAGGTGGTCATCCGGAAAAGTAGGTGGGTCAGTGTGGTCCTTGAAAACTCTCCGAGTGCTCCTCGGACAATGCGAGCACCGAGGTCTATAGGATAAGACGTGAACCCGCGTCGTAGAACAGGAAACCTTGAACTTACCCTTGAAGTTACCTCGCTAAGCAGTAATCCTGCTTCGTAGAATAGGCCCCTGGGGCCTGTTCTACAGGTTCTATGCGGGTTCACTTCTTAGCGAGGCGAGTCTTCATGGCAATGTACACTGAATGGCCAACCTGCTAAGGGGCAGGTTAGGTTCCAGATTGAACTCACAGAGTATAAAAACCCTGCCCACTGACCAATGAGCCCCCTCGAAAAATGGCTTGTCCGTTCTTGGAGGATCCTATAGACCTCAGTGCTCGCATTGTCCGAGGAGCACTCCGGCACGCAAGAGTTTTCAGGGACTGCACGGACCCACTTACTTTTCCGGATGACCACCTTTATGAAAGGCTCATATGGCCGACATATCACACAAAAAATGTAAACACGATAGGAATGAACAAATGAATGAATTCATCTTGGAAATGAATGGACATGGGCTGCATGGGCTATGTGATCACAGACGACATCTCGGTACTATTTAGTAGCAGCGCACGCCCCTTGTAATAACCTCAGTAAAAACTGTTGTCCAGGACTGCTTACTTGTGCTTCCTACCTGCTGTAATAACCGTTGTTCTAGCCCACATGCAACATTTTTGTTCTCATTCATGAAACGCTTGAATCGGGGACATTTTCGGGGACAGCTTTAGCCGGGGACAGATCATCCAATTCGGGGACTGTTCCCGGAAATCGGGGATGTCTGGTCACCTTAGTTAAAAGCGCACGTTGAACAGTGCTATTTCAGGGTGATAATGGCATCAAAGATTAATTCTCTGCCAGCATTCCTTCCGTGCTTTTGCAGCGGCGACAGTGTTGTTTTTGAGGTTTATGATAGCTTTGAATTCTTCATACTCTCTCATGATCGTCTCCTGCTCCTCGTTTGTAAAGTCCGCGGTCCTTCGCTCTCCGGCCTGCTCTGACGCTCCAGACTGGTCCATGTTCGCGATTGGTCAGATGTGATGGGCTCCGCCTTACATGCGTGCACGCGCTCATAGCAAAGCTGGATCCACTTACGTGGTTGATAACCAGTGTCATAAGATATGAAGTTTCTTGCAGTTAAATGAATCAAAGTCAGAAACTATACTCTTTAGCTCAGTTCCATTTCCAAAATCAAATCCATTCTTTCCCCTGCTGATTTAGAACTGGTCATCCATGCATTCATCTTCTCTCCATCAAATCACTCTTCCGCCTCCAACTAGTCCAGTTCTCAACAGCTATGCTTTTAACTGATTTTAACAGATGGCATCACATCACTCCTGTCCTCGCTTCTCTCCACTGGCTTCTTGTCTGCTTTCGAATCGATTCAAAGATTTAACTGATCTCTTAAAGCCCTTACGGGTCTGGACCCAACCTACATATCCAACCTATTGACTCACTATGTGCCAGCCCACAGCCTTAGATCCTTGGGCAAGGGTCTACTGGCCGTTCCAAAGTTGAGGCTTGAGACAAAAGATGATAGAGCCTTTTCTATCAGGGCTCCTTGACTGGAGAACACCCTGCCCAAGAAAACAAGGCAGGCTGAATCAGTAACATCTGATGATGCATGATTTATTTATTTATTTTATTGCCTGCACCCCTCTTGTTTAACCATGTCAGTTGTTTATATTATCATTTGTCCTATTTTTACCATTTTCTCTCATTTTAATATACTCCCTCCCTTTTCAGTATTACTCTTATTTGACCTTATCTTATTTTATTGTCTCTGTATTTATTTCTCTTTCTCTTTTATCTGTCCTCTATCCACTTTCATCTTTTTTACCTTCCTGATGTGATGCCGTGAACCATAGATATATAGAAAGACTAGATAGCTTACCTATGCTGTGAGCCAATGGGGACTGACGTCATCACACAGCGGCCATCTTACCTAGGGGCTGCTGGCCCACTGATAATGTTAATGTCTTTGGTGCATGTACTGTTTCATGACCATATCCTGCTCAAATTTCAACTGATTTTCAAACGGATTGGTTTGTTATAAACGCCAGAGATGTAGTTATGTTTCTGCATATTTAAGGAAAATTATAACCATGGACTTTCATGTTAAATTAAAAAAGGAGATAGTGGAGCAATACCTGCCATAGCTGCACACATACACACACAGTGAAATTAAATTGTCAGTGTTTTTTATATTAAACATTTTATAGTTAGATATTTTATAGTTCTATTTATTACATAAATTAAATATAAAGGGGTAAGTTGACCCACATGATATTTTAAACTTAATCTTAAAACTTTAACAAATAATGTATTTACTGATGAAAAATTTTTTTATAAGACATTTCCCTTTTTCAAATAGTCTTAATTATTTTCTTTGGGTTATTAAACAATATAAAACCAATTAAAAATTGTTTTTCAGAACCTTTTAATATTCGCAGTTATTAATATAATATTGAAAACTTCTCTTGAATGAGTGTATTTATCAAAAATAAAAGATCATTCTGCTAATTTCAGTAGCAAAGACCTAATAAAAATTATATACATTGTGATTCATATTGGTTCAATTTACCCCAAGGCTTTTGGTCCACCTTACCCCATGGCCATCGTTTTGATAAAACCTAATTAATTTAATGCTTCAGAATGATATTTTGCTTAATGATTCACATAGTTCTATACATTGAATATCACTAACATGCATGATGTATAAGTTTAGACCTGGGTCCATTTGCTTTAACATAAAAATAATTACACCACAAATGTAAAAAATTCCACGGCCTGTTGGAAATGTTTGTGTTCTTATTTTAGGGTCACATAACAACTCATGTGTATAGTTTTAAAGATCAGGGGGATGGTTCATTCATTTTACCTGTTCTGCTACATATATTTTAATATAAAAATTAAAATAAACACATTCAGTAACATGAAATAAAGGTTCTTTTATTAAACAGATGTGAACAATTACAAAACAATTCAACATTCACTCCAAACCAACAGTCACACTAAACTAGTGCTGGGCGATAGGACAATACATATCGTGGGCACGATAGAAAATGTCTATCGTGCCATTTCTATTTTTATCGTTTCGAGTGATAGGCTGTATTTTATCCATAGGGCTTGTGCCATCAGATGATTCATAGTAACAACAACAATAATTGCACATTCAGTAAGTGTATTTGATGTCAAACGGGAAAGAAAAAAACGGGAAAAAAAAACAATATTTTCTTACAAAGAAAAGGATGCGTTGACATGTAGGCTCGCATTTCTCTTTCGATTTTGGGACATGACGCCGCTTTACATGCCCGCTTCGTGTCGAGCGTCTCCCGCCATTGTGGGTTACCTGGGTTACACACATGAGGGGATCATTGTAAGCAGTGCTTAATTTGTGCCGGAGCAAGCCGGAGCCCGCTCCGGGACCTCTTTTGATCGGATCCGGGACCTATTTCAGCCGCTCCGGCACCTGTTTCATCTGCTCCGGGACCTTCCCTGTAGAGGATGACATTTTTCGGGAATTCCCGTTGGTCACGTGATTCCCGCAGGAATCCCACGGGATGGGAGTCATTTTTTAATTAATCCCTTGATGGGGATGGAAAAAAAAGCAATGGGAGTGGGCAGGAGCGGGAACAACATTAATAGATGATCATTTTCAGCCGTGTTAAACAACCAGATGAACAGGTGCGTCCATTTTTGTAGTCATCTCTCAGTGAGAGCCAACCATAGACTGTATATAAGATGGACACCGTGGTTCCGCCTTCCGCCTGTATACGGATTTGAAGCCAAAAAGCTCTCTGTAATTCCGGGTTTTTCTCCACTTCCTTGAAACCAGAGCTGTGCAGTAGCGTTGTGCGCATTCGGCCGCGCAGTCGCCGAGAGTCCCTGTGATGACGCTCGGGTCAAACAACGTATTCCCCCGGAAGAGCTACGCAATCCCTGAACGCCCATAGGCTGTACCAGGTGTCAATCATAGAAAACATGAACCCCCTAATAACTTTTAAAAACGGAGCTGTACAGAAAAAAAAGGACTTGGGCACAAACCAGTCTTACTGTAACTATATGTCAACATCACAACCAGGGGGGGAGAAAAAATTATGTTCTGTGTAATAAATTTCTAAAGTTTGTCCACAGTCCCATAAGCTTTGCTGGCGGAGGCGGGATTTATGACCTGTACTGCAGCCCACCATCAGAGGGTGCTGTTCTCGGAGTGGCTTCACCCAGCGAGGAGGCAGACTGTCCATATTATATACAGTCTATGGAGCCAACACTCTTGACCGCGCTAGCAACACAAAAGAACTACAGCTGGGAACGCGGCTGTGCAATTCTACCCTTCAAGCCAGGAGCGAGGAAACGTAATTTTGTGACATTCTGTAGTTTTTCAATCATTTCTGGAGCCATGGCGAATCAAATCACCTTACCTGTCTGCCCCTGATAGGCGAATAAAGCGCTCGGATTCATGCTCGGGTCTTGCTACGTGCTTCAAGAGTAAAGTAAACAGCGACGGAGGCAGAGAGCAGCTTTGGAGGAGAAACATCCAGCAGTGTGAACAACCTCTTCAAAAGAGCCCTAAAGACCTACCTTTTTAATAAAGCCTTTGGTTAGCTTTCCTCTATGCTTTTACTGCCTTGCCTCTTACATTGCAACTCTATATTCTTTATTTTTTTTATTCTTTTATGCTTTTTTTATGCCAATCTGTGACTGTCATTCTATTGCTTTTTTATTGTTGCTGCTCTTTTTTTACTGTGTACTGTAGCACTTTGAGATTTTTTGTAAATGTAAAGTGCATTACAAATTCAATTTATTATTATTATTATTATTATTATTATTATTATTATTATTATTATTATTATGGAGTGCTTTGGCTCACACTATCGGCGTTTTCTGTGAGTGTTGCATAACTTTGGGTGAGCACAGACATGAACGCACTTCAGCCACGTATTTATTTATTCATTTTTCTAGTTTTAAGTGCTGGTCTTGTACTGGCACTGCACACCATAGCTATATCGTGGTATATCGATATCGTGATATAAAATGATCCATATCGTGATATACATTTTTTTCCATATCGCCCAGCACTACACTAAACCATGCAACATTCACTCCAAATCAACAGTCACTCATACGGTCGCAACAAAACCAACATATATACAAGTGCACGGACAGTTTGAGCTACTGCCCCTTGAAAAGGACTGTTTTGGTGAGCTATTGTCTCACATTGTCTTTCTGTACGCTAAGCGTAGTCATTTAAGCATTATGGTGCAGCCTTAATTTGAAAAACAGGGACAGAACTAGAGCTAAATTATGATACTGTTGGGGTAATTCATAAAGCCTATGCTTGAATGTCATTATGTAAACTTAAATAAGTCAATAACAGTAACATGTAAAAAAAAATGTGAAAAATAAATATTCAATGATTATTATGTAAACAAATGGTAGAAATATTTCTAAAACGTCAGGGTGAAAATAACGTGTATTGTGCAAATACAAATTTAACTAAGTTAGTAACAATTATCCTAAATATGTCCCTCAAGTCATTTCTTACGAGTGAAAGGTGATTCCACGGGCTCTTGTTTGAACAGAACGTTCATTTGAGCATCCATGTGCAGCACAAAAGTCTGGCATCTTGGACTGTCGGGGTATTTCTGTAAACACAAAGCCAGGCATTTACTGTATCACAATGAATCTAAATTAAGGATATATTTTACGAATGAAACAGCTTGGAAACATATTATGTATGTTAAAACAAAGGGGTAATTCTGCCTTTCCCACCTGTAAAGAATTATGTCTAGGCTACTTTGTAATAGTCCCAGTGGACCACTATGTCACATTCACAACCTCTTGTTTCTTTGCTAGTTAATAAACACAACTACATCCACAAAAATCGTCATTTATACAAAATATGTGGTTGTCACAATTTCTTATTGGTCTCACGGAAACGTATGTAATAACTGAAACTCCCAAATTGCAGCCTTGCAAATCAATGGCTGTGACAGACACACAACTATGCAACAAAATGAAATCGATTTTCGAAAAGAAAAGCTGCACTTTCAACATTTCCACGCGGCCTGAATCATAGCCACGTTAATAAGGTTTTTAATAAACCAAAACGTTTTTAAATCCGTCAAGATTTCAGCGAGTTACGTGTATTTTTGTTTGTGTAGGTCGCTCACCTTCCATCCACTACTGTAGAGTGCGCGGGAGGAGTCCACCTAGGTAAGATGGCCGCTCGGTGACGACGCGGGCAAAAGTCCCATCATCCATCTAGTCTTTATATATATCTATGGCGTCAACCATCAATCGCCAATCTTTAACCATCCATTTTTAACTGTCAATTTCGTTTGTCTGTTTCTGCCTTTATTTGCTTCTTCTGTTAAACCACTTTTGTAAACATATTTTTTAAAGTGCTATATAAATACAGTTATTATAATCCTCATTATTATTGTTGTTGTTGTTGTTGTTGTTGTTGTTGTTGTTGTTGTTGTTGTTGTTGTTGTTGTTGTGTGTCTGGAGCGGCACAGCCACTGTCGCATGGAGTATGCACACGTCCACACCATCAGACGGGGCGAATCAGAATAAGAACTTTATTAATCTCCGGAGGGAAATTCAATTGTCTGTTGTCTCACATAATATGTCTCTAATGGTTGCATTTGCAGTATCTGAAGAGCATCACTTGGGACTAAGAGGATGTCGTTCTCCCATCTGGCCACAAGATGGACATAGATAACTAGGAGAGAAAATACCTAGGAAAAGAGGCTCATATGGTTTTGATATAGAAATATATTTATATTTATAAATATATTTTTTTCATCAGGTACAAATATGTTACGAGAGAAAAATCTAAAATGAAACTGTGGTTGCATGAAGAAGACTAATGAAAATAAAAACCTCACATAACACTGAATATAAAGTGCAAATAGACTAAAGCGCTGACCTTTCAGAGGAGTATGTTTTCATACAGATTCAGATAGAATCATAAAAATGTTGCATGTATAAAACACATTATTACACTAAGCAAACATACGGCTGTGCATCTCCTCTGTTATGAGTTAAGCTCACTCTGCGAATTTTTAATGTCACACTTTGCTGGTCACTATTTTATTTACATAGCAAGTGCAAAGTTTCCCTGACTGGATGGTAGAAATTACACATTCAGTGTTAATTAATATTTCAGTGTGCCTTCCTTTTCTATATTTGATGGCCCTGTTTGCCTTTGTTCACTATGAATGTGTAATGGAGTTTCACAGATCTATCATAATATGCAGAAAACAACATAATTATTCCTCTAATAATAATTCAAACATTATTTGTAAGAATTTTAAATAAAAAAAAGACAGAAGTTAATGAGGATGTGACATAAAAAAAATCCTTTAGTATCATTTGCTTGAAAAGATGAATGCCACAAGATGTAAAACCTTTAAAACTAGATTTTAAATGAGATGGATATCTATCTGGGACATTTATTATTACAGCCATAAACCAGCAATAATATTTTTATGCCAGGCCATGTGGACTGCACTGAGTATAATCTGAGATAATCTGATCAGGAAGACAATAGAATCTCACTATCAGGTCCTCATACTGATTTTTATTGACTTTATTCTCATAATTCATCAATGCAGTCAGAGCCAAAGTCCAAACAAATGAGCCATAAAACATAAGTCAGTGGTAGAAGTTGCCTCAAAATCATATATATTTACAATAAATATATATTGTAAATATGGGGGGTGGGAGGCAAAGGTAGGGGACACCTTGGACAAGTCACCAGTTCATTGCAGGACTGACACAGAGACGAACAACCATCCATGCTCATATTCACATCTACGTGCAGTTTGAAAGTGGCCAATTAACCTAACCCCACTTCTGCATGTTTTTGGGATGTGGGAGGAAACCGTACCAGAGTACCCAGAGTAAACCCACACAGACACAGGGGGAACATGCGAACTCCACACAGAAACACCCTGATCCGGATTCGAACCCAGGACCTTCTTGCTCTGAGGCGACAGTGCTAACCACTACACCACTGTGCCGCCCCTAAACAAAAGGCAAACACAGAAAAATACATAATTTCATGTGCCCCTGAAGAAACACTTGTAATGTCTGCATCCTAAATGTAAATGAAACAATGCTCTTCAATTTCAAATCAGCATAGGTAAGACTTGTAAAGATTATAATCTGACATCATAAAACAGTCTTGGACAAACTGTAAAGAGGTATGATAATCATGATATTTAAAGGCAGTGTGAGAAAATGTGTGAACATGCAAACTTTTGTGTAAGTGAGCAGATGGAGAAATGGTGTTTTTGTTTAGAACTCATCAACACCTCAGTTTTGAGACTTTCTGAGCATCCTTACACTGTAGTGTGTTAGCCGCATCATCTATGATTGTCCACCTCAGGCCCTGAGCTCCTTCTTCTCTTGGATTCCTCTGGACTGTTACTGCAGACATGAACATCAGCCTCACTGACAATAATTACATAAAACTAGAGTTGACTACTGTCTATGATTGTCCACCTCAGGCCCTGAGCTCCTTCTTCTCTTGGATTCCTCTGGACTGTTACTGCAGACATGAACATCAGCCTCACTGACATTAATAACATAAAACTAGAGCTGACTATGATTAGGCCTGCTGACTGAAATCACATTTAATTAATTTAACATTGTCCATAATCACTCATATCCTAACCCTGTAAACTGAACTCATTTTGTTTCACCATTACATGAGCTGTTGTCGTTGTTTTAATGTTTCTGCTGCCCCCTGTCTTTCTCTCACCCTCGTTCTCTACTGTCTCTCCCTCCCCCTCCCTCTCCTTACTCATTCTCTCTCTCTCCCCCTGCCCTCTCCCCTCTCCCCTCTTCTCTCTCTCCTCTCTCTCCCTCAATCTCTCTACATTCCTCCCCAGCCCAGCAGCTGCATGGTGGCTGTCTAACATGAGGCTGGTCCTGCCCAAGGTTTCTGCCTGTTAAAAGGAAGATTTTCCTTGCCACTGCTACTCACGTTAGTTGAGATGGGCCAAAACCCATCTTAGGTTGGTTCTTGATCAAACAATGAGCGTGGTTAGGGTTAGGGTTAGCGTCTAGAGATGACGACTGCTGTGAATTGGCGCTATATAAATAAAATTTGATTGATTGATTTGATTGTAGTGTGCAAACATGTTTTACTCCTTTTTACTGCACATACAGTGTTTAGTAGTATTTGTCACATTTTATTTATTCTTTGACTGCATGTTTCAAGCTTGAGCAGCACTTTTGTAAATCATGGTTGTTCTTTCAATGTGTTATATGTATTTAAGTAAAGATTGACCTGACACTGATGAGCATGATGGAACTTCAAATCAAACAGTCTTCTTGGACCATAAAAATGTAAAGAAATGTGCCATCAGGATGCTCTACTTAGGTGTGAGAAAGTGCCCACCTGATGTCCTTGCTGTAAGGTAGGGGTACAAAAGTGCCTTCTCAAGACCCTTCTCAAGCCCCTGGATTCCCTTTCACTGTATAGAAAGTTGGATGAGTGCCCTTTAAATGGCCTGCTTGTATGGCTTTTAAAAAGTGCCCGCAGAAAGCTCTTCTATGATATAAAATATGGGGCAAGTGCCCTCTCAAAGCTCTTTCCTGTAAGATTCAGGTGAAAAATTCTCACCTTGGAAGCCCTCATAGGATAAAAACCTTGACAGGGTGCTGCCTTGGATGCACCTTCTTAGAGGTAAAACAGTGCCCCCTCAATACCCTGTAAGGATAAGATCCCGGGAAGAGTGTCTTCTGAATGTCCTTCGATTAAGGTTAAAAAAAGTGCCCTCAGGATGACCTTTCACCATATAAAACTTGGAAAAAGTGCCCCCTAGATGCATTTTTGTTGTATGAAATATGGAAAAAAAAATTCCCCACTCGTGCCCTACCTGTGAAATTCTAAGAAAGTGTCCTCTGGATGTCCCTCCAGTGTATTAGTCATGGAAAGCGTGCTCTCTGGATGTCCTTCCATTCCCCCTAATGCCCATATGCAATTTCTCTGTGCATTGCTTTAGCCCCACAATAACCCCAGCATCTACCTGCGGGCTCCATGGGGTACAAAAACAGGATTCCATAACTGTCATATTTAATACATGCAAAATTAATCCTCCAGGGATGATAAGTTTGGAGCCTAGAGCCTAAACACGGTCAATGTTCAGCTGCTGCAACAACCAGTTCAAAGAATAAAAGGCAGATTGTCTGACTGAACCTTGACTAGAAACAATCTCACACAAGCAGCATGAAACCTGGAGGGTTTATTTTTGCACAGAGAGGAATGACATTTTCACAAAGCACTGTTAGCCGCACTAATTGACTGCTTTACCAGCTAATGCACAGCAAATGAACAGATTAACAATCTTTGTATTAAAATGATATTTTTACAGTGTGTATGGTTTCCTCTTTGCATTGTAAAGTGGAAACCACAAGGTACAAACTGTGTTCACAGACAATGATTTTTGGAGGTTCGTTCGAGCCCATGCACTGACAGAGTCATGCCTGGTTTTGTGTGCCAGAAAACTGCAACTAATTGTGTATTCAGAGGGACTATTTTTCTATCCACATATTTTTAGACACATTAAGTGTCTATAAATTTATGGTTTTAGCTCAGGGTCTGGTCTCACCTAATTGGGATTCTGATTTCCAAACTACCTATTTACTATGCATTACCTCTTACTTATTTTAGGTTAGCTTGAGAACTCGGCTATGTCCGATTAAACTCAGGATTGAGATGATTCACAAACGATCTAGAGCTCTCTCCATCAACATTTTACACAGTGTCCAAGCCATAGACTGTATAAAGAATGGACGCCGTCTGCCTCCTTGCTGGGTAAAGCAACTCCGAGAACAGCACCCTCTGTTGATGGGCTGCAGTATAGGTCATAAATCCCACCTCTGCCAGCAAAGCTTCTGGAGCTGTGGACAAACTTTATAAATTAATGACACAGAATATAAATGTTTCTCCCCCTTGCTTGTGATGTTGACATGTAGTTACTGTCAGACTGGTTTGTGCTCAAGTCCTCTTTTTTCTGTGAAGCTCCGTTTTTAAAAGTTATTAGGAGAAACATGTTTTCTATGATTGACACCTGATACAGCCTATGGGCGTTCAGGGATTCTGTAGCTCTCCCGGGGGATACGCTGTTTGAGCCGAGCGTCATCACAGCAACTCTCAGCGACTGCGCGCCTGAATGCGCGTATCACTACTGCGCTGTGCTGGTTTCAGGAAATGAAGAAAATTCCTGGAAATACTGAGAGCTTTTTGGTTTCGAATCCGTATATAGGTGGGAGGCGGAACCAAGTTGTCCATAGTATATGCAGTCTATGATCCAAGCTTTTCGTACTTGAGGTTTCATTATAAACCAGGAAGAACACATATGGATACAACACTTGGCATACTGTGTGTGCGTTATTTTTCAAAATCTCCTTTGTGTGATGATGACTGTGATGTGACATGTTTTTTAGTGGCCATGCACAGTAACTGCCACACTGGATCCACCTCAGGGCTAATAAGAGATTGCTGGATGAAGAGGAGTTCATCCTGTACATCGATGGTTGACTAGTTATGACAAACAGATGATCTTGATTGTATCATGAGACGTGTAGTTATTGAACAAAAGCAATCTGTTTGTCATCCAGGTATTAGGTCTGCTCATCATAGTCCTTATCTTGTTCTGGTCTGTTTGGATTATCAGTCTTTTCCACAATCCGGTATTAGCCTTTGTGCCTCGCTCAAATTATTTATGCAGCCAAGTCAAAACAGGCCTGTTTTGACAGCTCCCCCTGCATGCTGCACAATCCAGCTGGAGGGCCAGATGCAATTTCAAACAACACAACAAAATCCTGTCCTCATAAGGCTGGAACCCTGCTTCTTTGGATTTAATCAGAGGAATAACCCTTGCTCACCTCTCATAATTGAGCAGTCCTCCTGCATTAGCTTCACCCCTGTTGCTGAGGCAACCTCAGAAAATGAAATAAAGGGGTCTGAGCTCCACAGAGCACAGGTCACTCCATATTCTTACATGAGGGGGTGAGCTCACCTTGGGAATTCATGTCAAGCTGAGTCCAGTCTGCTTCTGCTTTCAGACCCACACCTCTTCACACATGAAAGGCCAGCAGCTGAAGATTGGAGAGACGGAGCTTTGTTGTGTGGGTTTGAAAATAGGATTATTGTTGGAAAAGCTTGAGCCTGGGTATTTGAAAACTGACAAGTTGCACATGTTTAGAATTTTATGAAACAGACTTTTATTGATCTTTATCACATTGTTTAGACACACTGAGGTCTTAGAGGTCAGGTCTGTGACACCTGAACTGAGACAGTGTTGATGATAAACTTTCATTCAGTTAACTCCACCTCAGGTCCTTTTGACTGTGTGACTGACTGTTTTATCACACATATTGCTCTTTTAGTTGAATAGAAATGATGCACAACTCAAACAGACACCATGTTTGACATGTTTTGACTATCCTTGACTATATACAGTGGGATGCGAAAGTTTGGGCAACCTTGCTAATTTTCATGATTTTCCTTCATAAATCATTAGTTCTTAGGATAAAAAAATCAGTTAAATATATCATATAGGAGACAAACACAGTGGTATTTGAGAAGTGAAACGAAGTTTATAGGATTTACAGGAGGTGTACAATAATTGTTTAAACAAAATTAGGCAGGTGCATAAATTTGGGCACCACAATAAAAAAATTAACTCAATATTTAGTAGATCCCCCTTTTGCAGAAATAACAGCTTCTAAATGCTTCCTATAGCTTCCTTTGAGAGTCTGGTTGGAGGTATTTTGGACCATTCCTCTTTACAAAACATCTCTAGTTCATTCAGGTTTGATGGTTTCTGAGCATGGACAGCTCCCTTTAAGTCACACCACAGATTTTCAATAATATTCAGGTCTGGGGACTGAGATGGCCATTCCAGAATGTTGTACTTGTTCCTCTGCATGAATGCCTTAGTAGATTTTGAGCAGTGTTTAGGGTCATTGTCTTGTTAAAAGATCCAGCCCCAGCGCAGCTTCAGCCTTGTCACTGATTCCTGGACATTGGTCTCCAGAATCTGCTGATATTGGGTGGAATCCATGCGTCCCTCAACTTTAACAAGATTCCCAGTCCCTGCACTGGCCACACAGCCCCACAGCAGGATGGAACCACCACCAAATTTTACTGTAGGCAGCAGGTGTTTTTCTTGGAATGCTGTGTTCTTTTTCCTCCATGCATGACGCCCCTTGTTATGTCCAAATAACTCAATTCTAGTTTCATCAGTCCACAGCACCTTTTTCCAAAAGGAAGCCGGCTTGTCCAAATGTGCTTTATCGACCTCAAGCGGCTTTGTTTGTGATGTGGGCGGAGAAAAGGCTTCCTCTGCATCACTGTTGCGTACAGCATCTCCTTGTGTGAAGTGTGCCGAATAGTTGAACGATGCACAATGACTCCATCTGCAGCAAGATCATGTTGTAGGTCTTTGGTGCTGGTGTGTGGGTTGACTTTGACTGTTCTAACCATTCTTCGCTTCTGTTTATCCATGATTTTCCTTGGTCTGCCACTTCAAGCCTTAACTTGAACTGTGCCTGTGGTCTTCCATTTCCTCAGTATGTTCCTAACTGTCGAAACAGACAACTGAAATCTCTGAGACAGCTTTCGGTATCCTTCCCCTAATCCATGATGGTAAACAATCTTTTTTTCAGGTCATTTGACAGTTCTTTTGAGACTCCCATGTCACTACTCTTCAAAAAAGATTCACAGAGGAGGGAAACTTACAATTGCCCCCCTTCAATGCTCTCTCATAATTGGGTTCACCTGTGTATGGAGGTCAAGGGTCACTGAGCTTACCAAACCAATTTTGAGTTCCAATAATTGGTTCTAAAGGTTTTGAAATCAGTAAAATGACAACAGTGCCCAAATTTATGCACCTGCCTAATTTTGTTTAAACAATTATTGCACACTTCCTGTAAATCCTATGAACTTCGTTTCACTTCTCAAATATCACTGTGTTTGTCTCCTATATGATATATTTAACTGATTTTTTTTTATCCCAAGAACCAATGATTTATGAAGGAAAATCATGAAAATTAACAAGGTTGCCCAAACTTTCGCATCCCACTGTACAGTAACTACAGAGAAAAACAGCTCGATACTTTTCCTTTATTTATAGACACCTATAGGTTTATATTAGAATGATAAAACCCATAGAAATACAAATGTAAATTCAACACCAAGACAAAACAATTGAAAAATCATGGCAAGTGACACCAGGGTAAGTGTTCTTCCAGACTGGACTGGAAGTCCAACACTGACACTGTCTACAAGAAGGGGATGAGCAGACACTACTTCTTGAGGAAGCTGGGATCCTTCAACGTGTGCAGCAAGATGTTGGAGATGTTCTACCAGTCTGTGGTGGCCAGCATACTTTTCTTTGCCGTGGTTTGTTGGGGGAGCAGCATCGGAGCCAGTGACACCAACAGACTCAACAAACTGATCAGGAGAGCTGGCTCCGTAATTGGCTGCAAACAGGACACTGTGGAGGTTGTGGTGGAGAGGAGGACACTGACCAAACTGTTATCCATCATGTATAACCCTGACCACCCTCTCCACCTCACTCTGGACAGACAGTGGAGCTCCTTCTCCAACAGACTGTTGCAGCTCCGCTGTCGAAGGGACAGATACAGGAAATCTTTCCTGCCACAAGCAATTGCACTATTTAAAAACTCACATTTGTCAGACAGGGACTCACACCTGTCTGCTGTATAGTCCATTTTTAAAACTCCTACCACATCACATTACTGAGCACCTTAAATTGTCTGTTTATTTATCATCCCATCTGTATATTTTGCATTTCATATTTATTACTCATTTCAATAGCCCACATTTTTCATATCTCACCTTTTTCTCTTAGAATGTTTAGTATATTTAGTTTGTATTTATTGTATATATTTAGTATTTCTAGTTTTTTTTAGTCTGCATTTTACATACTTCTTTTTATATTAATTTTATTTTGTGTTTTTTGCTGCTGTAACATGAGAATTTCCCAGTTTGGGATCTATCTATCTATCTATCTATCTATCTATCTATCTATCTATCTATCTATCTATCTATCTATCTATCTATCTATCTATCTATCTATCTATCTATCTATCTATCTATCTATCTATCTATCTATCTATCTATCTATCTATCTATCTATCTATCTATCTATCTATCTATCTATCTATCTATCTATCTATCTATCTATCTATCTATCTATCTTCCCGCCGTGCTTAAAGCATGCAAACTGATGGTGCTCAAAGTGCACATATGCTAAGTGAAAGCCTTCTCCTGACTATCTTCACTTGTCTGTCAAATTTAACGTCAGCATAGCCTATATAATGTTTATTGAACAAATTTTTTTCAAATTCCAATTGACACTACTTTCAGTCAAGTATAGGCTTTAAATGAACCCAGAGGTGTTGTTTTTTCCTTTTCCAAACTCATTGGGGTACAGTTAATAACAGTAACAACCACCCTCAGCGACCGTTAATCCAACAACTATAATTTCCTGGATTATGTTCAGAATCCAGCCAAAACTGTAGACGGAGAGGCGTTTCAGTCAATGTCTCAGTCAGTGTGAAAATGAGCAGCGTCTGTCTCAGCGGATGTCGCAGCGTGTGGTTTCAAAATAAGAGCGTACGGTCACTCGGAGTGTCAATGTGGTTTATCTTGAAGTGTCTCTGCGGATTAAGACGGCACATAAACAGCGCTCTCTCTCTCTCTCTCTCTCTCTCTCTCTCTCTCTCTCTCTCTCTCTCTCTCTCTCTCTCTCTCTCTCTCTCACTCCTTCGGACAATTTGCGGACTTATCGGCTTCTTCCTGCCGCCTCGCACAGGAGAGCGCAGCTGAGTGTGAACAGGAGGCGGAGAAGAGAGCACTGGAGGACCGTCAGTGTCGGAGGTCTTCATCTCATTTTCATTTATCTTTCACCGCTTAGAGTTCACAGAAACAGGCAGAGGCTCCTGTTGGCTGCGGGATCGTCCACATCTCCCCACCGAAAGTGTCTTGTACCTTCCCGGCTCCGGTGCCTGCTAAGAGACTGAAGAAGAACACCTGGCGGACTTGAAGAGCAGTGCCTGAGGCGGATCTGTAGAGTAGGAGAAGGACATTAACGAAGTGAGGAGAGGAAACATCAGCCATGGAGGTCTATGCCACTTCTAGGAAACTTACCTTGCTCTCTTTTACCTTACTTTGGGGGCTCCCAGGTGAGTACGCCAACTACAGTTACGCATTCCACTCTTCAGCCCATGCATGTATAGATGCGAAAATCACTAGAGTTACCCATGTGTCTTTATTATTGACAAAATATGAAATAATAACACTCTACATGGTGACATTCACTTTAAAGTTTGACTCATCCTGGCTTCGGTCCTCCAGAAAGCTCACCCCCTGTGGGTGTTGTCTGCATTTAAACTAAAGTCGATCTTCCATTTTATTTTGCCCTACTTTAAAAGACATCTCTCTGGTTCTTCTGTGGTAATGGCATTTGATTGTGTTTTCATCTCATCCTAATGACTAATGAGGTAATGACAGAAAAGGTCTGTGTCTGGGGGGTTCTCCTGTATGTGTGCCACTGGATGAAGAGCTGAAACACCTGTGTGTGTTTTTTTTCACAGGATTTGAAACAAGTGTGTTACACATGATTATGTCTTCTAGGGGGAATAATCTCTTTATAGCTGCTGCAACATTGGCTCAGCAGACACTCTCTTTAGCAACGTATTAAAGCCGTCTTTCACTGATAGCTGTAGTGTACAGGCAGCCTACTTTCCCCCTGCCATCTCTTTGATTTTAAAAATTGGGGCACTGTGCAGCTGTATGAGTATTTGAATAGTGTTTTAAGGAATGAAGAGTTTTAAATGATAAATTCAAGTAAAAATTTTAACAGCCGGATCTTGAGGGGAGCATATTATACAGATTAAGAGATTATTGTAAATCCTCATGATAGGCTACTTAGACAGAGGGGGTTTTGGGAGAAGTTTATAGCGTCTCTTTCTAGGGTTTCCCCTAAAAAGTAAACTCTGAAAAATACCACAGTCTCAAAATAACCCTTCATTGTTCGCTGCTCACAAAATTTTAACAGCCACTGAAACATTGTGGGGGTCTTCTTGTCAAAAAGTAATCAAACCAGTAAAGCTGTTCAAAATCACATGTTTGGACACAGGACATCAGTGGGGGCTGCAAGATAAGCTGCTGTCAAACTTGGTTATCAACTTGTTTTAAAGCTGTGTTTATTTTTCACTGAGTTCATGGCAAGTATCCACAGAGGTCTCCCCCTCAAAGATGGGGCTTCCTGTTACTTTGATTTTGCATTTAAAAAAGAGTTTTGTCTTTGTGGTTTTGGTGGCCTGAGTGACAAGTTGCACTAACATACTACCATTTGAAGGCAGGATATCTATAGGCATGTTACACCTTGTGCTTAACTGTAACTAGACATGCAAATTTAGATGACTTTAAGTGAAATGTTCATGAACTGATGTCGATTCAAATTTTGGTTTTTGTAAGTGAAAAAAAACAAAAAACACATACTTTACTTAAATCACAGATCTTCCATAAAAACATACTGAGTACAATGAATGCTATTGAAAAGATACAGAACATGTCGCGACATAAAAATAGTTGAAACACCAGATGTTATCATAAGAAGCAGACTCATGAAGATATTCTATCTGTACTCATGTCAGATGCTTAAATGACAAAATGTGGAAATGCTGCAAAGAAAGATCAGATAAATATTTCAGCCTCAGCGCCAGCTTTTCTACATACTTGTTCTTCTTGATAATATGAGCATATCCACAAGGCAGAAAACACATGTCGAGGAGGGAAATCTCTCTGCATCGACTTTTCACAAATCTGTTGGTTTTGTTCTCAAAAACGAGTTGTAAAAAGTTCTGAATTCCTTTGTCCCTTGTGTTAGCTGCTGTGTATTGTTTCCCAAAACAAACTCCTGGAGACTGGGTGCATGACTGCATGGCTTTAACTCACAATGGAAAATGGCTGCCAGTATAAATCACAACAACTAATTGATATTTACATATCTGCTGATATGCATTGTAAATGTTAGAGTGGACCACTGAATTCGTGTGGACAGTATGTGAGGCTCATACTGTGTTGTTGTGCTGTTCCTCTTGTACTCGCTGTAATGTAATATGACGTCACACACAGGGACACTAATATTGTGTTGTTTTGAGGTACAGCAAGTAAGTACAAAGGCGTGGAGATAGCAGGACCTGGTTTTGGTGCCATTTTGGAGTTGCAGTATAGCTTACTGTAGCTTAAGCTAACCAGAATCCTTCATCCTCTGGTATTTGAGTTCAAACAATGGGAAACTGGTCAGATGGTGATGTCGAAGTCTGCCTGATGCTTGAATTAGTAGCTTTCCATTTTGAATAGGGGGCTGGGATCTGAGTTTCCCTAACTTAAGGAAACTAAAACTAAAAAACGATTCCTTTTTTTTTAAAAGCTGCGGTCAAAATCATTTATGAATTCTGTTGAGAGACTCAAAAGTTGTCAGCTTCAAACATTTGGATGTCAGTCTGACAGCTGGTCCTGTTTAAAACTCCCATAAACATTTGTCTTACAGGCACATAGGAGTGTTGTTGTGATGTTGACACAGTAAGATACACTTAAAGTTTGATCTCAACAGCTGAGGAAACTCTTGAGTTGAGTGCAGACCTGACCCGAATAACATTTAGAGTCCATCAGACAGCACGACTGCACCATGAAGGCACATGGTTCAGATTTGACTAAAGATCATCTACTTTAAATGGCAACAAGAGATTCCTATTTGCTCTGTCATAAATTTTGAATATCATTTTATACTCCTCGTCTCTGCTCGACTCCCAGCATCCGCAGTAAGGACTTTTTTTGTTGATGGCAGTCAGGACAGCCTCTAATGTTCACACAGCCTACTTTCTTCTGGTCCTCTCTCCCTCTGCTTTCTGGTGGAGAAACAGGAGATATCCATTTAAGTCAGTAAGCACCATCTGTTTCAGGTGAGGGTGTGTTCGCTCCCTCAGACAGCCTGCAAGCTTTCATCCAGCCTATGAGACATGAAAGCAAAGGCAGGGAGCTTCAAATTCAGCCTGAATTTGCTTTTGGCCGTCCAGAGCCTGTGTATACTCTTCAGCTCTGTTGCCAAAACAATCACATGCGCTGACACAGGCGATCACTATCCTGCTGGTTCCACCTTGAGGAAGGAGTAACACCTGAAAAATGCTCTCACACTCAGCCTTATGGTGATGTTATGATTCAGACACCTTTAAGGCATGTCAGGGAGTGATTGCTAGTAATGCCCCTTGGTGACTAATCTGCAGTTTTAACAGCAGCTGTAATTCAATGTCACAGACCAACAGGACAGCAATACGAGCAGCAGCAGCTGACCTTGACCTCAGCGTTTGACTCGCCATCAATCGCCCTGCAGGTGTGTCCTGAAAACACCAAGCGCCCCTGTTACAGAGAGGAAGCTCTCATGAATAGCGGCCAGTGGCAACAGGAAAGCTGAGCGCTCCTTGAGTCCCTGATGGAGACAAGTATGTTCGAGCAAGGAAGTGAGCAAACATCCTCTGACAAACAAGACAAATCAGGCTTCTTTTTGTGTGACAGACAAAATCAGAGCAGCAGGAGAACTTTTGAGACTAAAATATAAAATAAAACTAAAAACTAAAACTAAAATAACTGCCTGTAGTGAAGAGAGGTGAAGAGAAGAGCCCTAACAGGTTGTTTTACAGTAAGACAGTAGGACAGCTACTGTAGTTTTGCTCAACGTTTGTTTGCTTAGAAAGTATAAATATTTCAGCAGAATCCACTGAAGATAAGAGGTGAGACAGGAAGATATTAAATTCATGGATCGCATGTTCAGGAAAATTCAGAATAACAGGAGAGACAGGAGCAGAGAAATCAAATGATTGACATCAGCTCATATCAGCTGACAGCTAATTCGCCTTCAAAGCATCCAAGTGGCAAATGTCATGACAGGCATTTTCTCTAAACTGTTGCTCTCCCTGCCTCCACCCTAGCTTTACCATCAGTGGCCCGATGCCTGCTTTGTTCTATACCCTGCAGGTCTTTGCTGCTGCTCAGGCTTTGACATTCCCCGTATGCAGGTGGACAGGCAAGGAGCTCTCAGAACAGAGCCAAACCACTAGTGGTAACATGTTGTATGGACATAATTATTCTCTTTGACTTAAGTGTGACATTACTGCAATATGAGCTGTCACTGTACCAGATTTGAACCTCATGAAAACTGGAAGGAAACAACACCATGTCCACTTTTCTCTATTAATTGATTCAAACAGATTTCTCTGTCCTGCCCCTCTGATTCTCTCATCGTAACAAGCAACCTGGAGCAAATTAAAAAAACGTCAAATCTAACGTTATGCTCGGCTTCAAAAATACTGTAATAAAACTGGGTGGTATTCAAGAAACTAGCTGAATATTGGGATATAAGACATAGGAATTTATATACCAGCTAAATAAGTGTATTTTGAGCAGCTTAGTTTTCATAATGCAATTGTGTATTTTTTCATTTGGATCGTTCAGTTAACTGGATATACAGTGGATATAAAAAGTCTACACAACTCTGTTCAACTGGCAGGTTTTAGTGATGTAAGAAAATGACAGCGAGTTGAATATTTTCACAACTTTTTCCACCTCTAATGTGACCTATAATCTGTACAATGCAATTGAAAAACAAACTGAAACCTTTAAGGGGAAAAATTTAAAAATAGAAATGTTAAAATAACCTGGTTGCATAAATATGCACACCCTTAAACTAATACTTTGTTGCAGCACCTTTGGCTTTTATTACAGCACTCAGTCTTTTTGGGTAGGAGTCTATCAGCTTCGCACATCTTGATGCGGCAATATTTGCAAAACCGCTCAAAATCTGACAGATTGCGAGGGCACTCCTATGCACAGCCCTCTTCAGATCACCCCACAAATGTTCGATGGGATTCAGGTCTGGGCCGTTCTAAACGCTCAATCTTATTCCAGTGACACCATTCTTTTGTTGATTTAGATGTGTGCTTTTGGTCATTGTTGTGCTGAAAGATGAAGTTCCTCTTCATCTTCATCTTTCTAGCAGAAGGTCGAAGGTTTTGTGCCAGCACTGACTGGTATTTGGACCTGTTCATAATTCCCTCCACCCTAACTAAGGCACCAGTTCCAACTGAAGAAAAACAGCCCCGAAGCATGATGCTGCCACCACCATGCTTCACTGTAGATATAGTGTTCTTTTGGTGATGAGCAGTGTTGATTTTGCGCCAAATATACCTTTTGCAATGATGCCCAAAAAGACCATAACACATTTTCCCACGTGTTTGGGAGATTTCAGATGTCTTGCAAAATTAAGCCGGGCTTTGATGTTTTTCTTTGTAAGATAAGGCTTCCGTCTTTGCCACCCTACCCCATAGCCCAGACATATGAAGACAGTGGGAGATTGTTGTCACATGTTCTACACAGCCAGTACTTGCCAGAAATTCCTGCAGCTCCTTCAGTGTTGCTGTCGGCCTTTTAGTAGCCTCCCTAACCAGTTTTCTTCTTGTCTTATCATCAATTTTGGACAGACGTCCTGTTCTTTGTAATGTCATCATTGTGCCATATTTTCTCCACTTGATGATGATGGTCTTTACTGTGTTCCATGGTATATTTAATTCCTTAGAAATTCTTTTGTAGCCCTCAACTGACTGATATCTTTGAATAATGAGATCCCTCTGATGATTTGGAAGCTCTCTGCGGACCATGGCTTGTGCTGGTAGATGTGTCTACAGAAATGTCAGGAAGAGCCTACTAGAACAGCTGAACTTTATTTGGGGTTGATCAGAAGCACTTTAATTGGTGACAGGTGTGTGTTGACTCCAATTTAACCTGAGTTTGAATGTTATTGGTTAAATCTGAACACAGCCACAATCCCAGTTATAAAAGGGTGTGCACACTTATGCAACGACATGATCTCAGTTGTTTATTTTTACTTCACCTCCCTGAAAGATTTCTGTTTGTTTTTCAATTGTGTTGTACAGGTTATATGTCACATTTAAGGTGGAAGAAGTTGTGAAATTATTTATCCTGATGTAACTTTTTACATGACAAAAACCTGGCAGTTGAACAGGGGTGTGTAGACTTTTTATGTCCACTGTATTCTGACAATGTGGTCCATGTAGGCTAAAACAACAGAGTGGCTACAAAACTTTTTTCAGCTGTTTACTCAAATTTTAGAGTCAAGTCTAATTATGTTAAGTTTATATTATGCCAAGCTGTTGCCTTTGCATCGTAATTATTATTATTGTTATTATTATAAGTATTATTATTGTTATTATTATTATTATTTTTATTTTTTTGGTAATTCAGTTGTTTTGCTTTCAGAGAGATTTACCCTAGTGAGACTTAAATTGTGTCCTGGTACAAGGCTTTAGTCCAGATAATTAACCCACACATCAGGTTGAGTAGTTTCACGAGAAAAAAATCAATATTGATATTAAAAGTTTGAGTCCACTGAACCTGAAAGCTGTCCTTGCCTCAGCTCTTTTGTTTTAATGTCTAATTGCACAATGTTTATCGGTGCTTCTTAGTTTCATAAACCTAACAACATCATCGGAGAAGCGTGTGTTTGGATCAGTTAATTTGATTACATTAGTCCAGGTTCAATAGGCAGTGTGCCTCATTGAGCTTGTTTTTCTAACTGCCTGGATGAATTAACCCTGTGTTTATTCTGAAACCCAACAATTACAACAGTCTCTAGAGAGAGAGAGCGATGGGTTTTATTTTTCAGTCTATGGTTTCTGATGGAAAAATATAATTGCTCATGCTGGCTACTTTGAAGGAAAGATTTATGTGAAAAAGAACAAGAACATGCAAATTTATGTTGTTGTTAGACTGAGAAGATCTTGGTGACTTTCCCCATATAAGTTTAGATAGTTTTGCTATAAATTTATGATAGATCTTATTCCCACAAGAGAAACTCAAATACAATTGGAAAAGACTAACATTTGTAGAAGCAAATTGATTATTTCATGGATGACTCCTTTAAAAGTCTACGTTTTTGTTTACGTTATTGTCTGCTTTAACATCATGTTAACCAGTCAACAGGAGGATATGTGAAAGCCTTTGCTGGGGCCTATTCTACGAAGCAGGATTACCGCTTAGCGAGGTAACTTCTAGAGTAAGCTCGGGGTTTCCTGTTCTACGACACGGGTTCTCTTGGCGAGGTGAGTCTCCATGGCAACATACGCTGAATGGCTAACCTGCTACGGGGCAGGTTAGGTTCCAGATTGAACTCACTGAGTATAAAAACCCCGCCCACTGACCAATGAGCTCTCTCGAAAAATGGCTTGTCCGTTCTTGGAGGATCCTATAGACCTCGGTGCTCGCATTGTCCGAAGAGCACTCCGGCATGCGAGAGTTTTCAGGGACCGCACGGACCCACCTACTTTTCCGGATGACCACCTTTATGAAAGGCTCATATGGCCTACATATCACACAAAAAATGTAAACACGATAGGAATGAACAAATTAATTAATTAATCTTGGAAATGAATACGTCATGTCTGGTGCATGTTAAAAGCGCATGTTGAACAGTGCTATTTCAGGGTGATAATGGCATCAAAGATTATTTGTGCACTATATTTACGCATTGAGACCGTCTGCAATTTTCTGCCAGTATTCCTTCCATGCTTTTGCAGTGGCGACGGTGTTGCTTTTGAGTTTTATTATAGATTTGAATTCTTCATACTTTCTCATGATCGTCTCCTGCTCCTCGTTTGTAAAGTGCAATCTCCGGCCTGCTCTGATGCTCCAGACTGGTCCATGTTCGCGATTGGTCAGATGCGGCAGGCTCTGGATCCACTTACGGGGTCGATCCACTTATCTCCAAGGCTACCTCGATAGGTCAAACTTGCTTCGTAGAATAGGCCCCTGGTGTCTAACTTTCAACATGAGGATATCTGCCTCATTTCAGTTATTGTATTCTGTTTAAAGGTCTTCTTTCGATAATAATCTTGTCAATATAGTTTACCTTTTTATAACGGATTTGAAGTAAACTAGTACAAGAGTAAGATTTTCAATACTGGATCAAGGCTGATAAAAAGTGTTATGGTTAAAATGGCGACCCTGTGTACTTGCTACTCTCAGCTGGATGATAATGTGGTTGTCATAGTAACAGGCAGAAAATCACCAGCCTCCGGGGTCACCTTTTCAACCATTACACAGATGTCTGCTCATACAGTGCTCAAACATCTTATTGTTGGCTAGCTAACACACCACCTTAAGCAGACAAAGATGGCTGTGGTGAGAATGTGGTCTATTGCCTATTATTATCTGTTTTGGAAATATGGGGGCTAGATGGCCATTTAGATCAATGTTACCAGTGAACTGACATAATAACAATAATAATTGTGTTTTTTCTTTGTAGATTTCACATTACTCAGAGTTTTCCAAGACTATAACAAAGGAAAGGAAGGTGATTTAAGTGGGTAAAACCCAGAAAGCCTATCACATCACAGCCATTAAATTAAAGTCAATAAACCCAAGTGCTGTTAGGAGAGGCAGGTTTTAAGAGAAGGTTTGTTTCTCAGAACAGGTGGAAAGGTTGAGGAGTGTGTTGACTCTTGGTCCCCAGAAAACCACAATCCAGTCTACAGTATGTGCAGATGAGCCCACCTCCCCTTAAAACTGTGACATAGTGCTCAGACTCTGGTGTTTGCGCTCTGTTTTAAAGAGATGTGGATGCACAACGAATACGTTGGGCATCCTCAGTTAAATGCCAGTTGTTCATGGGAACAATGTCCGAGCTAATCCTTATCTCTGGACCCAAGGGTTGTGCAATAACTCCTCTTTGTGGACTTACAATCTGGCATGAGGAGCATCTTCATTTGTTTCCCAGGTGGGTAACACGGTGGACTTACTTATTTAACAAGGGCAGCTCATGTGAGCTTCAGAAGCTCTGCTGGGGGCTGAGGGAGTCTGCTCTGCTGAGTCCCAGAGTCAGAGTATTGTGAATGAGAACGTTATTTTTAACTTTATGTATTATTTCAAAATGGGGCCACTTTGGGCTCTGATCCTCTCCACATTACAACATAACACATCTTACAACCTGGCATACTGACACATTCTATACACTACATATTGATTTCCTGCTTCACCTCCGATTGTTTCTCTGACAACTGCTTATCTCAAAAGATACTGTCCACTCCCTGAGGCAGTCCACCTGTCTTACGACCACAGCCTTATCTCTAATTGCCTATTTCTTAGAATAATACCAAATGGATGGCAAAGCCCCTTTTCACTTTGAGCCAGGATTAGAGCAATTTGGAGGCCACTGTCCTTGTGTATGTGTCTTCGGCAACTGGTGCAGTTTTGATTTGAGGAAGGAGATTGAGAGATTTATCTATATGTAATGACAAAGAAATACAGCAGTGGAGTTTTTTTCCTCCCCAGCCCAGGCAGTTTGCTGTCCAATCATCAGCCGCTTGTAATCCTGTGTATTTACACCCACTGGCACTCTGTACAAGGCCTGACACAACAAGAACCTGCAGGGAGATTAGTATAGGTTAAACCCTCACAGTGATGGAAAAAGGCAGCCAGCACTGTGCAGCAGGAGTCACACAGACTCAAAAATTACCGTTCCTTCTCCTTTGCACACTTCTTTTCTTCATACACTTACAAAATATCTTCTTGTCTAAATTGTCTTTCACCATATAACATCATATAGCTGCTAATCCCTGAGGCTGCAGGTCCTCCAATTTTGCCCTGCGGTATAAGAAAAAGTCAGAATAACTAAAAACAGAAATTACATAAGATAAAAAAGGACTGCGAACAAGAAAGATACATCATGTGGAATCACTGGGACCTTGTAGTAATTTTGACCACTATACATTCTTTAGAGGTAAACTTGTGTCTATTAGGGGTATTCTTTGTGTTGAGTCATCAAGGGTTTCCCCTACATGTAATTTATTGGCCATGACGCTGCGATCACACTAGGAATGGGCGCGATGAATCAATGATCAATCTATCATGGACGACAAACTGACACTGAAAAGTCATATAGCACAGGTAAAATTAAAGGTGTGTAAAAATATTTCTGTTTTGAACAGAACAAAATCAGTATTAAATGGGAAGGTTATGAGGATTTTATATTGCTCATTAATTCTGTCATATTTAACTTAAACCCTATATTACAGAAAAGAGTAATAAAAAAAATAATTCATAATGTAAACTTGATAGAGCACACCAACAGACTGTTTGTTAAATCATGGCTATTAAAAATCAAAGATCTCATTAAATTACAGACACTTGCAGTAATATTCAGGGCAAGACTCAAAATGTTTCCAGAAAACCTGCAAAAGTTGTTTATTTTCAGTTCAGAGGATGGAGAGCATAGAAGGAGATTTAATTTTAAGCACTACTTTGCCCTGACAAGTTTGAGACAGATGTGTATTAAAATGTGGAACTCCTTACAGAATGATTTAAAGGGTTGCACACATATATTTCATTTTAAAACAAAGTATTAAGAAAGTATAATAACAAAATATGAATCTGACAGATAGTATTTTGTGAAATGCATAGGTTCAGTTTCGTTTTCATCCTTTTCCTTGGTGATACTTTTATCCCTATAGAAAGTCTGGGTCATAGGGGGTGTTCTGACACTACTGACTGCCTCATCATTAAACAGAAATTTAGGTTCTGCCTTCCCAGTCCAAAACACCCTGAAAACAGTCAAAAGGTATCACAGAATTTGTGAGTAAACAATGCCTGAATGCTCCTAGCAGTTGATTTATTGAATATGGATACTGCTAGCAGAGCTTGCATCAGCAGTCAGTGGTCCTTTGAGGGTTATGTCCACATGCCTGTTCTGGTAACTTAGGTAACACATTGCTCCGTGTTAAATTATGTGTGCACCAGTAATTTTTTAACAATGTGTTTTTGTAATGGTTTGTCATTTTGTGCCTGTTTGTAGTCAGTGTCTCTTGTTTGTTATGTGTCTTTGTATCCCTGTAGTCACCTAGTGTATCTCTGTTGTTATTTTCAGTGTCTCTTTGTTGTCATTTTCAGTTTTATTGTGGCCATTTTTTTGCCTCTGAGGTTGCTCCCTCCTTTCGCTTTGTTAAATCCAAAGTAAGAAATGTTAAAGACCTTTCAGATGTGCTGACACAAACATCAACACTTCCACTTTCATTTTTAAAAACACTCCAATTAAGGCTGGGGTCATGCAAACACCTTGATCTAATTATCTTACTCTAATTAAAGTCGCATTCAGAGAATTAATGCTGAGATTAAAGGGTGTGGAGTGCTGCAGCTGCATATACTGTATTAAAGTCTGCTCTGACCTCCAAAGACCACAAACCATCAGAGGTTTGACAAGTTTATACTCCTGCTCCACATTTATGCAGTCCATCCTATTTTTAAATACACACAAACATCCATATTTTTAATCTGAACATGACATCCAGTGTGGGAAAGGGGCAGAGCAGAAACAGAGCTGGAAACTTGTTGCTCAGAGATGTTTGGATGTGTTACTGTCACTTTTAAGATCATGAAAATAACAACTTGTGATTATCCCAGCAGGCCATGAAAGACAGAGAAAGTGACCTAGAGTTAGTTGCTGAGCACATGTTGTGTCATTTGTGTTTTTTTGGCTTTTCCTGACATCTCATCTCCATCACAGCACCCAGAAGGAAGACACCCTCCCCCCTAAGGGTCATGAGAAAGCCACTGGGCGACTTTCCCAACGTCAGCCCCGCTCTGTGGACTCTTAAAGCCACAGTCACTTTCTTACTTCATCCCTCTTCCTTTCCCTGGTCCCTTCCATCCTCCCTCCATCAGCCTGCACACATGTGACCGTGCTGCTGCTGCATGCTAGTGTTGATAGATGTCCAAATAGAAATCTCTGGTGGACATTAAAACTGCTTATGTGTATTGTTTGACATGTGAGCTACATAAACAGAGTCATTCCCAGATGATGTTTGTTTCTATCCATTCAGGGAAAACAATAATTCATTCGTCACCGCATTATGTGTATAAATAAATACCAGGCTTATGGCATATTTATGGAGACATTATCATGATGGATGCAGCGTTTATGCCATGCCTCAACAATGACATCTGCTGCTGAATGCCACCTTCAGTAAAGGGCTGCAGCATCAGGCTCACTCTGACTCCTAATATGAGGTTTCCTGCTTCCATCTGAATCCAGACAGTGACAGTATGCTGGTTAATGACTATTTACAGCTCAGAGAGTCACAGCAGGCTTAGCAGGTGGCTACCAGTCTGACTGCTGTGTTGTTTTTATCGCTCTACTCTCAGCCTCACATCAGACTGCTGATGCCTCCTTTCTGCCTCCGTACTGAGTATAATAGTAACCACTAATGATAACTAACAATAGATCACTGACTTAGTGCCAGGCACAGCTACTGCTCACCTACTGCTCTGTAGAAAGATCCCAATTATAGGATAAAGCCACAAATGTGCACATCAAGCAGCTGTGCTGTCTGTTACTTCTGTTAACTGGGGGGGGGGGGGGGGGCTTAGATTGCAATTTCCATTGTAACAATGGTCCCCTGTGATAATAATGATAAAAAAAATAGAAATATAAAAATATTGGGCTCTATTTTCTTGTCCCCAGCAGTGCAGGGTGTCGCATCCCATGCAATGGTATTTTAGTGCACCGCAGTGCATAGACTGAGGCGCCCTGATATGCGCCAAGCTGGGCATGGCAATAGGGGCAGGTGCTGACAGAATCAGCTAGCGCATTGACATTTTCTGCCCGCCAGCGGCTAAGAAAGTGGGCTAAAAACTTGCTAATTCTAATTGCTTTAGAGGCAGATGGAGTGCAACTGGTCAAATAATAATTTGGTAGAACAGTGCAGAAGTGCACACAAATCACTGATGCCTCACCGGCAGGTTTCCACAGTGTCAGGCACATTTCAGTGCAATGTTTTATCAACAACAACCGATACTCAGTGCAACTATCTGAGTCAACTATCTGACACAGTTAGATCTATATCGATATATTCTGATGTATATCTTATCTGATGAGTGTGTTTGGCACGTGTATGGACACTCAACCTGACTGAATTAACACAGCTGAAACTGCATTAACTTAAATATCCAATAAATAGTCACGCATGATAAAGTTAACAAGATATTAAATTTTCCCCCTCTTCTTCCTCGCACAGCTGGATCTGGACACCTCTCCATGTCCTTTCCCCGTCCTGCTGCTGTTTCAGCCAGGCTGATGGCTGGTCAGATGATTTATTTTTGTGATCAAATGAGTTACTTATTTCGAAAAATTTGAACAAAAACAACGAAAGGCACTTTTATTTCAAATAATCATTTTATCTAATGTATCCACATCCTATATTGTGGAATATTCATCTGGAATATTCAACCGCAATTAGGCCTACATATGAGTAGGGATGTAACGATTACCGGTAAAATGATAAACCGCTGTAAAATGTCTGGCGGTTAGTAGTACCCTTTCCAATTTTAATTACCGTTAAAACCGTGTTTGATTGCTGCACTCTGGAAAAATTCACAGTGATACTGCTCAGTGCCGATAAGAGCAGCTGCATGCAGCAGTCCTTCGGAAACAGGCTCGCAGTGCGCAGTATACAACTTGTAAACATGGTGGAGGGCAGTTTTGCGGGCAGTTCTGCGTACCGTGTTGCAGAGATTTTTCCGCTGTCAAAGAAAACAAAGTCCAAAGTCTGGGCATATTGCGGCTTCTACAAGGGTTTGCGAGGGTTGACAGGAAGCTTTGCATCCTAGCAACCACCGTGCCATCCGAGAGGCTACAGATCTCTACTCAAACCAGGAAAGTTAACATTCTGACATTTTTATATTTCAATCTCAAGTAGTGAACAAAGTCAGCAGCAGCACCTTATGGTGGAGAAATGGACAACGGGTGTGGTTTATTTGATTTGTTGACATATTTTAGGTTATTTTAAACACCTGAGGTCCGTTTCATGTAGCAGATTTAATGGAAACTCCGAGTTTGTTAACCCTGAAATCAGGGAAACTCTGAGTTTTCCGTTTCACAAAGGAGGGTTAGTTAAACCAGGGAGAGAGGGGTAACTCTAACCTGTTTCACAAAGAGAGGTAACTCAACCTCGCGGTCAGTTACCACAGTAACAGACTCCGTGAACCTAACCTGCTCGGGAGCAGGTTTAACTCAGTAAACCCAGAGTTTCAGGTGAGACATCGGCATTTTCTCATTTTGATCATGTTTTACATTGTCAAGTAAGTATTAAGTGGCAGTTTGATCCCTTAAAAAATGCTCTTTTCACACTCAAAAATGTTAAATGATTAGGAATATTAAACTAACACAAAAACGGGTGGTGGTCCAGCAGCCCCACCTTTAACGGAGGCAGAGGAGCTGCCCCCCAGCCCCCCCCCCCCCGTTCGACGATCGCTCCTACGGGGGTGGGGGGGGGTGGGGGATTTGCGATCGGACCGGCCGCGATCGTCGAAGGGGGGGCAGCTCCTCTGCCTCCGTTAAAGGTGGGGCTGCTGGGCCACCACCCGTTTTTCTGGCATCTGCCCTCTTTCTGTTTGCTGAGTGAAAGTCTAATATTGAGTGTAGTGTGTGTTAGTTTAATATATGTACATACATACTGAGAGTTAGTTTAATATTCCTAATCATTTAACGGAACATCATAAGAGAGTAAAATTCATTTTTGAGTGTGAAAAGAGCATTTTCTAAGGGATCAAACTGCCACTTAATACTTACTTGACAATGTAAAACATGATCAAAATGATTCAAGCAGTTTCCCTGCAACAGTCTGTCATTGTGATGGCACGAGACTAGATTTAAAGTTACGCATTGACGCGAGCAGCGATTTCCTCCCAAGCCCTCTCCCTCTCCTTTGCAGCTGCCGCTGTATTGCACTTTCCTTTAAAAACGTGCTGTAACTCGCTGTTGGCTTGCTGCTGCCCCCTCCTTCTCCCTGTTTCCATTGGTTGATCATTGAATCTGCGCTCCACAGATGCTGGCTGTTTATGTCTGGCGTGCACGTGCTTAACTCCAGGTCAAACTACTCAGAGTTGTTAAAACCGTCTCAAATCAGGTGTTGTGAAACCGGAAACTCAGAGTTTCCTAACTCAGAGTAGATCAACTCAGAGTTTGTTGAACCACCTACGTGAAACGGACCCCTGCACTACAAATTTGTTTACATGTGGTTGTGACGTTTCATATAGTAGTGTTGCTCTGTTTTATATTTGTAAGAATAGATCCTTTTGAGCACAGAAGATTCTTAAGCCGCGTTCAGACCAAACGCGACCTGAAGCAACCTAGTCGCGTTGGTTGCTGTAACCACGTCACGTTGCGCCCTGGTGTGTTCACACCGGGTCCAAAGCTGCAGTCGTGGAGGTCGCAGGACGCAGCTGGTCGCCAATGACCCGCTTCTTCTACCTTCCTTCTCCATCCTTTTCTCCTTCATTTATACATCCCGCAGCCCCTTCCAGCTCTTGCGGCACACATCCACTGCAAAGACACACACACACACACACAAGTTGAAACATGTAGCCTAGCAAGCAGGGGCAGTTTGCTATGTTTTCAGAAAATAGTCTGCCCTCTGAAATAAATAAACAAACAAACTTACCAGAAAGCCCGACATCATGGCGAACCTGCGCGAACTGGTCGCGTAGGTCGCGTAGGTCGCTCACGTCGCGTCGCCCGCAGCTGGCGGTCACCGAGTCGCATCAGGTCGCGGCTGAACATACACTTTGCATTTGAAGTCATTGCTCAGGTCGCCAAGGTCGCGTTTGGTCAATTTGCACAATAAGGAATGTCATTTTATTTAAATTTTATTTATTTGTTATTATGTTAATGTTTATGCCACTGGCACATTACTTTGTACTTTGTTATTACTAGTGTTGATTACCTCTGGCTCTTTTAAGGCCCCATCTTTAATTTTTTAAGCTTATCGTTCCTCTGTTATTTAAGGTTAACGAAAAGTTTATTCTGCGTGTTCTTTTGATTGTTTTTTCAAAATAAACTTTGTTAAATGATTTCAGGGCATGTATAAGTACTTTTTAAACATTTTGAACATATTTCAACAATACTATGATAATATTGATAACCGTGATAATTTTGGTCACAATAATCGTGATGCGAAATTTTCATATTGTTACATCCCTATCCCAAATGAGTAATATAATTTTCAGTTGCGTAAACCAAGTTCATTTTACATGCCAACACAAGCCAACACAAAAAGCCAGACCATGGAGTGTGATGCGTCCTTTACACACAGGTGGTTCCAATTTTGCTGTTATGGCATTTGTTTATGTTGTGAACTGTCCGCACAACCCACCTTTGTCACTTGGGGTTTAGATATGTGCAACTCAATGTGAGTGTCTGCTTATGAAAAAGGAGGTTTGTCTTAACAGTGGGCCCAAAGCACACACCAAATCTCTCTATGCTTATTTGAGAAAGTGTGGAGGACGCAATGTCCCCTGCAGTGCTTATCATGGCACTTGTTGAGGGGTTGCCTCCAGTCACCACTGTGTGGTGTTGCTGTCCTCAGTCATCTTGTAGACTACTTCACAAAATTTGCAAGACACCTGCTGATGACAGATTTAAAAGTGACAAGAGGAGCTGATGTGATTGGTGAGAATTGGAATCACCTGTGTTAAACCCACTCCAGCCTTCTCCCCTGCCTCTATTCTACTTGCACCACTGGGAGGCACCACTGAGATAGGGCAGGGGTGTACTTGCGCTGGGCGGTGCAGCTCACCAAAATACCAAAATGTGGTTCGGCATGCCCCATCAGCACGGCAGACCTCACGCCACGACCGTGCCACGCAGCCGGCAAGGCACGAAAAAAGAGCCCATTGAACCACCTACTGTATTGCCCGTTACCTCAGGTACATTGAATGAATGCACCGTACCTTTCTGCAGACCAGTCATGTAACTGCTTCCCTATAAATGGACTCAAACAGTTTTAGCTGAACATACGCAGAATAGTGTGGTGGGAGCTCCTTACCCTTGGCAGAAACGTTGACCAGTAGACTGCAGCTCTAACACTGCCGTTAATGACGACCTTTTAACACTGACTGCTGAATCCTTTGTTGATCATTATTAGTGTTTGGGGTTCTGCGAACCAGGATCGCGTCCAGCCTTGCGTACCACTTCCTAGTTTTTCTGTCAGACACGTTTTGATTGTTGTTGGTCTATTACTATGTTGCAATTTCTTCATCATTCACCCGTGCAGTGAGCTGACAGGAAATACTTTAAAAATAGCTTCTCCGAGTAAAAGTGGTTCATGAATGTGTGCAGACAATCATGTTCATGTTAGAGGGATTTAAAGTTTAGGGACTGTCTCTTTACTGGCTGACTGTCAAAACAGAACCAAAACAGAAGGTCAAAGTGTTGTCTGATTATTTTAAGCCTTTCTCAGGAATGTTGGCCTCTAAAAAATTTTTCTTTTTCGCTGGAAGTTATCTAATGAGTCTTGAAAGGGTCTCCTTGGGTCAAGGTTAGAGTGTTTTTTCTCAACCTCTGGGGGACAAGAGTTGGTAAAACTGGGGTTATAAGACCTGTGATGTTTCTGAAGGAGATGAGACAGTTTTGCCTCCGGGTCGGTCAAGACAACACAACTGCTGGAAGCGAATGCAGCCCCCTCCCAGTGCTGCTGACAGATGTTGCAGGCAGAAGTCAGCAAACACACATCCTCCTGACCTGTCCTTCAAATAAAAAAGTTAATAAAGCTGTGGGCAGACGGGAATTGAGGCTACGGGCTTAGACAAGATAGGCTTTGTTAAATTATTCTTACTTGGAGGTACTTACAAGCAGGCGGGGGTTAGGGTTTAGAGCTGGCTGTACTTACAACTTCAGGCATGCTGACATAATCCTGACCACTACAGCCACTAAAAAAATCACATTATTTATACATCCAGAGCACTCCCAGTAACAGGCATATTAATGTGAACTTCACAGGAACAGAGTTCATTGTTTTGACTTCCGGCTTCTGCTTTGAATAGAGCTGGTTTTCCTGTGGAGCAGAACAAAGAAAAGGCACATTACTGTGGACACAGTCCCCGATAAAACGGGTCTTTACAGAGGGTTATTATTATTATTATTATATATATTTTTTAATTTCTATTTGGTCCAAATTTTAAGCTTTGACTGTGTTCGTGTGGTGATGTCAATTTTCACATTTCTACCGTCACACCTTGCATCATGTAGCAAATATGTTTCTCTTGTTTACTATTATAGAGCTGTGCTCATTTAATCAGTTCCCTGCTGAGCTCAATCAGACACAATACAACATGCCCTGTTTGTTAAATGGAGAAGATGACTGTTTGAAACAGTATTGATCAAGTATTTGTTTGACTTTATAAAAATATATTCTAATAAAGGGACTAATAATAAAACAGACAGCTGTAGACAACCAGGCATCTGTAATCAATCAAATTCTCTTTGATGACTGAATTCATTGATAGCTCTAAAAGTCAAGAACCCTTGGCCAGGTCAGATATTTTAAATGGAGAAATTTGTGGACTCTGCAGATGTTGTTGTATGACTAACAGGTTTATTCATTAAATCCTTAAGTTCTTCGTATGTAAAATTATATAAATAGCGGTCGCAAAGATTCTTAATATACCTGCACGCTTTTTGTATTACGATGTCTAACATGTTCAGGTTTTGAAAAGTTATTCAGGATTAAGAAAGCGATTGCTTCCTTTTCTTATAGCTGCTGAGATACAAGTGGAGGTCCACCTTCAAACATGAGCTAAAAGAGCTTCCCTTTGACAGCAGACAGGGCCTCCTTTCAAACAGCTGTTGGTATATTTCACTCGAACAATGACGCTCTTACACTTTATGATAAGCAATCACCAGGGATTTCACCAGCTATTGGCTAATCTGCAACTTAAAGTGCTAGTTGGTACTGTGGTCAGATAGTCAACACCACAGTAACGGAGGCTCTGGTATGCTGCCAGAGGTGTACATTGTTTGGAGTCACACAGTTTTTTCCTTTATTAAGTTGGTTAATTGTGATTTTGAATTGTCTTCAACTTTTTGCATCAATTTACTGACAAGACAGTTAAGCAATTTGCTAAAAATATAAGTCACTACTATACGTGCCAGTTTGTCTTCTTGAAGATTTCATGACTCAAGAAAGTCTCTTAGGTCGCTTTCACACCTGACCAAGCGGTTTAATTGGGGAGCTGAAAGTCGCAACATTGTTGCATTTATTACTTGTTCAGGTTCTCCTTTCACACTGTGATTTCTAAAGCGCACCGAACTTTCCTAGCAGCATCACATGGTTGAAAGGAGCGCTCGTCGATTGGACAAAGTAGGAGGGGTATGTAACCTAACAGATTACAAACAGGGGTGGACTATCCGTCTTGTATTTGCTTTGTCACAATATTTTATGGAATGCTACAATGTTAGTGAACGAAACTGTTCCTATAATGCTATCGTAACTTGTCAGGGATTGATCCTGTTATTTTTCTAACTTTGACGATCTAACATGTGACAACATATGAGCTCAGAGTTTAAGGACTGTGACTGTTGGTAGTTGTGATTTGATTTTGTTTAAACATGCCAAATTGTGAATTTATGGGTTATTGTTGTTTAGACGATTGAGCTAAGCTAGCTAGCTAGCAACTGCTTATGTCAGCAGTCACTTGTTGCCATAGCAACACGGGACGCCGTGCTTCCTCTACCCAATATGCACTGCGTATAGCGTCATTACGTACATTTGGTCCTGTGTTTGGTTCGGTGAGCTTTCACACACATACGAACCAAACCAGGGTTCACTTGCAAGCGAACCGAGACCCACGTTTTCAGGCGGACCAGAGTTCGCTTGTTTGGTCCGCACCAGAGTTTGGATGAGCTTTCACACCTGCCCAAACGAAGCGGACTATCTGAGGAAATGAACTCTGGTTCGTTTAAAGCGGACCAAACAGCTCCGGTGTGAAAGCGACCTCAATCCACTTGCAATATGTTCTCTTATGTGATCCTTGGGAAAGTAGCTGGTTTCAAGTCAAGAGTTGTGCAGCTTTCAGTCATAGCATATGCAATGGACCAATGGGCTGATATAGGGTTTGGAGGTTCGGCTCGATCATGTCAGTGGTACAGGCGATTTTTCTTATTAAGTGAACAAAGCCTTCCTTTCCAGCCTGAATTGGCTTCATGTCTTTGGCCTAACAACAGCTGTATGACAAATTTTTATCACCAAAAAATGTACATTGGTATTACCGTGAACGGTGTGATATGGCACACTCCTAGAGCACAGTATATAGCTCAGCACTAAGTGCAAGCGTTTGGCTGTGTGTTACTAACAGTAAAATAAAGATAAGCTAAAATGAAATGTTTAAGTGCTTCCTGAATGTAAAAAAGATTGATAAAAATGCACTGTTGCACAATCCTTGTTAATTTTGTTTGATTTCAAGTGATTCTTCTTTAAATCCTTGTCTTGAATACTAATAAGACTGCCATGAACAAATTCTAATAGTGGGACCAAAATGCAGGACACAGACTCAGTCCCCAAAGGCAAAAATCTGATTTCATGAAACAGTCTTGGTTTGGTACACAAAGAAGCAGTTAAACGGGCAGACGTATCCAAATCTCTAGGCAAAAGGCAGGCCAAAAAAAACCCCACTATTAAAGTCAAGGTCAGGCAGGCTATAAGTAAATAAGACGAATGCTGGAACGTGACTGTGAGGTACTGGCGATGACACGGTGAGAGACATTAGGGCTGTGTCCGAAATGAATCACTCAACCCCTAACCCCTAACCCCCATATGGGATTTTACTATATACAGTGCATCTGTAAAGTATTCATACCACTTAACTTTTTCCACATTTTGTTATGTTAAAGCCTTATTCAAAACTGGATTAAATTCCTTTTTTCCTTAAAAAATTCTAAACAAAATACCCCATAATGACAAAGTGAAAAACTTTTTTTAGAACATTTTGCAAATTTATTAAAAATAAGACACTCAAATGTTGCATATACATAAGCATTCACACCCTTTGCTATAAAACTCAAAATTGAGCTCAGGTGCATCCTGTTTCCACTGATCAGCCTTGAAATGTTTCTCCAACTTGATTGCAGTCCACCTGTGGCAAATTCAGCTGATTGGACATGATTTGAAAAGCCACACCTGCCTGTATAAGATCCCACAGCTGACCGAGCACGTCAGAGCACAAACCAAGCCATGAAGTCGAAGAATTGTCTGTAGACCTCCAAAACAGGGTTGTATCTTTATGGGAACTTTTGAGTCACCTATATAGGGCACTGGAATTGATCACTGAGGTTTCGGACACCCCTCAAAATGGCGCCAACCCCCATATAGTCTCCTATATAGGAGTTAGGGATCCATTTCGGACAAAGCCTAGGTTAGATACAAGAGGTAATGAGTGATGGGAAACAGTGGGGAGACACAATCAGGAGGCAGGTGTGACAGGACAAGATGGGGGCAGGGCAGACGGGAACAGATCATGTCCATGACGAACCAAGACAAGTTTACAATTTTCATTTTGGTTAAATTCAATGTAATAATGAAAAATAATCTGAGAGATATTTGATCCGATCTGATTTGTCTTCTTGTCTTCGTGCACATTTACTGAGTTTGGTAATCCCATTGAAGCAGCAGCTGGTACCTGTGTGCAAAAAAAGGGAGTCCTCAACATGAGCAGAAGTCTAATCACGGCACCCTATTGAAAGCCAGATGGAGTAATAGAGTGTGTGGTGGTGACAGTGGTAGAAGGCCTCTCTGTGGAAAAAAAGTCATTATAGTCTCTATTAAGTCTTGGCCTGCAGGGCATCAGAGCAGTGCTGGTGTTCTCAGAAAGGCAAAACAAGAGGAGACAAGCTGTTCGCGAGACAGTAGGAGGCACATGTAGACTTATCACACTGGTGCCTTCAGACGACACTGAAGGGAAAATACCCGCCTGGATACACAAAGACTGGTTCAAATCATTCATCTGTAGAGTGACAATCAATAGTCTCCAGAGGGCATGTTTGATAAATGTTGCACACTTGATTTTGGTAGGAAAGTCGGCTCATAGAAAAGGGGGCCTTAAAGAGAAAGCAGCTTAAACAAAGTGTTTCAGAAGCTGAAATATTAATACACCACTGTGAGAAATTTTAGGCTTTTTTTGATCCAAAAATCATGAAAAGATATTTTAGAGGTAATAGAAAGGAAATACAGAGTCTGAAAAAATGCACGATACCTCCCTTTAAAGGCATGGTTGACGATCTGAGAAGCAGTTGAAAAACACTAAGCCGTTGATGCAGACTTGAAAAGTGTCCCACTCCCCACACACAAACCTCTCCCCTCTGTGCTTCCTCCCAAACCTGTATCACCCTCCCCACGACACACCCCCCTGGCAGAGCAAGAAGCCGGCCGGCAGAAGATCCTACATCCTATACTAGCTTCAAATAGGATTCATCATGTCAGATTTCTAGTGACTGCTAGCGAACGCTGTCTGCAGCTGCCTGAATAGCTACCGTATTGACATTACAGAGACTAATAGGAGTTATTTATGTAACATGTGCCACGATAAAAGGCGATAAAAATTACCTGTTCAATAAAACTGCTGTCTCAGCGTCTGTTTTCAGGCCCGAATCCTGGCGGAGCATTCTCCACCGCTTGAAGGATGACCTGATGTTTATTCCAGTTAGATTCCTCGCTTAGTCACATTTCCTCTTCGTCTCCGCCCTGTCTTCTGCCAGGTTGTGTTTTCTTCCCACTTTTGGCGGTGGGTCAGGCATTAAGTGTTTTTTTTTTTTTTTGCTTCCTTCTCCATCACAGCTCCTGTAGCGAAGCTGCTATTCTACTTTTAGCCGCTCAGAGCTCGGAGGAGGGCTGGGAGAGTGGGAGGGGTGTGTGTCGATTACAGCGAGGTGATTGGATGGAGAGGCGGAGCAGGAGATTGACCAATAGGAGCTATTAACAGAGACATAAGGTATCTGCCAACATGATAAATGACAGCAGGACAGTTTAAATTCTAAATTACAGTATATCACAAAAGTGAGTACACCCTTTAGATTTTTGCAAATATTCTGTTATATCCTTTCAGGGGATAACATTATCCTACTGAAACTTTGATATAACTTAAAGTAGTCAGTGTGCTGCTTGAATAACAGTATAGATTTATTGTCCTTTGAAAATTACTCAGTACACAGCTGTTAATGTCTAAACAGCTGGCAACAAAAGTGAGTACACCCCGCAGTGAACATGTCCTAATTGTGCCCAATGATGTTGTTTTCCCGCCCTGGTGTCATGTGACTCGTTAGTGTTAAAAGGATTCAGGTGTAAATGATAAGCAAGGCTGTTAAATTTGGTGTTTTGGGCACAATTCTCTCTGAACGCTAGACAACATGGCACCTCATGGCAAGGAACTCTCTGAGCAGCTGAAAAAAAGGATTATTGCGCTTCACAAAGATGGCCTTGGCTATAAGAAGATTGCCAACATCCTGAAAATGAGTTGCAGCACAGTGGCTAAGATCATACAGCGGTTTTCCAGGACAGGTTCCACTCGCAACAGGCCTCGCCAGGGTCGACCTAAGAAGTTGAGTCCACGTGCTCAGCGTCATATCCAGAGGTTGGTTTCCAAAAATAGACGTGTGAGTGCTTCCAGCATTGCTGCAGAGGTTGCAGAAGTGGGATGTCAGCCTGTCAGTGCCCAGACCATACGCTGCACACTGCATCAAATTGGTTTGTATGGCCGTCGCCCCAGACAGAAGCCTCTTCTGAAACCGCTGCATAAGAAAGCCCGCAAACAGTTTGCTAAAGACAGTGAATCGAAGAACATGAGTTACTGGAACCATGTCCTGTGGTCTGATGAGACCAAAATAAACCTGTTTGGATCAGATGGTGTCCGGCGTGTGTGGCGGCACCCTGGTGAGGAGTACCAAGACAAATGTGTTTTGCCTACAGTCAAGCATGGTGGTGGCAGCATCATGGTCTGGGGCTGCATGAGTGCAGCCGGCACTGGGGAGCTGCAGTTCATTGAGGGACACATGAATTCCACTATATACTGTGACATCCTGCAGAAGAGCATGATCCCTTCTCTCCGGAAACTGGGCCATAGGGCGGTTTTCCAACATGATAATGACCCTAAACACACCTCCAAGATGACAACAGCCTTGCTGAAGAAGCTGAAGGTTAAAGTGATGGACTGGCCGAGTATGTCTCCAGACCTAAACCCAATTGAGCACATGTGGGGCATCCTCAAGAGGCAGGTGGAGGAGTGCAAGGTGTCCAACATCCATGAGCTCCGTGATGTCGTCATGGAGGAGTGGAAGAAGATTCCAGAAGCAACCTGTGCAGCTCTGGTGAATTCCATGCCCAGGAGGGTTAAAGCAGTGCTAGATAACAATGGTGGTCACACAAAATATTGACACTTTGGGCACAATTTATACATGTTCACTACGGGGTGTACTCATTTTTGTTGCCAGCTGTTTAGACGTTAACAGCTGTGTGCAGAGTAATTTTCAATTGACAATAAATCTATACTGTTATTCAAGCAGCACACTGACTACTTTGCATTATTTCAAAGTTTCATTAAGATAGTGTTATCCCCTGAAAGGATATAACAGAATATTTGCAAAAATCTAAAGGGTGTACTCACTTTTGTGATATACTGTATACAGTGAACTAGTTTACAGTCCTGGGTGTTTTTGCAGGTATGTAAGACCCAAAATAAACAAATCGCCCCCTCAGAGATAATGAAGATGCCTTAAAATGTAAACATTAGATGATAGGATTGATTGCTTTGGTTTGGTGGCTGCACTGCTAGTTGTGGCAAACTGCTGATGCTACTTGTGCCGCCAGCAGTGACAGGCTGTACAGACTCCGCCCATATTTTCATGTTTTCCCCATCATCACTCAGGAAAATCTTATTCAAATGATTAAACAGATCTGTTGTGTTGCCGGTTTTTGAGGGCATCGACCGCCAACACACCTTGCACATCGGCTTAATTACTCAACGTCACTTTGGAGATACCCGATCCACCGCCACACAACTGACGTTGAATAACTTCTCGACAATAACATCTTTGGAAGATGACTCAAAGTCATGGCTGACATCTATTTTTTGCTGCCCTCAGCTCTGCCTTTAGCTCCACATTCAGTCATTCTGTTTACTTCTCCGGCAACTGACGGAAGTGAGCAGGAAAAGCTTGACTCTGATTGGCTGTTGTGACGCACATTTCCGATATGTTTGATCGCGCAAATATGCTCACAGCTGATCACCATGATCGAACTGAAATTTACCACGATCATCGATCACGATCATATAATCGCCCAGTCCTGATACAGCCTGTGGGAGTACAAGGATTGTGTCGATCAGTGATACTAACTTTTTTTTTTTTCACAAGAGCCACATTGGCAGTGCAAAATCAAAAGCAGAGCCACTTTTATGACAACATACTAATTCACCTTTGCATTTCTACATATGAATTGGACATTGCACAAAAAAAGAAATAACACAGCCAATACATTTTCATTTAAGACCAGATTTACCTTAATCTGGAAATTTCATCTCTTTTTCTCATGAGACCAACAAGACCCTTCTCTTTTCCTTGCACTATTAGAACACATACTTGCAAGTTTGGACCAGCTGAGATGATTTTCCTAAAATCAGCCAACAACTGGTCACGTATGTCCTTTCCGGTGTCTTCCATCTGCCTCATTATTGTTGGATCAGACAGCTGCAACCCTTTTATTTGTTTAATGATGACGTCCTTGTTGCCAAAGTCTGTGAACAGTATTTCTGCTGAAGCCAAAACACAGTCTTTCGCTATTTCTGAGTCTGAGAAAGGTGTTTTGGCCCGTGCCAAAATCCACGCTGTTTCTTAAGACACCTCTGCTAAACCCTCTGCAGTGGAGGTTGTCCAGTGGATAAGATTTTGCTGCTCACAAAGTGAAGCAGTGAACTGTGTTGTTTTCTTCTTTCTTCGTTCACTGCCAGGCGGGTAACTTTCATTGAATTTTGAATGCGCTGGCTTGAAATGGTGCTCCTTTGAAAACCATCACAGGTCTGTTTGCATAGTAAGTACAGAGGGTTCATCGCATGCAGAACAAATAAGAATTAGTCTGTCCACTTGTCTTGAAATATTCTGTGCTTATCTTCTATGTTCGCAGGGCTCTCAAGTCTCACGCACTGGGCGTGTGACACACGCATTCCCACTTGTTCACACGCCACACATTGTATTTCTCACGCATTTAAATTACGATGGTGACGTCCACCAAATTGCACCTCTTAAACAACAGAACAGGTAGGAATTAAGTCAGTTCTCCTGAGAGTTCAGAAGCTGCACGCCACGCGCAAGCCAATCAAATAAAGTATATCTACCAAACAGCCAATCAAAATGTAGCATTGCTGTATCCGGGTAGATTTTGAAGACAGACACTCGCCGAAATATAGCAAGTTTCATAAGGACGAAAAAGACCCGATGATTACAGTAAGTTAGTAACCTACATATGCAGAGACCTCAACACCTCATGGCATATAGACTCAAATGACAAACAGCTTTACGTAATTCCTATTAACAGCTGTATTGATGGATTTAGCCTCCGTACAGCCATTTCCAGCCATTTCCCTCCAAGTCTACGTGTTTTTTTTCTGTGAAGATGCATTTCTCATATATTCTTTTTAAAGTCCTTATACTCATGACAATTCAATGCTGATGAACCAAAGGATTAAGTATCTCCATGTTTGTGAAACCTATACTAAAGTAAAAATCATCTGAATGCTCCACAGCCCTCATTTTAACAACTCTCCACCACAACAGGTAACTTTACTAATTTATTCTCATCAATTAATGACTTTGGTCTCTTTAGTTATGACTTTATTCTCATGAATAATGACTTAAGTCTCGAAGTCTTCAATTTTTTTTCTTAACGTGGCCCTTATACTCCATTGTATTAATTGGATTATTATACTAATACATTATCTTCTTACTGTGTAACGTTACACCTGCCATTTGCCTGCTCGTCCCCTCTCCTGCGTCTTAATACTGATTTTTGTTTGCTGCTTCCTCACCCGTTTCCTCAACCACTATACTATTCTTTACAACACTGTGTGTCTGCTTTTTGAGCTCGTTTCTGTCCCTTTTTTATAAAAAAAAAAAAAAAAGCAGTCCATTTTGTGTTTCATGCTGGCTAGCAGAGCTAAAGTTTAAAATACTTCCTTTCACCTTCATTATTGGGGAGAAGGGAGAGGTATAATTCAGATGTTTGTGTTTTTGCAGTGTTGTATGTTTATGTAACACATTTGAAAAAATATATTGGTTATGTTACCACATAGGAAGCTACCATGCGAGCCGCCATTTATAACTTGATGAGCCACATGTGGCTCTTGAGCCGCACATTGAGTAACAGTGGTGTAGATCATCCGGGGGATACGCAGAGCGTAATCACAGTGACTCTACTGCTGAATCCGTACAACACTACTGCTTAAGTGGTGGATTCATGAAGTGGAGAAAATCCCAGAAATGCAAAGAGGTATTTGGCGTCAAATTCATAAAACGATGGAAGGTGGAGCCAAGTTATCCATAGTATATACAGTCTATGGTCAAGACTACCTGGCCCAATGGCCCTATACGAGAGGTTACAGAGGCCCTGGAGTCCCACCCAAGCACAGCGTATTGGGGCAAGTTGGAACAGTATCTGTGTGCAGATTGTAGTGGGCCAGTCTGAACCAAAAGGTCTAGGGACCCCCCCATAGGCAAGATATTAGATTGACCTTGTCTGACATTCCATTGTGAGTTATCTGTGGCTGCAGCTGCAAGGGCAGGCTGCTGCGGTCAACTGCAGCTCTGTTTCATGGGGTTAAAAAAAAAAAAACAGACCACCAGCCGTTCAGGAACCTCCCAGCCCTCCCACAGTTATCATGCACCTGATCCTTTCCATTAATATTTTTCATCCCCCATTGTGGATTCAACAGATCTGCCAGCAGTGGAAGCTGCTTTCTTGGTTGTTTGCGACTATGCTTAAGTAGTGCTCCTGTGTCATCATCTTGAGGGAAAGACTGTGATTGGGCTGGCACATTTGGCGCCAACACAACACTGTTGAGAGTGACAGCAGCTCCAGAGCCACATGCAGGCGTAAATGAATAAGGCCATTAAGGCAGGGTGCTTAGTTGGATTTCAGTAACAATTATGGGTCCACATAATCATAAAATATGATAAACGAGACTGAACAATATTTTGTTGCCCATGTTAAATTCAAGTTTATTGAAGCGATGGAAGCTTTCAGTAGTAGTGCATATGACTTTTTAAAACATATGTATGTTTATACATGGAAATACAGTACACCAAATCAGGTTTACCCTTTCTTTTCTCATCCTCACTGTGTTCCAGATCATTAAAAACATTTGTCTTTTCTTAGTGATGGAGCGACTGAATCATGTGGTACAGCTCCTCAGTCTCTGTTCACAAACATCTCCCCATGTCTTCTATCAGCATTATTAAATCCCTCCCTTCCCCACCTCTTTCACCCCATTCTCTTATTTTCCTCTCTATCTGGAAGTCTAGCCCTCCTCCCCCTTCTTCTTCTCCTCTTCCTCCTCCCCTTCATCTCTTGTCTCAAGAGGGTTTTTTAGCAGCACCTCATCAGCATCAGTGTCTGAGGCCAGGAGGGTTTGAGCGAGGGGACTTTGTTGCAGCTGAATGCGTGTGTGTTGTATATACAATCAATTTGAGCGCATTTGTTCCCTCATCTTAGCTCCTCACATTCACTCTGGTGTTTCTTCTTTCTCATCCCTCTCATCTCTCTCTCTCTCTCTATCTCCTCCCTGTGTGGTGTGTATGTAATTATAAGCTCTTACCTATTTTTCACATAACTACACTCCGGAGAGAGCTGGGTTGATGTCATTATCTCCAATAATGGCTCAGAGGTGCCCCCCCACCCCACCCCCACCCCATCATATACAGTATAATTGCTATTTATTGAAATATCTCCCACATTGCTTTCTCCTGGCCTGTACAGCCTCTCCCACAGACAGAGTGGATATTTTTGAATAAGCCGCTGAAATGCTCAGTATGCGGGAGGAGGATCTCAGCCAGCAAAGTCATAATTAGATTTCTCTTTCTTCATTTTCAGTCCAAGTGACAACAGCCCTAAGAGAAAACATGTTTTCATCTGATTGAGAGCCAAAAAGCTTAAAACAAACTGTCTCACAAATGGAGAGTAATTTGCACAGCAAGGCTTTTCCTCAAAGAGTCCTTCAAGTGAAATTACAGTGGGTTGTTTGGCCTTCTGTTTGGAGGAACACAGGGAGGTGGTGACAGATCTAAACATTTTTTTTAACATTAAATAACACAGTTCTTTTGATTTCACCAAAAAACAGGATTTTCATTTGCCCTGCCACATTAGCTAATGGTGGTAAGGGTGGATGACATGACAAAACTATCTTTAATGAGTTTTGGGGGGGGGCACTTTTTTCTGTCTGTGAGGTAAGACAGGAGTGGAGTGTGGGCAGAACCGTGCAGCATGCACATGACCAGGAGTAAATCCAACAACCACTGTGAAAAGGACAATGGTCTCTGTACATGAGGTGCTTAAACCACTCAGCCAACTGCACTCAACATGGCAGAAATGTCCAGGTTTTTATCGCTGATTGAGGATCTTGTTTTCGTGCGCAACTTCCTCTTGCACATCAGAGGGAAGTGGGTTCAGGTTTCTTTGTCCTCAAGTATTCTCCAATCTTGTTAGGTCATCAGCAAGTCTGAAGGGAATTTTATATTTGGCATATTTCTGTTTGTTTATGACATGATTGCCAGTTCAGGTTTCAAAACTTGAAGCACACATTGTCAGAGAAACTGAGACAGAGAGGAGATTTTTGCTGTGTTTCCCTGTCGTTATTGGTTCTCCTGTTTAAAGAGGACTTTCTCTGTATTACCTCTGAAATATACACACATCTCCTCTGGCCTAGATACAGCTACACTTTCAGTGTGTAAGAAAGACTGATGAATTTCAACTGTAACTTGAGGCGTATAGTAAAACAGTTCAAGGTTTTATTTCTGTCCTGGCTGATTGTCGCCCTCACTCACAGTAAATCCCCTCACCAGGGAATTATTGTTAAAAGTCAGAACTGTCGGCCATGTGACGGCGAGATCAGTTTCCTCTCACTGAGTGTTTGATAAGAGCTCTATTTTCTGATTCTTCAACCAAGAATGAGGGTAAACAGAAGCTGTTGTGGAGAAACTAACCTGGGATCAAAAGGAGGGGAGTATCTGTGACAGACGGTCTGTGCAGTGATGGGGCCTCCTTCTAAAGGTTGTCTTTGTTGTGTCCTTTACTGCCAGCAAAAAAACACTCACCTCACTCCTCTCCATTCATCTCTCCTGCTCATGCGTCTGTACTCAGCTCTGTGGTACAGTATGGCAGCTGCACAGAAAGCCCCATAATCTCCCTGGCACATGTGTTTGAAGAGGTGGAAGTCTCTCAACTGAATGCAAAACAGGGTCTTTCAGGATTAAGTCCGGGTTTGAGGCAGTTTAGCTTATTGCTGACTCTGTTTCAGAGCCAGGATGTGGAAAAGGCTCACTGCTCCAGCCACAAAACAAGACAGTTTTTTTGTAAATGTCACACAGTCTGAGCCACTCTGTCCAACCTGAGGGACCACATATAGAGAAGCTCTCAGCTGAGGACGGTCATTGACATTTTGAGAATTCATTAGTGACTGGTCATTATGTTCACTGATTTCCTGAGGCCAAGCGCTCGTGAGACTCCATTAACCTCACACTTTAGAGTAATCTGGCTCTAAAGTGCTCACTTTGCTGCCGATATTTCCAGTCACTGAGTTGTTTTTGGAAGCATTTGCATGACAATCTGAGGGCAGTTTTTGGATGACATTAAGCACCTAATGAACTCTTGAGAGTGCTGTTTCTCTTGAGAAAGAGGTGTAAATGTGGAAGAGGAGATCAACCTTCATGGTGATGGACATTGACTGTCTTTATTGATTCGAAAATGTGTTTTTAAAATCCAGGATCTTTTTTAGCAGCTGAAGCTTTCTGCCCTCAGGTGTTGTTGTTCGGTGGTAGTTTAAAGAAGTTGTATAGGAGCTTTAACAGTTTGAATTCTTGCCAAAGCTGACGACAACCAGGTTTTGCACCCTCACATAGTCTATAAATTGGTGACTTCTAGGTTTGTGTACGTTAGTTAACGCAGAACTTCAGTATTTTTTAAACAGGGCCCTAATCTCGCGTGTCTATGTGTGCTCGACTGACGGGGCGTACAGCTCCTGAAGTTGGTCCAGTATTTAGGGAGTGTGGAGCAGCCAGCAGCTGTGAAAGGAGCTAAAACACAGTTGGACCAGGTAATTGTGTATCATCAAACTGTGTCCACTGCAAGTGCTTTATTTCAGATTTTCATTCCAAGTCCAGAGAATGTAAAAGTTCTTCCTTACCTCCTCTTCTGTGCGGCTCTCAGACTCCCCTGGTGTCTCTCATTTATGTGTCCTCTGTTGTCTTCCTTTAAAAAGATCTCTACATGCTCACACCACCTCCCATATTAATGTTGGGTTTGTCTGTCAGTACATTTAATTAATGATACTTTGTCAAGATCATTGCTTCTTGATTGTTTTTTTTGTGCATGGTTTGTATTATTATTGTTTTATTGATATTAAAGCTCTTTGAACTCTGAAGTTTACCAAGACCAAAAGGCATTTTAGTCCAAAGACGGACATTAAAATTAGGGCTGTCAATCGATCAAAATATTTAATCGCAATTAATCGCATTTTGATCATAATTAATCACGATTAATCGCAAATTGATCGCATATTTTTTATCCATCATAAATCGATCTTTTTCAAATTGTTATACTTTTATCAACATGAGAATCAACATGAGAACAGATCGTGGATTTTCGTGGTAATGGTGGACCTACAAGGTGAATATGTCCAGTTATTGGATGATTTCAAGCAGACCAACGTCCTGCACAAGGCTAATCGGCCGACAAGCGGTAGCCACCCACTTAGCGATCGCTGTTTCAAATTTGTGTTTAGTAGAGCTCTCCATCTCCAGCTCTGCATCAGCTGTGCGCTTGGCCGACAAGTGATATTTGAGACTAGACGGACTCCGGTGGTAACTAAATTCAGCTGGGCAGGAAACACAAATGACATTTGTCCTGTCAAGAGAGCCATCTGGCAAGGCTTTGTAGCTGAACTCTCCGTTCAAAATAGTGTTCTTATCCATTATATCCTAGTTACTGCTCACAGGGATTTGTTTATGTCTGCTGCGGTATCAGTCAGTGCACTACTTCCTGATTCTCGAAACTACGGAGTGCCCCGAGGCTCACATAGCCTGGACACCTCACCAACTGTTCCTCTACAACGGCAAGAATATCCACGCAGTGTGTGTATAGTTTGGTCAAGCCAGGCTAAGGCTTGCGTTAATCGTGCGTCAAAAAAATTAGTGGCGATAAAAGTCACTTGAGTTAACGCGACAATAACGCGTTAACTTTGACAGCCTTAATTAAAATATAAAATAGCTGCTAAAATCATCACTGACTTTAACAACAACATAAAGATATACTAAAATTGACCACAATTTTCCTTAGAATGGCTAAAACTAAATTCAAATTTCTTGTAAAAATTTAGTGTTTTTTTCAAATAACCTGCTCAAGCTTTGCAGAATGAGTCCTGCAGATGCTCACGTTGCCATGACAACAAAATTGAGATTTATTGCGCAGCGTTGATTTAAAGATACTCAGATTAAATGACATCAGAACAATAAAACAGAGATGCTTGTCCTGGGTGTCTGTTTCTGTGTCAGGTTTTCTGTGGGCTGGAGGGGGAGAGGATGAAACATCTGTGTCTGTCTCAGATCTCCTGAAGGGGAGGGTGGGCTCCTGTAAGCAGGCACAGACGCACTCACATGCACAAACATACTGTATGTACATGCATACACACAATTGCATTATTATCCATCTTTATCACACTGTCATGTGAAATGAAAATCCTTATTTAGATGCAACATGTTTTTGGTCTCTTTGCACTGTAGTCACTTCATTTCCCCTCTCTCCTGTCACACTCCCCCGTACGTTTGCCATGCTCCCGCCAATTTCCTCAATGGGGTCACTTTAATCATGATGGCAGATTCATATATCCCCACCCCCTCACACACACCATCTCATAAACACTCATCTTAACACACATCTCTGGGATTACAAAAGGCAAGCCTTGTCTGAGCTGTAATTACTCTCTGGAGTTCTCTCTTCGCTCACTCCTCCTCCTCTACCCCATTATCAGAAAAATAACTTTACAGATGCAGTCAATTGAGAGACACAAACTCACAGGGGAAAACTACTTTTTGTCTCATCTCACTCCTGACACCACTTGTCAACCAGAGAGACATCACACAGGGGGCTCGATCAGAGCTTCCCTAAAACACCAAAACTTGTGGCTCATCCATTTTTTACCTCCCCTCTCTACGTTAAAAATAGACCTGAGCTGTCAACCAACCACTATTTTTTTCTCTTCCTCACTTTCCTCTGCCATTCATAAATCTGCGGCTGCAGCAGATTCCTAGGTCATTAACAATCATCTGACTGAAGTGTGCACAGACTGTTTTCTTATTTCATTTAGTGTTAAACACTGCAAACGCCGGCTCGTCAATGCAGCAAAGACAACACAATCAAAATCAACCTTAGCAGTAATTCAATGATTCTCATCTCCACAGACAGCCACACAAAATGTTGGTAAAGTGTCAGTTTTCAGATTCAGACAGTGAGTCATGACAGCTGGTTATGAGAAAGGCTGAAATTAATATTAATGCCTTCAAATGACCTACAAAAGAAAACAGGCCAACGGAGGTGACAGAATGATGTAAGATAAAAAAAAATAACTTTGTGAAATGTGAAAAAAATAACTATTGATCCCTAAAGGCAAATTCAATTGTCTGTTGTCTCACATATTGTGTCTATAAAAGTTATCTATTATTAACACAAGAGTTATAAATTCTGATGGCTGTTGGTACAAAAGATCTTCTGAATCTTTCTGTCCTGCAGCAAAGAGAGAGGAGCCGTCCACCACCATTTGGTCCATTAAGGAGTTGTGAAGTGGGTGATCCATGTTCTTTAGAGTAGACTCCACCTTCCTCAGTGTAGATCTCTCCACCACATCCTCCACTGAGTCCAGCTTGAATCCAACCACAGAGCCAGCCTTTTTCACCAGTTTGTTAAGACATATTGCATCTTTGTGTTTCATGCTTCCTCCCCAGCAGACTGCAGCATAGAACAGAACACTGTAGACACCACAGACTGATAAAACATCTGCAGCATCTTTCTACAGATGTCTATTGATCGTAGTCTTCTCAGGCAAAAGAGGTGGCTCTGTCCCTCTGAAGTCTATGTTCTTAGACCAGTCTAACTTATTATCCAGATGTACACCTAGGTATTGATATGATGTCACCACTTGAATGTCCACTCCACAGATGTTCACTGGCTGAAGAGGGGGTTTGGATCTACAGAAGTCTATGACCATCTCCTTTGTCTTTGAGGTGTTGAGGAGGAGGCAGTTTTTGTGACTCCAGTTACTGAAGGCTCTGCTCAGATCTCTGTATTCAGCTTCTTGTCCGTTTCTGATACATGCCATGACCGCGGTGTCATCTGAGTATTTCTGGATGTGGCAGGACTCAGTGTTGTATTTGAAGTCTGAGGTATACAGTGTGAACAGGAATGGTGCCAGCACTGTCCTTTGTGGAGCCCCTGTACTGCTCATTAATGTCCCAGAAACACAGTTCCCCAGCCTGACAAACTGTGGCCTTCCTGGCAGGTAATCTGTGATCCAGGAAACACAGGAAGGATCCACTCCCATCTCTGTGAACTTGTCTTTGAGTATGGTGGGTTGGATGGTGTTGAATGCACTTGAAAAGTTGAAGAACATGATCCTCACATAAACCCCAGGTTCCTCCAGATGAGACAGGGAACGGTGAAGCATGTAGAGGACAGCATCATCCACTCCAATGTGTTCTTTGTATGCAAACTGCAGGGAGTCCAGTTTATCTTTGACCTCAGACCTCAGAAGGCGTGGAATCAGCCGCTCCAGGGTTTTCATGATGTGTAAAGTGAGGGCCACTGGTCTGTAGTCATTGCGTTCATCAGGAAATTTTGTTTTTGGTACTGGCACAATGCAGGATGCTTTCCACAGGGTAGGCACCCGCCCCAGCTGTAGACTCAGGTTGACGATCCTGTGGAGAGGTTGACACAGTTCTGCAGCACAGTCTCTAAGCAGCCTTGGACACACACCATCTGATATGGGTATACCTCACTGATATGGGGTACTGGAAAGGAAATACAAAAAACATAGAATTTAACTAAATGAAGTTCGTAGGATTTGAATTTAACAATATGTTGTTTTTTTTTAATGTTGATCAATGCTGTGGAATATAATACCTGTATGAATAAATCACATAATTTACTGCAATGTTGTTGCAAACCTGATTCTACTGGGGTACACCCTCATTTAACAATTCTGCACCTTCAATCTGCTGGAAGTACAAAACCACACCAGCAGCTTCAGTCCTGTAGTCAGAACGCGTTGACTTCAGATGCAGGCTAAGTGTATCTCCTGTAGATCAGACAACTGAGATTCCCAGTGAAGAGGAATGTTCGCAGCTTTCATGAGGATTGATGTGATCAGTCTGTCGTCCTTCATCACAATCTCTGTTTATGTTTTTCCTTCAAAGTCTAAATCTGAAGTTATGCAATCGATCACTAGTGCAAGCTACAGAGACGTGATTGCTTTGGTGTTCTTGTGTAGACCTTTGTCTGCCCCCAGCGTATAAACCCTGTAAACACACACGCACACACACACACACAGGCACAGAGTTTTAATTTCTGATAGTTATCACTTATGGATGGCTCATTTATCTTTCCTTCTCTGTTTGATAAATGCACGTATGAAATACTATTTCGTTCGCAAGAAATACTGATTTGTTCGCACGAAATACTATTTCGTGACCACGAAGTAGGTATAACGTGCGCACGAAATACTAATTAATACTGTTAAAATAATTTCAGCACGGCTAGGTAAGCAAATAGAGCGCACCTCTCGGATCAAAGGTTGAGGCAAAAGCGACACAATGGACAGGGACAGTCAGATAGAATTTTATTTTAGACTGGGAATGGGCTACAAAGACATTCTGAAAAGCCTGGCATTGCAAGGAATCATCATTACCGAGAGACATTTAAACAGGATATTGAGAGCTTTACCGTCGAAGGTACGACTTGGATGCTGGGATAGATTTCATTGTTGATGAGCTGCAAGGCCCTGGAAAGAATAGCGGTTACCAGTGGATGTTTACAAAGTGTAAACAACACGTCATTTCTATCAGGAAAGAAGACGTCAGGATTCTCCTCTCTCTACTGGACCCCATCGGTTCCCAAGTTCGCCAGACCAGACGTCTCAGGAGGAGGCAATATTTTGCTCAGGGACCCAACTTCGTGTTGCACATAGACTTATATGACAAACTGAAGCCATATGGGATATGTATTAATGGCTGCATCGACGGGTTTTCACGCAACATCATTTGGCTGCGGACCGCCTTCACGAATAGCGACCTGAAAGTTATCGGGGGTACTTTGTGGAAGCAGTGGAGCACTGTGGGGGCTGCCCAAGGCTCGTACGAACTGACATGGGCACTGAGAACGTGGTGGTCAGAGACCGTCAGCGGCATCTACGGAGAAATGACATGGATGACAGAGCAGCGGAGGGAAGCTACATCACAGGAGCAAGTACTGCGAACCAGAGAATTGAGAGCTGGTGGGGAGTGATGCGAAAAGAAGGAATCGAACCGTGGATCACGCTTCTGGCAGAACTGAAGGATGAGGGATTCTTTGCTGGGGATTTCATTGACAAAGCTCTGTCACAGTTCTGTTTCATGCCAATCATTCAGGTAAATAGCCTATCAACTCTACATTACCTTCATGTAATCTTAGAGATTTAAGCCACTGAGTTTCTTTATTTAATGTGTGTGATGTATTGATTCTTTAGGCTGTTGTGAAAATAAGACACATCACAATGTAATTTAATCTACTTTTATTTGCTTAACACAAACTTTTGTTTTTCTTACTCACTGCAAAGGCAGAGAACAAAGAGGACTATGTTTCATTTATTATAGGCCCTAATCACTGTTTAAAAAAGCACTGCATGCCAGCTGTGACTGAATTGTTCTTGTTTCTTCAACAGGAGGTATTAAATGACATCCGGGGTGTTTGGAATGCTCACCGTATAAGGCCATCCAGGAACACCAACGTGCCCAGTTGGATGCCTGATGTCATGTACATGGCCCCTCACCTTTGGGGTGCAGAAGACTGCCTTGTTCCACTGACTGATGATTTAGCCACATGTAAAGACAGCTGCACATTTATCAGTTCATTACCATGTGATGTGGACATGTTTGATCTGTGCACAATAATAATGGAGGAGTCAAGCTTGGAGTTCCCTTCTACCATGTCCCAGGCACTCGATTTGTATGTTCATCTGAGGGACACAGTTCGTCCACAGTTATTTGAGGCTATTAGCGGGGCGGATAATAGCATATTACATAAGAATCGTTCACTTGCGGATAAAAGCACCAAAATTGGCGCACATACTCCTTAGGAGTTGCTCTTTTGATATTTCCGTCTGGCCAAATGAAAATTCAAGATGGCGGCCATTTTTCAAGATGGCCACCATTGAAAATATAGTAATATTGCATTTTGCAATAAAATCCCATAGACTTGTCCTATTTGGATGATCTTGGTGTCAAATCATAAATTTTCCACTCTGCAGAATCCAAATTTGGACCCATGGACTTACTTACTGGCTTCCTTGTACCATATTTCAGTCCCGGAATCCTAATATTCTGGTATTTATGAGGTTTACATTATGTCCGACTTGGGTAAAATGGTTGGTAACCTATATCTTAGTGTTGTTAGAGGTTTAGTTGTGTTAGTGTGTGTGTGTGTGTGTGTGTGTGTGTGTGTGTGTGTGTGTGTGTGTGTGTGTGTGTGTGTGTGTGTGAGAGAGAGAGAGAGAGAGAGAGAGAGAGAGAGCTGTTCAGCTTTCTGGCTGATCAGATAGCATGTGTGGCCTCACCAAATGTGGTCATTGTGACCAAGGAAGATGATGTTATCAGCAACAGTACGATTAATCTGGCTGGGGTGGCACCATGCAGTCATGAAGAAGCTGACACCCAGATCTTTGTGCATGCCAGGCATGCCACAGAAGCAGGCAGCAAGGTCATCATGGTCAAAGCCAATGACACAGATGTTGTTGTCATTGCAGTGAGTGTTCTGCAGGCACTTCAGAACCTGGGTCTGCAGCAGTTGTGGGTTGCCTTTGGCCAAAGACAGAACCTGAGGTGGATTCCTGTTCATGACCTTGTGGCACTCTTGCAGAAAAGAGCAAAGGGATGCTCTTCTACCATGCATTCACTGGTTGCAATGTTGTTTCAGCATTCCGTGGCAAAGGGAAGAAGTCTGCTTGGCAAACCTGGAATGTTTGTGATGAGGCTTCCAGTGTCTTCAGCAAACTCAGCCATTACCCACCTGTATTGGATGATGAAGACCTGAAAACCCTGGAGAAGTTTGTGGTCATGTTGTACGACAAATCCAGCACAGCTGAAGGTGTCGACAATGCAAGGTTGGACATGTTTGCTCGGAAGCAGAGGCCATACGAAGTCATTCCTCCAACTCGATCAGCACTTAAGCAACATGTCATGCGGGCAGAGAGTTGCCAGCAGCTGACCAAGTGTGGATGCAAGTCGGAATGCTGCGGTCGATGCAAATGCTACTGCTTTGGTCTGACCTGCACAGCACTGTGCTGCTGCAGGTGTGAGGTTTAGAAACGCTGTAGTAAAAGCCTACTCATCCAAACAGCCTACATGTAAAAAAAACAAAAAAAAAAACCTGCCTCGGTGGGATCACCACCTTATCGTGGTGGGGCACTTTGTGTGTCTCCATGACCCCTAGAGCCATGCCGACTGGAGTATTGTACTCCTGGCAGGGTCACCCACGCCAAACAGCTCAAAGGATAGAGACCAGACAAAGAGTGATCCCATGGTGCTACCATGCATTTTAGGTGAAATCCAAATTTATCAGAATATTAGGATTCTGGGACTGATATGTGCAGTGAGGACACACCCTTGCCCACGCACTTGCCCACCTTGCCCCCCCCCCCCCCCCCCCCCACACACACACACACACACACACATGTGCAGCACACTCTAGACCTCTAACAACACCAAGATATTGGTTACCAACCATTTTACTCAAGTCTCACATGATGTAGACCTAATTAGGATCAGAATATTAGGATTCCGGGACTGAAATATGGTACAAGGAAGCCAGTAAGTAAGTCCATGGGTCCAAATTTGGATTCTGCATAGTGGAAAATGTATGATATGACACCAAGTTCATCCAAATAGGACAAGTCTATGGAATTTTATTGCAAAATGCAATATTACTGTATTTTCATTGGAGGCCATGGCTGCCATCTTGAATTTTCATTTGGCCAGACGGAAATATCAAAAGAGCAACTTCTAAGGAGTATGTGTGCCAATTTTGGTGCTTTTATCCGCAAGTGAACGATTATTACAGTTATCTGCCCAGCTATATTTAAATGGACACAAGCATACAAATCAACTCGTACATTTGGTACTTTAGTACATGTTTTTAGAGCATAATGTACATCTAAGTAAGTGGTAAGAAATGTTTGACTCAAATAGTTGTAGCCTACAAGTAAGACAAAATTAATCTTTCAGAGTTATTAGCCTTCAATTAATATCAGTAATATTAGTATAATAGTGTATAATCAATGCTCCTCCTTTACTGAGCCTGTTTTTTTTTTTTGTTGAAGAGGTTAAAACAGTCAAATGTTTGATAAAGAACTCTGTCTTCCATAACAAATCACAGCACATTTATAACACTAGAGAGTGAGGTGTAAAATAAGTATGGATGGTGTCATTAGAAATGCTGAAGTGTAACGATGTATAGAATATAAGAGAGACAGGATATCAACATTTTTTACAAACTTGAATGGTTTACTGGTCTTATTTTTTAAAATGCACCTTTTGTCAAAACAGGTTGTATTTTGTGCATAATAACAGAATAAGAATTTTTTTAAAACCTCCTGTTAGCCAGCATCATAATGATAGTTACAAAATAATGTTATTTAAACTTTTTTAGAATGTAAACAACTGCATTATTTTTCAACACCTTTGAAACATCAGCAAAGGCTCACATTCTTGTTACTAGTGGGGTTGCTACAAACAATATTATATAATAATAATAATAATAATATAAAACATGCTTAATCAATTGGATTTTGGTATGGGAAGTGGAGCTGTATGACTGCTCATAAAATTGTAGTTTTCTTTTGGCACCAAATGGAGTATGCACCCCGGAGTGTGCATCAGGCATAGATTCACTTTAAGTGTTGGCATATGGGTGTTTAATGGCAAGTATCAAAGGAAACGACAATTTTCCCACCAGATGAAGCACTGACAATATTCCCAATGTAGTGTACAGATAAGCCAGTGTATTCTTTTGAGGTGGGACTTCTTTTAGGTGAGTAAAATATGTTTGTTACTGTGATGCTATGACCGTTCCCAGCAATGTATTGCTCTGCTTCTGTCCCAGCACTCCCTTCTGCTGTCTACTACAAGTAATACACTGACTACACATACATACCTCATACAGCTCCACTGAACTATCTCTTTAAGCTTAACATTTGATTGGGAAAGAACAAAGCAACCACTTTATAAACAGATGAAATAAAAGCCTGCACAAATAAAAGGAACAACGGGCTGCATAACAAAAACATCCAGTCTAGCAAGTAGCTGTCACATCCTTTGTGTTATTGTTTGTATTATTACCTACACCACATCCATTACCCACATTGAGCTTGTGAGAATGCTGTTAAATTCACTGCGAAAATCTGGATAGCTGTAGTAGCCAATGGGCAGCTTTAGTACACATCCACATGTGTGGGATTGTGGTCTGCGGAGGAAATCTGTGGTTTCTATGAACTCAATAAGTATGGCCTTATCCAACAGATCAGATCCTGTACAAAAACACAGGAAAAGCTGAAGATTGTTGCAATCAATTTCCCCAATGTACCTTTTCAGGTAATGAGAAACTGTTGACTGGGCTGCTGTCATCTCCTCTGGAAAGTTTAGAAGCTCCTTTACTGTTTTTGCAGTTGTTTTTTTTTTTGTGCAATGAAATGATTCAGTCCTTCTGGTGGTAGTAAACCAGTCATAGAACCCACAACAGGACGCCAGCACTTAATTACAAACATTGGGGCCTGAACGATTACTTTGTGTCCAATCTGTGACAAGACAGGGAGCCGTGTGTCCTTGGTAGGGACTTGCTTGCATTCATGTGCATCGAGTACATCCAGCAATTCATCTGTGTCCACTGAATTAAAGTCCTCCAAAGCCTTCAGAAGGACAGATCTTTCTTCTTGTGATACGTACAGCAAAAAGGAATCTTTGAAACTACTGGTTGTCGAGCCATAAAGCACCTCTTCCAGAAATGGTATTGCAAGCTTCACTGGGAAGTAACCAGCTTGTTTCCACCCAACTACAAACACCCGAGCTACAGCCTGCCATTCTTCACACTGAAAGTCATGCCTGATGAAGGGGACTTTCACCTCAACTCCCAGCGTGCAGCTGTCATAGAAATCCCTCCAAAATTCTGTCAGGCAGTCTCGCAAAACACCACTTCCTTCCCCCTGTTCAAGCCCTCCATTTGGTAAACGCATTTTGATGTTGACCTCAGATGCAATAATGTTTGGGTCCTTGAGGGCACTGATCAAGTCAGTGAGACAGTGACCTCTTCTTACAATCAGTGTTACAGGACAAGGTTGTGGTTCAGGAAGTGTTTGGGCTGGAACATTGGCCTCCCCTGCAAGCACTGGTGACAGATCCACAGTTTGATAAGGTGCATCATTCTCTTTTTCTGGAAAGAGAATTTCAAGGTTTCGTTCATCCACACGTACATCCAGCCTGTCATCCCCATTTATAATAACTTCACAATCTTCGCTTTCACCCACAGTTAGTAGACCATCCCATGGTAATGTGTCATTCAGTTCCAAATATCCACTTGTGGAAGCTCCATCATTAATTCCATAGTGGTTTGGTGATTCTGAATTTCTGTTTTCTACCAAAAGATCGTCAACAGCCTGATTCTGTTCATTGTTAGTGAGATCTACCACTGGGGGCTGGCTTAATGCATGATCACCCTCCACTCCTGAGGGCTGCTGTCCTGTTTTCTGTTTGGTGCACAGATGAAGTCTCAGAATTCTGACCTTGCTTTGATTATATAACTCGTCAACTGTATTGGACACATCAACATGCATCTGTGAGCTCTCAATATGAGTTGAATAGTGTGAAAGACTTTTTTTTTTTTTTTTTAAGGCCTTTGGGGAAAAAAAGATTTTCAGCCATAAGTCTGATATTTGCCACTGTTTCGTCTTTGTCAACAGAGAGATGCCTCGTTCCTCCACCACTTACAGACTTCACCTGCTTGAACCTCTCCTCCGCCTCATCAAAATCCATCCAGCCAACCGCAATTCGTCTCTTTTTCCGTTGGGCATTCGTATTTCCTGCCCACTTAGATGTTTTCTTTTTTGGTGGCATCCCCTCAGCTCCAGACAGTCTTTGTCGTAGCCTTGAGAGAAGGCATTCTTTCCTGGATGCTGACTTATGTGACAGTGATGCTTGTCTGCAGAAGGCCACAATGGAGGCTCTATCTCCAACTTTGGGGATGTACTTTGCCAGGTCACTGTCTGTCATTAACGGAATGACAGTTTCATCAATCTGAAAAAATAAAAGATAGTCAATAGATAAATAAATTAATACATACACATGCATAATACAGAATGAAAATGGAAAGGAAGTTAAAAATATTGTATATTGATGGTTTAAGAGTGGAATTATTCACATCATTAGTTTTTCATTTTATTCAGCCAACTTTTGATTTGAACATTTACTTTTGGAAATGATGCACATATTTTTCCAACTTAAGTTGACCAAGAATTAAAAAAAATTATTCTGTAAACAAAGTTGCTGTATTTGACTACATTAACATTTTTTATTCTAGTGTGACTGTCTTTGACACAAACTTTTAGTAAACATTAATCTTCTGTTTGGAAAAAAAAAATCTCAACACACACACACACACACACACACACATACACACACACACACACACACAAGGCAAGCAAAGAGGGCAGCTGCAGTGGCTTACATTCTCATCTTCAAATTTCTGGATCACATCTTCAATTTTGCGCTCCATCAAAAACTCTCGCAACCGAGTATCCATAATTGACCTCTAAACCACAGGAAAACAAAATCAATTAACAAGTAGCCTTAACATGCATTAGATTTCCCAAATTCTGGATCTATGATTCTAGATCACATTTTGCCCCATGTCCCTGCTATTATTATTATGATGCAAAAAGCAACACTGTTTCTGCAAATACAGTGTAAATTAATACATTCATTTTACTACTCGGTTTATTTCTGGTGACAACTACACATTGCAGAGCTGATTTAAACATTGTACTCAAGCTCTGTCACTGTCCTATGTAATCACTTTTGTCTTTGGCAAACCAAAGTGGAATGTGTTAGGAAGGTGTTAACATATTGGTTTAATTGATTTCTGTAATTTTATTGAAGCACAAATGTCCAGAAAACGCTACAGACACATTCAGTAGTTCAGTCAAAGCAACAACAACCTGCAAAGCAATACAAACTAGATTCTGATCACTGATAGGCTATAGGTTCTCTTGGCAATGTCTACAGTGAGCACTACTGTAACTGCAGGGATTGGTCCGGTAGCATCATTAAACGCTGCGGTTCATATTGCCTATGTATTTCCTCAGCTAAGTCTGACACACATGATGCTACTTTCAAAGGAAATGATCAGTGAAAAAGGAACTTTTTAAGCTGAAACTCTGAAAAGTGAAGTCTGCAGCATAAGTTAGCGTGGTGATCAAGACAGGTTAAAAGAGAGACACCTTCGTGACACAGAAAACTAGTTTTGTGCTCAACTTACTTCACTTAGTAGTATGCCTACAACCCTCAGCTGTACTTGAAAAGTGTCCTGATGTGTGTGCAGGGCTGCAGCTCCTACAGACACAAATGAGTTTACAGCTACATGTTAACACAACAAAACAACGTGTAGTAAGCGTAAGCCTATCCAGTGTAACAAAGTATCAAACATAGCCTAAATAAATAACTGCCTATATGCAGGATAACAAGATATTAACTAGAACAGCTAAGAAAAGACACTCACCTTAGGGACAACATGTAGGTACGGGCCCCATACGCAGATTATTGCAGGTTGTGGAGAAGTTGCGCTCGATTTGCTTACCCAGCTGTCCAGGAATGATTTTAATAGTATTAGTTAATATTTCGTGCGCACACTATGCCTATTTCGTGGCTACAAATTAGTATTTCGTACGCACGTTATACCTACTTCTAGGCCACGAAATAGTATTTCGTGCAAACGAATTAGTATTTCGTGCGCACGTTATAGCTATATTGTGGCCACGATTTATTTTTTTTTCGACCATGTCATGAGAGGTGCTTCGTATGTGTCTGCAGATTGAAAGAGGATGTTTTCTGAATATTTCAAATACCCTCTGAGAAAATTGAGTGTTTTTGTGAAGGTAGGGGTTTTTAAACTGTTGTAACGCAATGTTTATTTATATTAATATAAAAGTGGGAGCAATTTTTTATCCACCAAAACGTAGCTCCAACACTTCATGTCCTCTTTGACTTAAGTCCTGTAACATGGCTCTCAAGCATTAATGTTAGAAATCATTACGGCAAAAAATAAGAAAGAGACAACTGCTAATTAAAAAATGCAACAGCAAATTATGGCATAGGGACTGTCAGCAAATTACCATAACCAAGGAATGCTGTGAACAAAAATTCAGTAACTTCACCATAAAGGTATGTATCCTCTTAAAAAAACACAGTGCATATGACCTCATACTTTTAATACTACATGTCATCAATTTAAACATTTTGGAGGATTTTTTGATTGAAAATAAAGTTAATGTTATTACATTTATGAGAGCTACCAACAAAATGATCATTAAATGTGAATGTCTATCTCCTCTACTTTATACTGCAGCTCTAGCTTTACATAAGGGTTTTATTTAATTTATGTGATTTTTTAAAATATTGAATTATGTTTTTGCCAATACAGTTAACAACTGTACAGTTATTATAGTTTTTACAGTCTTTACCTATTAATAGTAGTATATAAAATGGTGTGAATAGGTGTAATATAAATTAAATTAAACTCTATTTCCAAGCCAAAACCGGCAGTGTATTAGGACCAATTGAAGTTGTCTGGCTCGGGGGGATTGCTCATTTTGAGGAAAATGAGGTTGTAGCTCATCTGGTCTTCATTGCAGTGATTAAAAAGCGGGGTCGGGTTTGTAATGACATTGTTTCTTTAATGAGTTATTGACCTGGAAAGTCCGAATCTGTGAATATCTTTCTATCTTTACCCAAGTTGAAAACAGAGCACAGCTAGTATCACCTCATGTATGTGTCCTGAATCAAAACATTTTTTGATAGCAGCAGCTACGTTTGGATCACTGGTAGTGCTCAAGTTCAAAAACCTTGCTCAAGGCAAAATCACTCCCTGATCAAAGGACAAATGGTGCTCTCTTCCATCCAAGCTCTCCCTCTCTCTCTTCACACACAAAGGAGCACACTCAACCTATAAGCCATGACTCATGTAGCCAATCAGTACCTACCTATTCTGGTAGGTTAATGACTTTGTTTTTAGTTCTTTGCTGTTGTGATTTTCAACTTGCTGTTGTGTTTTTAAATTTGCTGTTGTGTTAGCGATTTGCTGTTGTGGTTTGCACTTCCGGGCCACCGTACTTCTCCCCTCTTGGTGTTAGTTAATGTAGGACTGAATAAAAGGACAATCTCTCTACACCACTTTACCTCAGACACACCATGCACTGACTGAATGTTGTGTCAATGTGAGAGCCAATCAAATACAGGAACGAAAACAACATGAAATCTGAGCTCCAAATTTAACATCTGAGCTCCACCATGGCTGGAAGACAAAAGCTGCTATGGCTGTTATGTTGATGTACTGTTACACCCCAGCATTGTCTACCCCCTCTTAGTACCCACAAGTAGTGCTGGACGATAATTCGATAACAATATATATCGATCGATAGACGTGTGGTGCGATAGAAAAAAAACGGGTCGATAAAAAGTTCGATAGAAAAACACAGTTTCCCTTTCTTTTTCATCATAGCCTATCATGTAGCTTTTACTACGGTCATTACTTCCTCCCAACCAATCACAAACGCAGACCCAGGTACGCTACGGCACCAAGCCCAGCCCCTATCAAACCACAACAGACAGCACGTGTATTAGAAATAATGTTACAGGAGAAGTGGAGGAAATTGTCCCGAAAAAAGGTTTCAGTAGTTCACCAGCATGGCAATGTTTTGGTTTTTAGAAGTCTGACAAAAAGCGAACAGCTGTCGTTTGCAAAATTTGCCGAGAATTAGTAAAAACCAAGTCTGGTAGCACAACCAACTTGTTTTACCATCTAAACCGGTCGCACCCGCAGGAGTACGAGCTGTGTCGGCCGCGCCGCGGCTCCACGTCGTCGTCAGAGGAGGAGGAATCCTCTGGAACCGCTGCCAGCACCAGCACAAAGCATGTGAAGCAGACCAAACTGGACTTCGTTTCTTGCCAAAAATACGACAAAGCGTCCAAGCGGCATAAGGACATCACCCATGCAGTAACATGCTCCATAGCGAGGGACATACTGCCAATAACTACCGTTGAAAAGCCTGGCTTGGACCAGCTTCTAGCCACTCTCGACCCGCGATATGAAGTGCCCGGCCGCAAGTATTTCTCAAACACAGCGCTTCAGGAATGAAAATGGGTCAGGGGTTGAAAAGGTGAGAAGGGTGCGGAGGAAATACGTTCTGGTGTTGTGCCGTAGAATGCAACCCTGCATCCCGTCCACTCATTAGCTTCCTAAAGTGGAAGAAAATGAGCTCATATTTTACAAAGACGCGAGTATTTGGATCATGGCTACTAGCAGGGGGTGCATTCGGCAGGGGTGCAATCTACGACACAACACCGGCGTGGATAAGTCCTGCTTCTCGTGCTCAGTTTGCACATTAAGTCAATCACATGATAATTAAAAAAAATAAATCTCCCAACCCCGGGAGAAATATTTCAGTGTTCAGACCCCAGGCTGTGGGCAGTTTCCCACACAGTTAAAACTGGTAGTACGCTATTCCCACCTAAAGCTATTCTGTTTATTTATATATTTGTTTGTTTTGTTTATTTTCATCAAAAGACTATTTAAATATTTATTTATCAGATTTTCTGGTCACTTTAGTCTTTGTTTGTCAGTATTTACTGACGTCACTCAGGCCATTAAGTTGATTTCTTTTCTTTTTTTTAAGTTCTTTTTTAAAAAACTTTCAGTTGTGGAAAAAAAAAGGTGGTTGAATAAAGGTTTGAATTTGAATTCAGTGCTTGTGTGTTCTTTATTAAAAGTAGGTCATTAAGCAATAGCATAAAACATCCAGGGCTGCAATTAAAATATATGTTAAATAATTATAATAATTATATCGATAATTATCGATATCGATCAATATGATTTATTTTTTATCGATATGCTTTTTTTCTATATCGTCCAGGCCTACCCACAAGTGTTAAGAAGTTGCCCAACTTGATGGTCTCAGTTGTTTTATCAAAAAGAGGCATCACTGAGCATTTCAGCCTGATTTAAAACCAGTTGTTTATAACATTAATAAAACATATATTTACTTATATACTTACCCTAAAACTGAGTAATTCCTTGAGACACTGACTGGTTTGCAGAATGACTCTGTCAAGGAGCGGGGTTAAGCTAGTCTTTCACAGTCTACATAGGTTGTCCTCTTCTTCATACTCTGTGCAGTGGTTAATTTGCACAGGGTGAAAAAAGTCATTTGCCAAACTGCTTGTTCAGATTGTGTTGAATATGCTACAGCACTGGCATCATGCCAGGCTGACATACTTGTGAGATAACATTGTAAAAATCTGGATCTGAATCATGGCTCCCGTTTTAGTTCGCAGACAGACTTACTTAACTTTTCAACAAGAAACGAACCTTAGAGTGACTTCGTTCCTGTGTCCGTCCTCCCATTATCAGCCATCTAAATTTGCAGAGTGACATGACTGTGTCCTTTATTTGTCCCAGCCCAGTTCCATTTGTACTTGGTAGGGTGATGTCAGCCCAAGGTCATGCACACTGAGGTAGTGCGTGACACCACCCAAAGCTTTTCAATAAATCATGAAGCCACAGAGAGGAGCGGCCTGCGGTGCAAGGTCAGAAAAAGCTCAGAGTATATTAAATATTACTGCAGCTGTGATTGGAGGACAAGAGAGAGGGAGAATCACAGTAAAAGTTTTAAATACGACTTTCACGGTGCACAGCGTGGACGTGCAGGTTGAAGGGTTGAAACATTGAAGGATGTCAACCATTAAGCGTACCTGATCTGTCTCATGATGATCCAGATGATGCCAGTGAAGGCATCAGATTGACAGGATGGAGGGTGAGATTGTAAACTTCAGAAAAAAAGAATTTATCAAACTAACACCAAGATAATCTCAGTGAGATAAAAATGAGTGAGATAAATGAAATTTACAAGTTTGGAGACCGACCTCATTAATACACGTTTCTAACAAGAAGTCGAAAATTTAAGCAGATTAACAAGGTCATGTATGTAGCTGATAACCTTTGACCTCTTGACAGGAAATACTTTGAGTGGTTTTGATCTATATCTGTGGTTTGTTCAGTATCTTGTCCACGGGAGAAAGACTGTAGAGATCAGGAGCACCAATGAGAGTTAATATGGTTTCAACTGTAGCTTAAAAGTGAGAGACATTGTTCAAAATTGTGATAAAAATACAAGCCTGAGTCTTGATGTTGTTTTTTTACAGCAAGTGGTCGGCAACATTCATCTCTCGACGGAGAGATGAATGTTGCCGACCGCTTGCTTCTCTAGTTATACCAACTTTAGTAACGACAGCATGATAGCAATACACAGTGGTCTATGGATCCAGGTGGACACCTCAACTAAAACGCCACTCTGTAGCCACAAATAATGCTCAGAACAGCACCTAACTTCATCAACAGGAAATATAGGGTCCCAGCCATAGTACTAGACACCAAACATCTTTTTAACTTTGACTAATTTCTTTAGCAAAGAGACCAAACACAACTCACCTTCTTTCTTCCAGCAGCCGCTTGTTTGTAGGGAGAGCTCAGGCAAGTCCAGAACTGAGTGCAGCGGGGTGACGCAGCTCAAGTTAGAACATTTATCATCATTACTTCATCATTTCCTTTAAGTAATAATCACAATATTAATCATTTTTCACTGCAGATGTCTCGGTCTGATTGCATTTCCATAAAGAAATTAATGTTCTTACTTGAGCTACGTCACCCCGCTGCACTCTGTGATGGACTCGTCTGAGCTCTGAATTCTCTGAAAAGCTCTGAAGTGAGTTGTGTTTAATCTTTTGATGAATTTAGATGCTGTTCTGAGCATTATTTGTGGCTATAGAGTGGCGTTATGGTTGAGGTTTGTTTATGGCACCTCAGACCGCTGTGTATTGCTATCATGCGGTTGTTACTAATTTTGGTATAACTAGAATTGATCTCTCAAGGGGGTGTCCAACTTGGTGTTATGGTGTGTTTGACCCTAACTTCCCCGGAATATTCCTTTAATTTTTTCCCATTAATCTCTGATATTGACGTCTAAAAACTCTTGAACCCTAGACTGTGTGAATCTATGGTATCCTCTAAAGTCCCACTTCGATCGATTTTTTTTTTACTACTTCAAGTGTTATCAGTGGTCTTTAAATTGTGATTATTACGGTTTTTTTGCCAAAACCATGTGCCCTGTGTAATTTTGAATGGGCTTTTCTTCTGCAGAGCTCTAGTTGCTCATTAGCAATTCACCTCTGAGTCATGGGCAGAGACAGCGCAGCTCTGTACACTCCTTTTCATGCTAGCTTGTAGCCGACATTGTTGGTATAGTAGAAGTGGCAGGTAACATAGAAGCTTACGATCAGATGTTCTTTTATACAGGTTTTTTAATGACTTTGCTGACATGTTTCGATGTGCTGGCAGCAGTCTTCCTCAGAGTGTCACGTGATGGTTGTGTGACGCGTCTTAAAACATTTGATGTTTGTATAAAAGAACATCTGATCGTAATTTATCAAAAAAGACAATGAACCTAATCGAAGAACATAGAAGCTCGTCAGCTCTAGACACAGAAGTCTTTGGGGACATGGTGAAAGCAAATATCATAATTAGCTTTCTAAGTAGCATTGTGATCTGCTAACGCACTGCTTGTTCCGCGATTGGCCTTTCGACTTCTCTGGGTCTGGCCTGCAGAGCGGGGCACAGGGGGCGGAACTTGGAAATGTGATGTAGAAATTCCCACTATGTCAAATGCTGCCAATTGGGTCTGCCAGAGGTTCACAGTGATTTGAATTCAGAATACTAAGGAATGCAATTTTGCTCTTATTTTTTTCATAATATGTCATCTAGCATCAGAAAAATGCCATATGAACACGTAGACAACAAGAGAAACATGATTTTCATCGGACTGGGCTGGGTGAATAAATACTATATATGTGTGACACAATGATAATCTAAAAACTTTAAATCTTGTCACCTGTAAACAAATGTTGTTTTGGCATTGGGTGATTTCTCTTCCAGCTCCTTCTAATATCCTCTGTAGGAAAACACTTTTCATAACTTATTTATTTATGACTTACTTAAGTTGTTGAAAGTCTGAGTTTCCAAATCTTTGCAGTTGGATTTTTTTTTTATTTTTTTTTTTAACTTTTGCAATACAGAAACACAAACAAACAAACAAACAAAAAACGTTTGGACCATTTAGAACAGACTCAGTTAAAGAGTTCAAATGTAGAAAAGCAGAGTTTATCTAGAGTTTTGGACCAAGATTTTTGGGAAAGTATCTTAAGCAGCTCACCTGAGTGAAAGTGACCTCATGACCAAGCTGTTCACATTGTTTCTGAGCCTGATAATAGATGTGGTGGAAGCATCTCAGGGATGCTGAGACAGAAAATGAGTTAGAGTAAAAGAAAAGAGAACCAGAGAGATAGCTGATGAAAAGAAGATTTGGCTGAGAGTCAAAAGGTGGAGGGGACGGCACGGGGGAGATGGAGAAAGGGAGGCAGGGCGGGGGAGAAAGTTGAGAGTAGCGAGTATAAATAAAGAGGGTGAAAGAAAGCGCCAGATACTGAGCTGGAGATTTAGCTTTTTAATCGAGTCTGTGAGGATTAAAGGCGGATTATGTAGGAATTGCGACATAGCAGCAAATTAGCCCGGTAGCTTTAATCTGAGAGGCGGACAAAGCCAAAGTACTTGACCAGTGTGTGTCTGTGTGTGTGTGTGTGTGTGTGTGTGTGTGTGTGTGTGTGTGTGTGTGTGTGTGTGTGTGTGTGTGTGTGTGTGTGTGTGTGCAGTACCTAAGTAATGAGGTGACATAGTTTATGTTGTCTGTTGAAACACAGACACGTGAGCTGATCCTGTTCTCTCCAGCTGTACCATCATAATCACATTACCACTTCTATTTATAGACTTTTAGAAAAGAAACTTATCTGTCACTGCAGAACCCGAATAGCAGATTAATAAATGTTTGAAATAATTGTTGGTACTGCTCTTGATTGCAATACAATAGGTAAAAGTGCATTGATGAAATCAAAATCATGACACATGTAGTAACATGAAACATGCATGCTAAAGCTAATGTTTATTTGTAATTACACCTTTAACCTGAAGAAAACAGCTCTGGATTTATGTTTGCATAATCCTGTTGAAACAGACCTATTTAAAAAAACAGCTTTAGTGTGGTTATGCTTTAGTGTGTCATTAATGACATCTTCATAACATGGTAAAAATGTGCTGGTGGCTGCAGAGGGCAGCTGTGATCTGATTTGTAGACGTTGTTTGAAGCACACATGAGCCAAAATAAGAAAACATACCACAGAGGGGATTCCTTAGAGTACTAGTAGAACGCAACACATTTCTCAGGTGTATAAAGACTTTGAAGACACTCAAAGGAATATCATCACAGTAAACAAAATGACAAATGTGAGCCCTACACCATTCATCCATGACATCCTGACTGGATATACTGAAACCCCCCAGCAGCAGGCAAAAAGGCAAACATCTGTGATGGTTACAATGGGTTCCTTTGGTAAAATTACTTGGATGTTTTGTTAATAAGGATCTTGCATTTTAAAAACCAGTGCTTCATGGTTTATAAAGTGAGCTGAAGATTCTGTTTGTGTTCAGAGTCTTACAGAACTGTGATTCTGAAGTGATAGTTAAGTGAAACATGGGATTGTGCTTAAGAGTTTATCAGTTAGGTGTCATGTTGTTGAAACATGGGCTTTACATTTTCACAGTTGTGTCCCAGGCTCTAGTTTCTGTTTTTTAAAAATAACTGTAATAATAGTAGTGGTAGTGTGTAGTGGCAGCAGTGGCCTTTGCAATTCTTATTGTCAGATTACACACATGCAGTGCTATGCAAAGATGGTAAACACAGACTGAGTCTCATCTGCTTCCTGGTCTTTCTAGTCCGCTTCTTCCTACTGGTTGTCCACCCCTGCTTACATGCACATGTCCTCCTCTGCCTCTTAGATTGTCTCCATCCATCTTTGGTATCACCTCTCAGCTCAGTTGTGCACTCTGAAACTCCACCATATTGGTGTCATCACAGATCTACACATCAACAGTGTACTAAAGTTGGGAAATTGTAATAAATGTAAATAAAAACAGAATACAATGATTTGCAAATCCTTTTCAACCAATATTCAATTGAATACACTACAAAGACAAGATATTTAATGTTCAAACACATACACTTTTTTTTTTTTTTGCAAATAATAATTAACTCACACATGCTACACATGCCAAACAAGTTGGGAAAGGTGGCAAGAAATACTGAGAAATTTGAGGAATGCTCATCAAACACCTACACACGTGGACAAAATTGTTGGTACCCCTCAGTTAAAGAAGGAAAAACCCACAATTCTCACTGAAATCACTTGAAACCTACAAAAGTAACAATAAATAAAAATTTATTGAAAATTAAATAATCAAAATCAGCCATTACGTTTGAAATGTTGATTAACATAATTATTTAAAAAAAGCAAACTAATGAAATAGGGCTGGACAAAAATGATGGTACCTCTATAAAAGATTGAAAACTATTTGACCAGAGTGACATGATTAACTCAGGTGTGTCCTTTAATTGACATCACAGGTGTTTCCAAACTCATAATCAGTCAGTCTGCCTATTTAAAGGGAGACAAGTAGTCACTCTGCTGTTTGGTGAAAAGGTGTGTACCACACTGAACATGGACAACAGAAAGCGAAGGAGAGAATTGTCCCAGGACATCCGAAAAAAAAATTATAGACAAACATCTTAAAGGTGCAGGCTATAAGACCATCTCTAAACAGCTTGAAGTTCCTGTGACAACAGTGGCTCATATTATTCAGAAGTTCAAGACCCACGGGACAGTAGCCAACCTCCCTGGACGTGGCCGCAAGAGGAAAATTGATGACAGATTGAAGAGACAGATTGTTCGAATTGTATCCAAAGAGCCCAGGACAACCTCCAAAGAAATTAAAGGTGAACTCCAAGGCCAAGGTACATCAGTGTCAGATCGCACCATTCGTCGTTGTTTGAGCCAAAGTGGACTTCATGGGAGACGACCAAGGAGGACACCACTGCTGAAAAAAATCATAAAAAAGCGAGACTGGAATTTGCAAAAATGCATGTTGACAAGCCACAAAGCTTCTGGGAGAATGTCCTTTGGACAGATGAGACCAAACTGGAGCTTTTTGGTAAGGCACATCAACTCTATGTTCATAGACTCAAAAACCAAGCATACGAAGAAAAGAACACTGTCCCTACGGTGAAACATGGAGGAGGCTCAGCAATGTTTTGGAGCTGCTTTGCTGCATCTGGCACAGGGTGTCTTGAATGTGTGCAAGGTAAAATGAAATCTGACGACTATCAAGGCATTCTGGAGAGAAATGTGCTGCCTAGTGTCAGAAAGCTTGGTCTCAGTCGCAGGTCATGGGTCTTCCAACAGGACAACGATCCAAAACACACAGCCAAAAACACCCAAGAATGGCTGAGAGAAAAGCGTTGGACTATTCTAAAGTGGCCCTCCATGAGCCCAGATCTGAATCCCATTGAACATCTGTGGAAGGAGCTGAAACATGCCATTTGGAGAAGACACCCATCAAACCTGAGACAACTGGAGCAGTTTGCTCATGAGGAGTGGGCCAAAATACCTGTTGACAGCTGCAGAACGCTCATTGACAAATACAGAAATCGTTTAATTGCAGTGATTGCCTCAAAAGTTTGTGCAACAAAATATTAAGTTATGGGTACCATCATTTTTGTCCAGCCCTATTTCATTAGTTTTTTTTTTTTTTAATAATTATGTTAATCAACAATTCAAAAGTAATGGCTGATTTTGATTATTTAATTTTCAATAAATTTTTTATTTATTGTTACTTTTGTAGGTTTCAAGTGATTTCAGTGAGAATTGTGGGTTTTTCCTTCTTTAACTGAGGGGTACCAACAATTTTGTCCACGTGTGTATTTGGAACATCCCACAGGTAAGCAGGCTAATTGGGAACAGGTGGGTGCCATGATTGGGTATAAAAGCAGCTTCCCCAAAAATTCTCAGTCATTCACAAGCAAGGATGGGGTGAGGTTCACCACTTTGTGAACAACTGCATGAGCAAACAGTCAAACAATTTAAGAACAATGTTTCTCAAAGTACAATTGCAAGGAATTTAGGGATTTCAACATCTACGGTCCATAGTATCATCAAAAGGTTCAGAAAATCACTGCACGCAAGCGGCACAGCCAGAAACCAACAATGAATGCCCATGACCTTCGATCCCTCAGATGGCACTGTATCAAAAACCGACATTAATGTGTAAAGGATATCACCACATGGGCTCAGAAACACTTCAGAAAAACACTGTCAGTAAATACAGTTCATTGCTTCATCTGTAAGTGCAAGTTAAAACTCTACTATGCCATTTTCAACAACATCCAGAAATGGGCCCAAGCTCATCTAAGATGGACTGATGCAAAGTGGAAAGGTGTTCTGTGGTCTGACGAGTCCACATTTCAAATTGTTTTTGGAAATCGTGGACGTCGTGTCCTCCAGGCCAAAGAGAAAAAGAACCATCCGGACTGTTGTCGACACAAAGTTCAAAAGCCAGCATCTGTGATGGTATGGGGGTGCATTAGTGCCCAAGGCATGGATAACTTACACATCTGTGAAGGCAACATTAATGCTGAAAGGTACATACAGGTTTTGGAGCAACATATGCTGCCATCAAAGCAACGTCCTTGCTTATTTCAGCAAGACAATGCCAAGCCACATTCTGCACGTGTTACAACAGCATGGCTTCATAGGAAAAGAGTGCGGGTACTCGACTGACCTGCCTGCAGTCCATACCTGTCTCCCATTGAAAATGTGTGGCACATGATGAAGCGTAAAATACGACAACGGAGACCCTGGACTGTTGAACAACTGAAGCTGTACACCAAGCAAGAATGGGGAAGAATTCTATCTTCAAAGCTTCAACAATTAGTCTCCTCAGTTCCCAAATGTTTATTGAGTGTTGTTAAAAGGAAAGGTGATGTAACACAGTGGTAAACATGCCCCTGTCCCAACAACTTTGGCACGTGTTGCAGCCTTGAAATTCCGAGTTAATTATTATTTGCAAAAATAAATAAATAAAGTTTATGAGTTTGAACATTAAATATCTTATCTTTGTAGTGTATTCAATTGAATATAGATTGAAAAGGATTTGCAAATCATCGTATTCTGTTTTTATTTACGTTTATCACAATTTCCCAACTTCAATGGAATTGGGTTTTGTAGATAGCTGCTAAGTGTCCCTAAGTTGGTAAAGTTTTTTGAGGTTTTTGTGGTTAAACTTTCTTAAATGCATTTGATGAGTCACATAGTCATAGTTTTTGGTCATTGACCACAGAGCCTTCTACAGGTAGGGCATGTTTCTAAGCTTATAGGGAGGGCAATATCTTGTATTTAAAAAAAAAAAAAAAAGGTGATTGTGCAGCCCTAATAGGAAGCATCTAAATGACATGAAAATGAGCTGATACATAGTGCAGACACTGGTGGAATCTTTCAGAGCCCTGAGGGTAAAAGATCTTGTGACCTGGAAACCCAGACCTGTCCCTATTTTTGTTCTCTGAGCGAGCTCATTTTATTTATGATCCCCTACTTTAGGGGCTGTTTTGACTTCATTAATCATACGTTTTTAGACTGCGAGAAGGAGTTTCTGCGAGAGATTCCCTCCTCTAAGAGAGGCTTTTAGCGCATTGTTAAGTCTAAGCAGAAAACACATTCGGACAGCAGGAGTTACCTTTCAGAAAAGAGCAAATAAAAGTGGGTCATTCCAGTCCTAAGAGGAACCCTGTCCTGATGAAACCTGATCAGAGCAGGTAGGCCAGGCAGCGTGAAGGCAGGAACACAGGAACAGTCCAGTGAGTCCACCACACTCGCTGTAACTAGCACTGACATGCAACACACACATGCGCAACACACTTAATGCAACAAACACACAGGAGCAGGCTTGCTGATGCTCAACTGACTGACCACAGCCTGTGAATGACGAAAAATCGAGTGAAGAGGAGCAAAACATCTGATTTATGACTTATTAATGTCTCAGGGAGGTGTGTAGTAGGGCCTGACTGATTTATTGGCGAGCCGATTAAATCGGCCAGTTTTAGCCTGTTTAAGACTAATCGGTAATCGGCCAAAACTCCCTGATTGTCGTCGATATTTTCAGAGATAAAATGCGGAGAATAAGATTTAGTTTCACTTTGAACATGTTCGGCCATTTGAGAAGTTCCTGACTTATCCTGTAGATGGTGCAGCGACCTCATGACAATCTTCACTCACTAACTACCTCACAGCACAGCAGAGTGAGTCTGAAGCAGGCAGCTCAGGGACGCACGGAAGAGAGTGGTCCGCCTCAATGGTAAATAAACCAGTTTGTGAAATGCACAAGAAGTAAACAAGTTTCAGTTCAACCCACTTCATCATGTTCCCCGCTGTGCTGGTCTCAGTCACGCCGAGTTAACGGTGAAGCACCATGTAAGCTAAAGTTAGAGTTAGCCATCTGCTATAAGCCTTGCTACACTGTTAGCCATGCTGGAAACAGTAGAATAAACAACAGTACACATTATGTGATCGAGCTCCTTCTCTTACTGAGGCAACTGCATGTCTCCAGATGAGACTGGACCGGAAATGAGTAAAATTCAGAGGCACCGATCGGCCGGGGGGAGTTTGATTCATGACAAAAAGGTGGAATATTACTGAGTTACTGAGTATAGTTGTTCTAGCAATAAAAAGGATTTGAAATTAGTTTTCTGCCTTTAATTCTTTGAAGAAGTGTTTGAAAGGCTCAAAAGCAGCCATTTGTTGAAAAAAAAAAGTAAATAAGTAGATATATTAAAGTAACAAAAAAAGAAATCGTCTGATTAATCGGTAATCAGATTTTTTCCCCCTCTAATAATCGGTATCGGCATCGGCCCCCAAAAATCCATATCGGTCAGGCCCTAAGTGTGTAGCGGGGGATGGGGATTTCAGGGGACAGGATGAAGTTGCTTACATAAGAGCTCATTTCCAGCCTACAGTAGCACCTTGGACACATTCTTCAAGCTCATTTACTTTAGGCGAGTCCCTGAAGCTTGTCGAAGGACTCCCAGGACTTAGACCAGCTGCAGACATTGGCTCGTATCTTGTATCTGCACTTAGCCTGACACACATTCTTCACTGGGGGGTAGAGTTTTTGTCTTGGGTCCATGCCAGGGTGACTTACTTGCTCCTGGAGAAGAAGCTTGTCTTTGCTGCTCTTGTAACCCAGTTTTCTTTCGCTGTGGAGGCCAAAGAGGTGACAGAAATTTAGAAAAGCTAAAACAACAATCTGAGCGGCTCTGTGTCACATTTTATTTGGGCTTGTTTTGAGTGTGTAAAGGTCAGTGTATTTTACATCTGCTGAGAATGTGATGGAGGAGATCCCCAAACACTGAAGCTAAACAATCAGCTGGAGATTGTATTGTTTGTGTTAGGGATAGGAAGATTAACGTATTGAATAAAATCTAGACGCACTGTTGATGAAATGTCTTCATTCTTAAAATCTGATCAGTTTTAGATTTGATGTTCTGTGCATGTATTCAGAAATGTACCTGGCTCAATCATTGGATATTTCTTCTTCTATTTATATTAAATTCCTCCTGGGTTATAACCATGTTACATGAATGCGTGCCATTGATGTACACTGTTGTGTTAAAGAAACTGCGAAATCACTTCTCTGTGCACAGCATGATACGCACAAACAATATGAGCAAGAGGCAGCTAACGCGATGTTGGGATCATTAGCTTTTTGGAGCTCAAGTTAGCAGAAATGTCACTAACATTGTCAATAATAAGCAGTAGAGTAGACCAAACTTGTTGTGGTCATGTTGTTTTTACCTTGATTTGGGCAACGATGCTGGATGGTGTTCACGGAGGTGGGCACGTAAGTTTGAAGTGTTAGACAACGGCGCTACAACTTCCTTACGGCATAACCTGCAGATTGGTGTCAGGTTTACCTGCTCCGTCTGTTTTGTGAAGCCGTAAAACGTCCATACTGCCAACGAAACCCTTCCAATAGGAGGATACACCAGAGACGTTTCATCATTCTCAGCCTCCGACTGTTCTTGGTCCGGTGTTATGCCGTAGAATGCACCCCTGCCATTGAATGCACCTCTGACGGGAGCACAGTTGAAAGTACATAACAAGGTGAAATAATCCATGTTTTTCTTACCATTGGGTGGATTCAAAAGCATGTGCCTTTAATGATTTCATTCAGACTATTCAGAGAAGCCAAAAACAATAGCCCTCTGATTCTGAATATTTGCTCTCTACCTTGACAGCTTACTGTACAGTTTATGTACCCAAGTACATCTCTATTTGTGCATTTTTGGGACACATAAAAACAGAACAAAGTGTGCTGCTCCATTTTACATGTTGTCATGATCCAATACTCATGTTTTTATAATATCAGATCATATCTCCTCCACTTTAAGAAGCTAATGAGCGGATGGGATGCATTGTGGACACACTCCAACAGTGTTTTGGGTGGCCGCAATGCATTGTAGGTGGCCACGCATTTTGTTTTAGAATTTCTTCATTTTCTCTTTTAATGTTCCCGTTTTTGTTAGGCTGGCATTAATGTACTTATTTCAAGAGTTTTTTTGGATTTGGGATTACTTTTCTGGTGGTTTGTTTGTTCATTTTGCTACCGAGGCTTTGACACCGTGGGTAAGACTAGAAGCGGGTTAGGTTGGTAAGTACTCGGCTTCGCTCGCCCCCCGCTGAGTGACGCTGCCACTCATCTTTAAATTATAATTGTGGAACAATTTTTACAGTACCTTACGATTTCATAATCGCGGCCGTTTAATATAGCATATCGCGATTAAATCGTATATTAGCACATCCCTACCTGTGACCTGTAAATCAAAAGTTTGAGAACCCTACAAGTTTTACAACAGGGACAAGCAACGTGAAAACACAGATGCGATGTGCAAAATGTGTCATGCTGCTCTAAAATACATAGGAGTTATGACTAGCCAAGGAGGTAGTGTTGTGTCGTTCATGAACGTTTCGTTCAAAAGTACGGAACTGCTGAGTGAACGACGTGAACTGAATCATTCCAAGACCTGATTCGTTCCTTTTTCAGTTGAGTTGAGCTCAGCCGCGAACCTGGCAAGCCAGTCGGGAGTGGAACTGCTGCCTTTGACTCTTTGGCGAACGATACACAGCCAGCCAGCCAGCGAGCAGGCAGGCAGGCGGTGTCTCGTGATTCACTCTCAGCGAATGAACGATATGTATCAGTCAGTAAATGAAGCAGTCTGTGAACGACATGTATCGGTACGTGAACGGAATAATTCAGTCACTCAGTGAACGACATGGTGAACAAAACGAACTACTTCCGAATGAATATGCTATTTGATATCTTTAAATGTAGCAGAATCCCCGCTACAGCTGTGATGCTTATTTTTAATATCTCCACTTTTCTGTGATATAAAAGAACGACAACTCGTGCTTGTTTAGTGGGCATGCTGCTTGCTGCTGTGTTGCACAGAGAGGTGAGTTTTTTAGGGCAGGGGAGTGATTCTTCCTTCAGGACTTGGCGAATGAACGACATGTGTCACCCAGTGAACGACGCTGTGACTTCAGCAGCAGGGGAGGGGAGGGGCTTGTTCAATGAACGAACTCGCAGCTGTGTCACTCACTGGTGTACTGCACCGGCAGGACAGGGTTCTGAAGCACTCACTGATTCAGTGAACGAATCTTTTAAACGAATCCTTTTAATGAACGGATTCCAAAGATTTAGTACAGTCATAAGAACTGTTTTTCCCATTACTAATGTGCCAGTGACCTGACATCCCCCACCACAGGTATGGCTTTACCTGCTGCTACTACATTTCGAGGAAGTGAGCAAAATCTTGCTTTTGTTTTCCATGCCTTGCTGACTAACAACTCTTTTAAGACAACCCTTGATCCTCATCCTGAGTTGTGTTTAGTCTCTTTGCTAAAGAAACCAGGCAAAGTTAAAAAGATGTTTGTGGCCAGTAATATGGCTAGGACCCTATATGTACTGTTGATGAAGTTGAATTTCGTTAGCAAAGAGACCACACACAACTTGTTTGTAGGGCGAGCTCAGGCAAGTCCAGAACTGAGTGCAGCAGGGTGACGCAGCTCAAGTAAGAACATTTATGATCATTTCTTTACAATATTAATCATTTTGCACTGTAGATGTCTCGGTGATTGCATTTCCATGAAGAAATCAATGTTCTTACTTGAGCTGCGTCACCACGCTGCACTCTGTGATGGACTCGTCTGAGCTCTGAATTCTCTGAAAAGCTGAGTTATGTTTAATCTGTTGATGAAGTTAGGTGCTGTTCTGCGCATTATTTGTGGCTATAGAGTGGCGTTTTGGTTGAGGTTTGTTTATGGCTCCTCAGACTGCTGTGTATTGCTATTGTGTGGTTTTATTAAAGTTGGTATAACTAAGAATAAAAATAACTTAACGAGAGAAGCAAGCAGTTGGCAACATTCATCTCTCGAGAGGGTGTCTCACTCAGCGTTACGGTGTGTTTGACCATAACTTTAATTTACGCTGCAACATCTCTTTAAGCTGTCTTTATAAGTAACTATATCCATCCCTATTGCAGACAGAGCATCAAACACATGGGGCCTGATTCAGTAAGAATGGATTGCCAATAGCACCAATGACTGTGCACTATTTGCCCCTACTCTCTGCTTCCTCTCAAGGTCTGATTAATGAAGCATGCAGTGCCAGTGATATTCATGCTCAGAAAAAATCCACAAAGTTTTGAAGCACTGTGCAGTTTTCCTTATGATTTGCATTTAGTGACTGAGATGGGCTGCAAGTATCTTTGCACTCTTATCCTAATTGGCTATATTTTTTCCACATTTGACAGGCTATAAAGAGAGTGACCCTCGTTGCTTCTTAAGTTCATTTTTGACAAATGTAACACGTTTTTTAGTTTATAATAAGCTTACTAGGCCTGCACGATATATCGTTTGAGCACCATCATCGCGATGTACGTGTGTGTGATAGTCACATCACAGAGCCTGCGATGTTGGAGGTGAATGAACTCAGTTAATTTCAAGGGTAGCTGACTGAGATACACTGCATGTGACTCTGCATGTGCTGTGCAGCGATCCACCAGTCACCTTTGTCCTTTACTCAGTCGCCAATCAGACTCAGTTCTCAGTTGCCAATCAGACTACCCTGCCAGCTGTCAATCAAAATCAGAGCGGAGGAAACCCACCCCTGAACATGTTCTGCACATGGAGTTACTCGCTGGCTGCTGGTGTTGAGCCGAGAAATTTCTTTCGGAATTCTTTCTCCGCTGAGAATTACTTTCGGAACTTTACTCATGACTGTTAAGCCCAACAAATAAGAACTGTATGGGTTTTAAAATGTATATTTCTGTGGACCACTCGACTATAAGCAGTGCGCGTTTTGCAAGGGGCATGCAATTCTCAGAGGACATGCGTTTCTCGGCACAACACCGCTAACAACAACAACGATTGCAAAATGAGCAACGAACAAGAGAAAACCACCGAAAATGAAGATTTGTTGCCAAAAAGAAAAGGAAAGTCAGTTATCTGGAATTATTTCGGTTAAAAGAAGGATGATTTTGACCAAAACACATGTTTTGTGTTCATCTGTCGCCACAATAATGTCCCAGCACAATAAAAGCTAAAAATATCTCTGAGACAGACAGAAGCCATTCTACTAACATTCACAAAAAGAGATAAGATCAGTGCAGGTTAACTGTCCTCAAGACTTCAGCGGTGCAGCATAACATTAAATGCTATTCAGGACATCTGGTGAAAATTCCTATTAATATCGCAATATACACTCACCGGCCACTTTATTAGGTACACCTGTCCAACTGCTCGTTAACACTTAATTTCTAATCAGCCAATCACATGGCGGCAACTTAGTGCATTTAGGCATGTAGACATGGTCAAGACAATCTCCTGCAGTTCAAACCGAGCATCAGTATGGGGAAGAAAGGTGATTTGAGTGACTTTGAACGTGGCATGGTTGTTGGTGCCAGAAGGGCTGGTCTGAGTATTTCAGAAACTGCTGATCTACTGGGATTTTCACGCACAACCATCTCTAGGGTTTACAGAGAATGGTCCGAAAAAGAAAAAATATCCAGTGAGCGGCAGTTCTGTGGGCGGAAATGCCTTGTTGATGCCAGAGGTCAGAGGAGAATGGCCAGACTGGTTCGAGATGATAGAAAGGCAACAGTGACTCAAATAACCACCCGTTACAACCAAGGTAGGCAGAAGAGCATCTCTGAATGCACAGTACGTCGAACTTTGAGGCAGATAGGCTACAGCAGCAGAAGACCACGCCGGGTGCCACTCCTTTCAGCTAAGAACAGGAAACTGAGGCTACAATTTGCACAAGCTCATCGAAATTGGACAATAGAAGATTGGAAAAACGTTGCCTGGTCTGATGAGTCTCGATTTCTGCTGCGACATTCGGATGGTAGGGTCAGAATTTGGCGTCAACAACATGAAAGCATGGATCCATCCTGCCTTGTATCAACGGTTCAGGCTGGTGGTGGTGGTGTCATGGTGTGGGGAATATTTTCTTGGCACTCTTTGGGCCCCTTGGTACCAATTGAGCATCGTTGCAACGCCACAGCCTACCTGAGTATTGTTGCTGACCATGTCCATCCCTTTATGACCACAATGTACCCAACTTCTGATGGCTACTTTCAGCAGGATAATGCGCCATGTCATAAAGCTGGAATCATCTCAGACTGGTTTCTTGAACATGACAATGAGTTCACTGTACTCAAATGGCCTCCACAGTCACCAGATCTCAATCCAATAGAGCATCTTTGGGATGTGGTGGAACGGGAGATTCGCATCATGGATGTGCAGCCGACAAATCTGCGGCAACTGTGGGATGCCATCATGTCAATATGGACCAAGCTCTCTGAGGAATGCTTCCAGCACCTTGTTGAATCTATGCCACGAAGAATTGAGGCAGTTCTGAAGGCAAAAGGGGGTCCAACCCGTTACTAGCATGGTGTACCTAATAAAGTGGCCGGTGAGTGTATATCGCAGGGTTGAAAAAAATCGCAATGTTAGTTTTTTCCAATATCGTGCAGCCTTACCTCTGTAATATGCTAAGAAAAAGCATTTGGTTCAGATTTACAAAACAAAACTCTATTGTGCTCAATGGGACAGCCTGTATCTGTGAGAATTGTTCGACAGACAGTCTCAGACTGATTTAACTCTTATTTTTATAAAAAATGTTAATGTCAAACTGATAACTGATAACAGACTTGATATTACAGCATATTATTCCATGCTCCTGCAGAAGAACTACAGTATTATCATGATCAGTGAAGAGTTTGTGCATGACCAGCTCTCAGGTAATGGTTAAACAGTTTTACTTTAACTGTATGTGGCTGTTTTACTGGCAGGTGGCCCCAGTGTAAGTGAATTTAATGGTTTTGTCAAAGAGGTTAATTGGAGAGGGGTGTGTTTTTTGTCCCAAATGATGGCTCAGATGAATGTATGCACACAACATCAGTGCATAAAGACACTATTTGCTCTGCAGCTTAGCTTGTGATACATTTAACTTTTTGTACATACTTTGTGATTTAGACTGGGTTTTTTGCCACTTTGGGCTATTTGCTCAGGTATAGTTGGCTCCAAAGCCACATAAGCTTTTTGTAAACCAGGTCCATAGTTTTATAATATCTTGAGCATCTTTAATCCTGTGAGTTGGGTCAATAAAAAAAAATGTATTTTGTAAAGTAGGAAAAAACACAGGTCAGATTAAGGGGGAAAAGACCAGTTCCATTTGACTGATACATATTTAAACACATTGAATCCTATCCTATCATTCCTCTATATCCTCAGATCACATCATGTCACATCAAACTGCTCTGTGAAAAATCAGATGGTATTGAAACTCAGTTCATTGTAGTGAAGCTTTGAATAATGTATCACATTGGTAGTTGAAGGTGTACCCAGCTAGAACTTTTTTGTCCTAAGAATATTCTGAAAATGTGGCCAAAAATGTTCTTGTAATGTTTTCAGTGGGAAGTTTCTTTAAGTTCCCAAAATGTTCCAGGATAACGTTCTCTCAAAATTTTCCAAGAATGCTTGGTGACAACCTCCTTAAAATGTTAAGTGACAACATTGTTAGAACATTGTGCCCTATGTTCTTAAAAACATTCAAAATGGGAAGTTTTCTTTCAGTTCCTAGAATGATCCTGAATTGCATTCTCGAAAAACATACTTAAAATGTTTGGTGACAGCCTTCTGAACACATGAAGCTACACCAGTACTAAAACATTATGGCCTATAGTTCTTAAAATATTTTCGGTTGTTGTGTTTTGTTTGTTTCCAAAATGGTTTGGGATGTTCTCTGAAAACCATTCTGTCTCGAAGCAACCTCACACAACTCCTGAAAGCAGACATCTGGAAATACAAATGGATGCAGGAGAAAAACAAAAGTTCACACAGATGTCACAACCAATTTTCTTTATCTTTAAACACAAGAGCATGTAGCTCGTACTTGAAACTTTCATTAAAAATGAATTAAATTGGATTGTCATTCTGTCACAAAGTAAAATAAATAAACGTGATCTTTAAAAAAGAGAAAATAAAATAAAAACAATCTGTGTGGGGGTTCTGCTCCCATCAAGTGCTGCTGCATTTTCTGTATTTAGTCTATCTGTATTGTTGTCCTCAGTCATGAATGGTCTACTTGCATTATCCCCCTGCATTGTTATAAAAATAGTATTTAAAATCTGAGTAATTTTGAAGTTATCAGTAGTCTTTTTGGTAAACCCTTTGAATTATAGGCAACTAATTACAGCCATCACTGAAAATAATGAAGTAATTTCAAAGTAAAATAGATTTAATATCTAATGATGCATCATAATTACTGGTACTGGTAATACATAACTTTTTAAGTAAAGAAATCACAGAGTCAAACAACTGCGGGATTCCCAATGCCCACTTTGTTCACAAACTACACACCTTGCAACTTGCCATATCCATAGCTAAAAGCCAGCACAAAGATACCATGCCATTATTTGACAGTCTTGTTTATTTGAATATTACATAGTTCAGTCATTGTAGTGCTACTTCAGGTATCACATGTATTGGTTATTTCCGGTAACTACTGTGTAATTAAAGGCATGTTATTTAAAAGATAACGTCTTTTTTGCCAAATGAAACAAATGCATTACACTGACCTGAGTCTTTCAGTGGGGAGCACATCTAAGGGCATCTCATATACAGCTTTCAATTTCCCTCTGCAGGGTCTTGGAGAGGTTCTTCTGGCAGGCCTCTAAAAATAAAGGCAAACAGAAAATAAAGGTCTAGGAAAGTTTTTGAAGAAGTTGATTTTGACTCAAAGTGTTATGCCAAGGATCTGCCAAAGAACAGCCATCTAGTTTAAGCTGGTATGACAGTCTAAATTTATGTCCTAAATAGTCTATGTTCCTCTCAGTGGAAGTCTACATTGAAAGACATGAAGTCTATGGATATCTGTGAAATCACCTCTTACATACATAAGAATTATGGCAAAAAGATTATAGAATAATGCAACAACAGATGTGCAGAACCTTACTTAATGTAACCAAGTAACAACGAACATCTCAGCTTTTTTTTTCTTCTTAAAAATATAAAATTTACTAAGAAAAAAACAAAAGAGCCAGCAAAGTAATCTGGACGCTGTCTTACTGGAAAAAATATATATTAATAATAATCAGATGATAAATTTAATTAAAGTGCATAAATTGACCCAAACAGAACTCAATAACAAAATGGCCACACATTTTAGCTTGTGGTCAACAAAGTAGCTTCGGCCAGAGTAATGCATTGACTGTAATATCATCAAGTAAAACCTGTTTCTGTAACCTTACCATTTTAACCGTGATGTCCCTCTCTACTGGAATCCATGACTGTATCTCATTCCCATAAGGCGCTCTCTCCTCTTTCTCGTGTTTGACCTAAGGTGCTCTGCACATGTCAGTTAGCCATGAACCGCAATGGCTCGTGTCCTGTTGGCTGTTTTTCAAATGCTACATCAGAGCCAAAGCAGCGCATTTATTTGATCAGCAACCGAAACAAAGAGCACTGATTTTGATCATTTGGCCTGGTCAATAACTGGTCAACCCAGTATAAATGAATATACTATAGAAAAAATACAGGTAAAAATATGCAGAATTTACTTCTGGTTGGACTTTTGCTACCTGAGTAGATTTACTACCCAAAAGAAATTCTTCTGATTCATGTAGTACAATATACATATAGCAATCCATCAATCGTTATTTTGTATAGCACCAATTCATCATTTGAATGTTGCAGTAATAGTGTTTGCCCTTTTTTTTTTTTTTTTGTAATCACACTACAGGAACGTATCTAAAAAAAATACTGTAATCTGAGGCCATAACATTCCAAAATCATTTTCCAAATATTGCTTTAAGGATGTTCTAACTCTGTTATCATGTAACATTGAGGGGAAATTTTGTAAAAGAACATTATATTATATGTTACCTAAGCAATGCCCCCAAAACATCGTCAGAATGTTACTGATTTTTTTTTTTTTACTTTTGTGCACATATAAAATCACAGGGACATTCTGAAAAGAAAAAAAAACATTCCGCAATCTAGGGCCTTAAATACATCCTAAAATTGTCTTCAAAATGTTGGTTTCACAGTGTTGTTCTTCTGTTGCCATGTAGCTTTGTAGAAACGTTCTATGAAAAATGTTCAATACTCTGAGGCCTAAATCACATCCTTAAAACTTTAATGAATGTTGCTGTGAGAGTGTTCTTCACTTGTTACCAGTTAGCATTATAGGAATGTTTGATAGAAGAGAAGTAAATGGTGATTTCTTCACAGTATTCTAATTTTTTGAATTCCTGTTTTCGTGAGTTTTATGAGCTGGAAGCCCAACTTATGTAAAAAGAAACAAATAAATACTTGAAATCCTTTAAATTGTGGGCCCATAATCTATATGAAAGTTTAACTTTTTGAATGGAATTATGGAAATAAATAAATTTTTCATGATATCTCTGAATCTTTTCTATGAAAGGTGCTATACTAAATAAATTTTACTACTTACTAAACATGAGTCTTTCTATTTCTGATCTGATACCGCCTTACAGTTACACAAATTGCACAGGTTTACATCTGTTCACTCTTTTAATAAAACACAGATAATTTTTTCCCTTCTCTGTCTTTTTTTTCCCTTAAAGTTGCTGTGAGTTTTTTTGCTGGTTTTGAAACAGACTGATATTGATGCTGATGCCTCTGTATGACCTACTAAAGTAAATGAGACCAACAGCCAGACGATGGATTAGCGGCCCCCCCGACTTCCAGGGATGTGCTCCCAAGACAACTGCTCAAACATTTTCATTGCAACACTACCAGTATTAATGTACAAATCCCAAAGGGGAAACATTCCTTCAACCTACAAGGGGAAGTTTCAATTTAAGCGATTGCACCTCAAACAATTTACACTGTCACAATGGCTTAAATGAACAAACTGCACACAGCCCCTCAACAGAGCACACTGCTGCTCTATCCCTGCCTGCAAAACTAATACAACAAAATAAATCAGGGAAAAACACATCCTAAACTAAAAAACTTGTGAAACCCCAGCCAAGCTGACCATATTCACAACCAAATACATCATACAGACTACAAGGCCTCCCAAAACTACTGAGCACATGCCATATCAAGACTAACAAACTCACCGATAGAAATCACCCTCTATCCTCCAAACACAAGCCCAAACTCTTACAAATGCACTCAAGTGCCAAGATGGAGGTGAAAACTAAAGTACCAGCTCACAACCTAACAGCAGATACAAACAAGCTTCTTAGACAGTACAAGAAACTCACCTAAGCAAGTAGTGAATCGGATGAGCCCCCATTTTGTCACAACATGGCTTAAAAAAGGGTGTGACAAACAGAGGGAGACCACACATAATCTGCAATGATTTACAATAACATTTAATTACATAAAGAAAACCATGAGGTGAGGGTCAGTAGATGTAGCAGTGTGTGTGTAGTGTCAAGTGTGAGTGAGTATGTGCATCAGTCCGGCAACAAAATGTACAAAGCCAGTCTGGCAGAGAGAGCAGACTGTGGTGCAGCTCAGCTTTAAAGCCTCCTGAGTCCAGCCCTGCTCAGGCGTGCTGCATAACTGACAAGCTCTCTCAGTTTAGGTCCACCCACAGCTACCTGCAACAAGAAACACCATTACATGACCGACTTTGTGCCTTTGTAATGTAGGGGCTAAGAGTGTGCTAAATTCACACTGTCAAAATGAGACATTTTTTCCCTCTCAGGCTTAAGAACAGAAAGTAACACAACTTCTGCAGAGGTTTTACTGTACTTCATTTTATTTTTTATTATTTACTAATGTTCCTTTAAAGGACACTTGCATCATATACACAGCATTGAAATTGACGAGTCTGGGTCTATGTCAGGGGACAACAAATAAGATGACAGCTCAGCTCTGATTTTGTCTTCCTCACACATCTGGACAGTGACCAATGGCTTTTGGAAGAAACTCCCCAAGGTTTTTTCTTCTTTAACACTGGCTGAGCATCACTTTGGGCCAGAGTTCCTTGCCTAATTTCAGGATCCTCCTCACACCCAGGCTGAGCTCTGCATGATCCTTGGGTGTGCATGTCAGCTAACAGAGATAGTGAGTCTGTGACAGCCCTTTTCTTAAGTCTGTCCACCTTGTAAGGTGATATGTATGTTGTTCGGAATCTGGGATCTACTAGGGACACCATGTCCAGGAATTCATCAGTACCCAGATTACTGTATCTGCTGTTAAGATACTCCAATATGCTGCTCTTATTTTGTTTGTGAGTTCAGTCTCTCCTTCGCCAGACTTAAGCTGACTGTTGAGCACTGGTTTCAGGTAAGAAATGCTGAAACATGTTTCTCCTGACAATGCATCAGTAAAAGTGTGCAGTGGTTTTATGGTGTTATTGACAGACTGAAAAACATCATCTAGCCAGGTGGGCACTAGATGTCTTGTTTTTTTATCCAAGCCCAGTACCTGTCCAATAGCCTTCTCTTGTTTAAGTATTCTTTCAATCATTTGTTGTCTAGAACTCCACTGTATTGGAGACTCAGAGATGAGTTGGTAAGAAGGTAGCCCAAAGTTGGCTTGAACCACTGCCATGTCTCTCCGCTTTTTCCAGCAAAAGGAGTATGCACTGACTAGTTTTTTGCACATTCCAATTGCACGGTCAACACAGGTGTCTTTCATCGCATTCTCTGTCAATGAAAACAAAGAGTCCACAAATCACATCAGGGAAACGTCTCCAATCTTTTGTGACAAAAAAGTACACATGCTCAATAGTCGGTAACACTTTATAATAACTATCCATTATAATTAGTTAGTAGATCATTTGTAAACTGTTAATTAGTGAGTGATTAATAACTTTTTAAGTGTTTGTAAACAGTTTATTAAGGATTTATAATAATGCCTCATGGTTATTATATCATTAATTTGCTGTTAATTAATGATATAGTTATGACTTGTTAAGTGTTTGTTGACAGTTTGTTAATGATTTATAATAACTTATCATTAATAAACTATTAGTTCATGAGTTATAAATGATTTGTTAACTGTTTGTTAATGATGTGTTACATACCTTATAAATTAGTAACAGACCATGAACAAGTTATTAGTAAATAACTTACTAATGGCTTGTTAAAGTATCAGTTAAAGTTTATATTTGTAATTGGGACATCATTCTAAAGTTGCAACTATTCCTCTTTTGCTAACAATTAATAAAGTTATAGTATAAATGATAGTTATAAATCATTAACATACAGTTAACAAGTCATTTATAACTCGTTAACTAACAGTTTATTAATGATATATTAACTATCTATAAGGCATCATTATAAATCTTTAACAAACTGTTAACAAACACTTAAAAAGTTATGAATAACTCATTAATCAACAGTTTATCTATGATCTATTAATTAGTTATAACGGATAGTTATTATAAAGTGTTACCCAATAGTCTTATCAATTTATAAAAAGCATTAATTTGATGATTTTGTTGTCCATTCATTTTTTTTTTTTTTTCCAGCAATGTAAATTTCTGAGCATGCTGTTATTTTTTTTAAAATTTGTTAACTCAGAGTAGATATTAATTTAATTAAATTAATATCTAGCCTTACTTAGTATGCTCCTTTCAGAAAATGATTTTATGACCTGGGCTGATTCATACATGCTGGCAGTAGGTTATATGCACTTACCAATGGCGTTTTGCTGCCTGTGTCCAAAGCATTGGAGGTGGGTCCACCGGTTGAGTTTCATGGCTTAATTGTATGTGTTCCACTGTCTGTAGTGATGCACACCATCTGGTCTTCCGCCAGCTTCAAGGACACCAAAGACTCTTTCAGCCCATGTGATATTATTTTCCCCCATATGATCATCAGGGAAGTAGGACGTTTGAAGGCAGATGCTGTTCAGCGCCCACTCCTCGTCAGTAAAATGCACTGTCAGGCTCATGTAAGGCTGTGTCGTCCTGCTGGATCTGAGATCCGTGGTAGAGTAAAACTCCACTTTCTCCAGTTGGGCGGAAATTCTTTCTGGCGTTTCATTGTGCAATTGGGGCAGTGCAGCGTCCACAAAGTTTTTGCGACCAAGTAGCTCACACTTGGGGTCGATTGTTTTCAGCAGTTTTTTAAAGCCAGCTTTTTCCACTGAGTAAAAGGGTAACATGTCTTTACCTACGTAAAAGGCCACCATGTTTGTAATGTCCTTCCATCTTTGTCCTGACTTGTCATAAGGTGTTACTTTGGAAAACGCTGCAGCTTCACTGTGCTGTGCTTTAGCTGGAGTTTCCTTTTCACAGAGCTAGCTTTGGCGCTTGTAAGGTGACGTCTCACACATTGCTCCCTCTCCGCTGGGTTCCTCTGTTCGATGTGCTGGAAGCGATTTGTTGTGCTACTTCCTTTCGTTTTCACATTTTTTTTTTATTACAAACTTTGCACAGCACATCACATCGGTCTGTTCCGTGGCTGACCTCGCAAATGCAAACCATGCCCTTATAACTTAAGTCATATTACCCTTTTTTGGAACAATATCATCCTCGTTAGCAGTCACTTCTGCCGACTTCATCTGTCATACGTATTCTTCGTTTAATGGCGCGTGCATATACTGTGTTGTGTGGTATTCATCTATCAGAGTTGCGCAAATGGTTGTTGACCACAGTTTGTTTGTGATACAGCGCCAGTCCTCCTGGTTTGGTGACTGTGTGTATTACATGCACCGGGTCAAAAAAGCAGAGAGCCAGGGAAACTTTAAACTCAATGTTGAGATTTGAAATTTTTCATATCAATTTTAAAAGTTAAATCAAATTAACTGAATTAATTTGATTAATCGCCCAGCTCTAGTTCATATCATTAGAAAATTCATGGAGAAGTTCAGACATTTCACCCAAAAAGAACACTGGTGGTGCCCTCATTCAAACCATGCATTTTTTTATCTTGCCTTCTAAAATAATCAAAATAGAGAATCATTAGGAACCGGAATCAAAACCATGAATTGGAACCTGAGTTGTTTGAATTTAAACAATGCCCAACCCTAGTCCTAGCCTTTCCCTGCCATGACAGAGCCTCCACCTCTGTCTCTCTTCTGCTGGTTTGTTTCTCTAACAGTTAAACAACATGACAGAGTGATTTACTGCCACCCTGGGGACCCTCGGGGCAGATCAAAACTGGACAGCTCACCTCTGAGGCTAGAGCAGCATATCAGTATCAGCGCTGCCCGCCACATAATTACAAGCTCGTCTCCCAGTGGACACTCACTGTCAAAGGAGGATCTTTGTGAAAGAAGAGGGCACAGGATTGTCTCTAAAGGAGGACAGGGTGATCCTGGATGGTCCACAGCTCTCTGTTCAGTGAGAAGAGAGTACCTTGCATTATGCATGGTGGTTGTTATTTTCATCACACGGTGCTGTCAGGAATCATTGTCATTCCTGCTCCGTCAGCACAAATCCTGTGGTGTCCACTTTAACCCTCTCCTACTCTTCTTCCTCGCTCCATTTCTCGCCAGTCTTCACTTCAAAACAGTGGATTACCGACATGGGAGTCAGAGGACCCTGTGGACTCCATTAACTATACCCATGTGCAGAGTGGTGTGACTCCTGGTTTCAGCCCTCGTTGTCAGGCCACTCAGGAGGAGAGGGAGAAAGTGGCACTGCTCAGGAGCTCCATGCATTATTTCACACTGGGAGCACACAGGCACAAACAGCGCAACAGTGTCAGCAGGAGGTGTGTGTGTGTGTGTGCGTGCGTGCGTGCGTGCGTGCGTGCGTGTGTGTTTGCATTTCCAGCTTCATACCACTGTGAACAGCGTTCAGGCTCTCAGGATGAAGAATCCTCTTTTTCTATACGATTGTGATTAGTGCTGACAGGATTTTGTGAGCTATTTGAAGGTTTAGTTTTCAGGCCATGTTTGGTAGAAGTTCTCGTCCCATCTGTCTTTTTGCCTTAGTTAAACTCTCCTGCTTGTAGCGACAGGTCATGTCTTCTTCTATATTTGTCGGTATTGTATAGGGTGTTGTTGAATAACAGCACATCAGAAAAATGGAGGAAAGATCACTTCTTGGATTGAGTAAGGTGTAAGTTTGAGGTGCTCTTTAGGAAGGGACTCCTGCAGTCAAAGAAACACCAGATTGTGCTCTCTGTTGAGCAGCCAATGAGCTTGTCTTTTAAAGTTATAGTCATGTGGACCTTAAAAAAAAATTGGAATCAAAACTTCATCATGGAAACAGTCAGCTCTGTAAATTGTTTCTACATTGATAAAAAAAAAAAGTTCAATTTGGCCATAAAATTTATGCTCTCCAAAAATTGATGGGTCCCAAGTGAGTCCCTGTGTTTTGTTTTCTACTCTGTTCCTCACCTCAGTGTGACATCTGGATTTCTGTTTCTGAGAGATTAGCAGATGACATAGCAGGCATGAGGACATGGCTACATGTGACTGACATGCTGACAGCATGGCAACTGTGGTCTATGATCATAAAACAACCTGATTTATAATGGTTACCAACTTAAAACCCTGAAAATGATGGTAAAAGTCAGTGGCGGCCAGTATACGAGGGCGCTGCGGGCGGAGCCCCGCCTGAGCTGCGTGAGCAAAAAGAGATGTTTGCTGTCCCCCTGAAAATTATTCTCAAAGTAAGGAAATGGCACTATTATATTAATCATTCCATTAAATATGTATTTCAGTCCGTTTGCGATCTTTCCACCCAGCACCAGGGCGGACTCAGAACGTCTGTTGTCTCTCTCATTTTTAAGGCAGAATGAAAACGTCCTGGAAAAGTCCTGGAAAATGATTTCTATAAAAGAGTGGGAACCCTGTATTTGTTCACCCAGTTTCAGTTCAGTTCAACTGAAATATCAAATGTAATAAAACTGTTCTGTATTTAAAGCAAATGTTTGTGTTGTTTTCCATAGCTTATCACTTTGATATGCAGCCTGATTTGTTATAAATGTGGGTCTGCTCTTCACTATTTTTCTGCTGTTGTCTTTGTGTGCTCCTTTGCTGTAGCCTAACCTGTTGAGATGCAGGTTAATGTACACGAGTAAGAGTGTGCTAATGTCCGTTTCTATATCATAGGATTACATTAAATGTAGGTAGGCTGTGTGTCGGCTATAATACCCTGTTAATAAGTTGAAATACAGTATCCCCAACCCATTGGTCTTTGTAGGTCAACATCGTATGTTTCCTCAATTATTTTCTTAGAAAGCACCAGAATGCTTCATTTACCTTTTGAAAACGAAAAAATAGTCTCCTGGGGAGGATACCCCCGGACCCCCCTACAGGGCTCTGTTTTCCAAAACTTCAGCCCTACCTTTATTTTTCTCACTGGTAAAAGTGGCAAAATTTCCAGCCAAAGATCAGTATTTCATGGAGGCCTTAACATGGAGGCATAAGTTGATTTTTTTTCATCAACGAATCTGTTATCTTTTGCACATGTTCTTACTCACTTAATCCAGATGTTTCAGTTGTACTTATTTCCGTCTTTTCTATAATTATTTAGAAGCTCTTTAAGCCAAAACCTATCTGTCCGAAGTGCTCTTCAAATGATCCTGATGCTCTGTTTCCTGGAAGTCACTCATCCATCTGAAATGGGGATATGATGCGTCATTAGGTTGTGTCAGCTGTGGCTGTTGAATCAATAATTTAGGATGAAGTGGTCCTGTTGGACAGTTTAACTCAGACAGTTATTCTGTCCCCATCAGTGCATACTCGTCTCTCTCATTTCAGACCTTATTTGATGATGGAGGACTCATCCATCTATGAAGCTTCATCATTTAATACTTGATGACTGACTCACTCATTTATTTATGCTGGTCATTTGGTCACCACATTTCACCTCATTTCTCTTCTTGTTGTTGGCTGGAAACTCCACTCGTCTGAGCAGGGGCTCCAGTCAAGACAAAACAGATCATGTCTTCTCACTTTCTCCTCTCCTTTAAACCACTCTGTTCTCTGTAAAAAATAAAGTCAAAATTTCAATATGACAACTGCTGATAAGCAGACTCTCTGTTAATTTTAATCCCTTTCAAACATGTGATAACTAACCCCAAAATGACTGAGACATGTTGCCCCAAACTACCATGTTTGCTAATTCTAGCTCGAGCTTAAAGTTTGCTTAAAACAGAAAAATGACTGAGCTATGACAGGATGAATCAATCTCTCTTCTAACAAGTCCAAATGTTTCACTGCGAGGATTTTTATCTGGAAGAAGCTTATTTTAAAATATATAAATGTGTTTTTTCTTTACTTTGGGTTGTGTGAAATGGTTAATTGGCACTCATCTCAGCTCACAATGTGCTCTTCTCTTCTCAGACAGGACATGACCCCTGACCATGTAAAGGAAGAAAACTAGTATTCCACTTTTTAGTTGCACCCTCTGGTAGCAAAGATAATTGCAATATGACAACTTACCCATGTGACAACAAGCCCCGGTCTCCCCTTCATATATGGATCGTAAATTATTTGTGCATTGATTGAATGAAATCCTTTCGTGTTGACAAAACAAAGTTTATTGTGTGAAGGTGCTTTCCTGTGATGTGGGTGCAATCTATGGCTCCAATTGTTTTATTTCGGCTTGTTGGTGATGTGTGTTTTGGAACTGGATATAAATTGAGGCCAGAGAAATTATTGCATCCAACTCTGCCGGCATGATTCTGCTTAGCGTTGGCTGCGAAATGCCACATATGTCTCCAATCTCACGCTAAAATGTTCCGGTCAGGGTGGACAGGAGCTGGATATGCACTGGGATAGCTTTGGTGCGTTTTGTCTCTCGCTCCAACACGGGTAGTAAATCACGGCATAAATCCATTTAAATGATTTTGGGGAAGCGGTACCTTCTGAGAAGCCACTCTGTGTTCTCACTGAACAGAACAACACAGTCTTTGAAAACGCTGCGCTCCCTGCGAAGCATACAGTTCTCCAAGTCCTCCAATAGCACATAATAAGCTGTGATACTTGTATCAGTACTTGTAAGACTTCTTTTGAGGCTGTCCTGTCACAGCTGATTTTTATAGCTTGTCACACCAATCATTCAAAATGTCTGCTAAATTACTAATTGATACATTTTGTAAAGAGGCAAAGGAGAACGTGTGTAAAGTTTGAGATCGCAGAACGCTGTGACTCCTTTAATGGGTTCTATTTGTAGTTTCCCTGTTCTACCACTATGTTTTGTGTGTACGCATGGTCAGAGTTGTGCTTAAATTTACGCACGTTCCTAAGCACAAGTACAGGTTGATAAATTCCAGAATTTGCGTGGGAGTGTCCGTACGCACTCATCACGCACACATCTGTGCGTACGCACAGTTGATAAATGAGGCCCCTGGTCTCTTTGATAGCTCCCTCAGCTCATCTGTAATGTTGCTCATGTAATACCCCAGAGATCCTCTATGGGGTTCAGGCCAGGTCACTTGGCTTGACAGTCAAGCACAGTAATTTCATGGTCAGCAAACCAGTTTCTGGTAGTTTTGGCGCTGTGGGCAGGTGCCAGGACTTTTATTACCTCCGCCGAGGAGGTTATGTTTTCGGTAGCGTTGGTTTGTTTGTTTGTTTGTTTGTTTGTTTGTTTATCTGTGAACAACTATTCAGAGAAAGTTACAGACGGATTGACCTGAAATTTTCACCAGAGGTGCGTCTCAGCCCCAGGAGAATCCCATTACATTTTGGTGGTGATCCGTATCGCCTTCTGGATCCAGGAATTTTTTTAATGATTCTTTATCATTGTGAGATAGGGCAAATTTTGGAATTTTTGCATTTAACTCTATAAAAATGGCCATAGTCTTTAGTAAAAAATTACACAAAAGGATCTCAATGAGTTTTATGTGGTGTCAAAGGTTGATCCTAATACAGACAAAATTCTGGATACGGTGATCCAGAACACACAAAAATAAGGGTGTCGTTGGAATTTTTAATGCTGAAAGATAACAAATGGGCGGCACAGTGGTATAGATGGGTGGCACAGTGGTGTAGTGGTTAGCACTGTTGCCTCACAGCAAGAAGGTCCTGGGTTCGAATCCGGGTCAGGGCATTTCTTGTTTTAGGAACAGACTAGTGAACATACCAGTTTAAACACAAATAAAAGTTAATAAAAGACACATAACAGTAAAAGTGTTGGTGTGAATCACAATATAAGGGGGGACATGAGCTGCTTGGTGGAGGTCTGCGCTCTCCGAGCACTTTTCTAGTTTCCAAATAAGATGCATCTGAAAACAGAACTTTGCACCACAGTCCAATTCTTCGTCTTCTTAGCCCAGTTGAGACTTTTATGATTTTGTCTCTGGTTCAGGAGGATGACTACACTTGTCATCTATTTCCTGAACTCACTTGTGTGGCTGTTGATGCTCTGACTTCAGTCTCAGTCCAGTCCTTGTAAAATTTCTTGAAGTTCTTGAATCTGCTTTTCTTCATCATTTCTCTGAGGGCTGCTCTCATCTGTTTCTCAGTCTCCTTTTCCTCCCTCACTTTTCAGTCCATGAATCTGCTGAATACAGACTGTGAACAGCTTTTTCAGCGGTGACCTTCTGTGGATGACCCTCCTCACTGCTGCCACTTTAAAGGCAATGAGAAAGACCCCTGTCTGAAGAGAGCAGCACATGATGTTTAAAAGCTCGCTTCTAAAAAAAATCCATAAAATGACTTAAAAATGAGATCGGGACAGGATCTAAAAAACATTTAATTGGCCTCACTGAGGAGAAAACTTTATGCTGTATCTCAACATTAACCAGCGCAACACTGTTGATTGTTTCCTCACACTCAGATGTGTTAAAAGCAGTAGTTTGACTTGATAAAATGTCATATCTCATTGTGTTAATACGCCACATACACCGCTCTCTGCTGATGTTTACCAGAATGTAAAATGCTGGACTTGAGACAGCTGGGGTCATACACCAGTAGGTGGAGCCACAGAGTCTATTTAGAGACGCCTGATTGACGAAGGGGGCTAACCAGCTGGTGAGTTTTACAGAGTTCGGGTGTGCTCCATTGATAATTTGTCACGCATGCCTGAAAGTAGATAAGGCATGGAAAATTTTTGCAAATAGAGCACGGGCACCATCAGGACTGGGATGGATACCATCTCTGTTAAAAAAAAACTATGCACGCTGCCAGAGAAGGTTAAAATTGTCTATAAAAACAAAGTTGTTCGGGGAGCATACTGACAGGAATTCAGACCGAGCAACCTGCTAAAACAGCCTAACCCTGGTCTTTAAGAACTTTAAAAAGACTGATAAAATCACACTTAAGCACCTCAGACTGGAGGTGTCATTGGAGCTAACGTGGATAATGATGTTCGTGACATGAGGATGTTTACTAACGAGAGCTGGGATTTATTGGACCGAATCCAGAACCGTCACGCCACCAAAGCAATATGTAATGAATGATTTTGATTTTATTCACCTTGTTGTGGAGATGCTGGAGAGGGGTGATTGTGGTTGTGGACTGGAGAGTGAGCAGGGTTAGCAGCAATCTGACTTCAGCTGGGCGGTGGAGAGAGGACGTCCCGAACAGGTCAGGCTGTTTCAGGTTTGCGGGCTGGGATCGGACAGCTGGTCCAGGGGCGAGGGGGGAATTTCACACAGCCTGGAATCGGCGAGGTTAGGCGTTGAGACCGGCAGTTAGCCAGGGAGGACGGCTACTTGTGCACTGCAGTTGAAGGAGGTTATGGAAGTCGAGCACCAGTCCACACGGGTGACCAGGACACACCACAACCAGTGAGTGGGGGACAAAGTAGAACTTCTAGAAACTTCTTCATTAAATGTGGATGGCTCATTGGTTCCTGAAGTTTGCATCTGCCCACTAGAAGTCACAGTTAACCTACTACAGTTTGGCTACACAACACTCAAATGGGTGTAATTAATCTCTGACATAGACAATGGGATATATTAACATCCGTTTGTGAACACATTTCTAACAAGAGCCCCACTGTATACAATCCTATCAATCACAACATCCCCTTCAGTTTGATATTCAGTAGACCTTGAACACTATCCTGCATAATTCCTCAACCCTGTTCAATTTATTCAGTCCTGAACCTGCAGCTGATAAAGACTGGGGGAAATAGAGAGAGACAAAATGGGAGAGCAGAAAAAACATGAGTGAAATAAAGAGAAGAAAACTGAAATCACAGAGACAGGAGGAAGATTGGACTTGTGTATCTTACTGACATTGTGCAGGAAAGGCTGTGTGCTTGTGTGCATGTCCTCTGATGGGTTTGTGTGTATTATTGTGTGTGTGTGCGTGCGTGTGTGCGTGCGTGTGTGTGTGTTTGGTTGGGTGTGTGTGTGTGTGTGTGTGTGTGAGCGTCACATTCTAGCCCACTTCCTCTTTCCGCTCCTGACATCCCACCTCCCGTCGCAGCGGCCTGGTGTTCCCAGATAAGACCTTCCAGCACATTCCTCCTTCCTGTCGTCGTTCTCTCCTCTATGATGCACCAATTCCAGCATGCGATGATCAGACCCTCCGATAGTGCTTTGCTAAGTGAAAAGATATTTTCTCTTTGCCGCACATTTATAAAAGAAATCCACAGGGCCTCTACTGCTGCATGTAAAGAGGAAAAGCCTCCTGTGAGAAGTGAACATAGAGTCTGCAGCTACTCCAGATCCATTTTTGTAACCTTTTGTTGTCAATGGCTATGATATGGAAAAAGGAAGTTGATCCAGTCCTTGGTCCTCATTGAGCGTGCTCTGTCAATTCAGCCTGTAACTATGCCCATCTTTCCCCCCCTGAAACCCAACAGAGAGGGTCTGCTCTTGTGCAGGGGTGTGTATGTATGTCAGTGTGTTTAGTGTGTGTGTGACATTGTGTCTCCTGTTTCTGCTCCTGTGCAGCAGCATACAGGTGATCTGTAACAGGAGCAGGACCTCATTGTTAAGTGTGCGCGGGGGGGGGGACACAAAGGCATGGTTTAGAAAAGTCTTGGCCGGAAAGTGTGGAGGTTTGTTCTCTGCTGCAGCTCTGGATCAAACAGCAGCTACTTTTTTTTCTGCTTCTTCCCTCACAGGGGAGTCAGGAGAGAGGAAGGACGTGAGGAGCAAACCTGTGTGAAAGTCCACTCCTTTAAAGTGGAGATCACTGTCAAACACACAACTGAAATGGACACTGGAGATATCCATTACCAGCATGTCAAACATTTCCAGCCAGGAAAACACCACTCTGACCTGGAGCTTACAGTTTTACTTTGCTGCATTGCTCATCTGAGAAGCTCCTTATTAGAGTATTTTGATGTTTGTTTTCTGATCCATATTTGATCAAACTTTATATTTTGAAAAAGTGTCAGCCTCAGTGATTACCATCTAAATCCACTATTTAGAAATAAGACCTTTTGCTCCCTCTGTCAGGATCCTGGTTTGCATCACCACCCGTGAACCATAAACGATATCCAACATAATGGATGGTCACAACTTGATGTTTCTTAAAAACGGTTCATTATTCCATCATCCGCACCATGTTTTTTTTTCATCTCCCTTTGAAAAAATCAATGTCATGCATAGAGAACTCCGTCTGCTGCTTCCACCTTCCACCAGATGCGCTCATCACTTTGGTGCTTCTTACCTTTAGCACTACCTTTGAACATTGATAGGATTAGCAGAATGGAGGCTTAGCATACAGTCCTCGCTGCTTTGCCATCTAACCCAATCAGCTGTGAGTGCAGCTGAGACGAGACACCTCTGTCATGCTTTTATGTTTAACACACACACACACACACACACACACACACAGAAAAGATAGAATGTTTTTAGTGCCGGCATACCAAGAAGAAATAATGTTATCATGTTTTTGCTTCATTACGGAGCACCAGTGACCTCGCTGTCATCTTGCTGGTTGTCTTTTAAAGTTACCTTGACTCACAAAGTGCAGCAGGCTATACTGTGTTTCTCTTCAGTGTGTATCATTTCTCTGTATTTACCCCTTCCTGTGACTTTCTTCTTTCTCATCGTCATTCAGTCACTGCAATTTAGGGTTGGCTCAGTTCACTTGGTACCCCAATGGATGGGTGCCAAAAGAGACAGCATATGTCAGTAATTTTGGGACCTTGTCTTGATAATAGAAATGCAAATGTTTACATCCCAAATTAAACAGCAGGTGGAAACACAGCTGTGGTTACAGGATATTAGCTCCCCTGTCAGTGTTTGGTACCATCTACTTACTTAAGTGTCATTTTAATCCCAATGGCTCCCTCTGTGAGGAATTTACAGACCACTTCATAGGGAGATAAACACCATGGGCTCTATTTTTCATTCCCGCCGGCAACGCAGCGGAGGGTGGCGGACCCCGCGCAGTGGTATTTTTGTCTGGTGGAGCCCGACATACAGCCAGTTTGGTATTTTCGTGGACTGAGGCGCACCGAGGTCCGCCAAGCTGGGTGTGGTGGCGCGGCAGGGGGAGGTGTCGACAGAATCAGCTGGCGCAGTGACATGTTCGTGCCCGCTGGCAGCGTAGAAAGTGCACTGAAAGCTCACCGATTTAAACCTGGTCAGCTTTCAGTGCAGGCAGAGCGCAGCTGGTCTAGTGGTATTTTGGTAGACCGGCGGCTAGTGTGCATACGTCACCGATGCCTCACCGGCAGGTTTCCACATTTTCAGGCACATTTCAGTGCAATAAACAATCAACAACAACTAATATTCTCAGTCAGCACATACATTTAGATCTATATAGATATATTCTGATCTATATCTATATCTGATGAGTGCGTTTGGCACGCGTTTGGACACACAACCTGACCAAATCAACACAGCTAAAACCGCATTAAAATAAATTAGATTGAATATCTAGTAAAAAGACACACATGATGAAGTTAACAAGATATGTAATTTGTCTCCCTCCTTTTCTTTCTTCCTCTTCGTATTATTTCTCTCGCAGCTCGACCTGGACATGTCTCCGTGTCCTTTCCCCGTCCTGTTGCAGCTGCTTTTGCGGCAGCTGAACAGATGATTTGTTTCACTGATCAAATGAGTTATTTACTTTAAGCTGACATACGAATATTATAATATTCAGTTTTGTGAGCCAAATTTATTTTATATGCCAACATCTATGAAAGAAGGAGCCAGGCCACGGAGCACGATGCGTCATTTACGCGCAGATAGTTCCGATTTTAATGCCATTATTGGAATTAATGTTGTGATCTGTGCTCATAAGAAGAATCAGAAGAACTTTATTGATCGCTGAAGGGAAATTCAATTGTCTGTTGTCTCACATAATTTGTCTCTAAAAGTTATCTACTATTTACACAAGAGTTATAAAGTTTTATGGCTGTTGGTACAAAAGATCTTCTGAATCTTTCTGTCCTGCAGTGAAGAGAGAGGAGCCGTCCACCACCATTGGCCCTTTGGTCCATCAAGGTGTTGTGAAGTGGGTGATCCATGTTCTTTAGAATAGTCTCCACCTTCCTCAGTGTACATCTCTCCACTACATCCTCCACTGAGTCCAGCTTGAGTCCAACCACAGAGCCAGCCTTTTTCACCAGTTTGTTCAGACGTCTTGCATCTTTGTGTTTGATGCTTCCTCCCAGCAGACTGCAGCGTAGAACAGAACACTTGCCACCTTTCTATAGATGAAGTCTATATTCTTAGACCAGTCCAACTTATTATCCAGATGTACACCTAGGTATTTATATGATGTCACCACTTTGATGTCCACTCCACAGGTGTTCACTGGCTGAAGAGGGGGTTTGGATCTATGGAAGTCTGAAGCTGTGTCTCATTTCAGAGACCGCACCGTCGAACGGTGCATTTAAGTGTGCGTGATGTCATCATGTGGCACAAACAGTGTCCCATTTGGCTCAAAATTCTGAGCGCAGTTTCAAAACCACACTGCCCCTGCCCCTTTTTCAAGCGTACATTTATGCATGCTTTTGTAGCCTTGGTATCCCAGACTTCTTTGCGTGCCGCTGCACAGCTGCACATTTCGTGTGAGAGGCCGGACTCGCTTGGAGACGCAGCGTGTCTTCAAAGAAAGTTAAAGAAATGCTGTTAAAGAAATGATCTCTGAACTCACTCAAATCTGCAAACCAAACATTATAGTCTGCAGAAAAGAACTGATCTGCTCTGCTACAACAATCAAAAACATGAGAAATAGGAAAGCTGACAAAACTAGAGCAGAGTATCTGGACAATATCGAGTTTTTATATTTAAAGACTTAGAGATTAAAGTTGTAAACTTAGGAGAATAAAGTCATAAAGTAAATCAAGTCATAAATCTGCTTTTGTGGAGGGGGAAATGTCTGAAGCTGGTCATCTGCAGGGTTATCGGTGGATGTATCAGCGGGGCAATCAGAGAGTTTTTGTGGTTTCTGAAGAAACATTCTAACTGATGATCAACATTTGTGATCCAGAGGGAGTCGAACTCCAATGAGCACCACGCCTCTGACACCGGCGGTAACCTACACCTGCAGAGACACCAACACCTTATTATGGTATATGGATTCATATCATAAACTACAGCTCAATGTCATTCACGGCTATTTACAGCTGCATTGATGGATTTATCTGCAGCATATCCATTTCTGCCACCACAAAAGCAGCGATTTCCTTCAAGTCCACTATTATTATTAGGTATTTGAGTTATTGTTGCTTAGACTTTGCTTTCTTTGAAGTAACCTCCTCTGGCTTTAACAACAGCTTGGCATATACCAGGCATTCGTTACACAAGTTTTTTTAAGGTATGTTCCAGGGATTGCATTCCAAGCTTTCTTAAGTTCATTAAAAAGAGACTGCTGATTCGTGGGACGCGTTTTTCTGACCGATCGATCCAATTCATCCCGCACAAGCTCAATTGGAGAAAGGTCTGGAGACTGAGGGGGGCAAACCATCTTTTGGAGAACACCTTCCTCTTCTTTTTTGTCTAGGTAACCCTGACAGAGCTTGGCAGAGTGCTTAGGGTCATTGTCTTGCTGCAAAACAAACTTATGAGCCACAAGTCTGAGTCCAGATGGAACAGCATGGTGCTGGAGAATGGAGTGGTACGGTTCCTTCTCCATGATACCCTTTACTTCAAACAAATCTCCTACTCCATCACCTGCAAAACATCCCCATACCATGGAACTACCACCTCCATGCTGAATTGTGGGTGTAACACATGGTGCTTTCAGACGTTCACCAGTTTGTCTGCGGACATAGACTCTGCGTTTTGAACCAGAGTGCAAACTTGTTTCTAGTCATCATGAGTCTAATTTTTGTGAGCTTTTGCCCACTCATATCTCTTTTTCTTGTTCTGTGGACGAAGTAGTGTTTTTTTTGCAGATACACAACCCTTTAGACCAGCCTTTCTCAAACGTCATTTCACAGTTGTCAGGGATATGGGTTTCGACCTTGTCATGTTGATTTCCTCCCTTATTTTTAGTGCTGCCTTTTGCCAATCTCTCTTACTGGTGACAATTCTATGTTTATCCTCTGCTTTTGAAATAACTCTCTTTCCTCCAGGCCTTTTTCTATCATCATAACTTCCAGGTTCCTCTAGTCTCTTCAGAGAGTAGTGGACTCCTTTGTTAAACACCTTTAGGCGTTTTGCAATTTCTCTTTCTGTGTATCCTTCTTTCCTCAATGTACAAATCTGTACTTTTGTTTCTTTACTCAGTTGCTTCTTTCTAGCCATTTTTGCGGTAGTTTGAATGCAGTTGAGATTTATTAGGATTTTTGTATGCAGACTCTCAAAAGCCAAAAAGTTGAAGTGAATAATCCAACTGTGATTTGTTTTTTTGCTTTTGCACTGAAGTTGTGACTCTTGCAAATGTTTTCAACCCTAAAACTAAGCCCTTATTATCTTTTGCTGACATATATTTAGCAATGGTCCGTTAACACCAATGTATATCTAAAGGTAAATGGAATAAAATGGTGCATTTTCATGAAAGCAACATCTGATCATGGAGTAAATACATCCCAAAATACATAAAACCCATGCTGGATTTTAAAAAAAGCATTGTGAACAAGAACTTGAAGTTACTCCCAACTGTTCGGCCTGTAATGGCCTTGCTTCCAAACTTTTGGCCTGTAGTGTATATATATATATATACAAGTATTGATACCACTTCACTTTTTCCACATTTTGTTATGTTACAGCCTTATTCCAAAATAGATTAAATTCCCTTTTTCCCTCAAAAATTCTACAGAAAATACCCCATAATGAAAAAGCGAAAAACTTTTTTTAGAACATTTTGCAAATTTATTAAAAATAAGAACACTCAAATGTTGCATATACATAAGTATTCACACCCTTTACTCAATACTTGGTCGAAGCACCTTTGGCAGCCTCCAGTGTTCTTGTGTATGATGCAACAAGCTTGGCACACCTGGATTAGGGGAGTTTTTCCCCATTCTTTCTTGCACATCCTCTCAAGCTCAGTGAGGTTGGATGGGCAGCGTTTGTGCACAGCTACTTTCAGGTCTTTCCAAAGATGTTCAATCGGGTTCAAGTCTGGGCGCTGGCTGGGCCACTCAAGGACATTCAGAGACTTGTCCTGAAGCCACTCCTTTGTCTTCTTGGCCGTGTGCTTAGGGTCATTGTCATGCTGGAAGATGAAGCGTTGCCCCAGTCGAAGGTCTCGAGCACTCTGGAGCAGGTTTTCATCAAGGATTTCGATGTACTTAGCTGCATTCATTTTTCCCTCGATCCTGACAAGTCTCCCAGTTCCTGCCGCTGAAAAACAACCCTTACAGCATGATGCTGCCACCACCATGCTTCACTGTCGGGATGGTATTGGCGAGGTGTTGAGCGGTGCCTGGTTTCCTCCAGACATGATGCTTGGTATTCAGGCCAAAGAGGTCGATCTTCGTTTTATCAGACCAGAGAATTTTGTTTCTCCTGGTCTGTGAGTCCCTCAGGTGCCTTCTAGCAAAGTCCAAGCGGGCTGTCATGTGCTTTTTACTGAGGTGTGGCTTCTGTCTGGCCACTCTACCATAAATGCCTGACTGGTGGAGTGCTGCAGAGATGGTGGTCCTTCTGTAGGGTTCTCCCATCTCCTCAGAGGAATGCTGGAGCTCTGTCAGAGTGACTATCAGGTTCTTGGTCACCTCCCTGACCAAGGCCCTTCTCCCCCGCTTGCTCATTTTGGCTGGGCAGCCAGCTCTAGGAAGAGTCCTGGTGGTTCCAAACGTCTTCCATTTCTTAATGATGGAGATCTCCAGTGCAGCAGATATTTCTCTGTAACCTTCCCCAGATCTGTGCGCCAATACAACCCTATTTCGGGGGTCTACAGACAATTCTCTTGACTTCATGGCTTGGTTTGTGCTCTGACGTGCTCTGTCAGCTGCGGGATCTTATATAGACAGGTGTGGCTTTCCAAATCATGTCCAATCAGCTGAATTTGCCACAGGTGGACTGCAAGTTGGAGGAACATGTCAAGGCTGATCAGTGGAAACGGGATGCACCTGAGCTCAATTTTGAGTTTTATAGCAAAGGGTGTGAATACTTATGTATATGCAACATTTGAGTGTCTTATTTTTAATAAATTTTCAAAATGTTCTAAAAAAAGTTGTTCGCTTTGTCATTATGGGGTATTTTGTGTAAAATTTTTGAGGGAAAAAAGGAATTTAATCCATTTTGGAATAAGGCTGTAACATAACAAAATGTGGAAAAAGTGAAGTGGTATGAATACTTTACGGATGCACTGTGTGTGTATATATATATATATATATATATATATATATATATATACGTGTGTGTGTGTGTGTGTGTGAGAGAGAGAGAGAGAGAGAGAGAGAGAGAGACTGTGCGTGTCTGTGTATGCTCCTCTGTTGGTGTCACTTCACACGCTGTTGGAGGCAGGCTGTTCCACTCCGTGGAAGCACATGAACCAGTAAAGAGAGTCTAAAATTCTACCACAAAATTCTAGTAAATCTGGCACATAAATTACAGTCTCGCATTTTTGCACATTTGCATGTTTGATTTCAGTGGTTTACATCTACTTTCCTCAGATTATGACAACATACTGTATGTTTAACCTGTGGTTTGAAACTTGGCATACATGTAGTGTGGACACCAAACTCAGGAAAACAAAGCAGATGGTCAACACAAAAATGGATGACATCTTGTGTTTGTACCTACCTCTGTATCAGCTGTTGTAACAGAAAGCCACAGATTAGAAGTTTTCTATCTTTCCTTGTTGGCATTTTAGGTCAAATTAGCATGTTAAGCTGTTTGACATCTTCAATTAGCATTGCTACATGCATAATAACCTCATCCATGTTTCTCCTGCTCTCCCTTAAACAGTATCAATCTCTGTGTCAGAACAAGGCGAATGCCTCTCTCTCTCTGCAGAGTCCTTATCTCTGATTTGAGCCGCTGTCTTCCTTTCCCCTTCCTCGTCCTTTCAAGGTTGTGTAGACCAGGCTCTTAATTATAGAAAAACACACTTTCGGCTCCAAAGAGCTCTGTCTCAAAGATATAAAACACCTAAAAAAGCAGTTAATCCTGAGAAAAGGAAGCTTTCAGGAATCTTGATCCTTTGGAAAATCAAATCTGAATGAAGAAAAGCCAATCAATATTATTTAACTCAGATCTAATAAGGGGAGTCTCCCTGCACACCTTCCCCCATAACAAGTCAGGTGGATTTGGTGCACACAAACTTGGCTAACTGTGCAAACATCAACATCTGCTCCAGCCACCTCTGAGAGCAAGGAGGCGGACCTGAATGCAGGATGTGCATTGTACCATGGGAGGACCAAATAGTGTCATTAAGGACCCTGTTTGTTTCACAAACCGCTTTTATTCCCCTCAAAACAACTTCTTGTTCTGCTTTTGTGTCTTTTAAGTATCACTTGACGTCCCTGAGGGCCATCTGAAATCCTGAGTACACTCAGATATATGGATGTTGTGTGAGGCTGAAAAAAACAGCAACAAACATTAAGACAACATTTATCAGAAAGACGGGATCCCTCAAAAATGAATGTTTCGCACATCGCTTGTCTCCTGCTGAATCTCAGCAAGAATCTAAGCTCCTGTCAACCTCCAACCAGGCCTCCACATCACTTTAATGGCACCCCACACACACACACACACACACACACGAATACACACACTGTTGATCGCTGGAGACCACACACCCTCGTCCATCTTCCCTGACACAACAGAGTCATATCATAATGTTTCCCATCTTTTGATTAAAGTGGAGAAATGATCTCCCGGTTCCCAGATTGAAGGCTGTTGGGCGTCCGTGCCGATGCACAGTATAACTGTGTGTGCGTGTGTGTTGTAAACACACACCTCAGTGTAAGGTCACACTCCTGCAGCAGCTGCAGGAGGAGGGAAGGAGGAGGAGTAATCCTGAGCCAAATTCACTGTGATCCAGTCCATGTCAGCTGTTAGCTGCCCTTATCTGCAGACTGATTGCTCAAATCACATTTCCTCACTGTATCCCTGCAAGAGTGTGTGAGTTTGTGTATCAGTGTGTGAGTTTGTGTCCTAAAATATTACGTCAGATTGATCTAAAAGAAAAACTAAAGTCACACAAAAGGTCTATCAGGAGCGCCTGTGTTTCTTGGGGTAAAATGGCTCTGCTGGTTTCAAACAACAGTCACCAAAACAGTTCAAACACAAACCCTGGTAGTTGAAACACTCTGAGGTTGTGAGCATATGCAGATGAGTAGGCACCACCTAACAGCACATTGTTGTTTTCTTTGGATGTAGACTATAGACATTTACATTATACTGTTAAGATGGAGAAATAAATCAGAATCTAGAAGCTGTAATCTTGGACAGCCTTATTTTTACTTATGTAGGCCTACAATGCTGGCAGAGAGGAATTTGTAGTATCTCCAACTACTGTGGAGTTTGGACCTGTTTGTTATTTACAGACTAAAACAAGTTCAATTATGTGTCCCACCTTCTTAACCTGTATTTGCATGATTGAGACTGTGAGGATCTGTATGTACCATAAATCTACAGACCATTAATTGTTTTTTTTTTTTTCTGACTTAGTGGCTATGAACCTTAATCTGATTCTTAAAAAGCCTTTTTTCTGAAATTGAATGTGTTTCAAACATTCAGACCTGTAAATGTAAATGAGTTATCTGTTGTACACATGTCCATCCTTTGTGAGTGTAGTCTGATTGTGTCTGTGTGCTGCTGCTCAGATTTAGAATCAAAGCAGGAAACCTCACCTCACGTCGCTACGGTTTATCATAGTGACACTGATTGACCCTCAGAGGCTCCACAGTCAGAGATCAATCCAAAGAAACAGATTTATCTGGACTTTTAAAAAATAAAACTGTGTAAGTGAAAATATGACTTCAGTCTTAAATAGAAAACACCCATTTTTCTGGCTTTAACCTCTGATTATACAATCACTCAGTGGCAAATATTCAGCTATGCCACTTGACCGTACAAAAGCATGTTGGGGTGAGAAAAGGAAAAGACATAAGGAAAATATATATTTTTTTATAATATACTGTATTTCAGGGAAAAAGTCAAAAAGCCAGGGAGTAAAAATTCAAGAAAAATCAGATAAAAAACTTGAATTAAGTTGAAATATCAAGAAAAAGTTGTTCATTGTGTAAATGATACCCTGTTCATTTTGGGTATATTAAAACTCCTATAGATAGTTTATTATGTTAAGAAACAGACTGAAATTCATGACAATCTCCACAAGCAAAGCGACAGGATTTTAGATTTTATTATCCTAATTGTAATGCCTAAAACTGCTTTGAGGGGCAAGTTGTTAGCCAAGCAGCTAAAGAATCAGTTCCAATTTGACTGTTTCTATATTACAGTATTTCTCAGTTACTAAAACTCTAAACCCTATCGTCTGAACTAAATGCTCAGTGGCCTGAACCCCTTTATTGATTGAATCATTCACTCTTTAAGCTCAACCATTAGCACTTTTCTCCTGGTTAGACACAACTTGCAAAGATATTCTCACTCACTAAAACATATTGGCCCTCATTTATCAAGCTTGCGTTAGTAGAAAACTTACGTACACCTTTCGTATGTAAGTTGTGACGTGAGGATCGGCATTTATCAATCTGCATGTGAGCGTACGCTACGACTAAATCTCACGACAGGTCTGACATCGTGTTTGCAAGTTGGAGTCAGTGCGGATCTGCGGTGCAGCAAATGTCTGTCTCAAAAGAATTGATATATAAACCTCAAACCTGTCATTTAGTACAATCAGCCAGATTTAATTAAAGATTAAGACTTAAATTAAATAAAATAAAATAATTGTTATATGTCCTCAGTGAATAGGCGTATTTGATAACTCTGCCCAGAAACACTGCCACAGAGCAGGAGCGCCGTTTTAACATTGCGCACATGCGCCACTGTGGAGTGCTGCGTTTGACTCCTAAAAGGCAGGTGTCTCTGTCTTGGCCCAGCAGCGGGGACGTTGTTGTACACTCCTGAAAGGGTGTGGGACATCATTTGGACCAGTACAGTTCACTGGTGAATGGAGTGCCGTTGGCTGTGCCGGTGCAACGTGAGGACCCGATGCTCGGAGAACAATAATGAGGATAGACTACACAAAGGTGCTGTACAGAGGAGACAGGACATTATCCATGGATTCTGACATGTAAAGTATAAGTTTAAAAAGTGCTCTTGCTGTTTAATCAGTGATAAAAATCCAGTAGAAATCCATAAAAATGTGCCTCAGGGGCAGCAACACACCGTTTGGTGAGGTTACTAATTATTTTTGTTCAGCCTCCATCAGACTCTCCAGTCTGCTTTACATTATAAAAATGCAACAAATTAAAACTAAATACTTTAAACAAGGAGCAACGTACCCTATGTCATGGCAATAAAAAATATGAGGCATTTATAAGATATTAATTTGTCATCACGAGCAACTTATTGACTAATGATTTATTCAAACTTCAGACACTGTCTGCTATTCTGCGGCAGCACTGTTCACCGCCACCATAATCCTGCTCCAGACAGGAGTTTTCTGGACTGCTTTTAAATCAGTTTTGATGCTTCCAAAGAGAAAATCCTTGTTAGTTTCCACCACAGATGTGAGGATATCCACTTTCAGCTCGGAAAACTTTCTAATATTTCTAATATTTCTCCTCTTTCATGTTTGACCTCAGTGGGTGAGACTTCTGAACCACAAATATTTAATGTCGTAAACATGTTAATGATGATCGATTTCAGCCGCTGCATTTATCAAGACCCGATCATATGTATGCTGGGATTGATCAGATACGAACCCTTTCATAAATCTCAGGTGTCCCATCGTACTATGAATCCTGCGCTCAGATTTGTGCTCAGTTCTACTGTACGCAAGATTGATAAATGAGGGCCATTGTGCACTGTAATGCACTTGTGTTCTGTAATGGTAAGCAAAGGTAGCAAAATTTAAACACATCTGAAGCACAAGTGTCACAGCTCAAACACAACTCAAAATTTATCACACTTCTGGCTAATCGTGTGAAGAAACCAATATAATTCTGTTCAGAGGGTTTTTTCCTGTTACCTGGTCAGGGAGACTATGGTCTGTGATGTAAATAAAGTCCTGAGGCCTGATCCAGCAAGACATGATGCTGTGGCCAAATGATTACAGATACTGTAAGCACTTGAGTTTGATATTGTGGTTTACACTGTAATGTGCTTCTCATTTATATTTGTTTTTACTTTAATTTTACTGTGTGTGTCACAGAGGATTATGGATGGGAATTGGATGGGACTGGTTCTTGTAAAGAACTGGTTCTAAATGGTTCAATCCATTGACATCATTTACAATTTATCTCAACCTCAATTCCTTTCTCCCGGGTGCCTTGAAGAATGGTCTCGCAAGAGCCAGTCCACGCAAACAAGAACAGAGACAGAGAAAAAAAACATGGCGGACGGTACAAAAAGTAGGTAGAAACGATAATGCGTGGCTTAGTTTTACCAAGAAAGACAACCACAGTGCAACGCTTGTCTAGCAGTAATAACAAGCAAAGGCGGAAACACCAGCAACATGCTTAAACATTTGTCAATAGAGCACAGCATCAAATATATGGGGCTCTATTTTCGTGTATGGCGGTGAGGCGGCGGAGGGTGGCAGACCCCGCGCAGTTGTATTTTCGTCTGGCAGAGCCCGGCGTACAGCCAGTTGGGTATTTTTGTGGACTGAGGCGCACCGAGATCCACCAAGCTGTGCATGGTGGCGTGGCAGGGGGAGGTGTTGACAGAATCAGCTGCCGCAGTGACATTTTTGTGCTCCCACCAGCGAATAAAGTGTGCTGAAAGCTCGCCGATTCAAACCTGGTCAGCTTTCAGCACAGGCAAAACGCAGCTGGTCTAGTGGTATTTTGGTAGACCGGCGGCATATTGGCATACGTCGCCGATGCCTCACCAGCAGGTTTCCACATGTCAGGCACATTTCAGTGCAATAAATAATCATCAGCAACTAATAATCTGAGTCAGCACATACATTTAGATCTATATCGATATATTCTGATCTATATTTGATCTGATGAGCGTGTTTGGCACGCGTTTGGACACACAACCTGACTGAATCAACACAGCTGAAACCACATTAAATTAAATTAAATATCTAGTAAATAGACACACATGATGAAGTGAACAAGATATGTAATTCGTCTCCCTCCCTTTCGTTCTTCCTCTTCCTCTTATTTCTCGTGCAGCTCAACCTGGACATGTCTCTGTGTCCTCTCCCCGTCCTGCTGCAGCTGCTGCTGCGGCGGCTGAACAGATGAATTGTTTCACTGATCAAATGAGTTATTTACTTTAAGCCTACATACGAATATTATAATATTCAGTTTTGTGAGCCAAATTTATTTTATATGCCAACATCTATGAAAGAGCCAGGCCACGGAGCACGATGCGTCATTACGCACTGATGGTTCCGATTTTTATACCATTTTTGGAGTTTATGTTGTGATCTCTGCGCACAACCCACCTTTGTCACATGAGGTTTGAATATGTGCAACTTTATGTGAGTGTCTTTATTTGTGTAAAAGGGTGTTTGTCTTACTAGTGAGTCCAAACTTACATACACCAAATCCATCTGTGCTCATATGAGAGAGTGTGAAGGACGCCCAATGCAGCACTTACAGTGACACTTGTTGAGGGGCTGCCCTCTGTCGCCATCGTGTGGCATTGCTGTATTCAGACATCTCTTGATCTCTTTGACTACTTTACGAAAACTGTAATACACCTCGCCGGTGGCGGATTTAAAGGCGAGGAGAGGAGCTGATGTTAAATATATATGTCAATACAGGTCTCGGCTGTGTTAAACCCACTCCATGCCCTCCCTCCTCCCTTCCTACAACTTACGCCGCTGGGAGGAGCTAAGTTAGGGAGGGGGGATACTTACGCCGGGCTGCGCCGCTCGCCAAAATACCAAATTGTGCTTGGGAACGCCTTGTCGGCGCGGCGGACCTGACTTACACCGCGCCTGTGGCACGTCTCCGGCAAGGCACGAAAATAGAGCCCAAGAAGTTACATGCATTGAGTCGATGCTCTCCACAGGTCGTCAGCCTCTGCTGCTCCGTCTCAGCATGGCATGGAAGGTACGTATGTTAAGGTGACCGTACATTCTCTTTTACCCAGGTATGTCCTCTTTTGGGGGCTATCCGGGGGGGATTTTATAAAACCCTTCAAATGTCCAGAAGGTGTAATCATTCATTATAAAACAGTGCAGAGCATCAGTGCTCTCTGCAGCTCTGCTCACTTCTAAGCAAAGCCACTGACACGACACACGCATACACTGTCTTTGAGAATTCAGAATATGCCTTTAACTGAGTTAGAAGTGCATAAAAAAACACTCGACCCGACCCAAAATTTCGCACACATCTGCCCCCTTTTTGGGGATTCAGAATATGGTCACCCTAACATATGACCTGTGGTAACATAAGCACAATGCATGCCAGACTTGACATTTTATTATGTATTTGACTTGATACTGACCGAAGTAAATGCTGTACAAATGATTGATTTTTTTTAGACTCTCACTGAAGGTGACGTACATCTTTTTCTGTTATCAGAGACTCAATAAAATTTTGAGTTCATGGTGAAAACCTTTATTCTCCTTTTTTTTTTTAATCAAAGAAAGGCATTAATATGGGAATCGTTAAAGAATTGAATCGATAATATTAATATTGATAAAATCGTATCAATTCCCATCCCAACAGATGATTCTTTTTTTCTTGCAAAATTCATTTTACCAACAGTGAACAATTACTTCCACAGCATTGTTTTTCATTTTTTTTTATACTCAGTAGTGTTATTAGTTTTGATTGACCTGGGGTATAATCTGACAACGTTGTTTGGTTCTGCAGGAAGAGTCAGAGGTTTGGTGAATGTAGTTTGAAAATAGTTTTTTTGTGTTTATAGTGTTCAGAAAAGCATGGTGGCTGTCAAGAAATGTGTTTTAGTAATTGAGGAAAACTGAAAATAGTCACAATAAATATACCTTTGACTGTCAAAAGTCAGCAGGATAAGATTTTTTGTACAATGACAATATGAAAGCATGTTGAGGACACGATGAGCTAAGACTGTTTTGTCCGTAGGATGATGCCAAAATTGACACCAACCAAATCAGAGGTGTGGCTAACTGTGGCTTTAAGGGAGGAAACTGAAGGCCCATCTCAACTCCACCTTTAGACCTCTTAGCGGGTAAACCAAGAAGTACAGGGGCGCCCACCCCCTTCACAAACAAATGGGGCATGTCACCATGACTTATCTGTGTGACAGTTACTCATAGCTTTGTGCCAACTTCAGAGAATCTATCATTAATTTCGACTGAGTTTAAACATGTAACTACAATAAAAAACCCAATCCATTTCTTTTCTCCTTCCCACCACATGGATATTAGAGGCAATCAAAATACTTTGGAGAAGTTTTCTTCTCCAAAGTATTTTAACTGGTTTGTTGGTGACTGAGTGAGTGGGGGTTGCTTCCTGTCCAACCCAGCCTCTGGACTTCATTTGAAGGCGACCTACAAACACAAACAGGCTAATCCTGGAATAACGCTCCATCACAGCGCTATCAGAGCACCCAGCTTTTCCTGCCTGCCATCAAACACACAATACAGAGGAAGTGCCTGAATGTGCGCATGTAGAGGCTGAGATTTTTCCTGGACAATGTGACTTTTTAAATACTTTTTTTTTAGTCCACATCATACACTCCTGCTTAGTCTAAACAGTTGCAGTATTTCTCAGTTACTAAAACTCTAAACCCTGTTGTCTGAACCAAATGCTCAGTGGCCTGAACCCCTTTACTGATTGAATCAGTCACTCTTTAAGCTCAACCATAAGCACTTTTCTCCTGGTTAGACACAACTTGCGAACATATTCTCACTCACTAAAACACATTGTGTACTGTGATGCACTTGTGTTGTGTAATGGTAAGCACAAGTAGCAAAAGCTGAACACGTCTGAAGCACAAGTGTCACAGCTCAAACACGACAACTCAAAATTGATCACACTTGTGGCTAATGGTGTGAAGAAACCAATGTAATCCAGTTCAGAGTCTTTTTCTTGTTACCTGGTGAGGGAGAAAAAAAGAACCCTCTGTGAATTTGGCATCTGCATACAGTAAAAATAAAGCTAAAAAAATACATATGATAAGCAGTGTAAACCACAATATCAAACTCATTTTACCAACAGTGAACAATAACTACAGCTTCATGTCCTTTTAAAGGGGCGCCCATGTCATTTTTTTATGCTCAGTAGTGTTTTTAGTTTTGATTGACTCAGGGTATGATCTGAGAACACTGTTTGGTTTTGAGCATGGATTAAACTGATTTGAGGTGATTGCTTGGTTTTGCAGGAAGGGTCAGAGGTTTGGTGAACATAGTTTGAAAATCGTTTTTTGTGCTTATAGCCAGGGTCCGCAATAGGCAGACTGCGGTCCACATCTGGACCGAGGACCACCTCTTTGTGGACCCAGAGCAAAAAAAAAAAAATCAACAACACAGCACGACACTCTCTCTGACTGACTGACGCGAGATTAGACTGGCCGAGAGAGAGAGAGAGAGAGAGCGTGTGTGAGTGACTGTGCGCATGCTCACACTTGCATTATAGGCTGCCATTACCATGACAATGATGCGCTGATTGGCTGATAACTACGCAAACCGGCAGTCACACATCTTCCTCCTTCAGTCTGTCTTCTTTGCACGGCGCAGGCAGCAGTAACTCTTTGCAGCAGGAGCGTTGCTCACACCCAGCACCCGACATCAAAATGGCAAATCAGAGAAAGGTGGACACTGAAAATTGTATATTCACTGACGAATGGACCGACAAATGTATGATTATCTTACCTCCTTCAAGCACAAAGCGAATGTGCCTTTTGTGCAAAGCACTGTTGCTCTGATAAAAAGTGAAAACATAAAACGCCATGATGAGAAGCGATTTTGATAGATGCCCCCCAAAATCTGAACAGATAAAATAAAAAGCTTATTTTATTTTACTGAGTAATACTAAGTAAGAAAGAATATCAGTGTGATGCTGAAAATGAATGTTTTTGTGCCTTCCAATAACTCCTGATTATTACAGTACAGTACACCCAGCCTAAAACTACATAAAAACATAAAACAAGGTAAAAAAAAAAAAAAAAACTCCAAAAATTTTCACCGCCACAAACGCGCAGTGGACCTATGACTTCCTCAAAATTTATTTTCTGGACCTTTTATATTTCTAATTGAGAACCCCTGGCTTATAGTGTTGAGAAAAGCATGGTGGCTGTCAAGAAATGTGTTTTAGTAATTGAGAAAAACTGTAAAAGCTCTTGGTGAGGTAATACTGTGCTGATGAGCAGGGATTCTTTTTTGGATAAAGCTGGATTTGGATTGAGGTGCCATTGTCTCTGTCAGCTGATAACAGTGATCACGTTGGATGGAAGAGGTTGGCTTATTATCAGCTCCATGTTCAGTAAAAGCCTCAAGCTCTGCCAATAGTCAGACAGTCAGTGATTTCTCCTCTGCAGAAGTTCCCATGGTGTCTTCATCAGATGAGTTCAGCTCCAATTATCCAAAGCTCAAAGCTTAGTTGCTATCACAAACCTTCATCACACTGGCACATGAATACTGCTACATAAGAATTTGAGAGCGGAGATATTAAAACCAGACGCAACTCTAAGTTTTACAGTATTTTTTTTTAACTGGTGCAAGAGCTGAGGTGTTTTTTAGGCACTAATGAGTGAGTTTGTGACATTGGACGCTGCAACGTAATAAGATCTGAAATGAGGCAGTGTTTCTAAGCAGTTTATATGTCGATATGAGTTTGAGGGCTGCTGTGACACAGGATCCTCTCTCTGGCTGGGAACTATGGTTCATGTCTGTCTATCTGTGAGTAAGTAATCATGTTGTTGGAGGTTGTAGACCTGTGATGCAGAGGTAGAAAAACACCCAAAAAAATGGCCAGTGCCCCAGGAGAATTTACATAATCCTTATTTGTATCATAAGGACAAGTCAGCTGTTTGTTTTGCCTGAATAACAAAAAATGACATTTAATTTTATTGCCATCCACATTTGTGAGCTTCTCACGGAGACAAAAACACTCCTTTATAATATTATAGAGAAGCCTGTTCTAAACTCCATCGGGAAGGAGCTCTGTTAGTGGAACTAAATCTTTACCCAGTTTATAATTAACTAAAAACAAACTCTCACCTTCTCTCCACGCACATCCACAGATTTGGGCAGAGCTCTGTAAACTGTACATATATCTAACAAGAAAATAGTGACACAAACAAGACCAAGTCACACATATTAGCGAAGCACATGCAGTTGAGCTGAACTGGATGCATCTTGCATTAAACTGATTAAACCGTAAATATTATGACGAAGTTGCAGCAGTTAGTAATGGCATGAGATAGAGTGGTGGGCACAAGCAGATAAGTAAGCACCATCTAACGGCACATGACTTTTGGCCTGCGTGAACTAATGCTATGCTTCTGCCAATCACTCCTGTTGTTACCTCAACACAGGAGCCGATTCAAATCGTCTTGTTGGCACTTTGTTTACCATCAAGTGGGTTACAGAAACTACACAGAAGCTTTTTCACTTGCACATTTTCAGTGTTGCTTTGGATTGTATCAGGTCAACAGCATATAAAATGATGCCAGACAAAAAAAAAGTCTGTATACATCCAAAGATTTCATTGTTCTGTCATGAAAATCAGTAAGTGATGAGTACCCTAGGTCTGCTTTGTGTACATTAACTTGTGCCCCCCACCCCCCCCCCCCCCCCCCCTTGGTGTACAGTGGCTGGTGGTTTTACACTCAAGGACAGAGATGACACATCCTTCTCTTCAACATTCCCGCTGCTCAGTCTGTCCTTTAATTATACTGGAAGAAACTGCAAATGCAAAGTTATCAGACGACAAGCTCCTCTCGGTCCCCTCACCCTAAGCCCTCCATTAGAGTGTGTGTGTTTGACTGCTGTTGTATTTCTGTCTTTGTGAGGACCAAATTTCTTCATGAGAACAGTGACAAAAAACATTAAATGAAATCACTTTGAGCCTATCTGTGTTGTGATTACACTTTATTTAGTTCGGACCAATATATCTGTTCATTATGGAAGCATATTAGGGCCACTTGAAGAGATTTTTTTCCCTAATTTTCGAGAAAAAAGTTGAAAATTTTGAGAAAAAAAGTCGAAAATCTTGAGAAAAAAAGTCGAAAATTTTGAGAAAAAACTCAGAACTCTATAGACAAGGCGGAAGTGCCGCTAGATGTTCTCGACTTTACAAGGACACACTGGGAAACTTACAGAACTAGTATTAGAAAGTGACTTTCTCTACAGGGTGAGACAAAGGACCTTGCAGAAACTTATAAACATTGCGTTGATATCGACTTTGACAATGTTCCTGATGACGCTGGGTTTCACATGATATGCTACCAGCGATTTATTTGCAAAAGGCGTTTGAGAAACAAGAATGTGATGCAGCCGCGGGTCAGTCAAACCCTTCAGCCAGCATCGCCGATGCATCCACGTCCACAGCATCTGAAACTGCGCGAAAAAAACTTCACTTGAGGTCATAGGCTGTATTGGGAAAAAAGAAAAAGTGCCTAGAAAGTGAATTTCGTTCCACTACGCTGGTGCTACTTGTTCAATGCATTTTTGCACAGACAATACCCTTCTGGACTTTAGGTTAAAATATCTACTCAGACTATCTGTCAGACTTTTGTCACCAGCCAGAAATGTACATACTATATGTGAGTAATACAAAAAACAACTGTATGGTGCTGCTGTTTTTGCTTGTAGAAACTGCTATGTTGATTCTGATGTTGATTGATGTTTCATACATAAAAGTGACACAACCTACTGTGTAATAAAAGCAATAAAATATAAACAGCACATCATGGCCATAAATTGCTGAAAGTCAATCAAATTGTTACCACGCTCCCCAAAATTGGAATAATGGAAAAAATGTAACAAGACAAAAATAAATGCACAAAAGGTCTGAATTAATTCAAAATATGGTATAAAACATTTATTCAAGTATCACAGTGTCAAAACAAGCTGGGCACTTGCCACTGGCCACTTTCTAGGCACTTTTTCCTTTTCCCAATACAGCCTATGACCTTGAGCGAAGTTTCTTTCGCGGAGTTTCAGATGCCGTGGACGTGGATGCATCGGCGATGCTGCCTGAAGGGTTTGACTGACCGGTGGCTGCATCACATTCTTGTTTCTCAAACGCCTTTTGCAAATAAATCGCTGGTAGCATATCATGTGAAACCCAGCATCATCAGGAACATTGTCAAAGTCGATACGCAATGTTTATAAGTTTCTGCAAGGTCCTTTGTCTCACCCTGTAGAGAAAGCCACTTTCTAATACTAGTTCTGTAAGTTTCCCAATGTGTCCTTGTAAAGTCGAGAACGTCTTCACTCCGGACAGATGATAGATGCATATAGCATCGTTTGGTACTTTTTTTATGCACTTTTGAAGGCTGTTTTCTTTTTCTCCTTTTCTTTTCTTCCTCTTCGCTTGTCTCGCTGCTAGATGCGCTCGTCGCCATGTTTGTGTATTTCTGATACTATGGCAACGAGACTCAACTCCACGTGGTCCACGTGACAAAAATCGCTTCACCCCTCTGCATATTCGATATTTTTTTTAGTACTTACTATCAATAGAGCTATTTTAAGAATCACAGTTTATGTTGCCCCACTGAAGTGGAACGAACCAACACGATCTCGCTCAGTCAATACAGCCTATCGATGCTTCAAGAGGCTTCATCTCGCCATCACTAGCGGCACTTCCGCCTTGTCTATAGAGTTCTGAGGGTTTTTTTTTTTGAAATTTTCCATTTTTTTCTCGAAATTTTCGACTTTTTTCTCGAAAATTAAGGGAAAAAAATCTCTACAAGTGGCCACAATATGCTTCCGTAGTTCACCCATGTAATAATAATAATAATAATAATAATAATAATAATAATACATTTTATTTTAAGGCGCCTTTCTGACACTCAAGGTCACCATACAAATCACATTAAAAACAGCATAAAACATTTAAAACACATTTAAGAATAGTATCAAAATAAATAAATAAATAAACAAGGAAAAACAAAAGAGAGAGAAATAGACATTATGGTGGATAGGCAGTTCTGAACAGATGTGTTTTGAGTCTTGATTTGAAAAGGGTGAAAGAGTCAGTGTTCCTGAGATCAGTGAACGACGCTGTGACTGAGGGGAGGGGCTCATTCAATGAACAAACTCGTGGCTGTGTCACTCACTCGTGTACTGCACCAGCAGGATGGGGCTCTGAAGCACTGACTGATTCCGTCAACAAATCTTTTAAACGAATCCTTTTAATGAACGGATTCCATTAGTACAGTCATAAGAACTGTTCTTCCCATCACTAGTGGAGGACTGAGGTCAGAAATAGTAAGGCCTACAACCCATTGATTACTACTGGTTTAACTAGTGACTAGCTTTTATTGTTATATTGATTCTAGATAGTTTAGATTAAATTAGGGTGCCCAGTGTGGGTTAACATTACCATACATCTCTTAAACGCTGAAGGATCACAATAGAAATGCTTAATCCTTACCTGGTATGCTGGGGGGGCTGAGGGGAAAACCATGTCCTTTTACAGTTAGATGTTTGGAGTTGTTCTTAATCATTCAGTGCTGAGGTGTCACAGTACAAGTGAACGCAATATTTAATGTAAACCTGAAAAAAAGGGAAATAATTGTACCTGTGAACGAATAAAACGGGGTAAGATCAAGCAAAAGTAATATCTTAGTTAAACTAATGTGAATATGTAAATTTCTGTTTTTACACTGTTTTTATTGCCAACATGAGATTAGGGTTTTTCTACACAGGGCTTAAAAGTTTAATGTAGTAAATAGTCCTTGAGCCAAGAACCAAAATTTCACATATCGGTACCACCTGGGTGGGCAAATTCTAGTTGTGATTTTTTTATTGCTATACATCCCTACAATAAGTTTTTATATGATAGACCTTGGTAACTGGTAGCTTTATTGTAGTTATCACTCATTGAAGTAATAGAGTGCAGCTGATCAAAAATGAAAAATCGCCTTCCTTCAAAATTAGCTTTCTTTCATTTTAACCTCTCATTTAGGTGTGTTTGAACTACTGGCTAGCCACAGAGACTTGTAATAACCCCCTAAGTAGTATTTCAAGTAATTTATCTAATACAGGTGTGTATATATAAGCTTCAATTAGCCAATTGTCAGGTCTAAATCAAGGTCTAAATTAAGGATATTTTTTTACTTAGAAGTAGAAGTAAAGTAAATGCAGACTAATAGCATTATAATAACACAACTTTAATATGACACTGACATATTTTCAATGCAGGAAATCAATATACAATCATCCTGGCTGGTGCAGGGCAAGAAGACATTAGCAACAAAATAAGATCTACTGATGTATACGCTCTATACAATCATCTGAGAAAACTCCAATTCCTATTCAAAGTCCTATTCTTTCCATAAGGAACAGTGACAGCAAATATTTGGCTTAGTACATAATACTGTCACTGAGTCACAGTGGGTCTGTTAACATAGCTCCTTTTGGTCATCATTTATTAATCAACATCAGTAATCGACATCAGTATCTGTATCTTCTTCTACATCTGAGTCTGCCGGGTGTGCAAGGGGCTCTTCCTCACTGTATTGGTTGGCACAAGTTTGTAATTTGCACAGGTTTGTGCACTTCAGCCCATGGCTGAGACAGGTGCAGTCTTGTGGTTTGCATGTCCTCACACACTTGCAGGATAGCAACTGCAAGACCGAAGAAGTGAAGTAAATGCAGACTAATAGCATTATAATAACACAACTTTAATATGACGCTGACATATTTTCAATGCAGGAACTCGATATACAATCATCCTGGCTGGTGCAGGGCAAGAAGACATTAGCAACAAAATAAGATCTACTTCTAAGATCAGTCTGGTGGTTTGCATGTCCTCACACACTTGCAGGATAGCAACTGCAAGACCGCATCTGGTGCTGGGGAATCACGCATCCACTGTATTTCCAGCTGCCCTTCGTCATTTATGGTCCACCCATGGTCCTTGGGGCTTGGTACAGATGGCTTGGTATGAAGAGACCGTCTCCAGATAGCAACCTGGTAGTTGGCACGAATTGGTTGCATTAATACCCAATCCTGACATGGTGTAAGCTGGCTGGACTCAACTTTAGCCAAGGTCCTGCATGAAGGTGGTGATAGTGAAAGGATTGATGTTGTCTTTGACGTTTACAAGGACATGTCAATCAAAAATTCAGAAAGACTAAACAGAGGTGCAGACATGGGGATCCAGTTCAGAAACATTGTTTCTGGCCACAATATTCAGCAGTGGAGAAAACTTCTCTGCAGCCCTGCCAACAAAGCCAGTCTCATCAAGTTCTTGGTGGAGGAATGGAGTTTTTCTCAGATGATTGTAAAGAGTGTATACATCAGTAGATCTTATTTTGTCGCTAATGTCTTCTTGCCTTGCACCAGCCAGGATGATTGTATATCAAGTTCCTGCATTGAAAATATGTCAGTGTCATATTAAAGTTGTGTTATTATAATGCTATTAGTCTGCATTTACTTTACTTCTTCGGTCTTGCAGTTGCTATCCTGCAAGTGTGTGAGGACATGCAAACCACCAGACTGCACCTGTCTCAGCAATGGGCTGAAGTGCACAAACCTGTGCAAATTACAAACTTGTGCCAACCAATACAGTGAGGAAGAGCCCCTTGCACACCTGGCAGACTCAGATGTAGAAGAAGATACAGATACTGATGTCGATTACTGATGTTGATTAATAAACGATGACCAAAGGGAGCTATGTTAACAGACCCACTGTGACACAGTGACAGTATTATGTACTAAGCCAAAACTGTCACTGTCACACTATTTGCTGTCACTGTTCCTTATGGAAAGAATAGGACTTTGAATAGGAATTGGAGTTTTCTCAGATGATTGTATAGAGCGTATACATCAGTAGATCTTATTTTGTTGCTAATGTCTTCTTGCCCTGCACCAGCCAGGATGATTGTATATTGATTTCCTGCATTGAAAATATGTCAGTGTCATATTAAAGTTGTGTTATTATAATGCTATTAGTCTGCATTTACTTTACTTCTACTTCTAAGTAAAAAAATATCCTTAATTTAGACCTTGATTTAGACCTGACAATTGGCTAATTGAAGCTTATATATACACACCTGTATTAGATAAATTACTTGAAATACTACTTAGGGGGTTATTACAAGTCTCTATGGCTAGCCAATAGTTCAAACACACCTGAATGAGAGGTTAAAATGAAAGAAAGCTAATTTTGAAGGAAGGCGATTTTTCATTTTTGATCAGCTGCACTCTATTACTTCAATGAGTGATAACTACAATAAAGCTACCAGTTACCAAGGTCTATCATATAAAAACTTATTGTAGGGATGTATAGCAATAAAAAAATCACAACCAGAATTTGCCCACCCAGGTGGTACCGATATGTGAAATTTTGGTTCTTGGCTCAAGTGCTTAGATACCTGAAAGAACTGCTCCACCATCAAATTGGGCCACTCCCACTTCATCAACTCATTTAATTAGACACAGGTTTGATTCATTTATAGAAAAGAGCAGTGTGACCCAAAAAGAGTATGACTTTTAATGTGCTTTTGACTGTTTTTTGTTGCTTTTGGAGTTATCAAAAATTCGCCTATTGAGGAAAATAACAAAATGAGAAAAAATATAAAAAGCTACTCCTATGAAAAGTCTATCATATTTTAATTTACTAATATTGACCCTAAAAACAATTTAGTATATGTGAGGTTTTGCCCACCCAAGTGGTACCGACATCTGGTCCGGTTCAAGGACTAAAAACCCCAACAAGTACCAGGGATAAATATGCACCTCCAGCTTGGATGAAAAAATGGTCTAGTTACGCATAATTAATTAACAACACTCCGTCCATTTAAAATATATATATATATTCTCCAGGAAACATTGAAATTTCTTAGAGCTTTGTGTGTTACAGCAGCTGAAGCCAGATTTAGAGCTTCACCCAGACTAGAACCGTTGTTCTAGTCTACACACAAAAAAGAATTTCTCATTCTTGAAACACCAAAATCGGGGACAACTCTAGCCAGCAACAGGTCATTCAAAACAGGGTCTGTCCCCCAAGATCTTGGATATCTGGTCACCCTACAGTTCCTCCTTGCTACCAAGGAGCTGATGGTAGGTTGAGACTGAGAACACTTGAAGGATTCATTTACCTTAGTCAGATGTATGTGGTTCAAGTGGTCCATCATTGGGGTCGTTGTCGTGTTTTGCTTGCATCGCTATGTTGTCCTCACCACAGTGTAGCAAGTGCAGCTATACAACTAGCTAAACTCTTCTCTGCAAATGATTGATTCGAGTCGTAGTGAGCTTTCTTTGCTGTTTACTGATCCTCTTTTGTATCGTCTTACAAAGCAGAGTGAAAACTGTAACACAAAAATATAAAACAAATCACCATTTTAACTCTCCACAATGTGCTTTTCTCAATTTAAATACATGACAAATGAAATATCTTAATAAACCCAATCAAATCCTTTTTAACGTAAAAATATATTCTTTTTAACGATTATTTATATACAACCATGAAATTATTTACTAACGACATTGCCTCTGTGGCGTTTACAGTGTGGATGGCTTTGGATGAACACAGAAAACACAGGAGAGCTGATGCAGCTAGCTTCTTCCAACTAACATGAAGTGAAGTGTATGCATGCGACTTCCTCAGCAAAGAAAACCCATTTCAAAATAAAATACATTTCAAAATAAAAGCATGTACAAACTCCCCGCCTGACCTCTGTGAGATCACTAACTAATCACCACATGAACTAAGCGGGTCTCTGAACATCATTTTTAGCAAGAAGTAACACAACTTCTGAGACTGGTCTGAAGAACGTTTTTGAATGTCCTTGGTCTGTGGTCTTCAATTCCACCTTTCTCACTCTTCCATCACTTCCAGAGAAAGTCTTTGTGATCATAGCCATTGGCCAGTTGTTGCGGGCAGCTTGACTATCTTTGAGAAGAACGAGGTCTCCTTCTTGCAGGTTTGGGCGTGATTTATCCCATTTCCTCCTGTACTGCAAGGTTGGCAAATAGTCTCGACTCCAACGGCTCCAAAATTTGTGGGCAAGAACTTGTACTTGTCTCCATTGCTTGGTGAGGAGGTCTCTGTCTGTAAAGTCACCTGGTGGAGGTGGGACTCCTACTTTCTGGGTCAAAAGCATTGATGGTGATAGAATGAATGGATCCTCTGGGTCATTTGAAACTGCGATCAGAGGCCTTGCGTTGATAATGGCGGTCACTTCAGCCATTAGCGTGCACAAAACATCATGGGTTAAGCGAGAGTGCTGCTCACGAAGCACAGAGTCCAGAATTCGTCTGGCCACGCCAATCAGACGTTCCCAAGACCTGCCCATATGCGAAGCATGTGGGGGGTTGAACTCCCATGAGCATCCTTGCTGGTGTAGGTACCTCTGCACAGTTGGGTCTGGTTGTTTTTCACTCATGCCAAGCTCCTTGCATGAACCCACAAAGTTAGTGCCGCAATCAGACATGAGTTGTTTCGCAGGTCCTCTTATTGCAAAGAAGCGCCTTAAGGCATTGATGCAGCTTGAGGTGTCCATTGAATCGATGACCTCAATGTGGACAGCTCGAGAGCTCATGCAGCAGAACAGCATTGCCCAGCGCTTGCTTTCAGCCTGCCCTCCCCTTGTGCGTCTAGTGGTGATGAGCCAGGGTCCGAATACATCCAACCCCACGTACGTGAAAGGAGGACAGGTCTGTAGACGCTGGGGTGGCAAATCTGCCATGCGTTGTTACCGCATTTTTCCCCTAAGCTTACGGCATGTTACACATTTGTGTAAGACTGAGTTGATGAGCCGTTTTCCTCCCAAGAGCCATAATCCTGCTGCTCTGACAGCTCCTTCTGTTAGATGACGGCCTTGATATTTGACTAGAGCATGATGGTGTCTGACAAGCAGCAAAGACACATGATCATCCTTTGGGAGGATTACTGGATTCTTCTCTCCAATTTCCAGGTCAGCATTTTTCAATCGACCTCCGAGACAGATGAGACTGCCCTGCAAGGTTGGACTGAGGTAACGGAGACTGCTGCTTAGAGGGACTGGCTTGTTAGATGTCAAAGCGTCAAATTCCTTTGGAAATGCTCTCTTCTGAACAGCAGAGATGATGACTTCCTTAGCTTGAGAGAGTTCTTCTGGAGTATGGGATAGATCACACCTATGCCATCCTTTACACTTGTCTTTTTGATTGGAAAGATTGTAAGACCTTGCAATGTGAATTAGGAGTGCTATAGCCCGAACAAGAGAGTTGAAACTAGAGAACCTTTGAAAGCGTTCTGTGCTGAGACCTTTCTCTTGGAGGTGTGTGGCATAGCTCCTTACAGGTGGACGGATATCTGGGTCTAGCTCAGGTTTCACTAAATCAAAGGACTGATCTGCTTCTGGTTCGTTGGGAGGGTTGAGCAGGAAGTCAGGTCCTGTGAACCACGTTGACTGCGCCAGGAGTGAGGCAGGAGCAGACCTTGACGCATAGTCAGCAGGATTATCTTCCGTGCGCACGTAGTGCCACTGATCAGGCTTGGTGGTTTGGCGAATGCGCTGTACTCTATTATGAACATAGACATAGAAGTGTCTAGATTCATTGAATATGTAACCCAGAACCACTTTGCTGTCAGTGAAGAACTTTGTGGAATCCAGTTTCAAATCCAATTCGTCACGAATTAAGTCTGCCATTTCCACGGCTAGGACTGCTGCACAAAGTTCGAGCCTTGGAATCGTTGGTTCCGACTGGGGTGCAAGTTTCGCCTTTCCCATGACGAATCCAACATGGGTTTCTCCATCTTTTTGCACAGCTTTCAGGTATGCTACAGCACCAATGGCTTTGATAGATGCGTCAGACAACACGCACAGCTGTACATGCACTGCCTTGGCAAGAGAAGCTGCGGTGTATGTCCGGGGCACATGGAGGTGTCTCAGGTCCATACGAGAGTTTTGCCACGCCTGCCACTTACTGAGCTTATCTTCAGGTAAGGCTGCATCCCATTCAGACAGCTCTGCTGTGAGTTCTCGGAGGAGGGCTCTTCCTTGGATGGTTACTGGGGCCAGAAACCCTAAGGGGTCGAAAACACTGTTCACTGTGGAGAGGACACCACGACGAGTGAATGGCTTGATGTCATGGGCCACAGAGAAGGTGAACGTGTCACTTGTTATCTCCCACAGGAGGCCCAGGCTGCGTTAAGTAGGGACTGCCTCTCCACAGAAATCCACATCCTTCAAGATAGCAGCACAGTCTGCAGGTGGGAAAGCTTCCAGGACAGTTGGCTATTGGACACAAACTTGTGAAGCCTGAGGTTCGATTCTGCAAGGGAAGTCTGTGTTCGGTGCAACAAGTCGATGGCTTCAGCATCAGTTGGCACAGAAAGAAGGCCATCGTCCACATAGAAGTTGCGTTCCACAAAGTTGATGGTGTCAGTTCCATGTTCTTGGGCACCCTCTCTGATGGCTCTTCTAAGTCCATAATAGCTACAGCAGGGGATGGGCTGTTGCCAAAGACATGAACCCTCATTCTATAGTCTATGATCTCCTTTGTCACGTCGTTATCCTTGTACCACAGGAATCGCAGGTAGTTCCTGTGGTCCGGTCGCACTAAGAAACAGTGAAACATCTGTTGTATATCTGCCAGGATAGCGACCTTTTCCTTCCGGAACCGCATCAGGACTCCGAGGAGTGTATTGTTGAGATCAGGTCCTGTGAGGAGCACATCATTGAGGGAAACTCCAGAGTGTTTGGCACTTGAGTCAAATACCACCCTAATTTGGCCTGGTTTTTGTGGGTGGAAAACCCCAAAGGTTGGCAAGTACCAACATTCTTCATTCTCTTCCAACGGTGGCGCTACCTCCGCATGACAATTCTCCAATATTTTTCCCATGAAGGCTATGTATTGCTGTTGCGTCTCTGGTCTCTTATTTAGACTGCACTGGAGTGAGGCGAAGCATTTGACTGCTTGTTCCCGGTTGTTGGGTAGGCGTTGCCTTGGTTGCCTAAATGGGAGTGGGGCAACCCAACTGTTAGACTCGTCTCTGTAGACTTCTTTGTCCATCAGTTTCAAGAAGATTTCGTCTTCAATCAAGGATGCCAGCTTGGTGTCATGTTCAGTGTGACTATAGACAGTTTGTCCTAACATCTCTTCTGCAGGTTTGCTGACCTCTGACGTGCCACCACTTGCTACTGTGCCATGATCAATCTTCTCTTTGATGTGCAAGAAGCTTGTGCAAGGCTGGAGGAGTGAGGGTCGACCATTGTCAAGCACAGTTGTTTTGAAGGTGTTAATAGTCGGCTTGTGTGCACTTCCCAGGCATACTTCTCCAACTAGCACCCATCCCAGGTCCAGGCGCTGCGCAAAGGGGGCATTGTGGGGCCCGTTGACCTGTTCCCTCACCTTGTGCACTCTTATTACGTCTCTGCCGAGCAAGAGGAGAATCTCAGCAGTTGGATCGATATCAGGGATGTGCTCTGCTACTTTGGAGAGATGAGGATGGTGTCGAGCTGCATTTGGAGTCGGGATTTCAGACCGATTGTTGGGTATATCATTGCACTCGATGAGTGGTGGGAGAGGGATTGTAGCCCTTCCATCCAGTGACTCGACAACAAAGGCTTCAGCTCTTCGCCCAGATGCTTCGACGGTGCCAGAACATGTCTTCAAATAGTAGGAGTATGGTTCACACTCCACATTAAATAGCTCAAATAAGCCGGACCGTGCTAATGACCTGTTGCTTTGGTCATCCAAAATGATGTAGGCCTTAATGTACTTGTCAGGTTGACCTTTGCGGTATACTTTAGCCAAGCAAATCTTGGAGCATGATCGACCAATTTGTCCTGTGCCACAAACCTCAGTGCAGCTTGAGTTAACAACTGTTGTGGTAGCGCTGTTCTCTTCTCCCTCCCCGCCGTTGTGTGGTGAAGTTGAGGAAGCCTTAACTTGGGGTGCAGGTCCAGGATGCATGGCAGAGTCGTGATAGGTGCTCTCACATTCCATACATTTAACTGCATTTGGACAGTCCTTTGCAAAGTGAGCAGTTGAGCTACAACACCTAAAGCAGATCCCTCTTTCTTTGAGGAAGGTCTTTCTTTCTTCCAGGTTCTTGGCTCTAAAAGCTTTGCACCGTTTGAGGGGATGTGGCTTGGTGTGGATTGGGCAGCTATTGTTTGGGTCACTTACACTTTTTAAATTGTTCGCATGTGTGTGTGTAGAATCAACATCCGTCTTGTGAACCGAAATAGGGTCCCTTGTGCCTTTAAAGGGGACCCTTTCTAACTTTGTGGATGAGCTGCTCGTACTTGGGATAGAAAAGCTGGGGTCATTTCTCTTACGTGCCTCATAACTTATGAACCGGCTGAAAAATTCAAATGGTGGAAATTGCCCTTTATTTTCTTCCTTATGTTTTGAACCAGCTGAAATCCATTTTTCTTGAAGCCCATAGGGCAGTTTTGCAACTATGGGTTCGATACCACCTGCGGTGTCCAGGTAAGAGAGAGCTGGGAGGTAGCCGTCCTCCTTAGCACACTGTACTTCCATTAGCAAATCTGCTAGCTCCCGTAGCTTCACATGTTCTTTTCCCGAAACTCTAGGAAAATTGTCAAGACGGTCGAAAAGAGACCTTTCGATCATTTCAGGTGCTGCATAACATTCCTGGAGGCGATCCCAGGCCTTCTTAAGCGCTATGACTGGGTTTGTTATGTGCACTGACCATATACGTTTCACATGGTTGCTGGATTCTCTACCAAGCCATTTTATCATCAAGTCCAACTCCTCAGTAGGTGTGAGGCCCAGCCCTTGTGTGACATTGGTGTATGAAGACTGCCAAGCACGATAGTGTTCAGGCTTATCATCAAACTGATATAAACTTGAATTCACCAGGTCGCGCCGAGCCAAGTACTGCGCCAGGTGCTCAGTTGCAGGTGCACTGTGGGAAGCCGTAGTCGTGGACTTGGGGTAGAAGGGCTGTGCTGACTTATTCAGGTTGGACTGACACACTTTTGAATCTCTCTGTTGGTCAGATGCACTGTAAGAAGCCTGATTTTCCATTTTGACTGCTGGTGGGACATACATATCGTCAAAAATGTCAGGGTGGCTAGTGACATTAGCATGTAAGGTTTCATTTGGAAAAGCATGGGTCCGATACTCTGGATTAAAGGGATTGCGAGGGCTGAATAATGTCTCATTTACTAGGGGCTGACTTTTCGGTGAGTGAGCTTTAATGGCTTCTTGATCTGGAGGGTCAGTTGAAGGACAGCGTTTGTGTGATTGTGGGTCAAAGTGAGAGGTAATGTAATCACTTGTCCGCTCCATTTTGTCTTCTTCTGATGGGCCTACCTCATCTAGCATCAACTGACATGCCTGGGCATCTGCTGATTCCCACACAGCTGCTTCAGCCTCTGCTGCTGCCGCTTCTTGGCGTAAAGCAAGCTCTTCGAGCTCGGCTTCGCTTTTCACTTTCTCAAGGTGATATGCAGCATCTCTATCAGCCTTTATCTTCTGATATTCAGCTTCTCTATCAGCTATCTCTTTCTGTTGCTCAGCCTCCTTAGCTGCTCTCTCTATCTTAGCTTTAGCTTCTTGTTCAGCAAATGCAAGGCGTGCTTTAGCCGCTTCTGCTTTGGCACGTGCACGTATTAATGATCCACTTGATGATACAGATGACCGCGAACTCCTGCTACTCCTGCTAGTCACTGAAATCTTGTCATTTTGTTTCCTGTCCATCTTACCACGATGTACAACACCAGACTTTAAATGTCTTTTCACTATGTTGCCCTCACCACAGTGTAGCAAGTGCAGCTATACAACTAGCTAAACTCTTCTCTGCAAATGATTGATTCGAGTCGTAGTGAGCTTTCTTTGCTGTTTACTGATCCTCTTTTGTATCGTCTTACAAAGCAGAGTGAAAACTGTAACACAAAAATATAAAACAAATCACCATTTTAACTCTCCACAATGTGCTTTTCTCAAATTAAATACATGACAAATGAAATATCTTAATAAACCCAATCAAATCCTTTTTAACGTAAAAATATATTCTTTTTAACGATTATTTATATACAACCATGAAATTATTTACTCACGACATTGCCTCTGTGTAGTGGTGGGCAAAACCGGTCATTTCAGTGAACCGGATCATTCCGGGTCGTTCAGTAAAAAGACCCGTTCATTTCGGTCACCAACCCCCCCCCCCCCCCCCCCCCCCCAACCGCTCCACCCGGTCCAACGCTGCGATCTCACTGCACTACTTGTAATATAAAATTATAGTAGGAGTAACAAAGTATATAAGGTTTTTAATGGTTTTTATTATTTTGAGGTGCATTAAAAACAATAATAAAAAGTACAAAATGTCAACAGACAGTGCAAATGCGTATTAATAGTTGTCTCTCTGCCTCTGGCTGCAGCAGCAGCTGTGTGCCTTTGCGTGTGTGTGACTGTCCCGCTTGCTCTGGCTCGGCTGTCGGGCCTCGTGCGGCGGCCACTCAACTCAGTCTTTCAGTCAACTCGTTCATCTGTCTGGATCTTTCGTTCACTCGGTCTTTCGTTCAACTCGTTCATCCGTCTGGATCTTTCGTTCACTCTGTCTTTCGTTCAACTCGTTCATCGGTCTGGATCTTTCGTTCACTCTGTCTTTCGTTCAACTCGTTCATCGGTCTGGGTCTTTCGTTCAACTCGGTCTTTCGTTCACTCGGTCTTTCGTTCAACTCGTTCATCGGTCTGGGTCTTTCGTTCAACTCGGTCTTTCATTCATTTGACCCGTTCTTTCAGTCAACTAGGTCTTTCGTTCATTTGACCCGTTCTTTCAGTCAACTAGGTCTTTCGTTCATTTGACCCGTTCTTTCAGTCAACTCGGTCATCCCGGTCTTTCAGTCAGCTCAGTAGTACTGCTGCTGCTTCTCTAAGCCCCACCCACACACAGAACGAGGCGCGACGATAGGATAAGACAGGCAAGCAGTCCCTCTTCAGCCAATCAAAAGAACTGAACGGATTGAACGGGTCATTTAGAGGGGGAGAACTAGTCCATTTCGTTCATCAAAAAGAACTAGTTCTTTTGATCCGTTCGTTCAAGACCGACACACCACTACCTCTGTGGCGTTTACAGTGTGGATGGCTTTGGATGAACACAGAAAACACAGGAGAGCTGATGCAGCTAGCTTCTTCCAACTAACATGAAGTGAAGTGTATGCATGCGACTTCCTCAGTAAAGAAAACCCATTTCAAAATAAAATACATTTCAAAATAAAAGCATGTACAAACTTACTATGCAAATTATGCCGTAAAGGCAACACAATCGCATCACAGTGTTTGCAGCAAACCTCATCATTTTTCTGCGCGAAATTGTCCCATTTCTTGCTTTCTTCATGGTTTTTTTTTCAACTTCTACAGAAGCCCGCAGACACTGTATCACTTCCCTTGTTAAATGTCAAAATCCCTGCACATGGTGATAGTCACTGTATTGCCTTAACACACACATACACACTGACTGGACAAAGAGGTTACCCCTTCGAGTTAGCAGAGGTTGATCTTTGCTGGAAAGCAGCTGGTAGATGCTGTCAGTCCTTTTTTTAAAATGTGAGATCAATCAAAACTTTGCCTGATTGATGTAATTCTTACGATCAATTAATCAACCATTGATTAATCGTGCCAATTCCCAGTATTTAGTACAATTCAGGGATGTAAATGTAATAAGGATTTAGCTTCTGCTGTTTACATTTAAGTCATTCATTATAATATTAAAGCTTTGCTCACTGTTGTCTTTGATCGAACTCTGAGCTGGCATTCACACATACTTGACTCTCCTTTGAAGCACCAATCAGTGGGCAAATCTGTTCAAATTGAGATAAACTATCCCTTGAATGGTTCAGGAGTTTATCTCAAAGGGAGTGTAGGCCGACAGTATCATGTCTCCACCCAGCCTCAAGAGAGAGGACTCAGAATGAGACATCTTTGAAACACTGAGCTACTCCTCTCTGCTGATCATCCAGATTATATCATTGTTTCCTTCCTCTTTCTCTCTCATTGCTGTACTTCTCTGTTGCCATCCTCTCAGCTCTTTACTGTCAATGTTTAATAGGACTGAAGCAGACTTAGATTTTTCTGAGGTTCTGCCCTGAAATACAAAATGAGTTTGATATTAATAAAGCTTAAAGCTTTACATATTCATCTATTACTGTACCTCAGTCTCTCAATTCTAGAGTTTGTGAAGGATCTGTTATCATGGCAGAGGAAGTGACCAACACACTCCACCCATCTTTTCAGCATTTAAGACATTAGCCTAGGGTCACGCCCATCAAAGGTTTCTCATCTTTGCTTTATCTGCAGGAGCTCTGTAGAAGTAAACAGGCTCAATCTGAAGTGTTTCCTGTAATTAAGAGATTTATACACACACACACACACACACACACACACACACACACTCACACACAACAAACTGTTTTCATCAAGGGGAAGAACTGTTTTTGTTGCGCCTCCATGCTGCTCAGAGGAACGCCAACCAACTTGTGTGCAAAACATACACTTGGGTCCGAGGTCCAACATTTGGCAGAGGAGTCACATTTTCCTACACTGATGTAATGGTTACTGTCCCAGCAGAGCATTTACACCTCCAGTATTTTAAAACTGGACCCTAAATCAACACAGTTGGTGTTTAAATAAGCAGCAGGATTAGATTGTGTTTGAAGCTTTGCAACTACTTATCAGAGCGGACATTTTATTATGCTTGGGTCATATTAGTCCTTGGTCCTGGACATCCACTAGATATTATGAATGCACCTCACCTGTGTCTGTTTGAGTCACCACACCCCTACAAAGAATAAGAGGGTCGAAACCTCTGGATGACTTTTCTGATTGTATTATGGGGACCAAAAGTGGGCGGATGAACTTCACACCTACCACTGTAGGTTTGAGGATATATCTGCCCCTCCCCCAGCTATAGCAGCCCTGCAGCAGCCCCCGTCCTTTGATCCTCCTGTGCTCTGCCCAAGCCCCCCATCACCTCCCCCACTACAGTATTCAGTTCACAACCACCAGCCCCACCCCCCACTGCTTCTTCCAGCTCCCCATCTGTATCATAGGACAAACAGCCCCCCTGCTCCGGCCTGTCCCTCACATCTCTCCAGGTGAGGAATCAGCTCAGGAAGATCAAGACCAGGAAGGCAGCAGGACCAGATGGCCTCAGTCCCAGACTGCTCAGGTTCTGCTCAGGCGAGCTGAGTGGGATCATTGGACATCTGTTCAACAGCCTGGAACTGGGAGGGGTACCACAACTCTGAAAGACATACTGCGTGGTACCAGTTCCAAAGACTCCACAGCCTCCACAGGACCCTTGCTGCTTCAGACCAGTGGCTCTAACGTCACACCTCATGAAGGTGCTGGAGCAGCTGGTTCTCGCCCCCCTGCCTCCCTTGGTGAGCTCATCCATGGATCTGCTGCAGTTCACATACCAGACTGGCATCGGAGTGGACAACGCCATCATTTTCCTTCTTCAAGGAGCTCCGTCTCACCTGGAGTCGACTGGAAGCTCTGTTCGGGTCCTTTTTCTGGACCTCAGCAGTGCTTTCAACACCATCAGGCTGGCCATCCTGAGGAACAAACTGGAGCTCTCTGGAGTGGACCAACACCTCACATGCTGGATTGTGGATCAAAGTATGTGAGGACCAGAGACTGTGTGTCAGAGACTGCACTCTGTACTATAGGGCCCCCCCAGGGAACGGTGCTGGTACCAATCCTCTTCACCCTCTACACTACAGACTTTTCCCACCTGTCACCCACCTGCAGAAGTTCTCGGATGACTCTGCCATCGTCGGCCTCATCACTGATGGGGATGGGACTTTATGGACTGGTGCCAGCGGAACCACCTCCAGATCAATGCTGGAAAGACGAAGGAGTTGGTTGTGGACTTCCGCAGGCGTCCCCCCCCCCCCCCAATCACCAGTGAACATCCAGGGAAGGGACATTGAGATGGTGACATCCTACAAGTACCTGGGTGTTCATCTGAACAATAAACTGGACTGGACTCATAACACCAATGCACTTTGCATAAAAGGACAGAGCAGACTGCTCAGGAGGCTGAGGTCTTTTGGGGTGCAGGGGGCACTCCTGAAGACCTTCTATGACTCTGTGGTGGCCTCTGCCATTTTCTATGGAGTAGTCTGCTGGGGGAGCAGAATCACAGCAGCTGACAGGAAGAGGCTGGACAAACTCATAAAGAAGGCCAACTTTGTCCTGGGATGCCCTCTGGAACCTGTGTGGGAGGTTGGGGAGAGGAGGATCACAGCCAAGTTGTCCTCCATGCTGGACAGAGACTCTTAACCCCTCCAACACACATTCACTGCACTGAGGAGCTCCTTAAGGGACAGGATGCTCCACCCGAAGTGTGTGACCGAGAGGTCTTGCAGGTCATTCCTTCCTGCAGCTGTCAGTGTGCAATAAATCTTATTATGTATATTCTGTATATCACACATTTAAATATGACTCATGTACATATCTTTCTCTTAACATAACTCTAAGTTTCTTTACTCTTTAATTTTTCTTTTTGTGTCTGTACTATGCTGCTGTAGATTTGGAATTCCCCCCTGTGGGACTATTAAAGGAACATCTTATCTTATCTTATCTTATGGACCACTCAGGAGGCAACCCACCCTTTGATAACAGCATTTTCTGATGCTTCTTTCCTTTTCCCCTTCTACCATGTATGTCACTTAAGGAGCAGCTTTGCAAAATTTACAGCACTAAAACTCCTTTTTTATCCTATGCTGACATCTTTGCAAACCCTCATTCAAGTGCTTTTCAACCCCTGCCAAAAAGCTTTCTTTAAATGCTTTGCCACTGATATGCGGCTGGACACAGCTGGTGGGTGTTACTTTTTACACAGCTCTATAGTTATGAAACAACCTGACAGATAATGTCTGAGGCTAGCTGTTAGTGCCCATTTATAAATAAGCTGCAGCTACATCAGTCATTGAACTAATGATTATTCACAGCTCATGGTTCTCAACACTTCAAAAGAAGACGTTTGACCAAAGTCAACATTTGAAGTGCAGAACAATTAACTCATTCCACATTTAAATGCAAAGAAGCTACATGCAGCCTGTGACATACAACCCAGATAATTGATTTCAATATAAGTGCCATCTTTGACAAGGCAAATAGTAAATCATGGCCTCATATTTCAGAGTGTTCACTAGGGGGAGCAATCAAATTTTAGGATGACACCCCAAGCTCTACAGCTGATCATTTGGCTTTGGTTTTCCTCCTTAGAAACTGATGAGGCACAAAAACTTTTCTTCTTCATTGAAAACAAACACAAATATTCGTTTTCAGGTTCTTTAAATATTCTTCAACAGATCAGTTCAATCTGTTTCTTGTGGTGGTACATAATGCAAATTATTTCAGTTTCTGGCTCAGGTTTGATTGAAGAAAAAAAATGAAAAGAAAAGGCACATTACTCATAGTCCCTTAGTAGACCTGTCAATCAAACCGAGGAGCGAGAGGAAAAAAAGAGGAGTCAGAGGTCAGTCAGTCACAAGCAGCACTCTTTCTCCCTCTTCTTTAAAAATCCAAAAGGAACAGATGATATCCACATTAGACAGCCAGGAGATGAGAGAGGAGCAGAGGTATGAGAGCGTGCAAGGGTCTAAACTTCCCCAAACTTTCTTGCAAACTATCTGCTGGATGGGGAAATGACACAACTGGTTTCTTTGTCCTGCAACTCTGGTTTCAAACTGGCCCACTGGGTGACGCTAGTGACGCCACAATAGCGTGTCCCTTACCTCGGTAGCACAGACATGGCCAATGAAAACATAAGGGGCAGGGCAAAACTATGGGGCAGTAAATTGTCCCTCACAGTTCTTTGTAAACTTTCAGACCACTGGCCATCTGCTAAAACAGAGTTACTGAAAAAGTTTAAGACAGTACATTTTCATGCATTTAAAACTTTTGATATGCATTTAAACTAGAGCATGACACGGGACCTGATTTTCACTCCTGTCCCATCCCACTCCCAGAGAAAAAAATCCCGTCCCGTCCCAATCCTGGACCGGAGTAAAAAAATTAATCCCGTCCTGTCCCACTCCCGTAGAATGACTCCCACTCCAATCCCGCTCCCACTCAAAATTACTCCCACTCCTGTCCTGATCCCGTTTGAATAAAACCAAACATGTTGAAAAAACATTGCATTTTTTATTTTAGGTAAAAGTGCAGTGCATATAAAAGGCATTGCCTTTAAGTTTCACATGCCTGACATTCGGTCGGTGTAAACAAAGTGCATATATATATATATACATATATATATATATATATTCTTGTTGAGGTAACATGGGAGAACTACATCAGTTATGTGTGTCGCCGGCAGCCGCTCCGAGTCACTTTTTACTTCCGGTGGTGACAGGAAGTCAAACCACTGTCGTAGTTCTTTTTTTGCTGTCTGTTTTAAATGGGAGATGACCCAATAGTAATGAGACGTAAGGGGTCATGTGACCACCTATCGGAGCAAAGGCAGAGATGCTACTCTCAATAACTCAATTTGCCCAGTGCATGTAAACCGAGAGAAGGACAGTAGTCCAGTTCAGTTGCTTTATCTAGCTTTAACTGTTGCGCCCCACTTAATTGTGCATGTAAATGTACTGAGTATTAATGAACCTGGATTCATGGTTATTATAATGAAAAATGATACCAATATTATAAAATAACAGCAAATAACAAACACTTCCATTTACACATTCAGATCAAAATAAGATTCCTGTGCAGATGGATACCATTAGTTGAGCACATTCACCCACACACTGAAGAAAGGGGAAAAAAAGGTCGTCCATGAAACACCTTGTTAAATCAGACTCAGTAAAATTATCCAGTTATTTCCAGAGAGAGCTGTCCAGACCTCATTACTCTCTCTTTTCTCTTCACACAGAGTGCTCTCGCTCCATCTGCCCCTCCATCAGTTTCCAGCCAGTATTTAAAGACAATCACCATAAAGCCTGAGAGCTGATCTCAGACCTGCCATAGAGGAAGATTAAGCACCAGTTTCCAAATTAAGAGCTTAGAGCTGTCGTGTCCTTACTCATTTCTGTATTCATTCCTCCATTTTCCATCTTTCTGTTCGTTCATTCATTCATGCATTTCTTCCCAAGTGGTGTGCATCCTCATCTAAATGGGAATCATCAATGGGATCTCCGCCGAGAAATCTTCTTTAAGCAGCATTTGGCAACGTTTTTGTTAGGAGGAAATGTTTCACAGTGATCAGCCGCATTAATGAGGGGATAAAGATTTGGCCCATTTTCCCAAATAAAACGTGTCTGTCTGGAGTTTCTGTTTGCACATCAGATAGCTGATGCTGGGAACTAAATACTGGATTTTATTTTATAAATTCATAGAAATGCGCAATTCTTTTGCAGAACTTATCAGAATGGCTTTGTTCTTTCAGGCCACACACTCAGGGCTCTATTTTCGTGTACGCTGGTGAGGCGACGGAGGGCGGCGAGCCCCGCGCAGTTGTATTTTCGTCTGGCGCAGCCCGGCGTACAGCCAGTTTGGTATTTTCGTGGACTGAGGCACACGGAGGCGAGCCGAGATCCGCCAAGCTTGGCGTGGTGGAGTGGCAGGGGGAGGTGTCGACAGAATCAGCGGGCGCAGTGACATTTTCGTGCTCGCCACCGGCGTGTAAAGTGCGCTGAAAGCTTGCCGATTCAAACCTGGTCAGCTTTCAGTGCAGGCGGAACGCAGCTGGTCTAGTAGTATTTTGGTAGACCGGCGGCGTATTGGCATACGTCACCGATGCCTCACCGGCAGGTTTCCACAGTGTCAGGCACATTTCAGTGCAATAAATAATCATCAACAACTAATAATCTGAGTTAGCACATACATTTAGATCTATATCGATATATATTCTGATCTATATCTGATCTGATGAGCGTGTTTGGCATGCGTTTGGACACACAACCTGACCAAATCAACACAGCTGAAACCGCATTAAATTAAATTAAATATCTAGTAAATAGACACACATGATGAAGTTAACAAGATATGTAATTCGTCTCCCTCCTTTTCTTTCTTCCTCTTCCTCTTATTTCTCGCACAGCTCAACCTGGACACGTCTCCGTGTCCTCGCTCTGTCCTGCTTCAGCAGCGGCTGAACAGATGATTTGTTTCAGCGCTCAGATGCGTTATCTACTTTAAGCCGACATACGGATATTATAATATTCAGTTTTGTCAGCCAAATTTATTTTATATGCCAACATCTATGAAAGAAAGAGCCAGGCCACGGAGCGCGATGCGTCATTTACGCACAGATGGTTCCGATTTTAATGCCATTATTGGAGTTTATGTTGTGATCTGTGCGCTCAACCCACCTTTGTCACGTGAGGTTTGAATATGAGCAACTTTATGTGAGTGTCTTTATTTGTGGAAAAGGGTGTTTGTCTTACCAGTGGGTCCAACATTACACACACCAAATCCATCTGTGCTCATGAGAGAGTGTGGAGGACGCCCGCGCTTACAGTGACACTTGTTGAGGAGCTGCCCTTTGTCTGTCTTCAGACATCTCTTGATCTCCTTGACTACTTCATGAAAATAGTAATACACCTCGCCGTTGGCGGATTTAAAGGCAAGGAGAGGAGCTTATGTGATTGGTGAAAACAGGTCTCGGCTGTGTTAAACCCACTCACCGCCCTCTCTCCTCCCTCGCTACAACTTACGCTGCTGGGAGGAGCTGAGTTAGGGAGGGGGGATACTTACGCCGGGCTGCACCGCTCACCAAAATACCAAATTGTGCTTGGGAACGCCTTGTCGGCGCGGTGGACCTCACTTACGCCGCGCATGCGCCGTGTCACCGGCGAGGCACGAAAATAGAGCCCTTAAAGACAGTTAGAGAATATTTTCTCCACAGTGAGATGGGAGAACTGATGCTACAAACAAACAGCTCTAGGATTTCTCAATTTCTAAACATCTTGTACGATATTTTCCATGAGCTGTTGTATTTTCTGACAAAATTGCTTAGAAGAAATTATGAACTAAGGGTTGTATTTGCTGTCTGTCAGCTTTGCTGTTTGTCTCTAGCTTATCTATAGTGGTTGTACTCCCAGAATGTTTTCTAAACAAAATCCAGTCCGAGATCTTTGTGTTTTTACACAGTTCTTTTATTCTTTGATACTTATTTGAACTTGAGGTCAACTTTTGTTTGAAAAAAGTTGTCATTAGTCACATTGGCTGCAGGAAAGCAGGGTATTTTGTGATCTCCTTCATATTGGAACCATCTTTGTGCCTGTTCCACGACGCGCTTATTTATGAATCTCTGACTGCTTTGCAACACCAAAAATAGTCTTATAACAGTTAAATGCACACAATAAATGCCACAATGAATTGATATTTTACAAAACAAGTCCCTCTCCTCTTTCTTATCCTTTGCAGTTAAGGGATTGGGATACTTAGCACACCAACAGAGGAGAATCAGGACAGTACAGTTTGGCTGGTTTGGTACCTTTCCCAACTTTTGACAATGGAAACATAGCACCATGAATTATGTATAGATATGTATAAATGAAAGATATGTACACAGGCCATGGTCAGCTCACACGTGATAAAAGTCTAATTAGGTTTTTTGTAGATCTATTCAGAAGGAGAGATTGGCAGAGTATGAGCACTCTGAAGAAAACATGTTTATTTAGTGTGTCAAATGCTGCTTCAACTGCTAACTTGCACTGTTTAACAAGCTGGTGCCAGTGTGGCTGCATGAACAATAGAAATAGACACAACACTGACTGATTTCCGGAGTTACTTTTCATGGCACGTCATCTTGGCTCCTTTTTTGAAGAGTATTGGCTCAATACAAAGCACACTGTATGATGAACAGCATGGGGGGCTTTTTAAAACTCTTTTTTACTCTTTGACTTATTGTATTTTCGATCTTATTTGCAGGTAGCTGCTGCTTAAACAGCAGTCTATGAGGAAATTGGTTCCTCACTGTTGGTTTATTCTCACAGTTTAGAGCTTCCTGATAAGTTTTTGGTCCCAATCTCTGGTTTTGAGCCCTCTCCAACACAGCATAATATTAATTTTGTAAAAACAAAAAGCTTCCATGTATATTTAAAGGCCCCATATTATGCAAAATTCACTTAAGGATGGTTTTCTAACAATAATATGCTGTTTGTAGCCAGGCTGGGGATGAAATGAGAAAATTCTATCCTCTTCCTCTTGCTTGTTCCAACTTTCAGAAAATGTCTGATTGAAACTCTCGCCTTCCATGATGTCATGGACGGCAATAACTTCTCCCCTCCAGGTTGGTGACCCTGCCCAAGATGTTTGTTCTGCCCCCTTAAAATACGAGCAAGGCATGACAGTTGCTCTGTTGTTGGCTGCACGAAGCAGCACAGAAGTCTGTTTCCGTAGACTGCAAGAACGTAGTCATGGGAAACGACTATACTTACAAGACTGCACATTCACCAAAAGAGCTCCAAGTAAGGAGAAGACAGTGGAAATGTAACCGTTAGCAGGAGCTAATGTTGCCTAGCTACATGTAAGTCACTGTGTACCAACACACAAACAAAGTAAAAAGAAAAATATGGAGACACATAATATTTGTAACTAACTGTTCAGAAATGTCCTGCTGCAGACACAGAGCTGGAATTTCTTCAGAAGCCTCTCCTTCTGGGTCAGACTCTAGATCAAACCGGTACGGCTGGACCACAGCGCTTCTACGAGCCACACCGAGCACTGTGCAAACATTAGCACATGGTACTGTAGCACAAGCCACAACCCCCTCTTGCAGAGACACAGGGAGGGGCGTGGTTTGTGCTGAAGGAGGCGTGGATAGGTGCAGCACACAGAAATAGCGTGTTCTTGGTACAGCTCACTAGAACGAGTTTTCAGGCTGGCTGAAGTCCAGGAAAAAACTGGGTTTTTAGACAACAAACTTTAAATTGACTGCTCTGAGACCTATGCGAACCTGCTGAAAAGGAGTATAATATGGGACCTTTTTTTTTGCTGCTAATAGTGTTCTCAGTGGTCTTCAAATTATGATTATGAAGTCTTTACCAAAAATTGCGTTACCTGTGTCTTTTTTTAAGGGCTTTTCTTCTGTAGAGCTCCCGTAGGTCATTAGCAATTAGCCTCTGAGTCATGGGCGGAGACAGCGCTGCTCTGCACACTTGTCTTCACGTTAGCTTGTAGCTTAACATTGCCGGTGTAGTAGAAGTGGCAGGTAACATAGGAGCTATTTAGCTCTCGGACACAAATGTCTTTAGTGACACGATGAAAGTTAATATCAAAATTAGCTCTCTTACAAGCATTACAATCCACTAACATACATGCTTGTTCCAAGAGGTGTCCTCTGTATTTCTCCTCTATATGCAGAGTGTGGCCTGCATAGTGGGGCTCCAGGGGCAGAGCTTGGATTGGTCATGTATGAAATCTCACTGTTTCTGAACCTGCCGTTTGGGTCTGCCAGAGATTCACAGCGATTTCAATGAAGAAATGTCAGAAAAGCAATTTTGCAGTTAGTTTCTGATTAAATGTCTTGTAGCATCAGAAAAATGCCATATGAACTTAAAAAAAAAAAACAACAACATGATTTTCATTGAGGTGGGTCTTTAAAGAGATAATGAACTGGCACAGTGCCACCTAACTTCAAAGTTAGTTTTAAATAATAGAAACAAACCAGTGAGAACAGTGTTAGTCATATTTGAAGTAACTGCCTGGATTTATTGATCGCTGTCTGTCTTGTTGTGTATTGTTTTCCCCAATACCCCCTCATATTTTGCCTCAGTGCTACAGAGTTAACAGTCTGAAAACACATTTACATTGTGAATTTGAATCAGAACCACCGGACTTTTCAAGATGGTGGCCTTAAAATGATGGCGAACCTGAGGCATGTGTTTGAATTCTGAGGACTTCAATACCCAAAAGTCAGGGACATCAGACCACCAAGTTTGTCCTTTGTAGTGAGGAGCAGGAGTGAAGTAAAGAGGTTTCACTAAATTAGTCCAGACAGAAAACTCTGTAACACACACAGATTGGACTGTGCACTTACATTTGATTTCATCACTTTCTGTGCATGGAGCACTTTTCTTGTTGGTGACAACTGTGACACCAAACAGGGCTGTTAATTAGCAGATATGTCTTGTTTTTCCTATAAGAGAAGTCATCAGATACAGTATGAGTGAGCGCATGAGTAAGATCTCTGCTGTGGATTTGCAGAGTGGTGGACCAGGAGTGGTTTCCCATGCAAATTCTTAGAATTTTAGATTAGCACTCACATGAAGTTTGTTTGAGTCACACACAAACACATACTGAAATCCCATTAATAATTTCAAATCTTCCACACACCTGCCACATTTCTACATTGCATGCTTTCTGACAAAAATGAACACACACAAAAAGTGAACACTGGCAGCCTGCTGACACTGACTTAAATTGACCTGCTGCACTTTTTTCCCAATGTTTAAATAGTTAAAGGGAAGAAGAGAGAGAAATTCAGTCTAAAGGAGAGGCTGGACGACCAAAATCAAGAGAAAGATAAAAGAAAAGAGGGAGGCTGTATAACGAGAGACTGATTGGGAGTGAAAGGAGATCAGGTTTAAGGGGAAAAAACGGTCACTCTGATTGTTGTGAGTCATCATCCCCGTCTCATGTTATAAATAAACAGGAATGTCCCGGAAAGTTGAATTTTTGGTCCCCAATCCAAATCTGACTTCTTTTTTTTTATATTAAGTATCAGGCGATACTAAGTCCTTGAGTTCAGATCTGAAGCCATCTTGGTGCCTCTTCCACAACTCAGCACTTATTTATGAATCTCTGATGGTTGTGCAACAGAAAAAAAGTCCCTTATAGCAATAAAAATGCAAATAAAACATAGTCATAATAACAATCAGAGAGACCACTGGCCATCTAACACAAAGAGATGAGGGGAAGAGAGAAGAGCAGGCAGAGCAGGGAGAGGAGGAAAAAAGAGTAGGGAGAGGAGGAGGAGAAGAGAGACAGGCGAAGAGGGGAAGAAGAGAGGGGAGAGCAGGCAGAGCAGGGAAGCAGGGAGAGGAAAGCAATGAAAGCAGGGACAGGAGTATGGGAGGATAAGCGCAAGGAGAGGAGGAGGAGAGAAAAGAGAAGGGAGAGGAGAAGGGAGAAGAGCAAAGAGGATGAGGAGAGGGGAGAGCAGGCAGAGCAGGAAAAAGAGAGGAAAGCAGGTAGAGGAGTAGGAGAGAAGAGAGCAGGGACAGACAAAGAACAGAGGAGAGCAGGGAGAGGAGGAGGAGAGGATAAGAGCAGGGAGAGGAAGAGGAACAAATTGAGTTGGGAGGAAGGGGGAGAAAATTGAGTAGGGAGAGAAGGGGGAAAGAGAAGAGCAAAGAGAGGAGAAGGAGAAAGGTGAGCAGGAAGAGGAGGACAGGGAGAGGAGAGGAGAGCAGAGAGAAGAGTAGGAGAGAGGAAAGCAGGGAGAGGAGGAGAGGATAAGAGCAGGGAGAGGAAGAGGAGAAAATAGTGTAGAGAGAGGAGCGGAAGAGAGAAGAGCAAAGAAAGGAGAAAGGTGGGCAGGGAGAGCAGGAAGAGGAGGAGGAGAGAGGAAAGCAGGGAGAGGAGGATGAGAGAGGAAAGCAGGGAGAGGAGCAGGGGAGGATAAGAGCAGGAAGAGTAGGGAGAGGAGGAGAAGAAATAGAGGAAGGAGAGGAGGAGGAGGGAGTGAAGAGCAAAGAGAGGAGGAAGAGAGAGAAGAGCAGGAAGATGAGGAGTAGAGAGGAGAGCAGGGAGATTTGCATGACAAAGTCTAAAAATACTGAACTAAAAGTGAAAAAAATGACAGTTACTTTGGTGAGTATTATCATCAAAATTAAACCAAAGCTCTTGATGTGATGTGAAGCAGTGTTGTATGGTTCTTTTCAGTAGTTAAGGTGACATTTTAAAGAAAGCCTGAACAGTTTTTGTGTTTTTCTAAGTATTAAGTTTTGAAGAGGTTTTAAGTTGTGTAAATGCATATGAGATATCAGTTCATTGGTAATCCAAGTCTGGAAGCCTCTGGCCTCGATAACACAGCTGGACACAATTTTTATGTTTTTTTGTTTGTTTCTGAATTATTAGATTTGATAAATTATCAAGCAAAACAGACTTATCTATTCCAAAATATACATTATCTACTGGTCTTAACTGACTTAACTTTCTTTATGTGTGGTATCTACCAATGTCACAGTTGGATGCAGTGGATCTGTCTCAGTCTGGCAGGAGTGTCGATCCTCAGCCTTGAGAAAAAAGCTCTTTATCGTCTTGATCACTTGGTCAGCAGTCTGCTCATCTGCTCTCAGAACAGACAGGATGTTTCAGACCCTTTAACCCTTGTGTAACCCTTAGATTTACATCCTTTCTTAACGCTCAGTGGCTAAAAACAGCTACTGACATTGACTGCTGTAAAAACATATTGGATTCATATTTTTTCAAAAAAAATTTTCATATATCTCTTAATAAACTTCTTCTCTATTTAAAACTAGTAAATGTTTCATTAAGAATCCAAATTTTAACCCTTTAAGGACCCATTTAAAATATAAAGTCACTAATCTTGGGAAAAAAATGGGAGGAAAATGACTGATTTTTATTAGATTCCTTTTTTCACCATATCAGTGACATTATGTTTTGAATAGACCCTCAAAGGGTTAAAAAAGATGAAACATTTACTAGTTTTGAAGCAGAAGCTAATTAAGAGATATATGGAAAAAATTGGAAAAAAATATTAACCCAATATGTTTTTACAGCAGTCAAAGTTAGTGGCTTTCTTTAGCCACTGAGTGTTAACAACAGATGAAAATTTGCCCAGCGCGTATTTTTGACCTGGTGAAAATTTGGAAATCATATTCTCAAAGTGTCCATCAATATAAGCATCTGCACAAAAAATCATCCCATTTGCTGCAGTAAAAAAAAAAGTTACGTGGAAATTAGTGGCTACATTTTGCCCCTAGTGGCTGATTTTAGCCACAGTGTTACAAAACAGTGATCACACCACCGGTAGGTGCAGTCTCTGCATTTACAGCCCGCCTCAGCTCTCTGAAGGGTGATAAAACCTTGACTGCCTTCTCAATCAATGACCATTTTGCTGTCAGAAATGCTGAGAGAAGCCTGTTGCATGTTTGCTTTGTAGACATAATTGGTTTTACTTTGTAGTTTAAAATGATATTTCTACAGGGGTGTCATTATGAGATCTAACTTTTTTTTTTTAGGTTTGTGATTATGTACCGTCCACTTTCCATGGTATGGTGTTGGGGAAAAAATAAGAGGGGTTAAAGGAAATGTTTGTCTTTTGACGTATGGAATCGGAACCCTAAGAAGAATACATAACAAAAAACAACAAATGCCAAATATTGAATATTAACTGACAGCTACTTATGTTCAGGCTACAGCTGTAGCCATTGTTCAGTACTGAAATGACAATTAGTAAATGAATTAAATGATGTAAAAAGGTGCCTTTGCTTATTGAAATAGGATTAAACAAAGACCACTGTAAACATTAATTTGCAAGTTAACACTTGACTCAAAGTGACAGGATCAGATCCAAAGTGAAATAATTTCTCACCAAATGGCACTCAAACCATTGTTTACTGTAAACATGAAGAGAGCAGAGTCATACACTGAAGGTCAACAAGCACTCTCAAGCCAACATGTGGGCTCACATGTAGACTCACACTAGGAGCAGAGACATTCAGTTTTTCAGAAGGGACTCACATATACACTTATTTACTACCAGGCTGAAAAGCATACATAATGGGCTTCTTTGCTTCTTTTCTGATAGCAGTAGCTGTGAGTCAGCTCTCTGCTGCCCCCCTCTGGCTGCACATATGCACTATCTTATATCCTGTTGATGAGAAGCTGATCCATAGTTTGTTTCCAGATCAGTACCACAACCATCTTTTTCTACAACCATTTTTAAGTTACAGATCTCTTTAAGAATTATTTGATTTGTTTTAACTGACTGATGATTCAGCCATAAGGCACTCCGGTGGCTCATAAGGTCAACAGCACAAACATTTCAAGACCACAAAAAGAAAACACACAAAAAAAAAACACGTATAAAACATGAACATATATTTTCAAAAATACACAAGTATTTAATGTAAAACAAAAAAGCACCAACATGAAAAAAAAAAATCACCAAAGCCTAATGTGCTGAAGCCTACATTTCATACAACACAAAAGACAAAAATGTAAGTTGATACAAAAAAAAAAGATTATGTGGAAAACCATTGTTTTAACATTAAAAAATTGGGGGAACTGTGCTGGGCTCAATTTCTCTATATGGGGGATGAATATTTTTTTGTAACTCATCAGATTTGAAGATTAAGTTTGGCCAATCAGAGAAATAGCAGCTTTGACTGACAGGTGGGCAGGCACACTTTAGCTGTTGGCAAGACAGGTGAAGGCTTCAGAATCCAGTGTGTGGTGTCACTGTACCTGTTTTCTGTAGTCCATGGTCTGAAACTTGGACTGTCACAAATAAGTGTCTGTATGAGAACTGTCATTTTTTTTACAAACTGATATTGTGCCACAACTCAGCATACAGTACTACAATGAGTTCATAGCAGTGGTCTCTTACACTGGCTGCTACACGCCATAAAACCAAGGAGGGACCAAGAAGAAACAGCTGCTCGTAGAGAGAGAGCTGTAGCAGCTGTCTGAGAGATGATTCAGGACTTCAAAAGCTGATGTTCAGGATTAATTATGTATCCAAAACAACATGTGAGCATGTGCCTCTTCTGGACCAAGCTATTGAACATTTGTTCTTTCTTTTTTCATTCAGTTCAGTAAATTTCAACCTAGTATACTGCACAATTAAAGTATGGCATTACAATACATGACAGTGTTTTGATAAGTCATTTCCAAAAAGGTTGTAGTCACAGGGCAGGAGCTGTGGATCAATAAAGAATTTGAATTTCAGAACCAATGGAAGTTCATTCCATTAATTAGTAAAGTTTATGAAGTAACATGTTCCTCCAACCTTGTCTCCCCTTTTCCTGACAACTAACAACTAACTATGTTGTTTTATTTCAGAGTTTTCCATCAACATGGTGACAATACTGTTATGATATTTCATGGCAACAGTAAAGGTTAGGTGAAAATCTGATGCTGTGACAGCTGTTGTTTGTCTGTATTTTCTGTGTTAGTTAAAGACAGCACACATTATGGTGAACGCTTGGAAAAAGTTGGGTAGAGGCCTCTGGCAGAACTACTCATGAACAACTGTCTGCTCCTCTTTATCAGTACGAAGGTTAACCATTGCCCCCCCTCCTTTTGTTCTTCCTTTTTGTAGGCATATGGGCTGAGATCCAGATGCCTCAGATTGCTATGGATGTGATCACAGGTAACATGGTTGTGCTGAGGGCATCTTACACTCCTGTGCCCAGTGGAGACCTGAGTACCAACACCGTCCTGTGGAACTTTGTATCTAACACCTCACAGCTGGTAAGAAAGTGAGCTAAAGTGCACCACCCACCACCAAAAAAGCAGAAGCATAGTAAACCCAGCTGAGGCTTAAACTCTCTGCTCTTTGCTGTCTGAAGTTATAATACCTGGGATTAGGGCCACAAAGGATGTTTGTCACCTCTTAAATTGTTCATCTTGGTATGCTGAATGCTATAGAGTAAGCAAGGTGTCACCATAGACTGTATGAACTATGGACAACTTCGTTTCATCACCTGTCATTAGGGTTGGGTATCGTTTGATTTTGAACGATTCCAATTCCAATTTCGATTCCTCATTTCGATTCCGATTCCTATCGATTCTCTAATTCGATTCTTTTAAAAGGCAGGATATCAAAAAGAAAAAAGAAAAAAAAAGCATGGTTTGAATGAGGGTGCTAACCGGGGCTCTTTTTGGATGAAATTTCTGAACTTCTCCATGAATTTTTAAATCATATTAACTTTTTAGGAACTTTACTATGGATTTCTCACAGGGCTATTTTCAACCAGTATATAAATATCAATTTTTGTTTTCAGGTCGTTTGTCTATGAAAAAGTACAAGGGCTAACGTTAGGTGGATATTGAGGTTTACTCACCGTACACAGTTAAATTTCTTTACCGTTTCAAAATTAGCAGAGGACAGAAGTAATTTATTGTTTCACTTATCTGATCCTGACTGGTTAGCGGAAGACAGGTGTTGTGCTGTAGAATGCACCCCTGCCTTAGAATGCCTCCCCTCCACTGATTAGCTTCTTAGTGGAAGAAATATGATCTCATGTTTAATAAAACACGGGTATTAGATCATGAAAACGTGTCAAATGCAGCAGTAAACTTTCGTTTTGTTTTTATGTGTCTCAAAAATGCACACATTGAAGTGTACTTGGGTATATAAACTGTAGAGTAAGCTGTTAATGTAGAGAACATAATATTTTCAGGACAGTAAATATTCCGAATCAGAGGGCTATTGTTTTCGGCATATCTGAATAGCCTGAATGAAATCATTAAAGGCACACGCTTTAGATTCCGTCCAACGGTAGGAAAAACTTGGATTGTTTTGCCTTGTTGTGTACTTTCAACCGCGCTCCCGTCAGGGGTGCATTCTCTGGCACAACACAGGCGAAGCGCATCAAAGACGAGCACTTGGGTATTTCTCCTCCATGAATCCTGAGGTGTTTAATCATGTTGGTCGTTTACCCTCCTTTGCATGATATAACTGTATTGCTAATGTTGCATTGAGATAAGAGTTCATTCTTCCTGCGAAAGTTAGCCAAACTTTTGACCAACGAAGAAGAAGCTGCCGAACACCAACGAGGACGGAGCGTATGAGACGAAGCCACACAGAGAGGAGAGAGACAGAGAGAGATTACATTGTAACCCACAGCGGCTGCATTGCTGTGGGTTGCAATGTACTTTCTCTCTCTGTCTCTCTCCTCTCTCTGTGTGGCTTTGTCTCATACGCTCCGTCCTCATTGGTGTTAAGCGGCTTCTTCTTCGTTGATTTTCGGCGGCTATTTCTTCCGGTCGGCGGACTCTGGCATCGAAACTTGGAATCAAAATTTTAATATTTGAACGATACCGGAAGAATCGAAGTTTTAGTCCCGATTCCCATCGATTCTCGATTCTCGATTCCCAACCCTACCTGTCATTGAACAAATTTGAAGCCAAATTGCTCTCAGTATTCCCAGGATTTTCTCCACTTCCTAAAACTGGTATTTGCGCAGTAGCGTTTAACACATTTGGCTAGAGATATGATGACACTCTGCTGAAACAGCATCTCCTCCAGATGATCTACACAATCTTTGTACACCTGTAGGCTGTATCAAGTGTCAGTTATAGAATGCATGAACCCCTAATAACTTTAAAAAATGGATCTGCACAGTAATGAAGAAAACTAGTGTTCCTATAACTACAACAAGAAAACAAGAAGAACAAGAATGTATGAAGAATTACTGGTGATAAAAATTGAAAGTGGACAGTCCAGAAAGAGGAGCAGGTGGTGGAGCTGTGGGCAAATCACGCTGGTCTATTCCACATCAACTTCAGCATTTCCCCAACATGTAATGGCACATCACCATGGCTAAATAAAGCCGCCACACTACGGAAAAAAAAAAAAAATTATGCACTACCCCGGACTCAGTATCGCTATATGCGGTGCACACGTGCTGAACCGCCGGGCGTGCGTGCCAAGAATTATAATTACAGGTTGTCATATGCGAACACACAACTGATTACTGATCTGTGACACTGTTGTGACAGAAGGGAGTCACCAAACACAATGCTAGTTGTTTTTAACAAAGACAAAGTCGTTGGGGATTGGTAAAGTCTCTGGATCATTTCAGAACAATGAAATGAACTTGGAACTTGGAAAATGCTCTGGTGGATGTTTATATTGTAAGATCGCTGATTCGGTCATTTCGCTGTCAATCAGAAAGGGATTCCGTCTCAGACAGATCATGCAATCATCATACAGAAACCGAGCGTCCGGGCCAGCCCACTGCCCCATAGACCCCCAGAGACACTGAGCTTCCGATGGGTGGGGCAAAGCCCAGCATTTATCCAATGACCGTCCAGTTTCGCGCAGTGGAACAACCCACTCTACACTTCCCATTGAAGTCAGTAGACCCTCAGCGTCCAACTGTGTAAAGCACATAGACTGAATGTACTATGGACAACTTGGTTCCACCTACCGCCTGTATATGGATTTGAAGCCAAAAAGCTCTCGGTATTTCCAGGATTTTTCTTCATTTCCTGATCCAGCGCTGTGCAGTAGCGATGCACGCAGTCGCCGAGAGTCGCTGTGATGACGCACGGCTCAAACAGCGTATCCCCCGAGAGAGATACATAATCCCTGAACACCCATAGGCTGTATCACGTTTCAATCATAGAAAATATGAACCCCCTAATAACTTTTAAAAACAGAGCTGTACAGAAAAAAAGAGGACTTGAGCACAAACCAGTCTGACAGTAACTACATGTCAACATCACAAGCAGGGGGGAAATTAATGTTCTGTGTAATAAATTTCTAAAGTTTGTCCACAGCTCTATAAGCCTTGCTGGCGGAGGTGGGATTAATGACCTATACTGCAGCCCGTCACCAGAGTGCACTGTTCTGGGAGTGGCTTCACCCAGCGAGGAGGCAGACTCTGTCCATTCTTTATGCAGTCTATGGTAAAGCACTGTGGCCTTGCAGGGATGAATGAGAAGTCGTGTTGGTTACCTGTAATGAGTAGCTGATTTTGAACAAAAGATAAACACGTTCTAGCGCATATTTAGTCAATGAAATGTACACACAGCAGTACATATTTCACAACCTTTTTTTTTAGGGGAAGCTGAGCTGTCCTTGCAGTCGTAGAGCAATCGACACTGTGTGCGTGCGTGCGTGTGTGTGTTGTCTGCGTTAGGTGAAATACAAATTTATTCAGATGAGATTATTTATAAACTCAGTGTTGTGGTTAATCATTAATGAAGCTGAGGGGTTTGGTGAATGTACACATTATCTGGAGACGTAGTCATGACTTGGCAGACGTCTCCGTCAAGTCAAGTTTTTTAGCCGTGCAGATGGACGACCTGGAAAAGGCTCTCAATCAAACAGAAAACAGTAAAAAGGGAACACAGTGAGTTGGGAAGGAGGATATGGTTAAAAGAGAAGCTTGTTTTTCACCAGCTCTTGTTTTTCATCACTCTGCTATGCTGTCATTTAACCCTTGATTCCTGTTCATTTTATCAAATCAATCAATCAAAGAGGGGAGAGGGCAGGGGGAGAGAGAGAGAACAAGATACGGGGAAGGAGAGAGAGAATGAGTAAGGAGACAGGGGGGGGGGGGGAAGAGAGAGTAGAGAACGAGGGTGAGAGAGAGACAGGGGACAGCAGAAACAACAGCAACAACAACAACAGCTCATGTAATGGTGAAACAAAATGAGTACAGTTTACAGGGTTAGGATATGAGTGATTATGGACAATGTTAAATTAATTAAATATGATTACAGTCAGCAGGCCTAATCGTAGTCAGCTCTAGTTTATGTTATTAATGTCAGTGAGGCTGATGTTGATGTCTGCAGTAACAGTCCAGAGGAATCCAGGAGAAGAAGGAGCTCAGGGCCTGAGGTGGACAATCATAGACAGTAGTCAACTCTAGTTTTATGTTATTAATGTCAGTGAGGCTGATGTTCATGTCTGCAGTAACAGTCCAGAGGAATCCAAGAGAAGAAGGAGCTCAGGGCCTGAGGTGGACAATCATAGATGATGTGGCTAACAGTCCAGAGGAATCCAAGAGAAGAAGGAGCTCAGGGCCTGAGGCGGACAATCATAGACGATGCGGCTAGAGTCAGGCAGGTCTGCAGCAGCCATCAGTCCGGAGCAACCAAGGGGCAGGGGGTGTCTGCAACAACGGTCCAGAGGAGCCTAAGAGATGGAGGAGCTCAGGGCCCAGGGTGGACAATCAGGGATGATGCAGCTGGGGTCAGGCAGTTCCGCAGCAGACCGTCTGCAGCATTAGTCCAGTGGAAGCTAAGAGACTCAGAGACACTCAGAGAGACAGAAATCTGGTTAGTGACTTATATGGGACATAAAGATCTAAAGAAGAGATAGAGACAGACTCTAGCTCAGTGTGCCAGATAACCCCAGCAGTCTAGACCTATAGCAGCATAACTAAGAGCTGGTTCAAATCAGCCCCAACTATAAGCTTTATCAAAGAGGAATGTTTTAAGTCTACTCTTGAAAGTTGAGAGGGTGTCTGCCCCCCGAACCTTGAGCGGTAAATGATTCCAGAGGAGAGGTGCCTGGTAGCTGAAAGCTCTTCCTCCAATACTACTTTTAGAGACATTTGGTACAACGAGCAGGCCTGCAGACTGTGAGCGTAATGGTCTAGACGGAAAGTACAGTATAACAAGCTTGTCGAGATATGATGGAGCCTGGCCATTAAGCGCTTTATATGTCACAAGGAGGAGTTTAAACTCAATTCTAGATTTAATAGGGAGCCAATGAAGAGAGGCTAAGACAGGAGAGATGTGCTCCCTTCTTCTGGTTCTAGTCAATACCCGAGCTGCTGCATTTTGGACCAGCTGAAGAGTCCTTAAAGACTTACTGGAGCAGCCTGATAAGAGAGAATTACAGTAGTCCAGTCGAGAGGTAACGAAGGCATGGACTAGTTTTTCCGCATCACTCTAAAGCCGCTACAGACCAAACGCGACCTGAAGCTAACTAGTCGCGTTGGTCATTGTATTCACGTCGCGTCGCACCCTGGTGTGTTCACACCGGGTCCAAAGCTGCAGTCACGGAGGTCGCAGGAAGCGGCTGGTCGCCGCTGACCCGCTTCTCCCACCTTCCTTCTCCCTCCTTTTCTCCCTCATATATACATCCCGCAGCCCCTTCCAGCGCTTGTGGCACACATCCACTGCAAACACACACACACACACGTTTAAAAATGTAGCCTAGCAAGCAGGGGAAGTTTGCTATGTTTTTAGAAAATAGTCTGCTCACTGAAATAAATAAACAAACTTACCAGAAAGCCCGACATCATGGGCCACCTTCGCCCATGCCTTCTCCTTGGAGGTGCGGTCCCGGTAGAATGCACACCTCATGCCGTACAGGACCGGGTGATAACTCACGGCAGTGATAAGCTGCTCCTACATTGTGATTCTTCTTCTCCTCCTCCTTGCTTCGCCGGTTTGTTGACGTCAGCAGAGCCCTGATTGGCTCTTGTGGCACGGAGTCGCTCCCAAAGTTCAAATATTTGAACTACACAGCACTAAGATCCAACAGGACAAGAACAGAGAGAAGACCACTGTCCGAAGCCATGAGTAGGTCATTTGTCACCTTCAGCAGAGCAGCCTCCGTGCTGTGATGGGTTCTAAATCCAGACTGGAAATCCTCCAATAAACCATTGTTGAAAATCATAAAGTTGATTTGCAACAACTTTCTCCAGGACTTTAGAAATAAAAGGAAGGTTGGATATTGGTCTATAGTTAGCTAGGGTGCCTGAATCAAGAGAAGGTTTTTTAAGGAGACGTTTATTAACATATCCTGTTAATACAGATGTATTGATCAAGTTAAGCAAGGAAGTACTGATTAAAGGAAGAGTTTCCTTCAGCAGTTTAGATGGAATTGGGTCCAAAAGACACGTAGATGGTTTGGCTGCCAGCACCACTGACTTTAACTCAGGAAGGTCAATAGGTGCAAAGTTACTAAGGTGCACCAGAGGCCTTAGGGGCTCCTCAACAATTTCAGGGTTATCTAAGAGAGAGACACCTGATGAAGGCAAGAGGTTACTAATTTTACCTCTTATTTTTAAGATTTTTTCATTGAAGAAGCTCAAGAAGTCGTTGCTGCTGAGGGCTAATGGGATACATGGTTCAGCAGTGCTCTGACAGTCCGTCAGTCTGGCCACAGTGCTGAAGAGATATCTGGGGTTATTCTTATTTTTTTCAATAAGAGACGAGTAGTAAGTTGTCCGAGCATGTCGTAAGGCCTTCTTATATTTATCAAGACATTCCTGCCAGAGAAAACGAGCTTCAGCTGTTTTGGAAGAGCATCAAATCCTTTCTCGTCTTCTTAATAACTGTTTCAGCTCACGGATTTCAGCATTGTACCACGGATCCAGTCTCTCACGTGTAAGAGTTTTCTGTCGAAGAGGAGCAACTGAGTCAAGAATCGATCGCAATGTGCCTGAGGTATCATCGACGAACTGATCAAGTTGCAAGGGACTGATGTTTAAGTATGAGCTATCAGCGAAGTTCTTCTCAAGCACATAATTAAGAGCAGACGGAATTGCCTCCTTGAACTTAGTCACAGCATTTTCAGACAACCTTCTAGTTACCACAGCTTTGTTATGAGGAGAGTAGCCTGAAAGCACAAATTCAAAAGTTACTAGAAAGTGATCCGATAAAAGAGGATTTAATGAACTGACTGACAGGGCTTCAGCTTCAAGGCCATAAGCCAGGACAAGATCGAGGGTGTGGTTAAAGCAGTGCGTAGGTCCATGTACACACTGTGTAAACCCAATTGAGTCTAGCAAGGACAAGAAAGAAATGCTTAGGCTATCATTTTCCACATCCACATGAATATTAAAGTCACCAACAATGATGACTTTGTCTGCAAGAAAAAGTCTAATCAGATAGAAACTCTGAGAATTCTGACAAAAACTCAGAGTATGGGCTCGGAGGGAGATAAGCAATAGCAAATACCAGTGGTCTCATGGTCTTTGAAGCTGGATGCAGAAGACTGAGAACAAGACTTTCAAAAGAGGTATAATCCAGTTTTGGTCTTGGGTTAATTCCAAGACTGGAATTGTAGATAGCTGCAACTCCAACACCTCGGCCAAAGTCCCGGGGAATGTGAAAGCTTAGGTGGCTAGGAGGAGTGGATTCATTCAAGCTGACATATTCATCCTGACGCAGCCAAGTTTTGGTTACAGAGAGTAAATCAATGCGATGTTCAGAGATTAGTTCATTTATTAACACAGATTTGGAATTTAGAGACCTTATGTTCAGTAGACCACATTTTATCTTACTAGTACTCGGTTCAGCTATGTTAGCAGTTTTAATTCTAGTAAGGTTCTTTAGGTTATTTACTCCTTTGTTAATCGATCAGTCAGAATTAAAGAGCCGAGGATGAGGGACAGACACAATTTCTATATTAAAGTGACAGTAGCTAGGAGGCTGCTCTAACAAAAGTGCAGAGGAACGTGTAGAACTGCGGCTATGCTCCCTGATCTCAATATCAAACTGATTGTAGCTTGGAAGCTGCTCTGAAGGGAGTACAGAGGGGCGTTTTACACTGTGGCTCTGCTCCCTGATCTCTATATCAAACTGATTGTAGCTAGGAAGCTGCTCTGAAGGGAGTACAGAGGCGCGTTTTACACTGCGGCTATGCTCCCTGATCTCTATATCAAACTGATTGTAATAATAATAATAATAATAATAATAATAATACATTTTATTTAAAAGCGCCTTTCTGAGCACCCAAGGACACTTTACAGGGCATAAAAACACAGCTAGAAACATAATTAAAATAAATAAAAACAACATACAGGTGTGAAAGTAGACAGTTAAACTGAGTATGCGATTCGGAATAGGTGTGTTTTGAGATTGGATTTAAAGTGGGGTAGTGAGTCCATGTTCCTGAGGTCCGGGGGGAGAGAGTTCCAGAGTTTGGGAGCAGAGCGACTGAAAGCCCTGCTCCCCATGGTGCTGAGCCGGGCAGAGGGGACAGAGAGGTGGAGGGAGGAGGAGGATCTGAGGGAGCGTGAGGGGGTGGATATGTGGAGGAGATCGGAGAGGTAGGGGGGGGCAAGGTTATGGATGGCCTTGAAGGTGTACAGGAGGATTTTGTAGTTGATTCTGAACTTGACGGGGAGCCAGTGAAGCTGCTGAAGGACAGGGGTGATGTGGTGAAAAGAGGGGGTTCTGGTGATAATGCGGGCTGCAGAGTTTTGGACAAGTTGAAGTTTATGGAGGGATTTGTGAGGGGCACTGAAGAGGAGTGAGTTGCAGTAGTCTATGCGTGAAGTAACAAGGCTGTGGACCAGAATAGCTGTGGTGTGAGGAGTGAGTGATGGACGGAGACGGTTGATGTTTCGTAGGTGGAAATATGCAGACCGGGTGATGCTACTGATGTGGGAGTGGAATGATAGAGAGCTGTCGAGGATGACACCCAGACTCTTAACCTGAGGGGAAGGGGATACTGTGGAATTGTCTATGGAGAGGGAGAAACTGTTAGTTTTGGAAAGAGTGGACTTGGTACCGACCAGGAGGAGTTCTGTTTTATTGGAGTTGAGTTTGAGGAAGTTTGAGGTGAACCAGGATTTAATTTCTGAGAGGCAGTGGGTGAGGGAGGAGGGTGGAAGGGAGGCGTCGGGTTTGCTGGAGAGGTAGAGCTGGGTGTCATCTGCGAAGCAATGAAAATGTATGCCAAATTTACGGAGGATGTTGCCAAGGGGAAGGAGATAGATAATGAAGAGGAGGGGGCCTAGGACAGAACCCTGGGGGACACCAGAAGTGACAGGGGAGGGCTGTGAGGTGAATGATTTGAGTTGGATGAACTGAGTGCGGCCAGTGAGGTATGAGTGAAACCAGTGGAGGGGGGTGTGAGTAATGCCTATGGAGGAGAGTCTATGGAGGAGGATGGGATGAGAGATGGTGTCGAAGGCCGCACTCAGATCGAGGAGAATGAGGATGGAGATTAAACCGGAATCAGCTGCCATGAGGAGGTCATTAGTGATTTTGATGAGGGCTGTTTCAGTGCTATGGAGGGGACGGAAGCCGGACTGGAACTGTTCATAGAGACTGTTGTGGGTGAGATGGGTGTGGAGTTGGGAGGCAACAGCCCAGGTTCTGATGGATCTTGCTGATTTTGTTATTGAAAAAACTGAGGAGAGAGTTGCAGGTGTCTGAGGAGTACATGTGGGGAGGAAAGCAGTCCGGGGGTTGAATGATATGGTTGTAGATAGAGAAGAGAGACTTGGGGTTACCAGCATTGGAGCAGATGAGTCCAGAGTAGTATTGAGATTTGGCATGAGAGATTGAGTCCTGATAGAGAGACAACTGAGTTGTTAGGATGTCTTTGTGGATGGTTTTTCTGAAGAGTCTTTCTAGTTGTCGGTTTTTGGATTTTAGGGAGCGGAGATGGGGGGTAAACCAGGGTGCGGATCTAGTGAAGGAGACAGAGCGGGATTTGATAGGAGCAATTGAGTTCAATATATTGGACAGTCCATCGTTATATTGTGTGACAAGATCATCAGGGGTGGAGGTGGGGTTCAGGGTGAGGGTGGTGATGTAGGAGGAAAGGGAGTCCAAGTTAATGTCCTTTATGTTGCGGTATGAGATGGTGCGGGGGGCTTTGGAGATGGAGAGCTGAAGATTGACGTTAAGTGAGAGGAGGGAGTGGTCCGTAATGTGTAATGTGTCGGCGGTACATTTGGAGGGGGTGAGACCTGAGCAGCAAATTAAATCTATTGTGTGGCCTTTGATATGTGTGGGGAAATCTGCAAACTGCTGGAAACCAAAGCTGTCAAGTAATGAAGAGAAGTCTGTGGTAAGGGGTAGGGTGGGATTGTCCATGTGGATATTGAAATCTCCAAGCAGGATTATATTGGGTGAGAGAGTGGCGAGGTGTGTAAGAAGGACAGAGAATTCATTTCAGAAGTTGCTGTGGGGTTTGGGAGGACGGTATATAGTGGCAATGATTGTGGGGACAGGTCCGGGTAGCTGACACGCTAGGCATTCCAGTGAGGAGAGAGGAGGCAGAGAGACAGGCAGGACCTTCCACTTCTCGCAATACAGTATCGCGAGACCTCCGCCACGTCCCGACTCACGCGGTTTCGAGATGTAAATAAACCCCGCCGGAGAGGAGTCGTTCAGCTGTGAAAAGTCACCGGGGACTTGCCACGTCTCGTTTAAACATAAAAAGTCAAACTTGCGGTCAACAAGGATATCTTGGACAAGATGTCCTTTACCTGAGAGGGACCTGATATTTAGCAGACCGAAGCTGACGTCCGTGGCGTTGTTGTTGTGGGGAGTGCTAGCCGACCTAGCCAGGTTGGCTAACACCCTGTGGTCCAGAGCCCGGCCGGTGTTTTTGTGTTGGCGACGAGTGGAGGACCAGAAAGAGGTAATCCCAGAGCCGCCAGAGTGGACAGCCCGCCGGGACCCACGGTGGATATACCTCGGACGTGGCTGGAGGGCGATGTCCGGGTGGAGGTGTAGAGCCGCCGGTGGAGGTCCAGGCTTCTGGGAGCGGAGTCTGAGAAACTCCGCCGCTGAATATTGGAGGAGTCCTTCGACGGGTAGATGGAGGAGCGACAGGGCAGTCCACGCCAGGGTGACCAGGGTAGCCGGTAGATAGACCCGACTGATCCACATGGTGAAGCGAGGTGGAGATGATGAGCTGGGGAGCCGGGTGGTGTGTCGAGTAAGTAGGCTACCCGACCAGGCACACTGGGCGATGGGAGCTCAAATTCACCGAAAAGTTGCTGAATTACAGGGTAAGAGTCCAGGGGAGACCAGCTTAACTGGGAGTTGGTCTCCAGAGCACGGAAAAGTTTTAAAAAGTTAAAATGTTACCGGTGAGCAGCGGCAGCCAAACGCGCCAGCGTCCACTCAACCGGAAGTTTGTAGCTCGAAGGCTGCTCTGAAGGGAGTACAGAGGGGCGTTTTACACTGCGGCTCTGCTCCCTTGTCTGTATATAAGTGGTAGTGGCTGGTAAGCTGCTCTAAAGGAGGTGCAGGGGGGCGTGTAAGACTGCGGCCCTGCTCCCTGATCTCTGCTTTGAATTGTCAGTGGTTCGGACCAATGAAATCGGCCAGATTTCTGGATAAACGGGCCACTCCATCTCGAGTGGGATGAATGCCGTCCCGACTAATCAGACCAGGCTTGCCCCAAAATGACTTCCAATTATCAATGAGGCCCACGCCGTTATGCGGACACCACCTCGACAGCCAGCGGTTGAATGATGAGATATGGCTACACATCTCATCAGTTGTCTGATCGGACAGGGGACCAGAGAAAACTACGGAGTCTGACATGGTTTTGGCATATTCACTCACCGATTCCATGTTTAATTTAGTGACTTCCGACTGGCGGTGTCGGGAGTCATTAACGCCGACATGTATTACAATCATACGGAATTTACGTTTAGCCTTTGCCAGCAGTTTTAAACCACCTTCGATGTCGCCCGCTCTGGCCCCTGGAAGACACTGAACTATGGCCGCTGACTTCGCTAATTTCACATGTCGGACTACAGAGTCTCCAATCACAAGAGCGTCGGGCTCAGCAGGTGTGTTGTTGAGAGGGGCAAATTTTTTGAAATGTGAATATGGTGGTCTAACGTGGGCTTCTTAGGCCTACTGCTATGCTTCCCTTTCACAGTGACCCAACCAATACTACATCCCGGCTGCTCAGGATCTGCCGGGGGGGAAGCTAAGCTAGGCCGACCTGCACCGGCTACCGTGTCCTGGCTGGCTACCGCTACTCTAGCATCGGTGCGGAGCCAGAGCTAAGAATAAACTACACTTAAAGCAGGTATCGTTATCGTCTAAGGAGGATGAGGAGTAACTAAACATCTGACACACTGAGCAGAAGCGAGCAGGAGAGGCAGGAGACCGGGGGGGGAAGCCATCATTAGCAAGTGAAGCTAAGAGAAGCTAAGCTAAGAGAAGCTAGGAGCTAGTAAAGTAAACTACCAGAGAGATCACCCGGAATGGAGATAAAGACGGTACTTGGTGAAAACTATCAGAAATACTTACAGACTTTTAAACAAACAGATGTATTGATAGATTAAAAGAGAGAAAATAACCCAAACAGCAAGAACGCTATTAGGAGGAACAAAACGCTACACACAGTTCAACAGCAAGGAAGGGAATGAAGCAATGCCATAGACTGTATATAAGATGGACACCGTGGTTCCGCCTTCCGCCAGTATACGGATTTGAAGCCAAAAAGCTCTCGGTAATTCCGGATTTTTCTCTACTTCCTTGAAACCAGAGCTGTGCAGTAGCGTTGTGCGCATTCGGCCGCGCAGTCGCCGAGAGTCCCTGTGATGATGCTCGGCTCAAACAGCGTATTCCCCCGGAAGAGCTACGCAATCCCTGAACGCCCATAGGCTGTACCAGGTGTCAATCATAGAAAACATGAACCCTTAATAACTTTTAAAAACGGAGCTGTACAGAAAAAAAAGGACTTGGGCACAAACCAGTCTTACAATAACTACATGTCAACATCACAAGCAGGGGGGAGAAAAATTAATGTTCTGTGTAATAAATTTCTAAAGTTTGTCCACAGTCCCATAAGCTTTGCTGGCGCAGGCGAGATTTATGATCTGTACTGCAGCCCACCATCGGAGGGTGCTGTCCTCGGAGTGGCTTCACCCAGCGAGGAGGCAGACTCTGTCCATCTTATATACAGTCTATGAGCAATGCACATGCTCACCAGTCAGGAGGAGGAGTCAGGACACTCCGTCCAGCCTACTTTGTCCCCAAAACAGACATGCAGATAAGTGTTCATGAAATAATCTTTTTTTTTTTTTTTTTACATTTTCTTAAAATTTGGAATCATATCTCTTCAACAGATTCAGCCCTGATCATGAAAAAATTAAAAAAAATTAAAAAATTGGATGTACTACCTTTTTTATGCTAGTTATTGTGCACCATGTCACTTTTGTTTTTGATTGTAAAAAACACAAAATCGCTGTATTTCCCATAAAAGATTATTCGGATAAAGAAAAAAAAACCCCAACTTTTTAAAAAGATAAATAGAGTCTGGGCCATGTCAATGATGAGTAGTAACATCGGTTTTGGTACATCTTTTTTTTTTTTTGTGCAAAAGGCGGTCGCTGAGCTGAGATTGACAGGTTTTACAACCAATCAAAGCGATAGAATCATAGATGTGCAGGCAGCGCATGGAGTCATACACACACACACACACACACAGACACACACACACATATACATACCTACATACACGCCAAACATTTCCCTCTCCGTCACTAATTAGCCACCAAACAGTGATACTTTTTGTCTTCCTTCTCTGTTGGATAGGGTTAACCAAGGTTGCACACTTGGAACTTTATTGGCTAACTTAAGCATACATTCACTTAGATTTTCATCACCCCTCCACTTACTTGCTGGGTGTCCATTCATTTATGCCATCATGCCGGCTCAGGTTTCCAAATGAGAAACAGAGGGTGATTTCTGGGTGTAAAAAAGTTGGGTATGGCGGGTCAAAGTGGTCACATGATGCAAGAATAATTAATTCCCTTGTTGTTTGCCATGAATCCCTAAAAAATAAAGCTCTATTGATTTGTGTAAAAAACTTGGTTAAAAGGGTAAAAACTCACAGAAAAAGGTCTGAAGGTTAGAAATGACAAAAATAGTTTAAACGAGAATAAATGTTTTTTTTTTTAAACTTATGTAATTGATAATGCCCACTGGGAGGGGCTAAGGGGGTTTAAAAGAAGGCTGCCTTGGCCTTTCTTTAAGTCTGGAGTTTGTTGTATGGGAGATAATTGCCAAGCTGACTTTTGTGCTGTGTTTCTGTTTTTTTTTCTCGAGTGAGAGTCTAGAGTTATAGGAGAACTGTTGCCCTGCTGGCATTTTCTTTTTGCTTTGTACATTTTGTAAATAGTATTTGACCATTTTTTGCACTTTTGTAAATACTTTTGCAATGCAGCTTGGAAGGCAGGTGGTAAATAAATATCTCCATCACCATATTTTTCTGACTACACGTGTTTTTCTACTATATTTTGATTGTTTGAGTGAGAACCATGTAATATCCCTGTAATATAATAATTAATTTTAGAACAATAAAACAATACAGTAAAACAATAAAATGGGTACACAGTTGGTTCCCACAATGAGCTCTGTCATCAAAACAAAATATCTGTCCAAAACAAGAAAATCCACCATTCCCCCTGATTTTTTTTCACAGCTCAACTCCTGCCTTCACATAGTCATCAGTTTATCTTTGAGTTCTACATGATGACTTTCACTGGCTATATTATACAAGACACGCTGGAGATAAAATCTTTTGGCTCTCGTGAATACAGCGACTCAATTTGTGTTGTCTGACAACGGCTTACGTCTTACTTAAATGTCGTAATACCATTGGGTTTTCTGAACATGCACTGTGGTGGTTTCTCAACTATCTCACTTGTAGAACCCAAGCAGTTTAATTATATGGTATTGCCTCAGGGGTGCTGTAAATCCATAAGGGGGTTCTACATCATTGAATTTCCCTTTGGAGAGTTCTGAACCGCAACCTTTTTACGATTTCCATAAAGTTTTTTGGACTGCGTGCCTGGAATGCTGTTTTCCACTTTAATGTAAATTACACTGTCATTTATTGGGCTTTGTGCCGAAAACTGGCTCAAGCTTTCTTAATTTTTCAGCATGGATTTGATGAAGTACAAGGTCAGCTGTTTTAACTACAGCCTATTTCAAATGCAGATGAAACTCAACTCATGTTTTTTACTTCTTGAAGTGTGGTAAAAACCATCTCATCAGGGAAAGTTGTTACCAAAGAGTTGAGCTGCTTTCTACTGTTATATACTGTGGGCTTTTAATTGATGACAGTTTGGTGGCGTGAGTGTAATGGCCAAATGTAATGGACCCAAAATGTAACCAGACAATGGGTCGCAGGTTTAACAGGTTTATGTCTCAGAGATATTAGTTTTCCGAGTTTTCCGTTTCACAAAGAAGGGTCAGTTAAACCAGAGAGAGAGGGGTAACTCTAACCTGTTTCACAAAGAGAGGTAACTCAACCTCGCGGTCAGTTACCATAGTAACAGACTCCGTGAACCTAACCAGGGGCCTGTTCTACGAAGCAGGATTACTGCGAGGTAACTTCGAAGGTAAGTTCGGGGTTTCCTGTTCTACGATGCGGGTTCACTTCTCAGCAAGGCGATTCTCCATGGCAACATACGCTGAACGGCTAACCTGCTCCGGGGCAGGTTAGGTTCCAGATTGAACTCACCAAGTATAAAAACCCCGCCCACTGACGAATGAGCTCTCTTGAAAAATAGCTTGACCGTTCTTGGAGGATCCTATAGACCTCGGTGCTCGCATTGTCCAAGGAGCACTCCGGCACGTGAGAGTTTTCAGGGACCCCACGGACTTACTTTTCCGGATGACCACCTTTATGAAAGGCTCATATGGCCTACATATCACACAAAAAATGTAAACACGATAGGAATGAACAAATGAATGAATTCATCTTGGAAATGAATTGGGCATGGGCTGCATGGGCTGTGTGATCACAGACAACATCTCGGTACTATTTAGTATCAGCGCGCGCCCCTTGTAATAACCCCCATAAATACTGTTGTTCAGGACTGCTTACTTGTGCTTCCCACCTACTGTAATAACCGTTGTTCTAGCCTACATGCAACATTTTTGTTCTCATTCATGAAACTCTTAAATTGGGGACATTTTCGGGGACAGATCATCCAATTCGGGGACTGTCCCCAGAAATTGGGGACGTCTGGTCACCTTAGTTAAAAGCGCATGTTGAACAGTGCTATTTCAGGGTGATAATGGCATCAAAGATTAATTTTCTGCAAGCATTCCTTCCGTGCTTTTGCAGCAGCGACGGTGTTGCTTTTGAGGTTTATGATAGATTTGAATTCTTCATACTTTCGTTTGTAAAGTCCCGATTGGTCAGATGCGGCGAGCTCCGCCTTACATGCGTGCACGCGCTCATAGCAAAGCTGGATCCACTTACGAGGTTGATAACCAGCGTCATAAGACCGTTTAGCGAGACCGCTGGCTACCGCGCTAAGTTGAGCGAGGTAGCTCCAAGGCGACCTCGCTAGGTTGAACTTGCTTCGTAGAACAGGCCCCTGGTCGGGACCAGGTTTTCCTCAGTAAACCCAGAGTTTTTCTCTGTCTCCGCCCTCTTTCAGCCACACTCTCATGGCCGGCCCGTGCATATAGGCGAACAAGGCAGCTGATTAGAGTGGCAAATTGTAATGTGTGCAACGGGCGGTACAGCTAATAAAACATTGGCCGCAGCGGCACCGCCCCTAATTTCCAAAATGTGACAAATCAGTCACTGGCTGGCTGCAGGCTGCACTTGCATGTTCACCTATATGCACGGGCCGGCCGTGATTCTCCTCCAGCGGCAGCGGCCCGGCGATCGTCGGACCGGTGTGGGAGGGATTTGCGATCGGACCGGCCGCGATCGTCGAATCGGCATCTGCCCTCTTTCTGTTTGCTGAGTGAAAGTCTAATATTGAGTGTACTGAGAGTTAGTTTAATATTCCTAATTATTTCCTAACAGAACATCATAAGAGAGTAAAATTCATTTTTGAGTGTGAAAAGAGCATTTTGTAAGGGATCAAACTGCCACTTAATACTTACTTGACCATGTAAAACATGATCAAAATGAGAAAATGCAGATGTCTCACCTGTTTGCACAATGTTTTTATATTTACTTTTCAGCTGCTGCCAAGTGCACTTTTGTCCCATTGGATTGCACCTACATAAAACAAATTAATTGGCTCCATGCAAGCAGTTTCCCCTGCAACAATCTGTCATTGTGATTGCACAAGACTAGATTTAAACTTACGCATTGACTCGAGCAGCAATTTCCTCCCATGCCCTCTCCCTCTCCTTTGCAGCTCCTGCTGTATTGCACTTTCTTTTAAAAACGTGCTGTAATTCGCTGTTGGCTTGCATCAGTACTTCCAGCCTATTGCGTAAAAAATGCTGCCCTCCTTCTCCCTGTTTCCATTGGTTGATCAATGAATCTGGGCTCCACAGATGCTGGCTGTTTATGTCTGGCGTGCATGTGCTTAACTCCAGGTCAAACTACTCGGAGTTGCTAAAACTGACTCAAGTCAGGTGTTGTGAAACCGGAAACTCAGAGTTTCCTATCTCAGAGTAGATCAACTCAGAGTTAAGGATTTGACTCAGAGTTTGTTGAACCACCTACGTGAAACGGACTCATTGTGGTGGTGAAGAGAATCCAGGAGAGAGAATGCAGGGTGGTGGCTTGCTGAGAGGCTCGGAGGGAGGCACTGGGAAAAAGGGAGAAAGAAACCAAGGGTTAACAAAAACACAAGAAAAACAACAAAAAATTCTTAATGAAGATATACTCATCACTAAAGCACTGAGGGGCCATTGTACCACTGCCAGTTTGCGACAATATTTGTCTTTTATGGAGCGTATTCAGCATATTACCAAAAACCTGAAGGTTTTGCTCAGGTTTTACTACAGGAACAAGTCAACACAGCCTCAACAGCGTCTATTATGATGCACTGAGATCTATAATCTATATCGTTTTTTGTTTTTTTTTAACATGGTTAATCTCTTTCATGTAGGCTGCTGCACTTTATTTTAATTTTTGAAATGACAAACCTGCACATATATCCTCTGGTATGTGCCTCTGCATATCGTAATCATGGTGGGCCGCCAGGGCCAAAATTGCCTGGGCCATTTTTAGTCCAGCCCTGGATGTCAGTGAGGCAGCCCCCCCCCCCCCCCCCCCAGCATTTTTCATTGTGCTCTAATGGTTCCGACATTTAATCTTTGACTTTTTCCAGATCATCTCCTACACCAAAGGCTCCATGAGCGTGGGCAGCTCTCAGTTCGTGGGCCGTGTTGGTTTCACAGCCAGCATGCCATCACGGGACATTTCCATTTACATAAACAATACAAAGGAGACCGACTCAGGACGCTACCTTTGCCAGGTCATCATCCCCAACAATGCTGGTCTCACTGCAGATCTGACACTGGACGTAAAGGGTGAGACTGACTGCTTTTTTTCAGGAATTCATGTGCAGGATGGTTTTGATGACCAACTATCTAATAGATCTTATTGTGTAATCTTTCTATCTCAGTGCCTCCTGCTGTTCCTAAGTGCTCTCTGTCAGGGAAACCTGTGCTGAAGGGAAACGTGACTCTTAGCTGTAGATCCAGCTCCGGGAAGCCGATCCCAGTGTACAAGTGGAGGAAAACCAGTCCCACCTCAGAAGTCTTCTTCTCTCCCATGCTCAGTGAGTGCAGTATGCATGCTAATATCATCATTACTAACTCTAAGATCAGGTTTATATCTTTGCTGGAGTTGTTGCACAAGTAATGTTTTTTTTTTTTTTTTTAAGTTTTGTTTGCACTGGCCTGGTATAGAATCATGAGGAATGAAAGAGAGGAGCAGAGTAAAACAGCAGATGAGAAAATATTCTGATATGTATGCTTAGATACATATGTATGCATTCGGTTGAATGATGCGCTTGAACCGAGAGGTTGCTGCAAGTCTGGTCTCTCTGTATTATCTGTAATTTTTGTAATTTATGCTAGATTTTTTCATATTTATGTTGTAATTTTGTTGGCTGGTGATGGATACTTCTGCTGGGCGAAGAGTTTACTCAAGAGAAGTGCTCCTTTCATTGAGGAAAAGCAAATCTGGGCAAAAACATACAATTCCAGAGGACATCAAGAGGTGTTATCGTGGTTGCCATTCTGGTGCAAAGGTGAAGGCAAAGCTGAATGCTAGGAGGTGGCGATATAAACCCTTTCTTCCATCAATCATCATGGGAAAGGTCAGCTCTCTGCCCAACAAAAGCGATGAGCTGGAGATCTTGGTGAAGACTGAGAAAGCATACCGTGAGTGCAGTTTCCTGTTTTTTACTGAAACCTGGTTGAATCAAAACAACTCCGACTCCAGTGTGGATCTACCTGGCTTCACTCTCAAAAGGTCAGACACAGATGCTCAAGCTAGTGGCAAGAAGAAAGGAGGAGGTCTGGCTTTATTTGTCAACCAGAGCTGGTGTAACCCTTCACACATAACTGTCAAGGAGAAGTTGTGTTGTCCAGATATTGAACTGTTGGCAGTTGCTCTTCGGCCATATTATGTTCCCAGAGAATTTAGTCATATCACAACAGTAGTTGTTTACATTCCACCCAAATCAACTGAGGAATGTTGTGATGTTTTGCAAAATAGTGTTGCCAGGCTACATACTCAACACCCTGAGGCATTAATAATAATATCGGGAGACTTCAACCATGTCACCCTCTCCTCTCACCTGACTGGATTCACACAGTTTGTGAACTGTCCTACTAGAGAAAACAAGACCCTGGATCTGCTGTATGCCAACGTCAAAGAAGCCTACAGAGCCACTGCCTTACCACCACTGGGCAAGTCAGATCATAACTTGGTCTATCTACAAATCTGTTACAGACCTTGTGTGCTGAGGCAGCCTGTGACCAAAGTCAAAATAAGAAGATGGACACCTCAAGCCAGTGAAGCTCTAAGGGACTGTTTTAAATCAACAGACTGGAATGTGTTGCTGGAAACAGATGTGGATAATATGAACATTGATAAACAGGTTGACTGCTTTACTGATTATGTCAACTTCTGTAGAGACACAGTTATACCCACAAAAACTGTTCACTGTTTCCCCAACAAGAAACCCTGGATCACAAGAGACATAAAAGCAATCCTCAACCGGAAAAAGAAAGCTTTTAAAGATGGTGACAAAGAACAACTCAAACAAGTGCAACAAGAGATAAAGAGGAGACTGAAGATGGCAAAGCTGGAGTACAAAAACAAGGTAGAGAGAAATCTACAACACAGTGAAGTGTGGAGAGGAATCAGTACCATTTCTGGACACAGCAGTAAAAAGTAAAAAAAGACAGCCAGCAGTGGGTGATGTGAAAAGAGCTGATGAACTCAACCTGTTCTTCAACAGATTTGACACTGCTGTCACTCCCACTTCCACTGCTACTCCACCTTCCTCTCCGCAACAAATCTCCACTACAACTTCTCCCCTTCCTCCTCCATCTCGTTCAAATGTCTCTACCACTTCAACTGCCTCCCTCCTAGAACACCAGTCCTTGTCTGTCACTGAAACAGGGGTGAGGATGCAGCTTGGAAGACTTTGTCCTGGGAAGGCAGCTGGTCCAGATGGTGTATGTCCAAGGCTGCTTAGAGACTGTGCTGCAGAACCGTGTCAACCTCTCCACAAGATCTTCAACCTGAGTCTACAGCTGGGGCGGGTACCTGCTCTGTGGAAAACATCCTGCATTGTGCCAGTGTCAAAAACAAAATGTCCTGCTGAACTCAATGACTACAGACCAGTGGCCCTCACTTCACACATCATGAAGACCCTGGAGCGGCTGATTCTACGCCTTCTGAGGTCAAAGACAAACTGGACTCCCTGCAGTTTGCATACAAAGAACACATTGGAGTGGATGATGCTGTCCTCACCGTGCCCTGTCTCATCTGGAGGAACCTGGGGTTTATGTGAGGATCATGTTCTTCAACTTTTCAAGTGCATTCAGCACCATCCAACCCACCATTCTCAAAGAAAAGCTTACAGAGATGGGAATGGATCCTTCCTGTGTTTCCTGGATCACAGATTACCTGACAGGAAGGCCACAGTTTGTCAGGCTGGGGAGCTGTGTTTCTGGGACATTAATAAGCAGTACAGGGGCTCCACAAGGGACAGTGCTGGCGCCATTCCTGTTCACACTGTACACGTCAGACTTCAAATACAGTACTGAGTCCTGCCACATCCAGAAATACTCAGATGACACAGCTATTGTGGCATGTATCAGAAATGGACAAGAAGCTGAATACAGAGATCTAATAAGAGCCTTCAGTGACTGGAGTCACAAAAACAGCCTCCTCCTCAACACCTCAAAGACAAAGGAGATGGTCATAGACTTCCGTAGATCCAAACCCCCTCTTCAGCCAGTGAACACCTGTGGAGTGGACATCGAAGTGGTGAAATCATATAAATACCTAGGTGTACATCTGGATAATAAGTTGGACTGGTCTAAGAATATAGACTACGTCTACAGAAAGGGGCAGAACCGCCTTTTTTGCCTGAGAAGACTCCGATCAATAGACGTCTGTAGTAAGATGCTGCAGATGTTTTATCAGTCTGTGGTGGCAAGTGTTCTGTTGTACGCTGCAGTCTGCTGGGGAGGAAGCATCAAACACAAAGATGCAAGACGTCTTAACAAACTGGTGAAAAAGGCTGGCTCTGTGGTTGGACTCAAGCTGGACTCAGTGGAGGATGTGGTGGAGAGATGTACACTGAGGAAGGTGGAGACTATTCTCAAGAACATGGATCACCCACTTCACAACACCTTGATGGACCAAAGGGCAAATGGGGGTGGACGGCTCCTCTCTCTTCGCTGCAGGACAGAAAGATTTAGAAGATCTTTTGTACCAACAGCCATCAGGCTTTATAACTCTTTTGTAAATAATAGATAACTTTTATAGAGATATTACAGACAATTGAAATTCCCTTCGGGGATGAATAAAGTTCTTCTTCTTCTTCTTCTTCTTCTTTCAGACTTAACACTGCTAAGCAAAAGCAGCAGAAAAACACTTATCTGTTGAAACAATTAATAGAAAGGCTACACTGTACTGGTGCTGTACTGGCGGGAGGAATCAACAACTGAAGGAAGCACCGTAACTGAGAGGAAGGAATTTTTTTTGCATTACAGTCCCCTACAAGCTTATGAGAGTGAAGTTTAGAAACAGTCCTGACTCACTGTGGGGACTGTGCTGGCTTTGGCGATAGGCATAAGCACTAAAACACCATTAAAAACAATTTCATTTCTTCGTAATTCCCATTTTAATCATCAGTAAGACATGCATTAAATAATGACAAATGAAACATACAGTAAGAGGATGAGACAGCTCCATAACCTAAATACTGCTAAATGATTGTGATCTTTCCCTTCTTTATGTCACAGTGCAGCAGGATGCGTTGTCTCTCAGTCTATGATCATACTAAAAATTAACATCATTAAAAAATTTAGTTTAAATTTGGGCGATCATACACTACTTTTTGTTGTTTGTAATCACAGATAAATGTTGGCACAATCAATACAACTACTCAGAGCTCATGTGCAATGGTTGTTTTCTGTTAATTCTTAAATATTAACCCTAACTGATGGCAACACGTGTTATCCAAATATGCTTAACCAAAAAAGCTGGTCTACCCAGACCCAACGTAAAGATATGATCAGACTGAGGCCCATCATGTAAGATCAGACCCACAGACCTATCCCATCTTCAACCACATGAGTAAAATACTTTAATGCAGTTATCAAGTTACAGTAGAGAGGAAGCACTTCCTTCGATAGGCAGAAACCTCGAGCAGAACCAGACTGATGTTAGACAGTTATCTGCTGAGACTGAGCTGGGTTTAGGGAGGGGAGAGAGAGAGATGGACAGAGGAGAGACTGATAGAGGGAGATAAAGAAAGAGAGATGGACAGAGGAGAGAATAGAAAGCAAAGTGAAAATTTTTTGGATTTTCAGGTCAGAGTTGTCATAATGAAGAAGTTGGCTTTACTATATGGGACCCTGCTCACTGAAATTTACCTGTTTTTGACCAGAGGCCTGTACTACGAAGCTGGATTAACACATCCAGGGTAACTCTGCGACAACTCGCTCAACTTCACCGGATCTCTGCGATCCCGATCAGCTGTACTATGAAGCCGGTTATCAACTCGATAACTGAATCCAGGTGTGGCCACTTCAGATCTGTGCACGCACACGTGAAGGGGGTGGGGTCAGTGCCACCGGACCAATCTCCACAATGGAGAAGGCTGCACGTCATTTTTCTCAGCCAAAGAACAGAGCATTATTTTACGCAAATACGAGGAGTACCACAACATTATAACAGTGAGGAGCAGGACAGCCACAGCCGCTAAAAGCAAATTAAATCACCGGTTGTGTAAATTACATTTGTGTGTTCATAAATTTGTGGCACCCTAATATGTTGTCAAGCAGCGTGTGTGATCACCTCCATCATTGACCTCATTATTTCAGATACAACAGCAGTGGGGAAAAGAGTACGTGGGAGCAAATAAAAATAAATATAGAAACATCCTTTAAAGTAGTTTGTAAGTTTATTGGAAGATTTTATTTGTACATATTTCAACGCGTAAACAGTGATTTCCTCACACTGCCTTTTTTTCTTTTTTTCTCCATCATCTGATGGTCACGTCATCTGCAGACACATTTGGGGTTAAGAGTTTTCTAATCTGCTTCAATAAATTCTGAATGATTACTGATATGCTGCATGAAATTGGAACTTGGAGCTTGGCAAATATTAGTGCATTGCTTAGACTTCATGCTACCTAAATATTGAGGCCGTCCAAGGAAAACCTGTAACGTTCATAGAGAACATCATCAGGTAAATCAAACGGATTTGAACGATCATGAATATAACGCTCTCTGCGAAGCGCTCCTCTCACTATCCATGCAATGATGTCCCCGGGATCCGGCAAAAGTGGGCAAGCCATTTTCCAAGAGATCCGATTGGTCATTGGGCGGTCTTTTATACCTGCTGAGATCTTATCCTGAAACATAACCTGCTCCGGAGAAGGTTTGGCGTTCCACGTAAGTTACCGGGGCAACAGACGCGGATAGAAAGAGATCCACCTTCGTAGTACCTTGAAGACTTAAAAACAGGCAACTGGACTGTGTAGAGTTGAGAAGACGTTTCGCCTCTTATCCAAGAAGCTTCTTCAGTTCTAAAATTGCTAGTGTGAGGAGCAGATATTTATCTTACTGGAGAAGGGGACAGACAACGACTGGGAGGGGTTGGAAAAGAATGGGCCGTAGAAACCCATCTCTGGGTGTGTGCCCCCCCCCCCAAGTCGTTTAACTGAAAGGGTTGTAATGACCCCTGTCATGTGACCACATGACTCATGCCACCTGGGTCATGTGGTTCCAGGTGTGAATGTTTGTGGAGCTTCCTGGGGAGAGAGCTGAGAACTGCATTGTAAGTGCCAGAGAGATTGTGCCTGAGTCCACCCCCTCTGTTCAGAGAAGGTTTCTCCAGCCTGGTATTGTGATTCACTGTGGAGCTAATGACATTGTAACAGAACAATCTGAAAAACTAAAACGTGATTTCAGTGAACTATTAAAAACAGTCAGCTCCCTGAATGCTCAGGTATTCATCAGTGGCCCCCTTCCACCAATCAAAAGAGGAGATATGAGATTTAGCAGACTTTTTGCCCTGAATCGATGGCTATCTACTGCCTGTACCAAAGTCAACTTTATTGATAACTTCAGGCTGTTCTGGGACCGCAGGCATTACTTCAGAGCAGACGGACTCTCTCTAAACAAAGCTGGAGTGAAACTATTCACCTCCAACCTGTATCACTCCCTGCGTCACCCATCCGTCAAGGACAAGAGACAAGAGGCAAAAAGACATGAGATAAAACACCACGGCCTTGACAGAGAGACGCCTCGGGCCCCCCCGCGCACAAAAAGCTTTGGTTCAAGCCAGAAGGAGGAGTCTGTACTTCTTCTACCACCGCTCTTCTTAGAGGACCCACCCTGCTCAAGCAAGGAGGAGGAATCTCTACTTCCTGTATGCCCACCTACCGAGGAAGACGTGCCCTGTCAAACGTCACCCATAGCATCCTCCTCCCTGGGCACACCATCCCCCTCCTCCTCCCTCCTGGATTTTCCAGCTGAACTGAGAGAACTGGAGAATGCTGGAGTGAGACTTAGCGGCACGCCTCTCCACCACTCCAGCCACAGGACCGTCTTCCCCCCTCCAAACCCCCCAAATCGCCCCAAATCCTCCAAACAGCAACGTGCCCCTCCTCCTCCCCCACGACAAGGAGTACTGCAGCATCCTCTCCCTCAGCGTGATAAGAGCACAGGACTAACAGTGAGGAACACCTCGTTCTCAATAAGCTCCTGCTGATATGTTTTGGGTCCAGGCAAGGATAACTATAGTTATATCTCTTCCCAGGACAGCCTGCGGCCCGATGAGATAACGCCACCAATCCCAGTCATAATAAGTAATAGACATACTAATCTGCCTAAAAACAGAAGGTATCTAACTAAGAATTTATCAAACTTAGTCTCCATCCCCCGTCAGCCCATCATGAAAACCAGTACAGAAAATTTCTCTAGCACACTACACTCAGCTCTTTTAAATGTCAGATCTTTAGCTGGAAAATCATTCTTAATCAACGATCTTATCATCAAGCACAATCTCAACTTAATGTTTTTAACTGAAACCTGGTTAGGACAAGATAACAGTGCAACTGTACTTATTGAGTCAGCCCCCCCTAACTTCAGCTTTATGAGTGAAACGAGGAAGCATAGAAAAGGAGGTGGAGTAGCTATTCTATTCAAGGACTCAATGCAATGTAAACAGATGTACTACGGGAATTTTCCCTCCTTTGAATATGTGGCCTTCCAGTTGAACTCTGCTACTAGAGCAATATTCCTTAACATCTACAGACCTCCTAAATACTGTGTGAATTTTTTTGATGACTTTACTGAATTGCTGTCTATAATCTGTATTGACTTTGACTGTGTAGTGATTGTTGGTGATTTTAACATTCACGTTGACAACCCCCAGGACAGAGGCACCAAAGAATTGTGCTGTCTCCTTGATAACTATGGTTTGACCCAACATGTAACAGAGCCCACACACAATAGAGGTCACACTCTAGACCTAATTATTTCCAAGGGCCTGAACATACCCAAAATTATGGTTACTGATGTTGCTATTTCTGATCACTCCTGTGTGTTTTTTGAGAGTACTATCTCTATGTTATTCACCACTGCTCAGACAGAGGTAATCACCAAGCGGCTTATCACTGACTACACCAGTGAAATATTCAATCAGGCTTTGACTCCTCTCCCAGCTCTCTCACGGCTCTCGGTCAATGAGCTTGTAGAAGACCTTAGCTCTAGAATCACAAATGTGATGGATGCCATTGCGCCCACCAAGGTGAAAATAGTCTCTGGCAAGAAAAGATCTCCATGGAGGAATGCCGCGCTGGTCAGAGCTGAAAAAAGAGAGTGTCGGAAAGCCGAACGCAGATGGCGAAAGACAAGCCTTCAGGTTCACTATCAGATCTATAAAGAGAGACTTCGTATCTTTAACCTAGAACTAAGAAATGCTAGACGATCCTTCTTCTCAGACATCATCACCAAAAACAAAAATAATGCACGCGCCCTATTTACCACAGTCGACAGGCTAACAAACCCTCCAGTATCAGTAGCCTCTGAATTTCTGTCTGCCAAGGCTTGTAATGAATTTGCCTCCTTCTTCAATAACAAAATCCAGAAAATTAGACAAACAGTCAGTAGCTCAATATCCGGTACAGGATATGTGTTGTCCATGTGTACTAACCCCAGTAGCATGACACAATTCAACCCGATCAACATTAAAACCCTGGAGGACATCATACTAAATCTGAACTCCTCCACCTGCTGCCTTGATATTCTGCCGACAGGTTTCTTTAAAACAGTTTCTAATTGCATTGCCTCAGATCTTCTACAGATTGTCAACATGTCACTTCTGTCAGGTGTCTTTCCACAGGCCCTGAAAACTGCTGTCATAAAGCCTCTCCTAAAAAAAAGCAACCTAGACAACTCAGTAATGAACAATTATAGGCCTATATCGAACCTCCCGTTTTTAAGCAAAATCATTGAAAAAGCAGCCTTCCAACAGCTTCACAACTTCTTAGTCCTAAACAATTGTTTTGACGTTTTCCAGTCAGGGTTTCGACCGCATCACAGCACTGAGACTGCTCTTATCAAAGTCTTTAACGACATCCACTTAAACTCAGACAATGGCAAAATCTCAGTCCTAGTATTGCTCGATCTCAGTGCCGCTTTCGACACGGTTGACCACAGCATCCTACTCGATCGACTGGAAAACTGGGTGGGACTTTCTGGAACAGTACTAAACTGGTTTGCATCCTACTTAAAGGATAGAGACTACTTTGTGTCTCTAGGTAATTACACATCAGAGCGAACAAAAATGACATGTGGGGTTCCCCAAGGCTCCATTCTGGGGCCACTCCTGTTCAACATTTACATGCTCCCTCTAACTCAAATCATAGCAAACAACAAAATATCTTACCATAATTATGCAGACGACACACAGATTTACATAACCATATCGCCAGGCGACTACAATCCAATACAAACACTGAGTCAGTGTATTGAACAAATCAACGATTGGATGTGTCAGAATTTTCTTCAACTAAACAAAGATAAAACTGAAGTAATTGTATTTGGAGCAGAAGAAGAGCGATTAAAAGTCTGTGCTCAGCTTCAATCGATAATGTTAAAAAGCACAAACCAAGCCAGAAACCTTGGCGTTGTCATGGACTCAGACCTGAATCTCAACAGCCACATAAAGACAATTACAAAGTCAGCCTACTATCACCTGAAGAATATATCAAGGGTCAAAGGACTGATGACCCAGCAGGATTTGGAAAAGCTTGTCCATGCATTTATCTTCAGCAGACTTGACTACTGTAACAGTGTCTTCACAGGTCTCCCCAAAAAATCCATCAGACAGCTCCAACTGATTCAGAATGCTGCTGCTCGAGTCCTCACTAAGACCAAGAAAGTAGATCATATCACTCCAGTTCTCAGATCTTTACACTGGCTTCCCGTCTGTCAAAGAATTGATTTTAAGATACTATTGCTGGTTTTTAAAGCACTGAATGGATCAGGACCAAAATACATTTCTGATATGCTGATACGTTACGAACCATCCAGACCGCTCAGATCATCAGGAGCAGGTCTGCTCTCTGTCCCCAGAGTCAGAACTAAACGTGGAGAAGCAGCTTTTAGTTTTTATGCTCCTCATATCTGGAACAAACTCCCTGAAAACTGTAGGTCTGCTGAAACTCTCAGCTCTTTTAAATCACAACTGAAAACGCATATGTTTGCTGTGGCCTATCATTAAATCAAACCTGAGGCCTTTAATCAACATCTTCATCATCTGCCTGTCTTGATCTTTTTTTCTATCTCTCCAATCTAACCTTTGTTTTCTTTTATCTTCAATCTTACTTTAGCTTTGAATGTAACTTTTAATCTGTTAAATGTCTTTTACGCTGTTTTTACTTTTTAAATTGTGTTGAATGTTTTGCCTGCTTGTTTCATGTAAAGCACCTTGAATTGCCCTGCTGCTGAAATGTGCTATACAAATAAACTTGACTTGACTTGACTTGACTTGACTTGGTAAAGATGGCTTCTTTAACTCCTCTTTCAAACCATCTGTCTTCTTGAGCCTGTACGGAAAACCCAGAAGTTATCCAGAAGTTATCTTGCTAAGACCAAATCCAGCTTCATAGTACAGGCCTCAGATAATGTGTAAAGTTTCAGCTTTCATAGGCTAGAAGTGCTGTTGTTCTTTCACTGGTCATCACAGAAGAGTAAACAAAGTTGATGACATTATCCATTACAGGTTCAAAATCTAAGCTTGATTTTTTTGCAGACTGACTTGGAATAGTTCAAACAAGCCACTAAAATTTAAAAAGGTAAAGTAGAGGGCACAGGAGAGTCCTACAACATGGATGTGTTGTTTAGATTCTTTTTTGGCCTATTGTGTTCTGTGAAAACCAACTAAATGATAGATGATTTAAAATCTAAAGGAAATATTTGAAAAAAAAAAGAGATTTATTTGTGATGCTCTAACTTTACTACCTGATGAGTCTGCAATCCTATGTGTATCGATGATATTTGACCACTCTTCTTCATGTTTGATCTCGTTTCAGATGAGAAGGCAGGAACTCTGAGGCTGAATAACCTGAGTAGCAACATGTCAGGGAAATATGTGTGCACAGCCAGCAACACAGTCGGGTTTGAGAGCTGCTTCATCAACCTGGACATCATCAGCTGTATGAAGCACACAGCAATACCAAAAAGCATCAAATGCAGAGAAATCATGAGATTTTCTGTCTCATATACTCATTGAACACAAAAAGGATTGCATGCTGGTTAGACACACCTTTCGCTGAAATATTATCATTGCTTCTCTCGTGTTTTTTCTTCTGCAGCCAATAACGTGGGGATGATAGTCGGAGCTGTTGTGGGCTCAGTGCTTGGCGCCCTCTTCCTCATCGTCATCTGCTTCTTTTTCCTGATGAAGAGGCGGAGAGACAGCGAGGATGACATGGCCAATGAAATCAAGTGAGTTCATGCTGCCCCCGATCTCGAGCAGCCTCATTCACCGCCTGTATACCCGGTCAACAAAGACTTAATCTGATTGTATTCTAACTTTTGAGATTCATCTCACAAAAAAGTATATTAGTAACAATGGCTGCAGATCAGCTTGCCCTCTTTAATCAGAAACTGCAGAGACAACCAGCATACAAGCTAGGCTACAGCTTGCTGCAAAAAGGGCACAGTCTGCCACATAATTTAAGAAATTATTAATCTTGCTTTAAGTGTATGCACTTTTTCAGCAATTTGCTTTGCCACCAGAAATTCCCTCTTCTTTCATGGAGGAACATTGAAGTGAACTCTGTTATTGTTTAACCTTCCCATAAATCAGATCATAAAAAATAGTGTTTTAACAAAAAGATATTATCAGTATTTTTGTTGTCAAGTAAAGTATCTTCTCCTACAAAGTAGAATATGTTAAAGACATAGCAGTCCTCACTACCACAGTTTTTGGTATCTACAACTTCACACTCCCAAAACTTGTGACCAGGTAGTCTATATGGTAGTCTAAGTTGTAGCCTGTAAAAAAAGGAATTTAGAAAAATTAAAAATGGAAAAAGGTATACATCAAAATAAATCAAACATACTCTGTGAAAACTTGAACAGATTTCATAGGGCTCAACCAATAGCTAATCAAATGCTAATGTATTTCTTATGCATGGGATGGTTGTAGTTTTTCTTTTTGTGCTGCTGTGGACAGTAAGGTATTGGTGTCTCCCGTCCCCCCTGCAGGGAGGACGCTCAGGCGCCAAAGCGAGTGTCCTGGGCGAAGAGTGGCATGGGTTCAGACATAATCTCCAAAAACGGCACCCTGTCCTCCATCGCCTCCAGCCCCCACCACAAAGAGCCCCCACATCACCACAACAACCACCACCTGCAGCAGTACCCGCAGCGTCCCCCTTCAGAAACCGCCTCCATCATCACTGCCACAGGCAGCACGGCTGGCTACAGACCTTCCCGCCACCATGGAGCCTCCACCCCCACTCACTTTAGCTTCAACAACAACAACACAACCCTGCCCCGTGACCAGCCCATCTCCTCTGAGCCCAGCACTAATGGGAGCTCCCTGTCCAGACCAGAGCGCTACACCCAGCTGCCTCAGGCTCAGGCACTGCCCATGACCTACAGCCAACCTCAGATACAGACCCCGACCACATACATCCCCTCACCACTGCCCACCTCCACTGTCACTGCCTCCAACATCACTCGCATGGGGGGGGTACCCATCATGGTGCCTGCACAGAACCAGGCGGGATCTCTGGTCTAATGGAAAAACAGAAGATACCGTCCCTTTAGGCCATTAGGGAGGGTCTGCTAATTTTATTTTGAAGGGAACGCTTCGACTACTATTTAGCAAAAATAACAGGAAATAATAAAATCACTCTAATGAAGCTTTTATGGCAAAATCACAGACACTGACTGTCTACCTGCTTCAAATATACTCCAGTCTTTTATATTCTGTATGCACTGTAAACATTGTAAACTATGTATGGATATAATTTTCATACATTTGCCCTTTTTTCTACTTTATCAAAGCATTTCTAAAAAATTTTATTGCCTATCTTTTAAGTACATTTTTCATGTCATTTATATTCAAAATGGATGATCATTTGGAGGCTTTTGATCTGTTTAAGGTTTATATACAAATGAATAAAGTCTGCTTTTCTTCATCCATCATATTTCGAAACTTCTGTGAGAGTTAAAGTTAAAGCACATTATTTGAGGGGAGTGGATGAGGATAGTGGTTAAGAGGGGTTAAGTTAAACTGAGACCCATTAATGAGTGTTTTTCTGCAGCTGTCTTGTGCCGAAAGAGATAAGACGTCAGTATACATATGATCAAGTATCCTAATCCTTTTCTAAGCATACTTCTCTCAGTGGTTTGGCTTATAAAATACTCTTAAACTCAGTTCTTTAAACACAGGTTAGTAAAATTTCACTCTTGACTGCTTTTCATTTCTGCAAAATTTAAGTTGTAGTTATATTTATTTTTGGTTAAGTCTTCTTTTTTTTCATATGGCAGCCTGTATGAGACATATGATCAAGTTCATATGTTTGCTTGCATTACTGGATACCGAACCAAAGATATACAATTTGTTGCTTTATTATTTTAACATTAGAGCTGTAGTTTGTTTGCTTGGACAGGTCAGTAGTGGATATTTCAGATAATGTGACATGGTCTACCAGGGGCATAAGATGCTTTATAAATATATATATATATATATATATATATATATATATATACACACACACACTACAGGCCAAAAGTTTTGAAGCAAGGCCATTACAGGCTGAACAGTTGGGAGTAACTTTAAGTTTTTGTTCACAATGCCTTTTTTAAAATCCAGCATGGGTTTTATGTATTTTGGGATGTATTTACTCCATGATCAGATGTTGCTTTCATGGAAATGCACCATTTTACTCCATTTACCTTTAGATATACATTGATGTTAACAGACCATTGCTAAATATATGTCAGCAAAAGGTAATAAGGGCTTAGTTTTAGGGTTGCAAACATTTGCAAGAGTCACAACTTCAGTGCAAAAGCAAAAAAAAAAAAAAAAATCACAGTTGGATTATTCACTTCAACTTTTTGGCTTTTGAGAGTCTGCATACAAAAATCCTAATAAATCTCAACTGCGTTCAAACAACCACAAACATGGCTAGAAAGAAGCAACTGAGTAAAGAAACAAAAGTACAGATTTGTACATTGAGGAAAGAAGGATACACAGAAAGAGAAATTACAAAATGCCTAAAGGTGTTTAACAAGGGAGTCCACTACACTCTGAAGAGACTAGAGGAACCTGGAAGTTTTGATGATAGAAAAAGACCTGGACGAAAGAGAGTTACTACAAAAGCAGAGGATAAACATAGCATTGTCACCAGTAAGAGAGATCGGCGAAAGACAGCACGACAAATAAGGGAGAAAATCAGCATGACAAGGTCGAAACCCATATCTCTGACAACCGTGAAATGACGTTTGAGAAAGGCTGGTCTGAAGGGTTGTGTATCTGCAAAAAACACTACTTCGTCCACAGAACAAGAAAAAGAGATGTGAGTGGGCAAAAGCTCACAAAATTTGGACTTATGATGACTAGAAACAAGTTTGAACTGTTTGGTTCAAAACGCAGAGCCTATGTCCGCAGACAAACTGGTGAACGTCTGAAAGCACCACGTGTTACACCCACAATTCAGCATGGAGGTGGTAGTTCCATGGTATGGGGATGTTTTGCAGGTGATGGAGTAGGAGATTTGTTTGAAGTAAAGAGTATCATGGAGAAGGGACAGTACCATTCCATCCTCCAGCACCATGCTGTTCCATCTGGACTCTGTAGAACATCTGAAGTTTGTTTTGCAGCAAGACAATGACCCTAAGCACTCTGCCAAGCTCTGTCAGGGTTACCTAGACAAAAAAGAAAAGGAAGGTGTTCTTCAAAAGATGGTTTGGCCCCCTCAGTCTCCAGACCTTTCTCCAATTGAGCTTGTGCAGGATGAAGTGGATCGATCGGTCCAAAAAACGTGTCCCACGAATCAGTAGTCTCTTTTTAATGAACTTAAGAAAGCTTGGAATGCAATCCCTGGAACATATCTTAAAAAATTGTGGAACGAGTGCCTCGTATATGCCAAGCTGTTGTTAAAGCCAGAGGAGGTTACTTTAAAGAAAGCAAAGTCTAAGTAACAATAACTCAAATACCTAATAATTATAGTCAAAATGTCTTCTGATAAGTTACTCTTTACACAATAGTCATGTTTATTGTGTTGCAAATTATATATATGAAACTATGATCTTTTTTGTACAAATCTGATCTTGCTTCCAAACTTTTGGCCTGTAGTGTATATATATGTATTCTTTATTTTTATGATTTACTTCTTTTTTTCCTTTTGATTGATGCTGCCAAAAAAAAAATTCTAATAAGAATCAGTAAACTTCATATAGTCATACATACTCTCACAGTGTTTTAATACAACATGTCAGCAACCTGCAATTTATATAATGGTTGGATGAGGTAAATACACATTTCATAGACTGTAGATAAAAAAGAGTCGGCGTAGCCAGTATTACGAAGTCTTTTGCATTTAAGCTATCCAAATCCTGGTTTATTGAAGCCAGAGGAGACTACAACAAATTGAGCTGTTGAGAAGAGATGGTTTTATTTCTTTATTTTAGGCAGCATCCTACAAAAAGTCAAATCTTAGCAAGTGTATTTCTCCCAAAGACTGAAAATAAGTCATAGTCATGTAAAAAAGAAAGTAAAATATCCGGTTCCATGACTGAAAGATCAGGTCTGGATTCCTTTCCATGAGTAAACTTTTTTCTTTCCAAGGTTGTAGTTTTCTAAAAACACATTACCAGATACTTTCCACTCATCAAATGCATCTGGACTATAAAAAAGCAGCCTGTAAACAAGCTGAATGTACCGAAAAATGAACAGTCCCCAATGTTTGATTCAACTGGGAGGTCTGTTTGTACTGCCACTATTCAAATCAGTACTTTTACAGGGCAACCCAGCTACAACTTGTCACAGTCAAGGTAACCAGTGACAAGCTTCCATGGGTTAGGGTCATGAAGTCATCAAGTCATAATGTTGTGAGAATTAAGTCCTAATTTTTTAAGAGTACAGTCTGAGTTTATAACAATTAGATTGTGAAGGTACAAAAAAGGGTTTTAGAAGAAATTAAAAACAATCTCATAAAAACTGGGTAGTAATTTTATTAGAAGTTGTAATTACAGGCTACAGTTGATTCATGTGAAGTTTTAATTAGTTAAAATGAATATTATTCCTGCTATATTACTTTTACCCACCCCCTGACTAAAATAATGAATATACTGACACTTTATGTTGATCTAAACACAGCTTTTATAGAGTAAACTCCTGCGGTCACTGATATACTTGATGTAATTTGTTGCCATGGCAGCGCTAGCATGGCAACAGCACAAACGAACACCAGAGTAAACATTTGAATTAACAGTCAAGTCTGAAAACATCCACAAGCTGTGAAACTTACAGTGCAGTTTGTTCTGGTGAAGATCTGGTAATAGCTCACAATCTACTTTAACATAACCTAAAAGACATGTCGGTTTTGTCTGCGCAATAACCAGCTGATGAGCCTGGACCCCTAAGACTATTTTTCCCAATTGTACTTAAGTGAATTTATGAAAATGTCCAGTTCGGTATATTGTGGAACTGTGGAACATATATTTATGTTTAAGGCCCAACCCAAATTAAATTCAATCGATCACTGCACAGGTATACCAAGTCACTGTGATCAAAAGGAGGAACAGTGAATGAAATGTTTGTTGAAGATCTAGCAAAAGTTTCAAGGAATAAACCTCAATATGTTTTTTCCTTTATGTCTGTTTAAGGGGGTCTATAAAATCCTGGTTTGATTATGTGGTGCCAGTGTGCTTAAAGGTTCTGTATTTAGCTATTTATAAAACCTTTTGGCTGACTATAACCTTTGCTATTATGAACCTTATACTATGAAGCTCGAGCTTATAACCAAAGCCTACAATTCTGACATTTTTCTCAAATCATTTAAAACTCTATTCTTGGAAATGTTCATTTTGCCTCCTATACGTTTATGTACATGGGTCAATGACGTGACGCCTCAATATTCTGTCCGGCTGTATTTTCTTTATGTTACAAAGAGTTTTAAATGTAAAAAAATATACTATCTATTTGTAGTATCTCTCTAATATATGGAGCCACTTCAACTTTTCAAAAATCAGGAGTTTTTTGTAATTTTTTTTTACTTCAAAGGGTCAAAATATCATGTGGTGCGACCGTCCGGCCATGACTTCTGTTTTGAAAACTTCTTTGAAATTACTCTAAATCTATTACAATTTAGTTTCTGCAATATTCGGCATAATTTTGAAAGTGTTTTTTATTCCTGTACAAAATTGCAAAGCTTTTGCAGTTATAATTTTTTCATAATATTCAAACGAATTTTGTCCGATCGTGTCCATTTCATTAAATATCATGTGGTGCGACCATCAAAAAATGACCATTTTTGACACTTCAATGCTGAAATCTACTCAAGGACAGGATGTTGGATCATTCACCATTTTGTCGTAGAGCTATGGAAGCAGAAAGAGGGTTGGTGGTTCTCTCATTTCTTTAAAAAAAAAGAGACCTTTTCAACTGCTGTAATGGTGTCTGCACTTTTCGATGTCATGTGGTATGACCTCAAAAAAAACAATTAATTTAAGTTATTTCCACAAATAAGTATTTTAATTATAAATTTCAGAGTGACCTTTTGTGGGAAGCTAGTGAGGTTTGTTTATGTGACTAATCCTGTATCAGTAAGATTTGACTAAATTTGAAATGTCATGCGGTGCGACCAATTATCATGTGGTGCGACCACTGCAGATTGTTTTTTATCATAAATATATGCCCTCGATTGGCAGTATTTACGCTTTTTATATTCAATTGATGATTGATAAACACTGAGTACTTAATTTTTAGTATTATTTTGAATTTTTTTTGTTATTTGATGAGTCATTTTGCTAACATTTCTGAAATAATGGTTAGGTCATCTCTGTACAAAATAAGAAAAAAAATATTAAAAGCATGCCATTTCACTTAAGGTATTTATGCCATTGTTAGCAATTTATTAACTTTCATGTATCAATTTAAGTCATTTTAATTTATTTTACCAGATGCCACTGGCGAGCAAAGTTAAAAGCGCTCGCCATAGGCAGCGCGTCAACTCTGACCCTGCAGCATGTTGTTCATGCCAGGGCTGGTCAAAGATTGGGCCAAGATTGTTGACATCGCTGCATGGATGGTGAGAGGAGCGCTTTGCCGAGAGCGTTATATTCATGATCGTTTAAATCCGTTTGATTTACCTGATGACGTTCTCTATGAACGTTACAGGTTTTCCTCAGACGGCCTCAATATTCAGGTAGCATGAAGTCGAAGCAATACACTAATATTTGCCAAGCTCCAAGTTCAAGTTTCATGCGGCATATCAGTCATCATTCAGAATTTATTGAAGCAGATTAGAAAACTCCTCTTAACACCAAATGTGTCTGCAGATGACATGTGACCATCAGATTATGGAGAAAAAAGAAAAAAAAGCAGTGTGAGGAAATCACTGTTTACGCGTTGAAATATGTACAAATAAAATCTTCCAGTAAACCAGCTAACCACTTTGACGGATGTTTTTAGATTTATTTTTATTTGCTCCCACCTACTCTTTTCCCTACTGCTGTTGTATCTGAAATAATGAGGTCAATGATGGAGGTTATCACACACGCTGCATGACAACATATTAGGGGGCCATAAATTTATCAACGCACAAATTAAATTTACACGATCGATGATTTTTTTTGCCAGCAGTCCCTCCGGCTTTTAGCGACTTTGGCTGTCCTGCTCCTCAATGTTATAATGTTGCAGTACTCCTCGTATTAGCGTAAAACGATGCTCTGTTCCTCGGCTGTGAAATATGACATGCAGCCTTCTTCATTGTGGAGATTGGTCCGGTGGCACTGACCCCGCCCCCTTTACGTGTGCGCGCACAGATCTAGACTGGCCACAACTGAATTTAGTAAGCTAGTTGATATCCTGCCTCGTAGTACAGCTGATCAGGATTACAGAGATCTGGTGAAGTTGAGTGAGTTGTGGCAGAGTTATCCTGGGTGTGTTAATCCAGCTTCATAGTGCAGGCCTCTGGACCACATACACAAACACACACAGAGTTAAATTTTTGTAAAAAAAGGGAAATAAAATGTTCGCGTTCATGTTTGAAATTTTAATAAAATTTGGTTTTAATATAAAATTTGCATGAAATTAATTGTTCATAGGTCTCTTTAAATTGATTTTTAATGATACAAGGTCTTCAGGTCATTTGGCGCGACCACCAATCATGTGGTGCGACCAATAATAACATTAGTTATATCAAATACAAACTAAAATATCTCATTTCTGTAACCGAGACATTAATACCTGATACAATATGCTTACATGAAAGGTAGTTTCAAAACATTTTTATCAGTATTATGTAATTTAAAGAAAAAAATAGTCAGTGAACTACATTTGATATAGCGTCTGTGACATTATAGAGCTAATATATGAGATAATTATTTACAAAATCTCAAATAAAATGCAAACGCTTTGTTCCTATGTACTTGATGTTACCGACAATTTGTAAAAAACTATGAAGTATGTTGAAAAAATGTAATAATTTTGAGATAAATGATGGTCGCACCACATGACATTTTTTAAAGCCACAGGCAATTCATCTATATGAAAAAACACTAAAATTGCCTAATTTAAAAATTAAACTTTAATTTTTGTATACATAACATCCTTAGTATTTGAGCTGTTGCAAAAGATATTCTTATTTTTGCTATTTTAAAATTGGCGTGTTGAAAAACCTTATACGTCATTGACCCACATATACAACTTTGTTTTCCTAATTTTATAACTAGATTCTCCTAAATTTATGTCTTTACTCATAAATTATGACCCCCATCTACATGAAATTTAAACTTATTCCTTTAAAACATAAATTTTCCATCTGAAAACTGTAAATGGAATTGAGATTTACTGCATCATTTTGTTGTGGATAAATTCTGAAACCAGTATTTGGGTCATGAGAAAAAAATAAGAAAATAAATAAATAAAATAATAACAATGATCTAGTTAAATTAAAAAGGAAGGACATTTTCTCATCTTCTTTCATAAATATATTCATCATTTCTTTTTGCAACCACAGCTGGTTATTTGAAATGATGCTCAGGTCAAAGGCACTTTGACATCATGGGGCGACATCTACCTCCTATTTAAAGTCCATGAGAGATTTTCAGATCAAAAGATTTGCTAAATATTTCATTACATCAGTTGGCTCGATATTAATTTACACATTACCCCTGGGGTTTGCTTTCTTTAAACAAAGATCATTCATGTATGGCACTGCCATGACTAAAAATATTTTAAAAACAGTTCCAGCTTCATTTGGCTGTAGATAGGAAAAAAGATGAAGTCCATTTCTGGTCATCTGGTTTTTCTTGATTTTATTTTGGTGACTGTCAATTCACCAAAATAAAACGAATTCATGTATTATTAAAACTGACTATATTATCAGTCCTGCTGTTTTGTCTTGACACTGGAGGGTTTGTTTTATGTTGTGAATTATTCTCAGTGGGCACAGATAATAAAGATGACTGAGGAAACCAAGAGTATCTTTCACAGAGAGAGCGGGAAAGAGATAGAGAGAGAGAGAGATAGAGAGAAATAATCTTTTCACTCAAACCTGACAGAAAACAGGAGAGAGTTTCTCGTTCATGTTTCATGTTTTTGACACAGAACGAGGGAGGTCTAGAGGTGACAGTAAAGCATTTTGATTGTTTTGAGTCTTTCCAGCTACAGTTATAGGCCCTATATTTTACTTTGTGAATGCACCATCTAAGGGTGTACATAAAAAAACCTTAAAATGTATTCAAGACAGGCCTTTATTTTTGTACAGTAGTCTATCAGAGCACATGAGCAGATATTGCATAGATAGTCAGTGTTTCAGTGAGTTTTAGACCATGATGGATTGTAAAACTGGTGGCCAAACTCCTGCTCATATAACAGTCGGATCTTACTGTGGACATTAATGTGCAGTGTGCACTTGTATCCTCCATATTTGTCTCCATGGAAAATGCTTTGTATGTACTGTATATTTTTAAATAAAACAGAAATGATTACTTTAATTTGTGTGTTGTTGGCTTCCCGACCTACTGCCTGTCCACGACTATCCCTCCGTCTGCTCCCTCTGGAATTGTTCTGCCCCGCTGATTGTGTGCCAGGATTCGACATTGCCTCCACATCGACCACGAGCCCAGCCTGCCCCTCGACAGTGCCGCTGCACTTCTCAAAGACTCTCAGGTGTAGTGTATTTTCCTGTGAGCACTCACCTGCCTGCCTGTTGGACCTGTTTCCTGTGGATCTGTTTCCTGTTGATCTTGGAGATTCTACAGAGACTGCTAAATCGATCCCAGTGTATTCTTTCCTGTTACCTGTCAAAATATCTGTCCTCTGCGAACTGTTGCAATAAAAGTAGTTTCTAACAACTACCTGGCGTTGTGCTGCACTTGGGTCCTATATCCACACCTGACATATATATATATATATATATATATATATATATATATGGGTCAATGACGTATAAGGTTTTTCAACACGCCAATTTTAAAATAGCAAAAATAAGAATATCTTTTGCAACAGCTCAAATACTAAGGATGTTATGTATACAAAAATTAAAGTTTAATTTTTAAATTAGGCAATTTTAGTGTTTTTTCATATAGATGAATTGCCTGTGGCTTTAAAAAATGTCATGTGGTGCGACCATCATTTATCTCAAAATTATTACATTTTTTCAACATACTTCATAGTTTTTTACAAATTGTCGGTAACATCAAGTACATAGGAACAAAGCGTTTGCATTTTATTTGAGATTTTGTAAATAATTATCTCATATATTAGCTCTATAATGTCACAGACGCTATATCAAATGTAGTTCACTGACTATTTTTTTCTTTAAATTACATAATACTGATAAAAATGTTTTGAAACTACCTTTCATGTAAGCATATTGTATCAGGTATTAATGTCTCGGTTACAGAAATGAGATATTTTAGTTTGTATTTGATATAACTAATGTTATTATTGGTCGCACCACATGATTGGTGGTCGCGCCAAATGACCTGAAGACCTTGTATCATTAAAAATCAATTTAAAGAGACCTATGAACAATTAATTTCATGCAAATTTTATATTAAAACCAAATTTTATTAAAATTTCAAACATGAACGCGAACATTTTATTTCCCTTTTTTTACAAAAATTTAACTCTGTGTGTGTTTGTGTATGTGGTCCAGAGGCCTGCACTATGAAGCTGGATTAACACACCCAGGATAACTCTGCCTCAACTCACTCAACTTCACCAGATCTCCGTAATCCTGATCAGCTGTACTACGAGGCAGGATATCAACTAGCTTACTAAATTCAGTTGTGGCCAGTCTAGATCTGTGCGCGCACACGTAAAGGGGGCGGGGTCAGTGCCACCGGACCAATCTCCACAATGAAGAAGGCTGCATGTCATATTTCACAGCCGAGGAACAGAGCATCGTTTTACGCTAATACGAGGAGTACTGCAACATTATAACATTGAGGAGCAGGACTGCCAAAGTCACTAAAAGCCGGAGGGACTGCTGGCAAAAAAAATCATCGATCGTGTAAATTTAATTTGTGCGTTGATAAATTTATGGCCCCCTAATATGTTGTCATGCAGCGTGTGTGATAACCTCCATCATTGACCTCATTATTTCAGATACAACAGCAGTAGGGAAAAGAGTAGGTGGGAGCAAATAAAAATAAATCTAAAAACATCCGTCAAAGTGGTTAGCTGGTTTACTGGAAGATTTTATTTGTACATATTTCAACGCGTAAACAGTGATTTCCTCACACTGCTTTTTTTTCTTTTTTCTCCATAATCTGATGGTCACATGTCATCTGCAGACACATTTGGTGTTAAGAGGAGTTTTCTAATCTGCTTCAATAAATTCTGAATGATGACTGATATGCCGCATGAAACTTGAACTTGGAGCTTGGCAAATATTAGTGTATTGCTTCGACTTCATGCTACCTGAATATTGAGGCCGTCTGAGGAAAACCTGTAACGTTCATAGAGAACGTCATCAGGTAAATCAAACGGATTTAAACGATCATGAATATAACGCTCTCGGCAAAGCGCTCCTCTCACCATCCATGCAGCGATGTCAACAATCTTGGCCCAATCTTTGACCAGCCCTGGCATGAACAACATGCTGCAGGGTCAGAGTTGACGCGCTGCCTATGGCGAGCGCTTTTAACTTTGCTCGCCAGTGGCATCTGGTAAAATAAATTAAAATGACTTAAATTGATACATGAAAGTTAATAAATTGCTAACAATGGCATAAATACCTTAAGTGAAATGGCATGCTTTTAATATTTTTTTTCTTATTTTGTACAGAGATGACCTAACCATTATTTCAGAAATGTTAGCAAAATGACTCATCAAATAACAAAAAAAATTCAAAATAATACTAAAAATTAAGTACTCAGTGTTTATCAATCATCAATTGAATATAAAAAGCGTAAATACTGCCAATCGAGGGCATATATTTATGATAAAAAACAATCTGCAGTGGTCGCACCACATGATAATTGGTCGCACCGCATGACATTTCAAATTTAGTCAAATCTTACTGATACAGGATTAGTCACATAAACAAACCTCACTAGCTTCCCACAAAAGGTCACTCTGAAATTTATAATTAAAATACTTATTTGTGGAAATAACTTAAATTAATTGTTTTTTTTGAGGTCATACCACATGACATCGAAAAGTGCAGACACCATTACAGCAGTTGAAAAGGTCTCTTTTTTTTAAAGAAATGAGAGAACCACCAACCCTCTTTCTGCTTCCATAGCTCTACGACAAAATGGTGAATGATCCAACATCCTGTCCTTGAGTAGATTTCAGCATTGAAGTGTCAAAAATGGTCATTTTTTGATGGTCGCACCACATGATATTTAATGAAATGGACACGATCGGACAAAATTCGTTTGAATATTATGAAAAAATTATAACTGCAAAAGCTTTGCAATTTTGTACAGGAATAAAAAACACTTTCAAAATTATGCCGAATATTGCAGAAACTAAATTGTAATAGATTTAGAGTAATTTCAAAGAAGTTTTCAAAACAGAAGTCATGGCCGGACGGTCGCACCACATGATATTTTGACCCTTTGAAGTAAAAAAAAAATTACAAAAAACTCCTGATTTTTGAAAAGTTGAAGTGGCTCCATATATTAGAGAGATACTACAAATAGATAGTATATTTTTTTACATTTAAAACTCTTTGTAACATAAAGAAAATACAGCCGGACAGAATATTGAGGCGTCACGTCATTGACCCATATATCAGTGGCAGCTGCTGGTCTTTCAAGGAGGGGAAGCTCATTTTTATGGCCTACATCATAATTGTGTTTGTTTATTTGTATGTAACAGAACAGAGTCGCCAACCACAACGGCAGTCGTTTTTAACAAAGACAAAAGTTGCTGAGGATCGGTAAAGTCTCCGGAGCAGTTAAGAACAACGGAATGAATAACTTGGAAAATGCTCTGGTCGATGTTTTATTCTTCAAGATTGCTGATTTGCTTGTTTAGCTGTCAATCAAAAAAGGATTTCGCCTCAGACAGCTCATCCAATCATGGATGCAGAAGCTCGGAGTCCAGGAGAAAGTCGGGACCGCCCTCTCGCCATAGAACTCCAGAGACGCCGAGCGTCCGATGGGCGGGACAAAGCCCAGCATTTATCCAATGAGCGTCTAGTTTCGCTGCTGGAACAACCCACTTTGAGCTTCCACATTGAAGTCAGCAGAAGCTGGGCGTCCCGCTGTTTAAAGAGTTGAGGCGCTGCGAGGATGAATGAGAACGAAGTTGTGCAGAATCAGCTTCTTATCACACTGTGATAAGAAGCTGATTCTGAACAAAAGATGAAGGCTTTCTAGCGCGTATTTAGTTAATGAAATGTACACACAGCAGTACATATTTCACCACTTTTTCTTTTTTTGGGGGGTTGACATTTTAAGGGAAGCTGAGCTTCCCTTGCAGTCTTAGAGCAATCGCCACTGATATATATATATATATATATATATATATATATATATATATATGTGTGTGTGTGTGTGTGTGTGTGTGTGTGTATAGCGAGTGGGTAGCTCAGCGGGTAGAGCATCCAGTTATCCAGGGCGTCATCCAGGGCGTGGTCCAAAGCTGACCCATCTACAATGAGAACGTCTGCCTCAGGTTCCTTGTCAACTGGTGGGACATAATTCTCAATGATAGGGGTCAGCTGAGACTTCTGGCAAGTGTACAATTTTCCACCCTTGCTCAATGCAACAGGGAAGGACTGGTTCTCATGCTGAAAGAACTCCTGAAGGTCATGCTGAGTTACACAGCAGTGATATCACCAGTGTGCCCTGGTTGTGTGCCGATATTCACTCTATTACATCTGCAAGCTTGTACTGTATAAACGTATAAATTCTGTACTGCAATGGCCCCATTGGATGCATAGACCAAAAATATGTGCATGCCAAAAGTAAATGTTTCATAGTCACTAAGATCGGATTACTTCAAGGCAATGGCAGCCATCTTGGACACCATCTTGTTTTTCAAATTTAATGTTAATAGGCTCATGAAAATAATAGATAATGGAAATGATATTTTCATATAACCATATGCACGTAACAACAATCGGTGTTACAAATTTCTCTTCCAATTCTGTACAAGTATCTATATGCTGTATCTCAAGAACCGTAATGGATACAGAGATGTACTAGGTACCAAAATGTCTGCAATACACAACTTTATATTCAACTTCAATATATGTATGGGGCTTAAAATCAAGTCATTTTGAGTTATAAAGGAAAAACCACATTTTTGGGGCGGACATCTTGGATTTTGGGGCCGCCATCTTAGAATTTTGCATGGCTAACGTTATTTTTGAAAAGAGTGGGGTTTGATGCTTCATGCTTGTATAACAAAGTGAACGATTCAGGCTATATTATGCATTTGCAACTTGCAAATGCATCCTTCACGTTCAACCTTGCAAAGTGCGAGTTTGGTAAGGCTAGTGTTTCCTACTTGGGAAAGCAGGTTCGACATGGGCAGGTCTGTCCAGTAGATGCAATGGTGGAAGCTGTGCTGTCGTTCCCGGTCCCCACTTCAAGGCATGAGCTCCTGAGTTTCCTGGGGATGGTGGGCTATTACTGGTGCTTCTGTAAGAACTTTTCTGTTATGATTGCTCTCTTGACAAGGTTGTGTAGTTCGGTGGTTCCTTTTGTGTGGACAGAGGAATGTGGCTATTCATTTAGCGCTGCTAAGTGTTTCCTGTAGTGCCCCTGTACTGGCTACACCAAACTTCTCACTGCCTTTCAAGCTTGAGGTTGATGCCAGTGCAAATAGAGCAGGTGCTGCGCTCCTGCAGGATGGTGAGGAAGATGTGTGCCACCCAGTGTGCTATAGTGTGAAGTTCAAGAAACATCAGTTGAACTATTTCACAATTGAGAAGGTGACTCTGGCTGTGCTGTTAGCCTTGTAGCATTTTGAGGTGTATGAGTTGTATGCTCTTCTCCTGTCACAGTATACACAGATCATAACCCTCTTGTGTTCCTGCAGCAGATGATCAATCACAACCAGCAACTGACGCGCTGGGCTCTCCTGGGGGGTATTCCATAAAGCTGGCTGAAGAAGGCTGGGCTATCGCTGGTAAGCATGGCTTGAATAAGCGGCCACTTTAATTTGAACTGCAACTAGCTCCGCTAATGAGGCTCAGCTGTCTTTCAGAGACGCTAATTCTAGCTGGGCTGATCCAAGCTGTGGCTGAGTGCGCGTCTGCGGTTCACAAAAAGCCCTGATGTGTCGATTGTTGAAATGACAAAATCATGACAAAATTAAGAGACAAATCCTTTTCCTCAGCCGAGCAAAAACTCCTCATGGAGTTATATGAGGATTACAGAGTAGCTTTCACAAAAAAGGGGAACACAGTTGCAGTTAACAAAGCCAGAGACGCTGCCTGGCAAAGCATTGCTGACCACTAAAATGCGTAAGTTACTGTTTTCTTTTTTTTATATAAATCACTTAGCCTATCTGTACACACGCATAGGCTAAGTGTGTAGCCTATTCGTGTTCCTCATCAGGAATAACCCATAACTGCAAAGATTGTCTATTTAATTTGTAATGTTTTGATGGGTAAAATAGTCTTGACGTCTTTGTTTTTTGATGCATTTAACAGGTTTCTCATCAGTTAACGGGTATGCCATGGTTGTGGAAAAGGTGGTGGTGCATGAATATCCTGCTTATATAGACCTGTGTCAAATCAGCACTTCTACTGTGTTTGATGACCTTTTTTTATTATTACATTTACATGTAGGCCAAATTCATGTTCTTGATTTGACAAAATATATCCATAATGGATAAATGTTGCAGCTACATAGGTAACACCTAAAACCAAAGTAGGCAAACTTAGAAAAAATGGGCTACTTCATGTGGCAATGTTGCATCAAACACTGGACAAAAGAGTAGAAAAAAACATATATAGAGGAGATGTCTATTTTTATTATTAGGGATGACAGTGGTCCAGTGGTCTTTTTTAAATAGTGGAGAAGACACAAATGAGCTTGTACACTAATGAAGTATCTAATCATTTGGCATCGCCTTTAGATTATCATCGTAGTCAGAATGGACTGCTGGTAAAAAGAAGGTATTTTTATAGAAAATTGTGGCTGTTATCACCTTCTATTTTTTGATGAGACAATTTGTGCCTTTATTCTGTTATGTGTTGACTGTACTTTGAGAGTGACAAAGTAAAACCCATGGCGCAGTGAAAGGTGCAGCTCACTGGCACTTTTCACGCTCCACTCTGCCCACTCACTCACCGACATCTCTGTAATCCACAGGGTTGGTGTAGTATCTGACATGTCTAGGTTCACGGTTATTCCTGTGTTTAAAAAAGGTCTCAGACGCATCCCGGGTGGAAGCAAGAAGACTGACACAACAGCAGACTGACTGTTTTTCAGTTCTGATTAGACACTAGTGTTGAGATTCCTGTAGATTCCTGTAGATTTCACTCCACCTGTTTACAAACACTGGACACGATCGCTCCTCTGAAGACCCGGCGCACCAAACCTACACCCGAGCCCTGGTTGAACGACGTCACTCGTGCAGCCAGGCGTGAGTGCAGGAGGGCAGAGCGCAGGTGGAAAAAGGACAGTCTGCAAGTGTATCTTGGCATCCTTAAAGATAGTCTGAGGAATTACCAGAGGATTGTGAAAGCTGAGAAGAATAAATATTTCTCTGAATTGATTGCTTTTAACTGCAACAACCCCAGAGCTCTGTTCAAAACCATAAACACTGTCCTTGAGGCTCCCAAATCTCTTGGTTTCGATGCCTCCACTGAAATCTGTGAAAAATTCCTCCACTTCTTCAGTGATAAAATTATGTCAACCAGAGCCTGTATCTCTCAGCCATCGTATGACCCTTCAGCCCCTCTGCACCCCTCATCTGTCTTCTCTAAATTTGAGTCTGTGTCCCTCTCTATTTTAAAGGACATAGTCAGCCATATGAAGCCTTCTGGTTCCCCTGCTGATGCCATCCCCCCTCGCTTGTTTAAAGAGGTACTTGCTACTATTGGACCAAATGTCCTTAATATTGTAAATTGTAGCCTCTCATCTGGTACAGTACCTAGGGATTTTAAACATGCTGTGGTACGACCTCTACTCAAAAAAACTGGCCTTGACCCATCCCTCTGTGCCAATTTCAGGCCCATCTCAAATCTTCCATATCTGTCCAAGATTCTAGAGAAGGTTGTCTACAACCAGTTGTTACCATTCTTGGAAGACAATGGTATCACAGAGTTGTTCCAGTCTGGTTTTAAAGCTCTCCACAGCACAGAGTCAGCACTTTTAAAGGTTTCAAACGATATTCTAATGACAACAGACTCTGGAAAGTTTGTTGTCCTTGTGCTCCTAGATCTGTCTGCTGCATTTGACACTGTTGACCACAGCATTTTAATCTCTCGCCTGGAGCACTGTGTGGGCATTAAGGGTGTTGCCCTGGACTGGTTCCGGTCTTATTTAAGGGACAGAAGTTTCTGTGTTCAAATTGACAACTCTGCATCCTCAACAGCTCCTCTTCCACATGGGGTCCCTCAGGGCTCAATCCTTGGCCCTCTTTTATTTGCCTTTTATTTACTCCCCCTTGGTTCTGTTTTTAGGAAACATGGCATCTCCTTTCATTTTTATGCTGATGATTGTCAGATCTATCTTCCACTAGCACAGAACAACTCCAACTCAGTCCACCAACTCACTGACTGCCTTAAGGACATTAAAGCCTGGCTTTCTTTTAACTTCCTCAGTCTAAATGAGAACAAGACTGAGGTAATGTTGTTTGGACCAAGTGGCGGCCACCCCCCCAACATCGACCTAGGCTCCCTCTCACCCTACCTAAAAGAGGTCATCACTAATCTGGGAGTTAAATTTGACCCGGATTTTAAATTTGAGAAGCAGATCAGCGGAGTGGTACAAAAAAGTTTTTATCAGCTACGTCAAATAGCGAAGGTGAAGCCCATTTTATCAAGACCTGACCTGGAAAAATTAATCCACGCTTTTATAACTACCCGTCTTGATTACTGCAACTCCTTGTACGTAGGGATCAGCCAGGCTTCCCTTGCCCGCCTGCAGCTTGTGCAGAACTCTGCTGCACGTCTCCTGACACAGACCCGCAGGCGTGAGCACATCACCCCCATCCTGGCATCCTTACACTGGCTCCCTGTTCAGTACAGAATTCATTTTAAGCTTTTAGTATTTGTTTTTAAGGGCCTGAACAACCTTGCTCCACCCTATATTTCGGAGATGCTCCAGCCTTATTGCCCACCCCGACCCCTAAGATCAGCTGATCAGCTTTTACTGACGGTCCCCAGTACTAGGCTGAAGCTCAGAGGGGACAGAGCGTTTGCTGCTGCTGCCCCTAAGCTCTGGAATGAGTTGCCCTTGAAAATTAGACAGGCCTCCTCATTTCCTGTTTTTAAATCCCTTTTAAAAACGCACTTTTACTCATTGGCTTTTAGTACATTGTAGTGTTAATTTGTTTTTTATCATTTTAGCACTTGCTGTGAGCCTCCTTATTTATACACTTATTTATTCTTTTGCATTACTGTATTTCTGCTTGCGTTATCTTGTTTTTTGATTGTTTTATTTGTTTTTATGTCACTGTACAGCACTTTGGCTACCCTTGTGGTTATTTTAAATGTGCTATACAAATAAAGTTGATTGATTGATTGATTGATTGAGATGTCTGTCTGTCATGATAGCATGTACTGAGTCAGGGCTAGTACCAGATAAGCACATTAAACTATAATCCATTTACCTAAGGTAACAACCGAGACCTAATGGTACTGTGACAGCAACGCTGTGATTAAGTTTGAGACAGTGAAAATACTAATGGTATGTTGTATCTGAATAGGTTAGCTTACGAGCTAAAGTTACTTAGCACAGATGAAAGTTAAAACAAAGACGTTAAAAAAAACTGTTAAAGCACACAAATCATCGTCATATGAGAAATCTGACGCTATGACTCTCCGCAAGTTGTTCTTCAGGTTGTTTTCTTTGTAATGTTTGTGTCCTTTATCAAAAAGCACTCTGTTCTCCGACACATTAACAATCAGTTGGTCGGCCATGTTGGATATACCGGTGAATCAGACATCGCAACAACACGCAATCTGATTGGTCAGAAGTAGACACACAGTATGCGAAACTTAAGAAAAATCGACCGTGATCCGAAAAAATAAATGCCACAATATTGCAGGACAGGAAAACGTCGCTGATGTGAACGCTTGTATTGACAGGATACAGGTTCGAAAAAAAAATTTAGGTCTGAAATTTTTGGCATGAAAAACACGGTCCCGGTGTGAAATGACCTTAACTCTCACTAAAGTTGGTGAGACTAACTGAAATGAGCCAGGCTTTGAGCTAAGCCAGCTTCATAGAATACCACCCTGGTCCAAGAATACGACCCCACCATCCAGCACAGAAAAGAGGCTGACAACATAGTGGCTGATGCACTATCCCATTGGTGAGAACATTCAGAATGTGCATTAGTTGAATTGCTGCCAAAAAAAAAAAAATGTAAGTATGTATAGTAATGGATCCTTGTTAGAAACTAGTAATGATGCTAGTTTGTTCTTATGGGAAGGGGTGTTACATGCCCTGGGTGTTTGTGTGCTGTTTTCTCTGTCTCTGTCTCTCCCTGCAGGTTTCTCCACTGCAGTAGAGGTGTGGCTGATTTGCTGATGAGTAGCAGACTCTGCTGAGTGCACTGCCGTTATGTGGACTTGAGGACCCTGGGTGAGATGGTGCGTTTTTTTGTGAATTAGGACGGTCTACCGTTCGGAGGACTTTCTGGTTTAGTCGCCAAATGTCCCTGGCCTCAGTCTCGTGTCACGACTGACTTAAAGAAAAGCTGCGGAGCACAGCAGCTATTTTTTAATTGTGCGACCTTGCACAGACACAAAACAATAGATACATACAAGCACAGATCATTTCCACAAAATTCATCCAATGATTGCATATTTTGTATGAGTATGAGGGCCATATTGAGAATTTTTTTTAAAGACTTTGAGATTAAAGTCGTGAATTTATGAGAATAAAGTCATTAATTTATGAGAATAAAGTTGTAAGGTTACCTGTTATTTCAAAGGAGAGTTATTATAATTAGGGCCATGAAGCATTTGAAGGAACTGTGCTTCAGTACAGGTTTCACAAACAAGGAGATACTTCATCCTTTGGCACATCAGCAATACATTGTCAAGTATAAGGACTTTAAAAAGAATATATGAGAAATACGACTTTTCCATGGAAAAAAAAAATATATAGGTGGACTTGGAGTAAATTGCTTGTTTTGTGGAGGCAGAAATGGATATGCTGAGGAGAAATCCGTTAGTTTATGATATGAATCCATATGCCATAATAAGGCGTTGGTGTCTCTGCAAGTCTAGGTTACCGCCGGTGTCAGAAACGTAGTGCTCATCGGAGCACGACTCCCTCTGGATTCAAATGTCATCAGTTTGATTGTATCTTTAAAAAACACAAAAACTCTCTGAATGACCCGCTGATGCATCCACCGATAACCCTGCAGTTGACCAGCTCCACACATTTCCCCCTCCACAAAAGCAGCTTTCTGACTTTATTTACTTTATGACTTTATTCTCCTAAATTTACAACTTTAATCCCTAAGTCTTTAAAAAAATGTCTCCCTGATACTCCGATGTAGTTTTGGCAGCGTTCTTACTGTATTCCTAATGTTTTTGATTGTGGTAGCAGAGCGGATCAGTTCTGTTCTAGAGACTATAATGTTTGGTTTACAGATTTTAGTGAGTTCAGCGATCATGCGCTCATACAGCCTGAGCTGACTGTCTGCTGTTTTTGCATTTCTTTTATTTTCTTTGAAGACGCGTTGCGTCGCTTGAAAAGGGGGCAGGGGCAGTGTGGTTTTGAAACCGCATTTGAAGCGCACTCAGAATTACGAGCCAAATGGGACACTGTTCGCGCCACGTGATGACATCACACACACTTGAAATGTGCCGTTCGACGGTGCGGTATCTGAAATGAGACACAGCATATATAAAGGAAGAGAGTGCTGTGGTCTCCCTCTCTCGCTCTCATTTCCTCCTCTGTCAGCAGTCCTGTGTGGACCTGTTTCAAAGAGTGTGTGACTCTGGTGTGGTACAGTGATGGTCAAACTGAGCAGGCCTCCAGTGGCAGTGAAGCCTGCAGTGCCTTAGTTGTACCCTTAGTTACTACAGCTTACTCTTTGTGTTGTACTGGTGGTTTTCTCAGCATATTGCTTGATTAATTGTTTAACCTTTGAGAACAAACATTTCTGTTTTAATTGCCTGGATGTTGTTACTAAACCTGGGTTCTTTTTCTTTTTTAACAATTGTTACTAACTTTATCCCCTTACACATCTCTGAGTATGTAACATTTCCTCTTATATGCTAGTTTGTTTGCCACAGTTTTTTGTATTTTATTAAATGTTATTTTAAATGATTAGCTCAGTTGGTTACACATTGGTATATTTTCTGTACAAGTTGTTTATGATATGCTGTGTGTGAGACTTTGTGTCAAGGACCGTGTTTTAATAAATGTTAAAAAACTAAAGTAATGAAATTGAAAAAAAAAGTGCTTGTATCATACAATGACATACAGTATGGGCTCTATTTTGGTGCCTCGCCGGAGACGTGCCGCAAGCGCAGCGTCAGTCAGATCCGCCGCGCTGACAAGGCGTTCCCAAGCACATTTTGGTATTTTGGTGAGCCGCGCAGCCCGGCGTAAGTATCCCCCCTCCCTAACTCAGCTCCTCCCAGCACCATAAGTCGTAGATGGGGAGGAGAAAGGGCGTGTAGTTGGTTTAACACAGCCGAGACCTGTTTTCACCAATCACATAGGCTCCTCTCCTTGCCTTTAAATCCGCCACAGGCGAGGCGTATTACTATTTTCATGGAGTAGTCAAAGAGATCAAGAGATGTCTTAAGACAGTAATGCCACAAGATGGCGACAGAGGGCAGCTCCTCAACATGTGTCCTCCACACTCTCTCATATGAGCACAGATGGATTTAGTGTGCGTAATGTTGGACCCACTGGTAAGACAAACACCCGTTTCCACAAATAAAGACACTCACATAAAGTTGCTCATATTCAAACCTCACGTGACAAAGGTGGGTTGAGCGCACAGATCACAACATAAACTCAAAAAATGGCATTAAAATCGGAACCATCTGTGCGTAAATGACGCATCGCGCTCCGTGGCCTGGCTCTTTCTTTCATAGATGTTGGCATATAAGATAAATTTGGCCCACAAAACTGAATATTATAATATCCGTATGTCGGCTTAAAGTAGATAACGCATCTGAGCACTGAAACAAATCATCTGTTCAGCTGCAGCAGGAGCAAGACGGACAGAGGACACGGAGACGTGTCCAGGTCGAGCTGTGCGAGAAATAAGAGGAAGAAAGAAAAGGAGGGAGACGAATTACATATCTTGTTAACTTCATCATGTGTGTTTATTTACTAGATATTTAATTTAATTTGATGCGGTTTCAGCTGTGTTGATTCGGTCAGGTTGCGTGTCCAAACGCGTGCCAAACGTGCTCATCAGATCAGATATAGATCAGAATATATCTATATGGATCTAAATGTATGTGCTGACTTATTAATAGTTGATGATGATTATTTATTGCACTGTAATGTGCCTGACACTGTGGAAACCTGCCGGTGAGGCATCAGTGACGTATGTCGATACGCCGCCGGTCTACCAAAATACTACAAGACCAGCTGCGTTCCGCCTTGCGCTGAAAGCTGACCAGGTTTGAATCGGCGAGCTTTCAGCGCACTTTACACGCCGTTGGCGAGCACGAAAATGTCACTGCGCCAGCTGATTCTGTCGACACCTCCCCCTGCCACGCCACCACGCCCAGCTTGGCGGATCTCGGCTCGCCTCCGTGCGGCTCATGCCACGAAAATACCAAACTGGCCTTACGCTGGGCTCCGCCAGACGAAAATACAACTGCGCGGGGCTCGCCGCCCTCCGCCGCCTCACCGGCGCGCACGAAAATAGAGCCCTATGTGTGTGTGTGTGTTTTTCTGAGCATTGCCAGCCTACAAGTCTTGATGTATCCACTAGAGGGCAGCAAATTTCCACTCTTTGAAAAAAGCAAGCTAAAGAGGAATAATCCTGATTTTAAAAGACACTTTAAAAAGGTTGTTCCATGCTTTTTTCAAATTTTACAATTAGAAAATGAAGGATGTTCATACAAAAGGTTAGCAAAGTTTGAAATCGTGAGATATACACTACAGGCCAAAAGTTTGGAAGCAAGAGCAAAACAGGCCAAACATTTGGAAACTACTTCAAGTTTCTGTTCACAATGCCTTTCATAAAAAATGGATAAGTTAAATGTATTTTGGGATGTATTTATTGCATGACTAGACTTTGCTTTCATTGATATGCACCATTTTCCTCAATTTACCTTTAGGTATACATTGATGTTGACAGACCATTGCTGAATATATGTCAGCAAAAGATAATAAGGGCTTAGTTTTAGGTTCAAGAAGATTAGCTAGAGTCACAAATTCAGTGTAAAAGTAAAAAAAAAAACTAATCACTTCACATTATTCACTTTTACTTACTGGCTTTTGAGTGTGTGCCTGGACAAAAGAGAGTTAATACAAAAGCAGAGGATAAACAAAGCATTGTCACCAGTAAGAGAGATTGGCAAAAGACAGCACCAAAAATAAGGGAGAAATCAACATGACAAGGTCGAAACCCATATCTCTGACAACCGTGAAATGACGTTTGTGAAAGGCTGGTCTGAAGGGTTGTGTATCTGCAAAAAAAACACTACTTCGTCCACAGAACAAGAAAAAGAGATATGAGTGGGCAAAAGCTCACAAAAATTGGACTTATGATGACTAGAAACAAGTTTGAACTGTTTGGTTCAAAACGCAGAGTCTATGTCCACAGACAAACTGGTGAATGTCTGAAAGCACCATGTGTCACACCCACAATTCAGCATGGAGGTGGTAGTTCCATGGTATAGGGATGTTTTGCAGGTGATAGAGTAGGAGACTTGTTTGAAGTTAAGAGTATCATGAAGAAGGAACAGTACCATTCCATCCTCCAGCACCATGCTGCTCTATCTGGACTAAGACTTGTAGGTCCAAAGTTTGTTTTGCAGCAAGACAATGACCCTAAGCACTCTGCCAAGCTCTGTCAGGGTTACCTAGACAAAAAAAAGAGGAAAGTGTTCTTCAAAAGATGGTTTGGCCCCCTCAGTCTCCAGGGGCCTCATTTATAAAACCTGGCGTAGGATCCATACTAAAAGTGTACTTAAGTCGAAAAGCTGAAAAGTGCGTAGGCAAAAAAATGCACACCTGCATGCACTTTCCCTTTATAAATCACAGACCAGCTGGAAAGTTGCGCAGCAGGGATTTGATTCATGCCCCGCCCTCTCCACACCCAAAACTCACCATGTATGGTCATGCAAATTACCTCATGAATGTGATTTGCATATAAATAAGCTTGATGGATCCATGGCATTTCACGCATCACCGCATTTCGAGTTGCATCACCAGTAAAAGAAAAGCCACCGAATGGCACGCCGTTGCCGTGGCGGAAAGTGCGGCTGGCACTGAGCGCAGCGTTGCCAAAATCAAGAAGTGGTCTGATCTAAAGGTGTATCAAAGAAAAATGTGGCTTTGCACCGTCAGAGCGTGGCGGCGACAGGTGAGGATCAGAAAACACAAGCACGTGTGACACTCATACATGTGTTCCAAAAAAAAACCGGCTCTGTTATCCACCGCTGCTTATGTGGTAAAAGTACGTAAACCAAAAAGATTTAGTCATATTAATCTTAAAACAAATGCATGTAAATGAAATTTGTTTTTTTGCACATTTGTAAATTCAAATTGGCAAACTTTCTACACCGCCACAGTGGGGTCTGTGCTTTCTGCGGGCATCACTGCCTGGTACAGCAGCTGCAGCTCTCAGGACAGAAAGGCCCTGCATCGAGTCATCCGTTGTGCTGAACGCATCACCCGGACTGCACTGCCCGGCCTCCAGGACATCTACACCAGTGGCGATTGCTCTAAGACTGCAAGGGAAGCTCAGCTTCCCTTAAAATGTCACCCCCCCAAAAAAGAAAAAGTGGTGAAATACGTACTGCTGTGTGTACATTTCATTAACTAAATACGCGCTAGAAAGCCTTCATCTTTTGTTCAGAATCAGCTTCTTATCACAGTGTGATAAGAAGCTGATTCTGCACAACTTCGTTCTCATTCATCCTCGCAGCGCCTCAGCGCTTTAAACAGCCGGACGCTCGGCTTCTGCTGACTTCAATGTGGAAGCTCAAAGGGGGTTGTTCCAGCAGCGAAACTAGACGCTCATTGGATAAATGCTGGGCTTTGTCCCGCCAATCGGACGCTCGGCGTCTCTGGAGTTCTATGGCGAGAGGGCAGTCCCGACCTTCTCCCGGACTCCGAGCTTCTGCATCCATGATTGGATGAGCTGTCTGAGGCAAAATCCTTTTTTGATTGACAGCTAAACAAGCGAATCAGCGATCTTGAAGAATAAAACATCTACCAAAGCATTTTCCAAGTTATTCATTCCGTTGTTCTTAACTGCTCCAGAGACTTTACCGATCCTCAGCGACTTTTGTCTTTGTTAAAAACAACTGCCGTTGTGTTTGGCGACTCTGTTCTGTTACATACAAATAAACAAACACAATTATATGTAGGCCAGAAAAATGAGCTTCCCCTCTGATCTACACCCAGCGGTGCAGGTCCAGGGCAAGACGGATTATCAAACACTCACCATCCCAACCACAGACTGTTTGAGTGGCTGCCCTCGGGTAAGAGGCTTCGCTCCATCCGAGCCAGGACTGAGAGGCTGAAAAGGAGCTTCTTCCCCCAGGCCACACGGATCCTGAACTCCTCATAACACACACCCCATAACTGACTTCACAACACCCTCTGAGCAGACTTTACATTATTATTATGTTTTTTTGGCACTGTACCTGTACATTTAGGCATGTGACCAATAAAACTTGAAACTTGTGCGGCATTGCGCACGACTGTCACTGTATGGCTTTTTATATGCGCGCTTTCCATTAACCATTTGTTCTCACCTTGCTCCGATTGTCTCCAAAAAGTGCGTATGCAAGGCGTGGAGTTTGCTTAAAGTTGCGCACATTCCTACACTAGCTTGCATAAGCAAGCCTTATAAATGAGGCCCCAGAACTTTCTCAATTGAGCTTGTGTGGGATGAATTGGAGTGATCGGTCAGAAAAACACGTTCCACGAATCAGCAGTCTCTTTTTAATGAACTTAAAATACATACCTTAAAAAACTTGTGGAACGAATGCCTGGTATATGCTAAGCTGTTGTTAAAGCCGGAGGAGGTTACTTTAAAGACGGCAAGGTCTAAGCAACAATAACTCAAAAACCTATTAATTATAGTCAAAATGTCTTCTGATAAGTTTTTCTTTAGATAATTATCAGGTTTTTTTTGTTGCAAAGTATTATGATCTTTTTTTGTACAGATTTGATTTTGCTTCCAAACTTTTGGCCTGTAGTGTATATATAGGTTGGTTATTGATGTTCTAAGGATGAGACTGAACAGCTTTGTTCCAAAAAAACCACTTAGAGAACTTAGTGGGATCTGCACAAGATTGACAGAATTCATGACATCAGCAGATTGTGAATCTCTTGAAAACATCTACCTGTTCTTTGCTTCTGTGGATTTTTGTCCCTGTCCTGTCTTTACTTTTTTCTTTCACAAAAAAATATTTCAGTTAAATCAGAGATGGCACTTGACACTTTGATATTCTTGTCATGCAAACAGCTTTTTGTCTTAACAATGTTAAACCTGTTGCCTGCTCAACTAAAAAAAAAAGTTGAAAATAAGCAACCACATCAACATCAGGGCCGAATGTTTATTAGAATTTGCGATTAGTGATGTAACATTTACCTACATGGTGCAAAGAAACCATAAATATGCTAATATGCATGCCTTTATTGACATGAGCTCATCTCATTGGAGGGGGGTTTGTATATTTGAATAACACTCAGTGAAACACCTCCAGAAGGCTGAACAGGGTGGACTGCACTCAAAACAGCCCCTCTGATTACACTTTAAATGAAAGTAGAAAATCAGCAACAAAGGTCATACCAAATATTCAGATATAAATTAAAAAATAATTTCAAAGAAAGTAAAAAAAGCACTGAAGTTTTCCACAGTGACAACATAAAGACAAAGAAGAGAAAGAGCATAGTAAAGCGCTGTACTGCACCCGTAATACTTTTGTGTCCCCTCTCATCCTCATGAAGCTACAGTACTAAGTTGGCAGGAAAGGTGCATGGCTTTTGTATTCAGATGATCTAAACCTTTACGCAGATATGATCACAGGTGAGTCCTTATTGATTTAACAGTGTAGTCTTTGATGAAAAACGTGATCAGAACCTGGAGGTAAAGACTTCAGTGGAAAAAAAAACAAAAAAAACAAGTTAAACATAGCAACATTGAGATTAGACCAAAGAAACTAAGAAAAGTAACAAAATAAAGGAAATAAAGCGGTGATAAGGTTGTATCCCTGTATCAGAATAGTGAAGTCCTTGAAAAGCAGGATTGGCCATCTGGCTTTACAATTCAGACAGCAGCCATTTTGCATCTGGCCTGAGCTTAATGTGCAGGAAGGGAACGGGAAAGCTCAGCAAAAGGCAGTAGTCAAAGGTCGAGGTGAATACAATAACGTTGATGGTGAGGGTCCATGTTGATAATGGTAAAAGAAGGGAGATCATGCAGCTTGGGCCTCAGGAGGCAGGGGGTGGGGGAGTGGTAGGATGGTAGGAGGAGTTTCCGTCACTCTGTGGCCCCAGCCTGAAGGAGCTTTAGGTGGGACACAAGACTGGAGAGAAGATACAGAGAGGAAAAATGAAATCTCAGTACAGTGTCAAATTTTTCCTTTTGTGAGGTGATTGTTACGGGGTCAGGGGATCAGTTTTCCAATGGTCAATGCCCACACCAGTTATGAGAAAGCAGGTCAGCTGATGGCCTACATATATAATGCTGAAACTGTTTAGTCATTTAATGTTGTCAGTTAAACAGCTCAGACAACTTCCATTGTATCAAAGAAATGAAAAATACAAATTTGAATCAATTAAAAGAAAAAACATGAATTTTGCACATTAAACTGTTGTTGTAAGGGACTTTGGATGAAATTATTAACACTGAAAAAACACAACAATATTGGGGGTAAAAAGCGACCACAAAAATGAGAAAAAAGGCATATTATCACATTATTATTCCACGCACATTACACTGTAGTATAAAAGCTAATCTCAGCCAGGAATGTGTTGATCGATTCATAAAATTCAGCTCTGGTATGATGAATGATAAATGGACTGTTTTAGTGGATATTTTGGAGCTTGTTGTGTTTACCTGTCAGTATGTAGTCAGTTAGCAGTGTAGGCACCTTCTCACTGTCCTCCTTCATGGCATGGAGAACTAAGTGAAGAGACGATAGACCATTTAAGCTCTGGGTACACACTTTTCTCGTTTTGGATGTTCTTTCTGGTTACTTACTTTTTGTGATCATCTGCAGGTCTTCAACAGATGGAGGGGTGCCTTTCTTCTCATAGGGAATAACTGTGTTTAGGTACTGCAGACACACGAAATTAAGAGGGTGTGAACTGGATTAATATTGATTCAGTCAAGTTTTGTCATTTTCAGCTAAGTGCCATTATCAGCTAAGTGTCATCAACAGCGACTGTTTGATTAAAGCTCCTTTACTAAACATTTGATTTGTGTCAAATTTGGTGCCCCATGTGGACAAAGCAGTCTTTGCCTTTGTTGTCCTCCACACGATTTAGCGATTCTCAAAAAATTCATACTGCTGATTTTTGACTGCTGTTTCTTCAGCTGCTCAGCTGACACCTACTCTCTCACACTCATTGAATACGATAAAAATTACATTGTAAAACATTTCAATTTTGTCTCCTTTTGGAGACCATTAATTTCGGTCTGTTTCTTGAACAAATGATTAAAAAAACTCTTATGGGCTTTAAAGTAGTTTAATGTCATGATGTTGCTAGAATGAAGTCATAATGTAATTGGAGTAAAGACATTATGTTATATAAATGTAGTCTTAAAATGACAAGGATCATCATTATGTTATTAGAAGAATGTTATGTCTGTTCATCTCTCTTTCTCCATCTCTCTCTATCAGTCTCTCCAATAGACTGTATATAATATGGACAACTTGGTTCCGCCTACTGCCTGTATACGGATTTGAAGCCAAATAGCTCTTGATATTTCCGGGATTTTTCTTCATTTCCTAAAACCAGCACTGCGCAGTAACAATGCATGCATTCGGCCGCGCAGTCGCCAATAGTCACTGTGATGACGCTCAGCTCAAACAGTGTATCCCCCCGGGAGAGCTACGCAATCCCTGAATGCCCATAGGGAGTTCATGATTGACACCTGATACAGCCTAATAACTTTTAAAAACAGAGTTTCACAGAAAAAAGAGGACTTGAGCACAAACCAGTCTTACAATAACTACATGTCAACATCACAAGCAGGGGGAGAAATATTTATGTTCTGTGTGATAAATTTCTGAAGTTTGTCCACAGCCCCATAAGCTTTGCTGGCGGAGGCGGGATTTATGACAGATACTGCAGCCCGTCACCAGAGGGTGCTGTTCTCAGAGTGGTTTTCAACCAGCGAGGAGGCAGAAGCTGTCCATTCTTTATACAGTCTATGGTCTCTCCTCTGTCAATCTCTCTTTCTCTGTCTCTCTCTATCAGTCTCTCATCTGTCAATCTCTCTCTCTTTTCAGTCTCAGCAGATGAATCTGGTTCAGCTCCAGGTATGTGTGTGCGCACATGCACGTATGTGTATGTGTAGGGAAGGCTGCAGAGGCACGGATGGAAACTAGCACTATGTATGGAAAGAAACATTCCTGCTTATCTCTGGTGGATTTTCAGTTCGTATTATGCTCTGTTCATCAATATTGTCCTGTCTAAATAAACAGGACATTTGCATTTGGAATCCATGTATAATTCATTCATTTGTTTTACAAATTTGTTTTCAAATATTTGGAAAACAAGTCATTATTTCGTTTTTTAAGTTTAGTTTTGTTGTGAAAAATGGATGAATAAATGACACGGATTATTTAGGCTATGCAGTGTAATTTGAACTTTATTTTACACTGTGTTGTTATGAGGTTTTATGCACTTTTGAAACATGTCGTGACTGAAAAAAGTTTGAGGAGTGCTGGTCTAAACTACACAATATAAACAAAGATTAATTGCCTGATTAGATGAGTCTAAAAGTCTGATGTTCACACAAAGTAAAAAATAAGACTCTTGCATATAGCCCTGCATATACAGGCATCTGTGGCATACTTAATTTGAATTAGTGGGACAAACTAAATCTTTTCTTGACATAGTGAAAGTTGTGCAGATATGGATACAGGAGCACAGCCACAGAACTGGAATCTGCTTACACTCCCACACACACTGGCAGATCTTTTAATACAGCACTAATACACAGCCTGAGTAAGCCCTTAATGTTTTTGATGGTTTGTTTACATCCAGCAGTCCCTTCAAAAACCGTTAGAGGTTTCAATATTTAACCTCTACAAGCTTAGAAACACAAAATGACAATCCCATTCATAAGTTTGAATGTATTTGTGTGTATCTGGCTGCATGCTTTAAGGGGTATCCTATCATACAGCACTTTATATAAACAGAGATTAAGTGACACTCACCTATGTATGACCTCACCTGTGAGTATGGGTTTGGAGACTGCCAAAGGTGTAAAGTAGCCAACTGTATTTATCATTTTTGTGTGTTTGTACTTTCAAGGGCAGCTTTTAGTGAGCACTTTGACTATTACTTAAGAATTGACTGTGGAAAGTGTTTTACTTTGTTACATTTTAGTCCGCATCAGTAGGAGACTGTATATAGAATGGGCGTCGTCTGCCTCCTTGCTGGGTGAAGCCTCCATGAGAACAGCATCCTCTGGTGACAGGCTGCAGTAGAGGTCATAATACAGAGAGTAATTTGGCTTCAAATTCATAGAATGACGGAAAGCAGAGGCAAGTTGTCCATAGTATATACAGTCTATGGTAAAAACGTACTGCATAATTGTAACCTGATTGGATGATATCCACACTGCAAAAAACATCATTCTACCAAGTGACTTTGTCTTAATTTAAGTCAAATATAACTTTCTGAATCTTGATGAGTTCCTTGAAATAAGTTTGTGACTTTTTGATGTTTTATGTAAAACCATAACTTTCAGGTTGTTAGAAAGCTGTGTAAAAAGTAACACCCATAGGCGGTAAAAGGAGGTGTTTCAGGCAGAGGCTAAAGAAAGTTGAACTAAGGGTTTTCATTGACACGTTGAAAAGTGAAAACCAGTAGAAGAGGTCTTCTTTAAGGGGAATTTTTACAAAGACAACAACAATGGAACGAATTTGTCGCCTGTTAGGATAAGCAGCTCTACACCCTTCAAGATATGCAGTTTCTTTTCTGAAAATCGTAAATAATAGTTTCTGGTTTGATGAATGTTATAAGAGTGTCAGTGTTATACGAGTTTCAGCTGCAAGTGTGAACAGCAGCTAGTGCTAAGAGTTTTTGTATTAATTTTTGCTGTCGTATAAATGTTTTTTCTAGTTTGAAAACAAATTCTGCTAAAGGTGCTTAAGTGTCATACACTGACTCTTACCTGTTTGTTATTCCCTGTGCTTCCAAATGTCTGTCTGATGCCCGTCTGCAGGATGTTGGACAGTCCCTCCATGCTAAAACGCTGCAGGTCAAAAACACACACACACACACGGAGAGAGAGAGAGAGAGAGAGATGAAGACCATGATAACAACTAAAGTAACTAATGTTCAAATAAATTACCACCTAAGCAGGGGTGTGCCAGAGATGTTATTATCTGTATCTGTTCAACCACATCATCATCTGTGTCTGTAATCAGAAGGAAATCAGAAGTGAGTGTGGTTCATACTGAAAGTGCTTTTTTTTTAAAATGTTGTTTAGTTTTCTTGCAGCTGTTACCATCAATGATGGTATAACAGGCCTAATCTAATTCCAAAAGAACATTTGACTAAAGGAAGCCGTGCTAATCCTTGCTGTGCAGTTGTGCCATCAAAGCATCAAACTGATTTACTTTTCTTATGTGAATAATAATCAACTATACCTCCTCCTCCTCATAGTAAACAATTTTCTGTCTGTGACTTGTAGTGGAAGCAGTTTGATAGTGTCAGTCTGTGAGGTTGCTCATCAGTCAGAGAGTTGTGAAATTACCACAGTCTGTCAGATTATTAAGGTTTATACGAGAAACTGGTACATTGTAATAATAGAAGAAAACAGGAGACAAGTTTCCCAGCCTGAGTGTGAGGTATCAAGAAGATGACTGCTGTGGGAATGTGGACTATTGTACCAAAAGTCAGGACAAAGACTCACAGTGATACAGCTTTTTACTGTTATGACTCCCAGTCTATGGAATGGTCCCCCTAAAGACCAGAGGGTCTCACAGAGTATCAATACATTTAAAGAAGCTCAAGACCTGTTGTCACTGCTACTATCACTGTCACGTAAGTCGTAGGGAGGGAGGAAAGAGGGCGTGGAGTGAGTTTAACACAGCCGAGTCCTGTTTTCACCAATCACATAAGCTCCTCTTCTCGCCTTTAAATCTGCCACTGGCGAGGCAAATTACAATTTTTGTGAAGTAGCCAAGGAGATCAAGAGATGTCTGAAGACAGTAATGCCACACCATGGCGACAGAAGGCAGCCCCTCAACAAGTGTCGCTGTAAGCGCTGCAGAGGGCGTCCTGCACACTGTCTCATATAAGCACAGATGGATTTGGTGTATGTAATGTTGGACCCAATGATAAGACAAACACCCTTTTCCACAAATAATGACACTCACATAAAGTTGCTTATATTTAAACCTCACATGACAAAGGTAAGTTGTGCGCACAGATCACAACATAAATTCGAACATGAAAATGTCACTGTACCAGCTGATTCTGTCGACACCTCCCCCTGCCACACCACCACGCCCAGCTTGGCGGACCTCGGTACGCCTCAGTCCATGAAAATACCAAACTGGCTGTACTCTGGGCTCCCCGCCAGACGAAAATACCACTGCGCAGGGTCCGCCACCCTCCGCAGCCTCCCCGGCGGACATGAAAATAGAGCCCATAGACTGTATATTCTATGGACATCTTGGTTCCGACTTCCGCCAGTATACAGATTTAGAGCCGAAAGCTCTTGGTAATTCCGCGGTTTTTCTTCACTTCCTGAAACCAACATTGCGCAGCAGCATTATATGCACTCCACCACAGTGGCATTGTGTGCATTCAGTGGGAGAGTTTTGTTGTGATGACACTCAGCTCAAACAGTGTATCTCCCAGGTGAACTGCACAATCTTTGTATGCCCATAGGCTGTACCAAGTGTCAATCATAGAAAACATGAACCTCCGAATAACTTTTAAAAATGGGGCTGCACATAAAAAAGAGGACTTGACATGTAGTTATTGTAAGACTGGTTTGCGCTCAATATCACAACCAGGGGGGAGAAAAAAATATATTCTGTGTAATAAATTTATAAATTTTGTCCATAGCCCCATAAGGATTGCTGGAGGAGGCGGGATTTATGACCTATACTACAGCCCGTCACCAGGGTGTGATGTTCTCAGAGTGGCTTCACCCAGCGAGTTGGCAGACTCTGTCCATTCCATGTACAGTCTATGGTTTCAAACAAATGCACCCACAAACCTCGAGGCCTTCACTGCTGAACTTTGAAAGCCCTGGCCCTGCTGGTGTGCAGTCAGTGAAGACTTAAGAGGCAACGGCTTCAGTGTCTTTAGAATAATGTCAATAATGTGGACTAAGTGCAACAACTTTGTACTGGAGGTTTTTGGAAAAGGCAAAAATGAATCACAAAACAACATTGCCTCAGCCGTGTTTTGATAATGGTACAGAGGTGTGATTGTAAAAGAACCACAGCCTTCGTGAATGAATCCATCGGCACAGGAAGACAAGTGGAGCTGTAGGGCTTCAGGCAGAGCTCTCCGCACCAATGAACACAAGAACTGATTTTCTTTTTTGAAATTTCCAAATAATACATGTATCAACAGATAGAAAACATCCATATTCATCTCATTTTTTTTTTGTGCATTTTGGCTTTCGTGTTCCTATTCAGGCTCATCCCTACTAATAAGTTAAGGCATGTTAAAATCAAATCATGCTAGGATGTGATTGTCTTTTTTTTCTCTCTATTGAATTTCTCTTCAGGGATCAATAAAGTTCTACTTATTAATGTTATTTATATCATATTTGCATCACGAACCCTCTCAACACCCATCGGCTTCAGGTAACTGCCAGTCAATACATAAAAACATTGCTGCTGCTACTGCCGCTGCACTGCATGCTGGGAAAATCCATTAGCTTGTTTACTTGTTCCAGGAGAGGAGCAGATTGGACTGAGCTGTTACTGTATGAAGAAGACAATGGGTCACTTCCACTTTAGGATCTTTACTGGAAGACTGTCAGAGACTAATGGACCTGAGAGATATTAATGCTGGCAGACATAGGGAGGAAGAAAAACTGAGCGTTCAAGTCTCTACTGATTACTCTGGGGTGGGAAATTCATACACAATAACATCAATATCTCAGAAAAAGGCAAAAGTGCGGTACTTGCCTGTAGGACAGAAAATCTGAGAAAATCTTGTATTAAAAAGCTCCTAAGTACGAATATTATAATATTCAGTTTTGTTAGCCAAATTTATTTTATATGCCAACATCAATGAAAGAAAGAGCCAGGCCATGGAGCGCGATGGATCCTTTACGCACAGATGGTTCCTATTTTAATGCCATAATTGGAGTTCATGTTGTGATCTGTGCGCACAACCCACCTTTGTCACATGAGGTTTAAATATATTTAACTTTATGTGAGTGTCTTTGTTCGTAGAAAAGGAAGTTTGTCTTACCAGTGGATCCAACCTTACACACACCAAATCCATCTGTGCTTATATGAGACAGTATGCAGGATGCCCTCTGCAGCGCTTACAGAGACACTTGTTGAGGGGCTGCCTTCTGTCGCCATCGTGTGGCATTGCTGTCTGCAGCCATCTCTTGATCTCTTCGACTACTGCACGAAAATTGTAATACGCCTCGCCAGTGGTGGATTTAAAGGCGAGGAAAGGAGATGATGTTATTGGTTAATGCAGGTCTCGGCTGTGTTAAACTCACTCCACGCCCTCTCTCCTCCCTCCCTACGACTTACGCCACTGGGAGGAGCTGAGTTAGAGAGGGGAGATACTTACGCCTGGCTATGCCGCTCAACAAAATACCAAATTCCTTGGGAACGCCTTGTTGGCGCGGGGGACCTGACTTACGCCTTGCCTGCGCCACGTCTCCTGCGAGGCACGAAGAGAGAGCCCTAAATCTAATCTTAAAACCAATTTTAAAATGTTTGCTGAGGTTAAAGGGTTAACTGGAGGTGGAAATGAGTTTCTGCAGCTGTTTTTTTTTCTTTTTTTATAGAAACTCATTTAAGCAACAATTTTCATGTGCAAACAATAATATTTTTTCAGCCTGAGGAGGTGACCTGGGCTAGACACAATTCCAAAAGAAGTATGTGAAGAAAAGGTAGAAAAAAATCAGCAGGCCAACAAACAGGCTCAAATATAAGATCATAGCTCCAATTTGTTTATTTTCTAGTGAACACAGTCAAATGTTTTGCTCATAAGGCAATCAAGTCAAAGTGCACAGCTCCTTTAACTACATACGTCAATCAAGCCTCTGTCTATCCTCCCCTTTTTCATCTCTCTCTATCGGTCTCTCCTCTGTTTATCTCTCTTCCTTCATCTCCCTAGATCAGTCTGAGTGTCCGCAAATGTCTGAGTATATTTATTCATATGAAATAGAAACCCCTTAGTTAAAGCTAGCCCCTGCCTCTCCAAAACACTTTGCACGTGTGTTAGCATTGCTGTACATTAGCTCCAAAGCATGATGCAATGTTGCTGCAGCCATAGTAATTGAGTACAGGTATGTCTGATTGTCCTGTCTTAAGCACACACTCATTCACATGATGTAAACAGTAAGAACCCCCCCCCCCCCCCCTTCACCTTGACAGGCATGCCTCCTGTCTTCTCTGTGGGTCCGGCAGTTTCTGTGTTCACAGGCATCATCCCTCCTCCCTGCAGACTCAGAGCTTTGTCACGGCGCCGGCGTTTGCTGCTGTCTCGCTGCTCTCTCTGCCTGTTCTGCACCTCCATTAGGGCTGTAATGAACGTGTTCTTCATCTCCTTCTCAAACTCAAGCTCTTCACGCCGGGCCAGCTGGTTGACCAGCTCCTCTGAGAACTCACGGATGGCTGCCTCCACCCGGTGCAGCAGCTCCACCAGCGCTGAGCTTGGCATTAGACTCAGACCTATGAGACAGAGGAAGGGTGAGAACAAGATGAATGCACAGTTCTGAACCCCAAAGATTTTAACTGGTAAGATTAGACTGAATATTAAATCAGTACTTGACTGGGGTTATGTAGACATGAGTGGACTGTTTTGGACCACATATCATAAACAGGTCCAAACTCTGAGCTGCTTGTGGTTCAAAGAGAGAGGAGAGCATTTCTGTCACATACTGTTTGTCTTTGATGTGTGTAGTTTAACAATATCTATTTTTCCCTCAATATTTTGTTCAGTTGAAGTAACTGTTAGAGATACGAAAAAGCAGGAGTATACAGGGCTAAACTTAAATATCACATTGTCTTATTTTACACACCAACAATTACCCATTAGACACTCACAAAATTGTTGCCTCTCACTTACATAAATCTTTGAGCAGCCAAAGAAAGTACACACCAGAAATTTTGACCTTTGCATAGTCCACCTTATTTTCCCACAGAGATCAGGACAAGTTACTGTGACTCAGATGGAGGAACCACATGGATCTACAATATGCTTAGCAGCAGGCCGCTGTATGGTCGAGAACTCCTTGTCATCTTGAACTCTCAAATATGAACCTAAGATGACTTATTAGGCTATCTGGATCACTTAATAGAAACCTGATATGTTGAGGCCATTGAGTGAACATTACAGTGGATGCATAAGTCTCAGTTCTTCACATTTGACACTTACATTAGATTTATCACAGTTCCTGCTGAGTATGTCTCTGACCATGTTTCCCAAGCATGCATCATGACCATCCTTGGACATTCTACAAACTAGGTTAATGATACTTTTTTTTATGTGCAGTTAAGATAAGGACACATTTAAGAGTGGTCTCACCTTTTGTAACCTATTTTATTGATGTGTACTGACATGCTTCAAGGAGAAATATTAATTGAAACCCAGAGGATAAAGCCATAAGAAAGACTGATCACCTAATGGCAAGCTAACCAACTCCTTCAGTTTGCTTTTTCACTGCCATACAAGCAAGTCTACAAGATACATGTCAATTTCAAGCTTAGCCAAAGGCACTGTAAAGAAAAAACTGTAAATGAATGAAATCAATGAAACAAATAAATATTATTCTGGCTCTAAGCTACACTTCTGAGGTTCTGACTCCATACTAGCCAACCCACAGCCTTGGATCCCTGGAGACCTCCTGGTTTAAAAGACCTTTAATGGAAAAAGCACAAAGGTGATATAATCAAAGATATTTGAAATTTTATATTTTTTAATTTATTCAATTGAAACTTGTTTTACCACTTTTATTTTTGAATGTTTTATTATTATTCCTGCTTTTGATTGCCCTTTGCTGCTTTCATTTCATGCTGTTGCTTTTAAGAATAAGAATAACTTTATTTTATCCCCAAAGGGAAATTCAATAGTCTTTAGTCTCACTTATGTTTAAAAAAGTTATCAACTATTTTGGACAAATTGCAAAGTCTGATGGCTGTGGTTACAAAAGATCTTCTGAACCTTTCTGTCCTGCAACGAAGAGAGAGGAGCCGTCCACCACCATTGGCTCTTTGGTCCATCAAGGTGTTATGAAGTGGGTAATAGCCTTCACCTTCCTCAGTGTAGATATCTCTACCACATCCTCCAGTGAGTCCAACTTGAATCCAAGTTAGTCACTGCTGTATTTATTTTATTCCATTGCTACTTTCCTTCAGTCATTTTATTTCTTCTGTCTGTGTGGTCTCAGTTCATTTAATGTAGTTAGGTTCTTGCATCGCCTGGGTTCGTATAGGTTATTATGGTTGATGGATAACATTGTAGTTTTGGGTTTTTTGTGTTGCGTTTTTGATATTTGATATTTGACATCCCTCCCAAGCATTTAAGTCCAGTTAATATTCCAGGACTACCTGTGTCACAGACAGTTATGAGTAAACAAGGAATGATCAATGCCATTACAGTGAAATCAAAGATGTTCCACAAGGCTAATTTAAATTTAAAAAAACTACACTTTTAAAGATCACTTCAGTGATAATTTTATTGTTGATGGCATGGTTTTGTGTTGCATTGCCAAACTGTAAAATAGGCCAGTGGAATTTTATAACAAGTCTGTTTTAAACTTATAAACTCTGAAATCAGTCTGAAATGTATGATGAAGTATTAGCATCACATCAAATAAATTTGGTACTTTCTCATTAGAGTAAAATCGTAAAAAGTCAGCTTTCTGCTCAGTCTTTTTCACGGACCTGACCCTTACAACAAAGAAGTATGTTTGAGTGTACTTCAAGTATACTGTATTTAAATTAAGTATGCCTTCAGTTTACTTTTTAATGCACTTTTCAGAGATATACTTAATAAAGTTAATACTTGGCTTGTACTAAGAATTTTACTAGAAGTCTAAATATATTTAAGCTATACTTGTACATAAACTTTTAATCAAGATATACTCAAGTATGTATTTGTGCCTTAGGTTTAAGTATACGTGGTCATTGAATACTTCAAGTGCAAGCCAAGTATACAAATATATACTTCAATTGAAATACAGTATTTCTCAATTGCTAAAACTCTAAACCCTATTGTCTGACCCAAATGCTCAGTGGCCTGAACCAACTTATTGAATCAGTCACTCTTTAAGCTCAACTATAAGCACTTTTCTCCTGGTTGGACAAAACTTGCAAACATATTCTCACTCACTAAAACACTTTGTGCACTGTGATGCACTTGTGTTGTGTAATGGTAAGCACAGGTAACAAAAGTTGATCACATCTGAAGCACAGGTGCCACAGCTCAACCCAACAACACAAAATTGATCACACTTGTGGCTAATGGTGTGAAGAAACCAATACCAGTTTAGAGGTTTTTTTCCTGTTACCTGGTCAAGGAGAATGTGGCCTTTAATTTGGATGAAGTCCTGAGACCTGACCCACAAAGACTTAATGCTGTGGCTGAATGATAGTAGATGTTGTAAGCACTTGAGTTTAATAATGTGCTTCTCATTTATATTTGTTTTTACTTTATCTTTACTGTATGCAGATGCCAAATTCACAGAGGGTTCTTTTTTTCTTGCAAAGTTCATTTAACCTACAGTGACAATAAATTCTACAGGTTCACGTCCTGAGCATTGTGTTTTCCATGTTCTATGTAGTGTGTAATAACTGCTCAGTAATGTTTTTAATTTTGATTGACTTGGAGTATGATCTGAAAATATTTTTTGGTTTTGCAGGAAGAGTCAGAGGTTTGGTGAATGTAGTTTGAAAATTGAGTTTTTTGCTTATAGTGTTAAGAAAAGCATGGTGGCTGTCAGTGTTACAATTACAATGTTAAAATGTCATTAAGCAGACATGTTTATCCAAAGCGACAAACATTCGAGAACAACACAAGCAAAGATAGATACCAGAGGAAACAAGATTGGTAAGAACAAGTGCAAAGTCCAATTGGACACATGTACTGTAACGCAGTTTGAAAGGCCATGCATAACTGTACATATACAGTTGTGATCAAATTTATTCAACCCCCGATGCTGTGAAGGGTTTTATGGAATTCAGTGCACATTTGTAATTGTGTTCATAATGAAATCTTACAAGGACTTGTTAAAGAACTAAATGCAACTAAAATAGCATCAATTGTTTTTGTCATAAAGTATTAAATGGGCTTTTTGTGATTTCTTCATTGACACAATTATTCAACCCCTTTAAAACTACCACTCTTAAGAACAGAGGTTCATTCCAGTGTTTTCAATCAGGTATTAAAAACACCTGTGGATGTCAACGAGCAGCAATCAAGCATAATAAGCACCAATTAGGCAGATTTAAAAGGACTGTGATACTCAGCTCCTTCTAGACATCTACTGGTGTGTTTACAAGCATGGTGAAGGCAAGAGAATGGTCCCAGAAGACCAGAGAAGAGGTTATTTCTCTTCACAAGAATGGCAATGGATATAAGAAGATTGCGAAGTTGTTAAATATTCCAAGAGACACTATTGGAAGTATCATTCGCAAGTTCAAGTTAAAGGGCACAGTGGAAACGCTACCTGGTTGTGGCAGAAAGAAGATCCTGACCGCGACTGCTGTGCGCTACCTGAAGCGTAAGGTGGAGAAAAATCCCCGCGTGACTGCTAAGGAACTGAACAAAGACCTGTCAGATGTGGGCACCAAAGTTTCAGCTCAGACAATAAGGCGCGCACTGCATAACGAAGAACTCCATGCCAGAACTCCTAGGCGCACCCCCTTGCTGACTCCAAAGAACAAGAAAAGTCGACTGCAGTATGCCAAAAGTCATGTGGACAAGCCACAAAAGTTTTGGGACAGTGTACTGTGGTCAGATGAAACTAAATTAGAACTGTTTGGGCCAATGGACCAGCGCTATGTTTGGAGGAGGAAGAACCAGGCTTATGAACAAAAGAACACCTTGCCTACTGTGAAGCATGGCGGGGGGTCAATTATGCTTTGGGGCTGTTTTGCTTCTAATGATACAGGGAAGCTTCAATGTGTGCAGGGTACCATGAATTCCCTTCAGTACCAGGAGATCTTGGAGGAAAATGTGATGGAGTCAGTCACAAACCTGCGGCTTGGGAGACGTTGGACCTTCCAAGAGGACAATGATCCGAAGCACACATCAAAGTCCACTAGAGCATGGTTGAAGATGAAAGGCTGGAACATTCTAGAGTGGCCATCGCAGTCACCAGACTTAAATCCAATTGAGAATCTCTGGTGGGACCTAAAGAAGGCAGTTGCAGCGCGCAAGCCTAAGAATGTGACTGAACTGGAGGCTTTTGCCCATGAAGAATGGGCTAAGATACCCATAGGTCACTGCAAGACACTTGTGTCAAGCTATGTTTCACGCTTGAAAGATGTCATAACTTGAAAAGGAGGTTGTACTAAGTACTAAAAAATAATGTCACTAGGGGGTTGAATAAAACTGATAATGATGTGAGCACAGAAAAGACATTTGTGGTTATTTCATCACAAATGTTATGTTATATTTGTCTAATTTATAAGTGCCTCTTTGATATAATTGTAAATAAGATGACTTAAATCATCAAAATCAATGTCAAACTGGCCAAAACACTTCATTTCAGTGGGGGTTGAATGAATTTGATCACAACTGTATATATATATATATATATATATATATATATATATATATATATATATATATATACATATATATATATGTATGTATATATATATATATATATATATATATATATATATATATATATGTATTGGGAAGTGAAGTAAAAATAAACAACTGAGATCATGTGGTTGCATAAGTGTGCACACCCTTTAATCAGGTGCCATTGTCTGAGTTTAAGTGGATGTCGTTAAAGACTTTGATAAGAGCAGTCTCAGTGCTGTCATGCGGTCGAAACCCTGACTGGAAAACGTCAAAACAGTTGTTTAGGACTAAGAAGTTGTGAAGCTGTTGGAAGGCTGCTTTTTCAATGATTTTGCTTAAAAACGGGAGGTTCGATATAGGCCTATAATTGTTCATTACTGAGTTGTCTAGGTTGCTTTTTTTTAGGAGAGGCTTTATGACAGCAGTTTTCAGGGCCTGTGGAAAGACACCTGACAGAAGTGACATGTTGACAATCTGTAAAAGATCTGAGGCCATGCAATTAGAAACTGTTTTAAAGAAACCTGTTGGCAGAATATCAAGGCAGCAGGTGGAGGAGTTCAGATTTAGTATGATGTCCTCCAGGGTTTTAATGTTGATCGGGTTGAATTGTGTCATGCTACTGGGGTTAGTACACATGGACAACACATATCCTGTACCGGATATTGAGCTACTGACTGTTTGTCTAATTTTCTGGATTTTGTTATTGAAGAAGGAGGCAAATTCATTACAAGCCTTGACGGACAGAAATTCAGAGGCTTCTGATACTGGAGGGTTTGTTAGCCTGTCGACTGTGGTAAATAGGGCGCGTCATTATTTTTGTTTTTGGTGATGATGTCTGAGAAAAAGGATCGCCTAGCATTTCTTAGTTCTAGGTTAAAGATACAAAGTCTCTCTTTATAGATCTGATAGTGAACCTGAAGGCTTGTCTTTCGCCATCTGCGTTCGGCTTTCCGACACACTCTTTTTTCAGCTCTGACCAGCGCGGCATTCCTCCATGGAGATCTTTTCTTGCCAGAGACTATTTTCACCTTGGTGGGCGCAATGGCATCCATCACATTTGTGATTCTAGAGCAAAGGTCTTCTACAAGCTCATTGACCGAGAGCCGTGAGAGAGCTGGGAGAGGAGTTTGATAAATTCTTAGTTGGGTACCTTCTGTTTCTAGGCAGATTAGTATGTCTGTAACTGTAGTTATCCTTGCCTAGTTACCCAAAACATATCAGCAAGAGCTTATTGAGAACGAGGTGCTCCTTACTGTTAGTCCTGTGCTGAGGGAGAGGATGCTGCAGTACTCCTTGTCGTGGGGGAGGAGGAGGGGCACGTTGCTGTTTGGGGGATTTGGGGGGATTTGGGGGGATTTGGGGGGGGGGGGGGTCCTGTGGCCGGAGTGGTGGAGAGGCGTGCCGCTAAGTCTCACACCAGCATTCTCCAGTTCTCTCAGTTCAGCTGGAAAATCCAGGAAGGAGGAGGAGGGGGAAGTAGAGGAAGTACAGGAAGTAGAGATTCCTCCTACTTGCTTGAGCAGGGTGGGTCCTCTAAGGTGAGCGGTGGTAGAAGAAGTACAGACTTCTCCTTCTGGCTTGAACCAAAGCTTTTTGTGCGCGGGGGGGCCCGAGGCGTCTCTCTGTCAAGGCCGTGGTGTTTTATCTCATGTCTTTTTGCCTCTTGTCTCTTGTCCTTGACAGATGGGTGACGCGGGGAGTGATACAGGTTGGAGGTGAATAGTTTCACTCCAGCTTTGTTTAGAGAGAGTCCGTCTGCTCTGAAGTAATGCCTGCGGTCCCAGAACAGCCTTAAGTTATCAATAAAGTTGACTTTGGTACAGGCAGTAGATAGCCATTGATTCAGGGCAAACAGTCTGCTAAATCTCATATCTCCTCTTTTGATTGGTGGAAGGGGGCCACTGATGAATGCCTGAGCATTCAGGGAGCTGACTGTTTTTAATAGTTCACTGAAATCATGTTTTAGTTTTTCAGATTGTTCTGTTACAATGTCAGTAGCTCCACAGTGAATCACAATAGCTGTCAGAGAGGGATATGAGGCCACTATATCCTGAATTTTGCCTGTTATGTCACAGACCATATCCTTGGGGAAGCAGAGCACTTTGCTATTTTTGCTCATGTTTTGTATGTCTTTTATAGCAGAATCACCCACAATCAATGTTTGAGGTTCCCCGTTTTTTGATTTTCTCTCGGATCTTACCCTGCTATGCGGAGGTGAGGATCCAGGATTCCGTAACAGTGGAGCAAATCTGTTGTACAGTGGGAGGGATGGCTGCTGCTGGGGGAGATTGTTTTTGATTTTAGGGCCTGCCTTGGCAGCTATCCACGGCTGCTTCTTACACTGGACAGGTGTTGAAGATAGTTTAGGCCAGCCAGTCTCATCACAGATCTCAGGGCGCTGGGCTCTGCTTGTTACTTGTCCTCCCATATTCCAGTGAGATGATTTGGGTTTAGCTCCGAGGGAATCTGAAGAAGAGGCATTGGAGGATCCGTAGTCTTCTTGGTTGATAGTGATCAGCTGTGTGTTATGGTTCTGGTCACAAGATGTTGTTTCATTCCCGCAACGTCCGTTTCTATCCACATTTGCTTCTAATCGGTTGATTTTGGTCTCTAGCACTGCAATTTTCTGAAGCAGTTTGTGGTAATCATCCGTGCTGAAGTGGGGCATCTTGGTGCTGGTTAGCTGTATTATCCAGTCACTCGGTAAAGTAAAAAGTACAGTAAAAAGCACAAAAATGATTTTAAAAATCTTGGTTCACTTGAAAGAGAAGAGTAAAATCAAAACCAAGACTAGTCAAATGATTAAAAAGTCATTAAGAAATGATTAAAGCTCAAGCAGCAGGAGCAAGCAGAGAGACGTCTGCACAGCAGAGAAGCAAGGTCACCAATTAAAGTGCCTCTGATCAACCCCAAATAAAGTTCAGCTGTTCTAGTAGGCTTTTCCTGATATTTTTGTAGCCACACCTTCCAGCACAAGCCATGGTCCACAGAGCGCTTTCAAAGCATCAGAGGGATCTCATTATTCAAAGATATCAGTCAGTTGAGGGCTACAAAAGAATTTCCAAGGAATTAAATATACCATGGAACACAGTAAAGACCGTCGTCATCAAGTGGAGAAAATATGGCACAACGATGACATTACCAAGAACAGGACGTCTGTCCAAAATTGATGATAAGACAAGAAGAAAACTAGCCAGGGAGGCTACTAAAAGGCCGACAGCAACACTGAAGGAGCTGCAGGAATTTCTGGCAAGTACTGGCTGTGTAGTACATGTGACAACAATCTATGCATCAACAATGCAGTATCTACTGCATACTGCGGTTGGCAGGAGTATGCATTAAGCCAATCTCAAACAGCCTGTGTCTGCAGCTCCATTAGCAGAGAGTATGAAGGACTCATTACATGAGACCTCTTCAAACAGCTTAGCTGGGTCAAGTGACTGAATGTTTAGATATGAACCGAGTAGTAGGTTGATGTTATTCAAGCAAGACAAATGAAAAATAAAGTAGTGGTCAGAGAGGTGAAGAGGAGTCACACTCAGATTTGCTGTGGAGCAATTATGAATCAGAATCAGGTCAAGTTTATTGCCAGCATTGTGCGTGGGAAGAGTGGGAATCTGTTTTAGGCCAAAGGAGGACAGTACAGAGATAAAACCAGTTGCCTGGGCTTTATCCATGTAGATGTTATTGTCTCCCATAACTACCAGGGGTGTGCCATCATTGGGCATGTCTGAGAGTAACATGCCCAATTCATCAACAAAGCTGTCCAAGTCCTGGTGGGTGGTACATAACAACCACGTAAGCCTAAATAAGTGCAGTGACCTTTATTGCATGGTATTCAAAGGATGTGTTATTGCTCACAGCTTTAAACTGGCTGAAGTTTCAGTTATCAGAGAGGACAATGCACGTACCACCTTCTTGGCCAGAAGAGTGAGGTGTATGTGAGAAGACTGCATCTACTGATAGGGCAGTTGGTGTTACATTGTTTTCTGGACGGAGCCAGGTTTCTGTCAGGGCTAGGACCTGAATGTCAGACAGTTTAGTCAGAGGATTAATTAATTCTGCTTTGTTAACTGCAGACTGGCAGTTCCAGAGGCCAACAGAGACCCATGGTTGCTGAGAGGAAGAAAACTGTAGAGAGGACAGATTGTGTAGGTTGCGTTTTCTGCTGTTGTAGCACTTTTTTTCTGTTCCCAGATAAGACTTTAATATGATCATAGCACATGATGCGTTTTTAGGGGCAACACTGTAGGTCAGTCAGTGGCATTGCTCGGTGGACTCGCACAGGTAGATTCACAGGTCTTTACTCAATGTGGTGTTTACAAAATTGGGCTTCCGTAATGGCTGATGCTTTTGCTGACGCTTCAGCACAGCCTGTGTGTTTAAATAGCCAGAAGTGCCACAGCTATGTTCAATCAGATTAGTTGCACCAGCTTCTACCGCCCAAGGGAAACTCTGCCCCGGCTGTTCTCACTATAGCAATCAATAGAGGGTGGGACCCATGTCAGCTGCCTCTCCTATTGTTTGTAGCAAGAGTGAAACTCCTCAAGTGCTCAGTCGAATCAGCACGTGACAATAACTAGCTCCCAAAAACAACTTCAAGTAGGTCAACTTTCCAACCAACTTCTTCCTCACTATCCCAAAGATTAGAGCATGTTCATGTCAAGAAATGTGTCTTAGCAATTGAGAAATACTAAGATAGCATACCAAATAGGTAACATTTTGTACTAAGAATTTTACTAGAAGTCTAAATATATTTAAGCTATACTTGTACATAAACTTTTAATCAAGATATACTCAAGTATGTATTTGTGCCTTAGGTTTAAGTATACGTGGTCATTGAATACTTCAAGTGCAAGCCAAGTATACAAATATATACTTCAATTGAAATACAGTATTTCTCAATTGCTAAAACTCTAAACCCTATTGTCTGACCCAAATGCTCAGTGGCCTGAACCAACTTATTGAATCAGTCACTCTTTAAGCTCAACTATAAGCACTTTTCTCCTGGTTGGACAAAACTTGCAAACATATTCTCACTCACTAAAACACTTTGTGCACTGTGATGCACTTGTGTTGTGTAATGGTAAGCACAGGTAACAAAAGTTGATCACATCTGAAGCACAGGTGCCACAGCTCAACCCAACAACACAAAATTGATCACACTTGTGGCTAATGGTGTGAAGAAACCAATACCAGTTTAGAGGTTTTTTTCCTGTTACCTGGTCAAGGAGAATGTGGCCTTTAATTTGGATGAAGTCCTGAGACCTGACCCACAAAGACTTAATGCTGTGGCTGAATGATAGTAGATGTTGTAAGCACTTGAGTTTAATAATGTGCTTCTCATTTATATTTGTTTTTACTTTATCTTTACTGTATGCAGATGCCAAATTCACAGAGGGTTCTTTTTTTCTTGCAAAGTTCATTTAACCTACAGTGACAATAAATTCTACAGGTTCACGTCCTGAGCATTGTGTTTTCCATGTTCTATGTAGTGTGTAATAACTGCTCAGTAATGTTTTTAATTTTGATTGACTTGGAGTATGATCTGAAAATATTTTTTGGTTTTGCAGGAAGAGTCAGAGGTTTGGTGAATGTAGTTTGAAAATTGAGTTTTTTGCTTATAGTGTTAAGAAAAGCATGGTGGCTGTCAGTGTTACAATTACAATGTTAAAATGTCATTAAGCAGACATGTTTATCCAAAGCGACAAACATTCGAGAACAACACAAGCAAAGATAGATACCAGAGGAAACAAGATTGGTAAGAACAAGTGCAAAGTCCAATTGGACACATGTACTGTAACGCAGTTTGAAAGGCCATGCATAACTGTACATATACAGTTGTGATCAAATTTATTCAACCCCCGATGCTGTGAAGGGTTTTATGGAATTCAGTGCACATTTGTAATTGTGTTCATAATGAAATCTTACAAGGACTTGTTAAAGAACTAAATGCAACTAAAATAGCATCAATTGTTTTTGTCATAAAGTATTAAATGGGCTTTTTGTGATTTCTTCATTGACACAATTATTCAACCCCTTTAAAACTACCACTCTTAAGAACAGAGGTTCATTCCAGTGTTTTCAATCAGGTATTAAAAACACCTGTGGATGTCAACGAGCAGCAATCAAGCATAATAAGCACCAATTAGGCAGATTTAAAAGGACTGTGATACTCAGCTCCTTCTAGACATCTACTGGTGTGTTTACAAGCATGGTGAAGGCAAGAGAATGGTCCCAGAAGACCAGAGAAGAGGTTATTTCTCTTCACAAGAATGGCAATGGATATAAGAAGATTGCGAAGTTGTTAAATATTCCAAGAGACACTATTGGAAGTATCATTCGCAAGTTCAAGTTAAAGGGCACAGTGGAAACGCTACCTGGTTGTGGCAGAAAGAAGATCCTGACCGCGACTGCTGTGCGCTACCTGAAGCGTAAGGTGGAGAAAAATCCCCGCGTGACTGCTAAGGAACTGAACAAAGACCTGTCAGATGTGGGCACCAAAGTTTCAGCTCAGACAATAAGGCGCGCACTGCATAACGAAGAACTCCATGCCAGAACTCCTAGGCGCACCCCCTTGCTGACTCCAAAGAACAAGAAAAGTCGACTGCAGTATGCCAAAAGTCATGTGGACAAGCCACAAAAGTTTTGGGACAGTGTACTGTGGTCAGATGAAACTAAATTAGAACTGTTTGGGCCAATGGACCAGCGCTATGTTTGGAGGAGGAAGAACCAGGCTTATGAACAAAAGAACACCTTGCCTACTGTGAAGCATGGCGGGGGGTCAATTATGCTTTGGGGCTGTTTTGCTTCTAATGATACAGGGAAGCTTCAATGTGTGCAGGGTACCATGAATTCCCTTCAGTACCAGGAGATCTTGGAGGAAAATGTGATGGAGTCAGTCACAAACCTGCGGCTTGGGAGACGTTGGACCTTCCAAGAGGACAATGATCCGAAGCACACATCAAAGTCCACTAGAGCATGGTTGAAGATGAAAGGCTGGAACATTCTAGAGTGGCCATCGCAGTCACCAGACTTAAATCCAATTGAGAATCTCTGGTGGGACCTAAAGAAGGCAGTTGCAGCGCGCAAGCCTAAGAATGTGACTGAACTGGAGGCTTTTGCCCATGAAGAATGGGCTAAGATACCCATAGGTCACTGCAAGACACTTGTGTCAAGCTATGTTTCACGCTTGAAAGATGTCATAACTTGAAAAGGAGGTTGTACTAAGTACTAAAAAATAATGTCACTAGGGGGTTGAATAAAACTGATAATGATGTGAGCACAGAAAAGACATTTGTGGTTATTTCATCATAAATGTTATGTTATATTTGTCTAATTTATAAGTGCCTCTTTGATATAATTGTAAATAAGATGACTGAAATCATCAAAATCAATGTCAAACTGGCCAAAACACTTCATTTCAGTGGGGGTTGAATAAATTTGATCACAACTGTAAATTCTACACTGACAGCCCTTCCAGTCAGCCAGCTCAACCTAGTCATACCAGGACAACTGAAAATACCTGTTACTATTCCCCACCTTTTGCACTATATCTATCTTAGGAGATGACCTGCCCTGCTGTTCAGCTATAATTTTTTCTTCGTAAGGAAGACTATAAAATGGCTTTGCCAAAATCCGGTTGATAACATTCATCATATCTGCCATGATGTGCAGCTTGCTAGCGGCTGGGGCTGCTGCGTGAGGCTACTGTGAAGTGTGACCCCTGTGAGTGTGAGTGATCATGACGGGGGGGAGAAGCTCCGCAGCTGCTGCTGATGGTGGGGTAAGAGTCGCCAAATATAACACTCGTCATTTTTAACAAAGACAAAGGCTGTGTCTCATTTCAGAGACTGCATACGGCTGAGCGTGCTCAAGCGCGCTTAGCTGAGCGCACTGCTGTTATGTGGACTTGAGGATCCTGGGTGAGATGGTCCGGTTTTTGTGAATTGGGACAGTCTACCCTTCGGAGGACTTCCTGGTTGAGTCGCCAAATAATATGATAATAATAATATAATAATACATTTTATTTAAAAGCGCCTTTCTGGACACCCAAGGACACTGTACAGGGCGTTAAGAACACAGTTAAAACACAGTTAAAATAAATAAAAACAACATACAGGTATGAAGATGGACAGTTAAAGGGAATATGCAATTTAGATCAGATGTGTTTTGAGTTTTGATTTGAAGTGGGGTAGTGAGTCCATGTTTCTGAGATCCGGGGGGAGAGAGTTCCAGAGTTTGGGGGCAGAGCGACTGAAAGCCCTGCTCCCCATGGTGCTGAGCCGGGGAGAGGGGACAGAAAGGTGGAGGGAGGAGGAGGATCTGAGGGAGCGTGAGGGGGTGGCGATGTGGAGGAGATCAGAGAGGTAAGGGGGGGCAAGGTTATGAATGGCCTTGAAAGTGTACAGTATGATTTTATAGTGGATTCTGGACCGGATAGGAAGCCAGTGAAGCTGCTGAAGGACAGGGGTGATGTGGTGAAAGGAGGGGGTTCTGGTGATGATACGGGCTGCAGAGTTTTGGACAAGTTGAAGTTTATGGAGGGATTTGTGAGGGGCACTGAGGAGAAGTGAGTTGCAATAATCAATACGGGAGGTGACAAGACTGTGGACTAGGAAAGCTGTGGTGTGAGGAGTGAGTGATGGGCGGAGTCGGTTGATGTTTCGTAGGTGGAAGTATGCAGACCAGGTGATGTTACTGATGTGGGAGTGGAAAGATAGTGAGCTGTCGAGGATGACACCCAGACTCTTAACCTGAGGGGAAGGGGACAGTGTGGAGTTGTCTATGGTGAGGGAGAAACTGTCAGTTTTGGAGAGAGTGGACTTAGTACCGACCAAGAGGAGTTCTGTTTTATCGGAGTTGAGTTTGAGGAAGTTTGATGTCCCCGCCCTCAGGCTCACGTCACGTCTGACATGGAGAAAAGCTGCTGAGCGCAGCAGTTATTATTTAATTGTGCGACCTTGCAAAGACACAAAACAGTAGATACATACAAGCACAGATCATTTCCATAAAATTCATCCAGTGATTTCATGTTTTTTATGAAGGAGTATGAGGGCCATATTGAGAATTTTTTAAAAAGATTTCTAGATAAAAGTCGTTTATTGACGAGAATAAAGTCATTCATTTATGAGGATAAAGTAATTAATTTACGAAAATAAAGTCATTAATTTTTGAGAATAAAGTCGTAATGTTACCTGTTATTTCAAAGGAGAATTGTTAAAATTAGGGCCATGGAGCATTTGAAGGAACTGTGCTTCAGTATAGGTTTCATGAACAAGGAGATACTTCATCCTTTGGCACATCAGCATTACATTGTCATAAGTATAAGGACTTTAAAAATAATATATGAGAAATACGTCTTTTCCACAGGAAAAAAAAACAGGTGGACTTGGAGTAAATCACTGCTTTTGTGGAGGCAGAAATGGATATGCTGTGGATAAATCCTTCATGCAGCCGTAAATAGTCGTCAATGACATTGAGCTTTAGTTTATGATATGAATCCATATGCCATAATAAGGTGTTGGTGTCTCTGCAGGTGTAGGTTACCGCCAGTGGCCCACTGATGCATCCACAGATAACCCTGCAGATGACCGGTTCAGTCCTTTCCCCCTCCACAAAAGTAGCTTTTTGACTTTATTTACTTTATTTATGACTTTATTCTCCTAAATTTACAACTTTCTCGATGTGTCCCTGATATCCAGATGTGGTTTTGTCAGCTTTCTTATTTCTAATGTTTTTGATTGTTGTAGCAGAGCGGATCAGTTCGTCTTTAAAGAGTATAATGTTTGATTTACAGATTTTAGTGAGTTAAGAGATCATGCGCTCTTACAGCCTGAGCTGACTGTCTGCTGTTTTTGGATTTATTTTATTTTCTTTGAAGACGCACTGCATCTCCAAGCGAGTCCGGGCTCTCACCCGAAATGTGCAACTGTGCAGCGGCACACAAAGAATTCTGGGATACCAAGGCCATGAAAGCGTGCATACATGCACGCTTGAAAAAGGGGCGGGGGTAGTGTGGTTTTGAAGCTGCATTTGAAGCGCTCAGAAGTACGAGCCAAATGGGACACCGTTCGCGCCACATGATGACATCACGCACACTTGAAATGCGCCGTTCGACGGTGCGGTCTCTGAAATGAAACACAGCCTCTGAAATGAGACACAGCCAAAGTCACTGGGGATTGGTAAAGTCTCTGGATCAGTGCAGGACAATGAAATGAAAAACTTGGAAAATGTTTCCGTGGATGTTTATACTTTAAGATTCGCTCATTTTGCTGTCAATCAAAAAGAATCAGACAGACCATCCAATCATCACACAGAGGCCGGGCGTCCAGGCCAGCCCATTGGCCCATAGACACCCAGAGATGCTGAGCGTCCGATGGGACGCAACATTTATCCAATGACCGAAGTTTCGTGCAGTGGAACAACCCACTATACACTTCCCATTGAAGTCAGTAGATGCTCAGCGTCAGACTGTGTAAAGCAGGGATGAATGACAACGAAGTTGTGTTGGTTAACTGTGATAAGTAGCTGATTTTAAACAAAAGATAAACATGTTCTAGCACATATTTAGTAAATGAAACGTACACAGCAGTACATATTTCACCACCTTTTTTTTTTTTTTAATTTACATTTTAGGAGAAGCTGAGCTGTCCTTGCAGTCTGAGAGCGAAGAACACTGCGCTTTATATTCCACATTTCCGCTCTGTCATATCCATCAAAGGCAAAAATGGCCCCACCAAAAAAAAAAGGTATGTTTCAGAGTGTACTTTTAAAAACTAAATGGGGGACTACAGATTTATTACTGGTAAAATAGTAGTATACTGAGATGTTTACTTTTAACTATGCTTGAAGGGTACCTTTATGAACTAAAATTGTGCCAATTTAGTTCCAAGAAATTTAGTTTACTTGTAAATACACTGGTAGTACATTTGTATCAGTGTACATAGTATACTTTGGGAGGTATGTACTTCAGTATACTTTATGAAATGTACTTATTTTTGATAAGGGGATACTTAAACCAATGTGAAGCTGAGGAGACAAAACATTGCAAATTTCCACACCATGGGATGAACAAAGATTTATCTTATTAGAGACAATTTACCCAGATTCTGTTCCTCATTTTGGTCCAGACAGCTGGCTGCTCACCGTGAACCAAAACTACCACTTCATCACCACTTTAATCTCACAACATGACACATTATGACAACTTCTTTTGTGTGTCAAATGACTTAAATTTTTAATGTTAGCACTCCTTTTTACTGAGTTGTCCTCATCAAAAATGTTTTTAATCTCAACTTAAAATCTTGTGAGAAAATGATTTCACTGTGACTCTGGTCCTGCAAACATTTTAGTGAGTAATAATAATAATGATGCATCAGATTTTTTTAGCACTTTATCAGGGACCCTTTAAGTGCTTTGTGTTGGATACATAATTCATTCGCTCACATAGTCACACCCTGATGGTGGTAAACTACCGTAGTAGTCACAGCTGCCCTGGGGAAGACTAATAGAAACATGGCTGCCAGTTTGTGCCTCTAGCCTCTCTGACCACCACCACCACACAATCATACACCAGCGGAGGACACACACTGGGGGCAAGGTGGGTTAAGTGTTTTGCCCAAGGACACAACAGACAGACAAGACATTGAGGGGACTCAAACTGCCAACCTTCCAGTTATTGGACGACCGCACTACCTCCTGAGCTACTGCCGCCCTCAGTGGGTAGGATGTAAAAAGATAGTTTACTTAGATGCAGACCACTTTTTTGAGCAATTCTAAAATTAGGGCTTTCCTCACTTTCACATCTCAAAACAGTTAACAAAAAATCGCAGTAATGAAAAATAAATATGGATTTTTTCATGTTTACCTTCATAGGAGCAGTTGTTGTTAGAGGCCAGTGACAGCTGCCTGATCTCCTCCAGCAGGGAGGAGTTGGTTCTGGAGGAGCAGCGGCTGCCCTCCTCCTCATCCTCTTCCTCAGTCTCACCAGGGTCTGGAGAGTTCTCCATCATCTCGACAATCTCCTCAATGACCTGAAGAGCGAAAGAGAGAGATCCAAGGATGTGTTACAGCCGAGCTGATGGACAGGGAAAAGATCAGGAGATAGGTCTAAGTCAGGGGTCAGCAACCTTAAACACTCAAAGAGCCATTTGGACCAGTTTCCCACAGAAAAGAAAACACAGGGAGCCACAAAACCTCTTTAACATCTAAAATGAAGATAACATTGCATATATTGTTTTTTTTTTTACCTTTATACAAAGTATATAAAAACTGTAGCAAGTTGCATTTGTGAAATAAATGAACTGCTGCAGAGAAAAAGAAATGTTATTTCTGCAGGCAAACAAAAATATTTTAAACAGTTTGACATAATCTTGAAGACCCACTATAATGAAAATCATGTTGTTCTTGTCTACATGTTCATATATCATTTTCCTGATGCTACAGGACATAATACAGGACGTAATATTAGCGTGAAATTGCATTTCTGAGTATTTCTGCATTCAAATCACTGTGAATCTCTGGCAGAGCCAAACGGTAGTCTCAGACGCAGGGAGATTTCCTACTTTACAACTGCAAGCTCCGCCCTTGGAGCCCTGCTATGCAGGCCACACTCGGAGGAGTAGAGAGGATAATCGCGCAACAAGTGTGTGCGCTGAATAAAAAACACAATTTCACTGAACAATATAAGATATATATTTGCAAAATAATAGCTGATTAAAATGTGAGATTTACTTGTTTAATGTGACTTTCGCTCCTGAATCTCAGAGCACATCGTCTCCACATCCAGGCTGTGTGACATCACATTCATCTTCACACAGGTTTTTGGTTTCCCAAATCGGCAGTTATGATGCAAATTTTGAGCGATAAAAAAATTTAACATGGTTTATTCAAATCAAATCAAATCAAATCAAATCAAATCAAATCAAATCAAATTCCAGAGCCGCGGGTTGCCGACCCCTGGTCTAAGTGCGCATGCATTCACCATCCATTTGTCTGGAGAGTGGAGCCACTAAATCTGAACATGATTGGTGTTTACACAGGCTACAGCAGCGTACAACAGACAAGCACTTCAGCAATGCAATGTGCTCACTAAATGACTCAAAACTAAGCATGCTTATTACCAAGTATTTTCTCTACAGTACTCTACCCTAAGCTCCCAAATCCTTTAAAACTACTGTACTGGTGCTTGTTTTACCTGCCAAAAGCTTTGAAAGTGGGACTACACAATCTTATCAGCATGGTGTCTATCACGAAGCTACAGCTTGAAAAGTTGAGTATGGGCAAATATGACAAATATAAAAAATTATGCAATTAAAATGATCAGCTGGAGAGAATTAAGTGATTATGATGATACTTTCAAAAACTGAAAAAGTTCTTGATGAGCAAAGCTCAAAATGCAAAGTTGAAAGAGTTCTTCAATGAGGTTCAAGAAACAGGATGTCAACGTTGCTGTTTAACGATGAACACAGACCTGATCAGCTGTGATGAGCGGCTCTTCGTTCAGACAGTGGGTGTTGTCATTCTTCTCGTTCATCTCCTCCTCCTCTTTTTCATGGATCTGCTGGAATATAGATCAAATAAAAATACTCGATCTTACATAAGGGTCATTCCATGTCAATTCAACCAAGAATCGCCACTCACGTCACAGATTTTGATGAAATTTGGTGGAGTGATTGGCCTTCAGGAGAAACTGTCAGAGCTCAAATATTTTTGTTCAAAGCCATCTAATTAGTGAGATAGGGGCTAATGAATTTTTGGCTAACTAGCATGACATGTGTTACAAAAGTGTTCATATCTCTGGAAGTATGGCACCTAGAGAGCTGATTCAGGTGTCATTTTAAAGCTCTCTTCAAGTTCTATCTTTTTGACCAAGAGTACCTTTGAAGTATAAAGGAAACGTTGAAAGGGCTCAGGATAAATAACCTGGAATACTTCACAGGGAAACCAGCAACAAAATTTCAGGGTGCATAGGTAGAAGTTATTTGTCAACCCTAGGATCCAGGACATGCAGGTATGCCCAAATGATTCTCCCATGAAGCTAAGATCATTCATATTCTGGAATAGGTGCAAATAGAAATGAAATGCGATGGAAAACTGAGCAAAAATAAGCTATTCTAGCCATTTTTCATATAAATATGGGATAACATACAAATGAAAAAACTCAAAAAAAGCATTTTGCACTATGAGGAAGTAATATTTTACACAAGCAGGCAAGTGGGGCTGACTCCAGATGAGGTCAGGACTGTATAATGTGCCAAATATGGCGATTTTCGACCTAACGTACCACGCATTTTGACTGATTACTTAAAAAGTTATGAAATGCCCATCCTAAAACTTGCAGGGATGCTAGTGGACATGATAGTCTTTCTTAAGTGTGAATATGAAGACAATTTAAGTTTTTGGTCTTTTATAATTTTTTTTCTGGTCCAATTTGGGAAAAAATGTTATGAACTGGCATGTCATGCTAGTTAGCCAAAAATTCATTAGCCCCTATCTCACTAATTAGATGGCTTTGAACAAAAATATTTGAGCTCTGACAGTTTCTCCCGAAGGCCAATCACTCCACCAAATTTCATCAAAATCTGTGACGTGAGTGGCGATTCTTGGTTGAATTGACATGGAACGACCCATAAGAAAGGTGATGAGAGTAAAAAACTTCTTTTATGCCTGTGAACAAAACCCAGTTTAGTTTTCTTGAGATCAATCGTTTGTAAAGTCAGGACAGGAGCGTACTCAGTTGAAAGTCTCATGGTAATTCACCAGTCAATATTCAAAAACTTTTACTGGATGTGTCATCACTTAAATACAATAAATATTCCATTTGTAAAAATAAGTTAAAATACAGTAGTTTAAAGATTTCTTAATTTATTCACAAATTTGAGTGTCATACACAACCTAACACTGTGGTCCTTCCATAAAGGAGAAAAACTGTGAATTTATGACTCCCAGCATTCAGTACTATGACGTTAAAGGTTGTGTTTTTATGTTAAACAGCATGAGAAATGAGATTAATTGTCATGAAATTTGGTTCAGAAGTTCATTTTCCTGATAGTAGAGCAGACAAATGCATAATGTAGCCCGAATCGTTCACTTTTTTATACAAGCATGAAATTTGGTACATATACTCGTCAAACCCCACTCTTTTCAAAAATAACGTTAGCCACGCAAAATTCTAAGATGGCGGCCCCAAAATCCAAGATGTCCGCCCCAAAAATGTGGTTTTTCCTTTATAACTCAAAATGACTTGATTTTAAGCCCCATATATATATTGAAGTTGAATATAAAGTTGTGTTTTGCAGACATTTTGGTACCTAGTACATCTCTGTAAACCGGTTCTTGAGATACAGCATATAGATACTTGTACAGAATTGGAAGAGAAATTTGTAACACCGATTGTTGTTACGTGCATATGGTTATATGAAAATATCATTTCCATTATCTATTATTTTCATGAGCCTATTAACATTAAATTTGAAAAACAAGATGGTGTCCAAGATGGCTGCCATTGCCTTGAAGTAATCCGATCTTAGTGACTATGAGACATTTACTTTTGGCATGCACATATTTTTGGTCTATGCATCCAATGGGGCCATTGCAGTACAGAATTTAGACGTTTGTACAGTACAAGTTTGCGGATGTAATAGAGTGAATATCGGCACACAACCAGGGCACACTGGTGATATCACTGCTGTGTAACTCAGCATGACCTCCAGGAGTTCTTTCAGCATGAGAACCAGTCCTTCCCTGTTGCATTGAGCAAGGGTGGAAAATTGTACACTTGCCAGAAGTCTCATCTGACCCCTATCCTTGAGAATTATGTCCCACCAGTTGACAAGGAACCTGAGGCAGACGTTCTCATTGTAGATGGGTCAGCTTTGGACCACGCCCTGCCACCAAAAAGATCCAAGACTTTTGAGGACTATGCAGTTCTCGACTTCCTACCTGTGATCTACATGTACTCCAGCAAGTACACAATGACACATCTGGTCTTTGATGTGAAAAACCCATCAAGCCTTAAAGCTGAGACCAGGTCCAAACGTGGCGAGGGGGGAAGACACAAGGTAATAAATATGAACACCATGCTGTCTAACTGGCATAACTTCCTGAGGCACAATGACGACAAAACAGAGTTGTTCCACCCTTGCCGACAAGGTTGCACAAATGTCGTCACAAAGGGACCTGCTGTCCTCAGCACTCATGCAACTGGTCTTGACGGACTGGATAAATGCTCTCACGAGGAAGCGGACAGCCGCATCTTTGTGCGCGCCAAACATGAAACTGGTAGCCAATCCATCATGATCAAGGCAAATGACACAGATGTTCTGATCTTAGCAATAAGTGTATTCAGCGGTCTCCAAGAGGCTGGCCTACAGCATATGTGGCTTGCATTTGGGCAAGGTCAGACTCTGCACTGGATCAGTGTGCATGACATATTTCAGCATGTTGGCCAGGAGAAGGTCAAAGGCATGCTCTTCTTCCATGCCTTTACAGGATGTGACACTGTGTCTGCCTTCCGCAACAAAGGCAAAAAAATGGCTTGGCATACATGGGACATATGTCCAGAATCCTTGCCTGTATTCGCCAAACTGGGTATTTACCCTCCCACAGTGGAGGACTGTGACACAGAGGTGCTTGAGAAGTTTGTCATTCACATGTATGACAGATCCAGCACAGCTGCTACTGTGGATGAGGCCAGGCTTGACTTGTTTGCCAGAAAGCAGAGGCCCTATGGGTCTATCCCACCAACCAGAGTAGCTCTACTCCAACACACCAGGCGTGCTGCCTATCAGGCTGGTTGTGTGTGGGCCCAGGCAACCCAGTGTCAGCCAGAAGCAAAGGACAATGCAGACTGGGGATGGCAAAAGGTTGATGAGGAATGGCAGGTCTTCTGGACAGCCAACTCTCCGATAGCCAAGACATGCGAACAGCTCACCAAATGTGGCTGTAAATCTGGCTGTTGTGGCAGGTGCAAGTGCTACAAATTGGGTCTCATGTGTACAGCTCTGTGCAGTTGAAACTGTGAGGTGTAACTCACAGTAAGTATGCTGTATCTTACAAACTGTAATAGATGCACATGGTACTAAAATACCTGCTTTTATCAACGTCTAAATTCTGTACTTAGCTTAGATGGGATCTGGAAAAATTTGGGAATTTTGTAAACTTCTGGATTTTAGTATAGTGTTAGGTATGGGTATACATGCTGGGTATACATGCTGCAACATGACCAAGATGGCGGCGCCCTGTGGAGTGCAGCTACTCTAACAGACTGACTGCAGCTACTCTAACAGACTGATTGCAGATACCAAGGGCATCCATCCGAATACACCGATCGACCATCATTACCCACACGGATTAAATAAACACCCCCGGTCACATCGGCCACGGCTGGAACGCCGCAAAGAGAGACTTACCTGAGACCAACAGCGGGCCCTCTTCCGGGGCCCTCGCCGGTAAGTCTCCTCCCGTGTTGTCTGATCTGCTACCTCACCGGTGCGGGCTCCAGGTCAGAGACCTGGCGTGTGAGTGTCCTTCTCACAGTTCAATCCCCGATCCAGACTGTCCTCTATCAGATCCTGCCTGGTGTCGTTGGCTGTCTGCTGGCTGTTGTTCTCTCTGTTTCAGCCATGGCTCCACACTCCTCTCCATCCGGCTGTGCCAGCTGTGCCTGTCTGGCGGAAAAGATCCAGGAGCTTGAGCGAAGGATCTCCACCCTCTACCAGATCCAGGAAGCCAAGAAACTCATGGACACCATCGTCTTCAGAACACCACATCCCGGCTCCACCGGCTCATCGGATCCAGACCCCACCGCTCCCAACACCTCTCTCCCGGCTGCTGCGACCACCTCTCCTCCGCCTGCTCATCCATCCCTCTCCCCCGACGTCTCCTCAACAAGGCTGGGAGCACAACCCAAGGCTAAACCAGAGCCTCCGGCTAGCTCCACTCCATACCTGCAGGAGCACTGGTACCGCATCACCGCCCGCACCAGGAAAACAAGGCTCCCACCTCAGTCTCCCCTCTTCCACCTCCACCTGGAGAACACGTTTAACATCCTGGACCTCCATGACTCCCCCCACTGCCCGCGGGATCCCAGCCGATGTCCACCCGGCTGTCTCACAGGTCCTCCAGCTCTCCGCCGTCCCCGTCCTGTCCGCCTCGCATGCCCGACCATCCGCACGCTGGGGCCCTCCGGCGGCGCTTAGTGCCGTGCTTCACACCTGCACCGCGGCTGGCCCGTGTCCCTCCCGTCTCGTCTCCAATGTCCTCCTTGGTGAGTTCCCCCCCTCCTCCGACATATTCCTCTCCAGTCACGCAATCTCCACGTCCACTTTTCCCTCCGATGACTTTAATTGTGGGCGACTCCATCATGAGAAACATCCGCTTTTTTAACGCCATCACGCGGTGTTTCCCTGGTGCGAGGGTCCTTGACATTTTAACACTCCTCCCCACTCTGTTAAAATCTCTGCCAACTTCCATCCAGAGAATCATAATCCATGTCGGTACTAATGACACATCCCTCCACCAGACCGAGCTCACGAAGGACCATTTTACCCAACTTTTTAACTTCCTGAAGAACTGTGAACTGTCTGTTTTTATCAGCGGTCCCATTCCCACTTCTGGTCATGGGTGCGGGAGCTTCAGCAGAGTGCTTAGCTTGCACACCTGGCTCCAATCTGCCTGCCAAGCCCATGGCTTTGCCTTCGTGGACAATTTTAATCTTTTTTGGAACCGTTCGTCCCTTTTTAAATCGGATGGTATCCACCCGAACACCACAGGTAGCCGCATGTTAGCGGCTAACCTGCAGCACACTGTACACTGTTTCCCATGTGACTGACTATTTACTTCCCCCCCACACACACACCCCTCCCCCTCTGTGGTGCACCCACTGTTGACAGGTCCTCCCCTGAGCTCCCCCTGCTGGCAAATTCTGTCACCGACTCCCTCGGCCACAGGTCTTCCCGTCATCTTTTCCCCACTCCCAAATAATTACAGTAGCATCCATCTCCTCCCTATTCCTGTCCATATCACCAACAGACACCACTCTGATAGAAACACCACCCGGACTGTCAATCACTCTGTTTTAGCAAGCCCATCCATGCCGGCTCCCTTCCACACCAAACATGACAATACCTCTGTCAACCTTGGACTCCTCAACATCCGCTCACTCACCAACAAGGGACACATCATCCACGATCTCCTCACTGACCGCAAGCTGGACTTCCTCTGCATCACTGAAACATGGCAACAACCAAATGACTTCTCATCACTCAACGACTCCACCCCCCCGGACTTCACCTACCTCTCCCACCCCTGCAGCCATGGCCGTGGTGGAGGTATCGCCATCATCCACCACAAGAAGTGGAAAGTTCTACCGCTGTCCCTGCCTCTTTTCTCCTCCTACGAACTTCTGGCACTTACACTCCCTGGGCCCACTCCCACCATCATTGCCACCATCTACCGCCCCCCCAAGCCCCACTCTGACTTCTTAAATGACTTTTCTGTTCTACTCACCCATCTATGCACACTCTCACCAAACACAATAATACTGGGGGACTTCAATATACACATAGACAACCCCAACCTGCCCCTCACCAGAGACTCCTCATCATGCCTTGACAGTTTTGGACTCCATCAATTCATCAACTTCCCGACACACACTAAAGGACACACTCTGGATCTACTCTGCTGCTCTGGCCTCATCCCATCCAACTGCACAGCTGATGATCTCCATTTAAGTGACCACCTCCTCATCTCCTTCAGTATTCCTCTCTGCCTCACTAGAATTAATTCACCACGCCTCATTTCATTCCGCAACCTTAAGAACATAAACATTGACACTCTTTGATCCCGGACTGTTCCGCTACCCCTGATGACATAACATCCCATTACAACACCTGTTTAAATAACATCCTCAACTCCCTCACTCCAGTCAAAACACTCAATCTCTCAAGCAAAGACAGACCACTACTCCGCCAAGATCATCTCTAACAAAGGAAACACCAGATCACTATTCACTCTCCTCAACAAATCTCTCCAGCCACCGGACTCCCTCCCTCCCCACTTGTATTCAACCGACACCTGCAACACCCTAATGCAGTTTTTTAATGAAAAAATCTCTACTATCCACCAACAACTACACTCAGGCTCTCTCCCCCCTGGACCCCCTCCGAACCCACCAACTCCCCTGCCACACCATCAGTACTTCTCCAGTTTTCTTCTCCCCGACGACTCTGAAATCTACGATCTCATCCGTAAATCCAAACCCTCAACCTGTCAGCTGGATCCCCTTCCCACCACACTGGTCAAATCATGCCTCCCATCTGTTCTTCCTCTCATATCTGCCATCATTCACTCCTCACTCACCACTGGAACTGTTCCCGCATCCCTCAAGACAACAGCCATCACCCCTATCCTGAAAAAGCCTGGCTCTGATCCCAATAACTTCAACAACCTCCGCCCCATCTCCAATCTACCGTTTACAGCCAAAATACTGGAAAAGGTCGTCACCAACCAACTACACACCCACCTAACCCAGAACTCCCTCTACGACCCCTTCCAATCTGGTTTTCGCCCCCGCCACAGCACCGAAACCGCACTGCTAAAAATCACCAATGACCTTCTCACTGCAGCTGACTCCGGTTCACTTTCCATCCTCATCCTCCTCGACCTCAGTGCAGCCTTTGACACCATCTCCCATCCCATCCTCCTCCGTAGACTCTCCTCCATCAGCATCACCCACACTCCCCTCCGCTGGTTCCACTCCTACCTCACAGACCACACACAGTTCATACAGCTCAAATCCTTCAAATCCGACCCCTCCCCAGTCAGTTCAGGTGTGCCCCAGGGCTCTGTCCTGGGGCCCCTGCTGTTCATCACCTACCTCCTCCCCCTTGGTTCCATCTTCCATAAATTCAACATTCAATATCACTGCTACGTGGACGACACCCAGCTCTACCTCTCCAGCTCACCAAACTCCACCCTCCCACCCACCTCCCTCATCACCTGCCTATCCAAAATTAAATCCTGGTTCACCGCCAATTTTCTCCAACTTAACAGTCAGAAAACAGAAATTCTTCTAGTAGGTTCAAAATTCACCCTATCCAAAGTTGACAGTCTCTCCCTTCCCATCGACAGTTCCTCACTTTCCCCCTTACCTCAGGTCAAGAGTCTGGGTGTCGTCCTTGACAGTACTCTTTCTTTCAAATCACACATCAGCCATACCACTCGGACTGCCTACTTCCACCTCCGCCACATCAATCGGCTCCGTCCCTCCCTCTCCCCCAACTCCACCTCCATCCTCGTCCACAGTCTCGTCACCTCCCGTCTGGACTACTGTAACTCGCTCCTCTTCGGTCTCCCTCACACGTCTTTCCATAAACTTCAACTCGTCCACAACTCCGCTGCCCGGATCATCACCAAAACTCCTTCGTCCCACCACATCACCCCCATCCTACAGCAACTCCACTGGCTCCCGGTCCCACTTAGAATCCAGTTCAAAATCCTCCTGTATACCTTTAAAGCCACCCACAACCTCGCCACTCCATCACGCCGCCTCCGATCCTCTTCCTCTCTCCACCTCACTGTGCCCCCTGTTCACCTCAGCACCATGGGGGGCAGAGCTTTCAGTCGCTCTGCCCCCCGACTCTGGAACTCTTTACCATCACACATCCGCAACATAGACTCCCTCCCCCTCTTCAAGTCCAAACTCAAGACACACCTGTTTAAACTGGCCTATCCCTCCCACCACCCCTAACTCACTTTTTTAAATTAAATCTCAATTGCTATTATTCATTTCTTTATTTATTCCTTTGCTGTTGTTCATGTTTTAATGTTGCTTTGTTGATTTTAACTGTTTTGATGATTGATGATTTTAATTGTTAATAGTGTTTTATTATTGTTTTATATGTTCTGTAAAGTGTCCTTGAGTGAGTGAAAGGCGCTTCAAATAAAATGTATTATTATTATTATTATTATGATAAGGTTTTTAAAAAACACCGCAAACAAGTTGAGTGCATCCCCTAGTGGTCGGTTTGCATGGTATTTAATGTTAGATAGTTTAGTATATGGTTGAAACCCAAAACAAGTGATAGAAGAGATTTATTTAAAAAGAGCCCAAAAAAAAAAAAAAAAAAAAAAAGGGGGTGGAGACAGCCTCCACGTGGCCTCCCCCGCAAGTAGCCAGAGAGTAGCCACTCCCCATACCCAATAGTAACAGAATCCATTGAAAAATCTCTTCTATCACTTACTTTGGGTTTCAAACTGAGGTGTTGAATTTTGGATTCTGGGCAAACAAACCACTAGGGGGGCGTACCCATATCGTTTGCGGTGGATTTTTAAAACCTTATACACATACCTAACACCATAACAAAAATCAGAAAATTGTCACAAAATGCCTATTTTTTAACTTTTTATGACAAGTTTCATCCTTCTGAATTCATGATTCATCTCTGCTGAATTCATGATTACTTCAAGGCAATGGCAGCCATCTTGGACACCATCTTGGTTTTCGAATTTCATGATATAACCCTAATGAAAATAACAGATAATGGAAATGATATTTTCATATAACCATATGCACGTAACAACAATCGGTGTTACAAATTTCTGACTCTGCCAATTCTGTACAAGTATCTATATGCTGTATCTCAAGAACCGTAATGGATACAGAGATGTACTAGGTACCAAAATGTCTGCAAAAACAACTTTATATTCAACTTCAATATATGTATGGGGCTTAAAATCAAGTCATTTTGAGTTGTAAAGGAAAAACCACATTTTGGGGCGGACATCTTGGATTTTGGGGCCGCCGTCTTGGAATTTTGCATGGCTAATGTTATTTTTGAAAAGAGTGGGGTTTGAAGAGTATATGTACCAAATTTCATGCTTGTATAACAAAGTGAACGATTATTTCCTTATCTGCTCAGCTATGACAGGTTTAACATATACAGTCCAGAGTGGTAGAGAGTTTTCTATGTGACACTGTTTTTTACCATGTGACACTGTTTATGCATATCTTAGCGGTACTCTATACTCACTAATCAGCATTAGTGAGTACCAAGTTGAAGCCCATGTGCACTGCATATAATACATACTGAGTAAAAGTAGCGCATTAAAAAAATATTTTTGAGGTGGGGCGGCTTTTAATTAGCTGTGGCGGTGCACCGTTACATGTTGGGGAAACCCTACAGTTGATGTTGAATAGGCAAGGCTGATCTGCCCAAAGCCCCACAATCCGCTCCTCTTTCTGGACTGTCCACTTTTGACATTTTATCGCCAGTAATTCTATATACATTGTTATACTTGTTTTGACTGTCAGATTCCTTTTCCACTTTTGTCAGAGCTCATCTATTGGTTGTTGGTTGTGTTACGACATTGCACCTGCGATTAATATCAAACACATTTGGTATTATCGCAAACCCAAGACTAGGAAAAGACTAATATGAAACAGCGCAGATTACCACCTTCGACTTAACGATCGAGATGACGGGAGCATGCTGCGACTCCACTGTGACTTCAGTAAAACTCCTAGATTTACCTGAGACTTTCGATAGACGATAGGCAGATAGTCAAATAGGATGTAAGATGTTTCTGTTTGTTAGATTTGATTGAAAGAGAGATGCTCTAGACCACTGAACTATTTATGAACAGTGACGCCATACATACTGTTTAGCTGCAGATGTAAACTCCAGGCCAAAAGTTTGGAAGCAAGGCCATTACAGGCCGAACAGTTGGGAGTAACTTCAAGTTTTTGTTCACAATGCTTTTTTTAAAATCCAGCATGAGTTGTATGTATTTTGGGATGTATTTACTCCATGATCAGATGTTGCTTTCATGGAAATGCACCATTTTACTCCATTTACCTTTAGATATACATTGATGTTAACAGACCATTGCTAAATATATGTCAGAAAAAGATAATAAGGGCTTAATTTTAGGGTTGGAAACATTTGCAAGAGTCACAACTTCAGTGCAAAAGCAAAAAAGCACAGTTGGATTATTCACTTCAACTTTTGGGCTTTTGAGAGTTTGCATACAAAAATCCTAATAAATCTCAACTGCATTCAAACTACCCCAAAAATGGCTAGAAAGAAGCAACTGAGTAAAGAAACAAAAGTACAGATTTGTACACTGAGGAAAGACGGATACACCGAAAGAGAAATTGCAAAACAACTAAAGGTGTTTAACAAAGGAGTCCACTACACTCTGAAGAGACGAGAGGAACCTGGAAGTTATGATGATAGAAAAAGACCTGGACGAAAGAGAGTTACTACAAAAGCAGAGGATAAACATGGGAACGTCTGAAAGCACCATGTGTTACACCCACAATTCAGCGTGGAGGTGGTAGTTCCATGGTATGGGGATGTTTTGCAGGTGATGGAGTAGGAGATTTGTTTGAAGTAAAGGGTATCATGAAGAAGGAACAGTACCACTCCATCCTCCAGCACTAGTGGTGGGCAAAACCGTTCATTTCAGTGAACCGGATCATTCCGGTTTGTTCATTAAAAAGATCCGTTCATTTCGGTCTTTTGGTCGTTAGTCAGTCCATTCGCTCAACAAACGTGAACGTGAGTGAACGGACTGACTCGACACGGCTGACCGGGTTTATGCAGGGGGAGATCTGTTCAGACTCTGAACGAACGGTTTTACAAACATCACCTGATGCACTGACTTAGACACATCATCAGTGTTGTTTCCTGGAGTCACTGGGTGTTTCGGGTCTCACAACAGACACCCTCGTCCAGGCGACCCGACCGAGGCTGATCAGACCCCAGCCTGTGTCCAAGTGGCATTCTACTCCCCCCACCTCTCTCCCCTCTTCAGCCAGAGCCATCTCGACGCTTTCTCTGCAGCCTTTGCATTGCTGTTGATGGATCTCTTGTGATGGGCTCCTGTCATGCCTAGTGTGCTGTAAGCCTTGCTCAGGGAGTGGCTGGCCAATCCCCGGCTCCCCACCTCCACTGGCATGCATCTGGTCCTCCAGCCGTTCTTTTGACAGTCCTCCACCAGCTCCTGGTACTTCTCCCTCTTCCTCTCTTGCACCTCCTCCATCCTATCTTCCCATGGAACTGTTAACTCGAGCATGACCAGTTGCCTTGTAGCCTCAGAGACCAGGATGATGTCTGGTCTCAATTTGGACTGGGTGATGTGCGGTGGTATTCTCAGCTGCCTCTCTAGGTCAACTGTCATCACCCAGTCTTGGGCCGTGGAGAGCAACCCAGCAGAGCAGTTCTTTGGCGCTTTCCCTGGCTTCTGTCCTGCCTTCACAAACTGGATGGCCTTGGCTGTAGCTTGGGTGAATCGGCTGTCCTTAATCCCCTTGTTGATTGCCTCAGCTATGGATTTTAGGACCTGATCATGTCTCCATTGATAGCGACCCTCGCTCAGTGCCTTGGAGCAGCTGCTCAAGATGTGCTCCAATGTCCTCGTCTTGGAACATAGAGTGCATGGAGGTGTCTCCATTTTGCCCCAGATGTGCAGGTTAGATGGGCTTGGGAGGACATCATACACCCCTTGGATTAGGAACTTGATCCTCTGATGGTTCCACTGCCAGATGTCCTTACAGGTGATGTGCCGCTCCAACGTCTGCTCCCACTTCATCCAGGCTCCTTGCTGCTTCATGGCCACTGCTCTGCTGGTTCGCTCCTCCTCCACTGAAGCTCGCACCTCCTCCTGCACCAGCCTCTGTCTCTCCCTCCCACTGGCAGGGGATGTTGCCATCCCAAGTCTCGCTCTGCCTTGTGCCACTGTGCCGGGGATAGCCTTGTGCTTCAGCCGAGACTCAGCTTGCTGGACTGCATTGGCTGCCCTCCACTTTCTCCCTGTCCTCACCACGATTCCAGCCCCAGACACTTTGGTGTCCCTGGATCCTGAGTACTGCAGGTGTTCCCGTGTCCATGCCACTATGAACTCCTCCCTGATTGAGCTGAAAGGGAGCCTGAGCTTGTTGGTGTTCCCGTGAGAGAACGAGAGCCTCTTAGCTCCCTTTGTGACAATAAAATCAAGCATTTCCAACAGATACGTCTTTGCTGACATTCAAAACACAGAGAGATCTAAGGATACGTATTCAACAGCTGTGCGACTTTGGACAATCTCATGCGCATTTTTTCGAAAGTCTCCAGGTAACAGGGTCACTTTTTACACCGAAACATCGGCATGTTGACCCAGCTAAACCAAGCTATATATCTAGGCTAGCACATTACGTGTTGGTACTAATTCAAATGGTGGCTGAATACAGATGTGTCTGTACACAGACACTGTACAGCATCAGGATATTTTGCTGGACAAACGCATCAGGCTGCCTCAAGCAACCCTGCATACTCTTATCAACTGCTGTTTGTTAGCTTGGCATGCTAAACCTTCTGCTAGTGAGTCTCTGCCTCTGGCTGCAGTAGCAGCTGTGTGCCTGTGTGTGTGACTGTCCCGCTCGCTCGGCTGCCGGCTCGCGTGGCGGCCGCGGCACTGTTTGTTGGACTCGTGAGTACGGATACCCCCTGCATGCCTTTTAGTTTATTTTATTCAGTACATCCTGTTGCATTCGCAAGTTGGTCGGCAAGTGACAGGCTGACAGCACCTCGCAGAGAGTGAACGCTTGTACTCAGTCAGTCTGAGAGTCGGTCAATCTCTCGGTCAGACTGAGCTGACTGAAAAGACGGAAACTGAGTTGGTCATCGGTCCTGGTCTTTCAGTCAGCTCAGTACTGCTGCTGCTTCTCTGAGCCCCACCCACCCACAGAGCGTGACGATAGGATAAGACAGGCAAGCACGGAGACAGTCCCGCCCTAAGGAACGGTGAACTGACTCTTCAGCAAAATTTAAAAGAACTGAACGGACTGAACGGATCATTTAGGGGGGATGACCTCGTTCATTTCGTTCACCAAAAAGAACTAGTTCTTTTGATCCGTTCGTTCATGACCGACACACCACTATCAAGCACCATGCTATTCCATCTGGACTCAGACTCGTGGCTCATAAGCTTGTTTTGCAGCAAGACAATGACCCTAAGCACTCTGCCAAGCTCTGTCAGGGTTACCAAGACAAAAAAGAAGAGGAAAGTGTTCTTCAAAATATGGTTTGGCCCCCTCAGTCTCCATACCTTTCTCCAATTGAGCTTGTGCGAGATGAATTGGATCGATCGGTCCAAAAAACGCGTCCCACGAATCAGCAGTCTCTTTTTAATGAACTTAAGAAAGCTTTGAATGCAATCCCTGGAACATGCCTTTAAAAACTTGTGGAATGAATGCCTGGTATATGCCAAGCTGTTGTTAAAGCCAGAGGAGGTTACTTTAAAGAAAGCAAAGTCTAAGCAACAATAACTCAAATACCTAATAATTATAGTCAAAATGTCTTCTGAAAAGTTACTCTTTACACAATAGTCATGTTTATTGTGTTGCAAATCATGTATATGAAAGTATGATCTTTTTTTGTACAAATCTGATCTTGCTTCCAAACTTTTGGCCTGTAGTGTCTTTGGCAAAAAAAAGTGCAAAAGGGCTATTGTTTCTTAGGCAAGGGTAAACTATTAACCCCCAAAAACTGCAACACTACCTACACAAAATCTCTTGGTCAAGCAGTAACAGCTGGAGCTGAAACTGTTTGCCCTGACCTTCACTGGTTCAAACATGGAGGCTGCTGTCTGGTTAAATATGTCATTCAATTACAGCAGGAAAAGGAAGAGGAGAAGCTCTGCTGAACAGCACAGAAGTCATGGTTGGACAAGCATGTCTTCAAGTGGAGCTGTTAGACACCCAGTTTGGCACTTTAAATCAAAAATAACAGTGCTGCGTGTTGCAATTTTAATTTTCAGATATCTGAAACTATAACAACAAAATTAAAACCAGACAGGAGAAAGTTAACTATGGATTCCTTCATTTCTGCCAGAACCAATTTAAGATAGAGGTGCAGAGTGTGTGAGTGATTTTCTGGGGTTCTGAGCTTGTTTTCTGGGTCAGACGTCTCAGCAGGACTTCTAAACGTCACTGTACACTGCTGAATCAGTTTTTCATTCATAAATGACACTGTTTATGCATATCTTAGCACCTAGAGAATTAAATTTTGTTTTCTTCAAATGCTTTCCAAGTGGATTAAATTGACGATGTACCCACTGCCTGCAGGAGATTCGATTACTTTATTATTTGCAGAGGTTAGATAAATGTGTTTTTGTATATTAAGGAAAATGGCACAGAAACCGATGCCATTTAGCTTTTCAGTCCAATATTTTGTCATTGCATGTTGCGTTGCACATCTTTACATCACCCACATATCACCACACAGGAGGATGTTTGTTCAGCATTTATGAAGTGGGAATAATGTTGGTTCCAAACCACTCCAAAAAATAAAAATAAAAAAAGCTCATTTAAAACCCGGCATACAAAAAAATGCTTTTAAATCTTGACTGATTTTAAAGAGATCGCTCAAAATATTCCAGGTTTAGCACAGGGATATTGAACATTACTATATTTTCTGACTAATTTTGGCTGATAGTAATGCCAATACATGCAGACCTGTTTTTCCCTTCTGAAGAACTCTGACCCAGCAGTCAAGGTCAATGCCCTGCATACCTCATACATAAATCCTATCCTTTCCAATAAAGAAATAGAACAGCCCAAAGATGTGATTTAAAAAAAACACAAAGTTACTTCTGTCACCTGTCAATTTTACCGTGATGGACTCTATGTTATTGTGCCAGAAAGATCATATCACAAATGATCACTGTATTATATTTCCAGATATACACACTCAATAATGCATCTGCTGTCTGGTTCACACATTTCAAAACACTGGAGCTGTAGGGTTGCCCTACAAAGTCCAACACTCACCTATCTCAACACCTGATAGAAATCAAGCTAAGCTTAAGTTCAAGGCCTCAACAGGTGTCAACAACACAAATTGTCTTACTACTTTTATCATCTATCAGGGCGGCAGTAGTGCAGGAGATAGAGCAGACGTCCAATAACTGGAGGGTTGGTGGTTCGATTCCACTCTATTCCTTGTCTGCCCTTTGTGTCCCTGGGCAAGATACTTAACCCACCTTGCTCCTGGTATGTGTCCTCCACTGGTTTGATTGTGAGTGATGTTTGGTGATGATGCAAACTGGCAGCCATGTTTCTGTCAGTCTGCCCCAGAGCAGCTGTGACTATTAAGGTAGTTTACCACTACTAGGGGCCTAATCTACGAAGCAGGATTACTGCTTAGCGAGGTAACTTAGAGGGTAAGTTCGGGGTTTCCTGTTCTACGACGCAGGTTCACTTCTTAGCAAGGCGAGTCTCCTTGGCAACGTACGCTGAATGGCTAACCTGCTCCGGGGCAGGTTAGGTTCCAGGTTGAACTCACTGAGTATAAAAACCCCACCCACTGACCAATGAGCTGTCTTGAAAAATGGCTTGTCTGTTCTTGAAGGATCCTATAGACCTCGGTGCTCGCATCGTCTGAGGAGCACTCCGGTGCGCAAGAGTTTTCAGGGACCGCACGGACACACTTACTTTTCCGGATGACCACCTTTATGAAAGGCTCATATGGCCCAGATATCACACAAAAAATGTAAACACGATAGGAATGAACAAATGAATGAATTCATCTTGGAAATAAATGGGCAGGGGCTGCAGGGACTGCAGGGGCTGCATGGGCTGCGTGATAACAGACAACATCTCAGTACTATTTAGTAACAGCGCACAACCCTTGGAATAACCTCAGTAAAAACTGTTGTTCCGGACTGCTTACTTGTGCTTCCTACCTACTGTAATAACCGTTGTTCTAGCATACATGCAACATTTTTTTTCTCATCCACGAAACGCTTAAATCAGGGACATTTTCGGGGACAGCTTTAGCCGGGGACAGATCATCCAATCCGGGGACGTCTGGTCACCTTAGTTAAAAGCGCACGTTGAACAGTGCTATTTCAGGGTGATAATGGCATCAAAGATCAATTTTCTGCCACCATTCCCGCCGTGCTTTTGCAGCGGCGATGGTGTTGCACTTGAGGTTTATGCTAGATTTGAATTCTTCATACTTTCTCATGATCGTCTCCTGCTCCTCGTTTGTAAAGTACGCGGTCCTTCGCTCTCCGGCCTGCTCTGACGCTCCAGACTGGTCCATGTTCGCGATTGGTCAGATGCAGCGGGCCCCGCCTTACATGCGTGCATGCGCTCATAGCAAAGCTGGATCCTCTTACGAGGTTGATAACCAGCGTCGTAAGACCGTTTAGCAAGACAGCTGGCTACCGCGCTAAGTTGAGCGAGGTAGCTCCAAGCTCGAACTTGCTTCGTAGAATAGGCCCCATGTCGTTGTATGAAAGATGTTTCCAATGTAAAGTGCATTGAGGGTCTCTGATGAAGTGCTACAAAGTCTGAATCGTTGTTATCACCATTATCTTAACTGCTCTGCTGAAAACAGGAAGACTGGCTTCTGATTGGAACTTTACAGGTCAGCTGATAACTGATACAACCTATGATTGGTCAACTGACCAAAACAAACATGGCGGCCTCTATTAAGCATAGTTGGCTAGCGATGACACTGCTTCCTGAAATTGAATCCAAAAATCATCACAGATTTCCTTTAGTTTTGAGTGATTTAACCCAGACAGTCTCTGTAAATACACTGATCTTCTTTGTGGGATTAAAAAAAGCCCCTGGATGACACAGAAACACAGTTTATCGCCGAAACTGTCAGTCTCACTGACTAAATGGATTTCACAGTAAGTCAGGAAGCAAGTCAGGTATTATTGAGGGCTGCACGATATATCGTTATGTACACGTGCACGATAGTCACATTGCAGAGCCTGCGATGTAGGAAGCGAATGAACTCATCTAATTTCAAGGCCAGCTGACTGAGATACACTGCATGTGACTCTGCATGTGCTGTGCAGCGATCCATCAATCACATTTGTTCTTTACTCAGTTGCCAATCAGACAACCCTGCCAGCTGTCAATCAAAATCAGAGTGAAGGAAACCATGCCCCTGCACATGGAGTGAGACGCTGACGCTGCCAGTGCCGTACCGAGAAACGCACGCCCACTTTCGGAACATTACTCATTAAGGCTGCATGATATTGGAAAAAACTAACATTTTTTTTCAACCCTGCGATATATATTGCGATATTAAAAAATACAGGAATTTTCACCAGATGACCTGAATAGCACTTAATGTTATGCTGCACTGCTGAGATCTTGAGGACAGTTAACCTGCACTGATCTTACCTCTTTTTGTGAATGTTAGTAGAATGGCTTTTGTTTGTCTCAGAGATATTTTTAGCTTTTATTGTGCTAGGATGTTATTGTGGCAACAGATGAACACAGAACACGTGTTTTGGTCAACATCATCCATCTTGTAACCGAAATAATTACACATAACTGACTTTCCTTTTCTTTTTGGCAACAAGTCTTCATCTTCTGTGGTTTTCTCTGTTTGTTGCTCAGTTTGCGGTTGTTGTTGTTGTTACCGGGATTGTGCTGAGAAACGCATGTCCTTCAAGAATTTTCTTCAGGCTGTGGCGCCGTGCTGCCTGTTACAGCAGCTCCCGAGTGTTTTATACTTTTGTATCTTTTTCTCTTTCATTTTTGTCCTGACACATATGTGTCTTCACCAGGTAGTGTCTTACTACTTGATACACCGACTTTTGTCCTTTTTGAACTTTTCTGTCCATTTTTCTGGACACTTTTTGACACTTTAGAACTCATGGCAACTGAGGTTCACAGACGCTACGGTGAGCGCTTTATTTACACGCATGATCAGCTGATTGCGCTGAGTAAACCTGTGCTGCAGCCCGGAGCCAGGCCCGACATCCTGGAGGAGCTGTGGAGGAGACGGTGAGGAGGTAGACTGAGGAGGCTGCTGAGGCACTGCAGGACTGCTTCAAATCAACAGACTGGGGTGTACTCTGTGAGCCACACGGGGAGGACATCAACAGCATGACAGACTGCATCACAGAATATATCGGGTTCTGTGAAAACTCCACCATCCCAAACCGGACTGTCCGCTGCTTCCCCAACAATAAGCCATGGATCACCAGTGACCTGAAAGCCCTCCTTAATAATAAGAAGAGGGCTTTCAAATCTGGTGACAGAGAGGAGCTGAGGAGAGAGCAGCATGAACTCAGGGAGAAACTGAGAGGGTGTAAAGACACCTACAGGAGGAAGCTGAAGGCAAACTCCAGCAAAACAATGTGAGGGAGGTGTGGACTGGGATGAAGCACATCACAGGTTGTAAAGGGAGACAAAGGCAACCATCAGGCAGCCTGGAGAGAGCCAACAAGCTGAACACTTTCTTTAATAGGTTCAGCTCACAGCCGTCTGTCTCCCTCATACACTCAGTCCCCCACACTCCCTCACCACATCAACTCCTCCCCCCTCTCCCCCCTGTGGTGAGCAATCCTGCGCAGCACCCCTCCTCCCCCTCTCCCTTAACCTCCCCCTCCACTAGAGACATCAGCACCCCCTCCCCCTCACCCCACCCCCACATGACCGTGACTACGGGCCAGGTTAGGAGACAGCTGGAGAGGCTCCACCAGAGGAAGGCAGCAGGACCTCATGGCATCAGCCCTAGGATCCTGAGGACCTGTGCCAGCTAGCTGTCTTCTGTCATCCAATACCTCTACAACCTGAACCTGAGTCAAGAGAGAGTCCCAGTGCTGTGGAAGATGTCCTGTCTCGTTCCTGTCCCAAAGAAGTCGACTCCATCTGACCTCAATGACTAATGACCAGTTGCCCTCACTTCCCATCTAATGAAGGTGCTGGAGAGGTTGGTCTTGGCCCACCTGAGGCCGCAGGTGAAGGAGCTCTTAGACCCTCGACAGTTTGCCTACCAGCCCCATTTGGGAGTTGACGATGCTGTCATCTACCTGCTGCAACAAGCTCATCTGCATCTGGATGGTGGTGGCAGCACTGTGAGAATCACCTTCTTTGATTTCTCCAGAGCTTTCAACACCATCCAGCCACTGCTGCTGGGTAAGAAGCTGTGGGTGATGGGTGTCGACACCTCCATTGTCTCATGGATCACCGACTACCTGACGGACAGGCCACAGTTTGTCTGTCTGGGCAGTGTTCTGTCTGACATGGTGGTCAGTGAAGCAGGAGTTCCACAGGGGACTGTGCTGTCCCCTTTTCTTTTCACCTTGTACACCACTGACTTTCAGTACAACTCCGAGTCAAGTCACTCGGCTGTTGTTGGGTGTATAAGCAGGGGAAGGGATGGGGAGTACAGAACAGTGGTGGATAACTTTGTGGAGTGGGCTGGACGCAATCACCTGAGGCTGAATGTCACCAAGACCAGATAGATGGTCATCGACTTCAGGAAGAAGAGGACGGCTTCACAGCCGCTGTGCATCCTGGGAGAAGATGTGGAGGAAGTGGAGGTCTACAAGTACCTGGGCGTCCATATCAACAACAGACTGCACTGGAAACCCAACACCGACGCTGTCTACAAGAAGGGGATGAGCAGACTCTAGCTGTTCTACCAGTCTGTGGTGGCCAGCGTACTTTTCTTTGCCGTGGTTTGTTGGGGGAGCAGCATCGGAGCCAGTGACACCAACAGACTCAACAAACTGATCAGGAAGGCTGGCTCCGTGATTGGCTGCAAACAGGACACTGTGGAGGTTGTGGTGGAGAGGAGGACACTGAACAAACTGTTATCCATCATGGATAACCCTGACCACCCTCTCCACCTCACTCTGGACAGACAGTGGAGCTCCTTCTCCAACAGACTGTTGCAGCTCTGCTGTCGAAGGGACAGATACAGGAAATCGTTCCTTCCACAAGCTATTGCACAATGTAATAATTCTCTTCTGTCAGACAGGGACTCACATCTGTCTGCTGTATAGTCCATTTTTAAAACTCCTACCACATCACATTACTGAGCACCTTAAATTTTCTGTATATCTATCACCCCATCTGTAATACTTTGCATTTCATATTTATTACTCATTTCAATAGCCCATGTTCTTCATATCTCACTTTTATCTCTTAGGATGTTTAGAATATTTAGTCTGTATTTATTTTATATACTCAGTATTTTTAGTATTTTTTGGGATCAATAAAGTCTATCTATCTATCTATCTATCTAGCTATCTATCTATCTATCTATCTATAATTGCATGCAAAACACAAACAATTCTTATTTGTGGGGCTAAACAGTGATGAGTAGTGTTCTGAAAGTAATTCTCAGTGGACACACGTTTCTCAGCTCAACTCCGGTAGTGCCAGCAACTCACTCCATGTGCAGGACATGTGCAGGGGTGGTGATCGGTGGATCGCTGCACAGCACATGCAGAGTCACATGCAAGTGTATCTCAGTCAGCTACCCTTGAAATTAGATGAGTTCATTCACCTCCGACATCGCAGGCTCTGCGATGTGACTATTGCACACACATACATCGCGATGACGATGCTCAAACGATATATCGTGCAGCCTTATTACTCATCACTGTTTGGCCCCACAAATAGGAATTGTATGGGTTTTAAATTTTACGTGTCCGATGACCACCCTACTATGAACGGTGTGCATTTTTCAAGGTGGACATACGTTTCCCGGCTCAACACCGGTAACAACAACAACGATTGCAAAATGAGCAACAAACAAGAGAAAACCACCAAAAATGAAGATTTGTTGCCAAAAAGAAAAGCAACGTCAGTTATCTGGAATTATTTGGGTTACAAGAAGGATGATGTCAACTAAAACAGGTGTTCTGTGTTGGCAGTGCCTTTCATCTGTTGCCACAATAACATCCTAGCACAATAAAAGCAAGCTAAAAATATCCCCAAGACAGACAGAAGCCATTCTAATAACATACACAAAAAGAGGTAAGAATAGTGCAGGTTAACTCTCCATAAGATTTCAGCAGTGCAGCATAGTATAAAGTGCTATTTAGGTTATCTGGTGAAAATTCCTGTGTTTTTTAATATTGTAATATATATCGCAGGGTTGAAAAATTTGCAATGTTGGTTTTTTCCAATATCCTGCAGCCCTAGTTTTATTTTAGCGCTGGTATAAAAACACAAAAATAATATGTGGTAAACAACAGCAGTTTGGGCTTGTCTTGTCTTTTGTCTGACGGGAAAACCTCTTTAGTTGTTGCAATTTCCCACTTTAATGCTTTGCAGGGAGAGTAATGTGAGCAAAGAAGGAAAAGTTAGATTTAAAGGCACACAGGTTTATGGCTCATATTGACTGGTTTCAATCTGTGTTGTTCACTCCATATTCAATTTCCCCTTATTAAAATGCTTGTGTTTAACTTATTTTGGTATCTAGACAGTAGATGATATAAAGTGAGCAGGTAATTATAACCACCCGTTCACTCACCATCAACCCGTACATCCTTTTTTCTATCAGAAGTGGGTGAAAGAAGTTAAAAACTCTATCTCAGTGTTTTTGTTGTTCTTAACAGTTATGCTTTTATAATGCAGTATGACAAAGTGAGGACTTAACACATACTGGCCCTCATTTATCAAGCTTGCATATGACGGAAAACTCACGTACACCGTGAGTACGCAAGTTGCGACATGAGGATCGGCATTTATCAATCTGCACGTGAGCATACGCTACAACCAAATCTCACGACAGGTCTGACATCGTGTACGCAAGTTTGAGTCAGTGTGGATCTGTGGTGCAGAAAATGTCTGTCTCAAAATAATTGATAAACAAACCTCAAACCTGTCATTAAGCACAATCAGCCAGATTTCATTAAAGATTGAGACGTAAATACAACAAAATAAAATTTGTTATGTCCTTAGTGAATAGGTCTATTTGATAAATCTGCCCAGAAACACTGCCACAGAGCAGGAGCGCCGTTTTAACATTGTGCACACGGGCCACTGTGGAGCGCTGCGTAAAAGGCAGGAGTTTCTGTCTTGGCCCAGCAGCTGGGACGTTGTTGTACACTCCTGAAAGGGTGTGGGACATCATTTGGACCAGTACAGTTTTGCACAATGTTGCACTGGCAAATGGAGTGCCGTTGGCTGGGCTGGTGCACCGTGAGGACCCGATGCCCGGAGAACAATAACGAGGAGAGACTCCACTAAGGTGCTGTACAGAGGAGACAGGACCTTTTCCATGGATTCTGACATGTAAAGTGTAAGTTTAGAAAGTGCTCTTGTTATTTAATCAGTGATAAAATTCCAATAGAAATCCATAAAAATGTGCCTCAGGGGCAGGAACACACTATTTGGTGACGTTAATAATTATTTTTGTTCAGCCTCTGTCAGCCTCTCCAGTCTGCTCTACATTACAAAGACACAACAAATTAAAACTAAATACTTTCAATAATAGGAGCAATGTACCCTATGTTATGTTGTGTATGAGATATTAATTTATCATCATGAGCAACTTACTCACAGATGATTTATTCAAACTTCAGCCACTGGCCACTATTCCGCTGCAGTGCTGTTCATCGCCACCATAATCCTGCTCCAGACAGGAGTTTTCTGGACTGCTTTTATACCAGTTTTGATGCTTCCAAAGAGAAAATCCTTGTTAGTTTCCACCACAGATGCGAGGATTTCCACATTTAGCTCAGAAAAGTTTCACATCTTTCTAATACTTCTCCTTTTCCATGTTTGACCTCAGTGGGTGAGGCTTCTGAACCACAAATATTCAAGGACGTTAACATGTTACTGACGATCGATTTCAACCGCCGCATTTATCAAGACCGGATCATACATACGCTGGAATTGGTCAGATATGAACCCTTTCATAAATCTCACGTGTGTCCTATCGTACAATGAATCCTGCGTTCAGATCTGCGCTCAGTTCTATGCAAGATTGATAAATGAGGGCCAATGTGTGCATCAAAAAACCAAAAAAAATGTATGTTTATACCTATGGTGATGGTTTTTGCAGACTGTGACAACACTGAAGTATCACCTCACATAACCTGTTACACAGTTTGATTTTCACTTTTAAACTTGAAAATTTATTCTGAAAACTCAATAAGGAGTACATAGGAATGACAATACTGAGCTTTTAAAACAACATGTTGCATATTCAAATAATCCAATTGTTTGAAAATCTACAACAATGCCCAAAGAAACAAAAACAGTGCCTTTACTATCCCAAAGACAACGTGTCCTTACGTAATATGTTCTTACATAATAAGCGTTAAAAACTGTTTTTGTGGTTACGAATTATTTAATTTTCTCCATTCATCAAGCTGTTCTAAAGGGTACTTTCGTAGTTTTTAACATTTATGAAATTTTTCTATTGTCTATTCATATATCATCTGTGTAATTTTAACAAACTTTAAAATAACAGTTACGTGAAAAAAAGATGTATTGTTCAGTTTGCATTTTGACTGTAAGAGGTGTGTTGTTTTAAATGTTTTTAAATGTTTCTTTTTTTGCATTCGACTTTTTTCTCAAATGTTCTAATTGCTTTGATCATAATGTCCTCCCTATATGCAACAAACCCATGCAGAGTATGTAACAAAAATTATTTTAAGAAATTTTTAATGTTGGCTATTAAAATCTTCTTGAACACAACTGCACATGTAAAAGGTTCCCACACCTCACTCCAACCTCACAAATCTTTTTACAAGCCTAAAGAGGCACATCAGAGATCTGAGTGAATGACAGAGCTGTGAAGAACACTTTCATACCTCCTGCTCAGACAGGTTGCCGTTGAGTCCCTGTTGGTCGGGGTTGTCCCAGGCGGAAATATAGTTGTCTGTCAGAGCATCCCACACGCTGCAAAATAACAAAGACACACATGCACACACTCAAGTGAAAAAGAGAAACTTCCAAACATCGGAACTCAATTTCTGTCCATGACTCCACAGGCTGCATGCTATTTTTAATCTGCTGTATCCACACACTCTGGCGGTTAGACGGTTATGTAATGAGATTAAACCACAGATAGATGTGCAGTCTTATCCCTGGTTAAAATGAGGTCCACTCAGCCCTGAGTGTTTTCAGCAGTCTACAACTCAGTCAATATTTTAAAAAGTCAACTGAAGTCAATACAGAGAGCAGGAGGCTTCAGAGGAAAAATACAGGACAGGAAAAAAACTAGCTTACTATTGAGCAAACGGTATCCCCACAGAGATTTAGATAAAGCTTCTCACATCATTGTGAGATGGTGGTGTCTAACTGAACTCTGCAGCATCTGTGTGAGCAAGAATGACATAAAACTAGAGAGAAACAGCATCTTTTGTGTTTCTGTCCTCCTCCGCTCAGAGGTTGTGTCAGGCCTGCTGCCTGGCGCACAGTGGCACTGCCCACACCAGCACACAGAGGATACATTCAGCCAACAGCTTACCTCACTGGCTGCCAGCCCTGCATGTCACTGCTGCATGTTCCAGCACATAAACAGGGTTACAGGTTCAGCACAGTTAACCCTACAATGGAAGATGGGCTACGATATGTTGGTTATTCCGCAGCAGATTAACTTAATAGATTAACTCTGTGCATCATCAACACTTTCAGGCATAAATATGGGGAGTTATGTATTTGTCAAGTGTAAAGGACACCATGCAACAAGGTTATAAAAATGAGTTTACATTCGGGGAGTGAATGAAATGAATACACATGGGCACAGTGACCAAGAAAAAATAAAAGCACGTCCTTCTCTAGCTCCACATTTGTGTAAAACCAGTCTGACACAAGGAAACTAGTTATTATCCTTGAAAAAATCTCTTAAAAGAAGGATCTCACTGAGTTTGCGTGCATGTTTTTCCCACTACACTCAAATGCAATCATGCACACACACCCCAGCCTTCAAACAAGTCCCTAGTTTTCACTTGTGCATGATCTGATAAATACAGAGTGCATGAAGGGTAAGTTTTGCAGTTTTCAAGCTGTTGCCAAAGCTGCCATCACTTCCACTTCTAGATTTAAAAAAAAATCACCCACTGAGGTCTGTAATTCTCCCCTCTTTACTGACTTGTGGTTGAGTGTGATAATTAATTTTTCATTTCAAGACCTACTCCGATGAGAATCATGTTTTTCTTGTTGTTCTTGTTATTTCTTTATGTTCATATGGTGTTTTTCTGATGCTACAGTCATATCACAAGAAAACTAAGTGCAAAATTGCATTTCTGAGCATTTCCTTATTCAAATCACTGTGAACCTCTGGCAGACCCAAATGGCAAGTTCAGACACAGCAGGATTTTCTATGTCACAAGTCCAAGCTCCACACCGGCGCTCCACTCTGCAGGCCAGACTTCAAGAAGTAAAGAGGAATATGGAGGAACATGTGAACAGTAGAGAATTGCAATGCTTGGTAGAAAGCTAATTATGACATTAGCTTTCATTATGCCCCCAAAGACATTAATGTCTCAGAGCTGAATAGCTTCTATTTTACCTGCCACTTCTTCTACACCGACAATGTTAGGCTGCAAGCTAGCGTGAAAAGGAGTGTACAGAGCACAGCTGTCTCCGCCCACGACTCAGAGGTGAATTGCTAATGAGCTACTGGAGCTCTGCAGAAGAAAAGCCCTTGAAAAAGACACAGATAATGTGATTTTGGCTAAAAAAAAAACTTCATAATCACAATTTCAAGACCACTGATAACACTTTGGGTAGTAAAAAAAAAAAAAAAACATCTAGTGGGACTTTAAATAAGTTTAAAAAACACAGGTACCCTGTGGTTGATTTCTTTTTCCGTTTATGCATGGGGTCCACTAGGACATGTTTCTTGTTGTTGTTTGTATGTTTGTTTGTTTGTTTTTTAAGCTATTTTAAACTTTCTAAAGCTCAGGAGTTTTAAACCGGTTATGAAAAAGGCTGAAGTCAACTTTGATGTCCCCTTAGGACAAAGTTCCTGGATTATTCCAAGGTGTGTTTTGGTCATGACATCAATAAAACCAATCACTGTCCTCATTCCCATAAAGAGAAGATGCAAGCAGGTGTAAAACCACATACAGATGCATCCTTACCCTAATTGTTATTTTTGTTGCTGGATCACATGGCAGAATTTTCTGGTAATAATAATAATAATAATAATAATAATAATAATAATAATAATAATAATAATAACTTTATTTATATAGCACCTTTAAAAACAAAAGTTTACAAAGTGCTTAGACAACAGTTGCAAACACAGAACATCAGGACATGAAAATAAAAACACATAAAAACAAAAGCTCAGTTAAAAACAGGCCTCTGAATTGTAGGCCTGTTTCATTTTTTGTAAGAAACCCAGGCAATACAAGAACCCTACAAAATAAATGGGACCATGAGGACCAAAATAAAAACATAAAATGAAATAGAAAAGGAGGGCAGGAAACAGGCTAGTAAGTATAAAAGAGGATATTAATAATAATAATAAAATCATAATAAAATAATAATGATGGTAATATAAAAAATAAATTGGAATTAAAAAAATCTTATATATATATATATATATATATATATAAAATTAAATGAAGGAAAATTAAAAAAAAACATTAAAATCAATGAAGGACCTGAGAGATAAAATAAGAAAAGATTATAAGTAAAACAAAGGCTAAAAGGACAGTAAGTCTAAATAAGAAAGAGGTAAAAGAAAAAGGAGAAAAAGAAAAAAGGTAAAAGATGATAAAAGATGGCATCACATAAAAGCAAGTCTGTAAAAGTGAGTTTTTAAAATTGACTTAAAAGAAGCAACTGTCTCTGCATGCCTTATCTCCTCTGGCAGGTCGTTCCAAAGTCGAGGAGCTCTGATGGAGAAAGCTCTATCACCTTTAGTTTTGAGCCTTGACTTTGGAACGACTAGGAGGCCTTCGCCAGAGGATCTGAGGCTGCGAGTTGGCTCATAAGGTATTAAAAGCTCTGAAATGTAGCTCGGAGTAAGTCCTTTGAGTGCTTTAAAAGTAATCAATAAAATCTTAAAATCAATTCTAAAGCTGACAGGAAGGCAGTGAAGGGAGGCTAAAATTGGAGTGATGTGATGCCGTCGACTAAAACCAGATAAAAGCCTAGCTGCTGCATTCTGAACTAGTTGGAGGCGAGAGAGAGATTTCTTGTTTAAACCAGGGAGGAGAGAGTTACAATAATCCAGTCTTGAGAAAATGAAGGCGTGGATTATCTTTTCGAGATCTGATGGGGTGAGTACTTGTTTAATTTTTGAAATGGAGCGCAGGTGAGGGAAACAGGACTGGACAATCTTGTTGATATGGGTGGAGAAGGTGAGGTCTGAATCGAAGGTTACTCCCAGATTTCTGGCTGTTGGTTTGATGATTACTGAATGTGGACCGAGACAAGACTGAATGAGGGGGGAGTTTTGTATGTTACAGAGAATTATTTCAGATTTTGAATAATTTAGCTGAAGGAAATTTTGTGCCATCCAACAGTTAATGTCACTTAGACAGTCCATGACAGCAGCTAGGCCTCTTGGGTCCTCAGGTCTCAAAGGAAGGTATATCTGTGTGTCGTCTGCATAGCAGTGAAAGGAGACTTTGTGGCGCTGAATTAATTGGCATGTAGATAGACAATAAAATTGGACCTAAAACTGAACCTTGCGGTACACCACAGGCGATAGCAGAGGTAGAGGAGGTGTGATTGCCTATGGTGACCACAAAGGTTCGTTCTAAAAGATACGACTGAAACCAGCCAAGTGCAGTGCCCCTGATACCCACCCAGTTTTTAAGACGTTTAATTAAAATAGTATGATCAACTGTATCAAAAGCTGCACTGAGATTTAAAAGAATTAAAATTGAGCCCTCCCCTCTATCTGCTGCTAAAAGAAGGTCATTGGTCACATTGAGGAGGGCAGTCTCAGTGCTGTGACCTGCTCTAAAACCAGACTGAAATTTCTCAAAGAGGTTGTTTTCAGACATAAAACCTAAAAGCTGTTTAGAAACCACCTTCTCTAAAAGTTTGGATAAAAATGGAAGTTTTGAAATTGGTCTAAAATTGTTCAAATCAGAGGGGTCAAGGTTTGGCTTCTTTAAAAGGGGTTGGACCACAGCGTGTTTAAAAGCAGAGGGAAATACTCCCTCCACTAGAGAGCTATTAATGATGGATAAAATGCTGGGCCCAACCACGTTAAAAACCTCTTTGAGAAATCTGGTGGGGATAGAACCAAGACTGCACGTAGCTGGTTTCATTTTGGCTAAAATATCAGATAAAAATTTTAAGGACACCAGCTCAAAACTACTAAAAAAGTGCTTAACTTCCCGACTCCCCTTGCATCCTTAACTGCCTTCCGGTAGTTTTTCAAGGGGTCTCTCCAAATTTCGAGGAAAACCACCAACCCAGTTTTCTTCCATTTGCGTTCGTTTCTTCTACATATTCTCTTAAGTTCATGGGTGGACTCTGTGAGCCAGGGTTGGGGTTCTTTGTTAGATCTTTTCTTTTTCAGAGGAGCTACAGAGTCCAGGATGGTTCCACACATACTGTTAAAAAGAGAGACAAGCTCTTCAGTGTTAAAAACTGGATTAAAATCTGGGTTGAGGGCAGTTAAAGATGCAGCGATAAAAAGCTCTGAAAACTTGCTAGCAGACGATGCATTAAAAACCCTTCTAAAAACAGGAGTGTGATCGGTAAAAGAAGGCTGGGATAAAACCATGGAGAACCATGGAGAAAGTCCAGTAAATAAAACCAAATCTAAGCAGTGTCCCTTTACATGAGTTGGTTCCCGTATTGCCTGGGTAAGATTAAAGGAGTCAAGAGTTTCAATAAAATCAACAGTTAAGGGTTGTGAGGGACAGCAGACATGTACATTAAAATCACCCAAAATAAGAACTTTGTCATATTTACAAATAAAAAGGGGATAGAAACTCTGAAAACTCCTGAATAAAAACAGCGCTGTGTTTGGGTGGTCGATAAATGATTATGATTAAGACAAGTTCTTTCAATTTAACAATAAAAGCAAGGTGCTCGAATGAACTAAAAGTGCTGAAGGTGATGGGGATGCATTTAAAATCCTTCTTGTATATGACAGCCACCCCCCCTCCCCGGCCTGACTGCCTGGGCTGATGGAGGTGAGTAAAATCAGGGGGGGTGGCTTCTATAAGAGAAATACAATTGTCCAGAGTCAGCCAGGTTTCAGTCAGAATAAAAAAGTCCAGATTGTAGGAGAAGGTGGGGGTTGGCAGGTGAATGAGCGGGGATTGTGGGACTGTTTTGAGATGACCAGAGGTTATTGTGAGGAGGAGGGGGGGGGTGGCCTGGGTGTGGAAAGATGGGCTGCTGAGTGCAGACTGTCAGACGGGTGAGGAGTGGATCATATACTGGATGTTGTAAGAGAGCATTCGGCAACCCCGCCTGTTGGGGCGGATCCCATCATGACTGAAAAGTGATGCTCAGTCCCAAAACAGATTAAAACCGAAGTTGTGGGTGGGGCATGTGGATTGGAGACAGGTATGGAGGCTGAGGATCCTGCTAAAACGTTCTGCTCCACGACCGAGAGTGGGGATCGGGCCAGAGATAAAAACTGTCTTTCCAGTGTCCTTTAAAACGTTAAAAAGCCAGTTAAAATCCCTCTTTGTGATTTCGGACTGCTTAAGGGACGTGTCGTTTGAGCCAACATGGAGCACAATCTTAGTGACAGAGGAGGGGAGAGAGGGGAGTAGATTAAGAAGTTTGTCCAGGATGACAGGTACTGTGACGCAGGGAAAACAGTGAGTGATGGCATTAAAAAATCTGATGTACCTGGTTATGTACCAGTATCTGTTGCATGCCAACAGATACTGTTTGGCCTTTGTTAATACTGTGGCTAATGACTGATGGCATTAGAAATAAGCATTTAAGAGAGTTGAAAAAATAATCCTGAGTTGTGTATGTGCATGTCTGTGTGTATATTTGTTTCTGCATAAATTTGAAAGTGTGCATGATGGAGAGCTTGGTGTCTGTCTCAGTCTGGTGCACTTGGCCTGTGCATGGTGAAGCTTTCCCAGTGATGAGAGTGTCCTCATCTTCTAGCATCCTGAGATCAGCCCTGATAGTACACTACATTGTAGTGTAAGAAGATCAGGAAAATGAAGCATAGCTGTAGTTCAGGCAGGACACGGAGTCAAGCTGAAGGCTACAGTCAGATGATCTTCAGCCAGCCCTCAGTCAGCTGACAGCTCAGGTGGTCGCCCTCTACACATCCTATTGGCTAATGTCAAAATGGCGCCCTATTTAAACTGTTTCTCCTGCCTACTCTGCCTGCTGCAACCACTCTGCAACCCACCTCCACCCCAGCTCCTCCTGTTCATGTTGTGTCTGATCTTACCAGTGTCATATGTATCGTCACTGATGCTTGCTCTACTCTGTGGGGGGATTTTAATTTTTTATCTGAATCGTATTTATTTGCTGCTGCTTTCTCTGCCTTGGCTTTTCATGTTTGCACATGAAAGGGAGGGGGGGAGCTCTCCCCTCTTATAGCTGTGGCATTCCATGCAAGCACACAGAAGGGCAGGGAACTCTCAGAACAGAGCCATACCGCCAATGTAAAAATGTTTGCTTGTAATAAATAATTAATTTTGACTAAAGTGATCCTGACCGAAATACCTGTCTCCAGTCCCTCTAACCCATTAAAAACTTAATTTCTCTGTTTCAAAAAAAAGATATATCCTTGGCTGTGTCCCTGTTTATGTGTGAAAAACAGAATTACTATTTACTTCACGTTTCCGTCAGTCTGCCCCAGGGCAGCTGTGACTACTAAGGTAGTTTACCACCACCAAAGTGTGACTGTGTGAGCGAATGAATGATGTATCCAATGTAAAGCGCTTTGAGGGTCTCTGATAAAGCGCTATAAAAAATCTGATGCAATATTATTATTATTATAATTATTATTATTATTATTATTCACTTTTTATTCGTACCAGGGTAGGAACAACAATCATTTCATTCTTGCAAGAGAACAATAGTAATGTTAACACCAAATTTTCTCAATAAAGATTAAAAGCATTCTTGTTTTTCTGACTTCTGATCTTTGAACGTAAGTAGAAGTTAAAATAAATGTTCCCTGCTTAAACATGTTCGTATGATTAGATCTAGTAGTCATCCCCTCACGATACAGATTGCCTGCAATACACAGGCTCAGTGATTGGTCATCTGGACAGCATGGGCTCTATTTTCGTGTCCGCCGGTGAGGCGGCAGAGGGTGGCGGACCCCGCGCAGTGGTATTTTCATCTGGCAGAGCCCAGTGTACAGCCAGTTTGGTACTTTCGTGGACTGAGGCACACTGAGGTCCGCCAAGCTGGGTGTGGTGGTGAGGCGGGGGGGGTGTCGACAGGATCAGCTGGCGCAGTGACATTTTCGTGCTCGCCGGTGGCGTATAAAGTGCGCTGAAAACTCGCCAATTCAAACCTGGTCAGCTTTCAGCACAGGCAGAGTGTAGCTGGTCTAGAGGTATTTTGGTAGACCGGCGGCGTATCGGCATACGTCACTGATGCCTCACCGGCAGGTTTCCACAGTGTCAGGCACATTTGCAATAAATTGCAATTGCAATAAATAATCAACAACAACTAATAATCTAAGTCAGCACATACATTTGGATCTATATAGAAATATTCTGATCTATATCTGATCTGATGAGCGCATTTGGCACGCTTTTGGTCACACAACCTGACCAAATCAACACAGCTGATACCGCATTCAATTTAATTAAATATCTAGTAAATAGACACACATGATGAAGTTAACAAGCTATGTAATTCGCCTCCCTCCTTTTCTTTCTTTCTCTTCCTCTTATTTCTCGCGCAGCTCAACCTGGACATGTCTCCGCGTCCTCTCTCTGTCCTGCTGCTGCTGCAGCTGCTGCTGCAGCTGCTGCGGCGGCGGCTGAACAGATGATTTGTGTCAGTGATCCGATGAGTTATTTACTTTAGGCCCACATACAAATTTATTTTATATGCCAACATCTATGAAAGAAAGAGCCAGGCCATGGAGTGCGATGCGTCATTACGCACAGATGGTTCCGATTTTCATGCCATTTTTGGGGTTTATGATGTGATCTGTGCGCACAACCCACCTTTGTCAAGTGAGGTTTGAATATATACAACTTTATGTGAGTGTCTTTATTTGTGGAAAAGGGTGTTTGTCTTATTAGTGGGTCTAAACTTACACACACCAAATCCATCTGTGCTTATATGAGACAGTGTGAAGGACGTCCTCTGCAGCGTTTACAGCGACACTTATTGAGGAGCTGCCTTATGTCGCCATCGTGTGGCATTACTGTCTTCAGACATCTCTTGATCTCTTTGACTACTTCTGGAAAATTGTAATACGCCTCGCCAGTGGCGGATTTAAAGGCAAGGAAAGGAGCTGATGTTATTGGTCAATACAGGTCTCGGCTGTGTTAAACCCACTCCACGCCCTCTCTCCTCCCTCGCTACGACTTACGCCGCTGGGAGGAGCTGAGTTAGGGAGAGGGGATACTTACGCCAGGCTGCGCCGCTCACCAAAATACCAAATTGTGCTTGGAAACGCCTTGTCGGCACGTCTCCCGCGAGGCACGAAAATAGAGCCCCATGTCTCTAAGCTGTCCTGCTGTGTTTGTTGGCGCAAGGCCATTGAAAGGAAAACATTTAATATTCTGCTTAACAATCAGCTGACTCATATCTGAGTTTGAAAACAAGAAACAGCAGGGATTGAACCAAAAAATCAACCTGGGGCCTATTCTGCGAAGCAGGATTACTGCTTAGTGAGGTAACTTCAAGGGTAAGTTTGGGGTTTCCTGTTCTACGACACAGGTTCACTTCTTAGCAAGGCGAGTCTCCATGGCAATGTACGCTGAACGGCGAACCTGCTCTGGGGCAGGTTAGGTTCCAGATTGAACTTACCGAGTATAAAAACCCCACCCACTGACCAATGAGCTGTCTCGAAAAATGGCTTGTCCATTCTTGGAGGATCCTATAGACCTCGGTGCTCGCATTGCCCGCACGAACCCACTTACTTTTCCGGATGACCACCTTTATGAAAGGCTCATATGGCCTACATATCACACAAAAAATGTAAACACGATAGGAATGAACAAATGAATGAATTCATCTTGGAAATGAATTAGACATGTCTGGTGGATGTTAAAAGCGCATGTTGAACAGTGTTATTTCAGGGTGATAATGGCATCAAAGATTTTTTGCGTACTATACTTATGCATTGAGACTGTCTGCAATTTTCTGCCAGCGTTCCTTCCATGCTTTTGCAGCGGCGACGGTGTTGCACTTGAGGTTCATGATAGATTTGAATTCTTCATACTTTCTCATGATCGTCTCCTGCTCCTCGTTTGTAAAGTACGCGGTCCTTCGCTCTCAGGCCTGCTCTGATGCTCCAGACTGGTCCATGTTCGCGATTGGTCAGATGCTGCGGGTTCCACCTTACATGCGTGCACGCGCTCATAGCAAAGTTGGATCCACTTACAAGGTTGATAACCTAAGACTGTAAGACTGTTTAGCGAGACCGGTGGCTACTGCCCTAAGCTAAGAAAGTTCGACCTAGCGAGGTAGCCTTGGTGCTATCTCGCTAGGTCACACTTGCTTCGTAGAATAGGCCCCTGGACTGTTCCCCACTAAACAACATGTTTATATTATTGTTGAGTCTCTCTGTAGAGCTTTAAAAACCCTGTCATTTTGAAATTCACTGTTACCGAAATAAGGTTTTGTTCTGTCAGCCACCACAACACAATGCTTCTGAGTCCAACAACTAATGAGACTAACTTGCCTTGAACTCATGACTTTGATTGTTTTTGTAAGACCAGAAGTGAAGAGGATGAACAATGAGATGATTTTGTGACAAAATCTCAAGAGGAGGAGGGGAACAGTTTGAATAGTTGACAGCACAATATCTCTAGTGTAGTTTTGTACACAGTGTCCCAGTAGGCAGCTTTACAACTGTGTTGCAGATTGTTGTAGAGTTGTGTCTTGTGCTCAGTTAATCCTTATTTTACTACAGAGACTCAGGATCCCCCTTCAACCCTCTCCTCTTACACCTACAGACTATTTTTAGCCTGATTCCCCCCCGCATAGCATGACGGGGAGCGTGTGTATTTCCACCTCAGAAGCTGTAAGGAGGAGGGGATGCAGAGACCGATACAGACCAGAGCACAGTGAAACAAACAATACCGCACATTGAATTATTTAGCATGCAGACTGGGTCAGTGTGCAGGTGACTTGGTGTTTGGGATGTTGGGATATAATGAAAGGAAATGTTGTAATTTTTTTTTTTTCAAATAGATTTTATAGATTTTTTCCAAGATCATAAACAACAAACAAGCTTTCTGAATTCACATTGATATCAAAATACAAAAGAAAATATAGCATCATCCAAAATTAAATGGCTTCATGTGACTTAAGACGGTCCATCCAGAAACCCACCCCTGCATTCCCACACCGCCTACACTCTCCACCCCAGTCCCTTAGCCGCCCCCATCCAGCATGCCATTCACCATATACAAGTACTGTGCCATCTCCCGACCATGGACAGTAGAAGAAATATGAAGTACACTAGTAAATAAAAATAATACCACAAAGAATATATACATAAGTATAAAGATACATAAATTGAACAATGAAATTAAAACAAGGAGGGGGAGGTCTAAAGACAGGTGATAGCAAAAAATTGGCAAATTACTTGCTGACAGATCCTCTAGTGGGAGTATTCCAGTCTAGGGCATATCTCCCCTTATTTACAGTGTCCCGAAGGGATGGGGGTAAGTACCTCAGAAAGGCTGACCATGTTCTCTCAAACAAACAATTATCCCCTTTCATTCGTGCAGTTAGTCTTTCTATGGGTAAAATTTTATACGTTTCTTGGTATCACTGTGTAACAGTGGGAGGTTTATCACTTATTCACTGCTTTAAAATACATCTCCTAGCCAGAAACAGAAGTTTGTCACAAAGTCTGAAATCAGATCTACTCAGAGATAATATTTTTGAAGGCAAACCCAGTATGAAAGACCCGAATCCTTTGTGACTTTAAGTGAAAAAATGGTACCCAATTCCTGGGCTACATTGCTCCAAAACCTTGCAGTCAAATAACACGCCCAGAAACAGTGAATGTATGTCCCTATCATCTGTTTACATTTAATGCAAAGAGGAGAGGTCTGGTTGTCAAGCTTATTAAAAATAGATGGTGTTATGTGGGATCTATGGAGTATCTTATATTGAGTTTCTCTCATTCGGTTACAAGTAAATGTGGTTTTGGCAGAGGCGATTGCTTCATGTCATCTTTGATATATTGCCCACCAAGATCGTGTTCCCACTTCTATATAACCTTGCTCTAACCTAATATCTGATGGATCTATGGAGTAAAACAGCGAATAAAAATGAGAAAGAAAATGTCTTGTGTCCTTTTGTTTCAACAAAAATGAATCTGTATCACTTGAAATGGGGGTGTCTGTGGGGAGATTTTTTCCCTTTGAGAGAATAAAATTACAGACTTGAAGGTACCCAAAAAAGTGTTCAGATATTTTGTTAGATCTCGCCAAATTCTGATAGTGTTGTAGATAATAGGGTTATGATGGATGTCCAAAGATCTCTTTTTTCCATAGTTAGTTCGTTTACTCAGCAAGGAGTCAGGAGAGGGGAACCACTCATCAATACCTGTTTCAGATTTTAAATGGGACTGTACACAGTCCCAGATTATTCGGGTGCTGCAGGCCCAGTTATAACATCACAAATCCGGTAGGGCTAAACCTCCTCATTCCCAAGGCAGCTGTAAGGTCTTAATTTGAATTCTGGGCTTTATATTGTGCCAAATAAATTGTGAAAAAGCCTTTTCTAAATCTGAAATTACCTTCTTTGAAATCCATATTGGTAGCATCTGCAAAGGATAAAGTAATCTAGGGAGTATGTTCATCTTTATGAGATTACCCATCCAGGAGAGGGGAAGGTCATGCCATCTCTCAAGGTCATTCTTAACTGCTGTAATTGTAGGCACAAAATTAAGTCTCCGCAGGTCCTCAACATTAGGTGACACTCTGATACCAAGATAGACAAAGCCTGAAGTGGCCCATCTGAATGGAAAGTTTGTAACTGAACTTTAGCTGCCGTAATTCCCCAAGGGCATAGCCCCAGATTTTGTGTAATTTATTTTGTAGCCAGATATTGAACCAAAGGAATTGACCTTGGGGTTTGAAAAAAAAAGTAAAATGTCATCAGCACGCTATCTTGTGGGTGGTCTTGCCTAAAGTAACCCCATGAATATTCTCACTATTCCTGATGGGTTCTGCCAGTGGCTGTAATGTGAGGGTAAAAAGGAGGGGGGAGAGCGGGCAGCCCTGTCCACCGAGTGGGAAGGGGGGGAGAGCGCATGCCATTGGTCAAGACACAGGCCTATGGCGAATGATAAGTTTTATCCAATTTATAAACTCCTCTCCTAATCCAAACCCGTCCAGGACATCCCACATGAATCCGCACTCGACCCTATCAAACGCCTTTTCCACATCTAATGATATAGCCAGAGCCCGGTGTTACCTCTGTGAGGAATACTGTACAACATTTAGAAGTCTTCTCACATTAGAATACGAAAACCTTCCCCTGATAAACCCTGTCTGATCCTCATTTATGACTGAGGGTAAGTCATTCTCCAATCTTCTGGCCAGCGTTTTAGACAGTATCTTGCTGTCCACATTTATAAGGCTGACAGGTCTGTAAGAACCGCACTCATCTGATGGTTTATTTTTCTTCAGGATTAAAGAGATATTGGCTAGATTTAGAGAGGAAGGGAGATATCTCTTCCCGAAAGAGTCCAAAAACATATTGGTCAGAGGACCCACCCCAACTCTGCTCATTTTTTTATAATACTCTGGCCCATAGCCATCCGGTCCTGGTGCTTTCCCATTTTGAATTGTGCGAATGGCACCCAGGACCTCTTCCTTGGTCTATTCAGAGCCTCCCGCTGTTCTTCTGTGAGAGAGGGTAGACTAACCTTATCCAGGAAAGATCTTCTTAGCTCTACTGAAGTATTACATTCGTTGGAATATAACTCATAGTAGAGCTGTCTCATTATATTGTTAATTTTCTTTGATTCGTGGACTTTGTCTCAATTACTATCTTGAAGTGATGATATTAAACTAATGGCATTTTTTCCCCTTGCCAGGCGAGCAAGAAGGCGGCTAGGTTCATTACCATGTTCATATAGCCTCTGTCCTGCAAAAAGGATAGAAGCCTCTGCTTTGCTTGTTAAGAGTTGATTGAGGGCCAATTTCGCTGCTTCTAATTTTTTAAGATGGAGAGCTTTTAAACTTGTTCCATAAATCCTGGATCCAATGTTCTAATTCCAATTGCTTCCTGATTGTATCTCTTTTGTGAGCTGCTGTGTAGGATATAATAGACCCCCTCATGAACGCCTTAGCCGCTTCCCACAATAGGCAAGGATTTATGTCTGGAGTGTCATAAAAATGAACAAAAATAACAGTCTGTGGTTGGTTAAAATGTAAGTTAAGGTCAATGGGAGCGGGAGCTCAGTGCCAGTCCAAGCTCCCAGCCCAGTGACGTCATCCCAACCCCGGAAATACTGTATTTTTGTCTTGTTGAATGTGTGGGTTGTAAAAGTGTGTTTGAAAGCTTCAAGTACAACAGACTTTATTAATTGACGTTTTACAGGGCAGCACGAAAAGTAAGTCAGATTGTGGTGTGTTGCAATAATAATAATAATAATAATAACAATAAGAACTTTATTAATCCCAAAGGGAAATTCAATTGTCTGTCGTCTCATTTGTCATGTCTTTAAAAGCCATCTACTATTTACAGAAAAGTTTTACAGTCTGATGGCTGTAGGCACAAAAGATCTTCTGAATCTTTCTGCCCTGCAGCGAAGAGAGAGGAGCCGTCCACCACCATTGGCCCTTTGGTCCATTAAGTTGTCGTGAAGTGGGTGATCCATGTTCTTGAGAATAGTCTCCACCTTCCTCAGTGCACGTCTCTCCACCACATCCTTCAGTGGGTCCTTGAACTTCAATCCAACCACAAAACCAACTTTTTTGACCAGTTTATTCAGACAACTTGAATCTTTGTGTTTGATGCTTCCTCCCCAGCAGACTGCAGCGTAGAACAGAACACTTGCCACCACAGGCTGATAAAATATCAGCAGCATCTAACTACAGATGTCTATTGATCGGAATCTTCTCAGGCAAAAGAGGTGGCTCTTCCCCTTTTTGTAAATGAAGTCTATATTCTTAGATCAGTCTAACTTATTATCCAGGTGTACACCTAGGTATTTATATGATGTCACCACTATGATGTCCACTCCACAGGTGTTCACTGGCTGAAGAAGGGATACAGATCTGCGGAAGTCTATGACCATCTCCTTTGTCTTTGAGGTGTTGAGGAGGAGGCAGTTTTTGTGACTCCAGTCACTGAAGGGTCTTATCAGATCTCTGTATTCAGATTCTTGTTCATTTCTAATACATGCCACATTAGCGGTGTCATCTTAGTATTTCTGGATGTGGCAGGACTCAGTGCTGCATTTGAAGTCTGATGTTTACAGTGTGAACAGGAATGGCGCCATCACTGTCCCTTGTGGAGCCCCTGTACTGCTCATTAATGTCCCAGAAACACAGTTCCCCAGCCTGACAAACTGTGGCCTTCCTGGTGAGGATGTGACTGCCAGGTAATCTGTGATCCAGGAAACAAAAGCAACAATGTCCAGAGTCAAGGTCAGCAGTGCACCATCCCCACCATGCGCAGTGTGGATGGTGGTCCAGAATCTCTACGCAGCTGTCTGGTAGTCATTCTCCATGGCCTCACTGAACTCCTGCCTTCCCAGGGTTTTTGCCTCAGTGACCACTGAAGCCCCATTTTGCTTGGCCTGCCAGTACCTATCAGCTGCCTCTGGAGTCCCACAGGCCAAAAAGGCCTGACTGGACTCCTTCTTTAGCTTAATGGTATCACTCACCACTGGTGTCCACCAACTGGTTTGGGTATTATCATCACGACAGGCACCGACCACCTTACCGCCACTGCTCCAATCAGCCGCCTGAACAACCGAGGCATGGAACATAGCTCACTCGGACTCAATGTCCTGCGCCTCCCCCAGGACATGGTTGAAGTTTTCACAATGCATTTGGGTCTGTCAGATCTGACCATCATCCTCCCCCACCATCAGAGCCAACTCACCACCAGGTGGTGATCGGTTGACAGCTCAACCCCTCTCTTCATCCGAATGTCCAAGACATGTGGCCGCAAGTCTGGCGACACGACCACAAAATCGATCATCGAACTGCGACCCTGGGTGTCCTAGTGCCAAGTGCACATGTGGACACCCTTATGCCTGGACATGGTGTTTGTTATAGACAATCTGTGATGAACACAGAAATCCATTAACAAAGCACCGCTTGGGTTCAGAGCGGGGGGCCGTTCTTCCCAGTCACGCCCCTCCAGGTCTCACTGTTGCTGCCAACATGGGCGTTGAAATCCCCCAGCAGAACAAGGAAGTCCCCCAAAGAAGCACTCTCCAGCACTTCTTCCAAGGAGTAGAAAGGTGAATACTCTGCGCTGCTATTTGGAGCTTAGGTACAAACAACAGTCAGGATCCATCACCCCACCCAAAGGCGAAGGGAGACTACCCTCTCGTTCAGGCTGAGCCCCAACACACAGGCACCGAGCAAGGGAGCACTTAGTATTGCCACCCCTGCCCCAGTGGTAACTCCAGAGTCAAAGAGACTCCAGCTCGTCTCGAGAGTTCTGGTTCCAGAGCCCACGCTTTGTGTGAAGGTGAGTCCAACTATATCTAGACAGAACTTCTCCACCTCGTACACCAGCTCAACTTCCTTCCCTGCCAGAGAGATGACATTCTACGTCCCTAGAACTAGCCTCTGCGTCTGAGGATCTGACTGCCAAGGTCTCTGCCTTTGGCTGCTGCCCAACCTACATTGCACCAAAGAGTGCAGGGATAACCAAGGACACGCTGGAGAGATTATGTCTCTCAGATGGCCTGGGAACGCTTGAAGAGGGAAGGGCTGGACGAAGTAGCTCGGAATAGGGAAGTCGGGGCCTCCCTGCTTAGGCTTCCCTTATAATCCTGTACGTTGAAGTGCAAATGTCTTTTAGGCAGGTTACATACAAAAACACCATACCAGTGTGTTTGTTATTACAATAAATACTGTGCACACGTGTGCACAACTGTTAGAACTTACTGACAGCCTCTACCAGCTAGCATTGTCATCATGTAAGAAGAAGAAGAAGAATTTACAGAAGAATCTACTTTTTACAGAAGAAAGACATGTAGATGTGCTTTATGTAATGTTATGGAGCAAAAAACATTTCATGTCTTTGACCTTTGTTCCTACAGTTCCTCTCTTTATGTCTTTGGGAGGAATGCATGTGGACATCTCAAGTGGGGGGTGCGTGAATAAACCCTCAGGCCTATTTAGCTCTACTGATTCTGAGAAGCACGTTCTAGAATTTTGAGTGATCCTCTGCACATCCTCTGCCTTTTAAAAAGCGGTACGTCCTTGTTAGCAAGTTTTATGATTTTGTTTGATTAAATTCATGAAGGTATATGTTTTTTTTTCTCCATAAAGGATGTTTTCTGTTCCAAAGGAACCTTTTCAGCATGCTGTAACAGTATGCTAGGTTGTGTCATGTGTGCTTCAGCTCTCAATGTCTCTTAAAACTATGGACCAATCAGGGGCTGCCTTTCCCTGTTTTTCGGGGAACAGTGGAAACACAATCACTAATTGGCCCGGTTATTTTCTGATTTCTAATAAACGCTCCCAATGGGCCGAAGTCCAGACTGTTGTGGGAAGGAACAGCAAGTGATTCACAGAACTGGATGGCCCAGCCAAGCTATTTTAAAAAATCATTTCTCAGATGATTTAAAACAGAATACTTTACGGTTAGAATTGTACTGCTATCTGGTCCCGAGAATGTATCTGGGATGTGGGTTTGGGAAAACCAAGTTATCTGTGTATAATTTATATATGGGAGCTCAAGTATGCAACTCGAGTCCTGCACTGTATCAGATCCACTTGCAAGCTTAAAAACAAACAAGATATGAAAGCTTAAACAAACTCCATATAGACTAATATTGTTTCAGCAAAGTACATTAACTTCGGTCACTCACTCTTCATCCTGCAACCTTTCCTCATCCTCCTGGTTGTGCGTCTGGTTGCGAATGGGTGCCAGGCCCTCCGTCTTGGTGTTGTAGTTGTGGAAGCAGACGTTGAGCTTCTCGTCAAACTCGTTGACAAGGTCCTCCATGGACTTGAAGCTCATCATCTCAGAGAAGTTCTCCAGCTCAGAGAAGTCCTCACGTGTGATTGAGGCCAGGGGGGCAGTTGTGGGGGAGTTGCTGGAGGTGTTGGAGTAAGAGGAGTTGTTGAGTGATGAGTGGTCGAGCTCATCCATGCGGCAGGGACGCAGATCCTCAAACTCCTCATCTAGACAAACGAGGGGGGCTTCCATGATGTCCCCGTCTGTTGGTCTCTGAGTGCTGCACAAACAGAGGAGAGGTGATGGAGGGTTAAATGACTTCGCTAAATCAGCTTCACATCTTCTGTTTCATCAGCATTTATTACAAGAACTCTGCTTCAGCAAATTCACTTAGTGGCATCACAAAGGGACAAGTTGTAGATGGGCGCTATGAAATCATGGATTGTCAGTGGTCAGACACAAGGGCCGCAGCAGGGCACACTACAACTCCCAGCATGCATTTCCACCTGGACAGCTGCAGGTGCCTGGGACCATTGATTGAGGCAGGACAAAGAAGCTGGAAAACAGACAGAGAGAGGGGAGCACACACTTGGGAGAGGAGAGGGAGAGCTGGGGTCAAAACCCCAGGGAAGTGAACAATATAGGAGCTCAGTGCAAAAGAGGCACTTTAGTTGGGCTGGTTGAACATTGTGGTTACTTTTAAAAGGAAGTATTTTCTCCTCTGGGGTGTTTTGAGTTGAAATGAGATCTTGTTTGGATGAACCTAACACCCTGACTTACCCGTTTTCTTTGTGATAAACCTGTGGTTGAATAAAATCCCACCTTTCTTAGGAACTTGACTTGACTGTTTTTGGGTTAATTTACACTGTTCCACATCTAACCTGTCTTAGGAACCTCTCATAATGCTACAACTTTCAACACAATCAGTACGTTTACATGACACTCGAGAAAAACGAATTATTGCCTTACTCCGACTAAGACCAAACAACTAAAGTGCATGTAAACCAATCAGAGTTTGAGAATTCCATTGGAGTCAGAGAACTCAGATTAAGACACCCAGATAATGTGATTGGAATTTGATTTTCTCTACCATGTAACCAGTGTAGTCAGAGTATGATCGGACAATGTATGTATGCATCGCCGTAACCTGGAACAAAAACACCAGAGAAGAAGTGGCACTATCATTGCAAAAATCAGAAGCAACTGCAACATGGCTGAAGCATGTACGAATGTCCACTTTTGTAACAATGAGGAGAGTGCTGTTATGCTTTCCGTCCTGACAGAAACGAACACAGAACGAGGAATGGAGACATCTTAAAAAAAGGTCTGGATACAGCGCCACATTCACATCAATAATTATGAGCTTAGTCTGATTAAGCTGTGCATGTAAACGCACTGAGTGATTGCATTGAGAGCATGGATTAACCCCCCCACATATACAAACATCTTTACAGACAATGAACTGGCATTTCATTTCAGATCATGGTTATCTTTCACATCTGTGAAGGCCCCACTAATGCAGAACAGTATCTACAGGTTTAGGAGCAACATCTGCTGCCATCCAGATAATTACTTTTTCAAGGAAGACCTTCATGTTTCAGCAAGACAATGACAAACCACATTCTGACAACAGGGATTACAATAGCATTGTACTGTAGTCGAAGAATCCTGCTGATGAACTGAAATCAGCGGAAATCCTTAATCGGACAATAATTCGACCACATTTCTCTTTATGAATTCCAGAATCTGGTCTCCTGGGTTCACCAATGTTTATTGAGTGTTGGTAAAAGAGGAGCTAATGCAAGGCAATGAGAAACATGAGCCTGGTACTACTACTTTTACTTTTGCTTGCATCAAATTAAATATACTGTATATAAAGTTTGAATAAAACATGATAACATTTCAGTTTCAATATTTGACATGTTGTCTTTTCTATGTGTCCCAACTCATGGAAATAGTGCAGTACTCTTACAAATGGAAAAAAAATTCCCAAATCAGGGAAGGTAGATCAGGACATAAGCCACTGGTACTCAAACCATTTTTCAAACAGGCAGTAAATATGTTTATTACAGCTATGGAATCAGCACTCGTGGGACTGCAGTTTTTGGCATTTCCACATCAACTTAATTCCAACTCCAGAGGTTGGGTCGTGCCCCAAACACCCTGTAACAAGACGACTGCTTTCTGCTTTGTCCATCTTTAATTCACCCACTCAAAGGAATGCAGGCTTCCCTGATTAGGAGAAGAAATGGGGGTAACGTTTCACACTTAACTTGTGGCCGTTTACGATCCAGGACAGAACCAAAGGGGGGCCTCTTCCCAAAAGGTTGATAGTGAATCTTCACGCTTCAAAGAGACGAGTTGCATATCAACCACAGGACCCCCAGACCGAATAAACATTGGGCCTCTCACCTTGGCTGGAAAAGCTCATAGTTGACACCTCAGTTTAAGGAGTGACCCCAAAAAGAGCACGAGAACACTCTCCAAGGCTGCATTTTGGCGCCAATCCCTGGAACAGACCCCTACCATGAATTCTTTGAATGACTGTGTTTTTCTGTGACTCTCTCTAAGGTGCAGGAGGAAGAGAATGACTGAAAATAGTTTAACTTCAGGTTTAATGGATACTTCACCAGGATTTTCTATCTGTACACCACATCATCAATGAAACAGTCTTTTTCCCATTTGTCTAGCATGTCTACAAGCCAAACTGTTAACTTCACAAATTTATTCCAGGTTTTCCATGGACCAAGAGCTCCTCCTAGTGGTGTTGTCTGAATATGGTTTGGTCAGAACCAAATGTGTATTCAGTGAATTTAATTATGTGCATTTCTTCTTTTTTTATATACTTCGTAGCTTAGTAAATAGTATTCCCAAGATAGTTTAGCAATTTTAGAAGTAGTAACGAGAAACTCTTTTATTCTCAAGTTAAGAGTTTTTGAATGTATAAATACTATGTTTTTATCTACCTCACCCGAGTATATATGTTAATCATTTATGAAGTATCGATTGACAAGGTTATATTGTTATAAAGTATCATCACGTATGTGTTTCTTATGCTGGATGGTGTTTCTGGTCGAATAGATAATCTGGTTTTCTGTCCCTCTCTAACTTTGAAAAAGTCGTTAATCCTCTGTTATTATCAAGAAAACGGCTGATCAAAGTTTACTTTTTGTTAAATGTTATGTTTTAATGCATCTGCTCATAAGAAACAATGAAGTGAAACGTGATCGTATGTGATGTTATAAACGGTTTTAATCATAGTGAGTGAGTAAATTAGATCTAGCTCGCTTTTAATATCAAGTTAAATTAATTCGCTGCCAGTCAACGGGCCGCATGGGGAACAACGATTGCATAAGTGTCCCCCCCCCCCTTTTGGTTTATGCCCCACGTGAACTGCTTAAAAGAATTGAGCTTTTGTCGCCCTTGGCTTCTTTGCTTCTTCGTTCTTCTTCGTTCTTGAGTTCTTTCTTGTCTTGTTCTTTTGTCTCCGTTCATCGTCTTGTAATTATTCTCCACGTTTTTATTATTTGCCTTAAGATCAGACTTTTCCAGAAACTTGGATGAAACCATGCCCAAGTTTCTTTAAAGCATCAGTAATTAGCTGCGCGCATAGAGAACCTCAGTCTAAGCCTTTTATTTTATTTTAAGTTCGCTAAAGTGACTCCTGAAGATAATATCGGCTGGCCAGCCAAATTATTTTCTTAAGTTATTGGCGCAAATTAATTTGCAATAAAGCTAATCCTGAGTGCCCGGAGGACCGACCAGCATCATCTGCCGAGCTGCGTTTGCCACCTGGTTCCGAGAGGCCAAGAGAACTGAAGTATCTAACGGCGCTGACATGGTCCTGAAGCCTGAGACCATTCACGGCGGAGAACTCCCCGCCGAACCTTCAGCATCCGGTCCGGTAGCCACAGAACTTCAGCTGATCCACTCCAAGAGTGCCGCTGAGAACCGACATCCAAAGTAGGCAAACTCCTCGAAACTGCTGTATCAACTGGGTGATGCCGTCAAGCGTTCAGTAGCTTATTTTCCTAGTTATAGTTTAGTTCTCCAAAATTCCTCTTTAAAATTTACCCTCGTAACTCTGTTAACGTAGGTTAAATTTTCTCTTATTCACTCACTATCATTAACCTCCAGTCATAGGTTCGGTTCAAACCATTCCTTTATTTATTCATTAGATGTTCTTTGATTTTCTCATTATTTGATCATCATTTATTGAAGTTTTGTTATCATATAGCTTGTTAATAAATTGTCCATTTAATTTTAAGTTGTCGTCTCTTAGTGGTCCTTCCAGAAAGTAGAGTCCCTGAATGGAGAATTCTGGCCTCAGATGAGAGATTGATTTAAATCTGTTTAAGACTGATTCAATGTTTGATTACTCAATTGAACTTTGTTTCGTCTTTTTTTTCCCACCAGAAAGGTGGGTGGTGCCCCTTCAACGAGTGCATAAATGTCATAATTTAATTTTATTAATTTTGGACATTTATTCTAAATTCAAATCGCTACAACCCCAACCACCAAAGTCCATGGCCCGTCTGTTTCACTTAATGAATTCCCAGAAGGATTTACTTGGCGTTTTCTAAATCACTCCTGTCTCACCTCATATGGAGAGACTCCATAGTGTCTAGACAAAGCGAGATGGAGGTAGATGTGCCAGAAGGGGACCAGGTCCCTGAGGGACTTAAACCAGTTTCTTTTTTGGTAGTTAATTACATGAGTCTACCAGGATTGAAGTAAAGAGATTTTCAATATTCTAGGATGAGAAATTGTAAAAACATTTGTATATAGTATAGTAATAATAATACTGTCGTTTAATTATTGTGAAGATTCAGACAGATGGACTCATCTCCCAGCCACAATGCAAACACTGTGTATTAGCTTTCCTCAATAATCTTTTTCTAATTTTCTGCACAAAGACACAACTGTAATAGTCATTTGTGTTTAGTAAAGATTTTAGGGGAGCACTTGAAAAAAACAGCCAAAAGAGTATATAAGCATGCATGTGTATTTTATCATTTGGCAGTAGAAATGTGTTTTAGAAAGGGACGACAGTGTGGAGTTTCCTGAGGACAATTAACATTTGGGACAGTTTGTGCAGAAAATCTGCCTTCTTAAGGTCCTTACACACCAGGCGCGAATTCGCCAGGCAAATTATTTGCCTTTTTTTAAAACAGCATAAAATCAATGCAAGCTTCCACACCGGCTGCGATATTTCCGCGGGGCGAAAAGCGTCTTTTATTTTTTCGCTCTTGTGTCAAATTTTTCGGAGATTCGCAGGCGAATATCTGGACCTGCTAGCCCTCTGGCCAATCAAAAGTCATGTTGTTGATGATATTCATTTATCAAGCACGCTACGGCAAACCCATCCAGCTCCTCTTGGAGACGAGTGATCTATAGATGAGCTATTATGTGCTTATAAACATTATAACGGGGCTGGGGGCCCGGAGCTTTCAAGAAAACGGGACTTTGTCTCATTCATATAGAATATTGCCTATTATTTTAATCTTACCTCAGACATTTGGCTAGCCACTCCTCTGGACCAATTGGCTCTCTATAGTTAGTTGTCTGCTTCTCCAGCCATGGCGTCAGCTGCTGGAGGAGGTCGTTAAATTGCCTGAGGGACATTCTAAAACACTGACGGAATTTCGTGGGGTATAACTTCGCTTTGCAAAATTTATACGCATATTCGCTTCGCGCCCGGTTTGTATAGGCAAAAGCGATTTTTCGGACCGGCAAATATTTTCACATTTTTGTCTCGCTTTTTCGCTTCACTCTACAAATTCGCTGGTGTGTAAGGACCTTTAGAGTTAAACCATCATGAGAGGAGTTTCTTTCTGCAAAGATGTTCACAGAAAACTTTTGATTTTGGACTATTTACTTACGCTGGATATAGCCTCCGGTCTGAAGGGTAAAGTCAGCTTAGAAGTGCATTATTTTAAGTCATAACTAGAAAGGGGCCACTTTAAAAAACAACATTTTATTAGAGAGATAAAAAACTCACCGAGAAAATGTTCTGACTCATTTGATTCATTCCCTCAGTATACATTTTCCCCTCTGAGTTTATGCCTCGTTCTCTAATTTACATCCCAATCAGGACAACATGATCGGATGTTCATCCGATAAATCAAGGTCCGATTTGACAGAAATATACACACATTTAGCATGTACTAATTGGTCAGGCTCTGAAGCCCATCAACATAGAAAAGAGGAGAGTACTGGTACACATACAGAGGTTCTGCAAAAGAGGAAAATTAGGGCAAGTACAGGGGCCTGTGACTGTGAGAGGCTCCTAAAAAAACATTGATTTTTTTTCAGTGTAAAATATTGATGAGTGCATTGAAAACTATGCAGTTGTTGCTGACGGATGAGAATCATATCCTTGTGTTGAATGGGGTGTGTTGTGCTGCAGTTTTCAGCCTAAACACTGGTTGGCAGTGCAATGTCTGTGCAAGTCAAGTCACCAGGTTTCTATGGCACACTGATAAAGATCTCAATGGAGAGAAGAGCACATAAAGCTACATTGTATGATAGACAAAAAAATGACATAATTTAAATATATATATATATATATATTGTATATTTTGTATTATTATGTCGTTATGTAGTTCTGGTATGTGTTGAGTCATCTGTGGTTGTACTGACAACCAGAGAAAGTAGAATGTATGGGTTAAGAGGCACCCAAAACAAAGAGGGAGTGCTCCTGTGACCCTTGTTCATATTTCTATCATCTGCCTTCTGACAGTGTTTGCTTGGAATCAGACTCAATTAATGAAGCACTTTTCTTACAACGCTAATGAAACGCAAAGTGCTGTGTGTAAAAAGAAAAGGGAAACAATCCAAAGACACCTCCTCCACATACACACACTTTCTAATCTATATATGCAGCTAAATAAGAGATGTAAAAAAGTAATAATGATAATAATAATAATAATAATAATAATAATAATAATTATTATTATTATTATTATTATTATTATTATTATTATTATTATTATTTTTATTATCATTATAACAATAAAAATAACAATAAAAAAGGAGGACTGAGAAAAAAGAGAGAACGAAAAAAAAACGGCCACTGTGATTAATTTGTTGAAAACATGCTAATCCACAGAATTGTCCTGGTCCTGCCATACATGAGAAGCTGTGCATATCCCTGGAGCTGACACTCAAAACCAGGCACAGTGATGTGGGGATGTGGGACATTGAGGCTCTGACTCGGCTCTACATCTGCTTTTAAGTTTATAAGATAGTGTCCAACCTCTGTTAACAAAATGCAACTGACCTTGTAACTATGTAAGAACTGATTAACCCAGCCTCCCTGTCTACAGCAATGGTGCTAACATACCAGCTAAATGCTAGCATACATTACTTGAAGCCATTTCTTTATATCGTCCTCCAACCCCTCGATAGAGAGGGGTGAATGATAACATTGTCCTGTTTATGATGACAGATAATGTTCTTAAATTGTTTTCAGCCTGAATTGCTCTAATAACCACGGTTAGCTTACAAATACTGTGGAAAATGCCAGCTCCCTGTCCATTTACAGAAGGCACCAGAAAACGCCCATAATTCACGCAAGGCATTGTAGTCAAGTCAAAGCAGCAGTTGTAGGCCTAGGGCCGATCACATCTATGTAATTAATCCTGCTTCGGAGTGGAGTAAGGACCGCCCACTTAATTTACATGTATACGTTTCCACTGACAAAATGGCCACAGGGATGTGTAAATAAATAAATGTGGAAATGTGGAAATACATAAATAGATAAAAGTATACATAAATTAATGTGGAAATGCAATGATACATAACTTAATGCAGAAAAACATGAATATACACACAAAATAATGCTGGGTTGTTTTTTCAACCCTACTACTAGGTTGGGCCTGTCGGTCAATTTATTTGGGTTATTTTCATGGATTCGGGTATTCTGAGTACCCAATTCAAAAGGTTATTCATAGTGGGAACATAAACACTGTTATGTTGGACAACCCAACACATTGGGTAGAAGGAAGCGAGGAGACGTACAAAGCAAGGTTTGTTACATTCCCGCTATTGCTTTACCATATAGATGACTTGCTATTATTAGAAAGACCCTCATTTTGTTGTGAAGATGTAAGTTTGTGAAGCATTGTTGTGTACCAGCTTCTGCCTCCAGGAATTGATTGGTAGGTGAGCAAGCTAATGGTTAGCCAACATTAGAAGCATAAAGTACATTGCCTGAAATGTAGCAGGCCAACATGTTAGCTGATGTGTGGTGTGGTGTGGTCAGAAATGTTGAACGGAAATCAGTTTAAAATTAAGCAATCTATGGTTATTTAAATGCTACATGCACCGTAGACTGTGATGTTATGAGTGGGCAAGTGTCCCGTAGCAAAATGGCCGCCATGCGCGGACGTTGGTCTCCATTGGCCAACAGCGCAAGTAAGCAACTTAAAATACAAGCATTTATTTATTTATTGTTGTATTCACTTCTGCATTTATTTATTTATTAACATATTTATTTCTGGATTTATTTATTAATCCATTTAATCATTTTTAATTATGCCATTTTTGGTCCCCCATACCCTTGTGTGTGTTGTCCCTGGAACTTGAAAATTTCTCACTGTTCCTGGTGACTTTGTCTTTGGGAAGAGAACATAGCTGAAACTTTTTGTCATTACTAAAAGAGCAGCTGCTGCTAGCTCACTAGCAGCTGCTGCTTCTCCTTTGTCTACCATGAGTTCATCTAGGACTTAAATGAACTCATGGTGTAATTATATGGTTATGTATGGCACAATATCAACATTTCCTCTTTTGTTAGGACTGTTATCATCCATACTGGTGTATTTTGAATGATAATGATGATAATGACAATAACTGAATGATCAAAAAGGACAATGACTTACACTGAAAGAAACCAGAAGATTAAATTTAAAGGGCTTTACATGGACTGTAATAATTTGTATGCTGAAATGAAACGTTAACTTATAAATGAGCAGACATAAGAGAATGTAAATCTACAGGAAGATACAGCATTGCTCCGTGTCGGATTTAATGCTGCACTCAGACTTTAAGAAAAGTTGGTCTGTGGTCAGGTTGTCTGACGCAGTGTAATTACAGAAGTGAGGGCTGGATTTCATCCTGTGTGCAGCAGGGCTTGGCCTGGAGTGAGTGAGTGAGGCTGAAGCAACCCTTCTCCCCCTTGCTGGTCTTACCAGCACTCAGCAAAGTGCTGCTCTTTCAGCTGCCGGATGTTGTGTTTTTACAGGACGTTTTTCTGCTCCCCTGTTAGTGCTGTCCACCCTGCGCTGATGTTTTCTGTATTATAAGTGCGTCTTGTTTCTAATTCCACTGCAGAAATAAAGGATCAGAATTGACTTAATCTGAGCAGCAGAGAAATAAATATCCCTCTTTATATGACAGTGAGACAGCATCTATCAGAAGGTCTGATTAATGTAATATGCCCTGTTTAAGAAGGGACATGAGCAGAAGAATCTAACCTTGCCCTAGGGACTCTTTGCCAATGAACTCATGCTTAAAATTTGTCAGGATAAGAAATCACAAAATATTATTTCCTGTAACACCACCTCAGTTGGAGCTTCTCTGATACTGCCTGGAAAACACTGGAATATGTCCTCATATAAAAAGCGTCCAGGAAGAGAGTATCGATGTAGACGGTGTACTCAGCGTCTGCATGCTATTTGTTTAGGATCTGTGTCAGCTGTTTGAGACCTTCACACAGTAAGTACTGGTGCTGTCATGTGCTTTGAAGTAGGGATGTCCCAATCAGATATTGATATTCGTCCGATATCAGCATAATAAAGAATATTGAATTTTATCAGCCTGTATCTAAAATTTTCAATATCAGCACTCTGATACAAGCAATCCATTCCAGGCTGTAGACACCTCAATCTAGCTGCCTTCAGGAATCCATATGTAGGTGAGCAAGCTTATGGTTAGCCAACGTTAGAAGCATAAAGTACATTGCCTCAAATGTAGCAGGCTAACACATTAGCTGATGTGTGGTGTGGTGTGGTCAGAAATGTTGAACGGAAATCAGTTTAAAATTAAGCAATCTATGGTAATTAAAATGCCAGTACTGACAGCTACAATATCGGTATCGTATCAGAAGTTAAAAAAGCTGTATCGGGACACCTCTACTTTGAAGCTTGCAGGTATAAAAAGAGCCAATCAGAGGAGCGCTTCAGAGGTCATTTAATGCAATGGAGACACCCTGTTTTACAGTGGGAGGGACAGACACAACCACAGCACCAATGAGTGCTGATTTTTGAGGCATTTCTTCTCCTACTTTGAGGAATTGATGACATTTAAATGTAAAAAGCAGTTTTTAAAATGGACAGCAGTTTGATTATTTTCAAGGTGGCAGTGTCAGGGATGGAAATCAAGTAGGTCCACACAATCATCTCATTACAGAGAGAAAAGGGGAGAGTGGGGGAGGAAGATGAGCAGTGAGGAGTGGTAGAAGGAGGAAACCATGGTTACAAAGCAAGGATGGAGGAGGATAATGTACAGATACACAGGGAGGATCTGGAAGAGAGGAAGCAGCAGGATGGTTAAGAGAGAAAACAGATTACCTGCAGTAGATTTGAGGCACCTTTGTTCAGGATCTTCTCAAACACAAAGAATCTGTTTCCTCAGATGAGAAACGCAGTGATGAGCAGGACATTCATCCCTGATATGAAGGGGATAAAGAAAAGACAAGGGAGGTAAAAATGGCCGGGTGGTCCGAGCTTTGGTTGTGTATCCCTTCCCTCACCAGTTAGCTCACAGCCTCCCTGATGCGTCCTCCCAAAGCCCGTTGTTTTCCAATCAATAGACAGCAGCACGGCACACACAGAGCCTGCGCACTCTGATGATATCTGCTCCCCTCCCTCCCTCCCTTTCTTTTTTCTCTCCTCACTATCCTTGCTTTCTTCTTTTGTCCCTGCCTTCTTCGTCTCCTCCCCCCTCACCCTGTAAGCGTCAAGTCCCCTATATTCACGAGGAATAAGCAGAAGGGGGAGGTCTGAGGGAAGGAGACGATTCAATAAGGTAGCATATTGGTTATCTGTCTACTTTGTGCGCTCAATCCTTTCACCAGATCCCACCTTTTGTCTGTTCAGCCATTCACTCACAAATGAAATGACATGATTTATCTTGTTTGTATCACATACAAAACCAAGTGGTAGAAACAGAGGAATATCCCACTGACACTGCAAAATATAAACCTCTGCATTAAAAACTGCTCCCTGTTGAATCATTCTGACATTTTTCTCATGTTATATGAAGAAACATGTCAGAAAAATAAAATGTCAGCATCACCAAACATGCAAAATACTGACACTTCCAGCCTACCAAACTAACACAACAAAGACACCTGCAAATGTATTAAGAAAACAGAAAATTCATCATGAGCCCTGTTTCGGCTACTATTAGTGTTAAATTTGGTCTTACCTTCATAACTAGTAAATTACAGGACAATAAAAACAGCGTACTAAGAAAATTGATCTGAATTGGTTTAAAATGTTTATTGTAGCGGCAGAAAATTGCTCATGTTTGGCATCAAGGCTAGGAATTTATTAACCCTTCCCAGAAATGTGGGTAGTGATGAAAGATGTGCAGTGTGGGAGTAATGGCACATTGAGCACCTCTCTCTGATCCCCATCCTTTTTTCTGTCAGTGTCATTAAATTTAAATCATCATGTCCCATAATAGTCATTAATACAGTCCTTCCTGAAAGTTCCTGTGGCTGTAGTCCAAATCGACATTTCTTCAGTAGTAAAAAAAAAAAAAACAGCCTGTCAGGACACCCAAATAAAAAAACATTAGTCCTAATTCAACTTAACAATATGAATAAATAATACATAATCATAAATTAGAGTAAGTCAACAAAAATTCATTCATATGACTGCTGTCTGTCTGTTCTGTAAGTACATCTTTTACAATAAAGTAGAACGAATGAACATGTCATGCTGCTTGTATCATTTTTTTAATGTCAGAAGTAGGAAAATTTTCAGTCCTTATTAATTAAACATTAAACAATAAAAACAGCAACATTTTAACTCTTAGGTCTGTATTAGGCTGTATAGAAGGAAGACTGTTACCTTACTTATTTCAAAATAACTAACCTAAATGTGTTTTAATGTATGAATTATTGTTTCCTGCATTCATTGCAGCAATAGTAAACAAAGAAAGTGTCTTAGCAAAACACGTAAGTTCCCCTCATCCCACCAAAAAGTGGCGTCATTTCAGTTTCAGACAAGGTATGGCAAGCCCCCCCCCCTTCCCGTGAAGCAATGTAGCAATGTGAGAATAGCAGAAAGAGCAAGCTGTTGTGATTTCAGAGCAAAATTAAGAAACTTTATATATCAATCAATATCAATTATCACTATCAATACTATGGATTAGATTATAGTCACAATACCCCACACAGGTAGTCAAAATATAATGTTTTCTTTTACAAACAACAGAAGAATGAACCCAAATATTCAGGCAACAACAACAGGAGACAATATTAGTCAAAAACTTAAACTTCAACCACATCCTCTTCTCCTCATCCCTCTTCTCCTGACACACACACTCTCTCTCTCTCTCTCTCTCTCTCTCGCCTTTCTTTTCTTTTATCCTCCATTCTTTCCTATGGAAATAATATGTGGGACATTTCCGTAACACCTCTAATGGGAGGCGTCGGTTTAGCCCGGGACTGGGCAAGATGGCGGTACTGACGCCAGTCACAGTACATGCTCTGACAATACAACGGGCGTTTGTCTTAGTTTTTCTGTTTGTTTTATGTGTCAAGTCTGTTCTATGTGTCTACACATACGACCGGGACACACTGCTTGAGTTAAGAAATGCAGCGTATGGATTATACTTTGACAGCCCTCTGCCTGAGAAACTACGTGTAGACGACACCTTACCTGGCTGGGGAGGCTACACCAGGAACTGTGGGATATGGCAAGAACGACGCAGCTGCAAGCTGTATCCCCCCTTCAAAGGAGAAGCCCTTTTAAGCCTGCGCTACCATCTCTATGGCTCGACAATGTCCAATCACTCAAGCACAAGTTCGATGATCTTATGCTGCTGATCCAAACCCACGTGGACTTCAAGAACTGTTCGGCGATCTGCCTCACTAAGACATGGCTGGATGAAACGGTCACGGACGCTGCAGTCTCCCCTCCAGGCTTCACACTGTTCCGTGCCGACAGGTCTGAGGCGCTCAGCCTGGTGGTGGAACCTGTTTCATGATCAACGAGCGCTGGTGCAACAATTCCACACTCCTGCACAAGTACTGCTCTACCCACCTCGAATTCGTATCCGTGATATGCAGGCCGTTCTACTTTCTCCGCGAATTTGCGTCGGTAATCCTAACCGGAGTTTACATTCCACCTCCTCATCTACTTGAAGAGGGCGCCCTGGCCATCAACGAGCTGTCGCACCACATCTCCGACGTGGAACGGAACAACACCGACTGCAACATCACTGTGCTGGGGGACTTCAACCGGACCAATTTATCAAAAGAACTCTCCAACTATAAACAACACATTGACTGTCCAACAAGAGAAGACCAAATTCTCGACCACTGCTACAGCACAATAACATCCGCCTACCGTGCGCAGGTTAATGCACCCCTCGGAAACTCCGACCATGCTATGATTCACTTAGTTCCTACCTATATTCAGAAGGTTAGGTCTGCTAAACCACAATTTAGGAAAGTAAAGCTCTTGTCAGCTGATGCTATTGACACACTTAGAGCCTGTTTTGATTGCACTGGTTGGTGTGTTTTTTATGAGGCTTGTGACAACCTGGACTTTTACACAGACACTGTATCCTCATATATAGACTTTTGTGTTAACCTCCACATCCCCACTAAATCCGTTAAATCTTTTAACAATAACAAACCCTGGTTCTCACGAGATTTAGTCAAATTAGGGAGAAAGAAAAACTTTGCGTACAGGGAGGGGGATACTGAGAACTATAAAGCAGCTAAATATGAGCTAAGAGCTGCCATTAGGAGGGCAAAAACATCCTATGCCACCAAACTGGAGGATAAATTGGACTCTAGCAACACCAAAGCAGTCTGGAAATGTCTACATGAACTGGCCAATTACAAGAAAAAATCCCTCCCCCCTTCAAACGCAGACCCCCACCTCCCAGACAGGTTGAATACCTATTTTACTAGGTTTGAGAAGCCCATCCCAGACAGCTGGCCTAGTCCTCCCCCTCACTTATCTCCACCCTTCTCCATCGACACAAACATGGTGAGGAGGATGTTCTGGAGGCTGGACAAAGGCAGAGCTGCAGGTCCAGACAACATCACACCTGCGTGCCTAAGTCACTGCTCTGTCCAACTAGCACCAGTCTACGCTGGCATCTTCACCTCCTCACTCCAGCAAATGAAGATCCCAGCCCTCTTCAAAAAATCCACCATAATTCCCATACCCAAGAAAGGCAAAACCTCCAGCCTCAACGACTACAGACCCGTGGCCCTGACACCCATCATCATTAACGACCAATCCATTTCTGCTACAGACTCATTGAAATTCCTAGGTACACACATTAACAACAAGCTGAACTGGGATCATCACACCACTCACCTCCTCAAAACAGCAAATCAACGACTATTCCACCTCAGACAACTCAGGAAATACAGAGTCAGGAAGAATTGACTGGTACAATTCTACACTGCCATAATTCAAAATATTCTGTCTTTATCTATTACCACATGGTACGGCAACACACCAAAGCACATTTTAAACAGACTGGGCAGGGTGATAAAAAGGGCCTCCAAAATTATTAACTGTAAACTTCCCACACTGGACTCAATCCACAAACACCATACCATCACAAGAGTATACAAAATAATTGATGACCCACCGCACCCAGCTCACCATCTATTCTGGTCTTCCCCTCGGGTAGAAGGTTCGGATCTCTGGGCGGTTCAACAAAGCGCTATAGTAACTCATTTTTCACCCTTGCTGTACGACTGCTGAACTCCTCTGGCCGACGTATGTGAAGTCTGAGTATTATGTCCCGTGGTACCCCGTTTCATATGTTATGTCATGTTCCTGTCTTGTTTTTTCCTGTGGATTGTTTAATGTCTGTTTAAATTAATGTGGTGTATTATTGCAGCTACCACCTGCACTGTGAAAAAATTCCACCGGCCTAGCCATGTGGCGATTAAAGAAACTTGAAACTTGAATAAAACCAAGACTGAAACAGAACAGGTAAGGTAGTTGGTCAAGAGCTGACAAGCTGACAGTCAACCTGGCACTCATTTACAGAATGTGGGGAAGTGGGTCTTTATGAAATCGGGCCATGATTATATGGATAATATTTAAATGATCATAAAAAAAATACCTGATAATCCCCTGCATCTGTCTTTCCCTTCTTACTGAAAAAATCTCTAATATCACTGTCTTTTCTTTTCTTCCCTGCTCGCTGAGGCTCCATGCCTGACTTAGTCTTGATCTAGTGAAAGATAATTCACAAAATTAATGTTAGTGGTCTCTTTTCAAATTGTGATTTCCATTCCAACACAATTCACTACTGAACACCAGTTCAAAACACCTTTTATATGAGGCCTATTGTTGCTGCTCCCTGTCCAGAATTAGCCTACTTACTAAAACTACCCGGTATACAAGCTATATAAATAATCTTGGTCTAAGCTAAGACCTGTGAGATTTCTACATTAGTGTCAGAATTAAGATATGTTTTACTGTGTCATAGTAAATTAATTTGGAACACAATAGAAAATGTAAACTTTGTATCTGATAAAAATCTTATTTAGTGTGAAAAACTATCTTTGAATCTTGGATATTAAGGTAACTCATTTTTTTCCTTATCTTTCGTTACACCTCACTGTGTCGCAATACTAAACTTAATCCAGTGGGGGGAGCCCTAAACCCATCCACCCCGCTGGATCAATCCATGGTTTTTTAAATGAAGCAGTAGACGTTAGCAGCGCTCCCGGGATGCAGGAGGATGCAGCAGTTGTCGCAACACATCGCCTCTGTTGGACACTGATGTCGGACTGATGGGAAATTTTGTCGGACTAATGGAGCGTTGTTGGGAGGTTACCATATACAGTACAGAAGGTTGGACCTTTTCTGCTGAAACCTGAACATAAACAAACAAGACTTCCTGGTAGTGACCCGGGGAAGTCGTATGGTTTTCTCACTATATTTATGCGTAGTGACGTCGTGGAAACAGCCCCAAAGATCGTTTATCTTTAGAGGTCTCACTTCAGAGACCCCTTTATATATTTGCATGCAGTGCGCTGAGCACAAGCCTTTGGCCCCGACTGCCAATACAACTGTTCTTTGACTTTTCAAGTGCATTTGACACTATCCAACCAGACATTCTCAAACAAAAGCTGGAGGGACTGGGAGTGGATTTGACCTTCACTTTGTGGATCCACAGCTACCTGACTGATAGGCCTCAGTATGTGAGGCTGGGCTGCACCATCTCGGATACTCTTGTGAGCCCTGTAGGAGCTCCTCAAGGTATTGTGCTCAGTTTGGGGTTTCCTGTTCTATGACGCGGGTTCACTTCTTAGCGAAGCGAGTCTCCATGGCAAAGTACGCTGAATGGCTAACCTGCTCCGGGGGAGGTTAGGTTCCAGACTGAACTCACGGAGTATAAAAACCCCGCCCACTGACCAATGAGCTCTCTTGATAAATGGCTTGTCCGTTCTTGGAGGATCCTATAGACCTCGGTGCTCGCATTGTCCAAGGAGCACTCCAGCACGCGAGAGTTTTCAGGGACTGCACGGACCCACTTACTTTTCCGCATGACCACCTTTATGAAAGGCTCATATGGCCTACATGACATGTCTGGTGCATGTTAAAAGCGCATGTTGAACAGTGCTATTTCAGGGTGATAATGGCATCAAAGATTTTTTGCGCACTATACTTACGCATTGAAACTGTCGGCAATTTTCTGCCAGCATTCCTTCCGTGCTTTTGCAGCGGCGACGATGTTGCTTTTGAGGTTTATGATAGAACTGAATTCTTCATACTTTCTAATGATCGTCTCCTGCTCCTCATTTGTAAAGTACGTGGTCCTTCACTCTCCGGCCAGCTCTGACGCTCCAGACTGGTCCATGTGCGCGATTGGTCAGATGCAGCGGGCTCCGCCTTACATGCGTGCACGCGCTCATAGCAAAGCTGGATCCACTCACGAGGTTGATAACCTGCGTCGTAAGACCGTTTAGCAAGACCGCTGGCTACCACGCTAAGTTGAGCGAGGTAGCTCCAAGGCTACCTCGCTTGGTCGAACTTGCTTCGTAGAATAGGCCCCAGAATGCTTCAAGGGGTCAATAAAAACTTGCCAGTGACCACTGTCAGGGCATTGTGAGGGATATGTTTGTTTGCACAATTCCAAGCTATCCAGTCCCCTCTGTGTAAAGCCTGTCCTATAAAGTACAACAAAAAGGAATGTAAAGGAACCGCCACTAAGAATCCCTGCCACAGTTCTTCACAGAGATGTATGGCGTGTTGTGGTCTTGCTTTCTACAGAGGAGGAAAGTGATGGTGGAAACAAATCTGCTAAGGAGGATGGAAAATGAGCTGAACTGCAAACCCACTATAAACATTCAGATTAAAAGTTAGTGTGAGCTCTTCGAATTCTAAAACCAAGAGCTCAAGTAGGAGGTGTCAAGCCAAAATTTAGAGGATTATAAATGGTTGGTGGACGTTTGTTTATTTACAGATTTATTTATGAGTTGTGCTTGTACCTCAGTTGGCCCTTAGTTGGCTGGTCGCTTGAGAGGGAGCTCTGATTTAGGCAATTGATGAATGAATGACCCAAAGTATAGTTCCAGTGGATCCAGGTGCACAGGCACACTGTTTGATTAAGACGCTGAGTTTTTTTTCTATGGGCCGGCTCTACGCTGGGGCAATAGGGGTGAACACCCCTTCAAACAAATGGCCTGCCCCCTCAAATCAAATTTTTTAATAGTGGAAAATCAGCCAAAAAAGCACAAGTTAATTATTAGCCTCCACTCATCTTTCATCCCTTCATCTCCGTACAGTCAGGGATCGCCTCCCCCGTACCTTCCTCCGTAAACACCCAATCACTGTTTAGCATGCAAATGAGCCAAGATGCACTGACTAGTGTTGTGTCGTTCATGAACGTTTCGTGTAAAAGAACGGAACTGCTAAGTGAACGACATGAACTGAATCACTCCAAGACCTGGTTCGTTCCTTTTTCAGTTAAGTTGAGCTCAGCCGCAAGCCTGGCATGCCGGTTGGGAGTGGAACTGCCCCCTCTGACTCTGGCGAACGACACACAGCCAGCCAGCAAGCGAGCGGGCGGGCAGAGTCTCGTGATTCACTCACAGCGAATGAACGATATGTATCAGTCAGAGAACGAAACAGTCTGTGAACGACATGTATCAGTCAGTGAACGTAACAGTCTGTGAACGAAACGTCAGACAGTGAACGAAACAGTCTGTGAACCTGTATCAGTATGTGAACAACACGGTGAACGAATCAAAATATATCTGAACGACTTTATTCAGGCAGAGGAGGGAGGGGGTGTTGTGCCGTTCACTTACTGCTGAACACTTTATTCACTGAGGCTAAGATAAACCAGGTCATTATAGCGCCTTTACATTAATACACGTGTATTAATTTTATAAAGGATTTAATTTCAGCCAATTTAAAGCAATACGCTGTTTGATATCTTTGACCGTAGCAGAATCCCCACTACAGCTGCGATGTTTATTTTTAATATCTACACTTTTCTGCAATATAAAAGAACAAAGACTTGCGCTTGCTTAGCGGTGTGCTGCTTGCTGCTGTGTTGTTTTCGCCGACAGTAATACACAGAAAGGTGAGTTTTTCAGGGCAGGGGAGTGATTCTTCCTTCAGGACTTGGTGAATGAATGACATGTGTCACCCAGTGAACGATGCCGTGACTTCAGCAGCAGAGGAGGGGAGGGGCTCATTCAATGAACGAACTCACAGATGTGTCACTCACTCGTGTACTGCACCAGCAGAACGGGCTCCAAAGCACTGACTGACTCAGTGAACTAATCTTTTGAACAAATCCTTTTAATGAATGGATTCTAAAGATTCAGTACAGTCAAAAGAACTGGTCTTCCCATCACTAGCACTGACGCAGCCTGAGACTGTAGTGTCAGGTTTCAAGACAGGGCAGGAGACTTTGAGGAAGCAACAAAACTCCACCAAACTCGTTGTAGCGACCCATGAGATAACTAATAATTAGCAACAACTAAAACAAAAGTAAATATAACACCCATACATATTTGTGCAGTCAACTAGGAAATAGTCTGCTGTTTTTTACCCAGTGGGAGCGTTTCTCAAGTCACAAGCAAAGAGTAGAATAGTGGAACTGGGGCCTCATGTATCAACACTTACGTGGGACTCATACCGGAAACGAGCGCACGCAAAGCCCGTCACGCTGAAAAAAATTTGTATGTATCAAGGTGTGCGGGCACCGAAAGCCACGTGTGTTTCCTTGATAAATCCCAATCAGCTTGGAATTGAGCGCAGATGTCGGAGTGACCGGGCCCGCCCCCGTTACGCCCACCTATAAATATGCAGATTTATTTAAATAGGGTCTCCCTGTCCTCGCACGCAGACAAAATGACAAGAAAAACGAAATTTACGGCGTGCGAGGTGGAGGTGCGACAGCGTGTTTTGTTTGGCAGCCTGTCCAGTGGCGTCAGTGCAAAACGAAAACACTTGGAGTGGGAGAAAGTTTGCGAGAGGGTGAACGCGGTGGGTTCCGAGACACGCACCCCTGCGGAGATTTAAAAAAAAGTGGTCGGACCTCAAGGTGGAGGTCAAGCGGCGTACAGCTGCCCTCCGGAGGAGTACCGGCCAGACAGGTGGGGGTCCGGGGGAGGAGACCCTCATGCAGTTTGAGCAGCAGGTGGTGGCGATTATGGGGGGCGCCTCTGTGGGGGGGATTGTCGCTGCTACCCGTGGCGACTCAGACAGCCTGCCGGAGGGTAAGTGGCATGTCACACAAATGTCCACATGCTTTGCCATAGATATAAACGCAACAGATACACAGAAGCAGGAATTGAAATGAACCAATATTTTTTATTGTGTCACAGAAATCAATGTGTCGGCCGTGTCGCCGGCTTGCGGAACCCTGGCCCGCGGCAGCCCGTCCGCCGGCTCGGAGTCGTCGGCCAGGACCAGCGGCATTCCGGCCACCCCGGCCCCGGCCCCGGCCCCAGCACCAGCACCAGCGCGCCGACAAGCAGTGGAGCGTCCACCAGCCGCGGCGCTTCCGCTGGACCACCCGGATGCAGTGGAAGGGTCCTCACGGAGGCGGTCCTACAATCGCAGGAAGAAATCATCAGGGGGATCGCAGGGATCAACGAGCGGCTGGGCCGGCTCGTAAATGTCCTCGAGCGTCTGGTGGAGAAAATAAATTAATTTGGCTCATTGAACTGTGTATTCACTTCTTACCCATTCACATTGGCGATGAGATTCTCCCGTGCGAGGACGGCTGCCCGGCAGGGATCAGCTCGCATCCCTCCGTCTGCTGCTGGTGCATTATGTGGGGCGACGTGCTGCTCGGCCACGGGGATGTGGTGCACGCTTGTCACATAGTGAGTCAACAAACACCGCCACACAGCGTCGCCAAAGTGCCGTCAACGCAAGTATCGGCTCAACACCAACTTCTACACCACCTCCTCACTTTGCGTGGATTTGCACTGGACCGACGCTCATGTCGCGATGATAAATCTGGACGTGTGCACCGATCTTGGCGAACGCAAGATTTTCTGGCGCTGCCAGCGTTGATACATGAGGCCCCTGTAGAGTGGAGAGAAACAAGAGTGGAATGGAGAGAAAAAATGGTAAAGTGGAGAGATAGTAGGAGATTTTAGTTAAGTTGCTAATAAATTAAAAAAAAAAAAGAGAGAAGAAAAAAAAAGAAAAATGTTATGTGTGTTATAGCCTATATCTACTCTGAATCTGTTGTGTTCGACAAATTGGTTTAATGACTTTGAGAAAATACTTGGTGTTGGTGTAGAGTGGAGAGAGAGAATAGTGAGGTGGAGAGAAGGGATATTTTTGAGTTTTTAGCTAATAAAGAACAAAGTTATAAAATGCACTTTATCTGTTGTGTTCTACAAATTAGTCTGAGAACTTGTGATGCTTGGTGATTTCTTTTCATATGACGACTGTTCAGTTTTGTAAATATTAATTATAGTGACAAGTCTTTCCTTTAGGTTGAAATGTAGGGGAGACCGGGGCTTGTTGTCACACTTTTCACACTCTTATATATCACTTGCAATCGGTTCTATCAGACATCTTGCGATGCATACTTAGACACATCATCAGTGATGTAACCCAGGGTCCTCAGGTGTTTCGGGTCTTTCAACATCATATACCCTCACCTGGGCAACCTAGCCGGGGTTGATCAAGCCCAGACTTGTGTCAAAGTAGCTTTGGTGGTCCACAGTTCACCCCGCTTGATCCACAGCCATCTTGATGCTCTCTCTGTGGCATCTGAGATGGCCTTGATGGCTCTCCTGCTGTGCAGCCCTCTCACTCCCAGCCTCTATAGTGCCTTACAGAGAGACTGGTCCGCGAAGCCCCTAAACCCCACCTCAATGGGGTCACACCAGGTCTTCCATCCATTCTGTCAGCACTCGCTTGCCAGCTCCTCATATTTGGCCCTCTTCCTTTCAAAGGCTTCCTCCATCCGGTCTTCCCAAGGAACAGTCAACTCCAACATTACCACCTGTCTGGATGTTTCTTACACCAGCACTATGTCTGGCCTGAGTGTTGTGTTTAATTCACATGATAACTATTTTATGTGTTAAAATAGCATTAACTCAAAAGTGTGTCTAGGATAATAACACAGGAGTAAATATGTGTAAATATAACATAACAAATGTTAAAATATAATAACACAAAAAAATGTGTTTGATTTTAACACATTCATTTTGAGTGTGCATGTTGCCCCAAACTACCATGTTTGCGAATTAACCAATTTGCTTAAAGTTAGCTCAAAATAGAACAATGAAAGAGGTATGCCTTAATCTCTCCTCTAACAAGTCCACATGTATCACTGCTGGGATTTTTATCTAGGGGAAGCTTATTTTAAAATATATAATTTATTTATTTATTTTTTTTACTTTGGGTTGAGTGAAATGGTTAATTGGCGCTCATCTCAGCTCACAATGTGCTCTTCTCTTCTCAGACAGGACACGACCTCTGACCATGTAAAGGAAGAAAACTAGTATTCCACTTTTTAGTTGTGCCCTCTGGTGGCAAAGATAATTGCAATGTGACAACTTACCTGTGTAACAACAAGCCCCGGTCTCCCCTATTTGAGAATTAGGCCATCCAGTTAAGATAAATGTTATGTTGTTGGTTGTTAAAATCTGGATGAAAGATATTTTTTTTTACTTTTCTTTTTTATTTTTCAGTTATCCCCCTAAGGGACTGCCACCTTATTGTGGTCAGGGGGGTTGTGTGCCTCAGTGACCCTAAGAGCTGTACCAGCAGGAGCTATAGTCTTAAGGTGGGACACCCAAGTTGTACAGGTCTTAGGGTAGAGGCCTGACAGAGTGCAATCCACTTCTCCAAGTTGAGAGCTGGACACACAGCTAACAACCCATGCCGTTAAGAAAACACTAACAGTGTTAAAAATGTGTAAAAAAAAAAATTCTGCCCCTCTAACATTTCTGACTGCCCCCTTATATGTGCATTCCTAGAACTGGCCCTGGTGGGCAGTCCAGTCCATGTGTGCGCAAAAGCAAGTGGAGAGGTTAATGGAGAGGAACACATGGAGACACCATTGGTGCGTATATTTGGTTAAATTTGCTGGTTAAAACATAAGCCTTACGCACATTTTATGATTATTAGTTTAGAGTGTCGTGCATCGTTTTGATAATGGATTGAGCTGTGCGTACTCTTGGTTTGAATGGTTGCTTGTGCACATGTTTGCACTCGTCCAGGGGTGTTTAAGTTTTGTATTGACAGATGCAGAGTGATAGAGGCTTTCATTCATTCAGACTTGAAGGGTTAGATTGTTATTTCAATGTCACTCGTTATTAATATTATCTATACAGATCTATTAAACCTTAACCATAAAGGTAATCTCAAAACGAATTGATTACTGGAAAATAACAGATTTGAATGAATTAAATTGAAATAATGGTTTAAATAATAAAGCAAATAATAAAATATATTATTAAGTAAAATAATAATAAATTAAATTGGAAATTTTGATGTGTGCCTGCCCGCTTGCTGATTCGCTGCTGCTTGCCGCTGATTTACTCACATGTTTTGGATGGAGATACATGAGGGCATTAATGCGTTAAGGGCTACTTCCTGTTTGGGGATGGTGGGGTCATCTAAGATGGCTGCAGAGTGGGACATGTCTTCAGAGTGGGGTCACGAGGGGAGGGGGCCCTGTCAATCAAGACCAGGTGGGCGGGCCCTGTGCTCTGAGTGGGAATCGTCTCCATGGTGACAGTGCACCTGCATATGTCACCATATGTCACCTGCATAACCGTACCAGATATTGACAAGCCGTCTACACTTTTGAAATCAAAGGTCCGGTGTCCACGTTTTGATGTTTTAATCACGCTTCTACGTCAAAGTATGGTGACAGGTCGAGGTGTCAAAATCATGCGAAAAATCGTAGTTTTTCTCGCCCGCTTAAATAGGGAAATTTTCACCACTTTTTGGCATCTAGCTTTGCCATGGAAACAGTAGTGATACCCACTGTTGCATGATAGAGCCGCATGTTTTGATACATTTTGGGCCGCATTAATTGCCGAAGGTGCGTTAATAAAAATAAAAATTATAAACTACTGAACCCAAAACGTGCCACGGAAGAAAGTTTGCTGGCACACCTGCTTGCGCACAAGTCTTTATCTTAAATAGGAGATAACTTGTCATAAAAATCATAGAGAAAAGTGATGACCATGAAGAAATTGTGAAAAACGTTGAAAAATAATCCTTACCCCTCAACTGTCACAATACTGACAGCTGACCTGTTGATCTGGGTTACCCTTGCAACAGAAAAATGGTAATATATTGGAAATGTGACTGAAAAAGGGACAACTGTGCATGTGCTGTGGAAATCACTGAGACAAACTGGGATCTGGGGGGTAAGTCCATGAAGGGGAATCAAGAGGCAGAAACAGACTTTGTGAGGTAAATGTACACTACAGGCCAAAAGTTTGGAAGCAATGCCATTACAAACCGAACAGTTGGGAGCAACTTCAAGTTTTTGTTCACAATGCTTTTTTTAAATCCAGCATGAGTTTTATGTATTTTGGGATGTATTTACTCCATGATCAGATGTTGCTTTCATGGAAATGCACCATTTTACTTGATTTACCTTTAGGTATACATTGATTTTAACAGACCATTGCTAAATATATGTCAGCAAAAGATAACGGGCTTAGTTTTAGGGTTGAAAACATTTGCAAGAGTCACAACTTCAGTGCAAAAGCAAAAAAACAAATCACAGTTGGATTATTCACTTCAGCTTTTTGGCTTTTGAGAGTCTGCATACAAAAATCCTAATAAATCTCAACTGCGTTCAAACTACCACAAAAATGGTTAGAAAGAAGCAACTGAGTAAAGAAACAAAAGTATAGATTTGTACATTGAGGAAAGAAGGATACACAGAAAGAGAAAATTGCAAAACGCCTAATGGTGTCTAACAAAGGAGTCCACTACACTCTGAAGAGACTAGAGGAACCCGGAAGTTATGATGATAGAAAAAGACCTGGACAAAAGAGAGTTACTTCAAAAGAAAGACAGCACCAAAAATAAGGGAGGAAATCAACATGACAAGGTCGAAACCCATATCTCTGTCAACGGTGAAAAGACGTTTGAGAAAGGCTGGTCTGAAGGGTTATATATCTGAAAAAAAAAAAACACTACTTCGTCCACAGAACAAGAAAAAGAGATATAAGTGGGCAAAAGCTCACAAAAATTGGACTTATGATGACTAGAAACAAGTTTGTACTGTTTGGTTCAAAACTCAGAGTCTATGTCCACAGACAAACTGGTGAACGTCTGAAAGCACTGTGTGTTACACAATTAAGCAAGGAGGTGGTTGTGCCATAGTATGGGGATGTTTTGCAGGTGATGGAGTAGGAGATTTGTTTAAAGTAAAGGTATCATGAAGAAAGAACAGTACCACTCCATCCTCCAGCACCATGCTGTTCCATCTGGACTCAGACTTGAATTGAATTTAATGCTTTTTATTGTCATTGTCACAATTGCCACACTGTCACAATGAAATTGCATCTACAGATGGGAAAAGTACACACAAGAGGAAGAGGTAAAAAAAGAGACAGCTCTCATTAATATGAGTGCTGTGGCAAAAAAAAACCCTCAGCAACATGAGCACATTACTAACACCACATACACAGAGATCCGTAGACATGCCATGGTTGTTGGGGTGGGGGGGGGGGAGTTTGGGGAGGAAAGTTCAGAGCGTCGAATTGCTGAGATCTCCTGGAGGAGTTGTGCCAGCATCGGCCTTGGCCAAGGCCGATTCCGAGGGAGCCGAATAGTAGATTAGGATGTTTTGGTTAGGGCGAGTAGCCACATTCCAATAGACTTCAGCTACTCTGATTGTCCATCCTGGTCTCTATAGCGATACATTTTCTTTTGCAAAGTCGAAAGCCTCTCCAAGATGAGATCTCCCTTGCGATCCACAGTCATGACTTTTTGGTCAAGACTGGAAACTGTCCCAGAAAGAGTTCCTACGGCTTTGCCCACCTCAATAATCATGACGGGCAGCCTTTGGGGGCTCTTGACCACTGCCAGCATCTCTTTGTTTTGTAGATGAGTCAGGGCGAAGCATGAGCCAAACAGCAACAGACCTGTTATCATGGTTCCTAAAAGGTAGACATCTTCCACATCCTCCATGGAAAGGACCGACAGGCATGCGACGTTCCACTTCCCACAGCCATCCATCACGTAGCCTGCGGCAAACGTTCCGTCGGGGCAGGCAGGGTCCCCCATACCTCCGTGTCTCGTAGAGACAATCTTGTCAATTGCGTTGAGAGACCTATTTATCAATTCCATGGTTGGTTTCGGAGATCAGGCAATGAGAAGCTCTGAGAGTCTCAGACAGAACGGGACAAGACAAAGAGGCAAAGCAGAGAGCAGGGAGAGGAGAGAAATGCTTGTGGGTCATAAGTTTATTTTGCAGCAAGACAATGACCCTAAGCATTCTGCCAAGCTCTGTCAGGGTTACCAAGACAAAAAAGAAGAGGAAGGTGTTCTTCAAAAGATGTTTTGGCCCCCTCAGTCTCCAGACCTTTCTCCAATTAAGCTTGTGCGGGATAAATTGGATCGATCGGTCAGAAAAATGCGTCGAATCAGCAGTTTCTTTTTTATGAACTTAAGAAAGCTTGAAATGCAATCCCTGGAACATACCTTAAAAAAACTTGTGGAACAAATGCCTGGTATATGCCAAGTTGTTGTTAAAGCCACAGGAGGTTACTTTAAAGAAAGCAAAGTCTAAGCAACAATAACTCAAATACCTAATAATTATAGTCAAAATGTCTTCTGATTAGTTACTCTTTACACAATAGTCATGTTTATTGTGTTGCAAAGTATATTAATGAAACTACTTCCAAACCTTTGGCCTGTAGTGTACCTCCACTAATCTGTCATGTTATGTAGCAAAAGGAAAAGCAGCACATTGAAACTGGGTCCTTACACTTATATTGTTTGAAAAAAAATCAATCAATAATATAGCTAAAGCCATAAACCACATTAAACTCCAACTTTTCTTCAAATAAATATGACCAAAAAAATAAACGATAAAACCTGGACGGCAAAATCAGGTAGTGATATACCACTGCAAAAAAAATATCATCCAAAAGAGTGACCGCATAACAAGTAAAAGATCAGGGAGCCATCAATAAAACTAAGCTGAGGATGTTTGAATACACTAAAGTATAGGCAGTGATAAATATAAAATACATTGCTGCTCTCTTGATCGTTTCATTTTTATGGAAAAAAAAATCTTTGGACCTCGGTTTAACTTGTGACAGTAATGGGTAGACAGTTCTTTGCTGACATCTAGTGGTGAAAAGGGGACTCAATATGAAAAAAAGACTCTTTTTACATCTTGACAAATTTGTAATTATCCAAATGTATTTCAACCTCATCTACAGTGGTGTGAAAAATTGCTCGCCCCCTTCCTGATTCCTGAACACAAAATGCAGTAGCGCAAGAGAGCAGTACACAGCGGTCTGAGGAGCCATAAACAAACCTCAACCAAAATGCTACTCTATACACAAATAATGCTCAGAACCTAACTTACACCTTACACCAACACCTAACAGCACCTCAACAGTACTTATCGGGTCCTAGCCACAGCAGTAGCCACCAAACATCTTTTTAACTTTGCCAAATTTCTCTAGCAAAGAGACTAAACACAACTCACCTGCTCTCTTCCAGCAGCTGCTTGTTTGTAGCGAGACCTCGGGCTAGTCCATGAAGGACAACAGCGGGGTGATGCAGCTCAAGGAAGAACATGTTGCGGTGTGTTTGAACCTAAATTAATTTACACTGGATTATCCCTTTAAGGTCATGCCACAGAATCTCAATAGGATCAAGGTCAGGACTTTGAATTAGGCCACTCCAAAGTCTTCGTTTTGTTTTTCTTCAGCCATTCAGAGGTGAACTTGCTGGTGTGTTTGGGATCATTTTCCTGCTGCAGAACCCAAGTTCATTTCAGCTTAAGGTCATGAACAGATGGTCAGACATTCTTCTTCAGGATTTTTTGGTAGAAAGGAGAATTCATGGTTCCATTAATCACAGCAAGTCTTCCAGGTCCTGAAGCAGCAAAACAGCCCCAGACCATACCACACCACCACCATATTTTACTGGTATGATGGTCTTTTTCTGAAATGTGGTGTTACTTTTACGCCAGCTGTAATGGGACACACACCTTCCAAAAAGTTCAGCTTTCATCAGACCACCACAGAGTATTTTCCCAAAGGTCTTGGGGATCATCAAGATGTTGTTGTAGGGTCTTTTGTGACATCTTGGATGAGTTGCCACCACACTCTTGGGGTAATTTTGGTTTGACGGCCACTCCTGGAAAGGTTCACCACTGTTCCATGTTTTTGCCATTTGTGGATTGAAAGAAAAATTGTATGTGCATGCTATCACATGTGTATTTTATCATTATATACTTATGTTAATCATCATTCACTGAAACTCACTTGGTGTGAATGCTTGCAGAGTCATATCTGTTTCTTTTTAATGAGCATGAGAATGGAGTTGGGTCTAATACTTTTCCGCTGAAGCCATGCAACTAGATGAATGCTATAATTTCACTCAAAGGTTGTTTTCCCAGCAGTGTGACATTGAACTGATGAGCAGGAACCTGATGATGAACTAAGCTGTCTTTGTTCTCCCAGTACAGACCACAGCTGCAACCTGTACCCCATTTGGATACTGTTGTAATGTCATGCCATTTGTGAGATAATGTTAGTGGGCGGGACTGTCTGTTTCTTGACTGCATAAAGAATTTGTAAAAATCTGAATTCCTCAGTCAGAGGAAGCTGCCTTTGTTTATAAGTTGCTGACTCTTTTCAAGAAAAAGATATTGAAGAAAAAGAAAAGTAAAGTTGTAAACTTAGGAGAATAAAGTCCTAAAGTAAATAAAGTCATAAAGCTGCTTTGGTGGAGGGGAAATGGCTGGAATTGGTCAACTGCAGGGTTATCGGTGGACGTATCAGTGGACCATTCAGAGAGCTTCTGTGGTTTTTCAAGAAACAATCCAACTGATGATCAACATTTGTGATCCAGAGGGAGTCGAGCTCCGACGAGCACCACGTCTCTGACACCGGTGGTAACCTACACCTGCAGAGACACCAACACCTTATTATGGCATATGGATTCATATCATAAACTAAATCTCAATGTCATTCATGGATATTTACGGCTGCATTGACGGATTTATCCTCAGCATATCCATTTCTGCCTCCACAAAAGCAGCGATTTCCTTCAAGTACACCTGTTTTTTTTTTTTTTTCATGGAAAAGATGTGTTTCTCATAAATTCTTTTTTAAGTCTTTATACTTACGACAATGTAATGCTGATACCCAAAGGATGAAGTATCTCCTTGTTTATGAAACCTATACTGAAGCACAGTTCCTTCAAATGCTTCATGGCCCTAATTTTAACAACTCTCTTTTGAAATAACAGGTAACCTTATGACTTTATTCTTATAAACTAATGACTTTTTTCTCATAAATTAATGACTTTATTCTCGTAAATTAATGACTTTATTCTCGTAAATTCACGACTTAAATCTCAAAGCCTTGAAAAAAAATCTCAATATGGCCCTCATACTCTTAAATACAAAACATGCAATCATTGGATGAATTTTGTGGGAATAATCTTTGCTTGTATCTATCTATTAAACAAATGCTGTGCTCCGCAGCTTTTCTTCAAGACAGTCGTGACGTGGGCCTGAGGGCGGGGACATTGGGCGACTCAACCAGGAAGTCCTCAGAAGGGTAGTCTGTCTCATTTCACAAAAACCGGACCATCTCACTCAGGGTACTCAAATCCACATAACGGCAGTGCGCTCAGCCTGATGCGGTCTCTGAAATGAGACACAGCCTATATGTGAACTGAACTGACTTTGCAGATAGTCACGGCTAAATCCCACAGGATCCAGAATGGCTGCGCTCTGCTCCAGATAAATCTTAATGAAAATCCTCAGGCCTGATTCTGCATTAACAGTGGATGCCAAACAGTGTATAAAGATAAATTTAATAAAATTTAAAAGAAAGGTTTTTTTTTGTTGTTTTTTTTTAACATTGTTTTTAAACAATTCCTATCAGCTCTGAGTCAATACCTAGTTTTCTCCAAGCTTTAAGATACATTAGGAAGCAAATGTTATGATTTGTCAGTCATACTGATGAACTTTAGACGAGAATAACCATCAGAGTACTAAATTGCAGCCCCAGATTCTTGTGTATCTAACCAAAGAGAACAGCAGAATCAGATGCAGCCTGGTGGATTTTATTAAAATAAATACTTTGACCAAACAGCAGAAGCAATCAATCAAGGAGTTGTTAAAACTAAAAAGTGTCCCTTAAAACCAGCCCATTAAAATTAATAAAATAGAACTTAACCAAGACAGCAACATAAAACCAAGCATCGGAAAAAAAAAAAAAAAAACTTAATTAAACCACCTTTGGGGGGACCCAGTTCACAAAAGGTTGAGAACCCCTCATCTAAAACATCACATCTGCATCTCAGGCAATGTGCTGCTGTGGTTCAAGTCTTGCTTGTCAAATAAATCTCAGCCTGTTCTGTTCAGTAATGTTCTGTCTGAGCCTTGTTAAGTCAAGCTTGGTTTGACCACTTGTTCAACGACTACATTTTTGGGGATTTGGTTTTCACTGATAATTTACAATTATACATGCCTGTAAACTGTGAAAATGGGCCAAACTTATCCAAAGTTTAGGTCTGTCTGTCAGTTGTTAGGAGCTGGTTTTCAGATAATTTTTTTGTTCCTTAACTCTGCAAAGACAAAAATGATGTTCTTTGCACCACAGAAGTGGTATCATCTGTTTGAAACTGTTACTCTTTCTCTGAAGATCATGTGGAGCATTGTACTGATAAAATGAAAAATCTTGGGTATATATTTGATCAGACTCTTGTGTTTGACAAACACATCAATGAGGTGTCAAAAGTATCATTTTTTCATCTTAGAAGGATTGCTGAGATCAGACCAATTCTGTCTGACAGAGATGCAGAAGTTCTCATTCATGCATCTGTAACATCTCACCTGGACTATTGTAATGCGCTTCTGTCAGGACTGCAGGAGAAAAGCTTTCGAGTCTTGCAGATGGTACAAAACGCAGCTGCTCATGTCCTGACAATGACAAGGAAATATGAGCATATTACCCTGGTGCTGGTCTCTCTGTATTGGCTACCTTGTCAGGTTCGAGCTGATTTTAATAGATTTGCACCTTCCTGTATCCTCTGTTCTCTGGGGACTGGCCTTTTGGTTGTACTTAAGGTCAAGAAAAGGACTGTAGTGAAGCCAGTTTTTTTCCTTTTGGGACCGACGCTAGGAAATGCTCTTCCTGTGGAAATAAGTCTGGTATGCTCTGTGCATGTTTTTACAGCAAAGCTAAAGACCTACTTGTTCAACCTTTGGTCAACCCTGGACACTGTATTGTGCTACATCAAGAAATGCACAGACATGATCACAGTGGAAAAACGCATCCCAGTCTTTCCAAATCGGAAACCCTGGATGACCAGTAAGGTGACACAGCTGCTGAGGGAGAGAAACACTCCCTTCAAATCTAGCGACATGACTCTCTACAGCACAGCCCACGCCAACCTGAAGAGAGGTATTAAGAAGGCCAAGGGGGACTTAAGCAGGAAGACTGACAACCATCTGAACAATAACAATAGCAGGAAGGCATGGATGGCTGTCCAACACCTCACCAACTACAAATCCAGCATCGGTGCTGCCGAGGGTGACACAGCACTGGCAGAGGAACTCAACTTCTTTGCCCGCTTTGAGACCAAACCATCAGGAGCAGCCACACCCCCACCGGTGGCTGGGAGCAGTCCCACCCTCACGATGGAGGAGCACGAGGTGAGGCAAACACTGAGGGCTGTCAACCCACACAAGGCAGTGGGCCCCGATGGCCTCTGCAGACGGGTGCTGAGAGAGTGTGCAAACCAGCTGGCAGGGATCCTCAACAGGATCTTCAAACTGCCCCTGATGCAGTCCAGAGTTCCATCCTGCCTGAAGACCTCCACTGTTGTGCCCCTGCCCAAGAAATCGCCTGAAACCAGCCTCAACAACTACCGGCCGGTTGCACTCACACCTGTGGTGATGAAGTGCTTTGAGAAACTGGTACTATGAATGCAACGCTACATACAGTGCTTACCCACTTAGAGAAGCAGGGGAACTATGCTTGCCTTCTCTTTGTGGATTAAAGCTCAGCTTTCAATACCATCCTACCCCACGATCTTGTGAGGAAACTGCTGAACCTCGGACCACCTAACTCCACAGGTTTTTGGTTTAAGGATTTCCTGTCAAACCACCCACAAAGGGTTAGGATTGGCCCCCATACCTCCACAGTTCTCACACTCAGCACAGTTCCCCCCCAAGGTTGCATGCTGAGCCCTCTGCTTTTCACCCTTTACACACAGACTGCTCCCCTATTCATGCCAGCAACACCTTCATTAAGTATGCGGATGACACCACAGTGGTGGGCTGCATCACTGGAGGGGATGAGTCCGCCTACCGTGAGGAAGTGCAACAGCTGACAGTGTGGTGCAGAAACAATAATCTGCTCCTCCCGAACACAGCCCGTTCTCATTGATGGGACCTGTGTGGAAAGAGTCTGTGACTTCCGCTTTAGGCTGTATTAGGACAGAGGAAAAAGGGCCAAGAAAGTGAATCTCATTCCACTTCAGTGGGGCAACATAAAGGTGATTCATAAAATAGCTCTATTGATAGTAAGTACTAAAATAAATATCTACTCATGCCATCCGGTCGATTTTTAGGAATCAGTGTTTCGGTGTCGAACTATTTCCTTTCTGCGACGTAGTGATACTTGCACACACGCAATCCAATATGCAGAGGGGTGAAGCGAGTTTTGTCATGTGGACCAATAGGAACCGAGTCTCGTTGCCATAGTGTCAGAAATACACAAACATGGCGACGAGCGCATCTAGCAGCTAGACAAGAGAAGAGGAAGAAAAGAAAAGGAAAAAAAGAGAACAGCCTTCAAAAGTGCATAAAATGCTATATGCATCTATCATCTGTCCAGAGTGAAGACGTTCCCGACTTTACAAGGACACGTTGGGAAACTTACAGAATTAGTATTAGAAAGTGGCTTTCTCTACAGGGTGAGACAAAGGACCTTGCAGAAACTTATAAACATTTCGTTGATATCGACTTTGACAATGTTCCTGATGACGCTGGGTTTCACATGACGTGCTACCAGCGATTTATTTGCAAAAGGCGTTTGAGAAACAAGAACGTGATGCAGCCACGGGTCACTCAAACCCTACAGCCAGCATCGCCGATGCATCCACGTCCATGGCATCTGAAACTCCGTGAAAAAAAACTTCGCTCGAGGTCATAGGCTGTATTAGGACAAAGGAAAAAGTGCCTAGAAAGTGAATTTCGTACAACTACGCTGGTGCTACTTGTTCAATGCATTTTTGCATAGACAATACCATTCTGGACTTTGGGTTAAAATATCTACTCAGACTATCTGTCCGACTTTTGTCACCAGCCAGAAATTTACATATATGTGAGTAACTCAAAAAACAATTATATGGTGCTGCTGTTTTTGCTTGCAGAAACTGCTATGTTGGTTCTGGCAAGACAAAATCTTTCTCAAATGTCATAAATACATCTACCTAACATCTACCTAACATAAGTGAATTCAGATTATGAAATGTAGCAAATTTCTTGAAGAAAACCTCTCAACTCAAGTGATTTGCACCCAGCACAATGAAATATATACAGTAAATTTAGCTAAAAGCTTATGTTTCATACATAAAAATGACACAACCTACTGTAAATAAAAGCAATAAAATTTAAACAGCACATCATGGCCATAAATGGCTGAAAGTCAATCAAATTGCTACCACGCCCCCCAAAATTGGAATAATGGAAAAAATGTAACAAGACAAAAATAAATGCACAAAAGGTCTGAATTAATTCAAAATATGGTACAAAATATTTATTTACAGTGTCAAAACATCTGACATTTATCAATCCATCCAGAACATGAAAATAAAGATCAAAACATAAACGCAGACAAATGTAGAACAAATATAAAAATAATAAAAACATAATAGAACATTGTTCAGTCTCACATTTGGTTGTCTTGCAACTACAGTGGACTATCTGCAAAACACTATCAGGGGCAGGATTTGTGAAGAAAGTGTGAAGGGGCACACATTTTACCAGGTAGCCTTGGAGCTACCTCGCTCAACTTAGTGCGCTAGCCAGCGGTCTCGCTAAACGGTCTTACGATGCTGGTTAGCAACCTCGTAAGTGGATCCACCTCTGCTATGAGCACGTGCAGGCATGTAAGGCGGAGCCCGCCACATCTGACAAATCGCGAACATGGACCAGTCTGGAGCGTCAGAGCAGACCGGAGAGCGAAGGACCGCGTACTTTACAAACGAGGAGCAGGAGACGATCATGAGAAAGTATGAAGAATTAAAATCTATCATAAAACTCAAAAGCAACACCATCGCCGCTACAAAAGCACGTAAGAAATGCTGGCAGAAAATTGCCAACAGTCTCAATGCGTAAGTATAGTGCGCAAAAAATCTTTGATGCCATTATCACCCTGGAATAGCACTGTTCAACATGCACTTTTAACATGCACCATGTCTAATTCATTTCCAAGATGAATTCATTCATTTGTTCATTCCTATCATGTTTACATTTTTTGTGTGATATGTAGGCCAAATGAGCCTTTCATAAAGGTGGTCATCCGGAAAAGTAAGTGGGTCCGTGCGGTCCCTGAAAACTCTCGCGCGCCGGAGTGCTCCTCAGACAATGCGAGCACCGAGGTCTATAGGATCCTCCAAGAACGGACAAGCCATTTATCGAGAGAGCTCATTGGTCAGTGGGCGAGGTTTTTATACTCAGTGAGTTCAATCTGAAACCTAACCTGCCCTGGAGCAGGTTAGCCGTTCAGCGGCGTTGTAGAACAGGAAACCCCGAATTTACCCTCAAAGTTACCTCGCTCAGCAGCAGTGTTGTTTTTGGCATGCATTTCAGATTTAGTCTTAGTCTTAGTCTTTTGGATGAAATGCTTGTTGGTTTCAGTCACATTTTAGTCATTTTGTATCCTTGATGGTTTTAGTCTAGTTTTAGTCGACTAAAACGCAATAGGTTTTAGTCAGTTTTTAGTCAACAAAATCACAAAAGGTTTTAGTCAAGGTTTTGTCAATAGATTTAGTCAAAAATATGTTTTTCAAGAAGGCCAAATTTACATTGAATCAAAGTTTACAGGTCGTATATAGTGCAATTATTATTGAATTAATAAAGCAGTTAATTTGCATAAGCCCTTTGTAAAATAACTACATTCCTTACCTATCAGTGTATCATTCGTTCTATCAGTGTATCATTTGTTCATTCCATATCCGTTTTAGAATCCAAAATCGGAAAACGGATAAAGACATGTTATTTCATTTCTTGTTTTTAAATAAAAAATCGGAAAACAAATAACAGCCTATTTTTTGCTGTTTTGATTTTGTTTTGAAATAAAAAATAGAATATGAGAGAACGGAATTATCATGGGATTTTTTTTATTCATTTTTGGTTTGTATCATTTTCAATGTGTTGTGACCCAGGAGTCTGTGTTGTGTTGTGACCCGGGAGTCTGTTTTCCGATTTTGGATTCTAAAACGGATATGGAATGAACTAATGATACACTGATACTTACCACCAGCAGATTGATAGCTCTGACTTCCCAATTGAGTGGAATCAATGTATATTATACTCTAGAAGTTAAGAGACAAAAGATTATTTCTTTGGTTTTATTTCCAAGAACCATCAGAGTGCAAAGTGCAATCAGTGACATGAACAGATATGTTTGGACAAGTACATTTACTCAAAAGATAAATAAAACAATAAAAATAAAACATGCTGAGGTGCAGGGCTATGTTCCTTGAACAATTTAACGCAAAATTGGAACCCTTTTACCCTTACTGACAGACAGCCAGTGGAGCTTTTCATATAACTTGCAACCTGACAGTCGCAAAAACACTTTTGTGTTCCTTATGAGGACAAAACAGTAACAAAACATCAGAGGAGCTCCTTTTTTTGCATCTCACTGCAAAAACAATCAGAGGCGCCAAGTGCAGTTGAAGTACAGTACAGACAGTGCAAAACAGTAGGATACTGTACAGTACCTATTGTTATAAAAATGTGTCTACCGGTTCAGTTTGAGGAAAGCACTTCTCTCTAGAATGACTCTGGCTCTATTGCGAAGGCCATGACTGAGGTCCCCTGTGACACTTAAGACTCGCTCAGCAAACGCTTGAGATGCTGGCATGGCCAGAAGATCTAAGGCAATAGGTTTGAGGCTTGGATAAGCAGAATCTCCCTGTGCAACCCAAAAGCCAAGGGCAGTCTGTTGCTCTTTGTCTTCCTCTTCCATTATGTCATGGGGCTGTGATAGCTTCTCCTTGAACCTCTTTATTTCCTGCCTGACTCATGGCTTTGGGAGGGTAGTCGGTCTGAATGGCTGGTTTGTTTTTGACAAGAATCTGAACCTCGAACACTTCCTCTGGTCCTGGTACCTCTTTTGATGCTTCCTCTACGTCCTCTGACTCCCCGTCCTCCTCCTGTATGACTGGTGGCACCAACTGAGCATTGTAATCTTCGGCTTTGCTTAGAAGCTCCTGAATGTGCTCATCATCGTTGGCAAGGAGTGCTCCAAGGGCGACTGTCGGGTCAAGGAAGCATGCAGCAGCAGTGAGGGGTGAGAACTGTGAGTTGGTGTGATCAAGAAAGCAGCTGAAACGCTGGTCCTTGTTTGCCTTCATTTCCTTTGCCAGGGAGCCAAGGTCCTTGAAGCTAGAACCCTGGGCAAGGAGGAAGTCAAAGAGGTGAACATGCAGGTCCAGGAGGGCAGGCACCACAAGCGATAACGACTGTGTGTCGCTTTGGAGCATCTGGGTATGCTCAGCGAAGGGGAGGAATAAGTCTCTAATAGCGGTCCGCTTCAGCCACTCACTTGGCAGGAGATAGGCCCAGGCCATCTCCTCAGCAACCTTGACAACAGACTCCTTGACTTCAAGAAGCCTGTCTATCATCAGGTATGTGCTGGACCATCTTGTGGGGCAGTCTTTGACCAGAGTTAGTTGACACTCCTTCAGCAGCTTCTCAGTTGCCTTTGATGAATTGCGAAGAGCCTGACGAGCACTCTGACTATGTCCAGTATTCGTTTGACACTTGCTTCTTCCTGGATCATCTTCACCACGAGTTGCAGGGTGTGCACAACACAGGGGGTCCAACATATGGCTCCATACCTAGATATAAAAGACAAGAACACAGAGAGAGGGAGAGGAAATAATTATTCTTCTGTGGAAAATTATGTAACACCACCATGTAATACAATTAATAATGTATAGACAGTTGCACACACACAGCTGAAATCTGACAGACAATCTAATTTGCTAAACTGAAATAATTTACCTCTGTTCTGCTCTGGCCACCTCAGAGTCTTCAGAGTCACTCTCCATGGATTCAGCTGCGTCATTATCTAAGCTGCTGGGCTCTTGTTCAGTAGTTTTGAATACTGCAACCATGTTGCTTCCGTTGTCAGTTATGGTGGTCAGAATTTTGTGTTGAGGTATTTCTCAGTCCTCTGTGCATTTTTCAACACATTTTTTTATACACTCTGCAGTGTGTGGGTGGTTGATCTGATCAAGCGGTAACATTATGTGCTGTGCTTTGTTCTCCTGCGTGCAAAAATAGCATGCACTAATTGCCAGAAATGACACTGTGTGTCCTTTTTTGGACCATATGTCCAGCCCAATGGTTTTTTGGCATGCTGTGGTGAGTCTTGCTTTGAATTTTTGTTTTTCGTCATTGTACAGCTTGTCAATCAGATTGTTCACTTTTGTTCTATTGGGTATTGTCAGCCTCTTATCAAAGGTCTCTATTATAAGGATGAAATCTTCATCCTCAACTGTTGTGGCTGGTAGACCTGTGAGTCCAGTCCAAGCAGCAATTACGTTTTCTTTAACCATTTGTTCTTTTGAGTCCAAACTATACTTGGATGCAGATCTGAATATGGGATTGGGTGGGGGGCATACCGGGGATGAAAAATGTAAATAAAACTTAGTGCACAGTAGTAGACCTAAAAATGCCTGAAGAAGACAGACATGACTTAACAGTATGTATTATTATATAATTTTAACATGGTTGTGCTGACAGTATGATAAATTATATATATTGGATAACAACAACATTTGCTTAGTTTCGTTTTAATGATATAGCCAATACTGTCAACTAAAGCCTCATTTATACTTATAGCATACTGTTGTAAAGCTCAGTAAATTGCAGATATACAAGCTCACCATGCATCACACACACCAAAGTATTCCATTTACTGCCAAACCAGAAATCCATTAAGGTTTCATTCATAACAAACTAAATTAATCGACATTGGCTTGCTTTTATTAACAAAGCTAACTTTAGCCCACCGAGGCTACGCAGAAAAAATTTCGTCAACGTCATCGTCAAGGAAAACAACACCTGAGGTTGTACGCTCTAAAAGAACAGGAGGGAGAAAACCTCAAACAATGTGCGGTGAAGATCTACCGAGCCATTGCTCCAGACCTTGGTGACCATCTGCAGCTCCACATCGACATCATCCACAGGATCGGACGGAGAGATGGAGAGAGGATGTGTCCTGTGATCATCAGATTCTCATCCAGAGCAGTCAAGGAGTCCATCTGGAAGAATGCCAAGGGATCCGAGTACCTTGCATCCAGGAAGCTGAGGTTTGGAGAAGACTTGACTGCGAAGGACAAAGAGACTCGAAACAGTTTGTGGCCCCAAATCGAGGCGGCACGTAAAGAGGGGAAGAAAGCCTTCTTTATTGGAGCCAGAGCCATAATCGACGGGAGAAAGCTAAAGGTATGAAGATCAGCATTATGCCGACAGTTAAGTATGGTTTGAACTAATGCAATATCTTGTGCAGCAACATCTGGCTGTATTTTGGATATGTTAGGATCGACATTTATCTTTATGGTAGCCTACATGTTTTCTTAGTTTTCAGGCGGACACTTTTTAGTTTTTTTCTTATTTTTCAGTTTCATTTGAAGGAAAGTGTCTTTATCAGTGTGTTCAATTAATGTTTGGGGTAACAGAGATATATTGAAAAGAAAAGCAATCTTTTTGTTTTGTAAGAGACTTAAGGCTGATTTTTACCTTTTACATGAAACTCATGCAATAAAATTGGATTACAATTTTTGGAAGACTCAATGGGGTGATAATATTTGGATGTCATACGGATCTAATACATCCGCAGGTGTGGCAATCTTGAGAGGACAATTTAGTGGTAATAAAAGTAAAGCACATGAATATGGAAGATGGGTAATTTTAGTGTTGGAGAAAAGTGACATTGTATTCATCATGGGTAACATTTATGCTACAAACAATAGTTTACAGAATAGAGCACTGTTTTGGGAGTTTGAAGAGGAGATATCCAATTTAATAAGTACATTTCCTAATGCAAAGATCATTTTAGGAGGAGACTGGAACTCTATAAGAGACCCTTTAATAGACTGTACTCCACCAAGACTTACAAGAGCTAATTATACTGCTGAAGTGGACAACCTCTGTTTAAATTTGAATTGTTTTGACATATGGAGACACAGGAATCCAGATATAATGCAATTTACGTGGTGCACTAAAGATAGGTCTAGACAGTCAAGGATTGATTTTTGGTTGGTATCTAGAGATTTAGAAAACCAAATTCTGGATGTAAAAATTGAACCATCAGTCTTCACAGACCACAACCTAATTTATATATCAATAAACTTGAGTGACACAGTGGGAGGAAGCAAACCAAAATTTTGCTACTGGAAATTAAACAATATGCTCCTAAAAGATGGTAAGTTTTTGAATAATGTCAGATTGTGTATTAAGGACTGCTGGAACAAAGCTAAAAATCTGAATTCCTATGGTGGGCAATGGGAATATATGAAATATGACATTTGGAAAATGGCTATTCAGAGAAGTAAAGAAATTGCAAAAAATAAAAGGGTAAAAGAAGATAATATTATTTAAGAAATTATTGCAATACATGGTAAGGAAAATTTGGGTAATCAAGACAAGGATAATTTGAACATGTTTCACCTACAATTGGACCTCATATATGAAGAAAAGGCGAGAGGGGCCTTTGTAAGATCGAGGAGAAAATGGTTAGAAGAGGGGGAGAAGAACACAGAATACTTCTTCAATCTGGAAAAAAGAACTGTTGAAATGTCCTCCTTGGTTAAGTTGAATATTAATGACCGGATTACAGAAGAGCCCAACGAGATCAAGCATTTTATTACAAAATTTTATGAATTACTGTATAAAAGAAATGGTTATGTTGATGATACAGATTTTTTCTCATTTATTAAGCAAAATGCAAAATCTATAGGTGAGGAATCTAAAAAGATGTGTGATGGAAAGATCACATTATATGAAATTAAATTATGCATCTCTAAATTAAAAGACAATAAGTCACCAGGTAACGATGGTTAAACTGGTGAATTCTATAAAGTATTTCAGGAAGACGTTTCAGAATTTCTTTTAGGAGTTTTCAAGGAGGCAATTGATTTGGGAAGGATGCCTGCAACTATGTCTCAAGGTCTTATTTCTCTACTCCCAAAGCCAGGTAAAGATGCTTTAAAAATTGAAAATTGGAGACCAATAACCCTGATAAATAACGACGCTAAATTATTGTCTTTTATATTATCTCAGAGACTAAACTAAAGCCCTGCCTTGATACAATCATTGATGACTGTCAGTCAGGTTTTATGAAAGGAAGACATATTTCTAATTACATTCGCCTCATTCTAGACCTAATTGATTATAATGAATTACTCCCTGATAATAGTTTAATTTTGTTAGTGGATTTTTATAAAGCTTTTGACACGGTCGGACATACCTTTTTGTTCAATACATTGGATTTCTTTGGATTTGGTGATTATTTTAAACGAGCGGTTCAGACTTTATATGTGGGTTGTAATAGTTCAATAAAGTTACCATATGGGACCACACCTAGATTCAATATCGATAGAGGAATTAAACAAGGAGATCCTATGGCCCCCTTTCTCTTTTTATTAATTATGCAAACGATGGCGTTATATATTAAGAATATCACTTTAGAGGTATAGAATTGGATGGAGAGGAGTTGAAGCGCTGTCAACTGGCAGATGACACAACAATCTTTCTACAAAACGAATGTGAAGTGAAAAAAGCCTTAGAATGTCTGAATGTCTTCTCTCATGTATCAGGTTTGAGAATTAATGTCAAGAAATGTGACCTTTTTCCTTTAAAGGACAAACCCGCCAATTTAACTGAAATATGTGAGATTCCGGTGAAAGATGTGGTAACATACCTAGGCACTAAAATTTGCAAAAATCAAGAAGAAAGAGCCAAATTAAATTTTATTCCACTAACAGAGAAGATGAGTAAAAAATTCAACAGCTGGCTGGGACAAGATCTATCATTATATGGGCGTGTTGTGTTATCAAAAAGCAAAGGCTTATCACGGCTCATATATGGTGCCCAGGCATTGGATGTTCCTCATTAATTAAACAAGTTGATTCGAAGTTGCTTAATTTTATTTGGAGAAACAAACCTCATTATCTTAAAAAGGGTGTCTTGTGTAACCCGTGTTCTCAAGGTGGGCTCAATGTTCTTGACTTTAACTCCTCAAACACTATATTAAAGATTAAATAGCTAAAAAACTATGTGGTTGGTTAGGAAAAAAATGTGGTATATTATTCCAAATTTGATATGTAAAAATGTTGGAGGTATTGATTTTCTATTGAAGTGTGACTTTGACCTGAACAAAATTCCCGCTCAGTTATCTAGTTTTCACAGACAAGTGTTTTTAGCATGGATGTTAGTCTACAAACACAACTTTTCTCCTCACAAATATTTAATTTGGAATAACAGATATATCAAATATAAGAATAAATCTATTTATTTTGATGGCTGGGTGAAAATGGTATCTTGATGGTGACACAATTGTTAAATAGAGATGGAAATTTGTCATACACAGAATTTTTAAGAAAATATGGGATTCCAGTTACTCCAAATGACAAGGGCTGGATTATGGGGGGTCTGGGCCCCGGGGCCAGGAGTTTGCAAGTATTGTATGGATGTAGGTATGTAAGTATGCAGTATTGTATCCCAAAAGCGTGCCATGAAAGCTATCTCTAGGGTGTCCAGCTTGCCACAGAGTGCAGAGGCCTCGCTTCTAGTTTCACGCTTCTCCTGTGAGTCTTTGGAAATATTGTTCAATGCCTCTCTCAATTGTGTAATAATATATAATATATAATGCATAATAATGCATTCCTCAATTATTTGAACAAAGTAAAACTTATTCAAACCTTTCTGATACTTAAAAACTTTCTAATACTTGAGGATTTTTAATTATCAAAATTTTCCCTGCTTAAGATAGTTTTAGTATTCATGCATTATTCACCCCTTAAACAAAATCCCACTTCTTCTACTACAACTACTGCTAATATCAATTAAACTAGTACTTTGACTTCTACCTCAACTACTATTGCTACTATTTCTACTTTCTCTACTGCTACTACTACTTCTACCACTAGCTCCACTTCTTTGACTTCTCCTATTCTCGAACTATTTCTACTGCTTACATGACTATTAATATCACTACATGACTACTAATATCACTACTATGACTACTTATCATACTACCCCTAGAACAACAAATATAACTTGTGCCACTTCTCACCTTCCTGCCTTTTAAGGTAATTTACTTCATTCAAACTTTGTGCAATTTCAGTCATTTTTCTGGCCTCTTTCAGCATGAATAAAATTTCAATTCATGGAGCATATTCATACTGTTTGTCCTTCAACCATTTTCACAATTATTCAAATTATATTTCTTTTTCACCCCTTCAACAGCTTTTACATTAACATCTTTCTCCATGTTTTATTAGCAGTTTAGCATTGCTTTTTCAGCTTTCAGCACTCAGCATTTCCATGCATTTTCTGCAAGGAAATGCAATTTTTCTAGTTCCACTTAGACTTCCAGATTTGTTCACTGAAAATACAGTAGCCCTTACAATGGCTTTAATTCTAGTTAAGGTACACTATTATTACAATACAATACAATACAATACAATGTAAATGTCAATGAGCTTTTTAATAGGGTGTTGGATGCTAAATCTCATAGTCTAGGAAAGGTTTTAATGAAAGAATGTTGTTAGGAGTTTCGATAAATGGATTTAACAATATTGGATTTTCACTTAAACTATCAAAATTTCTGCCATGTGAGGAGTTTCGATAAAAGCAATGCCAAGTGTAATGTGGGAGTGTTGTATTGATACTGGATTTTCACTTGGACTTCACTTTGTTGGCATTGGTGTGTACAGTACACCCCTTTACTGTGGGGACATAAGGAAGCGAAATCTGCAAAGTGAAGTGGGGCAAAACTCAGTGTTCTGAAGGTGAATATCTACCAGTCTACTACTCTCCTCGAAGTAACTATAGGTTATAATGACACGTGAAGCTGCTGTGTACTGTGACTGGACCACTGTACAGCCTGCCCCTGAGTCTAGCTCGGCTATTGGACACTCGCTTTACGATATGGTCGCGACGCTCGATAAATTTGCATGGAGTTAGAGATTTCTGAACTTTTGGATGTGTCGCAATGACAGTTTCGATGCGCTCCAAGGACAATGTCGTATTGTGTACACACAATACTGTGCAGGAGTGAAATCACTTCTCATAGAAAATAGGTCCAGCTTCTACTAGCTGTCTACTGGGGCCAGCGTTAGGCCCAGGATATGCTTGCCGTGTGTACATTTCATGCCTAAATGCGTTGCCATGCGTATTTTATGTCTATGTTACGCGTAATTGCTCACCTGAACACAAGGTATGCAGACATGTGCGCATGTTGCAATATTGACATAACTGCGAGGGGCGATCTTCCGAACTTCCATGTTTAGCTCATAGTAGAGTCAAACAATGGTGGAATATATTAATGAGAGCCCGGTTGGCTATCTGCCCCCTACATGAAACCGCCAGTATCCAATGTTGCCAATTTAGCGACTTTGTCGCTAGATTTAGCGACTTTTGGCCATCTCTGGCGACTAAAACCTCATCTAGCGACTTACCAGCTTTTCAGGTGAATCCGGCGACTTTAAAAAAACACATCCCTTGAGTGTCAAAATCATTGTTTTTCAATGTAACTTCAGCTCTGCACCGCAACCAGAAGCTTATTTCATGGTTAAGCAGCACTGCGCATTAGCCCCGATCTCGAATCTGTACCCTTTGGGATTGTCAACATAGCCATGTAGACACATTTTCTTTAGCTCAGTGAGTCGTGTCTGATGTTATGACATCATAGTAACGTCATGACATAATCTAGCAACTTTTCAGAGAACCAATAGCAACTATTGGTGATTTGTTTTTGGCAACACTACCAGTATCGTGCATAGTGCTCTGATTGTTCTGCTGCAAGTATGTGCAGTTGCGCACGTAAATTAAAGGGGACCTGCCATCAAAATTTCATACCCATTTTTATCATTTTTTCATAACCCTTGATGTCCTCTGATCATGTTTGCAACATAATTTTAGCTGAAAAATTATTTGATGGTTTGTTTTAGTATGCCTAAAAAACCTTACAGGAAAACCAATTGATTTTGGCTCATTAACATTTATGGTAATGACCTTTGCTCTGATTGGATCGCTGCTGTGAAGCCTGCTGTGCTCTGATTGGCTCAGCAGTGGAGGTTCGGATTTTGGTTTATCCATTTTGCTAATGTGTGCTAAAGTAAGGTGCCCAGATGTCTGTAATGATATCCGGGGATATTTGATGCGGCGGCGGTGCAGGGGCTGCAGGGGCTGTGTGATCACAGACAAAATCTCGGTACTATTTAGTAGCAGCGCATGCCCCTTGTAATAAGCCCCTTAAAAACTGTTGTTCAGGACTGCTTACTTGTGCTTCCTACCTATTCGGCTACTATAATAACCATTGTTCGAGCCCACACGCAACATTTTTGCTCTCATTCATGAAACGCTTAAATCGGGGACATTTTTGGGGACAGCTTTTGATGGGGACAGGTCATCCAATACGGGGACTGTCCCCGGAAATCGGGGACGTCTGGTCATCTTAGGCTAAAGGCTAAAAATGGCAGGTATTAAACCATACACTGTGTGCACAATTATTAGGCAAGTTGTATTTTTGAGGATAAATGTTATTTTTGAACAACTACAGTGCTCTCAGTCAATCCAAAATGTTAATAAACCTCAAACCTGAATATTTAAGGGAGTAAAAGTGAGATTTTGACTTCCTTAGGAGAATATCTATGTGTGCACAATTATTGGGGGCAGCTATTAGTGTGCAGAATTATTATGCAGCTAAATTAAAAATGAAAAATTTTCCATCTCACTGGTTTATTTTCACTTGTTAAAGTGAGAATGATAAACAAACAACTCAATTTACAAATAAAAATAGTAGAAATTAAAAAAAAAAAAATCAGTGACCAATATAGCCACCCTTCTTTTCATTAACAGTCATAAGCTTTCCATTCATGGAGTCTTTCAGTTTCTTGATCTGTTGACGATCAACTTTTTGTGTTGCAGTAACCAAAGCCTTCCAGACACTGTTCAGAGAGGTGTACTGTCTTCCTTCACTGTAAATTTCCCGTTTAAGAAGGGCTCACAAGTTCTCAACAGGGTTTAGGTCAGGTGAAGAAGGAGGCCATGTCATTATTCTTTCGTTTTTAAGGCCTTTACTGGCGAGCCACATAGTGGAATACTTTGTTGCATGCAATGGAGCATTGTTCTGCATCAAAATCATGGTTTTCTTGAAAGATGCAGACTTTTGCCTGTACCACTGCTTGAAGAAAGTGTCTTCTCAAAACTGGCATTGGATTTGGGAGTTGATTTTAAGTCCATCTTCAACTCGAAAAGGTCCACCTAGCTCATCTTTAATAATACCAGCCCATACCAGTACCCTGCCTCCACCTTGCTGGTGTCTGATTCGAAGTGGAGCTCTGTGCCCATTACTGATCCAGTCACGGGTCCATCCATCTGGTCTGTCAAGAGTCACTCTCATCCCATCAGTCCATAAAACCTTTGAAAAATCTCTCTTCAGATATTTCTTGGCCCAGTCTTGACGTTTCAACTTGTGTCTTGTTCAGTGGTGGTCAGATTTCAGCCTTCCTTACCTTGGCCATGTCTCTGAGCACTGATCATCTTGTCCTTCTGGGCACTCCAGGTAGGTTGCAGTTCTGGAATATGACAGCACTGGAGGATATTGGGTTCCTGGTAGCTTTACGTTTGAGTCCTCTCAAATCTTTGGCAGTTAATTTGCGTCTTTTTTTCTTAACACATTTCTTGTGACCCTGTTGACTATTTGCATCAAAATGTTTGCTGATTCTGTGATCACGCCCAAATATCTAATCAATTTCAAGAGTGCTGCATCCCTCTGAAAGACTTTTTACATTTTTTGACTTTTCGGAGTCACTTAAATCTCTTTTTTGGCCCATTTTACCTGAGGAAAAGAAGCTGCCTAATAATTATGCACACCTTGATATAGGGTTTTGATCTCTTTAGGCCCCAGCCTCCCTCATTACACTACCTGATATGCTTATATCCAATAAGCATTCAAGTTTATACAGCTTGGAGTTGGAAAATATGCATAAAAATGACGATATGATCAAAATACTCACTTGCCTAATAATTGTGCACACAGTGTATATTTTAGACCCCGAGTCCGAAGAGGAGGTGGAAGTTGAAGAAGAAGCCAGAGATCTCCAGCGGTGTTTTCTCATTCATTCTGCCCAGCCTTAAGTTGATTTTCCCGGCAGTGAACCCAAGGAAACACCGGTCGTTTGGAAGAGACCCATAGCGGATACAGTGGTAGCTGGGTCTCGCTCTGACTGTGAATGAGTATGAGAACGAGAGAGTGGGCGCGGCTCACCGAGGACGCGCTTGTGAATAATAATTAGCAAGGTCAGCGCGACGTCAGAGGGACCTGGTTTTTCAATTGGCCTGGTTTACCCGTTCCTTTATTTTAAACCTTTACAGAATGCAAACGACGTAACGGTTTGTTTTCACATTTACAACATAAGACGAACATAATATGGACCTTATCTGACACAAAAAACACACAAAATTACATTTTGATGGCAGGTCCCCTTTAAGTCACACAGCTAGCATATTCTGGACCTTAGGGCTCACTGAAAGGACTTTCATTCAAAACCCTTGGTAAAACAGAGGCCCTTTAAGAACATTTGTAATCAGAGGGCTCTCTTAACAGTATGCTCTCCCTAGGGCCCCCACATAGCCAGAAGTCACGACCCTTAGCAGGGGCCTTCATAATCATAGGGCCCTCTGAAAGCATTCCCCCCTACTTCCTTGAACCCCTAGTTGGTAAACGTTAGGGCTCCCTTAGGAGTATTCACGAGAGGCACTACAGCAGGGCCAGCCCAGGGGCCCTCTGACTGCCGTCCCCCATAGCCCAGGGGCCCTCTGATTGCCGTCCCCCGTGGCCCAGGGGCCCTCTGACTGCCATCCCCCAAAGCCCAAGGGCCCTCTGATTGCTGTCCGTGTCCCCCCCCCGCCCAATTCATATCACCCTTCTCTCTCGGTTCTCTTCAGATATGCCCTATAACAGTGTGAGTAGTCATAAGAGCCTAGAGAATAGAGGCCCTCTGACATCGCATTTGGCATCGGCATCTACATCGCTTTGCCCCCCCCCCCCCCCCCCCGCCAAAGGAGTACGCTAATGTTTTTGATGCAATACCTTCAGGTATTTTGAGTCTTGTCCGGGGATGTGAGTCCTTAGATGGAGGTCTTCAGTTAATATCAGCTCCAATGCTGGGAGGTTTAACCCTTACCGATAGGAAATGTAACAACTATTATATCAGGAGTCACTGTCAGGAAACATCAATTCCCTCTGTTAAGGCTTTCTGGGAAGCAAAAATTTAAAGCATCAAATGGAAATTAGTATGGACTTTCAAATTAGTAATAATATAATAAATAAAAAATAATAAATAATAATAATAAATAAAAAATACTGTGTCACCAATAAGATAAGAGAAGTCTCGTTTAAAATTGTTCATAGGATTTACCCAGTCAAAAAAATATTGTCAAGATTTAGAGAAATGGATGAAATGTGTGTATTTTGTAAGAGTGAACCAGAAACTGAGATTCATTTATTTTACAACTGTCCTTACGTTTAATTGTTCTGGATAGATATGGAAAGATTTGTGAAAGACAGAATGTATATCAGTATTTGCCTTGATATAAAAGACATTATTTTGTATTTTGAAAGAAGTTTTGAATGCAAAATGATTTTTTTGTTAAACCTTTTTATATTATTTGGAAAATTTTATGTGCACAAATCAAAATTATCTGGAAAAAAACCCCGCTTTCAACAATGGAATTCAGACATTATATTGGGACATTGACAGGACTCAAGAAGAATCAAAATGCAATCAAAACTGTGCAAATATGTGAAGCCTTAGGAATTATATGATTTATGTTATGAACTTACCAGAGATACCCTGAATATTTTTTCTGTTTCTTTGTAAATTACTGTACATTTGTAAATAGTGTGTGGTGGAATAAAATAAAAAAAATAAAAAAAAGCAGTAATCCTGTTTCATAGAATAGGCCCCAGTGCTTTATGGGGCCCCTTTTGGCTGAATGTCTTTTATCTTATTGTCTTATTTTGTCCTGAAAATCATAAAAAAAACAATTTATTAAAATAATATGGAAATAAAATATCTTCAAACACACTTTACCTTTGTCCCCCTCAAAAATAGAAGAAAAAATCTCACTCCAAGCCAAATAAAGACTTGTGAGAGCCCTATCAATGTTGCGGGTTAGAAGCTGCACCGACATAAAATATTCTGCCTTTAAGTAGTTCACTTTTTAAATTTATTTGATTGTACCTTCTGCAAAGCTGTTGATCTCGGCATATGACACAACGGCATACATGCGTTCTTTGAAAATGTTGCCTTCTCTGTTTTATGCCATTTGTAATGCTCAATAAATAAAGTTGAAAAAACTTGCAGTAAAGTTTCAATGTTTACAAATGTTGACAGTTGCATTGTGGGAAAAAGATGATTGACACGGCCGCCATTTTGCTCGAGTTCTTTGCTTCCATTGTGTGAGAGATAGTAAATATCTGACACTGTCAGACAACCACAACACATCAGTGTCCGTGCGGAGGAAAAGCGTGAAATTTACCCTCGGTAAGGAAACATTTCCTCACAATTTTGACACATATCAGCGTGTTAGTGTTTTGATTAAAAAACTGAGTGGATTAAGGTTGTTTTAGTGCGTCAAATTCGTGTTATTTCGACGCTGTTGAAAGGAGGAAAGCAGCTGCCGCGATGCCCGGGCACAGAGAAGAAACGACCCTCCACCGTCGGAGTATCTACTCCACTTTTAGGAGCCATTTCCACCTCACTGTAAACGCCTTTGAACACAATCGTTTCAAACGCTCGGATGCTTATTGGATAGCTGCACTTGTTTTCAGTGTTACGGTCGTCGTCTCGAGCGAACACGTTGTTTAATTTATTTTATTTTATTTTTTAAAGGAAAAATGTCATAGTTTACGTCCTCCTCATCGCTAGTGTGTAAGTAGGTTCCTTTCGGTCTGCGGCCATAATGTTGTTGTAGGGGGTGGCGCCAATGCTGCTTGTCCCGCCCTCAACCTTGCAGACTGAACCGCGATTGGTCGCATAACTCGACACAGGCTTAGTCGATTGGCGTATTTCACGACAAAGAGCTGTATAAGCATGTGATTGGTGGAGGTGTCCTGGCTGGTGTTTGTGTAGCAGCCAAACTGGAGGAACGTAACATAACTGAACACCATAGACTCTGAACTGCACGAGGGAAAACGAAAGTCCATTTATGTAAACGAAAAATAATATTACTTATTGAGAACTTAGTCATAAAAGATAATAATGTAGCCATAAAAAATGGGCTGTTAATTTGTTATTACTGTATTTTGCACACCTGTTTATCAGTTTCAGGGCTGTCATCATACCAGGATGGGGTAAATAAGATGGCCAAAGATGATCATATCATAAATTTTGACTCGGCTTGGACTACCAGCATCCAAGGATTTTTAGAAAAGTGACCCCTTTATTCACAAAATTGTGAATCTAAGTGTTTGTATAACTTTGTTTTCTTATAGATGCACCTTATTGTAAAGGTAAAAGCCCCCAGACTCCTCAGGAAAATCAACAGATTTCCATCTGTAATATGTTAGACCACAGGTGTCAAACTCAAGGCCCGGGGGCCAAATCTGGCCCGTGGAACAATTATATCTGACCCACAAGATCATATCATATTTGTTTTATTATTGGCCCACCAGTATGAAGTCTGCAGATTTCCTCCAGTATAATAATGTAAACTTTAGCACAATTATTTAAAATGTTCTTAATAAGCCACAAAAATCTGGGAAAATTAAAGAGTACTATTTGATAAATAGTCAGAATGTGGAGAAATTATTTGGTGTTTTATTTCATGTTTTCAATTTTGCATTTCAAGATTACAAATCAAACATGATTGGAATTTTTTATTTCATGCTTTGATTTTGTTCAACTCAATATTTAGACTTGTGTCATTTTTATACTTTAGATTTCAATTTTAAATTTTAAGTCATATTTTGACCTTTTGATCCTGATTTTAACATTCTCCACATGTATTTGCTTTTTAAAAGCATTACTTTTCTATTTTTAATATCATGCTCTGATCTTTTGAACTAATAAATAAAAATAGAATAAAAAAATCCATCTCAGATTGCTTTTAAACTTATCTTTTTATCTTTTTTGAATTTCCAAATGATTTATAACCATTGCTGTTTTTGTAACATATTTTTGAAAAGGAGGTTGACAGTTTTGGTGAAACTCAGGTCCAAATATGTTTAATTATGCCAAAGGTTGAAAATACCATCACAAAACTTTGGGCACAGAGAGAGAGAGAGTGTGTCATTAACTTGAACATCTGTAAGTTCTGACATACAGTGGTTTTTCCTTGCTAGGTGACCCTTTATTGTAATGGCTCGTACCAAGCAGACAGCTCGTAAGTCCACCGGAGGAAAGGCTCCTCGCAAGCAGCTGGCCACTAAGGCTGCTCGTAAGAGCGCCCCCTCCACTGGTGGAGTGAAGAAGCCTCATCGTTACAGGTAACACCTTTATTACCATCACTCCGAAAAACAAAAACTCTAATCTAGGCCTGTCGCGATAATCAATAAATCGCCTTATCGCTCGATAAATAAAAACGAGGTCGATAACTTTGCCAGCCTCGATAATTGACGTGCGTTTGTATTCCTCCTCTCTTGCTACCAAACACGCTTGATGAGAGAAGAGGTCTCACTCTGCCCATTGTTCTCGGCACCTGGGGGCGTTGGCTCTATAGCGGAATGAACGGAGTTAGTGAACCCTCCTGTCAGTCATTCAGTGTCTTTGTCACGAGGGGGCTGGCGCGCACAGGCACACAGACACAGACTTTTTGGATACAGTGCTGCAAGTGAGCGTCGTGAGTGAAAAGCAAGCTAACAGAATGAACACGACAGCTTTGGTGTCTAAACCGAACGCAACAGCCCAAGTGTGGGAATATTTCGGCTTTAAACCAGTTTTGTTTTCGTCAACCACAAAACTCCACGTGTGTGTGTGTGCGCGCGTGCGTGTGTGTCTGTGTGTTGGAGGAGCACAGCAGGCTGATGAGAGCTGTCAGAGCGGACTGAAGCTGCTCCTGTATGTTTAGCGTTTAACTGACTGAGTTTTGCAACTCTGTTCGTCATTTTCGTCTCGTCCCATCAACGTAAACGCACTTTCGTCTCGTCACATTTTAGTCATCTCCGACTTATGTTTAGCTCGTCAACGTTACGTCTTCGTCGTGGGAGAAAAGGGAAATATTTTAGTCAACGAAAACAACCAGTGTTGTTCTCGTGTGGAAATTAAAGTTTATCACTTTTGACATGGTGTACTCGCATTAATATGCCATATAATATCATTATCTATAATTTAAAAAATGGTGTCAATAATATCGTTTATCGGCGATAATTTGTAGCACAATTATCGTCCAGCAAAATTTGTTATCGTGACAGGCCTACTCTAATCCTACCCAGTGTATAATTTGATTTCTTTGTCACATTGACCTGAAAGAAGAGTTGTTTGAAGACAGTCATGCCTAAAATGAGGGCTTAGTTGTTGTCAAAGTTTGTAAAAATATCTGCCAGTGTAGCAAGTGTAGTTTTTTCACAGGTTTCTTGAAACAAGATATCATATTATCATCAGGAATGTCAGAAAGAAAATGTTGCTGTTCGTTATATTTATTGCTGGGGCGATTCATCAACATAGTCGACGTACTTTACTACAAAAAATCGTCCACACAAAAAGACTTGCGTTGACGTGATGAATAATTACGTAGGTAATGGCTACTTCAGGTAACCGTGGAGGCATGGACGGCAAACGAGCTCCACCTAATGGGGTCAATTTAAAACCTACTTTAGCTTGATCTATGAGTAGCTCCTCTCAATCAGTGCATGTGTTCTTCCTGGCTTCCTGGTTCACATTTCCAAGATCGCACTGCTGTCATTCAAGGAGACACGCAGTGACCTGTCAATCAAATAACACACCGCTGGTGCAGCAAACGCCACAGTGGACGCTGCATCATCCGCCCAGCATCCCGTGTCTCACTCATTCGCTTTAAGCAGTTCGCTTGCAGTTCAAGCATCATTTTATGCTTTTATTTGTCTAATATTAATCAGCTGTGTGATCACTGATGATGTTTCGCTAATGCTAATACTCAGCCTGATCTGCCAAATGTATGTAAATGTATGTGAAAAGAATTTTCAAGGTGTGGAGGCTTTAGTTTAGCCAAGGCGGTGCGCCATGGATCAGTTTCATGAAGAGGAAATCCTGTCATACAGCACCATATCTTACTCAGCAATGTAAACAAACACTGTAAAGCCGTGTTCAGACCAAATGCGACCTGAGGCGACCAAGTCACGTAGGTCGGTCACGTCGCGTCACACCCTGGTGTGTTCACACCGGGTCCAAAGCTGCGGTCGCAGGAAGCGGCTGGTCGCCGCTGACCCGCTTCTCCCACCTTCCTTCTCCCTCCTTTTCTCCCTCATATACATCCCGCAGCCCCTTCCAGCGCTTGCGGCACACATCCACTGCAAACACACACACACACACACATTGAAACATGTAGCCTAGCAAGCAGGGGAAGTTTGCTATGTTTTCAGAAAATAGTCTGCTCACTGAAATAAATAAATAAACAAACAAACTTAACAGAAAGCCCGACATCATGGGCCACCTTCGCCCATGCCTCCTCCTTGGAGGTGTGGTCCCGGTACAACGCGCACCCCATGTCGTACAGGACCGGGTGATAATTCACGGCAGTGATAAACTGCTCCTCCAATGTGATTCTTCTTCTCCTCCTCCTTGCTTCGCCGATTTGTTGACTTCAGCAGAGCCCTGATTGGCTGTCGCAGCACGGAGTCGCTCCCAAAGTTCAAATATTTGAACTTTGGGAGCGACGCGACTTGGCGTCCTGTGACCTTGGGCGACGCGACGTCGGCGACCATGCGCGACTTGGTCGCCGATATCGCTGACGTCGCGTCGCCGGTGGTTGCCAAGTCGCGTCAGGTCGCGGCTGTCCATAGACTTTGCATTGGGAGTTGTTGCTCACGTCGCCGAGGTCGCGTTTGGTCTGAACACGGCTTAAGATGTGCCTTTTCCAGCCCTATTTTTATTATTAGCATTGTTATTGTTACTTTATTTAACAACCATTGTTGTTACGGAACACATTTTACAACAAAGCATTATTGCTGTCGTGCAAACATATTTAGGGTTTCTTACAATTAAATAATGAATATATGTCACGATAAATTAAATAAGTTCAAGCCCCTGTAATTCCCAGCCATGCAATCTTGTAATAGATTTTTTGTTACAAATGATTAGTTTTGCAAATATTTTGTCTCACACTTGGTTGAGTGGCACTGACTTTCTCACTATTAAATGAAAGATGATATGAATGTTATACATTGTTACTTGACAGTCATTGTAACTCTGAGTAAGGTGAGCATAGTGCTGGGCGATATGGAATAAAATGTATATCACGATATAGATCATTTTATATCACGATAACGATATACCACGATATAGCTATGGTATGCTTTCAGTTCTATGAAAAATGAAAGTGTATACAGCTGCCCTAGTACAGTGCCAGTACAAGACCAGCACTTAAAACTAGAAAAATGAATAAATAAATACGTGGCTGAAGTGCGTTCATGTCTGTGCTCACCCAAAGTTATGCAACACTTACAGAAAACGCCGAAAGTGTGAGCCAAAGCACTCCATAACAATAATAATAATAATAATAAATTTAATTTGTAATGCACTTTACATTTACAAAAAATCTCAAAATGCTACAGTGCACAGTAAAAAAAGAGCAGCAACAATAAAAAAGCAATAGAATGACAGTCACAGATTGGCATAAAAAAGCATAAAAGAATAAAAAAAATAAAGAATATAGAGTTGCAATGTAAGAGGCAAGGTAGTAAAAGTATAGAGGAAAGCTAACCAAAGGCTTTATTAAAAAGGTAGGTCTTTAGGGCTCTTTTGAAGAGGTTGTTCACACTGCTGGATGTTTCTCCTCCAAAGCTGCTCTCTGCCTCCGTCGCTGTTTGCTTTACTCTTGAAGCACGTAGCAAGACCCGAGCATGAATCCGAGCGCTTTATTCGCCTATCAAGGGCAGACAGGTAAGGTGATTTGATTCGCCACGACTCCAGAAATGATTGAAAACTACAGAATGTCACAAAATTACGTTTCCTCGCTCCTGGCTTGAAGGGTAGAAATGCGCAGCGGTGCTCCCAGCTGACAGGAAGTCAAACCACTGTTGTAGTTCTTTTGTGTTGCTAGCGCGGTCAAGAGTGTTGGCTCTCACTGAGAGATGACTACAAAAATGGACGCACCTGTTCATCTGGTTGTTTAACACGGCTGAAAATGATCATCTGTTAATGTTGTTCCCGCTCCTGCCCACTCCCGTTGCTTTTTTTGCCGTCCCGTCCCAATCAAGGGATTAATTAAAAAATGACTCCTGTCCCTTGGGATTCCCGCGAGAATCACGTGACCCACGGGAATTCCCGAAAAATGTCATCCTCTACAGGGAAGGTCCCGGAGCAGATGAAACAGGTGCCGGAGCGGCTGAAATAGGTCCCGGATCCGATCAAAAGAGGTCCCGGAGCGCGCTCCGGCTTGCTCTGGCACAAATTAAGCACTGCTTACAATGATCCCCTCACGTGTGTAACCCAGGTAACCCGCAACGGCGGGAGACGCTGGACACGAAGAGGGCACGTAAAGCGGCGTCATCTCGCAAAATCGAAAGACAAATGCGAGCCTACATGTCAACGCATCCTTTTCTTTGTAAGAAAATATTGTTTTCTTTCCCGTTTGACACCAAATACACTTATTGAATGTGCAATTATTGTTGTTGTTACTATGAATCATCTGATGGCACAAGCCCTATGGATAAAATACAGCCTATCGCTCGAAACGATAAAAATAGAAATGGCACGATAGACATTTTCTATCGTGCCCACGATATCTATCGTCCTATCGCCCAGCACGAGGTGAGCATGTACCTGATAAGGGAGGATGCTAAGTAACAATAACCCATCAGGCTGGTCCAACCACACAGGCTGGTTATCCAAAAATAGTATACCGCAGTTCACAGTATGTCACCCAGCTCTAAGTGCAAGCTTTTGGCTGAGTGTTTCTTACAGTTGACTTTAGATAAGCTAAAAAGCAATGATAGTGCTTTGTGAATGAAAAAAAACAATGATAAAGATGCATGTTTTTTGTTTTGTTTGATTTCAAGTGATTCTTGAATAATATAATATTATACAAAAATAATTGTTAGAATAATAAATAAACAAGTCAACAGATCAGTTGACTAATCAATAGGCCTGTCACGATAAAAAATTTTGCTGGACAATAATTGTGCTACAAATTATTGCCGATTAAACGATATTATTGACACCGTTTTTTAAATTATAGATAATGATAATATATGGCATAATACTGTGAGTACACCATGTCAGAAGCAATAAACTTTAATTGCTCAAGATTAAGAACTTTGAACTAGGATGAACATATATAATAAACAAAAAAGACAACCAAAAAACAATGAAAATAAAATGGACCCACATTCTGTTTTTATCAAAAACTGCATTCAAGTAAAAACCACAATCACAACTACAAACAATAAAAAAATAGACCTTGTCTCTGGTACGGAACAAAAACTTCACTCCACACATAACTGTTAAAACAATAAATAAAGTGGAGTGTCGAGTCTGTAAACAAAATTGCACTAAATAATTAGCTTTGGGTGCTATTCGTCAACAGGTCAACAAAGAACATGCATGCGCACCTCAAGCACAATCATCCCCGCGGATGATTGTGCTTGAGGTGCGCATGCATGTTCGTCGTATTCCTCTTCTTTGTCAACAAAACTTTCGAACAAAGGCGACACATCGTCCCTGTTCGTGGGCTCACCTCTTTCATTCTATTTGAAACTGAAATGTTCCCACACTGGGACTGTTGCGTTGGGCTTAGACACCAAAGCTGTCGTTTCATCATTCATTGCGTTTGCCCCGCACTCTGTCAGTAAGTCTGTGTGTGTGTGTGTGTGTGTGTGTGTGTGTGTGTGTGTGTGTGTGTGTGTGTGTGTGTGTGTGTGTGTGCCAGCTCTCCCCCCCACCGCGACAAAGAGAGGTTCACTCACTGCGTTCATTCCGCTATAGAGCCAACGCACCCAGGTGTCGAGAAAAATGCGCAGAGTGAGACCTCTTCTCTCATCCAGCGTGTTTGGTAGCGAGAGAGGAGGAAAACAAACGCACGTTAATTATCGAGGCTGGCAAAATTACCGACCTCATTTTTATTTACCGAGCGATTAGGCGATTTATTGATTATCAGTCAATAAAAATAATTGTTAGATTAATCAATAAAAAAATAATCATTAGGTGCAGCCGTAATCATATTGTTAAAATGCTATTTTCTCATTTCTGCTACATGTTGTTAATGCTCTCATTTGTCACATCACCCCCACAGCAGTTTTGATGTTCTGTTGTTAACTTATGTACTTTTGTAGCCTATAAGTACAGTTGAGGCCAAAATTATTTGCCCACCTATGAAAGTTTAAGATTTTCTTTCCATAATTTCTTGAGTGCTGTTCAACAGATTAATTTCCAAATATCCTAGTTTTATTTTGGATCCTTACATTATTGAACTTTTCACACAGAAACAAAATAATTTCACAAAACCCAAAAACTACCAGGGTCAAAAATATTAACCCCCCCTTAAGAATTGTAGCGATTTGAATTTATAATAAATGTCTGAAGAGTAATAATCTTCAATTATGACATTTATGCACTCGTTGAAGGGGCACCACCCACCTTTCTGGTAGGAAAAAGACAAAACAAAGTTCAATTGAATAATCAAACGTTCAATCAGTCTTAAACAGATTTAAATCAATCTCACATCTGAGGCCAGAATTCTCATTTCAGGGACTTCACTTCTGGATATTGACCACTAAGAGACGACAACTTAAAATTCAATGGGCAATTTATTGAATTTATGTTATCAACTAGCATTTGTCAATAAATTGTCCATTGAATTTTAAGTTGTCGTCTCTTGGATGATGCTCACAAAGCAGGAGAAGGATATAAAAATTTATCACAGCGTATCCAAGTGCAAAGTGGAGTGAGAAGTATCATCAAGAAATTCAAGGAGAGCCACACAATACAGAACAAGTCTGGAAGAGGTAGGAAGAGAAAGATTTCAAAGAAAACTGGTGGGAGATGTGTCTAAACAACCTAGAACAACTACCAAAACAGGAGTTGCTGACTTAGCCAAGTCAGGAATTATGGTGTCAAACAAGACAGTCTCTAGAGCACTAAACAGAAATGGACTGCGAGGATGCAGGCTAAGAAAAACTCCACCTTTACAAAAAAAACACCTTCAAGCCAGACTGAGGTATGCTAAGGACAAACTGGAGAAAGATTGTTCAAACTGGAGACGTGTTCTTTGGTCAGATGATACCAAACTAGACCTCTTTGGCCACAGAGACATTGCTTATGTTTGGAGAAAGAAGGGAGAGGCGTATAACCCCAAGAACACTGTCCCCACAGTTAAACACGGTGGTGGGAGTATCATGCTGTGGGGATGTTTCAGTGCATCTGGAACTGGGAATCTTGTCAAGGTTGAAGGAATAATGAAGAAAGAAGGATATGTGAAGATTTTGAAAGAAAACCTCAAGCAGTCAGCAGCAAAACTGGGTCTGGGTCGTCACTTTGTCTTCCAACATGACAACAACCCAAAACAGCGCTCCTGGTGAGGAGCTGCCTCCAGAAACCAAAGTGAACGTTATTGACTGGCCTGCACAAAGCCCTGACTTAAATCCTATTGAAAATCTGTGGGCTGCACTGAAGACCAGGGTCCATGCTAGAAGACCATCAGATCTGGAGGAGCTTGAAAGATCTGCCAAAGAGGAATGGGCTGGGATTCCACAGGAGATGTGCCAGAGCCTTGCTACAAACTACAGCAAACGACTGCATGCTGTTATCCAGAAAAAAGGACACACTATTGACAATTAGCCTGAGGGGGGTTATATTATATTAGGGCTGCAGCTATCGATTATTTTAGTAATCGAGTACTCTATCGATTAATCTGTCGATTAATCGAGTAATCGGATAAGAAATGTTTTGCTCTCACTGTAATACTTTGCATTGAATCACGTTTGAATCATGTTTTTCATTAAAAACCATCAGTAACACACAAAACTGAAATAGGCCAGGTCTTTCAAATGAATATTTTTACTGCATAAATCAGGAACCAAAAGTTTTACATTTTACCATGTAGTTCACATGAAACTACTGAAGGCAAGGTCTGCAGATGGTCTTTTAATTGCTATGGTAATGATCTTTGCAGTTTTCACTAAACCAGTCACAACTATTTCCAGGCTTTGGATCTAATTTTACTTGTTTAATTAATAGGCTGAAATAATATAATTCTTGGATACTAACATAATTTGACAAGCAAATGTACATTTATTCAATATATAAAAGTGTTACATTTTTATTTACATGTTGTTGTGTGTTGGTCATTTTGCAGCCCTCTGCTGCTCATCACACGCCTAGCAGGTGGTGTATAGCATTATCACCATGGATACACGGATGTTTGTGTGATTTTTTTCATCCACTGCCGCCCGGTTTGTGTCGTGTAGATGTTGATTATGAAAACACTTCGCAATAATTTGGAAACGTGAAGGGGGAGCTGCTGCTGCCCGGTGTTTACGGTAAATAGACGCAAACACCGACCAAGTGGACGCTTCGGTCTCCGAAAACGCCGAGACAAATTTACAAACAGCCACTATTTCAAACAACTGGGCTCATAATCGTGATGTAAACACTTACTTTCTCGCTAGAAAAAATATTATTATTGAATGAATTTATATAATTTGTCCGGTATGCAGTCGTTCTATGTAGCTTGTGGTAGGACTATTTAAATTTTCCCGGCGCTGCGTCCGGCCGGCACGAAATGCATTCTGGGGTATTTAGTATGTATGTGTGTAAACGCTCGGGCAGCCGCGGCATACTCAAATCATCTTTGAGTAGTCAGTAGGCAGTAGCTACTGCTTGAGTAGGTAAGTAGATAGCAGGCAGTATGCCATTTCGGACACAGCTTCTGTCTGTCCTCGTTTCCCTCCATGATTGAACCAAACGCGCGGCAGCGGAAGGAGCGGAAAGAGCACGCTTCTGCGCAACAGAAATAACCGTCCGTGTCAAACACCGTGCGCTGCACATGGTTCCGGATTTAAACGATTCCTCGAGGCATATAATTTGCCTCGAGGAATTTTATTAATCGAGTTACTCGAGTAATCGTTTCAGCCCTATATTATATATATGGGTTATATTTTTGACCCTGGTAGTTTTTGTTTTTTGTGAAATAATTTTGTTTCTGTGTGCAAAGTAAAATAATGTAAGGATCCCGAATAAAACTAGGATATTTGGAAAACCTGTGTAAAAAAATCAATCTGTTGAACAGCACTTAAGAAATTTTGGGGGGAAAAAAAACAAAAATTTCATAGGGGGGCTAATAATTTTGGCCTCAACTGAAAGTGCCAGTGTAAATATCAGTCTGTTTGATAAGCAGGTAAAACCTCCTCACAGGAGCTTCAGGTTATTAGTGACTAATGTTAAGAAACAAAAAAGATTCAGGAGTTATTAAAAAAAAAAGAAACAGTGAAGCCCCTATCAAAGTCAAATGCTCTGTGCAGATCAATCTGCAGTTTGCTAGATTATGAGATTGAATTATTTGGGTCGTGGTAGACAATGCACTGTAACTCACAATATGATATGGTACTGATACACAGCCTAACATTATTACTTCAATTCTGCTGTTTATATCTTAATAAAATCAGATTTTTGTATTTAATTGAGAGATTTGAAAATGTTCTTCTTTTGAAATTCAGTGCCCACACCATGTTTAAAAAAAATGAAAAGTAAAGAAATGCCTTAAAAACTTCTCAAGAAACATCCTCCAACTAATGATTTTGAGCATGGCTGGAATGAAGAGGTCAGTTCAGAGATGCTGAGTCTCCCAAAGGTAATGATGAGAAGAGGTTCACCACTCTGTGAGACACTGCAAAAGTAAAGAGTTGAGCAGTGTCAGAAGAATGTTCCTGAGTGTAAAATGACAAAGATGTTGGTATTTTATCATGTACAGTACATAATAACTGGGGGAATCCCTGTACAAAAGGGACAAGGACCAAAACCAAGACTGGATGCTGTGATCTTCAGGTTCTCAAATGGCACTGCATTAAGAACAGACCGGACTCTGGAGTCCCTGTGTGGGCTCAAAATCACTTCAAAAACCATTTTCTGAAACCTTGGACCCTGACTCGTCTGGTCTTGAGAGGGTCCAAACATAGGAAGTTCTGTATTGAGCTGTACCTTGATTGTGTGTTTCAGGCCCGGCACTGTGGCTCTGAGAGAGATCCGTCGGTACCAGAAGTCCACAGAGTTGCTGATCCGTAAGCTGCCCTTCCAGCGTCTGGTGAGGGAGATCGCTCAAGACTTCAAGACTGACCTGCGTTTTCAGAGCGCCGCCATTGGAGCTCTGCAGGTTCGTTTACTTCAGAAATTGTATCATAAAATGAATCTGAACGGCTGAAATCTTCTTTTGCTTAGAACTGAGTTGTCTCTCCTTGCAGGAGGCTAGTGAGGCATACCTGGTAGGTCTGTTTGAGGACACCAACCTGTGTGCCATCCATGCCAAGCGTGTCACCATCATGCCCAAAGACATCCAGCTGGCCCGCCGCATCCGTGGAGAACGTGCTTAAATAGCCTCCATAATGTCTCACCTTGGTCCTGTTTTTCTTTACCTCTCCCTGCCCTCACTCCTTCACTTCACCTCCACCACCCACCTCCACCTGTCCCTCTCACCCCCTGTCTTCTCAGTAGACATTAGAGTAACCCTTATTGTAAAGAGATAGAAATATGTTGAAGTCTGGTCTCCATAGGTTTTTTGTCTTCACCAAATGTTTTAGGGTACCTTTTTTTCATGCATGTGAAAGGTTTTGCGGATCAGATGCACACCTGCACACAGACTCAAACATTTCATCTCTGGGTTTGGGTTTTGCCACGAAAGCTCACCTGGATTCTTCCAGTGTGGGCAGCCAGCAAGTGAGCTTGTGGCAAACAGAGCTGAAGGAGCAGAGGGACGAGTACAAGGGACTAGTCTGCTTAAGGGGAGCTGCAACTTCCACAGCAGGGTGCTATTTAAACTAGTCTCAAGGCCTCAGCCCCCGTCCTAACACCTTTCTCTTCCTCCCCTCCTGCCCAGTCCGTCCCTCTACACCCTCTTCTTCCTCCCCTTCTTTATGCAGTGGCATGCTGCACCTCTTTGGGTCCCTCCCTCACTCCTTCGATGTGCTCTGGAGGGGGATGGCAGGGTGTTTGTGTGGATGTGTAAATCTGATCTCACAAACCTCTTGTACTCAACAAACAAGGATCTTTTGGTTGCTTAAGATTATTGACTATTGTTGTGGATATGGTGTTTATTTTTTTTACACATATAAATCATAAATACTTCTCTTGACCACTCTTAAAATCCGTAAATAACAGAAAATCAATAAACATTGTCGACCCAGTGATCAGTTTTTATTTACAGCAATCTGATTTGCAATAGAAAATCAGAAAGGGCTTCTCTGTTTTCAACCTCAAGTCTAAAGGCAGCCTCGGGGGAGCGATGTTCACCATCTGTTCCTCTACTCAGTGTGGATCACACATTATGCTCCTCTCTCTCTTTCTCTCTCTCTCTGTCTCTCTCTCTCTCACTACAGTATGAATTGATATGACAGTGGAACTTTCTCTGCATGTTTTATGCTCTGTGTGTCTTTTAGACTGTTGATCGAAACAAATAATCTGTCCCTTTCTCAAAATTTGTGATACACGATATAACCTCATAATTGTGTTCTTTTATATTTTTCTTATTCCTTGAAATTTTCAGACATATAAATAAGCTGATCTTTGTATTTTCCAAATTTCTCATATTATGGTGGTAATAAATAGGTGTTAAAACAACCTGATCTGCTTTCCCCTCTGGTCTTTTTGCTTCTTTCTGGCTCAGGTATCGTTCAACTGTCAACTCATTTTTTATTATTGCTAGTCTGATGGCTGAAATGCTTTTGGTTTTGCAGATACTTGTGCATATCACTTCTCACATAGCTGGTACTGTTAAATGTTGCTGATTTTGATTGGCAAAAAAACTCTGATAGATAGGTAGGTAGGTAGATAGACGAAATTAAGAAGTGCCTTTTCAGACAGTACATACAGACAGACACTCCTGCTGTGAGGAGGAGCCTTCCGTCCTAGAGGACTTTTTTAAATCCCTGAAAATGCCTTCTGTAAGTGTAGAACTCTTGGCTGAACCGGAAAGGGATTTCTCAGTTATGGAGATAATGTCGGCAATCGTTGCCATGCAAAGTGGCAAATCTCCTGGGCCAGATGGTTTCCCAACCGAATTTTTCAAAAAGTTCTCCAACCAGTTATCTCCTTTGTTATTGTTAGTGTTCAAAGAATCCTTAGTCACCAATTCCTTGCCCCTAACTATGCGTCAAGCAGTCATCTCTTTATTACTTAAAAAGGATAAAAAAAACCTCAATTGCCACTCATATCGTCCTGTCTCGATGCTGAATACAGACGCGAAGATTCTTGCAAAAATTTTGGCGCGTCGTCTTGAAAACATTGTACCTAGTATTATTACATCTGACCAGACAGGATTTATAAGAAATTGCTATTCATTTTTTAATATCAGGTGTTTATTTAATATCGTTTATTGTCCCACTCCACCCGATTCTGGGAACATTGAGGTGATGCTTTCTCTCGATGCTGAAAAAGCGTTTGATCGGGTGGAGTGGGACTATCTTTTCAAGACTCTGGAAGCATTTCATTTCGGTCCTAAATTCATCTCCTGGATTAGAATCCTATACACATTGCCGATGGCTGCAGTTCGCACCAACAATAATTTATCCACCTATTTCGAGCTGAAACGGGGCACAAGACAGGGGTGCCCTCTGTAACCGCTTTTGTTTGCTGTTGCACTTGAGGCAGTGCCCCACCTTTAAAGGAATATACCGGGCAGGTTTGGAGCATAAAGTCTCACTTTATGCCGATGACATGTTATTATTTATATCGGACCCCCTCTCAAGCCTTCCTGAATTATCGACTTTACTCACAAAGTTCGGAAAACTATCTGGCTATAAAGTCAATTTTGAAAAAGTGAACTTATGCCTATCTCTTCTGTAGACAGATCATACTTTGGGACGACCCCCTTTAAATTTAGTTCCAACAAAATAAAATATTTAGGTATTTGGGTCACATGTAATCATAAGGATCTCTATAAGGCTAATTATCATCCCCTCTTAAGTAATCTTAAACAAGACCTGGAGCGTTGGGACCTTCTGCCTCTCTCCTTGGGGGGAAGGATCAACACGATTAAGATGAACGTTCTCCCTAAGTTTCTATATCTATTTCAATGTCTTCCTATTTTTCTAACAAAATCTTTTTTTTCCAAATTAAACAGTCAGATTTCATCATTTATTTGGCATAAAAAGCAGCCCAGGATTAATGAAAATATATTACAGAGGCCTTGCACAATAGGATGTATGGCACTTCCAAATTTTATGTATTATCACTGTGCTGCCAATATAAGAGCTTTGCTATATTAGATGAGAGATGATGGCTCGGATGTTAACAGTGCTGAATGGACAGGGCTGGAGAGGGCATCCATCGGTTCTTCTTCCCCAGCAGCTCTATTTTGTTCCAAATTACCTTTGCATCAGCCTATCTCAGCTTTCACTACTAATCCAGTTGTTATCCATTCAATTAAAACCTGGAACCAGTTTAGAAGGACCTTTAATCTCACTGATCTTTCACTGGCTACACCATTGATAAAAAATCATATGTTTGTCCTGTCAATGATGGATGTTTTTAATGTCTGGGCAAGAAGTGGAATATGTATGTTATCTGATCTTTACATTGAAAATAAGTTTGCTTCTTTTGCACAGCTGCAACATAAATATGGCCCTAACAAATCACACTTCTACAGGTATTTGCAGCTTAGAGGTTTTGTGTCTTCCAACTCTGACTGTTTTCCACTGAGCCCTCCTGAATCTCTGCTTGAAACAATTTTGAAATCTAAATTCAACATAAAAAAAATAATTGGCAGAATTTATACATTACTCAATACACATAACATGAACAGTCTGGACGGCTTAGAATAAAATGGGAAACCGACTTAGATCAAACGATTTCAGAGGAAACATGGCAAAAAATTATTCAGCGAATTTACTCTTCCTCTATATGCCTCAGACACACTGTACTTCAATTCAAAATAGTTCGTCTTCATTGCACCAAAGATAGATTGTCTAGGATTAAGGCAGATTTTGACCCTACATGTGATCGTTGCAGACAAGCTCCTGCTACACTACTGCACATGTTTTGGTCGTGCCCCATGTTATACAGTTTCTGGCATTCTATCTTTGAGGCATTCTCGAGAATATGTGGGAAAACAGTGCACCCATCTCCTTTGATTTCACGATTTGTTGTGGTGCCGCTTTTTCCAGGAACCACCTAGGTATGATGGCCTTCTGCTCTTTGCTGGCCAGGAGACTTATCCTGTTTAAATGGATAGATGCCCCCCCACCCCCCCAACGTATGGCAAATGGATAAGGGAAGTTATGAGTTATGTTCACTTAGAAAAAAATAGATATACTGTAAGAGGGACCACTAGAAAACTGTATGTCATTTGGCAGCCATTTATCTCCTTTGTGGAAGGTATGGCAGCTATTAACATGTCTATGTAACCCAAATGTATGTTTTTTTTTTTTTTCTTCTTCTTTATTTTCACTTCGTTATAGTTTTCTTTTTATTCACCTAGTCTGTGTATATGTCAATCTGGATGTATTGAATTTTTCTTGGGTTCCAGTAAAAGTGGGTGGGGGGCACGGGAAGTTTGTATGTTTGGACAGGAACTAATCTTGTTTGTCCCATGTGTGAATTGTATTTCTTGTGTTATATTTGAAAAATAAAAAAGACCTTGATCCAAAAAAAAAAAGGGAAAATAAAACGGACAGTAAAACCAGTGCAGAGTTAAAACTAGTAAAAGAATTTAAACTACACCCATAAATACATAGGCAACACACAGTGGTGTGCACAGGTAGACACTGGGTGGTGCTAAAGCACCTCCCCTATGTCCTCTGGACCAAGCAAGTGCCCGTTTGGGAATTCACTTTTCTTTTTGTGGCCCATGCTGAGATGATCATGTATGAGTGCTCGTCGATTAAAAGCGTGTGATAATAATGCCCCAATTAATTTTCCCTCCACCCCCCATCCTACCCACGCACACCTCTGTCAATGTGAACGCACAGAGCAGACAGCTGCAGCCCAAATACACCTCCTCGGCTCTTCCCCTGCCCACCAGCCAGGTAACATATGAATGAATGGAGTTGTGTGTGTTGTTTTCCCCCTAAGCCTCAGTTGCTGAGCTGTAACTTGCATTTATTTGTCTTTGTTGTCTCAACACCACACAGCTGGGCATAAATTAGCCGGCTGTTAACCTGCTTAACAAGCTAGACGCGACCCCAAATCAATAATAGATATATGACATGATGATGATGACCACCAGTAGAGTTTGTCATTGGTATCCTACAGCATGTGAATCTATCAGTATACTTATGTAAGATGAATATTTAGCTACAGTTTAAGTTTACAGTCTTATTTACCGTATATTGTTGGTCTCTTTTTATTTACCAATTGCAGCATAATGCCTAGAAAGGAGAGGAAAAGAAGTAAAAGAGAAAGGGAGCTACAACAGGCAGCCCAGGGGAGCAGCTCTCTGCTCTCCTGGATAAAAGCATCCACAGGCAGCAAGGAGGAAGAGCAGGATGAAAGGTCAGAGTCAAGAGTCATGTTCACTGTTTAGAGCATTTTAAAGCTCAGATTTTGAAGTTGAACTGTTCCTCTAATTTTACTAAAATATCTTAAAAGCTGTCTACATTTTATTTTAACTTTAAAAAGTGGTTTGGCTGTACTAAATTAGGCATTAAGCTATTTTAGCTAATGATATTATTTTGTACCAACAAGTTATTTCTATGTTACAAGACTTGCAGTAATCTGTATTTACCTTAATAGGTTATATTCAACCTTAAAAAATAGGCTATTACTAAAACTATTATTATTCTATTCTAGGCAGCTACAACAGGGAAGCAGCAGTGTGAAACCAGTTCAAAGGTCAAGTAATTTTATTGAGATATTGACAGAAACAAATATGCAATTACATTCAACATATGCCTGTAATGTTGATTTATTTTTTAAATCTTACACTGCTATAATAAGGCAGCCGTCAGTTCTACATGTTGCATAAAGTGCCCTTGTTTTTCACTGAGCACCTGCCCCCCAAAATGTGTGTGCACGCCACTGTGGAACACATCATCTGGCTTTCAAGGAGGCGTTGATGGAACGGACAGCGTTTGGGAAAAAGCTGTTTTGCAGTCTTTTTGTCCTGGCGATGGCCCTGTACCGTCTGCCTGATCACAGTCCTTAATGATGTTGGTGGCTCTCCTGAGGCAGTAAGAGCTGCGAAGGTCCTCCAGTGTGGGCAGAGAGCTTCCAATGACTTTCCCAGCCATCCAACAGTCTTTAACTCTAAAAAAAAACAATGGGGATGCAAAGGACAACCCGATCTGACTGAATCTACAGGAAGGAGTCACGGTGTAGGTACACCGAATGGCTTCACTCCACCTGCTATGATAAAACACAACAAAAACAGCTTATGTTGTTGTTGCTGTACCTGTTTATCCTCGGCATCTTTTTCTCTCTGCTTCTCCCTCTATTCCTCTCAGTGTTTCTCCTACAGTACCGGGATACCCCCACCCTGCCAACGAGATTCCAACCCAGAAATTGAAGTCGTAGATTAATATATACATTTAATTTTTATGTTTTAACAAAATCTCTCCGCTCGCTCCCCTCTCTATCTCACAACATACACATAGACTATATATAGAATGGACAGTGTCTGCCTCCTCGCTGGGTGAAGCCACTCTGAGAACAGCACCCTCTGTTGATGGGCTGCAGTATAGGTCATAAACCCCGCCTCCTTATGGGGCTGTGGACAAACTTTAGAAATTTATTACACAGAATATAAATGTTTCTCCCCCCTGGTTGTGATGTTGACATGTAGTTATTGTAAGACTGGTTTGTGCTCAAGTCCTCTTTTTTCTGTACAGCTCCATTTTTAAAAGTTATTAGGGGGTTCATATTTTCTATGATTGACACTTGATACAGCCTATGGGCGTTCAGGGATTGCGTAGCTCTCCCGGGGGATACGCTGTTTGAGCCAAGGATCATCACAGTGACTCTTGGCGACTGTGCGGCCGAATGTGTGCATCGCTACTGTGCAGCGCTGGTTTCAGGAGATGAAGAAAAATCCCGGAAATACCGAGAGCTATTTGGCTTCAAATCTGTATTCAGGCAGGAGGCGAAACCAAGTTGTCCATAGTATATACAGTGTATGGTGCTAACATGCTGCGTCTCTGAATTATGTGTCAGCACCACTGATTCTGGTATTCTGGCCGCGAGCACGTGCCGCTCATACCCTGCCAGTTTTGCATAGGATGGTTTTTCACAACCCCTGGTTCTGGCTCCTTTCCATTGTGTTTGCTGGCAACAATAAAAAAAAAAAAAGGTCATGAAGCACTGAACTGTCCCCGAACGTTCAGCACCCAAATTGATAATATCTGCATTCTTCAAAAAGACAGTGATGGGGACGCCGCACATTCTCTTACATTCTCTCACGGATGCTAACTTCAGCATCTCTCCCAGCCCCAAAAACAGTGTTGGCTCATCAGCGTATTTCTATCCCACAGAGACGATCAGAGTATTTTCAGAGACTGTCTGGATCCAGTCCCCAAGAAACAAAGGTGATGAATGATGTCCAAACTCTAGTGGTGTAGGGTTTTTACAGTCTTTGTTTTGGACTGTCTACCTATTAGGGGCTTTCTTGCAATCAGCTGACCTGTAAAGATACAATCAGATATCAGGCTTCCGTGTCTCAGCAGAACAGTAAAAGTGATCAAACTCATAAAATTTGTACAGTTGAAACTGAAAACCTTCAGAGGCCTTTCTTTCACACAAAATCCTCAGGGGTTTATAAGGATTGTTTCAGTATCAGTAAAACCTGATAAATATCCATCCTTGATGATATGTCTATGATATGTCTATGGAAATTCTGATTAAGCATTTCCACTTATTGTTCTTCCCGTCGGCCATTTTTCTTTATTATTATTCTTCCGTCCCTTTTTTGCCACGCTTCTCCTCCTTCAAACTTTGTGCCATTTCAACCGTTCAAACTTTAAACTGTTCCACCAAACTGTAGTTTTTTTTTTTTGTTTTTGTGCAAAAATTTTAACATTGAAGTCAATGGGGAAAGCTTCCAGTTCTTCCTTTTATTCTTCCACCTTCAAAGCCTTATAACTTCAGCATACTTTCACCTAGAGACTTCATTTTGCATTAAAATGTTCATTGTCTTGTTGACTATTAAAGTTGTACTCAGTTTTTTTATATCTTTTACAGTTTTCCCACAATTTAGCTTTAAGCAACTCGTGGTTTTCAGGTTTTCAGCAAATTTCAGGCTTTATAATGGGTGTGTATTGGAGAGGATAGAGTTATGATGTCATCGCTAGAGCGGACAGCTCCTCTTTTTTCGACAGAACCTCGCTCAAATATATCGCTCCCATGTCCACAAATTTCACTCCACAGCCATAAAAAATACATAAAAATGGAGGTATATGTGTCCTGCTTCTCACAAAAGAGGTTTCAAATCATTAAATCCTACCCCTTGGCCAGCAGGTGACCAACTGTCCAAATAGGCGGAAATCTCTCCCATTAACCCTTGTATATTTTTCTCCAAGAAAATCCTGATTATCACTCAGGCTCAGACTTTTTTAACTCGCTGTTGTGGCCACATTTTTTGGAGTACAGACATGAAAAACACATCATTGTGTTCATGAAGGGCGGAGGATTCATACGATGTTCTTATTTTCATTCTGGGATATACCACATTAAGGTTTCTGGAGTGGCAAGGCCTTGTCTTTGATGCTATAACTTTTTTTCTATTAATGCCCTTGCAAAGAAATTCCTAGAAAATGTGTATTTTGTGATGAGGCATGATATACATGCATTCCAATGGGAAACCACTTGTCTTTTACATATATCCATATCAGTGGGAAAAAATGAATTTCAGCAAAGACTGTTTTCCCCCTTTTCTGAAGACATTAAAGATGCACTGTGCACTTTCAGCCACAAGGTGGTGCCTTTTTTTCCATTGATAATAGAGGCTGATCTAGCCAGGTGGTCAAAACCCCATTATTCCTAATGGGAATTTGGCAAAAAATTACAATATTCAGAAATCAAAAAATGCACATAAGTTCATCACTAATAAAAGGAAGCAACTTTTTATTTTATTTTTATTATTTTACTTTATTTGGGCATGAAACTGTCTCACATTTGTTATTCTGGTGGTTTTTTGTTTTTTTTTACCATTTTGGTCAGTTTGACACGCCCGTAAACCACAGCCTATGATAGATGCAGTATTTTGGAAGGAAAATCTGCTACTCATTTGTAATATACTGCCACAAGAGTTCAAATCAGATTTTTCCCCCCATTTTTTTGCATTTTATCTTGAGTCTATTTCCAATCCAACTTTTTCAAGTTATGAATGCTGAAATCTCATATGTTTTCATATCCGTTATTGACCTTCAGTGAGAGGCCATTTTTTGCAAAGAACCAAAATTAGACTGTAGAAGTGAACTAGAAAAATTGCATTTCCTTGCAGACAATGCGTGGAAATGCTGAGTGCTGAAAGACGAAAAAAAGAATTGCAAAACTGCTAAAAAAAAATGGAGGAAGGTTTAAATGTAAAATTGGTTAAAGGGCTGGAGAAAGAAAAGTAGAAGTTGGATAAAAGTGAAAATTGCTGAAGTACAAATATGAATGTGCTTCATAAATTAATGAAAAATAAGGCTAGAAAAACTGTCTGAAATTGCAAAAAAATTGGATAAGGAAGAAAATTACCTTAAAATACAGAAAAGTGAGAAGTGGCATAAGTTTAAGTTGTAGTACTAGAAGTAGTATGATAATAGGTATTTGTAGTAGTGATATTAGTAGTCATGTAAGCAGTAAGAAGAAGTAGAAGTCAAAGCAGTAGAGCTCGTGGTAGAAGTAAGAGTAGAAGTAAAAAAAATATTAAGAGAAGCAAGAGCAGTGGAGGTAGAAGTGAAGATACAAGTTAAAGTGATATAAGTAGTAATTGTAGTGGTAGAACTGGGATTTTGTTTGAAGAATTAAAACATTCATAAGTTATGAGAATGATTTTGAAGTGGGAAAATTTTTAAATAATTATAAGTCCTAAAGTGTCAAACAGGTTTGAAGTATCAGAAAGGTTTGAATCAGTTTGAATAAGTTTGGATTTGTCTGAAGGATTTGATAAAGCATGAATAATGAGAATGATTTTAAAATGGGGAAAAGTTAAATTAATAAAAATCCTGAGTACACCCCATAATATCCTCAATGAGCTGGATTTTTGGAGCCCTGAATGGTTTCTGTAGGTCAAAGTTTGTGGTAGGAGAAATTTGTCAAGTGCTCTGGTAAAGGGTTTTAAACGTAACCCCCAGTGCTCTGTGTACTGAGCCAGGCTTCATGTGTCTCATATGGCCGTAAGAAGCTAGCCTGGCTGGGCCATCCAGTTGCGTGAATCACTTGTCGTTCCTTCCCACAACAGTCTGGACTTCGGCCAGTTGGGAGCCCTAAAAGTGGGCGGGAGTACTTTCCTTGATAGACAGACTACTGTAGCCCCTGATTGGTCCATGTGTAGATGGAGACGTCTAACATATGCTGCGAGACTTTTCAAAGCGCTGTTTATTCAGAACGCCGTTAATTCTGCAGTTGACTTTGCAAAGTCGGCAGAAATCGTTTATATCCGCAGAAAAAGACGTAAAAGACACAGTTTGCTCATACACGTTGAAATATTACCAAACCTTTACTTGATGATTGAGAGCCCAGCAGGGAACACAGTTGCGCACTGTGATGACGTCAGATGTTTGGTTACGGTGATTGGTTACAGTAGTCTGTCTATCAAGGAAAGTACTCCCGCCCACTTTTAGGGCTCCCAATTGGCCGAAGTCCAGACTGTTGTGGGAAAGGAACGGCAAGTGATTCACGCAACTGGATGGCCCAGCCAGGCTAGCTCCTGACGGCCATATGAGACACATGAAGCCTGGCTCTGTACACAGAGCACTGAGGGTTACATATAAAACCCTTTACCAGAGCACTTGACAAATTTTGGCCCCTATCTCCTACCACAAACTTTGACCTACAGAAACCATTCAGGGCTCCAAAAATCCAGCTCATTGAGGATATTATGGGGTGTACTCAGGATTTTTATTAATTTAACTTTTCCCCATTTTAAAATTATTCTCATTATTCATGCTTTATTAAATCCTTCAGACAAATCCAAACTTATTCAAACTGATTCAAACCTTTCTGATACTTCAAACCTGTTTAACACTTTAGGACTTCTAATTATTTAAAAATTTTCCCATTTCAAAATCATTCTCATGATTTATGTATGTTTTAATTCTTCAAACAAAATCCCAGTTCTACCACTACAATTACTACTTATATCACTTTAACTTGTATCTTCACTTCTACCTCCACTGCTCTTGCTTCTCTTAATATTTTTTTTACTTCTACTCTTCTACCACCTTTTTCCCTGTTTAAATTAGTTTTAATATTTATGCATTATTCCATCCTTCAAACAAAATCCCACCTCGAGTACTACAACTACTGCTAATGTCAATTAAACTAGTACTTTTCCCTCTACTTCAACTGCTATTGCTCCTATTTCTACTTTCTCTACTGCTGCTATTGCTACTATTTCTACTTTCTCTACTACTTTGACTTATTCTTCTTTTATTCTCAAACTACTTCTATTGCTTACATGACTACTAATATCACTACTTGACTACTTATCATACTACTTCTAGTACTACAACCTAAACTTATGCCACTTCTCACCTTCCTGCTTTTTAAGGCAATTTTCTTCTTCATTCAAACTTTGTGCAATTTTAGACATTTTTCTAGCCTCTTTCAGCATGAATAAAATTTCCTTTTATAGAGCATATTCATACTATTGTCCTTCAACCAATTAAACAATTATCTAACTTATATTTCTTTTTCACCCCTTCAACAGCTTTAACATTTATACCTTTCTCCATGTTTTATTAGCAGTTTAGCATTGCTTTTTCAACTTTCAGCAATCAGCATTTCCACGCATTTTCTGCAAGGAAATGCAATTTTTCTAGTTATTATTATTATTATTATTATTATTATTCTTTTGTACCTTTTTTGCAACTTTTCAACTCCTTCATAATTTGTGCTATTTCAACTTTTAAACTATTTCTCTCCTTCAGGACAAGTGCGGATGTATTTTTCCCTTTTCTACCTCTTATACTTTTTGATATTTTTTACTTTTTGTGCAAAATTTTTCCCATTGAAATGAATGGGGAAATCTTCAAATTCTACCTTTTACACCGCCACATTCTCAGCCTTATTACTTCAGCATACTTTCACCTACAGACCTCATTTTTGCTTTAAAAAGTTCACAATCTTCTCCTCTAAATATGTTGTATTGACTTTTTTGTGCTATCTCCGACAGTTTTTCCACAATTTAGCTTTATGCACCTAATAGTTTTCAGCAAATTTTCAGGCTTTATAATGGGTGTGTATAGGAAGAGATAAAGTGATGATGTCGTCGCTAGAGTGGAGAGGACTTTTTCGATCGACAAAACCTCACTCAAATATATCACTCCCACGCCCACAAATTTCACTCCACATCCAAAAAAAATACATCAAAATGGAGGTATATGTGTCCTGCTTCTCACGAAAGAGGTTTAAAATCATTAAATCGTACCCCTTGGCCAGCAGGTGACCAACTGTCCAAAAATGGCAAAGAACCCTTGCATTGGCCCTAATGTAATTTTTCTTCAAGAAAATCCTGATTATCACTCAGGCTCAGACCTTTTTAACTCGTTGTTGTGGCCACATTTTTTAGAGTACAGACATAAAAAACACATCATTGTGTTTATGAAGGGCAGAGGATTCGTACGATGTTCTTATTTTCATTCTGGGATTTCAGGAAATCACGCTATGTGAAGAAGTTCAGAGGCCCTAAATTCACTGCAGTTAGGCAGCTTCTTAACCAAACAGTAGGTCAGTTAATGCCTTTGATCTCACAGCTGTAAAGGATGCAATCATTAACGAGACACACACACACAGTCTGACAATGTGTGTGTGTGTCTCTGCCTATAAGACCTGCATGTACACACATTAATATGTGTCTACTTCACCACCTATCTCCTCCCACAAACTTTGAGCTACAGAAACCATTCAGGGCTCCAAAAATTCAGCTCATTGAGGACATTATGGTGTGTATTTAGGATTTTGTTAATTAATTGTGTCAATATGTTCAGTAGAGTCTAGCAGTTCTCAAAAGTTCCTTATCATGAATATAGCCGTTACAGAGGATGGGCATTAGGGCATTATCTGGGATTTTGTTTCTCAGCTTCAAGCCTCCTCTCTCCTGCTGTAGTGATGCATCTTCCGTCCCCATGGCAATTAATTAGTACAACTGGAGACACACAGCTGACTGGAAAGCTGCTTATAATGGTCATTTGAGATACATGAAGCCAGGCTCAGCACACAGAGCATGAAGGGTAACATTTAAAACCCTTCACTAGAGCACCTGACAAACTTTGACACCGATCTCCTCCCACAAACTGTGAACTCCAGAAACCATTCAGTTTATTGAAGACATTATGGGGTGTATTCAGGATTTTTATTCATTTAAATTTTCCCCACTTTCAATGTTAACCCATTATTGATACATTATTCAATTATTCAGACAAATTTAAACTCATTGAAACTGATTCAAACCTTTCTAATACTTCAAACTTGTCTAATACTTGAGGATTTTTAATTATTCAAATTGTTTCCATTTTAAAATCATTCTTATTATTTTGCATTTTTTTAAATTCTTAAAACAGATTCCCAGATTTACTACTACAATTACTACTTATATCACTTTAACTTGTATCTTCACTTCTACCTCTACTACTCTCGCTTCTCTAAATATTGTTTTACTGCGTCTCTTACTTTTATTGCCAGTTACTTCTACCACGAACCCTACTGCTTTGACTTCCACTTCTTCTATTATAAAACTACTACTACTTTTTACATTACTACTAATATTACTACTATAACTACCTATTGTCACACTACTTCTAGTACTACAACTTAAACTTATGCCATTTCTCACTTTTCTGTGTTTTAAGGTAATTTTCTTCCTTATCCAATTTTTTTGCAATTTCAGACAGTTTTTCTCGCCTCTTTCAGCATGAATGCATTTTAATTTATAAAGCACGTTCATACTGTTTGGACTTCAACAGTTTTCACTTTCATCCAACTTCCACTTCTTCTTCACCCCTTTAACCAATTTTACATTTAAACCTTCTTCCATTTTTTATTAGCAGTTTAGCATGGCTTTTTCAGCTTTCAGCACTCAGCATTTCCACGCATTTTCTGCAAGGAAATGCAATTTTTCTATTTTATAAATGAAATAAATGTAATATTTATTAAAAATTCCTGTTACTTGTGATTAAAAAGCTGTTTATATATTTTTCAAACCTGGATTACAGTGTGTGTGTGTTGTCACAATGCCTCAGCCTCCTCATCTGAATGTGACATAAGAAAAGAGCACCACCATGTTAAGATGGTGAAAGGCTCACTGTGACATAATGACACAGCTGAGCGCTACACTCTCAGGGGTAAACCTCAAATCTCTGGACCTTGTTTCAAGTATTTACTTTGGTGTCTTTGTGGTAGAGCCTCAGATTTATAGAGCTCTTCATTAGTTCACCTGACATGTTTCTGAATTTTGACTCCGGACTGAATGATGATCTAGCTGTACTTCAACTTTGACCTGTTCAGACCTGTAAATGCTACTTTTAGTGTATGTTTGGACTTTTTCGAAGTCAAGGTTTTCCTCCTTAGACTGGGTGTTTTGTTTTTGTTCCGTCTGTTCACCTTCCTCAAGGTCTGCGTGGTGCCGTCCATCCCCCATCACATCTGCTGCTCCCTGGGATTACAGCACAAATGTCTGTCTGAAACTCTCAGTGGTGAGGGGGAAGATTACAAGTGCACTGCACCCTCCAAGAGAGATTAACCAATCAGTGAGTGCAGACACAGGGATTAACCAATCACACCAGGAGAGGGAGGGCAGAGGAAGTAAATTGAGCACAGAGTGGGATTACGCTGTTGAGTGCTGAAAAATACTTTGAAATTTCTCTGGTTTACTTCTCTCTGTGCTCTCAATGTGTAAGCTAAATGTCATGACAGTTTACATGTTTGAATACAGGAGAATGGTATCCCTAACAAAGCAACCAAAGCTGTACAACTGTTTTATTTTCACATCAGAAATCGGGTCTCTTGCACAAATTTAGCTGACACGAAGCATTAATCATGTGACTTCTACAAACGTACTCTAATCTCAAACAATGCCAAAAGAAACATCTGGTAAGACATGTTCATGCTTTTACAGCTCTGCAATAAAAAATTAATAAATAAATACTTTGCATTGAAATGACAAAATATGGAGTGAAAATCAACATGAAGTTGGTCAGAAAGTACAAAACATCTTGGTAGTTGATAAACAGAGAGACAGTCCTCTCCTTGTTTTATTGTCAACAAGACAGTGATATCGCACATATTATGTTCCCATGTTTGATGACATGGTGAAGTTTGCATGGCAGCAATGAGGTCATGTTGGGATTATCGGGTAGTCAGAGGAGTTGGAGAGATTGATATGGGGGTGGGGGTGGAATAAGGGGAACCTTAGTGCTGATGGATCGAGAAATTTAATTTTAAAAAAAGCTGGAGGAAAAAGATTTTATTCAACAGTATTTTTGTCAGACTCACCATGACTCTGTTCCCATCATGCTTTTTGTAGGGTTTGTTGTGGCATGCAGTCGTTACCTATTGTCTCTTTAGTTAATAAGAGTAATGGGGTCAAATATCCTGACTGATGATACCTGGATGCAGGGCTGTAATCATGCTGTCATGCAGTCTCACTGTTTACATGTGGTCACAGTGTCTTTGTTTACAGCATATTTCACACCAGCAATGCCACAATGACAGGTTTTTTCTCATATTTATCTTTGCCACAGTTATGACGTTCATAACATTTATAGATAACTTAAAATGAAAAAACACAATCAGACAAACTAAAACTCCTGAAAATGGATTGAGATACTGAAACAAACTCCTTTGTTTGTTCTTCTTTCATTGAGACAGAGCAAATCTCGATGAGATCATCCAATTTTGGCAGACATCTGGAGGTGTTTTCATTACTGCTGTGCTGGTGCAGAACTGACAGCTTGGAAATGGAGATATAAACCCTTTCTTCCGTCAGTCATCATGGGAAACGTCAACTCTCTGCCCAACAAAAGCGATGAGCTGGAGATATTGGTGAAGACTGAGAAAGCATACCGTGAGTGCAGTTTCCTGTGTTTTACTGAAACCTGGTTGAATCAAAACAACTCCAACTCCAGTGTGGATCTACCTGGCTTCACTCTCATAAGGTCAGACAGAGATGCTCAAGCTAGTGGCCAGAAGAAAGGGGGAGGTCTGGTTTTATTTGTCAACCAGAGATGGTGTAACCCTTCACACATAACTGTCAAGGAGAAGTTGTGTTGTCCAGATATTGAACTGTTGGCAGTTGCTCTTCGGCCACATTTATCTCCAAAGGGAAATTCATTTGCCTGAAACATTAATTAAACAGCAGATAGACCAAATTATGATCTGACTTGCCCAGTGGTGGTAAGGCAGTGGCTCTTTAGGCTTCTTTGACGTTGGCATACAGCAGATCCAGGGATTTGTTTTCTCTGGTAGGACAGTTCACAAACTGTGTGAATCCAGTCAGGTGAGTGGAGAGAGTGACATAGTTGAAGTCTCCTGATATTATTATTAGTGCCTCTGGGTGTTAAAGCTGTAGCCTGGCTACACCATCATGCAAAAGATCGCATGGAATTTCTTCAGTTGATATGGGTGGGATGTAAACAACTATTGTTATGATATGACTTAATTCTCTTGAAACATAAAGTTCTTGCACTTCATTATTGCCTTTCTCCAGTAAGACGAGATAGGTGTGACTTTCCTTCTTAACAATAGAGACACTAAAGAAAAATATTGTGGGACATGGTGATTCAACAAAGTGAATCAGCTGTGAAATGAACTTCCCAGGGGAGGGAAATTTCAGCAAGCTTCGTGATTGGTGCACCCTTGAAAGAGCTGCGCTGGAGCTGTTGTCCAGTTTCATCCTTCAACATTTTTCTTATTGGATCTAAAGCCCAATGTCAGGTCCAGTCTCATGAAATCATTCAAATGAGCCAATCAAGGGAAACTACTTTCAGAGACAGTGCCACCTTCTGTATATCTTGAGTTCTGGGTGACATCCAATACAGTAATATAACATATTAAAGATGGATCAACACAGAAGGAGACTTAAGTGCTCTTTTTAAAAGAACTCAACACACTGAAACTTGAATTTACCCGTCTTTACTTTTTAATAGATATTACATAATATAGTAAATATGACCACCTTTAAAACTTTTTCACGCAACTTTTAGATTCACTTATTGATTTTGCTGATATTTCATTTGCTCTGATCACCTGCCACTGTGACAATTTTGGATCAATACAGTACAGCTTTGTTGATCTATATAATCTACCCTAGAGAAGCTCTGCTGGAGTTAAAACCCCCTACACAGTTAGGTAGCCTACAGCTAAGGTGATATAAAGTATAGAGTGACCGCAAAGTTATTGGGAAAAAAAGGTGGACAAGGATTTTGTTTTAAAAAGACTAAGGAAAAAAATAGGAGAGCACCAGAAAGGGAGGAGGAGAAGGCAGCGGTGGCTGAGACAGAGGGAGACAGAGGAGGATAGGGTAATAATCCGAACTAATTCACTTAGGGCATTGCTGAAGGGAGGCTAAGAGGATTGGGACGGTCCCAGATTCAGCTAAGCTAAAATAACCAAGATGGAGCAGTGAGAGCCATGCAGGCTATATGACGAACATGACGGGTCTGCACCTGAACACCGCTCTCCCCACCACCTGCATCAGTTGTCACTTCTAACTGTACCACCATGAACCATAAACCAGTGTCAAACACAGAGCAGAAATGAGGATTGAAACAGAAACAAGTGTAAAGAATATTTGACTTTAATTGTTCACACGACTAAAACAAAGATCTGACTTTCATCAAACAGGTGGGGGTTATAACACCACACACTAACACTAAAATACATGGCATAGATAATACAACAATGCTGGTCTAAACAAAACCAAAAATTCAAATATAGAACGAAATAATAACAATTATAATAATAATAGTATCAGAGCTCTTTCCTGTGAGAGCAGCTATCCCTCACTCTCTAACAAGTTTAAAACAAGTGTTTGTGTCTGTGCTCGACAGTCTCTTGGACAAAAAGGTGGCTCAGAATGTTTCAGTGTCTTCTACAAACTTTTTAAAGGCTTTTGTTCTCTTTTTCAACACAGCATGAAGAAGTTTAGAGATCTGGTTTTCAGTCAGGCAGTGTGAAGGTCAGCCCGGGGTCATTCATCTCTACAGAGGTGGCCTTCAGAAAACAAACAGAATCCTTACAAACAAACAAACAGACTGAAAAGAGTCCTCTGTGGCTGATATCCCTCCATACTTGGTTTTAAAGGACCTGGAACTTCCAGGAGTTCTGGTCCTTGTGGTCCAGGCAGTCCATTGTGGTGAAGCCAAGTTTCCAGGCCTGCTGGTCCTTGTAGTCGAGGCAGTCCACCGAGGTGAAGCCCAAGGAGGATGCTGTGCTGTAGCCCTGAGAGGACAATGAGGCGGGGGACTGGCTCAGGGAGCCCCCCATGGAGGGAACAGTGATGGGGCTGAGCGCCCCCACGGTGCCTGACAGCTGTGAGTGCATGGGGGACAGGTAGGCGCTACAGTCCAGGCCGGTGAAGTAGGAGGTGGTGCTGGCGTAGCCCTGGGTGTAGGCCGATGGCTGGCTGTAGCTCATGGGGTAAGGGGACGGCCGCTGCATGCAGGGGGCCGAGGAGGAGGCCAGGGGGTCAGGCAGTGGCGAGATGGCGGGGCTCCAGATTGACACGGCCGTGTTTCCTGTGCTGGAGCTGGGGGCCAGGCTCGGGCCAGACTGAGCCGAGGCGGGGCTGTAAGATCCAGTCGGGTTCGGGAGAGGGTCAGGGGCGCTGGGCTCCTGAACTGGAGAGGCCTTCTTTTTTGGTGGGCGGGGCTTAGACTGACCACTGCTCTGCTGCTGCTGCTGGCGACACTTTGCCCGGCGGTTCTTAAACCAAACCTGCAGATGGGAGGAAATTAAACAGTGTTTTTGTGTTTCTAAATAGTTGGAGGTAAAACAAACGTTTAAATTATCTTTCTTCTGTATTTGAATGTTTGATTATTTTTGTCCTTGTCTCATAAATCTGTGTTAAACCTTTAGGCTAAAAATGTCATTACACTGAATAAACTGATGGAGAGGAAAAGAGTAACCTCTGAAAATATCTTAAGTTTCTCGTTGACAGGAGGTAACTTGGTAGAAAGGGCTTCAAACTTAATAGGATGTGCAATGTGACTGCTAACCCACAAACACTGAACAGATCGGCCTCTATATTAGTGCTAGCCTACTTCCTCCTCACCTGAACACGTGACTCAGGCAGGTTGATCTTCAGGGCCACCTCCTCCCTCATGAAGATGTCAGGGTAGCGGGTCTTGGAGAACAGTGCCTCCAGGATGTCCAGCTGTGTGCGGGTGAAGGTGGTGCGCTCTCTGCGCTGCTTCCTGGGAGTGGCTGCAAATACAACAGACACTTCGAGATTTATTTTTATTATCATTATTATTATCATCATTATTATTGTTACAATCTGGCTACGGTGTTTGAGTAATGACCTTTTTTGTTACTTTAAGAGTAGGGCCTTCCCTCTGCTGTAACAGACACATCTTTGTCTCTCTGAATTATATGACTAGAACAGTTCATACAAATACAAAGGGGCTGTGTTAAAACCATTGTGAAGCCCAAGTTTATTTCTTTTCATTCAACTAAGGTTACAGTCACTGCTTCTTTAAAGCTGTAGCTTTCATATTTCAATAAAGTTTAAGGACATATCGGACTGTGTTCTATGGGCCAGTGTCTGTGTTCAATACTTAAAGACAAAGTAAAGATGCAGATGTACAGAAGAGTGAGATATCTCAGAGTTTGGAGTTTTCTGGTAGAAAATGTAAGAAGTGTTAAAAAGAATTGTTTCGTTTCCTGAGAGACACTGAACACACCACAGATGATGTGCGCCTCAGTCCTTGAAATGACTCAAAGTGTGGTGTTATTGTAAAGCAGGAACCAAAACATTAAAGTTCAGACAGTAAGTTCAAGTACAAATTATTACAGTGACTTCTTACTTAATAATGTTTCCCATAGCTTAAGTTATATATATATATGAGAATACCCGGTTTCTCCTTAGATGAAAAAGGAGTGGTAATTATTATTATTATTGTTATTATTATTTTTAACACGTTATCATTGTCGTTCAATCATCTGAACAGGACTTTGGCTCTTATGAAGCAGTGTTTATCCTCTTTCATTTGCCTTGGTGCGTTACAGCGTTACGCACAGCCATCGCGTTTTACGTGCCATTTTGGCTCGAACGTTGTCTCTTCCACAGAACCAGGAGAAGGAAAAGACTAAAAAAAACATATTAAAAGTTTAGAAAAACTTACATGGATAAGCGACGGTTGTGTGCAGCACATCCATCCCTGGGCCGGGCAAATTTAACCCGTTCATGGTGTAATGGGGTTGCTTTATGTAGGACATCATCCTTGCAGCTTGATTTGAAGTCCTGGAGCTGTCACCTGAAAACCCCCTCAGACCGCTGCTGCTGCGGCAACAAGTCTGTGCGTCGGGACCGGAACGAAGCGGGACGGGCGAAGTTCTCAGAAACACAAACTGTAACTCTCTTTCCCCCCTCTATCTCTTTCTCTACCTCTCTCTCTCTCCCTACATTTACAGCTCTTCCTATGGGTCAGCTGAGCAGCAGAGCACACTGCTGCGCACTCAACATCCGAACCTCCTCTGACCGTCACAGTTCAGTCATCACACAGAAGATGTCCCTCAACTCGGAGAGATGCTCCACTGTGTGTCTTTGACGGGACACGCTGCTAATTAGAGGCACTAAGTGGTTCCAGGCAACAAACCACACCTACCACACACACTTTTACACTCTGACGCACGCGCCCGAGTTTTCACAAAAAGTCAAAGAAGAAATCAAAGTTGGGAACAGGGTTTTGGTTCTACATTAAATCTGTAATTTTGGTCTTTGACAGGGAAATATGAGGTTCAAACATGAACAAAAATAATGCGAAAAGAAAAAGAAAAAACACGTCAAAAGAAATAAAAGATGCATGATTATTATTTCAAACCTAATATTGTATCAAGAAAAATCACCAAACAATGTTGACTTCTTTTATTTTTCAGCCCTTCATTTAAAGAACGGAAATAATGTTGGAACTTTTTTTTTATATTGACAGATAAATGTTCCCCCTGCTCTGATTATGTTCATAATTAAAACCTTTCACATGCAAAATCAAGCAGCTGCATGTTTACTGCAATATAAACATCAAATATAATCGACAGATGACATTCATCTCCACGCAGCGACATGTACAAACACACTCAAAAGCAAAAAGGCTCAATTGATTGAACATAATATGTTCCATCTGAAAACTATCTTATCTACAGATAAAGGCAGGAAAGCCAGAGTGATCTCTTCAGTGTCAGAGTGGGAAAGGAGGCTAAACTTATGGGAACTTAAATTTAACTAAATTTAAAAAAAGAAGATGGAGAATGAGGAGAGAGGAGGAATCGAAGATGGAGGGAGGAAGAGGAGAGTGTGGACGAAGTATTCAGCTCATTGAGAGTACAGATAGACTTGGGTGTTTGACACAGACATGGATGAAATGAAGTGTGTGGTTTCTGGAGTCTGACTTTGTTTTGTGTGGGGTCCAGTAGTACCAGTACAGAAAGCACTTTGTGGATCATAAAAAAATGTATACTTTGTGCAGAAACTGTTTGGATGATGTCAGTGATGATGATTTAATGTTCATGATGATAGTGGAACAGCTCCTCCTGCAGCTGCAACCAACAGCAAGTAGGGAAGAAGGTAGGAGGACTGAGCCGGTTTAATCCCTCCCTGACTGCCCTTCCCCCCTAAAAGCTGAACTCACAGAGATACTCTGAGTGATGCAAGCCAGCGTTTTTATTTTTGGACCAAACAGAGTTTATGTCGTACACAGTGTAAGCTGACTGAGGCCTGAAAACTTGGGATGGAAACAAGAGGGAGGACAGGTACATCAGGTGGACAGGGGGAGGAAGAGGAGGGGGAGAAGCAGGTGAAGGGGCAGCGGGTGGGGGAGGCTCCAGTTCGTCCCCACTGACATACTGCTGCAGTTAATCCAGATTAGAGTGTCTAAAACAGGTCAGCTAAATCTGTAGGCCAGCCAGCAATACAGAGGCTGCTGTCAGCCTCAATCACTCACCCTGCAAACACACACACACACACACACACACACACACACACACACACACACACACACACACACACACACAAATAATCCCATCTGTGCTAACCAGGTGCCACCAGCAGCTCAGCATAGGGCTGCCTTTAACCAACCCACTAACCCCACGTCACAACATTTATACTGTGAATATACCATCACCTCACTGATTTATAAATTTAGTTCAGTTTAAAGGAGATGGCTACTTTGGCATTGTGATTTACAACCCAACCTGCATCATCACCATGAAGCCCAACACCAGGAGCAGATCTAACTCGTCTTTTAAATGTGCACCTGTACACCTGCAAACAGAGGTGGACAAAGTACCCAACTTCCTAATCTGAGTCCCAAACTTTGAGCGTCAAAATGCTCAATCAACAGGAATATGGGGAGTGGGGAGAGGTATGCAGAAAAGGGTGATGGTGATGGAGAGTTGAACAAGCAACCACTGGGATAGGGACTGTAGCCTCTGTTCATGGGGTGCACTTAGACTGCCCTTTTTAGAAAAAGGAGCACTCTTGTGTCATGTGTTTCATATTTCCAAAGTAAAGGCACAGGAACAACTGACCATATCTTAAAACCTTGAAATAGGGACTATTTGAAACCACAATATCCACGATCACCAAAAATTAAGAATATATTAGGAATTCAAACTCTGGTATTTAGGTATTGATGAATGTAAAGTTGGATAACTGTTTTCTGCTGGTCATTTTTAACACTTCTGACTGCTCTGGGGGAAAGGGGTGAGGGTGGGGGGATAGGCAGGCAAACAGAAAGTTCCCTCAAAGAATTTGAAATAATATATTACATAATAACAATATAATAATAACTAAAAATAAGATATTCATGTTCACTGAAAGCTCGCCAATTCAAACCTGGTCAGCTTTTAGCGCAGGTGGAGCGCAGCTGGTCTAGTGGTATTTGGTAGACCGGCGGCGTATGCAATCGATGCCTCACCGGCAGGTTTCCACAGTTTCAGGCACATTTCAGTGCAATAAATAATTATCAACAACTAATAATCTGAGTCAGCACATACATTTAGATCTTTATCGATGTATTCTGATCTATATCTGATCTGATGATCGTGTTTGACACGCGTTTGGACACACTGACCGAATTAACACAGCTGAAACCGCATTAAATTAAATTAAATATCTTGTTAATAGACACCAATGATGCAGTGAACAAGATATGTAATTCATCTCCCTCCTTTTCTTTCTTACTCTTCCTCTTATTTCTCGCGCAGCTCGACCTGGACACGTCTCCGTGTCCTCTCCCCATCCCGCTGCGGCTGAACAGATGATTTATTTTAGTGATCAGATGAGTTATTTACGTTAAGCCTACATACAAATATTATAATATTCAGTTTTGTGAGCCAAATTTATTTTATATGCCAACATCTATGAAAGAAAAGAGCCAGGCTACGGAGCGCGATGCGTCATTTACGCACAGATGGTTCCGTTTTTTATGCCATTATTGGAATTTATGTCGTGATCTGGGCGCACAACCCACCTTTGTCACGTGAGGTTTGAATATGTGCAGCTTTATGTGAGTGTCTTTACTTGTGGAAAAGGATGTTTGTCTTGACAGTGGGTCCAACCTTACACACACCAAATCCATCTGTGCTTATATGAGACAGTGTGGAGGATGCCCTCTGCAGCGCTTACAGTGACACTTGTTGAGGGGCTGCTTCCTGTCACCATTGTGTGGCATTGCTGTCTTCAGACATCTCTTGATCTCTTTGACAACTTCACGAAAATTGTAATACGCCTCGTCAGTGGCGGATTTAAAGGTGAGGAGAGGAGCTGATCTGATTGGCGAAAACAGGTGTCGGCTGTGTTAAACCCACTCCACACCCTTTCTACGACTTATGCCGCTAGGAGGAGCTGAGTTAGGGAGGGGTGATACTTACGCCGGGCTGCGCCGCTCACCAAAATACCAACATGTGCTTGGGCACGCCTTGTCAGCGCGGCGGACCTGACTTACACCATGCCTATGCCACGTTGTCGGCGAGGAACGAAAATAGAGCCCTTTGAGTCTAAGGGATCAATCCACATCATGATCCAGGACCCAGTGTTCAGCCTGTTTCCAGTCTGGTACAGACTCCATTTGGGTGTCTGAGAACATTGCTGTCTGTGCTGAATCGCAACTCGAATACTGAGGATATGTTCTCATTTCTAGCTGGACCAGTGACGGTCAGTGTGAACTGACCCTTACAGCCCTCCAACCAACTTGACCCAAAAGGACTTTTTCTGGTTCTACTGATCAGCCACTTCAGGCCTGATGTGAAGTACAACCAGTGTTGCCTGCATAATGTCAATAAATCTCAGATGTCATCAGCTATCATCTGATGATGTTACATTTAAGAAGAAGAAGAAGAAGAAATGTATTGATCCTTGAAGGGAAATTCAATTGTCTGTAGTCTCATTTGTCATGCCTGAAAAAGTCATCTGCTATTTACAGAAGAATTATGAAGTCTGATGGCTGTTGGTACAAAAGATCTTCTGAATCTTTCTGTCCTGCAGCAAAGAGAGAGGAGCCATCCACCACCATTGGCCCTTTGGTCCATCAAGGTGTTGTGAAGTGGGTGATCCATGTTCTTGAGAATAGACTCCACCTTCCTCAGTGCAGCTCTCTCCACCACATCCTCCACTGAGTCCAGTTTGAGTCCTACCACAGAGCCAGCTTTTTTCACCAGTTTGTTCAGCCATATTGCATCTTTGTGTTTGATGCTTCCTCCCCAGCAGACTGAAGCGTAGAACAGAACACTTGCCACCACAGACTGATAAAACAGCTGCAGCATCTCACTACAGATATCCATTGATCTGAGTCTTTTCAGGCAAAAGAGGCGGCTCTGCCCCTTTCTGTAGATAAAGTCTATATTCTTAGACCAGTCCAACTTATTATCCAGATGTACACCTAGGTATTTATATGATGTCACCACTTCGATGTCCACTCCACAGGTGTTCATTGGCTGAAGAGAAGGTTTGGATCTACAGAAGTCTATGACCATCTCCTTTGTCTTTGAGGTGTTGAGGAGGAGGCAGTTTTTGTGACTCCAGTCACTGAAGGCTCTGCTCAGATCTCTGTATTCAGCTTCTTGTTCATTTCTGATAAATGCCACGATAGCAGTGTTATTTTGAGTATTTATGGGTGTGGCAGGACTCAGTACTGTATTTGAAGTCTGATGTGTACAGTGTGAACAGGAATGGCGCCAGCACTGTCCCTTGTGGAGCCCCTGTACTGCTCATTAATGTCCCAGAAACACAGTTCCCCAGCCTGACAAACTGTGGCCTTCCTGTCAGGTAATCTGTGATCCAGGAAACACAGGAAGGATCCACTCCCATCTCTGTGAACTTGTCTTTAAGTATGGTGGGTTGGATGGTGTTGAATGCACTTGAAAAGTCGAAGAACATGATCCTCACATAAATCCCAGGTTTCTCCAGATGAGACAGGGCACGGTGAAGCATGTAGAGGACAGCATCATCCACTCCAATGTGTTCTTTGTATGCAAACTACAGGGAGTCCAGTTTATCTTTGACCTCAGACCTCAGAAGGTGTAGAATCAGCCGTTCCAGGGTTTTCATGATGTGTGAAGTGAGGACCACTGGTCAGTAGTCATTGAGTTCAGCAGGACATTTTGTTTTTGGTACTGGCACAATGCATGATGTACCCACAGAGTAGGTATCCGCCTCAGCTGTAGACTCAGGTTGAAGATCTTGTGGAGAAGTTGACACAGTTCTGCAGCACAGTCTCTAAGCAGCCTTGGACACACACCATCTGGACCAGCTTCCTTCCCAGGGAAAAGTCTTCCAAGCTCAATCCTCACCCCTGTTTCAATGACAGACAAGGTCTGGTGTTCTAGGAGGGAGGCAATTGAAGTGGTTGAGACATTTGAACGAGATGGAGGAGGAAGGGGAGAAGTTGTAGTGGAGATTTGTTGCGGAGAGGAAGGTGGAGTAGCAGTGGAAGTGGGAGTGACAGCAGTGTCAAGTCTGTTGAAGAACAGGTTGAGTTCATTAGCTCTTTCCAAATCACCCACCACTGGCTGTCTTTTCTTTTTATTGCTGTGTCCAGAGATGGTACTGATTTCTTTCCAAACCTCACGGATGTTGCTGTGTTGTAAATTCCTCTTTATCTTCTTTTTGTATTCTCAATTTCTGTTGCACTTGTTTGAGTCGTTCTTTGTCACCACCTTTAAAAGCTTTCTTTTTCTGGTTAAGGATGCTCGGGCAGACAGGAGGCTCCGCACCAAGGTGTAGAGCTCTCTGGTTCTACTCCTTCTCATATTTGATTTCAGAACAGAAATGGTTAACTTCTCTCATAGGTATGCGTCACATCTGAGTAAAATTTGAAATGATGTGCTTTATTTTTGCTGATGGTGAGGAGACATGACTGGGCACTGAGATCTGAGGTGAGGAAGACGCTACCTTTGGGGGCCACGTTGACCGGGAGGCATCCCGGCCCATTGCTGCTGCAGGGGGCGCCGTCACAGGGACCACCAGCCCGGGCAGACAGGAGGCTCCGCACCAAGGTGTAGAGCTCTCTGGTTCTACTCCTTCTCATATTTGATTTCAGAACAGAAATGGTTAACTTCTCTCATAGGTATGCGTCACATCTGAGTAAAATTTGAAATGATGTGCTTTATTTTTGTACATTTCAAAATGTTTACGTTTTTGGCTGGTTGTGAAACATACTAAAATTGACATTGATGTGTTTCTCTGACCTGAAAGAAACACACAAGAACATCAAAAAGGAGAGAAACTATTTTACACAGTTGTTTCAATGTTTAGAATTTATAGCAGCAAGTACTGGTCAGGCCAGTTGGTTGTATAAACCCTGCGATTAAAGGCTTTCTCACACAATTCACACCCAGATTAAAGATCACTTTGTCCACAGGGGGTGCCAAAATCATCGCCTGAGTTCCTCACAGGACCATTAATACTCAGTCTTATTAGAGTGACAAAAATACAGTACGGCCTCCTTAAAGGTTAACATCCACATACCTGTGCTGGTTACGCAGTCCTTTTTTCCTGATTTCAGATCCTAATGAGTCTCAACTTATGAAGCAGCTACTGTTCCTGAGGTCCACATTCACCGAACACAACATACGAACGTATTAAACAGTAAATTCACAAATCTTCGTTACTTCATGTATTCAGGTTTAGCTAAAAGTTTGTGTTCAACATTTATAAAGTGAACTATGACTTTCATATTGAAAATGCTTTCTACAGCACCTTGAAGTTGTGACCAAATATGCTGAATATGTGTCTGTGGTTTTATTGCATTACCTGCATCTTAACCTCTGATTGGCCCACTCAGTGACATGTGATCAAGTAACAAGGAAGTGTTGGTTTTACTGCGATGAAACGTGTCCTAAGTGCATCAAAGACAGTTATGCTTCTCCATCCCGTTGTGTCTTCACTTTAGTTCATTTATGTCAGGTTGCTGGTTAAGTGTTTCTATAATAGCTCTCTTTGGTGCTTCAGACACACCGGAAACAGCTGACATACAACCTTATTTCTATTTTCTAGATCAAAATACTGACAAACCACACCGAGATGTCACCTGTGCTTGTTTATATCCAGGTAGTAAAGCATTAGAGCATTATAGAGATAACATCAATTAGAGCTCCTGCTGCAATTAGTGATCGGTGGCTGCATGACAGCTAAGACACAACATGTCAGAAATATTAATTATTTAATAATAATTATTTAATGATAATACTAATAATACTACTACTACTACTACTACTAATAATAATAATAATAATAGTTTAATCAAAAAGTACTCGTTGTGCCAACTAAGGAGGTTGTTGGACACATGCACACATCCTCAGATTAACAATATGAGGTTGTATAAAAAGGTGAAGTTACACTGGACTCAGGCCTTGAAGCTTGTGAGCCAAGTAAACAGCGAACAAGCTGGTTAAGCATTTCCATCACAGCAGCTGCTTCACTGCAGACAACACAACATCATGTGATCTTTTTGGTATCTGGGCTGGTTTAGTTCAAACTGCATTAAAAGGAACTTATAAATTAATAGTTCCTTTTTTTTGTTAACATCAAACCCGCCCACATGTGCAGAAAGATAGGGGTAGGTGCATAAAAAACAGCAAGATGCAGCATATTCAATTCGTAATGTGCTTTTTAAAACACTCTTTTTTTTTTAATTGTAAAGTGATGCTGTTGATATATAGTGAACTTCTTTTGCAAGACACAGTTTGTTTCTGTGTGTGTGTGTGTGTGTGTGTGTGTGTGTGTGTGTGTGTGTGTGTATTTGGTGCTGGCAGGGAGCAGACGGAGGTGAGGCCCAGTGAGCTGTTGCTCCATATTGTGACATTTCAGAGGTGGCCGTGTGCTTCACCCCCACTTCTCCTAACACCACCTGCTAATCCATCTGCAGGATTACTGTCCACTGTAATCACTTATCCTCAGCACTGACACACCTCATCTCACTCTCCTGACTCAGTGCACACACACACACACACACACACACACACACACACACACACACACACACACACACACACACACACACACACACACACACACACAAACAGTTTAGATGACCACCGATCTGTAACTGGGTTGTGGTGAACTGTTTATGTTTGATCATAGCTGCTGTGTTTACAGAGGAAGTGTTTGATTTAGGGTCCACGATGACCAGAAGAGAGAAGGTGACAAACCAGGACTAATTTCTGGACATAATAATCAGTTTTTACTTTGCAATTTGAAATTATTCTCACAGTGGGAGGGGGGGAATCCAAAAGCTGTCAAGGTCCGAGTTTCAAAGAAGATCAAAGTTTGAGGAAATAATTATAATTTTAATGCCTCCATTGATTAGCAACATAAAATGTAAAGTGAAATAAACTGGCTCATGTGTGTAAATTAAACACCCATAAATCGGTGTGCAGAAATAGCACAGATTCATCAATGCTTCAGTGAGCAGAACAAAGGGAAGAAACAATTTTATCTTAATTTCTATACTTAGATCAGACTATAACGTCTTTTTTTAGGAGGCCTTACTTCTAACTGGACCTGAACAGGTCAGCTGATCGCAGATACAGCCTCTGATTGGTCAACTGCCCAAACTAGAGGTGGCAGTCTCTTTCTAGCATAGTGAGTTGAGAAACAGAAGTATCATTATTTCACTAAAATCAAACCTGAATCATCACAGATGATCTTTGTTTTTGAAGGATCAATTGTGAAAAGCTTTTGAAAATACACTAATCTTGTCTGTGAGACACAGCGATAGACTCACAGAGTCCACAAAAAGTACTGTATGTCACCACAGTCAGGGGCTGTGTCCACTGGGGCCTAATTTTGAACTGGCAGCACCCACAACCTCAATTTCAGAGCTATACTCACTGTTGCGAAGCTACGAGAGTCATCCCACAGCACATGTGCTTACCTTGGCATTGACCATCAGTTTTACAGCACTCTGTATGCCGCATGTTTGCTTTAGTTCAAAACCTTTTTACAAAGAAAAACTATCAGTGATTGATAGAAATCATGTCATTGGTACCTACCTATTAGAAGTTCTGTCACTTCTTGATTCTGTTTGGTCAGTGGTCAAGAAGCGACGCTGATGAGTGTAGTAGGGTTCCATAAACTGAATTATTTACAATGAAAAGCGCAGCAACAAAATAGTATCTTTGCTCAGAGGGTCCTTGGGATTTGGTTTGAATAGAAAAAGATGCTGCCAGCACCGAAAACAGCGCCAGTCGACACAGCTCCTTAACCCCTCTGTTTTTGGAGCTGATAGTATAGACTCATTGATATTCTGTTGTATACCACAGTTTTGACTCTAGACAGTTTAAACACCAAACATAAGACAATTTCTGAGTTTATTTGGAACGGCAAAAGTGCCACAATATCAGTGTTGGACTAGAGTGATGTTTTGTACGTACATTCTTTGTCTCAGAACCTACATGCTCTAGACATAGTAAACCATGAAGCTCTTAGGAAAATGGTGTTGCAAAAAGACTTGGAACTCATCATTCATGCCTTTGTGTCATCACGTTTGGACTACTGTAATAGTTTGTTTTCATGTCTGAACAAAAAGGAGCTGTCTCGTCTTCAGTTAGTGCAAAACTCTGCAGCAAGAATTCTAACCCGCGCTAATAGGAGGACTCACATATCCCCTATTCTTGAAGCTCTACACTGGCTGCCTGTGTCCTCAAAGATCAATTTTAAAATTCTGGTCCTAACTACTGATGGTTCCGCGCACTTGTTTTCGGACCAGAGGAGACCGATCCTTCCAGGCTGTTGCCCCCAGGCTTTGGAATGATCTTCCTCTCTCTCTGTGTGCTTAATTGATTCTGTTGACTCTTTTAAAAACCAACTCAAAACTTATTTGCTCAGGCATTTGTTTAATTGTTTTGGGGGCTACTATGTCTGTTTAACTGTTGTTGTCTTGGCCTTTTAATTTGTATGTACATCTTTTTATTTTTGTCTATGTGAAGCACTTTGTGACTCTTTTGTCTGTGAAAATTGCTATACAAATAAAGTTTACTTACTTACTTACTTACTTAGAGGTAGAGTCATCATAGCTGGGCTGCAGCAGGAACAGACATTTATGTTTTGTACCTTAAACAAAACATTTTGTGACCCTGCAAGTAAAAAGAAAAACTGTTACAAGCTCTCAGCTTTCCTGGGACAATGAAGCAGACTAGCAGCCAGACAATACTCCTCTTTCCTCCTTTAGATTCACTTTAACAGCTAGATGATTGAATTTCACTGACATCTAGTGGACAAAGATGAACTGCCATAAAACTGAGTGGTTGTAGATATATTTGGATGCGTTAGCAGGGAGGATGACCTCATAATCTTTTGTAAAGTGGGCCTGGGCTTTAGTGGGTCTATGATAAATTCAACATTAAAGATACAGTGTTGGCACTGATTGAAATCAATTATTCAGCTCTTATAGTCAGTAGGTATTGTTTTTAAACCATCTTAAACAGAATGGTCTTAATTTGAACAAACAAGACTGGGTCAGCATCTGAACCTGAATCTAAAGAGCTTGAATAAGAGCGTAAATTCAACCCCAACTAAAAGTAAATCATTTTACATGCAATTGCAGAATCATCTTTAAAGATGCAGTGGGTAGAAATTGGGACGTGTACCTACATGGAGGGGTCAAACTCTGAATTGAGATGCTCCTTTGCTCACCCCTCCTGTTGTTAGTTTTCACCATCAAAAATGTCTTTCAGTACAAATTCTTTTGTGCGCTCTCTTCTTCTTTATCTTCATCTTCTAATCAACATGCTTTGTAGGGGATTAGATATTGACAAAATACAACATTTTAAATGTTATAAGTTTATCCTTTCAGTGCTACAGACCAACATGGTGGAACAAGGTGGCAACCTTTGTGGAAAGGGACTCATCCCTCCTCTAAATATGGGTCCCATTAAAAACATTTAGGAGAGTTGGCTAAAATGAAAAAAAAAAAAAAGAAACTTAAATTTTAAGTCACAATTAGGAGATTAAAAGTCTCAAGTGAGATGAAGAGTCTAAAATATAGATAAAAAAAATCCTGATTTTGAAATAGTCATTGTTGTCAGATAGTAGATAATGTGTGGCAAGTGTTTTTTTCTATGCTGCAGTCTGCTGGGGAGGAAGCATCAAACACAAAAATGCAAGATGTCTCAACAAACTGGTAAAAAAAGGCTGGCTCTGTGGTAGGACTCAAGCTGGACTCAGTGGAGGATGTGGTGGAGAGATCTACACTGAGGAAGGTGGAGTCTATTCTCAAGAACATGGATCACCCACTTCACAACTCCTTGATGGACCAAAGGGCCACTGGTGGTGGACGGCTCCTCTCTCTTCGCTGCAGGACAGAAAGATTCAGAAGATCTTTTGTACCAACAGCCATCAGACTTTATAACTCTTGTGTAAATAATAGATAACTTTTATAGACATATTACGTGAGACAACAGACAATTGAATTTCCCTTCGGGGATCAATAAAGTTATTCTTATTCTTATTCTTAATAAGATAGTAAGTCATAATTATGAAATAAAAAGCAACAAATATGAGTTAATAAGACATTATGATGAGATTAAAATACTAATTCAGGAGGTAGTAAGTTATACTAAAGTCATAAAAGACTGAAATTATGATGTGGTCATTATCACGAGAAAGTGAGTCACATATGGAAAACAATAAAACCAAGATTTTGACTTTTTATCTCATAATGATGCCATTTTATTTCATAATTATGATTTACTATCTCATCATTTTTTTTTTTTTTCAAATAAGAATCTTCCAATTTCGGCTTTAATTCCATTTATGACTTACTTTGTTACAATTTTGAGACTTTTTATCTTATGAGTATTTGATTTGATTTGAAAATCTTTATTGTCCCCTAAGGGCAATTCAGTTTGCAACAGAAGTTAAAACACACATTCTTATAATACCTCACATTGCAGAAATGCATACATCTGATATCACACACAAATACAATAAATATAAATACACAGAGTCAGCACAAACTAAGGGTGCATCATTTCCATCATGCCTGCATACAGCTTGTTTAAAAAACCAATGGCTGTTGGGACAAAGGATTTAAGGTACCGATTTGATTTGGCCTTGCGAGTGAAACTGTACCTTCTCTTAGACGGGAGAAGCTGATGGCAGTATGACTTATCGTCTCAGAATTTTGATGGTTTATTGCACAATGACTGTTTCATTGTGAGGTTCCGGAATCATTGAGATAAGGAACATGTGTGGAAAGCTTCGAGAGCAAAGGGCCAGCTGATTTACAGAAATAATGAGATCAGGTTCCATCCGGACCTATCTGCCGAGGTGTATAAACAACAACGGGATTTCTAATAGTCCGACAAAAGCTTTGAGAGAACGGACTCGACAGACACCAGATCATCTTTCCAGCAAAGCTACTTGTGACCCACGGAGACCACACACACACCTTTGATACATGGAAATTGACCAGTATAGCTGATCTGGAAGAAGAGGCATACAGTGGAAATTGAGGACATCTGACGCACAATTGATTCTTGTATATATGAACAGAATAATACCCCACTTCACTTCTTTTTTATTATTATTTATTTTATTTTATTTTTATTTACCTATTGTTTTCACTGTGAGACAGGATTCTCTTTTTTTTTTCTTTAGTGTCGACATTTGTTTTGTTAAATATTTTAGTGACGAGAAAAAGTTGAAAGTGGGAGAATAGAAATTATTTTCTTTTGAGTGGAGCGAGGAAAAAAAAAAGAGAAAGTGACACTATTGATGTGAGTGGGAGGCAAACACACGGGAGGTCTGTGAAAGCAGTGGGTGATACAAATTTACTGCTAAACTGCAGGAAACTATGCAGTCAGGGCCCTGGCTCCAATGTGGAAGATCTAAAAGACCTGGATAACCCTTTTCTTCTTTTCTTTTCAGTTCAAACTTATTTTAACTTTACTGCAAGGAAATCCCATTTATCTATGGGATAACATAATGGAGGTCTGGACACTGAATTTAGTTTAAAAAATTTGTGTTTGTTTTGAAATTTTATTTTATACCATGGGTTATGATTAAAGATTCAGCTCAGGGTAACTCATCTTAACAACTTTTGTGACAGCTAAAAGAGAATTGGGTCTACAAATTATATGCAATCACTAACAGATGGTATAAGAGTAATGTCAAAGGTTTACATCGCCCCCTCGAGAGGAAAAAGAATCTTAATGAGCTCAAAGATAGCCTTTACACAGGAAAGTCACCTGTTAGACACTGAGCATTAAAAACTCAGGAGATCTTGGGCAAGTACTGTGTATCACTCATCCCATAGTTCGGGTAGGAGATGTGGGGTAGCCATACTGTTACATACTTACTACAGTTTTCTTTACACTCAAAATTTACTGATAAGCAAGGGGGAATTATACTCGTGAATGGGTCCATCCGTGGAGTAGATGTCTCTGTGTTGAATACTTGTGCTCCAAATGAAAATGCCCAAATTTATTTAAAAAGTGTGCAATGTCATTATGGAAAAGGCAAAGGGATCATATTAATTGGAGGAGATTTTAACTGTGTCTTGTTAAATAGACTACATAAAAATCTTCCCTCAACAAATACACCTTTGATTGCAAGCCAGGCTTTCAAACAGATGACCGAGGATATGGGGCTTATTGATGCATGGAGACACCTGCATCCAAAGGAGAGAGACTACACATTTTACTCAAAGCCGCATTGCTCATACTCAAGAATTGATTACTTTTTTGCAGTGAAAAATGAGTCATATAGAGTGCTGAAGTGTAAATTACATAACATAACCCTGAGCAACCATGCCCCAGTTAGCCTGTTACAGGATTTAGGAAGAGATATTGAACCCAGGCAATGGCGACTAAATGTTTCACTCCTCAATGACAATACCTTTAAGGATATATAAGGACAGAATTAGCTCAATACTTAGAATTTAATGACACAAATGAGATGTCACCTGTGACCCTATAGGAGGCAGCTGAAGTAGTCTTGAGGGTTAAAATAATTTCATTTGCATCAGCTAAGAAAAATATGCAAAGAGGCAAAATGTATAGAACTTGAAAAACCGATAGAACAGCTGGAACAGAAGCATAAAAAACAGTTATCAATAAATTATCTGACACAGCTTAAAGCTAAGAGAGCTCCGGAAAATCTGTTTATGGAAAAGATGGAGAGAAATTTGAGATTTGTAAAACAACGTTATTATGAATGTTGGAGTAAAGCTAGAAGATAACCGACATTTCAACTTAAAAAAACAGATGGGCTTATCAGTCATACAAACAAGAAGAGATATTGGACACGTTTGCTACATTTTACAAAAAGCTGTACTCAAATTCAGATACATGCATAGATTCCAAACAATTAGATATTTATTTAGAAAATATGAAGTTGCCAATATTGTCTGATGAGACTTCACAAACTATGGATGATCCTTTAAGAGAGGAAATAGTGGAAGTAATAAGGGGGTTGAAAAACAGTAAAAGTCCAGGTTCAGATGGATTTTGCGACGAATCTTATAAGGTCTTTGTGGAGGAAGTTAGTCCAATTCTGGAGAAAGCCTATAGTCTTGCGTTTGAAACTGAGGAACTTCCCCAAAAATTGTAAAGAGACAATTGTTTCAGTGATACACAGAGAGGGCAAAGACCCCACAGAGTGCAGTTCTTATAGACCCATCATGCTTCAAAAGTCTGATTGTAAAATGTAAACCACAATACTTGCAAATAGACTTAAGTCTGCTATTACAACCTTGGTGCACCCAGATCAGATGGGGTTTATTGCAGGACGTCAAATGTCTGATAATATACATAAACAATTAAATGTTATGTCCCATGCTAAAATGGTGTCAGTGCCATGTATGGCATTGGCTCTAGATGCAGAAAAGGCATTCGACCAGATATCGTGGCCTTTTCTATTTAAAGTACTGAGGAAATGCGGTCTAGGGGAGGGATTTGTTAAATGGGTTCAGCTTTTATATTCATCCCCACAGGCATCGGTTAGGGCAAATGGATGTTTCTCACAAAAATTTGAGTTGGGGAGGGGTTGTAGGCGAGGTGACCCCCTCTCACCTCTTCTATTTGCCTTGAGCATAGAACCCCTAGCACGATTAATAAGGGAAAGTTCAAATATAAGTGGCATTGAAGTGAATGGAGAGAAACACAAGTTGTAGTTATACGCAGATCACGTAATTGTGTATATCTCTGATCCTGAAAAAAGTGTCCCCAATTTAACAAAGTGTCTTAAGACATTTGGACTTTACTCTGGTTACAAAGTAAATGTGACAAAAACCGAAGCGCTCCCTATGAATAACTTGAGCTCTCCTCAACTGAAAACCTAATTTTCATTAAAATGGCCGGGGGAGGGCATCAGATATATAGGGATAAACATCCATCTGATCATGCAAATTATGCAAAATTCGTAGAAAAAATTAAGAAAGATCTACACCACAGGGCTACACTCCTCCTTACATTGATTGGTAGAGTGGAGACTATAAGAATGAATTTATGGCCACGATTTCTCTTTCTTTTCCAGATATAACCTGTTTCCCCCTCCTAAATCTTTGTATAGTCTTATAGACTGTGTCATCTCAAGATTTATATGGTTGGGCAAAAAAAACAGGGTTAGATATAAAGTCTTACAATTAGCAAAGTCTAAGGGAGGATTAGGATTGCCCAGCTACACGCAATGATAATATGGCTATCAGATGACATAAACACAAGATGGCTTAATATGGAGAAGAGTTGTAGTACTGATATGCCTCTATTAGTGATCCCCTTTATTGGCATTAAATTAATTGGAGATTTCCCAGGAGAATGGTCAAGGATCACATATCAGGCTTGGAGTGAGGTACAACAAATGTTTAAGCTGCCAATAGGTCTTTTTATTATGAGCCCAATAGGTTACATTAAAGACTTCCTGCCTCTAAAACTTGACATAGGGTTCAAAAATTAGACACATGTCAACTTAAATTTTGTGTGTCAATTGTTTAGTAATAATAACTTTAAATCTTTCGATCAACTAAGAGCCGAATTTAGTTGATCAAAAACAGAACTCTATAGATACTTACAGTTAAGAAGTTTTATATTTGATCATCCAAATAGAAACAGATTAAAAGAACCTTCCCGCTTAGAACAATACTTATCAAAGATTCAGGAAGGAAATCACATACAAAAGCCAATAACTAACCTATATAGAATCCTGACTTCAATGTCAAAGGATAATACTTATCACATGAAAGAAAATGGGATAGAGAGTTACAAAAGGAAATTACTGAGGAAGGCTGGATAAAAATCTTTGCTGAGACACATAGAGTCACTAATGCTAATTCGTGGAGGGAATTTCAATGGAAGATGGTAAATAGATTTTTTAAAACACCAGATATTTTGACAAAGATGAGCTCAAGTACATGTTGGAAGGGATGCGGTGAGAACATAGCAACTCACCTACATATTTTCGCAGTGTCCATTGTTGGATAGTTTTTGGAAATCTGTTTTTGCTACTGTGAATAAAACACTAGAAGTTGAACTGGCTAGGGACCCTTTGATAGCGATTCTTGGGATGAAACCAGATGCCATTCTCAATAGGAAAAGGATGTACATCCAACATATAGTACTAATCACTGCAAAGATATCAATTACAGGAAGATGGCTTAAATAAGACCCCCCCCCCCCCCCAACATACGTTGAATGGCTAGCAAAAATTACATATATGTTAAGATTACAAAAAGAAGTGTTAATGGAAAGATAGCAACCATCAACGGAGGTAGTGGGAGAACAAATAGAACGATAACCTATAAAGCCTCTTGTCTGTTTGTTTTTGGTATTGAGCGAGATCGTAAATGATACCCAGAGGTAAATAATTAAGGTACGTACATGCAGATGAATTTAGGGAATTTATAACCCATGATCGGTATTGTCTCTGATACATTGTTTTTGTTTTTATCTATTTTTTTTCCTTTCTTAAATTTTCTAAAATTTTGGTTTTCTGATTTATTCAGTAAAAACACACACACATACACACGTATATATATATATATACATATATATAAACAAAAGGCGATTGTTTACTAAGACCCCTTGTAAAATAAATTGTTCTAATGGTTGTTGAATTATTATTGTAAAAGTGGATGCGAGAAAAGAAAGGGTGAAAAATAATAATAACTGTTTCATAGTAGTGAGTTGTTATTTCAACATTACTATTTTCGCCATAACTTAGACCTGTCACTTGAACCCAATCACAAGACCAACAGACAATAAACTGGAGAAAAGAGGGTGAATGCTGGCACTGGTAGGCTGGGTGGTATGGCTAGGGTGCCGGAGCTTGGAGGTGGAGATCAGTGGAGGTAGAGGAGAAGGCAAAATCAGTGAAGAAAAAAAGAAAATCAGATGAATCTCAGGAAGGAGCCAACAATACCTCTGGCGGAGTGGACAATCTGGTCGTGTGGCAGAGAGCTGCTGTGTTTTTCAGCAGCAATCACAAAAGGTCAGGTGTGAACTAGAAACTCTCGCACCAGCAGACCAAACCCAGGGACTGTGGGTTGGAGGGGTGGGGGCATGTGGGATTGTTTTTAATGGACTGTAAAGCAGTTTGTGTTAAATCTTTTTGTATGAAAAGCATTTTGTAAGTAAAGTATTATTGTTTGATTGATTGGTGCAAATTAGCTTTCAAACCAGGCTCATTGTAAGCTTACAAAAACAAGAATCAGAATCGCCTTTATTGTCATTGTACACAGTACAACAACATTTGAGTGCCACCCCATTTGGTGCACAGCAAAAGTAATCAATAAATACTAAAATGAAAGCCAAAACAAGATAAGTTAAGAATAAAAAAGAAAAAGAAAGTAAAAAGGCAGTAATATATACGGAGTATATACAAAAAAGGAATGATATGAGACCCGATAATTGCACGTGAAGCCCAGTGTTATTGCACGGTGATACATTAAATGATACATTTATTGCACTTGATCAGTGTGATCAGTATATAAGTTGGTTGAGGGGGACGGGTTTAACTGGACTTGTTGTTGTTGACTGCAGTGATAGCTCTCGGGAAGAAGCTATCCCTGAGTCTGTTGGTCCTTGTTTTGTGGGACCTGTACCTTCGGCCTGACGGTAACAGGTCAAACAGGTGGTTTCCAGGGTGGTAGAAGTCCTTGATGATGTTGCCAGCTCTGCTCAGGTAGCGAGAGTTGGCAATGTCCTCCAGGCTGGGCTGAGGGCAGCCTGTGATCTGGGCTGTGCAGACGACCCTCTGTAGTGCTCTCCTGTTGGCTGCAGAGCCCCCCGCATACCAAGCTGTGATGCAGTACGCCAGGATGCTTTCTATGGTGCCTCTGTAGAAGGTCACCAGCAACTTCTCCTCCAGGTTATTTTTCCTGAGCACTCTCAGGAAGTGGAGACGCTGCTGGGCCTTTCTCACCACTGCAGAAGTATTCGCAGTCCAGGAGAGGTCCTCTATCTGCACACCCAGGAATCTCATGGTGTGGACTCACCAATGATCAATATAAGGTCAGTATACACTGATTCCTTTGATAATCTGTATTTAAAATCTGTATTTTACCAAGTCTGCTCTAAATGCTCTTCGTATCTCAAAATGCTTGTTAATGAAAGATAATAATGTCAGTGCCTGTGTTCCGTTATATCGCCGCCCGGGGGCAGTATTGTGGGTCAATGCGTCGAATCTGTCATCAATTTTCCACGTGAAGAAAAGCAGCCGTATGTTGCATTTCAGGTTATCGGAAAATCAAAAGCAGTTACAGTCCCGTTCAAAACAAACATTAAACTTAATGATTGATAATACTTTCTTCAGAGCTTTATCATTAAAGCCTTGATTATGAAATGACTTAAGTACTTTGAAGTAACTTGAGTTACTTCAACTGTGGAGTTCTGTTCAGTTAACAAAAAATTAAAATACTGTGAGAAAACCGAAGAGAAAACAAAATATGAACAAAAGAAACAACTAAAGAAATGCATTTAGACATTTTCTGTATGTCATATTCTTTGAAGAAGTGCTTTAATTTCTCTTCGCTGAGCTGTGCGAGAACAGAGGGAGAAAGTACTTCAAGGGTGCGGGACATCATCGTGTACATCAAGTACAGAGTACTTGAACGCAGCTTTAAGCGAACCCGGATGTTCTGTTTCACGACCATAGACAGTTTGTTACGTTCTTTTATAACCGTCTACCAAAAGTTAAGGAAACTACCCTTAAAATAAGAATAAGCCAAACCAAATCTCTCCTGGACGAGGCTCAGCTGCCGCTCTATGAATCAACTGTTATGCCCGTAAAGCAACGATGAGAACTCCTGCTTTGGGACATTTGTCGTGTTTCTCATGTTTGTGAAGCGTCGTCGTGGTCTGTCAGGATGCTCCAGGACCCCTTTGTGGAGGACAGTTTCAGTCGTTTCCCCTCTCAGAGTAACATTTATGGACTCTGTCAGGCCGGGCAGCAGGAGCTGTTAGCGGCCACCCTGAAAGGAAAAGTGGTGTGTTTCAGGTACCAGGAGCTGCAGCACAAAGTCAGACCTGTGGCCAAGGAGGTGCAGTTCACCTACATCCCAGGTAACCCAGTTCACCTACATCCCAGGTAACCCAGTTAACCTACATACCAGGTAACCCAGTTCACCTACATACCAGGTAACCCAGAGGAAAACTGCAGATAAAGGAATATCTTATAGATAGATACATAGACTTTATTGATCCCAAACTGGGAAATTCTCATGTTACAGCAGCTAAAAACACGAAAATAAAATTAAATATAAGAAGTATGTACAATGCAGACGAAAAATACTAAATATGTACAATAAATACAAATTAAATATACTAAACATCCAATGAGAAAAAAATGAGATATGATGAATGTGGGCTATTGAAATGAGTAATACATATGAAATGAGTAATAAATATGAAATGTAAAATATACAGATGGGATGATAAACAAACAGACAATTTAAGGTGCTCAGTAGTGTGATGTGGTAGGAGTTTTTTTTTCCAAAAAGGGACCATACAGCAGACAGACATGAGTCCCTGTCTGACAGATGTGAGTTATTAAATAGTGCAATAGCTTGTGGTAGGAACGATTTCCTGTGTCTGTCTCTTCGACAGCGGAGCTGCAACAGTCTATTATTACAGTCTTATTACTACTTTATAACACCAGATTTAAACCCTGGAGGTTGCATTGTCGACGAGTATAAATCTCCCATCAGCTAACTGTGTCAAAGCTCCTGTCAGGAGTTTTGATATAAAAAAAAGACAAAATACACTCCTGATCAAAATCTTAAGATGAGTTAAATAACTGCAAGAATTTATATTTAGCACTGTTGGACCTTGAGACGGTTCTTTGTAGAGCTTCAAAATGCAAAAAGAAGAAATGGGAACAAGAGACCAAAAATTTTGAGCAGGTAATTTATTGAAAACAGCAATTTAACTGAAATTGGCTGTTCATCAGCTGATCAAAAGTTTAAGACCACATCTCAAAAAAACCTAAACACTTCCCAAGACAGAAATTTAAGTGTCAAAAACTGACTCAGTAATGAGGAGCTCCACCATTATTGTTTATAACTTCAAAAATTCGTTGTGGTAAGCTTGATACAAGTGTTTCCAAAAGGCCAGTGAGAATGTTGCTCCAAGTGGTGAAGATGGCTTCATGAAGGGCATCCACTGTCTGGAACTGATGTCCATTTTTATCAATCTCCCATGCCATTAATCCCCAAATGTTCTCAATTGGATTTAGATCAGGGGAACATGCAGGATGGTCCAAAAGAGTGATGCTATTCTCCTGGAAAAAGTTCTTGGTCAGATGGGCGTTGTGAATTGTAGCGTTGTCCTGCTGACAAACCCAGTCATTACCACACAGACGAGGGTCCTCAGTCATGAGGGATGCCCGCTGCAACATCTCCACATAGCCATGTAGCGATTTGAATTTATAATGAATGTCTGAAGAGTACTAATCTTCAATTATGACATTTATGCACTCGTTGAAGGGGCACCACCCACCTTTCTGGTGGGAAAAAGACAAAACAAAGTTCAATTGAATAATCAAACGTTGAATCAGTCTTAAACAGATTTAAATCAATCTTACATCTGAGGCCAGAATTTTCATTTCAGGGACTTCACTTCTGGATATTGACCACTAAGAGACGACAACTTAAAATTCAATGGACAATTTATTGACAAATGCTAGTTGTGACATAAATTCAATAAATGGCGATCAAATAATGAGAAATTAAAAAAAAAAATCTAGTGAATAAATGAAGAAATGGTTTGAACTGAACTAAGACCGGAGGTTAATGATAGTGGGTGAATAAGGAAAAATTTTAACCTATGTTAACAGAGTAAATAAATTTGGAAGGGGAATTTAGAGAAACTAAATTAAAATTAAAATTATAAGCTCTGAACGCTTGACAGCATCACCGGTTCTTCCATGTGTGTTTGCCTACTTATTGATGATGGTTCTCAGCGGCAATCTTGGAGCGGATCACTGAAGGCCCAGGCTACAGGTGGTCTTTGCAGGGCGGCTAGCAGCCAGCGAACAGTTGGGTGTCGTCACACCCAAATGCATGCCAAATGCGCCTCGTGGGTCCCACAGCGCTCTCCTTCCACTTGCCTATGGCGCATGCTCGGCTGCGACAACACGGTCTGTTCGCCTGTCACGTCTGTCCAGTTTTTCTTTTTGTCTATTTTTGTCTATTTGTCCAGCCGTCTGAGCCCCCGACTGTCCTGGCTAAACGCACATCATGCTGGACATGTACAGACTACTTTGGATCGTTTTTATAATACTGTGGATCCTAATCGATTCCACCGCGGTGGCACTGGTGGTTAGCTCGGCACGAGCCTCGGCGGCTAGTGGCGGCGGAACACTCACCTACAGACGGGAGGATCTACTCCAACTCCGATCATCTATCTTCTGCAAGGTGGGACTGGGGGATCCTATACCACCGGAGCTACGCCCGAGAAAAGGGGAAAACAGGGGGGTGTGCGGACCAGACTAAGGAAGCGCCGCTTCAGACCCCATCTCCCTTCCATTATCCTGGCGAATGTTCGCTCTTTAAAGCCAAAGATGGACGTACTGCACGCCAGATGTCGGCTGACAAGAGCCTTCAAGGAAGCATGCATCATCGCCCTGACGGAGACCTGGCTAAACGAGACCACCTCGGACTCCGAAGTCAATCTGGACGGATTCACCATCATCCGAGCCGACAGGTCAGTCAGACAAGGACAGCGGCGGGGGGGTGTGCGTGTTTATAAACAACAGGTGGTGTAACAACATCAAAATCCACAACACAGTCTGCACACGAAACATGGAAATGTTAACACTGTCACTTCGGCCTTTATATTTCCCACGTGAGTTCCCCACCGTGGTTATTGGGTGTGTTTACATCCATCCCAAAGCCAATAACAGAGTGGCAGCAGAAGAGGTAGCCGACGCGGCTAACTCCCTGTTAGCTAAATACCCCGGAGCCCTGGTGCTCTTTATGGGGGACTACAACAACTGCAGACTCGAGGGGGTACTGCCCTCTTTTCAACAGTACGTGGACGTTCCCACCAGGAAAGAACGCACCTTGGACTTGTGTTATGGAAACATTGACGATGCCTTCACTGTGAGGGCTCATCCTCCACTCGGTGGTTCTGGAGCCAGCTCCGATCATAACATTGTGTTCCTGCTTCTGCACTACAAGCCGGAACTGAAGCGCTCCAGACCACAATCACACTGTGCCCCTCAATGGTCAGAGGACGCTATAGCGCAGCTGCAGGGTTCACTAGCCTGTACAGACTGGGACGTCTTTCAAGGCGACCTAGACGAGAGGGTCTCTGTGATCACTGATTACATCAAATTCTGTGTCTCTACCACCATACCCACAAAGACAATAAAAAAATATCCAAACTCCAAACCATGGATCACTGCTCATCTCAGACAAAGTTTCAGGGAAAAACAGAAGGCATTTCAACGCCGTGATTGGGCCGCTCTAAAAATAATTGATGGGCAAATTAAGAAGGACATTCTTGAGGCCAAATTAAAATACAAAAACACCATGGAACAGGAATTTAGAATAATGAACACAAAAGAGGCCTTCAATAAAGTAAGAATTCTTACAGGTGGCGAGACAAAACAAAGAAACTGCACCACCCCTGATCCGTTAAAACTTGCAAACACCCTGAATACTTTTTATAAACGTTTTGACAACCATGATTATGCAGCAGAATACGAGGAACTGCTGGGAGCACTCCCCTTCCAGGAGCCCTCGCACCCCCCTTTCACGCAGGAAGAGGTACGACAGCTGCTGAGCAGGTGCAAACCTGGCAAGGCACCGGGCCCGGATGGCATCAAAGCAAAGGTGCTCAAACTTTGTGCTACGGAGCTCTCCCCCATCCTGCATTCCATCTTCTGGGAATCCTACAGAACTGCATCCATACCCACACTGTGGAAAACATCAACCATCATACCAGTTCCCAAGAAACCCCGCCCCTCGGAACCTAACCACTACAGACCCGTTGCATTAACATCAATCATGATGAAGCTCCTAGAAAGATTGATACTGAACATCATGCTGCCAGCTGTCAGGTCACAGCTGGACCCGTATCAGTTTGCCTATAGGGCCAAGAGGGGGACAGAGGATGCTGTGGCATGCCTCCTCCATTCCCTTCTCCAACAACTGGACTTATCATCGGACAATTTTTCCACGATCCTCTTCGTTGATTTCAGTTCCGCCTTTAACACCATACAACGCCATCACATGATCAAAAAACTGCACCTCCTCAACATTCCTACACTCCTCATCCACTGGGTCCACAATTTCCTGAGCAACAGACCACAATCAGTCAAAGTCCGCTCATCTTCCTCATCAACAGTTATCACCAACACGGGGGCCCCCCAGGGCTGTGTTCTCAGTCCCTTCCTCTACACACCATACACAAATGACAGCATCAGCCCCTCACCCACCAACATCACATACTTCAAATACTCAGACGACACTGCCATCCTCACACTGCTACATGACAATGGCTCTATTACGGACTATCAGAACACCATCACCCATTTCACCCAGTGGTGCACCGACAACTTCCTGGAGTTGAATGTGGACAAAACAAAAGAACTGGTCTTTCCATCAACCCGTACTAGGCTTAACCCACTCCTCATTCATGGCAAAACAGTTGAACAGGTTGACAATTTCACAAATCTTGGACTCATCTTGGACAATAAACTCGGGTTTGATCAACACATCACTTGCATCCATAAACGTTTCCAGCAACGACTTCATGTCATCCGTAGACTAAGGTCACTATCTGTTGCCCCTCATCTTTTGCTGTTACTGTACAAAAGCATTATCCAACCCATTCTGTTGTACTGCTCACCATGTTACTTTACCATACTGTCCATGCCAAATAGAAACAAACTGAACAATATCACCCGTATTGCTTCCAAGGTCATCGGACTTCCCACACCCACCCTTGCCGATCTGAACAATAAGGCCATCACCCGCTTGGCACTCTCAATAATAAGCGACAATGAGCATCCTCTCCATCATCACTTCGACCTCATGCCATCAGGCCGCAGATACAGATTACCCAGGTGGAAGAGGGTTCAGTTCAGTAGGAGTTTCATCCCAACAGCCATCGCCGCAGTAAACAAGCTCAAACTGCCTCTCCACTAGGATGGTCTCTTGATATTCTGGGGGGGTTCTCATGGCCTGTCCTTGTAATATGTTTTGTGACATATGGTATGTGTTGTCTGTACTCGTGTTTTGTGTTTGAATAAGACCTGTGAAAGCAAATTTCCCCCTGGGGACAATAAAGATTATTATTATTGTTCCTTCTTATGGCAAACGCAGCTCGGCGGATGATGCAGGTCGGTCCTCTGGGTGTTCAGGATTAGCTCTACTGCAGATCAATTTGCGATAACTGAAGAAAATAATTTCGCTGGCCAGTCGATATTATTCTCAAGAGTCACTTTAGCGAACTAAACAAAATAAAAGACTCAGACTTAAGTACTCTATGCGCGCAGCTGATTAATAATGTTTTAAAGGAACTTGGGTATGGTTTCATCCAAGTTTGTAGAAAAGTCTGAACTTAAGGCAAATAAAAAAAACACAGGAAAAGTTACAAGACGATGGACGGAGACAAAAACACACGAGACAAAAAGACGATAAGAGCAAAGATGGTAAGAGCACAAAAAGAGTCAGCTCAGCGCTTTTAAACCATTTGATGTGGGGCGTGAACCCAAAGAGGGGGAGCTCGTGCACCCATTCATTGTTCACAGCGGGGGCTGATCAGGCTGGCAAGAGAATTGATTTTAACTTGCGGGATTAATAAGCGAGTTGGGTCTAATGTACTCACTCACTATGATTAATGCTGTTTATCAAATCACATATGATATAGTTTCACTTCATAGTTTCTTATGAGCAGATGCATCAAACCATAACATTAAATGCAAGGTAAACTTTAATCATCCGTTTTCATCCGGTACTTAGTAAATGATTAAAATATTCTGATGAGGTAGACAGGCATAGCGTTAAAATGATCAAAACATTCTTAACTCATGTACAAAAGAGTTTTCAGTCACTACTTTTCATATTGCTAACCTACTTTGGGAAAACCATTCACTAAGCTACAAAGTATACAACATGCAACATAATTAAATAAAGGAATGACAATCATATTCGGGAGGCACCACTAGGGGGAGCTCTTGGTCCATCGAAAACCTGGAATAAATTTGTGAAGTTAGCAGTTTGGCTTATAAACATGCTAAACAAATGGGACAAAGACTGTTTCACTGCCGATGTGGTGTACAGATGGAAAATTGTGGTGAAGTGTCCATTAAACCTGAAATTGAATCATTTGCAGTTATTCTCTTTATTCTGCACCTAAAGAGAGTCACAGGAAACACAGCCACTCTGAAGATTTATGGCTGTGGTCTGTTCCACAGATTAAAGCTTTTGATGCACTCTTGAGTTGAGTTCTCATGATCTTTTAAGGTACCTTTAAGGTTAAGGTGTCAAATTTGAGAGTCTCCAGCCAAGAGCAGAGGGGTGAATGTTTATCCAGTCCGGGGGTCCTGCTGGAGATTAGCAACTTTTTCTCTTTGAAATGGAAAAGATTGACTGTCTGTCTTTTGGGGAATCACCTCTTGGTTAGTTTCCCACAAACAGGAGGTTGTAAAAGACTATGGTTTGGTGTGGAAATCCCCCCCCCCCCCCCCCATCTCCTTTCAGTGACCAGAGTCACTGCATTCCTTTGAGGGTGAATTAAAGATGAGAGAGCAGAAACCAGTCATCTGCTACAGCCAGGTGCTGTTTGACACCCCTGCACAACCTGAAGCTCCATTGTTCCATTAATGGAGAAAGCCCCCGCAGATCATGATGGTGTCCCCTCCACTGTGCTGTGTAGAAAACATCTCAGGTGACATCTCCTTGTCATGCCAGTATCGTTGGAAGCCATCAGGACCATCAAGGTTAACATTTTTCTTATCAGAGAATAAAACTTTCTTCCACCTTTGAATGTCCCATGTTTGGTGCTCCCTTGCAAAGCCCAAACAGGTAATCTTGTGGCGTTAAAGGAGATGTGACCTTTGAATACGTTTTTGTTTTTGAAGTCCTTCCTTCGCAGATGTCGTCTGTTGTTATTGGGCTGCAGTCAGCACCTATAATAGCCTTAATTTGGGATGAGGATCGTCCCGTGTCTTGACGGACACAAATTTGGATCCTCCGGCTCAGGGCTGGTGAGATTTTTTGGGGTTTACCACTTGATTTTTTGTTCCATAACCCTCCAGATCTTTTAAGAAATGAAAGACGACGGTCTTACTGCGTCCAACCTCAGCAGCGATGGCACGTTGTGAGAGGCCTTGTTTGTGCAGCTCAACAATCCATCCACGTTCAAAGGCAGTGAGCTTTTTTGCCTTTGCCATCAAGAGATGTTGACAGTGTGACTGCTTGACAAGAAATGACACGAAATCCACATTTTTGCACAGATTTGGGCTTTTAAAGGCTGTGGTCTTAAACTTTTGATCAGCTGATAAACAGCCTATTTCAGTTAAATTGTTGTTTTCAATAAATTACCTGCTCAAAACTTTTGGTCTCTTGTTCCCATTTCTTCTTTTTGCATTTTGAAGCTCTACTAAGAACCGTCTTAAGGTCCAACAGTGCTAAATATAAATTCTTGCAAGTTCTTAACTGGTCTTAAGATTTTGATCAGGAGTGTATTATTGATGTTTGTTGATGACCTACAAAAGACAAACTAGATTGCTTATTTATTCTCAAATTTTTCGTTGAAAGGTCAGCTGGACTTGAGTGACTGGGGCCTAAGTTGGACATTAATAGCCTCTGTTGGTCATCCAGCTGGGTGAATGGTCACCTGAGAGTAGGCCTGGGACGATAACAAATTTTGCTGGACGATATATTGTCCCACAAATTATTGACAATAAATGATATTATTGGGGACTAAGGCTGCACGATATTGGAAAAAATTAACATTGCGATTTTTTTCAACCCTGCGATACATATTGCGATATTAAAAAATACAGGAATTTTCACCAGATGACCTGAATAGCACTTAATGTTATGCTGCACCGCTGAAATCTTGAGGACAGTTAACCTGCACTGATCTTACCTCTTTTTGTGAATGTTAGTAGAATGGCTTCTGTCTGTCTCAGAGATATTTTTAGCTTTTATTGTGCTGGGACGTTATTGTGGCAACAGATGAACACAGAACGTTTTGGTCGACATTATCCATCTTGTCACCGAAATAATTCCAGATAACTGACTTTCCTTTTCTTTTTGGCAACAAGTCTTCATCTTCTGTGGTTTTCTCTGTCTGTTGCTCAGTTTGCAATCGTTGTTGTTGTTAGCGGGGTTGTGCTGAGAAACGCATGTCCTCCGAGAATTGCATGCACCTCACAAAACGCGCACCGCTTATAGTAGAGTGGTCCACGGAAATGTACAATTTAAAACCCATACAGTTCTTATTTGTTGGGCTAAACGGTGATGAAGAATGTTCCGAAAGTAATTCTCAGCGGACACGCGTCTCACTCCATGTGCAGAACATGTGCAGGGGTGGGTTCCCTCCTCTCTGATTTTGATTGACAGTTGGCAGGGTAGTCTGATTGGCAACTAAGAATTGAGTCTGATTGGCAACTGAGTAAAGAACGAACGTGATTGGTGGATTGCTGAACAGCACATGCAGAGTCACATGCAGTGTATCTCAGTCAGTTACAGGGCTCTCAAGTCTCACGCACTCAGCGTGAGACACACGCATTCCCACCTGTTCACACATCGTATTTCTCACGCATTTAAATGAACATGGTGATGTCCACCAAGTTGCACCTCTTTATGGAACGGGTACGAATCAACTGAGTTCCTCCGAGAGTTCAGAAGCTGCGTGCCACGCGCAAGCCAATCAAATAAAGTATATCTACTGAACAGCCAATCAAAAAGCAGCATTGCTGTATCCGGGTAGATTTTGATATCTTGCGGTTTGACTACAGGAGAGGACAGACACTCGCCGTAATAGAGCAGGTTTTTATAAGGACGAGATAGACCCGATGATTACAGTAAGTCAGTAACCTACACATGCAGAAACCTCAACACCTCATGGCATATAAACTCATATGATAAACTAAAGCCCTATGCTATTGCTATTAACAGCTGTATTGACGGATTTAGCCTCCGTACAGCCATTTCCAGCCATTTTCCCCTCCACAAAAGCTGCATTTCTCATATATCTCAAATATAAGTTCTGATACTCATGACAGTGTAATGCTCATGTACCAAAGGATTAAGTATCTCCATGTTTGTGAAACCTATACTAAAGTAAAATTCATCTAAATGCTCCACAGTGCAGATTTTAACAACTTTACGACTTAATACTTATACATTAATGATTTTATTCTCCCAAATAATAACTTTATTCTGTAAGATATAAAAACGTTTTTTTCTAATTGTGCCCCTTGTGCTCCGTTGTATTTAAGAGATAATTATACTAATAGTTATCTTCACCCCCCCCCCGGAAATGACTGAAGCTGGTCATCTGCAGGGTTATCTGTGGATGTATCAGCGGGTCATTCAGAGAGATTTTGTGGTTTCTGAAGAAACAATCAAACTGATGATGATCAACATTTGAGATCCAGAGGGAGTCGAGCTCCGACGAGCACCACGTCTCTGACACCGACCGTGGCCTACACCTGCAGTGACACCAACACCTTATTACTGCATATGGATTCATATCATAAACTAAAGCTCAATGTCATTCACGGATATTTACGGCTGCATTGACAGGTATATCCTCAGCATATTCATTTCTGCCTCCACAAAAGTAGCGATTTCCTTCAAGTACACCAGTTTTTTCCCCGTGGAAAAGACGTATTTCTCATATATATTCTTTTTTTAAAGTCTTTATACTTATGACAATGTTATGCTGATGTGCCAGAGGATGAAGTATCCCCTATCCTCCTTCTCAATATGGCCCTCATACTCCTTCATACAAAACAATCATTGGATGAATTTTGTGGGAATGATCTGTGCTTGTATGTATCTACTATTTTGTGTCTGTGCAAGGTCGCACAATTAAAACAATACATGCTGCGCTCCGCAGCTTTTTTTCTAATCAGTCGTGACGTAAGCCTGAGGGCGGGGACATTTGGAGACCTTCGGAGGACTTCCTGGTGGAGTTGCCAAATGTCCCCGCCCTCAGGCTCGCGTCACGACTGACTTAAAGGAAACCCGCGGAGCGCAGCATTTAATGTTTTAATTGTGCGACCATGCACAGACACAAAATAGTAGATACATACAAGCACAATTCATCCAATGATTGTTTTGTATGAAGGAGTATGAGGGCCATATTGAGATTTGGGACTTTAAGGACTTCGAGATTGAAGTCGTGAATTTACGAGAATAAAGTCATTAATTTATGAGAATAAAGTTTTAAAGTTTCCTGTTATTTCAGAGGAGACTTGTTAAAATTAGGACCATGAAGCATTTGAAGGAACTGTGCTTCAGTATAGGTTTCACAAACAAGGAGATTCTTCATCCTCTGGCACATCAGCATAACATTGTCATAAGTATAAAGACTTTAAAAAGAATATATGAGAAATACGTCTTTTCCACGGGGAAAAAAATTGGTGTACTTGAAGGAAATCGCTGCTTTTGTGGAGGCAGAAATGAATATGCTGAGGATATACCTGTCAATGCAGCCGTAAATATCTGTGAATGACATTGAGCTTTAGTTTATGATATGAATCCATATGCAGTAATAAGGTGTTGGTGTCTCTGCAGGTGTAGGCTACCGCCGGTGTCAGAGACGTGGTGCTCGTCGGAGCTCGACTCCCTCTGGATCTCAAATGTTGATCATCATCAGTTTGATTGTTTCTTCAGAAACCACAAAATCTCTCTGAATGACCCGCTGATACATCCACAGATAACCCTGCAGATGACCAGCTTCAGTCATTTCCCCCTCCACAAAAGCAGCTTTATGACTTTATATACTTTATGAGTTTATTCTCCTAAATTTACAACTTTAATCTCTAAATCTTAAAAGAAAGAAAAAAACTCAATGTTGTCCTGATACTCTGCTGTAGTTTTGTCAGCTTTCTTATTTCTAATGTTTTTGATAGTTGAAGCAGAGCGGATCAGTTCGTCTCTAAATCTATAATGTTTGGTTAACAGATTTTAGTGAGTTCAGAGATCATGCTCTCATACAGCCTGAGCTGACTGTCTGCTGTTTTTGGATTGCTTGTATTTTCTTCGAAGACACGCTGTGTCTCCAAGCGAGTCCAGCCTCTCACCTGAAATGCACAGCTGTGCAGCGGCACGCAAAGCATTCTGGGATACCGACGGCACGAAAGCGTGCATAAATGCACGCTTGAAAAAGAGGCGGGGGTAGTGTGGTTTTGAGACCGAATTTGAAGCGCGCTTAGTATTTTGTGCCAAACGGGACACCGTTCGTGCCGCGTGGTGACCTCACGTACGCGTCAGATGCGCCGTTCGATGGCTGCTGTATCTGAAATGGGACACAGGAAGGGCACAGAACGGCGCAAAACGGCTCAAAACGGCAGTGCACTCAGCTAAGCGCCGTTAAGTGCGCTTATCACGATGCGGTCTCTGAAATGAGACACAGCCTGTGTTCATTCACTTCGGACATCGCAGGCTCTGCGATGTGACTATCTCACACACGTACATCACGATGACGATGTTCAAATGATATATCGTGCAGGCCTATTGGGGACATTATCTAGACCAAAACAACCATTTTTGTAATGTTAATGTATCATAGTAATGCCAGTTCACCCTTTCAAATGCAACAATTAAACCTTTATTTCTCACTGGAATGTCAAGAACCAGAACTTTTAAATAACCTAAATAAATAAAACAAAACAAAAAAAAGCTGGCTTTTCAACCGTATTAAATGGCAGCACTTCTTTGGCAATGTGCCGATATGAAAAATTTGATATCACGATATTGGTGGCCCAAAATATCACGTTTCACGATATTATCAGGATATTAGTGCATTGCTTTTAACATTATTAAAAATGTCAAAACTGTGAAATCACTTCTCTGTGCACAACATGACATGCACAAACAATATGAGCAAGAGGCAGCTAACGCGACATTGGGATCATTAGCTTTTTGGAGCTCAAGTTAGCAGAAACCTTACTAACGTCGTCAATAATAAGCAGTAGAGTAGGCCAAACTTGTTGTGGTCATGTTGTTTTTACCTTGATTTGGGCGAACGATGCTGGATGGTGTTCACGGAGGTGGGCACGTAGGTTTGAAGTGTTAGACAACGGTGCTGCAACTTCCTTCTGCAGGCAAAACCTGCAGATTGGTGTCAGGTTTACCTGCTCCGTCTGTTTTGTGCAGCCGTAAGACGTCCATACTGCCGACGTAACCTTTTTAATAGGAGAATCCAGCCGAGGCGTTTCGTTATTCTCAGTCTCTGACTGTTCTTGTTTAGGTGTTATGCCGTAGAATGCACCCCTGACGGGAGCGCGGTTGAAAGTAAATAACAAGGTGAAATAATCCAAGTTTTCCTTACCGTTGGGTGGATTCAAAAGCGTGAGCCTTTAATGATTTCATTCAGACTATTCAGATAAGCCGAAAACAATAGCCCTCGGATTCAGAATATTTGCTGCCCCGAAAATATAATGTTCTCTACCTTGACAGCGTACTGTACAGTTTAAATACCCAAGTACACCTCTCTATGTGCTTTTTTTAAATACCTAAAAACAGAACGAAAGTTTGCTGCTCCATTTGACATGTTGTCATGATCCAATACTCATGTTTTTTTTTAAATATTAGGGGTGGAACGGTTCACAAAATCCACGGTTCGGTTCGTATCACGGTTTTGTGGTCACGGTTTTCGGTTCGGTTCAGTATACATTGACTGTTACAAAATTCAATTGCGTCTTGTATAGTAAACTGAAAGAATGAGGCAGTCTGACATTCAATACATCATTGTGACAGTCTTAGGTTAAAAGGTAGGTCAGATTCTGGCAGTGCAAGAGAGGAGACATAGTTCCAACATGCTTTACATTTATTTGGCAAAGGATATCTCTATCTAAACAAAAAGTAAAATGGCTCTTAAAGTTCTGACCCTTGAATTAGTGCATACAAAAGAATTTAACTTTACTATTTTACAAACAACATTATATACCATCAACATAAAGTGAAGCATAGGCTCTATCAGCACTAGACTTATGCCCTTTTAAAATCAACACAAAAACAACATGTTTCTCGTAACATGTAACATGTTTCAACTCCCTGATTATTAGTTGTTCATGAAAAGCTCAGTATTTTTCACTTGAAATTGAAGTGCAGTGAAGTGTGTGAAATACAATCAAAGAAATCAGGCTGTAGTTTTGATCAAACTTTAAGTGTCACTGTGTTATCTAAAGTCTAAACAAAATGAAATAAATAATCCAAATTAAGAGGTCATCAATATAAAATGCAGCATAAACCAAACTTAACAGATTCTGCGCTCTCCTGCACTCTCTCACACAACTCTGCTCATTGTATTATCATGTTCTTCTGCAAGAAGATCAGTTTGTCCACATTCTCTGCCAAGAGACGAGATCAACTTGCAGTGACAATGTCCCCTCATCTCCCACTCTGAGGTAATGTAATGGACAGTCACAGTCAGGAAACTTTCAGTTGCCCTGGAGGTCCATCCATCGGTAGTAAGAGCAACAGAGGCTGTGTCAGACAGTTCTTTCACAATTCCCCGTCGGATCTTTTCATAAAGTGCGGGAATTACCGTGCCGCTGAAGTGTTTGCGGGAGGGGATCTTATATCGTGGCTCGAGCGCCTTTATCATGCACTGAAATCCCGCACCCTCAACCACGACGTAAGGTTGCATATCTTTGGCGATGAAACACCCCAGTGCCTTTGTTATGCCCTGCGCCCTGTCCGACTCGTCATTGTACGGCTGTTTAAAAGCTGCGGGGAGAAGAAGTTGTGCAGCCTTGCCCCTCCTTGCGCTGTCAACAGCCACACTGGGATGATGTCTCCGTAAATGAACTGACATGTTAGATGTGTTCCCGTTAGCATAAGCAATGCGTGTTGCACAGTACTTGCACACTGTCGCACTTTTATCCACAACTTTCTTACCGCCTTCATAGTTCACCCTGAACGCAAAATGCTCCCATACACCAGACCTATATAACGCTGGTGGCACATCCTCCAGCCCAGAGTCTTCTCCGCTCGCCATGTTCACAGCTCTTCTACAACTAATTTCCGGGACACACCCATAGTTGCGCATGTGTATGACCCGAACGGGATGCAAGCGCACTGAACCGGGACGGTCGACCCGAACGGTTCAGTTCGGTTTCTTAAACCGTTCCATCCCTATTAAATATGAGATAATTTTTTTCCACTTTAAGAAGCTAATGAGTGGATGGGATGCAGGGGATGCATTCTACGGCAGGGGTGCATTCTACGGCTTAACACCCATCAAGCTACACAAGGAAGAAGGAGGATAAGCGGGGAGACGAATTAAGTATCTTGTTAACTTCATCATGTGTGACTGTTTACTGGATATTTAATTTAATGCAGTTTCAGCTGTGTTAATTTGGTCAGGTGGAGTGTCCAAACCCGTGCCAGACGCGCTCATCAAATCAGATATAGATCAGAATATATCAATATAGATCTACATGTACAGTGAGTCCAAGAAGTATTTGATCCCTTGCTGATTTTCTTCGTTTGCCCACTAATAAAGATGTGATCATTCTGCACATTTAATGGTAGATGCATTCTAACATGGAGAGACAGAATATCAAAAAGAAAATCCTGAAAAAAATCTAAGGAATATATATTAATTGATTTGTATTTCATTGAGGGAAATAAGTATTTGATCCCTCAGTATGCATTAGGAGTTCTGCCTTTCACAGACCAGTTAGACACTCCCAATCAGCTTGTTACCTGAACTGAAGCCACCTGTTCTCACTAATCACTTGTGTGAAAAACACCTGTTCACAGAATCAGACAATCTGACAGATTTCAAGTCTCCAACATGGGTAAGACCAAAGAGCTGTTTCAGGACCTCAGAGTCAGGATTGTTGACCTCCACAAAGCTGGAATGGGCTACAAAAAGATTAGCAAGGTGTTGGATGTGAAAGTAACAACTATTGGTGCAATTGTTAGAAAATTTAAAGAGTATAACATGACCATCAACAGACCTCGGCCCGGTGCTCCAAAGAAGATTTCACCTCGTGGGGTGACAATGCTCCTGAGAACGGTCAGAAATCATCCTGCAACCACTCGTCAGGAGTTGGTAAATGACCTGAAGGCAGCTGGGACCACAGTTTGCAAGGAAACAATTGGCAACACTTTGCGCAACAATGGATTAACATCCTGCAGTGCCCGAAAGGTACCCCTGCTCAAGAAGGCACATGTGGAGGTAGTGCTGGGCGATTGGACGATAGATATCGTGGGCACGATAGAAAATGTCTATCGTGCCATTTTTATTTTTATCGTTTCGGGCGATAGACTGTATTTTATCCATAGGGCTTGTGCCATCAGATGATTCATAGTAACAACAACAATAATTGCACATTCAGTAAGTGTATTTGGTGTCAAACGGGAAAGAAAACAATATTTCCTTACAAAGAAAAGGATGCGTTGACAAGTAGGCTCGCATTTCTCTTTCGATTTTGCGACATGACACCGCTTTACGTGCCCTCTTTGTGTCCAGCGTCTCCCGCCGTTGCGGGTTACCTGGGTTACACACGTGAGGGGATCATTGTAAGCAGTGCTTAATTTGTGCCGGAGCAAGTCGGAGCGCGATCCGGGACCTCTTTTGATCGGATCCGGGACCTATTTCAGCCGCTCCGGCACCTATTTTATGTGCTCCGGGACCTTCCCTGTAGAGGATGACATTTTTCGGGGATTCCCCGTGGGTCACGTGATTCCCGCGGGATGGGAGTCATTTTTTAATTAATCCCTTGATCGGGACAGGACGGGGAAAAAAAGCAACGGGAGTGGGCAGGAGCGGGAACAACATTAAAAGATGATCATTTTCTGCCGTGTTTAACAACCAGATGACCAGGTGCGTCCATTTTTGTAGTCATCTCTCAGTGAGAGCTAACACTCTTGACCGCGCTAGCAACACAAAAGAACTACAACAGTGGTTTGACTTCCTGTCAGCTGGGAGCGCGGCTGCGCATTTCTACCCTTCAAGCCAGCAGCGAGGAAACGTAATTTTGTGACATTCTGTAGTTTTTCAATCATTTCTGGAGTCGTGGCGAATCAAATCACCTTACCTGTCTGCCCCTGATAGGCGAATAAAGCGCTCGGATTCATGCTCGGGTCTTCCCACGTGCTTCAAGAGTAAAGTAAACAATGATGGAGGCATAGAGCAGCTTTGGAGGAGAAACATCTAGCAGTGTGAACAACCTCTTCAAAAGAGCCCTAAAGACCTACCTTTTTAATAAAGTCTTTGGTTAGTTTTCCTCTATGCTTTTACTACCTTGCCTCTTACATTGCAACTCTATATTTTTTATTTTTTTAATTCTTTTTTTATGCCAATCTGTGACTGTCATTCTATTGCTTTTTTTTATTGTTGCTGCTCTTTTTTTACTGTGTACTGTAGCACTTTGAGATTTTTTGTAAATGTAAAGTGCATTACAAATTAAATTTATTATTATTATTATTATTATTATTATTATGGAGTCCTTTGGCTCACACTCAGCGTTTTCTGTGAGTGTTGCATAACTTTGGGTGAGCACAGACATGAACGCACTTCAGCCACGTATTTATTTATTCATTTTTCTAGTTTTAAGTGCTGGTCTTGTACAGGTACTAGTGCAGCTGTATACACTTAAATTTTTCATAGAACTGAAAGCATACCATAGCTATATCGTGATATATATCGTTATCGTGATATAAAATGATCCATATCGTGATATACATTTTTTTCCATATCGCCCAGCACTATGTGGAGGCGCGCCTTAAGTATGCCAATGATCACCTGAAAGATGAACCAAGTTATTGGGAGAAGATTCTGTGGTCAGACGAGACCAAAATTGAACTTTTTGGCCTCAACTCTACCCGCTATGTGTGGAGGAAGAAAAATGCTGCCTATGACCCCAAGAACACTGTGCCCACCGTCAAGCATGGAGGTGGAAGCATAATGTTTTGGGGGTGTTTCTCTGCCAAGGGTACAGGGCTACTTCACCGCATCACTGGGAAGATGGATGGAGCCATGTACCGTACAATCCTGAGGGACAACCTCCTCCCCTCTGCCAGGAAGCTAAAAATGGGCCGTGGTTGGGTCTTCCAACATGATAACGACCCGAAACACACAGCAAAGGCAACAAAGGATTGGCTCAAGAAAAATCACATGAAGGTCATGGAGTGGCCCAGCCAGTCTCCGGACCTCAATCCGATTGAGAATCTATGGAGGGAGCTGAAGGTCAGAGTTGCCAAGCGACAGCCCACCAACCTTCCTGATTTAGAGAGGATCTGCAAAGAAGAGTGGGCCAAAATTCCCCCTGGTGTGTGTGCTAAACTTGTGGTTAACTACAACAAACGTCTCACTGCTGTGCTAGCTAACAAAGGCTTTGCCACTAAGTATTGAGTGTGTTTGGCTAGAGGGATCAAATACTTATTTCCCTCAATGAAATACAAATTAATTAAAATATATTCTTTAAAGTTATATTCTGGATTTTTGTCTTGATATTCTGTCTCTCCATGTTAGAATACAGCTACCATTAAACGTGCAGAATGATCACATCTTTATTAGTGGGCAAACGAAGAAAATCAGCAAGGGATCAAATACTTCTTGGACTCACTGTATGTGCTGACTCGAAATAAAACTACAGTGGTCTACTCCGTGTCGCTCCTTTTAAAACCTAACCTCGACCACGCAACGGACGTTGCCCCCTGTTTCGGCAGCAGCTCCTCTGTCTGCGTTGGCTCGTCTGCGTTTGATGCTCGAGAATTGTCATCTCTTTCGCCACAATCACCCGGCTCCTCCATGCTTGTGTTTTTCACAGTGGCAGTAGCGCGTGTCGGCATGCCATATATGGAGCGTCACGATGTAAAACACTGCCGTAAAGCGTGTTTTTGCGACACCGCGATAGAAAAGATAGAGCTCATGTATCCCGTTAGAAATTTTCTATCGTTTAGACGAAACATATTGTTATATCGTGAAGCCTTACTGTGCAGTGTGATGGCTGTTAGAAGCGCTGTGGTTCAGCCCTACCAATTTGACCCAGAGTCTGACCCAGAGAGAGAGGCTCCCAAAGACGGTCAAACTCTGCAGCTGCAACAGGACGTTTCTGAATGGTTAGTTACAAATATTATGTGTCTTTATATTTGTGTTTTTACTCAATGTGTTATGTTACACTGCTAGGTGGGTTAGCTCCTTTGACGCCTACGTCCATTTCTGAATGGTTGGTTACAAATATGTGTCTTTTATATTTTTGCTTTGTTAGTGTGTTATGTTACATTGCCAGGTGTGTTAGCTTATCTGAGGGCTCTGTCTCAGCTGTCTCGTCGTTACCTGGAGCTCTTTTGGTGAATACCCAATATTTTGAAAGTGGAATGTTATAGTTATCTCTCGTGACTAATGCCGTTTGGCGTCCGTCCGTCCAACTATAAAATAATTGGTTGGATTTGCTGCAACAATACCAGAGATTTTTGCTGTCATGTTAGGAACCATACCCTTTGGAAAACAGAGAAGGGGAACAGTGGAAACACAGTCACTGATTGGCCCGGTTATTTTCTGATTTCTAATACACGCTCCCAATTGGCCGAAGTTCAGACTGTTGTGGGAAGGAACGGCAAATGATTCACGTAACTGGATGGCCCAGGCAGGCTAATAATAAACCATCATAATCACAGTTTTAGTAGTTTTTAGTGGTTCAGCCCCGAAATTTGTGAACTGAGATGAAAATATGGTCATGCCCTTCTTTATCCAGTTGATGCAGAGATTGTTTCTATTGATGCCTTCATTAAGTCTCCACCCAACAGAGGCCTGGTGGTGGGAATCACATTCGTTAAGGTATTTTGAATATTTAAATTTCAAAGTCACATTGTGTGCATACTTTAAAAGCAGCTTAAATAATTGTAAACAGTAAACGAAACAATTTTCTGTCTGTTTATTCTGCAGGACTCTGGTGACAAAGCCACACCGTTTCTGAATATCTACTGCGACTATGAGCCTGGCTCAGAGTTCAACCTGGACTCCATTGCCCGTCAGTAAAGCGGAGTTTGATGTTTACAGCGCTGCCTCCCTCAATCACACTAAACACACTGATGTTTGTTTCTTCCCCTAAACAGAGAGCTGCCTCAACCTGGAGCTGCAGTTCACCCCCTTCCAGCTTTACCATACAGAGTGAGTGCGCCTAACAGCTTTGATGGACCCTTAAAGCTATGGTCTACAATTTGAAAACCAGTTTGGCTGTTGAGACAGATTTGAAAAACGCAGCCTGCCTCCCCCTTCACTCACCCCTCCCCTCCGTGTTCCAAGATCCCGCCCCCCCCAGCTCGTGTCGCCTCCTAACAACACGCCCCCTCCAATAGAGCAAGAGGCCGGCCAGCAGAAAATATCAGCAGTGGTACACAGTAGTAGCCATTTCAATTGGACTGGCGCGATCAAAACCATATATTAGCGGGGCGGAGCAGGTCTGGCGTCGCCACTGCTAGCCGGTCAGAGCAAAGCCGATTGTGGGCGAGGCTTTGCCTTTCTCGGCGTGTCTTCACCAGCCCAGTTTACAATGCTAAAGATGCGTGGCTAACTTATGCTAAAATCTATTGACTAGGCCTGCACGATATATCGTTTGAACATCGTCATCGCGATGTACGTGTGTGCGATAGTCACATCGCAGAGCCTGCGATATTGGAGGTGAATGAACTCATTTAATTTCAAGGGTAACTAACTGAGATACACTCCATGTGACTCTGCATGTGCTGTGCAGCGATCCACCAATCACCTACGTCCTTAACTCAGTTGCCAATCAGACTAAGTTCTCAGTTGCCAATCAGACTACCCTGCCAGCTGTCAATCAAAATCAGGGAGGAGGAAACCCACCCCTGCACATGTTCTGCACATGGAGGGAGACGTGTGTCCGCTGAGAATTACTTTCGGAACTTTACTCATGACAATTAATCCCAACAAATAAGAACTGTATGGGTTTTAAATTGTACATTTCCGTGGACCACTCTACTATAAGCGGCGCGCGTTTTGCGAGGTGCATGCAATTCTCGGAGGACATGCGTTTCTCGGCACAACACCGCTAACAACAACAACAACAACGATCGCAAAACGAACAACGAACAAGCGAAAACCACCGAAAATGAAGACTTGTTGCCAAAAAGAGAAGGAAACTCAGTTATCTGGAATTATTTCGGTTAAAAGAAGGATGATGGCGACCAAAACACGTGTTCTGTGTTCATCTGTCGCCACAATAACGTCCCAGCACAATAAAAGCTAAAAAGATCTCTGAGACAGACAGAAGCCATTCTAACATTCACAAAAAGAGGTAAGATCAGTGCAGGTTAACTGTCCTCAAGATTTCAGCAGTGCAGTATAACATTAAGTGCTATTCAGGTCATCTGGTGAAAATTCCTGTATTTTTAATATCGCAATATATATCGCAGGGTTGAAAAAAATCGCAATATTAGTTTTTTCCAATATCGTGCAGCCTTACTATTGACAGAGCCTACCCATTCCAACCAACAACGTTGCGTCATTAGCCAGTGTATGCACACCAGAGTTATTCAGCAGACATCTCCCACTGTAGTAAACAAAGTAATTACCTGTCCAACAGAAATTCGGCTGTCTCAGCATCAGTTTTCAGTCCCAAATCCTTCTGCAGCTTTTTCCACCGGTTGTACGTTTCTCCAATGTAGACTCTCCGTTGGCACCTGTATCGCTCATATTTCTTCCTTACTTCAGCCTTTTCCTCGAAACTTTTACGTTTCCTTCCCTTCGATGTGGAGGGTGACAGAAGTGGCCTCTTGATTTCGGTGTTTGTCTCCATTACGCTTCAGCAGCTGTGCAGCTCGCTAATCACATGTACGTGAGGGGGTAGTGGGGAGGAGGCGGGACCATGGGCTGGACGGTACGGAGCAGGGGAGACAGGGGAGTGGACTGATTTACGGACGGTTCTTTTTGATCTTTATATTGCGTAGATCGGACCATAGGACCATAACGGCCTTAAAAACTATGTTAAGTACCAAGCTTCCAAATGGTAGACCATAGCTTTAAGATAACTCTGAGTGTTTTCACAGTCTCTTTTAAAAGAACCAAAGTCAGTCCTCTTTAAGTGGATGGAAAGTCACATTGTGAGTTAGTTTCAAAGAGGAGCGGGTTCTCTTTCTGGTCCAGTTCAATTTTGATGTTGCCTCAGTCCTCTCTCCGTTCACACTAGGTCTTCAGGAGCATTTGGTCATGAGTGCCAAGGTACTTCTAAGTTGTTTTTTTTACTTTAACTCTGCACTGCACAGATGTTCAATTATATCCGGCTGCTCCCATCCTCTCTGAAATTTCTTGAAAGACTTCAACAATATGGTGGGTCGAATATAGTTGTGGTTTTGTGCTCTCGTAATTCCAAGTTTCCAAAAGACATTCAATTTTGTCTTCTTCCCAAAGTACGCCGTGTCCAGGTATTGTAGCAGAGTCTTGAAGGCCATACTTTGGATTTGGTGTTCTTTCTTTTCTCTACCATTCTAAGTAATCCCGGCTGCAGTCACGTGACCAATCTACGGCAAGCAGGAAGGGTTATAAATTATAATGCAGTGCAAAAAGCGAAGTGAACCCGTCGTGCTTTGTGTTCACAGGTGCAGATTAGGTGAACGATACCACAGACTTTCTGTGGTATCTGTGCTATACCCGAAAGCCTTCTTTCCCATTTCAGTTTGGACTCTGGGGACAACGAACTGTATAAATCTCAATGATCTCAGGTTGTGTAATCCGTCCTTTAAGATCAATAAGGAGGAGAAGTAGTCTGGAATTTTTCCAAGAATGCCTTTGTAAATGAAAACGTACTAATGACCAAGCTGACGAGTACTTAAAGAAGTCTAACTGACTTTGGAGTATAAAATACAGTGATGAGTTAAAAATCCACAATTTGTTATAAATCTCAGAGCTCCATGGTAAATACTGTCCAACATTTACAAACTCTGGGCAGAGGCATTCATGTATAAAACATCACCATAATCAAGAAGAGGTAAGAATGTAGACTCCACAAGTCTCTTTTTAACGTTAAAAGAGAAACAGGACTTGTTTCTATAGTAAAAGCCTAGTAAAACTTTCAGCTTTCCAACAACCTGCTGAATATGTTCTTTAAAAGACAAGTTTTCATCCAGCAAAAAACCCAGGTACTTAAAAGAAGACACAAGCTCAATTTCTTGACCGTCATTATTAACAATTTTCTCTGACAGTGTTTCTTGTGATGCTCTTGAAGATGAAAACAACACAAGTTTAGTTTTCTCCGCATGAAGCACAAGTTGCAGCTGCCTAAGCTGATCTTGGACCAAATTGAAAGCATGCTGAAGATTTACAAAAGCCAGCGCAGGTGTTGGTGCACAGCAATAAATGAATGACTGTATCATCTGCATAGAAATGAAAGTTTGCATTTGGAACATTTTGTCCCAGGCAGTTGATATATATTGTAAATAAGAGCGGTCCCAGAACTGAACCTTGAGGCACACCCTTGTGAATTTGAAGTACCTCTGACAAGAGGCCATCTGACTGAACAGCCTGGGTTCTGTCAAAGAGATAATTCGCAAACCACCCGACTGCTTGTTCTGAGAACCCAGAAGCTCTAAGATGGTCTAATAAAATACAGGGATCCACGGTGTCAAAAGTCAGAAAGACAACACTGCTTGTTGTCTAAGGCCTCTAGGATAACATTCACTACCTTCATTGCAGCAGTTGTAGTGCTGTGGTTCTTCCTACAGCCGGACTGAAATTGAGACAGAATAGAGTAACAGGCCAGGAACTCTTTCACCTGGTCACTGACCAATGTCTCAAGCACTTTAGATAATACAGACAGTTTAGATATTGGTCTGTAGTCTAAAAGTGTTGAGTCACCTCCTTTGAAAAGGGGGACCTCAAAGGTTGATTTCCAAACCTCTGGGATTCTATTACTTCTCAAAGTGAGGTTAAAAATGTGAGAAAGTGGTTCCGCAATAAAATCCGGGGTAAACTTTAAAAACAGGGGTTCCAAAAATGTCTGGAACAGCTGGTTTGCGGGGGTTCAGATTTTTAGAGCTATGAAAACATCAGAAATTTTAAAAGGAGCAAAGTTAAAACATGGATTTCACAATTGTGTCCTCCTTAATTGTGGACACCAATTGGGAAGTATCCTGTTCAAATGAAAATCCTGCGGATATAAAATGGTTATTAAAAACATTCAGAATATTTTATTTGTTTGACATTCTGTGGCCATCGGTTAAAATATTAACTGGGAGGTTAGCAGTTTTACAATTTGGGGACATGGATTTTATTGTGCTCAAGAACTTCTTTGGGTTGTTAAGATTTATCGGTTGTTAAAGACGAGTAATACTCAGCCTTGGTCTTGCGAACTGAGGATGTAAACTTGTTTCTCAGCTGTCTTAAAGAGAGCCAATCAGAGTCCTTCTGCGCTCTGGCCCAGGCAGAGTTACGCTCATGAAAGAGTTCTGATAAGTCACTTGAGAACCATGGGTCCTCACGCCCTTTGACTCTAAATCTGCGAATAGGTGCATGTTTGTCAACAATTTTTATAAAAGCAGAATGAAAATAATTTCAGAAAAGTTCAACATCATCGAAGATGGCAACTCTGTCCCAGCGAAAACTACAAAGATCATAAATAAAAGCCTGTTCAACAAAAATTTTCATATTTTTTATTCATATAGCATTTTCATTAAAACGAGGGATACTTTTCGGTATCCTCGTGTCTCGAATAACCCCTATCACACAATGATCACTGATATCATTGGGAAAGACACAGGAAGAAGTACATTTACAGGGCTTATTTGTTAAAACCAAATCAATCGATGTAGATTTCGGTGGGCACTTTAAGTTTGGCCTTGTCGGAGACTGAATTAACTGAGTCAGATTTAAAACATCACACGTCCTTGATGCTTGCTGTCAGCTCGTCTTTGTTTTTGGGTCTGGTGTCCCTCATTTTCCTCTTGATAATACCCCATAGAATCTCAATGGGGTTTAGGTCTGGCGAGTTGGCTGGCCAGTCAAGCACTGTGATGGCATGGGCATCAAACCATGTTTTGATGCTTCTGGCGGTATGGGTAGGGGCCAGGTCCTGCTGGAAGATCAAATAAGAATAAGAAGAACTTTATTCTTCTTTTTATTCTGAATAAGAATAAGAAGAATAAAGTTTGTGGCTGAGCGCCCTTAGAGTGGCAGCAAGTCACAGCAGCTCCTCACAGTGCTTACGTTTTTGCCTTTTTATTGTTGTTTTTTGCACCTGATTTGTCTTTCTTTTTATTAAGCGGTGTTGTGTTTTGCATATTCCAACCATGGGTGTGCATTTCATGACTCTAGCACTTTGTTTTCTTCTAATTTTGGGAGTTTTTAAGTCCGCGTCTGGTGACCCGTTCAGTGGCTCTATTGTTTACAGCCATGAACAGCTGTTGGCGCTGCGCCAAGCCTGGCCACCTTCGTGGGAGAAACCTGACATCCCCGCCAAGCTCTGCAGGAGAAGGAGAGGATGCAGAGCAGGAGCTTAGCATCGGGCAAAGCGGAGATGTTTTAAGCCAACTGTCCCGTCCATCTTCATGGGAAACGTGAGGTCTCTCCCCAACAAGATGGAAGAGCTCACAGCGCTGACTCGGCTGCAGTGGGAGTACCGGGAGTGCAGCCTCATGATGTTCACAGAGTCATGGCTGAACAAACTCACTACGGACCCGCTCGTAACTTAGAATGGATTTCATCTCGTCAGAGCAGACCGGAGCATGAGGGAGAGTGGTAAGAAGAAAGGAGGCGGTATAGCGGTGTATGTGAATGAGAGATGGTGTAATTCTGGGCACGTCAGTGTTAAAGAGCAGCGCTGCTCTAAGGACATTGAGCTGCTGGCTGTGAGTTTGCGGCTATATTACCTGCCGAGGGAGTTTTCGCACGTTATCGCGTTAACTGTTTACATCCCCCCCTTGGCTGATGCTGCTGCAGCATGGGAACTCCTCCATAGTGAAGTGTCCAAGCTACAAACATCACACCCTCAGTCTCTGATCATTATCTCTGGAGACTTAAGTCATGCATAGCTCTCCTCCAATCTCCCTACCTTCAGCCAGTATGTGGAATGCTCAACAAGAGACAATAAAACTTTGCACTTACTGTATGCAAACACCAAGGATGCATACACCTCCACCCCTCTCCCCCCGCTGGGCCGCTCAGATCACAACCTGGTGAGACTGCAGCCCATTTACATACCTATGGTGAAGAAACAAGCCCCCCCATCAGGTATGTTAAGAGGTGGTCTGAGGAGGCCACTGAGACGCTGCAGGACTGTTTTGAGACCACAGACTGGGATGTACTGTGCGGCCCACATGGTGATGACATTGACACCATGACAGATTGTATCACGGACTATATAAACTTATGTGTTGAGAACACCGTACCCACCAGGAAAGTACGGTGTTTCTCCAACAGCAAACCTTGGGTGACCCCGGAACTTAAAGTCCTCCTGAAGGAGAAGAGGAGGGTCTTTAAACCTAGGGACAAGGAGGAGCTGAGGAGGGTGCAGAAGGAGCTGAAGAAGAAGATCAGAGAGGGGAAGGCCAGCTACAAGACCAAGATGGAAAACCTTCTGCAACAGAACAACGCAGGGGAGGTCTGGAGAGGCCTGAAATCCATCTCAGGTTATTGCAGGGGCCACGAGAGGGGACCTGAAGCAGGAGACAGGGAGTGGGCCAACAAGCTGAATCTGTTCTTCAATAGATTTGACTCTGCTTCCACTCCTCCCCCGACTCATCAAACCAACAACCCGTCTGCTGCTTCTTCTTCACACCACCTCAGTTCCATGGCACCGGCATCATCAACCCCCCTCCACTCACCCTTCACCACCCCCTCCAGCACCACCCCCAGCCTCTCCATAACAGCTGACCAGGTGCGAAGTGAGCTGAGGAAGATGAAGCCAAGGAAGGCCACGGGTCCTGACGGCATCAGCTCCAGACTCCTGAAGGACTGTGCAGACCAGCTCTGTGAGGTGCTACTGCACATCTTCAGCTTGAGCCTGAGTCTGGAGAGGGTTCCAGCACTGTGGAAGACTTCCTGCATGATTCCTGTCCCCAAGACAGCACACCCCAGGGAGCCCAACCACTTCAGACGTATGGCCCTCATTTCTCACCTGATGAAGACTCTGGAGAGGATTGTGCTGAGGAGCCTCCGCCTCCTGGTGAGCTCCCATCTGGATCCTCTGCAGTTTGCGTACCAGCCGAACATCGGAGTGGATGACGCTGTCATCTACCTGCTGCAGAGGTCCATGGCTCACTTGGAGAACAGCGGCAGCACTGTGAGGGTCGTGTTTTTTGACTTCTCCAGTGCTTTCAACACCATCCAGCCTTCACTGCTCAGGGGGAAGCTCGAGAAGGCGGGAGTGGACTGTCACCTAGCCGCATGGACCGTGGACTACCTCATCGACAGACCACACTTTGTGGGGCTTCAGAACTGTGTGTCGGACATGGTGGTCTGAAGCACGGGGGCTCCACAGGGGACAGTGCTCTCCCCCTTCCTCTGTACCCTGTACACCTCGGACTTCAGCTATAACTCTGGGAGCTGTCACCTCCAGAAGTTCTCTGATGACACAGCCTCGTCGGATGTGTATCGTCAGGGGATGAGCGGGAATACAGGACTGTCATCAGTGACTTTGTCAACTGGTGTGGCACAAACCACCTCCAGCTCAACGCCAGTAAGACAAAGGAGATGGTCGTGGATTTCCGCAGGAGGAGGACACCTCAGACTGTTCCAGTGAACATCCAGGGTCTGGACATCGAGATGGTGGAGTCCTATAGATTCCTGGGTGTCCACCTCAACAATAAAATGGACTGGTCAACCAACACAGACGTCCTGTACAAGAAGGGCCAAAGTCGTCTCCACCTGCTGAGGAGTTTGAGGTCCTTTGGAGTGTGTAGGACTCTGCTCAGGACTTTCTATGACTCTGTGGTAGCATCTGCACTTTTCTATGCAGTGGTCTGCTGGGGGGCAGGGAGCACCGAGAGGGACAGGAAGAGACTGAACAGACTGGTCAGGAGGGCCAGTTCTGTCCTGGACTGTTCTTTAGACTCTCTGAAGGAGATGGGTGAGAGGAGGATGTTAGCAAAGCTTGTATCCATCATGGACAATCCCTATCACCCACTGCACCAGACTGTGGGGGCCTTAAGCAGCTCCTTCAGCAGCAGACTTAGACTCCCACCTTGCAAGACGGAGCGCTACCGCAGGTCATTCCTCCCTTCTGCAATAAGACTTTACAACGAACTGCAATGAAACTGAACTCACACCACCACTTTTTTTTTCTGGCATTTAAATTGTGTATATTGTATATAGTTTTATTTTTCTTCTCCCTTTTTCCTTTTTCTAAACTTTTTCTTAATTATTACATTTATTTAAGTTCTTAATAGTAAGATCTTTATTTTTATAATTGCATTTTTGCACTCTTTGTCAGTGATGCTACTCTGACAAAAAAATTTCCCCCATGGGGGATCAATAAAGGAATGTTCTATTCTGTTCTATTTTATTCTATTCTATTCTATTCTATTAATCACCCAAGGGAAATTCAATTGTCTGTTGTCTCACATAATATGTCTCTAAAAGTTATCTACTATTTGCACAAGAGTTATAAAGCCTGATGGCTGTTGGTACAAAAGATCTTCTGAATCTTTCTGTCTTGCAGCAAAGAGAGAGGAGCTGTCCACCACCAATTATTATCTGGATAATAAGTTGGACTAGTCTAAGAATACAGACTTCATCTACTGAAAGGGGCAGAGCCACCTCTTTTGCCTGAAAAGACTCCGATCAATAGACATCTGTAGTAAGATGACGTGCAGATGTTTTATCAGTCTGTAATAGCAAGTGTTCTGTTCTACGCTGCAGTCTGCTGGGGAGGAAGCATCAAACACAAAGATGCAAGACGTCAGAACAAACTGGTGAAAAAGGCTGGCACTGTGGTTGGACTCAAGCTGGACTCAGTGGAGGATGTGGTGGAGAGACCTACACTGAGGAAGGTGGAGACTATTCTGAAGAACATGGATTGCCCACTTCACAACACCTTGATGGACCAAAGGGCCAATGGTGGTGGACGGCTCCTCTCTCTTCACTGCAGGACAGAAAGATTCAGAAGATCTTTTGTACCAACAGCCATCAGACTTTATAAGTCTTGTGTAAATAGCAGATAACTTTTACAGACATATTGTGTGAGACAACAGACATTTGGATTTCCTTTCGGAGATTAATAAAGTCCTTCTTATTCTTATTCTTATTCTTAGCTATTAGTTAAAGATGACATTTTGTAATATAATGATATCGCTGTGTTTTGTTATGTTTGTGTAGTCAACATTTTAAATTTTTTGAGAGGCCCACTCTTTCTGACTCAAAACAAAGCCATTCTCCGCCTCCGCCAACCTGATTGGTTGTGAGGCGGATGCTGCTCCTTTGTGCTGATTGGTTGTGAGGCAGACGCTGCTCCCTCGTGTTGTGAGGCACGCTCCACGATCTCCAATAACATGCACAAGCCCAAACAAAGTTTGCGTGCTATAACATCGTACAGTAGAAACCAACCAGAACGTAGTGCAAACACAAGCAATAAAAGGAAGTAAATACCGGAGACTCTGGCGCAATAACGGGCGCTTAAAACGGAGGTAGACTTAACGAGCTAAAAAGCCGGGTCAACATAAGCATAAACGATGGGGGATGCATGGGGATCTTACGGACCCTGTAACCTTTCTGCTGGACAGGTAAACTGCTTTAACAAAGTAAGCCAAGGGTCTGTAACAGAAGTGTTTCTTGTCAAACGGGACCTGCTGTAGCCTGTTTTAGCGCCGCTAAACTGTTGACTTTGGGTCCTGGACTATGTCACTTTATCCTAGTTGTAGAAGTCCTGCAAACATGGTGTTTGCTGGTAGTCTGTTGGCATCTACAGTAGCTCTGTGGCTTAGCTTTTCTTGAAGATGAAGTATTTTCTTCAGCTCTTGTGGAAGCGGGCCGTGTGAGCTGGGATGCTCTCTGGCCTGTGTTGTCTTTGATTGTGGTCTGAGTCCTTCCACGTGAACAGAGCCTGAACTGGATGGTGTTAGTCTCTGATAATGTTGTGTGTTTCTTTCCGAAGCGTTGTGTATCCATGAAAGGGAGGAGGCCAGAACCAGTAATTTTCCCATCAGCCTTGATGACTTGAAGTGATTTCCAGGGTTATGCTTTCAAACTACACACAGTTATTATATTATTTGGGTTATATTTTAGTTTGTTCACTGTGTTTAGCCAATGCTACAGCTCTTTTTATGGCTCCTCACCTATGTGCAGGGTAGGGCTGTGCAGGTACACAAACATGCACACCAGTGGGTGCACACAGGTTAACTCCACTGTAGACCACACTGAACTAAAACTTTTTTTTACAGATCCACATTTACGACAAGACAAACAAACGAGGGGCTATTTCAGCTTCTGTTATTTATGACCCAATGAGAGGCTTGATATGTATTATTTTAGAGATAATGCTTACAGACTCGCAGCACAAATCTGAACAGAGGTAAAAAAAAATAATTTAAACTTGGCATGTTTGAAGTGATTATTTAAGGAAGTCACTGAAATCAATGTTTTATTACCCTATATAACAAACCATGCATGTTGTGTATGTGGTGCACTACTATGTGGAAACCTGAGAGACAAGACAGTTGTTCAGAGAAGCTGTGCAGCAGTATTACATCATGAATCATAGTGACATTTTCCAACAGCCCTGTTTAATATGCTGCTCTGAACAGTTTAAGCTGTTTCCACTCCTGCTACCTCCTCTGTGAGGCTCCAGTGAAGTGTTTCTGCTGATTTAAAGTCTGGCAACAGCTTTCACATGATAGACAATAAATGTCATCAATCTTTTCCTCCTCACTCAGAGTTCAGTGTCATGATGGCGGCAGAGAGACAGTTTTTCTGCTGAGCGGACACGACCAGAGAATCCACCTGTACAAAGAGGTCAGATCAGAGAACACCATATCATAAATGATTCAGCTTTATGTTCATATGTGGATGAATACTAATATTTTATCCCCTTCATTTTATCTTTTCAACTGTGTGAAATGTTATGCAGGTGCATTTCTCCTGCAATTACAAGTTTTACTTATAAATATAAGTAAAAGCAATCAATAAATAAAAGCAATCAAATTGCTTTTAAACCATTTCTTTTCTCATACCTATCCTCAGTTGAAAAATGAAAACAGAGACGTAAAAAAAATCTAATTAGAATTTTCAATATCACATTACCTTTAAAGATTAGGAGTTGTCTTTGTTTTGTCTTCTTGACTTCTGTTTAAAAGCTCATCTGAAGTTTTACAAACTTACTCAGTTGATAAAGTTTGTCTGCTTTTTTTAATGGAAATACAGGTGAAACTCAAAAAATTAGAATATCGTGGTAAAGTACATTCATATCAGCAATTCAACTTCAAATGTGAAACTCATATGTGATATCAACTCATTACATGCAAAGTGAGATATGTCAAGCCTTTATTTGTTTTAATCTTGATGATCATGGCTTACAGTTTTTGAAAACCCCAAATTCCAAATCTTAGAAAATTAGAAAAGGTTCAATACTGTAGGCTCAAAGTGTCACACGCTCCTCAGCTAATTAATCCAAAACACCTGTGAAGGGTTCCTGAGCCATTAAATGATCTCTAAAGGTCCTTACACACCAGGCGCAAATTCGCCAAGCGAATTATTCGCCTTTTTTTAAAACAGCTTAAAGTCAATGCAAGCTTCAACACCGGCGGCGATTTTTCCGCGGGGCGAAAAGCATCTTTTATTTTTTCGCTCTTGTGTCGAATTTTTGGGATATTCGCAGGCGAATATCTGGACCTGCTAGACCTCTGGCCAATCAAAAGTCATGTTGTTGATGACGTCACAGACCCATACGGCTGGAGGAGCGGGAGAAGTTTGAGATTATGAAAACGCAGAGAAAGACAGCTGAGGTGCATCCAAAACTCTTTCTAATTACTAATGAAGTAGTTTTCTCACAAGATGACACTCTCTTGTCTCCCTTAGGAGACAGATGTCATGCACACTTCACAGGGTGACCGCCTCATCATGCCTGATTCTCCCTCTTAGCTGTTTGACATACCGATGATCTGCAGCTACAGGGCCAACAGAATGACCAGACAACTTGAAGGATTACTGCTCAGCCCTCGCCTCTCCTGGCTGCTGCGGCGTCTCTCACAGCTTTTCCTCCTCTTTCTCCCTCGCTCATAATGCTAGACATGTCAATCAGCAGCCGTTCTCACAGCACACACCACCACTGGCACCAAAAGCAACGATGGGAGAGAGGCTGGTAATTGCGGTACAGGACCACCCCGCATCTCCTCTCCTCCGTGCCGCAAAGCGACTTTATTAATTCGCTTTGCGAAATGTATATGCATATTCGCTTCGCGCCCGGTGTGTATAGGCGAAAGCGATTTTTCGGACTGGCGAATATTTTCGCATTTTCGTCTCGCTTTTTCGCTTCGCTCCGCAAATTCGCTGGTGTGTAAGGACCTTAAGTCTGGTTCAGTAGATTCACAATCATGGGGAAGACTGCTGACCTGACAGTTGTGCAAAAAACCATCATTGACCCCCTCCACAAGGAGGGAAAGCCTCACATGGTAATTTTAAAAGAAGTTGGATGTTCTCAAAGTGCTGTATCAAAGCACATTAATAGAAGGTTAGCTAGAAGGGAAAAGTGTGGAAGAAAAAGGTGCACATGCTGCAAGGATGAACAGAGTCTGGAGAAGGTTGTCAGGAAAAGGCCATTCAAAAGTGTGGGGGAACTTCACAAGGAGTGGACCGAGGCTGGAGTTCGTACATCAAGAGCCACCACACACAGAGGGATCCTGGAAATGGGCTTCAAATGTTGTATTCCTCTTACTAAGCCGCTCCTGAACAAACAACATCAGAAGCGTTTTACCTGGACTAAAGAAAAAAGAACTGGTCTGTTGCTCAGTGGTCCAAAGTCCTCTTTTTCGATGAGAACAAATATTGCATTTTATTTGGAAACCAAGGTCCCAGGGTGTGGAGGAAGAATGGAGAAGCACACAATCCAAGATGCTTGAAGTCCAGTGTGAAGTTTCCTCAGTCCATGTTAGTTTGGGGAGCCATGTCGTCTGCTTGTCCACTGTGTCCAGAGTCAACACAGCTGTCTATCAGGAGATTTTTGAACACCAAATGGTTCCTTCAGCAGACAAGCTTTATGGAGGTGCTGACTTCATTTTCCAACAGTACATGTCACACACCCAAACAGCCGTAAGTACCAAAACCTGGTTAAATGACCATTGGATAACTATGCTTGATTGCCACGCTGCATTGAGGCAGTAATTCATGCAAAAGGGGCCCAAACAGAGTACTAAGTACATATGCAAGATTAGACTTTTCAGAGGGCCAGTATTTCTCTATTTAAAAGCCCCTTTCTATTAATTGTATGTAATATTCTAATTTTCTGAGGTTTTCAATTCGAGGTTTATATAAGCTGTAAGCCATAACCATCAAAATTCTATCAAATGAAGGCTTGAAAAATCTTGAGTTGCATGTTATGAGCCTGTGTCATATATTCATTTCATCTTGTAAATCTAATTGCTGGAGTAAACGAACTTTGCACAACATTCTAATTTTTTTAGTTTCACTTGTATAAATATCAACTGTTTGCAACTGTTTTTCTGCCAAATAAAAGACTGATGGGTGAAGTTTAAAGCTTGTTAGAAACAAAAAACATGATGGTAATGAGTTTTTAATATCTTTGGGAAACTTTCATTTTGATTAATTTCACATCAGAGTCGCATTTTCTCTGTTTTTTTTTTCAACAGAACGCCTCTCTGCACCAGTTTGAAGAGCAGCCAGTCGAGAAACTCTTCCCTGAGCTTCAGCACTTACCAAGCAAGTAAGTCTGATTCCCTCTGGCTCTTTTGGCTTTGTATTTATTATTATATGGTACAACCCATTTTCAAAGAAAGCTGGAAGGCTGGATAAAATGTTGGTTAAAACAGGATTTGATAATTGCAGATAATGAAAAGCCTGTACTCAATTGATCGTAGCGCAATGGTAACATATCAAATGTTGAAACTGAACACTAACTACAAGTTTCAAAAAAGTTTGGATGGATGTTTGTCAACTTTTAAAAACACTAAGCAAATGTTTGGGAACTCTGAAGACCAGTTTCTGTTTCCCTGAAAAAGTCATTTTCAGGGAAGCAGATGTTGCTCCTAAACCTGTAGATATTGTTCTGCATTAGTGGTGCCTTTACAGATGTAAAAGATACCCATGGTATGGAGTCTGATGATCTCTAAACCATTAGGGATGCTAGAATTGAACTGTTCGCTATGAACAAGCTGAATGGTCTCTCTCCTCTTTAGAGTTAGAGATGTACAGTCCGCGATTTTCAAAGGAGTGCCAAACGGCAGTTTTCCTTTGCTATTCAGTTCATCTTAACTGAATTTATAAACATTTTCCTCTCTAAATTATACTGTTTAAACCTCATTTGTGGATGCAGCAACAAACCCTGTATGTACAGTGTACAGTGTATTTTTTAGGTGATTTCCACCACAGAGTCCCGTCTGTTTTTAATATAGTGCTGCCTGAGATTCTCAGATTTCTCCAGATTCTATGAATCTTTTAATGGTTTTGTAAGTCAGATCACAATGGTTAAGGTTGTATGCCCTATTTTACTGTTATGTGTTACGTGTTGTAGAATATAGCAGGTGATTGGTTCGTGAGAGTCCCATGCACACGCATGAGGACATAGCGAGATTCGCGCTATATGTGTGTTCAGTTTATCGTTGGATGTTGAAGGGTTCTCACTGCTCATTGCATGGACATGCTAGTTAGCTGTCTGTGCCCGAGTCAGAGGCCCTAACCCAACTAAAAATGTATTTCCTGTATCTGTTGTACTTATAAATCTGTACTTACCAGCTTAAGTTTAGTAAAAGTTGCAAACGAAGAGTCTTTATTGTGCCAAGTGCTTTCAACCTACACACGTAGGATCACAAATCATCATCAAGGTCAGAGCACAAAAATATGTGCTCTCTTGGTGGAGCAGCTCACCCACCGCTTTGGAAGAAAGGACCCTATAGTTACGCAACCAACTTGCAACAGATGCTTTCCTGAAGGGTCTAAGAAACCAAAAGGTGGCCTATGAAGTCATGAACAGAGATCCATGCTCCCTTGCAGAGCCTCAGCAGAGTGTAGAAGCCCAGGAACGTAACTTCAGAGCCACTGTGAGGCGTGAGTCTAAAACAAAGAACAGAACTAGGCGTGCTTTTTGGGCCAGTAACGGTGACGCCTGCGTAGGCCTGGACGATATAGAAAAAAAGCATATCGATAAAAAATAAATCATATTGATCGATATCGATAATTATCGATATAATTATTATAATTATTTAACATATATTTTAATTGCAGCCCTGGATGTTTTATGCTATTGCTTAATGACCTACTTTTAATAAAGAACACATAAGCACTGAAATCAAATTCAAACCTTTATTCAACCACCTTTTTATTTTTTTTTTTACCACAACTGAAAGTTTTTTAAAAAAGAACTTAAAAAAAAAAAAAAATCAACTTAAGTGGCCTGAGTGACGTCAGTAAATACTGACAAACATAAAGACTAAAGTGACCAGAAAATCTGTTAAATAAATATTTAAATAGTCTTTTGATGAAAATAAACAAAACAAACAAATATATAAATAAACAGAATAGCTTTAGGTGGGAATAGCATACTACCAGTTTTAACTGTGTGAGAAACTGCCCACAGCCTGGTGTCTGAACACTGAAATATTTCTCCCGGGGTCGGGAGATTTATTTTTTTTAATTATCATGTGATTGACTTAATACGCAAACTGAGCACGAGAAGCAGGACTTATCCACGCCGGTGTTGTGTCGTAGAATGCACCCCTGCCGAACGCACCCCCTGCTAGTAGCCATGATCCAAATACTCGCGTCTTTATAAAATGTGAGCTCATTTTCTTCCACTTTAAGAAGCTAATGAGTGGACAGGATGCAGGGGTGCATTCTACAGCACAACACCGGAACGTATTTCCTCCGCACCCTTCTCAGCTTTTCAACCCCTGACCCGTTTTCATGCCTGAAGCGCTGTGTTTGAGAAATACTTGCGGCCGGGCACTTCATATCGCGGGTCAAGAGTGGCTAGAAGCTGGTCTAAGCCAGGCTTTTCAACGGTAGTTATTGGCAGTATGTCCCTCGCTATGGAGCATGTCACTGCATGGGTGATGTCCTTATGCCGCTTGGACGCTTTGTCGTATTTTGGCAAGAAACGAAGTCCAGTTTGGTCTGCTTCACTTGCTTTGTGCTGGCAGCGGTTCCAGAGGATTCCTCCGACGACGACGTGGAGTCGCGGCGCGGCCGACACAGCTCGTACTCCTGCGGGTGCGATCGGTTTAGATGGTAGAACAAGTTGGTTGTGTTACCAGACTTGGTTTTTACTAATTCTCTGCAAATTTTGCAAACGACCGCTGTTCGCTTTTTGTCAGACTTGTAAAAACCAAAACATTGCCATGCTGGTGAACTACTGAAACCTTTTTTCGGGACAATTTCCTCCGCTTCTCCTTGCTGTAACATTATTTCTAATACACGTGCTGTCTGTTGTGGTTTGAGAGGGGCTGGGCTTGGTGCCGTAGCGTACCTGGGTCTGCGTTTGTGATTGGTTGGGAGGAAGTAATGACTGTAGTAAAAGCTACATGATAGGCTATGATGAAAAAGAAAGGGAAACTGTGTTTTTCTATCGAACTTTTTATCGACCCGTTTTTTTTCTATCGCACCACACGTCTATCGATCGATATATATTGTTATCGAATTATCGTCCAGCACTACGCCTGCGAGGATATCACTGCTTCAGCTCGCAGGGTGCAGACTCCACAGTATGTGACAACAGATCAGTTCACTGCACTAACAGACCAAGTCAAGACCCCTGTTCATACAGTAGAGAAGCTACAGCTGCAGTTTGAACACTTCCAGTCCACCTACAATCAACATCAGCAGACTAGAATGACAACACAACTACCCCCAATGCTGGAGAGGAGGCCGAACCTATTTCAAGTGCAGCCCAACCAAACATGCTCCCAAGTCTCCAAGCCCAACCATTGGGACAGTTGGTCCATGTTTCAAATGTAGAAGATCTGGACACTTAAGGAAGGATTGCATGAGGTCATCAAGTTCAACAAGTGCATGCAACCATAATGGCGAGGACATAGGCCAACGATTGCAATCAGGAGCATCACTAAACTCAGATAACCAACCACAGGGACTTCAGAATGGCTGTACCAAAACAAACAAACAAAGGTGAGAGTCTGTAGATTCCAGTGACTGTGAATGGACACTGAGGCTCGGACAACTACTCACTTGTATCGTTCAGTTAAGGGTGGGGTGGGCAGGATCTGAGAAAGTGCCAGTTTTTGGGAGGATTCTTGAATGTAAACTCTACCCCTCCCAACCAGTTTTTCCCTCATCTCCTCCTCTCCCCTGCCTCTCTGCTCCAGCAAGCCCCGCCCACAAACAGACGCTCCTGCTCGCTCGTATTGTTTTAATTAAACTCAGATAGAATGCCGACAAAAACTTAAGATGTTTACAAATGGGGCCCAGTCAATGTGAAAGTAAAAAGCATTGGTGCTACAGTTGATGCCCACAGACTAGTCTCCGTTATTTACTTTGTTTTCTTGCTTGTGTTGGCAGTCATGGCCAAAGGAGGATTCAGACAATTTCCTTACTTTCTGGTTGGTTTACAGTGCATCTGGAAAGTATTCATACCACTTCACTTTTTCCACATTTTGTTATGTTACAGCCTTATTCCAAAATGGATTAAATTCATTTTTTCCCTCAAAAATTCTACACAAAATACCCCATAATGACAAAGCTAAAAACTTTTTTTTAGAACATTTTGCAAATTTATTAAAAATAAGACACTCAAATGTTGCATATACGTAAGTATTCACACCCTTTGCTATCAAACACAAAATTGAGCTCAGGTGCATCCTGTTTTCACTGATCAGCCTTGAAATGTTCCTCCAACTTGATTGCAGTCCACCTGTGGCAAATTCAGCTGATTGGACATGATTTGGAAAGCCACACCTGTCTATATAAGATCCCACAGCTGACAGAGCACGACAGAGCACAAACCAAGCCATGAAGTCAAAAGAATTGTCTGTAGACCTCTTAAACAGGGTTGTATCAGCACACAGATGTGGGGAAGGTTACAGAAAAATATCTGCTGTATTGAAGATCCCAAAAAGCACAGTGGTCTCCATTATTAAGAAATGGAAGACGTTTGGAACCATCAGGACTCTTCCTAGAGAAGGGCCTTGGTCAGGGATGTGACCAAGCACCCGATGGTCACTCTGACAGAGCTCCAGCGTTCCTCTGAGGAGATGGGAGAACCCTACAGAAGGACCACCATCTCTGCAGCACTCCACTAGTCAGGCATTTATGGTAGAGTGGCCAGACAGAAGCCACTCCTCATTAAAAAGCACATGACAGCCCGCTTGGAATTTGCTAGAAGGCATCTGAAGGACTCAAAGACCAGGAGAAACAAAATTCTCTGGTCTGATGAAATGTAGATCGAACTCTTTGGCCTGAATGCCAAGCGTCATGTCTGGGGGAAACCAGGTACCATCCCTACAGTGAAGCATGGTGGTGGCAGCATCATGCTGTGGGGATGTTTATCAGCGGCAGGAACTGGGAGACTTGTCAGGATCGAGGGAAAAATGAATGCAGCTAAGTACATCGAAATCCTTGATGAAAACCTGCTCCAAGTGCTGATGTGTATATATATATGTATATACATATATGTATATACTAGGCCTGCACGATATATCGTTTGACTATCGTCATCGCGATGTACGTGTGTGCGATAGTCACATCGCAGAGCCTGCGATATTGGAGGTGAATGAACTCATTTAATTTCAAGGGTAACCGACTGAGATACACTCCATGTGACTCTGCATGTGCTGTGCAGCGATCCACCAATCACCTTCGTCCTTAACTCAGTTGCCAATCAGACTCACTTCTCAGTTGCCAATCAGACTACCCTGCCAGCTGTCAATCAAAATCAGGGAGGAGAAAACCCACCCCTGCACATGTTCTGCACATGGAGGGAGACGTGTGTCCGCTGAGAATTACTTTCGGAACTTTACTCATGACTATTAAGCCCAACAAATAAGAACTGTATGGGTTTTAAATTGTACATTTCCGTGGACCACTCTACTATAAGCGGTGCGCGTTTTGCGAGGTGCATGCAATTCTCGGAAGACATGCGTTTCTCGGCACAACACCGCTAACAACAACAACAACGATTACAAAATGAACAACGAACAAGAGAAAACCACCGAAAATGAAGATTTGTTGCCAAAAAGAAAAGGAAAGTCAGTTATCTGGAATTATTTCGGTTAAAAGAAGGATGATGGCGACCAAAACACGTGTTCTGTGTTCATCTGTCGCCACAAGAACGTCCCAGCACAATAAAAGCTAAAAATATCTCTGAGACAGACAGAAGCCATTCTACTAACATTCACAAAAAGAGGTAAGATCAGTGCAGGTTAACTGTCCTCAAGATTTCAGCAGTGCAGCATAACATTAAGTGCTATTCAGGTCATCTGGTGAAAATTCCTGTATTTTTAATATCACAATATATATCGAAGGGTTGAAGTAAATCGCAATATTATTTTTTTCCAATATCGTGCAGCCTTAGTATATACATATATATATATACATATATGTATATATGTATATGTATATATGTGTATATACATATATGTATATATGTAAATATATATATATATATATTTTTGTATGAATGAAAAATCTGATTACTGATTAATCAGCCGATTCTTTAAAAGTTTTTATGAAGTTTTAAAATTTTGTTAATTTAAGTAATATATCTATATATTTACTTGTATTTTTTTAACAAATGGCTGCTTTTGGCCAGAAAACCGTTTTTATTTCTAAAACAACTGAAAAAGAATTAGGTATTTTGTGTAAAGAATCTGTCAAGTTATATATGGGCCATTTTTAAACCCAGAGCCTACATTAAGCAACTTTCATAGTTGTGTTCACATAGTATGACTTACACTACACCCCTGGCTATATATTTTAACTGTAATAAAGATGATAAACAGATTCTTTTCAGCTTGTTATTCAGACTGTTATGGGTTGATATGATGTCATATACAAGACCGGACTGTGTTCAATTGATGGCAGAAATGTTGCAGAGACAAGATATTTCTGATGTCCGATTATTTGCATACTAAGAACACATTGGAGTGGATGATGCTGTCCTCTACATGCTTCACTGTGCCCTGTCTCATCTGGAGGAACCTGGGGTTTATGTGAGGATCATGTTCTTAGACTTTTCAAGTGCATTCAACACCATCCAACCTACCATACTCAAAGACAAGCTCACAGAGATGGGAGTGGATCCTTCCTGTGTTTCCTGGATCACAGATTACATGACAGGAAGGCCACAGTTTGTCAGGCTGGGGAACTGTGTTGCTGGGACATTAATGAGCAGTACAGGGGCTCCACAAGGGACAGTGCTGGCGCCATTTCTGTTCACACTGCATACGTCAGACTTCAAATACAGTACTGAGTCCTGCCACATCCAGAAACACTCAGATGACACCGCTATTGTGGCATGTATCAGAAATGAACAAGAAGCTAAACACAGGGATCTGATAAGAGCCTTCAGTGATTGGTGTCACAAAAACTGCCGCCTCCTCAACACCTCAAAGACAAAGGAGATGGTCATAGACTTCCGTAGATCGTAACCACCTCTTCAGCCAGTCTAAATGAAGCCTGGGAAATGAGAGACTGCCCTGTTACTCCCCTATTCAATTTTACACCTGTGTCTACTGCCCATGTCTTTGGTGCCATTTTTAACTTAAGTATAAAAACTAAGAAGGTTCCCAAAGTCTGGAAGTTGGCCTTTGTGGTCCCGCTTCTGAAGGGTGGTGACCCTTCAGAGGTAAATAACTACAGGCCAATTTTCAAATTGTGTCCTTGCAAAAATGTTTGAAAAGAACATTAGTGAGCATAAAAAGTGTTTTTAGAGTCTGGTTTTAGAAAGCAGCACAATACTGTTACTGCTGCCTTGAAGGTTTAAAATGATATTATTCAGTTTTTAGATTGTAAAGATTATTGCGTGGCAATTTTATTGACTTGTCAAGGGCATTTGGTTCTGTTGATCACGCACTTTTAGTTAATGCGCTGCATAAGATCGGCATCTCAAGCCAGGCATCCACCTGGTTTTTAGATTACTTATCTAACAAAACGCAGTGTGTCCAATTGACTGGTTCATCCTCTTCTTTTCTCAACATCACAAAATACCTCAAGGATCAATTCTAGGACCAATTTTGTTTAATATTTATATTAACAATCTGTGTGACAATTTATCAAATGTCATCATTTTTATGCTGATGACACGTTATTTATTGCAGCTCAACCTCTCTTGCTCAGGCTCTAAAGTTTTTACGAACAGCTTTTAATTCTGTTCAGGCTCAGCTATCACTGAAATTGGTTTTACATGCAGAGAAAACTAAAATTATGTTTTTTTTCTCACAGGCATGAGATAGCAGAGCAAGTCAAGGCAATTACATCAATCAATGGCACGCAGATAAAGATGGTTATTTATTTTAAGTATTCGGGTTTTCTACTCGACCAGGAGCTATATGGCGCTGATGGCGAAACTGGGATTTTATTATCAAAATAAATCCAGTTTCTTCCTAAGAGCTCGGAAATATCTTGTCTCTGCAACATTTCTGCCATCAATTGAACACAGTCCGGTCTTGTATATGACATCATATCAAATGTCACTGTGCATTAGACACTGTCTATCATTGTGCACTACGTTTTGTGACTGGTTGTGGTCGCCTCACTTACCAATGTGAGCTAAATGCCAAAGTTGAGTGGTCCTCCTTGAGCTCCAGGAGGTACACCCATTGGATGTTGTTGATTTATAAGTCTCTCCTTGGACTGGTCCCTTCCTACCTCTGCTCTCTTCTGCAGAAATCAAGAAGTGCCTATGCCTTACGGTCTTGTGCAGCTTTTCATTTAAATGTGCCCAGAGACCGAACTGAATTGGGGAAACAGGCTTTTTGTTATGCTGTACATCCTGGAACACTACAAACAGAGCTGAAAATGCCAGAACTGGTTTTTATTGAAATATTTTCGTTCCATTTTATTTGCTAAGCAACAAGAATCCTATGAACAACACCTGTGTTTTCAAATTTTAATTGTCCCAAAATGTTTGTTGCACTTCAACCGTGAATTTGTTGTTGGTTCCCTTATATTTATTATGAGGCGTGCTGCTGAACTCTTGGCCAGGTCACCCTTGTAAATGAGATCATGATCTCAGTGGGATTTTACCTGGTTGAATAAAGGTTCAATAAAAAAACAAATAAAACTCTCATGACTTTTCTGCTTAATTTAGTGAACTTAATTCTCAAATCTTGAGTGAAACACACGGTCCTGTTTTCCCCCCCTGCAGTGTGCTGTGGTTGGATGTGTTGAGTATTTCTGGTGAGAGGCGACTCTCTGCATTCGGCTGTCAGAACGGCTGCGTTGGACTGGCTCTTGTCGACCAGACACAGCGAGGTGAGAAGGAAGACAAAAATCTGTTGTATCTCGTCTGTCTGGGATATGTAGATGCAGAAGGAGGCTTCGTGACACTGGCTCGTTTGTATAATAGGAATTTATTTCAAAGACAACACCAGTATCAGAACAGCACTGCAGTTGTTGAGAGGACTGTCAGTGATGTCCAGCTCTCCCAAACCTGAGTTTGGGATCATGTTATATAGGGTTAGAGGTTTTAGGTTCTCCTACATCCTCTGTTTATCTTTAAGTTATATTTCTTTACCATCTGCTTTACACCTATCTGACCTGTGACCAGCAAACCCGCAACAGCCAGGATGTCTGGACCATGTACCATAAAAGAGATCCAATGCCCACACTTCACCATTTGCTTATCTCAGGCTATCCCTGGGAAATGCTTTAATGCGTTGCATGTTGGTGCTGTACTCCAGATACCACACAGCTCTTCTATTTAAAAAAAATAATGAGTTGGAATAGAATTAACAGCGTCACTGATCAAACTCGCAAACATTTACTCAGTCCTCTATGTCTAAAATAGTTTCAGAGTTTGTGGTTGGTATCAACATGTTGTTTACAATCCACAAACTAAATTTAACGAACTGAGTTTTCCTTTTTTTCTCTAAACTATCACACATAAATACCTTGAGGACTCAAAGTATATCCAGTATTTTAGAGAGTTTATGCAAGAAACAGCAAAATGTTTTTATAAGTGAAAAAAAGTACAACTTTGAAACAGTTCAAAACAAACACAGACTCTCTTTTCCATGCTTTCTTTTTTTACTGGGCAATTGTGTTGCTTATTAAGACTCTTTGGCCTTAAACATGTAAAAAAAACCGCAGTGTGCAGCTAATTACTTGGATTGACACCTACCTGCCACCATAAAATAACTACAGTAATAGTCAGGCTTGCTGTCTTTGCATAATCTTTAATTCATAAAAAAGACATAAATATTCATTTCAGTTGGTTTAATTACCAGCTCCAAAACTCTGCATTAGATGCTTTAAAACAAGTCAGAAAATCTTTCAGTTGTCTGTATAGGTTCTCAATCATCCAGGTAGTGGTTATCCAATTCTTTTGTGAAACGGCAACTGGGAAATGCTGATGGGCTTTTTGAACTCACATCATGCAGATTTGTCTCTCAAGATTAAGCATTTGCAGATTGTCAACTGAGTCTGCATGTGCATACAAATGTGCATACAAATGTGCTACAATCAAACAAGAGCTAGAAATTGGAAATACAGATTAATTTTATGTCAAAAACCCCTTATCAATGGGATCATTAGTAGACAGGAAGATACTTTAATGATTTTTTTACATTTTGCCTGTTCTGTTTCAGAGGTTTTGCAGAACTGGAGGTTCCAGTTTGACAGTCCAGTCTCTACAGTGAAACTTTTTCCTCTAAGCTGCCAAAATAAACAAGGAGAGAAAAGTAAGCAACTCTTTTTGACTTTTTTTAGTTAATTGTGGACGCACATTTTTGGGCTTTGGCCAGGATTTGCTTCAGACTTAATGCCTGTGTCTGGTCTGTTTTAGGTGTGGAAATTGAAAGCTACAACCTGCTGGTAACAAGTACAATAGAAATGGCTGTTGTCTACAGGTAAGAATTAGATTACTTCAGAACAGTTGTTACTTTGTTTTTAGTATTTTTCCAAGTCTGAGTTTAGTACACTGGCCCTCATTTATCAATCTTGCATGGAACTGAACGTAGATCTGGTCGCAGGATTCATTGTACGATAGGACAAGCATGAGATTTATGAAGGGGTTCATATCTGACCAATCTCAGTGACAAATGATTGGTTCTAGATAGATATGGAGGCTGAAATCAATCGTCATTAACATGTCACGCCCTTAAATATTTGTGGTTCAGGTCAAACATGGAGAGGAGAAATATTAGAAAGATGCAAAACTTTTCAGAGCTGAATGTGGATACCCTCATGTCTAAGTTTGAGACTAACAAGGATGTGCTCTTTGGAAGCATAAAAACTGGTATAAAAAGAGTTCAGAAAAACCCTGTCTGGAGCAGGATTACGGTGGCGGTGAACAGTGTTGCCACAGAATAGTAGACACTGGCTGAAGTTTGAATAAATCATTATAAATAAGTAGCCCATGGTGACAAATTATCTTATACATGCCTCATATTTTTCATTGCCGTGACATAAGTTGCTGCTGTTATTAAAAGTATTTAGTTTTAATTTGTTGCTTCTTTATTATGAAGAGAGAACTGGAGATTCCGACAGAGGCTTCAATATATTTACTAAAAAATTGCATTTCCTTGCAGAAAATGTGAGGAAATGCTGAGTGCTGAAAAAGCAATGTAAAACTGCTAAAAAAAATGGAGAAAGGTATAAATGTAAAAATGTTGAAGAGGGGAAGAAGAAGAAATATAAGTTGTATGAATGTGAACATTATTGAAGTAAAGGTAGGATAAATGTGCTACTTAAGTTGAAATTGCATTCATGTAGAAAGAGGCTGAAAAAATGTCTGAAATTACACAAAATTTGTATAAAGAAGAGAATTACCTTAAAATGCAGGAAAGTAACAAGTGGCATAAGTTAAAGTAGTAGTACGCATAATAGTATGAATATGAGTAGTAGTGGAAGTGACATTAGTAGTTATAGAAGTAGTAGTCGTAGTTTTAGAAAAGAAGAAGGAGAGGTCACAGTAGTCACTAGTAGTAGTAGTGTGTGTGCGTGTAGGTTTCACAGGAAGAGACTTAAGAACACGGTCAAAGTGTGTGTGTGTGTGTGTGTGTGTGTGTGTGTGTGTGTAGGTCTCAAAGGCAGAAATAGATTCAGGTACACAGGGTCAGAGTGTGTGTGTTAGCGCTTTAGGCAGCATGGCCAAACTTCCCCATTGATTTCTATAGTATAAATTTTAGCACAAAAAGTGAAATACTACTAAAAGTATAAAGGTTAGAAAGGTGAAAAAATACAACAGCACTGGCCCTGAAGGAGTGAAATAGTATAAAGGTTGAATGGTAGAAATATCACAAAGTGGAAAGGAGCTAAAAACAGCCAAATATTGGTGGAAGAATAATAATAACTAGAAAATTGCATTCCCTTACAGAAAATGTGTGGAAATGCTGACAGCTGAAAAAGCCAAGCAGAAGTGCTAAAAAGGAGAGGAGTATGAATGGAAAAACTGTTTAAAGGGTGGAGTAGAAGAAGAAGAAGAAATTGTTGCATGAATGTAAAACATGCAGAATAGCTAAATGAAAAAAAAAATTTGTATGACTTATGTGAATAAACAGAAATGATTATCAATATAAGTGATTTGGAAAAACAAAAGCCTAAACATTAATTATAGCAATGTTCCTATTCAGTGTACAAATAGTAAAAAGATGTTTGCACTCTGCAGCATCTAACCATTTTAACTTGTGAAGGCATAACAGCACCATCTACAAGCGTGCTTCAGTTACTGCCTTACATACGAATGTAAAAAGTATTAAAGAGCTAAAGTTAAAGTAGTTGTATGAATTCCGAAACTAAAGAAAAGCAGAAGAGAAGAATAAGAAATAGTATGTATGTTAAAACAGTCAAAGACCTGAGCTTTAACAACATAGTAAAAATGCGGGTGTAGCTCTCATAGACAGAAAGACAGTACTGTACACACATGGTAACAGTGTGTGCGTGCGTGCGCGCACCTGAGCCTGTGTCCAGTGAATCAAAGCACACAGCCCATGAGAAGAGCTTCCAATGCGAATGAGGCAGAAACCGTCTGAACTCCTTCCCCTAGCGCAATTTCCTTAACTTTTATCATGAAAGTACGGTAGAAATCCTAAGAGTCTCGTGAAGACGATGCATTTTTCATTTACATAGTGTATAAAATGTGGCCACAACAGCGAGTTAAAAACAGCATCGCTGTAGTGATTTTCAGGGTTCCCTGGCCGAAATTTAACATGAGCGTTAGTGGGCAGAACGTCTGCACACCTTGGAAAACTACTCACCTCCTGTCAAAGTGGTACAATTTGATGACTTAAGACCGCTCTTTGTGAGAAGCAGGACTAATTTATCTACAGTTTGATGTATTTTTTATGTCTGTGGAGTGAAAATTGTTGGCATGGGAGCAAAATATTCATGCTAGCTGTAGTCAGTCTGAAATTATCTCCCGCTCTAGAATTTCCAGTACACATTTGTTGTAAAGGCTGGAAAGGGCAGAAAAGTTTGTGTTGCTGAAAGCTAAATTGTGCAAAAACAGTAGGAGGTAGTACAAAGAAGTGTGTACAACAATTGTAGCAGACAACATTGTGAACATTTTCAAGAAAAAATGAGGTATTGTTGTAGAAAGTCCAGCATAAACAATGCACAGGAGACAGGATGAGATCTGAAGAACAGCCTGGGGCGTCTTTAATAGTACAGATGTAGAAATCAGTACAGATGACAAACAGAGTCTCGACCAAGACCGAAGGAAGCCTCTCTAGCTTTTCTTCTACTCCCTTTTATCCTGTGTGTGTGTGTGTGTGTGTGTGTGTGTGTGTGTGTGTGTGTGTGTGTGTGTGTGTGTGTGTGTGTGTGTGTGTGTGTGTGTGTGTGTGTGTGTGTGTGTGTGTGTATGTGTATTCTCCAGAAGGCCCCTCATGATGTCATATCTGCCCCACGACACTTTGTTTAGGTTAGTCTTGACCCTGGCAGAGATTACATGTTCCAACAGACAGATAGTTTGGGCTCCTGCAAGACAGCCTTGCTTACAATCTCATGGTCGTGGGGCTGCAGGAGCAGGCCAATCTAAATTATTTGTAGCTTCTTACTAAAAGATAATTACTCTACATTTCTTAACCTAAATGTATGAAGAGATTCCCCTACACAGTCCCCCCTTTGAAAGTTCTTACTTTCATAAAAACCTAATCATCATATCAAACACTAAACATCCTTACGTGATTAAAATAGAACCTGTTCACTAATTTCTAAATCCTATGTGTACGATTTGCTGCATCTAAGACTTCATAATACCACATGAAACAAAAATCAATACCATAGCTAGGATCATTTCAAATTATATCAGCGCGTAAGACTGAAAACCCTGCTCGGCTGTTTCAGCAGGGAAAGAATCTTGCGGCCCCGCGCCCTGACGACCATCCATTTCCTGGATGCGTTGACATAATTTCATTTGCATAGAAGAAGTGTCAACTTCTGATAATACCATTACATTACATTGTAGCAACCTGCGACAAACCCCTTGATTAATATGTGATTAACCCCTTGATTAATGTGTGATTAGTGTAGTCCTTTAACTCTGCAAATGAAACATGTTCAGTTCAATATCTCCAGCTCACTGGATATGTTGTTTGTGTTGCTCAAAGTCCATTGCTCTTCTTCTTCTCCTTCAAAGTCCAGGAACCGTTCAGGTCCCTCAGTCCCTCCTTGATTAATCACACACTGTGCCAGCTGTTTTGGTGGCATTTCCTGTAGTTCATGGGCCAGTGTTAGGTCCACTTTAAGTCCCATCTCCTCCGTCAGCTTCCAACAATGTCTCCAAAGGATGTGTACGATGCGACATGTGAGAAAGGAAATCAGAATTAGGGCTATCGCAGCACTCATGGCTGGGCCAAAACGGCTCTCATTCATCTAAAATTTGGACCACCCAGTCCATTAACAGGCCCCCCTTACCAGCATTCTCCCGCATTTCCACTTTAAACTTTTCTTTACCCTTCATAGCTTTAGAAAAACCTCCCCCAGGGGCTTGTTTTGTTAGAAATGTATCTGCAACAGTACTTTCCAAACTTTTAAGACACATCTTGTCTCTTCAAATACCCAATTTAATGCTTGTCTGTATTGACATGTTACTGGACTTGTTACATGTAAATATCCTTTAATCTAAACATCTTCGCTGAATAATTAACAAATCAAATCAAACAATAATTTCTTTCACATAATTGCTTAACTTTAGGTTAAAAAAAACAAAAAACAATTCTTCTCTTATTTGTAAAAAAAACTGGCATGGGTTCTAGCTCTGTCTGGAGTGGTGTGGATTGTGTTTTGGGTTGCATCGTACTCACCCGCGATAACAATGTCTCCCACTTCTTCTTCTCACAGCTGTACTGGCACCAGTTTGACCTTCACCCTCATTGTTGTCATCAGTCTCTCTCTCGGTCTCTCTCCACACATTGTCCCTCAGCAGCAACACCAGGAAAACAGTTACTTTCAGGACGAGTGCTACAGTCATTCTGGGAGTGTCTCTTATCAAGTCATACTTCCCTTGTTTTTCTGGGCAGTCAGTGGTAGATGACGCCACATCATATTGCCCTCTTCCTGCACTGAAGTAGAGTTCACCAGGACCACAGTGTTCAGGTCTTCTCCTCGTTCTTTGTGCCACCCTCCTCAAAGGACGTTGATGTATACCTGGTGCTCTGGCTCGACTGGCCTCCACCTCTTGACTGGGATCAGATTTTGGCACTCCTCCTGCTAATCGATAGATCTTTGCATCGTAGTTAGCTGCCTCATATATTTAATTCACTAATTTTCAGCTGCTCAAGCGAAAAGCTTAATTGTTTAGCCGCAGTAAAGCATAGCTCTGTAGGTTAGAAATTCATGCAGTGAAAGATTTATCACCGTGCTTTTGATTGTGAAAGCTCATAAGCGCAAGTAGCAAAACATCTTTCTATAGGTTAGTGTTAGTGCAAATTCTCTGATCTGATATTTACTTGAGAGATTAACTTTCTTCCCCAAAATGATGTACCAAATCATGCAGTGACAGATTTATTTTGACTCCAAGATCTTTTGATGATGTTGCTTCCATCCATCGACTGAACCCGTCATCATTACAAACATGTAACATATCCCTTGGCAGTTTTAATCATGTCCACATTGTCTATGAATAGATTTCTAAAAGCGTCTCTCTGGAACTGGAAAAGTGTCCCGCTACTGTTTTATTGTTCTCTTCAATTCATCTAAAAAACACATATCACAATGACCCAAAAGTTTATCAACTATTGTCAGCATATTCTAAAAATCTCATGTTTTAATTGTCTCATTATCTCCCCCCTTGCACAGTGTGAATCACTGTGAAAGTCAGATCCTAAGTTCGCTTGTTAATACTATTGACCCCTTATTGACCCCTGATAGCTTCCCATTACTTTTACTTTTACACTAGGTGGCACATCTGTGAGGAGTGTATGCGGATTCAGCACAGCTGTATTTAGATTTATCATTATAAAACTAACAGAATAGAAATGTTACAATGTTAATGTCACGATATTCACTTAAAACTATAAATCATAACTGTCTACGTACACACCTTGCGGTGAGCACCAAATTTGAATGTTACTTCTACATAGGGCTCTTTGGTCTATAAGGTCAACAGGGTTAAAATTAAAACTAACAATTAACTTTTTTCCATCATCCACAAAAATCACACTGTAGTAAGCCACCACTTTCACATTGTCTGGGCTGGGGCCCCCCACCACAGCTCCAGCCAGAGGCATCCCTGGTCTGGGCAGTTGTCAAAAATGTCCGGTATGATCACATCCCCAGCAGGCCTTTAGACGTCACTCGTCCGTCAGAATTCCACTCTCTCCCCCTGCCGGGATGTATCATCTCTATGGAGCAGGGTTCTGTCTGAGGATAAACATTCACAACAGGTGATCAAACAGGTTACTGTCACAGGCTTTACTGCAGTTAGCGTCTGCACGGTCTGCATCACTGGGTCTCTTTTGCAGTGTCCCCCTTAGAGGTGGCTGTTTCAACTTCCGCTGAATGTTCTTTTCCTGTTCTTTCGGTCTCCGCTCTTCATCTGGCAGCACCCTCCACATCACATCACAATATGCATTGAACTCACTCCCATCAGTCATGGGATTCGTCATCCAACCTTTTTTTTTTTGCCTTGTGCAGAAACTCCTCCATCATCTTAGTTCCCAGCAGTTTAGCCAAGAGTGCTTTCATGTCTGGTGTAGTCAACATTTTCCTACAGTTCATCCTCAAAAACTCGTATCCATCTCCCTGCCCCCTGTTCAGTTTGTGGTAGTCTGGCAATCAACCCAACAAGGTGTGTGGTTTTCCACGGCACATAGCTAGCCTGTGTGCCCTTTTTAAGATTGAAAACATACTATCAGTGCATCTTCAGGTGAACATAATCTAGGCCAGGGGTGTCAAACTCAACCACAGCAAGGGCCATAATCTGGATTTAGGTCTAACCTCAGGGCCAAACAGGGTCAAAATTTCGCCAAAACTGTCAATCTCCTTTTCAAAACATATGGGACAAAAATAGCAATGATTTTAAATCATTTGGAAATTCAAAAGAGATAAATAAATAAAAAAATTAATAAGTTTAAAGGCAACCTAAGATAGAAAAATTTTAGTTTTTATTCTATTCTTATTTATTAGTTCAAAAGATCAGAGCATGATTAAGAAAAAAAATAATAATCTAAAGTATAAAAATGACACAAATCTAAGTGCTACTATTTAAAAAACAGTATTTTGGCAGAAACAGCAGATGTATAGAAGCAACCCTTAGATTTGAAGTTTTTTAGAAGTTTTGCACTTGTGGTACCTCATTTCTTTTCCCCTTTTTGTATCTCTTATACTTTCACAAACATTATTTCAGCAGCTTTAACACAGAAAATTTGTTTAGGAGCATAAGACGTGTTCACAACAAAAAAAACCATAATATTTAAGCATAAGCTAAAACCTTCATATCAGGAGTGTTCAACATGATACTAGGAACAGAACCTCTTTCCCAGGAGTATTTAACCTTCTATGTCTCAACTGATAACATGTCCGCAATGAGCACAGTATTCACATAAACAACTATGAAATAAACACAAGTGAGGAAAGCACAGCAATCTTTGACTAACATAACACACACACAGATGCAGAGTCTGGCTGTGAACACTGCCAGAGAACTTAGTTGACACAGAACAAAACAGACACACACAAACATCCAATCAACCCACACACTTCACTTTTTCATCACACAATGGTATACCCTTTCACACGTGTTTGAAGTCGAAGTCAGTCACTGGAGTCAGTCAGCAGTCTTCTATTTTAATTCTTGTTTTGATTTCTTCAATTTTTCCAATTTGTGTGATTTTTTCCAATTTGTGTGATTCTTCTACAATTGGTCAGGAGATATGGGACGTGCTTGTTCAATTGGGATCCCTGAATAGGCTTTTCAGCCTATCCTTATTGACCTCTTTTTCTATCTCCTGCTCATCAAGCCAATCTGTATCTGTAATTTAAGTCCAATTATAACACTGATTTTGTGAGGTCTTTGACATATAAAAGAGATATATATATATGTACATTTCAAATATCTACTATTCCGTCATTGTACTTATTCGGCCCTCTAGAGTTCTGGATCAGAATTTATGAGGAAATATGCCACTTTCGTTCTCCTTTTGGCTTTTTCTTAAGCCTCAGCGGAACTCCGCATGACAAATCCTCCTTTCTAGTGGAGTTTTCCAAATCCACGTATGTATTACGAGATGAATCTGCTCGTCCGTCGGCTGCCACCTTTCAGAGCTCATGAAAGATGGTCTAAAACTCACAGTTCAACAATGGACAGACACACTCGTGCCTGCTGCTCCCCTTGTTATCCCAACAATTACCCAGAATCTTTTATCACCAGGCATTCAGCCTAAAAAACACATCACAACCCGGGCCAGGCTGTCTCCCCAAACTACTGGCCAGTGCTTCTCCGCACCCAGTCTAGCTAGTTTCACATATGTCCGTCTCGCACATATAACAGCTTGAGGTGATCTCACCCTTTGAAGGAGACGAAGTGCTTCTGCACCCAGCCTATAGCTTCTCACACATGTAACAGCCTATAGCTTCACATATAACAATCTCACACACGTAAGGGCGTGAGGCGGTCACACCCTTTGAAGGAGACGAAGTGCTTCTGCACCCAGCCTATAGCTTCTCACACATGTAACAGCCTATAGCTTCACATATGGCAACTCACACATGTAACAGCCTATAGCTTCACATATGGCATCTCACACATGTAACAGCCTATTGCTTCACATATGGCATCTCACACATGTAACAGCCTATAGCTTTACATATGGCATCTCACACATGTAACAGCCTATAGCTTCACATATGGCATCTCACACATGTAACAGCCTATAGCTTCACATATGGCAATCTCACACATGTAACAGCCTATAGCTTCACATATGGCATCTCACACATGTAACAGCCTATAGCTTCCCATATGGCTTCTCACACATGTAACGGCCTATAGCTTCACATATGGCATCTCACACATGTAACAGCCTATAGCTTAACATGGCATCTCACACATGTAACAGCCTATAGCTTCACATATGGCAATCTCACACATGTAATAGCCTATAGCTTCACATATGGCATCTCACACACGTAACAGCCTATAGCTTCACATATGGCATCTCACACATGTAACAGCCTATAGCTTCACATATGGCATCTCACACATGTAACAGCCTATAGCTTAACATGGCATCTCACACATGTAACAGCCTATAGCTTCACATATGGCAATCTCACACATGTAATAGCCTATAGCTTCACATATGGCATCTCACACACGTAACAGCCTATAGCTTCACATATGGCATCTCACACATGTAACAGCCTATAGCTTCACATATGGCATCTCACACATGTAACAGCCTATAGCTTAACATGGCATCTCACACATGTAACAGCCTATAGCTTCACATATGACAATCTTACACATGTAACAGCCTATAGCTTCACATATGGCATCTCACACATGTAACAGCCTATAGCTTCACATATGGCATCTCACACATGTAACAGCCTATAGCTTTACATATGGCATCTCACACCTGTAACAGCCTATAGCTTTACATATGGCATCTCACACATGTAACAGCCTATAGCTTCACATATGGCAATCTCACACATGTAACAGCCTATAGCTTCACATATGGCATCTCACACATGTAACAGCCTATAGCTTCCCATATGGCATCTCACACATGTAACAGCCTATAGCTTCACATATGGCATCTCACACATGTAAAAGCCTATAGCTTAACATGGCATCTCACACATGTAACAGCCTATAGCTTCACATATGGCAATCTCACACATGTAATAGCCTATAGCTTCACATATGGCATCTCACACACGTAACAGCCTATAGCTTCACATATGGCATCTCACACATGTAACAGCCTATAGCTTCACATATGGCATCTCACACATGTAACAGCCTATAGCTTCACATATGGCAATCTTACGCATGTAACAGCCTATAGCTTCACATATGGCATCTCACACATGTAACAGCCTATAGCTTCACATATGGCATCTCACACATGTAACGGCCTATAGCTTCCCATATGGCATCTCACACATGTAACAGCCTATAGCTTCACATGGCATCTCACACATGTAACAGCCTATAGCTTCACATATGGCAATCTCACACATGTAACGGCCTATAGCTTCACATTTGGCATCTCACACATGTAACAGCCTATAGCTTCACATGGCATCTCACACATGTAACAGCCTATAGCTTTACATATGGCATCTCACACATGTAACAGCCTATAGCTTTACATATGGCATCTCCGAATGTAACAGCCTATAGCTTCACATATGGCATCTCACACATGTAACAGCCTATAGCTTTACATATGGCATCTCACACATGTAACAGCCTATAGCTTCACATATGGCAATCTCACACATGTAACGGCCTATAGCTTCACATTTGGCATCTCACACATGTAACAGCCTATAGCTTCACATGGCATCTCACACATGTAACAGCCTATAGCTTTACATATGGCATCTCACACATGTAACAGCCTATAGCTTTACATATGGCATCTCCGAATGTAACAGCCTATAGCTTCACATATGGCATCTCACACATGTAACAGCCTATAGCTTTACATATGGCATCTCACACATGTAACAGCCTATAGCTTCACATATGGCATCTCACACATGTAACAGCCTATAGCTTCACATATGGCAATCTCACACATGTAACAGCCTATAGCTTCACACATGGCATCTCACACATGTAACAGCCTATAGCTTCCCATATGGCTTCTCACACATGTAACAGCCTATAGCTTCTCATATGGCATCTCACACATGTAACAGCCTATAGCTTCACATATGGCATCTTACACATGTAACAGCCTATAGCTTCACATATGGCATCTCGCACATGAAACAGCCTATAGCTTTACATATGGCATCTCACACATGTAACAGTGTGAGGCGATTTCACACAACCAACTGCAGTTTCTCTTAATTCAGCTGATATATATCCAATTTTAATTGGCCTTCTCACAAATTTGGCAGACTTTGATCAGCTGACTGCATGCATGCAGTTTTCTCAGACTGTCTTCATTCCCACTGTCTCCTCTTATTTCTATTCTAGGTTCTTTGATTCGAAGAGGACAGAGAACAGTAGTCCACACCACCTCCTGGCTGGCTCACCAATTATGTTGTAGAAAGTCCAGCATAAACAATGCACAGGAGACAGGATGAGATCTGAAGATTAGCCTGGGGCGTCTTTAATAGTACAGATGTAGAAATCAGTACAGATGACAAACAGAGTCTCGACCAAGACCGAAGGAAGCCTCTCTAGCTTTTCTTCTACTCCCTTTTATCCTGTGTGAGTGTGTGTGTGTGTGTGTGTGTGTGTGTGTGTGTGTGTGTGTGTGTGTGTGTGTGTGTGTGTGTGTGTGTGTGTGTGTTCTCCAGAAGGCCCCTCATGATGACATATCTGCCCCACGACACTTTGTTTAGGTTCGTCTTGACCCTGGCAGAGATTACATGTTCCAACAGACAGATAGTTTGGGCTCCTGCAAGACAGCCTTGCTTACAATCTCATGGTCGTGGGGCTGCAGGAGCAGGCTACTTGGATTTTAATCACTGATTAAATAGCAAGAGCACTTTTTGAACTTATATACTGATGCTACATGTCAGAATCAGTTCAGGTCTGATCAGGTCCTGTCTCCTTAGTACAGCACACAGTGGAGGCTGTCCTTGCTATTGTTCTCTGGGTATCTGGTCATCACATTGCGCCAGCACATCCAACGGCACTCTATTCACCAACGCAGCATTATGCAAAACTGTACAGGCCAAAATGATGTCTGACACCATTTCAAGAGTGTACAACAATGTTCCCTCTGCTGAGCCAAGAAGAGCCACCGAGGAGTCAAAAGTGCACTCCACGGGGGCATGTGTGTCTGTGTGCGCAATGTTCAAACAGCGCTCCTGCTCTGTGGCAGCGTTTGCCGGCAGGGTTATCAAATATTCAGTAAGGGCATAACCAATTTATTTATTTTATTTCATGCCCTTCTTAATCTTAAATAAAATCTGACTGCTTGTGCTTAATGACAAGTTTAAAGTTTGATTAGTATCTATTTTGAGACAGACATTTGCTGCACTGCAGATCCACACTTACTCAAACTTGCGTACACGATGTGAGACCTGTCGGGGGCTTTGATCATATTGTGCGCTCATGTCCAAATTAATAAATGATGATCCTTGTGTGGAAAGAGTTGTATGGGACAGTTTTCTGCTGTACGTTTGTTTGATTAATGAGGGCCATTGTGTTTTGTGTGTTTTGTCAGAGATGTGCAGGATCGAGGTTTGTCGACCCTAGTTTGCCTCTCAGAGAGTGACCAATGGGATGCCGTGCTCTGTTCTCTGGTCATCGATCTGGATTTTGACGAACAGAAGGAGGTGCTGTTGGGAACATATGGCCAGGTCAGAGTTCGATTTACCTTCAACATTTTACTGATGGAAATCAACAGACTGTAGATCAGTAGCGGTCCTAGGCACGGGCGAACCGGGGTGGCAACCCGGGGCGGCATTTGTGTCATGACTCATTGGGGGTGGCACGAGCACTTCCAAAAAAAAAAAAAAAAAAAAAAAAGATAATAATAACAATAAATCTGGGCCCCAAAGCGGTTTTGTATTAATTTTTGTCAAATTGGCTCCCCCTGCTTCTGTGGGCACCCCTGCTTGTTGCGAAGGTGCCGCACAGAGGCTGACAGACTGTACGAGACGAAGCGGGGAGGGGGTCACGGGGGACAGCTCTGCTCTCAGGACTGCTCTCACTCTGCCAGTCACGGTGGCTCAAGCAGAGAGGAGCTTCTCAAAACTGAAGTTGATAAAGTCGTACCTAAGGTCAACCATGTCTCAGGAACGGCTCACTGGCCTTGCCGTCATCAGCATCAATCACTTAACCCATTTAAACCGGGACAGCATGTACGCAAATCAGCCAACCAGCCTTCCAAACCGGGAGCCCGGCTACGCATTTCTACCCTTCAAGCCGGGAGCGCGGTGTAGCGATTTGAAATGAGCCTCACAAGGCCGCACCAAAATAATACTGTAGCGATTGGAATTTATAATAAATGTCTGAAGATTAATAATCTCAAGTTATGACATTTATGCACTCGTTGAAAGGGGCACCACCCACCCTTAATGGTGGGAAAATAAAGAAAACAAAAGTTTAATTCAGAAATCAAACATCAAGTCAGTTTTAATTAATCAGTCTCATATCTTAAGTCGAAATTCTAATTTCAGGGACTCCTCTTCTGGAAGAACACTAACAGTCAAGAACTTAGAAAAATAATGATCTGTTTATTACAGGATAAATGATGGTACAACACACATGCAATAAATGATGATAAGATAATGATAAAATAATAATAGGTGAATAAATAAAGATTCTGAGTCAGGCTAGGAGCACTAAAGTTAATGATAGTGAGTGAATATGCGCTAACATATTAACCTACACTAAGTTTGGTGTCGAGATAAACTCGGATGTGGATTTGGAGGAATCTAAGATTACCAGAATAAGTGGATATCTGAGTTATGAACGCAGGAGACAGCACCAGCCCTCTTTAGAGCTCTGGAGGTTTGCATACTTAAGTGAGACTGGTCCTCTGCGAAGATGGAGCAGGTTCCGAAGGTCCGGGCTACTCTCAGAAGACGACTGAAGTCAGCCGAAGGATGAGCCAGGAGTTGCAGCACTCGGGCCCGAAGCAAAGCCAGCGCCTGTGGATCCTGTGGATGCTCCTTTGGGTACTTCTTTAGTCTCACTCAAAAACTCTGGCACAGAGGATGACCTGGGCCTGCTGGGTTGCGTTCAGAGGTGACTTTTGAAATCACGCAGATAACTCAGAAAAACGAGACTCGAGCATAGAAAACTTTCAAAAATGGCTTCGCGAAATTAAAGAAAAAATCAATCAAAGGCTTAATCTTGAATTGCTATGCGCACAAAAAGTTGAAGTTTCAAAACTTGAACTAAGACGATGTTAAAGAAAAATCAACGTGAATCAACACGTGGCGTAAAACTTAGTAGACTAAGAAAAAGTTCTAAGAGAAAACAAAGAAACGCACCACAGAAGGGTGTGGGCAGAAGAGAAGGGCACAAGAGAGGAAGGAAGACTAAGAGTGAACAAGAGAGTGAGCAACCCCACTTCACTGGTTTTATCTTCTCACACTGGGAGTGTTTCCGGGGTGTGTGTGTGAGGAGAAAGGAGGGGTCGTGGAATCTCTGATTATTTGATCTAACTTGTTCTTTTGGCTGGTAAAAGAGTCAGATCTGATACTCACTCACTATGATTAATATCATTGAATGCTTGGTTTCATGATAAATAATTTGATACTAAACACATATGAATGAAGTGTAGGATCACATCAAACATTCTCATTATGTTTTAAGTATCACATTGAACATGCTAAATTACTCTGAAATGAAACAGATAGTAACACATGGAAACTGTGAACAACAAAAGCGTAAACACATGTGAATGAACTTCATCATGATTAATAATGGATTCTAAATACTCACATTCAGATTATTCAATGACATTATAACCACCTAATGGTTAAAAATACTAAATAAACATCTACAATATAAACCAAACATTTCTAAACTATTTCTGTGTTCATAGAGTAAGTTATGATCCATAGTCAATAAATTTAACTCTTAACAGTTCATGAAACAGTCTGAAAAGCTGTTGGTCTAAAGAAACTAAAGAATAAGGATTTATTCTGTCAGTGATAACTCGGCTTCTGAAGCACATAGAAAAATGGGAAACATCTCATTTTAACACAAATTTCATGATTAGACAGATTAGTACATTGCTGAATGTATAAGATGTCAGGATCAGTCATTTGTATTCTTTTACCAAAGGAATGTAGTCTTTATCAGTGCATGGTCGAGCAGGGTTTTACGACCGAGGTCTGGAGGTCAGTGTCCCCCCTTATCCTGGGGTCCGTATGTTCACACACTTTAAGAAGGTAAATCTCAAATGGGAGATCTGGGTTGAGACGTTAATGTTTATTTAGATGGTCAGTGATGGAGTCAGTTTGAAAGGTAATAAAAACTCTGTCTCTGTTCTCCGAATTGACCAATCGTGAAGAGTCAGAAGTTTGGTCAACCTCCGGTTGGGTCATTTAGGTAACCTGAAAGTGTAAACGAGTCTGGAAAGATTTATATCCTGTTTCCTGGGACCAGATAAGGAAACTTTCCTCTGAGGAATGTGTGGGTTTCACATCCAGGGTTGTCTTGATTGCTACAGTCCCCCCTTCGTCACGGTGGTCCTGTCCATGGAGCATCGGGACGACGAGTAGACAACCATGAAGCAGCAGCAGCAGCAGCAGCAGGTGTATGCAAATAGGACTGATGCGTCTCATTATCCCTATGTGAATCACTAGTACTGCTTTGAGATAAAATTAAGCATGCATTAAGCTATCAAATAATATCATCTAGGTGTTAGACTTTTCTCAGTTAACTATTGGTAGACTAATGTGAAAGAAAATTTCCTAATTTTTAGTATTAATGAGATTTAGAAAAGCACTCTTTAGTCTGAATGCTAACTGGATCTAAAGCTATAGCTGTTTTTCATGCTTGCTGGAGAAGTCTGAAAGTTCAATTTCAGTTTCAAAAATTGTTAAGACTTAGGTGGAAAAGAAATGTCTGCTAAAGACATATTAACCATCTGTGTATGAGCATAGTCAACCTGAATCACAAACATCGAAAGTTTATTGCACAGAGTTTCTCTTAAACTTTGTCTGTTAAACTTTGGGATGATGCTCTTATCGGTTTGACTAATTATCTGCTGTTAAGTCTGAAATTTGTCAATCTGAGTCTTAATGACAGCAATTTCAGGTTTTAATCTGTTCATGGGACATTTGACAGCTGATTAGCTGACAATATTGACAGAGGAGCGACAAATGCTAACAAAGAAAGCAGCAACTGGGATTGCAGTCATCAATGTATCACCACAGCATTTGGATATCTTATTGGAGTCATTTAGCTTTGGCTGAGTGACTTCTGCTTTCGCAGGACTCACGCCTTCATGACTCCAGAGTGTGTTAATCTCAGTGGTTAGCTGAGTGGTCATGTTTATTCACCTTCAAAGTGGATGAAACCGATTGAGGTGGATAATAAGATTGTCGTTTCTGAGAGTGTGATTTACTCTGATTCTGCCAGTCATTCACCCCCCTTTGGCGGTGTTGATGGTTTTTCCTTTGTCTGGGACAAAACCCACTGTGACGGGAGTCTGAATAGCAACAGTTGGTCTCAAAGTTTACCTGGCATTGGTCTGTGTCAGACCTGGGCCTTGGTGTGTAACTTTGACCTTTGTGAGTTTGTTGAGGTCGAAAAGGTTTTGGAGGCCTGGTTAACCACTCATGTGGAGGCTTATCGGAGCCTGAAAATACACAGTCTGAAACTTCGTTCAGCTCCATGGGCAGTGATTTTGTCTCCATAGCCAAGAGAGTAACGGGCTCTGCTTTCTTAGCCAAAGTTTGTCGTTGTTTGGCAAAACCTTTTACAGCAAGTTCACGAAGCTGTCGGCTAGTCGAAGTGTTTGGACAAGCTAAGACGCCAAGGTGATGACTGGTGGTAGGGTGGAGGTTCTGGACGAACAGCGTTTTGAAGTTCAAGTCCTCCTCCATTTCTGGTTCATTTCGGAAACCAAAGTAAGCTTCGCGTAAGCGGTTGTAATACTGTTGGGGAGATTCTGATCTCCCTTGTTTAATAGACAGAGCAGCAGAAAGGCCTGTCTGGGTCAAATAGTCAGAAAACTCTTCATTTAATGCTTGGCAGAGCAAGTCATAATTATTTCTGACATGATAAGGCTGTCGTTCAAGGAAACTGCTAACCTCTCGACTTGACGTCGCCTTAATAAGGTAGATTTTGTCATCAATGGTTGCACCTGGAAATTTCCGCAGGTAAAAGTCAATGTCTTTCAAGTAGGTGCAGGTGTCAGTAGCACCTTGGTGCTCAGGTTCAAAGCGTGCTATGTTGCGAGCAATTTTGTCAAGATCCCTGTCTGAGGGAGATGGTAAGAAGCCATCATGAGGAGGAGAGTAGGACTCTTGGTTTAAGGATGACCTCTCAGGGTCAAGCAGGGTCCTGTCATGATGCTGAGAGAGATACTTAAGAGTTGGTTTGGAAGGAAGTGATGGCGCTCTCTCAGGAGGCTGATCACCTATCATTTCTTCAAGAAACGTTTGCTCCATGCGTTCTCTTTGGGCTCGACCTGACTGGAGGGAGCATTGTAACTCTCTTTGGGCATCTTCAAGTTCTTTGTCTGTCTTTTCTTGCCGTTCTTGACAAAGAATTAACTGTCTTTGAGCTATCTGGAGCTGGTGCTGTAAGGTAGAAGTTTGCTTCTCCTTAACTTCAAGAGCTTCAGCACGCACTTTGACCAGTGCTTTCAAAGCTTTTACATCTCCTGTTGCTTGCTCTAGTAGGGATTCTGACTGTATCAGATCCTCTGTGGTCTTAGCAAGCTGCTTATTCGTGTCATCAAGTTCTTTCTCCTTTTTGTAAAGGGTTTCATTAAGTCTTTCAATCTTGTCTTTGAGATCAAGATTTTCTTCATGACTTATCAGTGAGGGAAGCTTTGACGCTTCACATCTGGCACTGTGTTTTTCTAAAACACTTACAGACTTCTTAGTCTCTTCTAGCGTCTTTTTCAGAGCGCTGTTTTCTTCTTTTTGCGTCTTTATCTTTGCTAAAGCGCATTCCAGCAAGTAGTCTTTATACTCAAGCTGAGAAGACATCACGACAGACATGCGTCTAGTGAGCTCTTTGTCACGAAGTGTCGTGGTTAAGGCTGTTTCCAGTAGGTCAGCCATTTCATCCTCCGGATTGGAGGGTTTGGCCTTTTGAATCTTAGTCATGTACTGAGGTATCAGCTGACTAGTCAAGTTTGCCAACACTGGGTGTATGTCCCTCAGGGGGTCTCCCTGGCTGGACTCTTTTGTGTTAGGCATGTTTGGTTTTGGTAAAGAGGTGCAGGTGGTTGGTTGATGAGTTTGAGTTGACTTAAAATGAAAGGAAGAAGCAAAATATCAAATTAAGTGGGTTAATCGACTTAATTTATCAGTGCTTGATAAAGAGGAAGAGCCTATCTGAGTAGATCTCTAATGGAGAGAAAAATAACATAAAGTTAAATTCATTTCAATGAAAATTGAAAAAAAAAAGTGAAATGATGTTAAATTAAATTTAACATCAGATACAGAACCATTGAATAAAGGGTTCAAATTGTCTCTGTGTTGCAGAGATCAGCAAAGCTTAAATAAACTGCCTGCTGCAGTTGGATGAATTGGCAAAATCGATGAAATTGTCAATTTAAGGAATTAACTCTGAAGTTAATTCACAAATTGCAATTAATCCAAAGGTTCAACTACCAAATCTATCTGGAATGTTAAAAGAAATTTCAAATATTAATTAATTTGTTCATTAATTAATTAATCTTACGAGGAGGGTTTTAATGTATTATAGGGAACAGTAAAACTGCTCAATGGTGTGATAAGTAACAACAAGATCAGGTGATTGATTCAAGGAGTTACTTTATCAATACATCATGGAGGCTCTTATAACAAAGACAAAAATCAAAAATCAATGATCAATGATTTAGAATAAGCACATCAAACTTCATCAACCAAGTCAATCACATGAATTATGTCTGTAGAGTGTTACACACTGACTACAGAGAGGCAGAACAGCTGGCTGATACTGCAGGCAGATAATAGCAGTGTTAGCTCAATACCAAAAGCAACCATGTGGGGCAGTATGGAGTTGGGGTAACTGCGCAAGCTCAACACAAGTGGAGAAGAAGAAGAGAAGAGGAAACAGTCATCCAACTATGAAGGAAGGGGCCTTTAGGCTCTGCCTCCTTGAAGGGCCTTATCTGCTTAAGGCCAAATGGTCAATCTCTCCACTGACAACAAAGGGTTAACATTTCACAGCAGGCTGCGTCTGCACCCTCAAACATAGAACTTTACACCATCTGCTCAGGCAGATTGGTTCAATAAAATCATTTACAGGAACAAGGATCAAAGTGGCAAATCCTTAAACAGCAGATTCAACTGCAGACTTAAAAAAATCACAAATGTGGCGATTTGTGATCACGGATTTTGTCTGAATTCATTCAAACAACAGCCTCCCACTGTTACAGTGGTTTCCTGTGACAGGTAGTTAGTCTGTCAGGGGAAAGGAGGAAATCTGAATCCCATACAGTATAGTTACTAGAACTTCGTAGCAGACGATAGAGACAAGAATCAAAGTGACAAATCCCTCAACAGCAGATTCAACTGCAGACTTTAAAATCACAAATGCGGCGATTTGTGATCACAAATTTTGTCTGAATTCAATCAAACAACAACCTCCCACTGTTACAGTGGTTTCCTGTGACAGGTAGCTAATCTGTCAGGGGAAAGGAGGAAATCTGAATCCCATATAGTTACTAGAACCTCGTAGCAGACTACAGAGACTTCAGGGGCTTGAAACCACAGCTCGGAGCATCGCGAACACTGGGTTCAGCCAAAGGCCTTAAATACAAGCGTACGGCGACGCAACAATCGTGCACTTAAATATTGGACAGTCTAGACAGAGTAGAAGAGTCAGTCTCACTGCTACTCAGAACAACATTTCACGCTGTCCAGCTCAAACACAGACTACAGGCATGTAGTACAAAAGTGTGTGAAACACAGAGCATAAAGGTTTTATGCATAGATCAGGAAAACATCAGAACTTAGTCAAGCAACTTCAGCAAGCATAGCATTGATTGTGATTAAGTCTAAAATAGCCTGGGAATAAGTTTCTCTCATCAATTTGGAAGGCTAAGTTTTAGGTTGTCTGTTAGTATCCAGAAGTTTTGTTTGAAACGCCTCACGCAGGGGCTCCAAAATATATGTAGCGGTTGAAATGAGCCTCACAAGGCCGCACCAAAATAATACTGTAGCGATTGGAATTTATAATAAATGTCTGAAGATTAATAATCTCAAATTATGACATTTATGCACTCGTTGAAAGGGGCACCACCCACCCTTAATGGTGGGAAAATAAAGAAAACAAAAGTTTAATTCAGAAATCAAACATCAAGTCAGTTTTAATTAATCAGTCTCATATCTTAAGTCGAAATTCTAATTTCAGGGACTCCACTTCTGGAAGAACACTAACAGTCAAGAACTTAGAAAAAAAATGATCTGTTTATTACAGGATAAATGATGGTACGACACACATGCAATAAATGATGATCAGATAATGAGGATAAAATAATAATAGGTGAATAAATAAAGATTCTGAGTCAGGCTAGGAGCACTAAAGTTAATGATAGTGGGTGAATATGCGCTAACATATTAACCTACACTAAGTTTGGTGTCGAGATAAACTCGGATGTGGATTTGGAGGAATCTAAGATTACCAGAATAAGTGGATATCTGAGTTATGAACGCAGGAGACAGCACCAGCCCTCTTTAGAGCTCTGGAGGTTTGCATACTTAAGTGAGACTGGTCCTTGGCGAAGATGGAGCGGTTCGAGCGGTTCATCTCAGAAGACGACTGAAGTCAGCCGAAGGATGAGCCAGGAGTTGCAGCACTCGGGCCCGAAGCAAAGCCAGCGCCTGTGGATCCTGTGGATGCTCCTTTGGGTACTTCTTTAGTCTCACTCAAAAACTCTGGCACAGAGGATGACCTGGGCCTGCTGGGTTGCGTTCAGAGGTGACTTTTGAAATCACGCAGATAACTCAGAAAAACGAGACTCGAGCAGAGAAAACTTTAAAAAATGGCTTCGCGAAATTAAAGAAAAATCAATCAAAGGCTTAATCTTGAATTGCTATGCGCACAAAAAGTTGAAGTTTCAAAACTTGAACTAAGACGATGTTAAAGAAAAATCAACGTGAATCAACACGTGGCGTAAAACTTAGTAGACTAAGAAAAAGTTCTAAGAGAAAACAAAGAAACGCACCACAGAAGGGTGTGGGCAGAAGAGAAGGGCACAAGAGAGGAACGAAGACTAAGAGTGAACAAGAGAGTGAGCAACCCCACTTCACTGGTTTTATCTTCTCACACTGGGAGTGTTTCCGGGGTGTGTGTGTGAGGAGAAAGGAGGGGTCGTGGAATCTCTGATTATTTGATCTAACTTATTCTTTTGGCTGGTAAAAGAGTCAGATCTGATACTCACTCACTATGATTAATATCATTGAATGCTTGGTTTCATGATAAATAATTTGATACTAAACACATATGAAGTGTAGGATCACATCAAACATTCTCATTATGTTTTAAGTATCACATTGAACATGCTAAATTACTCTGAAATGAAACAGATAGTAACACATGGAAACTGTGAACAACAAAAGAGTAAACACATGTGAATGAACTTCATCATGATTAATAATGGATTCTAAATACTCACATTCAGATTATTCAATGACATTATAACCACCTAATGGTTAAAAATACTAAATAAACATCTACAATATAAACCAAACATTTCTAAACTATTTCTGTGTTCATAGAGTAAGTTATGATCCATAGTCAATAAATTTAACTCTTAACAGTTCATGAAACAGTCTGAAAAGCTGTTGGTCTAAAGAAACTAAAGAATAAGGATTTATTCTGTCAGTGATAACTCGGCTTCTGAAGCACATAGAAAAATGGGAAACATCTCATTTTAACACAAATTTCATGATTAGACAGATTAGTACATTGCTGAATGTATAAGATGTCAGGATCAGTCATTTGTATTCTTTTACCAAAGGAATGTAGTCTTTATCAGTGCATGGTCGAGCAGGGTTTTACGACCGAGGTCTGGAGGTCAGTGTCCCCCCTTATCCTGGGGTCCGTATGTTCACACACTTTAAGAAGGTAAATCTCAAATGGGAGATCTGGGTTGAGACGTTAATGTTTATTTAGATGGTCAGTGATGGAGTCAGTTTGAAAGGTAATAAAAACTCTGTCTCTGTTCTCCTAATTGACCAATCGTGTAGAGTCAGAAGTTTGGTCAACCTCCGGTTGGGTCATTTAGGTAACCTGAAAGTGTAAACGAGTCTGGAAAGATTTATATCCTGTTTCCTGGGACCAGATAAGGAAACTTTCCTCTGAGGAATGTGTGGGTTTCACATCCAGGGTTGTCTTGATTGCTACAGCGGATACGTCATTTTGTGACATTCAGTAGTTTTTTAATCATTTCTGGAGTCTTGGCAAATCTAATCACCCCCGTCTGCCTCTGATAGGTTAATAAAGCGCTCGGATTCATGCTCTGATCTTTCTGTGTGCTTCAAGAGTAAAGTAAACAACGACGATTTGCTATGTAAGATTATTAGTATATATTTTATTTAATATTTTATATTATTCTTCTCTTCCCCTGCTGTCTTGTTACATTTTTTGTTAAATATTTGCCACTTTTATGTATAAAGTGTATATTTATTATTTAAGCTCTGATAACCTGTTTTGTGCAGAATTGCCCCATTGTCTTTTACAATGTTGGAGGTGGAGAATATGCACCTTAAAAAGTGTCCTTCCTGGGGGGTCTCACCCGGGGAGTAATTTAGTCTAGAGCCGCCACTGCTGTAGATATTTAGATTTGTAATAAATCCCATTAAAAAAATAACGTAGAAGTCTTGATATTTTCTGTCTCCATCAGCCTGTCAGTAGATTATTTTTGAATGCCAATAGTGTACATTAATTATTTTGTTATGTTAATTTCTCCGTCCTGTTTTCAAAGGGAAAGGTTTTCTCTTGCAGTTGACAACTGTTGTGTTTGTACTTAACTCAAACTGGAAGAAACAGGGGATTTATTCAAAAGAGCAAACATTAGGGGTCTCATCATACGGGCTGGATAAGTCAGGAGGAACAGGTACTGACAGTGTTATTATTTCCAAGAGACGTTGCCACAGGTTCATAAAAGGGTTGCTTAGCTTTTGTACCTGCCAGACTTGTGCGAATAAGACAAAAAGACGTTAAAAAAACAACTGAGCAGGAGTGAAGGGAAAGCACCACAAATTGTCCTGCAAAGTAAAAACGATCTACTTCACAAACTCTTCAAAGAAATTTTCACCGACTGCAGTTAAAAGTTAGAAATCACGCCCCACTAAATCTTTAGGTATTGTGACACTGACACACCCTGAATGACCCAAAACAATATACTTACTATATGCTCAATCTGTTGATTGACTTTGACGTCACTGTTTTTATCATCAGGGTTTGAATCAATCTGATGGTTCAACCAAGGCTCAACCACAGAGGAAGAACTCATGTTTTTCACAGAATGAGCTGCTCTTTGTTAGCTTGATCTTGAAGTATGCCCCTTCTGCAGAATTGTACCAAAATTTTAGTGACTGTATGGATGATGTGCTCATTTACAGTGTAGTTTTAATTCAGTACTCAGCAGTGTATAGGATCCCATCTACGCAAACTACAGTGAGTGTTGGTGGTCCTGGAGGAACAAGCTGCACATCATGGCTTATAAGCCATGTTTACATGGGCAAAGTTTCTTGATCCGATCAAAAATTTGAGGAATAGGATAATCTGAAACCACTGTTTATATGGGTGCAAAATCAAATAATCTGATCATGACGTGGAAATACATACACCAAGTTTTATTCAGATTTCGGGATAACGATGGGCATAAACCACCCCTCTCGATCGGAATACAGTTTCTTTCCGATTGAGCCGTGTTGGATCAGAATCATCCAATCGACATGTTTACATGGCGCATTTTTATTCCAATCTGGCATTTAATCTGATTATTTGTGCCCATGTAAACGCAGCTATTGATGCGTTTGGCAATTCAATTTTTGAACACAGTGGAGTTCAGTGTCAAAGCATAAACATTTATGAGGCTTTAGGTTGTTGAAAATAAGAAAAAGAAGGACTATAAGCTGGCTAAACTCTTAATTAAATTGACAAATAAAGTCAAGGGCAAGTAAATTTGACTGAACAAAACAACATATCTTGAATCACATCTTTTATCGGTGCTTTTTATGCAGATACAACAGCAAGGTCTTTACTTTTCATGCAGCGTGCAGACGTCTGGGAGCGTGCCACACTGGCACCATATATTTCAATCAACTGGCACCACTTAGAGTCTGCAACAAAAGATTCAAAATGGTGCCTTGCAGCTACAAAATGCTGTCCACCTGCAGCTCACTCAATGTGATGCAGAATTTGCTGCAGAGCATTGTAGGTCAGAATAACGCAGAGCATGCTTGCTGAAGAGAGATCTCGTTCCTGGATTTCTCTATCTGAGAGACCAAACTCATTTGGATGCGTTGGGATAGTATGGAAGTATATGAAAGCTGATATGTTTAAGCTACTGAATCACAACAAAGACGTGTGAGGTGACATCTTGATAACATTGTTACCTGCCACTCTCTCGTGCAGGAACTTCTCTGTTATAAATTCCAGCCGGCAGTGAACGGAGGAGGAGATGGACAGTTTCAACTGCAGTGGAGGCGGAGCTTCAAGAGTCCTCTGCTCTCGATCATCTACTTGGACCTGACAGGGGATGGACTGAGAGAGCTGGCTGTTCTCACACTGAAGGGGCTGCATATCTTACAGGTAAACTTGATAAATGCAGGAATAAATACATGAATGAATAAATACATCAATAAATGCTGTATTTTAAGTTTCTAGCATATCTTTATATTTATTCATTTATCTGTTTCCTCAAGTATACATGCATTTTTTAATTAATTAATTTCTATATTCATGGTTTTCTACAATAACTTAAATATACATCGTTTTATTTATTGATGTATTCTTTTATTTATTTTCGTATCTCTGCATTTCCACATGTATTTATTTACATATTTCTGTGCCCATTTTGTCAGTGGAAAAGTATAGATGTAAACTGAGTGGGCGGTCCTAACTCCACTCTGAAGCAGGATTGGTTACATGGATGTGATCCACCCTGGGTCTACTACTGCTGCTTTGACTTGACCATGATGCTTTGCATAAATTATGGGCGTATTTTCCAGTGCCTTCTGATAATTGATGTGGAGTCTGCAATTTTCTCTGTATCTGTACGTGAATCGTGATTATTAAAGCCATCGAGGATGAAAACAATATAAGAACATTATCTATCATCATAAACGGGACTATGTTATCATTCTGCAGCCCTCCTCTATCAAGGGGTTGCGGGACAGTATAAAAAATGGCTTCAAATAATGTATGCTACGAGCGTTTAGCTGGTTTGTCAGCACCAATGCTGTAGACAGAGAGGCTGAGGTTTATCGGTTCTTACAAGGTCAATCGCATTTTGTTAACAGAGGTTAGCCATAGGCATGTGCTGATATGAAAAATTTGATATCACGATATTGGTGGCCCAAAATATCATAATTCACGATATTATCACGATATTAGCGCATTGCTTTCAACGTTATTAAAAATGGCAAAAAAAATGCAAATTCACTTCTCTGTGCACAGCATGACATGCACAAACATTATGAGCAAGAGGCAGCTAACGCAACGTTGGGATCATTAGCTTTTTGAAGCTCAAGTTAGCAGAAACTTCACTAACATTGTCATAATAAGCAGTAGAGTAGACCAAACTTGTTGCCGTCATGTTGTTTTTACCTTGATTTTGGTGAACAGTGCTGAATGGTGTTCACGGAGGTGGGCACGTAGGTTTGAAGTGTTAGACAATGGTGCTGCAACTTCCTTATTGCATAACCTGCAGATTGGTGTCAGGTTTACCTGCTTCGTCTGTTTTGTGAAGCTGTAAAACGTCCATACTGCAGAAAAAAACCTTTCCAGTAGGAGGATACAGCCGAGGCGTTTCGTCATTCTCAGTCTCCGACTGTTCTTGGTCCGGTGTTATGCTGTAGAATGCACCCCTGCTGTTGAATGCACCCCTGACGGGAGCGCGGTTGAAAGTACATAACAAGGCGAAATAATCCAAGTTTTCCTTACCGTTGGGTGGATTCTACAGCGTGTGCCTTTAATGATTTCATTCAGACTATTCAGATAAGCCAAAAACAATAGCCCTCTAATTCGGAATATTTGCTGTCCTGAAAATATAATGCTCTCTACCTTACCAGCTTACTGTACCGTTTATGTACCCAATTACATCTCCATATGTGCATTTTTGGGACACATACAAACAGAACGAAAGTTTGCTGCTCAATTGGCAAGTTGTCATGATCCAATACTTGTGTTTTTAAAATATCAGATCATATTTCCTCCACTTTAAGAAGCTAATGAGCGGATGGGATGCATTGTGAACACGCTCCAACAGTGCTTTGGGTGGCCGCAATACATTGTGGGTGGCCACGCATTTTGTTGTAAAATTTCTTCATTTCTCTTTTAATGTTCCCGTTTTTGTTAGGCTGGCATTAATGTACTTAATTCGAGAGTTTGTTTTGGATTTGGGACTATGTTTTGGGACTTGGCATTTGTTGTGGGATTTGGGACTAGTGATGAATGATAACCAGGTAGGGTTATGATTATTGCCAGAGGAGTTTGTATTTTCTAAGGAGATGTAGTCTGTGAGCAGATTTTTCCAGTGTATGATGTGTATGGAGTTCTGAGACTTCCAGTTCATGAGGATAGTTTTCCTGGCGACGGTCAGCGCCACTAGAAGTGAACGTGTGTGTGTTTTGTCAAGTTTTAATGTAGATAGGTCTCCTAATAAACAGAGGGAAGGGGAAAGTGGGATGTGGCAGCCCATGATCTGTGATAATGTTTCTGTAATGTTTCTCCAGAAGTGGTGAACAGGTGTGCAGTGCCAGGTTGCATGAATATAGGTATCAGTGCAGTTTAGTGAGCAGTGTGAACAGTTTCCAGATGATGCGAAGCCCATTTTTTGCATTTTGTGTCCAGTCAGATGAGTTCCATGAAGGATTTTGTATTGTATGAGTTGTAAATTGGCATTTGTCGTCATGGAAAAAATGTTCTTGCAGATTTGGGGCCAGAAGTCAGCATCAGGAGCAATGGAGAGGTCAGTTTCCCATTTTTCTGAAGGTATAGAGGGTGTTGAATCGGCCTGTGATAATAATTTGTATATCTTAGATAAAAGTGTCTTCGAGGAAGGGATGTTAATGAATTTAGAGGGTGACGGGAGGAGGACTTAAGTTTATATTCTTGTTTTTCATTGTTGATTGGATGGGTGATGAAACCTGTAGCAGGGTTTTTCCTGGCTCAAATTGAGGCAGAGGTGGCACCATCCTGACCATGCGCCATGACGTGCATGTATTTGTAAATTCAACTGACTCACTTTCTTTTACAGGCAACATACTTTAAGTTAAGAGTTCAAAAAAGAGTGTGACCATTATCATGTTAAAGCATTCATTTATTAAATCTATATACATACATAAATCAGCTGGCAACTTTAAATTGAAAGTACACTTCATCCACACATCTCACAACTAGACAGAACATTTCAGCCTCCTCTTTTTCATTCTGTAGAACCTCCTCATGCACTCCTTGTAGTCCAAGGCCTCCTGGTCTGGTCCATCAATGGCCACCTTACAACAGACATCCAAGTGCCTCTCCTTCAGTCTGTTCCACAGAGGTGTCTTCACCTTAAACAAAACAATTCATCATGCATTAAGTATTTTTGTTTTTATTCAGATACAGACATGAAGAGTGATAGTGTTTTCAATCATATATTATATATACGCTACAGTGTCCTCCCTAAAAAAAAACGACAACCAATTATTTCTTAAACTATCTAAACTATGATATTTTAGTTTTTGTAACTTTATTAGTTGAGTTTTTTTAGGTACTACCATCTTTAATATACTTCTCCTTCTCTTCTGCTGCTTTGTGAATGGCTGTCACCTCATGTCTTTTTAATGTGTCCAGCCTGTAGTTGGTTGATGGCTGTCTCACTAAGGAGGCAGCAATTGCCTGCTGTGTTGGGGCACAGTGCTTTTGGCATAAATAGCAGTGCATGCCTTCCTCAGTATGCCTGAGCCAGGTAAATTGATTGAGCCACTGCTTGTTAAAGCCACTGGCTCTGTGCTTTTGAGAAGATCTGGAAAGAGGAATAAAAACCACGTACACGTAGGCTTTGCGTTGTTATGCTCCTAATTGGAAACTTATTAATTAATTACCCTCGCCTCGCCGACTCGTCCTGTCCTGCATTCTGACCCTCGCGATCACCAGTCCCTTGTGAAGTACTTTCAGACCTGACACAAATTTCCACGTTGTCACCACCATGAATTATAGCATTTTAACTGCCTGTTACGTTTTTTCTCTGCTGTGTTTCACCTGGACTCTTGACTTTCCTCCTCGCAAGGTCGCTTTTTAAAGTACTGGCTGATTTTGCCTGTCATAACTGCAACGCTAAAAAACGGAGGAAACTTTTTTTTTAAATAAACACGTCATGCTTGGATGCAAAAAAGACAAGCAGTATTTACCTGTTTGTACCATCCGCCAGGGAAAATCAGGACGCCGATAGCACCAACTAGCAGGAAAAAAAACTTGATTCGATCCGTTTCTTCTTCGGTAGATGCTTCAGGTCTTTCCGGTGCACTGCTGTTGATATAGCGCCTCTATAGTGGCGCAACGCTGCAACTGCAGTTAAAATACGTTGCTGCTGCAGAGGGACATCGTACGCTCAATCAACACAGCTGAAGCTTTACGCTGTGTTGAGCGAAATCAATCGCTCTGGCTGGGGGCGGCACAAAATTAGGTGGAGGCGGCCGCCACGCAATTTTGAACGCAGGAAAAACCCTGTGTAGATATTGTAAGAATTGATGGCTCCTGATGCCAAACTTCTAGACCAGGAGAGAGAATGGAACCAGGATGTTATTATTGAAGATATTTTTGAGGTGAGTAATCCCTTTCTCTACCCAAGTGCTGAAGTATAGTGATTGTTTATTGCTGATGAAGTCCAGGTTGTGCCAGATCGGGGTGAAAAGCAACGGTGCCAAAGTGGAGTTAGTAGTGCTGTAGAATTTCCACCAGGCTGTCAGGGCCGATGATATTATGGGGTTTTGGAAACAGGGGTGTTTTTTGATAGTTTGACTAAGGAATGGTAAGTCTGAGAGATGGATGTCTTTGCTAACTGTTTGTTCTATGTCAAACCAAGTGCTATCTGACTGGGTGGGGTGGGTCCATTTGTAGATGTATTGAAGTTGATTTGCTAGTGAGTAATAATGAAAATTTGGAGCATTGAGTCCGCCTAAACTTTTTGATTTTTGAAGAGTGGCCAGTTTGATTCGTGGGGGTTTATTTTTCCAGTAAAATTTGTTGATGGATGAATCCGAGGGAATGAAACCAGGTGAGAGGTGGATGAGAGGGAATCATTGAACAAAGGTAACTGATTTTGGGGAGGATTGTCATTTTAACTGTTGCAATTCTGCCTAGAATGGATAATGGGAGGTTCATCCATCGTTGGAGATCGTCATTGATTGTTTTTAGGAGTGGAGTGAAATTCAGGTTGATCAACTCTGACAGCCTGGGGGAAATGTGGATGCCTAAGTAGGTGATGTGACTAGTGCAGAAGGGGATGGGTGTTGTAAGGGCTGCCACAGCCAGACTGTTGGTGGGAGTATGGAGGATTTGTTCCAGTTTATTGAGTAGTCAGAGAGAAGGGAGAAGGATTTGATGACTCTGATTACTTCTTGTAGTGATGATTCTGGATTCTCCATAAAAAGTAATATGTCATCTGCATAGAGGCTGATTTTATGGTGCATGTTGGGGGTTTGGATTCCTGTAATGAGGGGGTTCTGACGGATGGCTGCTGCTAGGGGTTCAATGAAAATGGTGAACAAAGAGGGAGAGAGTGGGCAACCTTCCCTGGTCCCCCTGTGAAGAGTTAAGCTTTGTGAGGTTTCTCCGTTAGTAATAACTGTGGCTGTAGGTGAGGTGTAAAGTGTTCTAATCCAGTTAATAAATGAATCCCCAAAGCCGAAACTGTGTAGGGTGTGGATGAGGAATGACCAGTTAACTCTGTCAAAGGCTTTTTCTGCATCCAAGGTGGCTATGATTGAATTATGGTTATGTGTGGTTGAGTGGTGCATTATATTGAATAGTCTGCGTGTGTTATTGGATGAGTTTCTTCCTTTAATAAATCCTGTTTGATCCGGGTGAATAATGGATGGAATAATTTTTTCTAATCGGTGGGAAAGTGCCTTGGTGATAATTTTAATGTCAACGTTGAGAAGTGAAATGGGGCGGTAACTTGAAGGCAGGGTGGGGTCTTTGTTTGGTTTAAGAAGCAGTGAGATGGATGCTGTGTTCATGTTGGATGGAAGTCTGGAAGTTTTTGTGTTTCTGTTATCATTCTGTGGAAAAGTGGAGCTAAGATGGACCAGAAGTGGTTGTAGAACTCAGCAGGGAAGCCATCAGGACCGGGTGCTTTATTGTTGGGCATTCTGTTGAGGGCAGATTGGATTTCTTCAGTTGTTAGGGGTGTTTAATGTCTAATGGGTGTCTAATGTGTTTTTTTGTTCAGGGGAGAGTTGGGGTAAATTGAGGCTGGTGAGAAATAGTCTGATGTCTTCTTCCTTAGGGGTATTATCTGAGGAGTATAGGTTGACATAAAATTCTCTGAATATTTGATTTATTTCATCGGGTGAGTTTGTTGACTTCCCTGCTGAGTTCATGATGGTGGAGATTGTGGATTTTTCTTTATTTCTTTTGATTTGGTTTGCGAGATATTTACCGGATTTGTTATTGTGATGGAAGTTTTCCTGTCGGAGCCTGCTGATCATGAAATTAGTTTTCTTGTTCAGAATTTCATTTATTTCTAGTTTATATTTTCTTAATTTCTTCTCGTTTTCTTCTGTTGGATTAGTTGCATTGACAGTTTCTAGCTGTTTGATTTTTTCTTGTAATTCAGATTCTTGTTTGTTTTCTGTCTTTTTCTTATAGGCTGAATATGAAATGATAATTCCTCTGATGACTGCTTTACCTGTTTCGCATAGAAGTGTGGGGGATGGCTTTGGGGCATCATTTATTTCCAGGAAGGATACCCACTCTCTTTTGATGAGGTTGTTAAATTCAGGATCTTTCAGGAGGGATGTGTTAAAGCGCCATCTGGTGACTGGTTTGTGTGGTCTTGGTGGGTTCCATTTGAATGATACTGGGGCATGATCACTGATAATGATGGGGTGGATTTGATTATCAAAAATATTTGAAATGATTGAATTACTGGTAAGGAAGAAATCAATGCGTGAATATGAATAATGTACTGATGAAAAAAAATGAGAAATTTCTGATTCTAATCAAAGTCCGTTGTAAAGCAGATGATAGAAATATTAACGAGGGTCACGGGAACACTCCTCCTTTGTTTTGGGTGCTCCTCAAGCCATAAATTTGACTTTGTTACGCAGAGCAGATCAAGAGTGGAAGTAGAGTGGAATTGATTGGTCCTTCTTCTTTTGGGTGGACAAGCGAGACACATTGGGGGGTTCTGCCCTCCACAGTCTAAAGTCCTCATTTATTTATGCAGAAATCTGTAATGGCTCATTAGCTCTTTCGAATTGATAGCTTTTTTCTGGGTAGTATGGTAGATTTCATAGATGCAAAGGTGCAAAAATGAACTACAGGAAGACAGAACCGAGCTGGAAGCCTCCCGCGGGATTTTATTGCAGCTACAGCATCAACCACAGCTCATGAGAATCAGACAGACAGCAGAAGCCAAACATTCCCAGAATCTCCTTGAATTCTTTCCCTTTTATACACTATTTGGGCGCTCCAATGATGTCTCTTATCTTCCCGTAAGTGGTCTTCACATTGGTGTCTGATTGCCAGCAACGTGACTTCTTCTGTAAACATGTTTTGCTCACTGGCCGGCTCTGCCAAATTTCCTGTCGAAATGTGTGACAAGTTCAGGTACCATGACCTCTCTGGCTGTATCCTCCATCCTGTTTTGCAACTTTCTTTGCTTAAATCTATTTGCTCCCATATTCGCCCAGGAAACCAATCCTGCCTCAGAGTGAAGCTAGGACAGCCCACTTAGTTTACATACATGCTTTTCCACTGACAAAATGGACAAAGAAATACATATATTAATAAATGTGGAAATGCAAAAATACGTAAATAAATAAATGAATGCATAGAGAAATAAATGTAAAACAGCATTCATACAAAAATATAAATAAATATATACATTTTTAAAAGCATGCATGATCGAGGAAAAAGATGAATAAATAAATATATAATTATGGAAATAAAAACAAAAAATATATGCATTTATTTATTTATCTATGTATCTATTTCTGTGTTTATTTATCAAGTATTTAGTTATTTATTTGTGTATTTTTTGTATAACATGTACATGTATACAGATACTGTGGTTTACTTGGCTGTAATGTTTGCAGGGCCAGTTTTTTAAGGATAATCTGACCAGATTTAATGTGTTAGATGGGCTCAAATCTTGAAAACAGGCTGTTTATTATTATAAAATAAAATATGTTCGAATGAGTAAGTAAATAATAATAAAATATGACAAATCAAGTAAATTTTAAAAAAAGGACTTTAAGAGGGCTGTTTGTTGTTTTTCATCTGAAAAAAACAAACAAACTCCAGATTGTGTTTCTTACAGCTTTTGAGAAGGATTTGGATAAATTTCATTTAAAAAAAAACACCTCAGTTATGTGGCCATAAAATATTTATGACTGTGCTATCACAATACTTCAAAGTAAAACAACACAATCAGTCCAACTACAGGTAAGACAAGGCTCGAGTAACACATTATGTCACAGTCCTTATCAATAAGGCAACTAACTTAAATGATTCTGTCAAATTATATTTATGTAGCACCTTTCATTCAAATCAAATACAATTCAACTAATGCGCACCACAAGCATTCAAAGACCCTCATATAAAACCATAAAGATAAAGAGTTAAAGGTCCCCTATTATGGCATTTTTCATCAAGTTTCAATCAGTCCCAGAGATCCCACAATAGTAAATTTAGTTTGTTGTCTAAATCACCAGTTTAAATATCAGTTTGGATATCAGCCAGCCTGTACCCCCCTCTCTTTTTGAGCTCCACTGAGAACGGGTTGATTCTGCGTCTGTACCTTTAAATGATAATGAGCTGTGTGTAACCACACTCTTCCTCCACTCTGAACTGCCGGCACCGCCCCAGTGGTCCAGGAGCGTTCGTCTGGAGATCTTCTGAGGACCTCTTCAGAGGTCAGTGGTGTCAGTGGTGTCAGTGGTGAAATGGTTAGCACACACATACAACATCTTCGGAGTTGTTGTGGGTACATTTCCATCAAAAATAAAATTAATCCACTGGGTCCTCAAATCTTTGATAAAGGAGGCAGAAATAAACTCCTGTCTTCGTTTGTGCAGCCAAGAACCACGCAGTGGCTGGGTCATAGCTTTGACATGGTTGCTGTAACAGAGTGGTGTATGCGAGGGGAAAAAATGGCGGATGCTACCTAAGTTGGCTTGGAGGGGATGCATATTATTGGTAGAAAACCATCCAAAAATGGATTTTTCATAATAGGGGACCTTTAAAAAAACACAGTAAAGCTCTCTTGTGTTGTTGTTGTTGTGTTGTTTGCTGTCCTGTTGTCTTTATTGACTGTATAAACTGACTCCCCTGTGTTGTCACAAAAATGTCTGTTTTTAAATGTTAAAATATTTTGTCTTGTAATTACTTTTTAATTAAGTAAAGGAAGAAAACAGTTAAAAAGAAAATTATCAAAAATATTGAGTTTATAATAATGCATTAGATTTTTATAGTGCTTTATCAGAGACCCTTAAAGCCCTTTACATTGGATACATCATTCATTCGCTCACACAGTCACACCTTGATGGTGGTAAACTACCTTGGTTGTCACAGCTGCCCTGGGGCAGACTGCCAGAAACATGGCTGCCAATATGCGCCTACGGCCTCTCCGACCACCACCACACAACACTTACAATCGTACACCAGTGGAGGACACACACTGGGAGCAAGGTGGGTTAAGTGCCTTGCCCAAGGACACAACGGACAGACTAGGGATAGGGGGAATCAAACTGCCAACCTTCCAGTTATTGGATGACCGCTCTCCCTCCTGAGCTACTGCCGCCCTATTATTATTTATAAAAAGTAAAGATGAGAAATCAAAGATAAAAGCACAAGCATTATAATGAGTAGTTTAACAATGAAGTGACAATAGTTGGAGTGATGAAATAACATCAAAATCAATATAATAGAATAAATATCCAAGCTCGTCTCATCATGTCATCTTCCATTTCATATGGTGGTCAATTTTCTGATTTATCCACATTACCAGCCCTGTGACTGAAGCTTCTTTTGAGAGGACATCACCCTTTCAGTGATTTTTATGTTTTTATTTTGATATTTCCTGTCACTGTGAGATACACTTTAATTTTGTAGTATACCATTACTGGCATATTGTAAGTTACAAAATTAAGTTAAAATGTTAATTAGAAACTTCAAATGTTCAGTTGAATAACCTCTAGAGGCATAATCTCTAACTGTGTTTGGATTCACAATTACTCTTTGAATAACTATAACTAAATATGTCACTTTAACTTTGTCATGTTCAAAACCAGCCCCACATAGACTGACTCAAATATGTGTCTTTTACTCTTTGTCTCTTCATTCAGCACTCTCTCACATGCACATCTGACTTGGTCTTGGAGCGGCTCGCCCACAGGGTGTCAGTGCTGACAGATAGGTCAGAGCCGGAATCAGACGAAGCTCCAAACACTGAGCAGACCAGCACTGCAGTGGAAACAGAGGAGATTCTGTCCAATTAAAGTGAGAGAGGCTCTATGTTTACATGAGGAAGTCCCAGAGGAGGATCACATTTAAGAATTTACCATATTCACAGGTGTTATGTGGAGGACAACCTCAGGATGAATATGTGTATTTACTTGTGATGATGGACACCATATGTCAGGTTTATACCAACTTTGACGCTCAATTTTGCTCAAATGGTGGTAAGATAAACTGACTGAAAAGCCCACATAAATCTTTAATGAGCTGTAAATTGTGTTCAGTAGATAATGAATAAAACATGTACATGTATACAGATACTGTGGTTTATTTGTCTGTAATGTTTGTAGGGCCAGTTTTTTTTAATAATCTGACCAGATTAAACGTGTCAGATGGGATCAAATCTTGAAAACAAACTGTTTATTATTAAAAAATAAAATATAATCAAATAAGTCAGCAAATAATAATAAAATATGAAAAATTAAATAATATAAAAAAAGGACTTTAAGAGGGCTGTTGTTTTTCATAAAAAAAAAAAAAAAAACTCCAGATTATGTTTTTTTACAGCTTTTGAGAAGGAAGGATTTGGATAAATTTTAAAAAGAAAAATCAGGATTATCCTGATTTTAGCACAGGTTTCACAAAAAGAAACTTGTTATAAATACCAAAATGGATTGTCCTTGTTAGAAAAAAAAAGAATGTTTACAAACTTGTGTTTGCATCTTTTTTTTATATATAATAAATGCAGAAGATAAAAATGACAATTTCAGAGCTATGGTTGCTCAAAGAAAATTTAGGGGTATTCGCAATGGTCTGTTTAAGTATTTTATTTTTTTTATTGTTTTTTAAAATTTCATAAATAAGCCACTCATTTACTGCGTAGTTTGCTAAATACCTATGCTAGTGATCCATTAGTGGTCAGTACTCGGACCACAAACCACATACCACAAAAATAAACTAGAAACAGAACCCTGTCTGTGCTGAAAATCTAGCCTATTGGGTGTAGAGTCCACATATTTGAGTAAAATCTGTGAAAAGAAATTAAAGCTTTGGTCAACCAGAGCTGGTCGTAAGATAAGAAAAAACTCTATTCATCCCACGGTGACGAAATTTGCTGTGTTAAAAGCAGCAAAGGATCAGCACAGCAAACATAAAAGAACAAGTACATTCATCATTGGCACAGTGCTCAGATAATTATGAAAAAGTTAACTTAGACCTACTCTTACCAAAAAAAAAAAGGAGACCTCAAGTACATTTTATCAAGTATACTTCGATTAATTTTGGTGTATTCCATAAGTATACTTTGTCTTGCCATCAATGGTAGGACAGAGTGGCAATGTAGGAGATAGAGAGGAGGGAATGAAATGCAGCCCATGGTCAGGACAGTCAGGAATCGTACCCGTGACCACAGCGGGGAGCAAGTCCCCAATATGAGGAGTGACTTAATTAGGGTTGGGTTACGGTTCCCAGATTGTAAAAAAAAAAAAATTACTGTGGTAATGTCACGTCACTCACGTGCATCTCAAAGAATGAGTCGAGTGGACCGGCCCACTGATCTCAGATAAGCGTCAGTCTGCAACAGAAGTCATCCAAAGCCTGGTTGTACTTTGAAAAATTCAAACATACAATGCAAAGTGTATGAAGTGCAGTGCAGTCAACTCTTGCGCTGGTGGTACCACATCCGCTATGATAAAACACCTCCTGAAACACGACATTCATCTCAGGCAATGTACCATGTTTTACAACCTGGGAAAACCTCTGTTACCTGCGCCACCACCCTCACCGTCACACCTGTGGGCGGTACAGGATAAAGCCGCTCCAATAGAGCCTGCATCCAGAGACCCTCCAGGCTAGGACTAACACTTCAAACCCACATGTCTGTGTAAACTACTTAGGTAGCTTGAAATGACAATTTCTGTAGATCCATTGTCGTATGAAACAAGCGCTGTGTATTGTTGCACTCCTAGCTATTTAGCTAGACTAATCGTAATGGCTGGTTAGAGTATAATGTTAACGACACGACTTTTTGAAAAACACTAGGTTTCCCTGCCTGTCTAACGTGCTATTGGTAATGTTATTAATAAAAATTGGCTGTAAATCAGTTGATCATGAATATAAAGTAACATTAAGGTGTCATGTTGTGTTTTCCTCTATTTAGAAAACAAAAGCAGAACCTGTAACATAACGCCCTTCACTTTGGCAAAAGCTGGGAGGATGACCCTGGAGAGAGCTGATGAGTGTCATCATGCTGTGATGAGATTTATTGTTAAAGATGCACATACATTTAGAAAAAAGTTTTTGCTTTTCAGGTTCCGGTCTGCCTGGCGAAGGGATGGCAGCATAAGCGACAGGCTCCTGACAGTAAAATTAAAAAGGACCCGGTTACAACTCGAAACCCACACGTAAATATAAATGCAAATGTAACAGGTTAAAGACTATGCCCACAAGAAAAAAAGGTAAGAAAAGTGCCGCACAAAAGAAGGAAAACTACGACATGGAAGAAGATTGTGAATCGCAAGCTAGCGACGTCATGCTAGCAGACATGCTGCCGAATGACACCGAGCAAAGCCAGGATGCTAACCTAGGAATCATCCTGAGAGAGCTACGAGAATTCAGAAAAAACTCCAGCCAGAAACTGACCGACATCAGCGATGACATCAATAAGATCTACAAAAGAGTGGAAGAGGCGAAGGAGCATATTGACACAGCCGAGACTCGTATCCAATCAACAGAGGAGGTTGTGGCTGAGTTGGTGAAACTCCAGGAGCAAACAGAGGCTAAACTGATGGACTTTGAGGGGCACTTGCGACGGGAAAATGTAAGACTGTACGGGGTGAAGGAGGGAGCCGAAGGAGGCGCAATGCATACGTGGAAGAGTTGCTAATCAAAGGCCTGGGGCTCCCGACCTCCACAACCTTAAACATTGAGAGAGCGCACCGGGCGCTCAACACGAAACCCCCCGCCTGAAGCCCCGCCTAGATCCATTGTGATCAAATTCGCGAGCTTTAGAATGAAAGAAGATATTCCCAAAAACCTGGCAAAGAGGGGGATTCGACTTCCAAGGAATGAAGATAAACATGGATCACAATTACGCACCGGAGCCGCTGAAGAAGAGGAGGGAGTACGCAGAGGCGAAGGCTGCGCTTAAGGAAAAGAATATAAAGTTCCAGATTCCATTCCCAGCCAGGCTATGGGTGTACTACAAGGATGGCACAGTGGTTTACAACTCGGCAGAGGAGGCTACGGAAGACATGGCATGGAGGGGGATACCGGTGACGATTCGGAAAAAAACTGCCTCTCTTCTGGATCAGATCAGCCAGCATTCCTGGCAGCCCAGCAGAAGGCGAGGAAACCGGGAGAGCACGAGCACCAAACACGGCTTCAGGGAGCAACTTCAAAGATTCTGACGGGACACTTGATAAGTATCGATAATGTAATAATTGATTACACACTGATATCCCCTTGTGACTTGAATCTGAGATAATGAAAATCATATTATAAAAGTAAACATAGCCCATCTGATGGGAGAGTATGTACATTTTGAGGGCATAAGGAAAATTACACTTGAATTTGAGACATTTTACTAGACATAATGGACCTGTGTAACAGCTTCGATGATGAAGAGGGCCCTCTCACATCGCTCGATGGAAGAGACTTTCCCTCTAAACTCACGTTCCATCTGAGTTATGAGGCTAAGGAAGAGGACTCACTATTGGAAGTCAGCGTGTATTTTTGTTATGACGTTCTCTATTTTGTTGTAGTAAATGTTTACGTGGGTGCTATCGTTACCTATAGCACCAGGGGTGCAGGAATATTTTCTTTTTATTTAGTTGCTCAGAAATTAAAGGATGCCTAAATGACATATTATGCAAAAGTCAACTAAGGTCATTACTTATAATGTAAATGGTTTAGGCAATCCAATTAAAAGAAGCAAAATTATGGCAAAATTAAAGAGAGAAGAAATAGAGGTAGCTCTTCTCCAAGAGACACATTTATCAGATTCAGAACACGAAAAACTCACAAAATGGAGATTTAATCAATATTCATCTTCCTATAGACATGGTTGTAAGAGAGGGGTAGTCATCTTAATCTCTAAGAAATTAAATTTTGAATGCACATATGAAAAGAAAGACCCAGATGGGAGATTTGTTTTGGTCCGAGGTTACTTACAGGGTGCTTTAGTTACCTTTCTGAATGTCTACGCTCCTCCATCATCCGAGTGGACTTTTTTTAAACAGATTTTTGAGTTATTAGTTTCAGATGCCCAGGGAACCCTAATCTGTGGTGGAGATTTCAATGTTAGACTACACCCCACCCTGGATGCATCAAAACCCTCTTATACAGGAGAGAAAAAAACTACTAAAAATATAAAAATAATGATGAGGGAAATGGGTCTCTCGGATGTATGGAGAGAACTGAACCCAACTAAAAAAGACTTCACTTTTTTTTTTTTCTTGATTACTATCTAATGTTTCAAAGGGATACTCATAGGGTTAAAAAATGCAATATTGGGACTATGGATTTATCAGATCATGCACCAGTCTATTTAAAGGTAACATTGGACACTGAAAAAAAGGGCACGATTTGGAGTCTAAATGCAGGGATCCTAGGCCCAATGTAGGAACAAATAAAAACCGATATAAAGCAATATTTCGATGAAAATGATAACGGAGAAGTATCCCCACAAATTCTCTGGGACGCTTGCAAAGTGGTTGAATGGGGGAAATTATAGGCTACTGCTTGAATTTGAAAAAACAGAGAAAAGCAAAAATTGAACAGTTACAGTCGGAACTGAGAAAATTAGAGAACTTACATAAAAAGACACTAAAGCCAACAATAAAAATGAAAAAAAAATGAATTAAATGAAATTTATTCTAATGATATAAAGAAAAAATTTAACCATTCTAAAACAAAAATATTATGAAGCAGGGGGCAAATCTGCTAAATTATTAGCCTACAAACGAAAAAAGCAACAGGCAGAAAATACAGTACACAAAATAAGGGACCCCATTAGTAACACTACACATTACAAAATAAATTATATCCAACAAACCTTTGAAAGATTTTATACTAATCTATATGCCCAACCTAAAGCAGATGGTGAAGCAATGGAAGCCTTTTTGAAACGCATAAAATTTCCCAAAGTTACTGATGAACAAAATAAGCTGTTAACCAGAGAAATTACAGATGAAGAAATTAAAAGGGCAATATCACATTCAAGGATAAATAAACCGCAGGGGCCAGACAGATTCCCGGCCGAGTGGTACAAGGAGATGAAGGACCTACTCGCCCCTAAAATAAAAACTACTTTTAACCATGTGCTTAAAACTGGCATTACTCCTCCCTCTTGGAAAGGAAGCAGTGATATCTGTGATACCAAAAGAAGGTAAAGACAGGTCAGACTGTGGAAGCTATCATCTAATAAGTGTTCTAAACCAAGATTATAAGATCTATACCCACATTATGGCAAAAAGACTTGAAAAAATTCTTCCTCAGATAATAAGTCTAGATTAAACAGGTTTTATTCAACAAAGACAGACACAAGACAGCATTCACTGAACACTGCTCCAAGCCGTAATGCTAAGTCTTGACGCTGAGAAGGCTTTCGACCGCGTTAATTGGGAATTCCAATTTAAATTATTAGACAAATTTGGATTTCATCAAATGTTTATTAAATCTATTAAGGCATTATATAATGAACCAAAAGTCAAAATAAAAATTAATGGAGCAATATCTAACCAATTTGGCCTGGAATGAAGGGACCAGGCAAGGCTGCCCATTGAGCCCATTGCTGTTCGCTCTGTTTATAGAACCGCCAAGTCAGGGAATTACTCAAAACAAGAATATTACTGGAATAAAAATATTAGACCAGGAATATAAGATTTCTTTATTTGCAGATGATGTTTTAATTTATCAAACCCAGAAAAATTAATTTTGGAACTGCTATCATTTTTAGATGACTTCGGCTCGGTCTCAGGCTATAAATTAAACATCCATAAGACTCAAACAATAAACTTCAACTACAAACTTAGACAGATCATTACATCTAAAATTCAACTAAAATGGCATCTAGAACATATGAAGTATCTCAGAGTCATTGTCCCAAAAGATTTATCGAGTCTATATAAACTAAATTTTGATACATTAAATAAGAAATTAAAGGAAGATATAAGGAAATTGAATCTTATCCCTGTATTAAGTTTTGAATCTCGAATTGAAACGGTTAAAATGAACATCTTGCCAAGGATACTATATCTATTTCAGACCCTCCCAATTGAAATTAATGATAAACAATTCAGTGAATGGGATAAATTATTATCTCTCTACATTTGTCAGGGAAAAAAAACAAGATTAAGGTTCCAAATTCTTCAACTGTCAAAGAGCAAAGGTGGACTGGCTCTTCCTTGCCTAAAAGATTACTTTATATCGGCCCAGCTGAGGATCCTGTTCTGTTGGTGTGCTTCAGATTACAAAGCAAGATGGAAAGAAATTAAAGAAAATTTATCAGGAACAATGCCAATTCAAGCAAGGCTAGGAGATAAAAGACTAATTAAATGCTCGATGGAGAAAGGAAACGAATGGATCAACTTAACTTTGAGAACATGGCTAAAGGTTATCACTAAGACTGATATGGTAGAAGAGGTAAAGATCCTTAATCGGTGCTGCCATGATCTTGATTTTGCCCCAAATAAAATGGATACCACCTATAGGGGCTGGGTTAGCCATTGTCTCTCTTTATACTGTACCTGGTTTGACCAGGCAGCACTGAAGAGCTTTCAGATGTTGAAAAGAATGCTCAAAATAGTGACTTTTTCAGATTTCTTCAGCTACGCCACCACCTAAACAGCACTATGTTAAAAAGTCAAAAAGCATTTTAAAACAGTCTATTAAAAGTGTTCATTAGTGCATACAGGACAGATTCCATGCTCAAAGTCATCTCTAGACTTTATAGAGGACTACAGGAAATAAAAGTAGTGAGTACCACTTACATAAAACAAAAGTGGGACAGGGAAACCAACAGCTGTATTTCAGAAGACACTTGGATAAAATACTGTGAACTTCAGTGGAGGATATCAAGTTCAAACACATGGAGGTCATTTTGCTCGAAGTGTCTCATTAGGTATTTCATTACTCCTGCTCAATCGAGCCACCACACAGGATCCTCCAGCTGCTGGAGAATGTGTCGTTCTCAAGAAGCTAATCACTTTCATTTGTTTTGGACATGTCCAAAAATAAACACTTTCCGGCGTAAGGTCTATTCAGCACTTAGAACTGTATTTGGAACTGACATTACATTTACCTGGCATGAACTTTTTTCTTCTCTTCTCTATATCAAAATGTACTTGATCACTCAATCTATTGTAATATATCAGAAACACCCCATGTTCATGTTGTGTTGCATTGTAAAATGTTTTGAAAAATGGAAAAAGAAATAAATAAAAAAAACAAAAGATGCACATGCGTTTTCCACCGTTGATTGTCCATCCTTTAGGTACAAAGTTTATGAATCAATATAAGTATTTTTTATTACAGTGTTACTGTAGAAATCAGATAATCACTTTTTGGTTATATTATATAGAACATATGCTCCCTTTTGCCTCAGAAAGCTGAGCAAGAAATAAAACTGCACAGGAACCTACCCCCTGTGTCCATGAGCACAGACCCTGCTAAGTGGTGATGGGAAAATTGGTCTACTCTCCCCATCTTGTCAGATTTGTCTGCCACATATATGTGTGCGCAATAGGGATGTGGAGATTAATTGATATGGATCGTGGTCGCGACACAGACGTGCGCGATGCAAGTGCATTGATTCATTCAGTGTGTATTGGTACAATGACGGCTGAAATTCGTGATGCTTCGGTCGCTGCGTCTGTATCGGTAATCTTCACAGTTGCATCAGTTTTTCCATGCTGTACTGCATTCTATCATGTGTTTCTGAGGCATCTTGAATGCACCATCACCATTTTGTGATTTGTTTTGAAGACAGACGGAAGCCATGCACGCGCACACTCTTCAGTAATCATGGCAGAGGGAAGCAGCAACGCTGCTGAAGAAGAGATTTTTAATGCTTAATGCAAAAGTTCAAATCCAACGTTTGGAAGTACTTTGGATTTTGCAAGAGAGATGGTGAACTTGACAAGACGCACATTATTTGTTAAGAATGCTGTGCTTCTAAACCTCACAACAGCAGCACGACAAATATGGCCACTCACTTGAAAAAACATGGTATTGATGTCACGAAAATCGCTGCTACCGGAGTGCAGGAGGCGAACGGCAATACGGGTGAAAACAAGAAAATCACAAAACACTCAAAAAAACAAAATCAGATTTGAAGAATTTATTAATTTCTTCACTATTCAAAAGTCAAACATGCTCAATGTAAAAATGTGAATGCAGAAAATGTAAACAAGTTGTAAATATGTACATACAAAAGTATAAGTGAGATAAAATTAACGTTTTGGGATGAGGGGTAAATCATATCGTATCGAGAACAGGGGTGAATCGTGGAGTATTGTATCGGCAGGGATTTAATGTATCACAAATTATATCGTATCATTGGCAGTGCATCGAGATGGGTATCTAATTGCCACAGTAATGGAGATGCACATCCCGAGTGTGCAAGCATCATCAACCCCATCAAAGTGTTTTCTCAGTAGCTGGAGATACTATTAGCCAAGAACGGTGTAGGATTTGTCCAGAGAAAGCAGATATGCTTAAAAAACTGTTAAGAGGTGTACTCATGCTCCCCAACAGCCTAAATGTTCAGTCTAACAGTGCAATCATTTTCTTTACACAAATGTGTATTTTCATCTAATTGTACTGGGCAACAGTTAGAATTATTTTTTTGTGTTGGTATGATTGCATTTGTGTTTATTATACTCTTTTCAGTATAGCAAGTATAATGAATATGATGGTCTTTTATCCTCAGCGGGAGACTGGCAGTTGAAGGTGGACCTGGGGAGGCAATTGAAGTTTCCGGAGCACATCACCAGCACAACACTCAGGCCGGACATGGTCTTAACATCAGAGAGTTCGAAGCAGGTAGTGTTACTGGAACTGACAATACCCTGGGAAGACCGGATCGAGGTAGCCTATGAGAGGAAGAAGGCTAAATACCTGGAACTGGTGGAGGACTGCAGGCTTAATGGGTGGAGGGCCCGCTGTGAGCCCATTGAGGTTGGTTGCAGAGGATTCCCAGGACAGAGCCTGCATCGGGCACTCAGGCTCCTTGGAATCAGGGGGGCTCAAGAGAGGAAAGCCACCAAGAACATCTGTGAGGCAGCTGAGAAAGCCTCTAGGTGGCTTTGGATCAAGAAGGGCGATAAATGGTTTAGTGCGCTGCTTGGACACAAGTCGGGGTCTGATCAGCCCCGGCTGGGTCGCCCAGGTGAGGGTGTCTGATGATCCAAGACCCGAAACACCCTGTGACCCTGGGTTCATCACTGAAGATGTGTCCAAGCTGCACCACTAAGGTGTTTGTTAAAACTATCTACATCTGGCATAGCCAGTGACCTCCAGGAAAGGCTGGATGACGACTACGAATAGTGTAGTGACAACTGGAGAGACAGTGGACAGCTCGGAGAGACGGCACCAGGGGGAGCAAGGGTTAGCACCCCGAGCTGCAGCTCCCGTGAGGGAGCACCCAACTAAGCTACAGAAAGCCCTAATGAAAGATACCCCCAGGGGTGCCCGAGAGGGGGGGAGGATGAGCACCCCACACGGACGGATTTACTGGCAAGGAATATGAGCAATGGATTACCGACAACGAGAGTAACCTGTATGTGTGGCAAGATCTGCAAGAATCTCAAAGGTCTGAAGATCCATCAGACCAAGATGGGCTGCTCGAGGAGGAAGCAAGCTGAACAATGCACAGAGGCAGTGCTTAGCACGACCTCTGGTGAGACGGAGGAGGAGCCGGACCAGGAGTCAACCCACAGTGTCCAGAACCTCCAAGCTCAGTGTGCTCCACCCAGCAATCCAACCGAACATCGCAGGGTCTTGTGGCCAGCTGCACATAAGGAGACTGGGTGGCGCCAGTTCGATGAAGATGCACATGCCGCTCTGGAAGCGTCATCAAAGGGGGGAGTGGACCAGCAGCTTCAAACGATGTGCACCTTCATCATCTGCATCGGTGCTGAGCGATTTGGGATCAAACAGCCAAAGGCTAAGACAACAGCAAGACCAAACTGGCGAGAGAACAAGATCACTGCACTCAGGAGAGACCTGAAGACCCTGAAAAAGCAATTCAAGAAGGCCAGCGAGGAAGAAAGGCCCGCCCTGGCTGAGCTCCGAGCCATCCTCAGGAAGAAGCTCATTTCCCTACGCCGCGCTGAGTGGCACAGGAGGAAGGGTAGAGAGAGGGCCCGCAAGCGCACTGCTTTCATAGCTGACCCTTTCGGGTTTACGAAGAAGCTGCTAGGGCAGAAGTGGAGTGGGACCCTTATGTGCCCAGAAGACGGCATCAACCGCCATCTCTCAGAAACCTACAGCGACAGGCAAAGGGAAGAAGACCTTGGCCCCTGCAGAGAGCTAATTACACCACCCCCACCCTCCAGCCAATTCAACATCAAAGAGCCAACACTGGCAGAGGTCAGGAACACAGTCAGGGCTGCACGAACCAGTGCAGCACCAGGGCCGAGTGGCGTGCCATACAAAGTTTACAAGCGCTGCCCGAGACTACTGCAGAGGCTGTGGAGGATCATCAGGACAGTATGGCGAAGAGGCAGGGTAGCCAAGCAGTGGAGGCATGCCGAAGGTGTCTGGATACCGAAGGAGGAAAACGCAAGTGACATCTCGCAGTTCCGAACCATCTCACTGCTCAGTGTAGAGGGCAAGATCTTTTTCAAGATCCTTGCCAACCGCATGACAGAGTTTCTCCTGAAGAATTCATACATCGACACCAGTGTGCAGAAAGGGGGAGTTCCAGGCTTTCCAGGCTGCATTGAACACACTGGAGTTGTTACCCAGCTGATCCGAGAGGCGAGAGAAAACCGAGGAGATTTGTCAGTCATCTGGCTCGACCTGGCAAATGCCTACGGATCCATTCCCCACAAGCTGGTGACAAAAGCTCTGACTATGCACCATATCCCGCAGAAGATCACAGATCTCATACAAGACTATTACAACAGTTTTAGCATGAGATTCACCTCTGGATCAATAACGTCAGCATGGCACCGCCTAGAAAAAGCCATCGTCACTGGTTGCACCATATCAGTGACGCTGTTTGCTCTGGCAATGACCATGCTTGTCAAGGCAGCAGAAGTGGAATGCAGAGGACCTCTCTCCAGATCTGGCATTCGCCAACCGCCAATCAGAGCCTTTATGGATGACCTAACAGTCACAGCAACATCAGTGCCAGGGTGCCGCTGGCTCCTTAAAGGTCTGGAACGGCTAACATCTTGGGCGAGAATGACATTCAAGCCAGCCAAGTGCAGGTCCCTTGTGCTGAAGAAGGGGAAAGTGGAGGACAAGTTCCGCTTCCACATGAACGCTCTTCAAATCCCATCTCTGACAGAGAAGCCGGTGAAAAGCTAGGGGAAGATCTTTGATGCTTCTCTGAGAGACACAGCAGCGATCCAAGCTATGCACTCAGAGCTGAAGACCTGGCTCACTGCGGTGGACAGATCAGGCCTCCCAGGGAAGTTTAAAGCCTGGATATATCAGCATGGCATCCTGCCAAGGCTTCTGTGGCCACTACTGATGTACCAGGTCCCAGTTACAACGGTGGAGGCCTTAGAGCGAAACATCAGCCAGTTCCTGCGCAGATGGCTGGGCCTGCCGAAGAGTCTGAGCTGCATTGCCCTTTATGGGCACACAAACAAACTGCAGCTCCCATTCTCAAGTCTGACAGAGGAGTTCAAAGTAACAAGAGCCAGGGAAGTGTTACTGTACAGAGACTCCTCCGACACCAGAGTCTCCTCTGCAGGCATAGAGGTCAGGACTGGGAGGAAGTGGCGAGCGCAGGAGGCAGTCCAGCTGGCAGAGGCAAGGTTGCGGCATGGTGCACTACTAGGCTCTGTGGCGGTTGGGCGAGCGGGACTCGGCTGCCATAAAACACCACGCTATGACAGAGCACAGGGGAGAGACAAGCGGCAGATGATCCAGGGTGAGGTCCGAGCAGAGGTGGAGGAGGAGCGGCGCAGCAAGACTGTGGCCATGTGCCAGCAAGGAGCTTGGACCAATTGGGACCATGCACTGACTTGGAAAATCACCTGGTCAGAACTTTGGAGGTCAGAGCCAGCAAGACTCAAGTTCCTGATCCAGTCAGTGTATGATGTCCTCCTGAGTCCATCTAACCTGCACTGCTGGGGTCTGGCAGAAACACCATCATGTCCACTCTGCCCCGCAAGAGGAACACTGGAGCACATCCTGAGCTGCTGCCCAAAAGCACTGGGAGAGGGCAGGTACAGGTGGCGCCATGACCAGGTGCTGAAGGCAGTAGCTGACACCATCTGTGCTGGGATCCAGCAAAGCAAGCACCAGCCTCCAGCAAGGCATAACATCACATTCGTTAGGGCTGGGGAGAAACCACAGTCACAGCCAAAGGTCCCAGGTGGTCTTTTATCCTCAGCGGGAGACTGGCAGTTGAAGGTGGACCTGGGGAGGCAATTGAAGTTTCCGGAGCACATCACCAGCACAACACTCAGGCCGGACATGGTCTTAACATCAGAGAGTTCGAAGCAGGTAGTGTTACTGGAACTGACAAGTTCATGGGTTCATCACTGAAGATGTGTCCAAGCTGCACCACTAAGGTGTTTGTTAAAACTAAACTAGTATTCAGTGAGAGGATTGGTTAAGGATTCGGACTGTTAAGTAGGAATCGGTAAGAATTCAGAACTGTTAAAATCCAGACAAATCCCAACCCTAGTCTTAATCCATCCGGCTATCTGCATGCTAATTCTGATAATTAAAATTACTTTTTGGTATGCTATGATTTAAATAGTAGTAGTAAGATTTATATACCTGGCTTGTACTGCTTATCTTTCTAAAAGAAACTCTGTAAGCGCATACTCTTAAAAAGGTATATGCAAGCATTCACTGATAAAGTATACTTAAACCCAAGGCACAAATACATACTAAAGTAGATCTTAATTAAAAGTTTATGTATAAGTATAGGTTAAATATATTTACACTTAAAGTATATATATTAAGTATTCTTGGCTTGTACTCAGAATTATACTCAAAGTATATCTCTTAAAGTGCATAAAAAGTAAACTGAAAGCATACTTTGTTTGAAAACAGTACAGTTTAAGTAAACTCAAACACACTTCTTTTTTTGGTGAGGGTATACAAAAAAAAGTTATTGACTGAAGGAAGAAAAATCAGCTATAAAAAAACAAGCAGTTTACACAGTAAACAATAAGGAATTTGACACATTATTGCATACTATTTGAGTTATTATATCTGAGAAAGATGTACACTACAGGCCAAAAGTTTGGAAGCAAGATCAGATTTGTACAAAAAAAGTTCATAGTTTCATTAATATACTTTGCAACACTATAAACATGACTATTGTGTAAAGAGTAACTTATCAGAATACATTTTGACTATAATTATTAGGTATTTTAGCTTTTCTTGCTTTGACTTTGCTTTCTTTAAAGTAACCTCCTCTGGCTTTAACAACAGCTCAGCATATACCAGGCATTCGTTCCACAAGTTTTTTAAGGTATGTTCCAGGGATTGCATTCCAAGCTTTCTTAAGTTCATTAAAAAGATAGTGCTGATTCGTGGGATGCATTTTTCTGACCGATCAATCCAATTCATCCCGCACAAGCTCTATTGAAGAAAGGTCTGGAGACTGAGGGGGCCAAACCATCTTTTGAAGAATACCTTCCTCTTCTTTTTTGTCTAGGTAACCCTGACAGAGCTTGGCAGAGTGCTTAAGGTCATTGTCTTGCTGCAAAACAAACTTATGAGCCACAAGTCCGAGTCCAGATGGAACAGCATGGTGCTGGAGGATGGAGTGGTACTGTTCCTTTTTCATGATACCCTTTACTTCAAACAAATCTCCTACTCCATCACCTGCAAAACATCCCCATACCATGGAACTACCACCTCCATGCTGAATTGTGGGTGTAACAATTCAATTGTAACAATTGTGGGTGGGTGGTGCTTTCAGACATTCACCAGTTTGTCTGCGGACTCTGCGTTTTGAACCAAACAGTGCAAACTTGTTTCTAGTCATCATAAGTCCAATTTTTGTGAGCTTTTGCCTACTCATATCTCTTTTTCTTGTTCTGTGGACGAAGTAGTGTTTTTTTGCAAATACACAACCCTTCAGACCAGCCTTTCTCAAACGTCATTTCACAGTTGTCAGAGATATGGGTTTCGACCTTGTCATGTTGATTTCCTCCCTTATTTTTGGTGCTGTCTTTTGCCGATCTTTCTTACTGGTGACAATGCTATGTTTATCCTCTGCTCTGCCTTTAATGGCCTTACTTCCAAACTTTTGGCCTGTAGTGTGTGTTTTTAAAGTAAAAAAAAAAAAGGTGCAAGAGTTCATCTGACTCAAGCAATGGACACACAGACAGAAATACCCTCCACGCCTTCGTCACAGGCAGATAGTAGGCCTGTATCTAGTCCAACCAATTGGGAATTATGCTGTTTGTGCCAACAAAACATCAGTGAAAGGCTAACTAATGCCACAGGCAGTGGTTATCTGACTTTGGCTAACAATATTCCCGAATTTCACAAAATGAACTTCATGCCAGTTCTTTTTGACCCAAAGCGACTTGATGATGGTGATGGAATTTAAAAGCCCAAAAAAACAAACAAACATAAACAAACACAAACAAAAAAACTACCCACCTAGGGCCCAGTCAGTACCCACATGGACAGCCGAAGTGGGAACCAAGTGTATCCCACGAAATTCCCAAATAGCAAGCCCACCTTGAAACATATGTGGGTCCTACCTGGGCGTGCTGGTCTGGGTAATGGTACCTATGTCACTAAAATGCAAATCACTTTAAATGTGTCATCATAAATTGATTCTATCTATGGAAATAAATACAACTATTGCTGCATGCTCTTATGGCTTAACCGTGAACTGCAGTATATTTCTGCTATTTATTGGCAGCCATATTGGAAATTTGCCACCATATTGGAACCTAATATCTTATGTTTAATTGGAATAAATACCTAAAACATTATCATAAATTAAAATGAGGGTATGTGTAAGTTTTATAGCTGCAGCAAAGTGATACAGTCCAAAACGTTGACCTGGTGAAAGCCATTTCTAAAAGCTCGCGGGCATCATGAAAAATGGCGCCGCCCAGGTGGCCAGAGGTTATATTATGATTAGTAGTGGTATCAAGGATATCTGTACCAAATTTCATGCTTGTATCACCATTTGCACTATCGCCTCAAAAATCAGCATATTCCCGCTAGACTATCTTATCCAAGTAGCTTCTTCAGTTCTAAATTCAGCTCCTCACACTAGCAATATTTAGAACTGAAGAAGCTTCTTGGATAAGAGGCGAAACATCTTCTCAACTCTACACAGTCCAGTTGCCTGTTTTTGGAGTCTTTAGAAAACCATGACCTGGATTAATGAGAATCTACATGGACACATTTTAATGAACGTATTCTAAAGATTCAGTTCAGTCAAAAGAACTGGTCTTCCCATCACTAGTGGTGAGGAATAAACATGGATCCTGATCCTAATAACTCAGTCTTGAAAACCTTACAAAAAACTCAATCATTGATGTATTTCAGTTGTCCTGCTTTGGCTTCAAATTGGACATTCGTGTTTGTTATGGGGTGTTTGTACTGTCAAAGGTTAAAGGTATGAAATATGTGTAAATTCAAGAAAAACTAGCACCCTGTTGGGCAATAACAGGCCCAAGCGGTGTCGCCCTGCCACCTCTTCAGCGCACCGCCACCTCGTCGCACCACCCACCATCCCCGGTGCGGTGCTCTCCACAACAGCCCAACCTTTGTGTTGGTTGGCACTTGTGACTGCCTTTGAGTAGAGTGGCTCATTTAGTGTGAAAAGATGTCAGAGATTGAAAGGACGCCATAGTAACGGCCTTAGACATAAACACGTGATTTTTTTGATTTGGTCTCAAGGTCTGACAGACTGGAAGAGAAATAACATCATTCCAGAAAAATTAAGCATGCCTTAACTAAAGAAAAAAAATGTTTTATTTGTTAAAAGTATTATGACAACTGCACTTTTTCATACATTTAGAGAGTGACTGTTAGTCCAGCTACATAAGCAAAGTTGGTCTAATCTGTTTATATGTTTGAGAGTTGACTTATAATCACCAACTAATTTGAGATACATGCAACAGATTCCTACATCTTACCAACAAATTTTGTAGATGTAATTGTTTGGCTGCAATTCACATAAAGTAACATGACGAGAGGCACAGAAAACAGGAAGTATATTTCCTAAATGCTAAAATAGACAAAAACTAAAACCAAAAGAGAAAAAGTCACTGTTTTTTTATAAACAGGTATTCTATTCATAAGAGGTATATTTGATAGTCTTAGCACACACACCATTGAGGAAGAGGTGTTACAATCTGTTTGACTTATATTTGACAATAGCTGCCCTTTTTGGAGGCTGTCCTTTTGACAATACAATGAAATAAAAATTCTTCACAACTCACATGATGCAATATTTCAAACAGTTGAACAGATTCTTTGTCATTGTTGTGCAACATAAAAAAGTAAGGTTGTAAGTTAATAGGATATTAGAACATGTGAATTTATAATAATACCTACATTGTTGTCCATGTTCTCTGGCATTGTAGCAGTGTTTGTCACCCTTTAGTCACCAATCTGTTCATTTGTTGTAGTTTCCGGCCTGGATGAATTACAAGCCATTTCAGTTTTACACTTTGAGACCTGCCTTTGCTTTTATTTCCAAAAAGGATGAACTATAATAATAATTCTATTTGATCTGTAAGAAGTGCTAAGGTGGCTTAGGAGTGTTCTTGGCTGCCCAGATAATTCAACTTGAATTAGTCCAAACACAATTAAAAAGCCTTAAAAATGAGCCCCCTGAATTCAGACTCAAGCTATCTGCGTGCAGTGTATCTTGGCACATGTAGGCAGTTTGATATTTCATATTCAGCTATATGTGTGTCCTCTCCCTGAATGTTAGGGGGCCTCGAAATAATGATAAAAGAGCCCAAGTTCTTTCTTGGATCAGAAAACAACATGCAAGTATTATAATGCTACAAGAAACATATTTTACTAATGATCTAATCGAAAAAGTGAATAAGGAATGGAAAGGAAAAGCTGTGCATAATATTGGAACAAACCACAGTAGGGGTGTAAGTATTCTATTTGACCCTAAACTGAACAATACGGAATTGAAAGAGTTTAAGGATGATCTTGGGAGAGAAATATGTGTCAATTGTAAGATTGCCGACAAAGCATATTCATTTCTTAACATTTATGCCCCTAATGTGTGTGGCGATAGGATCATCTTTTTAAATGAACCGTCCAGGTGGCTTACTGGTATTGACATATGTAGCGTTCGTACTTGCGTTGTGTGATTAATTCTGTAGAGAAACCAGACTTCTGTGTTAGAATCGATGTTTATTCAGTACCTGGTAGAAAATTATCATGGTCAGGTCTCGCATCAGACATGCGGTCTCTCTCTAACCAGCGAGCAGCTCAGCACAACTGTGCTAACAATATAAATTCAAACTCTATACCTGGTAGAAAATTATCATGGTCAGGTCTCACATCAGACATGCGGTCTCTCTCTCACTGCAAGTATAAAATAACAACATAAGTACCCTCTTAAATAAGGAAATTAAAAGATAATTAAAACAAATAATCCCGGAGATCGGACATGTGGACTTCCCCAGCGAGCAGCTCAGCACAACTGTGCTGCTAGACTGGGGTTCACTCCCCAAAATCCCCAGGGGTTGATGCATTCGAGGGCTGCAGGGAATCTAAACATCCTTAAAAGAACCTAACGTAAGGCATGGCAAGTGAAATCATTAAATATTAATTATAACTACGTTACACTCCCCCCTACTGATTTCCACTTGCCCATACAAAAAAACGAATACTAAGACGCAGAGTGAGACCAGGCCATAAAAACATCCAAACAACAAATATACAAACATACCAGGTAGCAATCACAGTATAACAAGAGGAGGACCCGAGAAAAGGAAAAAAAATGTGTACAGTGCCGTCAAAACCACAGATACCAAGTATACCAGTCACAAGACCATTCCTGAAGAATTAGAATGGGGAGGGGTTGCAAAGCCTTCCACCACCCATAGGTAAACACATGCCCATATACATTTTAAATCACCCAGAAATCATGTCATAAAAAAAACAGCACAATTTGTAACCCCCAGGACATATTCACGCTAGCAGTCCAACACAGGTATCAACCATCATAGAAAAAAAAGACATAAATGACTCAAATCCTCCCCAAAGTGACATAAAGATACCAACCATACATAAACATTTTAAAGAGCAGTACACAAAAAAAAAAAAAAAAAAACTAGCGACCAGCAAGAACCCTCTGGTGCATATTCTGAATAAGTCTGACTACTGGCCTCACTACCCTCCCATACCTTGTCCGCCTTCTCTGCAAACCGTCAGGGGAAGGGTTTGGTCCTGCCTCCGATGCAACAACTGAACCAGCATCAGAAGGCAGCAAGTCAACAGGAAGAGTAGGGACAGCAGGTCGAGAGTCGGGCAAGTCAACAGGACAGTCAGTATCAACAACAGGGTCCGAAGGGTCAGACTGGTTCAGTTCTACAGAACCATTCTCGTTTTGCCTGTCAGGTCCACTCTCCATATGACTGGCAGGGATAATCTCATCAGGTGCGTCAGATCCGGCACAGTCATTCATATCCACATCAGCCATAGTTGTCGACTCTGAGATGGGAGCTGGTTCAACCGCACTCAACAGTCAGAGTGCGGTTGAACCTTTCGACTGCTCCATTGCCCATGGGGTTGTAAGGTGTCGTGTGAGATTTTTCAACACCGGCAACTTGGAGCATCTCTGCAATCAGACTGCTTTCGAAATTTGCACCCTGATCGGAATGCACTCGCTCTGGGAAGCCATAGATACAGAAAAAGTTGTTCCAGAGTTGATGAGCGACAGCTTTGGCTGACTGATTGGGACAAAGGTAGGCTTGAGACAGTTTAGTGAAATGGTCTGTCACGACCAGCACATCCAAAGACTTGTTGGAGGAATCTTCAGCCGACCAAAAATCAATGCATACCAACTCAAGAGGTCTAGAGGTCTTAACACTCTCGAGTGGTGCTCTGGCCTAGGGTTCAGGAGTCTTACTGACCAGACAGCGCCGACAACACTGCACATAATCTTTCACATCTTTCTCCATCCCAACCCTTGTCTAGCCAAGTAAAGTGTCCGTCTCTGACCTTGGTGACCCGCCTCATCATGAATACCCTTCAGGACTAACCCTAACCCAAGCATGGATCAGTACGCTGCTGTGACATGAGCTTGGCCTTGGGCAGGGGCCGATAATCAGACAGCTCGGATGGCAGGAGGGACTGAGTGAGCTGAGGCAAGCAAAGTGCATGAGAGGGAAACTGGTCTTCAACCAGTGAATGTTCCAAGACAGCCGACACTATTTCTGAGGAGATAGGTGGATGCTGGGGCACAGCTGTTGCACTGTTGAAGGCCACAGGCAGAGGGTGATGCAGCAGGCGGCTGAGAGGATCACAGGACAGCCTAAAAGCATCCTGCACACAGTCAGGATCAAGGGCATTCGCTTCCTCCAGGAGTGCACCGTAGGGGACTGTCGTGAGCCGGTGGAGAACACTGGGGTGCACAAAGGGCTCATGGCTGAGGGCGTCTGCCACCACATTTCTCGGACCAGGGATGTATCTGATGTCAAAGTCGTAGGGGGCCAGTTTCGACACCCATCTCTGCTCACAGGCATCTAGTTTGGGCTTACTGAGAATGTAAGTGAGCGGGTTATTGTCGGTCCAGACAGTAAACCGATTACCTCTCAACCAGTGGCTGAATTTGTCGCACACAGTCCACTTGAGTGCGAGAAATTCGAGTCTGTGTGCCGGGTAGCGAGACTGGGCATAATTGGGGCTCGATGGTTACTGCACGTTTGAGCTTAACAGTACCCACCTTGTCAGGACACTTACCTCCCTTCCATGTCTCAACAGCAGCCAAGAACTGCAGCAGACTTCTCCCCTCCTCAGGAAGCTGATCTGAGAGAGACACCTTCTCCTCACCAGAGTGCTTCAGCACCCGAATGAGGTGTTTTATGACATTGCTGCCAAGAATGAGATCATCACTTTTACCCTCCACTATGAGTGTCGGAACTGAAAAGCAACAGTCAAACACTTTCATCTTCAGCTCACACGCACCAGCAGGTCTGGTTGTTAAACCACCGCATCCAATGAGCACAACCGATGTGGGAGAAATGGAGTCAGGGGAAATGACATTGTTCTCTATCATGAGGTTGAGCACATGAGAACTCAGGGAGCAGGCCATTGAACCACTGTCAAGCATGGCATTGAGTGTCATAGTATCTTGAATGAGCGCTTTCGTGCGGAAAAGGTTATCAGTTGCAGACAGTCTTTGTGTATTTTGAATGACCACAGTGGAGCCTGCACTTGTCAAGGAGCAGAACTGAGAGTACACTGATTCAAGGTCAACATCATCAGATTCTTGTGGGGAATTGCTCTCCGGCCCTACATTACTCCCCTGCTCATGCGGGCCAGCTAGTTTTTTCTGCTGGGTGGCACCATCAGGTTTAGCAGCAGATGAGTCAGGAGGAGGAGCGACATGGCAGGATACAGCTTGGTGGCCTGTGGAAAAACAGCGGAAACACAGACGCTCCCTCCTGCAGTGAGACACAGTGTCATGATTGTCATTCCTACATACAGCACAGGGGCCCGGAGACTTGTTGCGGCTACAAGTACCTGATGACCTTGGAGGTCTGGAATGTTGGAAAGTCTCTCGCTGCAGTAACCGCTCAAGGAGAGTGATGACGTGTTCAAGTGACTGCCCTTCAGCATGTGACACTCCACTGGTTGTAACTGGTTGAGGGGCAGGAGCGCTCCCAGCAGACTGAGCATGGCACTGTACAACACTCACAGGTTGGTCGGGTTGCTGGTTCCTAGCCGGACATGAAGACTGACGTTGCTGGAGGCGCCTTTTCCTGTGGTGTTCATCCAACCGCACCTGGACATCAGCGGCAGTCCACTCCTCTAGCGGTTTGCAGCTGAAGACTAGAGACAACTCAGTGTCAGGACAGTGAGTGATAAACACATACATGACATAATTAAAGGTGGGGATTGGAATACTGTCTTGAATTTGGAGATGGATAAAAGCCCCCCTATAACCCACTCACCAGTGTATTATCGTAAAGCAGCTGAGGTAATTGGTAATTTGTGTAAAAACTTCCAACTATATGATGTATGGAGAGAGAAATATCCAGGGCTAAAGCAGTTTACATGGAGATGTAAGAATCCAGAAACAGCTTGTAGATTGGATTTCTTTCTAATTCATCAAGACTTAGAACAGAATGTGGTAAATGCAGAAATTAAAGCTGCTTTAAGAACAGATCACCAGGCTATTATGTTGACAATAACATTGGACCACTCAATTCGAGGCCCAGGTATTTGGCACTTTAACAACAGCCTCTGTGAAGACAAAATGTATAGTAACACTCTGATCACAATTATTGAAGAATGCCAAAATTATTTCAGTGATCAAGATCATAGAACATTTTGGGATCTGTGTAAATTCAGGATCAAGGAAAAAAACTACAAAATATTGTCAGAATAAAGCTAGAATTAGAGCTGAACGCTTGACTACCTTAGAAAATAGTCTCCGTGACTTAGAAAGAAAAGTAGATCATGAACCAAATAGGGAAAACATGGAAAAATACGATGAAGAACAAAAACAGCTAGACCAATTATATGCATATTACACTGAAGGGGCAAAGATTCGTTCAAAAGTGAAACACTATGTTTACGGAGAAAAATCCACTAAGTACTCCCTCAATTTGGAGAAATCAAACAACAAAAAACATACTATAAGTAGCCTGAGAGTTGGTGGTGAAGTATTCTGCCACACTGCTGACATCCTCTGTGAAGCTAGGAAGTTCTATCAGCAGCTCTATAAAACACGTGAGGTAAATCCCGAAAAGGTAGACTGTTTTTTGAGAAATATAAACATAGACCATACTGTATCTGAGGAAGCAAAACAGCTACTAGATGAACGACTGGTGGATAAAGAGTTTTCGGATGCTGTAAAGAATCTGAAGACTGGCAAAACACCAGGTACTGATGGAACTGCATCAGAATTCTATCAGTGCTATTGGGATATTGTAGGAGTGTTTGTTATTAATTCAATCAGGGAAGGTCTTGCACATGAACAGATGGCAGACTCCCATAAAAGAGCCATTTTAAAATTACTTTATAAAAAAGGAGACAACCAACTATTAGATAACTGGAGACCTACAAGTCTTTTAAACACAGATTATAAAATACTTGCCCATGTGCTAGCCAATAGGTTAAAACCACTGTTACTATACCTAATCAATGAGAATCAAACTGCCTATGTAAAAGGCAGATTCATTGGACAAAACGTACGCCTTATTACAGATGCTATTGACTATATAGATGAAATGCAAATTCTGTCATGATCTGTGCTGTGAAATCACTTCCTGTTTTATTTTGAAGATCCTGTTTTTCCTGTGTTGCTGTTACCTTTACTTCTGGTCTTTGTTCCTTTTCCCGCCTTAGTTAATTACCCCATTGGCTTCACCTGTGTTTTGTCCCCTTCTCTATTTAACCCCTCCTCACTAGCTCTTCCCTGCCAGATTGTCTTTGTCACTTTAGTACAGGCTCTCTCGCGTTTTGATATATCTCTGCTTCCCGTGTATGACCTGTTTTGATCGTCCTGGATTTTTGATTCTTGCCTGTCCCACTGGTTTTTGTCGCCTGATTATTTGCTGCTCTGATTTTGACCCTGCCGGGTTTTCTTTTGGTTGGAATAAAAGAGTTTGCCCTTTGGAAACTGAACAATTGCCTCACGTCCACTGCTTTTGGGTCCACACACTCTCGGCGCTTTACAGTACAATCTGGCCATGATGGACCCAGCAGGTGAGGACTTTTGCCATGCTCTGGGGGCACAGGGAAGACGTCTAACCGAGTTGGAGAGGGCCATCTCCAGCCTGGGCCCTGGAGTTCAGTCGTTGTCTGCCCAGCTGCAAGCCTTGGCTACTCAGACTAACCAGCTGATGGTTCGCCTGGATACACTGCAAACTGTCGCTTCGAGCCCCGACATCTCCTCTTCACCTTCAGTTCCCTCTGCTTCCCTGGGTCACCATTCTGAGCCGAGTGCTCCGCCTATTGAGAGGTATGACGGAACTCCTGAGACTTGTCGCTCATTTTTGACTCTCTGCTCGCTAACCTTCGAGCTTCAGCCCATCACCTTCTGCACTGAACGCTCTAAAGTGGCTTTCATGATCACAAATCTCACCGGGCGGGCGAGAGAGTGGGCCACTGCTGAGTGGCAGAGGGGTTCATCCGTTTGTGCCTCTGTGGATGCCTTTTCTGCTGCTTTGGCCCGTGTGTTTGGTCAACCTGTTTCGGGCCGGGAGGCAGCCTGTGCACTGGGTCGGCTCAGGCAAGGCAGTAGCTGTGTTTTTGATCATGCCATCCGGTTCCGCACTCTGGCGGCTGAGAGTCGCTGGAACGATGAGGCCCTTGCTGACACTTTCTTTTGAGTCTTTCTGAGGATTTAAAAGATAGACTGACCATGGTTGATCTCCCTACCAGTTTCGAAGCTCTCGTGGAACTAGCTATCAAGGTTGACAACCGGCGACATGAACGGGAGCAGCTCCGGCCAACGGGCCATGTGGATCGGCTGAATCGGGGAGAGCATGGCTCTGCAACGGCCTTGGGAATTACACCGTCTAGCCCCCCAATGGAACCCATACAGCTTGGTCGGACTCGCCTAAGTCTAGAGGAGCGACGTCGCCGCCAGCGTGAGGGACTCTGTCTCTACTGTGGGGGAACCAGAGGCCTACTGGTGAGTCACTCCGCAAGCGCCTCTGCACCTAAACGCGCCTTGACCCCAGTTCAGCTCATCACTTCTTCCACGAATGTCCTGGATCTATCAGCTCTCATCGATTCCGGCGCTGATGAAAGTTTTATGGACCGGGACCTGGCCTGACAGCTGGACCTGCAGCTCAAGCCTCTCCCTGAAGCGCACCATGCCCGCGCCCTCGATGGCCACCTGCTTGGACAGGTTACTGAACAGACTCCTCTCCTGTCTCTGCAGATGTCAGGTAACCACAAAGAGACTATTTCTTTCCTGATTATTGATTCCCCCCACTACCCTCTTATCCTGGGTTACTCCTGGTTGTGTAGACATAACCCCCTGATGGACTGGGCTACAGGCAGGGTGTTAGGATGGAGCCTAGCCTGCCAGTCAGCCTGCCTGCTCTCTCTGCCTGTTCCCCATAGGTCTGCTGATTCTTCTTTTGAGTTCCCAGATTTGTCCATGGTGCCAAGGGTCTACCTGGACATAAAGGAGGTTTTCTCCAAAGGCCGGGCCGCATCCTTACCTCCACACCGCCCGTATGATCGTGCTATTGAGTTGCTTCCTGGAACAATGCCACCCAAGGGCCGTCTGTACTCTATATCCGCGCCTGAGCGGAAGGCCATGGATAAATACATCCAGGAGGGGCTAGCGGCAGGGATCATCCGTCCTTCTTCCTCCCCTGCTGGAGCTGGGTTCTTCTTCGTGGACAAGAAAGATAAGACCCTTCGTCCATGTATTGATTACCAGGGACTGAATGATATCACGGTGAAGAACCGCTACCCATTGCCACTCCTCTCATCGGCGTTTGAACTGCTTTAAGGGGCTCGTGTCTTCACCAAACTCGACCTGTGCAACGCCTACCATCTAGTTCGGATTCGTGAAGGAGACGAGTGGAAGACGGCTTTCAACACCCCCAGTGGCCACTATGAGTACCTGGTAATGCCTTTTGGACTTACTAGTGCTCCTGCTGTATTTCAGTCGCTGATTAACAACGTTCTCAGAGAGATGCTGAATGTTTACGTTTTTGTCTATCTCGACGACATCCTGGTCTTTTCCCAGACTGAAGAGGAGCATGTGGGTCACGTCCGTCAGGTGCTGCAGCGGCTTTATCATCATCAGTTATTTGTAAAAGCTGAGAAATGTGAGTTTCACCGGACAACGGTGTCTTTTCTGGGACTTGTGATTTCACCAGGTCAGATCAAGATGGACCCTGAAAAGGTCAAGGCCGTTATGGATTGGCCTGTTCCCACCGATCGGAAACAGCTCCAACGTTTTCTGGGTTTCGCCAATTTCTACCGCAGGTTCATCCGTAACTACAGCCACATAGCAGCCCCTCTGCATGCTCTCACCTCCTCAAACTCGAGATTTGCCTGGTCCTCTGAGGCAGAGTCAGCCTTCCGAACCCTCCTGTCCAGGTTCTCCTTGTCCCCCATCCTGCAGATGCCCGACCCCAAGCTCCAGTTCATTGTCGAGGTGGATGCGTCCGACGTTGGGGTAGGAGCGGTTCTCTCCCAACGTTCTGCGGGTGACGGAAAGGTTCATCCGTGCGCCTTCTTCTCCCGGAAGCTGTCTCAAGCCGAGCGCAACTACGATGTGGGGAACCGGGAGCTGCTGGCCGTGAAGCTGGCACTGGAGGAGTGGAGGCACTGGTTGGAGGGGGCAGAGCAACCCTTCCTAGTCTGGACGGACCACAAAAACCTGGAGTACATCCGTGGAGCCAAAAGACTAAACTCCAGACAGGCTAGGTGGGCCCTGTTCTTCACCAGGTTTGATTTCACCCTGTCTTATCGCCCTGGGTCCCGAAACGTCAAGCCGGATGCCCTGTCCAGGCAGTTTGAGGCAGGAAACCGCCCCCAGGATGCAGCTCCTATCCTGCCCTCCGACTGTGTGATCGGGGCGGTGACCTGGGACATCGAGAGGGAGGTCCAGCAAGCACTTTTGACGGCCAGGATTCCTGTGGGATGCCCTCCTGGCCGGCTTTTTGTCCCAGGCCCGCTCCGCTACCGAGTCCTGCAGTGGGGGCACTCCTCTCTATTAAGCTGTCATCCTTCTCCAAGATGGCCCATTTTGTCGCCCTGCCTAAGTTGCCTTCCGCCAAGGAGACAGCGAAGGCAGTTTTATTTAATGTGTTTCGTCTCCATGGTCTTCCTCAGGACATTGTGTCTGATCGGGGTCCCCAGTTCGCCTCACGCTCCTGGAAGGAGTTCTGCCGGCTGCTCGGAGCGTCGGTCAGCCTCTCCTCCGGTTTCCACCCCCAAACGAATGGCCAGACGGAGAGGTACAATCAAGAGATGGAGACAGCTCTCCGCTGCATCACCTCCCGGAGTCCAACCAACTGGCCGCAGCAGCTCCTCTAGGTGGAGTATGCCCACAACTCCCTCCCTGTGGCTTCTACTGGCCTGTCCCCGTTCCAGTGTGTCTACGGGTACCAGCCCCCTCTTTTCCAGGACCTCGAGGGGGAGGTCACAGTTCCATCAGCCCACGCCTTGGTCCGCCGATGTCACCTCACCTGGAGGAGAGCCCGTGCAGCCCTTCTCCGCACCAACATTGGGTACCAGAGGTCCGCCAACCGCCGTCGCTCCCAAGCCCCTCGCTACCACGTTGGTCAAGAGGTTTGGCTTTCCACCCGTGACCTGCCGGTTCGGGGGGAGTGTCGCAAGCTGGCTCCAAGGTTCGTGGGGCCCTTTCCCATCTCAGAAGTCATCAACCCTGCTGCCGTTCGCCTTCGCCTTCCTCGGACCATGAGGGTCCACCCCACCTTCCATGTGTCACGGATCAAACCCGTCAGGACAAGTCGTCTGCTCCCACCCTCCGACCCGCCTCCACCACCCAGGGTAATTGATGGAGGCCCAGTTTACACGGTGAATCGCCTGCTGGCTGTCCGTCGTAGGGGCAGGGGCCGCCAGTACCTCGTCGATTGGGAGGGGTACGGGCCCGAGGAGAGGTCCTGGGTCCCTGCAAAGGACATTCTGGACAAAACGTTAATCAGAGACTTTCAGAGACTGAATCCAGATGTTCCGGGGTAGTCTAGAGACGCCCCTTGAGGGGGGAGGTACTGTCATGATCTGTGCTGTGAAATCCACTTCCTGTTTTATTTTGAAGATCCTGTTTTTCCTGTGTTGCTGTTACCTTTACTTCCGGTCTTTGTTCCTTTTCCCGCCTTAGTTAATTACCCCATTGGCTTCACCTGTGTTTTGTCCCCTTCTCTATTTAACCCCTCCTCACTAGCTCTTCCCTGCCAGATTGTCTTTGTCACTTTAGTACAAGCTCTCTCGCGTTTTGATATATCTCTGCTTCCCGTGTATGACCTGTTTTGATCGTCCTGGATTTTTGATTCTTGCCTGTCCCACTGGTTTTTGTCGCATATCTCTGCTTCCCGTGTATGACCTGTTTTGATCGTCCTGGATTTTTGATTCTTGCCTGTCCCACTGGTTTTTGTCGCCTGATTATTTGCTGCTCTGATTTTGACCCTGCCGGGTTTTCTTTTGGTTGGAATAAAAGAGTTTGCCCTTTGGAAACTGAACAATTGCCTCACGTCCACTGCTTTTGGGTCCACACACTCTCGGCGCTTTACAAATTCCTGGTATAGTTCTCTTTCTAGACTTTAAAAAGGCATTTGATAGTGTAGAGTGGATCTTTTTATTTAAAGCACTAAAGAGATTCAACTTTGGGAGTTTGTTTCTAAGATGGATTCAAACTATTCATACAAACTGTAGTGCAGTAGTCAACAATGGAGAATTCTTTGACCTTAGTCGGGGAATTAGGCAAGGTTGCCCTTTGTCCGCAATCTTGTTTCTTTTTGCCATGGAAATTCTAGCACTGTATATTAATCAAAATGCAAACATCAAAGGTATCAATTTGTCAGATGGAAGTGCTACCCATGAGGTTAAAACTTCACAAGTAGCAGATGATACTACTCTACTGCTTGGTGGCGAAAGGTCACTAACTACAGCACTAGAAATGATATCATCTTTTGGCAAAGTTGCAGGCCCTGAATTGAACTTACAGAAAACCGAAGCAATTTGGGTTGGTTGCTGGAAATTTAGGCGAAAAGAAATCAGTGGAATAAGGTGGCCAACTGGTCCTGTAAAATCACTTGGTGTACATTTTGGTTACAACTGTGGTGAGACGCCTCCTTCTCTTGTTTTATTTTGGCTGGACTTCCTGTGTTTCCTTGTTTGCCTGGTCTGGCTTCACTCTCTTCCAGAGCTTCCGCCCCTCCCCCGGTCCCTGAGGCTGAGTGAGACTACACACCTGCTCCACATCTCCAATCAAAGCACTTTAAGAAGCCTGCAGCCCTCAGCCTCAGCGCCGAATTGGATGATCTGTCCCCGGCTAAAGCTGTCCCCGAAAATGTCCCCGATTTAAGCGTTTGATGAATGAGAACAAAAATTTTGCATGTATGCTAGAACAACAGTTGTTACAGTAGGTAGGAAGCACAAGTAAACAGTCATGAACAACAGTATTTACGGGGTTATTAAAAGGGGCATGCGCTGCTACTAAATAGTACCGAGATGTTGTCTGTGATCACGCAGCCCATGCCCATTCATTTCCAAGATGAATTCATTCATGTATTCATTCCTATCGTGTTTACATGTTTTGTGTGATATGTCGGCCATATGAGCCTTTCATAAAGGTGGTCATCCGGAGAAGTAAGTGGGTCCGTGCGGTCCCTGAAAACTCTCGCGCGCCGGAGTGCTCCTCGGACAATGCGAGCACCGAGGTCTACAGGATCCTCCAAGAACGGACAAGCCGTTTTTCGAGAGAGCTCATTGGTCAGTGGGCAGGGTTTTTATGCTCCGTGAGTTCAATCTGGAACTTAGCCTGCCCCGGAGCAGGTAAGCCGTTCAGCGTATGTTGCCATGGAGACTCGCCTCGCTAAGAAGTGAACCCGCGTCGTAGAACAGGAAACCCCGAACTTATCCTCGAAGTTACCTCGCTAAGCAGTAATCCTGCTTCGTAGAACAGGCCCCTGGCCTTCCTCGTTGTATGAGTATCAATAACTTTGCTCCTTGTGATTCTTTGCATGTTCACTTACTTCCTTCTCCTCTGGTTTTTCCTGCAGTGTCTCCAGCCTACACGACAGCCAGCCAACCAGCCCTCCGGACTTCCTCTGTTTGCATTTCAATCCTGAGTTTGGACATTAAAATTACACCTTTAGTTGATCTCTGTCTCAGTGCCTGCTTCTGGGTCCTCGCAGCTCACCAGCCACACCACAACAACAAACTTTCATGTGAGACGAACCTATGGAATGAGAAAATCAATAATATAGAACATGTTTTAAATCTATGGAGACAAAGGAATCTCACATTATATGGCAAAGTAACTATTCTGAAATCATTGATTGCAGCTAAAATTATGTACTGGGCTACTGTGTGTGATGTGCCAAATAATGTGACTGTCAGGCTGAATACTTTGTTTTTTGACTTTCTTTGGTCTGGAAAGAGAGATAAAATCAAAAGATCTGTTATTTTAGGAGATTATAATACAAGGGGTATAAAAATGTTAGATATTCAATCTCATATAGAAGCACTTCATGCTGGCTGGGTGAAGCGCATCATGGATACATCATCAGGAGATTGGAAACTGCTACCCAAATTGTATTTAAATAGACTAGGTAAAGATTTCCTTATCTTAAGAATGCACTTTAAAGAAAAAAAACACTGTCCAGATCTGACAGGAATTCCCACTTTTTTATCAAGGCATTATTCAAAGCTGGCACAAAGCAGGAGGTGGTTTTGTGAAGGAACCATGTACAGCAGATGAAGTCGGAAACCATATCATCTGGGGATCTGCCTTTTAAACAGATTCTAGAGGGAAGTCCCTTTTCTACAAACATTGGATTGACTCAGGCATAATTTATCTTGAAAGATCTATCTGTAAAGGAAAAACCAAAGCTTCAAAACTGGATAAGAGAAATTAGCGAATTATTCATCATCAGAAAGGAAATTCCCAAAAATGGCTCCCATTTCTGAGCAACAGTATAACATTAAGAGATGACAACACTGATGCACACATTGCTCCGACAGGCTATACTTGCGAGATAATCTATAAGCTGTTGTTAAAAGAAAAAATAAAGACATCATATATGCAGACATATTGGTATGCTGCACTAGCCGACCAAACAAACAACATCATGTGGAGCAATGTGTGACAGAGACAAACAATAAAATTATCTCCAGATAGGAAATTGGCCGAATACAATTTCAAAATATTACATGGAATTCTTCCAAATATGTCAAACCTGTATAAATGGAAGCTGGTCCCCACTCCTCTATGTGCTTTTTGTTTGGTAAAAGAAGATACAGAACATATGTTTGTTTCATGTCGTTGTCTGGGTGGCTTTTGGAACCAGGTTTCCGCACTTATGTCTCAGTTTAATATCACCTTTAGAGTAGAACTGTGCACATCAGCAAGTAACAGATATTTTACAAATCTGACTCTAACAATAGCAAAACCGTCCATCTTTAAAATCTGGATGAGATATAAAGATGATCAACAAAGGTTTTCTACAGCAGACAGGGTATCTGTCTTTCTTTCGGAGCTGAGGTCCTTGGACCTTTTGGTGGATGAGTCTAGAGGTAACGAAGCCTGGGCAAACTTATTGTGGTTGTTGGACAGAACATAAAGAAAAGGCTACCCATATTCTCTTTTTTTCTCTCTTTCCTCTGTATGTATACACTCCATCTATTTGTATATACATGATGTGTGAGGGTTTTTTTTGCATCCTTTTTATACGCTGTTTTGTTATGTGACTCTCCTAAATAAATTTTTTTTTTTTTAAATTCAGCTATATGTCTGCTCCCAAATATTTTGATGTACAATTTTTTTCCATATTGTATATAAAGAGGAGATACAAAAAAAGGAGAGATGTCAGTCCATGTACTTGGTGACCAATGGAATTTTGTTATTAAATGTAAAAACAAAAATCATGACCAGTAGGCAATCAGAAAATTAAATATAAACCGCTTTCCATTTTAATCATAAAAATCTGAGAATGGAAAAACAACTCAGTATTTGACTTTCTGAGATGTGGCTTCAAACAGAAATCGTAGCTCAAAATATGTGCATGGAAATCTTCTGGTCCAAGTTTCATTCACATTTGTTGCAACCTGGAAGTTGTGACTTGGAGCAACTGAGTGAGAGTTTCTGGTTAGCACAGACCCACATAAATCTTTTATATAGTTTATAAATTATAAAAGTTAATACAGTTATTACTGATGTTTACTTCAGATCGCTACTCTGTGTGTGCGCGCGCGTGTAACGCTGTGTAGGATCCTCAGGGAGTAAGCCTCTCTCCCTGTAGAGACTGATCGTCACTGGTCGGTCAAAGGAAGACACTTGTCCTGCTTTCTTGGTCATTTGAGCAGCTGGGGCAAAACAGTAGGCTACTTTCATTGACACTTGCCACGCTGTGCGTGCAGCCTCTTGCTGAGGTAGGCTGTAAATTGGTCTATGGCCCAACCACTAGGGACTCTGCTACCCAGTAACCCAGGACCCTATATGTACTGTTAATGAAGTTAGGTGCTGTTCCATTACCAAAGTTGGTATAACTAGAGGAGCAAGCAGTTGGCAACATTCATCTCCTGATATATAGATATATATATATAAAATATATATGTGTGTGTGTGTGTGTGTGTGTGTGTGTGTGTGTGTGTGTGTGTGTGTGAATGCCAGCGCGCTGTTGCAGCCCACTTAGCGAAGTGCCTACGTGGCAGCCATCTTGGTGCGGGCAATGTTCCCGTTAAAGGCATTAGACGTACATGGAAAATAAATACTTTGCCCATTTCTCAACTGATTTTTACACAAGTACTTTATTGATGATGTCAAACGTGTGCTATTAATACAGAACATTTGATTAAAAATGAACAATGTTTGATTAGCACAGGTCATATCTGTGGCGGAGCCGGCATTTTCCACGGTATCTATGCTAATCACGTTTATTAAAGCCATCAGGGGTGGGAACATTACCTGTCACCTTAAACGGGACAGTGTTATAATTCTGCTTCCATCCTCTATCGGGGGGGGGGGGGGGGATATAAAGAACTGGCATCATAAAACGTAGTGTTATCTTTTTGCTACCTCATGGTATGGGACAGCTACTTTGGCTCGTTTAATGCTTGTAACTAGTCCTGCCATGTCAGGAGAAAACACAGGAAAAGACGGAGTATAATGTCTGAACAGTTTACTTTATTCAGAGCTGCTACTAGGGGCAGACTAGCTATCTGGATGTTCTGGAGAATACCAGAATGGCCGGTGCTGCAGGACGGCTGCTGCGCAGCTGTCACCATTTTTATTTTTATTTTGCTTATAATCTACTGTTGTTCCATATCCAGACTGATAGGTGGCAACAATGCATCTGCAGGCCCATAGATGTGCAAGCTCACTCATCACTCAGTCAAGTGCGAATGCAGATGGAAGAGACTAGAGACCATGGTCACTGCTGGTGTTGCTAATCCTAAACAAAGGGGGAAAAAAAGGGTGGGACTGAGAAGGTGAGAGAAAAAAATTAGGCAGTTCGAGAGCAAAGCATCCAAATGTCGGAAGCTAACAGAAATGTTTGCCAGCAGCAGCAATTTTGGAAATGGTGGTTGTTTCCAAAATCTTGCGATTCCCCCTGTTCATAATCTGCCACGTAATTTGCCTTACAAACAGATCAAATAGGATTTGGGGGACAGCGACAATTGCTGCTGTTCTGGATTGGAGCCATTCCAGATGCGGTGGAAATTGGGAGTTAGTCTACTCCCAGGGTCCACAATAGGCGGACCGTGGTCCACATCTGGACCGAGGACCACCTCTTTGTGGACCCAGAGCAAAAAAAAAATCAACAACACAGCACGGCACTCTCTCTGACTGACCAACGCGAGATTAGACTGGCCGAGAGATAGAGAGAGAGAGAGAGAGAGAGAGAGCGTGTGTGTGTGTGTGTGTGTGTGTGTGTGTGTGTGTGACTGTGCGCGTGCTCATGCTTGCATTATGGGCTGCCATTCCCATGACAACGATGCCCTTATTGGCTGATAACTACCCAAACCGGCAGTCATACATCTTCCTCCTTCAGTCTGTCTTCTTTGCACAGCGCAGGCAACAGTAACTCTTTGCAGCAGGAGCATTGCTCACACCCAGCACCCGACATCAAAATGGCAAATCAGAGAAAGGTGGACACTGAAAATCGCTGATTCACTGACGAATGGACTGACAAATGTATGATTATCTTACCTCCTTCAAGCACAAAGGCAATGTGTCTTTTGTGCGAAGCACTGTTGCGCTGATAAAAAGTGAAAACAGAAAATGCCATTATGAGAAGCGATTTTGATAGAGATTGCCCCCCAAAATCTGAGCTACAAACAGATAAAATAAAAAGCTTATTTTATTTTATTGAGTAATTCTAAGTAAGAAAAAATATGTGTGATGCTGAAAATGAATTTTTTTGTGTCTTCCAATAACTCTACAGTACATCCAGCCTAAAACTACATAAAAACATAAAAAAGGTAAAAAAATAAAAAAATAAAAAAAACGAATCCTGAGCCAAACAGCTTCATCAGCGTTGTATCAACTCCTCTTGTAGAGCCTTGGGTGAAACGGATATTTACAGACACGTAGAAACTACGCACTACAGCTTTAAACTGATCATCATGCAGGATGGGGGCAGTGAGGTCTCTCTTTGTGGTTGCTGATGTTTCTCAATTTTAATTCACAAAATAATATGTATCTCTGCTTTTTATTGAAACCCAATAAATAAGAGCTGATTTTATGCATGAGGTCAGTGTGATATTTTTAATGTCATATATTTGCAATAACTGCATTTTGTTTTAAAGAATCTTGTAAGGTCAATTTTGTTTTTCACCGATAATATTGTAACATTTTCACAGTTTAATTTGCTTTATGTTGGCGTGTCTTTTATTTAAATAGGCTACAACAGAAATGTAAGAAAGTGAGGTGAGAGGACAACAGTGGGTACTTCGAGATGGCGATCAGTTGGATCTTGGCCTCATCTTCAGTGGCACTGTAGTTCTCTAACTCTATTTCTGCCCACTTCACTCCAAAGGAACAACAGCTGCTTTGATCACACTGAGGACTCATTCAGACATGAGGCGGAGATTTGGAGAGATCTGTCCTCCCGTTGCTTCCTGCAGCTGAAGCTGTTGCACATGCTTTAATGGCTGATTCTCTGTCAGCTGCTTTTCTTTTTTTTCAGCCTCTTTTTCTGCGCGTCAACAAAGGGGAGCATGCCGCTGCTGCTGCTGGAGCGACGCTGAGCGTGGAGAATCAGCACGTTTCACCCAATGGGATTCTTATATTTAGCTCTGTGAGCGAGAGGAAAGAGGAGAGCCTGATCCCGGTGTTGTCTGACATTTTGATCCCTTTGAGACTGTCTCGAGTCCCCCAAACTTGTCGTCAGTAGTGCGGTGCGCGCTCTCAGGTTATGTGGTGGTGAGGAGAGTGCGGCGTGCTGTGAAAGGAATAGCGCAAATCTATCTACACCATACACCGGGGATGATGATGATGATGATGATGGCCGGTGGTGGCGGAGCAGCCGTGGAGCATAATGGAATTTACTCAAACCCGAACCTTCAGAGCTTGCAACAGTCCCTTATGGAGGCGGATAACCCGGATTCCCGCAAACGACCGCTGGAAACCCCGACCGAGGAGGCCGGCTGTACCAAGCGCACCAACACTGGAGGTAAGAGAGAACCTACACGCAGCTGCACCGTGTCTTCTCTACAGAAAGTCAAAGTTGTTGTTAGAGAAGCAATTGCAAACACTGATTGGAGCTTCAGAACGCAGAGCTGCCTTCAGTATATCATATCAAATGTAAGTCCATGCAGCATGGAGGGAGATTTGGACCGCACACTGGGCTGGAACGCACAGCACCTTTGCAGTTACTGACTGTGTTTATAGCTGTTACCCTGCTTCATATCCCAACAGGGAGACTGACTGAGTAACTGAGTAAGTGGTGTTCTCAGCTCGGGTCAGCTTCAAATTTGACCCAAATCATCCCTATGATCTGCATCTGGAGAAATACTATAAAGTCAATGTGATTTCATTCTAGAAAGGAGCAGTATTCACAAATCATAGCAGTATCAGAATTTGATGTCATGCAGTGATTCCCTAATGCTTCCAGAGACTGAAGATAAATCAGCATTTTCTCCTGAGGAACACGGTGACAGTCTTTGCAGACAGACAACAGGAGTAGGAACCATGAGAGGGGGATAAACGAAGGACTGCAAATTCATGGACACGTTCATAATCAGGGCTAGTTTGATTGACAAAGACACCACAATTATGCAAGTTTATTTGCTCAATTTAAATGACTTTTTCTTACTGTTTATTTTAACCATGCAGCTACTGCTAGGGCTGGACTGAAACAAAAGACTCACTTTTGGCCCACACTTTATCAAAAGTTTTACTTTCATGAAAGAGTTGATGATTACGCCATTGAAAACAGAATGTTTACTTATAATAGAATATTTAAAGGTAAATATCAGAACTCATATTTTACTTTTTTGTTGCTGTGTAATTAATCATACTGGCCGTTAGCTCTACAATGGGACTCCTTTGGTTGATTATATTATTTATTATTACTATTTATTTCTTTTTCTTCGAGATGGCTCAGTGTGTAGCCTGACAATTGATAGCTTGTTAATGCATGCAAACATGACAACTTCATTGTCAGGCTCATTTTGTCAATCTGCTTTACTAACACACACCTAATCTGCCAGCATCCAGCTTGCTCTGCTGTATATTTCTGCACTCCTAATTATAGATTATTTGATACAGATGCTGCACCCATTTTAGATTTCATTTACCTCTATAGGTTGTGTGTCGTTGATCCTGGGTAGGCCAAAACTGTGATAAAAATAAGACTAATTGAGCCTTAGGTATATGTATATGTCAGTGGCGATTGCTCTAAGACTGCAAGGGAAGCTCAGCTTCCCTTAAAATGTCACCCCCCAAAAAAAGAAAAAGTGGTGAAATACGTACTGCTGTGTGTACATTTCATTAACTAAATACGCGCTAGAAAGCCTTCATCTTTTGTTCAGAATCAGCTTCTTATCACAGTGTGATAAGAAGCTGTTTCTACACAACTTTGTTCTCATACATCCTCGCAGCGCCTCAGCGCTTTAAACAACCGGACGCCCAGCTTCTGCTGACTTCAATGTGGAAGCTCAAAGTGGGTTGTTCCAGCAGCGAAACTAGACGCTCATTGGATAAATGCTGGGCTTTGTCCCGCCCATTGGACGCTCAGCTTCACTGGAGTTCTATGGCGAGAGGGCGGTCCCAACTTTCTCCCGGACTCCGAGCTTCTGCATCCATGATTAGTCCTTGAGCCGGACGAGATGTCGGTACAACTTGGGTGGGCAAAACCTTACATATACTAAATTGTTTTTAGGGTCAATATAAGTAAATTAAAATATGATAGACTTTTCATAGGGGTAGCTTTTTATATTTTTTCTCATTTTGTTATTTTCCTCAATAGGCGAATTTTTGTTAACTCCAAAAGCAACACAGAAAGTCAAAAGTACATTAAAAGTCATACTCTTTTTGGGTCACACTGCTCTTTTCTATAAATGAATCAAACCTGTGTCTAATTAAATGAGTTGATGAAGTGGGTGTGGCCCAATTTGATGGTGGAGCAGTTCTTTCAGGTATCATAGTTTAAAAGCAGGCTCAAGACCCACCTATTTAATTTGGCTTTTAACTAATGTCTTATTTTTTAATCTATATTTTTATCCTATTTCTATCTTATTTTATTTCATTTATATATTTTAAGTCCTCATTTTACATGTTATGTTTATTCTATGTGTTCACTTATTTTTAAATGGTATTTAAGTTTTTAATCAGTATTTTATAATTTTATCTAGTTTAATGTTTTTAGCTGATTTAGTTAATGTTTTTATTGCCTTTCTCCAGTGTTTCCTCAGTGGGGGCCACCTGCACTGCACTGCACTGCACTTCAAAATTAGCTTTCTTTCATTTAGGTGTGTTTGAACTATTGGCTAGCCATAGAGACTTGTAATAACCCCCTAAGTAGTATTTCAAGTAATTTATCTAATACAGGTGTGTATATATAAGCTTCAATTAGCCAATTGTCAGGTCTAAATCAAGGTCTAAATTAAGGATATTTTTTGACATAGAAGTAGAAGTAAAGTAAATGCAGACTAATAGCGTTATAATAACACAACCTTAATATGACGCTGACATATTTTAAATGCAGGCACTCAATATACAATCATCCTGGCTGGTGCAGGGCAAGAAGACATTAGCAACAAAATAAGATCTACTGATTAGTGCTGGACGATAATTCGATAACAATATATATCGATCGATAGACGTGTGGAGCGATAGAAAAAAAACGGGTCGATAAAAAGTTCGATAGAAAAACACAGTTTCCCTTTCTTTTTCATCATAGCCTATCATGTAGCTTTTACTACAGTCATTACTTCCTCCCAACCAATCACAAACGCAGACCCAGGTACGCTACGGCACCAAGCCCAGCCCCTATCAAACCACAACAGACAGCACGTGTATTAGAAATAATGTAACAGCAAGGAGAAGCGGAGGAAATTGTCCCGAAAAAAGGATTCAGTAGTTCACCAACATGGCAATGTTTTGGTTTTTAGAAGTCTGACAAAAAGCAAACAGCGGTCGTTTGCAAAATTTGCAGAGAATTAGTAAAAACCAAGTCCGGTAACACAACCAACTTGTTTTACCATCTAAACCGGTCGCACCCGCAGGAGTACGAGCTGTGTCGGCCGCGCCGCGGCTCCACGTCGTCGTCGGAGGAATCCTCTGGAACCGCTGTTAGCATCAGCACAAAGCAAGTGAAGCAGACCAAACTGGACTTCGTTTCTTGCCAAAATACGACAAAGCGTCCAAGCGGCATAAGGACATCACCCACGCAGTAACATGCTCCATAGCGAGGGACATACTGCCAATAACTACCGTTGAAAAGCCTGGCTTCGACCAGCTTCTAGCCACTCTCGACCCGCGATATGAAGTGCCCGGCCGCAAGTATTTCTCAAACACAGCGCTTCAGGCATGAAAATGGGTCAGGGGTTGAAAAGGTGAGAAGGGTGCGGAGGAAATACGCTCCGGTGTAGCTTCTTAAAGTGGAAGAAAATGAGCTCATATTTTACAAAGACGCGAGTATTTGGATCATGGCTACTAGCAGGGGGGCATTCGGCAGGGGTGCATTCTACGACACAACACCGGCGTGGATAAGTCCTGCTTCTCGTGCTTAGTTTGTTTATTAAGTCAATCACATGATATCTAAAAAAAATAAATCTCCCGACCCCAGGAGAAATATTTCAGTGTTCAGACACCAGGCTGTGGGCAGTTTCCCACACAGTTAAAACTGGTAGTATGCTATTCCCACCTAAAGCTATTCTGTTTATTTATATATTTGTTTGTTTTGTTTATTTTCATCAAAAGACTATTTAAATATTTATTTATCAGATTTTCTGGTCACTTTAGTCTTTATGTTTGTCAGTATTTACTGACGTCACTCAGGCCACTTAAGTTGATTTTTTTTTTTAAGTTCTTTTTTAAAAAAACTTTCAGTTGTGGTAAAAAAAAAAAAGGTGGTTGAATAAAGGTTTGAATTTGAATTCAGTGCTTGTGTGTTCTTTATTAAAAGTAGGTCATTAAGCAATAGCATAAAACATCCAGGGCTGCAATTAAAATATATGTTAAATAATTATAATAATTATATCGATAATTATCGATATCGATCAATATGATTTATTTTTTATCGATATGCTTTTTTTCTATATCGTCCAGGCCTACTACTGATGTATACACTCTATAAAATCATCTGAGAAAAACTCCATTCCTCCACCAAGAACTTGATGGGACTGGCTTTGTTGGCAGGGCTGCAGACGAGTTTCCTCCACTGGTGAATATTGTGGCCAGGAACAATGTTTCTGAACTGGATCCCCATGTCTGCACCTCTATTTAGTCTTTCTGAATTTTTGATTGACATGTCCTTGTAAACGTCAAAGACAACATCAATCCTTTCACTATCACCACCTTCGTGCAGGACCTTGGCTAAAGTTGAGTCCAGCCAGCTTACACCATGTCAGGATTGCCTATTAATGCATTTGATTCGTGCCAGCTACCAGGCTGCTATCTGGAGACGGTCTCTTCATACCAAGCCATCTGTACCAAGCCCCAAGGACCATGGGTGGACCATAAATGACGAAGGGCAGCTGGAAATACAGTGGATGCGTGGTTCCCCAGCACCAGATGCGGTCTTGCAGTTGCTATCCTGCAAGTGTGTGAGGACATGCAAACCACCAGACTGCACGTGTCTCAGCAATGGGCTGAAGTGCACAAACCTGTGCAAATTACAAACTTGTGCCAACCAATACAGTGAGGAAGAGCCCCTTGCACACCCGGCAGACTCAGATGTAGAAGATACAGATACTGATGTCGATTACTGATGTTGATTAATAAATGATGACCAAAAGGAGCTATGTTAACAGACCCACTGTGACTCAGTGACAGTATTATGTACTAAGCCAAAACTTGTCATATTTGCTGTCACTGTTCCTTATGGAAAGAATAGGACTTTGAATAGGAATTTGAGTTTTTCTTAGATGATTGTATAGAGTGTATACATCAGTAGATCTTATTTTGTTGCTAATGTCTTCTTTCCCTGCACCAGCCAGGATGATTGTATATTGAGTGCCTGCATTTAAAATATGTCAGTGTCATATTAAAGTTGTGGTATTATAATGCCATTAGTCTGCATTTATTTACTTCTACTTCTACTGTATGTCAAAAAATATCCTTAATTTAGACCTTGATTTAGACCTGACAATTGGCTAATTGAAGCTTATATATACACACCTGTATTAGATAAATTACTTGAAATACTACTTAGGGGGTTATTACAAGTCTCTATGGCTAGCCAATAGTTCAAACACACCGAAATGAGAGGTTAAAATGAAAGAAAGCTAATTTTGAAGGAAGGCGATTTTTCGTTTTTGAACAGCTGCACTCTATTACTTTAATGAGTAATAACTACAATAAAGCTACCAGTTACCAAGGTCTATCATATAAAAACTTATTGTTGGCATGTATAGCAACAAAAAAATCAAAACTAGAATTTGCCCACCCAGGTGGTACTGATATGTGAAATTTTGGTTCTTGGCTCAAGTACTAGATTGGATGAGCTGTCTGAGGCGAAATCCTTTTTTTAATGAAAGCTAAACAAGCGAATCAGCGATCTTGAAGAATAAAACATCTACCAAAGCATTTTCCAAGTTATTCATTCCGTTGTTCCTAACTGCTCCGGAGACTTTACCGATCCTCAGCAACTTTTGTCTTTGTTAAAAACGACTGCCGTTGTGTTTGGCGACTCTGTTCTGTTACATACAAATAAACAAACACAATTATGATGTAGGCCAGAAAAATGAGCTTCCCCTCCTTGAAAGACCAGCAGCCGCCACTGGTATATGTACACTCAACGGCCACTTTATTAGGTACACCATGCTAGTAACGGGTTGGACCCCCTTTTGCCTTCAGAACTGCCTCAATTCTTCGTGGCATAGATTCAACAAGGTGCTGGAAGCATTCCTCAGAGAGCTTGGTCCATATTGACATGATGGCATCACACAGTTGCCGCAGATTTGTCGGCTGCACATCCATGATGTGAATCTCCTGTTCAACCACATCCCAAAGATGCTCTATTGGATTGAGATCTGGTGACTGTGGAGGCCATTTGAGTACAGTGAACTCATTGTCATGTTCAAGAAACCAGTCTGAGATGATTCCAGCTTTATGACATGGCGCATTATCCTGCTGAAAGTAGCCATCAGAAGTTGGGTACATTGTGGTCATAAAGGGATGGACATGGTCAGCAACAATACTCAGGTAGGCTGTGGCGTTGCAACGATGCTCAATTGGTACCAAGGGGCCCAAAGAGTGCCAAGAAAATATTCCCCACACCATGACACCACCACCACCAGCCTGAACCGTTGATACAAGGCAGGATGGATCCATGCTTTCATGTTGTTGACGCCAAATTCTGACCCTACCATCCGAATGTCGCAGCAGAAATCGAGACTCATCAGACCAGGCAACGTTTTTCCAATCTTCTATTGTCCAATTTCGATGAGCTTGTGCAAATTGTAGCCTCAGTTTCCTGTTCTTAGCTGAAAGGAGTGGCACCCGATGTGGTCTTCTGCTGCTGTAGCCCATCTGCCTCAAAGTTCGACGTACTGTGCGTTCAGAGATGCTCTTCTGCCTACCTTGGTTGTAACGGGTGGTTATTTGAGTCACTGTTGCCTTTCTATCAGCTCGAACCAGTCTGGCCATTCTCCTCTGACCTCTGGCATCAACAAGGCATTTCCGCCCACAGAACTGCCGCTCACTGGATATTTTTTCTTTTTCGGACCATTCTCTGTAAACCCTAGAGATGGTTGTGCGTGAAAATCCCAGTAGATCAGCAGTTTCTGAAATACTCAGACCAGCCCTTCTGGCACCAACAACCATGCCACGTTCAAAGTCACTCAAATCACCTTTCTTCCCCATACTGATGCTCGGTTTGAACTGCAGGAGATTGTCTTGACCATATCTACATGCCTAAATGCACTAAGTTGCTGCCATGTGATTGGCTGATTAGAAATTAAGTGTTAACGAGCAGTTGGACAGGTGTACCTAATAAAGTGGCCGGTGAGTGTATATATCAACCTTTTGTGAGCTGGGCCCCCCAAAGGTGGTTCAGTGCATTTGACTCTCTCCGCAATCACTGAGATAGTGGAACACTTACGTCCTGCTAACTGCCCCTCTGACAGCATTCCATCCCGTTTGTTTAAGGAAGTTTTCACCTCAGTTCAGTCTTTTATTTTGCTTCTTTTAAATCAGTGTCTCAGCTCTGGGTGTGTTCCATCTTCTTTCAAACATGCCATGGTGCAGCCCCTCCTGAAAAAGTAAAATCTGGATCCCTTGATTTTATCTAATTTTAGGCGTATTTCTAAACTTCCTTTTATTTCCAAGGTTTTAGAGAAAGTCGTTTTTAACCAACTCCAAGAGTTTTTACAGAGGGCCAATGTTTCTGAATTGTTTCAGTCTGGTTTTAAGTCTCTTCACAGCACTGAAACGGCTCTTTTAAAGGTTTTTAATGATCTTTTGTTAAATCTCGACTCTGGAAACTGTGTCGTTTTAATTCTCCTCGACCTAACAGCGGCATTTGATACAGTGGATCATTCAATCCTCCTATCTCGCCTGGAACACTGTGTAGGCATAAAAGGGACTGCCCTGAGCTGGTTCAAATCTTACCTCTCTGGGAGATCCTTCTCTGTTCGCATGGGACAGTTTTCCTCCTCCGTTGCCCCTCTGACATGCGGTGTTCCCCAGGGGTCAGTCCTGGGCCCTTCACTGTTCTCCCTCTAGAATAGAATAGAATAGCCCTTTATTGTCATTGTAACCAGTACAACGAAATTAAAAAAGTGCCAGACAGTCAGTGCATCAAATAAATAAAGTAAATAAGTACTCAGTCACTCCTAGCCTTCCTTAGGGCATTGAGGGTAGTTATTGCTGACGGAAAAAAACTGTTTTTAAGTCTGTTCGTTCTGGATCTGATTGTCCTATAGCGTCTGCCTGACGGCAAAAGTTCAAACAGGAGGTGACCAGGATGGGAAGTGTCTTTGACAATGTTCTGGGCTCTTTTAGCACAGCGAGTGCCGTGAAGGTCGTCCAGTGAGGGAAGGGGGCAACCGACAATCCTCTGGGCTGTGTTGACGACCTGCTGGAGAGCCTTTTTCTGGGCCACAGTGCAGCTGTTAAACCATACACAAATGCAATATGCAAGAATGGCTTCTATGGAACACCTGTAAAAGGACACCAACTATCTCTGTGTAATGTTATTTTTCCTGAGGACCCTCAGGAAGTGGAGACGCTGTTGGGCTTTTTTAATCACCTTTGAAGTGTTCAGTCCAGGTCAGGCCCTCCTCGATCTGAACACCCAAAAACCGGAAGTTTGACACCTGCTCCACACAATCCCCGCCTATGATGAGTGGTGTGATGTCAGTCTTTTTCCTCCTGTAGTCAACCACCAGCTCCTTCGTTTTTGCTGTGTTGAGCTGGAGTTTATTCTCCCCACACCATGCTGCCAGATGTTCAACATCGTTCCTGTAAGCAGACTCGTCTGCCCCAGAGATGAGCCCCACCACCATGGTGTCGTCTGCAAATTTTACAAAGGTGTTGTTGTGGTGTGTGGGGACGCAGTCGTGTGTGTATAGGGTGAACAACAGGGGACTCAGCACGCAGCCCTGTGGCGAGCCGGTGCTGAGGGCCGTTGATGTGTGATGGCCCACTCTCACCCTCTGGGTGCGACAGGTGAGAAAGCTGTTGATCCATATGCAGGTGGGGTGTGGAATGCCTAGATTGACCAGTTTGTTTAACAGTTTGTGAGGAAGTATGGTGTTAAAAGCAGAGCTATAGTCCACGAAGAGCATCCGTACGTAGCTCCCCTGCTGCTCCAGGTGGGACAGTGCAGCATGGAGGGCTGTGGCAATGGCGTCTTCTGTGGATCTATTTGCCCTGTATGCAAACTGGTGAGGGTCCAGGCTTTTTGGCAGGTGTGATGTGATGTGACCCCGGACCAGCTTTTCAAAGCATTTCATCACCACCGGGGTTAGAGCGACTGGCCGGTAGTCGTTGAGGCTGGAGATGTGAGGTTTCTTGGGCAGGGGGATGATGATGGAGGACTTCAGGCATGGTGGAACACTGGACTCGGCCAAGGACTGGTTGAAAATCCTTGTGAAGACTCCGGCGAGCTGATCCGCACAGTCCTTTAACATGCGCCCGGGCACCCCATCGGGCCCAGCAGCCTTCCTTGGGTCCACGGCGCGCAGGTTACGCCTCACCTCATGCTCCGTGAGGGTGAAGTTGCTGTGTACCATGGGGTGTGGTGTAGCTGCCTTGGGCGATTCCACCTCGAAATGTGCAAAGAAGGTGTTTAGCTCCTCTGCCAGCGAGGCCTCACCCTCAGCTGCTCCCAAGGTGGTTTTGTAATTGGTGAGCTGTTGGACTCCCTGCCACACCTGCCTGCTGTTGTTACTTTCCAGGTATGCCTCAATCCTCCTCCAATAGTCCGACTTGGCCCCTTTGATGCCTCTCTTCAGGTCAGCCCGGGCCGCAGAATAGAGGACCTGGTCACCAGACCTGAAGGCGGTATTCCTCTCCTTCAGCAGCTGCTGGACTTTCCGGGTCATCCAGGGCTTCTGGTTGGGGTAGACCCGGATCTGTTTTTCGTATGCAGTGTCGTATGTATCCAAGTACACTGCCTGTAAAGATCTCCAGATCGTGATGTAAAAACACCCCCCAGTTCGTCCTGTCGAGGCAGTCCTGCAGCTGTTGAGAGGCTCCATCAGGCCAAGTTGTTACCGTTTTTGTGATGGTGGGTGTACTTTTCCTGAGGGGGGCATATGCTGGTATTAGCAGCAGAGACAAATGGTCGGACTGGCCCAGGTGAGGTAGTGGTTTAGCCCTGTAGCCAAGCTTGATGTTAGAGTAGACCTTGTCTAGAGTCTTTTCTCCACGGGTTGTGCATTTGACATGTTGGTAGAATTTAGGGAGAACTGTTTTCAAATCGGCATGATTGAAGTCCCCTGCTACGATGTGTACAGCGTCAGGATTAGTGATGCACGATATGAAAAATTTCAACCGATACCGATAACCGATAATTTTCTTCTTCTCATGGCCGATACCGATAACCGATAAATTCATATTTTTACATTTATTATAATCTTCATATAATCTGCAGTTTGTGCAGGATGCAGCGATTGAAAACTGATATTTTTGTTGCTCTGGCCTATCTAGAACAACAAACTAAAGTTTTAGGCTCTTCAAATGTGGTCATTTGCTATAAATAACAATAACAGAGCAAAAAGCAGAACTTAATTTGATCCCCTGAACTGTTCAACAGAACTGTAAACTGTAAAGGAGCCATTATGAGCCGTTAGGCTTAGCATGCTGACCGGACTAACATCTGACGTCCATATGTCTGTGGTAAAACTCACGTGTAGTCCGTTCTTGTCGATCAGGTTGTGAATGTATGTGGCGACAATATCATAGAGTGCAGGAAGAGACACATCCGAGAAGAAGCGGCGGCTTGGGAGAGTGTAACGTGGCTCCAAGTGTGCTATTAACTTACGTAAACCCGGGTTCTCAACGACGGAAAAAGGCTGGTCGTCGACCGCTATGAACTCCATCACTTTGTCGTTAATGGCTTTATCCTTTTCACTGTCTCTTGAGAAGCTTTTGCAGTTCTTAAACGCCTGCTGAATGGGGACATCGATCCTCCGTAGTGTTGTTGTCTTAGCTTTAGTACCGCTAGCAGCTTCGGCGGCTGTCTCATATTCTTTTACTACCGCTTCACCGCGATGGCGACTTTTCAGATACGTTGTGTTAAAACTTGACGTCTTCATTCCGCCTCTCGGAATCCTCGCTGAACAGGTTTTGCATATAGCAATGCTGTTGTCATCTTCTGCCACTGAGAGAAACAACCATGCTGGTGAAGACATTTTATTATCTGTCAGGTAGTGACGGGGTCAGGCTTGGGACCTGCGAGTAAGGCGCGATAGATGACATAACCAGCGCGTCTCGGACGGGCGGCTACTCCGCCTGCAAACGTTACTCGTAATTTCATTAATATATCGGATCTTTCTATCGGAAAAATGCACCTATCGGACCGATAAAAAATGACGTAATTTCCCCCCAAATCGGCCGATATTTTATCGGTCCGATAAATATCGTGCATCCCTAGTCAGGATATTTGCTCTGCTGGGAGCCAATGCTACTATGCAAATGGCTGCTAGCCACCTTAGCATTAGCGTCCGGCGGTATGTAAACAGCTGTTATCATTACAACAGAGAACTCTCTCGGGAGGTAAAAAGGTCTGCATTTCACAGACACATACTCCAGGTCCGGGGAGCAGTGGCTGTCCACAGTCACTGTGTTCGTACACCAGCTGTTGTTCACGTACATACACAGCCCCCCTCCTCTGGTCTTACCGGAGCTCTGTGTTCTATCCTGTCGCTGCATGGTGTAGCCTGTTAGCTCTGCCGCTGAGTCCGGGATAAGTGGATGAAGCCAGGTCTCCGTGAAGAGTAGAATGCAGCTATCCTTCACAGCATTGTTGGTTGCAATCTGTAGCCTCAGTTCATCCATTTTTTTGGAGAGGGACCGAGCATTGGCGAGAAACAGGCTGGGAAGTGGAGGTTTAAGTGGCTGCCTCCGTAGCCTGGCTAGCGGGCCAGCCCTGCAGCCCCGCTTCTGCCTCCTCTCTCTGCGCCGCCTTCGCCGCTTCCCGGCATGGATAGTAATCCACAGAGAGCCGGGGTGCCGTGCTATGTTGACCAGTATATTGTGTGTGTGGAGAAACTTTGCAGTTATACTCTGTTCACAACCGACTCCTATCTTCAGGAGATCGTGCCGGCTATAGATGTTGTTCGCCTGACAGAAAACACACAGCAGACAAAAAAACACGAAGCAAAAAAAACAATCTATCGCACTGACTGAGAGAGCACCGAGCCGCAGCAACTGTGTGCGCCGCCATCTTAGTCGCCTCTCCATATGCTACCGCTGGGGTCCATTTTTAGGAAGCACGGTATCCCCGTTCATTGTTTTGCCGATGATGTACAGGTGTATTTGCCGGTGAAGGCACCTACTAAAGACTCGCTCCAGGCTTTGATTAACTGCATGAAAGACGTTAAAACATGGATGGACCTAAACTTGCTTAAACTAAACGAAAACAAAACAGAGGTTATCCTGTTCGGCCGTCCCGACCTGGTTCAGGTCCTTGCCAGCTCCCTCGACCCATTAGCACCGTACATAAAATCCCATGCCAGGAATCTTGGGTTTATTATTGATGGTGCCTTCAAAGTGGACAAGCAGGTCAGTGCTGTGGTCAAGTCCAGCTTCTTCCAACTGAGGCTTTTAGCAAAGATTAAACCATATCTCAACCAAAAAAAAACCTGGAAACAGTAATCCATTCTTTTATTACTTCTCGCTTGGGTTACTGCAATTCCCTTTACTTCGGAATTGACCAGGCTGAGCTTAACCGCCTGCAGCTTGTGCAGAACGCGGCAGCTCGCCTCCTTTCTGGCACCAAGAAGCGCAAGCACATAAGTCCAGTGCTCTCTTCTCTACACTGGCTTCCAGTTAGGTACAGGATCGTTTTTAAGATTCTTTTATTTGTTTTTAAATCTCTGAATGGGCTGGCCCCAGAGTACATGGCTGACCTTGTTAAGCTACACCAACCCTCCAGAGCCCTTACGTCTGCTGACCGAGTCGTCTTAGACGTGCCTCGTGCATTTTTAAAATCCAGAGGGGAGCGAGCGTTTGCGGTTGCAGCTCCCACTTTGTGGAATGCACTACCCCTAAGTGTGCGTACTGCAAATAGTCTCGCTACTTTTAAAACCCAACTGAAGATGCACTTGTTCACCTTAGCTTTTGACGGAGTGTGATACTTGTATTGGTTATATATTTGTTTTTGTTTACATTTATATGTTACATGTCTTTTGTTGTTGCTGTTTGCTGTGTATGACTTGCTTTTATTGCTACTGCTTCGTTATTGTAAAGCATTTGGTAGGCCACTGGTTAAATGTGCTGTACAAATAAACTTGACATTGACATTAAGTTCATACAGTTATTACCGATGTTTACTTCATCGCTGCTCTGTGTGTGTGCGTGCGTGTAACGCTGTGTAGGATCCTCGGGGAGTGAGCCTCTCTCCCTTTAGAGACTGACTGTCACTGGTTGGTTAAAGGAAGACACTTGTCCTGCTTTCTTGGTCCTTTGAGCGGCTTGGGCAAAACAGTAGGCTGCTTTCATTGACACTTACCATGCTGCGCCTGCAGCCTCTTGCTGAGGTAGGCTGTAAATTGGTCCATGGTCCAACCACTAGGGACTCTGCTACCCAGTAACCCAGGACCTTATATGTGCTGTTAATGAAGTTAGGTGCTGTTCCTTTACCAAAGTTGGTATAACTAGAGGCGCAAGCAGTTGGCAACATTCATCTCCCAAGGTGGTCCTTAACTCTGTGTTAGTCTCTAGCTGTCTAGTCTCAAACACTTCTGCAAAACTCAGTGAATGCCCTTCTGCAATTGATGAGAGCGACCTGCAAGCGTGGAGAGATTTTTTGTAATGATGTACAACAGCACAACTGTCAATGAGACAAGGCTTGATCTTTTTGCAAGAAAGCAGAGACCGTATGACCTGATCCCACCAGCTCAAGCAGCACTGAAAGAGCACGCCAATGTGCAGCTTATGAGGCTGGATATGTGTGTGGACAGGCATTGAAACAAAAGCCAGAAATGCCAAGCCCATCTGACTCGGGATGGATGAAAGAAGATGACGAATGTAGAATCTTTTGGACTCCTCTTCCTCTTGTTGCAGAGAAGTGTTGGGAGTTGACCAAATGTGGGTGCACCAAGTAATGTACTGAACAATGCAAGTGCTTCAAATGTGGACTCACTTGCACATGTCTATGGAGTTGCCCCTGTTTGAAGCTATGTGTTTATTTTTTTTTGCCAGAACGACTTCCCCTTGTTTACCTTACCCTTGTCGGAAAGAAAAAGATACAAAAAAGTTTTAAAAGTGTTAAAAAATAAAAAAATTTAAAAAAACTCCCTCGTGACTGTGACCTTGCTGTGGTAGGGAAGTTAGCATACTTCTGTGAACCCTGAAAACTATGCCATTGGGAGGCAACTCCCAGCAGGTTTTATCAAATTGGACAGGTCGAGGGCGAGGAGTTGAACAACACACTGTGACTTATGGAGCATGTTTTCATGTTTATAACACCAACTTTACATGATATTACTGTTGTAATAAGATGGCGGCCATCTTTTTAATGGTCACCACCTTAAAATTTTTAAGCAGCTTGGGGCATTTTCTTGTTAAGTTACTCATGAAGACTGTTCAGACAATTTTCATGGCTATATCATCAATTTAACAAGTACATCACCTAATTGTTCCACTTAGGTGGCTTGAGAAATGGCAGCCATCTTGAAATTTCAAATGGCTGGAACACTTTTCTAGTCAAGTGACCCATGGAGAATGTTCATGCCAATTGTCATGCTTGTATCATCAACTGAACAATACTGGCTAAAATTACCTCTTTTTGTGAATGTTTATAGAATGGCTTCTGTCTGTCTTAGAGATAGTTTTAGCTTTTATTGTTCTGGGACGTTATTGTGGCAACAGATGATCACAGAGCACGTGTTTTGGTCGACATCAATAATCAAATATCAATAATAATTCCAGAGAACTGACCTTTTTTTTTTTTTCTTTTTGGCAACAAATCATCTTCAGTGGTTTTCTGTTTGTTTCTCAGTTTGCAATCGTTGTTGTTGTTATTACCGGTGTTGTGCTGAGAAACGCATGTCCTCCGAGAATTGCATGCACTTCGCAAAACGCGCACTGCTTATAGTAGAGTGGTCCACAGAAATATACATTTTAAAACCCATACATTTCTTATTTGTTGGGCTTAACAGTGATGAGTAATGTTCTGAAAGTAATTTTCAGTGGACACGCGTTTCTCGGTTCAACACCAGCAGCCAGCGACTCACTCCATGTGCAGAACATGTGCAGGGGTGGGTTTCCTCCTCTCTGATTTTGATTGACAGCTGGCAGGGTAGTCTGATTGGCAACTGAGAACTGAGTCTTATTGGCAACTGAGTAAAGAACGAAGGTGATTGGTGGATCGCTGCACAGCACATGCAGAGTCACATGCAGTGTATCTCAGTCAGCTACCCTTGAAATTCACTGAGTTCATTCACCTCCAACATCGCAGGCTCTGCGATGTGACTATTGCACACACATACATCGCGATGAGGATGTTCAAACGATATATTGTGCAGGCCTACTGGGTATGGTAACTTATACGATATATCTTGTACATGGCCCAAAATAATGACTTTGTTACTGTAACATGAACTGCTCTGGGTGTGAGGGACCTCTCCACAAACCCTGCGTAGCTCTGTGTTGTGTTGTTGTTGGTGAATGGGGTACGGGTTATTATGCAGGGAGGAGGAGACTCCAGAGGTTGTGTTTGTGTTTAAGAACAGCTACTGGCACATACCTTTTACAGCAATGTAAAATACAGATTTTTCTGGAGGGCTGAGCGATTAATTGCATTTGCGAGTACATCACGATATGATAAAATGCAATTTTCTAACCGCAAAGGCTGTGGTTTTGACTGATCACTTGACTTGCAAGCAGAGTGAAGCATAGCAGGGAGAGAATCAACACTGTGCTCTGTCGCACTGTGGCCTAATTCTGCGAGAGAAGCTGACAATGCAGAAAGTTTAGTATCAAGAGGGGCAGCACGGCAGTTGTGTGGAATTATTTTGGCAAAAAAATGCTGCTGTGCAATGTGTGCAGAACTTGTTGTGCTGCGATTGCTACATCAGGAGGTAACACTACAAACCTTTATCAACGCTTAAAAAAATGTGACAAAGCCATGTACAATAGATGGATGGCTAAAACAACAGCGACCAGCACTTCGACTTCGAACCACATGTGCATAACGTCGGAAAATGCATCCAATACAGTGATTGTAGCAAAGCTGACTGAATCATCTGGACTTCAGTGTTTTGAGCACCAATTTCATCTCACCATCGGTACGTAAAATAGTATCATGACATACTGTATATGATGGCGCGAACGTGTGTGTGTGTGTGTGTGTGAGTGTGAAATGATAATTGCTAGAAAGGACAATTTATGTTTAATAAATCTGATAGTTTACTATAATACAGATAGATTTTTTGTATGTGTTTGTTGAAAAATACATTTGAAGAGGACCTTGAAAAAATAATTTCATATTAAATCATAATTGCAATTGTTACGACCAAGTCTAGGGGTATGCTGGATGTAACATAAAGTGCTCCTTCCTTTGTTCCAACTCCCCAAGAAAACCAACAACCAACCAGAAAATGCAGTTTTAAATGGGTTTATTTCTCAACATAAATGGTTGTCGACTTCAGGATGGACACAGGCCAAAATAACAAACAAACAAAACCTCGTTTATTTAAAGCTATCTTTCCCAACAAAAAAAGAAATAGTATCAAATAAAATACAGGGGGTCTTACCTGCCTCCCTAACCCAAAACAAAAGAAAAGTTTTGTAAAATAAAATAGCTGCCCACCCCTACCTACCAGACTGCTCTTAAAGTAACTAAAGCTATTTGTCTCTTAAGACAAATCAAAATTCACAAAGTTTTCAATATCTTACAACAAGATGTAGACCTAGCTGACACCAATCAACCTAACAAGTTCCTAATCAAGCGAGCCTCCGAAACACAGGTCTGGCTGGGAGTCGAGACAAAGGAATGAGAGAGACAGCTCCTCCAGCAGCCACCCTTTTCAAAGCTCCCCTCTTCAGCTGCTGTCCAATCAGGCCACAGTCCTCTCCTGGAAAACAAAACAGACACAAAGGAACAGCACCTACCACAGGTAGAGAGGGATAACCACAAAAAAAATGTGCTGATGAAAAAATAGGAAACATATGACCCCTGGTCATAACACCCCCCTACCTAAGATCCAACATTTATTCTCCCTGAATAAAGGTTTGAATCACTGAAACTTCAAAATTACACCCTAAACACAACACAAGCCACACCTCAACAACCTATGCATGTCACTGAAAAGCTGCTTGTGGCTACGAATGAGGCAGCAAATGTTGCTTTTTGTGGGGCCAGACAGATACGACAGATGCTCCTCAAGATTTTCCAAGACTTTAGAATTTCCTAAGCGAGCACACTGAACTGAGCTTGGCTGCTCACGCAGCCCGTCCTCCTCCCCCACTGTATGAGGGGGACAACATATTCACGTGACACACACGAGACTTTCTCTTTCTGTCAAGAGTGCTAACGATATAGTCTGTGTCACTTAACTTACGCTCCACATCATAAGGACCACAGAACTTTGCCCCAAAAGAACCCACCACAGTTAAGAGGACTAAAACTTGGTCACCTGGCTGAAAATGGCGAGTGAGAGTTTTTCTGTCATAATGTTCAATCAATCAATCAATCAATCAATCAGTTAATCAATCACTTTATTTATAAAGCACTTTTCATACATGGCTTGTATCACAAAGTGCTGTACACAGGGGATACAAAATAAAAAACAAAATAAAATACAAACAACAAAAACCCCACCCACCCACCATCCAAGCCCGAATTTAACAGAGACCCCCCCACCCACCCGTCCACACACACACACACACACACACACACACACACACACACACACACACACACACACACACACACACACACAGGGCTCAACAGGAAGCCACAGAGGACCTAGGAAACGCTGTCCTAAACTAAAATGGGGAAACACTGGAGCTGAAGCTAAAAACATACAACCATGACAAGATATAAAAAATAAAAGGAAATAAAACAATAATAATAATAATAATAATAATAATAATAATAATAATAATAAAATATTTCATAATAAAACTTTTAAAATCAAAGAAAATAAACAAATAGTGTTAAAATGTACTAAAAAATAAAAATAAAATATACTAAAAATACTAAAAAGAGTAGACTAAAAGAGAGGCTAGAAGAATAAAACAAAAATCAGCTAAAGGCCAGACTAAAAAGGAAGGTCTTGAGTTTGCGTTTAAAAATATGAACTGTATGTGTCGCTCTGAGGTCTTCAGGCAGACTGTTCCACAGACGGGGGCCATAATAATAAATTGATGCCTCACCGTATTAAATAAGAATAAGAATAAAATAAAAATAAATAAGAATAAAAATAAGAATAAGAAAAACGTTATTAATCCCCAAAGGGCAATTTAATTGTCTGTTGTCTCTAAAAGTTATCTACTATTTACATAAGAGTTATAAAGTCTGATGGCTGTTGGTACAAAAGATCTTCTGAATCTTTCTGTCCTGTAGCGAAGAGAGAGGAGCCGTCCACCACCATTAGCCCTTTGGTCCATTAAGGTGTTGTGAAGTGGGTGATCCATGTTCTTTAGAATAGTCTCCACCTTCCTCAGTGTAGATCTCTCCACCACATCCTCCACTGAGTCCAGCTTGACTCAGAGGCTGGCTACCACAGAGCCAGCCTTTTTCACCATCTTTGTGTTTGATGCTTCCTCCCCAGCAGACTGAAGCGTAGAACAGAACACTTGCCACCACAGACTGATAAAACATCTGCAGCATCTTACTACAGATGTCTATTGATCGGAGTCTTCTCAGGCAAAAGAGGTGGCTCTGCCCCTTTCAGTAGATGAAGTCTGTATTCTTAGACCAGTCCAACTTATTATCCAGATGAACACCTAGGTATTTATATGATGTCACCACTTCAATGTCCACTCCACAGGTGATCACTGGCTGAAGAGGGGGTTTGGATCTACGGAAGTCTATGACCATCTCCTTTGTCTTTGAGGTGTTGAGGAGGAGGCAGTTTTTGTGACTCCAGTCACTCTTATCAGATCCCTGTATTCAGCTTCTTGTCCACTTCTGATACATGCCACAATAGCAGTGTCATCTGAGTATTTCTGGATGTGGCAGGACTCAGTGCTGTATTTGAAATCTGACGTGTACAGTGTGAACAGGAATGGTGCCTGCACTGTCCCTTGTGGAGCCACTGTACTGCTCATTAATGTCCCAGAAACACAGTTCCCCAGCCTGACAAACTGTGGCCTTCCTGTCAGGTAATCTGTGATCCAGGAAAAACAGGAAGGATCCACTCCCATCTCTGCAAGCTTGTCTTTGAGTATGGAGGGTTGAATGGTGTTGAATGCACTTGAAAAGTCAAAGAACATGATCCTCACATGAACTCCAGGTTCCTCCAGATGAGACAGGGCACGGTGAAGCATGTAGAGGACAGCATCATCCACTCCAATGTGTTCTTTGTATGCAAACTGCAGGGAGTCCAGTTTGTCTTTACCTCAGACCTCAGAAGGCATAGAATCAGCCCCTCCAGGGTTTTCATGATGTGTGAAGTGAGGGCCACTGGTCTGTAGTCATTGAGTTCAGCAGGACATTTTGTTTTTGGTACTGGCACAATGCAGGATGTTTTCTACAGAGTAGGTACCTGCCCCAGCCGTAGACTCAGGTTGAAGATCTTGTGGAGAGGATGACACAGTTCTGCAGCACAGTCTCTAAGCAACCTGGACACACACCATCTGGACCAGCTGTCTTCCCAGGACAAAGTCTTCCAAGCTCCATCCCCACCGCTGTTTGGTGACAGACAAGGACTGGTGTTCTAGGAGGGAGGCGGTTGAAGTGGTTGAGACATTTGAACGAGATGGAGGAGGAACGGGAGATGTTGTAGTGGAGATTTGTTGCGGAGAGGAAGGTGGAGTAGCAGTGGAAGTGGGTGAGACAGCAGTGTCAAATCTGTTGAACAACAGGTTGAGTTCATCAGCTCTTTCCAGATCACCCACTACTGGCTGTCTTTTCTTTTTATTGCTGTGTCCAGAGATGGTACTGATTCCTCTCCACACTTCACTGATGTTGCTGTGTTGTAGATTATTCTCTATCTTCTTTTTGTACTTCACCTTTGCCATTTTCTGTCTCCTCTTCAACTCTTGTTGCACTGGTTTGAGTTGTTCTTTGTCACCATCTTTAAAAGCTTTCTTTTTTCTGGTTAAGGATTGCTTGTATGTCTCTTGTGATCCAGGGTTTGTTGTTGGGGAAACAGCGAACAGACTTTGTGGGTATAACTGTGTCTCTACAGAAGTTGCCATAATCAGTAAAGCAGTCAACCTGTTTATCAATGTTCATACTATCCACATCTGTTTCCACTAGCACATTCCAGTCTGTTGATATAAAACAGTCCCTTAGAGCTTCACTGGTTTGAGGTGTCCATCTTCTGATTTTGACTTTTGTCACAGGGTCTGTAACAGGTTTGCAGATGGACCAAGTTATGATCTGACATGCCCAGTGGTGGTAAGGCAGTGGCTCTGTAGGCTTCTTTGACGTTGGCATACAGCAGATCCAGGGTCTTGTTTTTTCTGGTAGGACAGTTTACAAACTGTGTGAATTCAGTCAGGTAAGAGGAGAGGGTGACATGGTTGAAGTCTCCCGATATTATTATTAGTGCCTCAGGGTGTTGAGTCTGTAGCCTGGCAACACTATTTTGCAAAACATTGCAACATTCCTCAGCTGATTTGGGTGGAATGTAAACAACTACTGTTGTGATATGACTAAATTCTCTGGGAACATAATATGGCCGAAGAGCAACTGCCAACAGTTCAATATCTGGACAACACAACTTCTCCTTGACAGTTATGTGAAGGGTTACACCATCTCCGGTTTACAAATAAAACCAGACCTCCTCCTTTCTTCTTGCCACTAGCTTGAGCATCTCTGTCTGACCTTATGAGAGTGAAGCCAGGTAGATCCACACTGGAGTCCGAGTTGTTTTGATTCAACCAGGTTTCAGTAAAACACAGGAAAATGCACTCACAGTATGCTTTCTCAGTCTTCACCAAGATGTCCAGCTCATCGCTTTTGTTGGGCAGAGAGCTGACGTTGACGATGATTGATAGAAGAAGGGGTTTATATCGCGACCTCCTGGTATTCAGCTTTGCCTTCATCTTTGCACCAGCACGGCAACCATGATAACACCTCCTGATGTCCTCTGGAATGGTTTGTTGTTGTCCAGATTTGCTTTTCCTCAATGAAAGGAGCTCTTCTCTTGAGTTAACTCTTCACCCAGCAGAAGTATCTATCAGCAGCCAACAAAATTACAACAAAAATATGAAAAAATCTAGCAAAAATTACAAAAATTACAGATAATACGGAGAGACCAGACTTGCAGCAACCTCTTGGTCTAAGTGCATCATTTGAAAGCAATGTGATGTGATGATGTCAACTGCTCTAGCATTTCTAAAACACACTCATTGGCCCTCATTTATCAAGCTTGCGTACGGCAGAAAACTTGCGTACACCTTGCATATGTAAGGTGCGATGTGAGGATCGGCATTTATCAATCTGCACGTGAGCGTACGCTACGACTAAATCTCATGACAGGTCTGCCATCGTATACACAAGTTTGAGTCAGTGTGGATCTGCAGTGCAGCAAATGTCTGTCTCAAAATAATTGATAAACAAACCTCAAACCTTTCATTAAGCACAATCAGACCAATTTCATTAAGGATTAAGACATAAATAAAATTAAATAAAATAATTGTTATATGTCCTTAGTGAATAGGCCTATTTGATAACTCTGCCCAGAAACACTGCCACAGAGCAGGAGCGCCGTTTTAACATTGCGCACACACATGCCACTGTGGAGCACTGCATTTGACTCCTAAAAGGCAGGTGTCTCTGTCTTGACCCAGCAGCGGGGATGTTGTTGTACACTCCCGAAAGGGTGTGGGACATCATTTGGGCCAGTACAGTTTTGCACAATGTTGCACTGGTGAATGGAGTGCCGTTGGCTGGGCTGGTGCAACGTGAGGACCTGATGCCCGGAGAACAATAACGAGAAGAGACTCCACAAAGTTGCTGTACAGAGGAGACAGGACCTTATCCATGGATTCGGACATGTAAAGCATAAGTTTAGAAAGTGCTCTTGCTATTTAATCAGTGATAAAAATCCAATAGAAATCCATAAAAATGTGCTTCAGGGGCAGCAACACAATGGTGACATTAATAATTATTTTTGTTCAGCCTCTGTCAGACTCTCCAGTCTGCTCTACATTACAAAGACGCAACAAATTAAAACTAAATACTTTCAATAATAGGAGCAACGTACCCTATGTCATGGTAATAAACAAATATGAGGCATGCATGAGATATTAATTTATCATCATGAGCAACTTATTGACTAATGATTTATTCAAACTTTAGCCACTGTTAGCTATTCCATGGCAGCGCTGTTCACCGCCACCATAATCCTGCTCCAGACAGGAGTTTTCTGAACTGCTTTTATACCAGTTTTGATGCTTCCAAAGAGAAAATCCTTGTTAGTTTCCACCACAGATGTGAGGATATCCACTTTAAGCTCAGAAAAGTTTCTAATATTTCTAATATTTCTCCTCTTTCATGTCTGACCTCAGTGGGCGAGGCTTCTGAACCATGAATATTTAAGGACGTAACATGATAATGACGATCGATTTCAGCCGCCACATTTATTAAGACCCGATCATACGTACGCTGGGATTGGTCAGATACAAACCCTTTTATAAATCTCATGTGGGTCCTATCGTTCTATGAATCCTGCGCTCAGTTCTCAGTTCAAGATTGATAAATGAGGGCCAGTGTGAGGGCTGAAAGGGAAGAAAAGTTTGTGTTGCTCAAAGCCATACTGTGGAAAAGTGGTAGGAGTTGAAGGTATGCAGAAACTATAAGGGTAAGAAGAGGTTAGTGTTTTTGGAGGAATGGCAAAATTTCCCCATTCTATCTTAATGGGAAAAAATTTGCAGGTAAGTGAAATGTTGCAAAGATTATAAATGGTAGAAAGGTGAAAAATACAAGCACACGTATCATGAAGGAGTGGAATAGTATAAAGTTTGAATGGCAGTAATAGCACAGAGTGGAAAAAGGTTGAAAGCGGGCGGAAGAAAAATAATTCTTATAATAAAGAAACCAGAATATCAATAAGAGAAAATGTTTGAATGTTTGAATCTTAAGGCCAATCGCAGATGGTGGGGTATTATAAGTGCATAACAGATAATCAGACAGCAAAGTTGAGTCAGCTCCATTTTGGGAAATTCCTCCTCATTTCTCTTCCTGTGGGGAGAATACGTGGTTTCCAGTGATCTGGGGAGATGTGTAAACACTTGCTTTATTACTAATCAGTGTGATGTCAAGGTGCAGCAGCGAAGATGACAGCTGATTCAGTTTGCCAGCTTCTGTACATCTTATTTCCTGTCATTGCTACTGTCTGCAGCTTAGAGGGAACACTTATTTTTAAGAGTTTAATGCTAATTGGATGTCCACAGAGAACAGGCAGTTTCTTCACCATATGCTACTGAAAATGGTCTGTCTTTGTGTCCCAGTTAGTCGATGAACGCAGCATGTAATGTAACCTATTTCCATCAGCAACCATGTGCCCTTGCTGCACTTCAGAAAGGTAATGTCAGCAAGACACACAAGGACCCTTGTGCCACAAGATAATGTTTTATTGCAGATTCAGCGCCCGGATATCTTCCATTAGCTTCCAAAAACTACAGAAGAACAGGGATAATGAGACATTTAACTGTTTAGCTGTAGCACAGAAACCTTGCGGATACCTTACCATCCAGTATACACGTGACATGAACAACTAGACAGTGGCAGAAAATTCCCAGTTGGGACTAGAAAAAAAAATAAAATGTTGTTAAAGCATGAGCTTTGCAGTTTATGTTTCATACAGCAGCACCATCATTTTTAAAGTTTTGATCAGGATTCAGATTAAGTTGACTTGTTAAGGTTTACTAAAACGGAGCTGCTGGAAATGTAGTGCTGAGGTTTACAATTTCACATAGACTATGGCAATCAAAAACCAGTACTGACTGTTCTGTCTTGAACAATTACAAAACCTACCCTACCTTCCAAAGGAAAATTTATCCTAATCTATTCAACCCAACCCCTGTATATCTCAATATATTGTCTTTCCAGACTCACCGAACAGACGGCTCTAACCCATTTTTACTACTTATACCTCTGTAATGAATAACACTTTACAAGCTTGGCTCCATGTTCATATAAGGATGCATCAAGATCATGGAGCGTCACAATTAATCATGTCCTGATGATGGATTAACTGTCAGACCAGCCTCTCAAACAAGATTTTGTCTGTGTAGAGCATCTAACCATCTCATAATCACAACCATAAAACCACTGAGGTAAACATTAATATCTTTAAATGCATCTGTTTTATGAGCACAGCACTGGCACATCTGTGTATTAAAAAGAGAATGCATGTGATTGGATTATCCAAAGTATTTTTGACTAAATTTTGAGACTAAAAAATTAAAAGACCCAACATATCTCAGAGAAATAGCTTTCTTGACCTTTCAGAAAGTTCTTTGTTTGACTTTAAACACACATTTTCATAATTTGCAAAGGCAGAAACATGTTCATTTAATGCCGACCCAAGAGTGTCAGAAATAAATCAAAATACTGCAGGAAATGTCAGAGCAGTGAGGGTATACATAGTAAGAAGCCCACAGTATGTGAAGTAGAGCTGCCAAAAAAAGCTAATTTATCAATATAAGCATTTGCAATGAACAATCACAAACTTTGAGGCATAACAAAATGAGTAAGAAAATTATTCAGTGCATACAATCAATGTTTTCCACTCGGCTTACATTGTACCTGCCAGATGGAGGTCCGCCTATTAGGGCCATACTGGTTTGCTATTTAGTGTAGTCAAAGCCTCAGCCAGCTGTCAGCTAACCTCAGATTGATTGGTGATGATTTAACGGTGAAAAAACAGAATTTTGCAAAGATGGTGAGTTAACTTGAGCAGCAGAAAGACAATAGAAACTGTGAGTTCTTTTAGCTAGTATACTTTATTGCCACTTTGTATTGGTATCACATTACGAGACAGTCTTGTCACATTTCTTTTATGTTGTGCAGACCTGTTGTCAGATGGGCGGGCAAAGGGCTGAGCCATGTGTGGTTAAAGTAAATAAGAGGCTCTTTTATTTTAGAGCAATATAGACTAAAATCCCAAAATACAAAAGAAGTGAATGTTGAATTTTAACTGTATAATACACAGTATGTTCATAAAAAGTACACTACTCACAATAATGTAGGGATATTGTTATTTACATGAGTGCTTTTCCTATTTGGTCCTATTTTAATGAAATAAGTAATAGTTTCCTTTGATATTACTATTAATGAATGAGGAGAAACACCATTTTCATTAGCTCAATGTTTATCACCCCAGCAATTTAGACAATAACAAAGATAGCCCCAAATAACCAAATTTGACAAAGGCAGTAGGGGGTGTTTCCAGCATTTGCTGCAATGACAGCTTGATAGCCACAGCTCATGCTCTCCTCATGACTTTCCACTCCTCAAGTGCTGCACGCAGTTCTGCCAGGTCACATGGGGTGGGGTATGAGCATCCAGTCACTGCTTCAGCTGGTCCCAGACGTGCCCTTTGAGGTTCAGGTCAGGGGACTTTGCTGGCTGTAACGTATTAGGTACTTCGACTTCCTGAGGTCAAACTGTGACAATTCTGACATGATGTGGTGGAGCATTATCATCCATGAACATAAAGTTCGGGGTGTACTGGAGGAATTAGGGGACGATGATGGGTTCCATGATGTCTCTGAGGTAAGTGACTGAGCTATCTACAATTACCGAATCTCTTTTAAACCAACTCGTAATACCTGCCCAAACTGTTGCACCTCCTCCTCCAAAGCAAACTCTGGAGACCATATTGACCTTGGCATGTTGCTCTTCTGGCCTTCTCTAGCAACACTGATGACCACCATTTCTGTGCAAGGTGACCTGGCACTCATTAGTGAACAGGACAGTAGACCACTACTGCATTGTCCTGGTCACATGGTCTTGTGCCCACTGCAAACGATCAGTGTGGTGTCTTGGTGTCAGCGGAATCAACTGCAACGGTCATCTGGCGTTTAAGCCAAAGCAGTGGAGTCTGTTGCGAATGGTTTGTTGAAGACCCTAGTACCCCTCACTTCTTGTTAACAGGCCTGCAGCTGTTTGACAGTTGCATAATGGTCTGAGTTAGAGATGCACTGATCCATTTTTTTTTTTAATTAAAAAATTAAAGGTGGAGTAGGCAGGATCTAAGGGAAGTGCCAGTTTTTTTTTGAGAAATCTTGAATGTAAATACTACCCCTCCCAACCAGTTTTCCCCTCAGCTCCTCCTTTCCCCTCCCTCTCTGCTCCAGGAAGCCCCGCCCACAAACAGACGCCCCTGCTCACTCGTATCGTTTCAGTTAAATTCAGATATAATGCTGAAAAATACTTCAGATAATTACAAATGGGGCCCAGTCAATGTCAAAGTAAAAAGCATTGGTGCCTCTGTAGATGCCAACAGACAACCAGCAAACACAATGTTTGCAGGACTTCTAAAACTAGGATAAAGTGACTTACTCCAGGACCCGAGGTAAACAGTTTAGCGGCGCTACAACACGCAGCAGGTCCTGTTTGACAAGAAGCAATTCTGTTACAGACACTTGGCTCACTTTGTTAAAGCGGTTTACCTGTCCAGCAGAAAGGTTACAGGGTTCGTAAGATCCCGAAGCGTCCCCCATCATTGTTGACACAGCTTTTTTAGCTCTTGTCCGTGTGGTCTACCTCCTTTTTAAGTGACCATTTTTTGCCAGAGTCTCCGGTATTTACTTCGTTGTCTTGCTTGTGTTGGCAGTCTTGGCCAAAGGAGGATTCAGACAATTTTCTGTACTTTCTGGTTGGTTCCTACTGTCCGATATTGTAGCACGCTATCTTTGTTTGGGGCTCCTGAACGACACGAGGGAGCAGCATCTCCCTCACAACCAATCAGCACTAGGGAGCAGCGTCTGCCTCACTACCAATCAGGTTGGAGGGGGTGAAGAATGGCTTTGTTTACAGTCAGAAAGAGCGGAGCGCTCAAAAAATTTAAAATGTTGACTTCACAGACATAACAAAACACAACAATATTGTTATATTACCAAATGTCATCAATGATTAATAGCTATTGACTGATATTAAAAGCTTTTTGGTATATACACCACAAAAAAAAAATGTTTTTAACGCAATCCTGCCTACCCCACCTTTAACACAGATATAAATTTACTTAATATTATTTATTAACAAATTGCACGTTAGCACACAGCAAAAAGAAGACCTCCATGTAAACATTTAATGCAAAAGGATGGTCAAAATATGATATAAAATATAGCAGCTGAAATCCAACAAACAAGTGGCTCCATGAACTTGGCCAAAAATATTAAATAAACAGAAGTAACACTTACAGTAAACAATTCAAAATCAAATGTAGCAGCTGAGAACAAATGAGTAAAAACTAACTTCACAAACATTTTGTGCTCACACCTGACCTGACCTGCTCAAAATACTCAGTCATTTCAGGACCAATGGCAGGTTCTTTCTCATGAAAATTAGCATTTCAGCTCTCTCTGGTTAGAGCCTGCTTCTCTTATCATCCACAATGTTGGAGGCTGTGCTGAACAAGCTCTCACTTTCGACACTTGTGCAAGAGGCACAGAGGTATTTACTGGCAGTGGCAGGTAAGGAAAACGATCTTTGTTGAGCCCCCAGTACTGGTAAGGGTCACGTGAGGTAGCAATTGTTCTCCCTTAAAGAAAGGTATGCACTTAGGCAGCAGTGCTTGTGTTGCTTTCTTGACCAGGATCCTCACACTCCTCCAGAATCTGTGCAAATTCTTTCATTAATTAAGCTGCTCTTAATTGGTGGTGGTGGTGGTGGTGGTGGTGGTGGTGGTAATGCTGCTGCTGCTGCTGATCCTGCTGCTTCTTCCAATTGAGGGGCCTTTTCTGTTGGCCCTGAAGCCTCTGATGCTGTAGCTCTGCTGCTCCTCAAGTTAGCTTCCTGCTATTCCTGAGTCAGCACGTCTTTTACCTGCTTTGCAGAGTCTGCACCTGAAAAGTATCTAAAACAAAAATAAAGCATAGGTGAAATTATGAGATTAACATGACTTGGGCACAATACAATGCACACACAATTGTTGTTTAAAAATCAATATAATATTATTATAGAAACTTTAAATGTAATATAATAGCATAATAGCATCTTATAAAATTCTAATTTGCACACAACTGTGTGCTACTATGAGTTAAAGATTCTATTATGTAATGTACACAGGTTTACTATCTCACCTGTCTTTATATAAGGTAGCCAGTGTGTACAGCGGTTCTTCTTCCACAACGCTGAATCCTTTGTCAAAAGCTTGTAGCAGGGTCACTTTCATTGTTTTAATGCCAGAATTGGCCTCATTTTCCTTAGCCTGGATGTGCTTGAGGACTGTGATGGCTGGAATTACATCAGCGGCGGTGGCAGTAGATGAGCTGACTTTCCTGTTGAGCTCTTTAAATGGTGCTAAAACAGTCATCGTTTTTTCCAGCAGGGCCCACTAGTTGACTGTCAGTGTTGCAGGCAGGTCATGATCAAGAACATAAGCACCAAGAGTATGCCACTGCTCCCGAAGACTCTTCTCATATAATACGTGCTGTTCCACCTTGTCCTGACGTCTTGTTGCAGGTGTTTAGGTTGCGTTTGCATCTGGAGCTGGATGTCATGGAGCCTTGAATATCCCAGAGGGGAATCTCTAAAATGTCCCACAATCTGTCTGCAACTTGAAATGGTGTCACTCTGTTGTGACAGCAGCCCCTCGTTGACTTTGAGCTGCAGGGTATGAGCAAAGCAGTCTAAGCTACACATCCTCATATTGTCCATGGCTCTTTTCATGTTGCTAGGATTATTCATGCACTTTTGTCACTGGAATATGCCACTGATAAAGCCTTTTTTTTTATAGCAGCCGGAATCAGGTCTACGGTGTGTGATCCTTGAAAGTTTTTAGCCTGGAGCACTGTGCTGTGAGCTGAACAACTCACGTCTAACCAGTGAACAGTTAAATTTAAAATTGTCATTGGACACACATCAGAGCTCCAGTTATCAGCTGGAATTTTGTCCTGTCTTTGTAGTGCATCCACCAAAGTTAGCTGCATCACTGTGCTTTCTGCCCTCGTTCGGAGCCCTGTGTGCTCTTTAGCATTGTGATTTTGGATGTGCTTATTCCAGTTTGTGGTGTTGAATCTGGAAACGTTACTACCACCGCTCGCAACTTTCACATTGCAAATACTGCACGTAGCAGTCGGACTTGTCGGTGTATGAACCTTGAAATACTTCCAATTGGCAGACTTGGCTCGGTCCGACGCCTGCTCCGTGTTGCTCTGTTTGCATTAGTAATTGCGTGCTGTGCGCGAGGACATAACTGGCATTGCAGACATAGAATTGGAGCGAACAGAATCGCTGTGTTTCTGTGTATGATACTAATTAAAAGGGAAAAAAGACTGGATCGGAATGCTGGATTGGCATCATTCATCAGATATCTTAATTTGTCAATATCGGAGCAGATATCCGATCCAAATATCGGATCGATGCATCCCTAGTCTGAGTTGGGATGGGCGTACCTATCCTGTGGTATCAATATATCAATACTGAAACGCTACTAATTTGGCATCAATCTCTTTAAACAATTATCAATATCAAATAAATAAGAATTGGGGGTGCATGCATCAATTTCAGCTGTTTTGGATAGCTTACTTTAATTACTATGTACGGTGTCACCTGGTGGTGTATTAAGCTGGCCCATGTCACATTACAAGGAAGCACTATGAGCGTCAAACATGCAACTCAGCCGGCCCGTCCACGGCACACACACAAGCACACTGTTTGCCACACAGCCGTCAGCCAGCACAAATACGGGACTCGATGAAACAAAGAGAGAAGCGTCAGCTATGACAGACAGAAAACGAAGTGATGTGTGTGACAAAAAAGTTGCATACAGCAGCAATACAACTAACTTATTCAAACATTTGAAGACCACACATCCTGAGAGCCACAGTGAGCTTGAGAAAAAACAAGCTGCAGAGAACATCCAGTCTCCTGCACCACCTGCTCTCTGGCAAAAGACCCTGCGAAAGAGTTTGCAAAAAGGAAAAGTGTATCTAGGTACATACAGCACTGTTACCTTTGCCAGTGTAGTAATAAAGACAATGCCTGTGTTGTCTGTTCCCAAATGCGTAAATATTATGATCCCAATCTATTTTTTACAGAACACACTTCAAGTGAAGAGGATAATTATATACAGTAAACAGTTGTTGATTAAGTAATTACGCAAAAGGTGTGGCGTGTGGTGTATTTTGTGGACCCAGAAGCAGACTCAGAGACAGATAGCAAGTAAAAGATAGATTTTTAATGTCCAAAACTCAGAGTTAAAGGCACGAGGAAAGTCCGGTTGGCTTACTGACTGTTATGTGGGCCGGAGACACTGTGGACCAGCAGAAGAGAATGAGGTTAGAAATCATACAACGAATCACAGGTAGCAAAAGTCACGAGACAATACTCAGGCGCTGAGACTGAGGGCTGGTAGAAGTCGTCGAGGAGTTGATGGTCCAGGATAAGGGAGCAGGAGATCCAGGACCGCTCCTCTGGACCGTAACCCTCTTAATCCACAAGGTATTGGAAGCTTCGTCCCCGAGGCCGCACATCCAGGATTTGTCCCACAGTGAAGGCAGGGTGGTCGTCAATCATCCAGAGGGGGGTGGAGTGGCGACGGAAGGAGGGCTCAGGGTGCATGAGGTGACAGGCTTAATCAGGGAGACATGAAACGTGAGGTGAATTTTGAGGGATGAGGGAAGTTTCAGTCTTACCGCTGAGGGGTTAATAATCTTCTAGATAGCGAAGGGACCAATGAAGTGGGGAGACAGCTTGCGGGACTCGGTCTGCAGGGGAAGGTCACAGGAAGATATCCAGACCATCTGACCGGGATGATAGTCTGGTGCAGGAGAGCGGTGAACGTCAGCCAGGCATTTGTTGCGCTCGGCTGTGCGAGTTAGTGCGGCCCTGGCAGATTTCCACACCTCCCGTAGATGCCCAATGAGCTCCCTCACCGAAGGGATGGCCACCGGGTGCTCCTGTTCAGGAAACAGGGGGGGCTGGTACCCAAAACAGCACATGAAGGGAGACATACCTGTGGCCGAGGAGGTGAGGGAGTTATGGGCGTACTGGATCCACGGGGAGGTGTGTACTCCAGGACACTGGATGATGGGCCACAACACACCACAAAGCCGACTCGAGGTTTTGATTGGCCCCTCTCCGTCTGGCTGTTGGTCTGCAGGTGATAACCTGAGGAGAAGCTAGCTGCCGCGCCCACCGCCTGGCAGAAAGCATTTAAAAACCTGGGAGAAAAACTGGGGACCATGATCTGATACGATATGATACGATATTGAAAAACATTTGATACTAGGAGGTTAGCAGTTTCTAGCCCTGGGGGAGCTTGGGTAATGGGATATAATGTACAATTTGGAAAACCTGTCTATGATGGTGAGTATAACAGTGTTACCTTCAGAAGGAGGGAGACCAGAGACAAAATCCAAAGCTATGTGAGACCAGGGGCGTGAGAGCACAGGCAGAGGACGCAGCAAGCCAGCCGGAGGTTGGTGGGAGACTTTTCCTCGGGCACAGACAGGGCAGGCTGCAACAGACACCTGCACGTCCCGGACCATCCCCGGCCACAAGAACCGCTGCTGCAGGAATTGGAGTGAGTTTAGAGGAATGCCCCCACTGTAAGACCTGGGAACGTGCAACCTCAGGGATGAATCTCCTATCAGGAGGGTCAGTTCCAGGGTCCGGGTGTTTAAGGAGGACCTTGTCCACTATGGTGTCGATTTCCCAAGAGGTGGAGCCGACGACACAGGAGGCAGGGAGGATGGTGTCCGGTTCGCTGGGGTCCAAGGTAGCAGAGGAGTAGATCCGGGATAAGGCGTCAGGTTTGATATTGTGGGAACCAGGAGGATAGGAGAGGGTGAAGCTGAAACTGCTGAGGAAGAGGGACTAGCTGGCCTGCCCGGGGTTGAGGTGTCGAGCAGAATGGAGGTACTGAAGGTTCTTATGGTCAGTCCAGATGACGAATGGGTGTTGTGCTCCTTCCAGCCAGTGTCTCCATTCTTGGAGTGCCCACACAACAGCCAGCAACTCACGGTTTCCCACATTGTAGTTCCGTTGCGTGGACGATAGTTTTCGGGAGAAGTAGGCACATGGATGGAGCTTCTGGGTCTCGGGGTCCCTCTGCAAGAGGACGGCCCCCACTCCGGAGTCCAAGGCGTCGACCTCTACCACGAACTGGAGAGAGGGATCCGGGTGTTTGAGCACCGGGGCGGAGATGAAGAGGGACTTGATCCGAATGAAGGTGGCGTCTGCTTAAGGGGTCCAGGAATAGAATAGAATATAGAATAGAATATTCCTTTTTTGATCCCCCATGGGGGAAATTTTTTTGTCACAGCAGCATCACAGACAAAGAGTGCAAAAATGCAGTTATAAAAATAAAGATCCTTATATTAAGAACTTAAATAAATGTAATAATTAAGAAAAAATTTAGAAAAAGGAAAAAGGGAGAAGAAAAATAAAACTATATACAATATACACAATTTAAATGCCAGAAAAAAGTGGTGGTGTAAATCCAGTTATATTACAGTTCATTGTAAAGTCTTATTGCAGAGGGGAGGAATGACCTGCGGTAGCGCTCCGTCCTGCAAGGTGGAAGTCTCAGTCTGCTGCTGAAGGAGCTGCTTAAAGCGCCCACAGTCTGGTGCAGTGGGTGAGAGGGATTGTCCATGATGGATACAAGCTTTGTTAACATCCTCCTCTCACCCACCTCCTCCAGGGAGTCCAAAGAACAGTCCAGGACAGAACTGGCCCTCCTGACCAGTCTGTTCAGTCTCTTCCTGTCCCTCTCGGTGCTCCCTGCCCCCCAGCAGACCACTGCATAGAAAAGTGCAGATGCTACCACAGAGCCATCGAAAGTCCTGAGCAGAGTCCTGCACACTCCAAAGGACCTCAGTCTCCTCAGCAGGTGGAGACGACTTTGGCCCTTCTTGTACAGGACATCTGTGTTGGTTGACCAGTCCATTTTATTGTTGAGGTGGACACCCAGGAATCTGTAGGACTCCACCATCTCAATGTCCAGACCCTGGATGTTCACTGGGACAGTCTGAGGTGTCCTCCTCCTGCGGAAATCAACAACCATCTCCTTTGTCCTACTGGCGTTGAGCTGGAGGTGGTTTGTGCCACACCAGTTGACAAAGTCACTGATGACAGTCCTGTATTCCCGCTCATCCACTGACGATACACATCCGATGATGGCTGTGTCATCCGAGAACTTCTGGAGGTGACAGCTCCCAGAGTTATAGTCTGAGGTGTACAGGGTGAAGAGGAAGGGGGAGAGCACTGTCCCCTGTGGAGCCCCCGTGCTGCAGACCACCATGTCCGACACACAGTTCTGAAGCCCCACAAAGTGTGGTCTGTCGGTGAGGTAGTCCACGGTCCATGCGGCTAGGTGACAGTCCACCCCCGCCCTCTCGAGCTTCCCCCTGAACAGTGAAGGCTGGATGGTGTTGAAAGCACTGGAGAAGTCAAAAAACATGACCCTCACAGTGCTGCCGGTGTTCTCCAAGTGGGCCATGGACCTCTGCAGCAGGTAGATGACTGCATCATCCACCCTGATGTTCGGCTGGTATTCAAACTGCAGAGGATCCAGATGAGAGCTCACCAGGGGGCGGAGGTTCCTCAGCACAATCCTCTCCAGAGTCTTCATCAGGTGAGAAGTGAGGGCCACAGGTCTGAAGTGGTTGGGCTCCCTGGGGTGTGCTGTCTTGGAATCACGCAGGAAGTCTTCCACAGTGTTGGGACCCTCTCCAGACTCAGGCTCAGGCTGAAGATGTGCAGTAGCACCTCACAGAGCTGGTCTGCACAGTCCTTCAGGAGTCTGGAGCTGATGCCGTCAGGACCCGTGGCTTTCCTTGGCTTCATCTTCCTAAGCTTACTTCTCACCTAGTCAGCTGTTATGGAGAGGCTGGGGGGGGGGGGGGGGGGTGCGGGAGGATGAGTGGAGGGGGGTTGATGATGCCGGTGCCATGGGACTGAGGTGGTGTGAAGAAGAAGCAGCAGACAGGTCGTTGGTTTGATGAGTGAGGGGAGGAGTGGGAGCAGAGTCAAATCTATTGAAGAACAGATTCAGCTCGTTGGCCCACTCCCTGTCTCCTGCTTCAAGTCCCCTCTCATGGCCCCTGCTATGACCTGAGATGGATTTCAGGCCTCTCCAGACCTCCCTTGTGTTGTTCTGTTGCAAAAGGTTTTCCATCTTGGTCTTGTAGCTGGCCTTTCCCTCTCTGATCTTCTTCTTCAGCTCCTTCTGCAGCCTCCTCAGCTCCTCCTTGTCTCCAGATTTAAAGACCCTCCTCTTCTCCTTCAGGAGGACTTTAAGTTCCCAGGGTTTGCTGTTGGAGAAACCCTGTGCTTTCCTGGTGGGTACGGTGTTCTCAACACAGAAGTTTATATAGTCTGTGATACAATCTGTTATGGTGTTGATGTCATCACCATGTGGGTCACACAGTACATCCCAGTCTGTGGTCTCAAAACAGTCCTGCAATGCCTCAGTGGCCTCCTCAGACCACCTCTTAACATACCTGATGGTGGGGGGTTGTTTCTTCACCATAGGTATGTAAATGGGCTGCAGTCTCACCAGGTTGTGATCTGAGCGGCCCAGCAGGGGGAGGGGAGAGGAGGTGTATGCATCCTTGGTGTTTGCATACAGTAGGTCCAAAGTTTTATTGTCTCTTGTTGGGCAGTTTACATACTGGCTGAAGGTGGGGAGAGTGGAGGACAGCGATGCATGATTAAAGTCTCCAGAGATGATGATCAGAGACTGAGGGTGTAATGTTTGTAGCTTGGACACTTCACTATGGAGGAGTTCGCATGCTGCAGCAGCATCAGCCGAGGGGGGGATGTAAACAGCTAGCGCAATGACGTGCGAAAACTCCATCGGCAGGTAATATGGCCACAAACTCACAGCCAGCAGCTCAATGTCCTTAGAGCAGCACTGCTCTTTAACACTGACGTGCCCAGCATTACACCATCTCTCATTCACATACGCCGCTATCCCGCCTCCTTTCTTCTTGCCACTCTCCCTCATGCTCCGGTCTGCTCTGACGAGGTGAAATCCGTCCAAAGTTACGAGCAGGTCCGGAGTGAGTTCGTTCAGCCATGACTCCGTGAACATCATGAGGCTGCACTGCTGATACTCCCACTGCAGCCTAGTCAGCGCTGTGAGCTCTTCCATCTTGTTGGGGAGAGACCTCACGTTTCCCATGATGATGGACGGAACAGTTGGTTTGTAATGTCTCCGCTTTGCCCAATGCTGAACTCTAGCCCTGCATCCTCTTCTTCTCCTGCGGAGCTTAGCGGGGATGTCCGGTCTCTCCCGGGAGGGTGGCCGGGCTTAGCGCAGTGCCAACAGTTGTTCACGGCTGTAAACAATGGGGCCGCAGAACGGGTCACCGGACGTGGACTTTAAAACTCCAAAAAGTAAAAGAAAACAAAGTGCAAGAGTCATGAAATGCACATCCATGGTTGGGATATGCAAGACACAACACTGGGCAAAAACGTAAAGTCTGTGAGGAGCTGCTGTGACTTGCTGCCACTCTCAGGGCGCTCAGTCACTATAATTGGGAGAAGGATGAATTGAATGAATTGGGAGGAGAATGGGACTTTGAGGGATGTGAGACGGGTGAGAGGCACAGCCACCTTGCTGTAGTTCCAGATGAATCTTCTATAGAAGTTAGCAAAGCCAAGGAATCGCTGGAGATCTGTGCGGGAGGAGGGAGTGGGCCAGTCACGGACGGTGCAGACTTTCTCCGGTTCTGGGCGTAGCTCCCCCTGGGCGATGATGTATCCCAAGAAGCGGACGGAGGAGGCATGGAACTGTTCTCAAGGAGGCGCTAAAGGACGAGTCGGACATGTTGTTGATGTTCCCAAATGTTGCGGGAGAAGATAAGTATATCATCCAGATATACAAAGGCGAATTTATTGATCATGTCATAGAGGATGTCATGGATGAGAGCCTGGAACACAGCGGGAGCATTGGTGAGACCAAAGGGCATGACGAGGTATTCAAAGTGGCCCATGGGTTTATTGAAGGCTGTCTTCCACTCGTCGCCCTCTCTGATGGGAACCAGGTGATAGGCGTTAAGGAGGTCCAGTTTGGAGAAGATGGTGGCTTTGCAGAGAGGTTCAAAGGAGGGATTGATGAGTGGTAGGGTATATTTGTTCTTCACTGTGATATCGTTGAGTCCGCGGAAGTCGATGCAGGGACGGAGAGAGGAATCTTTCTTTTAAACAAAGAAGAAGCCAGCAGCAAGTGGAGAGGATGAAGGCCGGATGAGTCCAGAAGCCAGAGAATCCTGGATGTAATCCTCCATGGCTTTTCGTTCAGGCCGAGAGAGATTGTACAGTCTGCTGCCCCGGAGAGGGGTGCCAGGAAGCAAGTCTATGGCGCAGTCATAGGGGCGATGAGGAAGAAGGACGAGAGACTGCTCCTTATTGAAAACCATGGCCAGATCATGGTAAACAGGGGGAACAGAGGCGAGAGATGGTGGTGGCGATGCTGACCTCTGTCAGTGGATGTAGGCATTGGCAGAGCGGAGGCAATGAGAGTGGCAGTGAGGACTCCAGGTGGAAATCAAAGCTGTGGACCAGTTGATTTAGGGATTGTGGATCTGCAGCCACAGGAGACCAAGCATGATATGTGAGTGACAAGAGGGAAGCAGGAACAACTGGATGTCCCCACGATGGTTTCCCGAAAGGATGAGGGTGAAAGGAGTAGTGCAGTGGGTTATGGTGGCTATAACCCTGCCATCGAGAGCGCTGACCTTATGGGGAGCAGAGAGTTCCTCCAGGGGGAGCTGTAGCTGCGCCACCAGCTCAGCGTGAATGAAGTTGTCATCCGCCCCGGAGACAATGAGGGTTTGGAGAGATGTGGATTCTTTTCCCCACAGGAGACAGGCAGGTACGGTGATACGTCTGGGAGAGCTGGAGATAGAAGAGGTGTGGCGGATTTGCATGGGTTCTCCAGCAGAGGGCGCTGGAGCCAGAGGGGCTGAGGGATGCAGAGGAGAATGTGGAATCTGAACTACGGCGAGAAGTGTTTATTTTCCTTTCTCTATGTCTCTCCCTGAGGCGATTATCCAAACGTATGGCTAGCGAAATTAACTCCTCAAGTGAGGATGGCTCGTCGCGAGCAGCTAATTCGTCCTTTAAATGTTCGGACAGACAATGAGAAAATACACCTTTTAACTCATGTTCCCCCCACCCACTCTCAGCTGCCACTGTGCGGAACTCAATAGAGAATTCCGCCACAGACCGAGAGCCCTGGGTGAGGGAAAACAACCGCTTGGTACATTCTGGTCCCTCGACAGGATAATCAAAAACTTTGAGAAGTTCCTCGAAGAATCTGGCATACGAGGATAACATAGGAGACTCTTCTTTCCAAACGGCAGTAGCCCACTTAGCCGCTTTGCCTCTTAACAAATTCACTGTGTAAGCTATTTTAGATTTATCTGAGGGGTAACTAATAGGATGTTCTTTGAAGGGAGGAGAGGGTGAAGAGGGGGCCGTACTCACAGAGGGGAGAGACCCAGATGCTGCGGGAGGAGCCGGGAGAGGAGTTGATCCGCCAGTTGTGCTACTTGAACGGTGAGGCCTTGAAAGGATTGGTTGAGGCCCTGGAGCATGTCCTCATGCTGACGAGGCGAAATCCGAGCTTGTGGATGGCTTGTTGGAATCTGTCTGGGTCTGCTGGGTCCATTTTCCTGGCATGAGTATTCTGTGGCGTGTGGTGTATTTTTTGGACCCAGAAGCAGACTCAGAGACAGATAGCAAGTTAAAGATGTATTTTTAATGTCCAAAACTCGGGGTAAAAGGCACACCAAAAGTCCGGTTGGCTGGCTGAGTGCTGCGTGGGCTGGAGACACTGTGGACAAGCAAAGAGAATGAGGTTAGAAATCATACGAGGAATCACAGGGAGCAAAAGTTACGAGCACTTAGCCGAGGAGAAGGCCAGGAGAAGCGTCTGTACTGCTCAGGAGCAAAGACAATACTCAGGCGCTGAGACTGAGAGCTGCTGGCTTCTTAAAGGGCCTTGATTGTCGATGCAGCGCAGGTGTGGAGTCTCGCTCAGCCTCAGTGACCGGGGGGAGGGAGCGTGCTCTGAAATCAGTCAAGCCAGACCAGGGAAGCAAGAAAAACAGGAAGTAAAACCAGAATAAAACCGGAAGTGGAGGCGTCTCACCACAAAATGTATAGCCTATGTGTAAACATTTATAAATTTTCATAGTCTGAACACTTGATTAAGCCAGGTATATAATTCTTATTTTATTATGATTATGTTATATATAATGATTATCTTACAGTTTATTGTAAAGCCATAATATCTAATCAAATCCTTAATATCATATAAAGCAAATGCATTTAATCTTCACTATTGTGATGTGAAAACTTTATCCTTTTCAGATAAGTCTCAAAGAGCCAGAGAGATCACAAAGAGCCTAGCCCAAATGATTGTGAAAGACTTCGACTTCGACTTAGTAGAGGATCAAGGTTTCCATCATTCTATGAAGGTGGTGGATCCCCAATACCAGATCCCTAGTCGGAAATCCATGATCACAGGTGAAATTCCAAAACTGTATGAGGAAGCACAAAAAACACTGAAAGACTCCATACAGTCAGCAAGCAGTCTGGTTTTAACAAGTGAGATGTGGACTGCAAGAACCAGTGAAGCTTGTGTGACTCTGTCAGGACCTTTTATTGACAAGGACTGGCAGATGCAGTCTTGCAATCTTGCAACAATCCTTGTAGCTGTGCAGCACACAGCAGACAATATCTCTGAACTCTTCACAAAAATAACTGATGAGTTGGGCATCACCAGTAAGGTTCATGTAGTTATTACTGACAATAGAGCCAATATGGTCTCTGTTGTGCATAAAAATTGCTGGAAACATATTCCTTGATTTTCTCACACACTGCACCTTATTGTGAAAGACTCCCATATGGCAGACACAAGTCTTGAGTCCATCCTAGAGATCACAGCACCAGAGCAACTGACAAACTAAAGGAAGTACAAAGCCAGTTGACATTGCCACAGCACAGACTAATCCAAGCAGTGGATACTCCATGGACTGTATGAGCGACAACAAGTTGTCACAACAGCACTTCTGTTTGGGAGAAACAACATGTGCCTAAATGATGGAGAATGGTCCAGGGCACTTAAGTCCTCAGGCCTTTTGAAGAGGCGACTAAGGAGGTTTCAGCAGAGCAGTACATAACTATTTCCAAAGTCATACCTCTGGTCTCTCTTCTTCAACAAGCAACCTCATCTGCTGGGCAGAGGAACAACACTCTGGATTCACAGCTTGCAGCACAATGCAAGTGATGTTTTCAAAACATTGAACACAACCACACTCTTGCAGTCAGCACCTTTTTGGACATTAGGTTCAAAAACATTGTCTTCTATGATCCTGGAAATGTGGAAACAATCAAATCACAGATCATAACTGAGGTGCAAGCCCTGGCCTGCTCTGAAAGACCAGCAACCAGTCATGAAGCCTCTGCTACTCCGTCAACTGACTCCATGAGAACAGCCTTATCAGAGACACAAGGGCCACCTGCTGCAAACTCTGAAAGGAATGACACACAGTGTTTAACGTCCAAGGAATCAAGGCAGAAGTTTGACAATCGGATTGTGGCTTTTCAGAGCAATCGCAGGGCAAACACAGACGCATGTATTGAAATGCAAATATAACATTGTGGCTCCAAAAAAAAAAAAAAAAAACACAAAGAGGACGCAGGACTTCAACAAATAGAGTACTTGGCTTTTTACTGGCACATGGCATGCAGCACACACAGAGAGCAATCACTTGTCGGGCTTCTTCTATATATAGACTACCTGCCAGGTAACCACACCTGGAGCCTAGAGCTCCCTCTAGATACAATAGCAGTCTCATCCCTCCCTTCTCAGGTCTGCAGACAACACTCACTGCAAAAGAGAATAAGACAATTAATCAACAGACAGAAGATACATTTTACTAATCTATAAGTTGACTTAAATCTAACTCTTAATTTTTTTTTAAACTCAAATTTCAGTGTTAACTGAACTATAAATGAAATACACAGAAATTAGCATTTAACTACTTAGGATAAAGTTAAACAGTAGTATTCTCTGCAGAGCTGCTAAATCAGTATTCTTTGTTGTTATGTATCTTTACTGTTTACTCTAAGGCCTATAATAATCAGGAGGGCGCTTCTCTCTAGTAGAATGCCTTAAGGGTGGTGTTAACTGTGTTAACTGTTCCACTACCGGTGGGGCCTCACTCCCAAGCATAGGCAGGGCACTCTCAGAGTCTTTCGCAGGATGTGGAGAGTCAGAGGCCTGGACCTCAGGGGACTGCACTTCTCGCATCACAGGAGATGGGATGCTCACAGCCTGAGGTGTACAGAAATCTATATCAGGAACACCACTTAGCTCTCTCTTCCTGATCTGGTCAACATGTCTCCTCACGAGCTGTCCATTTCCGATGAGAACTGTACATGACAGAGGGCCCGTACAGCTTTCAATTTTTCCAGGGATCAACTTGGGACTATATCCATACTTTCTTGTAAAAACTGGATTCCCAGGGGGAAAACTTCTGAACTTGGTTTGTGTGTCAAGATTAACTTTTTGTTTCCACTGTTTCTTTTCTACCTTAGACTTCAAATCTGGGAGTAACAGGTCAAAGGCGGACCTGGGCCTCCTTGACATCAGCATTTCAGCCGGAGACAAGCCTGTAATAGAATGTGGAGTGATTCTGTAACTTAACAGGAATCTGGACACCTTTGCTTCCAAGCTCTCATTTCCTCCTTGCATCTTCTTCATCCCCTCCTTAAAGGTCCGAACTGCTCTTCCAGCCAATCCGTTCGATGAAGGATGAAAAGGGGCTGAAGTAACATGCTTTATTCCATTTTTAGACATGAAATCAGCAAACTTAGCACTTGTAAAGCATGTAGCATTATCACTCACCAACATCTGCAGCAATCCATGGACACTGAAACTTTGAACTTTTCAATGGTGCCATGAGAAGTCGCTGTAGTCATCGGATATACATTCATCCATTTGGAATGGGAATCAACCAGCACCAGAAACATCTTGCCCAAGAACGGACCTGCATAATCTACATGTAGTTGAGTCCAGGGCTTCTTTGGCTATTCCCAGGGATGTAAGGGTGCTGCAGAGGGAGACATGCTATTCTGCTGACATGCATCACACTGATTTACTTCCCTCTCAACATCCTGATCCATCTGTGGCCACCAGACATACCACCGGGCCAGTCCTTTCATCCGAGACATTCCTGGGTGGGACTGATGTAGCAACTTTAACAGCATTGTACGTCCTTTCTGTGGAATAATAACTCGAGCACCCCACAGAACACATCCATCTCGCACACTGAGCTCTAAGCGGCAAGTATGGCATGAATTCAGGCCCCACTACAGAAGGCCATCCTTTTAGCACATATTCATGCACATGTGACAATGTTGCATCTTTAGCAGTCCAATGTCTTACTTGTTCTGTTGTCACTGGTGCATCATTCATTCCATCAGCACCAGATCCTCCTCTTCCTCAGCAGGGAGTGTTTCTGGCAAGGGAAGTCTACTGAGGGCATCTGCATTTACATGCTGCCTTCCAGGCCGGTATACAATGTAATACTCATAAGCTCTGAGCCATACAGACCAGTGCTGAACACGTGGAGACACCATCTGAGGAACAGGTTTAGTTTCATTAAACAGGGAAATAAGGGGCTTATGGTCAGTTACAATTGTAAAGTTTCGGCCATAGAGGTAATTGTGGAACTTTTTAATTCCAAAGATCACAGCCAAACCTTCTTTATCAGCTGTGAGTATTTCTTCTCTGCTGGGGCCAAAGTGCGAGATACAAACCCAATTTTTTTTTCTGTTCCATCTTCCATTCTGTGGGACAACACTGCTCCTACTCCATAGGGGGATGCATCGCACACCAATATTAAAGGCCTCTCTCCAGAATAATGTACCAAGACATCAGCTGACTTCAATAAGTCTTTGGACCTCCTGAATGCTTCTGCTTGACGACCCCCCCCCCCCCCCCCAGCTCCAAGCCACATCTTTTCTCAGCAGATGATGTAAAGGGGCCAGCAATGTGGAGAGATTTGGAAGGAAGTGGTTATAATAATTCAGCGAGCCCAGATAGGCTCCCACCCCACTGAAGTTGGGGTGGGAGCATCAACAACAGCTTTTACCTTGGCTTCCACAGTGTGTACTCCTTTAGCGTCCACTTTATGTCCCAAATATTGAACTTCATCGGCCAGCAATGTGCATTTGCTTCTCTTTAATCTGAGACCAGCATCTTCTAACCTGGTCAACACCTCATCCAGAGTTCTGAGGTGCAGTTCTCTGGTTGCCCCAGTAACCAGGATATCATCCAGATACACAGCCACTTGTGGTATTCCTTGTAAAACTCCCTACATGGTTCTCTGGAATATTGCTGGAGCTGAGGAAACCCCAAATGGTAATCTGTTGTATGTGAACATTCCACGGTGAGTATTTACAGTTAAGTAAATATATATAGTACAGCTAACACTGCCATCAAATCCTCTACTTTAGGTATGGGGTACTGTTCCAAGGTGGAGACTCTGTTGACTGTTAATTTATAATCTCCACACAATCTACAGTCACCATCAGGTTTGAGCAAAGGAACTACGGGAGCTGCCCAGTCAGAATACTTAACGGGGGTAATGATGTTCTCTTTTAACAATCTGTCAATCTCAGCATCAACTTTAGGCTTCATAGCATAAGGAACAGATCTGAGTCTATAAAAGCGACGAGCAGCATTATCAGGTTACATGAATAGTAGCTTGGAACCCTTTTAAAGTTCCCAGTTCCTCTTTAAAGACTCCCTCATGCTTTTGTAGCACTTGATCTAATGTCAGGGGCTGTGAGTGGGTTGCAGTGTATACTGGCTCTAGTGTCGGGGACTGTGGATGGTGTGCCAGGTGATTGATTTCCGCCCAGTCAAGTTTAACATGCTTCAGCCACCATCTTCCCAGTAGGTTTGGACCTGTGCCTTTAACTACTATGATGGGCAATATCTTTTCTTGCTGTTTGTAGTTCACTTTCACATAGGTTTTCCCCATTACCTTTATTTTTTGCTCGGTATATGTTCTCAACTTCAAGCGAGTTTTCTTCAATGGAGGGGCATTTTTTACTTTTTCTTTAAATGTTTTCGTATTCAATATGGTAAGCCCACATCCAGTATCCACTTCAAGTGTCACTGGTTCTCCATTCAGAGTCATACATACCCTGTAGGGTGGCACCCCCTCATCTTCATCCTCACCGTGGACACTGTTCCTCATCACTCCCTTCTGCCACTCTGGGAGAACAATAATGCACTTTCCTCTCCCGTGTGAAATGTCGTTCACCCTCTCTGGGTCTTCAGTTCTCTTTTCTGCAGTTGACTTTTTCTTAGTGCGACATGCTCGAGCTATGTGTCTAGTCATTCCACATGCATTACACTTTTCCTTTTTGAACCGACAGTCTTCAGGTGCATGCTTACCCCTGCAGCGATAACAATCTTTATCCTTTTCGGACCTCCTCTGGCTCTCTCTCTTCTGCCCCATGCTCTCTGCTCCACCAGCCCTCACTGCATTACAGGACATGGCTCCTGCTTTTGCCTGCAAATCCTGCACATTTTTGTTGGCAGACTCCATTGCTTGGGCAAGAGACAGGGCACTTTCAAATGTGAGGTTGGTCTCTGACAATAATCTTCTCTGGATGCGGTCATCCTTTATTCCACATACCAGCCTGTCCCGTAACATTTGTGGAAGTGTCTCTCCATAATTACAATCTTGTGCCAATTTTCTTAATTCAGCCACATATTCAGCCACAGATTCAGTAGGTCTTCTCATACGTGAATCAAATTTATATCTCTGGACAATTTCACTTGGTTTGGGGTTAAAGTGGTTCTTTAACAAAGTTACCAATTCTGCAAAAGTCTTCTCTCCAGGTTTTGCTGGACTTAGGAGCAATGTTCCCTCTAATTTTTCATGTGTCTGGGCAAACACACAAGCTTCCTGAACACACTGAAGATCATTGTGAGCAACATCAAATGCCCTTACCCTTAGACCGCCGGCGGGAGCGCGCGGGTGGGGGGTGGGGGGTCGGTCCGACGCGGCTCGCGCAAGGAAATACAACAGGTGCCGAAACTATCTGCAGTGCACGATCGCGGCGCTCCTTCTGGTCACCAACCGACACATCACTAGCTTCCATTCAGCGCAGCCTTTAGTTCCCACCGGCCGCGTATTTCTCCGCAGCGCTTCTGCTCCTCCAACTGTTGTTTCAGAGCTATCATGGATATGCCGCTATGTTTTCCTGACTGTATCAAACATGTTTGTCCACTTCTTTTATGTATCCGTGAATGAAAGTCGTCTACAGGGCTATACACACACAGACAGACACACACACACCCGCGGGACACGGACCAGCGCTGACAACTGCTTGCGTAGATTTACTGTTGTCCATATGTTTTCGCTATCTGTGTGTAGCTGAGTAAATATTTCGAAATAAATATCAGACTTTGATAAAAAAACCATTTTAATTTACTTTTTAGGTGACAATGTCACCAGGTGGACACCTGCGGCTTATTTACCGGTGCGGCTTATACGTGTACAAAGTTAGTTTTTTCCCTAAAATAAGCATCTGCGGCTTATATAACGGTGCGCTCTATAGTCCGGAATTTACGGTATGTAAGCAATGTCAATGCGATGATTGGCTACGTAGCGTAAGTGAACCGTATCACATCATTGGCTGGACATCTATCACTCACTGTGTTAGACATGCGCTGTATAGCTTTTCTTGTGCGCTGACAATGTGTGAGCAGTGCGCGATTGCGCAGGCGCGCAGCTTAGAGGGAACATTGCTTAGGAGGTTTCTCATCAAACTGTAAGTTTGTGCTCCCACCACACTAAGCAATATGGACTTCTTTTTATCTCTTTCAGTGATATCATTTGCAGTAAAGAAGTGTTCCATTATTTCACAGTATTCCTCCCAAGCTTGTACTTTTGCATCATGGTGGCAAAGATCCTATGGTCTCCATCTCACCTCTTCTCCCCTTCCACCAAAGCCTTTGTCCACCTGGAGTCCAATCATCCAATCAAGCAATCAAGCAGCCAGTCCTTCCATAGTGGCCAGAGAGCAGGGCAAAATCCAGATTATCCTCGTCGCCAATATAACATTGTGGCTCCAAAAAAACCCACAAAGAGGACGCAGGACTCCAACAAATAGAGTATTTGGCTTTTTACTGGCACATGGCATGCAGCACACACAGGGAGCAGTCACTTGTCGGGCTTCTTCTATATATAGACTAACTGCCAGGTAACCACACCTGGAGCCTAGAGCTCCCTCTAGATACAATAGCAGTCTCAGGATACTACAGCAAAGATACATGGAAGAAAAAGTAAACCCAACGAGTGAGGACCCTTTGATTTGGTGGTAGACAAATGAAAGCACATTTCCACTGTTGAGGAAAGTAGCAAAAAGATACCTTGGAACTGTTGCAACCTCTGTTCCAGCAGAGAGACTCTTTTCCAAGGCTGGAGAAACAATCAGCCAGCGTAATTGGCTTAAAGCTGGAAATGTTAAAAAGGTTCCTCCCCTTAACACCAGTAAGTGAAGCAGTGTTTTTTGTTCTTTGTAACAAGTGAGGAAAGTGCAAATGTACATATTTCTGTTAATGTTTAATTTATTTTCATATATATTTACATTATCTATTCTACTTTTCGTTTTATTATGTATTGCACATGATTCATGTGGGTATAATGGCCAGTATTTTGCCATGTGATTTCATTTAAGTGTGTAAGTAAATTGTGAGTAGTGTACATTGCAATAAATTTCTTTAGCCCTTTAAAATTCTCACACTGCGAACCAGTATTACAGAAACAAAACATAAAATAAAATCACTGCTTTCCAATATCATGCAGCCATAGTGTGTTGCTGCATGAATACAGGTACCACTAGTTTATTCCATTTCAAAAATATTATTTTAATCATGTAAACCTTATCTGATATGTAAATTGAACTGAGCAGTTGATTCCAGGGCCTCCCATGTTATGTAAAAACAGTCCACAGCTCCTCATTGCGCTCTAAAGTCAGCCTATGAAAGCATTTGACTCAGTGTAAACAGACCTCTGCAGCCACTGCTGGAGATCTTTGTCTGCACAATTCTGTCCAACTTGATCTCATATCGCAACAAAATTATTTATACAACAATTAGGAGGCTTATATTTAAGAAAAAAGGAGCATTTTAAGGTATTTAGAGGAAATTAAAACAAGCAAAAAAAAAAAAAAAATTTGCTGTTGGAATGGTAATAAAAAAAGACTCCACTCATACTTTTATTACTTTTATTATATAATACTTTTAATAGTATTACTTATATATATATAGATATAGATAAATATATATATGTGTGTGTGTATGTGTGTGTGTAGCTTGACTGTTTGCAGTCTGATTAGTGTGTACTTTGTATTAAAAATGCAGGTCTTTGCAGTTCATTAGGGGCTACATGCTGCAGGCTGATCCTTAGGAACACTTGTTCCTGTGAACACATTGAATGTGTTCATATTCAATGCACATTACGAACCACTCTGCTCCACAAGCTGCTGTTTTATAAATATTGCTGCCCCTTTGCTCAATGTAACATGTTTCAGCATCATCCTTATTCATGTCATCTGCATGCGTTATGTGTAATATTGCGAGTTCACAGCCTGTCTGGCAGTGTTGGGAGACAAGCTTATAATCGTCAGCCATCCATCTACCACATACAGGATATTGATTACGTTATTCCTCCAGAACTGATCATTAACATGACTGGCAGTTCCACCAAAGAGAAGAAAGCCTGTGCTTCCTCGTTGTGCATTATGAGCCATGGACACTGAATGAAGGAAATCACTTCTCTTTTATCAGCGCTGCCCTTCTCTCCTCAAAATGAAGATCTCTCATTCATCCCTCTTTCTAATTACAGAGCCCATGTTTTCTGGCAAGCATGCGCCTTCAAAAAGGTTGTAAGGCTGAGGGATTAGGTATGATCTCGTAATGTTGCTAATGGAAAGGTTGGCACAGGAAAGTGCGTTGCATTTTTTTAAATTTAGTTTTTGGTGGGAAGGACACAGGTGCCCTTGCAGAGCGATGTGACGTGAGTGGACTGTGAATTTGCCAGGTGGCAGTGAAAGAGAGTGCGATAGAAATGAAGACTGAGCAAAGCAGAGAGGAGGGGAGAGATATGGTGGGAGAGGGAGTTGAGTCTACAGCGAGGCTGTGTCTATAGACCAGAGCATCTCTTACTGAAGAGATGGGAGAATTTTCTGGAAGGCTCCTGCTTCAACAAACCAAACAGGGCACTATTTTTAGGTTTGATTCGTGGATGAAAGTAATCAGCAGCAAGGCAAGGAAAGAGTCTCTTTTTTACTACTCTTTCAAATGACTCTAGACCCCCCTCCCCACTGTGTACACACACACACACACACACACACACACACACACACACACACTTCCACACATGCACAATCATTTTAAACACATTCAGTCACTTAAGACACCTCTGTGTAAGATTTATAGGTGTAGTGATTGGCTTCATCACCCCCTCCACCATTCTGCGGCACTGCCATTTGCAATGGTTGATGAGCCCCTCCGCCCTCTCAAACATGGCCGTCTAAGGGATTGGGGGTGGGGGAAAGGAGTAGAGAGAGGGCGGGTGGCGTAAGGCACGCTGTCTCAGATCACTCCACCTCCTCCATCATCTGCTAATGCTATCTTTGCACCTATTCAAGCGCTGCTGAAGGTCACTTTTCACGCTTCCTTGCTCCTGGCTGAAGCCTGCTCCCTCAGAATCTTCACCTTTGTCACTTTCTGCTAAAAAAAGTGAGTGAATGGGCTGCCATACTTTATAGTGCTGCGTCAAAAGAGGCGGAGTGGTGGGAGAGAATTCAGTTTTTGGGCCCGGCATCAGGGGGGTGGGGGAATGACGTGTTGGAGGGAGGAGACCACCCATTGGCTGAGCAAGGTGTCAGTCCTGTATGCTGCTGCAGACGGACAGGCTACTCGATGAATATGGATGAGAGCAGTGAAAAGGGTGATGCGGCAGGGAAGACCCCCCCCCCTTCCTTCGAACCGATGCAGGCTTGAACAATGCGTGCCGTCTTTCACTGAAAACACTGAGAGCCTGCATTAGCATTTTCTCAGACAATTGAGGCTCTGGCCAGCTGCAGGCATGGCTTGGATGTTGCGGTGAAATCTCTTTCTCTGCACCAGCTGATGAATTAGACCTCGATGAAAAAAGTCAAGCGGCCGCATTCCTCAACACTACCACTGCACCTATGCCGAGGCTAATGTTAAGATCCCCATTAGAGATTGTGCCTTGGCATTGATGGCGATCTGACAGAGGACTTAAGCAGCAGCAGATCTCAGAATGGGTAAGCTTCAAAACTCTTTTTGTCTTACTTGTTGAATTTATCCTCCATGCTAACATCCTTGGAGCACTTTTACATACCTACATTTCATATTTGCTCATTTTTTGTACCATCGTCCTTGCCGCCTGTCAGCAGCAGGTTAGTCCATTGAAATGCAGAATGGGCACTCACAGGGTTAGTGAGAAGGAGGGAGGACGGTCACAAGGCATTTCCTCCTGACCCTGCCCCCTTGAGTGACTTAACTAAACACATTTGGCTCAGTGCCCGTGTCTCTGCTTCTGGTCTTGGAAGCAGGGGTTTGAACTAACACCCCACTGGCTCTGCTTCCCAGTGTGCCCCACTGCTACTGTTCCCTGGCGGATTGCAGCAACAGATTGCCATGTTTACTCTACCACATGACGCCATTTAAACCTGTTACTGTGATCTCAGACACCAGGACAGAATAATTATTGACTAATGACAGCAAACGTGGCTGTGAGGGCAGTAGAGGGAATCCTCCTCTGCTCCTCTGCTGGGTTTTACTCTGGCTCAAGATGAGCAGAAAGTTACGCAGTGTTTTTTTCTGGCTTGTCTGTCACAACAGGTCCTTGAATGTTTGGGTTCTGTGGTGATTCAAATTAAATTCTGTGTGCAGCTATGATATCAGGTATTTCATGATAGAAACGAGAGCTGAAAAGCTTTTCAGCATCGATGTCTTACATGCATGATCTTTATTTCTCTACCAAGGTCATTTTATTCACATTCGTTGTGAGGAAAGCAGAAAGCTGACTGCAATGAAGCATGAAAATTTAAAGATGAGATGAAAAATTTTGGGTGAAAAACACTGCTTATGAAATGCCTATGGAAAGGTTTATCCGTTTCTTTGAAAGCACCTGACATATTATCATTCTGAGGTGCCTTTAGGCAAATCTCGGTTCAGTACATTCAACAATTTGGGTGTTTCTGCTGCTTAATGATCTAAATGAAAAGTGAATCCCATTAAGAGTCATGTCATTGTGTGCATGTATTTGTCAGAGCCATTGCACGGCAATCTAGCGTGTGTCTGGATGGAACATGAGGGGCATATTAATGCAATAAGGAGAGGAGCAAGTATCCAGGCTGTGAAATCCCTTAATGTCACACTGCCATGTTCGTTTACATCTGAGTCTAATGAGTGTATTACTGAGGCAACAGGTTGGGCTCCATGCACGGTGGTCCACTTCCATCCATTCATCCCTGTTCACTCCATGCCGGTCAAGTGCCCTACATTGATACCCTCCACAAAACACCAGATTCAACAACCCTGTAAAAGAGCTACACTGAACTACACTTTTATTACAAATCTGCAAAGATAGGTGTTGCTTTTTTGCACCTCTGTTTGCTGAAGTGACGTCACCTTTGAGGCAGCTGAAAGGATCGAACATGACGTCATTGCACTGATATCAGCATGCAGAGCAGAGCCCTATGAATGCACCTGTACAGTGTTTACCATGATGTCATTGATACAATGTGCTGGATTCAGAGAGAAACTACAGCTGCACCACAGCTATAAATATCATACTTTGGTTCTTTAAATATGTTCAGGTCTAAGCTCCATGTGTGGTTGATTGCTTTTACTAGATGAGTGCAGTGAATTAGAGTTTCTTGGACAAACACTTTAACCACTTCAGTCCTGATTAATCCTTAATTAGCACTGTAGAAGAGGAACTTTCCCAATTACAAGGTGGGAACATGTTTAACAGTGAGTTCTCCAAACTAATGTTTCTTCTATCATGCCCTGTACAAGCCTCTATAAGCCACAGAAGCCTCTCTCAAAATGGAGGCGATGTAGACCGTCATGGCAATGTAGCATCTGACAAATCTGCAGCATTGGTTTCCATATGTTCCTTTCACGTGTCTTCATTAAGAGGGATCAATCTGCTGTGGTGATCATGACAGTCTGTGTAGAGTTGTGCATAGCTTTTCTTTCCTAAAAAATGCAGTCTTTATCCTTTTTGTTTGAAAAGCTGAACCTGGCTGTGTATTTAGTCAGAGGTTGATAAAAACTCCTTGAAAACAGTTAAAATTAGACCTCTGCAAACTGGAAACGAGGTCATCATTTACTCTACAAGAAATCTGGGACAGGACAACGAACACGTCGTCAATCTCTGATAAAGAGTGAATGCACTGGAAGCTCCAAAGAAAGCAACGAAGAGATAAAATCACAAAAACAGACACATTCCTATTAAGCCATGACTTAACTACCTTTCTCCTTATATGTCATAGCAAAATTAGCATTCTCAGAGTATGCCAGCCTTATGCTGTAGGGTGGTTGGGGGTTTCCAATGTGGTGTATATGATGGTGTGCAAGATGTGACCCTCTCCCACTTTGTGTGTCTCTTCCCCAGAGGAGGGTGAGTACTTCCTGAAGGTGCTGATCCCCAGCTATGCAGCCGGCTCTATAATTGGCAAGGGCGGCCAGACCATTGTACAACTGCAGAAAGAGACGGGTGCCACCATTAAGCTGTCCAAATCCAAAGACTTCTACCCAGGTAAGAGTGGGATATTTATAATTAATATCAATGGGCAGAAAGGCTAATATAAATCTATATATACTGTATATCTTGTAGAAGAGTAATTACCCAGCTGAAAAGTGATGCTTGGGTGCAAGACTGTCTGATATGTCCTCTTCATTTAGCTTCCCATGAGTTATTACGGTCCATTTCAATCACATGCCCATCGTAAACACTGATCATGATTATCCTTTTGTCCTTGGAGAATAAACATGCATATAGATGTTTGAGATAAAGTTGAATATTATCAGGCTGATGAAATTTGATCCTATCCTTTGACTGAAAAATTACTGGACATAGCATTTATGATGTCACCTACTTGTTTGTGGTATGAAGTTTGTGAGATGAAGTTTTGAAGACTATTGGCATCAGTCACCATATTGGTACTGCTGACCCAACCCTAACTCTCAGTCATTTTATCAGAGATGGGCCTAAAGCCCCCTTACAAGTCTCTACAGCGTTCCTACCTGTTAGTCAAGTAAGATCTGTACCACCAAACCCATAACCTTATTACCTTCAAATGCATTACCCAAAAGTAGGGCTGCAGCTATCGAATATTTTAGTAATTGAGTATTCTCTGTATATATTATTGATCAATTGAGTAATCAGATGGGGGGCGGGGGGTCCTTCATGTAAATATAGACGCATTGGAATGAGATTATAGTTTTAAGCACCTCCATTTAAGTTTAATTTCTCAGAACAAGAGACTGGCCCTTGGTCTTAGCTGGCCACCAGTAGGCATTACAGTTATTTTTTCCATGCTATCTCTTTTCTTTCCCATTACTAATTCCCATTCTTACAGATATCTAGTTATCTAGTGACAAACCCAGTCGGAAAAAAAAAAAAATACTGGTGCAGTGGTGGGATTCTTCCTGATCTAGCCCGATTTACATATCTCCAGACTCAAATGAGATGCATTCAAATCATGAAACAACATTCCTTTTTATCCATGCTGATTAATGATGAACTCAGCTTGTTGTTTCCAGATTAATACAAGTGTTAAGCATTATTTGCATTTGTTTGCCTTGCTGTTTATCTACTTTATAGAACAATATGATGTTCATCTGAAATAAGTGTCAGGCACAGAAAATGCTGTAGTGTGATCTGGTTTTGATTTGTACTTAATCTCCATGGGCTCTATTTTAGTGTCCGCCCGTGAGGCGGCGGAGGGTGGCGGACCCCGCACAGTGGTATTTTCGTCTGCCGGAGCCCGGTGTAAAGCCAGTTTGGTATTTTCGTAGACTGAGGCACACCGAGGTCCACCAAGCTGGGCATGGTGGCATGGCAGGGGGAGGTGTCGACAGAATCAGCAGTGACATTTTCGTGCTCGCCGGCTGCGTATAAAGGTTGCTGAAAGCTCGCCGATTCAAACCTGGTCAGCTTTCAGCGCAGGCGGAGCGCAGCTGGTCTAGTGGTGTTTTGGTAGACCGGCGGCGTATCGGCATACGTCACTGGTGCCTCACCGGCAGGTTTCCACAGTGTCAGGCACATTTCAGTGCAATAAATAATCATCAGCAACTATTAATCTGAGTCAGCACATACATTTAGATCTATATAGATATATTCTGATCTATATCTGATCTGATGAGCGCGTTTGGCACGCGTTTGGACACACAACCTGACCGAATCAACACAGCTGAAACCGCATTAAATTAAATTAAATATCTAGTAAATAAACACACATGATGTAGTTAACAAGACATGTAATTCGTCTCCCTCCTTTTCTTTTTTCCTCTTCCTCTTATTTCTCGCGCAGCTCGACCTGGACATGTCTCTGTGTCCTCTCCCTGTCCTGCTACAGCTGCTGCTGCAGCAGCTGAACAGATGATTTGTTTCAGTGATCAGATGAGTTATTTACTTTAAGCCTACATACGAATATTATAATATTCAGTTTTGTGAGCCAAATTCATTTTATATGCCAACATCTATGAAAGAAAGAGCCAGGCCACGGAGGGCGATGCGTCATTTACGCACAGATGGTTCAGATTTAAATGCCATTATTGGAATTTATGATGTGATCTCTGCGCACAACCCACCTTTGTCACGTGAGGTTTGAATATGTGCAACTTTATGTGAGTGTCTTTATTTGTGGAAAGGGTGTTTGTCTTACTAGTGGGCCTAACATTACACACACCGAATCGATCTGTGCTCATATGAGAGAGTGTGGAGGACGCCCTCTGCAGTGTTTACAGCGACACTTGTTGAGGGGCTGCCTTCTGTCGCCATCGTGTGGCATTGCTTTCTTCAGACATCTCTTGATCTCTTTGACTACTTCACGAAAATAGGAATACGCCTCGCCGGTGGCGGATTTAAAGGCGAGGAGAGGAGCTGATGTTATTGGTCAATACAGGTCTCGGCTTTGTTAAACCCACTCCAAGCCCTCTCTCCCTCCTTCTACGACTTACACTGCTGGGAGGAGCTGAGTTAGGGAAGGGGGATACTTACGCTGGGCTGCGCCGCTCACCAAAATACCAAATTGTGCTTGGGAACACCTTGTCGGCTCGGCAGACCTGACTTACGCCGCGCCTGTGCCACGTCTCCGGCGAAGCACGAAAATAGAGCCCCATGTGTCTTCATGTCAAAAGCTGAAATGTGCTCTGATGTCACTGAGATCCACAACTTGGTAAATAAATATGCATTCAGACTATTGGTGCTGATTAGCTGTAAAAAGAACATCTTTCCTCTGTGCGTGAGGCTTGGAGTGGTTGGCTACTGTACATTTAGCTGATTTAGCCTTTTGCACACTGTATCTCCACAACAGCTGTGGAAGTGAGTTTGGCCACCATTATGGCAAAGCCTAAAATTTTGTAAAACTAATGTTATAAAAGATGATAGAAGGTGGCAGAGGTGTAGTGGGTCTTTGTAAAACTTGTGTAATAAAAGATGACAGAAGGTGACGGAGGTGTTGTGGGTCATTGTTCCGACAACTTCTTTGATGCAGCACTAGTGCTGTAGTGAGCAGGTTCTTTATCCGGCCCGATTTACAGTTAACATTAACATTTTTTAATTTATTCTCATGCCCTGTGATGCCATTGTTTAGTCTGTGCTGTTTATACATTGAATCAACACATTCTTAACTTTAAAAATCAGCCTTTTTTTTCAAGAAAGGTATACTTGACAGTGACTTGTTATATTCATAGTTAGAGGTTTACCTTATTGAACTTCATCATTAGTCCATGCAGCTCCGAGCTGGGGGCTGCGTAAGCTCTACCCAGCCCATCTATTAATGATACAGATTAAGCCGTCACTCCAGAAGAATGTCATGATTTGATTGCACAATTAAACATATTTTCACTTAGTAAGCAGAGGTTGTAATGTTTCGTCCTGAATAAGTGATACATGCATGTAGTTTTGGAAAAGCCGCCATATCATTAAAGATACAACAATTACAAAACAAAAGTTTTTATTCAGGAGGGGCTGACAAATTGCATCGTCAAATGCGGCCAAAGATATATAGCCTACTATATTTGAGGGCATGTCTGTCACATTTGCTAACCTGTTGTTCTTTGAATTCTTTCAACAAGTATGGATGGTGAACAGCAAGGCGTTCTGTCATATAAGATGTCTTTCCTCACTTTGTCTGTGTGGTGGCAGGCTTTACACACAGGCTTTGAGGTGACTATTGTAAGTGAAATAGCTCCATATTTTGCTCTGCACCCTCTTCTTTGACAAGCTGTGGCCGGTCCACAGAGGAACGTCTGTCCGTCTCACTTCATACACACACTGAGAGCTAGAGAACGCTCCACCCACTAAAGAGAGGAAGGAGCCAGAGTGCACTGTGGCTGCATACAGAGTTCAGCCGTCAGCTGCACTGATTAAACACTGTCAGTCAGAAAGTGTTGATAATGAAAACACAGGGTATTGTTTGTTTTTGAAGGCTGTGGTATTGCACTACGATTCTAGTATTGGTATACTGAGCAACTCTACACACGTTACACATTAGGGATTGTAATCGAACAGGAGCCAAAATGTCCCGCCTTAAATATGACAGTGTGTAAGAACCTCTTGTCATTTTTTCTTTATCTGTAGTTGATCAAAATCTAGATAACAAAAGATCATGACTTTATTGCACTAATAGTGCTGCTTGACACTGACAGAATTGTGTCACAGGAATGATACACACTGTTTAACCTTGTTGAAAAAAAATCTAACATTTTTACAAATCGTGCACATTATAAATACCTTTTTTTTTTTTTTTTTTTTTTACCCAGATTACTATTAGTCGCCAAAGCATGTGATTGGAGTGGAGCAGTGATAATCTTCCTAAGGATGTCCGCCTCCGTAGCTCCCCGCTCTAAACTTGCGTTCACACCAAGTGCGAATAAAACCATCTTCTCGCTTGCGTGCTTCTGGATGCACGAATTAAGTGTATTTACTTGCTTAATTCACAAGAATAACTCGCGTAATTCACGTCTTTGTATCGTGTCTGTAGAATCCACAGGTGTGGGTAATGGGAGAGGTTGCGAGTCTTGTAGTTAGATTGTGAGTTATACTTGGAATGTAAACAAAGGTCCTCAAAAGCCACGCCTCTTGAACATCTGCTTGGAGTGTCACCAGTTGACTTAACACCAGTTAAACCGACACGACGGCAGAGACCCCATCTACTGCTCTGGTTCTCACTCTCCATGTAGAGAGCGTTGTCTCCTCTGATTGGCTGTGAGACCAAACAGCTTAGCGAATTGATTTGTAGGTGTAGGAAGCTCAATCTGTGACTCGTGGGGAAGATGTGGTTGTAATCATTGATTTATATTTGTATTTTAAAAAAACACAACTATTTTCGTGAAAGCTTATTGTACATAAATGTGACATTTTTTTGCACAAGTTCACATAAAGATCTGCACATATTCATATTTTGTCCACAGCTTCACATTGCTCCATACAGGTTGAAGGGTTGTAATACCTACATGCACCCGGCTTTCCATGTAGAAATGCGCAGCCGCGCTCCCAGCTTGAAAGGTTGAAATGCGTACACGCTGTCCCAGTTTAAATGGGTTAAAATTTGCTGTGTGGGCGCTTGACTTGTCGTTAGACACTGACAGTAGAGAAGAAGAGTAGTAACAACCACTAGAGGGTAATGGGGCGTTCACACCAAACGCGACTTGGGCGACGGCTCCCAATGCAAAGTCTATGGACAGCCACGACCTGACGCGACTTGGCGACCGCCGGCTGCCTACCAGTCGCCAAGTCGCTTCGCCGAGGTCGCGTCACCGAGGTCGCAGGACGCCAAGTCGCGTCGCTCCCAAAGTTCAAATATTTGAACTTTGGGAGCGACTATCCGCGACTCCGTGCCGCGACAGCCAATCCGGGCTCTGCTGATGTCAACAAACCGGCGAAACAAGGAGGAGGAGAAGAAGAATCACAATGAAGGAGCAGTTTATCACTGCCGTGAGTTATCACCCGGTCCTGTACGACGTGGGGTGCACGTTTTACCGGGACCGCACCTCTAAGGAGGAGGCATGGGCGAAGGTGGCCCATGATTTCGGGCTTTCTGGTTGTTTGTTTATTTCAGTGAGCAGACTATTTTCTGAACACACAGCAAACTTCCCCTGCTTGCTAGGCTACATGCTTCAACGTGTGTGTGTGTGTGTGTGTGTGTGTGTGTGTGTGTGTGTGTGTGTGTGTGTGTGTGTGTGTGTGTGTGTGTGTGTGTGCCGCGAGCGCTGGAAGGGGCTACGGGATGTATAAATGAGGGAGAAAAGGAGGGAGAAGGAAGGTGGGAGAAGCGGATCAGTGGCGACCAGCTGCGTCCTGCGACCGCAGCTTTGGACCCGTTGTGAACACACCAAGGTGCCACGTGACGTGACCGACCAACGCGACGCGACTTGGTCGCGTTTGGTCTGAACACCCCTCAACACTTTTTCATCTGAACAGGAAGGCTAAAGGCTGCTTTCCTGCGCGTGCTGCCACTCTCTGGTGAACTCGAGTACTGCACATTAAACTCAGACCAGCTCAGATCTGAGATCCGGGGCTCTTGAGAAAACATCAGGGGCTTGAGCCCAAGTAGCCACCCCCTAAATCCACCACTGCATCAAGTGAGCAAATACTGCAGACTTGGGAAGGGCTCTTGCTGCAGTAAAAACTATTACCTGGTCTTTTTTTGCATGATTAAAGTGTTCTACTATAATTAAACATAAGTTACAGGTTGCAACCTCCACACCAGGGCTTCCCTTTTTTAAACACTGCCTTTTTATTCCTCCCTAACATGAGCACAGATTCTGTCCCACAGAGGAAACATTTCGTACACTGAAGCCTATAACTGTGCTGGAGCCTCTCTAAATAAAGGCAACAGGAGGAGGATGATGGAGCAGCTCACTGACCCTTATCACATTAAGTTCAGAGCTGAAGCATTGTCTCCTTAAAACAAAAAAGTGGGATATAGAAGAGTCTGTGTGTTTGTCCTTCATGCCTCAAAGGAGGCTTCAACCTGCTGAAAAATAACAGGTGCTCAGCATCTCTTTGCTTACTAGCTCCAGATGTTCTCTGTGATAACTGAAGCAATAACCCCTGCGAAGTAGTAGTCTTTTCTTTTAACTGTACTTATATATTTTTAAAACAGTTAAACAGAACAGAGATATCTGTATTCTCAACCTCTGGGATAGGAGGGCACCGGAAATGTATACGGGAAATATAAAAAACAGGTTTACAGTCAGGTCTTCGATTGCCTAAAGGTGGGGTAGGCAGGATTCCGTTAAAGAAGCATCTTTTTTTGTGGTGTATATACTAAAAAGCTTTTAATAATAGTCAATAGCGATTAGTTAGTGATGACATTTGGTAATATAATGATATTGCTGTGTTTTGTTATGTCTGTGTAGTCAACATTTAAAATTTTTTGAGCAGCCCGCTCTTTCTGACTGTAAAAAAAGCCATTCTCTGCCTCCCCCAACCTGACTGGTTGTGAGGCAGACGCAGCTCCTTGGTGCTGATTGGTTGTGAGGCAGATCCTGCTCCCCCATGTCATTCACGAGCCCAAACAAAGTTAGCGTGGTTAGACAGCCTGTTAGAAATCAACCAGAAAGTACAGAAAACTGACTGAATCCTCTTTTGGCTACGACTGCCAACACAAGCAAGAAAACAAAGTAAATACCGGGGACTAAGGGGTGCTTAAAAAGGAGGTAGACCGAACAAGAGCTAAAAAAACGGGTCATAATCAATGAAGCATAAATGATGGGGGAGGCTTCAGGATCTTGCGCACCCTGTAACCTTTCTGCTGAACAGGTAAACTGTTTTAACAAAATAAGCCAAGTGTCTGTAACAGAAGTGTTTCTTGTCAAATGGGACCTGCTGCATGTTGTAGCACCGCTAAACTGTTTACCTCGGGTCCTGAAGTATGTCACTTTATCCTAGTTGTAGAAGTCCTACAAACAATGGCCCTCATTTATCAAGCTTGCGTACGGCAGAAGACTCACGTACGCCTTGCGCTGCGTTTGACTCCTAAAAGGCAGGTAGCTCTGTCTTGGCCCAGCAGCGGGGACGTTGTTGTACACTCCTGAAAGGGTGTGGGACATCATTTGGGCCGGTACAGTTTTGCACAATGTTGCTCTGGCGAATGTAGTGCCGTTGGCTGTGCTAGTGCAACGTGAGGACCCGATGCCCGGAGAACATTAAGGAGGAGAGACTCCACAAAGGTGCTGCACAGAGGAGACAGGACCTTATCCATGGATTCTGACATGCAAAATATAAGTTTAGAAAGTGCTCTTGCTAGTTAATCAGTGATAAAATCCAATAGAAAGCCACAAAAATGGGCCTCAGGGGCAGCAACACACCATTTGGTGACGTTAATAATTATTTTTGTTCAGCCTCTGTCAGACTGTCCAGTCCGCTCTACATTACAAAGACGCAACAAATTGAAACTAAATACTTTCAATAATAGGAGCAACGTAACCTATGTCATGGCAATAAAAAATATGAGGCATGTATGAAATATTAATTCATCATCATGAGCAACTTATTGAAGAATGATTTATTCAAACTTCAGCCACTGTCCGCTATTCCGCTGCAGCGCTGTTCACTGCCACCATAATCCTGCTCCAGACAGGAGTTTTCTGAACTGCTTTTATACCAGTTTTGATGCTTCCAAAGAGCAAAATCCTTATTAGTTTCCACCACAGATGTGAGGATATTTACTTTCAGCTTGGAAAAGTTTTGAATCTTAGGGGCGTAACATGTTAATGACGATTGATTTCAGCCACCGCATTTATCATACGTACGCTGGAATTGGTCAGATATGAACCCTTTCATAAATCTCACGTGTGTCCTATCCTATGATGAACCCTGCGTTCAGATCTTTGCTCAGTTCTATGCAAGCTTGATAAATGAGGGCCATTGTGTTTGTTGGTAGTCTGTTGGCATCTACAGTAGCACCAATGCTTTTACTTTTACGTTGACTGGGCCCCATTTGTAATTATCTGAAGTATTCATCAGCATTATATCTTAATTTAATTGAAACAATAGGAGCGAGCAGGAGCGTCTGTTTGTGGGCGGGGCTTGCTCGAACAGAGAGGGAGGGGAAAGGAGGAGCTGAGGGGAAAACTGGTTGGGAGGGGTTTCTCCCAAAAACTGGCACTTCTTCACATCCTGCCTACTCCACCTTTAATGCAACTCGTGCTACAAAGCTATGCAAGTGCGCCATGCAAATGAACACGCAATACAACTGATTCTCTTTCATTTGATCTCTTTCATATCAGTAACTTATCATGGCTGGTCATGTCTTTTTCCCCTCATTTTCAAAGGTTAGTAACTTTTCTTATGTTCAAGCTTGACTGAGAAAAACCATTACAAGCCATGCTACGCCTGGGTAAGCTCATGTACTGTTCAGACAACGAGAATGATTTTATTTTAAAAGGAAGCAAAAGGTATGTGCACTAGAACGCAAATTACAGGAGGAACTTAAACCTTAATAAGAAGCTCAGGCTTTTTTTGTTTCAATTAATCATTAATTATCAGATAGGAGACAGAAGACAAGCCTCTAATTATTTTCTCATTGAGTCTTCCACAGCCAGAACCAAAATATGTAGTAAACAATACCTGGTTGTTTATCCGATTGTTTATTATGAACCTGGCTACTGTCCTTATACCAGTTTACATGCACGGGGCAATAAGTGAGTGATTGACAGAAGCATCTCCTCCTCTGCCACGATAGGTGGCAACATCCCCTCATTTCAGGTTGTTGCCAAACTCCAAGTTCACTTGATATATATAAAAACAGCCAGCAAAAGACTTTAGCAAGAGGCTAATGGTATGCCACTTTTACAGCTCTGTGCTGATTAGAAAAGTTTAATCTTTTTCTGACCTTTCTTCATCTGTTAAGGTTGTGTTTACCACTTGGCTTCTTAGCTATGCATCTCCTATGCTGTTCAACCACTGGCTCAGAGCCTGGTGTGTGAACACCTGGGCATGTGCAGAATGCTTGGGTCAGTTTCAGTTTAATTGAGCTTTATACATAACTGAGAAATTTGATCTCCAACCACGTTATCCAAGTATGTTTGTCTGACTATGAGAGGTTCAATTTCAATACAGTTTTAGTCAGAATAGATTAGATTTTTTTGAGTGGATGTAAACATACTGACTGCTGGGTAAATTTCTTGTACCTTTAAGCTGATGCTCTTACGGGATACCCTGAGATGACATGCCCATATGCTGTGTATCCATTAGCATATTTTGAGCTTCCTGTCACTACCTTTCCCCCCTTTAGTTAGCTTTCCCATCGGTTTACATGCTTGGAAAGAAGTCAATAATCAAATTTAAGTTCTTGCTGTTGTCCACCTCTTTTTTCATCCATCAAATGACTCTAGATTCTCCAGTGCTCTCTTTAGCAAGCTAACAGTTTATTTTTGTGAGGCCATGTCGTCGTCAAATGTGTCATGTGGCAGTACAGTTAAAAAACACACACATAAATTCATGGCACAAACCATATAAACTTGATCTAGGTCTAGCTTTTATTTGAAAACAGCATTTGTCTGTCAAAGCATGCAGCAGCAGCGGGCTGGTATAAGGGACTAATAAAAATTAACATAATTAAAAAGGTTAAAGGTTCAATGATAAATGAGCTTTTGGAACTATCAGTAGTAAAAACAATGGATGTTCTAATACTCCAAAAAGTTGCTGAAATTGTAATGTTGACTCAACCTTTCTGTTACATGTCTCTTTTAATAAAGACACTACTTGCCACAAATATGAAAGGAGTAGAAAGAGAGATTGTCCATTGTTTTGTCCATCTTGTGTTGATAAAATGAAAAAATTGCTAGATAGTCAGCAAATATACCCATGTAGGCCACTCAGAGATCAGTTTAGGTTGTCCTGACTCAATATTCACCACAGCAATATTAATTGTCACATTTAAGAACTAATGTTAAACTGTGGTACAAGGTATTGTTGTTACATCTTTACGTCTACTCAAAATAGTTAAAAAACATCAACAGTAAGGCTGCACGATATTGGAAAAAATTAACATTGCGATTTTTTTCAACCCTGAGATATATATTGCGATATTAAAAAATACTGGAATTTTCACCAGATGAACTGAATAGCACTTAATGTTATGCTGCACTGCTGAAATCTTGAGGACAGTTAACCTGCACTGATCTTTTTGTGAATGTTAGTAGAATGGCTTCTGTCTGTCTCAGAGATATTTTTAGCTTTTATTGTTCTGGGACTTTATTGTGGAAACAGATGAACACAAAACCTTTTTTTTGGTCGACATCATCCATCTTGTAACCGAAATAATTCCAGATAAATGAGTTTCCTTTTCTTTTTGGCAACAAGTCTTCATTTTCGGTGGTTTTCTCTGTCTGTTGCTCATTTTGTGATCGTTGTTGTTGCTGTTAACGGGGCTGCGCTGAGAAACGCATGTCCTCCGAGAATTGCATGCACCTCGCAAAACGCGCACCGCTTATAGTAGAGTGGTCCACGGAAATGTACAATTTAAAACCCATACAGTTCTTATTTATTGGGCTAAACAGTGATGAAGAATGTTCCGAAAGTAATTCTCAGCGGACACACGTCTCCCTCCATGTGCAGGACATGTGCAGGGGTGGGTTTCCTCCTCTCTGATTTTGATTGACAGCTGGCAGAGTAGTCTGATTGGCAACTGAGTACCGAGTCTGATTGGCAACTGAATAAAGAACGAAGGTGATTGGTGGATCGCTGCACAGCACATGCAGAGTCACATGCAGTGTATCTCAGTCAGTTACTCTTGAAATTAACTGAGTTCATTCACTTCTGACATCGCAGGCTCTGTGATATGACTATCGCACACACGTACATCGCGATGACGATGCTCAAACGATATATCGTGCAGGCCTAATCAACAGTCATGAAAAAATCTCCAGCATATACGCATATATGATTTAAAGATATTTATATCTCGTAGATAACCCATTTCTCAAGCATCAGCAGCTGCTTTTATCACTGATATTTTCTCTAATTCAGGGTGGATCATATAGACCAGAAAAAAAACCTCGAATCTATCAGGACAACACGAATTTTACTGTAAAACTTCTAATACAAGTCCAGCCCAATCTAAGATCTCATGTTACACCAGGGTGAGACTGCATTAATTGTTCATTAAATGGTCCGTACCATGAAGCGTCTGATGTTTTTCTTTCACTAAAAACTTAGCACATCACATTCGGTGCTCGCCATTGCAGCACAAAGAACACAGGGGACCTGAAAGTTGTCTGGCTGTCTGGTTTGCACAAGAAGAATAACAGGAAGACCAATTCCTTTTGATTTCTGGGAGCTTAGAAGGAAACATGAAGCTTACCTTCAGCTTCTGACCAATAATGGTGGTATAAACTGCAACCCAATAAAAAAGCAAACCAATAAAATAGCAGACCAAGAGAAGGCTCGTATCAGCTGGATGCATGATCGAAACCATGGTACACAAACACATGATTGATCAATGTTTCAGTAAGACAGAAATGTAAGTGACAGAAGGGACCAGGGGTATTTTGACTGCAATGAAAACCCCATTTGAATTGTGCAAAAGTTTTGTTTAAAAGCACTAAAAAACCTGCGTCCCAAATTAAGGCAGTATGAATTTATAGACTGAAATAAACAAAAGCCCTACAATTGCAGCTGCCACTGAGGTTTACAATATTTGATGTTTTGTCTGTTTCTTGCTTTTTGGCTAATGTTTGATGTGCGTTGCTTGAGTGTCTTGCAGTTCTACAAATTTTACACACTTGGCTGAGTGTCTCTGTTTTACATGTTGGAATTTATAAGTTGTGCTGTTTTTTTTTTTTCGCCACTAACTGCGGATAAATTTGGTTGGGAATTGAAGTGTCAATAAATTTAGATGCTGTAAAACTGAACCACTTACCATAACTACCTCCAGTTTGACATTTTTACCTGTGTGTAAAGCAGACTCTGAAGATAGACTGTCTGAAACACTTCCTGACTGTAATTAGCCTACTCCAAAAAAATGAAAAGTGGTTTTGAATTTTAAGTAACAAAAGCTTGAATCAATTAATAAAAAGAGTTATTGTGATATTGCTAAAAATGATAAGATCTATTTAGAGCACAAAATATTTCACCTAATTCACAGTGTGGTATGAATGTGACCTGCTCTGCTGGGAGTTACTGATGATATATACTGAACTGACTGAACCGTAGCAAAGAATTACAGAGCTGTGGGGGAGAGGGAAAGAGGGATGTGTTCACAAATATTACCCCTACCCTTTATTCTTACACCATGTTTCTGGTGACCGTACATCCTCTTTTACTGGGACATGCCCTCTTTTGGGGGGTTGTCCAGCCTGTCATGGGGGAGTTTATAAAATCCTTCAAATATCTGGGGTTTTGTATGGAGGTTTTGAGTTTGTGTACTGTGTACTAACTGAGTAAGAAGCGTGTAAAAAACACTCAACACGCCCAGATTTCCTGTTAGCCCTGATTTCATTGTGTGTGTGTGTGTGTGTGTGTGTGTGTGTGTGTGTGTGTGTGTGTGTTTGTGTGTGTGTGTGTGTGTGTGTGTGTGAGAGAGCATGTCTTGAAATTCACTACTCACTATTGTGTTTTAGCTCACAAAACTAAAAAATATTATAATATTAGTATGTAGGCTTAACATGTCCAGGTCGAGCTATGAAATAAAAGGAAGAGGAAGAAAGAAAAGGAGGGAGACGAATTACATGTCATGTTAACTTCATCATGTGTGTCTATTTACTAGATATTTAATTTCATTTAATTTAATGCGGTTTCAGCTGGATTGATTCGGTCAGGTTGTGTGTCCAAACACGTACCAAACGCGCTCATCAGATCAGATATACATCAGAATTTATCTATATAGATCTAAATGTATTTGTCGACTCAGAATATTGGTTGTTGATGATTATTTATTGCACTGTAATGTGCCTGACACTGTGGAAACCTGCCGGTCAGGCATTGGTGCTGTATGCCGATACGCTGCCGGTCTACCGAAATACCACTAAACCAGCTGCGCTTCGCCTGCACTGAAAGCTGACCAGGTTTGAATTGGCAAGTTTTCAGTGCACTTTATACGCCACTGGCGAGCACAAAAATGTCACTGTGCCAGCTGATTCTGTCGACACCTCCCTCTGCCACGCCACCACGCCCAGCTTGGACCTTGGTGCACCTCAATCCATGAAAATACCAAACTGGCTGTACGCCGGGCTCCGCCAGACAAAAATACCACTGCGCGGGGTCCGCCACTCTCTGCCGCCTCACCGGTGGACACGAAAATAGAGCCCCCAAAGTTGATATCAAATGATAGTATTATGTTGACCAATAAAACAAACATTATTTGATTAATTTTCATTGTACCCCAAAAGTTTTTTGTGTGCTCCTTACTCTTTCAACTTAGGAGCACATGTGCTCCTCGTGAAAAAAGTTAGTGTCAAGCCCTGAAAACATTAAAATTGAAACTGTGAGGAATATCATTGGTGCTTTATTTATACCTCAATATATTTACTTAAATTAGGTTAATACTACTAACCAAGCATCTTTTAGATACTGTGATGTATTTATTAAAAGAGCATAGACTGTATTCCAATCTACTTGTGACATTACGCTCAGAGTGGGAAACATGTTGCTATTATCATATGTTATCATATTGTTCCAGGTCTTAAGCTGCATAAATCTCAATATTTCGACTCACTGTGGTCATTTACAGCTCCCTGATTGAAAAACAGACACATAGACTAAAGACAGAGACGATTAAAAGCAAGATCAGGTCATCTTTAACTTAAAAACAAATATCTGACAGCCCTTTAGTTTACATCAGAACATGGTGGTGTTCATGTTGACGTTGCCTTACAGGTACAACATCCTGCTCAGGTGAATTTCTTTTAACAACCTTAATGCAGATCCTTTTTTTTCTGAATCTTCTTGTTTGAATAATTTACTGTTTGCTGATAAAGAAAATAGGTGGTACACAAGCATCATTTTCATCCTGCTCCCAGATTGAGGCTTATAATGATGCGGATAAGACTACTGTTATGGCTAAAACTGTGACCTTTGATACTGGTGACATTCAGCTGGATGATGCTGTGGTAATCATGAGAATAAGAATAACTTAATTTTATCCCTGAAGGCAAATTCAGTTGTCTTTAATCCCATATGCCATGTCTCTAAAAGTCATCTACTATTTACATGGCTGATGGCTGTTGGTAGAAAAGATCATCTGAACCTTACTGTTCTGCAGCGAAGAGAAAGGAGCCATCCACCACCATTGGCCCTCAAGGTGCTATGAAGTGGGTGATCCATGTTCCTTAGACTAGTCTCCACCTTCCTCAATGTACGTGTCTCCATTACAACCACAGAGCCAGCTTTTTTCACCAGTTTGTTTAGATGTCTTGCATGCATCTTAGTGTTTGATACATAATCTGTATATACTATGGACAATTTGGTCCCCCCCTCCACCAGTGTATGGATTTAAAGCCGAAAAGCAGTATTTCCGCGATTTTTCTTCATTTCCTGAAACCAACATGACGTTAAATTAACAGAGTTGCTCTGATGATGCTCAGCTCAAACAGCGTATCCCCCGGGTGAGCTACGCAATCTTTGTACGCCCATAGGCTGTATCAAGTGTCAATCATAGAAAACATGAACCCCCTAATAACTTTCAAAAATTGAGCTGTCCAGAAAAAAGAGGACTTGAACACAAACAAGTCTTACAGTAAGTACATGTCTCCTCACTCAAGCAGGGGGTGGAAAATGTATATTCTGTGTAATACATTTTTTCAAAGTTTGTCCACAGCTCCATTGGGATGGCTGGAGGAGGCGGGGTTTATGACCTATACTGCAGCCCTTCACCAGAGTGTGCTGTTCTTGGAGTGGCTTCACCCAGTTAGGAGGCAGACGGTGTCCATTCTATATACAGTCTATGGTTTGATACTATCATAGCAACAGGCTGGAAATCTGCTGGAAATTCATATAGTCATTTATTTAATCATAACACCGTCTCCTATTAAACACTGAATTGTTGGCTAGCTTATGTGATGTCTAAACAGTCATCTATAAAGTAATCAACCTGCTTGCATCTATGACTTTTGAACATAAGAAATAACTGAGAAGTGGCCTAAAGCTAGTGTTAGCTGTGCTCTGATGTACGCTAATGCGCTGTCAAACTTCAAATATGAGCCAATCTGTCTCCTGATCATCTCTGTTTTTAATCTAGTGTGAGTTAGAGCCCTGCGCAGGACTGTTTTCTTCATCCAGCTCCCGCCTGCTCCCACTGAATTTCTGACCATTACACCCACAATGTGTTACTCTTCCACCCACTACCACAAAGTTTGTGTCCACTCCCACTCGCACCCGCAAAACTCACAGAATTTATGCTCACACAATGATAGAGATGCATTTATTTTGTGCCTTTTCCAGTCCCGCAGGAAAAAATATGTCATTTTAATGGCTATTGATAAAGACATTCATAAGAATGTTTGTTTCCTTGGCTTGCATCTTTTGACATGTAACGACCAGCCTAGGGGATACTGGAGGTCACATAAAAAGTTTGACCACTGCTCCGTCACTCTCAAGGTGACACATCACAAAACGACCGAAACAGGATTTGTCTAAAACAATCAGTTTTTATTGTTCTTTTACTTTTTTTATTTACAAATAACTCATGAAATACCTCAGGGAGAGGAAGCAAAAACAAACAGTTACAAAAAAATGCTCTTATAAATCAAATTACCTTACCTGACATCTAGGATAAAAATAAAACATACAAACCTAAATTTGACTCCCTACTCAAAAACAGGAGAAAACAAGGGCTAACTCTCCCCTACATATACTGACTGCTTTTAACAACACAAGAACCCTCTAAGGTCCTTTAATAACACCAATCAAAACTATCACAATATAACTCAACTAAACGATGGCTCGAAAACGTTCTGCTCTGGCAAGATGTTGGGAGTGATGAAGGAGAGTCGGCGTCCCTGCTCCTGCAGCCGAGTTAAAAAATGCCGCCCATCAGCTCTCCGCCAATCATGCGCCTCCACTCCACGGCAGTCCTCCAATGCGCGTCTGGTGCGTCTTGATGCTGCCATCCAATCCGGACGCACCATTTCTGCAGTACAGCTCAGAGAAGCAGAGAATGAGAGGAGGGAAGAAACAAAACTCTCCTCTACACCATAAAATGATAAACAGTACAATAATTAATACAATTTAAATGACACACTGTCATAACAGATGCACTGGTCAGGATTAGGGTTAGGGTTAGGGTTTGGGCTTGGGTTAGGGTTGGGTTTAATTGTTTTCATTTATTATCAATAAAATAAAGGCAATTTTATATTCTTTTCTCCTCTGTACTTTGTTTTTCTACTTTTCTATAGGTTAATCACTAATTGATTGAAGTTGAGATCTCTATTCTAAGAAAGACCTGAATAAGAAACATTAATGACAACACGAACATCAGATAGACAACGCGACACAATAAATTAAAATATCCTTTTGTTTTATCAAGGAACTCTGCACCATCACACTGAACATAAAAAAGACTGCTTTGCAAAAAATTACATACAAAACAGCAGTTTTAAAATTATTAGCCAAATGTGGCAAGAATAAAACCTTTAAGCTTTAGCAGCCTTTGTCTCTTTATGCTGAACAAAAAGCTACAAGAGTAGACTGGGTGGCTCAAATAACTAACAAATAACATAAAGTAAATGAATGAATGAACAAATCTTTAACAAATGAATCACTTGGCCATTTTGTAGCTACTACTAATTTCAACAACTGCATCTACACCACCCCATCCACAGATGATAACGTGAGTGCAAGTTTATCTGCTATAAACACAGAGCATGGGATCTCTGGATCTCGGGAACTGCGCATAAATAAAAATGTCTGCTATAATCAAAAGTTAAGAATGTCAGGTCCTTCAAAATTATCTTGATTGAAGACATAATGAAAATTAAAAAGAAACAAGTTACCATAAATAGCTGTGAAGTTGTGGTCAGAGCTCCGGTTGTTACGTACCTTTACACATTTTCTAGTGGATATACGGAAATTTGCATACTTTTCTGTTAGGTATACGGCATATACCCGTGTATCATGTAGACTACACCACTGGCCGGGACCAGGTCAAACTGCATCTTCTGAATAATTTCCTTTGCGTCTTTGGAAAGGATTTCATTAATATGTATTTATAAAATGACTCATGCTGTTATTTATTTAGCCAAATACAGCCTACTTGTGATTTTTATTTATTGTCTTTTATCTTTCTATTTTTTGACTGCATTAACTTATTCTAATTTGTGGTTTCACAGTGTATTTTCTGTTTTTATGTCTGTAGTAGGCTACACATCATTGACCACATCTTCTCTTTCATCTGGATGCAGGATCCACGGCAGCCATATTTTAGGAGTCAGGAGCATTGCAATCCTGTATATCATGTGGAGAGGCAATGCAGATGTGTCACTGGTGCCCATCAGTTCTCCCAGATGCCAGGCACACACATTTGTGACTTCAGAGAGGAAGGGCTCAAGGGATCCTGCTTGGCAGTGTTCAATGAGTCTCGCGGACCACAGCAGTGGAAGTGATGTGCTAGATGACTCTAGGTCATTATTAGCATCCTTGAATAACGTAAGGAATGCAACTACTGTTCTCAAAGTGTTTGCATTGATCTGAGCAATTCTTCCATACTGATTATTGCTCAGCAGTGATGTGGGGATCTCCTCATGCTGTTGCAGTATGGAATCCAGCATATCGTAACTTGAATTCCATTGGGTCTTGATGGATTGCCTGAGGGATTTCTTCAAGTTGTTTTGCAGACCTGAATGTTTGAAATATTTCACCAGTATTTTTGGACTGGTCAAAGGTTCAGACAGCTTAGACTTTCAAGATGTGCGTGTTGCAGTTCAGCCTGGTGTATCCACGCAGAGCGGCGACAAACACAACATGGCCAGATAGAAGTGACGCATCTATTCCGAATTCACAGACTTTCTGGAACATCATCCTCTGATTTTATCCCCTTTTTTGATACACCACTCTCGCAGGGAGCCACGAATAACACTCTGTACAGGGGTTGAAGTTGTTGTTAGTATAATGGATGGTGCTGAGTATGAAGGAAGTTTTATGGTAATCCTCAGTAAATATATCTGTTGTGATGGCACATCCATATGTTTTGATGAAGGGCTTTATCTCCGCTACCACTGACGCCTGCAGTGCTTGTGCTTGCCCCTTGACATGTCTGGATACAGTGGTTGGATGAGGTAATACATCCAAAATTGACATAAAATCTGCCATATTGAACGGTGACATTAACAAAGTGTTGCACTATGTTAACAAAGGTTTTCCTGGCGAGTTATATGGTGGTATGTCTAGACAGCACACTTCCACGCATGTCTCAGTGGTTTCTTGTTTAATGTGTGTAGGGAGATGTTGTTCATCATTGAAAAGCAGCTTACTTTGACCTGGGAGAACAGTGCAGATGTGTCCCCTCAACTCAGAGATGCCAGATTTGTGTCTGCTGTAGACTAGTATTTTTCACATTTGTCACAACATTTGTCCCGCAGGACCCAGCAGAACCCAATCCAAATACAGCCCTCTAGTTTGAGTCTCATCAATCATGAAGCTGTGAAATGACCACAGTTGGTCAGAATATTCAGATTTATAAGCACCATAATTATACATGATGACAAAAACAAAGTTTCCCACTCTGAGTGTGACGTCATGCCCAAGGATTTCATTACATCCCAGCTTTTGGGTGACGTAATCTACTCTGGTGGCTCTGAAATATTTTACTGGTGCATTTAGCGCAATCATTTGTCAAAAATAACAAATGGGGGCCCTGGTTGTAGAACAATATAGGCTCTTCACAAACACTCCATGCTCTAAATTTTGGGGCCATGCTGCATGTCCAACATACCAGGCTTATCAATTACATGTATTTTACCTTCCTACAATTGTTAAATAAGCAGCAGTTTGGGCTAATATAGCATGCTAATTCATTACACACAGCCCCTGGCTTCCCATAGCAGCCTCAAACCTCAGCACAATCACACACCAGAGAAATCAGGGGACAGCAAGCCCTGCACACATTTTCTACTGAAGTCATCCCACTGATATCACAGCCTGAGACTCCGAACTTCCACACACCTCTCATTCGTCAACATAAGACACAAGGCTGTGAATTCAAAAGGTCTTGATAGGAACTGTGGGACTGGGCTGTGCTGCTGCGGCGGTGTGAGATGGATGAGCAGAGATAGTGAAGGGTGTGGATGATGCATGATTGTATGTGAGCATGGGGACAGGAGGGCAGGCCTAGAAATAGCCTGTTTCAATCTCTCTTAGTGGACATGACCCCTCTCCCAGCTGTACTTAAGCTGCTCCATGTACGCCAAGTTCCCTCTTCCCTCCTCCTCACTCCCTCACTCGTTCTTTTTCTCTGATTCAGTGCTTGGTAATTGGAGAGTTCAGTCCAGATACGATGACATCATAGCTCTCTTAAAATCTTGTTTGCATGCCTGCCTCTTAATACATCATCACTGATTGTTTTTATTTCTATACAGTAATTCGGTGTGGACCCATCTGAACTGTTACATGGCTGCTTTACTTGAGCCCCATAAACGCAGCATGCTTTGCATTCACCTTCTCATTCTCTCTCTCTCACTCTCTTGTACACACACACACTCCGCCTCACACCTACTTACAAACATCTGCATATTTAAGCAGCTGCAAATGAGCTGTGGGAGTTCACAATTTGAGCACAAACTTGAAAACTAAACTTCAAACTCTTGGGAACTGCTGGCTTCTGTCCAGCTTCCTGTCTTTGAGTTACTTTAAACGGCACAAACACATAGAGCTGCTGTGATGTCATAGAAACACTAGGTGTACATTTTTTATTATCAGCTCATTAAAATATCAACCACAATATCTGACCTCATGCTCTAAAGCAACATTATACCATAAATTACAAGGTGAATTATTTCCTACAAAAATGGAGCAGATAGAGGAAGTAAATCAAAGATACAGGATTGTTTTAGGCTTTTCTGAGCATGTGCTATATGCTCTCTGATGCTTCCGGTTCAACACTATCACCCCTGATGAGGACCACATAAGAGTGGGGATTTGATACCAATGGAAAGAGCAACTTTGCATTCTTCAGATTTATAGTGTATCCATATCTCAGTCCATGTCAAGCAAAGGCGTTACAAAAAGAACCCAAATGCAGGATCAGGAGACCAATTCTGTGAGGCAAAAATCAGGGTTTATTCACTGTCCAAGTTCAGTACACGAAGGAGCAAACAAACAGGTAGAGGTATCCAAAACACAGGGCAAAGGGCAGGGTCAAAAACTATCAAAGTTGATAACAGACAGGCTATAAAAAAAAAAACAATAATGCCGGTAAGTGACTTTGAAGATCAACAAACTGGCGACGAGACTATGAAGCCGAAAAAACATACAGGATACGTAGTGAGAGTGTTCCATATTTGCTCCGTAGAGCAGCAATGGGTATCGCCATAGACTGTATATACTATGGACAACTTGGTTCCGCCTACCGTCTGTATACGGATTTGAAGCCAAATAGCTCTCGGTATTTCCGGGATTTTTCTTCATTTCCTAAAAACCAGTGCTGCGCAGTAGCGATGCATGCATTCAGCCACGCAGTCGCCGAGAGTCGCTGTGATGACGCTTGGCTCAAACAACGTATCCCCCGGATGAGCTACGCAATCCCTGAACGCCCATAGGCTGTATCAGGTGTCAATCATAGAAAACATGACCCCCCTAATAACTTTAAAAATTGAAGCTTCACAGAAAAAAGAGGACTTGAGCACAAACCAGTCTTACTGTAACTACATGTCAACATCACAAGCAGGGGGGAGAAAAATTTATGTTCTGTGTAATAAATTTCTAAAGTTGGTCCACAGCACCATAAGCTTTGCTGGCGGAGGCGGGATTTATGCCCTATACTGCAGCCCATCAACAGAGGGTGCTGTTCTCAGAGTGGCTTCACCCAGCGAGGGGGCAGACTCTGTCCATTCTTTATACAGTCTATGGGTATCGCATACAGGATGCATATTTGGAGCATGGCAGCAGCGTAGTGCAGCCTTGGTCAGCTGGGCTCAATATAGAGGAAACAACATGCTCACAACAGGTTGTTTTGCCTCTCTGTGGTCTATTTCCTGCTTATTTGGATATAATTCAGTGACTGTTGAGCCTCTACTGTATGTGAAAAGGCATGCGATTTTACAGTTTGGGTTTTTGCAGGTTTAGTCGTGTTAAATAAAGTAAACTATGTTCCTTTATGCTGTGCTGTTACCTTCAGACAGAGTTAGCAGTTAAAAGTCCTGTTGGGGTGGATCAGGGATTGACCATTGGATTGTTCTGTGTTACTGATAAATCCATAACCAGGAAGCATTTCTCATCTACACAAACTGATACACAGTCGGGAGTTTTTATTTTGAAATACCAAATTACATGTGCAGTTTTCATGCTTCACTTCCTGTCTAGAACGATCTTCTCTGTGTGGATTGACGGGCATTGGAAGTGTAAAGCAGCAAACTAGACATGCCGCATATCTTTAGCAGTGCTGCTAAATGATTTGATACCAAACATATATAAAGAAATGTAGAATCACATCAAACAGTCTCATGACGTTTTAAGTATCACACAAAACATGCTAAATTACTCTGAAATGAAACAGATAGTAACACATAGAAACTGCTAACAAAAAAGTAAACACGTGAATGAACTTCATCATGATTAATAATGGATTCTATATGAAAATATTTAGATTATTTAATTACATTATAACTACCTAATGGTTAAAAATACTAAATAAATTATGAAAATTTAAACCAAACATTTCTAAACTATTCCTGTTACTTTGAGTAAAATTGTGATTTATACTCAATAAATTCAACTCTTAAAATTCATGAAACAGTCTGAAAAGCTGTTGGTCTAATGAAACTGGACAGTAGAGAATTTATTCTGTCAGAGTGATAACTTTGAGCACATAGAAACATGGTAAACATCTCATTTTAACACAAATTTCATGATAAGACAGATTAGTACATAGCTGAATGCATAAAATGTCATAAGTCATTTGTAAGGAATGCAGTTTTTATCAGAACATGGTTGAGCAGGGTTTTACGACAGAGGTCTGGAGGTCAGTGTCCTGCTCCTCTGACCTTTCCTTTGATCCCATGTGTTCACACACTTTACAGCAGTAAATCTCAAATAGAAGACCTGGGTTGAGGCATTAATGAAAATTTAGATGGTCAGTGATGGAGTGAGTTTGAAAGGTAATAAAAACTCTGTCTCTGTTCTCTGCATTGACCCATTGTGAAGAGCCAGACGTTTAGGTCAACCTCCAGTCAGGACAGTTGTGGAACCTGAAAGATTAAACAAGTCTGGAAAGATTTATATGATTCTGTGTCCTGGGACCAGATAAGGAACCTTTCCTGCAAGGAATGTGTGAATTTCACACACAGAGTTGTCCTGATACTACACCATCACCCTCATTACCTCTTATATTTTAAGACCCACTCCAATAAAAATTATAATTTTCTTGTTGTTTACATGTTCATACAGCACTTTTGTAATGCTACACATATGAGAAGTGCAAATAAGTGCAAAATTGCATTTCTAAGTATTTCTGCATTCAAATAACAGAACCTGACATTTGGGTCTGCCAAATGGCAGGTTCAGACACAATGGGATTTTTCATATTACAAATCCAAGTTCCGCCCCAGCGCCCCACTCTGCAGGCCAGACCTCGGGAAGTAAAGAGGACGATCACAGAACAAGTGTGTGCATTTGCAGATTGCAATGCTCGTAAGAAAGCTGATCATGATATAAACTTTGATCATGCCCCCAAAGACAGTAGTTTCTGAGAGCTGACCTGCCTTACCTCCTGTGTTACCTGCCACTTCTACTACAGCAGCAATGTTAGGCTGCAAACTAGCATGAAGAGGAGTGTGCAGAGCAGCGCTGTCACTGCCGATGACTCAAAGGCGAATTGCTAATGAGCTACTGGAGCTCTGCAGAACAAAAGCACTTGAAAATAACACAGGTAATGTGATTTGGGCTAAAAACTTCATAATCACAATTTAAAGACCACTGATAACACTGTAAGTAGTAAAATACAGTGCATCCGGAAAGTATTCATACCACTTCACTTTTTCCACATTTTGTTATGTTAGAGCCTTATTCCAAAATGGATTAAATTCCCTTTTCCTTCAAAAATTCTACACAAAATATCCCATAATGACAAAGCGAAAAACTTTTGCAAATTTATTAAAATTAGAACACTCAAATGTTGCATATACATAAGTATTCACACCCTTTACTCAATACTTAGTCGAAGCACCTTTGGCAGCGATTACAGCCTCCAGTCTTCTTGTGTATGATGCAACAAGCTTGGCACATCTGGGTTCTTCCTTGCACAACCTCTCAAGCTCAGTAAGGTTGGATGGGCAGCATCGGTGCACAGCTACTTTCAGGTCTTTCCAAAGATGTTCAATCGGGTTCAAGTCTGGGCTCTGGCTGGGCCACTCAAGGACATTCAGAGGCTTGTCCTGCAGCCACTCCTTTGTCTTCTTGGCCATGTGCTTAGGGTCATTGTCATGCTGGAAGATGAAGCGTTGTCCCAGTTGAAGGTCTCGAGCGCTCTGGAGCAGGTTTTCATCAAGGATTTCGATGTACTTAGCTGCATTCATTTTTCCCTTGATCCTGACAAGTCTCCCAGTTCCTGCCGCTGAAAAACATCCCCACAGCATGATGCTGCTACCACCATGCTTCACTGTAGGGATGGTATTGGCGAGGTGGTGAGCAGTGCCTGATTTCCTCCAGACATGACGCATGGCATTCAGGCCAAAGAGTTCGATCTTCGTTTCATCAGACCAGAGAATTTTGTTTCTCCTGGTCTGTGAGTCCTTCAGGTGCCTTCTAGCAAAGTCCAAGCGGGCTGTCATGTGCTTTTTACTGAGGAGTGGTTTCTGTCTGGCCATTCTACCATAAATGCCTGACTGGTGGAGTGCTGCAGAGATGGTGGTCCTTCTGTAGGGTTCTCCCATCTTCTCAGAGGAACGCTGGAGCTCTGTCATAGTGACCATCGGGTTCTTGGTCACCTCCCCGACCAAGGCCCTTCTCCCCCACTTGCTCATTTTGGCTGGGCGGCCAGCAGGAAACAGGATGCACCTGAGCTCAATTTTGAGTTTTAGAGCAAAGGGTGTGAATACTTATGTATATGCAACATTTGAGTGTTCTTATTTTTAATAAATTTTGCAAAATGTTCTAAATTCGCTTTGTCATTATGGGGTATTTTGTGTAGAATTTTTGAGGGAAAAAAAGCGCGCACAATAACAGAATGAATACAGATATGGTGAAGAAAGGGTAGGCTATAACAATAACAAAGAATTGAGTAAAGGGGGAAGAAAAACATAGATGACCTCAATCATAATGATAATATTGAAAATCCTAAATATTTGAGTCAAGTCATTTATTTAAATAACTAAATCTCAATCATATGATAAATAAATATATAAATAAATGAGTAGATGGATAATAATGATGTAGGCGAAATGTATATTACACGATATTAGATGACTGGTTTGGTTGATTGATTGGCTCTCAGATAAAAAAAAAGGGTGGGGGGGTGGAGTTTAAGATGTTAGGAAATCAGTGAAAGTAGACCAGTAGGGTTGATGCTCTGTGATGTTATTGAGAAGGGGGAAGTAGATTTCAGGGAGATGTGATCAAAGAGCACATTCCAGTTCATGAGGATGTTTTTTTGGTGATAGGGCCACCAGGAGAAGTTTATGGTATTGACCTGTTCTGTGTTGAGTTGTGGAGGTTTGTTGTCCTTAAAAAATAAATCAATGTCCTCCTGTCTTGTAATATGATCAGATGAGTAAAGGCTAGAGTAAAAGATTCTGAATATTTCGTTTATTTTCTGATGTAATTTGGTGGGCTTCCCTGCTGAGTTCTTCATGGTGGATATTGTTGCTTTTTCTTTATTTCATTTTATTTGATTTTCTTAGTATTTACCAGGTTTGTTATTGTGGTGAAAATGTTCCTGTCTAAATTTATGTATCAGAAATTGAGTTTTTTTATTTTAATATCATTTAGATATAATTGATATTTTCTTAGTTTATTTTGAGTTTCTTCTGTTGGACTATTTGCATTCCATGTTTCTAATTGTTTTATTTTCAGTTCAAGTCTGTCTTGTCATTCCTTTCCTTTCTTCTTTTTCTGAATGGAGAATGATGTAGTTTTGCCCCTTAAAACTGCTTTACCTGTTCCCGAAAGAAGTGATGATGATGAATTTTGAGAATCATTACTTCTTAGGAAGGCTGCCCACTCTCCCTTAAAGGAACTGTCAAAGTGTGGGTCAGTGAGCAGGGACGGTGTTAAAGCGCCATCTAGGGACATGTATGTGTTGACTGTTCTGATTCCAAATAATTTTAACTGGAGAGTGGTCACTGATAATGACGGGGTGTATTTTTGAGTACGTAATGTTGGATATGACTGAGTTACTGATCAGGAAAAGTCAATATGGGAGTAAGAGTGACAAACTGGTGGGTGTTGTAATCACCAACTATCACCAAGATAGACATTTTATTAAGTACTCCATGTGAAAGGTAAAATTACCTCTCAGTGTTCAAATTAAAAAGCACCTTTTATCAGTTTTGCTGTGTCAAATTTAACTGCAGCAGCAAGCTGGCCTTTTACATCCAGACCGTATTCACACGGAGGTCATTTCCAGTGACCTAATGCTCTGGGTGGGAAGTCTAAGCAGTGTATAGTGAAGTCTGTGAAAAATGGCTCAGATAACTAGAAACCCTACACGGGCACCATTTGCTCTTCCCCTCATGCAATTAAACTGATGGGTTCAGGAGTTTAACAGGTTTTTAAAGGAATACAAAAAAGGGAACAATAACTGTAGTGGGGATTTTCAAAGATGTTGGAAAACCATCAGCATCTGGCTGTAATGTGCTGTATTTGTGCTCATGGCTCACAAACATGAGGTTAAAAAGAACAGCTGTGTCAGGCTCGTAATGTGATCGCCAAAAATAATCGATTATCATGTGTTAACATTGAAGATTTTTTTTTATGCTGTAATATCTGTGTGGATATTGTAGTGGTGTGAAAATTTTCCAACAGAGCTTAAAGAAGTAGTTTAAGTCCTACTCCAATCCATTTTTTTTAATTTAAAGGTCCCCTATGATGAAAAATCCAATTTTGGGTGGTTTTCTAACAATAATATGCATCCCCTTGAAGCCGACAACCCCCCACCCCACCTGCCAGACATGAAATATTCATTTGTCTCCCTCTCTTGCTTTCCCCTTCTTTCTGAAAACATGAGCACAAACGGGCAAATGGAAAAGCTGTGCGGATATGATGACATAACTGCGTAAGCCTCTCCTACATGTTGGTGTCACTGCCCCCGATAACCCAGCCCTCCAAAACTTCTTCGCTGAGGTAGCGTCCGCCATTTGTTTCCCTTGAATACTCTGCTCCGGTAGAGCAACCATGTTGAAGCTACAATCCAGCCGCTGCGTGATTTTTGGCTGCACAAACAAAGACAGGAGTCTATTTCTGCCTCCTTTGTCGGAAGATTTGAGGATCCAATGGATTAATTTTAATTTTTGATGGAAATGTACCCACAACAACTCTGCAGATGTTGTATGTGTGAGCTAACCATTTCGCCACTGACTGTTTTACCAACGAGGGGCAGTTCAAAGCAGGATTTGCTAAAAAGCTGAAGATAAAACCTGGATCTGTACCGACTGCCCGTGTCAGAGACCCAACTTCAAACATGGAAGCTGTAAGTTTTACCATTTTATGTTGCTTTACTGCCGCCTGTATGACTAGTGCTTTGGCTGCAATTGCGTGTGTTTACCATCGTTGGTATTCGTCTTCGGACTTGCCTATTTACTTTTATTCCCGTGAGCAGTGGGTGTTTGGGGTGCAGAGCCAGGCTGGCCGCAGTGGTCTGGAGGTCCTCTAAAGAGGTCCTCAGAAGATCTCCAGACCACCGCTCCTGGACCACTGCACTGAGGCCGGCAGCTCAGAGTGGATGAAGAGTGTGGTTACACACAGCTCATTATCATTTAAAGGTACAGGTGCAGAATCAGCCCGTTCTCAGTGGAGTGCACAAAAAGGGGGGTAAAGGCTGGCTGATATCCACAAATAAACTGGTGTTTTAGACAACAAACTTTAAATTTACTATTGTGGGACCTCTGGGGCCAATTTAAACTTGATGAAAAATGCCATAATAGGGGACCTTTAAAGTATTATTAGTGGTGTTTAAATTGTGATTATGTTTTTGTGTTAAGTTTCTTGCCAAAATCACATTATCTGTGTCATTTTCAAGAGCTTTTGCTCTGCAGAACTCCATTAGCTCATTAGCAATTTGCCTCTGAGTCATGGGCGGTGACAGTGCTGCTCTGCACACTCCTCCTTATGCTCGTTTGGAGCCTAACATTGCTGGTGTAGTAGAAGTGGCAGGTAACATAGGAGCTATTCAGCTCTTGGACATTCATGACATTCATGGGAGCATGATAAGAGCTAATATCATAATTAGCTTTCTTATGAGTAATGCAATCTGCTAATGCGCATGCCTGCTCTGCGATCTTCCTTTCTACTTCTTGGGTTCTGACCTGCAGAGCGGGGCGCCAGGGGCGGAGCTTGGATTTGTAACATGAAAAATCCCATTGTGTCTGAACCTGCCGTTTGAGTCTGCCAGAGATTCACAGCGATTAGAATGTAGAAATACTCAGGAATGCAATTTTGCACTTATCTTTCTCATGATATGTCCTGTGGCTCACTGGCTCTTAGCACAAAGGAGATGTACAGAGTCCAAAGCAGTTGGAAATAGACCAATTTACAGCTGACCTCATCCAGAAGCTGCAGCACGGCATGGCAAGTGTCAATAAAAGTTTCCTACTATTTTGCCCCAGCCACTCAAATGACTAAGTAAGCAGGACAAGAATACTTCACAATGTTACACACACACACGCACACGCACGCACACACACACACACAGAGCAGCGATCTGAAGTAAACATCAGTATAAACTGTATAAACTGCATCAACCAGAATCTCCCTCATCTACACACCTGTCTCCTCTCATCCACACAGACACACCTGTGTTTACAAAGCTACAGCTTTCACACCAGCTCATCACACCACACCACTGTTTAACCAAGATCTGATATAAAATAATGGAGGAAACATGACCTCAAAAAATATAAAATGTCCTGATCTCAGTCCACCACACATCAGAGCTGACCACGAGAAATGGGATGTGAATAATATCAGTGGATTATTAAACTGCTGGAGCTGGATGACTGATAATGCTGACTGTTTTAGAATCCAGAGTAGAGGTAAGACATTTTTCCCTCCATTATTTTATGTCAGATCTCCGTTAAACAGTGGAGACTCTGGTGATGAAGTTTATTGCACGTAATACCAATGTTTACATCTCATCACTGCTGCTCCTGGATTAACTATGTTCTCCTTCAGGGGGCGCTATATGAACACAACACTGTTATAAACTATAGCTCTCCTAGATCTGCTACAACCATAAAATTGTGTTATTTCCTTCTCCAGTATGTTTATTAACATTCATTGTTTTGTTCTACAATACATTACAAGTGCATTCTGTGTTTACTAGTCACCAAATCTGAGAATTCTTGTAGTCACCTGCAAGGCTACAGAAAGTTATCATAAGTTCAAATGTGTTGAACAGCAACAGTTATCGAGTAATAACATCATTCAAACATACATGTCTTTTTGTTTTGTTTTTTATTTAGAAAACAAAAACAAAAAAATAAAACATTCCAAGCAAATGGAACACTTGAACATGTCAGTACTTTAGTTGAAGCACTAAACTCATGAACTCTGAGAGACTCATTTGTTGTTGCTACATCTATACTGTAGACTGTTGTTTGCAGGAGGGTAAAAAACTGGCCCAGGTACTCATCTTATGACAGGTTGAACATGTAGTGGGATCTAAACAGTTCATCAAGAAAGAAACAAGCTAGTAGCTTGGCAGGGGATGAGCTGTTTGTCCACTACAATGTATAAAGTGTCAATCCTGTTCCTGGTTTGACCAACAGCAAGGATGTATGGTTGTCTGCATCTCTTCCATGAAGGTGTTCATCCAAGTTTCAGCATGACTTAGTGTTGTGTCATTCATGAACATTTCATTCAAAAGTATGGAACTGCTGAGTGAATGACGTGAACTGAATTACTCTGAGACCTGGTTTGTTCCTTTTTCAGTTCAGTTGAGCTTAGTTGAAAGTCTGGCATGCCGGTTGGGAGGTGGAACAGCCGCCTTGACTCTATGGCTAACAACACACAGCCAGGCAGCAAGCGAGTGGGTGGGTGGGCGGAGTCTTGTGATTCACTCAAAGTGAATGAACGATATGTATCAGTCAGTAAACGAAATAGTCTGTGACAGAGCAGTGGATTAAACAGAGTGGCGACAACTTCAGATCTCGCTGCCGGAGCGGTTACGTGGTTCATGTACCTCTCAATAGTTCCATGCGCAGCCTGCACTGTCCATGCTCTTCAACGGGACAGACTGCAGTGAGTGCGCATTTAAGAGGTAAATATTAAAATTAACCATAAAAAGTCAACATTTGCAATCTTATTGGATTACTGTGTACACGTCAAAGTCACTTATGTATATTTAGTGGCTGGATGACAAATAAAATTGAAATAAGACAAGTCTGGTAACAGGTGTTACTTTTTAATAAGAGAAAATAATACAACAAAGTGGTAAGTAACAGGTGTTACAAGCTGTTTAAACAATTGTGCAATGTCTTGGTCTTGCAGCATGGCCTGCATAACATTTTTCCATGTTAAACATATGCCTTAAATGCTGACAGGATTTAAAAAGTAGCGGTCCCTTTACTCTATCATCTCATGGTATACATAAGCAGAAATCAAATTACATAGCACTTATGTTAGTCTAAAAAGAATAAATTGCACATAACATTAGGTACTGATAAAGGCTGAAATCTAAAATAAAGCCCATAAGTAACCGTCTCAACATATGATTGATGATGATGATGATGATTTATCAGTGATTCAAAGCTCAGTCACACAATAAATTTTGGCTGGCCTCTACAGCTGACGATGTCCAATTAGCAGGCCGTGGCTAAAAAAAATCGATCCCAATTCCTAACTAAAAAAAACGTAATTACATTTGTAATTACAATTTGAGCATACTAAAATTAAAAACATTTTACATATAAAGGGGTCCCTCGATACCATTAACACACGTATTGGCATTAAATTCGTTCATACAATATTTTACCTCGGGGAGTGTGGGAGCGAGCCGTGGCTAAAAAAATCTATTCCAATTCCTGACTAAAAAAACATAATTACATTTGGGCCATAGATTTTTACATATAAAGGGGTCCCCTCGATATCAATAACACACGTATTGGCATTAAACTTGTTGATATTTTATCATTTAACCTCGGTGAGTGCCTGCCTTGTGGCCTCTAGAAGCGAACGGCGTCCGACATGACAGGCGGTCATGTTGGAACTATTAAGAGTTCCATAACCCGGAAGTGGGGTCTGCTGGGCTGTACAGCGTATGCCTATGGGAGTGTCGCCACTCTGTTTAATCCACTGCTCTGGTCTGTGATGACATGTACGTATTAGTATGTTAACAAAACAGTCTGTGAATGGCCTGTATCAGTCAGTGAAAGAAACAGTCTGTGAACGACATGTTTCAGTATGTGAATGAGACATCTGTGAATGACCTGTATCAGTATGTGAACGAAAGGATTCAGTCAGTCAGTGACCAACATGTATCAGTAAGTAAACGGAATGATTCAGTCAGTCAGTGAACGACATGTTTCAGTCTGTCAGACAGTGAAGGACAGTACGTGAATGGAATGATTCAGTCTAGTGGTGGGCAAAACCGTTCATTTCAGTGAACCGGATCATTCCGGGTCGTTCAGTAAAAAGACCCGTTCAAGCACGGAGATAGTCCCGCCCTAAGGAACGGTGAACTGACTCTTCAGCCAATCAAAAGAACTGAACGGACTGAACGGGTCATTTAGGTTCCGTTCGTTCAAGACCGACACACCACTAATTCAGTCAGTCAGTGAACGACATGGTGAACGAAACGAACTACTTCTGAATGACTTGATGCAGGCAGAGGAGTGAGGGGTGTAGTGTCGTTTTTTACTGCTGAACACCGGTTTATTCACTGAGGCTAAGATAAAACAGTGCATTATAGTGCCTTTACATTAATACATGTGTATAAACTTTCCTGCAAGAGGGATTTAATTTCTGACAGCGATACACAGAGAGGTGAGTTTTTCAGGGCAGGGGAGTGATTCTTCCTTCAGGACTTGGCAAATGAATGACATGTGTCACCCAGTGAACGAAGCTGTGACTTCAGCAGCAGGGGAGGGGCTCGTTCAAAGAACGAACTCACTGCTGTGTCACTCATTTGTGTACTGCACCAGCAGGACGGGGCTCCGAAGCACTGACTGATTCAGTGAATGAATCTTTTGAATGAATCCTTTTAATGAACGGATTCTAAAGATTCAGTACAGTCAAAAGGACTGTTCTTCCCATCACTAGCATGACTGAAAACAGAAAGGAGCATCAACACCTTATACTGTCAGGATTTCAACTGCTCAAATGTATTTCGTGAATATATTCAGTTCTTACATTCTTAAAGCCGTATAACCCTCACAAGTTTTTTCTTTTCTCTCTTCTCCTTTTTCCAACTGACATTGAGTGAAAAAGGTGTGCTGCGCATTTCCAAACTGGATGTTGTGATCAACTGAATGTAACTCAACGCAAAACTTCTTTTATCAACATTTTTGGTGTTAAAACAACACCAAAATCAACACCTACCAACTCAAACTTATTAACACTAAAAAAACAGCACCACAAATTAGGATTCCTTTCGAGATGTCTGTCTAGACTTAATGGACAAAATTTTAGTAAAATTGGAATTAACACAGATTATGTTCCCTGATTTACTTTCAAACAACACTTTGTAATAAAATCAGTCTTCTGCCATTCTAAAATGCCTTGAAGTGTCACATATGTCACATTTTTTCACACTATAGAGTTAGTTTTCTATTTCTCCTCAGTTTATTTTAAATGAGCTTGAAACCAGAGAGGTAGCTGGCATTTCCAGTTCATGTTCAGATATGGGGTGGAATGGCCAGTGGGACTACTGTGAGTTTTTCCGATGAGCACATCAATAAATGGGCCTATGGACAGCTGTTTGTTGATTGATGGATGGATGGATGGATGGATGGATGGATGGATGGATGCAGTAACTGTCTGGCTCTCCAGCCGGCCTGGGGACATGTCGCTGCACACAATACAACAGAGAGAGTTAAAGAGGTGACGATTGATGGGCTCAGTCAGTGGCTTGTCTGTCAAGACTACCTGGCCCAATGGCCCTGTGTGAGGTCCTGGAGTCCCATCCACGCATAGTGTAGCCCCTGTGTCAGAAAAGTAATGGAAATTTTTGCGGCAGGGCCTGCTAGCAGCCGGTACTGCTGCTTTAGCGGGTCTCTCACAGCAACAGACGCTGTTGGGTTATGCAGGTCCACTCACAGTGCAGGAGGAGATTTCAGAGGCAGATGATATAAGGGAGGACTCATTTTTCTTGTTTGTTACTAGCAGAGTCAATGGAGAAATTTCAAGGATATGTTGTGCTGTAAACTGCACGAATTAGCAAAGGGATGGATGGAAACTGTTAACATCCCAAAGGGATTTCATCCTTTTTTCAAGAAAAGAAGAAGATTGTGGTTCCAGGCAATTAAAAGAGTGGATTGGGACAAAAGGTGACGAGAGTCTGTGCAGTGTACAGTGCAGATCCCTATGCACGTACACCCAGGCATCATAAGGCTTTGCCTTTACTCCCTGTCTCTGGTTGGGCAGGACAGGACACCTTTGGCCACAAAGTACATAATTATACGTGTCCAAAGATTTGTATGAACGCAAACTGTCCTTTGTGTACACACTAGACTTCTCAATTAGATAATGTCTGGTCATATTATAGCAGGCCATTTGGACATATCTGCATTCCATTCCTCACTCAGAATATTGAGGTCTGGTAATTCCTCACCAGTGCTGAGGACAAGTTTGTACAGGTAATCACTGCAGTCTGAGCTGCTGAGGATGTTGATATAGTTGGTCTGAGCCATCTCTGTAAAGACCTAGCTAACAAGCGGTGAGACTTACATTTACAGTGACATGGTGGTTTTTTTAGTAGCCTCGTTGTTAGCATTTTTACTTTGACTTTGTTAGCATTCACTAACATTACAATCCTGCTCCTGATATTAGAAACATTCAAAACAATGTCACAACCTGGTAAGTTGAGTGAAATTCATGGACATTTCAGCAAGTGTTTTTCTAATTTATGATGCAATGAAAGACAAAGCAATTTTTCAATGAAATTACATTTTATTGCAATTGTGTCAGGGAAAACTTGCAAACAATATGGCATCTTCATTTATATCAGTTCATTTCAAGCAGGCTTTTGCCCCCTGGTTGCATGCGCACCTCATAGAGTTTGTACACAAGAAACCCATCTATACTACGCTCTGCGACTTTATGTAGATGAAGTCTACGTTCTTAGACTAGTCCAACTTATTATCCAGGTGTACACCTAGATATTTATATGATGTCACCACTTGATGTCCACTCAACAGGTGTTCACTGGCTGAAGAGCGGTTTGGATCTACGGAAGTCTATGACCATTTCTTTTGTCTTTGAGGTGTTGAGGAGGAGGCTGTTTTTGTGACTCCAGTCACTGAAGTCTCTTATCAGATCTCTGTATTCAGCTTCTTGTTAATTTCTGATACATGTCACCATAGCAGTGTCATCTGAGTATTTCTGGATGTGGCAGTACTCAGTGCTGTATTTGAAGTCCGACATATACAGTGTGAACAGAAATGGTGCCAGCACTGTCCCTTGTGGAACCCCTGTACTGCCCATTAATGTCCCAGAATCACAGTTCCCTAGCCTGACAAACTGTGGCCTTTCTGTCAGGTAATCTGCAATCCAGGAAACACAGGAAGGATTCACTCCCATCTCTGTGAGCTTGTCTTTGAGTATGGTGGGTGGGATGGTGTTGAATGCACTTGAAAAGTCGAAGAACATGATCCTCACATAAACCCCAGGTTCCTCCAGATGAGACAGGGCATGGTAAAGCATCATCCACTCCAATGTGTTCTTTGTATGCAAACTGCAGGTAATCCAGTTTGTTTTGACTTCACACCTTGGTCAGAGGGCATTGAATTAGCCACTCCAGGGTTTTCATGATGTATGAAGTGAGGGCCACTGGTCTGTAGTCGTTGAGTTCAGCAGGACATTATGTTTTTGGTACTGGCACAATGCAGGATGTTTTCCACAGAGCAGGTACCCACCCCAGCTGTAGACTCAGGTTGAAGATTCTGTGAAGAGGTTGACACAGTTATGCAGCACAGTCTCTAAACAGCCTTGGACACACACCATCTGGACCAGCTGCCTTCCCAGGACAAAGTCTTCCAAGCTCCAACCTCAACCTTGTTTCTGTGACAGACAAGAGCTGATGTTTCTAGGAGGGAGGTGGTTGAAGTGGTTGAGACATTCGAACAAGATGGAAGAGGAAGGGGAGAAGTTGTAGCGGAGATTTGTTGCAGAGAGGAAGGTGGAGTAGCAGTGGAAGTAGGTGTGATAGGAGTGTCAAATCTGTTGAAGAACAGGTTTCGTTCATCAGCTCTTTCCAGATCACCCACCACTAGCTGTCTTTTCTTTTTATTGCTGTGTCCAGAGATGGTACTGATTCCTCTCCATGCTTCACAGATGTTGCTGTGTTGTAGATTCCGCTCTATCTTCTTTTTATATTTAAGCTTTGCCATCCTACTTCACCTCAACTCTTGTTGCACTTGTTCTAGTTGTTCTCTGTCATCATCTTTAAAAGCTTTCTTTTTCTGCTTAAGGATTGCTTTTATGTCACTTGTGATCCAGGGTTTGTTGTTGGGGAAACAGTGAACAGTCTTTGTGGGTATAACTGTGTCTCTACAAAAGTTGACATATTCAGTAAAGCAGTCAACCTGTCTGTCAATGTTCATACTATCCACATCTGTTTCCAGCAGCACATTCCAGTCTGTTGATTTAAAACAGTCCCTTTGAGCTTCACTGGCTTGAGGTGTCCATCTTCTGATTTTGACTTAAGTCACAGGCTGCCCAGTACACAAGGTCTGTAACAGGTTTGCAGATAGACCAAGTTAAGATCTGACTTGCCCAGTGGTGGTAAGGCAGTGGCTCTGTAGGCTTCTTTGACGTTGGCATACAGCAGATCCAGGTTTTCTCAAGTAGGACAGTTCACAAACTGTGTAAATCCAGTCAGGTGAGAGGAGAGGGTGACATGGTTGAAGTCTCCTGATATTATTATTAGAGCCTCAGGGTGTTGAGTCTGTGCCTTGCAACCCTATTTTGCAAAACATTGCATGGAATTTCTTCAGTTGATCTGGGTGGGATGTAAACAGCTATTGTTATGATGTGACTAAATTCTCTTGGAACATAAGATGGCCGAAGAGCAACTGCCAACAGTTCAATATCTGGACAACACAACTTCTCCTTGACAGTTGTGTGAAGGGTTACACCATCTCTGGTTGACAAATAAAACCAGACCTCCTCCTTTCTCCACTGGCTTGATCATCTCTGTCTGACCTTACAAGAGTGAAGTCAGGTAGATCCACACTGAGGTCTGAGTTGTTTTGATTCAACCAGGTTTCAGTAAAACCCAGGAAACTACACTCACGGTATTCTTTCTCAGTTGACATTTCCCATGATGATTGATGGAAGAAAAGCACAGCACAGCAACCACGATAACACCTCCTGATGTCCTCTGGAATTGTATGTTCTTGTCCAGATTTGCTTTTCCTCACTGAAAGTAGCTCTTCTCTTGAGTAAACTCTTCGCCAGCAAAAGTATCCATCAGCAGCCAACAAGAAAACAACAAAAATATGAAAAAAAATCTAAAAAAAATTACAAAAATTACAAATAATACAGAAAGACCAGATTTGCAGCAACCTCTCGGTTCAAGCCAATCATTTCTTGGCATAATACTTGCTTTAAGTTGGTTATTAACTTTTGTAAGTGGACATTATTTCTGTTTGATTTATTACCTTGATGCCGTTATTTAACCTTGGTTTCTTTTCAACGATTGTTACTTCCTTCATCCCTTAAGACATCTTTTGGTACGCCACAGCTGTTTTCATAGGTTTGACCATTTCTATTTTACATAAAATGACACCCCCCCAACCAGTGATAAACAGTCTCGAATCTTAAATCCTTAGTCCAGTATCCCTCTCAAGAGCAAGTATGCAGCACATTGTATAGTGATCATTTATTTGACTAGCTCCAGAATATAAATAGATATTTCCCAGTAAATCCCTTATTTGAGAGATTGTTTAGGACGCCTTCCACAGTGCTTAGAGCAACACTGTCGCGGTCATTTGGCGTTACTGTCTTCAGCCATCCCTTAACTACGTCACAAAATTTGCGATTTGCCTCATGGATTTAGAGGTAAGGAGAGGAGCTGATATGATTTGGCCAAAAAATTGACTCAGCTGTGTTAAACCCACTCCACACCTTCTCCCCTTCCTCTTTCCTACTTGCCCTGCTTGGAGGAGCTTATTGTGTGTGGGGGTGCTTGGCCCGCTCACCAAAATACCAAAGTGTGCTTGGGCATGCCCCTTCGGCACGGCGGGCCTGACTTACTCTGCGCCTGAGCCACTCCACCGGCGAGGGCATGAAAATAGAGCCCTCAGTCTTGGTTTTGGTCCTTGTCCCTTGACCAGAGATTTTTCTAGATTATCAGAATTTTTTTTATATATGTATTATTTTCTGTAGATGATGAAATCCACTCATTCTTTCACATTTAACTTGAGGAACATTATACTGATATTGCTGAACTATTTGCTGACACAGTCTCTCACAGAGTGGTGAACCTCTTCCTATATTTTCTGAGACATTCGACCTCCCTGAATGTCTTTTTTATATCCAATCATGTTACTAACCTGTTGCAAATTTATCTCGTTATGTGGGAAACGTCCCTCAAGGTGTTTTTTCTAACATTGCACAACCTTGTCAGAGTTTTGTTGCACCTGTCCCAATTTTTTTGATATGTGCTGCAGGCTCTCAAATTTAAAATAAGCAAGACTTTTTTCTTTTTTTAACACAGCAATTGCATTTTTCGATTAACTTTTGATGCCTCACTTTTGTACCATTTTCAATACAATACAATCAGGATTTTTAATGATTTGCAAACCAGCTAAATCTATTTTATCGACATTTTAGTATCCCAACTTTTTGAAATACAGGGATGATAACAGAAAATCATGTGGTCATTGTAATTTGAGACAAAAAAAAAGACATAAAATGCTTGAGATGACAGTGTCTGTCCTTGACAAATCAGTTTTGTGTGTGTGTATATCAGTGTTGATCAAAACTGGATATTACATTGCATTGAGCTATTCAGTATAAAATTTGCATTACAGTTAGTTGTTATGAAGTTTTATCCAGATATATCCAGAATCAGGACAAAAATGCTCAAAACAAGTGAAACTCTGAGACATTTAAAAGTTTCAGATAAGAAGAAATATCTTTTCAGCCAAAAGAAAAAAAAAATCTTATTTCTAGTGTTATTGAATCTCAATTAGATCTGACTTTGCTCCTGATTTTTCTCATCTAATTATTTTGCTCAACAAAAACTGGATAAGAGACTTCTCAAATGGAACAGTTCCCTCTCACTGAAGTATTTTTCCTATACACATTCATGCTGTTCATTGAGTCTTTCAGGAAAACTAGTAGATGTTTCAGTCTCACTTCATCCAAACATCAGTGAAATGTTGAAGAAAGCGAGGCAGGAAGTTTAAAAATCATCTAGGCGAGTATAAAGAACTTACTGTTGCATCACCTATTTCCACGGCTTGGCCCCTTCGCCATGGCAACGTAACGCCAGCTGGGTCGTCAGTGTGGGTTTAGAAAGAAGCCAGGGGAGGATCGAGTGAGTGTTTAGTCTGTTAGAGCTGCCTGGCTCATCGTTTCAGCAGTGAAATAGTTACATCATTAAAGAGGAATCTCTCTCCCGCCATGTGGCTCGCTTACCGAGCACGGATTCTTTCTTTTAACTATTTCTCTGTTGATTTTGTAAATATAGGAAGGGAGGAATGGCTTAGTACTTAGGTCTCTTTGTAAGATGCCAAGGAATGTTTTTCATTGCTAAAACATGGTAATGCCAATGTAGATTTTAGTCTAGCCCAGAGCAAATCCCTCAAATCCGCTCGCCAAGTATCCACTCCAAGCACATAACAGAAGCTGATCACTTGTGTCTGTGCTCCTCTCTCATTACAGGGACAACAGAACGTGTGTGTCTGATACAGGGTACAGTTGAAGCACTCAATGGTGTCCACAACTTCATCGCAGAGAAAGTCCGGGAGATGCCCCAGAGCGCCCAGAAACCAGAGCCGGTCAGCATACTGCAGCCACAAACCACAGTCAACCCAGACCGTGTCAAACAGGTGGGAGGATGGACCGTCAACAGATCAGAAACACCCTCATCAAATCTCACCTGCTGAATGTGATTTTTCTGTTTGAAGACTGGACTTTATTTCTTTAGCTTAGTCTGAAATAAGTTTTTAATGGCAGCTTGTGGGTGTCATGGGTAGTGGGGTACTCAGTTCGTTTGAAGGGCAGGAGCAAAAAATAAGATGGCCACCTCTTGTGCACCATGAGACACTAGGCAGCAGGGCAGAAATAACATTGTTCCTGCTGCTTGGATATTTGTGCAACAAAATGTGAAGATTTTAAGGAAAATACCAAGATTGAAATATATAATGAAAATTTAAGTGCATGGACCTCACATTTAATTGATCTGTTATTTTACACATACAAATTTTAAATCAGAGTAATTCAAATGATAGAATAGGCTGATAAACTCTCAGGTTTAAAAATAATCTCCCAGAATATAATATATAACGCACAAACCTTACATGTTGATTAAATATAAAATAAGGTTAAAATATTTAAGTGGTACCATATCATGTGATATCCATTGAAAGTCATCCAAAGGGCACAAAGCAAGAGAATTGTCGTGGAAGTTCTTCCCATTGCTGCTGGTGAAGAATGAAATAGAGACTTCTGCGGGCCGACAAGGTTTTATTTTCTTTGCAGGTCAATCTGCAACCGAGCGGTCAGAATCAAGAAAGACCCAGAACATGGGGAAACATAAACATTTATGCTTGAGGACCGCCCCTCAGAGGGCAAGGAATGGGGCTTTGATGATGGCATCTTTTGTTTTCTGTGGGGACCGTCACTCCACCCCCGGGGTGGTGGTGGGGATGTTTCTCACCTGGAGTATCTGGCAGGATGTTGTATCTTGCTGGGAAATTAGGAAGTCTAGATGTCACAATTCGCAAAACTGATATGCTGGTAGGAAAGTCTGTAGTGGGGGGCACCTCAAGCAGTTCTAACAAAGATATTAAAATGACGATCACAGAATTCAGAGGGCATTTTTGAGTGTTTTCTAAAGTACAAAGTTGAAGCACCGGCGTGGCTCTTAAGGGCCTTTTAATTGTTTTTCCATTATATTAGACTAAAGACCATCTAAATTGCTTTTTTTAACACTTTGTATTCTGGAAGGGTATCCAGAGTATACTATTTTATATTTTATAGGGTGACCAGAGAGCACTTTGTCATGTTGCATCCTTTAGAAGAGCTGCCACTTTTGCAGTTTTTATGCAAATTCCTGGAAAAGGGCAACGATGTTTTACTAATTAAAGAATCATCCAAGATGGCATCTCTCCACCCCACCCTGAGTAAACCATGGGCTACCAGACCAAACAAACACCAGGAGCTGAGTGCATCAATGAAGGCGTTGGTTAAAAACTTTGCTTTGACCACCTCCTTCAGACTCACACCAAGTGCACCAAGTCTTATGTAGCTTGACTTGGTCTTACCATATGTATTTTTACAGGAGGTTTCATTAACACAACCCAGAAAAAAGAGAGTTATGGAAAGAACACCAACTAAACAAACAGAAGTTTCCAACACAGAAACTGAGGAGGTCTGAAACCAGAATCTTGTAAATATTATTTATCATTTGTATACCTACTGGCAGAGATTCCCCCCATTTTTCCGAGACAGGATGACATTGAAAGTGTAAAGCAGACAGCCTCATTTGCAGAACACCTGACAGCAAACATCATCTGCAGGGTGAGGACAGTACCCCCATTCTACAATACACATGCTGCTGTCTTGAGGAGAGTCTTCTGAGATGCTGATTTTGGAGAAGTAATTTTACCTGTTCTGATAACCAGTCTATTTGTTTGAAGAAGTTGAGATCTTTTTTTAACAGTATGGCAGCTTTTTAACAGAATTATAATGAAAATAAGGACCAACCAGCAGCTCAGCTTGCAGCCCCTCCTTACATTTTGGGCTCTATTTTCATACCTCACCGGTGGAGTGGCACAGGTGTGGCGTAAGTCAGTTTCCACCACACCGATGAAGCATGCCCAAGCCCACTTTGGTATTTTGGTGAGCGGGCCAAGTACCCCCTACACACACTTAGCTCCTCCTAGCAGTGCAAGTAGGAAAGTGGGTCTAACACAGCTGAGTCCATTTTTTGACCAATCACATCAGCTACTCTCCTCACCTTCAAACCCGCCAGGCGAATCGCAAATTCTGTGAAGTAGTCAAGGGATGGCTGAAGACAGTAACGCCACATGGCCACGACAATGTCGCTCTAAGTGCTGCTGAGGCCATCCTCCGCAATCTCTCAAATAAGCATAGAGGGATTTGGTGTGTGCGAGGTTGGACCCACTGGTAAGACAAACATCCTTTTCCACAAATAAAGACACTTATCAAGTTGCACATATTTGTACCCCACATGACAAAGGTGGGTTGTGTGCACAGATCACAACGTAAATGGCATTAAAATCATGACCACCTGTGCGACACATCGTGCTCTGTGGCCTGGCTTTTTCTTCCACTGATGTTGGCATGTGAAATGCTCACGCAACTGAATATTATAATTTTTGTATCTGAGCCTAACTTCAGATTGAATATTAACAGAATTTAAGGATGTGAAAACATTAGATGAACGAGTTATTTTAAACGAAATGTCTTTTGTTTTTGCAAATTTTCAAAGTAAATACCTCATCTGATCACTAAAGAAATCATCTGGTAGTGAGGAAAAAATGGTGGGTGGGTGGGGGGGTAAGCACAATGACAAATTAGATATCTTGTTAACTCCATTATCTGTGACTATTTACTGGATATTTCATTTAATGCGGTTTCAGCTGTCTTAATTCGATCAGGTTTAGCATCCAAAGCCTGCCAAACGTGCTCATCGGATAAGATATACATCACAATATACAAATATAGATCTAAATGTATTTGCTGACTCAGATAGTGGCACTGAATATTGGTTGTTATTGATTATTTTTTTCACTGAAATGTGCCGCTGGCATGCACAAAAATGTCACTGCGCCAGCTGATTCTGTTGCCACCTCCCCCTGCTGTGCCGCCCCGCCCAGCTTGAGAATTTCCCAGTTTGGGATCAATAAAGTATATCTATCTATCTATCTATTGACGCATCTTGGTGCATCTCAGTCTATGAAAATACCAAACTGGCTGTGCGCCAGGCTGTGCTGCACTAAAATAACACTGCACATGGTGTGCCTTTGTGTCCTCTAAAAAAAAGGTGTTAGAGAAGCTAAGATTTTATCATGTACAGTTGAGGCCAAAATTATTAGCCCCCCTATGAAATTTTAAGTTTTTTTTCCAAAATTTCTTAAGTGCTGTTCAACAGATTAATTATTGTTTTACACAGCTTTTCCAAACATTCTAGTTTTATTTTGGTTCCTTACATTATTTTACTTTGCACACAGAAACAAAATTATTTCACAAAAAACAAAAACTACCAGGATCAAAAATTTTAGCCCCCCTCGGGCTACTAGTCACTTGTGTGTCCTTTTTGCTGGATGACAGCATGCAGTCATTTGCTTTAGTTTGTAACAAGGCTCTGGCACATCTCCTGAGGAATCCCAGCCCATTCTTCTTTGGCAAATCTTTCAAGCTCCTCCAGATTTGATGGTCTTCTAGCATGGACCCTGGTCTTCATTGCAGCCTACAGATTTTTAATAGGATTTAAGTCAGGGCTTTGTGCAGGCCAGTCAATAATGTTCACTTTGGGTTCCTGGAGGCAGCTCCTCACCATGGGCCTCATGTATCAACGCTGGCGGCGCCAGAAAACCTTGTGTCCGCCAAGATCGGCGCACACGTCCAGATTTATCATCGCGACAGGAGCGTCGGTTCCAGCGCTAATCAACGCAAAGTGAGGAGGTGGTGTAGAAGTTGGCGTTGAGCCGATACTTGCGCTGTTTGGTGACTCACTATGTGACAAGCGTGCACCACATCCCCGTGGCCGAGCAGCACGTCGCCCCACATGACGAACCAGCAGCAGACAGAGGGATGTGAGCTGATCCCTGCCGGGCCGCCGTCCTCGCGCGGGAGAATTTCATCGCCACAATGTGAATGGCTAAGAAGTGAATACACAGTTCAATGAGACAAATTAATTTATTTTCTCCACCAGATGCTCGAGGACATTTACGAGCCGGTCTAGCCGCTCGTTGATCCCCGCGATCCCCCTGATGATTTCTTCCTGCGATTGCAGGACCGCCTCTGTGAGGACCCTTCCACTGCGTCCGGGTGGTCCAGCGGAAGTGCCGCGGCTGGTGTACGCTCCACCGCTTGTCGGCGCGCTGGTGCTGATGATGGTGCTGGTGCTGGGGCCAGGGGCCGGGGGGGCCCAAATGCCGCTGGTCCTGGCCGACGACTCCGAGCCGGTGGACGGGCTGCCGCGGGCCGGGGTTCCGCAAGCCAGCGACACGGCCGACACATTGATTTCTGTGACACAATAAAAATATTGGTTCATTGCAATTCTTGCTTCTGTGTATCTATAGGTAATGTAATCCAGTATTTAGAGGTCAGTTATGCACATTACAGTTGTTTATTGCATAAAAAGTTATCGAAAAATGAAGTTAAGGGCGAAGTATAAATCACGTCTAAAAATAGACTGAATCCAGACGTTGAAATGAAGTATAAACTTAGACTAGACGTCTAATATACGTCTTTTGCTCAGTGGGATGGCAAAGCATGTGGACATTTGTGTGACACGCCACTTACCCTATAATAATAATCGCCACCACCCGCTGCTCAAACGGCGTGAGGGTCTCCTCCCCCGGAACCCCACCTGTCTGGCCAGTACTCCTCCGGAGGGCAGCTGTACGCCGCTTGACCTCCACCTTGAGGTCTGACCACTTTTTTTTAATCTCTGCGGGGGTGCGTGTCTCGGAACCCACCGCGTTCACCCTCTCGCAAACTTTCTCCCACTCCAAGCATTTTCGTTTTGCACTGACGCCACTGGACAGGCTGCCAAACAAAACACGCTGTCGCTCCTCCACCTCCGTCACCAGCACCTCCACCTCGCACGCCGTGAATTTATTTTTTCTTGTCATTTTGTCTGTGTGCGAGGACAGGGAGACCCTATTTAAATAAATCTGCATATTTATAGGAGGGCGTAACGGGGGCGGGCCCGTTCACTCCGACATCTGCGCTCAATTCCAAGCTGATTGGGATTTATCAAGGAAACACATGTGGCTTTCGGCGCCCGCACACCTTGATACATACAGATTTTTTTCAGCGTGCCGGACCTTGTGTGCGCTCGTTTCTGGTATGAGTCCCACGCAAGTGTTGATACATGAGGCCCCAGGAGCGCTGTATGTTTTGGGTCGTTGTCATGTTGGAAGACAAAGCAATGACCCAGACCCAGTTTTGCTTCTGACTGCTTAAGGTTTCCTTTCACATATCCTTCTTTCTTCATTATTCCTTCAACCTTGACAAGATTCCCAGTTCCAGATGCACTGAAACATCCCCACAGCATGATACTCCCACCACCGTGTTTAACTGTGGGGACAGTGTTCTTGGGGTTCTACGCCTCTCCCTTCTTTCTCCAAACATAAGCAATGTCTCTGTGGCCAAAGAGCTCTAGTTTGGTATCATCTGACCAAGGAACACGTCTCCAGTTTGAACAATCTTTCTCCAGTTTGTCCTTAGCATACCTCAGTCTGGCTTGAAGGTGTTTTTTTTTTGTAAAGGTGGAGTTTTTCTTAGCCTGCATCCTCGCAGTCCATTTCTGTTTAGGGCTCTAGAGACTGTCTTGTTTGACACCATAATTCCTGACTTGGCTAAGTCAGCAACTCCTGTTTTGGTAGTTGTTCTAGGTTGTTTAGACACATCTCTCACCAGTTTTCTTTCCAGTATCTTTGAAATTTTCACTTCCTACCTCTCCCAGAGTTGTTCTGTACTGTGTGGCTCTTCTTGAATTTCTTGATACTTCTCACTTCTTGACACTTGGAAACGCTGTGATAACTTTTTATGTCCTTCTCCTGCTTTGTGAGCATCAACAATTCTTTTTCTCAAGGCTAAACTGAATTCTTCTGTATTTGCCATGATGCCTTCCCAAGTGACAGCTCAAATGCGTAACAAGGTTTTTATACAGTTTGTAAAGTGTAGGACAACCCTTTGTTTAACTTAATTGATTGATTGATGACAAGCTGTGAGCACTCAAAAGTGAAAGCACGATTGCGCAACAGTGATTTTTGTTTTGGCTCAATAAAAATGTCACTTCTTAAGGGGGCTAATAAATTTAACCCTGGTAGTTTTTGGTTTTTGTGAAATAATTTTGTTTCTGTGTGCAAAGTAAAATAATGCAAGTATACAAAATAAAACTAGGATATGTGGAAAAGCTGTGTAAAAAAATCATTAATCTGTTTAACAGCACTTGGGACATTTTGGGAAAAAAAACCTTTAAATTTCATAGGGGGGCTAATAATTTTGGCCTCAACTGTAAAACATGTAAAAATTGGTAGCTCATTGCGAGACCTGAATTTAAAAGCCTGTAATCCTGCATGAGGTTTTGTCAGTGTTTCAGGGACTGCACTGTGAGGGACGTAGACATGGATGCCATTAAAAGAAACAATAGCTCAGATTTTGGACTAACCAAACAAAAGTTAGCTAAGGGTCTCCCTGTCTGATGACCACTGGTTATTCAACTTAGTGGACATTGTACTCATCAATGTAGTCTTATGGGTGTGGGGTTAGTTTGTGGCGGGTAAATGTTCATTTCCTTAACACTTTGTTTATGAGTCAACAGTCTTACTTGTTCGGTAGGCTATGACCCAGAGTGTGGTGGGGTCAGGAAAATGTAGGGTATGTGGTTATTTTTACCTACGGTCTGTCATAGCTAGACAGAGCTGTGTGGCAGCTGCAGCTTGAACCCCTGGGATTAACAAACTGCTGAGTAAAGCAGGGGCTGCTGTAGTACTCTGGCTCAGAAGATATCCCACTTTCTGTCAGCCATCTACACTGTTAAATCATTTTACCTTTTTTTTTACCTTTTATCGCTACTTTTTTTGTTCTTTTTTTGTACTTCACAGGCCAAATTGATCGTACCCAACAGCACAGCCGGGCTGATCATTGGAAAAGGCGGAGCTACAGTGAAAGCAGTAATGGAGCAGTCAGGAGCATGGGTGCAGCTCTCCCAGAAGCCTGAGGGCATCAATCTGCAGGAGCGAGTGGTGACCATCAGTGGGGAGCCTGAACAGAACCGCAAAGCTGTAGAGATCATAGTCCAGAAGATCCAGGAAGACCCTCAAAGCAGCAGCTGCCTCAATATCAGCTATTCAAATGTCTCTGGCCCGGTGGCCAACTCCAACCCCACTGGCTCACCCTACGCTAACACGGCTGAGGTGCTGCCCAATGCTGCCGCAGCAGCCGCCACTGCCTCCAGCCTCCTGGGCCAGGCAGGCTTGACAGGAATGGGGGCCTTCCCTGCCGCCATGTCCAGCTTCTCTGGCAACGACCTGCTTGCCATAACCTCAGCCCTCAATACACTGGCCAGTTATGGCTACAACACTAACACCCTGGGCCTTGGCCTCAACCCTGCAGCTGCGTCCGGGGTCCTTGCTGCAGTGGCAGCTAGTGCCAACCCTGCAGCTGCTGCTGCGGCTAACCTCCTGGCCTCCTATGCGAGCGACGCCTCCAGCAGTGCTGGCCACCCAGCAGCAAGCCTTGGGGGCTTCTCCCTGGGCTCTTTAGCAGCTGCGACTGGGGCTTCCAATGGTTACCTAAATGCTTCATCTCCACTGATGGCCTCCTCCCTGTTGGCGACAGAGAAGCTGGCTGATGGGGCCAAGGACGTGGTTGAGATCGCTGTGCCCGAAAATCTAGTCGGTGCCATTTTGGGGAAAGGAGGGAAAACGCTGGTAGAGTACCAGGAGCTAACAGGAGCCCGCATCCAGATATCCAAAAAAGGAGAGTTTATTCCTGGTACTCGGAACCGTAAAGTTACCATAACAGGGTCGCCAGCCGCTACGCAAGCAGCACAGTATCTGATCAGCCAGCGGATCACCTACGAGCAAGGCGTGCGTGCTACCAACCCACAAAAGGTGGGCTAAAAAGAAAAAGAAGAGGAAAGGATGAAGACAGAGATAGAAGGGCATTGAGAGGGTCACGATGGAAAGAAAAAAGAAACATCCAAATATCTGTTCAATATTTCAGTATCAAATGAGAGAATCACTAAGGAGGAGGTGGGGGAGACAACCAAGATAAGTGTGTGTGATATGTGAATGTGTTTTTAGGACTGACGTCCTAATGTTTTCTAAAAGTTTGTGTCGAGTCCTTTTGACGATGGCGATCAGAGTAAGCTGGACTGGTCCACTGCCAAGCTGCAGATTCAAGGGTGAGGCCGCAGAGCATCACCCTCCTCCAAAACCTCATGGCACTTTTGTTTTTTTTTCTATCTGATTGGGTTTTTTATTGGTTTTGATTTAAGTTGCAAACCCTCAGCTCCCGGTGAGTTGAGAAAAGATCCAGCCAGCTGATTGAGCTGTTTTACAAACCTTGCTCTCTGTGTGCAACGCAGATTCATTGTTAACAAGGGAGAGGTTTACAACAAACACCTGAGGTCATCTCAGTCCATGGGAAGCAATCTTGAGTATAATTTCCTTTAGGAAATCACATCTATGTTGACATTTGTTGGATTCAGGCTCATATCATAATTGAGGTTTCTAAATTTAGGTATTTTATACTTCCATCCTTTCTTTATTGACATGGTCTCATTCAAACACAAATAGATTATTTAAACCTGTGAATGCAGGTTGATCTGAATGTAAACACATTATTAGCCTATTGCTATTTTTATTTACAGGGATCAAATATTGTGTTGCAGTGAAAGAATTGTAAAACTCTATAAACCCAGTCTGAACTTCACTGTTGCTGTCTGCAAGTACAGTTCAGGGGTTCAATAATCAATGTAAGAGGATAGAGGAGACACACAGGAATGTATAAATATATTTTACATGAGAACACACATACCTAAAAAACACTCCCGCAAAAACCACAAACACTAAGAAACACACATGCATATTCAGCCACAGCTAGAAACACATCTGTGTAGTTCAATCCTTTCTTGGTGCTATAGGATTAGGTTTATCTCTCCATGAAATCCAAATCTCTCTGGCGACTTTTCTTTTTATTTGAAGGTGTCATCCAGCCTTTGGTAGCCCAATGGACGTGACCCAGCCTCTTACCTAATGAAAACATGTTGATTTCAGCATACCTCAATGAAAAGCAATCCAGTCTTAATGTTTGAAGTCCAACTGCAGGCTATTCTTTCCTCTAAAAATGGCCTCTCTCTCAATTTTTACCTGACAGTATGTTTGCCTTAGTCACACACCTGAGAATAAACTTTAAGCTACCTTGAAGCAGTGTCTCACCAATTCAGTTTGCAACAAGAACAAAAGCACTACAAAAAGCGTTTTGACAAGAAAAGCTGTATGAACCAATATCTGTGAACAAAAAAAAAACATTTGCCTTTACATTAAGGGTACCAAACAGTCTAGAGACATACCCTAATGAAAGAAAAGTAGAGTGACACTTGAAAAGAAGGTGTGGACTCACTTTTTTCTGTGAACCATCCTTCCTAATTTGCATCAAGACAAAAAAAAATCTGCAGTTCATCCAGGCAGCCTTTTATCACTCCCAAAACATGTTAATGCTCACTAACTTGAGTTAGAGCACGGAATAAAACATTTTACAATGTTTCAGCATTATGGGCAATTTTTTTGTTTAATTTTAGTTTGTTTAATGCAAAGAGGCTAATTGTCTCAAGCATTTCCAAATACTCTGAAGATTACCTTGGCTTCCTTCTGCGCTGCTATCCATGGTGTTCATCCTGAGTACACTGGGTCTCTGAAGACTGCACTGTGAGACATTAAGAACACAATGTAAAGCCTGTCTGTCCCTGCCGGGGATGAGCACATCTATGTCACATAACTTACCAATAATGACAGAAGGGATAAATCTCCACTAGAGCATTTATACTCCCACATCTTGTGATGTTTCTGTTTACTGGTACCAATGCACTGCATGTTAATTAGCCAGCATTTTCAAAACCACAAATTGATCCACACATCGACAGTGTCAAAGAAACATCTCACAAATATTCTTCTCATCAACCCTCAGATCAGTTTTCTCAACACAAGACTGTGAGGGTTAGTATGAGGACTGCATTGATTAATCGATTGATCGTTTGTGAGAAAATTATCCTCTGAATATTTTGGAAACTGTTGAATTTTTGCAGCTTTTTAAATGTCAGAGTTTTTGCCTTTTTGTCACTTGTGAACCAAAGTCTTGGGTTTAAACTGTTGGACCGACAAAAGGAGTCATTTGAAGTTATCACTTGTGTGCGTTTTCACATCTTGCTGAAATTGAACGACTAATTGATTAATCCTTAAACAAATTGGCATAACTTAGAAATCACAAAAGTAATAGTTTTGTGCAGCCCCTGTTAATGTTGTTTAGTGCTCTGGAAAATTCACCCCTAGTTTTTGTTACTGCGTAATATAAAAAAAAAAAAAAAAAGGAAAGCAACAACTCTTTGTGTGTGAACATAAACCATGGCAACACTGAAATCTTTTCTTTTTCTTCGTGTCTGGAAGGTTCACGGTCATGCATTAAGTCCAATCTGGCCGAGCATAAGAAAACCTCTTACTGCCCAAGATTTTAGCATTATAGGAAGATACAAGCACAAAACAAAGGGGAATGTTTTATCAATGCAACTGGACTGCTCGACTGCAGAGAGCTCTCCGTCAAAAGCTCTCGATTTCTTCATTGTGCCAAATACTGTTTCTCTCTGCCCCTTCATGAACTTTCCTCTTTCTCTCAACATTTTGTTCCTCTGCATGTTACTGTTTCTCACCCTCCTGTGTCTCTTATCTCCGTCTGTCTGTGTGTCTTTTCTTCTTCCTGCTCTACCTACGCTGTGCTCTCCCCCTCTTTCTCCTTCCTCTTGTCTTGTCCTCTCATGGGCGGTGTGCTGCTGCTGCTGCTGCTGCTGCTGCTGCTGGACCTGGTTCTGGTTGTGCTGGTGCTGGTGGTGGTGGGAGTTATGCACTATAGGTCATGAAGGTATGAAAATATTTTCTGGGGTTTCATGAGGCTAAAATGCACAGAAAACACCTGCCTCAAAATACTGTGACACCCATTAGACCAGCCAGCAACATTAGCTCCGAGTATCAAACTCTTTCTACGAGAAGAACATTTAGACGAGTTTAGACCGTGAACTTTGGCCTTTCTTCATCCAGAAAAGGGCAAATCTTGGTTGAATAAATATTCATGTGTCAGCTGAACAAACTGAGCTCAAGTTTCAGCCTCTAAAAGAAGCATAGTAAGGACAGAGCGATAGCGAGGGTAAGGTGGGAACTTGTTTGTGACCTCAAGCCGAAACAATGACATCCTTATGCATATCCTCTTATCTGAAAAATGACTAGACTTCGTTTCTGTGGAATACAATATGTCATGTCATATGATCTATATGTACTTTATTGTAGCTATTCTAGTTTGTAGTCAAAATGCAGTCCAGCGTTGTCGATACAATGTGAACTATGTTATATTTGTGTGGATGATGAGAGTGCCAACTAAAGCCTGATTAAGATTAGCTTCGCGATTTGTTTGTGCATTATGATGACTTATCATCAGCTGGTGGTGTCCATATTTCTGTCATTGATGATTTTGTTTGACAGTCAGAAAATGTAAAGAATATTGGAAGCAATATAGTAGCATGTTGTCCTGTTTTGTGTTTTATGTCTGTTGTATGAACCTTTGGAATTACTAAGATTTTGAATGAATAGGTTTACATGTACTTTTTGTAAGTTATGAAAATGCTGCTATTTGATAAGTAAACTATACAAAATATTTTAGTTGAAAAGATGTCTGGTCTGTTGATTAGAGACATGCTCCGAGAGGCCGGAGCATAAAACGAGGTGTATAGAGATACTATACAGTATTGGTAAGATAGTAAAAGTAATAATAGACTCCATAGTACAACCTGTGCCAAAATAGACCTCTGCAGCTTCTGAAATTGTAGATGTGCGATCAAATGTTAGATATCAATAACTTGTTTAGAAGTGCTGATCAAGTGCCAATCAAACACTGTCTTTTAAGTTAAGAAAAGATAATCAATACATGACTTAAGAAAACAAAGGACAAAGAACTTTTTGTGCATTGTTTTATCCCATAGGTACATAGAGTAAGAGTTAAAGATTGTGATTTTTATGGATCCATGTTGTTTTACACTCCATGCATCCCTTGTGTGTTTGTTTGACCTGTGGCTTAAGTACTGCTGTCTCACAAATGTCTCTCTATAGGCCAGCATGGACTAAAGCATAACATATTATAAGCATTCATAACATACCATTAACAATCAAAAATGTGTTTGTGGAGTTAGGTGTTATCTTTTTGCACGTCTTCTATTGCATGGTATCAAAAAGTTTAAAATTATGGAGGAAAAAAAAAATATTGCGAGGGTGTCTCGCAACATTCAAAGACATTACGCTGCATGCAGTCAAATGTGAAAGCAGTTAAGTTCTCACCTCATGTTAAAAACAGTTTATTTTACTTCTGTCGTGAGTTGGGAGGGAGCTCATTATTGTCATGTTGGCCCAAACACACAGACACGAACACACAGACACGAACACACACATACACATACATGAATCATATTGTCATCTATACGTCATCAAAGGAGATGTTTTGATTTTTTGGTACAGTGAGGAGTATTACAAATGTGAAACAAGCAAACGTGAAAATGTTACTCAGTGCATTGGCTCTTTGTGTTGGCATGCCTTCTTTGACAAACAGGTTGAACCTCATGTAACCTGATCCACACTGTTTCCAGACTCTTTTTTTAATGTCACAGCTTAAAAAGCCCAGATCTAATCTATGAATGTACCCATAAATTATTTCTTTCTTTTCAAGGTCATCTTGATTTCTGTCAAATGTTACCAGTCTTTAATGTAAATTCAGGGCAGGAATGTCAGATACATGTAGAGTTAATATCTATGTCAATAACAGATTTCAGCTATAGTCAGGTAGGCCTCACACGGCCACAGTCATGAACCAGATATGTTTTTAACACGACTTCCGATCCGCTGTCAACATTATCTTGTTTGTTTGGTGTTGCATAAATGCACTTTACTGATCAGTTGGTCATTTTGGGTGTGAAACGACGCAAAAACCATGTTGTTTGATTTGATTTTTCTTTTTTGTTCTTGCAGTTGCTCTGATGTTACTTTTTATTTATTTATTTTCTGATCTTGTTGGGTCTTATGAATGACGAAAAGGGCTGGAGTCTCAGACAAAATAGAAAAAGTAGCACCTGTTTCCTCACATTCCCTTCAGCAGAGGTTTGTGTCATCCGCCGAGTGCTCTGTTTTTAACCAACATGTCAAACCAGGAGGGATCTGGACACCTTTTGCATCCTCCTTTAGCTTTAAATTACAAATTAAGAAACTTTTATATTTCTTTGTTATGTAAGGAAGAACTGAGGGATGCAATCTCAAGGTCTATGAGGTCAGTTTTGTATCTTGACTGTGCATAAAAATGGAGCAAAACTTTTGACAATGCACTAAACAAAACAGGGTTTGGTGACAGTGACAAAAATGTCTCCGTTATTGTGAAATACTATGTATAAGAGGAACTTAATTGATATCTGAAGGTAAATTTAATATTCTATTTTTTAAAATCCAATATTTCTGACGAGGGAAAATTATTGTGAATCAAATACTTTTATTCACAAATCAACAAAGTTTGTTTTTAGATCCAAAATGTTATCACTTTTGCCATCAGCTGTGTCCAAAATCACCTTCAGCAAGTAACAAAGTTCACAGTAAGGGAACTCACTGTTTAATAGTGCTCTCTGCATCATGAGTGTCATTTTCATACTCTTTATAGAGGACTCAGTGTATCTTCAGAGATTTGCAAGCTCTTCAGAAATGATTCTCAGTGATGACCTTTTCTTGATGATAATGAAGATAATGACAGGAACAGGACCAGAGTCTAAATAGACAAGATGGATGAGTTACAGTACTCAAAATAAGGTTCATCGTAATGCTATAGTATTATTTTATGATATACTGTAATTAATGAAATATCAAAAGTATTGGAGACGGAAAAAAAAATGGAAATTCTCTATATGTTTTCATAAAATCAAACATTTAGTGAAAATATTCTCAGATGTGACTGACATGCCAACATACCAAGGCTGTGAGCAAGGAGGCTAAAAACCTGCCTCAGCTCCTCCTCTTTGTCAAGAAGTTCGGTTGAGTCTACGTTCATACGTGGCATCTGACTCAGGAGCTAATGTATGAAGTCACTGACTTAAGTCTATGTTTTGTCCAGTCTATGGTATGGGTAGACTGCAGAGAACCAGCGCTGTAAGGACAAGGGAGGACTGAATAAGTACCAAAGAGTGAATGGGATTTTTGACAGCAGCAGTCCACACAGCAGCCTTTTTCCTCTATGATGGACCACTCAGGGTGGGAGGCTGTTTTGAGGATGTATGGCTACTTTATGTTGGTTATGCGTAATCGGGAAATCTCAGTTTGCTAATATTGACGATGGTGAATTAAGAACTATGAAGACTATATTTATTCTTCTTGGCACCACAGTGTAATGATAAATATTTTAACATAACACCACATGCTCGCTCAGTACATGTAAACAATAACGACATGCTCAAGCTTTTCCCGCAGCTTTGGTTTTCTCTGTCCATGCCACCGCCACTAAATAAAGTTTTCAAAAAAACTTACTTTAATTCAGAATGTGACCTGATGTCTCTTTGGGTTCACTGTGTTCATTGTCTTCAGGTAAAAAGGGAAGCTTGAAATGTTAATACTTGGCTAGATTTCCCTCATACAGTCTAAAACACAGCAATACAACATTAACAGAGCTTTTGAGCTTCAAATTCAAAGTGTGATGACAGAGGAAAACAGCCACATGCAAACAGAGGTGAACATGGTTGATAGAGATGACCTTTCAACATGGATCTACAATATTTTAGAATGAAAGATTTAGAATTGAATGAACAAACTTTGATTGTAGAAGTTTTTTACTTTCAGTGAGACATTTTGGTCACAGTGTGGACAGTTTTGTCATTTTATCAGTGACTTCAGAATAAGTTTTACCTCTTTAAGTCTCCTGTTTGATGGCACAGTAAAGACACAAAAGTTTTAAAAAGCAGTACAGCTCTGGCAAGATCCCAGTCAGGTCTGAAAGGTTGTATTGGCACCAGCATCATGAGGATGGTCCTTGCACCTCAACATATGAAAACTCCCAGAGGATGAACAGACTTTGAGTGGCCTAGTCAAATGAATGATATTTCTCTCATTCATTTTGAGTTACAAACCCCTGTCTTTGGATTTATTTCTTCATCTACATGCTAAACATATTAAAGTGTCATTCCAAAAAGTGAAGTTTGTTTTTACTTTCTCTCCTGACGTGTCCAAATCTTCTGTCCACCTCTGTGAAAGCCCCTTCAAAAGAAGCACTGGTTCTTAAAAACTGGCAAATACCCTCTCACAACCTTTTCTCCCTGAGTCTCACGTGAATTCACAACTTTTGTTTCATCAGCGTCCACCCTTAGACGGATAAAGGTACCTCTGAGCCCCTCTCGTCTGAGAAAATACAGGATCCTTCGCCAACCAGATACAAGGCTGTTTGTTGGTCTTTTACCCTCTGAACCTCTCATGAACTTATTTGATCTTATCCATCCCTTGAGAGCTCATTTATGTTTTGGATATTTTACACTCCAAGAGACTGTTTGGTGTTTCTTGGTTATGTTTCTGGACTCTCCTGCAGGGTTGCTGAAGTGCAAACAGAAGAAAGCATGACAGCACCTCAAAGTCATTTTCCCATCATTGAAGGTTATCTTTTTCGGGGTTTGGTCTAAATTTGTTTGTTCCTTCCATCTCAGTACAAAATGGACTGACAGCATAAGATCAAATATTGCAAAGAAAAGTGATGTTTTTGTTGGTTGACAACAGCAGTCTTTCATTTGTAACAGATAATCTGTGAAAGTCCTCATTGTTAACTTCTTAAAGGGCTTTCCGGACAGCATTTGTATGTCTTTTAAAATGATGAAGTCCTCTTGGTACATTGAGAAATGAGGTGCCATTTTCAAAAAAGCGTGAAAGCTTTTAATGGCAATACTGTCTGCAAAGAGTGCCAAATAATCTATACTGAGCCAAAAGGCAGCCAGCCTACATGACTAAATGGCAGATCACTGAAATGGTTACATCCCATTTCCACTCCCCTTAAAAACATCACCCTAATTTTGAGATGTTTGAGCTCATGCACTGACGTTGTTATGCTGCCAGTCTGTTTTCTGCTTTTTTTTAGAGAAACATCTCAGAAGCAGTATATTTTCTAAATGAAACACTGTTAATAAAATGACAACAGCTACTATGATGAGGGAATGAGAGGATTTTAAATGTGTCATTGTTTTTATTCTTTGTTGATTTGAACATTATTCATTAATAGATTTAACAGTAATGACTATTTAATGTAACTGTAGTACTGTGTTTGTAAAAGAAATTCAGTGAGTTGTGTTTTATGACTCGTGGACTACCAGTGAAGTCAGCATTTCAGTGTTAATAATTGAATTGTTTTTTAAAGATTATTTTTGCGACAGCAACAAAGAGTCATTATAAATGTTCATTTTAACATCACTTGCCTTGTGTTTCTTTTGTGCCGCACCACATTCCTCCACTGTGGATCACTCCAAAGAAAGATTGAGTGTTTATATATTTGCATTTCTATGAATAGATCAATATTTTGACTGCTCTGTCCATGCTCACTGTGGCTCTGAACAAAATGCATGAATAATGAGGACTTACATTAAGGTGCAGCAATTACCATATGAAAAGCAGCAGAAATTTCATACCCAGTATATATGAATTTATATTTGAGGTGGGCTTGTGTAATAACTGATCTCACACAAGGGACATCATAATGTTCACCTGCTTCTAGCCTTGAAGGGCTTTTTATTTAGTCAGTATACCAAGACTGTTAGGCTCATAAATTCATATTTTTCTTCGACACCTGTTACTAACAGTAACATTGTTAGAATAGATTTGAATGCTGATCATTAAGACAAACCTCCTAAATTGATGCCCAGTACTGGTACAACCCCAACACCAACAAAGTTGAGACACCATTACATATAGGCAGGGGGACTCTTCTCCTATAGAGCCATGCTGTTGTACCCTGGTGTCAGAATATGGGTTGTCATTGTCTTGCTTAAATATGAGGGTCTTCCTTGAAAAAGTAATTGTCTGGATATCAGCAGATGTTGCTCCTAAACCTGAAGACATAGTTCAGCACTAATGGAGCCTTCACAGATGTGGAAGATACCCATGACATAGACTCTGATGATCCCCATACCATCAGGGATGCTGGCTTGGAACTGTTTGCTGAAGGATGGGGTGTCCATGATTTCCAAAAAAGAGTGTCAAATTTTGATCCTTCAGACCTAAGGTCAGTTCCCTTTTGGCTCAGTTCATCTTAAATGGACCCAGAACCAGAGGAGTTTATGTATAGTTTCCTCTCAGTATATTTGTGGACAGACTGTGTTCAAGGATGATGGCTTTTTGAGTTGACTTCCAGTTCATGCAGTGACTTCCCCAACTAAATCAGGTCTGTTTTTGAGTGCCTCTTTGCACTGAAGGATATTTATCTAAAACTATTAGCTCACACAGTCCATCACAGAGGGGTGAACCTCTTTCACATATCCAAGGGACCCAGCCTCTCTGAAAGTCTTTCTATATACAACTAACCTGTTTTAAATTAATCTCATTTGCCACCAGGTGTTTTCTGGCATTACACAAGCTTCTCTACAATCTTTTTGTCCCTCTTAATTCTGATATGGATATATATTTTTCATAAAACAGTACATGTTTATTTATTTACAATATTTGATATGTTTTCACTAAAGGCTTTGAATGAATTTCAAACCATTACAATCTGTTAACAGTAATAGAAGCACAAATAGAACAATGTATTGCAGGTGCATCTGAAACATATTAAGTTTAGCTGGTGAAAAGGGAATGAAGGTGATGCCATTGAAGCACATTAATCACAGAAGAAGTCACCTTTGTCCAACACTTAAAGTAACTGGTGTGAAAATACAAGTATTTTCCATGACAGTACAAGTGCGACACTGACTTAGTGAACACTTAAAGCATGTTCTGTTTAGAGAAACAGCCTCTCTGCACTCAGTCAGGTGAACCGAGTATTGGATTGGATTTGCATTTTTCAAATTATTTTGAATTTCTAGCAACTGTGTTTGCTTTCAGATTAAAGAGATGCAAAACAAGGCAGATTCCAACAGCTCTTTAAGGATAATGTTCTCATGCTAACATCCTTTCAATCAGAAGCAACTGCTTTTTTATGAGTAAATAATTTATTTTAAATCAGGCAGACATAGCAGCAAATGTGCAACATCTGTAATGATCAGATCACAATGTCTTCATATCTTCAAAGAGGTGATGAGGCCGACTGCAGAGTAGGACAACCACCTGATGGAGCTCAGACTCTGGTGGTGGTGGCAGGAGGGGATATCTGAAGAACTGAATACGGACACTGATGATATGGGGTTGAAGGTAATTGTGGTGGAGGAGACTTGCAACGATTCAAACTAAAATTACAAACTAGGGGGCAGAGAGGAGGACTTTTGAAATTCAGCAGCAGTAGAGTGATTGGTTGATAGGAAGACATGGCAAAGCCTGGTTGGTAAATAATTTAAGTTTTTTATTTCATTTATTTAACCTTCAATTAACCAAGAAGTCCCATTGAAATTTAGATTCTCTTTTTCAAGACAGACTTGGCAAAGTAGTAGTCATACAGAATCATGAACCCCAAAAACTCAATTCAAACTCAATTTTACTGAAAGAGCATCCAAATGGCACTTTTCCCATGTTTAATAAACTGAAAGGGCATCAAGGTGGTATGATTTATGTGTCGTGCAAGAAGGACCACAAGAAAGTTAATTTTTACATTAAACACACTGAAAGAGTGGAAAGTGGGGTCCTGTTTCGTGTCCATGTTTTAGCAGCTGAAAAAAAATCAGAGGGCTTATTTTTGTTATAGTAGGGCAACTGGAGGGTTCTTTTTAATAATTAGGGGGCCTTTTATTTGCTTTTTTATCCACTGGGCACATTGACATGTTTTTTCCTGAAGAACAGCAGCTACTTTTCATGAATTTTCATTGGGAAGGGACAGGAGCAAACTAGGGGCATCTTGGCTGTGTTTTTTCAGACTTTAAGGCCATTTCTCCAATGATCAGGCCTCTCCATGGTTTGCAAGAGAAAGTTAAATTGTATGCAAATGCACCAGAAAATGTGTTTACTTTTCACCTTACTTACTTTTACTTTTCAAATACATTTTTCTCATGAGTTGATATGTGTGAAGTCTTTGCAATTACAGCACAATGTTCAAACAGTGAATGATAGTCCTGTTTAAATTAGGCAGAGCAATGTCACTTAAAACAAACACGGCAACCGCAAGTCATTCCTCAGTATAGCAAAAAATTCTGTCCCACCCATTTAAACCTCCAGGAAAGAAAATGGATGCAGTGTAAAGCTGTGCCTCTGGATGACCTTGTTCTTTATCCAGTAAATACATCTCTAATATATAGATACAACACCATGGGCTCTATTTTTGTGTACGCCAGTAAGGCGGCGGAGGGTGGCAGACCCCGCGCAGTTGTATTTTCGTCTGGTGGAGCCCGGCGTACAGCCAGTTTGGTATTTTCATGGACTGAGGCGCACAGACGCAAACCGAGATCCGCCAAGCTGGGCGTGGTGGCTTGGCAGGGGGAGGTGTCGACAGAATCAGCGGGCGCAGTGACATTTTCGTGCTCACCAGTGGCGTGTAAAGTGCGCTGAAAACTCACCGATTCAAACCTGGTCAGCTTTCAGCGCAGGTGGAGCGCAGCTGGTCTAGTGGTATTTTGGTAGACCTACGACGTATCAGCATACGTCACTGATGCCTCATAGGCAGGTTTGCCCAGTGTCAGGCACATTTCAGTGCAATAAATAATCATCAATAACTATTAATCTGAGTCAGCACATACATCTATATAGATCTATATAGATATATTCTAATCTACCGTATTTTCAGGACTATAAGTCGCGTTTTTTTTCATAGTTTGGCCGGGGGTGCACCTTATACTCTGGAGCGACATATGTGTGAAATTATTAACACATTATTCACACTAAACCGCAAGAGGGCGCTCTAGGCCTGTAGACTTTTGCCGACGTAGAAGAGGAAGCGCCGCATCTTCTACCTCCGGAGTTAGCGGAGTTGATGAAAAGTGACACCGAGGATGAAGATTTCATTGGATTTTAGTTACTGGTATTTGGAGTGACACGGATGGTTTTGGTAAACTTCTTAGCATGTTATTTATGCTATAGCTATAACTCTTAATATGTTATGTTAACATACCAGGCACGTTCTCAGTTGTGTCATGTAACGTAAGCATACCGTTCAGTTTTTATTTTAAATTGTTCGTCATTTAAATTTTAAATGACATGTCTGTTCTTGATGTTGGATTTTATCAAATAAATTTCCCCCAAAAATGCGACTTATACTCCAGTGCGACTTATATATGTTTTTTCCTTCTTTATTATGCATTTTATGGCTGGTGCGACTTGTACTCCGGAGCGACTTATAGTCCGGAAAATACGGTATATGTGATCTGATGAGCGCGTTTGGCACGCGTTTGGACACACAACCTGACCGAATCAACACAGCTGAAACCGCATTAAATTAAATTAAATATCTAGTAAATAAACACACATGATGAAGTTAACAAGATATGTAATTCGCCTCCCTCCTTTTCTTTCTTCCTCTTCCTCTTATTTCTCGCGCAGCTCGACCTGGACATGTCTCTGTGTCCTCTCTCCGTCCTGCTGCTGCAGCGGCTGAACAGATGATTTGTTTCAGTAATCAGATGAGTTATTTACTTTAAGCCTACATACAGATATTATAATATTCAGTTTTGTGAGCCAAATTTATTTTATATGCCAACATCTATGAAAGAAAGAGCCAGGCCACAGAGCGCGATGCATCATTAACGCACAGGTGGTTCTGATTTTAATGCCATTTTTGGAATTAATGTTGTGATCTGTGCGCCAGTGTCTTACCAGTGGGTCCAACATTAAACACACCAAATCCATCTGTGCTCATATGAGAGCAACAAGTGTCACAGCGTTTACAGCGACACTTGTTGAGGAGCTGCCTTCTGTCGCCATCGTGTGGCATTACTGTCTTCAGACATCTCTTGATCTCTTTGACAACTTCACGAAAATAGTAATACACCTCGCCGGTGGCAGATTTCAAGGCAAGGAGAGAAGCTTATGTGATTGGTGAAAACAGGTCTCGGCTGTGTTAAACCCACTCCACGCCCTCTCTCCTCCCTCGCTACGACTTAAGCCGCTGGGAGGAGCTGAGTTAGGGAGGGGGGATACTTATGCCGGGCTGCACCACTCACCAAAATACCAAATTGTGCTTGGGAACGCCTCTTCGGCGCGGCGGACCTGACTTACGCCGCACCTGCGGCACGTCTCCGGCGAGACACGAAAATAGAGCCCTATGACTGAAAAGTAACATGTCAGTGGTTTACCTGGTTTTGCAACATGTATGAATGTTTAATTTAATTTCAACATAACAGAAAGACTTAGGGCGGTGTAACTTCAAAATATGGTTCCTGAATCAATTCATCACTCAATCTATTTTTTTTTTTTTTTTTTTTACAATTAGTGTAATCCCAAGACACTTAACAAAAAAGCTGGTTGAGACCAGACTATTTATAAAGACCCTGGGCTCTCGCCGGAGACGTGCCACAGGCGCAGCGTAAGTCAGGTCCGCCGCGGCGACAAGGCGTTCCCAAGCACAATTTGGTATTTTGGTGAGCGGCGCAGCCCGGTGTAAGTATCCCCCCTCCCTAACTCAGCTCCTCCCAGCAACGTAAGTCATAGGAAGGGAGGAGAGAGGGCGTGGAGTGGGTTTAACACAGGCGAGACCTGTTTTCACAAATCACATAAGCTCCTCTCCTTGCCTTTAAATCCGCCACCGGCGAGGCGTATTACTATTTTCGTAGAGTAGTCAAAGAGATCAAGAGGTGTCTGAAGACAGTTATGCCACACGATGGCGACAGAAGGCAGCTCCTCAACAAGTGTCACTGTAAGCGCTGCATTGGGCGTCCTCCACACTCTCTCATCTGAGCACAGATGGATTTGGTGTAATGTTGGACCCACTGGTAAGACAAACACCCATTTCCACAAATAAAGACACTCACATAAAGTTGCATATATTCAAACCTCACGTGACAAAGGTGGGTTGAGCGCACAGATCAACAAACGCTGTGACACTTGTTGCTCTCATATGAGCACAGATGGATTCGGTGTGTTTAATGTTGGACCCACTGGTAAGACACTGGTGCACAGATCACAACATAAACTCCAAAAATGGCATTAAAATCGGAACCATCTGTGCGTAAATGACGCATCGCGCTCCGTGGCCTGGCTCTTTCTTTCATAGATGTTGGCAAATAAAATAAATTTGGCTCACAAAACTGAATATTATAATATCCGCATGTAGGCTTAAAGTAAATAACTCATCTGAGCACTGAAACAAATCATCTGTTCAGCCGCTGCAGGATGGAGAGAGGACACAGAGACATGTCCAGGTCGAGCTGCGCGAGAAATAAGAGGAAGAAAGAAAAGGAGGGAGACGAATCACATATCTTGTTAACTTCATCATGTGTGTTGATTTACTAGATATTTAATTTAATGCTGTTTCAGCTGTGTTGATTCGGTCAGGTTGTGTGTCCAAACGCGTGCCAAACGCGCTCATCAGAGCAGATATAGATCAGAATATCTCTATATAGATCTAAATGTATGTGCTGACTCAGATTAATAGTTGTTGATGATTATTTATTGCACTGAAATGTGCCTGACACTGTGGAAACCTGCCGGTGAGGCATCAGTGACGTATGCCGATACGCCGCCGGTCTACAAAAATACCACTAGACCAGCTGCGTTTTGCTTGCGCTGAAAGCTGACCAGGTTTGAATCAGCGAGCTTTCAGCGCACTTTACATGCCACTGGCGAGCACGAAAATGTCACTGCGCCCACTGATTTTGTCGACACCTCCCCCTGCCACGCCACCACGCCCAGCTTGGTGGATCTCGGTGCGCCTCAGTCCACGGAAATACCAAACTGGCTGTACGCTGGGCTCTGCCGGACGAAAATACAACTGCACGGGGTCTGCCACCCTCTGCCGTCTCACCGGCGTACACAAAAATAGAGCCCACGGACCCCAAGGAAAGGTCTGAGGAGCAGGACACTGACGTCCAGACCTCATTCGTAAAACCCTGATCAACCATGTTCTGATAAAAACTGCATTCCTTTGTAGAAAGAATACAAATGACTGATAATGACATCTTTATGCATTCAGCAATGTACTTATCTGTCTAATCGTGAAATATGTGTTAAAATGAGATGTGTCCCATTTTTCTATGTGCTCAAGAAGCCAAGTTATAACTCTGACAGAATAAATCCTTAAATTTATTGACAATAAATCGTCACTTTGCTCTAAGTAACAGAAATAGTTTAGAAATGTTTGGTTTATGTTTTAATCATTTATTTCGTCTTTTTAACCATTAGGTGGTTATAATGTCACTGAAAAACCTAAATGTAAGTATTTAGAATCCATTGTGAATCATGATGAGGTTTATCTACATGTGTTAACTTGTTTGTTGTTCACAGTTTCTATGTGTTACTGTTTCATTTCAGAGTAATTTAGCATGTTCAGTGTGATACCTAAAACATAATGAGAATGTTTGATGTGATCCTACGTTTCTTCACGTGTTTTGTATCAAATCATTTATTGTGAACCAAGTGTTCAGTAACATTAATCATAGTCGCCTGCGAAGAACGAAATAGAGCCCTTTGTCTTACTTTTTCTTAGTCTTCGAAGTTTTACACGACGTATTCATTCTTGTTGAATATTCTTTAACATCATCTTAGTTCAAGTTTTGAAACCTCAACTTATTGGGCTTTATTTTCGTGCCTAGCCGGAGACGTGCCGCAAGCACGGCGTAAGTCAGATCTGCCGCGCCAACAAGGCGTTCCCAAGCACAATTTGGTATTTTGGTGAGCAGCGCAGCCCGGTGTAAGTATCCCCCCTCCCTAACACAGCTCCTCCCAGCGGTGTAAATCATTGCGAGGGAGGAGAGAGGGCGTGGAGTGGGTTTAACACAGCCGAGACCAGTTTTCACCAATAAAATCAGCTCCTCTCCTCGCCTTTAAATCCGCCACCGGCGAGGCGTATTAGTATTTTCGTGAAGTAGTCAGAGAGATCAAGAGATGTCTGAAAACAGTAATGCCACACAATGGTGACAAAGGGCAGCAGCTCAACAAGTGTCACTGTAAGCGCTGCATTGGGTGTCCTCCACACTGTCTCATATGAGCACAGATGGATTTGGTCTGTGTAATGTTGGACCCACTGGTAAGACATTAAAATTGGAACCATCTGTGCGTAAATGACGCATCGTGCTCCGTGGCCTGGCTCTTTCTTTCATAGATGTTGGCACATAAAATAAATTTGACTCACAAAACTGAATATTATAATATCTGTATGTCGGCTTAAAGTAGATAACTCATCTGAGCACTGAAACAAATCATCTGTTCAGCCGCAGCCGCTGCAGGATAGAGAGAGACTCAGATTAATAGTTGTTGATGATTATTTATTGCACTGAAATGTGCCTGACACTGTGGAAACCTGCCGGTGAGGCATCAGTGATGTATGCCGATACGCCGCCGGTCTACCAAAATACTACTAGACCAGCTGCGCTCCGCCTGCGCTGAAAGCTGACCAGGTTTGAATCAGCGAGCTTTCAGCGCACTTTACACGCCACTGGCGAGCACGAAAATGTCACTGCGCCCGCTGATTCTGTCGACACCTCCCCCTGCCACGCCACCACGCCCAGCTTAGCGGATCTCGGTTTGCCCCCGTGCGCTTCAGTCCCCGAAAATACCAAACTGGCTGTATGCTGGGCTGCGCCAGACGAAAATACAACTGCGCGGGGCTTGCCGCCCTCCGTCGCCTCACCGTCGTACATGGAAATAGAGCCCATTGTGTGCATAGCAATCCAATTGATTTTTCTTTAATTTTGCAAAGAAATTTTTGAAATAGTTTCAACTGGCCATCGAGCCTCTTTTTCTGAGTTATCTGCATGATTTCCAAGTCCTCTGAACGCCACCCAGCAGGCCCAAAATCATCCTAAATCTGAGTGAGACCAAAGGAGTTGGTTTTTTGCTTCGGGCCCGAGTGCTGCAACTCCTGGCCCATCTTTCGGCTGACTTTAGTTGTCTTTTGAGCTGAACCTCTAAAACCGCCGGTAGCCCTGCGCTTCAGTACCTGCTCCATCTTCTCCAAGGACCAGTCTCACCAGTCTCTAAGTATGCAAACCTCCAGAGCTCCAAACAGGGCTGATGCTGCCTTATGTGGTCATGACTCAGATATTCACATATTCTGGTAATCCTAGGTTTATCCAGATCCACATCCAAATTCATTTTGACACCAAAAATAGTGTAGGTTAATATGTTAGAGCATAGTCACTCACTATCATTAACTTTAGTGCTCCTAGCCTGACTCAGAATCTCTTTTTATTCATCTATTATTATTTATCCTCATTATCTTATCATGTATTGCGTGTATGTTGTACCATCATATATCCTGTAATAAACAGATCATTATTTTTCTAAGTTCCTGTCTGTTAGTGTTCTTCCAGAAGTGGGGTCCCTAAAATGAGAATTTCGGCTTAAGATATGAGATTGATTAATTTAAGATTGACTTTATGTTTGATTTCTGATTAAACTTTTGTTTTTCTTTATTTTCCCACCATTAAAGGTGGGTGGTGCCCCTTTCAACGAGTGCATAAATGTCATAATTTAAAATTATTAATCTTCAGACATTTATTATAAATTCAAATCACTACAAAGATCAGACCCACTCTGAACCCATCTTTAACCATGTGTGAAAAACTTTACAGCATTTATCAAGTTACAGTGGAGAGGGAGAACTTCCTTTAACAGGCAGAAAATTATTAGAGTTCTCATAAATTAAGGTAAATTTAATCATGAGGCTCCAAAAAAAGTCAGTTCAGGATCATACAGTCTGTCTAGGTTTTCACTCTCTCATACAAAATGTTCATGCATTAGAATTACTCAGATTCAACATAAACAGGCCAGTAAACTTTATGCTGCATATTTGTCAGTTGAATGTAAATGAAACAATTAAGAATTTGATTTATGAAATAATACCAATAAATCCAATGTGGTTAGGATAAGTAATGAAGATTTATGTATTCATCATTGATAAATCCAATTTGTTTCTGTCTCATAAATTTTAACTAAATTAATCTTGATTGATCCACAGTTCATCATATTTAAACCATATTCATGCATTCTAACTGACTGAATTGAATTGTTTTCAGAATGATGGATTTATTCTGATTTTAAGAAATCAAAATAAATAAAGTCTTTGAAAATTTTAATAATTTGAATAAAATCCATACAGATTTGAATTCTTAAAAATAAACAATGCCATGATTTTTTGTGTTTAAACAGAGCATTTTTTAAAAATCATGAACAACACTCATGGAGACACAGCAGCAGGTGAACTTGTTGGTAGCAGAGTTTTCATAGTTTATGTAACCACTGCAAGACTGACTTATAAATCTGCCCTGACAATTAAGCTGCATGAGAAAAGTAGAAAGAAATAGTAACCAGACTGAGGTCAGAGGTATCTGTGGACTAACATGTTACCAGTCTGAGTTGTTGAGCCCATCTCTATCGTCCCCTCCAGTCTGTCGTCTTTATGCCACACATACAGGTTGTGGAATAATTTGAGTATCTATTAGTGTATCTAAGAAAACAGCAGCTACCTTATTATTGTCTGTACTTTTATGAAACTGTCTAGTTTCAGCATTTATTACACAATTGGAGCAGCTTTTTCTAAAGACTGGTATCACTGTCCTGACATTGTATATACATGAAAGACATGCAAATCATCTTTACATTTTCCCCTTAGCAAGGCGAGAAAACGTGGTTCAAAAACTTTATACACATCTCACCCCATCCCAGGTGTCATTTCTACACAGAATTGAGGTGTAAAAACCCTGCAATGGAATACATTTAAGGCACATTTGACTCCTGCTGTGAGGGAAGGTAGCAATGGCCTTGAATGAAAAAATTGCGTTGTCAAGGTAACAGGTTGTTCTGAAGACTGCAAATGTGTCATATTGGGGATGCTCCTATACAATATTTGGCTGTGCAGCCTCTACGGCACTGAGTTTTCAAAGTCAGGCAGGTGTTGCAGACATAATACAGTTTGCATTTATAATCTTGAGACATTTCATGTCCGCTTTATCTCCATGAATGTTATTGAAATTATTCACTGCAAATCTGGTTTTGTAAAGCATGACTGTGAAAAACCTTGGGGTTTTCACAGCAATTTCTTTCAAATGATGAATGAGGAGAAAGGTGGGGACTGCCAGGGAATAGCGATTCTCTGTGGCACCCGTTAACATGGCTCCTGATGTAACCATGGATACCTCTATTTCGTGGATGGAATAATTTTAGCTGGAGTGGGATCTGAAGGATACATATCACTCTGTGTTTCCGCGCATCATATATTATTACATCTTAGATGCATTACATTCCACAAACAAACAAACACATGCATCAAGTGTATACATGTTATTTATATCACATTTAATGATAGAAATCCCTGAGTGTACTACTGCACACAAAGACACTCAGACATGTGGGATGTTTCTCACCTGACAGATTTACAAAACCATCTGTCAGTAAAGCAGCTGGGTTTGTTTATGATTTAGTCATAGAACAGATAATGGTAATGAAAACCAAACCAATAATCTGACAGGGTTGATCAGATCCAGGTGAGATTCACTCAGTGTAGGGTAATTGCACAGCAGAAGGTGAAAAATAAAATCTAATGAGCTATTTGTAAAACAATCTTTTTAATTCATCATCTGCATGCATGTCATGCTTGGAATAAGAGTTTTGAAAGCCAATCTCCACATTTTACATGAAAAAATAGTAAAAATAACGAGATAATGGATGTAACTTTCCCTTAGAAATGCATGTCTTGGTGTTACACGATAATTTACAACTACTGTCTACTTGTCATTATAATTTGATTTTTTTCTTTAAAAAAAAACCTTGTCTGGCTGATCAAGATATGATGTTTTCTTTATATATTTTATTGATAACTGTCTTATTGTTTTTGCAGATGGACAGCCCTGATTTTGATAGGTTGGGATGCTGTGTAAAATGTTCACAAAACCAGATTTTTGATTGTTTCAAAAACATTTAAACTCCAATATTTAAATGAAATAGGTCAAAATCAAATGATCAAATATTGTAACTGCATTTGAAAAATCGTTTTAAGAAAAATATGCTCATTTCATATATTATGACAGCATGGAAAAGTTGAGTAATGCTAAAAATCAACTTGAGGAACATCTCACAACTAATGAAGTTAATTTACAACAGGTTAATAACATGAGTGGATATGAACAGATGATCAAGAGAGGATGTCTCTCAGAAGAACAGGTGTTTCACCTTTTTGTGAGAGACTGTGAAAGCAAATAATTCAACAATTTGGTCATTTTTTTCAAGCATCAAGTTCTGGGATTTTATCATCTACATTACAAAATATCAAAAGATTCAGAAAATCTGAAAAAAATGAACAAGGACAAAAAACCAGTAAACAGACACAACTCTGCAGTGGAAATCACTGCACGGTTTAGTTTGAACCTGCATTTGAGGATCAAGTGAAATCACTGCATGGGCTCAGTATCTAATACAAAAGCTACTGCAAATGATGTTTGTCACTTGATCCTCAAATACAGGTTGAAAAGTTACTTGGCAAAGAGGAAGCCATATTTAGACTGGATCCTGAAACACCAGCCACTTCCCTGGACCTGAGCCCATTTAAGATTGACTGAAGTGGAAAATATTTCTGAAGTCAAATGGACCAGTGTTTGACATCCTTTTGGAAATCATGGATGCCATGTCCTTTAGATGATTGATGTAATATGCCTCAGAAAATTAGTGTTTGTCTTGGTGTGTAGGGCAATTGCTGCTATTTTCTCCTTCAAAAGAAGAAGGCTCCAGAAACTTGCGCCGGGCTGCGCCGCTCATCAAAAAACCAAATTGTGCTTGGGAACGCCTTGTCGGCACGGCGGACCTGGCTTACGCCGGATAATGCCCGTGTGTGCAGTGACCACTTTGTCAAAGGTAACGACTCATTTTTAGCCCGCAGTTAAATTCTTTCATTTCGAAGTTGAGTCGTGTCAAACTGTGTAGCTATGTCTATTAAATGTGTACCGTAATGTTACGTCTCTGTATAGGTTGTCCAAGTAATTTAAATGACGTCAAGTCGGTAGACGGGGCTCCAACAGTTAACCTCGGGTATCAGAGAGATAGAACTATGTTAGGATCTGCCCATCGACATGAGGAGAAAATGAGGCAGAGGGAACAGCAGAAAAAAAGCCCAGAAGATGGAGAAGCTCTGTTGCCTGTGCAGGAGCCAGCTGTGAACTTAGAGGAGGACATTGGTGAGATTAAATAATTATCTGGAGATAATGAATTATTCGAATCACTATGTATAGTCAAAGTTATTGAAGCTATCGTCATAGCTGAGAGCACCACACAATCAGAGGACATCACTGCAAATGATGATCCAAAGGGTAAATCAGTTTAATTTTTACAAATGTAAAATTATTACTTAACCTTAAAACTACTTATTATGATAGCATCTCATTATTTGGAATCATTTTAATGACTCTTCAAACCCCTTCTGTTTATCTGATGAAGGTGCAGATGCATGCTGTCAGACAGACCTTACAATGGATGACATTGAGAAGATGGAGGATGTTCTGAAGCAAACGACAACAGAGTTGGGAAATCTGCGGACAAAAGTGCTTCAGACACAGTTTAGTCCACAGTCTTTTGAGAAGAGTGAAGACAAAACAAAGTTTTACACAGGGCTCCCAAACTTTTTAGTTTTGATTCAGCTTTTTCAGCTGTGTGAGCCTTAGATCACTTGTGGCCCTCTGTCTGTGCTCTCTAAATTTGAACAATTTGTTTTGGTTTTGCTGAGGTTGAGATTAAATCTTCCTCTGAAAGACTTGGCTTTCAGGCTTAATATCTCATGCCCCACTGTTTCAAGACTTTGGCACAAGTTAATATGCATACTGCATGAGCGATTAAGGTTTTTAATTGAGTGGCCAGAGCGAAATGTACGTCAAGCTACAATGCCAATGGCATTCAGACAAGCGTTTCGATGTAAAGTTGCTGTTATAATTGATTGTTTTGAAGTTTTTATTGAGAGGCCCTCTAATTTGCTTGCCAGGGCACAAACCTGGTCAAACTACAAGCATCACCACACTGTTAAGTTTTTAATTGGAGTTTCTCCTCAAGGATATGTGTCTTACATATCTCCTGCATGGGGAGGAAGAGTTTGTGATAAACAGATCACAGAGGAGAGTGGTCTCCTACAGAACCTGTTGCCTGGAGATATACTGGCCGACCGTGGATTTAAAATTGAAGAGAGTGTGGGATTTTACTGTGCTTTACTACAGATGCCTGCATTCACCCATGGGAAAAAGCAGCTGTCAGCGTATGATGTGGAACGAACAAGGAAAATAGCTAATGTGAGAATTCATGTTGAAAGAGTCATAGGATTAGTCAGACAGAATTATCAGATTCTGCAAAGCAGAGCTCTGTCCATAGAGCACATGGCAACAAAGCCAGGAGAGTCATTGTCTGTGATTAGCTGCATTTCCATTACCCATAGATTTACGCAAAACCTAAATATCGCAACAGAAAACTGGTCATGGAAACACCTAAATTTCTAAAAACCTCTCAAATATCACTAAAAAGTTTTTACGCTCTCATGAGGTGGTTTTTCAGACGTGTCGATATAGAAGTATATCGCAAAAGTGTAATGGAAACACTATTCTCGCAATTGTCTGTCACCGGACGTGACGTAGTGGGTCAAGTGACCAGTTCATTTCAAGCGAAGATGGCGCGGTATGTGTGGACGGGGGAGGAGACTGAGTTATTTCTGAGGTTTTGAATTGTATTTGTATTTTTCTGAAGTTTTGAATCCACAATTCGTCTGTGAATTCCTCATTAACGATCCTCTCCCAGAAATCCCTCATCCGTGTCCGCTCCCATACATACGGGTTTTGCCTTTGAATTATCACCCGCTGCCTTCGTCTTCTGATGACAGCAGCGGCAACAGCAGTAATGGTCACAGAAATAGCTGCTCCAAAACGCAAAATGTTTTGAGTCTCGTCCATGCTGGTGTGCAAAAAGGCTTAAGGAATACGAGGTCGCACGGGCAGGAAGTTTACCTCATTGCTAGGCAACGGCCATTCAAACACGGCTCACGAGAGGCAGACGGCTCGCCTATGCACTGAACACCATTCAATGGAAACACCCGCAAATCGCAATTGTACTTTGTCTAAATCTGATAAACATCGCTTTTATTTTGCGAAAAAATGTAATGGAAACGCAGCTATTGACAAGATTGTTGTTATTTGCTGTGCCCTGTCAAATCTTTCAGAGTCTGTTGTCTCGCTGAACTCGAAAAGAAAAATGTAAACAAATGTAGCATATAAATGTGTGCTGCAGTGTGTCTCTGCTAAATACCTTCTCTTTGAGTCATTCAGGAGGCTATATAACTGTTTTATTTTTTACATTAAGATTTGTCTTAAAATTTTATGTTAAGTCTGTGTGAGTAAAATCGCGGCATCAATTAATTCAGTCCACAAGACATCTCAACTTGAACATATACAGTTCAGCACTGACCAATAATTTCAGGAAGAACTAGAAAGGTTAAACTTGTTTTACTTTTGTAAAAATTAAATGCTCAAAATAAGAAAAAAAAACCAATTAATTTTGGTATTTGTCATTCTTAATATTTAATCCTCAATAAATATCTGCTGAGTCAAGACATTTGTCAGTTCTCTCATTTCCAAAATAAAACAATCTGGTCATTATGACAAGGGCTAGGCATATTCTAAAACCTGTTTCATATGGTGGTTAAAAAAACAAACAAAACTATCAAGTGCAAAAACTTCAAATGTGCGTGTATTGCACATTGCAAAGCCGGATCAGTCAAAACATTGCCCAGCAAGGAACTTTTCTCAGAAAAAGAGATTTCAATGAAAAATAAACTAAAAGGTACTGTCTTCACAAAAAATATTTTTTGATTAGTATTATGGATATAATGGGTATCACCAAATAACAAAAGGCTGAAATTCAAAACCAAGACCACTAACAATGTAACAATGAATCTGTAAGATTCAGTGTCATAAAAGTACAGAAACGTAGCCCAGCCTTTATCTAGTGCCTGAAATGATGGGAACTGTTACCCTTTGTATCACATGTCCACATCCCTCTTGGTCACTTGTTGTCCCAACACCTCTGGAAGTATACAGTTTCTGAAAAAGTTCTCAACTTTTGGAGTGACATCTTCCCAAAATTCATTATCGGGCAAAACTCTTTCCACAAAAATGTCATTGCGGTTCCACACCACGAAGTCACAGTATTCAGCATCCACAATATGAAGCTGTGCCTGAACTTGGTAGAAGTGAGCATTGCTCCGGTCGAGTGTGACATCATCTCCATTATTGATGAGGCAGAATCTCTTGTCTCCAGCACAGCGGTGGAGACTTATCTCCTCTCACAGACTGTGTGGGCACTAAAATTAACAGTGACAACAACATGTACTTTTAGATTTCTCCTGTGTTGTCTAGTCCAATGAAATGATGATCTCAGTGCTAGAAAATTTACATTACAAATTCTGTTAAAGGTAGGCCCACTTAATTGGACAACACAGGAGGGGAGAGATCTGAGAGCAGATGTTTGACAGGCACACAGAAGTTGCCTGAGTGTGGAGGGAAGCAAAACAGACGGATTGCAGAAAATATGTATTTTTTAAAATTTCATAATAAATATTACCTTTATCACACAGATCCCAGTTCCATGACAGTCACATGCCACAGCACTATCAGTTGACCTAGGACTCAGCCAGAGACTGAGTCCTAGGTCAACTTGTAATATGAAGTTGTTTTTTCTTAGCATGGGGACTTCCCAACCTACCAGTTGTCCACACGAGCGTTGTGCCATCAAATGACTAAAATATTGAAAGCATTATGGTCATAGTTCTTTGTGTGGATGGCCTTTTAACTTACCTCTTTTCTTACCTGTCTTGCCCTATCTCAAACTCTGCATACCTTGTTGCGACTGTTGTGAACTTGTTTGCCTCTGGATAGCATATGGACTTGATCAAGCTCTTGGATGGTTGCTGGGGGTTATTCTGAAGAACTTGTTTGAGCTTAGAGGCAGTTATACGGCCAGCTCTTTGATTATACCAAATATTGGATGCACCCTGACTTCAAGTTGCATTCTCTACAGCCTGGACCTGGGATGACGTCAGCACATCTAGCTGGAAATCCTGGCATAGCTTTTGCAGCTCTTTGGGAAGTAGCTGCAGAGTCTCCTGAGTTCTGTATTCAAGAATAGTTTTAGGGAGCGTGCAAGATTTGGGGATGAATTCCTTTAAGTATTTCTCCCTGGCCATCAGTGCAGCACTTCTGGAACAGTTTTTTCTTAGGGATTCAAAAAACTTATCATATTCATCTGACCCTTTCTCAACTCTTGAGCAAAAAAGTGGTTTGTTAACCTTTGCATGCCCAGTAGTGGTTCAAGTGATGGCATTGTCAAGTTTTGTTTTGTTTTTTGGGATTTTGCTGAGGAGAAGTCAATGAGAGCAACAGGAGCAGCAGGAATCTAAAAATATGAAAATCATAAAGATCATGAAGAACCTGAAAGAACATGTCTATAATGTGATAGGACTAAATAGCACAAATCATGTTAGTTTAACAATTTTTAATCCAACAAATCTTTAAAGGGACTGTCGGTCTGATAGTTTCATGTGTTTGTTTGTTCTTCAGAGCAACACATGATTAATGCTTCTTATTCTCATTATACTGAGGAAAAGGCTGACATCTCTCTGTTTTGCAGTTATCTTTTATGCAAATTGGGTTCGGATGTGTTGTGTATTCACTTTACCTTTTTAATGTGATGGCAACAGCCATTGGCACTTGTCTGTTGTGCAGGAGGCTGAATCTCTCATTTTAACACCAGCTTCAATGGCAAAGAGAAGGGCCCCTACATGTGAACATGATTCTGAGGGCTCTATTTTCGTACCTCGCCGGAGTCGTGCCACAGGCACGGTGTAAAGGTCCTTACACACCAGGCGCGAATTCGCCAGGCGAATTATTCACCTTTTTTTAAAACAGCATAAAGTCAATGTAAGCTTCCACACCGGCGGCGATTTTTCTGCGGGGCCAAAAGCGATTTTATTTTTTCGCTCTTGTGTCGAATTTTTCGAATATTTACAGGCAAATATCTGGACCTGCTAGACCTCTGGCCAACCAAAAGTCACGTTGTTAATGACGTCACAGACCCATGCAGCTGCAGTTCACACGACACACACCACCACTGGCACCAAGAGCAACGATGGGAGAGAGGCTGGTTATTGCGGTACAGGACCACTAGATGGTGGTGTGGAACTCGCCCATCTCCTTCCTCAAAGTCAATATGGGATATACCCAAACACTCCTTTGTTTATTCTTCTGTCTTCTTTTTTTTGCAACAGCATCACAACAAGCTCATCATCGCTTGAGGATGTTGTTGACTCAATTTCTTTGTTCTTCTCTCCTCCGTGGTGTGAAAGAACTCGTGCCAAAGACAATATATATTTATTAATTCACTTTGCAAAATTTATACGCATATTCGCTTCGCGCCCGGTGTGTATAGGCGAAAGCGATTTTTCAGCGAATATTCGCATTTTCGTCTCGCATTTTCGTCTCGCATTTTCGTCTCGCTTTTTCGCTTTGCTCCGCAAATTCGCTGGTGTGTAAGGACCTTTAGTCAGGTCCGCCACGCTGACAAGGCGTTCCCAAGCACAATTTGGTATTTCGGTGAGCGGCGCAGCCCGGCGTAAGTATCCCCCCTCCCTAACTCAGCTACTCCCAGTGGCGTAAGTCGTAGCGAGGGAGGAGAGAGGGCATGGAGTGGGTTTAACACAGCCAAGACCTGTTTTCACCAATCACATTAAGCTCCTCTCCTTGCCTTTAAATCCGCCACCGGCAAGGCGCATTACTATTTTCGTGAAGTAGTCAAAGAGATCAAGACATGTCTTAAGACAGTAATGCCACACGATGGTGACAGAAGGCAGCTCCTCAACAAGTGTCACTGTAAGCACTGCATTGGGCTTCCTCCACACTCTCTCATATGAGCACAGATGGATTTGGTGTGTGTAAGTTTAGACCCACTGGTAAGACAAACACCCTTTTCCACTAATTAAGACACTCACATAAAGTTGCATATATTCAAACCTCAAGTGACAAAGGTGGGTTGTGCGCACAGATCACAACATTAACTCCAAAAATGGCATTAAAATCGAAACCATCTGTGCGTAAATGATGCATCGCGCGCTGTGGCCTGGCTCTTTCTTTCATAGATGTTGGCATATAAAATAAATTTGGCTCACAAAACTGAATATTATAATATCCGTATGTCAGCTTAAAGTAGATAACTCATCTGAGCACTGAAACAAATCATCTGGCCAGCCACTGCAGCAGGACAGAGAGAGGACACAGAGACATGTCCAGGTCGAGCTGCGCGAGAAATAAGAGGAAAAGGAAGAAAGAAAAGGAGGGAGACAAATTAAATATCTTGTTAACTTCATCATGTGTGTCTGTTTACTAGATATTTAATTTAATTTAATGTGGTTTCAGCTGTGTTGATTCGGTCAGGTTGTGTGTCCAAACGCGTGCCAAACGCGCTCATCAGATCAGATATAGATCAGAATATATCTATATAGATCTAAATGTATGTGCTGACTCAGATTAATAATTGTTGATGATTATTTATTGCACTGAAATGTGCCCGATACTGTGGAAACCTGCCGGTGAGGCATCGGTGACGTATGCCGATACGCCGTCGGTCTACCAAAATACTACTAGACCAGCTGCGCTCTGCCTGCGCTGAAAGCTGACCAGGTTTGAATCGGTGAGCTTTCAGCGCACTTTACACGCCACTGGCGAGCACGAAAGTGTCACTGCACCCGCTGATTCTGTCGACACCTCCCCCTGCCACGCCACCACGCACAGCTTGGCGGATCTCGGTTCGCCTCCGTGCGCCTCAGTCCACGAAAGTACCAAAATGGCTGTACGCCGGGCACCACCAGACGAAAATACAACTGCGCGGGGTCCGCCACCCTCAGCCGCCTCACTGGCGTACACAAAAATTGTGCCCTGACAGTATGAGTATAGAAAATAATAGAAGAAAATTGAAAATATGAGATATACTGACTTGTGTTCACAAATACTTGATTTATAGCAAAAGCTAAAAGTAACTTTTTAAACACCAATATAGCCCACATCCATGACGTTACATAGAAGACAGGGACTTATCCTGCAATGCAGTTACAATGAGCTGCAACAACCTCCCCGTCTCCTTGTGCAACAATCCACGTTTTCAGGGCTGTTTCACTCAATCTCTGAGAGTGGTTAACCAAGTAACGTGAATAGTTGTTACGTTAATGATGCGAAACTTGTTGCGTACTGCTGATGCTAACAGATGCTAACAATGGAATAACCATAAAAAACTTACCCTGGCAAAAACCAAATGAAGGTCGTTTGGTAGTATTTTTGAGCCCAGGTTGTGCACCCACTGACAAAATAATTGTAGGCATCCATACTCTTGTACGCCTTCATTTGTTGTTTTGTGTAGAACGACGTCTGAGGAACAAGGTAATTGGCGATGTCCACTGCTTTAACTGCAGGCAAATGCATCGGTTGAAAAAGCCGTCTTCTTTAGAAGACATGGATCACCTCCCGCATATTTGTTGACTTTTTCCAGCTATCTTTTTCTTGATATGGCATCTAAACCGGCGCAATACGAGCTTTCCCGCATCTCCTCCATTGCAGTCGGTCGCTTCCTGCCCTCCATATGGGCTGTGTCCGAAATGGCATACTGCCTACTATCTACTTACCTACTCAAGCAGTACCTACTGCATACTGACTACTCAAAGATGATTTGAGTATGCCGCGGCTGCTCAAGCGTTTACATACAGATGCATACTAAATACCCCAGAATGCATTTCGTGCCGGCCGGACGCAGCGCAGGGAAAATTTAAATAGTCCTACCACAAGCTACACAGAACGACTGCATTCCGGATAAATTCATTCAATAATAATATATTTTTTTATATTTTCTCTAGCAAGAAAGTAAGTGTTTACATCACGATTATGAGCCCAGTTGTTTGAAATAGTGGCTGTTTGTAAATTTGTCTCAGCGTTTTCGGAAACCGAAGCGTCCGCTTGGTGGGTGTTTGCGTCTATTTACCGTAAACACCGGGCAGCAGCAGCTCCCCCTTCACGTTTCCAAATTATTGCGAAGTGTTTTCATAATCAACATCTACACAACACAAACCGGGCGGCAGTGGATGAAAAAAATTACACAAACATCCATGGTGATAATGCTATACACCACCTGCTAGGCATGTGATGAGCAGCAGAGGGCTGCAAAATGACCAACACACAACATAATTATTATGACCTTGTTCAGTTATTCCTTGGCAAATACATCATTTACCGACATTCTTTTCATGTACAATGATAATTTCAGAAACCATCAGATTTTCAACCACAAGTAAGAATTAGCAAAGCTCACATACATTGTCATCTGGAAACTCCCCCGTTTGTATATTCTGAACCATGTGCTCTCTACCAATAATAATTTTTATTAATCAGAGGTCTGTGCTTAATATGAGTGCCCACTTTGATGATGCATTCAGAGATGAGAAGATGCTCAAACTTGATGTAATAAATACATCTTTAATAGACACTTAAATAAATAAAGTCAATTCATACGTATAGTTAAAAACATTACCTATAATCCTAATTTAAAATACAAATAAATCTGGTAAAAAGATCAAAATATGATAAAATGATAAAAATTGTGTAATGTATACTGACTAAATATTGTTTATCTATTTATATATATATATATATATATATATATATATATATATATGATTATTATTGCAATCACATGCCATCTATTTCTTTTCAGCCTCAGGAAAGAGGGCCATATTACCAGCTAAGGTGCGCAATGCATTGTGGGGCAGAAGCAGTACGTGAAGCAAGCTCTGTTCCACACTCAGAAATCGAAGCCGATTGAGTATAGATCCGGGCATTTCTTGCATACACAAAATTCGCATACTGTACAGTGTGAACGCACTGCCTACTCAATTCAGAGGCGGGGTTAGTAGGAGTAGTAGGAGTAGTATGCCATTTTTGGCCACAAGGCAGGCACTCACCGAGGTTAAACGATAAAATATCAACAAGTTTAATGCCAATAAGTATGTTATTGATATCAAGGGGACCCCTCTGTATGTAAAAATCTATGGCCCAAATGTAATTACGTTTTTTAGTCAGGAATTGGGATCAATTTTTTTAACCACGGCTCACTCCCACACTCCCCGAGGTAAAATATTGTATCAACGAATTTAATGCCAATACGTGTGTTAATGGTATCGAGGGACTCCTTTATATGTAAAATGATTTTAATTTTAGTATGCTCAAATTGTAATTACAAATGTAACTACGTTTTTTTTAGTTAGGAATTGGGATTGATTTTTTTTAGCCATGGCCTGCTAGTTGGACGTCGTCAGCTGTAGAGGCCCGGCAAAATTTATTGTGTGACTGAGTTATGAATCACTGATAAATCATCATCATCAATCATATGTTGAGATGGTTACTTATGGGCTTTATTTTTGATTTCAGCCTTTATCAGAACCCAATGTTATGTGGAATTTATTCTTTTTAGACTCACATAAGTGCTATGTAATTTGATTTCTGCTTATGTATACCATGGGATGATAGAGTAAAAGGACTGCTACTTTTTAAATTCTGTCAGCATTCAAGGCATATGTTTAACATGGAAAAATGTTATGCAGGCCATGCTGCAAGACCAAAACATTGCACAATTGTTTAAACAGCTTATAACACCTGTTACTTACCACTTTATTGTATTATTTTCTCTTATGAAAAAGTAACATCTGTTATCTAAATCTAATCTATTTGAACACTGCTCCGTTGGATTCGGCTGCTTGCGGTTGCTGCTGCCGCTTGCACCTGGCTGTGGCACAGGACTACCAAGGTCTGCTGATGGTGGACGAGATCAGGATAAATCCACCTTCTCCTTGACCTGCAAATTGAAATGTAACTTATTATCCTACTCCCTTAACACAAACTGACATGAGGTTGACACATTTAGCTTGTTCTCTAGGTTCGCGTTGGCTAGGGGTGGACACCGTTGGCTGGTGGCTGCTGCCAGCGGCTGGTCGCAGCTACTGGAGTGAGGGACCACTGGAGTCTGCTGGTGATGGAGAAGGGGTGGAAAGCCCGAATACGTCCATGGCGACCAGTAAGGGGCTTGGCAGTGGCCTAGATGACGTTGCCATTGTTGCAGTAGACGTAGCTTGTTTCTTTTTTCCCCTTTTGCTTTGGCTCTTGCTGCTAAAGCACCCTCTCTGTGTGTCTTTCTTTTTTGCAGCTGAGATGAACTTAGAGACAATTCTCAGCCTCAGCCGGATGTATCTGGTGAGAATTTTTTTCTGAAGCATATGGCATGAGGGAAGGTTGCTGTCAAGTTTCATTGCCGCTTGTTCCAGCATTGCCACTGCATTGGTTGATTCAATGAGTGAGTCAACTGAGGTTGCCTGGAACAGCTGCTCCACACTCTGAATGAGACTGAAAACCTCATCAGATGGCCGGTATAGTGCCCCCCTTTTAAACTCCTTCAATCTAAAAAGAACATCTCTCTCACTTGTATTTTCATTTTCTATTAGGGAGCTCTGGCATTCCTCACAAAGTGAGCAGCTGATGACCCTCTTCACAATGTATCTTGCCAGGTGGTAGAGGACACAGGACTCTGTTTTTGTGACGTCAGGTGGTGATGCTGGGTCATCCAGCTGCTCCAGACTCACCACTGGAGGAGGACTGCAGCTGCTTCTCTTTAAATCCAGGAAGTCTGCCAAATGGTTAGATCCGTCATCCAAGTAATTGCCAGTAGGTACTGTGGTGAGGAACTGTCCAACAGTGACAGCTCGCAGTGCATAGTGGAACCCTGCTGGTGTTGGGACAGGGTTCCTCTGACGAATACAAGAAAAGGTGTTCTCCAGGCAGTCCTGTGTAAACCGACTTGTGAGAACAAATTTGTGCCCTTTGCTAAACAGGTCTTGCTGGACTTCCAGGATCACTCTAGTGGCCATCACAAGTCCTGTCTGGACTAGTTTCCAGCTGCCCAGGTGACCGATCTTCAGGCCCCGAAACAGGTGGATGCGGTCCTGGAGAAAGTGTATGGCTTTCTCATACTCCTCCACTTTGAACAGGCTGAGAGCAGTAACAACATTCTGGGAAGACATGAGGTCAAACCAGTGGTCCACCTTCTCCAAAAACCATGATGTCACAAGGTAGGATTGTGGTCGCTGCTCCTCCTCCACAAGGTACCTCAGGGCAGCACTCGTTGCCTTGCTGAAAACTTGCATTGCAGAACTAACCTTCATTTTTTCAAAATGGTTAGGCTCAAGGATGGCACGGGACAGTTTTGGTGCCAGTTTAAGTTCCATGCTCTCCTGGAAGGAGATCCTTTAGGGGATCAACAGATACGACACTGGACGCCAGCTGCTCTTTGTGCACCACATCTTGTGGAATGGTGATGGTTTGACCCCGGATGAGGGCACTTCTCAAATTCTTGACAAGATGTGGAACATCAGCCATGAAATAGAGCCACTTGTGTTGCTCAACAGGATGGGGTATCCATGGCTTATCCTGGGTCACCCCAAATGACTTCCACATTGCCCGATTGGGACTCCCCATGTCACTGGTGATGTTTATAACATGAAGCCCTACAGATGCTGCAGCTTCTACGATGGCAATGATGATGGGCTGATAAACTGAGCCGTCTGCAGAATTACTGCTGTAGTGGTAAGCAACAATTTGCTTCCAGCGTGTTGTTACACCAGCAAGCATAAACACACAGGCATACATTGCTTGCCCTGTGTGACCAGGAAGTGTTACGTTGCCAAATAGTCTCCCCGTTCCCATATGCAGCTCCACGCCTGGAGTGATGGCCATCTCGTCCAGTGTGAGTACACATTCCCTCTCCATTTTGTTCATTCCCCCTGCCTTTAGCTTTAAAATTTTGAACACTTCCATCAACACTCCAGGCTCCATCTTAGCATGCTGCATCCTCCGTTGTGTAGTCCTAATGTCAGGTAGTGGGATTTTCATTTTTTGCAATGTTTTGTAGCCTGTTGTGCCAGCAATTTGTACAAATTTGTATGGCTTTTTTCAGAGTCTGATTGCTCCAGCGTATCCCTCTCGTCTTCTCTCTTCCTAATGACTGAATTTGGTCTGTGTTAAAAATTGATTTGAACTTTTTTTGAATTAAACTTTTTCTTTCTTAAACCCAAATTTATTTGCTTTTGTTGTTTAAGAGCCCTCTCCGCTCTCTTTCTTTGGAGTGTCTCAATCCTCAATTGCTCTCTTAGGTCATCAACAGTTGCCCTGTCATCACTGGTCCCTGGATCGCTTGCCCCTGTCACAGTGGCTTCTTCACTTGCTGCCCCTGACTGACTGTCCCTTGGAGCTTCGAGGACCTCACCAACGTCTACCTGTGGGCTGCCTACTCCTATTTGCTCTGCCTCAATTTCTGCCTCATTTTCTGTAATAATGACATGGTATTGTTTCAGTTATGCATTTGCTTCCTTTACATCACCACCTTCTTTCATGTCCTGTTTCAAGGGATAGTTCGCCCTGATTTGACTAGTGTTGTTTGTTTTCAAAAGTCAGTGTGGTTTATCAGCTGCTACTCAACCCCCCCCAGGAGTCCTGTGAGCGTGGTCCTGAACAGGTTTTGATGTTACAGAAAGTAGTTCCATGTAGTTGAAACTGAGAACTAAAGAACTGCGCTCACAGGACTCTGTGGGCAGTGAGTCGCAGCTGTTGAACCACACTGACTGTGGGAAACAAACAAAACCCTTGTCAAATCAGGGCCAACTATTCCTTAAATCCAAATTTTTCTTTACAAATAGATCAAGATGCCTGTAGAGACAACTGTGTATCATAGCAAAATCATTTCTTGTACAGTAGTTGTGGTCATCGCTTGGCAAGTGAACCTCTGTTGAAGACGTGTGCCGTTCGGGAGCTCTCCTTCTCTTTGGCCTTTGACGATAGCAAAATAAGGTGGGTACGGCATCAGGTTTTAAGCTGAGGCGTCCTTTTTTTGTACAAATAAATTGACTGTCCTCAAAATGCACCTGCAGGGAGACTCTTAAAATCAGTGTTAAATGTATACGCAAGATAGAATTGAAATGTTGTTCTGTCTGCTCTAATAAAATGACCTTATAAATTTAAACTGTTGTACGTCACATTTATAAACATTTACCTGACATATCTTTCTGCTGTTGCAGTTGCCAGTCTTGACATCAAAATTTTGTCTGCTGACCATCGCCAGCCATCTCTTCTGTCTCTTCTTTTCTTTTGGGAACCCATACATTCGATGGCCCCTCTCTGAGCGGTTGGTGCACCCAAATGCTGCACAGCCAACCATCACTGGTCTCACTGTACAATGGTAAACGTAAAAATAATTAGCTGTCAAGCCTCAGATGCTGTGTAAAAGTGGACAATATGTCCCTTAACAGTCATCCCTGAGACTTGCATTATAAATCAGAGCTGAAAAGATGAATACTTTTATAACATTGCTGGACATTCTGAAGAGCTTCTCTGTTATTCACCGCTGCTGTAGTGTGGAAATGTGGGAAAATGTGGCCCAGTGCTTCAACTGATTTTCAAGTGACCAGGGGCCTTATGTATCAATGCTTGCGGCGCAAGAAAACCTTGCGTACGCCAAAATCGGCACACACGTCCAGATTTATCATCGCGAAACGAGCATCGGTTCCAACGCTAATCAACGCAAAGTCAGGAGGTGGTGTAGAAATTGGCGTTGAGCCGATACTTGCGTTGACTGTGATTCACACTTTGGCGACGCTGTGTGGCGGTGTTTGGTGACTCACTATGTGACAAGCGTGCACCACATCCCCGTGGCCGAGCAGCACGTCGCCCCACATGACGAACCAGCAGCAGACGGAGGGATGCGAGCTGATCCCTGCCGGGCCGCCGTCCTTGCGCGGGAGAATCTCATCGCCACAGTGTGAATGAGTAAGAAGTGAATACACAGTTCAATGAGCCAAATTAATTTATTTTCTCCACCAGACGCTCGAGGACATTTACGAGCCGGTCCAGCCGCTCGTTGATCCCCGCGATCCCCCTGATGATTTCTTCCTGCGATTGCAGGACCCCCTCCGCGAGGACCCTTCCACTGCATCCGGTCGGTCCAGCGGAAGCGCCGCGGCTGGTGGACGCTCCACCGCTTGTCGGCGCGCTGGTGCTGATGCTGGTGCTGGTGCTGGGGCCGGGGACCGGGGTGGCCCGAATGCCACTGGTCCTGGCCGACGACTCCGAGCCGGCGGACGGGCTGCCGCGGGCCGGGGTTCCGCAAGCCGGCGACACGGCCGACACATTGATTTCTGTGACACAATAAAAAAATTGGTTCATTTTAATTCCTGCTTCTGTGTATCTGTTGCGTTTACATCTCTCTCCACGGTAGCATAGGTAATGTAATCCAGTATTTCGAGGTCAGTTATGCACATGACAGTTGTTTATTGCATAAAAAGTTATCGAAAAATGAAGTTAAGGGCGAAGTATAAATCACGTCTAAAAATAGACTGAATCCCGACGTTGAAATGAAGTATAAACTTAGACTAGACGTCTAATATACGTCTTTTGCTCAGTGGGATGACAAAGCATGTGGACATTTGTGTGACACGCCACTTACCCTATAATAATAATCGCCACCACCCGCTGCTCAAACGGTGTGAGGGTCTCCTCCCCCGGACCCCCACCTGTCTGGCCAGTACTCCTCCGGAGGGCAGCTGTACGCCGCTTGACCTCCACCTTGAGGTCCGACCACTTTTTTTTAATCTTCGCGGGGGTGCGTGTCTCGGAAACCACCGCATTCACCCTCTCGCAAACTTTCTCCCACTCCAAGCGTTTTTGTTTTGCACTGACGCCACTGGACAGGCTGCCAAACAAAACACGCTGTCGCTCCTCCACCTCCGCCACCAGCACCTCCACCTCGCACGCCATAAATTTAGTTTTTCTTGTCATTTTGTCTGCGTGCGAGGACAGGGAGACCCTATTTAAATAAATCTGCATATTTATAGGAGGGCGTAACGGGGACGGGCCCAGTCACTCCGACATCTGCGCTCAATTCCACGCTGATTGGGATTCATCAAGGAAACACACGTGGATTTCGGCGCCCGCACACATTGATACATACGGATTTTTTTCAGCGTGACCGACCTTGCGTGCGCTCGTTTCTGGTATGAGTTCCACGCAAGTATTGATACATGAGGCCCCAGATGTGTGTTCGAAAGTGGTAATAGCTGCCTGTATTTGACATTTATTTTATTAAATGTGTTTATATGTAATGTTTTGTATGTATCTGTGATTGCCCAGTAGCATTGGTGGTAACAGTCAACTCTCACCAGTATTGACATTAAATCATACATTATAAATGCATACACGTTATTGATGACACGTCTGGGGCCTGTTGCATATAAGTAGGATAAGGGATTAAGCCGGGATATGTTGGTTATCCTGGATCAACTTATCCGTGATCCGGTTGCATAAAAGTAGGATAGGGGAAAGTGGGATATGTTATGACATAAGTTACCATGGAGACTTATTCTGTGGAGCTAGCCTGCTAGTTCCAGGATCTGTTAAATCTTATCCCTTATCTCAGTCAGCAGTCACCACAAATGGACACTAATATTCATGCCACTGCCCACTACACATTGTTATCACATTTAACTACACCCGCTGTCATTATTTAAACATTTGGGATCATTAATTGCAAATTTTAGATAAATGATTTTGCTATTATTAAATCTATGTATACAAATAAAATACACAAAGAGTAACATGATGTTCCTTTATTGAATAAGGATGAATCAAAGCAAGTAAACCATCAGCACCTTTCATCATTGCATTTCAGGTACATTATGTGCATTTCTTCTAGTCTTAATAATACAGTTGATCATTAGTGTGTGACTTCCAACCAATCATAGCACTTAGGTAGGATGGCAGATTGCAATTCCACAGTCTGATTTAATGGCAAGTCTCATATCTATGGTAGCTCGAACTGTGCATACATTAAACAAGCAGACACCAAAATCTCATGTCACCTTTTATTTATTGTTCATCTTCTTGTAGCTGGGGAGGAAAGGAGAATAATGATAAATGCATTGTTTGTGTTACAGTCAGCATACAGTGTACATTGAAGGCATAACTCACGCTCAAGTTTTTTTATTTCAAGATTTAATTTTCAAGATTTAAAGTGTCCTTTTAATCTCAGACTCCACAGAGAGGTCTGCCATTTGTCTTTTTTATATTTAATGTTGACCTCTGACAGTTGAATTTGCTTCTTTAGATGTGTTGCATAGAGCTGTCTGATGGCATGCGAGCTCTGTGAACACATGACAATGAGCACAGCAGGAATTTTGCAGAATGAGAATATCCTTCCATTAATACTCACTATTTTGCCAGGCTGGCTTTCACCCTGCACAGCATCTGGGTCCTGTTACAGAAATGACATTTTGTGTGGGAACCACATGACAACTTTTCATCATTATAGACTGAATAAGTACTTCCACAAGTTTTACATGATACCTCAAGCCTTCTTGAATCAACAGAGACAGTCTCCTCATCAAAGTTATCATAATCGTCATCATCTTCTGCTGCTGCTCCTCCCCCTGCTTTTAATTTGATTAATTAGAGGTATCTCCAGATTAGTAACGATTAATCTTTATTAAATAACGTGTCAAGTGAATGAAAAAGTCCAAAAGTAAGAAATTATGAAAGCTTTTATCATTCTGTCCTCAGTTTACAGTCACAAAAACAGCAATGAAACTGTTATTTTAATTATGTTCATATAAATATTACTTATTGGGGCTGTCTTTTTGTTTTTGGGGAATTTGTTTTATTTATTTATTTTTTGTAATTTTAGGGATTTTGTTGCATTAATAGGTCAAAAAAATAATTATGATTAGAAATTCTACTCAGTTGATTCCACAAATTAATTTACTCAAATGAAATCACTAAACTTGACAGCTTTAATGAAGAATGAAACAGAATGAGCATAAGGAGCAAACATGGATTTACACAATTTCTCTCTGCAGTCATTTTCACTTGCACTTTCAACTGTTTCATAATCAGAGTAGATTACAACTATGTTTTTGGAGATGTTAATTAACTATATGGATTGCAATTGTGATGTTTCAGCGGAATAGTGAGTTTGTATTTGTGCAATACTTACGCATTCAGGCGGTCTGCAATTCTCGCTGTTTTATGGCAGTGGCGGTGTTTCCTTTTTTTTTAAATCTGATCTTTTACCTCTTCATACACTTCCATATGTATATCCTGCTCCGACAGGGAGAAGTATGCGTCTCTGGTTGTCATGGTGAATAGGTGAATCTGTGATCGATCGCGGGGTTTTATTTAAGGAGCCAGGTGCGCACATTTATCCAGGATTGCTTTCAGCTGGCTTGATGAATCCGTTTCTTCTCATCCTGGATTAGCATTTATGCAACCGAATAAGCCTGGACGCTCTTGTTTTGGATTCGTTGAGCTCAGCTCAGTCACTTATCCTGGATATCTGAATCCTACTTTTATGCAACAGGCCCCTGGTTTTACAATATTAGTTTATTTTGAGCCTTCTCATAAATTTTTTGATTGATTTTTTTCTTGTTTTCACACACACACATACACACACATACACACACACACACACACACACATACATGTGGTTGTGACATTCATTTAAATTGCCCACATAAAATCTCTGAATGAAAACCATCATTTATCATCATTGTCCAATGTCAGAGAGTGTTCAAGAATAGCCTAATGTTGCTAAATAAGAGATCACTTTGCATTAGGTTCCTTATTCTCCAGTTAGTGAAGCTAGCAAAGTTTCCTTCCAAAAACACACCCAGACAAACTTGTCTTATTTCACTTTGCTTATTTATTTATTTACTTATTTATCTTATGTCCATTTTGTCATCCAGCCACTAAATATACGTACGTGACTTTGACGTGTACACAGTAATCCAATAAGAGTTGCAAATGTTGAATTATTACGGTTCATTTTAAAATTTACCTCTCAAATGCGCGCTCACTGCAGTCTGTCCCGTTGAAAAGCATGGACAGCGCAGGCTGCGCTTGGAACTATTGAGGGGTACATGAACCACGTGACCGCTCCGCCGGTGAGATCTGAAGTTGTCGCCATTCTATTTAATCCACTGCTCTGACAGAGGGGAGAGGTTTTTGTGTGGGGATCAAATCTGCCTCAACAGCTCAGTTTTTTCCAACTGCTTCTCAGATCGTCAGCCATGCCTTTAATCATGGGACTAACTTTTTCTGTTTGTTGATTTTATTTCTTTTCTATTGTGTTCCTTCTCCTTAGGTTTTCTAGTTTATTTTCCTTTGCTTGTGTTGTTTGTATTTCTTTGGTTGGAGTTCATGGGAAGACTTAAGGACAACAAGGCACGATACATAATAAGGGACAGAGGGGCACACAGGACATCACAGTACCAACAATAAGGACAAAGCACACAGGAAAACACACATGCAGATAATAGTCCGGGAGCCAAAGGGTGATTTTTGGCTGAAAGTGGTTTCGTTAATATTAAAAGATACATACATATTAAATCTAATGCACTGTACATATCCATTTACATATATATATGTAAATATACATATATAACACTATGAAACAAGGACAAATAAAACAAAACAAACAAACCAGCAGGTTTCAGCACAGCTTGAGGTGCTCCACTGTCTTTGTGAAGCTTACGGAGCTAGCATGCGTTACTTCCGGTTCTTTTCTTATTTCAAAATAAAAACACCAGTTTCAAAATAAGGATAAAAACTGCTGCACTTAAGAAGAGGTCTGGTGGATGAAGGTAAGGCTACAGAAAATGTTGAAGTTGCAGGAAATAAAAAAAAACTTACAAGCTGAGGTTTTAAAAACACCACAACCTTCTTATGATCAGTTTCAATGACATACACACTCAGAGGTGAAATTCGGACCTTCCTGCCTCGGCTAGTCACATATACATACAAATACATATTTTTCAAATAGCCAAGCACCTCTAAAACGGCACAGCACAACGGCTGAAAAAAGTTAGTTAGTATTGCCTTGTCTTTACAAGTGGTTGGACAAATAGCTTTCTGTAGTTTTTGTTTTTCTTCATTCACTACAGAGTTTGGTAGCACATGCATAAACCGTGATATGCTTAATTGGATCTTCTTCAAGTTAATTTGTGAAATAATTTTGTAATTCATCATTAGTTTTACTGTCATGCTTAAAATTGCAATTACATGTGCCAACCTCCACAGTGTGTATGTCAAACATAGAATAGATGGATGCAAACAGACAGACTGTACAGGCCTGGGTAAATGTCGCTCTGCAGACAGTTGTTTTATATCTACACTCAGCAGATTGCAGACAGATAAACGTTTATGTAAATTACTTGGAGTACCAACAGTGTTTGCACACTGAATACAGAACATACAGTAGTGTCTGCTCTGTCACATGCTCTCTGACTCCACCTGCTGGTTATATTCTGCACCTGCATGCACATGAAGTGAACTGCATGTAACAAGACATTTACCTTTAATTATTTAGCCCTTTAGTGTGGGGCGGCACAATAAATCACACATTTTTACAATGCTACAGTATGACCATCTACACTACTCACATTACAACTATCTTCATATGTTATAGTAGATGATTGGTTGATTGATTGATTTTATTTGTCCCGTAGGGAGATTTGTCTTCACTGACAGTACATTACACATCTCAGGTGACCATGGGCATTACATACACACCAACAATCAATGACATGCATAACAACAATAACAACAATGACAACTCATATTACAGCACAAGAATGGACAGACAGGTCTGCAGGGCCTGTTGTTCAGGGCAGCTATGGCTGCAGGGCCAAGCCTTTTCCCAGCCAAGCCCACCTGAACTTTATGGTTCTGCACCTGCACCCTGGGGTAGTGGGATGGTATTTTGGTTCAGTGGGTGAGTGATGTCTTGTGCTAGTTGTTATTTAGTTCTGTGAGGTTGGGTGTGGGGAGATTAGCTATTAAACTGGATTTGTATCTGAAGTAAACTGTAAAATACAAGATCTAACAGGCCAAATTGAAGGGGCAGTGAAATGTGTAGGACAGATGGAGGAAAGCATGATTGATATGTAAAGATAGGATATCAGAGTCAAAGATACCCTCACCCAGCTGCTTAAAAAACAGTGTGCGCTACAGGCAAAGGTGACTGATTTGCAGGGACGCTCTAGGCGTCAAAAACATCAGGATTTATGGCCTCCCTGAGGACGTTGAGGGCACATCAGCAGTGACTTTTATTGAAAACTTCATCAAGATAGGCCTGGGGGTTTAGTGCACTCACCAAGCAATGGCACCAAAACCACCACCAAGTGCTCTGCCACACTCTATGGTTGTTTGATTCCTCCAGTTCTCTGTAAAAGAAAATGTGCTTCAAGCCATCTGGAATAAAATGAGTGTATTTTGATCATGATTGTCCAACAGAGGTGCAGAACAGAAATATATACCCATTGAGAAAACACAACAAGATAATGGTGTATGTTTCCAGACCCCACTGACAAGATTGCATGCTTTTTTGAAATGCGCCTGTAATGTACAACAGCGCTGCACAAGCAGCAGAAGACCTGCAGCGGAGAGGATACATGGTAAGTGAGATCCCCAGCAGGATCGAGAGCAAAGACATTTGTGGGAGACAACCGAGGCCTAACCCGGTGGAGAAAAGCACCAGCTCCAGGAGCAGATCCAGGAGAAGCTGAAGAAGTACTGCAGAACGAAATCAGGAGCCACAATAAAGGATTAGTGAGACATTTTACAATTATTTTCCCATTATTTTATTATAATGACGTTTAGTTAAAATACAGTCCGATGCCAACCATCATCGAAGGAGTATACACTCACCGGCCACTTTATTAGGTACACCTGTCCAACTGCTCGTTAACACTTAATTTCTAATCAGCCAATCACATGGCAGCAACTTAGTGCATTTAGGCATGTAGACATGGTCAAGACAATCTCCTGCAGTTCAAACCGAGCATCAGTATGGGGAAGAAAGGTGATTTGAGTGACTTTGAACGTGGCATGGTTGTTGGTGCCAGAAGGGCTGGTCTGAGTATTTCAGAAACTGCTGATCTACTGGGATTTTCACGCACAACCATCTCTAGGGTTTACAGAGAATGGTCCGAAAAAGAAAAAATATCCAGTGAGCGGCAGTTCTGTCGGCGGAAATGACTTGTTGATGCCAGAGGTCAGAGGAGAATGGCCAGACTGGTTCGAGCTGATAGAAAGGCAACAGTGACTCAAATAACCACCCGTTACAACCAAGGTAGGCAGAAGAGCATCTCTGAACGCACAGTACGTCGAACTTTGAGGCAGATGGGCTACAGCAGCAGAAGACCACACCGGGTGCCACTCCTTTCAGCTAAGAACAGGAAACTGAGGCTACAATTTGCACAAGCTCATCGAAATTGGACAATAGAAGATTGGAAAAACGTTGCCTGGTCTGATGAGTCTCGATTTCTGCTGCGACATTCGGATGGTAGGGTCAGAATTTGGCGTCAACAACATGAAAGCATGGATCCATCCTGCCTTGTATCAACAGTTCAGGCTGGTGGTGGTGGTGTCATGGTGTGGGGAATATTTTCTTGGCACTCTTTGGGCCCCTTGGTACCAATTGAGCATCGTTGCAACGCCACAGCCTACCTGAGTATTGTTGCTGACCATGTCCATCTCTTTATGACCACAATGTACCCAACTTCTGATGGCTACTTTCAGCAGGATAATGCGCCATGTCATAAAGCTGGAATCATCTCAGACTGGTTTCTTGAACATGACAATGAGTTCACTGTACTCAAATGGCCTCCACAGTCACCAGATCTCAATCCAATAGAGCATCTTTGGGATGTGGTGGAACGGGAGATTCGCATCATGGATGTGCAACCGACAAATCTGCGGCAACTGTGTGATGCCATCATGTCAATATGGACCAAGCTCTCTGAGGAATGCTTCCAGCACCTTGTTGAATCTATGCCACGAAGAATTGAGGCAGTTCTGAAGGCAAAAGGGGGTCCAACCCGTTACTAGCATGGTGTACCTAATAAAGTGGCCGGTGAGTGTATAAGAAGGAGTATGTACAATGCAGACTAAAAATACTAAAAATACTAAATATATACAATAAATACAGACTAAATTTACTAAACATCCTAAGAGAAAAAAGTGAGATATGAAGAACGTGGGCTATTGAAATGAGTAATAAATATGAAATGAGTAATAAATATGAATTGCAAAATATACAGATTGGTGCAAAATATACAGATGGGCGTGGTAGGAGTTTAAAAATGGACTATACAGCAGACAGACGTGAGTCCCTGTCTGACAGATTTGAGTTATTAAATAGTGCAATAGCTTGTGGTAGGAAAGATTTCCTGTATCTGTCCCTTCGACAGCGGAGCTGCAACAGTCTGTTGGAGAAGGAGCTCCGCTGTCTGTCCAGGGTGAGGTGGAGGGGGTGGTCAGGGTTATGCATGATGGATAACAGTTTGGTCAGTGTCCTCCTCTCCACCACAGCCTCCACAGTGTCCTGTTTGCAGCCAATCATGGAGCCAGCCTTCCTGATCAGTTTGTTGAGTCTGTTGGTGTCACTGGCTCCGATGCTGCTCCCCCAACAAACCACGGCAAAGAAAAGTATGCTGGCCACCACAGACCGGTAGAACATCTCCAACATCTTGCTGCACATGTTGAAGGATCTCAGCTTCCTCAGGAAGTAGAGTCTGCTCATCCCCTTCTTATAGACAGCATCGGTGTTGGATTTCCAGTCCAGTCTGTTGTTGATATTGACGTGCCGGTACTTGTAGACCTCCACCTCTTCCACATCTTCTCCCAGGATGCACAGCAGCTGTGAAGCCGTCCTCTTCTCCCTGAAGTCGTTGACCATCTCTTGTCTTGGTGACATTAAGCCTCAGGTGATTGCGTCCAGCCCACTCCACAAAGTTATCCACCACTGCTCTGTACTCCCCATCCCTTCCCTCGCTTATACACCCAACAACAGCCGAGTCATCAGAAAATTTCTGCAGGTGACATGACTCGGAGTTGTACTGAAAGTCAGTGGTGTACAAGGTGAAAAGGAAAGGGGACAGCACAGTCCCCTGTGGAGCTCCTGCATCACTGACCACCACGTCAGACAGAACACTGCCCAGACGGACAAACTGTGGCCTGTCTGTCAGGTAGTCAGTGATCCAGGAGACAATGGAGGTGTCGACACCCATCACCCGCAGCTTCTTACCCAGCAGCAGTGGCTGGATGGTGTTAAAAGCACTGGAGAAATCAAAGAAGGTGATTCTCACAGTGCTGCCACCACCATCCAGATGCAAATGAGCTTGTTGCAGCAGGTAGGTGACAGCATTGTCAACTCCCAAATGGGGCTGGTAGGCAAACTGTAGAGGGTCTAAGAGCTCCTTCACCTGCGGCCTCAGGTGGGCCAAGACCAACCTCTCCAGCACCTTCATCAGATGGGATGTGAGGGCAACTGGTCGGTAGTCATTGAGGTCAGATGGAGTCGACTTCTTCGGGACAGGAACGAGACAGGACGTCTTCCACAGCACTGGGACTCTCTCTTGACTCAGGCTCAGGTTGTAGAGGTGTTGGATGACAGAAGACAGCTAGCTGGCGCAGGTCCTCAGGATCCTGGGGCTGATGCCATCAGGTGCTGATGTCTCCGGTGGAGGGGGAGGTTAAGGGGGAGGGGGAGGAGGGGTGCTGCACAGGATTGCTCACCACAGGGGGGAGAGGGGGGAGTGGTTGATGTAGTGGGGGACTGGATGTATGAGGGAGACAGACGGCTGCGAGCTGAACCTGTTAAAGAAAGTGTTCAGCTCATTGACTCTCTCCAAGCTGCCAAATGGTTGCCTTTGTCTCCCTTTACATCCTGTGATGTGCTTCATCCCAGTCCACACATCACTCACGTTATTTTCCCTGGAGTTTGGCCTCCAGCTCCCTCCTGTAGGTGTCTTTACACCCTCTCAGTTTCTCCCTGAGTTCATGCCGCACCCTCCTCAGCTCCTCTCTGTCTCCAGACTTGAAAGCCCTCTTCTTCGTATTAAGGAGGGTTTTCAGGTCACTGGTGATCCATGGCTTATTGTTGGGGAAGCAGCGGACAGTCCGGTTTGGGGTGGTGGAGTTTTCACAGAACCTGATATATTCTGTGATGCAGTCTGTCATGTTGTTGATGTCCTCCCCATGTGGCTCACAGAGTACATCCCAGTCCGTTGATTCGAAGCAGTCCTGCAGTATCTCAGCAGCCTCCTCAGTCCACCTCCTCACCGTCATGGTGTGAACAGGCTGCCTCTAAACAAGGGGGACATACTGGAGTGTTAACAGGACCAGGTTGTTATCTGATCTGGGCTGTTTGTATACAGCAGATCCAGGGTTTTATTTTCTCTGGTGGGGCAGTCGACATACTAGTGAAATGTTGGCAGTACTTTGTCCAGTGGAACATGATTTAAGTCTCCAGTAATAACAGTGAAGGCATTGGGATGTTGAGTCTGTACCCTGGCAACAGTGGAGGTGATGACATCACAGGCCGTCGGCGTATCAGCTGATGGGGGGATGTAAACAGCGATCACAATAGCGGACGTGAATTCCCGGGGCAGGTAATACGGACGCATTCCGACAGCAAACAGTTCAATGTCCAGGTCACAGAGACGTTCCTTCACATGCACATGTCCGGGATTACACCACCTCTCACTCACATACAGTGCAATCCCTCCTCCCTTCTTCTTGCCGCTGCTAATAACCAGCGTGGCGAGCTCGTCCGTCTTTTTCCCCAGAGACCTCATGTTCCCCGTGATAATCGCTAAAACTAGGTGGCAAACATGAAAAACTTAAAAAGATGGGTTTTAGAAATACCCTTTTTTCATTATGTAAGAAAGGGAAAAGACGGGGAGTAGCTATATTGATTTCAAATGCTGTCAAATTTGAATTAATCTCTCAAATTGTTGACAGAGACTGTAGATTTGTTCTGGTTAAAGGAAAAATAGACCAAAAAGAGGTTACATTATTGTATGTCTATGCTCCTCCTGGGAGCATTACCTTTCTCAGATGGATGTTTGAACTGATTACTTCACAAACAGATGGGACTAGGATTGGGACTAGTATTTGTGCAGACTGTAGATTTGTTCTGGTTAAAGGAAAAATAGACCAAAAAGAGGTTACATTATTGTATATCTATGCTCCTCCTGGGAGCAATATTACCTTTCTCAGATGGATGTTTGAACTGATTACTTCACAAATAGATGGGACTTGTATTTGTGCAGGATACTTCTGAGCCCTTTCATAGATACACATAGAATAAGAAAGAGATATTTGACCCAAAAGCACATAAACAAAGTACTTAAATAGTTGGGAATAATTGATGTATACCAGGCTCTGAATGGATTAACTCCAGGCTATTTTGCAACACACACAGCCTATTCAAGGGTTGACTATTTTTTTATGTATAACAAAGATCTACATAGGCTAAAACATTGCAGAATAGGTCAGAGGGATCTTTCAGCCCACTCGGGGTTTTTTTTAAACTTTACATCTAGATGGTTGACAATAAAAAACTTTATGGCGACTGAATACTGGTTTGCTAAATGACCATATACTTAGAAGTTCAATGGAGTAGGATTTAGCATTACACATGCAGGATAATAATACCAAAAAAGTAAACACTAATATATTATAGAACGCAGCTAAAGCTGTTCTTAGGGGGGAGATTATAGCTAGGATAGCTGCACTAAAAAAAGGCAAAAACTCAAAAAAAAAAATACGAGTTCACAAAAGAAACTAAGAAATTTGGAACAAACACACATAGAACACTACATTGTACGACAAATCAGACATACTAAACAGGAAATAGATCAAATAATAGGAGATGTGGAGAAAAATATAAGGTTCATGAAACAAAGATATTATGAGGCTGCAAAATTGTTGGCTTGGAGGTGTGGTGAGACGCCTCCTCATCCTGTGTTATTTTGGCTGGACTTCTTGTTTTTCCCTATCTGCCTGTTCTGGCTGTGCTCTTTTCCAGGGCTTCCTCCCCTCCCCCGGCGCTGAGGCTGAGTGAGACGACACACCTGCTACTCGTCTCCAATCAAGGGACTTTAAGAAGCCTGCAGCCCTCAGTCTCAGCGCCTGAGTATTGTCTACCCTGCCCAGTGGTAAAGACGCGTCTCCTGGCCAAAACCTCGTGGTATAACTTTCTGAACTTTACTCCTTGTGACTCGTTGCATGTCCCTTAACTCCTGTCTCCTCTGGTTTCTCCTGCAGTGTCTCCAGCCCACACGACAGCCAGCCTACCAGCCAACCAACCGGACTTCCTTTGTTCCCTTATCTATCCCTTTCTGTTTTTGGACATTTAAATCGTTTTACGTTGAGCTCTGTCTCAGTGTCTGCTTCTGGGTCCTCACTACAAGCCTGCCGCACAACAGAATACTCAGGCCAGGAGAATGGACCCAACAGACCCAGACCGAGTTCAGCTAGCCGTCCAGAAGCTCGGCACGCGGATTGGCCAACATGAGGAGATGCTCCAGAGTCTCCATCAGTCGCTTCATGGCCTCGCCATTCAAATGTCGCAGCTGGCGGAGCAACTACTCCCTCGGCCTCCACCACAACAACCAGGATTCCCCCCCTCTGTGAGTACAGTCCCCTCTTCACCTCCTCCACCACCTGCTACCCTCAAAGAGCCCTATGTCCCTCCTCCTGAGCCGTATGCTGGGGAGATTGGGGGCTGCAGAGGTTTCCTGCTTCGTTGCGCCTTAGTATTTGACCAACAGCCCATTAGCTACCCCTCAGATCGAGCTAAGGTCGCTTACACCATTAATCTGTTAAGAGGTAGGGCCGCTAAGTGGGCTACAGCCGTCTGGGATAGGGACTCACCTCTGTTCACTTCTTACGCCCGCTTTTTGCGAAGAGCTCCGGAGAATATTTGATTTTCCTGTCGAGGGCCCCGAGTGTACCAAACGGCTATTTTCCCTCACCCAGAGCTCTCGGTCAGTGGCGGAGTACTCCATTGAGTTCCGTACTGTGGCGGCCGAGAGTGGGTGGGGGGACCTCGAGTTAAAGGGGATATTCACTCGGGGTCTCTCTGAACAATTGAAGGACGAGCTAGCGACTCGTGATGAGCCCTCCTCCCTGGAGGAGCTAATAGCACTAGCTATTAGAATTGATAATCGCCTCAGGGAGAGACGGAGGGAGAAGAAAAACCATTCCTTAGTCCCTAGAATAGACTCCCCTTCCTCTGTTGCGGTCAGCGGGTCTCCTCTGCAGCCCTCAGTCTTCCCGGATCCGGCGCCATCTGCAGGTGAACCCATGCAGATCGGCCACACTAAGCTTCACCCGGATGAACGGAGAAGGAGGGTAGAGAAGAGGCTGTGCATCTATTGTGGCCAGGCCGGTCACTTTCTAATCAACTGCCCAAACAAGTTAAACGGCCAGGCTCATCCGTGACTGAGGGCACACTGATGAGCCATACCTCCTCCGTTGCCAGCTCTCCCAAACGCATCCTGGTACCTGCTTGTCTCCTGTGGGGAAAGGAGTCCACTTCCCTCCAAACCCTTATTGACTCTGGGGCGGATGATAACTTCATTCATGCTGGACTGGCAGCGCGGCTTCAGCTCCCCCTGGAGGAACTCCCGGCTCCCCGTAAGGTCACCGCTCTCGATGGCAGAGTTATAGCCTCCATCACCCACTGCACAGTTCCTCTCACCCTCATCCTCTCCGGAAATCATCGGGAGGACATCCGGCTGTTCCTGCTTCCATCTCCTCACTCTCCCCTGGTGCTGGGACTCCCTTGGCTACAAATCCACAACCCTCAGATTAACTGGTCCACATCTTCAATCTCCGCCTGGAGCCCTCACTGTCACTCCCACTGCCTCCGCTCCGCCAATCCTCACCTCCACCGACAGAAGTCAGCCTCTCCACCGCCATCTCTCACCTCGGTTCCCCCGTCTACCATGACCTAGCAATGGTATTCAGTAAGGAGCAGTCTCTCATTCTTCCTCCTCATCGCCCCTATGACTGCGCCATAGACCTGCTCCCTGGAGCCCCTCTTCCCAGTAGTAGACTGTACAACCTCTCTCGGCCCGAACGAGAGGCCATGGAGGACTATATTCAAGACTCCCTGACCTCAGGACTCATCCGACCCTCATCTTCTCCCCTGGCTGCTGGTTTTTTCTTCGTGAAGAAAAAAGATTCCTCTCTCCGTCCCTGCATTGACTTCCGTGGATTAAATGATATCGCCATTAAAAACAAATATCCCCTACCACTCATTGATCCCTCCTTCGAACCTCTCTGTCAAGCCACCATCTTCTCAAAACTGGACCTCCGGAATGCCTATCACCTGGTTCGCATCCGGGAGGGGGACGAGTGGAAGACAGCCTTTAACACACCCATGGGCCACTTCGAATACCTGGTCATGCCCTTTGGCCTCACCAACGCTCCTGCTGTGTTCCAGACCCTCATTAATGATGTCCTCCGCGACATGATTAACAAGTTCGCCTTCGTCTACTTAGATGATATTCTGATCTTCTCCCGAAACCTGGAGGAACACCAGCAGCACGTCCGACTCATCCTTCAGCGCCTCCTCGAAAACCGCCTTTTCGTGAAGCCCGAAAAGTGCGAGTTCCACGCCTCCTCCGTCAGTTTCCTTGGTTACATCATCGCCCAGGGGGAGCTACGCCCAGACCCAGAAAAAGTCCGCGCTGTCCGTGACTGGCCCACCCCCTCCTCCCGCAAAGACCTCCAGCGATTCCTCGGCTTCGCTAATTTCTATCGACGGTTCATTAAGAACTACAGTAAGGTCGCAGTTCCCCTCACCCAGCTCACATCCCTAAAGGTTCCATTCTCCTGGACCCCCGAAGCAGACGCCACCTTCCATCACCTCAAATCCCTCTTCATCTCCGCCCCGGTGCTCAAACATCCAGATCCCTCGCTTCAGTTCATGGTGGAGGTCGACGCTTCGGACTCTGGAGTAGGGGCCGTCCTTTCACAGAGGGACTCTCAGACCCAGAAGCTTCATCCTTGCGCCTTTTTCTCCCGGAAACTCTCAGCCACGGAACAAAATTACGACGTGGGAAACCGTGAATTACTGGCTGTCGTGTGGGCACTGCAAGAATGGAGACACTGGCTGGAAGGAGCTTCCCAACCGTTTCTAATCTGGACAGACCACAAGAACCTGCAATACCTCCGCTCCGCTCGTCGCCTCAACCCCAGGCAAGCCCGCTGGTCCCTTTTTCTCAGCAGATTCAATTTCACCCTCTCCTATCGTCCCGGCTCCCGCAACCTCAAACCTGACGCCCTCTCTCGGATCCACGCCTTGGATACTCCGGACCCCAGTGAACCAGACACCATCCTCCCCGCCTCCTGTGTCGTCGGCTCCGCCACCTGGGAGATCGATACTATCGTGGACCAGGCCCTCCGGAACCACCCAGACCCCGGAACCGGCCCGCCGGACAGAAAGTTCGTCCCTGAGGTCGCACGCTCTCAGGTCCTACAGTGGGGGCACTCCTCCAAGCTCACCTGCCACCCCGGGTTTCAACGCACCCTCCAATTCCTCCAGCAGCGGTTCTGGTGGCCGGGGATGGTCCGGGATGTACGGGCGTTTGTTGCTGCCTGCTCCGTCTGTGCCCGAAGCAAAGCCTCCCACCAACCTCCGGCTGGCTTGCTGCGTCCTCTGCCTGTGCCTTCACGCCCCTGGTCCCACATAGCCTTAGATTTCGTCACTGGTCTCCCTCCCTCTGAAGGTAACACTGTCATACTCACCATCATTGACAGATTCTCCAAATTTGTTCACTATGTCCCTTTACCCAAGCTCCCATCTGCCTTCCAAACTGCTAACCTCCTAGTCACTCATGTATTTCAATTACATGGGATTCCCCGTGACATCGTGTCAGATCGTGGTCCTCAGTTTTCCTCTCAGGTCTGGAGAGCTTTCTGCCAGGCAGTGGGCGCAGCAGCTAGCCTCTCCTCGGGTTACCACCCACAGACCAATGGCCAGACGGAGCGGGCTAATCAGAACCTCGAGTCGGCCCTGCGGTGTGTGGCGGCCCATCATCCAGCGTCCTGGAGTACGCACCTCCCGTGGATCCAATACGCCCATAACTCCCTCACCTCTTCAGCCACAGGTATGTCCCCATTCATGTGCTGTTTTGGGTACCAGCCCCCCCTGTTTCCCGAACAGGAGCAACCTGTGGCCGTCCCGTCGGTGAGGGAGCACATTGGGCGTCTACGGGAGGTGTGGAGATCGGCCAGGGCCGCACTCACCCGCACGGCCGAGCGCAACAAACGCCTGGCTGACGTTCACCGCTCTCCAGCACCAGACTATCATCCTGGTCAGATGGTCTGGTTATCGTCTCGTGACCTTCCCCTGCAGACCGAGTCCCGCAAGCTGTCCCCCCGCTTCATTGGTCCCTTCCCTATCCAGAAAATCATCAACCCTTCAGCGGTGAGATTAAAACTTCCCTCATCTCTCAAAATTCATCCCACATTCCATGTCTCCTTGTTAAAACCTGTTGCCTCGTGCACCCTGAGCCCTCCTTCCATCGCCCCTCCACCCCCCCGATTGATTGATGACCACCCTGCCTTCACTGTAAGGAAAATCCTGGACGTGCGGCCTCGGGGGCGAGGCTTCCAATACCTCGTGGACTGGGAGGGTTACGGTCCAGAGGAACGTTCCTGGATCTCCCGCTCCCTCATCCTGGACCACCAACTCCTGGAGGAGTTCTATGCTGCCCACCCCAACAAGCCCGGCAGAACGCCAAGAGGCGTTCGTTAAGGGGGGGGTACTGTGGTGAGACGCCTCCTCATCCTGTGTTATTTTGGCTGGACTTCTTGTTTTTCCCTATCTGCCTGTTCTGGCTGTGCTCTTTTCCAGGGCTTCCTCCCCTCCCCCGGCGCTGAGGCTGAGTGAGACGACACACCTGCTACTCGTCTCCAATCAAGGGACTTTAAGAAGCCTGCAGCCCTCAGTCTCAGCGCCTGAGTATTGTCTACCCTGCCCAGTGGTAAAGACGCGTCTCCTGGCCAAAACCTCGTGGTATAACTTTCTGAACTTTACTCCTTGTGACTCGTTGCATGTCCCTTAACTCCTGTCTCCTCTGGTTTCTCCTGCAGTGTCTCCAGCCCACACGACAGCCAGCCTACCAGCCAACCAACCGGACTTCCTTTGTTCCCTTATCTATCCCTTTCTGTTTTTGGACATTTAAATCGTTTTACGTTGAGCTCTGTCTCAGTGTCTGCTTCTGGGTCCTCACTACAAGCCTGCCGCACAACAGGAGGATCAGAAAACAACAGGGGAAAAAAAAGCATTTGAAAGATATTATAAACCTATATACTCTCAATAAGAACAGGTCAATAACGACTCAGTTGCTGAATTTCTGAGCTCCTTAGAGTCCAGTTTTTTAATTATATTGTAAAAAAAAATGCTATCTTCCTCCCTTCATATCTGTGATCCCTAAAGAAGGTAAGGACGGAGTGAACTGTCAAGAGTACAAACCTATTAGTGTCTTAAATTTTAAATTTTAAATTTATAAATTGTATGCCACCTTTCTAGCAAAAAGGATGGAACCTGTAATGCCCCTGTTAATAGCTAAGGACTAGACAGGATTCATAAAGAATAGACAAACACAAAATAAGAAGAGCCCTACATACCATTGAACACATCAGCAAAGACCTAACTGGTGCCATTTTTCTCAGTTTAGACCACAAACTGTATGTACTATGGACAACTTGGTTCCGCCTCAATCATTATGAAGCTTAATTGCTCTAGGTATTTCCTGGATTTTCTCAACCACCTGGAACCACCACTTGCGCAGTAGCGTTGTACGCATCCGGCAGGAGAGTCGCTGCGACAATGATGCTCTGCTTAAACAGCGTATCCTCCAAGCAAGCTACGCAATCTTTGTATGCCCATAGGCTAACTCAAGTGTCAGTCATAGAAACCATGAACCCCATATTAACTTTTAAAAGTGGAGCTGCACAGAAAAAAAGGGGACTTGAGCAAAAACCAGTCTAACAATAACTTCATGTCAACGTCGCGACCAGAGGGGAAAAAATTTTATATTCTGTGTAATTAATTTCTAAAGTTTGTCCACGACTCCATAAAAATTGCTGGTGGAGTTGGGATTTGTGACCTATACTACAGCCCGTCACAAGAAGGTGCTGTTCTCATAGTGACTCCACCCTGGGAGGAGGCAGACGGCATCCATTCTAGATACAATCTATGGTTTAGACACTGAAAAAGCTTTTGATTCAGTCGGATGGGAATTTCATTATTTAGTAATGAAAACTTTGACTTCAGTCACGATTTTAAACACTGTGTCCTTACAATGGAGGCCCAAAGATGCCAAAATTAAAAATTAATTAAAAAAAAATAAAAGTAAAACTAAACTAAACTAAACTAAAAAAATATATATATAATTAAAAAATGAAATACAAAAGAATACACATAAATGGAAATTAAAGTAATATTAATAAAATTTATACATATATTAAAAAATAAAAGCAAAAAAATGTATATAAAAATAAAAAAGACTCAAAAAACAAAAATAAATGAGATGTGGAAATAAATATTAAAATACCAAAAAAAAACGGTGTCCGGCCTTCTCCAGGACGCTGCCAATCGTTTGGATGATTTGGAACAAGGTACGTGTAAAATAACAGATGCGTTATGTTTTTACTGATGACCAGTTGAGGTGTGTTGACTTATTCTTTACTTTCTGCTCACAAGCTTCCACTTTTGGCAAGTCTCAGAAGGGGATGGAAGGCGGGGCACACATAAGTTTGCTAACAAAAATGTTTAGCTCCCTGGGGTTTCGTCTCCACAAGACCAGGTTGAGTGTGGTGCTTTCATGCATATTGGTGGTGCAAAATCGACACATTTCAGTTTGTATAGTTCACACTCACTACAATATGTTTTCGGAGTAGTCGTGACTAGTTGTTGAGAGTCACAGTTACTTGACATAAAACTGAAAATTTGTACATTTTTACCATGGCGCTGTGTACTGATCCACAGTGCACATAAACTTTCATTCCAACGCCCTGCTCAGGTAGTGTCCATGAAGGGAACTTCCCTTGACAATATCCCTTTTAGGAAAGCCATGTGCATGCCCTCAGTCTAACAGAGTTGAGCAACATTACTACGAACGTGATGTTTTGAGTTGACTCATTTCATTTCATTGACCCATTTCATTCTGAGGCCATTGAGTACTACTAAGGATGAAGCACATCCATTACTCATCTGTCCTACACCTCAATGCCGAATGACTGCGCAATACCAATATATACACCCTACAATATTGCTAGATTCAGACTCAATGTTGTAAGCACCAAGAAATAAAGTGAATAAGTAAAGTGCTGTCATGGATTTCATTGGCACAAAATCTGCATCATTTTGTTCATAGATGTTGTAGTCATGAACGTCATGGTCAATGTGCTCTAGTCTAGGTCAGTGTACCAATATTTCTGTATTTTCAAATAATAATTTTCAAAAAATTTTGGCTTCAAATCAGTATACTGGCAGAAGGCAGAACCAAGTTGTCCATAGTATATACAGTCTATTTTTTTGACCTATTGAATTTCCCTTCAGGGATTAATAAAGTTCTTCATCTTCTTCTTAATATTTATGTAAATATTTACAGCCATTGCCATACCAGGAACACCACATGCAGTTGGCCAACACCACCCTGTTGATGGTAAGCTAAGATAGGTTTGGAATACAAAAATTTTAATATCTCATGCCCATGTCCCATTCTACCTCATTGAGGGCTGCCTTGATGTTAACCATTACTTCAAACCATGGGTTTTATTGATACCACAAATTGTATATTGAGATCTTCTTTGTAGCAGAAGTTTCAAGACTATTATCTGCTTACACAAATGCGAGGCCAAGGCAGCCAGCTAGGCAGCAATCAAGGCAGCCAAGATCTACCCATCGCTACAACAGTTATACACATCAATTTTGTTGCCTTGCCAAAAAGGATTTCACCTTTGCACCCACATGTTATGAGAAGGACTGTCTCCAAAGAGCAGGGCTGGGTGCAAGTTGCTTGAACTTTCAAGGTAAGTTATTTAATTTTTTGTAATTTTCCACTCCACAGTCACTATTGTGCATGCCAATGTGCAATATACAGTACGTGTGTCAGCAAATTTCCCCATGTCATACTGAGGGAAAATTGCACCTTGCATCCTGAGCAGATTTTGTCAAGACAGGCGGCAGCTAATTTCATTAGGTTCTTAAAACTCATTACGTGCAGTGCCAAAATTGAGACTCAAGTGTTTAAAGTGTTTCGTGATCCTCTCTGGGTTTGTGAAACAGAAAGGCTAATTTTTTAATAGATGTATTTTAATTCTTCATTTTCAACAGTTTCATTCAGATTTTCTTTACAAGTTGCTTTTTCTAGTCTAATCAGTATTCAATAAGTAATATCTTTTAAATTATTGACAAGATTTACCAGAATCTCTACAGTCTACAGGGATTTTTGTAAGAACTTTGGACTTTATTTCCTAGGTGACCCATCCAGTCCCGTCCAGTCCAGGGGATTTTCAAGAACTTGTCCTGTCAACTCATGAGAACTCATGAGAATCAGGGGAAGTACAAGGAACAGGCAGCTAGTTCCTCTCTCTTGCCCTAACAGAGGCACAGTGAACTATGTGAGAGACCAAAGTCTTGGAATAAACCATACATCCATTTATATTCGCCCTCTGCAGCTCAGCTTGTGCATGGAGCAGGTAATAGTTAGATTTTCCATTTTATGCTGTTTATATTAATTTTTGGCTATAAAATGCTAAACAAAGTTGCCAAGATGGATGAACAGTTTGTAAAATCCTAAAACTGGCCTTTGTAATTCACAGGTTGTTGGCAACAAAAAAAACTGTTATATGCTTTCAAGAAACAGTTTAGAAATCATTTTTCAATGGAATTTTTTATGTTTCAAAGTGTGTTTTATTTCTTTGTGCATAGGAAGCAAGTGATGTGAGGACTTACCTTGGACCACAGACTGCATGCATTTTGTGTGAAGAGGAGTTTACATTTTCAGAAATAAGGCAACACAATGTTGCTTGTGCAAGGTATTGACCAAAGGTATTGATTCTTTGTCAACTGTCCAATTTTAACCCTGAGGATGTATTGATATTTATTAAGTGTATATGACTAAGTGTATGCAAAATTTCACTCTAGCCTCAAAAATATTCAGACAATTTAAAACTTTTTTAATGCAAGAAATAGCATGTATACATTACTGTTAATAGAAGGCACTGGTCAAAGTGTCTGTATGTGTTAGTATGCTACTTCACAAACCACCAAACCTCATTTGCATTCTTTGAAGTCATTCACAGAGTGAGAATGTGGTTAGACCTGGATCCAGCAGAACAGATGCGCTGAACTCACAGGAGGTTGTGGTCTTGGTTGAGGACAGTCTAGACACAGGTTCAGCACAGTGTTTGTATTCAATATTCTTTCCACATAGGGCTCTATTTTCGTGTATGCCGGTGAGGCAATGGAGGGTGGCAGACCCCGCGCAGTTGTATTTTCGTCTGGCGCAGCCCGGCGTACAGCGAGTTTGGTATTTTCGTGGACTGAGGCGCACAGAGGCGAACCGAGATCCGCCAAGCTGGGCGTGGTGGCATGGCAGGGGGAGGTGTCGACAGAATCAGCGTGCGCAGTGACATTTTCGTGCTCGCCAGTGGCGTGTAAAGTGCGCTGAAAGCTCGCCGATTCAAACCTGGTCAGCTTTCAGCGCAGGCAGAGCGCAGCTGGTCTAGTAGTATTTTGGTAGACTGGCGGCGTATCGGCATACATCACCGATGCCTCACCGGCAGGTTTCCACAGTGTCAGGCACATTACAGTGCAATAAATAATCATCAACAACTAATATTCTGAGTCAGCACATACATTTAGATCTATATAGATATATTCTGATCTATATCTGATCTGATGAGCGCGTTTGGCACGCGTTTGGACACACAACCTGACCAAATCAACACAGCTGAAACCGCATTAAATTAAATTAAATATCTAGTAAATAAACGCACATGATGAAGTTAACAAGATATTTAATTTGTCTCCCTCCTTTTCTTTCTTCCTCTTCCTCTTATTTCTCGCGCAGCTGCGGCTGATCAGATTTGTTTCGGTGCTCAGATGAGTTATCTACTTTAAGCCGACATACGGATATTATAATATTCAGTTTTGTGAGTCAAATTGATTTTATATGCCAACATCTATGAAAGAAAGAGCCAGGCCACGGAGCGCGACGCGTCATTTAAGCACAGATGGTTCCGATTTTAATGCCATTTTTGGAGTTTATGTTGTGATCTGTGCGCTCAACCCACCTTTGTCACATGAGGTTTGAATATATGCAACTTTATGTGAGTGTCTTAATTAGTGGAAAAGGGTGTTTTTCTTACCACTGGGTCCAACATTACACACACTAAATCCATCTGTGCTCATATGAGAGAGTGTGGAGGACTCCCAATTCAGCGCTTACAGTGACACTTGTTGAGGAGCTGCCTTCTGTCGCCATTGTGTGGCATTACTGTCTTCAGAAATCTCTTGATCTCTCTGACTACTTCACAAAAATAGTAATACACCTTGCCGGTGGCGGATTTAAAGGCAAGGAGAGGAGCTAATGTGATTGGTGAAAACAGGTCTCAGCTGTGTTAAACCCACTCCACGCCCTCTCTCCTCCCTCGCAAACCAGTGGCGGCTGCTGGTCTTTCAAGGAGGGGAAGCTCATTTTTTGTATGTAACAGAACAGAGTCGCCAAACACAACGGCAGTCGTTTTTAACAAAGACAACAGTCGCTGAGGATTGGTAAAGTCTCCGGAGCAGTTAAGAACAACGGAATGAATAACTTGGAAAATGCTCTGGTAGATGTTTTATTCTTCAAGATCGCTGATTCGCTTGTTTAGCTGTCAATCAAAAAAGGATTTCGCCTCAGACAGCTCATCCAATCATGGATGCAGAAGCTCAGCGTCCGTGAGAAAGTTGGGACCGCCCTCTCGTCATAGAATTCCAGAGACGCTGAGCGTCCGATGGGCGGGACAAAGCCCAGCATTTATCCAATGAGCGTCTAGTTTCGCTGCTGGAACAACCCACTTTGAGCTTCCACATTGAGGTCAGCAGATGCTAAGCGTCCGGCTGTGTGAAGCACTGAGGTGCTGCGAGGATGAATGAGAACGAAGTTGTGCCGGTCACCTGTGATTATGTGACCTGTGATTGATTCTGAACAAAAGATGAAGGCTTTCTAGCGTGTATTTAGTTAATTAAATGTACACACAGCAGTACGTATTTCACCACTTTTTCTTTTTTTTGGGGGGTGACATTTTAAGGGAAGCTGAGCTTCCCTTGCAGTCTTAGAGCAATCGCCACTGCTCGCAACGACTTACGCTGCTGGGAGGAGCTGAGTTAGGGAGGGGGGATACTTACGCCGGGCTGCGCCACTCACCAAAATACCAAATTGTGATTGGGAACGCCTTGTCGCTGCGGCGGACCTGACTTACGCCGCGCCTGCGGCACGTCTTCGGCACGTCTCCGGCGAGGCACGAAAATAGAGCCCATAATGTTTGTGGATGACTGACAAGTCCCCCCTTTTCCAACACTTCTAATAACCAACATGTGATTTCATATCCTGTTGATTAAATTTGTGGACATAATGCAACATTCCCCTTTTCAGGTAGCTTTCAATATGCTCTAGCATGCATCTAGTACTATATTCTAATATTTTTCTATATTCCCATCAGCAGCAGGCTCATCACATCAGCTTGAGGTCCCATCAGAAGATCCTGTAAATCCACTTGATGGTAAGCTGAACATGACTGATTTGGATGGTTTGGCTTAAGTAGCAGGTTTTGCAGCTATTAAAGCCTATCACAAATCAAGCCACCAAAATCGCACTCATCACTGTATATTAAAATTCACAGCTGTGGCCAACTTGTCAATATCTCTATAGAAGCAATGAAGTATTAACATTTAAAATGCGTTCAAAAAGTCTGAACACCCTTTCTTTTTTATTTATTTTGGTAATGATGCAGCATTAATCCTGGAAAAATATGCCTGATCAATTGCAGTCTAGACTAAATATCCTAAACTGAAAAACGAAACACCAAAGTAGTTATTTTAGTCATTTAATTCAAATGATATGCTTGAACTGAGAGGTTGCTGCAAGTCTGGTCTCTCTGTATTGTCTGTAATTTTTGTAATTTATGCTAGATTTTTTTTCATATTTTTGTTGGCTGCTGATGGATACTTCTGCCGGACGAAGAGTTTACTCAAGAGAAGAGCTCCTTTCATTGAGGAAAAGCAAATCTGGGCAAAAACATACAATTCCAGATGACATCAGGAGGTGTTATCGTGGTTGCCGTGCTGGTGCAAAGGTGAGGGCAAAGCTGAATGCTAGGAGGTGGCGATATAAACCCTTTCTTCCACCAATCATCATGGGAAACGTCAACTCTCTGCCCAACAAAAGCGATGAGCTGGAGATCTTGGTGAAGACTGAGAAAGCATACCGTGAGTGCAGTTTCCTGTGTTTTACTGAAACCTGGTTGAATCAAAACAACTCGGACTCCAGTGTGGATCTACCTGGCTTCACTCTCATAAGGTCAGACAGAGATGCTCAAGCTAGTGGCAAGAAGAAAGGAGGAGGTCTGGCTTTATTTGTTAACCAGAGATGGTGTAACCCTTCACACATAACTGTCAAGGAGAAGTTGTGTTGTCCAGATATTGAACTGTTGGCAGTTGCTCTTCGGCCATATTATGTTCCCAGAGAATTTAGTCATATCACAACAGTAGTTGTTTACATTCCACCCAAATCAGCTGAGGAATGTTGCAATGTTTTGCAAAATAGTGTTGCCAGGCTACAGACTCAACACCCTGAGGCACTAATAATAATATCGGGAGACTTCAACCATGTCACCCTCTCCTCTCACCTGACTGAATTCACACAGTTTGTAAACTGTCCTACCAGAAAAAACAAGACCCTGGATCTGCTGTATGCCAACGTCAAAGAAGCCTACAGAGCCACTGCCTTACCACCACTGGGCAAATCAGATCATAACTTGGTCTATCTGCAAACCTGTTACAGACCTTGTGTACTGCGGCAGCCTGTGACCAAAGTCAAAATCAGAAGATGGACACCTCAAGCCAGTGAAGCTCTAAGGGACTGTTTTAAATCAACATGTGCTGCTGGAAACAGATGTGGATAGTATGAACATTGATAAACAGGTTGACTGCTTTACTGATTATGGCAACTTCTGTAGAGACACAGTTATACCAACAAAGACTGTTTGCTGTTTCCCCAACAACAATCCCTGGATCACAAGAGACATAAAAGCAATCCTTAACCAGAAAAAGAAAGCTTTTAAAGGTGGTGACAAAGAACAACTCAAACAAGTTCAACAAGAGTTGAAGAGGAGACTGAAGATGGCAAAGCTGGAGTACAAAAAGAAGATAGAGAATAATCTACAACACAGCAACATCAGTGAAGTGTGGAGAGGAATCAGTACCATCCCTGGACACAGCAGTCAAAAGAAAAGACAGCCAGTGGTGGGTGATGCAAACAGAGCTGATGAACTCAACCTGTTCTTCAACAGATTTGACACTGCTGTCACTCCCACTTACACTGCTACTCCACCTTCCTCTCCGCAACAAATCTCCACTACAACGTCTCCTCTTCCTCCTCCATCTTGTTCAAATGTCTCAACCACTTCAACTGCCTCCCTCCTAGAGCACCAGTCCTTGTCTGTCACTGAAACAGGGGTGAGGATGGAGCTTGGAAGACTTTGTCCTGGGAAGGCAGCTGGTCCAGATGGTGTGTGTCCAAGGCTGCTTAGAGACTGTGCTGCAGAACTGTGTCAACCTCTCCTCAAGATCTTCAACCTGAGTCTACAGCTGGGGCGGGTACCTGCTCTGTGGAAAACATCCTGCATTGTGCCAGTACCAAAAACAAAATGTCCTGCTGAACTCAATGACTACAGACCAGTGGCCCTCACTTCACACATCATGAAAACCCTGAAGCGGCTGAGTCTTCGCCTTCTGAGGTCTGAGGTCTAAGACAAACTGGACTCCCTGCAGTTTGCATACAAAGAACACATTGGAGTGGATGATGCTGTCCTCTACATGCTTCACCGTTCACTGTCTCATCTGGAGGAACCTGGGGTCTATGTGAGGATCATGTTCTTCGACTTTTCAAGTGCATTCAACACCATCCGACCCACCATACTCAAAGACAAGCTCACAGAGATGGGATTGGATCCTGCCTGTGTTTCCTGGATTGTAGATTACCTGACAGGAAGGCCACAGTTTGTCAGGCTGGGGAACTGTGTTTCTGGGACATTAATGAGCAGTACAGGAGCTCCACAAGGGACAGTGCTGGCGCCATTCCTGTTCACACTGTACACATCAGACTTCAAATACAGTACTGGGTCCTGCCACATCCAGAAATACTCAGATGACACCGCTATTGTGGCATGTATCAGAAATGGAAAAGAAGCTGAATACAGAGATCTAATAAGAGCCTTCAGTTACTGGAGTCACAAAAACTGTCTCCTCCTCAACACCTCAAAGACAAAGGAGATGGTCATAGACTTCCATAGATCCAAACCCCCTCTTTAGCCAGTTGACACCTGTGGAGTGGACATCGAAGTGGTGACATTATACAAATGCCTAGGTGTACATCTGGATAATAAGTTGGATTGGTCTAAGAATATAGACTACATCTACAGAAAGGGGCAGAGCCGCCTCTTTTGCCTGAGAAGACTCCGATCAATAGACATCTGTAGTAAGATGCTGCAGATGTTTTATCAGTCTGTGGTGGCAAGCGTGCTGTTCTACGCTGCAGTCTGCTGGGGAGGAAGCATCAAACACAAAGATGCAAGACGTCTGAACAAACTGGTGAAAAAGGCTGGCTCTGTGGTTATACTCAAGCTGGACTCAGTGGAGGATGTGGTGGAGAGATCTACACTGAGGAAGGTGGAGACTATTCTCAAGAACATGGATCACCCACTTCACAACACCTTGATGGACCAAAGGGCAAGTGGTGGTGGACGGCTCCTCTCTCTTTGCTGCAGGACAGAAAGATTTAGAAGCTCTTTTGTACCAACAGCCATCAGGCAATATAACTCTTATGTAAATAATAGATAACTTTTATAGACATATCACATGAGACAACAGACAATTGAATTTCCCTTTGGGGATCAACAGAAAAAATTCTTATGTCAAATTGACATTAATATTCAGACACTTTAATGTGACTCTTACAATTTTGTGCAGATGCCTTTTCTCTTGAACATCTCTGAGATCAAAATTATACAGATACAACATGATGTTGATGGAAACATACCTGTCTATATAATGTTTTGCAGATGACCTTAAGATCACACACATAAAAGACATATTTAATCAAGTTGAGGCACATATCTGGAGAAGGATACAAAACATTTAATGCTGCACTTAATGTTAGTACGTTAGAACGTTTGAGAAAAATATTAATTCTTATGTCAGCATCGTGCTGCAACATTACAAAATGAAAATAAAATGATATCTACATACTATCTGAATGCACTGGACAGGGTGACTTGCTCAGTCAATTAATTATTTGCCTTTATTGTACAGTTCTCACATTTTATGTTCTCATTTTATCTTATTCCTTAACATGCTCATGCATTCACAAGGACCTGTTCTAAAGTTTGAATTACAGAGGATTACAGATCCCATAATCAAAGCAGCACATCTTTTTACTCATATCATTCATGAGGCCCACAGAGATGGCGACCACCTGTCATTTAATCTAACTTTGCAGGATTCAGTGGAGGACAGGAACAGGGCCATTATATCTTTTTATAAGAGGCCACGAGTGCAGTGGGCCAATCAACTGCAGTGCAAACTCACAGGTACAGGCCAACTCAAGTGTGTTGATATAACATGTTCAAAAGCAACCACAGTTAACCTAATTGTTGTACAGGCATGACAAGACCGTTCTATAATTGAGGGTTTTGAGGGGCCCTCTTTTGTTGTTGCCTTGCGCTTTCCAACTTGAACCTTGACCCGGCGAACCAATCTGTCAGGCCCTTCTGTGGCTTTCACGGCCCGTCCCAAGTGCCACTGATTTCTTGGAACAGTCTCCTCCTTGATAATGACAACATCATTCACTTTCAAGTTTCGCCTAGGAGCATGCAATTTTTGTCTTAAAGAGAGGTTCAGGGGGTATTCCTTTTTCCATCTGCTCCAGAAGTTTTCGACAAATGTTGTACTCAATGCTATCTTTTTGTAGCATACAAGTCCTCCTTTACAAAGTTACCAGGAGGTGGTAAAGTGATCCCAGACTTCATCAAAATGAGACGATTAGGGGTTAAAGGCTCAAGTGACTTTGGATCATTGATGTCTATTGATGTCTATTGTGTAATTGATGTCTATTTTGTCTATTGATGTCTGTTGTGTAATGTCTATTTGTGTTCACAATAGACATTGCTTCATAAAACAGGGTTCTGAGTGATGCATCATCAAGTCTTTCCAAACACTGGGCAACAGTGACCTTAAGAACACTGCAAATGGTACGTATTTGCCGCTCCTAGGTGCCACCTGCATGACTGGCTGATGGAGCATTAAACCTAAACTCGCACTGTTTATCTGCTAAAAAGGTCTCAAGTGCTCTGAGCTTATCACAGACAGCCAGAAAACCTCAGTTCAGCTTTCTTTTAATTACACTTACTTTAAATCTTTCCGCTCTCCACAACACCCCGCACATTTTCGTGTAGCAAACTGGCATGCAGAAAACTGGCGTGCAGCGAACCGCCGTGTAACAGACTGGCGTGTAGTAAACTGGCATGTGACATCACTATTTAACCCCTTTGTCGGTGTGCTGACCCCTTTGAACTTTGAAGTTTTACTTTGTGTCAGTGGAGGATGTGGTGGAGAAATCTACACTGAGGAAGGTGGAGACTATTCTAAAGAACATGTATCACCCACTTTACAACACCTTGATGGACCAAAGGTCCAACGGTGGTGGACAGCTCCTCTCTCTTCACTGCAGGACAGAAAGATTCAGAAGATCTTTTGTTCCCACAGCCATCAGGCTTTAGACCTCTTCTGTAAATAGTAGATGACTTTCAGAGACATGACAAATGAGACAGCAGACAATTGAATTTCCCTTTGGGAATCAATTAAGTTCTTCTCATACTTATTCTTAGTATTCTTATAATTCAGATTGTCAAGTTTTTTCTCATCATATCAATGCTTAACTGAAATCTTTCTTCATCAAATATGTGAAGCTTTTTTTAAGTGGGTGGATTGCTGATTAAATATCAATTTTTATCTCAGGAGTGAAGACTCTGCTCTTTGAGGGTCAGCAGGATCACCTAGTGCTATCCATTGACATAATAAAAGGGTAGACCCCGCTGGGGGTGCTGCGCAGCGAGAAATGCGGCCGCCATCTTGGTCAGGTCAAGCTTCCCATACGCTCCGGTCAATCATATTCATTCATTCATTCATTCAGCAATGCCGGAGCACTGTGCGGCGTATTCCTGTGCCAACAGGCGGACAGCAGAGAACAGGGCTCAAGAAATAACTTTTCACAGTTATGATTAAACGTTTTTTAAACATTACACTTGACTGTAGAGTCATTTGTAGGCCAAAGAGGAAGACTATCGGTCAACTCCATTTGCGAACAGCTAGCTTATTCACAATAATAGCAACTTTGGTCGATTATCAACAGATTTGCATTAGATTGAAAAACTTTTGTTTGAGAGAGGTTCTAAGAAACGTTAAGAAATAAAATAGAAAGAAAAAGGAAGAAAGTGAGCTCTGTTTTATTATCTGTTTTATTAAAGATTTCTTTGTGGTGATCTCCTGTTTCATTTTGAAGATTTCCTAAGGACAAAAACTTGAGGAAGAAGTGGGAGATTGCTGTTAGAGGGAGAAATTCGCAGCAAGTGATTCCTCTGTGCTGTGTAGCCAACAAGCAAATTGATATGTAGTTTAGATGCTGTCCTGTCATGCTGTTCTTGTGTTTAATTTTTTTTGATATGTAGGCTATATATTTGTGTGTATTTTCCAGTTATTAAAATAGTGCTTCTATATGACATTATTTGTGTGTGTCTACAAATGGATAAATAAAATTAAACTATATAAAAATTTATAATCAAATCAATATATATTGAATTGGCCTATTAAAACCGCCAGTTATTAATAATTATTGAGACACAGCAGGAACCTAGCTCTAAACCTAAATATATCCTTGATTAATTGTTATACTATAATACAGCCACTGCTGCCATGTTCTAAAATATCATTTTATTCATTCTGAGTATTTGAAAACGCCAAAAAAAATATGGCCTCTATCATGCCTCTTTGAATGGCGTTTGCAGAGAAGAAAATTACGTAGTATTGAGCGAACTATGATTCATTTAATGCGCTCAGACTTCATTCCGCCGGTTAAACAGCAGTGCAGAGTGAGGCGGATGACCGGACCAAGATGGCGGCCGCATTTCTCGACAGCGCCCATTCGTGGTAGCGGCCGATGCGGGGTCTATCTTTTATTATGTCTATGGTGCTATCCACCCAACTACAGGAGACTGACATGTTTGTAGTGGCAGGCCATATATTTGGTCATTGTTCTTTAAATGATGGCCCATGTCTATGCAGCCCGGCTGTGTCCCATTTCAGAGACCGCACCGTCGAATGGCACATAACGGCACATTTGAAGCGTGCATGATGTCATCACGTGGCGCAAACGGTGTCCCATTTGGCACGAAATGCTAAGAAATGCTAAGCGCGCTTAGCATTTTTCAAGCGTGCATTTATGCATGCTTTCGTGCCGTTGGTATCCCAGAATTCTTTGCGTGCCACTGCACAGCTGCGCATTTCAGGTGAGAGGCTGGACTCGCTTGGAGACACAGCGCGTCTTCAAAGAAAATACAAGAAATCCAAAAACAGCAGACAGTCAGCCCAGGGTGTATGAGCGCATGATCTCTGAACTCACTAAAATCTGCAAACCAAACATTATAGATTTAGAGACAACTGATCCGCTCTGCTTCAACTATCAAAAACATTAGAAATAAGAAAGCTGACAAAACTACAGCAGAGGATCAGGACAACATTGAGGTTTCTTTTTTCATTTAAGATTTAGAGATTAAAGTTGTAAATTTAGGAGAATAAAGTCATAAAGCTGCTTTTGTTGAGGGGGAAATGACTGAAGCTGGTCATCTGCAGGGTTATCGGTGGATGTATCAGCAGGTCATTCAGAGATTTTGTGGTTTCTGAAGAAACAATCAAACTGATGATGATCAACATTTGTGATCCAGAGGGAGTCGAGCTCCGACGAGCACCACGTCTCTGACACCGGCGGTAGCCTACACCTGCAGAGACACCAACACCTTATCATGGCATATGGATTCATATAGTAAATTAAAGCTCAATGTCATTCACGGATATTTACGGCTGCATTGACAGATATATCCGCAGCATATCCATTTCTGCCTCCACAAAAGCAGCGATTTCCTTCAAGTACACCAGTTTTTTTCCTGTGGAAAAGACGTATTTCTCATATATTTTTTTTAAGTCTTTATACTTATGACAATGGGATGCTGATGTGCCAAAGGATGAAGTATCTCCTTGTTTGTGAAACCTATACTGAAGCACAGTTCCTTCAAATGCTTCATGGCCCTAATTTTAACAAGTCTCCTCTGAAATAACAGGTTACCACTTTATTCTCATAAATTAATGACTTTATTCTCGTAAATTCACGACTTAAATCTCAGTCTTTAAAAAAAATTCTCAATATGGCCCTTATACTCCTTCATACAAAACAATCATTGGATGAATTGTGCTTGTATGTATTTACTATTTTGTGTCTGTGCAAGGTCACACAATTAAAAAATAAATGCTGCGCTCCACAGGTTTTCTTTAAGTCAGTCGTGACGCGAGCCTGAGGGCGGGGACATATGGCGACTCAACCAGGAAGTCCTCCGAAGGTCTCCAAATGTCAGTGCAGAGTTATGGCAACAGTTGGCCTTTTAAATTTAAACTTGTCTCATGTGAGCACAATTTTAAATATTGGCTTGACTGATTCCTCAATTTAGTACATTATGATTGTCTTTCATCAGTTGGAAGGAACTGAGTCTCCAAGAGGAAGAGAAATCAAAGGTGCTTGCCATGAGCCTGCCCTGGGCCTGCCATGTGTCACAACTGAAAACAGGTGGTGACTAAGGGACAGAATCTTTATTCACGCTGTAGGTGTCTTCCAAATGCTGAGATTTAAAGACACGATGACACATAAACAGCATGACACTGTGTACTTCCTTTAACTGGAGTTGGTCTTTCACACCTGCTGAAGTAAAAATTAATAATTCAATCTGCTTTAAGGTTCTAGAAAGGACCTCCATGCAGATCAAGCAGTTCAAACAGGGATTGAAAGAGACTGGGATCTGGGATGCTGTTGCCAATTTTTTCCCAAGGGCCTCAGAGACAGAGATGACACCAGAGGTAGAGTAAATGAATAGCTACTTTTATAAATGTAAAGCTGGTTTTAATATGGGATAACTGCATGACAAAATTTTTGGCTTGTGTTACTCCAAGGAGAATCAGATTGGCCTGACCAGGGAATCACTCTTTTTCTCCAAGATGATTTTAGACAAGAAAGTCTGGCCGGAGGAAGATGATTTTGATGATGATGTCTGCACCCTTGAAGAACAGGACAGGGCTTTGGATTTTCTCCGCTGCTTCATTGAGACAAGAGTATTTTGAGATTTTTCTAACATTGATGTCAACTTATTCAGATTTATCATGTTGCAAATTTTTTTTTTTCTAGGTACGTCCAAGAAACTTAAGCTTCTATTGAAATTCCGGACAGGTTGGGATGTTGTTCCTCAACACCTCCACGTTGGAATGGCAGCAATCACGCTTCCACAGTCATCCACCTGCTTTTTTACTCTAAAGCTTCCCAAAGACACAGACAAATTCGATGCATTAAGTGGCCTGAGTATAACTTCACACAAGTTCTTGTAAACTACAGGGTCGACTTCCAAGTCTATTGTTTCATGTATGTAAATTAATTGTTCCAATATTGCTTCTACTTGGAACAGTAGATAATCCAGGGAAGCATTATCAGCAATATCAGCTAACAGACGGAGATCCCGAGAGATAGTATCTATATTGACTGCCATTGAGAGTCGTGTAGTGACTTCCTCTGCTGTGGCTCTTGGTAGATATACCTTGTCGATTTCTGCACTAATTTCTGCGTGAATAGTTCAACCCAAGACACACTTTGGACGGCCCCCTCATTTGAATTACATTTCCTACTGCATTTCATGCTGACATTGTCTGCAGCATGAAATAAATAATCATAAAAGCAGTGTTAGAATAATGTGCATAAATGTATAAAGAAGTTATCATTATTCCTCATATTCTTTGTCAGAGTTTACTACAAGTATAAACTATTTTGACCTCTTTTATACATCATATAAGAGTATTTTTATCATATAAGAGTGTTTCCTAACTTCTCTCTCCAATAGATTTACTACACAGCACATCAATGTTTCTTTCAGTTTTCTGTGACCTTGTCTTTCCTATCAGCAGGTGGGGGTGTGGGGGTGACGAATCCTCCGCTGTAAATCGTGGGAAGTTTTTGAGGAGGTGCCGCTCTTATCAAAAGGAGCTCGTTAGATGCTGCCTTGACCTTCACATATTCACAAGTGGTTCATTATTATGCTTTATGAGAATGTTTACTTTGCTGCACCATTTACCCCCACCCTTTAGAAACATTGTGTAACCAGGGACAACCCTAAATAAAAGAGGCCGGACAGAGAAAGAACCCTTAGAGTGGTATTGAGATAACTAAAAGAAAGATCTCTGTCCATTCTTCTCGAATATATTCCATTGTCTTTCTCTTCTTTATATGTTTTCAGGTATTTGGGCAGGTTTTAGACCCAACATTTCTTGGTCCTTCGAGCCAGATTCCAATAGACCAGACGATTCCAACAGGTGAGGTGGACGACAGATAAGACCGTGGCCACGGCAGCCTCTCTTTGAGGAACTGGACTCGACCCACCTGCTGGGATCCGACGGTTGACGGAAATCCGAAGCCAAGAGGAAAGACAAGTGGTGAGTTGGTCTTTTATAAAAAGGAACGTGGAATGATTGAAATTCGCTTCGCGTAGAGAATTTATAAAAGACCAAAAAGGATGCCGGAGTCCTACTAGAAATAGTTTAAATTCCAAGGAAGGATGCCGGAGTCCTACTACTAGATGTAGTTTAAATTCCGAGGAAGGATGCCAGAGTCCTACTAACTAGTGCTGTGTCCAAATTGCCCGCTCGCATACTACATGCTACTGCTACGTGCTACTGCTAGATCCTACTCCTACATACTAAACACGTTGGCCCAATTCGGACACAGCTTAGATGTAGTTTAAATTCCGAGGAAGACGCGCGGGTCCGGTGTGGTACCGTGGACAAAGGCCTAATTGAGAAAATTCTGCAGAACAAAACACGTGTTAAAAGTGTGATTGTGAAAGTGTGAGAGTGATTGGAATAGGGATATATCACTAGATATATCCTATTCATACCAAAACAGTGGGATTGTAAGTAGTGACCTTATTGTGGAAGCAAAGGCAAGAATTCTCCACTCGCAAGAGTAGAAGCGAGAATTACCACATAAGGAATTTTTATCACTACCCCATTGAAAGAACCCAGCTTAATAGGACACCCTAGGTGTCACCTAAGCTGGGCCAAAACACATAAAAATGGGGACGGGAGCCAGTAAGGCTAAATTAGACAAACTAAAAAGTCAAGACTGGAAAGTTTTTCAGACAGAGCCCAAAAAATTACAATTCCTCGAATTATGGGTAACTAAATTTGGATTCGATGGCAGCCTAAGAACAAGCCAATTAAATAAACTACAAGACTCCATAAGCATAAAATCAAAGGGTGATATAAAGAAAGCACAAAAATATGGGTGTCAAATGATTGATGAATGGAAAAAAGTAGCAAAAGCCAGAGAGGATGGAGAAAGGAGGAATAAAGAGGAAAGAAAGAGGCAAGAGACAGAGAAAAAGGAACGGAAAGTGTTGTTCCACAGGAAAGAAGATGATGAGACAGGACCAGTAGGCAGACGAAGAGAACCTCCCTATAATCCTAATTGGGAGGAGAGAGAGGAAGAGGAAGAACAGGAAGAAGAAGAAAGGGAAGAACCAGGCGTAAAACAAAGCTTATATCCAGAAGTGCCAAAATTAAGCAATACCAATCCATTTAAAACTGATAAGACCAAAGCTGTCCGACATCCTCCGTATGATTTTCGGAGTAGGGAGCCTCAATATCAGTGGTCTAAAGAAATGGGAGGAGGTCCACTGACTCCCACAAAAAAATCTCCCAAAGAACCATGTGATCAGTTCCCTATGATCGAAGTGGCAAATCCTAATGTTGCAGACGGACAGCAGCCTCGCATTCTGGTGTACAGAACATGGAACCTGGAGGATATAAGTAAAGCTTTGCAAGGTGTGACTCCTCACAGAGAGGATGCTACACAATTTGGCAGAGACATGGAAGACCTTAGACGGTCTTATCATCTAAATGGTACTGAAACACAACAGATCTGGATGAAAGCTTTGGGCCTTGATTGGCATCGTGTGCTGGGGGATTGGGACCCAAATCGAGGGGGAAATCATTTGGCCCACGATGACAATGTTTTAAACCAACGTGTAACCGCACTTGTAGCTAGAACTACAAATCAGTTCAGACAACGAGCAAATTACTCTGAAATAGATAAAGTAAAACAAAAAAGATGAAGAGCCATTCGAAGACTATCAAGTTAGAATGACTAAAGCCTTTAAAACCCATAGTGGGTTAGAGGAGGACAATAACGAGAATGGTGCCTACCGACAACAGTTAAAAAATGCCCTCCATGCCGGCTCCAAAGATGCAATAAAAAATTGGGTGCAAAAACATTACAAAGGGCTCCCTTCAGGAGCTCTGACTGAATACGTGGAGCATGCTCTCCACGCTGAAAAAGTTGTAAAAACTGCAAAAAAAAGGAAAGAAAAAATGGAACTAGTGCATTTTTTGCGGAAGGTGACAATGAAAATGAAGCCTTCTATCAAAATGCAAGAGGCAGATTTAGGGGCAGAAGCAGAAGAGGATTCAGAGGTAGAGGACAGAGGTGGCCCAAACTTGGAGGAGCAGAGCAAAGAGGAGTAGTGTGCTGGTCATGTGGGACAGAGGGACATATAGCCTGGGAGTGCAAAGAACCACCAAATAAAGGAAAGTGTGTGCACTCAGGGCAAGACCAAAAACAGGCATGACTATATGAAGGAAAAAAGAAACAGTCTGACTCGATTGCGAAAGTCAATGTGACCGAAACCGATGATGAAGAAGTTCCAATGCTAAATTTGCAAGAGATATTTTTTATGATTCAGGTAAAACCAGAAGTACAGCTGTTCGTAAATGGGAAAGAAATGACTTTCCTTTGCGACAGTGGTGCTTGCAAAACCACAATAAGAGAACAGATACTACATGTGACTTTCTCAGGCGAAACTATGAAAGTAAGAGCCGCAAATGGAGAACTTTCAGACGTGCCCCAAACCACACCTTTGTGGTTTAGAGACCCACATTTCCAGGGCACTTCCGGTCAGTTTAGCGCGCTGTACATGCCACAGTGTCCCGTTAATTTGCTTGGTCGAGACGGACTGTTAAGCTTGGGCTTGGCTTTAGTGCCCTCTTCTTGTGGGCCGATACTGGTGAAAAGAAAAGATGAGTTAGGCCTGGGAGACATTTTTGTTTCTCAGGGTCAAGGTCAACCTCATTATTGGTACAGTTTAGACTTACCTAACAAAGGCCCAGCAGCGTCAGCAGCTACACTGCTAGCTGAAGGCAGAAATGCTGTTTTAAAAAAGGAAGACCAAATGTCCGAAGACGACCTGCACGTGACATTGTGGTATAAGACAGCTCCAGGTACAGACAGAGAATATGAAAAGAAGCTCAAAAACGCAACACCAACTACTATAACTATCACTCATTTGTACAGTGACAATCTCAGCTCTGTTGCAGCTGCAGTGACTTTGCCTCCAGGGCAAGATTTCAAAGACCTTTTCAGAATGTGCACTCCAGCTCACATCTCCCTGTTTAAAGCAAAAGACCAACAATGGAAGAATTTGGGTCAAATGGTATCAACGGGAGAAAAAGCTAATGACTGGAAACCTACCTCAGTTAACACTGAGTACAGTACCAAAACAGGTCTCAGCAGAAAGTCACTTTTCTGGACAGCACAAGTGCAAGAAGGAATTCACCTAGACTGACCAGAACAGACAGATAGCTGACAGAGCTTACAGTTGTCACTGACAAATGAGGAAGAAGAGTTTTTAGAGGCTGTGCCCAAATGTTTGTGGTCAACAGGACCTACAGATGCAGGATTAGTTAAAGGTGCCCTGCCTGTACAAATTAGGCTCAAAACTGAATATAGGCCTTGTGTTCGCCAGTATCCACTTAAACCTGACGCGTATGAAGGAATCAAACCAGTCATACGGGATCTCATAACTGCAGGAGTAATTGTAAAATGTGATGACTCTCCATGTAATACTCCTATTTTTCCCGTAAAAAAACAAGCCCCATCCATTGGGTGGCGAATGGTTCAAGATTTACAAGCAGTAAATAATGCTGTGATTCAAAGAGCTCCATGTGTACCCGATCCAAATACTTTGCTAAATTCTTTGAGATCAGATGCTACTGTTTTTACAGTGGTGGACATTAGCAATGCATTTTTCTCAGTACCAGTGGATAAAGAGAGTCAATACTGGTTCGCCTTCACCTTTGGAGGCCAACGGTACACATACACTCGGCTACCACAGGGTTATTGTGAAAGTCCTACAATTTACTCCCAGGTCATGAGCTCCAGTATGTCAAAGTTCACTCCCCCTCATGACAGTCAAGTCCTTCTGTATGTAGATGACATCCTTTTGGCCTCACCTGATGAAGCCACCTGTAAGGCAGATACACTGGCGTTATTAAAACATTTGGCTACTGAGGGACACAAGGCCAGCAAAAACAAATTACAGCTATGCAAGACAGAGATAAAATATTTGGGCCACAATCTTAGTGCAGCAGGCCGCACCATAGTTGAGAGTAGAAAAACAACTATTCTACAAGCTCCTAAACCACTCACAAAGAAACAAATGATGTCATTTTTAGGCCTAATAAACTATTGCAGAGCATGGGTTCCTAACTACGCTGAAATAACTCAACCCTTGAGTAAATTAATGTATGATGGGGACCTGAAGATGACATCTTTGATACAATGGACACCTGAAGCTGAAATAGCATTCTGTGACATCAAACAAGCCTTAGTGTCCAGCACAGCTTTAGCATTACCAGACTATAGTAAGCCATTTATTCAGATGGTGGACTGTAAGGGACAGTTTATGACCTCTGTCCTTACACAACAGCATGGAGAAAAACTAAAACCAGTAGCATATTATTCATCTAAGCTTGGTAGTGTAGCTTGTGCATTACCCCACTGTGTCAGAGCTGTAATAGCAGCCTCAATGGCTGTGGAAATCAGTGCTACTACAGTACTTTTCCACCCACTCACACTGCGAGTGCCTCATTCAGTTTCATTGATGCTGTTACAGACTAATATGACCTTCTTATCTCCAGCACGACATTTGTCCTGCATGTCAACACTGCTGTCGCAACCACATGTCACTGTGGAATGATGCACAAACTTAAATCCAGCTACTTTAATTCCTCTGGCAGACGATGGCGCTAAACATGACTGTCAGGAGTTAGCAGAACAAACAGCAAAAAGCCGACCTGATTTGCTAGATCAACCTCTGCAAACTGGAGAAATCCTCTTTGTGGATGGCTCCTCTAAAAAGAATGATTGTGGTAAAACTTTAACGGGTTATGCAGTTGTAACTACTACAACCATTTTAAAAGCAGCAAAATTACCATCAACATTCTCTGCCCAAGCAGCAGAACTGGTTGCACTTATTGAAGCTTGCAAAATCATGGCTGGAAAAGAAGTCACAATTTATACTGATAGCCAATATGCTTTTGCCACTACGCATACTTTTGCACAATATTGGAAAAATAGAGGCATGGTAACTTCTACCGGTAAACCTGTGACTCACGCTCAGCTCCTGACAGAACTCTTGGCTGCTGTAAATCTGCCACAAACGATAGCTATTTGCAAATGTGCTGCCCACACTTCTGGAACAGATCCAGTCTCGCTGGGGAATGCATTTGCAGATAAAACAGCCAAGGCTGCAGCTGAGGGAGAGATCTCGGTCTGCACCTTGGAGTACACAGACGCACTTTCTGATGACGTTCTTAAAACAATGCAACAACAGAGCCCAAAAACTGAAATTGAACTCTGGGTTAAACAAGATGCACATTTGCAAAATGGCATCTATATATGACCTGAAGGGAAACCTATCCTACCAAAGAATCTTTTTAAATGGGCAGCAATATTGAGCCATGGTCCCACACATGTCTCAACAGGAGGGATGGTAGGACAGATACAACAACATTTTACTAATTATGGATTTAACTCTTATTCAAAAATTTTTTGAAGAGCATGTTTAACATGCGCTAAACACAATCCTCAGGGAAATCTCAGAATGAAAACACGCAGTTTCCCTGAACCAAAATATCCCTTCCAGGTCATACACATGGACTTTATCGAACTGAGCCCAAGTGAAGGAAAAAGATATTGTCTTGTGATAATAGATGCATTTTCCAAATGGATAGAGCTTTTCCCGACTAAAACACCAGATGCATTGACGGTCGCTAGAGCACTTTGTAAAGACATTATACCTCGGTATGGCATCCCAGAAATAATTTGTAGCGACAATGGCACTCATTTTGTGAACCAAATCCTTAAAAAAATAGGACAAATGTTTCATATAAACCTTAAACATCATTGTGCAATCACCCTCAAAGTGCAGGCTTAGTAGAACGAATGAACGGAACTATAAAAAATAGACTAAAAAAATGTATGGAAGAAACAAACAGACCATGGACACAGTGTCTTGATCTCGTAAAACTTTACATCAATATAACAAGCACTAGTGGATTGACTCCTTATGAGACCTTATTTGGCAGAACATACAGGCTGCCTCAGTTTAAGAACCAATGGGAAACAGATGATGACAGCACACTTGCAGACTATATGAGAAAGATATTAGAAAAACAAAAACCAGTGTGTACTGATAATCATCCCTCTGATTCTCAACAGGAGACTCAGCCACTGAAGCCTGGAGACTGGGTGCTAATAAGGAGTGTTAAAAGAAAACATTGGCATTCGCCTAAGTGGGAAGGTCCATATCAGGTACTGCTGACAACTCCCACTGCTGTTAAGATAGCAGAGAGATCAGCCTGGGTTCATTTGACACACTGCAAGCAGGTCATTTCGGTTGAAAACTCCGATAGGGGTGGTGAGCCAAAGTCTGATAATAGGGTGGATTCAGATGTTTAGAGTCTGGATAGACCCGAAAGTCAGTGAAGCTTTTTAAAAGGACACCAAACCAAGTAGAGGAGATAAGTATTCCACCAAAATGACCCCAAAGCGGCTGAGAAGTGTCATCTGTCACTGGACAGTACCCTTTTTTGTCATTATGACATTCCCGTTCGTGTGGTACCTATGGGAACCACTCACAACGCACCATACAGGCATGATAGAGATAAATCCTACAAAACAGACCACTCATAACAGACTTCGACGAGAAATAACATCACAGGATCAATGTAAGACATCTGTGTCTCACATTTCTATCCCGCAAATATGTGTCGTAGAAAACACCACGGGTTGTTTCCACACCACATGGTCTCTGTGTAAAAATGGACAACAATACAGAAACAATAACTGGTACTTAACTAATGACTACAAACACACCGGGTGGGAAACATTAGTGGCAGACACGGCTGGGTGGACTAAAAGATATGCAAAAACAAAATGGTCAAAATATCAACAACAACTTATGACTCTAAAAAAGAACAGCACTCACTTGACCTTATGTGTAAACTTCACTAAGGGAACTCTTAGACCTCCCAGTTATGCGGGCGTCGGCGGATGCTGGGGTTTCCTATTGTGGTCACACCGAGGAGGGAAGGATGTAAATCAGAAACTAATCATATGCAAAAATAAGGCAACAAATACCCCCAGATCAAATATCAGCATGTCTGCTGCAGCAAAAGGACAAGGTATTACAGAAGACGGTGTGACCATAAGTGTTGACCAAGTTTTCCGTTTCGTAACTGGCATATCTGGGTACAGTAATAATTGGTTGTTAATGGTAGAACAAGCTGCAAATATGACCAAAAAGGACTGTGTGGTCTGCATGGGCCCGAGACCACTCCTGCGAGTAGTACCAGCTGTGGTCCCGTCGTTCTGCATTTTACAGTTAATGACTAACCCCAACATTGATGGCGACTGCACAAAATGGGACGAAATATTCCCTCTGACCAAACCTGAACCGGAAAAACCTTTCTTTTCCACCCATGTAGCACGTGGAAATTTCACTTGCATAAATATGGTAGGGAAGGCTGACAGTTTAGGCTCAATTAACAGCAGCTGGTGTGAGACCACACTGACCGTTGATGGGTTATCCTTCAAGCCACTGTCCAGAAGCGACATCTGGTGGTGGTGTGGAGGAAGTAAATTGTTCGACAAAATGCCCATGAACAAAAAAGGAGTCTGTGCCTTAGTAACTTTGATCCTACCTGTTGTGACTCTCCCTACCAGTGTGACAAATTTAACCTCTGTAGTTAGTCATGTTCTCTTGTGGAGCCACTCCAGAGTAAAAAGAAACTGGCAAACAGAATCTGACCCGACTTACATAGATCCTATTGGAGTTCCTCGGGGGGTACCAGATGAGTATAAACTAGTAAATCAAGTTGCTGCAGGCTTTGAGTCTCTCGTCTGTCCTTGGTGTACAATGAACAAAAATATAGATCGAATCAACTACATCCATTTCAATGTTCAAAAGCTAGGTAATTGGACTGAGGCCGGTTTTCAGGCCGTTCACTCGCAGTTATCCGCAACATCCCTGATGGCTTTCCAAAACCGTATAGCCCTTGACATGCTGCTCGCAGAAAAAGGAGGTGTATGTGCCATGTTTGGAGAAACGTGTTGCACGTTCATTCCTAATAATACTGCTGCCGATGGCAGCCTCACTCGAGCCATAGAGGGCCTTAAAACGCTTAACGGCAAGATGAAAGACCACTCAGGAATAGATAACTCCTTTTGGGATGATTGGATGAATGTCTGTGACGTATCCTCCGCTGTAAATCGTGGGAAGTTTTTGAGGAGGTGCCGCTCTTATCAAAAGGAGCTCGTTAGATGCCGCCTTGACCTTCACATATTCACAAGTGGTTCATTATTATGCTTTATGAGAATGTTTACTTTGCTGCACCATTTACCCCCACCCTTTAGAAACATTGTGTAACCAGGGACAACCCTAAATAAAAGAGGCCGGACAGAGAAAGAACCCTTAGAGTGGTATTGAGATAACTAAAAGAAAGATCTCTGTCCATTCTCCTCGAGTATATTCCATTGTCTTTCTCTTCTTTATATGTTTTCAGGTATTTGGGCAGGTTTTAGACCCAACAAGCAGAGTCCTTGGGCTCTATTTTCGTGTTCGCCAATGAGGCTGCGGAGGGTGGCGGACCCCGCGCAGTGGTATTTTCGTCTGGTGGAGCCCGGAGTACAGCCGGTTTGGTATTTTCGTGGACTGAGGCGCACCAAGGTCTGCCAAGCTGGGCGTGGTGGCGTGGTAGAGGAAGGTGTCGACAGAATCAGCTGCCGCAGTAACATTTTCGTGGCGTATAAAGTGTGCTGAAAGCTCGCCGATTCAAACCTGGTCGGCTTTCAGTGCAAGCGAAGCACAGCTGGTCTACTGGTATTTTGGTAGACCGGCGGCATATCGGCATACGTCACCGATGCCTCACCAGCAGGTTTCCACAGTGTCAGGCACATTTCAGTGCAATAAATAATAAACAACAATTATTATTTTGAGTCAGCACATACATTTAGATCTATATAGATATATTCTGATCTATATCTGATCTGATGAGCGCGTTTGGCACGCGTTTGGACACACAACCTGACCAAATTAACACAGCTGAAACCGCATTAAATTCAATTAAATATCTAGTAAATAGACACACATGATGAAGTTAACAAGATATGTAATTCGCCTCCCTCCTTTTCTTTCTTCCTCTTCCTCTTATTTCTTGCACAGCTCGACCTGGACATGTCTCTGTGTCCTCTCCCTCTCCTCTCTGTGTCCTCTCCCCGTCCTTCTGCTGCTGCTGCTGCGGCAGCTGAACAGATGATTTGTTTCAGTGATCAGACGAGTTATTTACTTTACGCCAACATACGAATATTATATTATTCAGTGTTGTTAGCCAAATTTATGTTATATGCCAACATCTATAAAAGAAAGAGCCAGGCCACGGAGCGCGATGCGTCATTACCCACAGATGGTCCCGATTTTAATGCCATTATTGGAATTTATGATGTGATCTCTGCACACAACCCACCTTTGTCACATGAGGATTGAATATGTGCAACTTACACACACCAAATCCATCTGTGCTCATATGAGAGCAACAAGTGTCATAGCGTTTACAGCGACACTTGTTGAGGAGCTGCCTTCTGTCGCCATTGTGTGGCATTACTGTCTTCAAACATCTCTTGACCCCTTTGACTACTTCACGAAAATAGTAATACGCCTTGCCGGTGGCGGATTTAAAGGCGAGGAGAGGAGCTGATGTTATTGGTCAATACAGGTCTCGGCTGTGTTAAACCCACTCCACACCCTCTCTCCTCCCTGCTTGGGAACGCCTTGTCAGCGAGGCGGACCTGACTTATGCCGCGCCTGCTGCACATCTCCGGCGAGGCACGAAAATAGAGCCCCTTTTCTTTTTTCATTGATATTTAATTCCATTTATATATTTATTTTTGTATTCATTTCCACATTTCTTTTTCTATTTCTTTTTGTTTTTTGAGTCTTGTTTTTTATCTTTGTGTTCATTTTTACTTTTTTTTTAATTTATGTATATATTTTATTATGATTGGTTTAATTTCCTTTTATATGTATTTTTTGTGTTTAATTTTATAATCATATTTCTTTTTTTGTCTTTATTTTCACTTTTAGTATTTTTTAAATTTTTAAATTTTGGCATTTTTGTCCTCCATACTTTATTCCCCTAATTTTACAATTTGGTTGCAGGCAGGGCTGTCCTTTCACCTTGAAACCTATTTAATTTTTTCATTGAACCTCTATCCCAAGCAGCATGTCAGGAGATGTAATTAAATGGTATCTCCATGGGAGGAGTGGAGTAAAAAATAAGTCTGTACACAGATGATGTATTGATCACAATAAATGCTGGAAGCATACAGGGAATATTCAAGATATGTTCATAAACACAGGTCATGACATTTAATTACACACCTACAGAGAAACTCAACACGATGTATAGTTTCAATTGGAATGCATCCTTTATTAAAAACATGGTAGTCTATTTGCCTTAAGACATGTCACAATTATTCTAGATTAGAAATGTATTTAAAAAAATAATGTAAATTGACCTTTGTAAGGGTCATTCTGAGAGATTATTATGTGTGCAGGACACTGAATAGTCCACTAGGTGTCACCTTTGTGTCTTGGGTCACCTGCCAATTTAGGTAGGAACTTTCCATCAGGTAACAGGTATTGCTAGACAGTGGGAGCACAAATAGTTTTTTGACTGCAAACACTGGCATGCCAGGTCAGGTGAAGTCTTGTGGATTTGGTTGTCATTGTGGAATTTGGGGATTTTGTCAACACTTATTCTTGCACTCTTGCATGTAAATACATTGAAGACCAGAATGGTGAGCAATAAATAATCCATAGAATGGCAGAAGACAACGTTGGATGTTTATTTTACAGGACAAACTGAAGCAGTGCACAGCACAGTGAGTTAAAGGTATGGTTGACGATCTGAGAAGCAGCTAAAAAAAACTGAGCCATTGAGGCAGATTTGCAAAAAGCGTCTCACCCCCACACACAAACCTCTCCCCTCTCTGTGCTCGACGATAAACCCCCTCCCTGTATCGCCCGCCCCATGACGCACCCCTTCTTGCAGAGCAAGAAGACGGCCGGCAGAAGATCCTTCTCTAACTTCAAATGGGATTCACCATGTCAGATTTCTAATGACTACCATGTTGACTCAACCAACAAACTACGAACTATGTTTCCCCCAAAACAAAAGAAACCCACTTTGAAATCATGAACTACATCTATCCCTTAAAGGAACTACTCAGACGGTGATTTAACATAGAAGACAACATGTGCACTATTTGTGAAAAGGATACTGAAACAACGGACCATATATTTTTCTCATGTAACATAAGACAAACATTCTGGGTTAACATTCACAAACATTATGGGTTAACATTCATAAATCGATTGAACAAAAAATTACAGTATTTCCACATATATTTCTCTAGATAATGTTACTTTTGGAATGATACTACCAAATAAAAATGATGAACTCTGTAGCAATGTAATCTTATGTCTTGCCAAATATTTCATTCATAAGAATAAAGTTATGAGATCATCCACCAGATTTATTGTTTTCATTACCAAATTTAAAATGTATTTGAAATCTCTTAAAGCGTTAACTGATTTGAAGGAACAAAAGCAGAAGCGTTTTTTTTTTTCCCCGTCCTTCTCCATCAAAGCCTCTGTTTGTAACAGTCTGCTCTGCCCCTCTCCTGCTCTGCTGCTCAGCCACACCCCTCATCAGCTAACTGCTTCCACCTGCTGCTCTCACCTGCTCATCATCTCCAATCAGGCCAGTATATATGCAGCTTCTTTCCCCTCACTCTTTGCCAGATTGTCTTCGCTCTCATGCCTGACTCTCCAGCGTTTATCCTCGGACTGCTTACCTGGTATCGACCTGATCTGCCCCTGACCTTTGCTTCTCGCCTCAGCCCCGGTAAACCTACCTGCCTTCTGTCCTTGACTACGAGCTTTGCCTGCCTGTTTCCCTCTATTCGTCTGCCTGCGGCTGAATGGCACATGGTTCCTGCTCTGTTGAGATCCCCCTTCTCGTCAGCTTCACCTCGCCAACTCACCTCCTCTGCCGACGTTGGTTCTGCCAGCTCCTCTGCAAGCTCTGGATCCTCACCCAGTCTCCAAGAAATCTTCCTCCAGCTGTAAGTTGAGCGTTTTCCCCTTCACTACACTCGTAGAGCAAATTAAGACTGTGGACAATTCCCTGCTCACAGGTCCAAAACTCTTGCCTGACCTGTGGTCAACCGCTAATCTGCTCGCCTATCACCCGGAAGACCCGAGTCCGAATCCTGCCATACCCACCTGCTATACTCTGCTGCTTCATTGGATTTGGTGTTCAATAAAGACTGTTATTAAAGTGAACCTGCTTGTTTGTGCTGCAATTGGGTCCAGTCAATACCCGTTACAGTACAATCTGGCCAAACTATGGACCCAGCACACAATCCCTCACCACTGAATCGCCTTGAGACAATTGAGGGCGTTCTGCAGCAACATGAGGCCATGATGACTGCGGCTGCGGCTGAAGCCAGACGAGCTGCTGAGACTCAGGGACAATCACTAGCAGCTTTAGCTGCACAGATGCAACAGCTAGCAGCTCAACTAACCCAGCTCCCCTCATCTGCTGGATTTGCCTCTTCTTCAGAAGCTTCACCTTCTGCTCCTGCACCTGTACCCGCCTCTTCTCTACCCAGCGATGCTCCTGAGTCACGGGTGGGAACCCCAGAGCGTTATGACGGAGATCGAGAGACTTGCGGCCCCTTCCTCACCAACTGTTCTCTCCTGTTTGCCCTACAGCCCCGCACCTTCGTCACAGAACCGGCAAAGGTAGCATTTGTCATTAACCACCTGACAGGCAGAGCTAGACTATGGGGAACAGCTGAGTGGGAGAGGCGGTCTCGAGCCTGTGCTTCATTTGACCTGTTTGCTGCTGAGCTTCGGAAGGTTTTTGGGTTTGAGAATTCTGGTTCTGATTCGGCAAGGGGACTGATGGGACTGAAGCAAGGCGAATGAACAGTGGCTGACTATTCCATTGATTTCCGCACCAGAGCCAGCCAAAATGGTTGGAACAGTGCAGCTCTCCGTGATGCCTTTCACCTTGGACGGGGTGATTGACTTGGCCGTCCGCATCGATCTTCGTGTTCAGACTCGTCGACGAGAGAAGCGTCAAGGGGGAACCCAACATACTCGTCCACCTCGCTCCCGTGGGGGTGCTGCTGCAGCCAACTCCACCCCATTGGGTCAGCAGTTTGAGGATCCAGAGCCCATGCAGTTGGGCCACACCTCTCTCTCCCTGGAAGAGAGAGAGCGTAGACGCAAGTCCAAACTCTGCCTCTATTGTGGGGCAGCGGGACACTAAGTCTCCGGCTGTCCAGCAAAAGCCAGAGCTCATCAGTAGTTGGGGAGACCCTGGTGAGCTCAACTACCCTGTCACCTCCCCAAAGCCAGCGACCCCTGCTCCAAGGCCGCCTCCTCCTTCCAGACGGTCCCCACACCTTGGCTATCTTTATTGACTCCGGGGCTGATGCCAGCATCATTGACGAGGAGGTGGTCCTTCAGCTGGGGCTTGAGCAGGTTCCTTTGGCTCACCCGGTTCCTGCTCGAGCCTTAGATGGACATGTCCTGGGCACCGTCACGCATCAGACCTCTCCTGTTCATCTGCTACTGTCTGGTAATCATCATTAAAACCGTCCAGTTTCACATCCTGAGCTCTTCCTGCCTGCCACTTATCCTGGGATATCCATGGCTCCGTCTTCACAATCCGCACATCGACTGGGCGACTGGGACCATCCGGGAGTGGAGTTCCTCCTGTCATCAGAGGTGCCTGCAGCAAGCCTCAGTTCCGCTTCATCCCTCCGGGTGTAGCTCCAGTTCGTCACCTGACCTCAGTGGGGTGCCACCCGAGTACCATGACTTCCGCCAGGTCTTCAGTAAAGCCAGAGCCACCTCTCTGCCTCCACACCGACCCTATGACTGCGCCATTGATCTCCTGCCTGGTTCATCACCTCCCAAGGGTCGCCTATACTCCCTGTCTGAACCCGAAAGAAGGGCCATGGAGACGTACATAAATGACTCCTTGGCCGCAGGCATCATTCGTCCCTCTTCATCCCCTGCTGGAGCAGGGTTTTTCTTTGTTGAGAAGAAGGACAAGACATTGTGACCTTGCATAGATTATAGAGGACCGAATGAGATCATGGTAAAGAACCGTTACCCACTGCCACTCATCTCCACTGCCTTTGAACTGCTCCAGGGGGCCACCATTTTCTCCAAACTCGACCTGCGCAACGCCTACCACCTCGTCCGCATCAGAGAAGGAGATGAATGGAAGACGGCATTCAACACCCCTACTGGACACTACGAGTACCTCGTAATGCCGTTTGGCCTCACCAATGCCCCTGCCGTCTTCTTTAGAAGATGACCTCGGTGTAAAAGTGCAGAAATGAACTACACGAAGACAGAATCGAGCTGGCAGCCTCTCGGCGGGGTTTTTATTCCGATCACAGCATCGAACAATAGCTCATGAGCAATCGAACAGACAGAACCAAAAAACAGCCAATCCACATATCTTTTATAGTCCTCCATTGACGTCAGGGACCTTAGTTTTAGCCAAATGTGCGTGCGAAAGTCCCCTTCGTGACTTTCTCTGCCACTATCTTTTGGAGCCAGATTTCCTGTTATTGCAATTAAGCTACCATGAGAGAGGGTCACCATGACCTGATATGAAGTTTATCCCAATCTGACCACTCCACCCATATCCTGTTTTCTTGCCTCATGGTAACCCCCAAAACATCCAAACATATCTGTTATTTTCCCCCACATATCCCCCCTTTGAATCTTTTCAAGATTAACCAAGTTCACTGACGCCGTTGGAGATTCACACTTATCTTGTCTTAGCCTTAGTTACGTTACATGAATGAGTTATGACAGCGTTATGTGATATGGTACTACTTGATTGATTACAGATGCATATGTATGTTTTCAAACCAATCCAACTCATGCTTGTGATCACGAATGTTACATTTTCACAAATACAACACTTAGATCCCTCGGTTCACATCTGGCAGGGGCGAAAACCTGCTGGCTGCTTTGAGCAGGAAATTCCCCTGCGGCCCCTCCCGCTGGCGACCTTTACCGTGAACCTTCTAAATCTTAACAGCTTTTCACTGACCCACTCTACATGACAATCAACCACATGTTTTATTGCTCAAAAAATGATTAACCATTTCCTTTACCTGTTTCCATTTACCTGGAATGGGTATGTGTAAATGATGTGAGTATGCAGAGTACACATGGATAACTGCAGGATATGTGTGTATTGGTATGATAGTCCATTATGCAGAATACACCTGGATAGTAACAGAATATGCGTGTAGTGATATGATAGTCCATTTGCTCCGCCGTCCCATTTGCTTTTCCTTTTGCTCGCTCGCTGCTGCTGCACCTCTGCTTCTTGTTTACCTTACACTTGACTCAGTTCGTCCTCATCATAGTCACCCACACAGGCAGGGTTCGGGTACAAGTCCGTATAGTCCCCGTTTCCCGCCTTGCTGTCGTCCAAGCAGAGTTGTGCCATTTGGGACGGCGTCAGCAAGTCCAACATTTGAGCTTTTTGGAGACCAGTCGCCACAATCATCTGTCTGTCCAGAGCCCGCAGACACTGCCTCCTCAGGATGGGGATGATGCAACATGTCAAAAAGGAAATTAGAATTAGGACTGCTAATGCACTGAGTCCTATCTTAGCCCAAACGGCTCCCCATTTTCCTAAAATTTGGTCTAACCAATCCCATGACAGTCCCCCCTTGCCCGCACTCTCCCTGAGCTCAACTCTGAGTTCTGTAAGCTTCCCCATTGCCACAGAAAATATACCATCAGGGGCTGTGTTATTTGGAATAAAGGTACAACAATGTTTCCCGAACATGTGACATACTCCTCCCCTATCCGCTGTCAGCCAATTCAAAACCTGTCTATTTTGTTGGGCCATTATACTTGCTGCGTGTAATTGAATACCGAGAGCGCTCAGGATCTCAGATGTCGCATTAACAAACCTCTGTTGGTTGTAATAAATGTAATTTATCCATTGGACATTTTTATTAGTGGTGATCCAAGGGAGAATCGACTCTAGACCTACTCTAATCTCATCCTGAGCTTTAAACTCCTCTGGAATTCCTATTGGCACTCCTATACTATTGATGTACACCTTTTCGTCAATCTGCCTTTTATGGCGGCTCAATTTGGCTGTTTCTTCCTGGATTTTAAGGATCTCCTCGCCGCCGTCATACACACAACAACTGACACTTTCATTCGCACTAATGTACAGAGTCCAATCCATTTTGGTGGAAGTGTGTTACGCGCAATGTTGTCTCCACACATCCAGTAACTGCCAGCTACTGCAACAGTTTGACTTGCGAAAGAAATGCATACTCGGTCTGGTCATAGTTATGTTTTCACATGTTTGATCTAATGTTTGCTCTGGATTTTCAAACCAAACAGGTCTGGTTAAGAACGGTTCGCTCATATTAGCTTCAGGAAACCATGACAATACCCACGTAATTTTACAGTTAACAGTTATGTTTTGGTATGGAATGTTTATGTGTTTGAGCTCAGCTGAGAGTGCTGGCTCAGAGTTTAGCACGTCATGGATTGGTGTCTGTGTGGTTGCATCATACTCATCTGATTCAGATGCTCTGTCTCCTCTGTCGTGCGGGTTGGTCTCTGGCGTGGCTCTGGTCCCCGGGGTGCTCTGTTTTCCCCTTTGAGTCTCTAGCTCCACTGCTTCTACAGGCATCCATAGAAGAGAGTTCATTACCACCAGCACACACCACAATGTCATGTTTTTCATCTTTGTTTTTCAACTCAATACCGCCCTTGGTTTTGCCTGGAACCTTCGTGCAGCGTGACAGGTGATACCACGTCCCGCTCCTTTCGACCAGGACTGCTGTGGGAGTAGCTCGCACCACCGTGTACGGTCCTTCCCGTCGTGGTTCGTGCCACTTCCTGCACTGAAGTAGAGTTCACCAGGACCAAAGTGCTCAGGTCTTCTCCTCGTTCTTTTTGCCACCCTCCTCAAAGGACGGTGATGTACACCTGGTGCTCTGGCTCGACTGGCCTCCACCTCTTGACTGGGATCAGATTTTGGCACTCCTCCTGCTAACCGATAGATCTTTGCATCGTAGTTAGATGCCTCATCTATTTAATTCACTAATTTCCAGCTGCTCAAGCGAAAACCTTAATTATTTAGCCGCAGTAAAGCATAGCTTTGTAAGTTAGTCAATCATGCAGTGGAAGATTTATCTCAGTGCTTTTGATTGTGAAAGCTCATAAGCGCAAGTAGCAAAGCATCTTCCTATAGGTTAGTGTTAGTGCAACTTCTCTGATCAGATATTTACTTGAGAGATTAACTTTCTTCCCCAAAATGATGTACCAAATCATGCAATGACAGATTTATTTTGACTCCAAGATCTTTTGATGGTGTTGCTTCTATCCATCGACTGACCCCGTCATCATTACAAACATGTAACATATGCCTTGGCAGTTTTAATCATGTCCACATTGCCTATAAATAGATGTCTAAAACCGTCTCTCTGGAACTGGAAAAGTGTCTCACTTCCGTTTTATTGTTCTCTTCAATTCATCTAACAAAACGCATATCACAATGACCCAAGAGTTTATCAGCTCTCGTCAGCATATTCTAAGAATGTCGTTTTAATTGTCTCATCATCTCCCCCCTTTCACAGTGTGAATCACTGTGAAAGTCAGATCCTAGTTTGTTTGTTAATACTACTGGTACAAAAACTAGTTATTTGACTCTAAACCATTTTCTGTGGCCTTATTGACCCCTGATAGCTTCCTATTACTTTTACATTAGGTGGCACATCTGTGAGGAGTGTATGTGGATTCAGCACAGCTGCATTTAGATTTATCAGTATTAAACTAACAGAACAGGGATGTTACAATGCTAATGTCACGATATTTACTTAAAACTATAAACCATAACTGTCTACTTACACACCTCGCGGTGAGCACCAAATTTGAATGTTACTTCTACATAGGTCCTTTCGGTCTATAAGGTCAACAGGGTTAAAATTAAAACTAACAACTAACTTTTTCCATCATCCACAAAAATCACACTGTAGTAAGCCACCACTTTCACATTGTCTGGGCTGGGGCCCCCCACCACCGATCCAGCCAGAGACGTCCCTGGTCTGGGCAGTTGTCAAAAATGTCTGGTATGATCCCATCCCCAGCAGGTCTTTAGACGTCACACGTCCGTCAGAATTCCACTCTCTCCCCCTGCCGGGATATATCCTCTCTATGGAGCAGGGTTCTGTCTGAGGATAAACATTCACAACAGGTGATTAAACAGGTTACTGTCACAGGTTTTACCGCAGTTAGCGTCTGCACGGTCTGCATCGCTGGGTCTCTTTTGCCGTGTCCCCTTAGAGGTGGCTGTTTCAACTTCCGCTCCACCTCACATCACAATATGCATTGAACTCACTCCCATCAGTCATGGGATTCGTCATTCAACCTTGTTTTGCCTTGCGCAGAAACTCCTCCATCGTCTTAGTTCCCAGCAGTTTAGCCAAGAGTGCTTTCATGTCTGGTGTAGTCAACATTTTCCTACAGTTCATCCTCAAAAACTCGTATCCATCTCCCTGCCCCTTGTTCAGTTTGTGGTAGTCTGGCAACCAGCCCAACAAGGTGTGTGGTTTTCCACAGCACATAGCTAGCCTGTGTGCCATTTATTAAGATTGAAAACATACTATCAGTGCATTTCCAAGTGAACATAATCTAGGCCAGGGGTGTCAAACTCAACCACAGCAAAGGGCATAATCTGGATTTAAGTCTAGCCTCAGGGTCAAACAGGATCAAAATTTCACTAAAACTGTCAATTTCCTTTTCAAAACATATGGGAGAAAAAATAGCAATGATTTTAAATCATTTGGAAATTCAAAAGAGATAAACTAATAATAATAATAAATAAATAATTTTAAAGGCAACCTAAGATAGAAAAAATTTAGTTTTTATTCTATTCTTATTTAATAGTTCAGAAGATCAGAGCATGATTTACAAAGAGAAAAGTAATGCATTTAAAGAGCAAATACACAAGAAGAACGTTAAAATCAGGTTCAAAAAGGTCCCAGTATGACTTAAAATCTAAAATTGGACTCTAAAGTATAAAAAGGACCAAAATCTAAGTGCTGAGTTAAACATGTCCGGTCCTTTTAGTTCCATATCTTCTTGTTTTTGCGTGTTTTACTTTTCTTTATGTTTATGGTCTTAGATTCGCTGCTCCAAATCCTCACACACAGCCACATTAGATGTGCCTCCCCTAGGTCATAAAGATTCAAACCCCTTGATTCAATGTTCCCATTTCTTTGTAAGTTTTTGGATATCATTTAAGTGTTCAGTATATTTACACCCTACCAACGTGTATCTAATCTTCCCTTTCTGGTCGTGCTTTTTGTAAACTTTATTATTCAACTGAGCACACACATTAAAACTTGATCAGCAGTTTTGTAAAATTCCCCAAAAATACACAGTATAAAGCTTTTGCCTCAACTGCAGTTCTATAGCAATAGTCAGTATTGATATTAACAGCTTCAATAATATTTTAAAAACACAGTGTTCTGGCAAAAACAGCAGATGTATAGAAGCAACTCTTAGATTTGAAGTTTTTTAGAAGTTTTGCACTTGTGGTACCTCATTGCTTTTTCCCTTTTTGTATCTTTTATGCTTTTACAAACATTATTTCAGCAGCTTTAACACAGAAAATTTGTTAAGTAGCATAAGACGTGTTCACAACAAAAAACCATCATAATATTTAAGCATAAGCTAAAACCTTTATATCAGGAGTGTTCATCATGGTACTGGGAACAGAACCTCTTTCCCAGGAGTATTTAACCTTCTATGTCTCAACTGATAACATGACCGCAATGAGCACAGTATTCACATAAACAACTATGAAATAAACACAAGTGTGGAACACAGCAATCTTTGACTAACATAACACACACACAGGTGCAGAGTCTGACTGTGAACAGTTCTGCCAGAGAACTTAGTTGACACAGAACAAAACAGACACACACAACCATCCAATCAACCCACACACTTCACTTATTCATCACACAATGGTATACCCTTTCACACGTGTTTGAAGTCAAAGTCAGTCACTGGAGTCAGTCAGCAGTCTTCTATTTTAATTCTTGTTTTGATTTCTTCAATTTTTCCAATTTGTGTGATTTTTCCAATTTATGTGATTCTTCTACAATCGGTCAGGAGATATGGGACGTGCTTGTTCAATTGGGATCCCTGAATAGGCTTTTCGGCCTACCCTTATTGACCTCTTTTTCTATCTCCTGCTCATCAAGCCAATCTGTATCTGTCAGAGCTCATAAAACAAAAAATTGCCCATACTCACAGTTCAACAATGGACAGACACACTCGTGCCTGCCACTCCCCTTGTTATCCCAAAAATTAACCAGAATCTTTTATCACCAGGCATTCAGCCTAAAAAACACATCACAACCCGGGCCCGGCTGTCTCCCCACGCTACTGGCCAGTGCTTTCCTGCACCCAGCCTATAGCTTCTCACATAGTCTCACGCATGTAGCAGCGTGAGGCGGTCTGACACAACCAACTGATTCGAAGAGGACAGAGAGCAGTAGTCCGCACCACCTCACAGGGAAAAGAACTCTCAACCAAATTTTAGGAAATCTCCTACCTTTTTCTTTTTGTGGCCACAGAGTGTCCTTATCCCATGTGAAGTTCGCAGAACCATGGTCCCTTGTCCCCCGAAACGAATTCTGGCTAAATTATGTCACAGGTTTACCCAATGTTTATATTTGTAAAATAATGCTATGAGTGTTTTAAAATGCACACAATGTTTATATATTTGTACTGCAGATATGATAGCTTTAATATTCAGCTTGCCGAGGGAAAGGAAGAAGAAAAAAACAGGTTCGCCAGGTCTTCAGACTTTTAGGGGAGAGAAGGGCGGGGGAGCTCTCACAAAGGTGGGGGCTCCTCACCGAGTGAGGGCTGTATGTCTTGGATCCCAAAAAATGTGTGGGGGGGGGCTTCTCACTGAATGAGAGTAGTAGCGGGGGAGAGAGGGAGCTTTATTTTGGCTCACGCAAAGGTGGGGGCTCGTTCAGGGCTGAGTGAGAGCGGAATTGACCTCACTTCCCCTTTTACTTCCTACTTCTCTCAGTCTCAGTCTGACTCTCGGACTGTCAACTTCTCCTGTTTCTGTCTCTCTGCCACACCCTACTACACAACACACAACTGCTTCAGCTTACACACTCTAACTGCGTCTTTGCTCAACCTTTCTCAGACTACTGTACCAACACCAAACTCTGCTTCACCAACAACCTTACGCACACAATCCAAAAAGTCCAACCCCACCAACAGTCTGTTTTGTGTCACAATTCTCCCAACTTTAGGCACCATATACAGAGCCGTGACAACACAGTTAATCTTAGCTTGCTTATAGGATTCCTGTAACCACCTTGTTAAACATTTACCATTATTTACATATTAGTTTGCACCATGCACACACACAACACACACACACCCTCACACACACACACCCTCGGCGGAGTGCGAGGAGAGGGAGAGAAAGGAAAAAAGCGATCACTCTCACACGGACCGGTCCTCACGCACACTTTTGGGGTGTTTATATTTTATTCGTCAAATATACTTTTATTTAGTCTTTTTTGGTGATTTTTTGAAGGTATTCTATTTAGTTGGCTGACTCATAAGGATAACACGTTGATCATCCGTGCCTTTCGTGGTGTCAATTTGGAAGGAAATTGTGGATCAAACAACTCCTACCTTATAAATTTTCAATACCTCCAATGTCCAATGTTCCGTTTGATTGATTTCCGTTCTCAGATTACAGTTTTGTTTGTTTTCTTTATTTCCCGTCATTTATTATGAGAAATGCGTTCGTTTCATCTATAAGTTTTTGTGGGTATACGTTAAAATGTGCCCATACTTAGCGACAGACCTGACATGTAGCGGGATTTCCCAGCAAGTGTGATTGAACTTTCGTTTACAGTCCAGTCAATCACATCTAAATCTGTTCCATAATTCCTAGTGGATTTCTCCACGTTATTTATATTAGATAAGTCTGCAACCTGCAGGGTTTCTGCCTTTCGAGCTCAGTAAAAGGTCCGCCCCAGATTGCAGCACTTAACATGGGGTGGTCTGTCCAGGTTCCTCGCCTTTTCAGACTTCCCCGGGCTCCGCAGAGCAGTATCTCTGAGGTCTGTCCAACCTCATCGGGTTAAACTTTTACACAACTGCCAGGGCTTGGCTGCCGGCCAATTATCCAATCGCGCTCCGTGAACTCCATGCCCCTAGGATTTGACTTCCCGGCATCTTGTTCACCCACAACACAGATCTGCTCTGCTGATCACTGTTCTCGGGATCTGTTAGCGATACTTCTCTGCCCCCGTAAGTATTAAGCTCGAGGCCTGTTCGCTTTACTCCTACTATCCCCGTAAGACACAAGTCAACAGACACTTGGCCAAGATTTTCAGCTGCTTTGACGCCAATGGTTAATTTGTCTGTCTCACAATTTTCCACACACTTTGGAGCAGCCTTCATGTATACATGAATAACACGCGAGAGACTCCGCCCGACTCTGCTTCCTTTGATTCTAGACTCTTTCTTTTGCGAAGGCCCAAACACAAGATGGTCTCACCACACAGTGAAATCACACATCTAATAGAGAAATAAACTACTCCTACCTTTTGTGTGCCGGCACGTGGATTTCACTCGCGTGGGGAGGCCAACGCCCCGGGCCTCGGCAAAATCTGGGCTGAAGCTTGCCAATTATTCAGAAGATGACCTCGGTGTAAAAGTGCAGAAATGAACTACACGAAGACAGAATCAAGCTGGCAGCCTCTCGGCAGGGTTTTTATTCCGATCACAGCATCGAACAATAGCTCATGAGCAATCGAACAGACAGAACCAAAAAACAGCCCATCCACATATCTTTTATAGTCCTCCATTGACGTCAGGGACCTTAGTTTTAGCCAAATGTGCGTGCGAAAGTCCCCTTCGTGACTTTCTCTGCCACTATCTTTTGGAGCCAGATTTCCTGTTATTGCAATTAAGCTACCATGAGAGAGGGTCACCATGACCTGATATGAAGTTTATCCCAATCTGACCACTCCACCCATATCCTGTTTTCTTGCCTCATGGTAACCCCCAAAACATCCAAACATATCTGTTATTTTCCCCCACACTTCCAGGCTCTGATTAATGATGTTCTCCGAGACATGATCACCCAGTATGTCTTTGTTTACCTCGATGATATACTCATCTTCTCCCGGTCCAAAGAGCAACACATTCATCATGTCCAATCCGTCCTTCAGCGCCTCTTGGAGAACTCCCAGTATGTTAAAGCAGAAAAGTGTGAGTTCCATGTTCCTTCAGCATCTTTTCTGGGATACATTGTGGCACAAGGCAGCATCCAGATGGACTCAGCCAAGGTCTCAGCTGTTACCTCCTGGCCTGTTCCGGAGAACCGCAAGCAGCTTCAGCGCTTCCTTGGGTTCGCCAACTTCTACCGTCGCTTCATCCGCAACTACAGCTCAGTAGCAGCCCCTCTCACCATTCTGACCTCCCCCAAAGTGCCCTTCCAGTGGTCTTCTGCAGCTGCAGCGGCCTTCCAGTTCCTCAAGGATCGGTTCACCTCATCGCCCATCCTCCTGATGCCTGACTCTGAACGCCAGTTTGTGGTCGAGGTAGATGCCTCTGATGTTGGGGTGGGGGGCCGTCTTGTCTCAACGCTCATGCACTGACCAGAAGCTCCATCCCTGTGCCTTCTTCTCCCGACGCCTGTCCTCTGCAGAAAGGAACTACGACATTGGTAATAGGGAACTCTTGGCAGTAAAGATGGCCTTAGAAGAGTGGCACCATTGGTTGGAGGGCACGAAGGAACCTTTTCTTGTATGGACTGACCACAAGAATCTGGAGTACATACGCTCTGCAAAGAGACTGAACTCTCGCCAGGCCCGCTGGTCCCTGTTTTTCGCCCGTTTTAACTTCACCCTCTCTTACCGTCCTGGTTCCCGCAATGTCAAGCCTGACGCCCTGTCCCGACAGTTCCAGAGGACAGAGGATTCTGTTGTTGGAGCTGAGACCATCCTACCTACTTCCTGCCTTGTAGCCATGTTGACCTGGGACATTGAGGAGAAGGTGAAGGCAGCCACAGAAGGACAGCCGGGCCCCAGCTCCTGCCCGTCTAACTGCCTCTTTGTTCCACCAGCCTTGATGTCAGAGGTGTTACAATGGGCCCACTCCTCCAAGCTCTCCTGCCACCCTGGGATTCAACGGACACAGCATGCCCTCCTCCGACGTTTCTGGTGGCCCACTGTGCAAGAGGACGTCCGGGAATTTGTCAAGGCCTGTCCAACCTGCAGCCAACATAAGACCTCCCGTCGGCCTCCTGCTGGGCTACTACAACCTCTTCCTGTTCCTCACTGCCCATGGTCTCACATATCTTTGGACTTTGTAACCGGTCTTCCCACCTCTGATGGTCACACTGTCATCCTGACAATCGTGGACCGCTTCAGCAAGATGGTCCACTTCGTGCCTCTGCCCAAGCTTCCCACTGCTAAACAGACTGCCCAGTTGGTTCTGCTCCATGTTTTCCGTCTTCATGGTCTCCCTGTTGATGTGGTGTCGGACCGTGGTCCCCAGTTTTCTTCCGTGTTTTGGAGGGAGTTCTGCAGTCTACTGGGTGCTACCGCCAGTCTGTCCTCTGGATTCCATCCTCAGACCAATGGACAGTCTGAGCGTATGAATCAAGAACTGGAAACAGCCCTGCGGTGCGTGGCCTCGCAGAACCCCTCTTCTTGGGCGTCACAACTTTTGTGGGTGGAATATGCCCACAACTCCCTCGTCTGCTCTGCTATTGGCCTCTCTCCATTCCAGTGTGCTTACGGCTATCAACCACCACTTTTTCCAGCCCAGGAAAAGGAGCTCTCCTGTCCATCAGTCCAAGCCTTCATCCGTCGCTGCCGCAGAACATGGCTCCAGGCTCGCTCCACCCTCCTCCGTTCCGTGGGTCGTTACACTGCCAATGCCAATCGCCGTACTGCTGCACCTACCTACCAAGCGGGTCAGCAGGTGTGGCTCTCCACCCAAGACTTACCTCTCCGGGTGGAATCCAAAAAGATGGCTCCGAGGTTCATTGGGCCTTTCACCATTCAGAGGGTCATCAACCCTGTGACAGTCCGGTTGAAACTCCCACGGTCCATGAGAGTACACCCTACCTTCCATGTCTCCAAGGTTAAGCCAATCCACAACAGCCCCTTGGTCCCTGCGGCACCACTACCTCCCCCTCCACGAATGGTCGACGGCGGTCCGGTGTATGTAGTGCGCCGCTTAATTCGTTCTCGGCAGCGAGGTAGGGGTCTCCAGTACCTTGTGGACTGGGAGGGTTACGGTCCTGAGGAGAGATCTTGGGTTCCTGCTCGCCACATTTTGGACCCCAACTTTGTGGCCAACTTTCATCGGCAACATCCTGACCAGCCAGCCGATGAGTCAGCCCGTCGAGGAACCCGCACCTTGCCCCCACCTGTCCAGGATGTGCTGGAAACTGCTTCGACCTGCTGCTCTCACCTGCTCATCATCTCCAATCAGGCCAGTATATATGCAGCTTCTTTCCCCTCACTCTTTGCCAGATTGTCTTCGCTCTCATGCCTGACTCTCCAGCGTTTATCCTCGAACTGCTTACCTGGTATCGACCTGATCTGCCCCTGACCTTTGCTTCTCGCCTCAGCCCCGATAAACCTACCTGCCTTCTGTCCTTGACTACGAGCTTTGCCTGCCTGTTTCCTGCTATTCGTCTGCCTGTGGCTGAATGGCACTCAGCCTGTTCCTGCTCTGTTGAGATCCCCCTTCTCGTCAGCTTCACCTCGCCAACTCACCTCCTCTGCCGACGTTGGTTCTGCCAGCTCCTCTGCAAGCTCTGGATCCTCACCCAGTCCTCACCTGAACCACTCTCCAAGAAATCTTCCTCCAGCTGTGAGTTGAGCGTTTTCCCCTTCACTACACTCGTAGAGCAAATTGAGACAGTGGACAATTCCCTGCTCACGAGTCCAAAACTCTTGCCTGACCTGTGGTCCACCGCTAATCTGCTCGCCTATCACCCGGAAGACCCGAGTTCGAATCCTGCCATACCCACCTGCTATACTCTGCTGCTTCATTGGATTTGGTGTTCAATAAAGACTGTTATTAAAGTGAACCTGCTTGTTTGTGCTGCAATTGGGTCCAGTCAATACCCGTTACACTGTTGCTAAGCTGCTACGCTACTTTTAGCCGCTCAGAGTTCCGAGGAGGGCCGAGAGAGTGGGAAGGGACGAGTCGGAACTACGGGAGAGGGGTGTGTCGTATACAGCGAGGTGATTGGATGGAGAGGCAGAGGCCAATGACCAATGAGAGCTGTCCAGGACAGATGGCTCCTATTGGTCAATGTTTTTGCAGCCCTGCACCTGCTAGGGCAGGGGTCGGCGACCTTAAACACTAAAGAGCCCTTTGGATCAGTTTTCCACAGAAAAGAAAACACAGGGAGCCACAAAACCCCTTCGGCATCTAAAATGAAGATAACATTTGCATATATCGTTTTTTTACCTTTATAAAAAATTGTAGTGAGTTGCATTCATTAAATAAATGAACTGCAGCAGAGAAAAAGAAATGTTATTTCTGCAGGCAAACAAAAATATTTTGAACAGTTTGAAATAACCTTAAAGACCCACTTCAGTGAAAATCATGTTATTCTTGTTGTCTACATGCTCATACATCATTTTCCAGAAGCTACAGGACATATAAGTAATACAAGAGCGAAATTGCATTTCTGAGTATTTCTGCATTCAAATCACTGTGAATCTCTGGCAGACCCAAACACTAGTCTCAGACGCAGGGAGATTTCCTACTTTACAACTGCAAGCTCCGCCCTCGGAGCCCTGCTATGCAGGCCACACTCAGAGGAGTTGAGAGGAAGATCGCACAAAAAGCGTGTGCGTTAAATAAAAAACACAATTTACAATTTATTTTTCAAATCCACAGGGAGCCGCAGCTTAGGGAAGAAAGAGCAGCCTGCGGCTCCAGAGCCGTGGGTTGCCGACCCCTGTGCTAGGGTGAACAAATTCTTTCCATTCTTTTTTCTCTTTACTTTGTGGAGATCGCACTAAAGGACCATGATGGCTATAGAAACGAGGTTCATAATAATTACTAATTTCTCCAATCATCGACCATGACTTTAAGGTTCTCTACAAAGCTTATTGAGCTGGCATGCGCAACTTGTGGTTTATTTCTTATTTCAAAATAAAAGCATGTTTTTCAAAATAAGACGAGATCTGTCAGTCACTTTATACTAGTGCTGTCAAAATTGCTCCAAAATGACCTTCGAATGTTCTTCCTAAACACATCATCAAATGTCTATACCCCCCCCCAACTTGTGCAAATAATTACAGGTCCCGACCTTTGTACATATAGACCATAGACTGTATAAAGAATGGACAGAGTCTGCCTCCTTGCTGGGTGAAGCCACTCTGAGAACAGCACCTTCTGTTGGTGGGCTGCAGTATAGGTCATAAATCCTGCCTCTGCTAGCAAAGCTTAAGGGGCTGTGGACAAACTTTAGAAATTTGTTACACAGAACTTACATTTTTCTCCCCCCTGCCTGAGATGTTGACATGTAGTTACAGTAAGACTGGTTTGTGCTCGTCCTCTTTTTCTGTGAAGCTCCGTTTTTAAAAGTTATTAGGAGGTTCATGTTTTCTATGATTGACACTTGATACAGCCTATGGGCGTTCAGGGATTGCGTAGCTCTCCCAGGGTACTCGCTGTTTGAGTCGAGCGTCATCACAGCGACTCTCAGGGACTGCGCACCCAAATGCGTGCATCGCTACTGCACAGCGCTGGTTTCAAAAAAGATGATGACCCTGTCTTCTTTCTTTGCCCAAGGAGACTTAATTTTTCCAGTGATGACTACCTGCAAAAGTAGTTTGTGTAAATCTAGTTACTTCATAAACAGATAATTTTTCACGGAGATCCTGCCAATCGTTCTCTGCTTAATATGTCATTTTAGAAATTTCAGTTACAAACTAACTTTAAGATGTTGCAACAAGTCTTTGTCCTGAGTGATGAAATCCATGACCAAAACACTGGTCAGTCTTCGTTGGTGCTGGGCTTGTTGAGCCATTTTCTGAGATAGAGATGGATGGATGGATTTCTGTAGAGATGGATGTAATTTCATAACAGGTGAGGTATTACTGCTTAAAAAAAACAATCAAGATTTTAATTTGAAAATATTATAATCATGTAGATGTACTTGCCTTTATATTTCACAAGGGATCTCGGATATCCCTGTAAGTGATCCATGAGCCCAGCATACCCACCCCTCTTTGGGCAAAATGGACACTGGAAGGTGTCTACATCCACTTTAACTAAATGTGGGGTTTGTCTATCAGAAAACATTGTTGTCTTGGTCTGTAGGAGGAGAATTGAGCAATTATAGTATTTGAAAATATTTTACTCCTCAAACAAGCAGCAACAGACTAAACTGCCAACCTATGCAGTCAAGATGGTCATATTTATAAAAGAACCTGAAAGGTAAAAAATTAAACAAATGGGCTAGTTAAATATTTAAATCTGCAGGTATTCAGAATGGTTTATAAGCACAAGGCTAAAACTGAGATGTTAACAACACTGACAACTGACATTCTTTTGAAACTGAACACAAACCAAATTTAAAACAAAGGCTGTTGTCATTTTGTATCCACCTGGGATACTTTTTTACGGTTTTACTTTAAAAGCTCTAAATGTCAAATACAGACACAGCCAAAATAAAAGAAAATGTCATTCTGTTAATTCAAATTGCTTTTAACTGAGTTTTAAGTCTTTCTTATAAAGGTATTTTTTGGTGCAAAAGGTTTGTGCATCTGTAACATGTAATTTGTAGTTGTGTACAGTATGGATGTGTATTAGTAAATGTGAAATGTGCACTCTATGGGCTCTATTTTCGTGCCTCGCCGGAGACGTGCCGCAGGCGCAGCGTAAGTCAGGTCCGCCGCACCGACAAGGCGTTCCCAAGCACAATTTGGTATTTTGGTGAGAGGCGCAGCCCGGCGTAAGTATCCCCCCTCCCTTACTCAGCTCCTCCCAGCGGCGTAAGTCGTAGCGAGGGAGGAGAGAGGGCGTGGAGTGGGTTTAACACAGCCGAGACCTGTTTTCTCCAATCACATAAGCTCCTCTCCTTGCCTTTAAATCCGCCACAGGCAAGGCGTATTACCATTTTCGTGAAGTAGTCAAAGAGATCAAGAGATGTCTGAAGACAGTTCTGCCACACGATGGCGACAGAAGGCAGCTCCTCAACAAGTGTCACTGTAAGCGCTGCAATGGGCGTCCTCCACACTCTTTCATCTGAGCACAGATGGATTTAGTGTGTGTAATGTTGGACCCACTGGTAAGACAAACACCCATTTCCACAAATAAAGACACTCACATAAAGTTGCATATATTCAAACCTCACGTGACAAAGGTGGATCACAACATTAACTCCAAAAATGGCATTAAAATCGGAACCATCTGTGCGTAAATGACGCATCGCGCTCCGTGGCCTGGCTCTTTCTTTCATAGATGTTGGCATATAAAATAAATTTGCCTCACAAAACTAAATATTATAATATCCGTATGTCAGCTTAAAGTAGATAACGCATCTGAGCACTGAAACAAATCATCTGTTCAGCCGCTGCTGCAGCAGGATGGAGAGAGGACACGGAGACGTGTCCAGGTCGAGCTGTGTGAGAAATAAGAGGAAGAGGAAGAAAGAAAAGGAGGGAGACGAATTACATATCTTGTTAACTTCATAATGTGTGTCTACTTACTAGATATTTAATTTAATTTAATTTAATGCGGTTTCAGCTGTGTTGATTTGATCAGGTTGTGTGTCCAAACGCGTGCCAAACGCGCTCATCAGATCAGATATAGATCAAAATATATTGATATAGATCTAAATTTATTTGCTAACTCAGATTATTAGTTGCTGATGATTATTTATTACACTGAAATGTGCCTGACACTGTGGAAACCTGCTGGTGAGGCATGGGTAACGTATGCCCATACGCCGCCGGTCTACCAAAATACTACTAGACCAGCTGCGTTCCGCCTGCGCTGAAAGCTGACTAGGTTTGAATCAGCGAGCTTTCAGCGCACTTTACACGCCAGTGGCGAGCACGAAAATGTCACTGCGCCCGCTGATTCTGTCGACACCTCCCCCTGCCACGCCACCACGCCCAGCTTGGTGGATCCCGGTTCGCCTCCGTGCGCCTCAGTCCATGAAAATACCAAACTGGCTGTATGCCGGGCTATGCCAGAAAAAAATACAACTGTGCGGGGCTCGCCGCCCTCCGCCGCCTCACAGGCGTACACGAAAATAGAGCCCTATGAGTTGTGCACTTGTGGATTTTTTATGTGTACTAATTTATTTTTTTTACTTCCACAATAACGACACAGCATTTACACATTCAAAAATTCTTAATTAGAGGTGCACAAATCCTATTTTACAAGTCACAGAATGAAACTTTGACACGCTCACATTTTTGCTGCAATTGTTGCAGCACATTTGGTGCAAAACATATTTGTGCACCTGTATGGAGCAATGTAATGTTGTGGACAACATTTGAATATGTGCAGAACTTTATGTTAACTTGTGCTAAAGAAAAATGTTAAATTTATGTACAATAAGCTTTCATGAAAATAGTTGTGTTGTTTTAAAACACAAATACAAATCAATAATTACAACTGCTGGAATCTTCCCCACGAGTCACAAATTGTGCATAAATTGTTAAATCCAATCTTTTTGTGCGGTCGTTCACATAACAACATCGAATGCGGCATCTAATGTGAATGAAATGCGTCTGTGGAGTGACCCACATGTGCACAAAGCACGAATTGCTTTCCGCACCTGTTTGTTTTGTCAAATAATGGTGACGTTTATCGCAAATTGATGACGTATAGGTCGGAAGAACGCGCCTGAGCGTCCACACTGCACTCACATTGGATACATATCCAATTTTTATCCACATTCAAAAGATGCCTGGGTCGGATTTGAAAAAATCAGAATTGCACTGTAACTCCATTCTCTATGGCCCGGGTAGTGTGCACCATGGGTGGCTCGACACCTCCAGAGCATCCCTCCTTGATACTTTAAAGTCAGAGAACCATAATTTTGACTGGTGGCGGCGCTCTCTGCAGCCCAAAATGTCTCACCGTTATGGGCAGGAGCTCTTGCGAATGTCTCCGCATTCACCTGGGAGACTGCACTTACCTAGCCTGTCACATCGCCTGCTGGTTTCTGAAATCAATCGGTAGTTTAAATAAAGTTTTTATTTGCACTTGATTTGTAGATGTAGGAAGCACAATCTGTGACTCGTGGGAAAGATTCCAGCAGTTGTAATTATTGATTTGTATTTGTGCTCTAAAACAACACAGCTATTTTCATGAAAGCTTATTGTACATAAATGTAACATTTTTCGCACAAGTTCACATAAAGATCTGCACAGTTTCAAATTTTGTCCACAACCTTACATTGCTCCATACATTACTCCATCCATATGTTTTGCACCATAAGTGCTGCAACAATTGGAGCAAAAATGTGAGTGTGTGTCAGAGTTTGAATCTGTGACTTGTAAAATAGGATATGTGCACCTGTAATTAAGAATTTGTGAATGTGTAAATGTTGTGTTGTGCTTGTGGAATAAAAAAAATCAACAAGCACACAAAAAATCTCGTAGAGTGTAGATTTTACATTTACTAATACACAAACACAATCAATGTACACAACTACAAATTACATGTTACAGATGCACAAAGCTTTTGCACCAAAAACATCTACATACTTTTGAGCAGTCTTATGACCTTGTTAAACCACGAATCACGTGCGTTTTCAGTTTCTCTTTATTCAAATGTTAACTAATATGCTGTAATTGTATTTGCAACATTACTAGGTAAGCCTGTGTGGTACTTAGGCTGTGTCTCAATTCAGAGACTGCACCATCAAACGGAGCATTTCAAATGTGCGTGACGTCATCCCATCTGGCTCGTGATTCTGAGTGCGCTTCAAATGCAGCCCAAAAAACCACCCTTCCCCCACCCCTTTTTCAAGTGGGCATTTATGCACACTTTGGTGGCCTTGGTATCCCAGAATTCGTTGCGTGCCCCTGCACGGCTGCGCATTTCGGGTGGGAGGCCGGACTCACTTGGAGACGCAGAAAATAAAAAGAAATACAAAAACACAGTCAGCCCAGGCTCCATGAGCGCATGCTCTCTTACCTCACTAAAATCTGCAAACCAAACATTATACTCTTTAGAAAAGAACTGATCCGATCTGCTACCACAATCAAAAACAGTAGAAATAAGAAAGCTGACAAAACAACATCGGAGTATCGGGGGAATTTTTTTTAAAAGGCGTAAGTATTTAAGTTGTTAACTTAGAAGAATAAAGTCATAAAGTAAATAAAGTCATAAAGCTGCTTGAGTGGAGGGGGAAATGGCTGGAGCTGCTAACTACAGGGTTATTGGTGGATGCATCAGCAGTTCATTCAGAGAGCTTTTGTGGTTCCTAAAGAAACAATCCAACTGATGACATTTGTGGTCCAGAGGGAGTCAAGCTCCAGCGAGCACCACGTTTCTGACACTGGCGGTAACCTAAATCAACGCTTTGTTCTGGCATATGGATTCATATCATAAACTAAAGCTCAATGTCATTCATGGCTATTTACAGCTGCATTGATGGATTTATCCGCAACATATCCATTTCTGCCACCACAAAAGCAGAGATCTCCAAGTCTACCTGTTTTTTTTTTTTCGTGAAAAGAAGCATTCCTTATATATTCTTTTTAAAGTCCTTATACTTGACAATGTAATGCTGATATGCCAAAGGATGAAGTATCTCCTTGTTTGTGAAACCTATACTGAAGCACAGTTCCTTCAAATGCTCCATGGCCCTAATTTCAACAACTCTCCTTTGAAATAACAGGTAACCTTAGGACTTTATTCTCATACATAAATGACTTTATTTTCATGAATTTACGACTTTAATCTCCAAGTCTGTAAAAAAATTTCTCAATATGGCCCTCATACTCCTTCATACAAAACATACAATCATTGGATAAATTTTGTGGAAATGATCTGTGCTTGTATGTATCTACTGTTTTTGTGTCTGTGCAAGGTCGCAATATTAAAAAACAAACTGCTGTGCTCCAAAACCACCCTGTCCCCGCCCCTTTTTCAAGTGTGCATTTTTGCACGCTTTTGTGGCCTTGGAATCCCAGAATTCTTTGCGTGCCGCTGCACAGCTGCACATTTCGCATGAGAGGCCGGACTCGCTTGGAGATGCAGTGCCTCTTCAAAGAAAAAAAAAGAAATTTGAAAAAACAGCAGACTGTCAGCTCAGGCTGCATGAGTGCATGATCTCTTAACCCACTGAAATCTGCAAACCAAACAGTGGCGCTCCTGTCACTAGGTGGAGCAGGCGGCTGCTAGGGGCGCCCACGAGCAGAAAGGGCGCCAGGGATGGGAGAATTATTATTATTTTTTTTATAAATACTTTTTATTTCGCAATATAAAACAATAACAAAAACACAGCAATCTAACGACAGAACATAGAGTCGTAAAGTCTTCAAACAATGGCTAAATCATTTACATATTTGGGCTTAAGTGTCTGTCTGCCTGCAACCTGCCTGCAATTTCGCCACGGTCCCCGATGGATTGCACACAGGACACGACTCCTCCCCGCCCCCCTGCTCTCTCCTTGTAGTCGTACTGCGCTTGCTTCTGGGGTAAGTTGGGTTGGTAACTCTCTCTCTGTTTAACTCAACTAGTTACAGCCAGGTAACTTGTAACACAACACACCTGCAGCGCCGCCGCTGCGGCTTATGCATCGCCACCGCCAGTTCACCACACAGAGAGACCACACCAAGCACAGCCAACAAGGCAATAATAAGCCAAGGCAGGCCAGGCAGAGCGTCAATTATCATCATGGCTTAATGCCTCAGCTGTTAGGCAACAACATGCTTTCTTGCCAAGGCATAATGCCTCAGTGCTTGACTTCTCCAAAGTGAAAAAGTCTTGACTTTCAATTCATTCAAAGTCGTCAGATCATGGCAATCCAGCATGTTGCAGAATGCAGATCAAAAACACAACATACTAGCTAAGCAAATCGTTTGTGTCAAGCCATTTGCTGATGTTTTAGTTGAAGTTACAGATTTACAGATTTAAGGGGGATTTATTAAGACCTCAATCCCGCGGCCGGTGTTGTGCCATAGAATGCACCCCTGCCGTAGAATGCCCCCCACCCTGACCGGAGCGTGGGTGAAAGTATACGACAAGGCGAAATAATCCAAGTTTTCCTTACCGCTGGACTGATTCTAAAGCGTGTGCCTTTAATGATTTCATTCAGGCTATTCAGATATGCCGGAAACAATAGTCCTCTGATTCGGAATATTTGCTGCCCCGAAAATATAATGTTTACTGTACAGTTTATATACCCAAGTACACCTCTGTATGTGCATTTTTTTAAATACCTAAAAACAAAACGAAAGTTTGCTGCTCCATTTGACATGTTGTCATGATCCAATACTCGTGTTTTTTTTAAATATGAGATAATTTTTTTCCGCTTTAAGAAGCTAATGAGTGGATGGGATGCATTCTATGGCAGGGGGGCATTCTATGGCATAACACTGGCTGTATTGGCTTTTCTTCCTCTATTTTTCCTTTCCTTTTTGAGCTGTACAGACTAATGATTTACACTAAATTATCTGTGCAGTGATGACTGACTGACTCATGAAGATATTTTACAGGTATTTGCCACTTGTTTCCTTGACTGAGATTTAATAACAATGCTGCTGTGTTTTGAGCCAGTTTGTTTTCCTTTGAGGATGTTGTGGGCTAGATTGAGGTTGTCCAGGGTATTTTGTATATGGCCCTGTTTATTGTAGTACAATTACTACATATGCATATTGCACTGAATATTTGCACTCTTTCTAGTTTACATACTATTGCAAAGCTCAATGGCAGGGCTAAGAGATGAGGGAGTCTTATTGAACCTGGCATTTTTTGTACTTGATTGTTGTATTGTTGTTTTTATGTGTGTCTTATCTGGACGGCTGGGTTCCTGCCTGCAAACAAAATTTACCGTAAGGTATAAATAAAGAAACCTTTGAACCTTTGAACCATTTTGTTTTCCTTTGAGGATTTTGTGGGGTACTGTTGATTGCGGTTGTCCGGGGTATTTTGTATATGGCTGCTGTTTAGTTTATTGTAGTACAATAACTACATTATGCATGTTGCACTGCAACTGCGATTTTACAATTCCAAAGACGTGGAGATACCCTGTATGGAGCCAGATCAGGCTCAAAAGTATTGAAAAGTAGTGTAAGTGAAAAAATAAAAAGTGAAGTGGAAAAATAAGATTTGAACCTGAAAAAAATAAAATGGTACCTGAAAGTCTTGAATTTCTAAATTGAACTTTGAAAAATCCCAGAATGCATGAAAAAAATCTGTTCAAATGTAACTTTGATTCTGTTTTTTAATACTTTTGAATAAATTACTTATTTATATTTTTCACTTTAATGTATATTTCAATCTTGGAGTACTTTTTTTTTCGATTGAATTTTATTTATTTATTTCAGATTCAGATCTTATTTTTACGGATTCAAAACGGTTTTTTTTTTCGGTTTCAGATTATTATTTTTCAGATTCAGATCTTTTTTCGGATTCAACTTGAAAAGTTTCAGGTACACTTTTGACCCTGTTTTTCCGTGGGGGCGGACCTCGACTGAGAGGGGCGCGGTCTGCCATGAGTGACAGGCCTCCCCCTCCTTCCCCACCCCATCACCCTGCATTCAGGAAGGGGCATGAATACACATTAGCTTAGCCTACAATTAGGCTGTATTGGCTGAATGAGATCGTGTTGGTTCGTTCCACTTTAGTGGTGCAATATAAACTGTGATTCATAAAAAAGCTCTATTGATAGTAAGTATTAAAAAAAATATCTACTCATGTCATCCAGTTGATTTTTAGTAATCAGTGTTTCGGTGTCAAACTATTTCCTTTCTGCGGTGTATAGGCTGTATTGGGACAGAGGAAAAAGTGCTTAGAAAGTGAATCTCGTTCCACTTCAGTGGGGCAACAAAAACTGTGATTCATAAAATAGCTCTATTGATGGTAAGTACTAAAAAAAATATCTACTCATGCCATCCTGTCGATTTTTAGTAATCAGTGTTTCGGTGTCGAACTATTTCCCTTCTGTGGCGTAGTGATACTTGCACACGCGCAATCGAATATGCAGGGGGTGAAGCGATTTTTGTCACATGGACCAATAGGAGCCGAGTCTCGTTGCCATAGTATCAGAGATACACAAACATGGCGACGACCGCATCTCGCAGCGAGACAAGTGCATAAAAATGGAACGAAACGATGCTATATGCATCTATCATCTGTCATTATAAGTTTCTGCAAGGTCATTTGTCTCACCCTGTAGAGAAAGCCACTTTCCAATACTAGTTCTGTAAGTTTCCAAATATGTCCTTGTAAAGTCGAGAACGTCTTCACTCTGGACAGATGACAGATGATAGATGCATATAGCATCGTTTCGTTCCATTTTTATGCACTTTTGAAGGCTGTTTTCTTTTGTTCCTTTTCTTCCTCTTCGCTTGTCTCGCTGCTAGATGCGGTCGTCGCCATATTTGTGTATTTCTGATACTATGGCAATGAGACTCGGCTCCTATTGGTCCACGTGACAAAAATCGCTTCACCCCATGCATATTCGATTGCGTGTGTGCAAGTATCAGTTCGCCTATCAATAGAGCTTTTTTATGAATCACAGTTTATATTGCACCACTAAAGTGGAACGAACCGACACGATCTCATTCAGCCAATACAGCCTAGTTCAGTTCAATTTCGAAATTCAAGACTTTCAGGTTCCATTTTATTTTTTTCAGGTTCAAATCTTATTTTTCCACTTCACTTTTTATTTTTTCACTTACACTACTTTTCAATACTTTTGAGCCTGATCTGGCTCCATAACCCTGTGCCCTGTGCGAGTTTATGATGAATATTTTGTGGTTGGTCTAACGCCTCGTTCACACAGGAAGCGCCGCGTGCCGAGTTTCGGATCGGCGTCCGTGTTAACCTATGTGACTGTTCACACAGTCTATCGTAATAAAGTCCCCCTCCTTTGTCTCATTAACATCACTGAATCTCTGCAGCTCTCCCTCCGTGTGTGTGTGTGTGTGTGTGTGTGTGCGTGCGTGCGTGCGTGTTCATCGGGAAAAAATAGACCGACAAGCAACACCGTAAGTCCTTTTTTTTCTAATTTATTGAAATATATTTAATTTTGAAAATTGACCGGATTCTCTCGCATCTCCTGTTCCTGACTTCCTGTCTGGTCCGATCCGCTCTGTCCAGCTTTGCGGCGCGCGCGGCGTGTGAACAGTCACAAAGGTTAACATGGGTGCCGATCCGAAACTCAGTGCGCGGCGCTCCCTGTGTGACACCTGGTTCACACAGGAAGCGCAGCGCTGGCACGCGCTTGGCTGTTCACACATAAAGCGTTTTCTGCTGTGCTCTGACACGCCAGTCAGACATCGACTGAGCCCGGCAGTGCTTGGCCGTTTCCGTCTGCCCTCAGTTTTCCACACTTACGAGCGCTTTAAAAATGGGTAAATCAATATTAATTTACGTTTTTATTTCGTCATACATAAATTAGATATTGGCAGCATCTTCAAGTATTGTTTTAAATTATTATATAGGGGTAAACAACGAATAAATTGGGGAGTCTGTTGACTGTGTTGTATGTGTAGCCTTGTTAGCTCGAGGCTATTGACTGTATCGTAATAAAGTCCCCCTCCTTTGTCTCAATAACATCACTGAATCTCTGCAGCTCTCCCTCCGTGTGTGTGTGTGTGTTCGTGTGTGTTCATCGGTAAAAAATAGACCGACAAGCAACACCGTAAATCCTTTTTTTCTAATTTATTGAAATGTATTTTATTTTGAAAATTGACCAGATTCTCTCGCATGTCCTGTTCCGACTTCCTGTCTGGTCCGATCTGCTCTGTCCAGCTTTACAATTGGCGCGCACGGCTTGCGCCAAAAATAGAGAGAAGCAGAGCGGCCGCGCTTCAGAGCGCGAGCTGTGTGAACAGTCTCATAGGTTAACACGGGCGCCGATCCGAAACTCTGTGCGGGGCGCTTCCGTTCCGCGCGCGGCACTTCCTGTGTGAACCAGGCTTTACTTACTTTACTTACTTTAGAACTTGGCAGCAGTGGCTGTGGTATAGTGTAATAATTAATCAAGGATATATCTAGGTTTAGAGCTAGGTTCCTGCTATGTCTCAATAATTATTAATAACTGGTGGGTTTAATAGGCTAATTCAATATATATTGATTTGATCCATTTGTAGACACACACAAATAATGTCATATAGAGGCACTATTTTAATAATTGGAAAATACACACAAATACACACAAAGAAATACACACAAATATATAGCCTACATATCAAAAAAATTGCACACTTTCAATTTAAACACAAGAACAGCATGACAGGACAGCACCTAACTACATATCAATTTGCTCAGGCCCTAAAAGCCTTGAAAGAGGACTGCTTTGGTGTTTTTTTTCCTAGTGCTCCCTTTCTGAAGCTCCAGAGAGGTGAGTTTTGCTATGTGGTGTAGCCTTATTTTCAGAAACACAGACACAACCAATGACAACAGAGTGAAATGATGGTTGTCGATGCCAAATTGTGTCTCCGCAATGTGTTCCCCAAGTTGAAAAACGTCCTCTGTTCCAACCTCCTCCCGGACGATGTAGGTGACATTTGACAACTTTGGTGCCTGCCTTGTTGATGCTTGCCAGATGACCCTCTCTGCAGCTCTTAACACCTTCACTGTGCCTTGTGATGGAATCACAAGGCCACCACGGCTTTTCAGTGTCAGCATGTGGTAGTTTTCATCAAATGATGCCGGTACAGCATCTCTCACCAAGCTTGCACAGCATACATCACAGGACAGCTTTTGTAGAATCTGCCGGACCACAAATCCTGCGATGTAGACAAGAGCATTTTCCACCAGCCCCCCCGAACCGAGTGGGCAGGTAACTGTGATCTGTCACAATGGCCGGTATGTTTGCAAATGGAGATGGCTGTTCTTCAGCTGTTTCTGGAGACAACATCTCTACTGCAGCAAGGCACACAGTCTCATCTTGGGCTGCAACATTGCCAGTCTCACTTGGTGACACACCACATCAAACCATCAAGCGGCGGAAAATGGCCTGGAACTGGCTCGCAGATGGGTTATTATTCCAGCCACCTTGCATGTAAAACAGGCAGACAATACATGCATTACTCACATGACATAAGATTAGTTAAGTATATTTTCTGAATTCATTTAATTAACAGATCCTACCTGATGCTCTAATGGAATTAAACACTAGCTCCAAGTGATCTTGGCTAAATCTGTATGTTAGGACATACCGCTGAACTTGGAGGAGCTCTGGAATCATTACCATCAATGTGTCGATGTTAATGATAAATCCAATGACAGACAAGTACCTGCAAAAGAAAAAAGTTGTATTTCTTGGGTGCAAACTCAGAGAATGAAAAGCAGCTACCAGAGCAGATATAAAATCAGTTTGCATTCATGTTTCTGGGAACTTGAAAACAAGAACACATGCACAAACACATGCAATACTTACCATTTTGACTTACATGTACATGTTGTGTAATGCATACCCATTTAGAAGCATCTAGGACCTGCAACACACTTAATACAAGACAATTCAAATGGAAACAAAACTGCAGATTGAATTTTTCTTAACCAGAAAAGAATTTTTTTTAACCAGAGTCAGCTGAGGTGGCTCGGACATCTGGGGCCTTATGTATCAATACTTGCGTGGAACTCATACCAGAAACGAGCGCACGCAAGGTCCGTCACGCTGAAAAAAATTTGTGGAGGTCAAGCGGCGTACAGCTGCCCTCCGGAGGAGTACTGGCCAGACAGGTGGGGGTCCGGGGGAGGAGACCCTCACACCGTTTGAGCAGCGGGTGGTGGCGATTATTATTATAGGGTAAGTGGCGTGTCACACAAATGTCCACATGCTTTGTCATTCCACTGAGCAAAAGACATATATTAGACGTCTAGTCTAAGTTTATACTTCATTTTTCGATCACTTTTTATGCAATAAACAACTGTAATGTGCATAACTGACCTCGAAATACTGGATCACATTACCTATGATACCGTGGAGAGAGATGTAAACGCAACAGATACACAGAAGCAGGAATTGAAATGAACAAATATTTTTATTGTGTCACAGAAATCAATGTGTCGGCCGTGTCGCCGGCTTGCGGAACCCCGGCCCGTGGCAGCCCGTCCGCCGGCTCGGAGTCGTCGGCCAGGACCAGCGGCATTCGGGCCACCCCGGCCCCCGGCCCCAGCACCAGCACAAGCACCAGCATCAGCACCAGCGCGCCAACAAGCGGTGGAGCGTCCACCAGCCGCGGCGCTTCCGCTGGACCACCCGGACGCAGTGGAAGGGTCCTCGCGGAGGGGGTCCTGCAATCGCAGGAAGAAATCATCAGGGGGATCGCGGGGATCAACGAGCAGCTGGACCGGCTCGTAAATGTCCTTGAGCGTCTGGTGGAGAAAATAAATTAATTTGGCTCATTGAACTGTGTATTCACTTCTTACCCATTCACACTGTGGCGATGAGATTCTCCTGCGCGAGGACGGCGGCCCGGCAGGGATCAGCTCGCATCCCTCCGTCTGCTGCTGGTTCGTCATGTTGGGCGACGTGCTGCTCGGCCACAGGGATGTGGTGCACGCTTGTCACATAGTGAGTCACCAAACACCGCCACACAGCGTCGCCAAAGTGCGAATCACAGTCAACGCAAGTATCGGCTCGACGCCAATTTCTACACCACCTCCTGACTTTGCGTTGATTAGCGCTGGAACCGACGCTCGTTTCGCGATGATAAATCTGGACGTGTGCGCCGATTTTGGCGTACGCAAGGTTTTCTTGCGCCGCAAGCGTTGATACATAAGGCCCCTGGTCAGGACGCCTTCTGGATGCCTCCCGTAAGAGGTGTTCCAGACATGTCCAACCGGGAGGAGACCTTGTGGCCGATCCAGGACCAGGTGGAGGGATTGTGTCTCTCGCCTGGCTTGGGAACATCTGGGGATCCCACCGGAGATCTGGACCTCCCTCCTGAAGCTGCTGCCCCTGCAACCCGGGTAAGTGGCAGAAAACGACAACATCCCTCGTACATACAAGCTCTCTTTTTGACACCTACAAATCTCGATGTTGGGGGGAAAAATTAAATTTATATGCATCTGTGACCTGAAAAACACTGAATACACGTTAATTTGGACAAATACAACTGGACAGAAAAACATTGTAATTAAAGAGCATCATGTTGGCAGACAAAACAAAAAGAAAATATACTGTATCATATGAACCTGATACAGAATGAGGCATCTTATGAACACGATGCATGGAACAAAAACTGGAACTGTTTCAATGAACTCATGCAGTAACTTTCTCGAACTTTCTTTTTTAAAAGACCTCTTAGGGCGGTGGAGGGGTGTTCCATCTTTTGTCGCCAAAGTGAGCAAGTGCTCTCTGGCTCTTGACAAAAATGCTTTCCTCTCTATCAAATTCAAAGCACCGATGCTGGAAAACTGGAACAAATCCTCCATACTCCCATTAAACACCAACAGTCTGGCTGTGGCAGCCCTTACAACACCCATCCCCTTCTGCACAAGTCACATCACCTACTTAGGCATCCACATTTCCCCCAGGCTGTCAGAGTTGATCAACCTGAATTTCACTCCACTCCTAAAAAAAATCAATGACGATCTCCAACGATGGATGAACCTCCCATTATCTATTACTGGCAGAATAGCAACAGTTAAAATGACAATCCTCCCCAAAATCAGTTACCTTTGTTCAATGATTCCCACTTATACACCTCTCACCTGGTTTCATTCCCTTGATTCATCCATCAACAAATTTTACTGGAAAAATAAACCCCCACAAATCAAACTGGCCACTCTTCAAAAATCAAAAAGTTTAGGCGGACTCAATGCTCCAAATTTTCATTATTACTCACTAGCAAATCAACTTCAATACATCTACAAATGGACCCACCCCACCCAGTCAGATAGCACTTGGTTAGACGTAGAACAAATAGTTAGCAAAAACATCCATCTCTCAGACTTACCATTCCTTAGTCAAACTATCAAAAAACACCCCTGTTTCCAAAACCCCACAATATCATCGGCCCTGACAGCCTGGTGGAAATTCTACAGCATTACTAACTCCACTTTGGCACCATCGCTTTTCACCCCGATCTGGCACAACCTGGACTTCATCAGCAATAAACAATCACTATACTTCAGCACCTGGGTAGAGAAAGGGATTACTCACCTCAAACATATCTTCAACAATAACACCCTGATCCCATTCTCTCTCCTGGTCCAGAAGTTTGACATCAGGAGCCATCAATTCTTACAATATCTACAGGTTTCATCATCCATCCAATCAACAATGAAAAACAAGAATATAAACTTAGACCTCCCCCCGTCACCCTCTAAATTCATTAACATCCCTTCCTCAAAGAAACTTCTATCTAAAATATACAAATTATTATCACAGGCCGATTCAACACCCTCCATACCTTCAGAAAAATGGGAAACTGACCTCTCCATTGCTCCTGATGCTGACTTCTGGCCCCAAATCTGCAAGAACATTTTCTCCATGACGACAAATGCCAATTTACAACTCATACAATACAAAATCCGTCATAGAACTCATCTGACTGGACACAAAATGCAAAAAAATGGGCTTCTCATCATCTCGAAACTGTTCACACTGCTCACTAAACTGCACTGATACCTATATTCATGCAACCTGGCACTGCACACCTGTTCACCACTTCTGGAGAAACATTACAGAAACATTATCCCAGATCATGGGCTGCCACATCCCACTTTCCCCTTCCCTCTGTTCATTAGGAGACCTATCTACATTAAAACTTGACAAAACACACACACGTTCACTTCTAGTGGCACTAACCGTCGCCAGGAAAACTATCCTCATGAACTGGAAGTCTCGGAACTCCATACACATCATACACTGGAAAAACCTGCTCATAGACTACATCTCCTTAGAAAATACAAACTCCTCTGACAATAATCATAACTCTACCTGGTTATCATTCATCACTTTTCTACAATTATAATCTGCCACAAACCAGTCACAACATCATTCAACATCATCCATCTCAGTTCTCTGACACTTTCATTCCCATTTTTTTATTTTTTATTTTTATTTTATTTATTTATCCATTTATTATTATTATTTTATTATTATTATTATTATTATTATTATTATTATTATTATTATTATTATTGTTTTTTACTACATATTACTACAAAAATTATGATGAATATTATTGTCATTGTCTATTATTATTATTATTATTATTATTATTTATACTTATTTATTTATATACTTACATTTACAGTTATTATTTTCTGCTCGGGTCCCTGCTGGGTCGCGCCTGTTAGGCCATGACCTGTGATCTCCTTGCCCTCCCGGCCTCCCCCCTCCCTCAGTTCTCCGCCCTGGACTGTCTTCAGATGGCACATCACCTTTTTTTATTGCACATCACACTAGGTTTTAATGCACAACATTAGAAAACACATATATGAGAGAAATTTAAAAGGGAAAAAAAAGGGGAATAATGATGATAATAATAATAATAATAATAATAATAATAATAATAATAATAATAATAATTAAAAAATAAAAATAAAAATAAATAAATAATTATAAAGTATATTACGTAAATAACACAAAATAAATACATATATAGAAATAGGGCAAGGTGTTGTGCCGCATTCAGTCCGGGGCATGCGGGGGTTGGGGGGGGGGGATCCAGGCAGGTCTCGCGCGAGTGGGAAGGGACCCGAGGTGGTCCACAAATTTCAAGACCCCCCCTCCACCCATATTATTATTATTGCTTTTCTTTATTAATATTGAATGTTGTTGTTGTTGTTGTTCTTCTTCTTCTTCTTCTTATTATTATTATTATTATTATTATTGATATTGTTCTTGTATTATTATTTTCTTTTGCTTGTCTGACAATTGTAATATTTATTTTTTTATTTTTTTATTTTTTCATTATTATTTACATATATAATACACACACACACACCACACACACACACACACACACACACACACACACACACACAAAACCACAAATGCTGTTGTATGTTGTATGTCTTGTATTGTCACACTGCACAAATAAAAAAAAAAAAAAAAATTCAAAGCATCGAAAGGAGCTTTGAATCCTTTGACACGAGGATTGTGTCCATTCATAATGTCAAAGAGACTTTCAATCATCTATAAAAAAAATTATTGGCATATAAATGTCATGTCAGTTAAATATCGAAAAACCTTAAATTTGTGGAAAAAACCTATGATACAATCAGAATTATTAGGGAATTACCTTGATGAAATCTGCTGTTGCCTCATAGTCTCTGAACTGAGAGTACCCAAGATCTCGCTTTGTGCGGAGAGCCACTGACACTGAACGACTCAGTGTTTGTGCGGCTAGGGAAACCTTCATCTTGTGGTTCTCAAAGTGGACATGCTTGTCTGTAATTTTATTTGTGGCATGCAGTCCATCTTTTTTTTGCACATCATTGAGCTGATTGATGTACCTCCAATTTATTTGTCCACTGGTAGATGCAATCGGACTGTATGACTGCAGAGAAAGAATTGGTCACTGCTCAAACAAGTACAAACAGCACAATGTTGATCTTCACATCCAGTAATAAATGTGCAACTTTTAGTAGCAGAGACATAACTTGTACAAATAGGTATACAACATTTATAATTTACCTGCAACATATTACGTGCCAACTACAGCATGTGGCATGCGTCCATCATTATGAATACTTGGTCACCAGTCGACGGATGTGGGAAACTGGTTTTAAGTGGCTCTTGTGGGTTACCCCTCAGCTCACAACCAAGTTGATTGCACATGCTGATGTTTGTAGCATGGCCATCCATTGTGACACATACCACCTGAATACCCCGTGCATGCAGCTCCTCCAATGCATGAGTGAGAAGGACCCTTTGTGTGTCTGGAGACAGAGTCTTCGTCAGGTAATATGCAATGGGAGCCTTCCAATGTCCTTGAAGGCCAACCACCAGGAACACAAGCGCCTCAGTAGCAACATCAGTCTCATTGTTTCCATCACCAATGTCTACAAAGCCAGACATTGACTGGTTGTGCGGATTATATTGCACATGTTTTCTTATGGCCATGGAATCTAACATGAGTGCAACACGCCCATATTTAGCCTGGTCATCCTTCTGTCTTTTCTCCAGCATATCCAACATCATTTTGTTCAGGCCAGGCTTGTCATCCACAGAACAAAGCCAGCTGTTTGCAAATGCTGTTTTCTATTTGGAGTTGACCGAGAGTCTTCCTCCTTGGCCTCCAAATGACTCTACAGCAGTGGCGATTGCTCTAAGAGTGAGAGGGAAGCTCAGCTTCCCTTAAAATGTCACCCCCCAAAAAAAGCAAAAAGTGGTGAAATACATACTGCTGTGTGTTCATTTCATTAACTAAATACGCGCTAGAAAGCCTTCATCTTTTGTTCAGAATCAGCTTCTTATCACACTGTGATAAGAAGCTGATAACCCCAGGTAACCGGCACAACTTCGTTCTCATTCATCCTCGCAGCACCTCAGCACTTCACACAGCCGGGCACTCAGCGTCTGCTGACTTCAATGTGGAAGCTCAGCGTCTCTGGAGTTCTATGACAAGAGGGCGGTCCCAACTTTCTCGCGGACACTGAGCTTCTGCATCCATGATTGGATGTGCTGTCTGAGGCGAAATCCTTTTTTGATTGACAGCTAAATAAGCGAATCAGCGATCTTGAAGAATTAAGCATATACCAAAGCATTTTCCAAGTTATTCATTCCATTGTTCTTAACTGCTCCGGAGACTTTACCGATCCTCAGCGACTTTTGTCTTTGTTAAAAACGACTGCCGTTGTGTTTGGCGACTCTGTTCTGTTACATACAAATAAACAAACACAATTATGATGTAGGCCAGAAAAATGAGTTTCCCCTCCTTGAAAGACCAGCAGCCGCCACTGCTCTACAGTCAAGTGTAATGTTGAAAAAACGTTTAATCCTACCTGTGAAAAGTTATCCCTTGAGCCCTGTTCTCTGCTGTCCGCCTGTTGGCACAGGAATACGCCGCACAGTGCTCCGGCATCGCTGAATGAATGAATGAATGAATATGACTGACCGGAGCGTATGGGACGCTTGGTAAACTTTGGGGAGCTCCTTCACTAGCACGGAGGTTCCGGGGCGGTTGGCGAACAGCTGGACTGTGAATGGGCAGAGATGGCAGGTGATAGTGACGGATCAGGAAGTGAGATGGGAGGAATTGAAGTAGATGGCGGGAGGAAAGATGACTGTAATCTAGGAGACCAAAAAAATAGGAGAAAACGTAAAAAAGAAAGACAGCAAAGTGATAGAAACAACTCAGAAGGAACGGACAGTGAGGGAAGTGGATCACCAATAGGTAGGCAGAGTGAGGAACATAAAATAATCATCAAACTTTCTCAGGATGGTGCATCATTTGGTGAGTGGAACCCAATCGTGTTAACAAAGGCGATTCAAAAGTTTGTAGGTGAAGTAAAGAATGCCAAAGTGCTGCGGGATGGTTCATTGTTGATCTTTTGTAAGACTAGTGTGCAACAAGGAAAAGCCATAAGACTAAACAAGATTGATGGTAAAAAAGTGCAGTGCTCAATTCCTGAAGATAGGAAGAAGTCGACTAGAGGAGTCATTTCAGGTATACCTACGATAGTATCAACAGAACAGATAAAAGACAATGTGGTGGGTGCAAATGTGCTGGAAGCCAGACGGCTGAAAGCGACCAGAAATGGAGAGAGATGTGACAGCCTGTCCGTATTGATCACATTTGACGAGCCCAGGTTGCCGAGCAAAGTGTTCATAGGATACATGAGTTATGAGGTGAGACCATGGGCTCTATTTTGGTGCCTCGCCGGAGATCTGCCGCAAGCGCAGCGTCAATCAGATCCGCCGCGCTGACAAGGCGTTCCCAAGCACATTTTGGTATTTTGGTGGGCCGCGCAGCCCGGCGTAAGTATCCCCCCTCCCTAACTCAGCTCCTCCCAGCAGCATACGTCGTGGGGGGAAGGAGAGTGGGTGTGAAGTGAGTTTAACACAGCCGAGTCCAATTTGCGCCAATCAAATAACCGCCTCTCCTCGCCTTTAAATCCGCCGTCGGCGAGGCGCATTGGCATTTTCGTGCAGCAGACTCACAGATGGCCGAGATGGAAACGAGTGCGAGACAGCCGAACTTCTCTCAGGAGGAAACTGATGCTCTGGTCCGGGAGGTCCAGTCTCGCAGTGGCCGGATATACGGTCACGCGAACAGACCTCCACGGGTCGATGATGCAAAAGCAGCCTGGGAAGAGGTAAGTGCTGCTGTCAATCAAGTTTGCCCGGACGTGCTGAGAACCGCTGCGCAATGCAAAAAGCGGTTCAATGATGTTAGACGACGGGCTAAACTTAAATTATCCCAACACCGTCGCCAGACTGCAACGACCGGAGGCGGCCCCTCAACGAGTGTGGTGCTGAGCCCTGCGGAGGACGTGGCGTCCTCCACACTCCCCAAAATTAGTATCGAGGGGTTTGGTGTCTCTGAGGTTGGACTCACGGGTAAGACAAACATTCTTTTCCACAAATAAAGACACTAACATGTATATTTAACCACGTGTTACTAAGGTGTGTTGTGTGCACAGGTGATCTGAAAAAATGCCATGCGTAATGGGATTGAAATCGGAACCACCTGTGCGTAAAGACGGATCAAACAAAGCCTGATTGTATTTTCTCCCCCTTTCCGCTAATGTTTGCATCTGAAATGAACTTTGCTCACACAATTTCTAACTTCTTTATTCTAAATGAAAGTATTAACATTTTTAAAAAAAGAATTTCTGTGATTTACTAAAATAAAATTTCTGGTCAGCCTCGGCAGAATTGCCGCCGTCGCGGCAGCAGCAGACCACAAGGGAGGAGGAGGAGGAGGAGGAGGAAGAACAGCAGCAGCAGGTGGTCGGGGGGGAGGAGAAGGAGGGAGAGGACGAAGACGACCGCGAGGAGGAGGACCAGGGGGAGACGGAGCCGGTGCCGGAGACGCGGGAGGGGGCAGGACGTGGAGACGAGCCGGCAACACGGGGTCGGAGACGAAACCGCGTTCAGCGGGAGGACCAGCCCTTCCTGGACACCCAGCGGGCTGGTTTTCTGATGTTGGAGAGGGAGCTGGGGTCGATGGGGACGCGGCTTGGGTCGCTGGAGGCCCAGGTGAAGGCTCTCAGGGAGGTCCTCCAGGCCAGCCTGCTCCCCTTAGCCGCTGGCGTTGCGACACTGCAGCGGCTGGTCCAGGTAGCCGAAAGGCTGCTGCCACCAGCAGAATCATCCGCCCCCGCCTGTCCCAGGTGGCCGCTGAGGCCGCGCACAAGAGGGGGGCGGCCCCCTGGGTTGACTGACCAACTGCAGCGTCCAGACCCAAGAGGAGGAGGAGGAAGAGGAGGAGGAAGAAGAAGAAGAAGGGGGGTTGGGAGGGGAGAAACACAATAAAAACACTTGTTAATGCAATCATGTTTGACTATTTATTGGATGTTTTAATGTGGATAATTACAAAAAGTGTATAAATGAATGAAAGCAAATACTCACACTTAAGGGCAGAGCTGTGCTGCGAGGCGGTCCCTCCTCACCTGCGCGCTCTGCTGCTCTCCCTGCTGACATGGCACATGCAATTCGGCCTCTCTCTGTCTAAAGTCCAGTAATGTGTCCTCGGCGAGGTCGTAGTGGCATCCATGGCGTATAGCTAAGTTGTGTAAAACACAACATGCCACAAAGAATGCACCGACACTCTGCGGGCTGTATGTTAATGAACCACCTGACCGGTCCAGACATCTGAAACGCATTTTGAGGATTCCAAAAGTACGTTCATTGACTGACCTAGCACTGTTGAAGACACTGTTAAAAACACGTTGCTGTCTTGTTGAAGGTGTAATGTATGGCGTCATCAACCACGTTTTCAGTGGATAGCCGTTATCACCTAGCAGCCACCCATCCAGAGGGGTGTCCCCCTGAAAGACTGTAGGGATGATAGAATTCGCCAGGATGAATGAATCATGTGCAGACCCGGGGTAATTAGCGTACACGTTTGTCACCAGGCAATTTGAGTCACAAATCACCTGGATATTAATGGAGTGGACTCCCTTACGATTCACATAAATGAGGGCTTGGGTCTCTGGTGCGCGCAACTGCACATGTGTGCAGTCAATTGCTCCAAGGACCCCAGGGAATCCATATTTCAACAAGAACCCTCGCTTCGTTTCCAGCTGGCTTGCAGGTGATGATGGGAAAATGATGTGCTCATTTGCGTGTCGGACTAGACTGGTGGACACTGCATGTATGGCCAAACTGACAGCGGCCTGACTTATCCCTACCACCGAAGCCACGGTATGCTGGAAAGACCCGGTGGCGAAGAAAGTCAGAGCCGCTGTCACCCTCACAGCAACTGGGAGAGCGCATGGGCCACCGGGGTCCGCATCTGAGGCCACAATCCGTGTGATCGCGTGGACCACCTCACGAGGCAGGTGTAATTTGGTCCTGTGTCAAGGAAAATAGTAGATTGTTAAAAGGCAGTTGTATTGAACACGGTGTTGGAGGCGTTATCCATGTGGCCCACCTGCATTCCTGCTCTGTTAAGGTTAAATATGATGCCCTGTGATGAATCACCCTCTCTCTGTAATTTCTCCTCCTCCTCCTCCACCTCCTTGCAATTATGTACTCCATCTTTGTAGATAATGTTAAGCATGGAAATTATTAAATTTGTAGCTGTGAGATCACATGCTGCATGTAAATCTTGAGAACAACGGTCATAACTTACTTTGCTTCAGTGTGCGTTGATTCTTTTCTCAGTGTTCTGAGATGACATGCCAAATATATACTCTCTCTGTGATGACGAAGCTGTTTGTGGTTGGTAGAGAGACGTGAAGTAGTTAGTTTGCATCAGAGTTTCAGCTGTGTTAGTCGGTCAGGTGGAGTGGCAATTAGGCGTGCCAAACGCGCTCCTATAGATATACATCAATATGTACTGTAGATCTAAATGTATGTGCTGCATATATTTAAATCCCATATGACAAAGATGAGTTGTGCGCACAGATCACACCATAAATTCCAATAATGGCATTAAAATCACAACCATCTGTGCGTAATGACGCATCATGCTCCTTGGCCTCATGGCTCTCTCTTTCATAGCTGTTGGCATATAAAATAAATTTGGTTCACAAAACTAAATATTATAATATTCGTATGTAGGCTTAAAGTAAATAACTCATCTGAGCACTGAAACAAATCATCCGTTCAGCCGCCGCCGCACAGAGAGAGGACACAGACACATATCCAGGTCGAGCTGTGCGAGAAATAAGAGGAAGAGGAAGAAAGAAAAGGAGGGAGACAAATTAAATATCTAGTTAACTTCATCATTTGTGTTTATTTACTAGATATTTAATTTAATTTAATGCGGTCTCAGCTGTGTTGATTCGGTCAGGTTGTGTGTCCAAACGCGTGCCAAACGCGCTCATCAGATCAGATATAGATCAGAATATATCTATATAGATCTAAATGTATGTGCTGACTCAGATTAATAGTTGATGATGATTATTTATTGCACTGAAATCTGCCTGACACTGTGGAAACCTGCCGGTGAGGCATCAGTGACGTATGTCGATACGCCGCCGGTCTACCAAAATACTACAAGACCAGCTGCGTTCCGCCTTGCGCTGAAAGCTGACCAGGTTTGAATCGGCGAGCTTTCAGCGCACTTTACACGCCGTTGGCGAGCACGAAAATGTCACTGCGCCTGCTGATTCTGTCAACACCTCCCCCTGCCACGCCACCACGCCCAGCTTGGCGGATCTCGGCTCGCCTCTGTGCGGCTCATGCCACGAAAATACCAAATTGGCCTTACGCTGGGCTCCGCCAGACGAAAATACAACTGCGCGGGGCTTGCCGCCCTCCGCCGCCTCACCGGCGCGGACGAAAATAGAGCCCCATATGTCCCGCCGCCACTGCGATGCTTCAAGTGTCAAAAGTATGGTCATGTAGCAGCAATCTGCAAAGGCAAGCAAAGATGCAGTAGATGTGCGGGCGAGCATGAGTACGGCAAATGTGAAGAAGGAGCTAAACTTAAATGTTGCAATTGTGGAGGAGAGCATACTTCAGCTTATCGAGGTTGTGAAATGAGCAAAAAAGCAGCTGAGGTGCAGAGAGTTAAAATCTCAGAGGGGATTTCATATGCAGAGGCAGTGAAAAAAGTAAAGCAAACAGATGCCCCTAAAAGGGTGGCAGTAGAGAGCAGCAGCAGACCCTGTGGAGGATGTGCTAAACAAGACATAAAGGAAGACATGCTGATGGTAGGCAAAAATGAATTTGTGCTGTTCATGGTTGAGGTGATAAATTGTTCAGCACAAACAAGCAGGAAAACTGAAAAGATTAAGATCATAGTGAGAGCAGCTGAGAAATATCTAGGAATGGAGGGAATAAGCAGGGAAGCAGTAGAGGACATGCTAACTGGAGAAACATCGAACTCTCAGACATGGGCTGGTGGATCTTCATGTTCTTAATTATTTTGCAGTGGAATGCAAGGAGTCTTATCTCTAATGGTCAAGAATTTAAAAAGTTTGTGTCAAATTTGTCAGACAAACCACATTTAATATCTATTCAAGAGACATGGTTAAAACCACAATGGGATTTTGTTTTGAATGGGTACACTGCAGTAAGGAACGATAGGAACACTGGTAAAGGTGGAGGAGTGGCAACTTTTATAAGAAATGGGTTGAACTATAATTTAGTCAAGATAGGAAAGGAACAAGAATCTATTGTAATCAAGATATGGACAGAAAAGAGCAGCATCACAATAGTAAATTACTATAATCCATGTAACAGGCTGAGCACTGATATATTAAATGAAGCAAGTGGGCCAATACAAGGGAAGGTAATATGGTGTGGGGACTTTAATGCACACAGCACATTATGGGGGAGCAGTAGTACAGATACAAATGGGACAGTAATAGAGGAATTTTTAGATGATATGGGTTTGGTGTGTATTAATGATGGAAGAGGTACAAGGTACAATAGCTCACAGAACACAGAGAGTGTAATCGATCTGACACTCACATCCACTACAATTGCAGGTGTTAGTAATTGGGAGGTCTTAAATCAGTCAACAGTAGGCAGTGATCATTACCCAGTAATGATCAAAATTGGAATAGATATACATCAAGAGGGGGGAGCAAGGACACCAAGGTGGAAGTTGGGTGAAGCAGACTGGGATGCATGCCAAATAAAAAGTGACAACAGATGTGTAAAATTGCTAGAAGAGAATGTAACAGATATAGAGGAAATGAATGGAAAAGTGATAACAGCATTGATAAAGACAGCCGAAGAAACTATCCCAAAGAGAAGAGGAAGCAAGCGGAAAAAGAGTGTGCCATGGTGGGATGACAACTGTAGCAAAGCAATTAAAATGAGAAGTAGAACATTTAGACAGTTGAAAGCTCACCACACAATAGATACATTGATCCAATACAAAAGAGCACAAGCAATAGTTAGAAAAACAATAAGATCAGCAAAACGGACATACTGGAGACAATACTGCAATAAAATTGGGAGAGAAACACAGCTGGCAGAAGTATGGGGCATGATTAGGAAAATGAACGGCATAAAAAGTAACCTTGAAATACCAGTGTTGCATAACAATAACATAACAGCAATAAGTACTGCAGATAAGGCAGAGCTCCTAGCGAAGACATTTGTTAAAATCCACAGCTCGGAAAAGTTATCAGTAAAAGCTAAACAGTGTAGAGACAACACCCTTGCACAAAATATAGGAGGTATAGTAAGAAGAAGCACATTGTCAGGAGGAGATCTAGATTTACCATTTAATTTTTTTGAACTGGGGAGAGCAATATTTAACGCAAGACAAACTTCACCAGGGAAAGACGATGTATGTTACAGCATGTTAGCACATATGACGGATGGTGCACTTGAAGTAATATTAAGACTGTTTAATAACATATGGGACACAGGCAAACTGCCATTGACATGGAAACAATCAGTCATAATACCAATACTAAAACCAGATAAAGATTCATCTAATCCCTCCAGCTACAGACCCATCGCATTAACATCGCAGTTAGGGAAAACTATGGAACGGTTGGTAACAGAGAGACTGTCATATTTTCTTGAGAGCAAAAACATTCTCTCAAATCATCAAAGTGGATTCTGAAGAGGAAGAGGGACAATGGATAATGTGTTATGTTTAGAGTCAGAAATAAGGAAAGCTCAGACCAATAGAGAAATGGTGATCGCAGTATTTTTTTATATTGAGAAAGCATACGATATGTTATGGAAGGAGGGACTACTCATCAGACTTACTAGATTAGGTGTAAATGGAAAACTATACAACTGGATATTAGATTTCATGTTAGGAAGAACAATAGAAGTTAAAGTGGGTTCAGAATATTCTAAAACATATCAAGTAGAGAATGGAATACCACAGGGAAGTGTCTGCAGTCCAATCTTGTTTAACATCATGATCAATGACATTTTTGAGCAGGTTGAAAGAGGTATAGGAAAGTCGCTGTATGCTGATGATGGGGCATTATGGATAAGGGGGCGGAATCTTACATATATACAAAAGAAACTCCAGGCAGCAATTATGACAGTGGAACAATGGGCAGATGAATGGGGCTTTTAAGTTTTCTGTTGCAAAAACACAAGGAATATGCTTTTCTCAACGACACAAAGAAATCTCCCTGAAATTATACAGTCAAAAAATTGAGCAGGTCAGTGTTGTTAGACTGCTTGGAATGTGGATGGATGAAAAGCTGACTTGGAGGAAACACATAGACAAAGTGAGGGATAAATGTAAAAGAGTCAATAATCTTTTAAGATGCCTCTCAGGAAGACACTGGGGTGCAACCAGAGCATCACTGATAAATATTTATCAGGCCATTATGAGAGCAACACTAGATTATGGTTGTATAGGCTATCTAGCAGCAGCAGAAAGTCACCTGAAAAAGCTGGATGTACAGCAGACACAGGGACTAAGGATATGCAGTGGAGCTTTTAAATCCTCTCCAGTAGCATCCATACAAGTAGAAACGGGGGAACAACCATTACGCATCAGGAGAATGAAACTTATGTTAGCATACTGGGTCAATCTTCAAGGGCATAGTACTTCACATCCTGCTAAAGCCATCCTGGAGGACTGTTGGGAACATAATGAATCAAATATTAGGAGTTCTGGCTGGATAGGAAACATAAAAGCAGTACAAGCAGGATTAGGTGGCATACAATTCAGTCCGACGGTCCCATATTCAATTACTCCTCCCTGGTTATTCATAGAACCATCAGTAAACTTTCAATTACAGCAACAACTGGAAAAAAGGAATAGGCAGGTCTCTGCGGGAGGAGTAGCTGAAAGGTACCTAGAACAACATTTTTCAGATAAAATATGGATTTTCACAGATGGATCAAAAGACCCTGATACTGGAAGAACAGGAGCTGCAGTTCTCATTCCACACTACAAAACACATATCAAGAAAAGAACCACAGACCATCTATCAGTATATACAGTTGAGCTAGTTGCTATAATCTTTTGGTTTGGAATGGATAGAAGCAAACAATCAAAACAATACACTAATAGCATCAGACAGTTGGGCAGCTCTTACAAGCATCAAAACCATGAAGTCATGTAGGCAAGAACTCATATATAAAATACACAATCTACTTTATACAATTTACAAGAGGGGTTTATCAGTGTGTTTTATTTGGGTTCCTGCCCATGTAGGTATAGAAGGGAATGAAGAAGTTGATTTTCTGGCCAAACAAACACTCAAATCACACAATGTAAATACAGAAATTCCGTTAAGTAAGGCAGAGGGTAAATCACTAATCAAAAAACATATGAAGAAAGTATGGCAAGAATACTGGGACATTCAAGATATTTCTCGCAGCGCAGCACCCCCAGCGGGGTCTACTCTTTATTATGTCTATGCCTTCTCGTCTCTCTCTCTCTATCCCACCTCCTCTCTGCTGCGTCAGTGGGGTGTTGACGGACCCTCCTGGCAGCTGAATTGAGCCGAAAACAACGAGCTCAACTTTACATTGCTGTTTCCTATCGGTAAATATACACCTAACGTCTTATTGCACCATACTATCATTTATTTGCGGAAATACTGTTAAAATACGGTTTTAGTTGTCAGAGGAATTGCGGGTGTTGACGGGTACAGCGGAACGTCCTCAATTACCCGTAAAGGTTAGCTTCATGCTAGCAAAGCCTGTGCTAAAGTTAGCAGCTGATGCTATAATCATTACTCCCGGGCGGAGCTGGTATTACAGATATGTTTAGAGGTCATTTTTAGACAACATTGTTCGACAGCATTTTGCAGGAGTGGCTGAGGACAGCAATAGACAAAATCCTAGCAAAAATTGTGGTCAGAGTTAACTGCTGTTGCGAGGTGCGCTAATCTGAAAGTATAGACGCTCTAAATTAACTTGAAATACAAGAAGCAAAAAAAACATCTCTATGTTTTAATTATATATTTAGGCCAGAGTTGTCAGGTTGTCAGTAAGTCACCATTGAAATCGTAAGTTTTGTAGCTCTTTAGGTGTGGCATTTTTCCACAATGGGAAGCACTTTTAGAGGGTCTGGAGGGTGTGCCTGTAGTTGCTTAAGTGAAACAACACATGAAAACACCTTGTCTTGATAGATAACCACCTTAAACAGTTCTATGTACAGTTAAACTGGTTAATACTGCATTGACATGACAGGAACAAATAGTTAACAAGTTAAACCTAATAGTTTACAGCCGTAGTGTTTGAGAGTTGTATTGCATGGTTACACTGTTTTTGGGGTGTCTACTGCATCTTCTTGATTCTTCCTTGTAATTTCTCAATAATTAAACTAAGAGCCAGTTCAACCTGACCTGTATCTGTGAACCTGATCTTTAGTACCAGACAGCACCAAACACTTGAAACACATAATGCTGTGAGGGAAAATGTGTAAAGTTGAAGTTGAATCAATTACTTGAAATGTCCTAAATACCTGTGTGGGTCAATGACGTATAAGGTTTTTCAACATGCCAATTTTAAAATACCAAAAATAAGAATGTCTTTTGCAACACTTCAAACAATAAGGATGTTATGTATACAAAAATTAAAGTTTAATTTATAAATTAGGCAATTTTAGTGTTTTTTCATATAGATGAATTGCCTGTGGCCTTAAAAAATGTCATGTGGTGCGACCATCATTTATCTCAGAATTATTACATTTTTTCAACATACTCCATAGTTTTTTACAAATTTTCGGTAATATCAAGAACATAGGAACAAAGCGTTTGCATTTTATTTGAGTTTTTGTAAATAGTGATCTCATATATTAGCTCTATAATGTCACAGTCGCCATATCAAATGTAGTTCACTGACTATTTTTTTCTTTAAATTGCATAATACTGATAAAATGTTTTGAAACTACCTTTCATGTAAGCATATTGTATCAGGTATTAATGTCTCAGTTACAGAAATGAGATATTTTAGTTTGTATTTGATATAATTAATGTTATTATTGGTCGCACCACATGATTGGTGGTGGCGCCAAATGACCTGAAGACCTTGTATCATTAAAAATCAATTTAAAGAGACCTATGAACAATTAATTTCATGCAAATTTTATATTAAAACCAAATTTTAGTAACATTTCAAACATGAACATGAACATTTTATTTCCCTTTTTTACAAAAATTTAACTCTGTGTGTGTTTGTGTATGTGGTCCAGAGGCCTGCACTTTGAAGCTGGATTAACACACCCACGATAACTCTGCCACAACTCGTGCAACTTCACCAGATCTCAGTAATCCCGATCAGATGTACTACGAGGCAGGATATCAACTCGCTAACTAAATTCAGTTGTGGTCAGTCTAGATCTGTGCGCGCACATGTAAAGGGGGTGGGGTCAGTGCCACTGGACCAATCTCCACATTGAAGAAGGCTGCATGTCATATTTCACAGTCGAGGAACAGAGCATTGTTTTACGCTAATACGAGGAGTACCGCAACATTATATCAGTGAGGAGCAGGACAGCCGCAGCCGCTGAAAGCCGGAGGGACTGCTGGCAAAAAAAATCATCGATTGTGTAAATTACATTTGTGCGTTCATAAATTTATGGCCCCCTAATATGTTGTCATGCAGTGTGTGTGATAACCTCCATCATTGACCTCATTATTTCAGATACAACAGCAGTGGGGAAAAGAGTACGTGGGAGCAAATAAAAATAAATCTAAAAACATCCGTCAAAGTGGTTAGCTGGTTTACTGGAAGATTTTATTTGTACATATTTCAATGCGTAAACAGTGATTTCCTCACACTGCCTTTTTATCTTTTTTCTCCATCATCTGATGGTCACATGTCATCTGCACACACATTTGGAGTTGAGAGTTTTCTAATCTGCTTCAATAAATTCTGAATGATTACTGATATGCCGCATGAAACTTGAACTTGGAGCTTGGCAAATATTAGTGTATTGCTTCGACTTCATGTTACCTGACTATTGAGGCCGTCTGAGGAAAACCTGTAACGTTCATAGAGAACGTCATCAGGTAAATCAAACGGATTTGAACGATCATGAATATAACGCTCTCTGCGAAGCGCTCCTCTCACTATCCATGCAGCGATGTCAACAATCTCGGCCCAATCTTTGACCAGCCCTGGCATGAACAACATGCTGCAGGGTCAGAGTTGACACGCTGCCTATGGCGAGCGTTTTTAACTTTGCTCGGCAGCGGCATCTGGTAAAATAAATTAAAATGACTTAAATTGATACATGAAAGTTAATAAACTGCTAACAACGGCATAAATACCTTAAGTGAAATGGCATGCTTTTAATATTTTTGTTCTTATTTTGTACAGAGATGACCTAACCATTATTTCAGAAATGTTAGCAAAATGACTCATCAAATAACAAAAGAAATTCAAAATAATACTAAAAATTAAGTACTTAGTGTTTATCAATCATCAATTGAATATAAAAAGCGTAAATACTGCCAATCTAGGGCATATGTTTATGATGGAAAACAATCTGCAGTGGTCGCACCACATGATAATTGGTCGCACCGCATGACATTTCAAGTTCAGTCAAATCTTACTGATACAGGATTAGTCACATAAACAAAGCTCACTAGCTTCCCACAAAAGGTCACTATGAAATTTATAATTAAAATACTTATTTGTGGAAATAACTCAAATTAATTGGTTTTTTTTTTGAGGTCATACCACATGACATGGAAAAGTGGCAACACCATTACAGCAGTTGAAAAGGTCTTTTTTTTTTAAGAAATGAGAGAGCCACCAACCCTCTTTCTGCTTCCATAGCTCTACGACAAAATGGTGAATGATGCAACTTCCTGTCCTTGAGTAAATTTCAGCATAAAAGTGTCAAAAATGGTCATTTTTTGATGGTCGCACCACATGATATTTAATGAAATGGACACGATCAGACAAAATTCGTTTATATATTATGAAAAAAATTTAACTGCAAAAGCTTTGCAATTTTGTACAGGAATAAAAAACACCTTCAAAATTATGCAGAGTATTGCAGAAACTAAATTGTAATAGATTTAGAGTAATTTCAAAGAAGTTTTCAAAACAGAAGTCATGGCTGGACGGTCGTACCACATGATATTTTGACCCTTTGAAGTTCAGAAAAATTACAAAAAACTCCTGATTTTTGAAAAGTTGAAGTGGCTCCATATATTAGAGAGATACTACACATAGATAGTATATTTTTTTACATTTAAAACTCTTTGTAACATAAAGAAAATACAGCCGGACAGAATATTGAGGCGTCACGTCATTGACCTGTATACTGGGTGAAATGTAGAAATGAAACACAATGTGATAAATTGCAAACCATTGAGTGTGAAACGTTAATTAAGATTTTTAACCTGATTTTAAAAACCATACTTCACGTGTCTGTTTATAAATATTGTTTATCATATCAAAAACTGACAATTGTGTAATCGTGTAAATTTTGGGGCCAAGAAAAGGAAAGGGGACAACAAAACACTGAAAGAGTTGTGTAATACTTGGAAAAAACACATTGAAGAACATCTTCTAACAGCGAGGTTATTTTCTACCAGGTTAGTGACATGACTGTGTTTAAAAGACTGTGAAAAAGGCTGAGCCTCTCTAAAGCAAAGGTAGATAGAGGTTCAGCTCTGTGAGAGACTGCATGGGCATTGTTGTCCTTAGCATAAAATATCAAATAACTTGTGAAGCCCACCATCTACAGTTATTAATAATAGATAGATAGATAGATAGATAGATAGAAACTGTACTAATCCCAAGGATCAAAGACCCTCAAAATATGGTAAGTGTCTACATATAACACAAAGCCTACAACCAGTACCAGATTGCCATGATTTTTAGGCGGCACTGTATTAGGAACAGACAGGACTTTGTGGCATAAATAGCTTCAGGGTCTCAAAAGCAGTCTTTGAATACAGTTTTAGCTGAGCAGATAAGGAAATAATCGTTCACTTTGTTATACAAGCATGAAATTTGGTACATATACTCTTCAAACCCGACTCTTTTCAAAAATAACGTTAGCCACGCAAAATTCCAAGATGGCGGCCCCAAAATCCAAGATGTCCGCCCCAAAATGTGGTTTTTCCTTTATAACTCAAAATGACTTGATTTTAAGCCCCATACATATATTGACGTTGAATATAAAGTTTATTGCGGACATTTTGGTACCTAGTACATCTCTGTATCCATTACGGTTCTTGAGATACAGCATATAGATACTTGTACAGAATTGGGAGAGTGAGAAATTTGTAACAGCGATTGTTGTTACGTGCATATGGTCGCATGAAAATATCATTTCCGTTATCTGTTATTTTCATTAGGGTTATAACATTAAATTCGAAAAACCAAGATGGCTGCCATTACCTTGAAGTAATCATGAATTCAGCAGAGATGAATCATGAATTCAGAAGGATGAAACTTGTCATAAAAGGTTAAAAATTAGGCCTTTTGTGACAATTTTCTGATTTTTGTCTAATCTAATTAGACAAATGGTTGCTAATGGTTGCTCCCCGTTCCATGTGGATCCCAACAGGAGTTTTAGCTGCTCTGTCTAAATGTAACAGCACAGCAGAAAGGATCATAGTTTACCTTACTAAACACAAGTAAACCTGCAAAAAAATGAAACTTTAAAACCCCCTGTCCTTCTCACATGCAGTAGAAGCTTAACAATCACAGAATAAAATCCAATTCAGCAGGAAATCGACCACAGAGAGGTAAAGCAACCTGTTGTGAGCATGTTGTTTTTTGTATACCGAGTCCAGCTGATTGGGGCTGCACTACTATTTTTCTAGTATCAGTATACCCTGCAACCCCAGTTAGTATACCCACAAATGCAAATGCTAACAACAGCTGCTCACAGCTACTTTTGTAATTATGACATAGCAGGTACCCACCAATCAGCTGACATTTTTTACACTTCAGGAACCACTCAGGGTCAGTGCTCATTGACAATTAGTGTAAAACAGTGACAGAAATAATAAAAAGAAGACTGACAAAAAGCAGTTGTCAGGTCTGCACAGGGCTGAAACTACCAGATAGAAGTTAAAACAAGCTTGAAATGTTCCAACATAGATTCAAGGTCAGTGATTACATAGGGTAGAAGTGATCAATTAAAGTGCAGATAGAGAGGTTTAAAATCCCATTTTAGAAGTGTCCAAAAGACAGAAGTGCATCATGATCCCACAGCAGCAAACACAACAGGAACTTTACATGTTGAACTTGTGATTGTGCCATAAATGAGTGTGTGTGTGTGTGTGTGTGTGTGTGTGTGTGTGTGTGTGTGTGTGTGTGCGTGTGTGTGTGTGTTCACAGTTGACAGAAATGTTTCTCGCCAAAAAGTTACTCGGTGGCCTTGTTGATGTTGTCAGGTAAGAATCCGCTCAGAGTTCCTGTAAAGACCTAAAAAGTTTAAGGTGTGTTGCTGAACTTATATCCCTTTAATCCTGTCTCTCCAGCAACATCGACCCAGCCCAGTTTCTGCCAACTGATCCTGTGAGTAACATCAATACTGCCATCTCCACCAGAAGGTAAATCTTGTTTAATATAGGATTGTAAAGATTGCTGTGACTCTGTCCCTCAGCCTCCACCTCGCCGGCCGGCAGTGTATGCAGAGCAGCATGAGAGTGACGAGGAGAAGCAGTTCCGCAGAGTCTTCCAGCAGCTTGCTGGAGATGTGAGTGCAGTAGTTGCACTTCATTTTCAAGTCTGTTTGAAACGATTCCACATGTTTAAAGCACAAAAACTGAAATGTGTTTTTATTTTTATTTTTTTTAAGTTTGGATTGACCTCAAGGGACTAAAAGCTTTAACAGTTAATTGCCAGTGTAGCAGGGTTAGCGGTCCAGTTATGAGAGCAGTAAAAGCCAAATTAATGCCTGTGTCTGCTCAAGCTATTTTTTTTCTTTTTCTTTCCACTAGCCAGATAGTTACACATAAATGTGACAGATATATTTAAAAGTACACAAACTCTTCTTTAACTGCACGAAAATACACTAACTACTCTATTAGTCTGCTCAAGTTTTTGTATAGGGTCATTCCATGTCAATTCAACCAAGAATCTCCACTCACGTCACAGATTTTGATGAAATTTGGTGGACTGATTGGACTTCAGGAGAAACTGTCAGAGCTCAAATATTTTTGTTCAAAGCCATCTAATTAGTGAGATAGGGGCTAATTAATTCAGGTGTCATTTTAAAGCTCCCTTCAAGTTCTATCTTTTTGTTATATAACACTTTTCCCAAATCGGACCAGAAAAAAGTTATAAAAGACCAAATACTTAAATTGGAAATAGCAAAAAACGCGCGTCCTTCAATTTTCTTCATATTCACACTTAAGAAAGACTATCATGTCCACTAGGATCCCTGCAAGTTTCAGGATGGGCATTCCATAACTTTTTGAGTAATCAGTCAAAATGTGTGGTACGTTAGGTCGAAAATCGCCATATTTGGCACATTATACAGTCCTGACCTCATCTGGAGTCAGCCCCACTTGCCTGCTTGTGTAAAATATTACTTCCTCATAGTACAAAATGCTTTTTTTGAGTGTTTTCATTTTTGTACGTTATCCCATATTTATATGAAATGGCTACAATAGCTTATTTTTGCTCAGTTTTCCATAGCATTTCATTTCTATTTGCACCTATATCCAGAATATGAATGATCTTAGCTTCATGGGAGAATCATTTGGACATACCTGCATGTCCTGGATCCTAGGGTTGACAAATAACTTCTACCTATGTACCCTGAAACTTTGTTGCTGGTTTCCCTGTGAAGTATTCCAGGCTATTTATCCTGGGCCCTTTCAACGTTTCCTTTATACTTCAAAAGTACTTTTAGCATGGTGATCAAGCTTTGTGCAGCTTTTCGATATTGTTAGTTTGTTTCCAAATAGGAAAGAATGTATGAACTACAAAGAGTTTGATAGAGTCAGTGTAAGGAACGATGGTTCCCCAGTCGTCTAGGTCTTCTGGCTTTCAGTACGTGCAAATCTTTGAGAAAGAGCATATCAGGAGAGCTACAGTAATTAGCAACCATTCCAAAATATACTAGAAGACGTTGGGCAAGAGGAGAGCAAAGGAGCCATGTAAGGACTGTAAAATAATTTCTCTAGAACTTGAAGAGAGCTTTAAAATGACACCTGAATCAGCTCTCTAGGTGCCATACTTCCAGAGATATGAACACTTTTGTAACGCATGTCATGCTAATTAGCCAAAAATTAATTAGCCCCTATCTCACTAATTAGATGGCTTTGATCAAAAATATTTGAGCTCTGACAGTTTCTCCTGAAGTCCAATCAGTCCACCAAATTTCATCAAAATCTGGTCAAAACCACGTGAGTGGAGATTCTTGGTTGAATTGACATGGAACGACCCTATATTATGGTATAATCATTGTGTTTTGTCATGTAGGACATGGAAGTGAGCCCAAATGAGCTGATGAACATCCTGAATAGAATCATTTCAAAGCGTAAGACCCATTTGTGTAACATTTTTACACTTCTATGTCTCCAGTATTTCCTTGTCATGTACATCATCCTGTTGTGGTGTCATCCTTCTATCTACAGTGTTAGCACATTGTTTGTCTCTTGTAAACAGAGTCACATGGTGAGTGGCTGCTTTTCTTTTTGTTGTGTTAGATGGAGACCTGAAAACAGATGGTTTCAGCATTGAGTCTTGCAGGAGCATGGTGGCAGTCATGGATGTATCCTTTCTGTCATTACAAAGCTTTGTGTGTTGTGTAATACAGGTAACAGTGATACATACAGCAACAACAGGCTGTGAAAAAGACAATCAAATTTACAGGGCTGCAGAAACAGATCAAACCATTGTAGCTGATGTTAACAATGTTATCTTAGCTCACTGTTACTCATTGCATGGCTCGTCAAGCTGTAATTGGTGGCTTGCTAGAGATGGGAATCGAGAACTGGTTCTAAATGGTTCAATCCATCAACATCATTTAGATTTTATCGTAACGATTCCCTCAAGGACCCACTCCTATGAAAATCATGTTTTTCTTGTTGTCTCCATGTTCATATGGTATTTTTCTGATACTAGAGGACATATCATGAGAAAAATAAGTATGAAATTGCATTTCTGAGTATTTCTGCATTCAAATTGCTGTGAATCTCTGGCAGACCCCAAATGACAGGATCAGATACAGTGAGATTTCCTATGTAACCAACCCAGGCTCCGCCCGAAATAGAGAGGGTGATCGCTGAACAAGCATCTGCGTTAGCGGAACAAGCATCTGCGTTAGCGGATTGAAATGCTTGTAGGAAATCTAATTATGATAGTAGCTTTCATCATGCCCCTAAAGACAATAGTGTCTGAGAGCTGAATAGCTCCCATGTTACCTGTTTCTTCTACTATACCGGCAATGTTAGGCTGCAAGGAGGAGAGGAGAAGTGTGCAGAGCAGCGCTGTCTCTGCCCACGACTCAGAGGCGAATTACTATTGATTTACTCAAACTATGCAGAAGAGTGGCAGTCTACGCAAAACGAGAACTGAGCCAGGGGAAAAAACATGGTGGACGGTACAAAAAGTAGGCAGAAACGCTCTAAAGCGATGCTCAGTTTTACTAAGAAAGACGACTACAGTGCAACGTTTGTCTCACAGTGATTACATGTAAAGGTGGAAACACCAGCAACATTCTTAAACATTTGTCATTGGGACACGGCATGAAATATAAGGAGTCACATGCATTTGATGCTCTCCACAGGTCGTCAGCCTCTGCTGCTCCGTCTCAGCACGGCATGGAAGGTAAGTATGATAGGGTAACCATACGTCCTCTTTTACCCGGAGGGAGAGTTTATAAATTCCTTCAAATGTCCGGAACGTGTATTCATTCATTATAAAACAGTGCAGCGCATCAGTGCTCTCTGCAGCTCTGCCCCTCCGCTTACTTCTAAGCAAAGCCACTGACGCAACGCACGCATGCACTGTCTTTGGGAATTCAGTGCATAAAAAACACTCGACCCGACCCAAAAAAACCCTCAAAATTTCACACACAAGTCTGCCTAGTGTAGTATTGTCCTCTTTTTGGGGATTCAAAATACGGTCACCCTAATGTAGGTCCCGTGTCTCTCACTGAAGGTGGCATACATCTTTTTCTGTCATTAGAGACTCAATTAAATTTTGAGTTAATGGTGAAAACCTGTAGTCTGCTTTTTTTTAAATCAAAGAAAGGTGTTGATAAGGTAATCGTTAAAGAATTGAATTGATAAGCAGAATCGATAATGGCATCGATAGCGATAAACTCTTATAAATTCTCATCCCTGTGGCTTGCATGGTAGCTTCCTATGTGGTAACACAGCCAATACATTTTTCAGATGTGCTACATAAACATACAACACTGCAAAAACACAAACATCTGAATTATACCTCTCCCTTCTCCCCAATAATGAAGGTGAAAGGAAGTATTTTAGTCTTAATGGTGCTTCCTAAAGGGGGCATTGTCAAACCTCACAACGCGGCCTGCGTGTTATGTGGCATTGTTTACAACACTTGACTGAAGTGCACATTTGCAGGCACGCTACATTAGCTCCACTAGCCAGCGTGAAACACAAAATGGACCATTTTTTGGGGGGTTAAAAAAAGGGACAGAAACAAGCTCAAAAACCAGACACACAGTGTTGTAACAAATAGTGGAGTGGATGATGAAAATGAGTCTGAGGAAGCAGCAAACAGAAATCAGCATGAAGACACCGGGGAGGGGACGAGCAGGCAAATGGCAGGTGTAACGTTTGGGTTGTACTGTTTACACTGGATGACTGTGACTTGCATTTTGTGAATAAGAGTTATTTGAAAAAATGCAATGTTGTGTTGTAATTTTCTCAGTGGTGGGTTGACAGTGGAGTGGGTCGCCCCTGGGTTTGGGGTGGGTTGGGTAGTAGTCATAAAATTTTTCTAAGTTGGCAGGTCTGCTATAGTGTTGTGAACAAGTCCAACAAGGAGTGTATTCTAATTACCTGCTGTGAGCTCTGCATCTCTTGATGAAGAAGGCATGTAAAACACACCTTGTGTAAACACGACCTGCCGTTAACCAGCCCCCCCTGTTTGACCAGAGCCAGAGAAGGAAACTTCTTCACAGCTTTAGTTTAAAGCAAAAAGTCAGTTTTTGGTTTGCTTTGCTCATAGTAAAACATTCAGAATAAACAGGCACGATCAGCTACAATTAAAAGATTTCCCCTTCAAGGTATTACAATTAAACACATTACACACTCTACTCTGGGGTATTACATACATATTACATACAACTCGCACGTGTTGTCCTTAATGCTGTTTCAGAGCGACAGCACTGGAAAACTCGGCTTTCATGAATTCAAACATCTCTGGAACAATGTAAAGAAATGGCAGGCAAGTATCATCTTATTTATCCTGGTTGTTTGTTCATAGGGCTGAACAATTTTGGAAAATAATCTAATTGCCATTTTTTTCCTCAATATTGCAATTGCAATTCAATGTGCGATTATTTTTTTTATACATAAATTGTTCTCTCTGGCAATCATCATTTCTTTGCATCCCCATCTTGTTTGCCATTGAGCGATGAGGAAGTTTGATCTGTGCTTCAGTTATTTCTGCCTTCTTCTTCCAACTTTGGGAGAAGTATCCTACTACCTTCCTGCACAGCCTTATTGCTCTTGAAACTCTTTTATCTTTGAGTGCATGTCCTGCAATACAAAATGATGTAAGAACAGTGTAATTTGTACAGATTGACTTGTGGGATACAAGGTTATCAACTTTGGAATGAACATACACAATCACATTCTCTCCCACCCTCCAACTCTTACATTCTCTCACACTCACACACAATATCAACAGTCTTAAAGTATAAACATCCATTGGAGCATTTTCCAAGTTTTCATTCCGTTATTCTGAACTGATCCGGAGACTTTACCGATCCCCAGCGACTTTGTTGACTCTTCTGTCACGACAGGGTCACAGATCATTTTCTTGAAAAGGAACAGAGGGTAGACTTTACATATAAGTAAATAAATAAATACATTTATGATGTAGGCCGGGGAAAAAAATTGCTTCCCCTCTTTGAAAGACCAGCACATGCCACTGCCTTCAATGTAAACACAACTGACACACAGTAACTTGCATATGGGTTTACTGACACACTTTTTTATATGCACTCTTCCCCTGGCTGTTTCCACTATGTATGGAAGTAGATGGCAGATAAATAGACCATAAGTGTTAGAAGAAGGATAAAAATAATAAATGTCAGTTACATGTCTGTACATAAACAACACACTGTGTTCAAAATGAAACTCTCTTTACATTTCAGAAAAAAGACAACAATGATTTTCTAACTATGAATTACTTGGTGTCCTAATTACTACCGTAAATACTTAATAACAGAACAACACAGTTAGTTTGACTGAGGGAAGGCAAGACAGGGGTAGGGCAACATATTGCTTCTTAAACTCAAACCATACACACTATTACTCACATTTCTAATAATGTTCCAGTTTATGATTGATCCACATCCCCACTCCTGTGACTGAGTAACATAACCAGCTGATGGTCTGGCTTAAAATGGCATACTGAACATGGCAGTTATCAAACTTTAACATCCTGCTCTGTTCTTAGAGAGAGTAGGTGGAAGGAGCATTTAGGACAGAGGTGGATATGAGGCTTCAAAGATGGCACCTAGCTACTTAACGACATCAGACAACATCAGAATGACTATATAAAGCCTGACAATTAACATAACACTCCAGATACATGATGCACTACTCTCTAAAAAAAATTTCTTTGTTTTTAGGGAATTTACAAATCCTATGACACTGATGGTTCTGGAGTCATTGGTGCAGATGAGCTGCCTAACGCTTTCAGAGCTGCTGGTAAGTAGTTATTTTTACAAACCCCAATTTTAACAAATTGAAGTTGAGACATTGTGTAAAACGTGAATGAAAACAGAATACTATGAATTTCAAATCATTTTGAAGATTTTTCCTCTGGCTTTTGTGTAGAGGGTTCGTCGTTTCACTATTGTGGCGGATTTTTGCATGTGTTCGTGATTAGCAGCATAGCCTGAAGCCTGGGTCATTTGTGTTAATGCTGATGAGTGCTTATATAAAGTGTCTCTCTCGTTTCAGGCTTCCCCCTTAATGACCAGCTCTTCCAAATGTTAATCCGGAGGTACAGCGATGAAAATGGAAACATGGATTTTGACAACTACATCGGCTGCCTTGTAAGGCTGGATGCCATGTGCCGTAAGTTTAAAAGACCAGCCCTAAAGCTGATAGTTAAATGTGTCTTTACCAGGTCTACCTATCCTAGTGTTACAAGTAAGGATAAGGGGATAAGATCAAAGCTCTAAACAGCAGAGCAGGGTCAGAGCAAAACTGCAGCTTCAGGAGTCTGCATAGGTCAGTACACACTACAAGTGGTCCAGAAAGCAAAACTGGCAATAGGGGTAGCCAATTCTCATTGATTCATGTGAGGAGGAAGGTTTATTTTTAAGATATGATCCACTGAAAGAGCTATTGAAGCTCAAGCCACTAAAAAGTGGATGCTGGTTCTTACAATTTAGAGAGGTCAGAATTAACAGCATGTCACAGTTTGTTGCATGGAAGGCAGGGCTGCATGGCTGCAGGCTGGTTTGGTGCTCATGCTGATCTCCGTCCACCACTAAAAGTCTTGCAGATACCTAATAAATCGGAAAATCCTAATTTTGGCTACTGTCCAGGATCTAGACTTTTCCAGTGTTCAGTATTTCAGCATGAATTGGTTGTAGCGATTTGAATATATAATAAATGTCTGCAGATTAATAATCTCAAATTATGACATTTATGTACTCGTTCAAAGGGGCACCACCCACCCTTAATGGTGGGAAAATAACGAAAAACAAAAGTTTAATTCAGAAATCAAACCTTAAGTCAATCTTAAATTAATTAATCTCATATTTTAAGCCGAAATTCTCATTTCAGGGACCCCACTTCTGGAATAACACTAACAAACAAGAACTTAGAAAAATAATGATCTGTTTATTACAGAATAAATGATAGTACAACATACATGCAATAAATGATGAGAAGATAATGAGGATAAATAATAGATTCTAAGATTAAGACGACTTAAAGGGGACCTGCCATCAAAATGTAATTTTGTGTGAGTATTTTGTGTCAGATAAGGTCCATATTATGTTCGTCTTAGGTTGTAAATGTGAAAACAAACCGTTACGTCGTTTGCATTCTGTAAAGGTTTAAAATAAAGGAACGGGTAAACCAGGCCAATTGAAAAAGCAGTTCCCTCTGACGTCGCGCTGACCTTGCTCATTATTATTCACAAGCGCGTCCTCGGTGAGCCGCGCCCACTCTCGTTCTCGTACTCATTCACAGTCAACAACATCACTCTCCAGCCAGAGCGAGACCCAGCTACCACTTTATCCGCTATGGGTCTCTTCCAAACAACCAGTGTTTCCTTGGGTTCACTGCCGGGAAAATGAACTTAAAGCTGGGCAGAATGAATGAGAAAACACCGCTGGAGATCTCTGGCTTCTTCTTCAACTTCCACCTCCTCTTCGGACTCGGGGTCTAAAATATATGGTTTAATACCTGCCATTTTTAGCCTTTAGCATAAGGTGACCAGACGTCCCCGATTTCCGGGGACAGTCCCCTTATTGGATGACCTGTCCCCGGCAAAAGCTGTCCCCGAAAATGTCCCCGATTTAAGCGTTTCATGAATGAGAGCAAAAATGTTGCGTGTGTTGCGGTTATTACAGTAGCCGAATAGGTAGGAAGCACAAGTAAGCAGTCCTGAACAACAGTTTTTAAGGGGGTTATTAAAAGGGGCATGCGCTGCTACTAAATAGTACAGAGATTTTGTCTGTGATCACACAGCCCCTGCAGCCCCTGCACCCGACGCTGCCGCCGCACCGAATATCCCCGGATATCATTATAGACATCTGGGCACCTTGCTTGAGCACACATTAGCAAAATGGATAAACCGAAATCCGAACCTCCACTGTTGAGCCAATCAGAGCACAGCAGGCTTCACAGCAGCGATCCAATCAGAGCAAAGCTCATTACCATAAATGTTAATGAGCCAAAATCAGTTGGTTTTCCTGTAAGGTTTTTTAGGCATACTAAAACAAACCATCAAATAACTTTTCAGCTAAAATTATGTTGCAAACATGATCAGAGGACATCAAGGATTATGAAAAAATGATAAAAATGGGTATGAAATTTTGATGGCAGGTCCCATTTAAGTCAGCCGTAGGATGGGCCAGGAGTTGCAGCACTCGGGCCCAAAGCAAAAACCGGCGCTTGTGGATCCTGTGGGTGCTCGTTGGTCTCACTCAAAAACTCTGGCACAGAGAATGACTTTGGGCCTGCTGGGTGGTGTTCAGAGGTGACCTTGAAATCACGCAGATGACTCAGAAAAAGAGGGTCGCTGGCCAGTCGAAACTATTTCAAAAATGGCTTTGCGAAATTAAAGAAAAAACAATTAAAGGCTTAATCTTGAATTGCTATGCACACAAAAAGTTGAAGTTTCAAAACTTGAACTAAGATGATGTTAAAGAAAAATCAATGTAAATGAACACGTGGTGTAAAACTTTGAAGACTAAGAAATAGTAAGACTAAGTAAAAAAAAAAATTAGAGCTAAGAGAAAACAAAAAAGAGTGCTAAGAGAAAACCCAAGGAAAAACCAAGCGGGAAGAAAAAGAGAACGTAAGAGAGTAAAACATAAGAGAGAGTGAGCAACCCCACTTTACTGGTTTTTATCGTCTCACACTGGGAGTGTCTCTGGCGTGTGTGTGTGTGTGAGGAGAAAGAGGAGGGGTTGTGGAGTCTCTGGCTGCAGAGGAGACGTCTTGGATTTCTGATTATTTGATCTAACTTATACTTTTGGCTGGTAAAAGAGTCAGATCTGATACTCACTCACTAATATCATTGAATGCTTGGTTTCATGATAAATGATTTGATACTAAACACATATGAATGAAATGTAGGATCACGTCAAACATTCTCATTATGTTTTAAGTATCACACTGAACATGCTAAATTACTCTGAAATAAAAAGATGCTAACACAAAGAAACTGTGAACAACAAAAGAGTAAATACATGTGAATGAACTTCATCATCATTAATAATGGATTCTGTATGTTAACATTCAGATTATTCAATGACATTATAACCATCTAATGGTTAAAAATACTAAATAAATGATTAAAATATAAACCAAACATTTCTAAACTATTTCTGTTACTTTTAGTAAAGTTATGAGTCATAGTCAAAAAATTTAACTCCTTAAAGTTCATGAAGTAGTCTGAAAAGCTGTTGGCCTAAAGAAACTAAAGAATAAGGATTTATTCTGTCAGAGTGATAACTTGGCTTCTGGAGCACATAGAAACACAGGAAACATCTCATTTTAACACAAATTTCATGATTAGAGAGATCAGTACATTGCTGAATGCATAAGATGTCATTATCAGTCATTTGTATTCTTTCTCCAAAGGAATGCAGTTTTTATCAGTACATGGTTGAGCAGGGATTTATGACTGAGGTCTGGAGGTCAGTGTCCTGCTCCTCAGACCTTTTCTTGGGGTCACAATTTTTAAGACAGTAAATCTTAAATGGGAGACCTGGATTGAGTCATGAATGATTATTTAGATGGTAAGCGATGTCAGTTTGAAAGATAATAAAGACTCTGTCTCTGTTCTCTGAATTGACCAATCGTGAAGAGCCAGAGGTTTCGGTCAACCTCCGGTCGGGTCAGTTAGGTAACCTAAAAGTGCAAACAAGTCTGGAAAGAATTATATGATCCTGTGTTCTGCGAACAGATAAGGAACTTTGTTTGCGATAAATGTGTGGGTTTCACCCACAGGTTTGTCTTGATTGCTACATGGTCTATCTCCAATTTCCACCTTTTGACAAGTAATGTTATAAGAGTAAGGAGATCAACTGAATACCACTCACTTGTGACAGAATGTTTTGATGATAAAATGTCAAACTACTATCTATTATTGAGTTTGAAATATAAGCCTGATTAGCATATGAATCAGCTGCGCCCAGAACAAACATTTATTGGTTAAAGGGTTACAAAACATTTAAATGGTAGGTTAACTGAATACATTGTAGGTGTTTTATACGAGGTGTTCCCAAACCTTTTTTGCTTAAAGACCCACGCCAATGAAAATCATGTTTTTCTTGTTGTCTACATGTTCAAATGGCATTTTTCTGATGCTACAAGACATATCATAAGAAAAATAAGTGCGAAATTGCATTTCTGAGTATTTCTGCATTAAAATTGCTGTGAATCTCTGGCAGACCCAAACGGCAGGCTCAGACGCAATGGCCCTTATTCATCACTCTTGCGTAGAACTGAGCGCAGGAATCATCGTACGATTGGACACACGTGAGATTTATGAAAGGGTTCATATCTGACCAATCCCAGCGAATGAATGATAGGGTCTTGATACATACGGTTCTGAACTTGATCATCATTAACATGTCATGCCCTTAAATATTTGTGGTACAGAAGCCTCGCCCACTGAGGTCAAACATGAAAAAGGAAAAATGTTAGAAAGATGCAAAACTTTTCTGAGATGAAAGTGGATATCCTTGGTTCTGTGGTTATAACTAACAAAAATGTGATCTTTGGAAGCATCAAAACTGGTATAAAAGCAGTCCAGAAGAACCCTGCCTGGAGCAGGATTGGGTGGCGGTTAACAGCGCTGCCACGGAATAATGGACATCGGGTGAAGTTTGAATAAATCATTAGTCAATAAGTTGCCCATGATGATAAATTAATATCTCATACATACCTTATATTTTTTATTGCCGTACCAGGGTACGTGGCTCCTTTTATTGAGAGTATTTAGTTTTAATTTGTTGCGTCTTTGTAATGTAGAGCAGACTGGAGAGTCTGACAGAGGCTGAACAAAAATCATTATTAACGTCACTAAACGGTTGTTGTTGTTGTTGTTGTTGTGTGTTGCTGCCCCTGAGGCACATTTTTATGGATTTTTATCACTGATTAAATTGCAAGACCACTTTCTAAACTTGTTCTCTGGGCATCGGGTCCTAACGTTGCACCTGCACATCGAACAGCACTTCATTCACTAGTACAACATTGTGCAAAACTGTACTGGCCTAAATGATATCTCACACCTTTTTAGGAGTGTACAACGATGTTCCCCCCGCTGGGCCAAGACAGAGCCACCTGCCTTTTAGGAGTCAAAAGCAGCGCTCCACAGTGGCATGTGTGCTTGTGTGCACAATGTTAAAACGGCACTCCTGCTCTGTGGCAGTGTTTGCCTGGGGGGTTATCAAATGGGCCTATTCATTAAGGGCTTACCATATTTATTTTATTTAATTTTATTTATTTATTAATCTTTGATGAAATATGTCTGCTTGTCCTTAATGACAGGTTAGAGGTTTGTTTATTCATTATTTTGAGACAGACATTTGCTGCACTGCACTTTATTAAACTTGCGTACACGATTTGAGACCTGTTGGAGATTTGATTGTATCTTATGCTCACGGCCGAAAGTGATAAATGCCAATCCCTGCTTGGAAATGGTCGTACAAACAGTTGTGTTGTGTTTGAGAGCTGAATAGCTCCTATGTTACCTGCCACTTCTACTACACCGGCAATGTTAAGCTACAAACTAGCGTAAGGGGGGTGTTCAGAGGAGCACTGTCTACACCCACAACTCAGAAGCGAATTGCTAATGAGCTACTTGAGCTCTGCAGAAGAAAAGCCCAAGTAACATAATTTTGGCTAAAAACTTCATAATCACAATTTGACCACTGATAACACCTCAAGTGGTAAAAAAAACGATCTGAGTGGGACTTTTAGACCCAGAACAGAATTTGATGTCTCCTAGAGACCTAAACTCAACCTTCCTTTGTACTTAAGCATTCATGATCCTGCAATCACTGCTGTTACTCTCTTTGGACAAACTTTATATTAAGCCCATGACAGTTGTGATCGGAGGATCAACATATATAGGAAGCTTTTTTAAGAGGTCAATTTCCACAGCATCTATAATTGTATGAACTAATGATAATGACCAAAACAAACTATGAATTTCAATATATAAATAGATTTATTACAAATTGTGCTTTGAGAGGGTAATAAACAACAGTTAAAAATATTAAAAATAATATTTATCAGAATCTCAGATGTATACATCTGGGACAGAAAACAGTGACTTTACTGGAATTAATGGGGTATTCCAGTGTAAAATTAAGTTAGGGTCAGAAGCACTGTAACACTGAGTTAGACATCCCCCCAAGAGATGAATGTTGCCAACTGCCTTTTACTTTAGTAATACCAACTTTAGCAACGACCGCATGATAGCAATACACAGCAATCTACCTCTCCACGCGCCAACCTCAACCAAAAAGCCACTCTATAGCCACAAATAATGCTCAGAACAGCACCTAACTTCATCAACAGTACATATAGGGTCCCAGTCATAGTACTGGCCATCAAACAGCTTTTTAGCTTTGCCTGGTTTCTTTGGCAAAGAAACCAAACACAACTCACCCACTCTCCTCCAGCAGCCACTTGTTTGTGGGGAGCCCTGACGAGTTGATCACCGAGTGCAGTGGATCATTTTTTTGATGTAATAATCATCGTAGTCATTATTTGAGACGCGGTAGTTCTTCTGCCTAAGCGTCTCGGTCTGGCACCGAGAGGCACCTCTAAGTACCTGGTAGATAAAGGAGAGAATATTATCAAAAATCCCCACTCCAACTTCCTACAATAGTCTCTCTCTGTCTTTCTCCATCTCTTTCTCACTCTCTCTCTCTCTGTCTCTCTCTCTCTCTCTCTCTCTCTCTCTCTCTCTCTCTCTCTCTCTCTCTCTCTCACACACACACACACACACACACACACACACACACACACACACACACACAGCTCAACTTTCCTCCTTTCTTCAGTATTGAGTACCGTTAGTTAGTGTTAGCTAATTGCTATCATTTGACTAGTTAGCCAGGAAGTAGAAAAATAAAATGTGACGGACACACAAAACTAACTTTTTAAATGCAACACAAGCAAATACAACTTGACGCTAAAGTTACTATTCTACTGTCAAACACTGTTTTTTTAATGCCTCTTTGCATCCTGTGTAGGGTGCCTGGTTTGACGATGTCGGTCGGCTGAGCATCTTGGCGCTAAAAATACATTGAGGCCTGTCTTCATTTTTTTTGGGTTGTTGTGAAGCCTACTTTAATGAACTCTTCCTGGACAGATGGAGAGAGTGAAAGACAGAGATGCAACGGAGATAATCACCACACAGCAATATTATATTGTTTGTGTTTGGAATCTGTATTCACAAATGTGTTACAAATTTTACTCCACCAACTGGCGACCCAATGAAAATTGATCTTCGACCCACATTGGGTCATGATCCATAGTCTGGGAAAGGCTGTTTTGTACCAACATCATGCACAGTAACTTATACATTTAATGCAGATTTTCTGAACAAGTTTATACAGGATTTGACTTAATTTGTTGCTGACGAAGAAACTGAAAAGAGACTGAAAATATTCATATTGGCAAAGCCTGGTGATGCTTCTGCTGCAGTCGTAGAGGGCTGCTCTATGTTCCACTAGCCACCAGGTGTTGTGGTGTTTTCTGAAGATGTAACCCTGAAATTGTAATTTTCTGCTAAAGGAAAAAAAACAAAAACTTCTTAAACTAGTGTGAGTATCTAAACTTTTCTGCTTTGATTCAGGTGCCTTCAAAACCCTGGACAAAGACAGCAATGGGACCATCCAAGTCAATATTCAGGAGGTAAAGTGATCTCAGTTTTCTTTTAAGTTATTTTTTGTCTTTAAAACAATGTACATAAATAATCAATGCGGGGTGAAAACTCGAACCATAGAAACAGACTTCTTCCTCCAAAGTAGTGGGGTAAAGCAGGGCTGCAGTCTCAGCCCCGCCCTCTTCAATATCTATAATATCTAAGTTGATGATTTGGCCAAAGTGAAGTGCTTACTTTTTGCAGATAATCTAATCCATCTCCATTTAAGGAGGCTCTACAGAAGCAATTAGATCATCTGCAAAGGTTCTGTCAGACCTGGGCCCTTACTGTCAACCCAGAGAAGACAAGAGTCGTAGTCAGAAACGACCCAAGTGTCAAAAAGACCAACACAGGTTATTCCTGGACTCTACAGACATACAACACGCACACAGCTACACATACCTCGGACTACACATCACCCCTACAGGAAATTTCAATCTGGCCATTAACATTCTGTGAGACAAGGGCAGAAGAGCCTTCTGGTCTGTTAATATTCCAGTTAGAATCTGGATCAAAATATTCCAGTCTGTAATTGAACCCATTGTATTATATGGTAGTGAAGTGTGGGGTCGTCTTGTACAGCAAGACTTTGAGAAATGGGACAAACACCCAATCGAAAGTCTGCACACAGAGATTTGTAAAAGCTTTCTCCACAGGAGGTCCACAGAAACACCCCCAGTAACGGATCCAGAGCTGAATTAGGACAATTTCCCTTTTTAACCCTCACATACTGTTCGGGTCAAATTTGACCCGTTATGACTTTTAACAGCAGTAAAAATACCCTAAACGTCATTCTTTAAGCCTGAAACTTGATGACTTTTCCTGGAATGGCCCAAAATACATGAAATTAATTTAAACATTTTAATGTGTATTTTTGTTTATGTGCTACACATTTTTTCCCTCTGAGGCTGTTGCTTGTCAAATTTGACCAGCATCTACACACGTGGACAAAATTGTTGGTACCCCTCAGTTAAAGAAGGAAAAACCCACAATTCTCACTGAAATCACTTGAAACCTACAAAAGTAACAATAAATAAAAATTTATTGAAAATTAAATAATCAAAATCAGCCATTACGTTTGAAATGTTGATTAACATAATTATTTAAAAAAAACAAACTAATGAAATAGGGCTGGACAAAAATGATGGTACCTCTATAAAAGATTGAAAACTATTTGACCAGAGTGACATGATTAACTCAGGTGTGTCCTTTAATTGACATCACAGGTGTTTCCAAACTCATAATCAGTCAGTCTGCCTATTTAAAGGGAGACAAGTAGTCACTCTGCTGTTTGGTGAAAAGGTGTGTACCACACTGAATATGGACAACAGAAAGCGAAGGAGAGAATTGTCCCAGGACATCCGAAAAAAAATTATAGACAAACATCTTAAAGGTGCAGGCTATAAGACCATCTCTAAACAGCTTGAAGTTCCTGTGACAACAGTGGCTCATATTATTCAGAAGTTCAAGACCCACGGGACAGTAGCCAACCTCCCTGGACGTGGCCGCAAGAGGAAAATTGATGACAGATTGAAGAGACAGATCGTTCGAATTGTATCCAAAGAGCCCAGGACAACCTCCAAAGAAATTAAAGGTGAACTCCAAGGCCAAGGTACATCAGTGTCAGATCGCACCATTCGTCGTTGTTTGAGCCAAAGTGGACTTCATGGGAGACGACCAAGGAGGACACCACTGCTGAAAAAAATCATAAAAAAGCGAGACTGGTATTTGCAAAAATGCATGTTGACAAGCCACAAAGCTTCTGGGAGAATGTCCTTTGGACAGATGAGACCAAACTGGAGCTTTTTGGTAAGGCACATCAACTCTATGTTCATAGACTCAAAAACCAAGCATACGAAGAAAAGAACACTGTCCCTACGGTGAAACATGGAGGAGGCTCAGCAATGTTTTGGGGCTGCTTTGCTGCATCTGGCACAGGGTGTCTTGAATGTGTGCAAGGTAAAATGAAATCTGACGACTATCAAGGCATTCTGGAGAGAAATGTGCTGCCTAGTGTCAGAAAGCTTGGTCTCAGTCGCAGGTCATGGGTCTTCCAACAGGACAACGATCCAAAACACACAGCCAAAAACACCCAAGAATGGCTGAGAGAAAAGCGTTGGACTATTCTAAAGTGGCCTTCCATGAGCCCAGGTCTGAATCCCATTGAACATCTGTGGAAGGAGCTGAAACATGCCATTTGGAGAAGACACCCATCAAACCTGAGACAACTGGAGCAGTTTGCTCATTAGGAGTGGGCCAAAATACCTGTTGACAGCTGCAGAACGCTCATTGACAAATACAGAAATCGTTTAATTGCAGTGATTGCCTCAAAAGGTTGTGCAACAAAATATTAAGTTATGGGTACCATCATTTTTGTCCAGCCCTTTTTCATTAGTTGTTTTTTTTAAATAATTATGTTAATCAACAATTCAAAAGTAATGGCTGATTTTGATTATTTAATTTTCAATACATTTTTATTTATTGTTACTTTTGTAGGTTTCAAGTGATTTCAGTGAGAATTGTGGGTTTTTCCTTCTTTACCTGAGGGGTACCAACAATTTTGTCCACGTGTGTATTTAGATGGATGTAAGATCTAGCAGTGTGGGACAAGTGACAAGCAGTAACAACGGTGTTCAATATAAGGTTTGTTGTTCAAGAAAATATATTCAAATCGTTATGAAACAATTATTACCTTGACAGAAACACACACACGCCCACACAGACATACAGTCACACAGACACACCTAGACAGAGGTCAAGATGACCTAACCAGTCACAAGAACTTTCTGTGACAGAAAGCTGCTCTTGAAAGGGGCAGGGGGGACCTAAAATATAGGAATAGTAAACAAACAACACATGAGTGATCATACATGGAGTACAAAGGGATCAGAAGTCATCCGGAGGTCAGAGTGTGCCTTGACACAGACATAACATGTGCACCTGCTCCTGCAATATAATGTACAAAGTGACAAATTGAAATCTGTTTTGATTGGGAGGAATGTGGTGGGAGTCGTAACATTATGAGAGTGGAGACAGCTGCCATTTCAGTGGCAAACACATGTGCGAGCTCCACACATGTAAAATGTCCTACCTTTGCTTTGACCAGCAGTAAGGACAGTGACAAACAGTGAGAACAGTGTTCAATATGAAGTTTGTTGTTCAAAAAAGTATATTCAAATCATTATGACTTTTATATTTTTATGTCTTACATAATATTAGATGACATTATATTTATGACGTTGACGTTTCTACTGATGACGTTCCTACTGATTTTATACTTTTTTCTCCTTTTTCTCTATTCTATTTTAATGTTTGCTCAGCTGCTGCTTTTCAATTGCCCCTAGGGAATGAATAAAGCTATATTGAACTGAATTGAATTGAATTGAATTGAATTATCCTGTGTAACAGATATTCTTCTCCAATATATGTATATTTCACCAAAAAACGAGTGGTGTTAAAACGGAAAACTACACTTTCCCTGCTCTTTGAAACATTTAGGAAGGACTAGTCAATAATTTTTTGAAGTAGCATAGGTCATTTAAACATTATTAATAGGTTTGGGGTTAGAACATTGGTGAAGATACTTGCTACATGGGCAGTTCTTGGACTGGGTCAATTTTGACCCGGAACATACTGTGAGGTAGTGCTGGGCGATATGGAAAAAAATGTATATCACGATATGGATCATTTTATATCACTATAACGATATACCATGATATAGCTATGGTATGCTTTCAGTTCAATGAAAAATGAAAGTGTATACAGCTGCCCTAGTACAGTGCCAGTACAAGACCAGCACTTAAAACTAGAAAAATGAATGAATAAATAAATACGTGGCTGTAGTGCGTTCATGTCTGTGCTCACCCAAAGTTATGCAACACTCACAGAAAACGCCGATAGTGTGAGCCAAAGCACTCCATAATAATAATAATAATAATAATAATAATAATAATAAATTTAATTTGTAATGTACTTTACATTTACAAAAAATCTCAAAGTGCTACAGTACACAGTAAAAAAGAGCAGCAAAAATAAAAAAAAAGCAATAGAATGACAGTCACAGATGGGCATAAAAAAGCATAAAAGAATAAAAAAAATAAAGAATATAGAGTTGCAATGTAAGAGGCAAGGTAGTGAAAGCATAGAGGAAAGCTAACCAAAGGCTTTATTAAAAAGGTAGGTCTTTAGGGCTCTTTTGAAGAGGTTGTTCACGCTGCTGGATGTTTCTCCTACAAAGCTGCTCTCTGCCTCCGTCGCTGTTAATTTACTCTTGAAGCACGTAGCAAGACCCGAGCATGAATCCGAGCGCTTTATTTGCCTATCAGGGGCAGACAGGTAAGGTGATTTGATTCGCCATGACTCCAGAAATGATTGAAACACTACAGAATGTCACAAAATTACGTTTCCTCGCTCCTGGCTTGAAGGGTAGAAATGCGCAGCCGCGCTCCCAGCTGACAGGAAGTCAAACCACTGTTGTAGTTCTTTTGTGTTGCTAACGCGGTCAAGACAGAGCAGTGGATTAAACAGAGTGGCAACACTCCCATAGGCATACGCTGTACAGCCCGGCGGACCCCACTTCTGGGTTATGGAACTCTTAATAGTTCCAACATGACCGCCTGTCACGTCGGACGCCGTTCGCTTCTATGGCCACAAGGCAAGCACTCACCGAGGATAGATGATAAAATATCAACAAGTTTAATGCCAATACATGTGTTATTGATATCGAGGGGACCCCTTTATATGTAAAAATGTATATCCCAAATGTAATTACGTTTTTTTAGTCAGGAATTGGGAGCGATTTTTTTAGCCACGGTTTGCTCCCACACTCCCCGAGGTAAAATATTGTATCAACGAATGTAATACCAATACGTTTGTAAATGGTATCGAGGGACCCCTTTATATGTAAAATGATTTTAATTTTAGTATGCTCAAATTGTAATTACGTTTTTTTTAGTTAGGAATTGGGATCGATTTTTTAGCCACGGCCTGCTAGTTGGATGTCGTCAGCTGTAGAGGCCTGCCAAAATTTATTGTGTGACTGAGTTATGAATCACAGATAAATCATCATCAATCATATGTTGAGATGGTTACTTATGGGCTTTATTTTAGATTTCCGCCTTTATCAGTTCCCGATGTTATGTGCAATTTATTTTTTTTAGACTATCATACGTGCTATGTAATTTGATTTCTGCTTATGGGATGATAGAGCTAAGGGGCAGCTACTTTTTAAATCCTGCAGCATTTAAGGCGTATGTTTAACATGGAAAAATGTTATGCAGGCCATGCTGCAAGACCAAAACATTGCACAATTGTTTAAACAGCTTGTAACACCTGTTACTTACCACTTTACTGTATTGTTTTCTCTTATTAAAAAGTAACATGTGTTACCAAACTTGTCTTCTTTCACTTTTCTTTGTCATCCAGCCGCTAAATATACATACGTGACTTTGACGTGTACACAGTAATCCAATAAGAGTTGCAAATGTTGACTTTTTACGGTTAATTTTAATATTTACCTCTTAAATGCGTGCTCACTGCAGTCTGTCCCGTTGAAGAGCATGGACAGTGCAGGCTGCGTTTGGAACTATAGAGGGGTACATGAACCACGTGACCGCTCCGGCGGCGAGATCTGAAGTTGTCGCCACTCTGTTTAATCCACTGCTCTGGGTCAAGAGTGTTGGCTCTCACTGAGAGATGACTACAAAAATGGACGCACCTGTTCGTCTGGTTGTTTAACACGGCTGAAAATGATCATCTATTAATGTTGTTCCCGCTTCTGTCCACTCCCGTTGCTTTTTTTCCCGTCCCGTCCCGATCAAGGGATTAATTAAAAAATGACTCCCATCCCGTTGGATTCCCGCGGGAATCACGTGACCCACGGGAATTCCCGAAAAATGTCATCCTCTACAGGGAGGGTCCCGTAGCAGATGAAACAGGTGCCGGAGTGGCTGAAATAGGTCCCGGATCCGATCAAAAGAGGTCCCGGAGCGCGCTCCGGCACAAATTAAGCACTGCTTACAATGATCCCCTCACGCGTGTTACCCAGGTAACCCGCAACGGCGGGAGATGCTGGACACGAAGAGGGCACGTAAAGCGGCGTCATGTCGCAAAATCGAAAGAGAAATGCGAGCCTACATGTCAACGCATCCTTTTCTTTGTAAGAAAATATTGTTTTCTTTCCCGTTTGACACCAAATACACTTACTGAATGTGCAATTGTTGTTGTTACTATGAATCATCTGATGGCACAAGCCCTATGGATAAAATACAGCCTATTGCTCGAAACGATAAAAATAGAAATGGCACGATAGACATTTTCTATCGTGCCCACGATATCTATATATCCTATCGCCCAGCACTACTTTGAGGGTACAGGATTTGAACAGTATGTAAGGGGTTAATTCAGATCCAAAAATAGGCAAAATAGGCACCTCAAAGCCTACCACCCCAACTATTGGACATCTACAACTCAAACCCAATGCAAACTTCAATGCTATCTGGCCCTAAACAGATAATACTCCATGGCAGATTACCTGAGTTTGGTAACTGACCCCAGACTGAGGAGATCCTTGACTGTGTACAGACTCAGGACCCACAGACTGGCCATAGAGAGCAGTCACCGCAGGCAGACCTGGCTGCCCAGAGAAGAGCGGCTGTATTGGCTCTGTTAGGATGTATTTCACAACGTATTATGAAATCTCACTGTCTTCATAACCCCATCCTTTCTGCTCTTGTGTCTCTTCAGTGGCTTCAGCTGACCATGTACTCTTGAGTCGGAAGGATGTCTCTGCTGCTCATCATCTTTATTTTACAAAGAACCAAACATTTCCTCCAACCCCACATTTTCCTGTTTCTCTAGCCATTTTGAGTGCAGGTTTTTACTAAAGTTTTGGAGTAGGTCACATAATACTTGCAAGAATAAAACGACACCCCACTGCTCATCCATGTCAGTACAAACCAGTACTCATAATGGTCCTGAGGAGGATGAAAGTAAATGCTGGTAAATCCTCTGAAAAGTTCATGTAGCAAACAGGATTGTACAGACAGACAAAGACATGCCTAAGTGGTTAACTTGTTTGGAGACTGCTTTTAAATTGATTATTCTTTTTGGCCGAACTGACAGGAAAAGTTACAACACAAAGAAGATTTGGTGCACCTTAAAAATGTGGAAAATAAAAGCAGGATGCTTCTATCTACAGTGACTGTTTTCCAGAAATCAGGTCGGTAGAAATTGTCTAACTCCTAACAACCCTTTTGAAACGGCTGTATCAGAATAGGAACCTAGGGAGGGATTTATTATGGATATTAATTTTTGTTTACAGTCATCTAGAGAAGGGGCATAAACATATTTAAAGGAAACTGAAAATAGCTGAATAATTATTCAAAATACCCAAAATAACATTAAAAGTCATTGCTGGATTTGTGGCTGGTGTACAGGTGACAATCAGCACAAGACAAATGTGAACAAGAATGCAAACAACTCTTATACTTTCAGAGGAATATTAAAGAAAAGGAAAGACTGGCATGTCAAGAATCTTATGCTGAGGCTCAATTGAGGACACACAATATAACAAACATCACCTGCAGATAAAAACAAAACAAAACAGGAAGGCCTAGTTCATTCATCTCCAAATAGTCCAGCACAAGTTTTCTTTTGTTGTGAACTAAAGTAAACATGTAAATGGCACACATAGACAGCTTGAATGGCATTACTTTTGTTCTATTCTAATTTGATTAATCTGCCACATGCAGCAAAAGAATTTAGTGACTTCAAAGTTGAAAGTTTTCACAAATTGGATTAAACTTTATGGTTCGAGCAGAGCCTTTTGGATAAATGGGAGCTGTACAAATTGTAATATTACACACAGATCTGTAGTTTAATCACTTCACAGATAGATGTATGTGCTGTCTTCGTGTAACCATCCAAGGGTAGTCTAACTGCACTTTTTGTCCCCAGAATATTGTTAGTGCTCACCAGTAGGGTTCGATATATGGTTTATAAAAGGAAAGGGATGTTTGTTTGAGGTTAAACACCTTTTTGGTACACTTGCAGATCATGGTTTAAAGATTTGTACACTTCCTTATTTTGCATGAGAGTTATCTCTTTGCTGTACATACAGGGAGCATTTAAAAGTCTCAATGCTTTTTACTGCCACTACAAGATACAAGCAATTAATGAATACCTTAAATATAGAACTATTCTTAAAGTGACCTATTTTTTGTTTGTTGTTAACTGGTTTGTACTCAATATATACAGCTCCATTTGTTTTTTTTCCTCTTCTGAGTAATATTCACATAGAGTGACTGTGTTGTTTGGGCAGGCTTTTAGTTTGACATTTTATGTTTGACGCTAGTTCTGCAACTTGGTCACAACATTTTCTGTCTCAATTCACTGATCACTTTTTTATGTTTAATCTGAAAATACCTGCAGATAACAGCATAGCAATGTGTGAGTTAATATCATGTATAAATATACCACTAATGTATGCAGCAAGTCATAAAAATGCCATAATTAAAGGTTTTATAGTTTGGTAATAATTAAAGGCAGGTATAGCCAGTCGTTGAGCTGTAAAAAAAAATGCTTGATTAAATAAATACCCGTGCCATATGTGAAATAAAATGTTAGATTTTTGTGTGTTATTTTTATTCACTTCAAGGAGTGTCTCTATCTTCTTGTGGTTATTAGTAACTGACTAGTTAAAGGGTGAATGGTCAACTTTTTGTATGTAAAATGGCTCATTTAAATGATCTGATCAAGTTTTACTTAATGGTTGAGGCCCTGGCGAGATTCTTTCATTATTGAACATGGTGGATGGCATAGTGATTAGTATGCGCACACTAAGAAGGATTTTAAAAGGAATTGACGGAAAAATCAGCCTGACCCTTTGGAGCTGCATGGCAGCATTTCTTAATGATCAGCTTGGGGGACACGGAAGGCTCCATGGATACAAGTTGCACCATCTAAATTGTATTCAAGCCGGATCTGTTGTCACTCAAAGTACAGTGAGGCATTTGCTGAAGTTTCTTGACCCCCGTGGTGAAGAACAAAGACGGAGACATCGATTGATGCGGTGCATATACATGAACCCGGGGCCTAATTTTATGTGTCACGCTGACTCATATGACAAATTAAAATCATTTGGAATATGTATAAATGGAGCCATTGATGGCTTTTCGAGACTTATAATATGGCTTCATGCATACTCAACAAACAGCAACCCAAAGACAATCACTGGTTGTTTCATAGCAGAAGTCAAGAAGAGGATGGGGACAGCAGCCAAAATCCAAGCAGATTTGGGGACAGAAAATGTCACGATGGCAGAGATGCAGAGATTCTTACGATGGAGTGTTGATCGCAGGCACGTCAATAACTGTTACATTTCTGGGTCAAGCAATAAAACCAGCGGAGTGAAAGCTGGTGGGATTTTCTGAGAACACATCATGCCCAGAACTAGATGAACCGTCTGCAGGAATTGAAAGACAATGACTGTTTCTCTGGAGACTTCTTGGACAAGCTGCTTGTCTGAACATCAAGGTAAATCTGTTTCCATTCTGTCCATGCAGGGTGCGTGTGCGCGCGCTCAGGCGCATGTATACTTTCTGTCACATCACAATGCTGTTGCCAAAGTCACACAATTATTGTAACAATACTGACCAACTCCACTTTGTTTTGGCCATATAGTAGGCTATGGCTGCTTCCTACATTTTTTAGCCTATGTTTTTTTGGCCCTCATCTCGACATGAACATTATGAAGAAAAGAATATGTTTGTGTTGAAACAGTATTCAGCTTATGTTGCCTCATAATGGCAGAGAACTTCTTACTCTCACCCATACAGCAGATGAAGCTATAGAGCTGTACCTCTTCTTGCGAGCATACATACTGAAGAACTGAAGTTACTCCATTAGGGAGCATTAAGGCAGGGCTACATATTGTTAAGTGATGCCTCAATTAGCTTTGAACATATATTTATTTGTGAGGAAAATATCAAAATCAGTACTATCATGTTTTGTTTTGCATTTCTGGGTACTTGGTGCTTTTAATTTGCTATATATAGCCTTTTGGAAAATCTCTGTCCATAAGAACATAAAAATGAGATCATGTACTTCAAACTGCAAGATGGTATCATCTAGCTGACTAGCCAAAGGTTCCCCAAGGAAAGGGCCTATCATCACCTCAGATGTGTTTGATAATGCATCTGCATTATCCTCTCTCAAATCTGGTGACCTGGGGCCTGTTCTACGAAGCAGGATTACTGCTTAGCGAGGTAACTTTGAGGATAAGTTCGGGGTTTCCTGTTCTACGATGCGGGTTCACTTCTTAGCGAGGCGAGTCTCCATAGCAGTATACGCTGAACGGCTAACCTGCTCCGGGGCAGGTTAAGTTCCAGATTGAACTCACCGAGTATAAAAACCCCGCCCACTGACCAATGAGCTCTCTCGAAAAACGGCTTGTCCGTTCTTGGAGGATCCTGTAGACCTCGGTGGTCGCATTGTCCGAGGAGGAGCACTCCGGCTCGCGAGAGTTTTCAGGGAGAGTTTTCTTCGGATGACCACCTTTATGAAAGGCTCATATGGCCGACATATTACACAAAACATGTAAACACGATAGGAATGAACAAATGAATGATTCATCTTGGGAATGAATGGGCATGGGCTGCGCGATCACAGACAACATCTCGGTACTATTTAGTAGCAGCGCACGCCCCTTATAATAACCCCGTAAATACTGTTGTTCAGGACTGCTTACTGGTGCTTCCTACCCACTGTAATAACCGTTGTTCTTGCCCACATGCAACATTTTTGTTCTCATTCATGAAACGCTTAAATCCCGGACATTTTCGGGGACAGCTTTAGCCGGGGACAGATCATCCAAATGGGGACTGTCACCTTAGTTAAAAGCGCATGTTGAACAGTGTTTTTCAGGGTGATAATGGCATCAAAGATTACTTTTCTGCCAGCATTCCCTCCGTGCTTTTGCAGCGGCGACGGTGTTGCTTTTGAGGTTTGTGATAGCTTTCAATTCTTCATACTTTCTCATGATCGTCTCCTGTTCCTCTTTTGTAAAGTCCGCGGTCCTTCACTCTCCAGCCTGCTCTGACGCTCCAGACTGATCCATGTTCGCGATTGGTCAGATGCGGCGGGCTCCGCCTTATATGTGTGCACGCGCTCATAGCAGAGCTGGATCCACTTATGAGGTTGATAACCAGTGTCGTGAAACCGCTTAGCGAGACCGCTGGCTACCGCGCTAAGTTGAGCAAGGTAGCCCCAAGGCTACCTCGCTAGGTTGAACCTGCTTCTACGAAGCAGGATTACTGCTTAGCGAGGTAACTTCGAGGATAAGTTCGGGGTTTCCTGTTCTACGACGCGGGTTCACTTCTTAGAGAGGCGAGTCTCCATAGCAATATACGCTGAACGGCTAACCTGCTCCGGGGCAGGTTAAGTTCCAGATTGAACTCAAAGAGTATAAAAACCCCGCCCACTGACCAATGAGCTCTCTCGAAAAACGGCTTGTCCGTTCTCGGAGGATCCTGTAGACCTCAGTGCTCGCATTGTCCGAGGAGCACTCTGGCTCACGAGAGTTTACGGGAGAGTTTTCTCCGGATGACCACCTTTATGAAAGGCTCATATGGCCAACATATTACACAAAACATGTAAAAACGATAGGAATGAACAAATGAATGATTCGTCTTGGGAATGAATGGGCTGCGCGATCACAGACAACATCTCGGTACTATTTAGTTGCAGCACATGCCCCTTATAATAACCCCGTAAATACTGTTGTTCAGGGGCCTGTTCTACGAAGCAGGTTCAACTTAGCGAGGTAGCCTTGGAGCTACCTCGCTCAACTTAGCGCGGTAGCCAGCGGTCTTGCTACACGGTTTTACGACGCTGGTTATCAACCTCATAAGTGGATCCAGCTCTGCTATGAGCGCGTGCACACATACAAGGCGGAGCCTGCCGCATCTGACCAATCACGAACATGGACCAGTCTGGAGCGTCAGAGCAGGACGGAGAGTGAAGGACCGCGGACTTTACAAAAGAGGAACAGGAGACGATCATGAGAAAGTATGAAGAATTGAAAGCTACCATAAACCTCAAGAGCAACACCGTCGCCGCTGCAAAAGCACGGAGGGGACGCTGGCAGAAAAGTAATCTTTGATGCCATTATCACCCTGAAATAGCACTGTTCAACATGCGCTTTTAACTAAGGTGACAGTTCCCTAATTGGATGATCTGTCCCCGGCTAAAGCTGTCCCGGAAAATGTCCCTGATTTAAGCGTTTCATGAATGAGAACAAAAATGTTCTCGTATGAATGAGAACAAAAATGTTCTCTTGTAGGAAGCACAAGTAAGCAGTCCTGAACAACAGTATTTACGGGGTTATTATAAGGTGGGTGCGCTGCTACTAAATAGTACCGAGATGTTGTCTGTGATCGCGCAGCCCATGCCCATTCATTCCCAAGATGAATCATTCATTTGTTCATTCCTATCGTGTTTACATGTTTTGTGTAATATGTCGGCCATATGAGCCTTCGATAAAGGTGGTCATCCGGAGAAAACTCTCCCTGAAAACTCTCGCGAGCCGGAGTGCTCCTCCTCGGACAATGCGACCACCGAGGTCTACAGGATCCTCCAAGAACGGACAAGCCGTTTTTCGAGAGAGCTCATTGGTCAGTGGGCGGGGTTTTTATACTCGGTGAGTTCAATCTGGAACTTAACCTGCCCCGGAGCAGGTTAGCCGTTCAGCGTATATTGCTATGAAGACTCGCCTCGCTAAGAAGTGAACCCGCGTCGTAGAACAGGAAACCCCAAACTTATCCTCAAAGTTACCTCGCTAAGCAGTAATCCTGCTTCGTAGAACAGGCCCCAGGACTGCTTACTTGTGCTTCCTACCCACTGTAACAACCGTTGTTCGAGCCCACATGCAACATTTTTGTTCTCATTCATGAAACGCTTAAATCAGGGACATTTTCGGGGACAGCTTTAGCCGGGGACAGATCATCCAATTCGGGGACTGTCACCTTAGTTAAAAGCGCATGTTGAACAGTGCTATTTCAGGGTGATAATGGCATCAAAGATTACTTTTCTGCCAGCATTCCCTCCGTGCTTTTGCAGCGGCGACGGTGTTGCTTTTGATGTTTGTGATAGCTTTCAATTCTTCATACTTTCTCATGATCGTCTCCTGTTCCTCGTTTGTAAAGTCTGCGGTCCTTCACTCTCCGGCCTGCTCTGACGCTCCAGACTGATCCATGTTCGCGATTGGTCAGATGCGGCGGGCTCCGCCTTATATGTGTGCACGCGCTCATAGCAGAGCTGGATCCACTTATGAGGTTGATAACCAGCGTCTTAAAACCGCTTAGCGAGACCGCTGGCTACCGCGCTAAGTTGAGCGAGGTAGCTCCAAGGCTACCTCGCTAGGTTGAACCTGCTTCGTAGAACTGGCCCCAGGGGTCCTTTTCACGTAGCAGGTTTAATGGAAACTCCGAGTTTGTTAACCCTGAAATCAGGGAAACTCTGAGTTTTCCGTTTCACAAAGGAGGGTTAGTTAAACCAGGGAGAGAGGGGTAACTCTAACCTGTTTCACAAAGAGAGGTAACTCAACCTCGCGATCAGTTACCACAGTAACAGACTCCGTGAACCTAACCTGCTCGGGAGCAGGTTTAACTCAGTAAACCCAGAGTTTCAGGTGAGACATCGGCATTTTCTCATTTTGATCATGTTTTACATTGTCAAGTAAGTATTAAGTGGCAGTTTGATCCCTTAAAAAATGCTCTTTTCACACTCAAAACTGAATTTTACTCTCTTATTATGTTCCGTTAAATGATTAGGAATATTAAACTAACACAAAAACGGGTGGTGGTCCAGCAGCCCCACCTTTAACGGAGGCAGAGGAGCTGCCCCCCCCCTTCGACGATCGCGGCCGGTCCGATCGCAAATCCCCCCCCCACACACACACACGCACACCAGTCCGACGATCGCTGCTACGGGGTGGGAGTTGCGATCGTCGAAGGGGGGAGGGGGGGGGGGCAGCTCCTCTGCCTCCGTTAAAGGTGGGGCTGCTGGGCCACCACCCGTTTTTGTGGCATCTGCCCTCTTTCTGTTTGCTGAGTGAAAGTCTAATATTGAGTGTAGTGTGTGTTAGTTTAATATATGTACATATACATACTGAGAGTTAGTTTAATATTCCTAATCATTTAACAGAACATCATAAGAGAGTAAAATTCATTTTTGACTGTGAAAAGAGCATTTTCTAAGGGATCAAACTGCCACTTAATACTTACTTGACAATGTAAAACATGATCAAAATGATTCAAGCAGTTTCCCTGCAACAGTCTGTCATTGTGATTGCACGAGACTAGATTTAAAGTTACGCATTGACGCAAGCAGCGATTTCCTCCCAAGCCCTCTCCCTCTCCTTTGCAGCTGCTGCTGTGTTGCACTTTCTTTTAAAAACGTGCTGTAATTCGCTGTTGGCTTGCTGCTGCCCCCTCCTTCTCCCTGTTTCCATTGGTTGATCGTTGAATCTGCGCTCCACAGATGCTGGCTGTTTATTTCTGGCGTGCACGTGCTTAACTCCAGGTCAAACTACTCGGAGTTGTTAAAACCGTCTCAAATCAGGTGTTGTGAAACCGGAAACTCTGAGTTTCCTAACTCAGAGTAGATCAACTCAGAGTTAAGGATTTAACTCAGAGTTTGTTGAACCACCTACGTGAAACGGACCCCAGATGACAACAGTTTGAGCAAGTTGGGCAACATCTTCATGTGTGTCTCTCTGTTCTGCATTGCGCACATCAGATTTTTCCTCATTGTTATTATCCTCATTTGTTTTGCTCCAAGTGCACAGGTAAAATTGCAGCACTCCCATTTTTAGTACACTGTACAGTTCCCCAATTGTGACAGTTTCGTTAAGTACAGCTTTCTCCTGATAGTCTAGTATGTCATGAGTGCATGTCTTGAGACTTTCAAATTTGCTTTTTCCATCTGGGAAGAACAGTTCTTTAGCATGCTCTAATATGTCAGCTTTTTTTGAGGCTTTGGGCACATCAAGAGTGCTCATTCCCCCTCCTTCGCGTTTTCTGACTTGTTTACCTTCGTGAATCCACCCAACTCTACTGTTCTGGTTTTCTTTTCAGCATATTTGTTGTTTTTTATTTAAAAAAAAAATTTCTGCTTTGGAGCTGAGGTCTCCTCATGATCAGATTTATCACCACCATTCACATCAATGCCCATCTTTTTCTTCAGTTTTTCAAGCAGTGACTGTTTATTTTATTTTTTTTTTTATTCATGTGCACTTGGTCTTTTAATTTGCAAGCAGAAGCTATCCGATCTCCATGTAGTGGGATGTAGCCAGCCAGAGCTTCATCATCCATGCAGTCAATGACTGTGGCATCAATCTGTCAAAACAGACGTAATTAGTAAAAATCTATAACTTAGAACACTTAAAACACTTTTTTGTTTTTTATTGTTTAGTTTTTAATCATTAGTATCTTTAACCAATAGTTCCACTGTTATACTGTACAGAGATTCCAAAATCACCACACACACCCAGGAGTCTCTGTACTGTCTACCGTCTCAAAGTTATTGATCCCGAAAGTCCAAATCTGTGAATATCTTTCCAACTTTACCGACTCTGTAAATGTAAACTTGATTAGTCCCTTAGATCGACCCCTGCATTGACTCAAGTGCACAGGGACAGTGGACTACGTGAAGCCGGACATGTCAGTGTTGGTAATGCTGAATGAATGAGGGCAGGTTTAGTGTCCTGGATAGACGGATGGCTAAGGCATCAGGGTCCAGAGCTGCAAGAATCAAACTTCCTCTAAATCCCCCTGGCAGATCCCGCTACTTCAGTTGAATTATCTCATGGCCACACATTAACTTTCTCATGGCCCGACCTATTATCCCGGGCCGTGGCCATGCATTAACTTTCTCATGGCCACCCCTTATTATCTCATGGCCACGAGAAACTAACTCGTGGCCATGCATTAATTTTTTTTCTCTAATGTCACCAAAGGGGCTCCGTACACATATTATTATCGAATCAAAATAAAAAGTCTTTGAAATGTGTGAAGAAAATGTTCAGTTCTTTGGACTCTTTGGACTTGGGCTGTTATGTATTTGAGGAAATAACACAGTATTTGTATGCTTTGGGAAGGCACAACTTTTTGTTGGTCAGCACAGTTGTCAGTGTACCTGTTTGGTTGAGTGATGTGTCAGCACATTGATACCTGTTAACTGAATTTGCACTTGAACAGTTAAAGTCCTGAAACTGTATCTTGTGGTTCAGCTGTTTATCTAATGCTGTTAATGTAAGTGAGAAACATAACATCGGCCCACTTCCGTTCAAGGATTTGAATTTATTTTAAAAATAAATAAGTGCCCACAATCACATATTTAGATATTAATCTAGATTTTATTAATTTTACAATTTTTTACTTATCTTTTTATGTATTGTCTGCAAACCTATAATATTGCAGGTGTGTTCTACCAAAATATCAGTTTATCCCAATATCATGGGGTATCCCAATATAATAATAATAATAATAATAATACATTTTATTTGGAGTGCCTTTCATGTCACTCAGGGACACTTTACAGAACATATAAAAAAATTATAACAGAACACTATTAACAATTAAAATCATCAATCATCAAAACAGTAAGAATCAACAAAGCAGCATAAACAACAGCAACGGAATAAATAAAGAAATAAATAATACCAATTAAAATTAAATTAAAAGAGTGAGTTGGGGTGGTGGGATGGATAGGCCAGTTTAAACAGGTGTGTCTTGAGTTTGGATTTGAAGAGGGGGAGGGAGTCTATGTTGCGGATGTGTGATGGTAAAGAGTTCCACAGTCGGGGGGCAGAGCGACTGAAAGCTCTGTCCCCCATGGTGCTGAGGTGAACAGGGGGCACAGTGAGGTGGAGAGAGGAAGAGGATCGGAGGTGGCGTGATGGAGTGGCAATGTGGAGGAGGTCAGACAGGTAAGTAGGGGCGAGGTTGTGGATGGCTTTAAAGGTATACAGGAGGATTTTGAACTGGATTCTAAGTGGGACTGGGAGCCAGTGGAGCTGCTGCAGGATGGGGGTGATGTGGTGGGATGAAGGGGTTTTGGTGATGATCCGGGCAGCGGAGTTGTGGACCAGTTGAAGTTTATGGAGAGACGTGTGAGGGAGACTGAAGAGGAGGGAGTTGCAGTAGTCCAGACGGGAGGTGACGAGACTATGGACGAGGATGGAGGCGGTGTTGGGGGAGAGGGAGGGACGGAGTCGATTGATGTGGCGGAGATGGAAGTAGGCAGTCCGAGTGGTAAGGCTGATGTGGGATTTGAAGGAAAGAGTACTGTCAAAGACGACACCCAGACTCTTGACCTGAGGGGAGGGGGAAACTGAGGAGCTGTCGATGGGAAGGGAGAGACTGCCAACTTTGGATAGGGTGAATTTGGAACCTACTAGAAGAATTGCTGTTTTCTGACTGTTTAGTTGGAGAAAGTTGGTGGTGAACCAGGATTTAATTTCGGATAGGCAGGTGATGAGGGAGGTGGGTGGGAGGGTGGAGTTTGGTAAGCTGGAGAGGTAGAGCTGGGTGTCGTCCGCATAGCAGTGATATTGAAGGTTGAATTTACGGAAGATGGAACCAAGGGGAAGGAGGTAGGTGATAAACAGCAGGGGCCCCAGAACAGAGCCCTGGGGCACACCTGAACTGACTGGGGAGGGGTTGGACTTGAAGGATTTGAGCTGGATGAACTGTGTGCAGTCTGAGAGGTAAGAGTGGAACCAGCGGAGAGGGGTGTGGGAGATGCCGATGGAGGAGAGTCTACGGAGGAGAATGGGGTGGGAGATGGTGTCAAAGGCTGCACTGAGGTCGAGGAGGATGAGGATGGAAAGTGAACTGGAGTCAGCTGCAGTGAGAAGGTGATTGGTGATTTTTAGTAGTGCGGTTTCGGTGCTGTGGCAGGGGCGGAAACCAGATTGGAAGGGGTCGTAGAGGGAGTTCTGGGTTAGGTGGGTGTGTAGTTGGCTGGCGACGACCTTTTCCAGTATTTTGGCTGTGAACGGTAGATTGGAGATAGGGCGGAGGTTGTTGAAGTTATTGGGGTCAGAGCCAGGTTTTTTCAGGATAGGGGTGATGGCTGCTGTCTTGAGGGATGCGGGAACAGTTCCAGTGGTGAGTGAGGAGTGAATGATGGCAAATATGAGAGGAAGCACAGACGGGAGGCATGATTTGACCAGTGTGGTGGGAAGGGGATCCAGCTGACAGGTTGAGGGTTTGGATTTCCGGATGAGATCGTAGATTTCAGAGTCGACGGGGAGAAGAAAACTGGAGAAGTACTGACGGTGTGGCAGGGGGAGTTGGTGGGTTCGGAGGGGGTCCAGGGGGGAGAGAGCCTGAGTGCAGTTGTTGGTGGATGTTGGAGATATCATGGGGATTGGGCTCGCTTTTATACTATTTATTCCTTGGTGATGATTTTGACCTCCTATGCAATAGTATGTGTCTGCACAGCCGGATGAATGTGATATTTTGTGTGTGTTTTTCTTGTAATTTTTCACGTGCAATCTCATGCACATTTCAGTCGTCGCCATTCTGTTTAATTCACTACAATGCCAGTAGCCTACAGGTCAAAAAGTACATTAGAATTACGACAAGCTAATGTTAGCATTAGCTTGACCTAGTTTCGATGTGCAATTCAAACCATCATGGAAAATGGGTAGGGAAAATGTCATAAACTGAGCCTGTCACATTGACATTTGTTTCTCAGTCAAATTCAAGACAACGGTTTTATTAATGACTAAAATTGTGTGATTTAAGTTTAATACTCAATTATGACATCGCTCCATTCAAGCCAATAACTTTCTAGAAAGAAGCAGCAAGAAGGGGCTGTCACGTGTTTTGGGTTGTGGATCTATCATGCAATGACCTACTCTATCCAGCAGGGGCGCAAAGATAGTTGTGGCTCTGTCACGGTTGTGGATCTGCTTGGCTCTCCGGCTCTGCAGACACGTACTATTGGTGAACAAAGACAGAGACGCTGCCTGGCAAAGCATTGCTGACCATTTAAACGCGTAAGTAATTGTTTTCATTTTTTTAATTAATCTTTTAGCCTATGTGTACACGCACACACATTTCTAGAAATTTAGATTTTAAGAGTGAATGTTTTTGAACACTGATTAGGAATAACCCATAACTGCAATAATTGTCTATTTAATTTGTAATGTTTTAATGGATAAATTAGTCTTGATGTCTTTGTTTTTTGTTGCATCTAACGGGTTCCTCATCAATGAACGGGCATGCCATGGTTGTGGAAAAGGTGGTGGTGGTGCAAGAATACCCTGCTTATATAGATCTGTGTCAAATCAGCACTTACTGAGTTTCTACTGTGTTTGATGACCTGTTTTCTCACCCTGAAACTCCTCACACAACTATGGCCCAGAGGAGATCATTAAGATCCTGATGAAATTAAAGCTGTTTAAATCTTGTTGATGAAGTTGATTTTTTTTTGTAGCATGGATTGAAAGGCATTGTTTATTTGTTTTATAGTTTTTGTGTAATGTGATGGTGGTATTCACATTTTCACATGTAGATGTTCTTATTTTGACAAAATATATCCATATTGGATGAATGTAGCAGCTACATAGGTAACACCTAAAACCAAAGTAGGCAAATTTAGAAAAAATGGGCTACTTCATGTAGCAAGGTTGCATCAAAGACTGAATAAAACGGTAGAAAAAAACAGAGGAGATGTCTCTTTTTTTATTTAGTGGGGATGATAGTGGTCCAGTGCCCTACATTTAAATAAGGGAGAAGACACAAATGAGCTTGTATACAAATAAATTACTTGTCTCATAATTTGGCATCGTCTTTAGATTATCATCATTATCAGAATGGACCGTAAAAGGAAGGTATTTTTATAGAAAATTGTGGCTGTTGTCACCTTGTGTTTTTTTTTTTTATAAGACAATTTGTGCCTTTATTCTTTTATGCGTTGACTGTACTTTGAGGGTGACAGAATAAAAGAAAAAAAATCAGATATTTCCAAATAGTCACCGCTGGTGGGATCAAACCCACAGCGCAATTAATGGTATAGTTCAGTGGCACTTTTCGCCCTGCGCTCTGACCACTCACCCACTGACTTCTCTGTGTTCCACGGGGTTGGTGTAGTATCTGACATGTCGAGGTTTAAGGTTATTCCTGTGTTGAAAAAAAGGTCTCAATTTATGTTTCCGGACAGGAACATCATTCATTACAGATATGGATTAATTTAATGTGAGACATGAGTTTCACAAATTGTGTTTCAGAAGCCGGTTGGACATTCTCGTAGACGCAGCTAAACTAAGCTTGACCATAAGCCTGTCCAGGACGCTGAATTTTTTTTGTAGGATGGTAGGGGAAGGTCCCCCCCCTTCACCTCTAATTGGCTAGAAGTGCTGGGCTCCAATTGGTTATTCCTAATGGCTGTGAAAAGTCATCGTCTGTGGGGTTGGGGTTAGGGTAAGGGTTAGGGCTAGGATGAAAATGAGGGTTAGGGTCAGGAGATTCAGAAGTGCGATAATGTTCTGTAATGTTCTGTTCGATGTACAGAGCCGACAGCGTTTGGCTTGAGCGTGTGATGACGTTTCCAGCTTTTCTAGCCAATCAGAGGCAAAGGAGATGGGACTTTCCCCTACCATATATATATCACGTCTGCTACCAGGCTTGTCGCGCTGGCTGAGTTACCATGGTTACCAAGCCACGCTAGCCCTAAGCCTCATTTGTGGAACCTCACTCTCACTAAAGTTTGCGAGAATAACCGAAATAAGCCAGGCTCTGAGCCATTGGTGGCAGATATACAAGGGCGCTCCTGGTGGAGCCCTGCGTGAGCCAGCGTGAGCAAAATGAGATGTCTGCTGTCTCCCTGAAAATTATTCTCAAAGTAAGAAAATGGCGCTATTATAATAATTATTCCATTAAATGTGTATTTCAGTCCATCAGCGATCTCTTCACCCAGCGTCGGGGCAGAATTGGAATGTCTGTTGTCTCACGCATGCTCAGAGCACAGTTGTGCATTAGCGTTAGGGGCGCTACGGGCCAGTACCCAAGCTTTCTGCTCTCTGACGCATGCTCAGATCAGTTAGCTTATCCTAGCCAAATTTAAAAAATCCTTAAGGGGCACCAGGGACGAGCGCCCAAGAGTCCCTAATTTGAATTACATAAGCATGTTCATAACCAGGTTGGTCACAAACGAACACATAGCTACAATAAGGTAGCTAGCTGCTCTACTGGGAGCCAGACCGCCCCTTACTCTGCACTTGGCTGCTAATGACAGAAGATGTGGGAATGACTATCCCAAACCCCCTACAGAGTGATTTACTGGAGAACGCTGTGCTGTCCATTAAGTAGGTCCCATCTGAGAGGAGAACTATGCAGGACAAACTAAAGCTGAAAGAGCTCGATCCAGATCAACCAGACGTTGCCGCACAGCAAGTGACCACCGAGAAGGGCAAACAATATACGTAGACATTTTCAAGAGCATGGTATGTGCGCAAAGCATGGCTAACTGGATGTCCAGAGTAAGGCCCTTTTTCGTTTCCCCGTGTAAAATAATGGAGACAAAAAAAAAATTATAAAGCTGGCAAAATAAAATTTTGGCTACTGAAACAGTCAATCAGCAAAATCTGTTTGTAGAAAAGTAGATTATATAAAGATTAAAACCTAATATAAAACCATAAGTTTATTATAGTGAGACACTACATAAAAGCCAGACTAAAAAGAAAGCTATTAGACAATGTTCATGCCACAATGTTAGAAATCAATCAATTTTAAGGCAGGATGAAAACATCTTGGAAATGTCCTGGAAAATGATTTCTAGAATAGAGTTGGAACCCTGCATTTGTTCAGCCAGTTTTAATTCAGTTCAACTGAAATATCAAATGTAATAAAACTGTTCTGTATTTAAAGCATTTGTGTCCTTTGGCTGATCACACTGATATGCAGCCTTATTTGTTATTAATGTGGGTCTGCTCTTTACTATTTTTCTGCTGTTGTCTTTGTGTGCTCCTTTGCTGTAGCAGCCTAACCTGTTGAGATGCAGGTGAATGCACACAAGTACACTACTGTCAGTTTCTATATCATAGGATTACACTGAATGTAGGTAGGCTGTGTGTTGGCCATAATGCCCTGTTAATAAGTTGAAATACAGTATCCCCGACCCATTGGTCTTTGTAGGTCAACATATGTTTCACACACACACACACACACACACACACACACACACACACACACACACACACACACACACAGGGCTCTGGTTTCCAAAACTTCAGCCCCACCTATTACTTTTCTCACCAGCCACCACTGCTCTGAGCTAAGCCAGCTGCGTGGAATACACCCCTGATAAGCATAAATGTCCACTCTCGTGGTCCTGAATAGATTGACAGCACTTCCTCCTTCGTTGTGCATCAAGCTATCCTACATCACACCATGTAGGCGAACACCTTCAAAATAAAAGCACGTAGCTACAGCAGTGTGTAAGCAGATCACCATAGAAGAAGAAGTGTGTAAGCAGATATAAATAAATGTGAGGCAGTTAGTGACATTGGCAGTTTTATTGCGGCTATTTTATGAATTACAAATGAAATCAGTGCTGAAATACAAAGTGAGATAATCGTTCTAATACCAACATGATTGTCTAATTTATTTTAAACTAGCTCCTTCATTTAGCAAGCTAATAGGTGTTCTGTCAAATGGCGCTTTCCTTCAAAAGTAACCCCTAGATCCCTGGCATAGAGTCTATGATACCCAGTAGTTAGAGATCCCACTGTGTCTGGGATTTGATAAGTATATCATTGTACACTGAATTCTGAACTAACAATTGCTTATCATAGCGCATAAAATGCTGTATGGGTGGTGGTGAAATGTGCAGACATAAAGTCAGGGGATCATCATCAACAACAGATTTTTGTCCATTGAGATACGCTTTTCATGTAATTTCAGATTAAAGTTTCACTACGGATACAAAAGACACGTTGCCTTTCCCGCAAACTAAACAAACATCCCTTTTTAATCGAAAAACGTAAAGACGTGGCGTGAAACACTTTTACTATTCACTCACGCTACGACAGCAGTTTCAACAAAATAGCAAAACTCGTCATAACACCGGACATCTTTTGTGTAGCATCAGACCAAGATATGTTAGCTTGACGGATGCTATTTTGTCGTTAAGGAAGTTTGTCGCTGCGCTTCTGGAATAAAACCCCAACTTTTCGGACTTGGAGGTAATGTCAAAAGTAGTTACGTCATTTTTTTTCAGTTGGTACAAATCTTTGTGGTTAGGTTACATATTAAACTCATTCGTTAGCTGTTTCTGACTCTGACTTAGCCCTAGCTAACGTTCCTGCACAGACCTAGCTAACCTAGCGCGTGCTGTTGTGTAACGTAGTACGATGACTAGTTCACTAACCATAACAGTACGGCATGTTGAAGAAAACAGAAATAATATTATTTGTGTGTTAAAAAATAGTGCGTGAATTGAAGTGACCAAAATCCTCAACTACAATGGCTATGCTTTACTTTAGCTTACATGGCTAACAAGGTTTTAACCCCAGCGTTGCAATCTCCATTGTTCATTCACCCTTTGCACTTAGATTATTACGCAGCAATCCTCGCTCATTTCCGCTACTTTTATTTGAGCTGTTTGCCGTGTGCATGTGTTGTCTTTGAAAAAAACAGACATAATGATGGCGCATGTTATTAATTTATTGACGGGGAACACTTGGATACACCTTCATGTCCTGGTGTTGAGCTCGAACGAGTGTGATAAAAGTCTGACTCCAAACTGTTCACCTAAACTTTGGGCGAACTTTTCGTATTGAGTGACTCATTCGCGTTTTTCCTCATTTACACTCATTTTCTTTCTCATTGTTTTTCAGGACAACGACAGAGCTAACAACCAGCTGCAGCTGAATCCCAGCAGAGACTCAAGGGCAGCTGGATACTGACTGTGTGTGTGTGTGTGTGTGTGTGTGTGTGTGTGTGTGTGTGTGTGTGTGTGTGTGTGTGTGTGTGTGCGCGCGCGCGTGTGTGTGGAGGATGTCTACTTCACCTTTATACAGTTATCATGACAGTGGTACACGCTTCAGGAAAAGGAAAGCTCGGTTTACCTTCAGTGAAGTTCACATACTGCTGGATGAAGTGAGGAAGCATCGCATGGTTGTAGTAGGTACGTGATTTTAAATCGGTATCTGTATCACTGTAATTCAGTGGTCCTGGGGACAATCATGGCTCTTGGAAAAGGAGTGATCACTTTGTAGCTTAAAGTTCTTGTGAGGAGTTTGTTTCAAGTTGTGAAACAGACTGGAATAAGGACTGATGTCTCTTTGTGAGCACAGAAAGCAAACAAGAAAACAGGCTATCTATAAACAGTTTTGGTAATTTCTTTGAGGGGCCCTTCTCAAAAGGATAAATAAAGTTGTATCTAATCTAATCATGTCTGAAACCAATGACCAATGAGGTAGGTGGCAGAGCTGCACATAAAAAAATAAAAAACAAAAAACTTATGCGTCACTAAGGATACTTTGATCCTTTTTATTTTCAATTTAGGAGTTCCTTCTCTGATTACTAAAATCAGGGATATGTGTGTGTATATTTTCTATTACATCATGATTTTTAAACCTCAGATTTTGTCTCACAGTAGTCGACAATATCATATATAATTTGATCCCATTGCTTAAAACTATACAATTTAACACAAGGGTGAGTGCTTAAATTGCTTTTGTGCCTAAAGGCTATAGGCATTGCAATGTTGAGCAAATAGTGTCTCTGTACACCAGTGTTATTTGCATACATTTAAATGACCCATTATGTATTAATTTGGAGCAAAGTATCTTGCAGTGTGTAAACAGTCCTTCTTACTAAATATGTATATATATATATATATATATATATATATATATACATATACTACAGGCCAAAAGTTTGGACGCAAGGCCATTACAGGCCGAACAGTTAGGAGTAACTTCAAGTTTTTGTTCACAATGCTTTTTTTTAAATCCAGCATGAGTTGTATGTATTTTGGGATGTATTTACTCCATGATCAGATGTTGCTTTCATGGAAATGCACCATTTTACTCCATATACCTTTAGATATACATTAATGTGAACACACCATTGCTAAATACATGTGATAGAAAAAGACCTGGACGAAAGAGAGTTACTACAAAAGCAGAGGATAAACATACAGGGCTGTCTCAGAAAATTTGAATAATGTGATTTTCTGCAATGCAACTAAAAACATGAAAATGTCATACATTCCAGATTCATTATACATCAACTGAAATATTTCAAGCTTTTTATTGTTTTAATATTGCTGATTATGGCATACAGCTTAAGAAAACTCAAATATTCTATCTCAAAATATTAGAATATCATGAAAAAGTATACTAGCAGGCTATTTAACTAATCACTTGAATTGTCTAATTAACCTTTAAGCCTTTAAAAACACTCAACTTTGTTCAGTAAACTAAATCACAAGTATGGGGAAGACTGCTGACCTGACTGCTGTCCAGAGGACCATCATTGACACCCTCCATCAGGAGGGTAAGATACAAAAAGAAATTTCTAAAAGAGCAGGCTGTTCACAGAGTGCAGTTTCAAAGCACATTCACAAAAAGTCTGTAAGAAGGGGGAAATGTGGCAGGAAACGCTGCACAACCAAGAGAGAGGACCGCAGCCTTAACAGCATTGTGAAGAAGAGCCGCTTCCAGAATTTGGGGGAGCTTCAAAGACAGTGGACTGAAGCTGGAGTCCAGGTATCAAAAGCCACTGTTCACAGACATGTCCGGGAAATGGGCTACAATAGCTGTATTCCCATGGTCAAGCCACTCCTGAACTCAAGATAACGGAAGAAGCGTCTGACTTGGGCCATGGAAAAGAAGCACTGGACAGTTGCAGATTGGTCCAAAGTCCTCTTTTCAGACGAAAGCAAGTTTTGTATTTCATTTGGAAGTCAAGGCGCCAGGGTCTGGAGGAAGGCTGGAGAGGAGCAAAATCCAAGTTGCTTGAAATCCAGTGTGGAGTTCCCACAGTCAGCGATGGTTTGGGGAGCCATGTCAGCTGCTGGTGTTGGTCCACTGTGTTTCATCAAGTCCAGAGTCAATGCAGCTGTGTACCAAGAGATTTTAAATCACTACATGCTTCCGTCTGCTGAAAAGCTCTATGGAGATGATGATTTCATTTTCCAGCATGATCTGGCACCTGCCCACAGTGCCAAAACCACCAGTAAGTGGTGTACTGACCATGGCATTACTGTCCTCGATTGGCCTGCCAACTCCCCTGACCTGAACCCAATAGAGAATTTGTGGGGTATTGTGAAGAAGAAGCTGAAAGACACCGGACCCAACAATGCAAATGCGCTAAAGGCCGCTATTGAAGCATCCTGGGCATCCATAACACCTCAGCAATGCCACAGGCTGATTGCCTCCATGCCACGCCGCATTGATGCAGTAATCCATGCAAAAGGATTCCCAACTAGTACTGAGTGCATTAATTGATATTTTCAAATGTTTTATTTTGTTTTACTGTTATAAATCTTTTTTTTTACTTGGTCTGAGGCAATATTCTATTTTTTTGAGTTAGGATTTTTGAGTTTTCTTAAGCTGTATGCCATAATCAGCAATATAAAAATAGTAAAAGGCTTGCAATATTTCAGTTGATCTGTAATGAATCCAGAATGTATGACATTTTTGTTTTTTTAATTGCATTACAGAAAATAAAGAACTTTATCACAATATTCTAATTTTCTGAGACAGTCCTGTATCATTGTCACCAGTAAGAGAGATCGGTGAAAGACAGCACCACAAATGAGGGAGAAAATCAACATGATAAGGTTGAAACCCATATCGCTTACAACTGTGAAATGACGTTTGAGAAAGGCTGGTCTGAAGGGTTGTGTATCTGTAAAAAAAAACACTTCTTTGTCCACAGAACAAGAAAAAAAGATATGAGTGGGCAAAAGCTCACAAAAATTGGACCTATGATGACTAGAAACAAGTTCTCTGGACTGATGAAAGCAAGTTTGAACTGTTTGGTTCAAAACGCAGAGTCTATGTCTGCAGACAAACTGGTGAACGTCTGAAAGCATCATGTGTTACACCCACAATTCAGCATGGAGGTGGTAGTTCCATGGTATTGGAATGATTTGCAGGTGATGGAGTAGAAGATTTGTTTGAAGTAAAGGGTATTATAAACAAGGAACAGTACCACTCCATCCCCCAGCATCATGCTGTTCCATCTGGACTTAGACTTGTGGCTCATAAGCTTGTTTTGCAGCAAGACAATGATCCTAAGCATCCTGCCAAGCTCTGTCAGGGTTACCTTGACAAAAAAGAAGAGGAAGGTGTTCTTCAAAAGATGGTTTGGCCCCCTCAGTCTCCAGACCTTTCTCCAATTGAGCTTGTGCGGGATGAGTTGGACCGATCGGTCAGAAAAACGCGTCCCACGAATCAGCAGTCTCTTTTTAATGAACTTTAGAAAGCTTGGAACATACCTTAAAAAAACTTGTGGAATGAATGCCTGGTTTATGCCAAGCTGTTGTTAAAGCCAGAGGAGATTACTTTAAAGAAAGCAAAGTCTAAGCAACAATAACTCAAATACCCAATAATTATAGTCAAAATGTCTTCTGATAAGTTACTCTTTATACAATAGTCATGGTTATTGAGTTGCAAATTATATACATGAAACTATGATCTTTTTTTGTATATATATATATATATATGTGTGTGTGTGTGTATATATATATATATATATATGTATAGTAGTACACATAGTAAAAAAGATGACATCCTATACCCCTTTTTGATTGAAAAAAATCCTTTCTTGTCTTTAGTTTATGTGAAATGGTTAAGTTCTTGTATTGTCTGAGGAATGTTTGTCATATGGTCTACATAAACTGGAATTTGAGGGGTTAAAATTCTGAAATTGGATTTTTTTAAAGATTAGGACTGAAGAAGGAAAAAAAATACAAATTATTTAAAGTTGATATAACATTAAAATGTAGTACAATAATTTTGCTCCATTTTTTTTCTCAAAAAAGCTTGAATTGTATATCTTTTTTACTTTTTATTAAATTTGAAAGTAAAAAAAACTTGATTTAAAAAAAAGCTCAGGCAAGGAGGTTTGAGCAGACACAGATATAATATGATTGGTTTTTTGTCTGTTAATTACAAAACGTGGCCTGCCACAGACACATTCTTATTTCAAACACTGAAGGTCATTTTATTCTTCCCCTTGCAGGTAAATTCAATCGTGGCGTGCCAACAGATGCGAAGAAGCGCACATGGGCAGAGATTACTGCACGAGTTAATGAGATCGGGGAGTGCCAACGGGAGGTGATCGAGGTCATCAAAAAATGGTCTGATCTAAAATGTGACACCAAGCGAAAAGTGGCAGCCATGCGGGCAGGGACCGTCCCCCACAGGGGCCTCAACTCACGCCTTTCCAGAGACCTAAACCCTACAGAGAAAATAGTTCTTCAGATTCTGGAGATGGATGAGGAAGACCAAAATACAGCTGACTTTGGTCCACTTGGAGACGATGATGACGTGCCAGAGGATGAAGAGGAGTTGGAGGAGGAGGATATGTTGGGAATGCCAAGTTCTCCGAATGGTGGAGTTGATGTAGGATCTGTGGGCCCACCAGCCTCCTTCTGCTCAAGTAAGCGCTCTCAGTTAGTAGTTTGTCCCTCATTGCTTTCAGATTCAATCCCCTTTAAATGCTAAACCTCAGTGAGGATTTTCTTGTTTTGTTTAAAGCATATTAAGATATTATAACAAGTTCAGTCCAGTTATACATCTATAGGTAATGTGTATGTATTAATTAGTACATGTCACATTGGGGGCTTGTACGTGTTAAATAATCAGTTAATTTTCAAATATTTGGTTGTTCAGGAGAGATCCATGCAAGTAATCTAAGTTAAATGTCTTGGATGTTCCAGGAGACTCGTCTCAGCCTTCCTATGACATGCAGTATGAAATACCTCCAACAGAGGGTGAGTTGTCAAGACTTGGTCACAAGTTAAATTGACTCTGCTATAAACTTGCAGCAAAATAGTTTCAATGCCAAAATGAGCTCTCAAAATACTGCAGCTGCCTCCCAGATTGCAGTCTTTTTAAATGGCAAGCAACTCTGATGACATGATTATTATTTATCTCCCATGAGAACAAACTGGTTTCATTGCTCCATCAGTGGCCTGCACAGCAGGTTGCAAAGAGCCTCTACTTTAGATAATGCAGAACTTTGCTTACACTGCACAGTTACTGTTAAGAAGCTAAGAAAAGGTGGATTCAGGCAATAAGTACCTAATACAAGCCTCTTCCACACATGTACAGCACTCCTGAAAAACTGCAGTGATTGTCTGGCAGTTGTCATATTTGAAGATGTGTGTTGGATGTTGGACATTGTTGCCCTTTTAATGTGAAGCGAACTAAAACTACCTGACCAGCAACTAAAGCTTATGTTACTCTTGTTAAAGCTTCTGTTAGGTTTGTTCTTGACATTTAAGGAATTAATTTAAATTTATGTAAGTGCCCTTATGTTATTCACAAACTACAACCATGTTGCGTGGGGGTAGTTGAGCAGCAGAGCAGCTTTCCATTTTCTGTTTTGGAGTCTGATTGCCTGTCAATAAGAACTAGGGCTGTACTTGAGCCAGGTAAAGCAAAATAAGAAAATCCTCCCACATCCTTACAAGGTGACTAGGAAACAACTGTTAAATCGATAGTCGATCAACACTGGTATCAGTCTTTCGGTTAATGTGGGTGTCAGAATCAGTGTTATCAGTGTTAAGCATTATGTGGTCTTGCAACATTTCTGATTTCAGCAATAAGATAATAACAGACTTTTTTTCTGGAACTGCAGATACTGACGCTGCATTTGGAGACTCAGATGATGACCAAAGTAATGACGTGCTTCCTTCTACTCAAACATCAAAACCAACAGAGGATCACCATGGAAACAATGGCATTCAGAAACAACCTCAGACTTCCTCAGAACCTTCCACATCAACTGCTGCTCTCCCAACCTCTGGCCTGTCGTCACAGAACACAAAAGAAAGTCTGTTACACAACGCACTGCTGAGCCTTCAAGAGCAGCATGCCACTAACATCTTGCTGGAGACGGTCTCACGCTCCCTGGAGCTGCTCTCTGAGTCAGTGCAGCAGCTGGCAGAGACTCAGCAGGAGTTTGTGCGGGAGTCACTGCAACTCCAGAGGGAGACGGTGCAGGTGCTCAGAGACTTCACAGGCGGAGCAATCGCACTCATGCATGACAAACTGAACGGACGGCCGGCATTATAGCAACTGAAAGTCAGACAGAGGTGTTCAGTTAAATCAATGACTTCATTCATGGCTCTCAGGTGCAGGAGTCATCAGGTTCCCCTGGACCCTACTGCTGGTTACTGTACTTTTTGATAGTGCTCAACAGATTTTAAAACTGCATTTGTAGGATCATTGTGTTGATGCTTTATTTTAGTCTGTGTGGTTCCATGAAAAAGAAATTAAGTTATCAGTTAGGAGGTGTTTTTTTTGTTTGTTTGTTTTTTACTACTGAAATTGAGTCTTTTACCAGTCATGTTGTGAATTGTTTTTACTTAGCATACACAACATTGAACACCCCTCTGCCTTTTTACTTTAAACAGCAGAGAGGAGGACCTTTTCATTTTAAACTGTGGGTTTAGTCCATTTTTGTGTCCCTAAAGTTTTAGACTCATCAGTGTCTGGAGGTTATCATAGGTACTGTAGTGGTGAGTAGATTCATATGCCAGACAATGGCATGGTCTCTATATGCTAAAGCTGTTTTAGTTATTTAGAAAAATACCTGTGCATCAGAACTTAATCATTGTCGAATTTTTTTTTCACAACACAAACATGAACACTTGAAATGACAGTTTGAATAATGTCTTTAAAATGTGGAATAATTCCGCACTACAGGGCAGAGACTGTGCACACTGCCATCTAGTGGACTCTCTTAGAAATGCTGGTATTGGCAAGTCTGTGGTTTATTCAGGAGATCTACAGTGGGTATAAAAAGTCTACACACCCCTGTTCAACCGCCAGGTTTTTGTCATGTAAAAAAATTTAATCAAGATAAATAATTTCACAACTTCTTCCACCTTTAATGTGACCTATAACCTGTACAACACAATTGAAAAACAAACAGAAATCTTTCAGGGAGATTAAGTAAAACTAAACAACTGAGATCATGTCGTTGCATAAGTGTGCACACCCTTTTATAACTGGGATTGTGGCTGTGTTCAGATTTAACCAATAACATTCAAACTCAGGTTAAATTGGAGTCAGCACACACCTGTCACCAATTAAAGTGCTTCTGATCAACCCCAAATAAAGTTCAGCTGTTCTCGTAGGCTTTTCCTGACAATTCTTTAGCCACATCTTACAGCACAAGCCATGGTCCGGAGAAAGCTTCCAAAGCATCAGAGGGATCTCATTATTCAAAGATATCAGGTGAGGGCTACAGAAGAACTTCCAAGGAATTAAATATACCATGGAACACAGTAAAGACCGCCATCATCAAGTGGAGAAAATATGGCACAACAGTGACGTTACCAAGAAAAGGACGCCCGTCCAAAATTGTTGATAAGACAAGAAGAAAACTGGTCAGGGAGGCTACCAAGAGGCTGACAGCAACACTGAAGGAGCTGCAGGAATTTCTGGCAAGTACTGGCTGTGTAGTACACGTGACAACAATCTCCCGCTGTCTTCATATGTCTGGGCTATGGGGTAGGGTGGCAAGAAGGAAGTCTTATCTTACAAAGAAAAACATCAAAGCCTGGCTTAATTTTGCAAATAGACATCAGAAATCTCCCAAACGCATGTGGAAAAATGTGTTATGGTCTGATGAAATCAAAATTGAACTTTTTGGGCATCATATTTGGCACACAATCAACACTGCTCATCACCAAAAGAACACCATACCCACAGTGAAGCATGGTCATGGCAGCATCTTGCTTTGGGGTTGTTTTTCTTCAGCTGGAACTGGTCCCTTAGTCAGGTTGGAGGGGATTATGAACAGTTCCAAATACCAGTCAGTGTTGGCACAAAACTAAAAGATGAAGAGGAACTTTCAGCACTACAATGACCCAAAGCACACATCTAAATCATCAAAAGAATGGCTTCACTGGAATAAGATTTAGCGTTTCGAACGGCCCTAGCCAGAACCCAGACCTGAATTCCACGAACATTTGTGGGGTGATCCGAAGAGGGCTGTGCATAGGAGACGCCCTCGCAATCTGTCAGATTTGGAGCAGTTTTGCAAAGAAGAGTGGACAAATATTGCTACATCAAGATGTGCCACACTGATAGACTCCTACCCCAAAAGACTGAGCGCTGTAATAAAAGCCAAAGGTGCTGCAACAAAGTATTAGTTTAAGGGTGTGCATATTAATGCAACCAGGTTATTTTAACTTTTCTATTTTTTATTTTTCCCCTTAAAGGTTTAAGTTTGTTTTTCAATTGTATTATACAGGTTATAGGTCACATTAAAGATGGAAAAAGTTGTGAAAAACATTTATCTTGCTGTCATTTTCTTACATCACGAAAACCTGGCAGTTTGTAGACTGTTTATATCCACTGTATATGCTCATATGGTCTGGGGTGTGAAAACTAGCCATAAAAAAGGTTCTAATATTCTTGATCTATTCTCTAATAAATTAAGTGAAACACTTCACAGCAGTTATGAAGCTACAGTGGAGAGGATGAACTTACTTTATGGAGAGATGGAGAGAGGAGAGACTGATAGAGGGAGATGAGAGGGAGATGGAGAAAGCGATGGACAGAGGAGAGATGATAGAGGGAGATGGAGAAAGAGAGATGGACAGAGGAGAGACTGATAGAGGGAGATGGAGAAAGAGATAGACAGAGGAGAGACTGATAGAGGGAGATGGAGAAAGAGAGATGGACAGAGGAGAGACTGATAGAGGGAGATGAAGAAAGAGATGGACAGAGGAGAGACTGATAGAGGGAAATGAGAGAGAGATGGACAGAGGAGCATCGGCTGACATTTGGGGCACTAGAAACTGAAATTTCTTATATTGAATTTCAAAATTTGAAAATTGAATGATTTGAAATTGAAATGAATGTTTTGAAACTTTTTTTTCTGCTTTGATTTGTATTTAATTTACATGAAAATTCAGCTCTATCTTTCTTAAATTAAAAAAAAAATCAATCTCAGTTCGCAAAATTTAGATAAGAAGAAGAAGAACTTAATTGATCCCCAAAGACGGTCATCTGCAGCATCAATCCAGAGGAACCTAGGAGACTCAGGGACACTCAAAGAGATCAGGGGCCTCATTTATAAAGCTTGCTTACGCACAAAACCTGGCTTGAAAGTGCTTACGCCACTTTTTACGCAAGAGTTGGGATTTATTAAAAAAAAAATAGTGTAGGAATGTGCGCAACTTTAAGCAAACTCTACACCTTGCTTACGCACTTTTTGGAGACAATCGGAGCAAGGTGAGAACAATTGGTTAATGGAAAGCGCGCGTACAAAAAGCCATACAGTGACAGTCGTGCGCAATGCAGCACAAGTTTCAAGTTTTATTTGTCACATGCCTAAATGTACAGGTACAGTGGCAGTGAAATGAAAGTGACGTCTGCGATTGTGCAAAAAAAACCAGAATAATAATAAGAAAATCAAATAATCTATAGAAAGACATAAAATAAAAATTGAAATACGATAAATATCCACTCGTATATACATCCTATGTACAATAACGATGGTGAGTGTTTGATAATCCGTCTTGCCCTGGACCTGCACCGCTGGGTGTAGATGTCCTGGAGGCCGGGCAGTGCAGTACGGGTGATGCGTTCAGCACAACGGATGACTCGATGCAGCCTTTCTGCTCTGAGAGCTGCAGCTGCTGTACCAGGCAGTGATGCTCGCAGAAAGCACAGACGACACTGTGGCGGTGTAGAAAGTTTGCCGATTTGAATTTACAAATGTGCAAAAAAAACAAATTCCATTTACATGCATTTGTTTTAAGATTAATATGACTAAATCTTTTTGGTTAACGAACTTTCACCACATAAGCAGCGGTGGATAACGGAGCAGTTTTTTTGGAACACATGCATGAGTGTCACACGTGCTTGTGTTTTCTGATCCTCACCTGTCGCCGCCACGCTCCGATAGTGCAAAGCCACTTTTTTCTTTGCCTCCACCTTTAGATCAGACCACTCCTTCTTGATTTCGGCAACGCTGCGCCAGTGCCAGCCGCACTTACCGCCACGGCAATGGCGTGCCATTCGGTGGCTTTTCTTTTATTGGTGATGCCACTCGAATGGCCGCCGAATAAGGTCTCCCATCTCGCCGCCACCTCATTTACAAGAACCTCCACCTCGGTCTCTGAAAAGTTTCTTTTTCTACGACTTGCTGATGCCATGATTAAGCATGAAATGCCGTGGATCCATCAGGCTTATTTATGTGCAAATCACATTCATGAGGTAATTTGCATGACCATACATGGTGAATTTTGGGTGTGGAGAGGGCGGGGCATGAATCAAATCCCTGCTGCGCAACTTTCCGGCTGGTCTGTGATTTATAAAGGGAAAGTGCGTGCAGGTGTGCGTAGGCAGGGTTTTATAAATCAGATTTTTTTTTTGCCTATGCACTTTTCAGCTTTTTGACTTACGTACACTTTTAGTATGGATCCTACGCCAGGTTTTATAAATGAGGTCCCAGGTGAGTAACTTAAATGGGATATGAAGATCTTAAGGAGACAGAGGGACAGACATGAGCTCAATGTGCCAGATACCCCGGCAGTCTAAACCTATAGTGGCATAACGAAGAACTGGTTCAAACCTAACCAGCCCATACGATAAGCTTCATCAAAGAGAAAAGTTTTAAGTCTACTCTTGAAAGTTGAGAGGGTGTCTGCCCCCCAAACCTCATACGGTAAATGATTCCAGAAGAGAGGGACCTGATAGCCGAAAGCTCTACCTCCAATGCTTTTTTTAGAGACATTTGGTACAATGCGCAAACCTGCAGACTGTGAGCGTAGCGGTCTAGACAGAAAGTAAGGTATTACAAGCTCTATAAACATATAAAAAAAAACAGTCGCCTGCTATTAGCTAGTATTTTTGTATGGTCATACCAGTAATAATAAATCACCTTCAACTGGCTTTAGAAAAAAAGGACACTTCTTTTTAATATTGGGGCTAACATGTAAATCCGTTAACATGTAAAAGTACCATTTTGCAAAGTGCAACATTAGTTTTTACTCCAAAATTTTTTACAAAAATAGAAATCACCTTAAACAGGTGATTGAACATTTAACAAGTGCAACATAAATCTGAGGCAGATTTTTTTTTAATTCCACTGAACATGTTTCATTTTACTTTGCATCATGCAATTCAAAAGTTCCCCTTTCCAACATGCAAAGTTTTCCTGATTTCTTAAGTGCCTGAACTTTACTGTCAATACCTGGATCGTCATGGATAGCATCTAGACGTTTCCCAGCAAAATCACCAAGCTTGTGCTTTCTTGGATGCTGTTCTTTGAACTCTGCAAACCTTTCAGGGGCAGCAATGGAAAGCTCTGCAATTGGTGCATTCAGGGTAATTGTGTTGCGATCTACTCCCACTATTTTCCAAGAAGCAGTGATGCTCTTCTTCTTGTAGGCCTTCAACACTTTTCGGTAACGTGCAATTACCTCATCTGGCCCACGTGCTGATGGTGAAGAAGAAAGAGGGTAGATATTAGTCTCTGTGAAATAAAGGACCTTACATTTAATAACCTCAAACCATTCATAAAGTTTACTATGCAACACAAACTAACAGAATTCAGTGGTCATAGCCTAACAATCACAACAGTGTCCCAGCTTTCTTGCACAGTTGGACTACATAAAGTGTTTCACATTTTACCTGCAAGTTCACTCATCTTCATTGAAACTGGCAACATTGAGTTACACATCAAAAAATAAATAGCCAGAAACTGTCTCCTAAGTCTTAGTTTTTATTTACATGAATAAAATTACCCCTTGAAATGCTACTCCGTTTGTTTTGTCTCTCCTTTGTTCCTTTCTTTGCCTTCTTCTTCTTTATGTTCTTCTTTCTCTTCCTCTTCTTCTTATCATCAGAAGTAGAGGAGCTTAAGGAGACTGAGGAGTCTGAGGAAGGGTGGGTAGGGAATGACTCTGAGCTCGACTCAGAGGATCCAGTAGAATCAGCATGTGATGCAGATGCTTCAGGGGTCGGATCATCATTTCTCATGTTTCTTGATGCTGTATAAAGACAACACAATGAGATATTGACCACAATAGATTGTTAGGAGATGGGTTCAACTACAGTTGTTTTGAAATAGATTGTGTTGTTAACTACTGCACTATTATAGTAAGATTGTGTCCCTGTTATTTAGATCACAAAGTCTACACATTTATTTACACATTTACGAGATGGGATATACTTTTACTGTCCCCTGCAGGATTTTTTCTTGGACTTAGTACTGTATAACAGTGTAAGTGGTTGCAACCAAATTCTGAATGGAGGAAAAATCCTGCATGTTAGACATGTAGTGAAGTAAAAAAACAGACAATGCTGACATGCGTCTGAGAGGAGTGCGGGGGTGGGGGGGGGTTAGGGTTCAGTTAAGAAAAATAAATAAAACACCATGATTTGTGTAACCAAATATATTAAGATAATATCAACATATTGGTGAACACTGACTTACTCTGAGACAGCTGGTCTTTTAAAAATTCTCTCTCGTTGGTTAGTTGCTTGATTAAGTCTTCCTGACAAGCTATTTTCATTTTAGCCAGCTCCAGCTCATGTTTTTGCTTCTGGAACTTGGCAGTGGGGGCCATTTGGGCAGCACCTGAAAGAAATAACAATTCAAATTTATTACTAATCATGGATTATGCCTTCCAGGAGGGATGTATACAAGGGCAATCTAGGACACAGATAAAAACCACAACATCAACCAAATTACATAAAGTTAGAAAGGAATGGAAGGCTTGTACCATTAAAGTAATCATAACTCACTGAATTCCAATTTTCATGTGGTATTCTTTGTTACAAATAGACATGTGGTAATGATACAGGATACTTTATCACTGTAAAACCTGATTTCATATTTGATTCAAATCAATGTGCTGTTGATGTAAAATGTATTTTACCATCTCCAAAAATGTGTAATAAAAAACAAAAAAACATACAAAAAATAACACATAATCAGACAGGGCACATCTTAAGAGTGAAGCTATATTATTTCCATTATGTAACCTGCATGTTTGTTGGCATAGCTGAAGAAAAAAACAAGTTAGCAAGTTACCAGTTGCATGAACCAGAGTATTTATTAAAACAGAGTTTAAATGTAACCAAGTGCCCCTTTTGGCCACATATCAGGAGTTTGTAACGAGGAGTGACCAGCTCAAGACTGCTGCTGCACCCCTGTCAGGCTGCAACACAAATGCTCCATAAAGTCACTAGCTTTGGCTAGCTAGCTATGTAGCTAGCTGCGTGTTTGGATGTGCACTAACCATAGACTGTATAAAGAATGGACAGAGTGTGCCTCCTTGCTGGGTGAAGCCACTCCGAGAACAGCACCCTTTGTTGATGGGCTGCAGTATAGGTCATAAATCCCGCCTCCGCCAGCAAAGCTTATGGAGCTGTGGACAAACTTTAGAAATTTATTACACAACACATACATTTTTCACCCCTCTGCTTGTGATGTTGGCATGTAGTTACAGTAAGACTGGTTTGTGCTCAAGTCCTCTTTTTTTCTGTGAAGCTTCAATTTTTAAAGTTATTAGGGGGTTCATGTTTTCTATGATTGACACCTGATACAACCTATGGGCGTTCAGGGATTGCGTAGCTCTCCTGAGCGATAGGCTGTTTGAGTCGAGCGTCATCACAGCGACTCTCTGCGACTGCGCGCCCGAATGCGCACAATGCTACTGCGCACTCCAGGAAATACCGAGAGCTATACACTGATTTGGCGAAATGACCGGAAGTAGTACGGCCGCCATTACTGCGGTGTGCGCAGAGCGAACGAGAAGCAGTGCCGTAAGCAGCGAGCAGTGACACAAGCAACCCTGCACAACTATGTCAAGATAGTCTGGGAGGACGTGTGCCGTCATCGGCTGTTACAACAACAGTAAAAGACTACAGTCGTGGAAAAAGTTGATATGTGAGACGCACATGCCGTTACTGAAAAAAGACTGTCCATGTTGCTAAGAGCTGAGCTAATGTAACATCCATTCAGTTCTTAGTTGTGCGCGATCCCATGCCCCGCATTTAGATCTTGGCAGGCATGCATTTCACGGCATAACACTGATAGCCCACAAAACAAATATTTAATTCCTACATTATTTTTTAATCATGTAGGCTTGTGCATAATGATTAATTGCCTGTTAGCTTGTGAGGGTAAGTATAAATGTAGCCTAGCCAGTGTTTACACACACATTTCCTCCTACTTCAGTATTTCACAATGAAATACTTCATACTTTTCATCTTATTAATTCCCAAATTAATATTGGTATTAATTTAAGATACCTTCATCAGTAACCAGAGGCCACTGTCTGGCAAGATGGTGCCAGGGTGCTCGGCTGGCCGTCTGTCGCTCTGCTCTGTGTTAACTGTATGTTTTGTGATTTACCCGATATGCCAAGAGGTTTCAGCTCTCGTTGTCTGTGACAAACTCTGCTTGATATCGGAGGTTACTTCGATTGGTTTACATATGACAAGTCGATTAGTTCTCCTCCATGCCTTGAGGAAATCCCGGCATTTCTTAGGCGCCCTCCCTTCCATCTTGTCCCCCTGAGACGACGCAGGAGAAGACGTGGGAAACGCGGAGGCCTCCGGGTCCGGCTCAAGTCCCACCTGAAGTCGTTACGCCTGTCTGATCGCTGCAGAGACCTGCACCTCCTTGACGTCCGGAAGAGGACAAGAGGCCGTTGGATCCGACCGGTGTTCCTGGACATTGGTGGCTTTGACAGCATCAGCTGTTCGCTGGCCCACGATCAGATGTTGCTGCGTCCCTCCAGCTGGCGTGTTCCTACCAGGAATCTCAGTTTAATGTTTAAATGTAAATCTCCGTTCACTGAAGCGTGCTCCGTCTTCATCTGATACCCCCTAATCTTCACTTGGCTTTTTGGAATGTGAGATCTGTCTCAAACAAAACTTTCTTAATCAACAATTTCTTTACCTCACGGAAATTGGATTTTATGTTCCTTACGGAAACCTGGCTCCGGGAAGGTGAACTTGCCCCTTTTTCGGAGCTCCCTCCCCCCGCATTACCGGCAAAGGTGGAGGATTAGCATCCGTATTCAAATCCACCTTTCACTGCCGGCAGCCTCCAGCTGTTAATCGCTGCACCTTTGAGCTCCAACTCCTTGAGGTAAACTTCTCTGTGACTGTTCTCTGTGCAGTTGTCTATTGTCCACCGAAATTTAACAAAGATTTTATTCAGGATTTTGCTGACTTCTGAGACCAGGCCTCTGGTCAGATACTTTCTCAATCTCATTGACTCTTTTAATCTCACACAGTCTGTTTCGGAGCTGACACATGACAAGGGCCATATATTGGATCTTGTATTGTCATATGGATTAGATGTACAGATAACCGAAATCTGTCATACACCCGTGTCCGACCATCATCCTGTTTTGTTTTCCCTCGCAATACCTGTTGTCTCAACCACAAACTCCGCCCCCCTCCGCCGTGATTGTGCTTTTAACTCTTCAACTCCCTCGCAGTTCTCCGCTGCTTTTAAAGACTCTTTCCTATACCCTCTGGATGATCTTGGTGATCGTAGTGTTGATGCCTGCATGTCTATGTTTGATTCAATCTGTAATGAGATTTTGGACTCTATTGCTCCCATGTCTCTGAGGCGTGTGAAGCCACAGACTGAGCAGGCAGGCGGAAAGAAGGTGGAAGAAGGACAGGTTACAAATTAATTGGGATCTCCTTCATGACTGTCTCTGAATCTATCAGCATGCAGTGAAAGCTGCAAAGGCTGATTATTTTTCCACACTTGTTTCTGTTAATGCTCACAAACCACAGGTTCTTTTTAAATGTATTTGATGCTCTTGTCAATCCGTGTGATGCTGCTTGTGTTGAGCCTTTTTCATTGCTGTGTGAGGATTTCCTGCAGTTTTTTATTAATAAGATTGCTGTTCTTAGGTCCCCGCTCTCTCTTTTGGCTCAGGATCCCTCAGTTCCTTCAGCAGGCTCTGCAGTCTTTCAGCAGTTTGAGCCTGTTACTCTCTCCACAATCACTGAGATAGTGGAACACTTACGTCCTGCTAACTGCCCCTCTGACAGCATTCCATCCCATTTGTTTAAGGAAGTTTTCACCTCAGTTCAATCTTTTATTTTGCTTTTTTTAAATCAGTGTCTCAGCTCTGGGTGTGTTCCATCTTCTTTCAAACATTCCATGGTGCAGCCCCTCCTGGAAAAGAAACTGGATCCCTTGATTTTATCTCATTTTAGGCCTATTTCTAAAGTTCCTTTTATTTCCAAGGTTTTAGAGAAAGTCGTTTTTAACCAACTCCAAGAGATTTTACAGAGGGCCAATGTTTCTGAATTGTTTCAGTCTGGTTTTAAGTCTCTTCACAGCACTGACAGCACTTTAAAGGTTTTTAACGATCTTTTGTTAAATCTCGACTCTGGAAACTGTGTCGTTTTAACTCTCCTTGACCTAACAGCGGCATTTGATACAGTGGATCATTCAATCCTCATATCTCGCCTGGAACGCTGTGTAGGCATAAAAGGGACTGCCCTGAGCTGGTTCAAATCTTACCTCTCTGGGAGATCCTTCTCTGTTCGCATGGGACAGTTTTCCTCCTCTGTTGCCCCTCTGACATTCGGTGTTCCCCAGGGGTCAGTCCTGGGCCCTTTACTGTTCTCCCTCTACATGCTACCGCTGGGGTCAATTTTTAGGAAGCATGGTATCCCCTTTCATTGTTTTGCCAATGATGTACAGGTTTTAAAATCTCTTAATGGGCTGTCCCCAGAGTACCCGGCTGACCTTGTTAAGCTACACCAACCCTCCAGAGCCCTTAGGTCTGCTGACCGAGTTGTCTTAGACGTGCCTCGTTCGTTTTTAAAATCCAGAGGGGAGCGAGCGTTTGCGGTTGCAGCTCCCACTTTGTGGAATGCACTACCCCTAAGTGTGCATACTGCAAATAGTCTCTCTACCTTTAAAACCCAACTGAAGACGCACTTGTTCACATTAGCTTTTGACGGAGTATGATAATTGTATTGGTTATATATTTGTTTTTGTTTACATTTATATGCTACATGTCTTTTGTTGTTGCTGTTTGCTGTGTATGACTTGCTTTTATTGCTACTGCTTCGTTATTGTAAAGCACTATGGTAGGCCACTGGCTGTTTAAATGTGCTACACAAATAAACTTGACATTGACATTGACTGTCTGACATCGTCAAACCAGGTGACTTTACTCATGCTGTCAATGATGCTCTCAGACACTATTTACTAGCATACCTTTATTTGTTGATAGCATGACAACTTCATGACGTTGCACACCACAGCAATGGCGCCGCCACAAGATGGCAGTGTACACAAACCGCTCACCCGAATCGGTGTATATGTAGCAGCTATGATATGGTCATTCACAGGCACACAGGGTGGAGGGTTCATATCCACTTTATTCTATAGGAGCAGCACAGGGGTAGTCAGTCCACATACACAGAGCAGGTTACTCGCTATCTCTCCCATTCGGTAGTTATTGTGTTTTGTTTTTTTTGTGTGTGTGTGTGTTTAAACAATTTTTCAAATATCATCACAACAAAAATAATACAGATTAAATAAAATGTATACATCCCAAAGAATGTCTTTTCTTTGTCATTCACTTCAAATTAATCACAGAGGAAACAAAAGGAAAAACAAGATAAATTGATCCATCAATGTAATGTACAATCATGAGCTGTCATTCACATAAAAAATAAAAAATGAATTAAAAGTAAATTAAATAGTGTGCTTATTTCCTGTTATTGCTACTCACTCAATGTAAACCTCTCAAAAAATGCATAAACCATAACAAACACCATCAAAATGCACCTATAGGAGCAGCACAGGGGTAGTCAGTCCACATACACAGAGCAGGTTACTCGCTATCTCTCCTGCAGTGGGTACACAATATGCAAATGAGCAACGCCACATTAAACTTAAGTTAGGCTTTGTAACACACAGGCAAAACTCGCTACCACTCACATAAAGGCTTATTGTTTCAATGCAGTTTCAATCAAATAAATACGTTTTATGATGCTAGTTTAGCAGCTAAACACGGAGCATCACAACACACATCTTACCCATTCGGTAGTTATTGTGGTTTTGCCGGGCATTTGCACAGACATCACACATACAGTACATCACTTGTGTGCCCCACTAATTAACTCCCCCGTGCAACACAGGTGAAGAGGAACCATACAAACTATCATAATGAAGGGCTATTACACTATTAATACTTGTATTACAGCTTGGCAGGTTTTGAGGAAGTTCATAAAATAAAAAAATTAAACAAATACAATATACTAAAAATTACTCTGCTACATATAGGCAGAGACACACACGCACACACATTGTCAGACTGTGTGTGTGTGTCTTGTTAATGATTGCATCCTTTACGGCTGTGAGATCAAAGGCATTAACTGACCTACTGTTTGAATGAGAAGCTGCCTAACTGCAGTGAATTTAGGGCCTCTGAACTTCTTCACATAGCGTGATTTCCTGAAATACCAGAATGAAAATAAGAACATCGTACGAATCCTTCGCCCTTCATGAACACAATGTCATCTTTTTCATGTCTGTACTCTAAAAAATGTGGCCACAACAGCGAGTTAAAAAGGTCTGAGCCTGAGTGATGATCAGGATTTTCTTGGAGAAAAATTACATTAGGGCCAATGCGGGGTTTCTTGGCCATTTCTGGACAGTTGGTCACCTGCTGGCCAAGGGGTATGATTTAATGATTTGAAACCTCTTTTGCGAGAAGCAGGACACATATACCTCCATTTTGATGTATTTTTTATGGCTGTGGAGTGAAATTTGTGGGCTTGGGAGCGATATATTCGAGCTAGTTTTTGTCGATCGAAAAAGTCCTCTCCACTCTAGCGACGACCAGAGCAGTGGATTAAACAGAGTGGCGACAACTTCAGATCTCACCGCCGGAGCAGTCACGTGGTTCATGTACCCCTCCAAAGTTCCAAACGCAGCCTGCACTGTCCATGCTCTTCAATGGGACAGACTGCAGTGAGCGTGCATTTAAGAGGTAAATATTAAAATTAACCGTAAAAAGTCAACATTTGCAACTCTTACTGCATTACTGTGTACACGTCAAAGTCACGTACGTATATTTAGTGGCTGGATGACAAATAAAAGTTAAATAAGACAAGTCTGGTAACACGTGTTACTTTTTAATAAGAGAAAATAATACAGTAAAGTGGTAAGTAACAGGTGTTACAAGCTGTTTAAACAATTGTGCAATGTTTTGGTCTTGCAGCATGGCCTGCATAACATTTTTACATGTTAAACATACGCCTTAAATGCTGACAGGATTTAAAAAGTAGCGGCCCCTTAACTCTATCATCCCATAAGCAGAAATCAAATTACATAGCACTTATGTTAGTCTAAAAAGAATAAATTGCACATAACATCGGGAACTGATAAAGGCTGAAATCTAAAATAAAGCCCATAAGTAACCATCTCAACATATGATTGATGAAGATGATTTATCTGTGATTCATAACTCAGTCACACAATAAATTTTGGCAGGCCTCTACAGCTGACGACGTCCAACTAGCAGGTCGTGGCTAATAAATCGATCCCAATTCCTAACTAAAAAATTACATTGTAATTACATTTGTAATTACAATTTGAGCATACTAAAATTAAAATCATTTTATATATAAAGGGGTCCCTCGATACCATTTACACACGTATTGGCATTACATTCGTTGATACAATATTTTACCTCGGGGAGTGTGGGAGCAAACCGTGGCTAAAAAAATCGCTCCCAATTCCTGACTAAAAAAACGTAATTACATTTGGGATATACATTTTACATACATGTAAAGGGGAGCAAACCGTGGCTAAAAAAATCGATCCCAATTCCTGACTAAAAAAACGTAATTACATTTGGGATATACATTTTACATACATATAAAGGGGTCCCCTCGATATCAATAACACATGTATTGGGATTAAACTCATTGATATTTTATCATTTAACCTCGGTGAGTGCTTGCCTTGTGGCCATAGAAGCGAACGGCGTCCGACGTGACAGGCGGTCATGTTGGAACTATTAAGAGTTCCATAACCCGGAAGTGGGGTCCACCGTGCTGTACAGCGTATACCTATGGGAGTGTCGCCACTCTGTTTAATCCACTGCTCTGGCAACGAGATCATCCCACTCTAGCCATTATGAAGCCTGAAAATTTGCTGAAAACCACGAGGTGCTTAAAGCTAAATTGTGGAAAAACTGTAGGAGATAGCACAAAAAAGTGAACAACATTAATAGTCAACAGTAGTATGCTTAATCAGCATTTCCACTTAATAAAGAAATTGGAGAATAACCTTAAGTGGAAATGCTTAATCAGCATTTCCACTTAATAATAATAATAAAGAAATAGGAGAATAACAATAAGTGGAAATGCTGATTAACCATTTCCACTTAAAAAAAAATAAAGATATGAATAACATATAGTCGGAATGCTTCACAATCCCACTCAATAAAGATATGATTAACATATAGTGGGAATGCTTTGCAATCCCACTTAATAAAGAAACAGGAGAATAACATATAGAGTACCACTTAAATAAGTGGAAATGCTTAATCAGCATTTCCACTTAATAATAAGTTTAACAAAGAACAGAAAAACAATAAAGAAACAGGAGAATAAATTGCATTTCCTTGCAGAAAATGCGTGGAAATTCTGAGTGTTAAAAGCTGAAGAAGTAATGCAAAACTGCTAAAAAATTGAAGGGGTGAAGAAGTAGAATTTGAAAATTGTTGAAGTACAAGTAGTATGAATATGTTACATAAATTAGAATTGCATTAATGCTGAGAGAGGCTGGAAAAATGTCTGAAAAACACTGAAAAGGCCATGCAAAACAGCGAGAAAAAAAAAAAAGTATAAATCTTAACACTACTGAAGGAGGTTAGAGAAGAAGTAGGTGTATGAATGTAGAAGTTGGAGAATAGCTTAAGTTAAAAGGAGAAGAAGTTGTGGTTGCGACCCAAAGTGAACTGTGTGACATCTCTGTGCACCTCTCCACAAACCGTGTGTAGCTCTGCATTGTCTTTTTTCTTGGTGTTTGGGTTGCAGGATGTCATACAGAGAGTCTGAGGATGACACACAGAATGCGTAATTGTGATGGAGACTCGACTGTAATTTTCTCCAACAGCTGCTGGTACACAACTGTCATGGCAGTGACAGAGAGAATTGTTTGTATTACTATAAAGTGTGATAAAATAAAGATGAACAAAAGACTTTTGTGAAATAGCCAGCAACGCCTATGACTTTAAGTGTCACAACCCCACGGTTCAGGACCCAGATGCAAACAAGCAAGTTTAAGTCCAATAGTCTTTATTGAACACAAGAAAACACGGGACGTGCTGCTTACAGCAGGTCTCGATCCCACGATCCTTGCGGGAGAGTCGGCAGCTTAAGCGCTCAGCCACATCGGCAATACTTATGATTCCCCACCGGCAGTAATTTTAAACTCGCTAAAGTCTCCTGGGCTGTAACCCTTGATGCCGGCATGTACACAGGGGACCAAACCTCCAGAACACACAGAGATGATCTGTCCTTTTCGACAGGTGAACAACAGCCAGGGAACAGACAATCGGAGAGTCGGGGGCAGACAAGAATTCAGGAAACCAAGAGACTCACAGACAGGCAGCTTGGTGTCAGGGACGGAAGGTGAAGTAGATTGTCAGGGATCAGACGAACAGTCAGGGTCAGAGCAGAAACGGGTCGAGCCTTACGATCAGTCTGAGGGCAAGGCAAGCAGGCAGGAAGGGGAACAGACCAGGGGCCTCATTTATAAAACCTGGCGTAGGATCCATACTAAAAGTGTACGTAAGTCGAAAAGCTGAAAAGTGCGTACGCCAAAAAAGAATCTGATTTATAAAACCCTGCGTACGCACACCTGCACGCATTTTCCGTTTATAAATCACAGACCAGCCGGAAAGTTGCGCAGCAGGGATTTGGTTCATGCCCCACCCTCTCCACATCCACTATTCACCATGTATGGTCATGCGAATTACCTCGTGAATGTGATTTGCATATAAACAAGCCTGATGGATCCACGGCATTTCAAGCTTAATCATGGCATCAGCAAGTCATAGAAAAATAAACTTTTCAGAGACCGAGGTGGAGGTTCTTGTAAATGAGGTGGTGGCGAGACAGGAGACCTTATTCGGCAGCCATTCGAGTGGCATCACCAATAAAAGAAAAGCCACTGAATGGCACGCCGTTGCCGTGGCGGTAAGTGCGGCTGGCTCTGAGCGCAGCATTGCTGAAATCAGGTAAGTGGTCTGATCTAAAGGTGGAAGCAAAGAAAAAAGTGGCTTTGCACTGTCGGAGCGTGGCGGCGACAGGTGAGGATCAGAAAACACAAGCACGTGTGACACTCATGCATGTGTTCCAAAAATCCTGAAATCAAAATGTTGAATGAGAAGTAACTTCTGAATCATGCTCGCAAGGTTCCTTTTCTGTGATGTCGCCAGCAACTTGCAACTTTTGACTGAGCAGAAAGTCTACAAATTTTACACACAGGTGGCGGCCAGACCACAGAGGAACCAACACCACTGCAAAATTGCCCCCGTTATTGGAAGTACCAGTGTGTGTGGCATTGTGTCGGAGAGGGAGGGGGACACAGATTTTGCACAGACTGAGGAGAGTGGTAAGTTACAATTTTACCTGTTTATTGAATCAAATGTTTGTACAGACATTGTGTCCTCAGTCACTTTGCAGTTGGAAGCAGTGGGAGAGGAGGTGAAGGAAGAGGAGGTGCTTCCCAGCACGTCTGGCACACTGGCTGCTGGCCCGTCTGTCTCCAGCATGCCCAGTGGATCCAGAGTGCGCGGAGGCAGCCGGGTTCTCACAGAGACTGTCCTGCAGACACAGAGGGACACGATCGGAGCTTGCAGAACATGTGTGACATAATGTCGGCAGCAATGGACGCAAAAAAGGAATTGGTGAAAAAGTGAAATGCACTTGCACTTGCCTTTTTTCACACGCCGCATCACCTCCTCACGTAGCCTTGCTCCATGCTGATGTTCGTCATGCCGAGGAGGTGGCTGCGGGTCGGGGTCCACGTGTGTTGGGGCAGGGGGGAGGTCAGGTGGGAGGGGATGGCGTTCCTCACTGCTAAGTTGTGCAGCACCCCACACGCCCGTATGATTTTACACACCTTTCTGGGGTGGTTGAGTAGCCTGCCCCCGAGGCATCTAAGCACCTCCACCTACTCTCCAATAAACCAATGGCGCGCTCCACAACAGAGCGTGCACGGCCATGCACAATGTTAAAGTGCACTTCCTCTGCGCTCTGCGGGTTTGGAAATGGTGTGAGGAGCCACCGCCTCAGTGGGTAGCCGCTGTCACCTGCGAGGTATAACCAGAGTAATAAACAAGCGAGATCCAATTGCATTCCAAGAGTGCCACTCAGTAATGGTGTTCCAGTAGCAGCAACAGAATGGGTCACATGTAGAGAAGAATTTCCCCGACAGAGCAAATAAAGTTGTGTGGGAATGCTATGGTGTTAGTGTAATACTTACCGAGGAGCCAGCCATCACAAGCAGCACCTGCCTGCAGTCTGTTTCCTACACCACTGTGCACCAAAATGAATGAATCGTGTGTTGAGCCAAGCCACCGTGCCACTACATTTGTGAGCACCATTGAGGAGTCACAAATCATTTGGGCATTTATGGTGTGCACACCTTTTCGGTTTACATAAACAAATTCGTTCTCGCTTGGGGCTCTTATAGCAATGTGGGTGCAGTCAATTGCACCGATTACATTACGGAAAATGGACATTGCTGCAAATTGCCTTTTGCTGTTGGCCTGTTCAACAACAGTGTAGGGAAACCTGATGTAGCAACTGAACATTTGGATGATCCCATCCAAAACAGCTGGTAGTGCGGCACTGAGGGATGGCTGCGAGATCCCAGACCTGTTAGCACAGAATTTATTATTAATTTATATTACGTGAATCTGTACATTTAAATTACGCCTATATTGTGATATAACTGTCATAATAAATACCTGTCCAACAATTCCCTCTGGAACGAGCCTGTTGCCAAGAAACCAATTGTTGTCAGCACCTTTACCAGTGCCGGAATGGCGTGGTTCCGGTGTGTTGGGTGCTCGAAAATTGGACTCAATTCAGCAATTAGATCCAAGAGCAAGGCTCTAGGGAGTCTAAAACGGCTTATTAGCCATTCATCATCTTGAGCCAGGAAATCTTCCCGATCTTGGAACACCCTCTCCAGACGGATCCGTCCATTGGCGTGGTCTTCGAGAATCGCAGGTGCATCCATTATGCTGCATTGCGCACGACTGTCACTGTATGGCTTTTTATACGCGCGCTTTCCATTAACCAATTGTTCTCACCTTGCTCCAATTGTCTCCAAAAAGTGCATAAGCAAGGTGTGGAGTTTGCTTAAAGTTGCGCACATTCCTACGCTAGTTTTTTTTTTATAAATCCCAACTCTTGCGTAAGAAGTGGCGTACGCACTTCCAAGCCAGGTTTTGTGCGTAAGCAAGCTTTATAAATGAGGCCCCTGGTCAGTGATTTTAACCCTGACCCTATAATCCTAACCTTAGCACTGTAACCCAATACACAGGTGTTACAGAAAGGAAGCCCTGACACCCCAAAAAAAATATTGACATTTTTCCATTGTTTTTGTTCTAACAAACTACAAAAGGTTTGAAACATATTCCTAAAAAGGTCTTGGAGAGATTTAAACCCTAACCGCAAAACCCTAACCCTAACCCGAGCCCGTAACCCAATACCCGGGTGTTACCTAAAGAAAGCACTAACACCCCCCAAATTTGTTTTTGACATTTTTCGTTTTTTCTTGGTCTAACTAACTCCAAAAGGTCTGAAACATCCCCCTAAAAAGATTTAGGACAATGATTTTAACCCTAACTCCATATCCCTAACCTTAGCCCTGCAACCCATTACCCGGGTGTTACTTAAAGGAAGCTCTAACACCATAAAAAAAAAAAATTGACATTTTCTTTTTTTTTTGAAATTTTTCGGTTTTTTTTGGTCTAACTAACTCCAAAAGGTGTGAAAACATCCCCCTTAAAAGCTTTAGGACAATGATTTGAATCATGTTCCTAAAAAGGTCCTGGACAGTGATTTTAACCTTAACTCCATATCCCTTACCTCAGCCCTGTCAGCCAATATCTGGGTGTTACTTAAAGGAAGCCCTAACACAAAAAAAAAAAAAAAAATGACATTTTTCTTTTTTTCTAAAAAACTCCAAAAGGTTTGAAACATCATCCTAAACAGCTTTAGGACAATGATTTCAACCCTAACTCCATATCCCTAACCTTAGCCCTGTAAGCCAATATCCGGGTGTTACTAAAAGGAAGCCCTAACAGCCAAAAAAAATTTCATTTTCCTTTTTTTTGTTCTAACAAACTCCAAAAGGACTGAAACATGCTCCTAAAAAGGTCCTGGACAGTGATTTTAACCCTGACCCTATAATCCTAACCTTAGCACTGTAACCCAATACACAGGTGTTACAAAAAGGAAGCCCTTAAACCCATTTTTTTTTTTTTCCTTTTTTTTGTTCATAGGAACTCCAAAAGGTTTGGAACATGTTCCTAAAAAGGTCCTGGACAGTGATTTTAACCCTAACTCCATATCCCAAACCTCAGCCCTGTCAGACAATATCTGGATGTAACTCATTTCCAAGATGGCGCCAGGGTGCTCGGCTGGCCGTCTGCCGCTCTGCTCTGTGTTCACTGTATGTTTTGTGATTTACCTGTCATGCCAAGAGGTTTCAGCTCTCATTGTATCCGACCGTCAAACTCCGCTTGAGATCGGAGGTTACTTCGATCGGTTCACTTATGACAAGTTGATAAGTTCTCCTCCATGCCTTGAGGAAATCCCGGCATTTCTTAGGCGCCCTCCCCTCCATCTTGTCCCCCCTGAGACGACGCAGGAGAAGACGTGGGAAATGGGAGGCCTCCGGGTCCGGCTCAAGTCCCACCTGAGGTCGTTACGTCTGTCTGATCACTGCAGAGACCTGCACCTTCTCGACGTTAGGATGAGGACAAGAGGCCGTTGGATCCAACCGGTGTTCCTGGACATCGGCGGTTTTGACAGCGTCAGCTGTTCGCTGGCCCCCGATCAGCTGTTGCTGCATCCCTCCAGCTGGCGTGTTCCTACCGGGAGACGCGGTGTGAACCTTTGGTATCTCCGTTCACTGAAGCGTGCTCCGTCTTCATCTGATACTACTAATCTTCACTTGGCTTTGTGGAATGTTAGATCTGTCACAAACAAAACTTTCCTAATCAACGATTTCTTCACCTCACGGAAATTGGATTTTATGTTCCTTACGGAAACCTGGCTCCGGGAAGGTGAACTTGCCCCTTTTTCGGAGCTCCTTCCCCCTGGATGTAGCTTCTTCAGCTCCGCCCGCATCACCGGCAAAGGTGGAGGATTAGCATCCGCATTCAAATCCACCTTTCACTGCCGGCAGCCTCCAGCTGTTAATCGCAGCACCTTTGAGCTCCAACTCCTCGAGGTAAACTTCTCTGTGACTGTTCTCTGTGCGGTTGTCTATCGTCCACCGAAATTTAAAAAAGATTTTATTCAGGATTTTGCTGACTTCATGTCGGGTGTCACTCTTAATTATGACCACTTTTTAATTGTCGGCAATTTTAACGTGCATGTCTGTTATGAGACCAGGCCTCTGGTCAGAGACTTCCTCAATCTCATCGACTCTTTTAATCTCACACAGTCCGTTTTGGAGCCGACACATGACAAGGGTCATATATTGGATCTTGTATTGTCTTATGGATTAGATGTACAGATAACCGAAATCTGTCATACACCCGTGTCCGACCATCATCCTGTTTTTTTTTCCCTCGCAACACCTGTTGTCTGAACCACAAACTCCACCCCCGTCCGCCGTGTTCGTGCTTTCAACTCTTCAACTCCCTCGCAGTTCTCCGCTGCTTTTAAAGACTCTTTCCTAGATTCTCTGGATGATCTTTGCGATCGTAGTGTTGATGCCTGCATGTCTATGTTTGATTCAGTCTGTAATGAGATTTTGGACTCTATTGCTCCCATGTCTCTGAGGCGTGTGAAGCCACAGACTGAGCCTTGGCTGAACGAGTCCACCCATGCGCTCAGACGCGCATGCAGGCAGGCGTGGAAGTGGAAGAAGGACAGTGTACAAATTAATTGGGATCTCCTTCATGACTGTCTCCGAACCTATCAGCATGCAGTGAAAGCTGCAAAGGCTGATTAGTTCTCCACACTTGTTTCTGCTAATGCTCACAAACCACAGGTTCTTTTTAATGTATTTGATGCTCTTGTCAATCCGTGTGATGCTGCTTTTGTTGAGCCCTCTTCATTGCTGTGTGAGGATTTCCTGCAGTTTTTTATTAATAAGATTGCTGTTCTTAGGTCCCCACTCTCTCTTTCTGCTCAGGATCCCTCAGTTCCTTCAGCAGGCTCTGCTGTCTTTCAACAGTTTGAGCCTGTTACTCTCTCCACAATCACTGAGATAGTGGAACACTTATGTCCTGCTAACTGCCCCTCTGACAGCATTCCATCCCGTTTGTTTAAGGAAGTTTTCACCTCAGTTCAGTCTTTTATTTTACTTCTTTAAAATCAGTGTCTCAGCTCTGGGTGTGTTCCATCTTCTTTCAAACATGCCATGGTGCAGCCCCTCCTGAAAAAGAAAAACCTGGATCCCTTGATTTTATCTAATTTTAGGCCTATTTCTAAAGTTCCTTTTATTTCCAAGGTTTTAGAGAAAGTCGTTTTTAACCAACTCCAAGAGATTTTACAGAGGGCCAATGTTTCCGAATTGTTTCAGTCTGGTTTTAAGTCTCTTCACAGCACTGAAACTGCACTTTTAAAGGTTTTTTAATGATCTTTTGTTAAATCTGGACTCTGGAAACTGTGTCATTTCAATTCTCCTCGACCTAACAGCGGCATTTGATACAGTGGATCATTCAATCCTCATATCTCGCCTGGAACAATGTGTTGGCATAAAAGAGACTGCCCTAAGCTGGTTCAAATCTTACCTCTCTGGGAGATCCTTCTCTGTTCACATGGGACAGTTTTCCTCCTCCGTTGCCCCTCTGACATGCGGTGTTCCCCAGGGGTCAGTCCTGGGCCCTTTACTGTTCTCCCTCTACATGCTACCGCTGGGGTCCATTTTTAGGAAGCACGGTATCCCCTTTCATTGTTTTGCTGATGATGTACAGGTGTATTTGCCAGTGAAGGCACCTACTAAAGACTTGCTCCAGGCTGTGTTTAACTGCATGAAAGACATTAAAACATGGATGGACCTAAACTTGTTAAAACTAAATGAAAATAAAACAGAGGTTATCCTGTTCGGCCGTCCCGACCTGGTTCAGGTCCTTGCCAGCTCCCTTGACCCATTAGCACCATACATAAAATCCCATGCCAGGAATCTTGGATTTATTATTGATGGTGCCTTCAAACTGGACAAGCAGGTCAGTGCTGTGGTCAAGTCCAGCTTCTTCCAGCTGAGGCTTTTGGCAAGGATTAAACCGTATCTCAACCAAAGAGACCTGGAAACAGTTATCCATTCTTTTATTACGTCTTGCTTGGATTACTGCAATTCCCTTTACTTTGGAATTGACCAGTCTGAGCTCAACCGCCTGCAGCTCCTGCAGAACGCGGCAGCTCGCCTCCTTTCTAGTACCAAGAAGCGTGAGCACATAACTCCAGTGCTCTCTTCTCTACACTGGCTTCCAGTTCGGCACAGGATCGTTTTTAAGATTCTTTTATTTGTTTTTAAATCTCTGAATGGGCTGGCCCCGGAGTACCTGGCTGACCTGGTTAAGCTACACCAACCCTCCAGAGCCCTTAGGTCTGCTGACCGAGTCATTTTAGACCTGCCTCGTTCGTTTTTAAAATCCAGAGGGGAGCGAGAGTTTGCGGTTGCAGCTCCCACTTTGTGGAATGCACTACCCCTAAGTATGCGCACTGCAAATAGTCTCTCTACTTTTAAAACTCAACTGAAGACGCACTTGTTCACCTTAGCTTTTGACGGAGTATGATACTTGTATTGGCTATATATTTGTTTTTATTTTCATTTATATGTTACATGTCTTTTGTTGCTGCTGTTTGTTGTGTATGACTTGCTTTTATTGCTACTGCTTCGTTATTGTAAAGCACTTTGGTAGGCCACTGGCTGTTTAAATGTGCTATACAAATAAAATTGACATTGACATTAAAGGGAGCCCTAACACCAAAAAAAAAAAAAAAAAAAGATTTTATTCCTAACCCCCAAATCCAAACCCAGGACCTTTAAACCGATACCCGGGTATAACAGAAAAGAAGTCCTCAAAGGTTTTTGGATAGTGATTTAAACACTTATCCGAAAACCCTAACCTTAACCCTAGCCTCATAACCCAATACCCGGGTATTACACAAAGAAAGCCCTAACAACCCCAAACATTTTTTTTTTCATTTTTCTTTTTTTTTTTTGTCTAAGTCCAAAAGGTCTGAAACATGTTCCTAAAATGGTCTTGGACAGTGATTTTAACCCTAATCCCAAAAAACCTTAAACCTTACCCTTGCCCCATACCTACAGGAAGCCCTAACACCCCAAAAAATTTTTTTGACATTTTTCTGTTTTTTTTTGTCTAACTAACTCCAAAAGGTCTGAAACATGTTCCTAAAATAGTCTTGAACAGTGATTTTAACCCTAACCCTAAATACCTTTAACCTTATCCTAGCCCCGTAACCCAATACCCGGGTATTACCTTAAGGAAGCCAGAACACTCCAAACATTTCTTTTTCATTTTTCGTTTTTTTTTTGGTCTAACTAACTCCAAAAGGTCTGAAACAAGTTCCTAAAAAGGTCTTGGACAGGGATTTTAACCCTAACCCCAAAAACCTTAAACCTTACCCTAGCCCTGTAACCCAATACCCTGGGATTACCTAAAGAAAGCCCTAACACCCCAAAAATTTTTTTGACATTTTTCAGTTTTTTTTGGTCTAAGTCCAAAAGGTTTGAAACATGTTCCTCAAAGGTTTTTGGACAGTAGTATTAACGCTTATCCGATAACCCTAACCCTAACCCTAGCCCCGTAGCCCAATACCTGGGTATTACCTTAAAAAAAAAGCCCTAACAACCCCCAAATTGTTTTTTGACATTTTTCTTTTTTTTTTGTCTAACTCCAAAAGGTCTGAAACATGTTCCTAAAAAGGTTTTGGACAGTGATTTTAACCCTAACCCCAAAAAACCTTAAACCTTATCCTAGCCCCGTAACCCAATACCCGGGTATTACCTAAAGGAAGCCCTAACACCCCAAACGTTTCTTTTTCATTTTTCGTTTTTTTTTTGGTCTAACTAACTCCAAAAGGTCTGAAACAAGTTCCTAAAAAGGTCTTGGACAGGGATTTTAACCCTAACCCCAAAAACCTTAAACCTTACCCTAGCCCTGTAACCCAATACCCTGGGATTACCTAAAGAAAGCCCTAACACCCCAAAATTTTTTTTGACATTTTTCAGTTTTTTTTGGTCTAAGTCCAAAAGGTTTGAAACATGTTCCTCAAAGGTTTTTGGACAGTAGTATTAACGCTTATCCGATAACCCTAACCCTAACCCTAGCCCCGTAGCCCAATACCTGGGTATTACCTTAAAAAAAAAGCCCTAACAACCCCCAAATTGTTTTTTGACATTTTTCTTTTTTTTTTGTCTAACTCCAAAAGGTCTGAAACATGTTCCTAAAAAGGTTTTGGACAGTGATTTTAACCCTAACCCCAAAAAACCTTAAACCTTATCCTAGCCCCGTAACCCAATACCCGGGTATTACCTAAAGGAAGCCCTAACACCCCAAACGTTTTTTTTTTTTCCATTTTTCATTTTTTTTATTTTGGTCTAACTAACTCCAAAAGGTCTGAAACATGTTCCTAAAAAGGTTTTGGACAGTGATTTTAACCCTAACCCAAAAAGGTTTTGGACAGTGATTTTAACCCTAACGCCAAAAACTTTAAACCTTACCCTACCCCCGTAACCCAATACCTAAAGGAAGCCCTAACACCCCAAACATTTTTTTTTCATTTTTCGTTTTTTTTTTGTCTTACTAACTCCAAAAGGTCTGAAACATGTTTCTAAAAAAGTCTTGGACAGTGATTTTAACCCTAACCCCAAAAACCTTTAACCTTACACTAGCCCCGTAACCCAATACCCGGGTATTACCTAAAGGAAGCTGGTTGGGGCAAAGGAAGGAGCACTTTATGTTACATCCAGCATACCCCTAGGCTGGGTCGTATCATAAATTGGGGGCTCGTCCGGGATCAATTGTTACTTGGGTTTGTGTATTAGTGTTGTGTATTTCAGGTAATTCTGGTTGGTAAATTTTTTTTGGCACGATGGAGTTTAATTTGGAGAATTTTGTGAAGAATCCCACTTTAGAGCAGCTACAAAAATGTAGAAAAGTTGATTTGTTACTCATTGCAAATCAATATAATATTGATGTAGCAGCGAATCCTAAGAAGGAGGAGCTGCTTCAGCTTATAACTGGTCAGCTTGTGGAAAGAGGTTTGCTGCCCTTAGAAGATGCAGGGAAGGCTAATGTGGCACCCCCACAGACAGTTCCACCAGTCACTGCCGCCCTTTCTGACCCTCCTGTGTTGCTGGGGATGTCGGCTGAGGAGCTCAGACTGACCCTCCGCGTGAAGGAGATGGAGGTGCAGGCCATGCATCTGAGGGTGAGAGCTTTGGAGCTGGAACGCCTGCCTAGCACCCCCAGTCAACCCAGTCAGCAAACCCCACACTTATCTGCAAGCAGTTTTGATGTGAGCAAACACATTGCTCTTGTTCCGTCCTTCAGAGAGTCTGAGGTGGACTCGTACTTCAGTGCATTTGAAAGGATAGCAGCTGCTCTTAATTGGCCTAAGGATGTTTGGTCCCTGTTGCTCCAGTGCAAGGTGGTGGGTAAAGCCCAGAAGGTTTGTTCCAGCCTCACACTTGAGCAGAGCTTAAACTATGACATTGTTAAAGCTACTGTGCTGAGGGCTTATGAGCTTGTGCCTGAGGCTTATAGGCAAAAATTTAGATCATGTGTTAAAAGTGAAAACCAAACCTATGTCGAGTTTGCTCGAGATAAAGGGGCTCTTTTTGATAAGTGGTGTCAGTCCAGTAAAGTTAATGATTTTGCCAAGCTGCGTGAGCTGGTGCTGCTGGAGGATTTTAAAAAGTGTCTACCTGAGCGCATGGTCACCTAGCTAAATGAACAGAAGGTTGTGTCTTTGGCTGAGGCAGCAGTCCTGTCTGATGAGTTTGCGCTCACTCATAAAAGTGTGTTCATGTCCTCTGTGCACCGTGATCCATCCGTTCATGTTGAAAATAAATGGAGATCCCCAGGATTGTCCCGGCGTGGCGAAACTGCCAACGGTGAAAACCGGCTGTGTTTTTATTGCCTCCAGTCCGGTCACTTCATCACCGTCTGCCCGGTGTTAAAGCAGAAAGAACAGGCTAGAATTAAAAGTCCATCACCAGTGGCACTGATCCAGTCACAAACAGTGTTTCATCAGCAAGAACGGCCGACTGATCAGCTGCCTAAAGAAATAGAGGATGACTTTAAACCATTTGTGACACAAGGTTTCGTGTCGCTGTCTGGGTGTGAGGCAGACAGAGTCCCGATAACTATTTTAAGGGACACTGCGGCAAAACATTCTGTGGCTCGACATGGAGTCGTGCCGTTTTCTCACATGTCATATTGTGGGTCTGATTTGTTGTTGTGGGGATTAAAAATGAGTGTAATTCGTGTGCCGCTTCATAACATCCATCTCTTCTCCCCCTTAGTGTCTGGCCCGGTGCGGGTTGGCGTGCGCGATCAGCTGCCGATTGCGGGGGTCGACCTCATCCTCGGGAATGATTTGGCAGGAGGTGTTCCCCAGCAGTCCTGAGGTGATGGACGATCCCGCTGCTGATGTGTGCGTCTGCCCTGCTGAGCCTGACATGCCGCCTGTGTTCCCCTCGTGCGTCGTGACGCGTGCCCAAGCGCATAAGTTTGAAGAAGTGACGGATCTGTCTGATTCATTTTTGAGAGTTCCAGATAGCACAGTTCCCTCTCCAGAAAATGAGAGTGTTCCCGTGTCTGTTGATGTGCAGCTGGAAGGAAATTTGTGTTTATCGGTTAGTAAAGAGGAACTAATTAAGGCGCAGCAAGCCGATGGCACGCTGGTGGATTGTCTCTCCGCTGCACAAAATAAAGAAACAACAAAACTTGTGTCTTACCTGTTTGATGATGGTGTTTTGATGAGAAGATGGTCCCCGACGGATGGTGTTGGAAAGCGAAAGTCCCGTGTGTGTCACGTGAATATGTTAAAAAAATACGCCGCTCGTGAAAATGATGACGTGCAATTCGTTGAGCCTGTAGCCTGTGTGGCACCTGTGGTGTCCCCCTCATACAGTGCGGAGGAGGATGGGCTGCGTGAGCAGCCAAGCTCAGTTCAGTGTGCTCGCTTAGAAAATTCTAGAGTCTTGGAAAATCTCGAGGAGCATCTGTCGTACCTGTCTGACCCTGCAAAAAGCGACATTTGCTGTCTCATTCGCAGCCACAAGCATCTTTTTAGTGACACGCCCCGTCAAATTAATGTGCTAAAACATGATATAGATGTTGGTCACAGCAAGCCGATAAAGCAACACGCATACCGCGTTAACCCAGTAAAGCGGGCCGCGATGCGTAAAGAAGTTGAGTATTTGGTAGAGAATGGGTTTGCTGTGCCCAGCTGTAGTCCGTGGAGCTCCCCCTCCTTACTGGTCCCCAAATCTGACCAAACTCCACGGTTCTGTACAGATTAGCGTAAAGTGAATGCCATCACCCAGCCCGATTCCTTTCCCTTGCCCCGTATGGATGACTGTGTGGATCGTGTGGGGTCGGCCACGTATGTAACGAAGTTAGACCTTCTTAAAGGGTATTGGCAGGTGCCCCTTACGGAACGTGCAACCGACATCTCTGCTTTTGTCACCCCTGATCACTTCTTGCAGTACACCGTGATGCCTTTTGGGTTGAGGAATGCGCCGGCCACTTTCCAACGGCTGATGAATAGAGTCCTTTCAGGTGTGGAGAATTGTGAGGTCTATCTGGATGATATTGTCTGTTACTCCTCCACCTGGCCCGAGCATGTTAACATCCTAGGAGAAGAATTCAGAAGGTTGGAAACTGCTTCACTCACATTGAACTTAGCCAAGTGTGAATTTGGAAAAGCTGTGGTCACCTACTTGGGTAAGCAGGTAGGACAGGGACAAGTGCGCCCCCTGTCGGCCAAAGTCCAAGCCATCCTAGACTTTCCTGTGCCAGAAACACGTTGGCAACTCCGGCGTTTCCTGGGCATGTGTGGGTACTACAGAGGCTTCTGTAGGAACTTTGCCAGTGTTGTTGCACCCCTCACTAGCTTAGTTAGCCCTGCTGTGAAGTTCAAGTGGACTGACGCGTGCCAGGAGTCTTTTGCTTCCGCCAAGGCTCTTCTGTGTAGTGCACCCGTTTTGTCAGCACCTGTGTTTGACCGTCCCTTTAAGGTTGAGGTAGATGCCAGTGCTTATGGTGCAGGCGCAGTCCTTTTGCAGGAAGATGATAAAGGCATCGACCATCCCGTGTGCTACTTCTCTAAGAAGTTCAATAAGCATCAGCTTAAGTACAGCACCATAGAAAAGGAAGCCCTCGCCTTACTGTTTGCTTTACAGCATTTCAAAGTTTATGTCGGTTCCAGTCCCGTTCCGGTTATCGTCTATTCTGACCATAACCCCCTTGTGTTTTTGTCACGCATGCGCAACCACAACCAACGCCTTATGCGTTGGTCCTTACTGTTACAGGACTACAATATTGAGATCCGCCACATTAAAGGGGTGGATAATCTAGTAGCTGATACATTGTCTCGGGTAGGTTGTTAAGGTGTGCCTCGTGTTGCGTTTAGGGTGCGATTGTAATTTTGATGTTTCGGTGATTCAAACATTTATTAAGGGAGAATAAATGTTTGATCTTAGGTAGGGGGGTGTTATGACCAGGGGTCATAGGTTTCCTGTTTTATTTTCATCAGCACATTTTGTTTGTGGGTAACCCTCCCTACCTGTGGTAGGTGCTGTTCCTGTTTCTGTTTTGTTTTCCAGGAGAGGACTCTGGCCTGATTGGACAGCAGCGGAGGAGGGAAGCTGTGAAAAGGGTGACTGCTGGAGGAGCTCTCTCTCTCATTCCTTTGTCTCGACTCCCAGCCAGACCTGTGTTTCGTGGAGGCTCGTTTCGTGGAGGCTCCTTTTGTGTTAGAATATTGGAAACTTGGTGAATTTCGATTTGTCTTTCATGACAAATAGTTTAAGTTGTTTCAAGAGCAGTCTGGTAGGTAGGGGTGGGCAGCTATTTGATTTCACAAACTTTTCTCGTGTTTTGGGTTAGGGAGGCAGGTAAGACCCTCTGTATTTTATTTAATACAATTTCTTTTGTTAGGTAAGATAGCTTTAAATAAAAAGGGTTTTGTTTGTTGTTTTGGCCTGCACTCACCCTGAAGTCGACTACCATTTATGTAAGCAATAAATTCATTTAAGACTGCAAATGCTGGTTGCTTGTCAGTTTTCTTGGGGAGTTGGGGCAAAGGAAGGAGCACTTTATGTTACATCCAGCATACCCCTAGGCTGGGTCGTAACACTAACTCCAAAAGTTTAGAAAAAAGTTCCTAAAAGGGTTTTAGACAGTGATTTTAACCCTAATGCCAAAAACCTTTAACCTTACCCTACCCCCATAACCCAATACCTGGGTATTACCTAGAGGAAGCCCTAACACCCCAAACATTTTTTTTTTTCATTTTTCGTTTTTTTTGGTCTAACTATCTCCAAAAGGTCTGAAACATGTTCCGAAAAAGGTTTTGGACAGTGTTTTTGACCCTAACCTCAAAAACCTTAAACCTTACCCTAGCCCTGTAACCCAATACCCAGGTATTACCTACAGGAAGCCCTAACACCCCAAACATTTTTTTTCATTTTTCGATTTTTTTTGGTCTAACTAACTCCAAAAGATTGGAAACATGTTCCTAAAAAGGTTTTGGACAGTGATTTTAGCCCTAACCTCGAAAACCTTAAACCTTAGCCTAGCCCTGTAACCTCATACCCAGGTATTACCTAAAGAAAGCCCTAACACTCCAAAAATATTCTTTTGAAATTTTTCATTTTTTTTCTTCAAACTAACTCCAAAATGTCTGAAACATGTTCCTTAAAAGGTTTTGGACAGTGATTGTAACCCTAACCTCATAAACCTTAAACCTTACCCTAGCCCTGTAACCCAATACCCAAGTATTACCAAAAGGAAGCCCTAACACCCAGAACATTTTTTTTTCATTTTTCGTTTTTTTTTGGTCTAACTAACTCCAAAAGGTCTGAAATATGTTCCTAAAAAGGTTTTGGACAGTGATTTTAACCCTAACCTCAAAAACCCTAACCCTTACCCTAGCCCTGTAACCTAATACCCGGGTATTACCTTAAGGAAGCCCGAAAATCCTAAGCATTCTTTTTTCATTTTACGTTTTTCTTTGTTCTAACTAACTCCAAAAGTTTAGAAAAAAGTTCTTAAAAGTGTTTTGGACAGTGATTTTAAGCCTAACGCCAAAAACCTTTAACCTTACCCTAGCCCCGGAACCCAATACCTGGGTATTACCAAAAGGAAGCCCTAACACCCCAAACATTTTTTTTTCATTTTACTTTTTTTTTGGTCTTACTCCAAAATGTCTGAAACATGTTCCTTAAAAGGTTTTGGACAGTGATTTTAACCCTAACGACAAAAACCTTAAACCTTACCCTAAACCCGGAACCTTATACCCGGGTATTACCCAAAGGAAGCCTTAACACCCAAACATTTTTTTGTATTACCTAAAGGAAGCCCTAACACCCAAACATTTTTTTGTCATTTTTCAGTTTTTTTTTGGTCTAACTAACTCCAAAAGGTCTGAAACATGTTCCTAAAAAGGTTTTGTACTGTGATTTTAACCCTAATGCCAAAAACCTTCAACCTTACCCTTCCCCCATAACCCAATACCCGCAAATTACCTAAAGGAAGCCCTAACTCCCCAAACATTTTTTTTTTCATTTTTCAGTTTTTTTTGTTCTTACTAACTCCAAAAGGTCTGAAACATGTTCCTAAAAAATATTGGAGAGTGATTTTAACCCTAACCCCAAAAACCTTAAACCTTACCCTAGCCCCGTAACCTAATACATGTTTAGATAATGAAACATGTAATGAAACATGGTCCTAAAAAGGTTTTGGACATTGACTTTAACCTTAAGCTCAAAAACCTTGAACCTTACCCTAGCCCCGTAACCCAATACCCAAGTATTACCTGAAGGAAGCCCGAACACCCCAAATTTTTCTTTTCATTTTTCATTTTATTTTTTGGTCTAACTAACTAACATGTTCGTAAAAAGGTCTTTGACAGTGATTTTAATTCTAACCCCAAAAACCTTAAACCTGACCCTAGCCCCGTAACCCAATACCTGGGTATTACCTAAAGGAAGCCTTAACACCCCAAACAATTTATTTTTCATTTCTCGTTTTTTTTTTTGTCTGACTAACTCCAAAACCTTACCCTATTACCTAAAGGAAGCTCTAACACCCCAAACATTTTTTTGTCATTCTTCAGTTTTTTTGGTCTAATTACCTCCAAAAGGTCTGAAACATGTTCCTAAAAAATATTGCACAGTGATTTCAACCCGAACCCCAAAAACCTTAAACCTTAACCTACCCCTTAACCCAATACCTGGGTACTACCTGAAGGAAGCCCTAACACCCCAAACTTTTTTTTTTCATTTTTCAGTTTTTTTGGTCTAACTAACTCCAAAAGATCTGAAACATGTTCCTAAAAAGGTTTTGGACATTGATTTTAACCCTAAGCTCAAAAACCTTCAACCTTACCCTATCCCCGTAACCCAATACCCAAGTATTACCTGAAGGAAGCCCGAACACCCCAAATTTTTCTTTTCATTTTTCATTTTATTTTTTGGTCTAACTAACTTCAAAAGGTCTGAAACATGTTCGTAAATAGGTCTTTGACAGTGATTTTAACCCTAACCCCAAAAACCTTAAACCTGAACCTAGCCCCGTAACCCAATACCTGGGTATTACCTAAAGGAAGCCTTAACACCCCAAACAATTTATTTTTCATTTCTCGTTTTTTTTTTGTCTGACTAACTCCAAAAGGTTGGAAAAGAGTTCCTACAAAGGTTTTGGACAGTGATTTTAACCCTAACGCCAAAAACCTTAAACATTACCCTAGCCCCGTAACCCAATACCCGGGTATTACCTTGAGGAAGCCTTAACACCCCAAACATTTTTTTTTCACTTTTCGTTTTTTTTTGGTCTAGCTAACTCCAAAAGGTTGGAAAAGAGTTCCTACAAAGGTTTTGGACAGTGATTTTAACCCTAACGCCAAAAACCTTAAACATTACCCTAGCCCCGTAACCCAATACCCGGGTATTACCTTGAGGAAGCCTTAACACCCCAAACATTTTTTTTTCACTTTTCGTTTTTTTTTTTTTGGTCTAGCTAACTCCAAAAGGTTGGAAAAGAGTTCCGACAAAGGTTTTGGACAGTGATTTTAACCCTAACGCCAAAAACCTTAAACGTTACCCTAGCCCCATAACCCAATACCCGGGTATTACCTTGAGGAAGGCTTAACACCCCAAACATTTTTTTTCACTTTTCGTTTTTTTTTTTGGTCTAGCTAACTCCAAAAGGTTGGGAAAGAGTTCCTACAAAGGTTTTGGACAGTGATTTTAACCCTAACGCCAAAAACCTTAAACGTTACCCTAGCCCCGTAACCCAATACCCGGGTATTACCTTAAGGAAGCCCTAACACCCCAAACATTTTTTTTTCATTTTTCAGTTTTTTTGGTCTAACTAACTCCAAAAGATCTGAAACATGTTCCTAAAAAGGTTTTGGACATTGATTTTAACCCTAAGCTCAAAAATCTTAACCCTGACCCTAGCCCCGTAACCCAATACCCGGGTATTACCTTGAGGAAGCCTTAACACCCCAAACAATTTTTTTTCACTTTTCGTTTTTTTTTTTGGTCTAGCTAACTCCAAAAGGTTGGAAAAGAGTTCCTACAAAGGTTTTGGACAGTGATTTTAACCCTAACGCCAAAAACCTTAAACGTTACCCTAGCCCCATAACCCAATACCCGGGTATTACCTTGAGGAAGCCTTAACACCCCAAACATTTTCTTTTCATTTTTTATTGTTTATTTGGTCTAACTAACTCCAAAAGGTCTGAAACATGTTCCTAAAAAGGTTTTGTACTGTGATTTTAACCCTAATGCCAAAAACCTTCAACCTTACCCTAGCCCCATAACCCAAAACCCGCAAATTACCTAAAGGAAGCCCTAACTCCCCAAACATTTTTTTTTTCATTTTTCAGTTTTTTTTGTTCTTACTAACTCCAAAAGGTCTGAAACATGTTCCTAAAAAATATTGGAGAGTGATTTTAACCCTAATCCCAAAAACCTTAAACCTTACCCTAGCCCCGTAACCTAATACATGTTTAGGTAATGAAACATGTAATGAAACATGGTCCTAAAAAGGTTTTGGACATTGACTTTAACCTTAAGCTCAAAAACCTTGAACCTTACCCAAGCCCCGTAACCCAATACCCGGGTATTACCTTGAGGAAGCCTTAAAACCCCAAACATTTTTTTTTCACTTTTCGTTTTTTTTTGGTCTAGCTAACTCCAAAAGGTTGGAAAAGAGTTCCTACAAAGGTTTTGGACAGTGATTTTAACCCTAACGCCAAAAACCTTAAACATTACCCTAGCACCGTAACCCAATACCCGGGTATTACCTTGAGGAAGCCTTAACACCCCAAACATTTTTTTTTCACTTTTCGTTTTTTTTTTTGGTCTAGCTAACTCCAAAAGGTTGGAAAAGAGTTCCTACAAAGGTTTTGGACAGTGATTTTAACCCTAACGCCAAAAACCTTAAACGTTACCCTAGCCCCATAACCCAATACCCGGGTATTACCTTGAGGAAGCCTTAACACCCCAAACATTTTTTTTTCACTTTTCGTTTTTTTTTTTGGTCTAGCTAACTCCAAAAGGTTGGAAAAGAGTTCATACAAAGGTTTTGGACAGTGATTTTAACCCTAACGCCAAAAACCTTAAACATTACCCTAGCACCGTAACCCAATACCCGGGTATTACCTTGAGGAAGCCTTAACACCCCAAACATTTTTTTTTCACTTTTCGTTTTTTTTTTTGGTCTAGCTAACTCCAAAAGGTTGGGAAAGAGTTCCTACAAAGGTTTTGGACAGTGATTTTAACCCTAACGCCAAAAACCTTAAACGTTACCCTAGCCCCATAACCCAATACCCGGGTATTACCTTGAGGAAGCCTTAACACCCCAAACATTTTTTTTTCACTTTTCGTTTTTTTTTTTTTGGTCTAGCTAACTCCAAAAGGTTGGAAAAGAGTTCATACAAAGGTTTTGGACAGTGATTTTAACCCTAACGCCAAAAACCTTAAACGTTACCCTAGCCCCATAACCCAATACCCGGGTATTACCTTGAGGAAGCCTTAACACCCCAAACATTTTTTTTTCACTTTTCGTTTTTTTTTTTTGGTCTAGCTAACTCCAAAAGGTTGGAAAAGAGTTCATACAAAGGTTTTGGACAGTGATTTTAACCCTAACGCCAAAAACCTTAAACGTTACCCTAGCCCCGTAACCCAATACCCGGGTATTACCTTAAGGAAGCCCTAACACCCCAAACATTTTTTTTTTCATTTTTCAGTTTTTTTGGTCTAACTAACTCCAAAAGATCTGAAACATGTTCCTAAAAAGGTTTTGGACATTGATTTTAACCCTAAGCTCAAAAATCTTAACCCTGACCCTAGCCCAGTAACCCAATACCCGGGTATTACCTTGAGGAAGCCTTAACACCCCAAACATTTTTTTTTCACTTTTCGTTTTTTTTTTTTGGTCTAGCTAACTCCAAAAGGTTGGAAAAGAGTTCCTACAAAGGTTTTGGACAGTGATTTTAACCCTAACGCCAAAAACCTTAAACGTTACCCTAGCCCCATAACCCAATACCCGGGTATTACCTTAAGGAAGCCTTAACACCCCAAAAATTGTTTTTTTCATTTTTCGTTTTTTTTGGTCTAACTGACTCCAAAAGGTCTGAAACATGTTCCTAAAAAGGTTTTGGACAGTGATTTTAACCCTAAACTCAAAAACCTTGAACCTTACCCTAGCCCCGTAACCCAATACCCGGGTATTACCTAAAGGAAGCCCGAACACCCCAATTTTTCTTTTCATTTTTCATTTTATATTTTGGTCTAACTAACTCCAAAAGGTCTGAAACATGTTCGTAAAAAGGTCTTTGACAGTGATTTTAATCCTAACTCCAAAAACCTTAAACCTGACCCTAGCCCCGTAACCCAATACCTGGGTATTACCTAAAGGAAGCCTTAACACCCCAAAACAATTTATTTTTCATTTATCGTTTTTTTTTTTTTTGTCTGACTAACTCCAAAACCTTACCCTATTACCTAAAGGAAGCTCTAACACCCCAAACATTTTTTTGTCATTCTTCAGTTTTTTTGGTCTAATTACCTCCAAAAGGTCTGAAACATGTTCCTAAAAAATATTGCACAGTGATTTCAACCCGAACCCCAAAAACCTTAAACCTTAACCTACCCCTTAACCCAATACCTGGGTACTACCTTAAGGAAGCCCTAACACCCCAAAAATTGTTTTTTTCATTTTTCGTTTTTTTTTTTGGTCTAGCTAACTCCAAAAGTTTCGAAAAGAGTTCCTACAAAGGTTTTGGACAGTGATTTTAATCCTAACGCCAAAAACCTTTTACCTTTACCTAGCCCTGTAACCTAGTACCCGGGTATTACCTAAAGGAAGCCCTACCACCCCCATATTTTTTTTTTATATTTTTCGTTTTTTTTGGTCTAGCTAACTCCAAAAGTTTCGAAAAGAGTTCCTACAAAGGTTTTGGACAGTGATTTTAATCCTAACGCCAAAAACCTTTTACCTTTACCTAGCCCAGTAACCTAGTACCCGGGTATTACCTAAAGGAAGCCCTACCACCCCCATATTTTTTTTTATATTTTTCGGTTTTTTTGGTCTAGCTAACTCCAAAAGGTCTGAAACATGTTCCTAAAAAAATATTGGACAGTGATTTTAACCGTAATGCTAAAAACCTTAAACCTTACCCTAGCCCCGTAACCAAATACCGGGGTATTACCTTAAGGAAGCCTTAACACCCCAAACATTTTCTTTTCATTTTTCATTGTTTATTTGGTCTAACTAACTCCAAAAGGTCTGAAACATGTTCCTAAAAAGGTTTTGTACTGTGATTTTAACCCTAATGCCAAAAACCTTCAACCTTACCCTAGCCCCATAACCCAATACCCGCAAATCACCTAAAGGAAGCCCTAACTCCCCAAACATTTTTTTTTTCATTTTTCAGTTTTTTTTGTTCTTACTAACTCCAAAAGGTCTGAAACATGTTCCTAAAAAATATTGGAGAGTGATTTTAACCCTAATCCCAAAAACCTTAAACCTTACCCTAGCCCCGTAACCTACTACATGTTTAGGTAATGAAACATGTAATGAAACATAGTCCTAAAAAGGTTTTGGACATTGACTTTAACCTTAAGCTCAAAAACCTTGAACCTTACCCTAGCCCCGTAACCCAATACCCGGGTATTACCTTGAGGAAGCCTTAACACCCCAAACATTTTTTTTTCACTTTTCGTTTTTTTTTGGTCTAGCTAACTCCAAAAGGTTGGAAAAGAGTTCCTACAAAGGTTTTGGACAGTGATTTTAACCCTAACGCCAAAAACCTTAAACATCACCCTAGCACCGTAACCCAATACCCGGGTATTACCTTGAGGAAGCCTTAACACCCCAAACATTTTTTTTTCACTTTTCGTTTTTTTTTTTTTTGGTCTAGCTAACTCCAAAAGGTTGGAAAAGAGTTCCTACAAAGGTTTTGGACAGTGATTTTAACCCTAACGCCAAAAACCTTAAACGTTACCCTAGCCCCATAACCCAATACCTGGGTATTACCTTGAGGAAGCCTTAACACCCCAAACATTTTTTTTTCACTTTTCGTTTTTTATTTTGGTCTAGCTAACTCCAAAAGGTTGGAAAAGAGTTCCTACAAAGGTTTTGGACAGTGATTTTAACCCTAACGCCAAAAACCTTAAACGTTACCCTAGCCCTGTACCCAATACCCGGGTATTACCTTAAGGAAGCCCTAACACCCCAAACATTTTTTTTTTCATTTTTCAGTTTTTTTGGTCTAACTAACTCCAAAAGATCTGAAACATGTTCCTAAAAAGGTTTTGGACATTGATTTTAACCCTAAGCTCAAGAATCTTAACCCTGACCCTAGCCCCGTAACCCAAAACCCGGGTATTACCTTGAGGAAGCCTTAACACCCCAAACATTTTTTTTCACTTTTCATTTTTTTTTTTGGTCTAGCTAACTCCAAAAGGTTGGAAAAGAGTTCCTACAAAGGTTTTGGACAGTGATTTTAACCCTAACGCCAAAAACCTTAAACGTTACCCTAGCCCCATAACCCAATACCCGGGTATTACCTTGAGGAAGCCTTAACACCCCAAACAATTTTTTTTTACTTTTCGTTTTTTTTTTTTGGTCTAGCTAACTCCAAAAGGTTGGAAAAGATTTCCTACAAAGGTTTTGGACAGTGATTTTAACCCTAACGCCAAAAACCTTAAACGTTACCCTAGCCCCGTAACCTAATACCCGGGTATTACCTTAAGGAAGCCTTAACACCCCAAAAATTGTTTTTTTCATTTTTCGTTTTTTTTGGTCTAACTGACTCCAAAAGGTCTGAAACATGTTCCTAAAAAGGTTTTGGACAGTGATTTTAACCCTAAACTCAAAAACCTTGAACTTTACCCTAGCCCCGTAACCCAATACCCGGGTATTACCTAAAGGAAGCCCGAACACCCCAATTTTTCTTTTCATTTTTCATTTTATTTTTTGGTCTAACTAACTCCAAAAGGTCTGAAACATGTTCGTAAAAAGGTCTTTGACAGTGATTTTAATCCTAACTCCAAAAACCTTAAACCTGACCCTAGCCCCGTAACCCAATACCTGGGTATTACCTAAAGGAAGCCTTAACACCCAAAACAATTTATTTTTCATTTCTCGTTTTTTTTTTGTCTGACTAACTCCAAAACCTTACCCTATTACCTAAAGGAAGCTTTAACACCCCAAACATTTTTTTTCACTTTTCGTTTTTTTTTTTTGGTCTAGCTAACTCCAAAAGGTTGGGAAAGAGTTCCTACAAAGGTTTTGGACAGTGATTTTAACCCTAACGCCAAAAACCTTAAACGTTACCCTAGCCCCGTAACCCAATACCCGGGTATTACCTTAAGGAAGCCCTAACACCCCAAACATTTTTTTTTCATTTTTCAGTTTTTTTGGTCTAACTAACTCCAAAAGATCTGAAACATGTTCCTAAAAAGGTTTTGGACATTGATTTTAACCCTAAGCTCAAAAATCTTAACCCTGACCCTAGCCCCGTAACCCAATACCCGGGTATTACCTTGAGGAAGCCTTAACACCCCAAACAATTTTTTTTCACTTTTCGTTTTTTTTTTTGGTCTAGCTAACTCCAAAAGGTTGGAAAAGAGTTCCTACAAAGGTTTTGGACAGTGATTTTAACCCTAACGCCAAAAACCTTAAACGTTACCCTAGCCCCATAACCCAATACCCGGGTATTACCTTGAGGAAGCCTTAACACCCCAAACATTTTCTTTTCATTTTTCATTGTTTATTTGGTCTAACTAACTCCAAAAGGTCTGAAACATGTTCCTAAAAAGGTTTTGTACTGTGATTTTAACCCTAATGCCAAAAACCTTCAACCTTACCCTAGCCCCATAACCCAAAACCCGCAAATTACCTAAAGGAAGCCCTAACTCCCCAAACATTTTTTTTTTCATTTTTCAGTTTTTTTTGTTCTTACTAACTCCAAAAGGTCTGAAACATGTTCCTAAAAAATATTGGAGAGTGATTTTAACCCTAATCCCAAAAACCTTAAACCTTACCCTAGCCCCGTAACCTAATACATGTTTAGGTAATGAAACATGTAATGAAACATGGTCCTAAAAAGGTTTTGGACATTGACTTTAACCTTAAGCTCAAAAACCTTGAACCTTACCCAAGCCCCGTAACCCAATACCCGGGTATTACCTTGAGGAAGCCTTAAAACCCCAAACATTTTTTTTTCACTTTTCGTTTTTTTTTGGTCTAGCTAACTCCAAAAGGTTGGAAAAGAGTTCCTACAAAGGTTTTGGACAGTGATTTTAACCCTAACGCCAAAAACCTTAAACATTACCCTAGCACCGTAACCCAATACCCGGGTATTACCTTGAGGAAGCCTTAACACCCCAAACATTTTTTTTTCACTTTTCGTTTTTTTTTTTGGTCTAGCTAACTCCAAAAGGTTGGAAAAGAGTTCCTACAAAGGTTTTGGACAGTGATTTTAACCCTAACGCCAAAAACCTTAAACGTTACCCTAGCCCCATAACCCAATACCCGGGTATTACCTTGAGGAAGCCTTAACACCCCAAACATTTTTTTTTCACTTTTCGTTTTTTTTTTTTTGGTCTAGCTAACTCCAAAAGGTTGGAAAAGAGTTCATACAAAGGTTTTGGACAGTGATTTTAACCCTAACGCCAAAAACCTTAAACATTACCCTAGCACCGTAACCCAATACCCGGGTATTACCTTGAGGAAGCCTTAACACCCCAAACATTTTTTTTTCACTTTTCGTTTTTTTTTTTGGTCTAGCTAACTCCAAAAGGTTGGGAAAGAGTTCCTACAAAGGTTTTGGACAGTGATTTTAACCCTAACGCCAAAAACCTTAAATGTTACCCTAGCCCCATAACCCAATACCCGGGTATTACCTTGAGGAAGCCTTAACACCCCAAACATTTTTTTTTCACTTTTCGTTTTTTTTTTTTTTGGTCTAGCTAACTCCAAAAGGTTGGAAAAGAGTTCATACAAAGGTTTTGGACAGTGATTTTAACCCTAACGCCAAAAACCTTAAACGTTACCCTAGCCCCATAACCCAATACCCGGGTATTACCTTGAGGAAGCCTTAACACCCCAAACATTTTTTTTTCACTTTTCGTTTTTTTTTTTTGGTCTAGCTAACTCCAAAAGGTTGGAAAAGAGTTCATACAAAGGTTTTGGACAGTGATTTTAACCCTAACGCCAAAAACCTTAAACGTTACCCTAGCCCCGTAACCCAATACCCGGGTATTACCTTAAGGAAGCCCTAACACCCCAAACATTTTTTTTTTCATTTTTCAGTTTTTTTGGTCTAACTAACTCCAAAAGATCTGAAACATGTTCCTAAAAAGGTTTTGGACATTGATTTTAACCCTAAGCTCAAAAATCTTAACCCTGACCCTAGCCCAGTAACCCAATACCCGGGTATTACCTTGAGGAAGCCTTAACACCCCAAACATTTTTTTTTCACTTTTCGTTTTTTTTTTTTGGTCTAGCTAACTCCAAAAGGTTGGAAAAGAGTTCCTACAAAGGTTTTGGACAGTGATTTTAACCCTAACGCCAAAAACCTTAAACGTTACCCTAGCCCCATAACCCAATACCCGGGTATTACCTTAAGGAAGCCTTAACACCCCAAAAATTGTTTTTTTCATTTTTCGTTTTTTTTGGTCTAACTGACTCCAAAAGGTCTGAAACATGTTCCTAAAAAGGTTTTGGACAGTGATTTTAACCCTAAACTCAAAAACCTTGAACCTTACCCTAGCCCCGTAACCCAATACCCGGGTATTACCTAAAGGAAGCCCGAACACCCCAATTTTTCTTTTCATTTTTCATTTTATATTTTGGTCTAACTAACTCCAAAAGGTCTGAAACATGTTCGTAAAAAGGTCTTTGACAGTGATTTTAATCCTAACTCCAAAAACCTTAAACCTGACCCTAGCCCCGTAACCCAATACCTGGGTATTACCTAAAGGAAGCCTTAACACCCCAAAACAATTTATTTTTCATTTATCGTTTTTTTTTTTTTTTGTCTGACTAACTCCAAAACCTTACCCTATTACCTAAAGGAAGCTCTAACACCCCAAACATTTTTTTGTCATTCTTCAGTTTTTTTGGTCTAATTACCTCCAAAAGGTCTGAAACATGTTCCTAAAAAATATTGCACAGTGATTTCAACCCGAACCCCAAAAACCTTAAACCTTAACCTACCCCTTAACCCAATACCTGGGTACTACCTTAAGGAAGCCCTAACACCCCAAAAATTGTTTTTTTCATTTTTCGTTTTTTTTTTTGGTCTAGCTAACTCCAAAAGTTTCGAAAAGAGTTCCTACAAAGGTTTTGGACAGTGATTTTAATCCTAACGCCAAAAACCTTTTACCTTTACCTAGCCCTGTAACCTAGTACCCGGGTATTACCTAAAGGAAGCCCTACCACCCCCATATTTTTTTTTTATATTTTTCGTTTTTTTTGGTCTAGCTAACTCCAAAAGTTTCGAAAAGAGTTCCTACAAAGGTTTTGGACAGTGATTTTAATCCTAACGCCAAAAACCTTTTACCTTTACCTAGCCCAGTAACCTAGTACCCGGGTATTACCTAAAGGAAGCCCTACCACCCCCATATTTTTTTTTATATTTTTCGGTTTTTTTGGTCTAGCTAACTCCAAAAGGTCTGAAACATGTTCCTAAAAAAATATTGGACAGTGATTTTAACCGTAATGCTAAAAACCTTAAACCTTACCCTAGCCCCGTAACCAAATACCGGGGTATTACCTTAAGGAAGCCTTAACACCCCAAACATTTTCTTTTCATTTTTCATTGTTTATTTGGTCTAACTAACTCCAAAAGGTCTGAAACATGTTCCTAAAAAGGTTTTGTACTGTGATTTTAACCCTAATGCCAAAAACCTTCAACCTTACCCTAGCCCCATAACCCAATACCCGCAAATCACCTAAAGGAAGCCCTAACTCCCCAAACATTTTTTTTTTCATTTTTCAGTTTTTTTTGTTCTTACTAACTCCAAAAGGTCTGAAACATGTTCCTAAAAAATATTGGAGAGTGATTTTAACCCTAATCCCAAAAACCTTAAACCTTACCCTAGCCCCGTAACCTACTACATGTTTAGGTAATGAAACATGTAATGAAACATAGTCCTAAAAAGGTTTTGGACATTGACTTTAACCTTAAGCTCAAAAACCTTGAACCTTACCCTAGCCCCGTAACCCAATACCCGGGTATTACCTTGAGGAAGCCTTAACACCCCAAACATTTTTTTTTCACTTTTCGTTTTTTTTTGGTCTAGCTAACTCCAAAAGGTTGGAAAAGAGTTCCTACAAAGGTTTTGGACAGTGATTTTAACCCTAACGCCAAAAACCTTAAACATCACCCTAGCACCGTAACCCAATACCCGGGTATTACCTTGAGGAAGCCTTAACACCCCAAACATTTTTTTTTCACTTTTCGTTTTTTTTTTTTTGGTCTAGCTAACTCCAAAAGGTTGGAAAAGAGTTCCTACAAAGGTTTTGGACAGTGATTTTAACCCTAACGCCAAAAACCTTAAACGTTACCCTAGCCCCATAACCCAATACCTGGGTATTACCTTGAGGAAGCCTTAACACCCCAAACATTTTTTTTTCACTTTTCGTTTTTTATTTTGGTCTAGCTAACTCCAAAAGGTTGGAAAAGAGTTCCTACAAAGGTTTTGGACAGTGATTTTAACCCTAACGCCAAAAACCTTAAACGTTACCCTAGCCCTGTACCCAATACCCGGGTATTACCTTAAGGAAGCCCTAACACCCCAAACATTTTTTTTTTCATTTTTCAGTTTTTTTGGTCTAACTAACTCCAAAAGATCTGAAACATGTTCCTAAAAAGGTTTTGGACATTGATTTTAACCCTAAGCTCAAGAATCTTAACCCTGACCCTAGCCCCGTAACCCAATACCCGGGTATTACCTTGAGGAAGCCTTAACACCCCAAACATTTTTTTTCACTTTTCTTTTTTTTTTTTGGTCTAGCTAACTCCAAAAGGTTGGAAAAGAGTTCCTACAAAGGTTTTGGACAGTGATTTTAACCCTAACGCCAAAAACCTTAAACGTTACCCTAGCCCCATAACCCAATACCCGGGTATTACCTTGAGGAAGCCTTAACACCCCAAACAATTTTTTTTTACTTTTCGTTTTTTTTTTTTGGTCTAGCTAACTCCAAAAGGTTGGAAAAGATTTCCTACAAAGGTTTTGGACAGTGATTTTAACCCTAACGCCAAAAACCTTAAACGTTACCCTAGCCCCGTAACCTAATACCCGGGTATTACCTTAAGGAAGCCTTAACACCCCAAAAATTGTTTTTTTCATTTTTCGTTTTTTTTGGTCTAACTGACTCCAAAAGGTCTGAAACATGTTCCTAAAAAGGTTTTGGACAGTGATTTTAACCCTAAACTCAAAAACCTTGAACTTTACCCTAGCCCCGTAACCCAATACCCGGGTATTACCTAAAGGAAGCCCTACCACCCCAATTTTTCTTTTCATTTTTCATTTTATTTTTTGGTCTAACTAACTCCAAAAGGTCTGAAACATGTTCGTAAAAAGGTCTTTGACAGTGATTTTAATCCTAACTCCAAAAACCTTAAACCTGACCCTAGCCCCGTAACCCAATACCTGGGTATTACCTAAAGGAAGCCTTAACACCCAAAACAATTTATTTTTCATTTCTCGTTTTTTTTTTGTCTGACTAACTCCAAAACCTTACCCTATTACCTAAAGGAAGCTCTAACACCCCAAACATTTTTTTGTCATTCTTCAGTTTTTTTGGTCTAATTACCTCCAAAAGGTCTGAAACATGTTCCTAAAAAATATTGCACAGTGATTTCAACCCGAACCCCAAAAACCTTAAACCTTAACCTACCCCTTAACCCAATACCTGGGTACTACCTTAAGGAAGCCCTAACACCCCAAAAATTGTTTTTTCATTTTTCGTTTTTTTTTTTGGTCTAGCTAACTCCAAAAGTTTCGAAAAGAGTTCCTAAAAAGGTTTTGGACAGTGATTTTAATCCTAACGCCAAAAACCTCTTACCTTTACCTAGCCCTGTAACCTAGTACCCGGGTATTACCTAAAGGAAGCCCTACCACCCCCATATTTTTTTTTTATATTTTTCGTTTTTTTTGGTCTAGCTAACTCCAAAAGTTTCGAAAAGAGTTCCTACAAAGGTTTTGGACAGTGATTTTAACCCTAATCCCAAAAACCTTAAACCTTACCCTAGCCCCGTAACCTAATACATGTTTAGGTAATGAAACATGTAATGAAACATGGTCCTAAAAAGGTTTTGGACATTGACTTTAACCTTAAGCTCAAAAACCTTGAACCTTACCCTAGCCCCGTAAACCAATACCCGGGTATTACCTAAAGGAAGCCCGAACACCCCAAATTTTTCTTTTCATTTTTCATTTTATTTTTTGGTCTAACTAACTCCAAAAGGTCTGAAACATGTTCATAAAAAGGTCTTTGACAGTGATTTTAATTCTAACTCCAAAAACCTTAAACCTGACCCTAGCCCCGTAACCCAATACCTGGGTATTACCTAAAGGAAGCCTTAACACCCCAAACAATTTATTTTTCATTTCTCGTTTTTTTTTGTCTGACTAACTCCAAAACCTTTCCCTATTACCTAGAGGAAGCTCTAACACCCCAAACATTTTTTTGTCATTCTTCAGTTTTTTTGGTCTAATTACCTCCAAAAGGTCTAAAACATGTTCCTAAAAAATATTGCACAGTGATTTCAACCCGAACCCCAAAAACCTTAAACCTTAACCTACCCCTTAACCCAATACCTGGGTACTACCTTAAGGAAGCCCTAACACCCCAAACATTTTTTTTTTCATTTTTCAGTTTTTTTGGTCTAACTAACTCCAAAAGATCTGAAACATGTTCCTAAAAAGGTTTTGGACATTGATTTTAACCCTAAGCTCAAAAATCTTAACCCTGACCCTAGCCCCGTAACCCAATACCCGGGTATTACCTTGAGGAAGCCTTAACACCCCAAACATTTTTTTTTCACTTTTCGTTTTTTTTTTGGTCTAGCTAACTCCAAAAGGTTAGAAAAGATTTCCTACAAAGGTTTTGGACAGTGATTTTAACCCTAAGCTCAAAAATCTTAACCCTGACCCTAGCCCCGTAACCCAATACCCGGGTATTACCTTGAGGAAGCCTTAACACCCCAAACATCTTTTTTTTCACTTTTCGTTTTTTTTTTGGTCTAGCTAACTCCAAAAGGTTAGAAAAGATTTCCTACAAAGGTTTTGGACAGTGATTTTAACCCTAACGCCAAAAACCTTAAACGTTACCCTAGCCCCGTAACCTAATACCCGGGTATTACCTTAAGGAAGCCTTAACACCCCAAATATTGTTTTTTTCATTTTTCGTTTTTTTTGGTCTAACTGACTCCAAAAGGTCTGAAACATGTTCCTAAAAAGGTTTTGGACAGTGATTTTAACCCTAAACTCAAAAACCTTGAACCTTACCCTAGCCCCGTAACCTAGTACCCGGGTATTACCTAAAGGAAGCCCGAACACCCCAATTTTTCTTTTCATTTTTCATTTTATTTTTTGATCTAACTAACTCCAAAAGGTCTGAAACATGTTCCCACAAACGTTTTGGACAGTGATTTTAACCCTAATGCCAAAAACCTTTAACCTTACCCTAGCCCCAAAACCCAATATTATCTTCAGGAAACCCAAACACCCCAAATATTTTTTTTTCATTTTTCGTATTTTTTTTTTTGGTCTAACTAACTCCAAAAGGTTGGAAAAGAGTTCCTACAAAGGTTTTGGACAGTGATTTTAACTCTAACGCCAAAAACCTTAAACCTTACCCTAGCCCCAGAACCTTATACTCGGGTATTACCTTCAGGAAGCCCGAACACCCAAAATATATTTTTTTCATTTTTCTTTTTTTTTTGTGTAACTAACTTCAAAAGGTTGGAAAAGAGTTCCTACAAAGGTTTTGGACAGTGATTTTAACCCTAATGCCAAAAACCTTTAACCTTACCCTAGCCCCAGAACCTTATACTCGGGTATTACCTTCAGGAAGCCCGAACACCCAAAATATTTTTTTTTCATTTTTCTTTTTTTTTTGTGTAACTAACTTCAAAAGGTTGGAAAAGAGTTCCTACAAAGGTTTTGGACAGTGATTTTAACCCTAATGCCAAAAACCTTTAACCTTACCCTAGCCCCAAAACCCAATATTACCTTCAGGAAACCCGAACACCCCAAATATTTTTTTTTATTTTGCTTTTTTTTGGTCGAACTAACTCCAAGAGTTTGGAAAAGATTTCCTACAAAAGTTTTGGACAGTGATTTTAACCCTTACGTCAAAAACCTTAAACTTTACCATAGCCCCATAACCTAATAATAGTATTACCTTCAGGAAGCCCGAACACCCCCAATTTTTTTTTTTTTTTCATTTTTCATTTTTTTTGGTGTAACTAACTCCAAAAGGTCTGAAACTTGTTCCCACAAAGGTTTTGGACAGTGATTTTAACCCTAACCCCAAAAACCTTAAACCTTACCCTAGCCCCAAAACCTAATACCCGGGTATTACCTTCAGGAAGCCTGAACACCCCAAATATTTTTTTTTCATTTTTCGTTTTTTTTTTTTGGTCTAACTAACTCCAAAAGGTTGGAAAAGAGTTCCTACAAAGGTTTTGGACAGTGATTTTAACCCTAATGCCAAAAACCTTTAACCTTACCCTAGCCCCAAAACCCAATATTACCTTCAGGAAACCCGAACACCCCAAATATTTTTTTTTATTTTGCTTTTTTTTGGTCGAACTAACTCCAAGAGTTTGGAAAAGATTTCCTACAAAAGTTTTGGACAGTGATTTTAACCCTTACGTCAAAAACCTTAAACTTTACCATAGCCCCATAACCTAATAATAGTATTACCTTCAGGAAGCCCGAACACCCCCAATTTTTTTTTTTTTCATTTTTCATTTTTTTTGGTGTAACTAACTCCAAAAGGTCTGAAACTTGTTCCCACAAAGGTTTTGGACAGTGATTTTAACCCTAACCCCAAAAACCTTAAACCTTACCCTAGCCCCAAAACCTAATACCCGGGTATTACCTTAAGGAAGCCTTCACACCCCAAACATTTTTTTTTTCATTTTTCGTTTTTTTTTGGTCCAACTAACTCCAAAAGGTTGGAAAAGAGTTCCTACAAAGGTTTTGGACAGTGATTTTAACTCTAACGCCAAAAACCTTAAACCTTACCCTAGCCCCAGAACCTTATACTCGGGTATTACCTTCAGGAAGCCCGAACACCCAAAATATATTTTTTTCATTTTTCTTTTTTTTTTGTGTAACTAACTTCAAAAGGTTGGAAAAGAGTTCCTACAAAGGTTTTGGACAGTGATTTTAACCCTAATGCCAAAAACCTTTAACCTTACCCTAGCCCCAGAACCTTATACTCGGGTATTACCTTCAGGAAGCCCGAACACCCAAAATATTTTTTTTTCATTTTTCTTTTTTTTTTTGTGTAACTAACTTCAAAAGGTTGGAAAAGAGTTCCTACAAAGGTTTTGGACAGTGATTTTAACCCTAATGCCAAAAACCTTTAACCTTACCCTAGCCCCAAAACCCAATATTACCTTCAGGAAACCCGAACACCCCAAATATTTTTTTTTATTTTGCTTTTTTTTGGTCGAACTAACTCCAAGAGTTTGGAAAAGATTTCCTACAAAAGTTTTGGACAGTGATTTTAACCCTTACGTCAAAAACCTTAAACTTTACCATAGCCCCATAACCTAATAATAGTATTACCTTCAGGAAGCCCGAACACCCCCAATTTTTTTTTTTTTTCATTTTTCATTTTTTTTGGTGTAACTAACTCCAAAAGGTCTGAAACTTGTTCCCACAAAGGTTTTGGACAGTGATTTTAACCCTAACCCCAAAAACCTTAAACCTTACCCTAGCCCCAAAACCTAATACCCGGGTATTACCTTCAGGAAGCCTGAACACCCCAAATATTTTTTTTTCATTTTTCGTTTTTTTTTTTTGGTCTAACTAACTCCAAAAGGTTGGAAAAGAGTTCCTACAAAGGTTTTGGACAGTGATTTTAACCCTAATGCCAAAAACCTTTAACCTTACCCTAGCCCCAAAACCCAATATTACCTTCAGGAAACCCGAACACCCCAAATATTTTTTTTTATTTTGCTTTTTTTTGGTCGAACTAACTCCAAGAGTTTGGAAAAGATTTCCTACAAAAGTTTTGGACAGTGATTTTAACCCTTACGTCAAAAACCTTAAACTTTACCATAGCCCCATAACCTAATAATAGTATTACCTTCAGGAAGCCCGAACACCCCCAATTTTTTTTTTTTTCATTTTTCATTTTTTTTGGTGTAACTAACTCCAAAAGGTCTGAAACTTGTTCCCACAAAGGTTTTGGACAGTGATTTTAACCCTAACCCCAAAAACCTTAAACCTTACCCTAGCCCCAAAACCTAATACCCGGGTATTACCTTAAGGAAGCCTTCACACCCCAAACATTTTTTTTTTCATTTTTCGTTTTTTTTTGGTCCAACTAACTCCAAAAGGTTGGAAAAGAGTTCCTACAAAGGTTTTGGACAGTGATTTTAACCCATACGCCAAAAACCTTAAACCTTACCCTAGCCCCGTAACCTAATACCTGGGTATTACCTTCAGGAAGCCTTAACACCCCCAAAAACTTTTTTTTCATTTTTCATTTTTTTTTTTAGTCTAGCTCCCTCCAAAAGGTTGGAAAAGAGTTCCTACAAAGGTTTTGGACAGTGATTTAAACCCTAACGCCAAAAATCTTTAACCTTTTCCTAACCCTGTAACATAATTTATACATAATATTGCTCTACAAACACATAGTCTAAAAGATAGACAGCATAGCATACCAACTGAGCTGAGTCATTAAACTTTCTACCAACACATAATTTTTACACACAGATTGAGCACGGAGACTCGACTGGAACATGTGACAGGTCGACATGCGCCGCCAGTGCAAGCCCTTGATCAGCCTACCCCAAACCGCCAAGTCAACTGACGAAAGCGGGGGCTATCACTCTATCTCTTTCCCACACCTAACCAGCCACTTGCCTTCGGACAGACTTGTCACAATATCATTCCGAGAATAGTCTGAGCCCATGCCCAAATTTACATTTCGGTCTGTCTTTTAGGGAACTGTTCTCTGTTTTTAAGCTCACCTCTGATTTTTGCTATTTGCTCTTGACACTTCTTTTTTTCCTTTTTCTTCCCCTTTCCCTTTTGCAATCCACTTTTGTTCTTCTTTTATTTTTTTATTTTTTCATTGTTTTATATTATTTTATTTTATTTTATTTTAGGGTTCCTGTGCTTTTGTTTTTCTTCCCCCCTCCCCTCTTTTTTCTTAGGAAGGACTGAGGCTGTGTCTCATTTCAGAGACCGCATCGACCTAAGTGCCCTTCTGCACCGTCGAACGGTGCATTTGAAGTGTGCATGACGTCACGACGGTGCGAACGGTGTCCCGTTTGGCACGAGATGCTAAAAAATGCTAAGCGCGCTTAGCATGTTTTCAAGTGTGCATTTATCCACGCTTTCGTGCCGTCGGTATCCCAGAATCCTTTGCGTGCCGCTGCACAGCTGCGCATTTCAGGTGAGAGGCTGGACTCGCTTGGAGACGCAGCGCGTCTTCAAAGAAATTACAAGCAATCCGAAAACAGCAGACAGTCAGCTCAGGCTGTATGAGAGCATGATCTCTGAACTCACTAAAATCTGTTAACCAAACATTATAGATTTAGAGACGAACTGATCCGCTCTGCTTCAACAATCAAAAACATTAGAAATAAGAAAGCTGACAAAACTACAGCAGAGTATCAGGACAACATTGAGTTTTTTTTCTTTTAAGATTTAGAGATTAAAGTTGTAAATTTAGGAGAATAAAGTCATAAAGTAAATAAAGTCATAAAGCTGCTTTTGTGGAGGGGGAAATGACTGAAGCTGGTCATCTGCAGGGTGATCTGTGGATGTATCAGCGGGTCATTCAGAGAGATTTTGTGGTTTCTGAAGAAACAATCAAACTGATGATGATCAACATTTGTGATCCAGAGGGAGTCGAGCTCCGACGAGCACCACGTCTCTGACACCGGCCGTAGCCTACACCTGCAGAGACACCAACACCTTATTATGGCATATGGATTCATATCATAAATTAAAGCTCAATGTCATTCACAGATATTTACGGCTGCATTGACAGATATATCCTCAGCATATTCATTTCTGCCTCCACAAAAGCAGCGATTTCCTTCAAGTACACCAGTTTTTTTCCCCGTGGAAAAGACGTATTTCTCATATATTCTTTTTTTAAAGTCTTTATACTTATGACAATGTGATGCTGATGTGCCAGAGGATGAAGTATCTCCTATCGTCCTTCTCAATAGGGCCCTCATACTCCTTCATACAAAACAATCATTGGATTAATTTTGTGGGAATGATCTGTGCTTGTATGTATCTACTATTTTGTGTCTGTGCAAGGTCGCACAATTAAAACAATACATGCTGCGCTCCGCAGCTTTTTTCTAATCAGTCGTGACGTAAGCCTGAGGGCGGGGACATTTGGAGACCTTCGGAGGACTTCCTGGTGGAGTTGCCAAATGTCCCCGCCCTCAGGCTCGCGTCACGACTGACTTAAAGGAAACCCGCGGAGCGCAGCATTTATTGTTTTAATTGTGCGACCTTGCACAGACACAAAATAGTAGATACATACAAGCACAATTCATCCAATGATTGTTTTGTAAGAAGGAGTATGAGGGCCATATTGAGATTTAAGACTTTAAGGACTTCGAGATTTAAGTCGTGAATTTACGAGAATAAAGTCATTAATTTATGAGAATGAAGTCATAACCTGTTATTTCAGAGAGACTTGTTAAAATTAGGGCCATGAAGCATTTGAAGGAACTGTGCTTCAGTATAGGTTTCACAAACAAGGAGATTCTTCATCCTCTGGCACATCAGCATAACATTGTCATAAGTATAAAGACTTTAAAAAGAATATATGAGAAATACGTCTTTTCCACGGGGGAAAAATATTGGTGTACTTGAAGGAAATCGCTGCTTTTGTGGAGGCAGAAATGAATATGCTGAGGATATATCTGTCAATGCAGCCGTTAATATCCGTGAATGACATTGAGCTTTAGTTTATGATATGAATCCATATGCCGTAATAAGGTGTTGGTGTCTCTGCAGGTGTAGGCTACGGCCGGTGTCAGAGACGTGGTGCTCGTCGGAGCTCGACTCCCTCTGGATCACAAATGTTGATTATCATCAGTTTGATTGTTTCTTCAGAAACCACAAAATCTCTCTTAATGACCCGCTGATACATCCACAGATAACCCTGCAGATGACCAGCTTCAGTCATTTCCCCCTCCGCAAAAGCAGCTTTGTGACTTTATTTACTTTATGACTTTATTCTCCTAAATTTACAACTTTAATCTCTAAATCTTAAAAGAAAAAAAAACCTCAATGTTGTCCTGATACTCTGCTGTAGTTTTGTCAGCTTTCTCATTTCTAATGTTTTTGATAGTTGTAACACAGCGGATCAGTTCGTCTCTAAATCTATAATGTTTGGTTTACAGATTTTAGTGAGTTCAGAGATCATGCTCTCATACAGCCTGAGCTGACTGTCTGATTGTTTTGGATTGCTTGTATTTTCTTCGAAGACGCGCTGTGTCTCCAAGCGAGTCCAGCCTCTCACCTGAAATGCACAGCTGTGCAGCGGCACGCAAAGAATTCTGGGATACCGACGGCACGAAAGCGTGCATACATGCACGCTTGAAAACGAGGCGGGGGTAGTGTGGTGTTGAGACCGAATTTGAAGCGCGCTTAGTATTTTGTGCCAAACGGGACACCGTTCGTGCCGCGTGGTGACCTCACGTACGCGTCAGATGCGCCGTTCGATGGCTGCTGTATCTGAAATGGGACACAGGAAGGGCACAGAACGGCGCAAAACGGCGTAAAACGGCTCAAAACGGCAGTGCACTCAGCTAAGCGCCGTTAAGCGCGCTTATGACGATGCGGTCTCTGAAATGAGACACAGCCTGACTCCTGAGGTTCTCATGCCAGGAAAAATGTACCTCCCTCACTCACGGTTCTACCCACAATCCTTTGCTGCAACAGGGAGATTGATTCCCAAGGCTCTCATGCCAGAAAGGAAGTACCTCACTCACTCACGGTTTTACCCACAATCCTTTGCTGTAACAGGAAGATTGATTCCTTAGGCTCTCATCCCTCAGAACTAAAATACCCAAAATCCCTTACAATTGCATACAAATTTAATGTAGCAAAACTCAATTTAAAACAAATAAACTACATTAAAATTAACTTAAAACAACTTGAAAGTTTAAAATACAACCAAGAGACATCCATTCTGGAATACAAACATCGAGAAGAGAACACAACCATGTCTGAGAGGAACAGCACAAACCATGACCCGAGCCCAACTCTGGGCATGTCTTCTCCTGTCAAAAGCACATTTAAGTGCTGTGCACTAAAGATCAATTCCTGTTCCTGTAATTGAGACAAAGCACTGACCACTGGACCAAGAAGACGGACCACCGCCTCAGGGAAGACGCCGCACCTCCAACACTCCAAGCCGTCCACCACCGAGTTTCGACGGCACCGAGTCCCAGCAAACCTTGCCTCGGAGCGCCTATCTTCTTTCCCTCGCCGAGGACCCCGGACTTCAGACACACCGCTGCCGCCGCGGCTGGAAAGCTGGGACCTTTTCCCCCCTCCAACAGATTTTAGACTACTGGAAAAGAAACGCCTCATATCAACAACAACATAGGACCACTAGGGTAAGTCTACAAAAAACCTCTCAAACACCTCAAAATTACTCTAAATAGTTAGTTTTGTTTGTTGAACTTGAGTTTGTGTCGTTTTTGAACTTGAGTTTGTGGTGTTTTTGAACTTAAGTTTGTGTCGTGTTTGAAGTTTGTGGCAACTTATGAGTTTGTTTGGCTTGATTTTTTGGCAATTGTTGAACTTGAGTCTGTGGTTTTTAGTGAACTTGAGTTGGTGGCAATTGTTGAACTTGAGTTTGTGGCGTTTGTTGAACTTGAGTTTGTGGTGTTTGTTGAACTTGAGTTTGTGAAGTGTTTGAACTTGAGTTTGTGTTTTTTTTAACTTGAGGTTGTGGCAATTGTTAAACTTGAGAATCGGGTGTTGGTTGAACTTGAGTTTGTGGTGTTCATTGAACTTGAGTTTGTGGAATATTTGAACTTGAGTTTATTATGTTTTTTGAACTTGAGGTTCTGGTGTTTTTGAACTTGAGTTTGTGGAAATTGTTGAACTTGAGGATCGGGTGTTGCTTGAACTTGACTTGTTGTGTTTGTTGAACTTGAGTTTGTGTCATTTTAGAACTTGAGTTTGTGTGGTGTTTTTGAACTTGAGTTTGTGGCGTTTGTCGAACTTGAGTTTGTGGCATGTTTGAACTTGAGTTTGTGGTGTTTTTTGAACTTGAGGTTGTGGAAATTGTTAAACCTGAGAATCGGGTGTTGGTTGAACTTGAGTTTGTTTGTTTTTTGAACTTGAGTTTGTGTCATGTATGAACTTGAGTTTGTGGTGTTTTTTGAATTGAAGTTGTGGCGTGTTTGAACTTGAGTTTGTGTGTTTTTTGAACTTGAGGTTGTGGAAATTGTTAAACTTGAGAATTGGGTGTTGTTTGAACTTCAGTTTGTGGTGTTTTTGAACTTGAGTTTGTGTTGTTTTTGAACTTAAGGTTGTGGAAATTGTTAAACTTGAGAATTGGGTATTGGTTGAACTTGAGTTTGTGTGTTTTTTGAATTTGAGTTTGTGGCGTGTTTGAACTTAAGTTTGTGTTGTTTTTGAACTTGAGGTTGTGGCAATTGTTAAACTTGAGATTTGGGTGTTGGTTGAACTTGAGTTTGTGTCGTTTGAACTTGAGTTTGTGGTGTTTTTGAATTTGAATTTGTGTGTTTTATTATCTTAAGTTTGTGGCAATTTATGAACTTGAGTTTGTTGAACTTGAGTTTGTGGTCTTTGTTCAACTTGAGTTTGTGGATTTTAGTGAACTCTAGTTGGTGGCATCTTTGAACTTGAGTTTGTGGCATATGTTGAACTTGAGTTTGTGATGTGTTTGAACTTGAGTTTGTGGTGTTTTTGAACTTGAGTTTGTGTCGTGTTTGAACTTGAGTTTGTGGCTTGTTTGAACTTGAGTTTCTGTTGTCTTTGAACTTGTGGTTGTGGCAATTGTTAAACTTGAGGTTTGGGTGTTGGTTGATCTTGAGTTTGTGTCTTGTTTGAACTTTTGTTTTTGGATTTTTTGAACTAGAGTTTGTGTGTTTTTTTAACTTAAGTTTGTGGCAACTTATGAACTTGAGTATATTGAAATGAAGTTTGTGACAAATGTTGAACTTGAGTTTGTGTTTTTTTTTTACTTGAGTTTGTGTGTTTGTTGAACTTGAGGTTGTGGCAATTGTTGAACTTGAGTCTGTGGTTTTTAGTGAACTTTAGTTGGTGGCAATTGTTGAACTTGATTTTTGAGTTAGGAGCGTGTTTGAATTTGAGGTTTTGGCAATTGTTAATCTTTAGATTTGGGTGTTGGTTGAATTTAAAATTTTCACATTTATTGAACTTGAGTTTGTGATGTTCGTTGAACTTGAGTTTTTTTTGTGTGTTTTGAACTTGAGTATGTGTGTTTGTTGAACTTGAGTTTGTGGTGTTTTTTGAACTTGAGGTTGTGGTGTTTTTGAACTTGAGTGTGTTTTTCTTGAACTTGAGTTTTTGGCATGTTTGAATTTGAGGTTGTTGCAATTCTTAAACTTGAGATTTGGGTGTTGGTTGAACTTGAAACTGTGACATTTGTTGAACTTGAGTTTGTGGTGTTTGTTGAACTTGAGTTTGTATCGTGTTTGAAATTGAGTTTGTGGTGTTTTTGAACTTGAGTTTGTGGTGTTTTTGAACTTCATTTTGTGGCACTTTTTTAACTTGAGTTTGTTGAACTTTAGTTTTTGGCAATTGTTAAATGTGAGTTTAGGTCATTTGTTGAACTTGAAATTTTGGAATTTGTTGAACTTAAGATTGTGGTGTTTGTTGAACTTGAGTTTGTGTCGTGTTTGAACTTGAGTTTGTGTTGTATTTGAACTTGAGCTTGTGGAAATTGTTAAACGTGAGAATCGGGTGTTGGTTGAACTTGAGTTTGTGGTGTTCATTGAACTTGAGTTTGTGGAATATTTGAACTTGAGTTTATTATGTTTTTTGAACTTGAGGTTCTGGTGTTTTTGAACTTGAGTTTGTGGAAATTGTTGAACTTGAGGATCGGGTGTTGCTTGAACTTGACTTGTTGTGTTTGTTGAACTTGAGTTTGTGTCATTTTAGAACTTGAGTTTGTGTGGTGTTTTTGAACTTGAGTTTGTGGCGTTTGTCGAACTTGAGTTTGTGGCATGTTTGAACTTGAGTTTGTGGTGTTTTTTGAACTTGAGGTTGTGGAAATTGTTAAACCTGAGAATCGGGTGTTGGTTGAACTTGAGTTTGTTTGTTTTTTGATTTTGAGTTTGTGTCATGTATGAACTTGAGTTTGTGGTGTTTTTTGAATTGAAGTTGTGGCGTGTTTGAACTTGAGTTTGTGTGTTTTTTGAACTTGAGGTTGTGGAAATTGTTAAACTTGAGAATTGGGTGTTGTTTGAACTTCAGTTTGTGGTGTTTTTGAACTTGAGTTTGTGTTGTTTTTGAACTTAAGGTTGTGGAAATTGTTAAACTTGAGAATTGGGTATTGGTTGAACTTGAGTTTGTGTGTTTTTTGAATTTGAGTTTGTGGCGTGTTTGAACTTAAGTTTGTGTTGTTTTTGAACTTGAGGTTGTGGCAATTGTTAAACTTGAGATTTGGGTGTTGGTTGAACTTGAGTTTGTGTCGTTTGAACTTGAGTTTGTGGTGTTTTTGAATTTGAATTTGTGTGTTTTATTATCTTAAGTTTGTGGCAATTTATGAACTTGAGTTTGTTGAACTTGAGTTTGTGGTCTTTGTTCAACTTGAGTTTGTGGATTTTAGTGAACTCTAGTTGGTGGCATCTTTGAACTTGAGTTTGTGGCATATGTTGAACTTGAGTTTGTGATGTGTTTGAACTTGAGTTTGTGGTGTTTTTGAACTTGAGTTTGTGTCGTGTTTGAACTTGAGTTTGTGGCTTGTTTGAACTTGAGTTTCTGTTGTCTTTGAACTTGTGGTTGTGGCAATTGTTAAACTTGAGGTTTGGGTGTTGGTTGATCTTGAGTTTGTGTCTTGTTTGAACTTTTGTTTTTGGATTTTTTGAACTAGAGTTTGTGTGTTTTTTTAACTTAAGTTTTGTGGCAACTTATGAACTTGAGTATATTGAAATGAAGTTTGTGACAAATGTTGAACTTGAGTTTGTGTTTTTTTTTTACTTGAGTTTGTGTGTTTGTTGAACTTGAGGTTGTGGCAATTGTTGAACTTGAGTCTGTGGTTTTTAGTGAACTTTAGTTGGTGGCAATTGTTGAACTTGATTTTTGAGTTAGGAGCGTGTTTGAATTTGAGGTTTTGGCAATTGTTAATCTTTAGATTTGGGTGTTGGTTGAATTTAAAATTTTCACATTTATTGAACTTGAGTTTGTGATGTTCGTTGAACTTGAGTTTTTTGTGTGTTTTGAACTTGAGTATGTGTGTTTGTTGAACTTGAGTTTGTGGTGTTTTTTGAACTTGAGGTTGTGGTGTTTTTGAACTTGAGTGTGTTTTTCTTGAACTTGAGTTTTTGGCATGTTTGAATTTGAGGTTGTTGCAATTCTTAAACTTGAGATTTGGGTGTTGGTTGAACTTGAAACTGTGACATTTGTTGAACTTGAGTTTGTGGTGTTTGTTGAACTTGAGTTTGTATCGTGTTTGAAATTGAGTTTGTGGTGTTTTTGAACTTGAGTTTGTGGTGTTTTTGAACTTCATTTTGTGGCACTTTTTTAACTTGAGTTTGTTGAACTTTAGTTTTTGGCAATTGTTAAATGTGAGTTTAGGTCATTTGTTGAACTTGAAATTTTGGAATTTGTTGAACTTAAGATTGTGGTGTTTGTTGAACTTGAGTTTGTGTCGTGTTTGAACTTGAGTTTGTGTTGTATTTGAACTTGAGCTTGTGGAAATTGTTAAACGTGAGAATTGGGTATTGGTTAAACTTGAGTTTTTGGTGTTTTTGAATTTGAGTTTCTGTTGTTTTTGAACATGAGGTTGTGGCAATTGTTAAACTTGAGATTTGGGTGTTGGTTGAAATTAAGTTTCGGCATTTTTGAACTTGAGTTTGTGGTGTTTTTGAACTTGAATTTGTGTGTTTTTGAACCTGAGTTTGTTGCAATTTTTGAACTTGAGTTTGTGGTGTTTTTGAACTTGAATTTGTGTGTTTTTGAACCTGAGTTTGTTGCAATTTTTGAACTTGAGTTGGTTGAACTTGAGTTTTTGGCAATTGTTTAATGTGAGTATAGGTCATTTGTTGAATTTGAAATTTTGGCATTTTTTGAACTTAAGCTTGTGGTGTTTGATGAACTTGAGTTTGTGGCAATTGTTAACCTTGAGTCTGTATTTTTTTCTGAACTTTAGTTGGTGGCAATTGTTGAACTTGAGTTTGTGGCGTTTGTTGTACTTGAGTTTGTGGCGTGTTTGAACTTGAGTTTCTGTTGGTTTTGATCTTGAGGTTGTGGAAATTGTGAAACTTGAGATTTGGGATTTGGTTGAACTTGAGTTTGTGAATCGTGTTTGAACTTGAGTTTGTGGTGTTTTTGATCTTGAGCTTTTGTGTTTTTTGAACTGAAGTTTGTGGCAATTGTTAAACTTGTGACTTGGGTGTTGGTTGAACTTGAGTTTGTGGTGTTTTTGAACTTGAGTCTGTGAAGTGTTTGAACTACATTTTCTGGTTATTTTTGAACTTGAGTCTGTGTGTTTTTCTAACTTGAGTTTGTGGTGTGTCTGAATTTGAGTTTTTGTTTTTTATAACTTGAGGTTGTGGAAATTGTTAAACTTGCGAAGTGGGCATTGGTTGAACTTGAGTTCATGTGTTTGTTGAACTTGAGTTTTTGTCGTTTAGAAATTGAGTTTGTGGTGTTTTTGAACTTGAGTTTTTGGCGTTTGTTGAAATTAAGTTTTTGTCGTTTTGAACTTGAGTTTGTGGTGTTTTTGAACTTGAGGTTTTGGCAAATGTTAAACTTGATATTTGGGTGTTGTTTGAACTTGAGTTTGTGTCGTGTTTGAACTTGAGTTTGTGTCGTGTTTGAACTTGAGGTTGTGGAAATTGTTATACGTGAGAATTTGGTATTGGTTAAACTTGAGTTTGTGTGTTTGTTGAACCTGAGTTTGTGTCGTGTTTGAACTTGAGATTGTGCTGTTTTGTGATCTTGAGTTTGTGGTGTTTTTTAACTTGAGTTTTTGGTGTTTTTGAATTTGAGTTTCTGTTGTTTTTGAACATGAGGTTGTGGCAATTGTTAAACTTGAGATTTGGGTGTTGGTTGAAATTAAGTTTCGGCATTTTTGAACTTGAGTTTGTGGTGTTTTTGAACTTGAATTTGTGTGTTTTTGAACCTGAGTTTGTTGCAATTTTTGAACTTGAGTTGGTTGAACTTGAGTTTTTGGCAATTGTTTAATGTGAGTATAGGTCATTTGTTGAATTTGAAATTTTGGCATTTTTTGAACTTAAGCTTGTGGTGTTTGATGAACTTGAGTTTGTGGCAATTGTTAACCTTGAGTCTGTATTTTTTTCTGAACTTTAGTTGGTGGCAATTGTTGAACTTGAGTTTGTGGCGTTTGTTGTACTTGAGTTTGTGGCGTGTTTGAACTTGAGTTTCTGTTGGTTTTGATCTTGAGGTTGTGGAAATTGTGAAACTTGAGATTTGGGATTTGGTTGAACTTGAGTTTGTGAATCATGTTTGAACTTGAGTTTGTGGTGTTTTTGATCTTGAGCTTTTGTGTTTTTTGAACTGAAGTTTGTGGCAATTGTTAAACTTGTGACTTGGGTGTTGGTTGAACTTGAGTTTGTGGTGTTTTTGAACTTGAGTCTGTGAAGTGTTTGAACTACATTTTCTGGTTATTTTTGAACTTGAGTCTGTGTGTTTTTCTAACTTGAGTTTGTGGTGTGTCTGAACTTGAGTTTTTGTTTTTTTTAACTTGAGGTTGTGGAAATTGTTAAACTTGCGAAGTGGGCATTGGTTGAACTTGAGTTCATGTGTTTGTTGAACTTGAGTTTTTGTCGTTTAGAAATTGAGTTTGTGGTGTTTTTGAACTTGAGGTTTTGGCAAATGTTAAACTTGATATTTGGGTGTTGTTTGAACTTGAGTTTGTGTCGTGTTTGAACTTGAGTTTGTGTCGTGTTTGAACTTGAGGTTGTGGAAATTGTTATACGTGAGAATTTGGTATTGGTTAAACTTGAGTTTGTGTGTTTGTTGAACCTGAGTTTGTGTCGTGTTTGAACTTGAGATTGTGCTGTTTTGTGATCTTGAGTTTGTGGTGTTTTTTAACTTGAGTTTTTGGTGTTTTTGAATTTGAGTTTCTGTTGTTTTTGAACATGAGGTTGTGGCAATTGTTAAACTTGAGATTTGGGTGTTGGTTGAAATTAAGTTTCGGCATTTTTGAACTTGAGTTTGTGGTGTTTTTGAACTTGAATTTGTGTGTTTTTGAACCTGAGTTTTTTTGCAATTTTTGAACTTGAGTTGGTTGAACTTGAGTTTTTGGCAATTGTTTAATGTGAGTATAGGTCATTTGTTGAATTTGAAATTTTGGCATTTTTTGAACTTAAGCTTGTGGTGTTTGATGAACTTGAGTTTGTGGCAATTGTTAACCTTGAGTCTGTATTTTTTTCTGAACTTTAGTTGGTGGCAATTGTTGAACTTGAGTTTGTGGCGTTTGTTGTACTTGAGTTTGTGGCGTGTTTGAACTTGAGTTTCTGTTGGTTTTGATCTTGAGGTTGTGGAAATTGTGAAACTTGAGATTTGGGATTTGGTTGAACTTGAGTTTGTGAATCATGTTTGAACTTGAGTTTGTGGTGTTTTTGATCTTGAGCTTTTGTGTTTTTTGAACTGAAGTTTGTGGCAATTGTTAAACTTGTGACTTGGGTGTTGGTTGAACTTGAGTTTGTGGTGTTTTTGAACTTGAGTCTGTGAAGTGTTTGAACTACATTTTCTGGTTATTTTTGAACTTGAGTCTGTGTGTTTTTCTAACTTGAGTTTGTGGTGTGTCTGAACTTGAGTTTTTGTTTTTTTAACTTGAGGTTTTGGAAATTGTTAAACTTGCGAAGTGGGCATTGGTTGAACTTGAGTTCATGTGTTTGATGAACTTGAGTTTTTGTCGTTTAGAAATTGAGTTTGTGGTGTTTTTGAACTTGAGTTTTTAGCGTTTGTTGAAATTAAGTTTTTGTCGTTTTGAACTTGAGTTTGTGGTGTTTTTGAACTTGAGGTTTTGGCAAATGTTCAACTTGATATTTGGGTGTTGTTTGAACTTGAGTTTGTGTCGTGTTTGAACTTGAGTTTGTGTCGTGTTTGAACTTGAGTTTGTTGCAATTTTTGAACTTGAGTTTTGAACTTGAGTCTTTATTTGGTGGCAATTGTTAAACTTGAGTTTGTCGCGTGTTTGAACTTGAGTTTGTGTTGTTTTTGAACTTGAGGTTGTGGCAATTGTTAAACTTAAGATTTGGGTGTTGGTTGAACTTGAGATTGTGGCCTTTGGCAAACTTGAGTGTGTGGCGTTTGTTGAACTTGAGTTTGTGGTGTTAATTTAAATTGAGTTTGGGTCTTGTTTGAACTTGACTTTTTGGTGTTTTTGAACTTGATTTTGTGTGTTTTTTGAACTTGAGTTTTTGGTGTTTTTGAACTTGAGTTTGTGTGTTTTTTGAACTTAAGTTTGTGGCAATTGTTAAACTTGAGATTTGTGTGTTGGTTGAACTTGAGTTTGTTTGTTTTTGAACTTGAGTTTGTGTGTTTGTTTAACTTGACTTTGTGTGTTTTTTTAACTTGAGTTTGTGTGTTTTTTTGAACTTGAGTTTGTGGTGTTTTTGAACTTGAGTTTGTGTGTTTTTTGAACTTAAGTTTGTGGCAATTGTTAAACTTGAGTTTGTGTGTTTTTTTAACTTGAGTTTGTGGTGTTTTTTAACTTTAGGTTGTGTTTTTTGAATTTGAGTTTGTGGCAATTGTTAAACTTGAGATTTGGGTGTTGGTTGAACTTGAGTTTGTAGTGTTTTTGAACTTGAGTTCGTGTGTTTGTTGAACTTGAATTTGTGGCGTGTTTTGACTTGAGTTTCTTTTGTTTTTGAACTTGAGGTTGTGGCAATTGTCAAACTTGAGATTTGGGATTTGGTTGAACTTGAGTTTGTGTCGTGTTTGAACTTGAGTTTGTGGTGTTTTTTAACTTGAGTTTGTGGCGGTGTTGAACTTGAGTTTGTTGCGTGTTTTAACCTGAATATTTGTTGTTTTTCTAACTTGAGGCTTTAGCAATTGTCAAACTTTAGATTTGGGTGTTGGTTGAACTTAAAACTTTGACATTTGTTGAACTTGTGTATGTGGTGTTCATTAAACTTTTTGTGTCTTGTTTGAACTTGACTTTGTGGTGTTTTTGAACTTGAGTTGGTGGTGTTTTTGAATTTGAGTTTGTGGAAATTGTTGAACTTGAGAATTGGGTTTTGGTTGAACTTGGGTTTTTGGTGTTTTTGAACTTGAGTTTGAGTTTGTTTGTTTGTTGAACTTGAGTTTGTGGCGTGTTTGAACTTGACTTTGTGTTGTTTTTGAACTTGAGGTTGTGGAAATTGTTAAACTCGCCCTCCTCGAGCCATCATGAAGGCGGAGCTGGCGGGGGTAGAGCAGCAATGAACAGAACCCCCCCGGAACAGGAGCGCTTCAAGGGTAGCGGAGCAATTAGCTGGCACGAGGGTGGAGCTGGTGTGGCAGTGTGTTGCTGGTTTGCTGTCAGAGCAGAGGAAGAGGCTGGGTTAGTGCAGTTTTAAATAAGGCACTCTATAGGCAAAGAACCAATAGGAGCTAGGTGTGAATCAGCTGATTATCATCTGGTTGCGGTGGCTACTAGCCATTGGCTGTGGATCAGCGCTTGACGTTGTGTCCTGACAGAACTAACGCTATGCTTCATTTCAGTCAGGTACACTTTGTCAAAATTTTTAGCTTTATTGTGCAAGTTAGATTTGGCGGCATGATTCTGTTCTGGGTCCCTTCCCTTCCACGCGCTTGTGTGGAAGCCCAAGGCAGGAAGAGCCTCTTCCTGCCCTTCACGAGCCATCATGAAAGGCGATAGCAGGGAGCGCACGCAAGGTTCTGTTCAGGGCCCCCGTTCTCCACGTTGGCAGGGGTGAAAGGCCAGCGGCAGGAAGAGCACCTTCCCGCCCTCCACGTGCCATCATGAAGGCGGAGGAGGCGGGGGTAGAGCAGCAATGAACAGAACCCCCCCAAAACAACCATGCCGTGCAGTCTAGGAGCTAGCAGGGGAGGTGAGCGCTGCTGAAAGAAAGACCGGTTAGAGAGACCCGTTGCCCAAGCATGGATATTTATCTGCAGGGTGTTTATACATTTCATTTAATTAGCATCTATGTGCCAAAGTTATGGGTACTCATAGTTTTTGGGCTTCGAGAATGTCCCGAGCCTCGGGGCGCAGATAGCGTTTGTACGCAGCTGACGACTATTGGCCCATGGCTTTGAGGGTCGACACAGGAGCCGTCATAGCTGCGGTTGTAGCTGCACCTATGTGAAAGGAATGAGCCGTGTAGCGATCTGAAGGATGTGTGGAGGGCGATCAGCTAAGCTGTCATCTGACTGAGGGCTAGCTTAAGATCAGCTGGCTTGTGTCCTGCCTGAACTACAGCCATGCTTAATTTCAGTCAGGACTACTTTAGTTAGAATCAATTATTTATTACTAGCAAAATTTTTTTTAACATTGTCGGTATAGCTCTGTTCTGAGAGTTCCCTGCTCTCTCATGCGCTTACATAGAATCCCAAGGCACTGAGAGGGAATGCCCTCCCCTCCCTTTCATGTGCATATATGAAAAGCCAAGGCAGAAAAAGCAGCAGCCATACTGGCAACCCTCCCCAGCTTTCATGAGCTACATGAAGGCAGCTACGGGGGAGGGAGGGCAGCCAGCAGCGAGAAACTGTGAAGCAACCTACCCACCTACAAAGCTTGCATAGTATTGGTTACCCTCACAACATGATCATGGATCAGGATTAATTTAATCCATACACAAATTTATAGTTGGGAATATGCGTAATGCAATAGATATGGGAAAGAATTAAGGAGCAGCAGCAATTTTTTTTTTTTTTTTGTAGCTAATCGAGCATAGGAATATTCTAATAATAATAATAAATTAGCCTTGGGCCTGAGGTATCATTCAAAGGCTGATCGGGACCATCGACCCGTAGCCTTGAGCGTCGAGACGGGGACGATGGAAGATGCAGTTGTAGCTGTGCCTATGCGTGGTGAATGCGTAGAGTTGTACTCAGGTAGGAGCCAGCAGGATTGGCAGAGCAGGCAGAGGTGAGCAGAAACCTGCAATCTGGATATAGGTTTCCCTTCTTCAGTGGCAAAGAGAGACTCTTGCTGGCTGGCCAGTGGCCGGCCTCTCAGGCAGCGGGACATGGAGGATAAAGAACAAAGACAGAGTTAGTTTTGGAAATATTAGAAAAAAAAAAAAAGTGCGAGATTCAAAACCGTGGACTATTAAAGCACATACAATGGATATATTTAGGGCGTTGGGGCTACAGAGAAGGTGGTACAAAAGAGGTAAAGTGAGACCATGCAGAATCGTATAAACTTTAATGCTGATTTTGCTTAACCAGCTCTCAAGTAGCTGTCAACAGAGAGCACTAAGGATAGCAAGGCTGCACTCACACTAACGCAGTCTGAATGAATGGCTTCACGAACAGCCGTTGGGATGCTTTGCCAGTGCCTTCCCCAGCTCAAGGACATTTGACAGAGTAGACAGCTTTGTTCTTTCCCGTTTTACCAGGTGGGTGCGTCATGGGCATGCTGATTTCAGATGCCCGTCCCTGGAGTAACTTGGCTTCTCCGAGTAGTAGGCTTAGAGAGGCTTGGGTGGTTGACCTGTAGCCACAGTTTTAGGGCACCAATTAGAGGTGTGGGCAGGGGTGGACAAGGTAGGATAAGGTTCCTCCAGGTACTGTACCCGTAGACTTTGTACAAGAGGAGCACACCCAAGTTAAGCGAGTTGCTGACTCCGATGCCACAGTATCATCATCTGCTGTATCTCTCTCTTAAACAAAAAATTATTATTATTATTATTATTATTATTATTATTTTCCTCTGCATTTTGTCTTATTTCTGCATTAAGATTGAAGCAGCTGACTCTTTAAAAGTTCCCTCCTTCCGCAAAAGGCGGAAGGCGGGCCCCTGCACCTAGGCAGCCAGCGTCCAATCAAAAGTGCGCACTGGTGCTCCCACTTGGAGTTTATTTGTAAGCAAATACCACTCACTCTCAAGCGGCATGGTCCTATTGGATTACTTCGGTTATAACGCAGAGTGCAGACTGATGTGCAGCAACAGACTAAGCCTAGATACATGACAGGGGTGAAAACTTTAAACAGCTGATTATGTCTTCCCAAAATTGCGTACTGCTGCGTAATGGCTTACTTTCACCTCCAGGTGAGAGAAAGACCCGCAGATTAAGCAGGAAAAAGCTTGATGCTCGGTGAATTGTTAACTGATTAGAGCCAGGTCGACTACGGACTGATCAAGTCTTTGGCTGAATCTTTGAATGTACTTAGCAGCTTTGCTGAAAATGATTTGTAATGTTCCTAGAATAATGATCCTCCCTATGTCATGGCTGAATCAGAAATAATGGCGAGATATGTGTCCAGTTCAGTTCTGCGTGCTGAAAACACTTTACATATGACATCTACAAATACGCCGAAAGCTATGAATTCAGCCAAGGTCGGAGATTTAAACAGCCGGGCATCACGATATTTAAGCATCACAGGCTCATCTCCGCAATCCACAATGCGTCTATCATTGTAGTCTGAGCACAGCAAGACTAATGTCAGTACCTGCAAGGATTTGGCTCCGCGGATTAGGTGTAATTGCAGCCGCGACCAGGTCGCGTCGCGTGATGCTCTGGTGTGTTCACACCGGGTCCAAAGCTGCGGTCGCAGGACGCGGCTGGTTGCTGCTGACCCGCTTCTCCTACCTTCCTTCTCCCTCCTTTTCTCCCTCATATATACATCCCGCAGCCCAGTTCAAATATTTGAACTTTGGGAGCGACGAGACTTGGCGTCCTGCGACCTCGGCGACGCAACCTCGGCAACGCGACGCAGGTAGCCGGCAGTCGCCAAGTCACGTCAGGTCGCGGCTGTCCATAGACTTTGCATTGGGAGCAGTCGCCGACATCGCCCAAGTCGAGTTTGGTCTGAACACCCCTTAAAGCTATGCTTCATATTTGGGTATTGGTTGAACTTGAGTTTCTGTGTTTGTTGAACTTGAGTTTGTGACATGTTTGAACTTGAATTTGTGGTGTTTTTGAACTTGAGGTTTTGGCAAATGTTAAACTTGAGATTTGGGTGTTGGTTGATCTTGAGTTTGTGTCATATTTGAAATTGATTTTTTTGCAATTTTTGAACTTGAGTTTGTTGAACTTGAGGTTGTGGAAATTGTAAAACTTGAGAATTGGGTATTGATTGAACTTGAGTTTGTGTGTTTGTTGAACTTGAGTTTGTCTCGTATTTGAACTTGAGTTTCTGTTGTTTTTGAACTTGAGGTTGTGGCAATTGTTAAACTTGAGATTTGGGTGTTGGTTGAACTTGAGTTTGTGTCCTGTTTGAACTTGAGTTTGTGGTGTTTTTGAACTTGAGTTTGTGTGTTTTTTTAACAGGTTTGTGGCAATTGTTAAATTTGAGATTTGGGTGTTGGTTGAACTTGGGTTTGTGGTGTTTTTGAACTTGAGTTTGTGTCTTTGTTGAACTTGAGTTTGTGGCGTGTTTTAACTTGAGTTTCTGTTGTTTTTGAACTTGAGGTTGTGGAAATTGTTGAACTTGAGATTTGGGATTTGGTTGAACTTGAGTTTGTTTCATGTTTGAACTTCAGTTTGGGGTGTTTTTGAACTTGAGCTTGTGTGTTTTTTGCACTTGAGTTTGTGTTGTTAAGAACTTGAGTTTGTGGTGTTTTTGAACTTGAGTTTGTGTGTTTGTTGAACTTGAGGTTGTGGCAATTGTTAAACTTGATATTTGGGTGTTTGTTGAACTTCAAACTTTGAAATTTGTTGAACTTGAGTTTGTGGTGTTCGTTGAACTTCAGTTTCGGCATTTTTTGAACTTGAGTTTGTGTGTTTTTGAACTTTAGTTGGTGGCAATTTTTGAAATTGAGTTTGTTGAACTTGAGTTTTTGGCAATTGTTAAATGTGAGTTTAGGTCATTTGTTGAACTTGAGATTGTGGTGTTTGTTGAACTTGAGTTTGTGGCAATTGTTGAACTTGAGTCTGTATTTTTCACTGAACTTTAGTTTGTAGTGTTTGTTGTACTTGAGTTTGTGGCGTTTGTTGTACTTGAGTTTGTGTCTTGTTTGAACTTGAGTTGTGGTGTTTTTGAACTTGAGTTGGGGGTGCTTTTGAACTTAAGGTTGTGGCAATTGTTGAACTTGAGGATTGTGTGTTTGTTGAACTTGAGTTTGTCTCGTGTTTGAACTTGAGTTTCTGTTGTATTTGAACTTGAGGTTGTGGAAATTGTTAAACTTGAGATTTGGGTGTTGGTTGAACTTGAGTTTATGTCGTGTTTGAACTTGAGTTTTTGGTGTTTTTGAACTTGAGTTTGTGTCATGTTTGAACTTGAGTTTGTGGTGTGTTTGAACTTGAGTTTGTGTGTTTTTTGAACTTGAGGTTGTGGCAATTGTTAAACTTGAGATTTGGGTGTTGGTTGAACTTGAGTTTGTGTCATGTTTGATCTTGAGTTCTTGTTGTTTGTTGAACAAGAGTTTGTGTGTTTTTTGAACTTGAGGTTGTGAACATTTTTAAACTTGAGAATCAGGTGTTGGTTGAACTTGAGTTTGTGGTTTTTGTTGAACTTGAGTTTGTGTACAACTTGAGTTGTAGTGTTTTTGAACTTGAGTCTGTGTTGTATTTGAACTGGAGGTTTTGGAAATTGTTAAACTTGAGATTTGGATGTTGGCTGAACTTGAGTTTGTGTGTTTGTCGAACTTGAGTTTGTGTCGAGTTTGAACTTGAGTTTGTGGTGTTTTTGAACTTTAATTTGCGTGTTTGTTGAACTTGAGTTTGTGTGTTTTTTGAACTTGAGTTTCTGTTGTTTTTGAACTTGAGGTTGGGGAAATTGTAAAACCTGAGAATCAGGTGTTTTTGGTTGAACTTGAGTTTGTGTGTTTGTTGAACTTGAGTTTGTGTCATGTTTGAACTTGAGTTTGTTGTGTGTTTGAACTTGAGTTGGTTTGTTTGATGAACTGTAGGTTGTGGCAACTGTTAAACTTGAGATTTGAGTGTTGGTTCAACTTGAGTTTGTGTCGTGTTTGAACTTGAGTTCGTGTTGTTTGTTGAACTTGAGTTTGTGTGTTTTTTGAAATTGAGTTTGTGGTGTATTTGAACTTGAGTTTGTGTGTATGATGAACTTGAGTTTGTGTGTTTGTTGAACTTGAGATTGTGTGTTTGTTGAACTTGAGTTTGTGTCGTGTTTGATCTTGAGTTCTTGTTGTTTGTGGAACTTGAGTTTGTGTGTTTTTTGAACTTTAGGTTGTGAAAATTTTTAAACTTGAGAATCAGGTGTTGGTTGAACTTGAGTTTGTGGGGTTTTTTTTACTTGAGTTTGTGTACAACTTGAGTTGTAGTGTTTTTGAACTTGAGTCTGTTTTGTATTTGAACTGGAGGTTGTGGAAATTGTTAAACTTGAGATTTGTGTGTTTGTTGAACTTGAGTTTGTGTGTTCGTTGAACTTGAGTTTGTGTCGTGTTTGAACTTGAGTTTGTGGTGTTTTTGAACTTGAATTTGCGTGTTTGTTGAACTTGAGTTCGTGTGTTTTTTGAACTTGAGTTTCTGTTGTTTTTGAACTTGAGGTTGGGGAAATTGAAAAACCTGAGAATCAGGTGTTTTTGGTTGAACTTGAGTTTGTGTGTTTGTTGAACTTGAGTTTGTGTCATGTTTGAACTTGAGTTTGTTGTGTGTTTGAACTTGAGTTGGTTTGTTTGATGAACTGTAGGTTGTGGCAATTGTTAAAATTGAGATTTGAGTGTTGGTTCAACTTGAGTTTGTGTCGTGTTTGAACTTGAGTTCGTGTTGTTTTTGAACTTGAATCTGTTTGTGTGTTTTTTGAAATTGAGTTTGTGGTGTATTTGAACTTGAGTTTGTGTGTTTGATGAACTTGAGATTGTGTGTTTGTTGAACTTGAGTTTGTGTCGCGTTTGATCTTGAGTTCTTGTTGTTTGTTGAACTTGAGTTTGTGTGTTTTTTGAACTTGAGGTTGTGAAAATTTTTAAACTTGAGAATCAGGTGTTGGTTGAACTTGAGTTTGTGGTTTTTTTTTTAACTTGAGTTTGTGTACAACTTGAGTTGTAGTGTTTTTGAACTTGAGTCTGTGTTGTATTTGAACTGGAGGTTGTGGAAATTGTTAAACTTGAGATTTGTGTGTTTGTTGAACTTGAGTTTGTGTGTTTGTTGAACTTGAGTTTGTGTCGTGTTTGAACTTGAGTTTGTGGTGTTTTTGAACTTGAATTTGCATGTTTGTTGAACTTGAGTTTGTGTGTTTGTTAGCTTGAGTTTGTGTCGTGTTTGAACTTGAGTTTGTGTTGTTTTTTGAACTTGAGTTTTTTATTAGTGCTTGATCTTGAGTTTGTGGCTTTTGTTGAACTTGAGTTTGTGTTGTGTTTGAACTTGAGTTTGTGTTTTTGTTTAACTTTTGGTTGTGGTGTTTTTGAACTTGAGGGTGTGTAATTTGTTGAACTTGAGGTTGTGGCAATTGTTGAACTTGAGTTCGTGTGTTTGTTGAACTTGAGTTTGTGTCGTGTTTGAACTTGAGTTTATGTGTTTGTTGAACTTGAGGTTGTGGCAATTGTTTAACTTGAGATTTGGGTGTTGGTTGAACTTGAGTTTTTTCTGTTTTTGAACTTGAGTTTTTGGTGTTTTTGAACTTGAGTTAGTGTGTTTGTTGAACTGAATGTTTTTGAACTTGAGTTTGTGGTGTTTATGAACCTGAGTTTGTTTCGTGTTTGAACTTGAGTTTGTGGTGTTTTTAAACTTGACTTTGTGTGTTTGTTAAACTTGAGTTTGTGTTGTGTTCGAACTTGAGTTTGTGGTGTTTTTGAACTTGAGTTTGTTTCGTTTTTGAACTTGAGTTTGTGGTGTTTTTGAACTTGAGATTTGGGTGTTAGTTGAACTTGAGTTTGTGTCGTGTTTGAACTTGAGTTTGTGGTGTTTTTTGAACTTGAGTTTGTTTGTTTTTTGTACTTAGGTTTGTTGAACTTGAGTTTGTGGCAATTGTTGAACTTGCGTCTGTGGTTTTTAGTGAACTTTAATTTGTGGCAATTGTTTAACTTGAGTTTGTGGCGTTTGTTGAACATGAGTTTGTGTCGTGTTTGAACTTGAGTTTGTGGTGGTTTTGAACTTGAGTTTGTGGTGTGTTTGAACTTGAGTTTGGTTGAACTTGAGTTTGTTTCGTGTTTGAACTTGAGATTGTGTTGTTTGTTGAACTTGAGTTTGTGTGTTTTTTGAACTTAAGTTTGTTGAACTTGAGTTTGTGGCAATTGTTGAACTTGCGTCTGTGGTTTTTTGTGATTTTTAATTTGTGTCAATTGTTGAACTTGAGTTTGTGTTGTTTTTGAACTTGAGCTTGTTTCGTGTTTGAACTTGAGTTTGTGGATATTATTAAACTTGAGATTTGGGTGTTGGTTGAACTTGAGTTTGTGTCGTGTTTGAACTTGAGTTTGTTGTATTTTTGAACTTGAGTTTGTGTGTTTCTTGAACTTAAGTTTGTTGAACTTGAGTTTGTGGCAATTGTTGAACTTGCGTCTGCGGTTTTTAGTGAACTTTAGTTTGTGGCAATTGTTGAACTTGAGTTTGTGGCGTTTGTTGAACTTGAGTTTTTGGCATTTGTTGAACTTGAGTTTGTGTGTTTGTTGAACTTGAGGTTGTGGCAATTGTTAAACTTGAGATTTGGGTGTTGGTTGAACTTGAGTTTGTGTCGTGTTTGAACTTGAGTTTGTTGTATTTTTGAACTTGAGTTTGTGTGTTTCTTGAACTTAAGTTTGTTGAACTTGAGTTTGTGGCAATTGTTGAACTTGCGTCTGTGGTTTTTTGTGATTTTTAATTTGTGTCAATTGTTGAACTTGAGTTTGTGTTGTTTTTGAACTTGAGTTTGTGGTGTTTTTGAACTTGAGTTTTTTTTCGTGTTTGAACTTGAGTTTGTGGATATTATTAAACTTGAGATTTGGGTGTTGGTTGAACTTGAGATTTGGGTGTTGGTTGAAGTTGAGGTTGTTGTTTTTTTGATCTTGGGTTTGTGTGTTTTTTGAACTTAAAATTGTTGAACTTGAGTTTGTGGCAATTGTTGAACTTGCGTCTGTGGTTTTTAGTGAACTTTAATTTGTGGCAATTGTTGAACTTGAGTTTGTGGCGTTTGTTGAACTTGAGTTTGTGTCGTGTTTGAACTTGAGTTTGTGGTGTTTGTTGAACTTGAGTCTGTGGTTTTTAGTGAACTTTACTTGATGGCAATTGTTGAACTTGAGTTTGTGGGGTTTGTTGAACTTGAGTTTGTGTCATGTTTGAACTTGAGTTTCTGGTGTTTTTGAACTTGAGTCTGTGTTGTTTTTGAATATGAGGTTGTGGAAATTGTTAAACTTGAGAATTGGGCGTTGGTTGAACTTGAGTTTGTGTTGTGTTTGAACTTGAGTTTGTGTCGTGTTTGAACTTGAGTTTGTGGTGTTTTTGAACTTGAATTTGTGGTGTTTTTGAACTTGAGGGTGTGGAATTTTTCAAACTTAATAATTGGGTATTGGTTACACTTGAGTTTCTGTGTTTGTTAAACTTGAGTTTGTGTCGTGTTTGAACTTGAGTTTGTTTTTTGGTTGAAATTGAGTTTGTTTGTTGGTTGAAATTGAGTTTGTGGTGTTTTTGAACTTGAGGGTGTGAAATTTGTTAAACTTAATAATTGTGTATTGGTTGAACTTGAGTTTCTGTGTTTGTTGAACTGAATGTTTTTGAACTTGAGTTTGTGGTGTTTATGAACCTGAGTTTGTTTCGTGTTTGAACTTGAGTTTGTGGTGTTTTTAAACTTGACTTTGTGTGTTTGTTAAACTTGAGTTTGTGTTGTGTTCGAACTTGAGTTTGTGGTGTTTTTGAACTTGAGTTTGTTTCGTTTTTGAACTTGAGTTTGTGGTGTTTTTGAACTTGAGATTTGGGTGTTAGTTGAACTTGAGTTTGTGTCGTGTTTGAACTTGAGTTTGTGGTGTTTTTTGAACTTGAGTTTGTTTGTTTTTTGTACTTAGGTTTGTTGAACTTGAGTTTGTGGCAATTGTTGAACTTGCGTCTGTGGTTTTTAGTGAACTTTAATTTGTGGCAATTGTTTAACTTGAGTTTGTGGCGTTTGTTGAACATGAGTTTGTGTCGTGTTTGAACTTGAGTTTGTGGTGGTTTTGAACTTGAGTTTGTGGTGTGTTTGAACTTGAGTTTGGTTGAACTTGAGTTTGTTTCGTGTTTGAACTTGAGATTGTGTTGTTTGTTGAACTTGAGTTTGTGTGTTTTTTGAACTTAAGTTTGTTGAACTTGAGTTTGTGGCAATTGTTGAACTTGCGTCTGTGGTTTTTTGTGATTTTTAATTTGTGTCAATTGTTGAACTTGAGTTTGTGTTGTTTTTGAACTTGAGCTTGTTTCGTGTTTGAACTTGAGTTTGTGGATATTATTAAACTTGAGATTTGGGTGTTGGTTGAACTTGAGTTTGTGTCGTGTTTGAACTTGAGTTTGTTGTATTTTTGAACTTGAGTTTGTGTGTTTCTTGAACTTAAGTTTGTTGAACTTGAGTTTGTGGCAATTGTTGAACTTGCGTCTGCGGTTTTTAGTGAACTTTAGTTTGTGGCAATTGTTGAACTTGAGTTTGTGGCGTTTGTTGAACTTGAGTTTTTGGCATTTGTTGAACTTGAGTTTGTGTGTTTGTTGAACTTGAGGTTGTGGCAATTGTTAAACTTGAGATTTGGGTGTTGGTTGAACTTGAGTTTGTGTCGTGTTTGAACTTGAGTTTGTTGTATTTTTGAACTTGAGTTTGTGTGTTTCTTGAACTTAAGTTTGTTGAACTTGAGTTTGTGGCAATTGTTGAACTTGCGTCTGTGGTTTTTTGTGATTTTTAATTTGTGTCAATTGTTGAACTTGAGTTTGTGTTGTTTTTGAACTTGAGTTTGTGGTGTTTTTGAACTTGAGTTTTTTTTCGTGTTTGAACTTGAGTTTGTGGATATTATTAAACTTGAGATTTGGGTGTTGGTTGAACTTGAGATTTGGGTGTTGGTTGAAGTTGAGGTTGTTGTTTTTTTGATCTTGGGTTTGTGTGTTTTTTGAACTTAAAATTGTTGAACTTGAGTTTGTGGCAATTGTTGAACTTGCGTCTGTGGTTTTTAGTGAACTTTAATTTGTGGCAATTGTTGAACTTGAGTTTGTGGCGTTTGTTGAACTTGAGTTTGTGTCGTGTTTGAACTTGAGTTTGTGGTGTTTGTTGAACTTGAGTCTGTGGTTTTTAGTGAACTTTACTTGATGGCAATTGTTGAACTTGAGTTTGTGGGGTTTGTTGAACTTGAGTTTGTGTCATGTTTGAACTTGAGTTTCTGGTGTTTTTGAACTTGAGTCTGTGTTGTTTTTGAATATGAGGTTGTGGAAATTGTTAAACTTGAGAATTGGGCGTTGGTTGAACTTGAGTTTGTGTTGTGTTTGAACTTGAGTTTGTGTCGTGTTTGAACTTGAGTTTGTGGTGTTTTTGAACTTGAATTTGTGGTGTTTTTGAACTTGAGGGTGTGGAATTTTTCAAACTTAATAATTGGGTATTGGTTACACTTGAGTTTCTGTGTTTGTTAAACTTGAGTTTGTGTCGTGTTTGAACTTGAGTTTGTTTTTTGGTTGAAATTGAGTTTGTTTGTTGGTTGAAATTGAGTTTGTGGTGTTTTTGAACTTGAGGGTGTGAAATTTGTTAAACTTAATAATTGTGTATTGGTTGAACTTGAGTTTCTGTGTTTGTTGAACTTGAGTTTGTGTCGTGTTTTAACTTGAGTTTGTTTGTTGGTTGAACTTGAGTTTGTGTCGTGTTTGAACTTGAGCTCGTTTTGTTTGTTGAACTTGAGTTTGTGTGTTGGTTGAACTTGAGTTTGTATGTTTGTTGAACTTGAGTTTGTGTTGTGTTTGAACTTGACTGTGGTGTTTTTGAACTTGAGTTTGTTTCGTGTTTGAACTTGAGTTTGTGGCGTTTGTTAAACTTGAGTTTGTTGAACTTGTGGTTGTTCCAAGTGTTAAACTTGAGATTTGGGTGTTGGTTGAACTTGAGTTTGTGTCGTGTTTGAACTTGAGTTTGTTGTGTTTTTGAACTTGAGTTTGTGTGTTTTTTGAACTTAAGTTTGTTGAACTTGAGTTTGTGGCAATTGTTGAAATTGCGTCTGTGGTTTTTAGTGAACTGTAATTTGTGGTAATCGTTGAACTTGAGTTTGTGGCGTTTGTTGAACTTGAGTTTGTGTTGTGTTTGAACTTGAGTTTGTGGTGTTTTTTGAACTTGAGTTTGTTTGTTTTTTGAACTTAGGTTTGTTGAACTTGAGTTTGTGGCAATTGTTGAACTTGCGTCTGTGGTTTTTTTGTGTTGTGTTTGAACTTGACTGTGGTGTTTTTGAACTTGAGTTTGTTTCGTGTTTGAACTTGAGTTTGTGGTGTTTTTAAACTTGACTTTGTGTGTTTGTTGAACTTGAGTTTGTGTTGCATTTGAACTTGAGTTTGTGTCGTGTTTGAAATTGAGTTTGTGTTTTTGTTAAACTTGAGTTTGTGTTGTGTTCGAACTTGAGTTTGTGGTGTTTTTGAACTTGAGATTTGGGTGTTAGTTGAACTTGAGTTTGTGTCGTGTTTGAACTTGAGTTTGTGGTGTTTTTTGAACTTGCGTCTGTGGTTTTTAGTGAACTTTAATTTGTGGCAATTGTTGAACTTGAGTTTGTGGCGTTTGTTGAACATGAGTTTGTGTCGTGTTTGAACTTGAGTTTGTGGTGGTTTTGAACTTGAGTTTGTGGTGTGTTTGAACTTGAGTTTGGTTGAACTTGAGTTTGTTTCGTGTTTGAACTTGAGTTTGTAGTGTTTTTGAACTTGAGTTTGTGGCAATTGTTGAACTTGAGTTTGTGTCATGTTTGAACTTGAGGTTGTGGTGTTTTTGAACTTGAGTTTGTGGTGTTTTTGAACGTGAGGGTTTGGAATTTGTTAAACTTAATAACTGGGTATTGGTTGAACTTGAGTTTTTGTGTTTGTTGAACTTCAGTTTGTGTCGTTTTTGAAATTGTGTTTGTGTGTTTGTTGAACTTGAGTTTGTTTCGTGTTTGAACTTGAGTTTTTGGCATTTGTTGAACTTGAGTTTGTGTGTTTGTTGAACTTGAGGTTGTGGCAATTGTTAAACTTGAGATTTGGGTGTTGGTTGAACTTGAGTTTGTGTCGTGTTTGAACTTGAGTTTGTTGTATTTTTGAACTTGAGTTTGTGTGTTTCATGAACTTAAGTTTGTTGAACTTGAGTTTGTGGCAATTGTTGAACTTGCGTCTGTGGTTTTTTGTGATTTTTAATTTGTGTCAATTGTTGAACTTGAGTTTGTGTTGTTTTTGAACTTGAGTTTGTGGTGTTTTTGAACTTAAGTTTGTTGAACTTGAGTTTGTGGCAATTGTTGAACTTGCGTCTGCGGTTTTTAGTGATCTTTAGTTTGTGGCAATTGTTGAACTTGAGTTTGTGGCGTTTGTTGAACTTGAGTTTTTGGCATTTGTTGAACTTGAGTTTGTGTGTTTGTTGAACTTGAGGTTGTGGCAATTGTTAAACTTGAGATTTGGGTGTTGGTTGAACTTGAGTTTGTGTCGTGTTTGAACTTGAGTTTGTTGTATTTTTGAACTTGAGTTTGTGTGTTTCTTGAACTTAAGTTTGTTGAACTTGAGTTTGTGGCAATTGTTGAACTTGCGTCTGTGGTTTTTTGTGATTTTTAATTTGTGTCAATTGTTGAACTTGAGTTTGTGTTGTTTTTAAACTTGAGTTTGTGGTGTTTTTGAACTTGAGATTTGGGTGTTGGTTGAACTTGAGATTTGGGTGTTGGTTGAAGTTGAGGTTGTTGTTTTTTTGATCTTGGGTTTGTGTGTTTTTTGAACTTAAAATTGTTGAACTTGAGTTTGTGGCAATTGTTGAACTTGCGTCTGGTTTTTAGTGAACTTTAATTTGTGGCAATTGTTGAACTTGAGTTTGTGGCGTTTGTTGAACTTAAGTTTGTGTCGTGTTTGAACTTGAGTTTGTGGTGTTTGTTGAACTTGAGTCTGTGGTTTTAAGTGAACTTTACTTGATGGCAATTGTTGAACTTAAGTTTGTGGGGTTTGTTGAACTTGAGTTTGTGTCATGTTTGAACTTGAGTTTCTGGTGTTTTTGAACTTTAGTCTGTGTTGTTTTTGAATTTGAGGTTGTGGAAATTGTTAAACTTGAGAATTGGGCGTTGGTTGAACTTGAGTTTGTGTTGTGTTTGAACTTGAGTTTGTGTCGTGTTTGAACTTGAGTTTGTGGTGTTTTTGAACTTGAATTTGTGGTGTTTTTGAACTTGAGGGTGTGGAATTTTTCAAACTTAATAATTGGGTATTGGTTACACTTGAGTTTCTGTGTTTGTTAAACTTGAGTTTGTGTCGTGTTTGAACTTGAGTTTGTTTTTTGGTTGAAATTGAGTTTGTTTGTTGGTTGAAATTGAGTTTGTGGTGTTTTTGAACTTGAGGGTGTGAAATTTGTTAAACTTAATAATTGTGTATTGGTTGAACTTGAGTTTCTGTGTTTGTTGAACTTGAGTTTGTGTCGTGTTTTAACTTGAGTTTGTTTGTTGGTTGAACTTGAGTTTGTGTCGTGTTTGAACTTGAGCTCGTTTTGTTTGTTGAACCTGAGTTTGTGTGTTGGTTGAACTTGAGTTTGTATGTTTGTTGAACTTGAGTTTGTGTTGTGTTTGAACTTGACTGTGGTGTTTTTGAACTTGAGTTTGTTTCGTGTTTGAACTTGAGTTTGTGGCGTTTGTTAAACTTGAGTTTGTTGAACTTGAGGTTGTTGCAATTGTTAAACTTGAGATTTGGGTGTTGGTTGAACTTGAGTTTGTGTCGTGTTTGAACTTGAGTTTGTTGTGTTCTTGAACTTGAGTTTGTGTGTTTTTTGAACTTAAGTTTGTTGAACTTGAGTTTGTGGCAATTGTTGAAATTGCGTCTGTGGTTTTTAGTGAACTGTAATTTGTGGCAATCGTTGAACTTGAGTTTGTGGCGTTTGTTGAACTTGAGTTTGTGTCGTGTTTGAACTTGAGTTTGTGGTGTTTTTGAACTTTTGGTTGTGGCAATTGTTGAACTTGAGGATTGTGTGTTTGTTGAACTTGATTTTGTCTCGTGTTTGAACTTGAGGTGCTGTTCTTTTTGAACTTGAGGTTGTGGAAATTGTTAAACTTGAGTTTTGGGTGTTGGTTGAACTTAAAACTTACATTTGTTGAACTTGAGTTTGTGGTGTTTTTGAAATTCAGTTTATATGTTTTTTGAACTTGAGTATGTGGCGTGTTTGAACTTGAGTTTCTGTTGTTTTTTGAACTTGAGGTTTTGGATATTGTTAAATTTGAGATTTGAGTGTTGGTTGAACTTGTGTTTATGTTGTGTTTGAATTTGAGTTTTTGGTGTTTTTGAACAAGAGTTTGTGTGTTTTTTGAACTTGAGGGTGTGGAATTTGTTAAACTTAATAATTGGGTATTGGTTGAACTTGAGTTTCTGTGTTTGTTGAACTTGAGTTTGTGTCGTGTTTGAACTTGTTTGTGTGTTGGTTGAACTTGAGTTTGTGGTGTTTTTGAACTTGAATTTGTGGTGTTTTTGAACTTGAGGGTGTGAAATTTGTTAAACTTAATAATTGGGTATTGGTTGAACTTGAGTTTCTGTGTTTGTTGAACTTGAGTTTGTGTCGTGTTTGAACTTGAGTTTGTGGTGGTTTTGAACTTGAGTTTGTGGTGTGTTTGAACTTGAGTTTTATGTGTTAGTTGAACTTGAGTTTGTGTCGTGTTTGAACTTGAGTTTGTTGTGTTTTTGAACTTGAGTTTGTGTCGTGTGTGAACTTGAGTTTGTAGTGTCTTTGAACTTGAGTTTGTGGCAATTGTTGAACTTGAGTTTGTGTCATGTTTGAACTTGAGGTTGTGGTTTTTTTGAACTTGAGTTTGTGGTGTTTTTGAACTTGAGGGTTTGGAATTTGTTAAACTTAATAATTGGGTATTGGTTGAACTTGAGTTTCTGTGTTTGTTGAACTTGAGTTTGTGTCGTGTTTGAAATTGAGTTTGTGTGTTTGTTGAACTTGAGTTTGTTTCGTGTTTGAACTTGAGTTTGTGGTGTTTTTGAACTTGAGTTTTTTTCGTGTTTGAACTTGAGTTTTTGGCGTTTGTTGAACTTGAGTTTGTGTGTTTGTTGAACTTGAGTTTGTGTCGTGTTTGAAATTGAGTTTGTGTGTTTGTTGAACTTGAGTTTGTGTTGTGTTTGAACTTGAGTTTGTGGTGTTTTTGAACTTGAGTTTGTTTCGTTTTTGAACTTGAGTTTGTGGTGTTTTTGAACTTCAGGTTGGGTGTTTGTTGAACTTGAGGTTGTGGCAATTGTTAAACTTGAGATTTGGGTGTTAGTTGAACTTGAGTTTGTGTCGTGTTTGAACTTGAGTTTGTGGTGTTTTTGAACTTGAGTTTGATTGTTTTTTGAACTTAAGTTTGTTGAACTTGAGTTTGTGGCAATTGTTGAACTTGCGTCTGTGGTTTTTAGTGAACTTTAATTTTTGGCAATTGTTGAACATGAGTTTGTGTTGTGTTTGAACTTGAGTTTGTGGTGGTTTTGAACTTGAGTTTGTGGTGTGTTTGAACTTGAGTTTTATGTGTTGGTTGAACTTGAGTTTGTTTCGTGTTTGAACTTGAGGTTGTGGTGTTTTTGAACTTGAGTTTGTGTTGTCTTTGAACGTGAGGGTTTGGAATTTGTTAAACTTAATAATTGGGTATTGGTGGAACTTGAGTTTCGGTGTTTGTTGAACTTGAGTTTGTGTCGTGTTTGAAATTGAGTTTGTGTGTTTGTTGAACTTGAGTTTGTGTGTTTGTTGAACTTGAGGTTGTGGCAATTATTAAACTTGAGATTTGGGTGTTGGTTGAACTTGAGTTTGTGTCGTGTTTGAACTTGAGTTTGTGGTGTTTGTTGAACTTGAGTCTGTGGTTTTAAGTGAACTTTACTTGATGGCAATTGTTGAACTTGAGTTTGTGGGGTTTGTTGAATTTGAGTTTGTGTCATGTTTGAACTTGAGTTTCTGGTGTGTTTGAACTTGAGTCTGTGTTGTTTTTGAATTTGAGGTTGTGGAAATTGTTAAACTTGAGAATTGGGCGTTGGTTGAACTTGAGTTTGTGTTGTGTTTGAACTTGAGTTTGTGTCGTGTTTGAACTTGAGTTTGTGGTGTTTTTGAACTTGAGTTTGTGGTGTCTTTGAACGTGAGGGTTTGGAATTTGTTAAATTTAATAATTGTGTATTGGTCGAACTTGAGTTTCTGTGTTTGTTGAACTTGAGTTTGTGTCGTGTTTGAAATTGAGTTTGTGTGTTTGTTGAACTTGAGTTTGTTTCGTGTTTGAACTTGAGTTTTTGGCATTTGTTGAACTTGAGTTTGTGTGTTTGTTGAACTTGAGGTTGTGGCAATTATTAAACTTGAGATTTGGGTGTTGGTTGAACTTGAGTTTGTGTCGTGTTTGAACTTGAGTTTGTTGTGTTTTTGAACTTGAGTTTGTGTGTTTCTTGAACTTAAGTTTGTTGAACTTGAGTTTGTGGCAATTGTTGAACTTGCGTCTGTGGTTTTTAGTGAACTTTAGTTTGTGGCAATTGTTGAACTTGAGTTTGTGGCGTTTGTTGAACTTGAGTTTGTGTCGTGTTTTAACTTGAGTTTGTGGTGCTTTTGAACTTGAATTTGTGGTGTTTTTGAACTTGAGGGTGTGAAATTTGTTAAACTTAATAATTGGGTATTGGTTGAACTTGAGTTTCTGTGTTTGTTGAACTTGAGTTTGTGTTGTCTTTGAACTTGAGTTTGTGTGTTGGTTGAACTTGAGTTTGTGTCGTGTTTGAACTTGAGCTTGTTTTGTTTGTTGAACTTGAGTTTGTGTGTTGGTTGAACTTGAGTTTGTGTGTTTGTTGAACTTGAGTTTGTGTTGTGTTTGAACTTGAGTTTGTGGTGTTTTTGAACTTGAGTTTGTTTCGTGTTTGAACTCGAGTTTTTGGCGTTTGTTGAACTTGAGTTTGTGTGTTTGTTGAACTTGAGGTTATGGCAATTGTTAAACTTGAGATTTTGGTGTTGGTTGAACTTGAGTTTGTGTCGTGTTTGAACTGAGTTTGTTTTGTTTTTGAACTTGAGTTTGTTTCGTGTTTGAACTCGAGTTTTTGGCGTTTGTTGAACTTGAGTTTGTGTGTTTGTTGAACTTGAGGTTATGGCAATTATTAAACTTGAGATTTGGGTGTTGGTTGAACTTGAGTTTGTGTGTTTGTTGAACTTGAGTTTGTGTTGTGTTTGAACTTGAGTTTGTGGTGTTTTTGAACTTGAGTTTGTTTCGTGTTTGAACTCGAGTTTTTGGCGTTTGTTGAACTTGAGTTTGTGTGTTTGTTGAACTTGAGGTTATGGCAATTATTAAACTTGAGATTTGGGTGTTGGTTGAACTTGAGTTTGTGTCGTGTTTGAACTTGAGTTTGTGGTGTTTGTTGAACTTGAGTCTGTGGTTTTAAGTGAACTTTACTTGATGGCAATTGTTGAACTTGAGTTTGTGGGGTTTGTTGAATTTGAGTTTGTGTCATGTTTGAACTTGAGTTTCTGGTGTGTTTGAACTTGAGTCTGTGTTGTTTTTGAATTTGAGGTTGTGGAAATTGTTAAACTTGAGAATTGGGCGTTGGTTGAACTTGAGTTTGTGTTGTGTTTGAACTTGAGTTTGTGTCGTGTTTGAACTTGAGTTTGTGGTGTTTTTGAACTTGAGTTTGTGGTGTTTTTGAACTTGTGTTTTTGAACTTGAGTTTTGTGTCGTGTTTTTGAACTTGAGTTTATGTGTTGGTTTGAGTTTGTGTCGTGTTTGAACTTGAGTTTGTGTTGTTTGTTGAACTTGAGTTTTTTTTGTTGAACTTGAGTTTGTGGCAATTGTTGAACTTGCGTCTGTGGTTTTTTGTGATTTTTAATTTGTGTCAATTGTTGAACTTGAGTTTGTGTTGTTTTTGAACTTGAGCTTGTTTCGTGTTTGAACTTGAGTTTGTGGATATTATTAAACTTGAGATTTGGGTGTTGGTTGAACTTGAGATTTGGGTGTTGGTTGAAGTTGAGGTTGTTGTGTTTTTGAACTTGAGTTTGTGTGTTTTTTGAACTTAAGTTTGTTGAACTTGAGTTTGTGGCAATTGTTGAACTTGAGTCTGTGTTTTTTAGTGAACTTTACTTGATGGCAATTGTTGAAATTGAGTTTGTGGGGTTTGTTGAACTTGAGTTTGTGTTGTTTTTGAAGTTGAGGTTGTGGAAATTGTTAAACTTGAGAATTGGGCGTTGGTTGAACTTGAGTTTGTGTTGTGTTTGAACTTGAGTTTGTTGTGTGTTTGAACTTGAGTTTGTTTGTTTGATGAACTTTAGGTTGTGGCAATTGTTAAACTTGAGATTTGGGTGTTGGTTAAATTTGAGTTTTTGTTGTGTTTGAACTTGAGTTCGTGTGTTTTTTGAAATTAGGGTTGTGAAAATTAGTGAACTTTAATTTGTGGCAATTGTGGAACTTGAGTTTGTGGCGTTTGTTGAACTTGAGTTTGTGTCGTGTTTGAACTTGAGTTTGTGGTGTTTTTGAACTTGAGTTTGTAGTGTGTTTGAACTTGAGTTTTATGTGTTGGTTGAACTTGAGTTTGTGTCGTGTTTGAACTTGAGTTTGTGTGTTTTTTGAACTTAAGTTTGTTGAACTTTAGTTTGTGGCAATTTTTGAACTTGAGTTTGTGTCATGTTTGAACTTGAGGGTGTGGAATTTTTTAAACTTAATAATTGGGTATTGGTTGAACTTGAGTTTCTGTGTTTGTTGAACTTGAGTTTGTGTCGTGTTTGAAATTGAGTTTGTGTTTTTTTGAACTTGGGTTTGTGTTGTGTTTGAACTTGAGTTTGTGGTGTTTTTGAACTTGAGTTTGTTTCGAGTTTGAACTTGAGTTTGTGGCGTTTGTTGAACTTGAGTTTGTGTGTTTGTTGAACTTGAGGTTGTGGCAATTGTTAAACTTGAGATTTGGGTGTTGGTTGAACTTGAGTTTGTGTCGTGTTTGAACTTGAGTTTGTTGTATTTTTGAACTTGAATTTGCGTGTTTGGTGAACTTGAGTTTGTGTGTTTGTTGAACCTGAGTTTGTGTTGTGTTTGAACTTGAGTTTGTGGTGTTTGTTGAACTTGAGTTTGTGGTGTTTTTGAACTTAAGTTTGTAGTGTGTTTGAACTTGAGTTTTATGTGTTGGTTGAACTTGAGTTTGTGTCGTGTTTGAACTTGAGTTTGTGTGTTTTTTGAACTTAAGTTTGTTGAACTTTAGTTTGTGGCAATTGTTGAACTTGAGTTTGTGTCATGTTTGAACTTGAGGGTGTGGAATTTTTTAAACTTAATAATTTGGTATTGGTTACACTTGAGTTTCTGTGTTTGTTGAACTTGAGTTTGTGTCGTGTTTGAAATTGAGTTTGTGTTTTTGTTGAACTTGAGTTTGTGTTGTGTTTGAACTTGAGTTTGTGGTGTTTTTGAACTTGAGTTTGTTTCGTGTTTGTACTTGAGTTTGTGGCGTTTGTTGAACTTGAGTTTGTGTCGTGTTTGAAATTGAGTTTGTGTTTTTGTTGAACCTGAGTTTGTGTTGTGTTTGAACTTGAGTTTGTGGTGTTTGTTGAACTTGAGTTTGTGTTGTGTTTGAACTTGAGTTTGTGGTGTTTGTTGAACTTGAGTTTGTGGTGTTTTTGAACTTGAGTTTGTGGTGTTTTTGAACTTGAGTTTGTGTCGTGTTTGAACTTGAGTTTGTGTCGTGTTTGAAATTGAGTTTGTGTGTTTGTTGAACTTGAGTTTGTGTTGTGTTTGAACTTGAGTTTGTGGTGTTTTTGACCTTGAGTATTTTTCGTGTTTGAACTTGAGGTTGTGACAATTGTTAAACTTAAGATTTGGGTGGTGGTTGAACTTGAGTTTGTTGTGTTTTTGAACTTGAGTTTGTGTGTTTTTTGAACTTAATTTTTTTGAACTTGAGTTTGTGGCAATTGTTGAACTTGCGTCTGTGGTTTTTAGTGAACTTTAATTTGTGGCAATTGTTGAACTTGAGTTTGTGGCGTTTGTTGAACTTGAGTTTGTGTCGTGTTTGAACTTGAGTTTGTGGTGTTTTTGAACTTGAGTTTGTAGTGTGTTTGAACTTGAGTTTTATGTGTTGGTTGAACTTGAGTTTGTGTCGTGTTTGAACTTGAGTTTGTGTGTTTTTTGAACTTAAGTTTGTTGAACTTTAGTCTGTGGCAATTGTTGAACTTGAGTTTGTGTCATGTTTGAACTTGAGGGTGTGGAATTTTTTAAACTTAATAATTTGGTATTGGTTACACTTGAGTTTCTGTGTTTGTTGAACTTGAGTTTGTGTCGTGTTTGAAATTGAGTTTGTGTTTTTGTTGAACTTGAGTTTGTGTTGTGTTTGAACTTGAGTTTGTGGTGTTTTTGAACTTGAGTTTGTTTCGTGTTTGTACTTGAGTTTGTGGCGTTTGTTGAACTTGAGTTTGTGTTGTGTTTGAACTTGAGTTTGTGGTGTTTTTGAACTTGAGTTTGTTTCGTGTTTGAACTTGAGTTTTTGGCGTTTGATGAACTTGAGTTTGTGTGTTTGTTGAACTTGAGGTTATGGCAATTGTTAAACTTGAGTTTGTGTGTTTTTTGAACTTAAGTTTGTTGAACTTTAGTCTGTGGCAATTGTTGAACTTGAGTTTGTGTCGTGTTTGAACTGAGTTTGTTGTGTTTTTGAACTTGAGTTTGTGTGTTTCTTGAACTAAAGTTGGTTGAACTTGAGATTGTGGCAATTGTTGAACTTGCGTCTGTTGTTTTTAGTGAACTTTAGTTTGTGGCAATCGTTGAAATTGAGTTTGTGTGTTTGTTGAACTTGAGTTTGTGTGTTTGTTTGAACTTGAGTTTGTGGTGTTTTTGAACTTGAGTTTTATGTGTTTTTGAACTTGAGTTTATGTGTTGGTTGAACATGAGTTTGTGTCGTGTTTGAACTTGAGATTGTGTTTGTTGAACTTGAGTTTGTGTGTTTTTTGAACTTAAGTTTGTTGAACTTGAGTTTGTGGCAATTGTTGAACTTGCGTCTGTGGTTTTTTGTGATGTTTAATTTGTGTCAATTGTTGAACTTGAGTTTGTGTTGTTTTTGAACTTGAGTTTGTGGTGTTTTTGAACTTGAGTTTGTTTCGTGTTTGAACTTGAGTTTGTGGATATTATTAAACTTGAGATTTGGGTGTTGGTTGAACTTGAGATTTGGGTGTTGGTTGAAGTTAAGGTTGTTGTGTTTTTGAACTTGAGTTTGTGTGTTTTTTGAACTTAAGTTTGTTTAACTTGAGTTTGTGGCAATTGTTGAACTTGCGTCTGTGGTTTTTAGTGAATTTTAATTTGTGGCAATTGTTGAACTTGAGTTTGTGGCATTTGTTGAACTTGAGTTTGTGTCGTGTTTGAACTTGAGTTTGTGGCGTTTGTTGAACTTGAGTCTGTGTTTTTTAGTTAACTTTACTTGATGGCAATTGTTGAACTTGAGTTTGTGGGGTTTGTTGAACTTGAGATTGTGTTGCTTTTGAATGTGAGGTTGTGGAAATTGTTAAACTTGAGAATTGGGCGTTGGTTGAACTTGGGTTTGTGTTGTTTTTGAACTTGAGTTTGTTGTGTGTTTGAACTTGAGTTTGTTTGTTTCATGAACTTTAGGTTGTGGCAATTGTTAAACTTGAGATTTGGGTGTTGGTTAAACTTGAGTTTTTGTTGTGTTTGAACTTGAGTTCGTGTTGTTTGTTGAACTTGAGTTTGTGTGTTTTTTGAAATTGAGGTTGTGAAAATTAGTGAACTTAAATTTGTGGAAATTGTTGAACTTGAGTTTGTGGCGTTTGTTGAACTTGAGTTTGTGTGTTTTTTGAAATTGAGGTTGTGAAAATTAGTGAACTTAAATTTGTGGAAATTGTTGAACTTGAGTTTGTGGTTTTTTTGAACTTGAGTTTGTAGTGTGTTTGAACTTGAGTTTTATGTGTTGGTTGAATTTGAGTTTGTGTCCTGTTTGAACTTGAGTCTGTGTGTTTTTTGAACTTAGGTTTGTTGAACTTTAGTTTGTGGCAATTGCTGAACTTGAGTTTGTGTCATGTTTTAACTTGAGGGTGTGGAATTTTTTAAACTTAATAATTGGGTATTGGTTCAACTTGAGTTTCTGTGTTTGTTGAACTTGAGTTTGTGTCGTGTTTGAAATTGAGTTTGTGTTTTTGTTGAACTTGAGTTTGTGTGTTGTGTTTGAACTTGAGTTTGTGGTGTTTTTGAACTTGAGTTTGTTTCGTGTTTGAACTTGAGTTTGTGGCGTTTGTTGAACTTGAGTTTGTGTGTTTGTTGAACTTGAGGTTGTGGCAATTGTTAAACTTGAGATTTGGGTGTTGGTTGAACTTGAGTTTGTGTCATGTTTGAACTTGAGTTTGTTGTGTTTTTGAACTTGAATTTGCGTGTTTGGTGAACTTGAGTTTGTGGTGTTTTTAAACTTGAGTTTGTGTTGTTTTGGAACTTTAGGTTGTGGAAATTGTTAAACTTGAGAATTGTGTATAGGTTGAACTTGAGTTTTTTGTGTTTTTGAACTTGAGTTTGTGTCTTGTTTGAAATTGAGTTTGTGTCGTGTTTGAAATTGAGTTTGTGTGTTGAACTTGAGTTTGTGTTGTGTTTGAACTTGAGTTTGTGGTGTTTTTGAACTTGAGTTTTTTTCGTGATTGAACTTGAGGTTGTGGCAATTGCTAAACTTGAGATTTTGGTGGTGGTTGAACTTGAGTTTGTTGTGTTTTTGAACTTGAGTTTGTGTGTTTTTTGAACTTAAGTTTGTTGAACTTGAGTTTGTGGCAATTGTTGAACTTGTGTCTGTGGTTTTTAGTGAACTTTAATTTGTGGCAATTGTTGAACTTGAGTTTGTGGCGTTTGTTGAACTTGAGTTTGTGTCGTGTTTGAACTTGAGTTTGTGGTTTTTTTTAACTTGAGTTTCTAGTGTGTTTGAACTTGAGTTTTATGTGTTGGTTGAATTTGAGTTTGTGTCGTGTTTGAACTTGAGTTTGTGTGTTTTTTGAACTTAAGTTTGTTGAACTTTAGTTTGTGGCAATTGCTGAACTTGAGTTTGTGTCATGTTTTAACTTGAGGGTGTGGAATTTTTTAAACTTAATAATTGGGTATTGGTTGAACTTGAGTTTCTGTGTTTGTTGAACTTGAGTTTGTGTCGTGTTCGAAATTGAGTTTGTGTTTTTGTTGAACTTGAGTTTGTGTTGTGTTTGAACTTGAGTTTGTGGTGTTTTTGAACTTGAGTTTGTTTCGTGTTTGAACTTGAGTTTGTGGCGTTTGTTGAACTTGAGTTTGTGTGTTTGTTGAACTTGAGGTTGTGGCAATTGTTAAACTTAAGATTTGGGTGTTGGTTGAACTTGAGTTTGTGTCGTGTTTGAACTTGAGTTTGCTGTGTTTTTGAACTTGAATTTGCGTGTTTGGTGAACTTGAGTTTGTGTGTTTGTTGAACCTGGGTTTGTGTTGTGTTTGAACTTGAGTTTGTGGTGTTTATGAACTTGAGTTTGTGGTGTTTTTGAACTTGAGTTTGTGGTGTTTTTGAACTTGAGTTTCTGTTGTTTTTGAACTTTAGGTTGTGGAAATTGTTAAACTTGAGAATTTTGTATTGGTTGAACTTGAGTTTTTTGTGTTTTTGAACTTGAGTTTGTGTCGTGTTTGAACTTGAGTTTGTGTCGTGTTTGAAATTGAGTTTGTGTGTTTGTTGAACTTGAGTTTGTGTGTTTGTTGAACTTGAGGTTGTGGCAATTATTAAACTTGAGATTTGGGTGTTGGTTGAACTTGAGTTTGTGTCGTGTTTGAACTTGAGTTTGTTGTGTTTTTGAACTTGAGTTTGTGTGTTGGTTGAACTTGAGTTTGTGTCATGTTTGAACTTGAGTTTGTTGTGTTTTTGAACTTGAGTTTGTGTGTTTTTTGAACTTAAGTTTGTTGAACTTGAGTTTGTGGCAATTGTTGAACTTGCGTCTGTGTCGTGTTTGAACTTGAGTTTGTGGTGTTTTTGAACTTGAGTTTGTGTGTTGGTTGAACTTGAGTTTGTGTTGTTTTTGAACTTTAGGTTGTGGAAATTGTTAAACTTGAGAATTTTGTATTGGTTGAACTTGAGTTTTTTGTGTTTTTGAACTTGAGTTTGTGGTGTGTTTGAAATTGAGTTTGTGTTTTTGTTGAACTTGAGTTTGTGTTGTGTTTGAACTTGAGTTTGTGGTGTTTTTGAACTTGAGTTTGTTTCGTGTTTGAACTTGAGTTTGTGGCGTTTGTTGAACTTGAGTTTGTGTGTTTGTTGAACTTGAGGTTGTGGCAATTATTAAACTTGAGATTTGGGTGTTGGTTGAACTTGAGTTTGTGTCGTGTTTGAACTTGAGTTTGTTGTGTTTTTGAACTTGAGTTTGTGTGTTGGTTGAACTTGAGTTTGTGTCATGTTTGAACTTGAGTTTGTTGTGTTTTTGAACTTGAGTTTGTGTGTTTTTTGAACTTAAGTTTGTTGAACTTGAGTTTGTGGCAATTGTTGAACTTGCGTCTGTGTCGTGTTTGAACTTGAGTTTGTGGTGTTTTTGAACTTGAGTTTGTGTGTTGGTTGAACTTGAGTTTGTGTCATGTTTGAACTTGAGTTTGTTGTGTTTTTGAACTTGAGTTTGTGTGTTTTTTGAACTTAAGTTTGTTGAACTTGAGTTTGTGGCAATTGTTGAACTAGCGTCTTTGGTTTTTAGTGATTTTTAGTTTATGGCAATTGTTGAACTTGAGATTGTGGCGTTTGTTGAACCTGAGTTTGTGTCGTGTTTGAACTTGAGTTTGTGGTGTGTTTGAACTTGAGTTTGTGTGTTGGTTGAACTTGAGTTTGTATCGTGTTTGAACTTGAGTTTGTTGTGTTTTTGAACTTGAGTTTGTGTGTTTTTTGAACTTAAGTTTGTTGAACTTGAGTTTGTGGCAATTGTTGAACTTGCGTCTTTGGTTTTTAGTGAACTTTAATTTGGGGCAATTGTTGAACTTGAGTTTGTGGCGTTTGTTGAACTTGAGTTTGTGTCGTGTTTGAACTTGAGTTTGTGGTGTTTTTGAACTTGAGTTTGTGATGTTTCTGAACTTGAGTTTGTGTGTTGGTGAACTTGAGTTTGTGTCGTGTTTGAACTTGAGATCGTGTTGTTTGTTGAACTTGAGTTTGTGTGTTTTTTGAACTTAAGTTTGTTGAACTTGAGTTTGTGGCAATTGTTGAACTTGCTTCTGTGGTTTTTAGTGATTTTTAATTTGTGGCAATTGTTGAACTTGAGTTTGTGTTGTTTTTGAACTTGAGTTTGTGGTGTTTTTGAACTTGATTTTGTTTCGTGTTTGAACTTGAGTTTGAAGCGTATGTTGAACTTGAGTTTGTGTGTTTGAACTTGAGGTTGTGGCAATTGTTAAACTTGAGATTTGGGTGTTGGTTGAACTTGAGTTTGTGGTGATTGTTGAACTTGAGTTTGTGTCGTGTTTGAACTTGAGCTTGTGGCGTTTGTTGAACTTGAGTTTTTGGCAATTGTTTAACTTGAGATTTCGGTGTTGGTTGAACTTGAGTTTGTATCGTGTTTCAACTCGAGTTTGTTGTGTTTTTTAACTTGAGTTTGTGTGTTTTTTGAACTTAAGTTTGTTGAACTTGAGTTTGTGGCAATTGTTGAACTTGCATCTGTGTTTTTTAAGTGAACTTTAATTTTTAGCAATTGTTGAACTTGAGTTTGTGGCGTTTGTTGAACTTTAGTTTGTGTCGTGTTTGAATTTGAGTTTGTGGTGTTTTTGAACTTGAGGATGTGGAATTTGTTAAACTTGAGAATTGGGTATTGGTTGAACTTGAGTGTGTGTGTTTTTTGAAATTGAGTTTGTGGTGTGTTTGAACTTGAGGGTGTGGAATTTGTTGAACTTGAGAATTGGGTATTGGTTGAACTTGAGTCCGCACGCTCTCCCTCTCGCTCTCCCTTGCCGCTGGGCTCCGACGTGAAGGGAATAGCGTGGTCACTCGCGGCTGGAGTGACGGACGAACGGGATTCAAAAAAGAACATAAAGGACAATAATTTCCCTGGACTCTTGCGTCCCCGTGGCTGGTGTTGGAGGGTGCACACTCAAACACCTACACGGGTCTCGCTACACGCACACACATACACACTCACCTTCTGCCTCCGGTTCATGGACTGAACAGAGGCAGTTCCGGGTCACCTGTTAAATAACACTAGGTGACGTGCCTCCGCGGGTCAAGTGACCCAGGGAGAAATCAAAGTCCGTGAACTAATTGATTATAGTAAAAATATTGTGTTTGGGTTTAATATTGGCGCAGCCATGTGAAGGGTGTGAGTAACAGTAATTGGTTTGTATGCTATTGTGTGTCTGTAGAACTATTAAATAGGCTATAATAGCTGATATCTAGAAAAAACCCTAGATTGTCTTGATTGGTTTGTCCGGAGGAGGGGCCAAGGGGTATTTAAGGGAGCTCAGCTCACTTGTTGGGGTGCCTCCTGGTTGAGAAGACGTATGTTGGTCCTGGTGTTTGAATTGCGGTTTGTAAATAGTTTTTCCCTCTGTCTTTTTGTAAATAATTTTTGTAAATATTTTTTGTACATAAGAGTTTTTTCACCTGTGGGTATTTTTGGAGATGGTGTAAATAAAAGAAAATCACCGTACTCGATTCCCGACTGTGCCATCATCTTTCCCTCCACAACCGAAAAGGAATTCAAAGAAACTGAACCCCGACATTTGGTGTCAGAAGTGGGATGGCCAGTCGAAGGGGACGCATCCGGTTCACAGGAAGACGGATCGGACTGCGGTCACAAAAGGTGGAAGAAGCTGTGGAGGAAGCAGCCTGGGCCACAGAGGATGAGGATGAAGAGGGTGCTGCTGGGCCTGGCAGGCAGGCCTGGGAACTTCAGGTGCTGGGGCAGAGCTGCTTACAGTGATGAGAAATTTCCTGGAGGGGCAGCAGAGGAGAGAGGAGGGCTTGCTAGCAGAGCTCAGAGGGCTTCGAGCTGCCTTACCAGTCCCACTGCAGCAGCCAGAGGCAGAACGGAGGCCGGTAACACCGAGTCCAGCACCAAGAACCGCTACGCCATCTACTGGATCGACGATGAGCCTCCGCCTTGAGTTACCAACTCCAGCTCCTCGGCCACGCCGCAGTTCTCCCGTGGAGGCACCAAGGATTGGTGCAAGTAGCCTGGCAGAACCTCCTAGGTCTGAGAGCAGACCCTGGGGTGACTCCAAGATCCCTCAGTATCTGGCGGGAGAGGACATTGAGAATTACCTGCTCTGCTTCGAGCGGATTGCCAGAACGTGGGGTTGGCGAGACGGTGAGTGGGTTTGTCGCCTGGTGCCTCTGCTCACTGGGAAGGCGCTGGAGGCTTACACAGCGATGGATGAGGACCTGGCTCACTCCTACCCAGACCTGAAGGCAGCGCTCGTGACGAAGTTTGACGTCTCCCCGGAGACGTATCGCAGCAGTTCCGGTCCATGGCTGTCCCACCAGGAGAGAACCCCACAGAGACTTACCACCGCTTAAAGGGTCTCCACCGTCGATGGGTCCGGCCAGAGCAGCATACGAAGGAGCAGATCGGGGAGCAGGTCATATTGGAGCAGCTGCTGAGGGTCTTCCCGGCTGACAACCGCACCTGGGTGAAGGAGCATGAGCCGACGGATGGGTTAGCTGCAGGGAAGCTGGCACTGCAGTACCTTAACGCACGGAGGGGAGGCCCGACGGTCAACCAGGGTGGACCCAGTCGGCAGGTTTCGTCACAGCCCAGACCAGCGGCCAGAGCCAGCCAGCGTCCAGCAGGAGAACCTCGGTCCCCACCTTACCAGCGCAGCCCTGGTAAGGAGCTAATCTGTTTTTACTGCCAGCAAGAAGGACACAAGGCTGCTCTGTGCCCCATCAGAAAAGCCAAGCTTAGCAGTGCCTGTTAAACTCCCCGAGGGGAGGTTGCAAGTGGTGGGGGACGGCAACAACGATTCAAGGAAATTACTATAAATGGGGAATGTGTGACTGCTTTGGTTGACTCTGGGAGCTTCCTGACACTGGTGCGAAGGGAGCTGGTGCCAACGGGCAGTGTGGATTATAGCAGAGAGGAAGGCATTCTGTGCGCGCACGGGGACAGCCATTCCTACCCCACAGCTGAGGTGACAGTGGTGGTGGATGAGCAGCCTTATCTGCTGACTGTGGGGGTGGTGGATAGGTTACCTGTGGCTGCGATTCTGGGTTGGGACTTCCCAGTGCTACTGGACGTGCTGCTGGAGGCAGGACCCACAGCCAGTGACCGGGGGAAAGGGTTGTCTGGTCTGGTGATCACCCGTGCCCAGGCCAGAGCGGGGGTTGCAACTGGCCCAGGGCAGGAAAAGGGCCCTGAGCCAGAACTTTTTTCAAACCTGGACAATAGTTTGTTTGAGGGGGGCACAAAGGGCCCCAGAAAGTCCCGCCGTCAGCGGCGGTTTGAGAAGGGGCTGAAATCCCAGGAGCCAGACCGGAAAAAGGGGCTGGCAAAGGACATATGGAATGTGCCAGAGGACATTGGGGCCTTACAAAGGGAGGACACAACTCTGATGCCCCTGTTCGCCAAGGTGGTTGGGGAACAGGACCTAGCAAAGAAGGACAAAGACTGGTTTATTGTGGACAATAATGTGCTCTATGCAATGACAGATGATGTCAAACGCCTGGTGGTTCCTGTGTCATGTCGGCAGATGATCATGCATCTGGCACACACCTTGCCTTGGGCTGGTCATCTTGGTCGCAACAAAACCTACCTGCGGATATCTGCGAGGTTCTACTGGCCTTCCATGTACGCGGATGTACAAACCTTTTGTAAAACCTGTCCCACCTGTCAGAAGACTTGCTTTGTCCGCCAATCAGACCGTGCCTATCTCCAACCTCTACCCGTGATCTCCACTCCATTTAGGCGGATAGCCATGGACATTGTTGGCCCATTGGTGAGGAGCAGCGGAGGGCACCAGTACATCCTGGTGGTCTGTGATTACACCACTCGTTTCCCTGAGGCTTTTCCCCTGCGCACGGTCACTGCTCCGGCTGTGCTGCGTTGCCTGGTCCAGCTGTTTTCCAGGGTGGGTGTTCCAGACGAGATCATCACAGACCAGGGGACTAATTTCACCTCCAGACTCCTGTAGCTCTTCCACCGACAGTTGGGGGTCTCCACAATCAAGACCACCCCATACCACCCTCAGACAGACGGCTTGGTTGAGCGTTTCAATCAAACCCTCAAGATGCTGCAGAAATTTGTGTCTGACACCGGGCGAGACTGGGACCAGTGGTTACCCTTCCTGCTTTTTGCCTACCGAGAGGTTCCCCAAGCATCCACGGGGTTCTCCCCGTTAAAGCTACTGTATGGCTGGGAGGTACAGGGGCCATTGGATCTGCTGCTTAAGACGTGGGAGGCTCCTGCAACAGGCACCAGTGACCGCAGTGTGGTCCACTTCGTGTTGGAGATGAGGGACCGGCTGGCAAAGTACCGGGAGGAGGCCGAGGTCAACCTGCGCAACGCCCAGCAGGCCCAGAAGGCATGGTAGGACCAACATGCCAGACGCAGAGAGTTCCAGCCCGGCCAGAAGGTCCTACTCCTCCTCCCATCCTCCAACAGCAAGCTGCTTGCCAAGTGGCAGGGCCCGTAAACCGTCCTCCGGAAGATGGGCCCGAAGGGGAGGAGGAGTGTATCCTCGCCGACCTCCACCAGTATGCTGAACCTGCTCTGGGCCATTTCTCTGCTGTCCAGTCCAGCCAGCTGTGCCAGGTGTTCGAGAGGGAACTTGAGTTTTGGGTTTCTGTTGAACTTGAGTTTGTGTCGTGTTTGAACTTGAGTTTGTGGTGTTTTTGAACTTGAGTCTGTGTTGTTTTTGAACTTGAATTTGCCTGTTTGGTGAACTTGATTTTGTGTGTTTTTTGAACTTGAGTTTCTGTTGTTTTTGAACTTGAGGTTGTGTAAATTGTTAAACTTTAGAATCAGGTGTTGGTTGAACTTGAGTTTGTGATTTTGTTGAACTTGAGTTTGTGTCGTGTTTTAACTTGAGTTTGTGATGTTTTTGAACTTGAGTTTGTGCGTTTGTTGAACTTGAGTTTGTGTTGTGTTTGAACTTGAGTTTGTGGTGTTTTTGAACTTGAGTTTGTTTCCTGTTAGAACTAGAGTTTGTGGCGTTTGTTTAAATTGAGTTTGTGTCATGTTTGAACTTTGAGTTTATGGTGTATTTGAACTTGAGTTTGTGTGTTTTTGAACTTGAGGTTGTGGCAATTTATAAACCTGAGATTTGGGTATTGGTTGAACTTGAGTTAGTGTGTTTGTTGAACTTGAGTTTGTGTTGTGTTTGAACTAGAGTTTGTGTGTTTGTTGAACTTGAGTTTGTGTTGTGTTTGAACTTGAGTTTGTGGTGTTTTTGAACTTGAGTTTGTTTTGTGCTTGAACTTGAATTTGTGCGTTTGTTGAACTTGAGTTTGTGGTGTTTTTGAACTTGAGTTGATTGTGTTTTTGAACTTGAGTTTGTGGTGTTTTTGAACTTGAGTTTGTGGTGTTTTTGGACTTGAGTTTGTGTGTTTGAACTTGAGTTTGTGTCACGTTTGAACTTGAGTTTGTGGTGTTTTTGAAATTGAGTTTGCGTGTTTGAACTCTATTTAGTGGCATTTGTTGAACTTGAGTTTGTGTCCTGTTTGAATTTGAGTTTGTGGCGTGTTTGACCATGAGTTTGTGGTGTGTTTGAACTTGAGTTTGTGTGTTTGTTGAACTTGAGGTTGTGGCAATTTTTAAACTTGAGATTTGGATGTTGGTTGAACTTGAGTTTGTGTTGTGTTTGAACTTGAGTTCGTGTTGTTTTTTGAACTTGAGTTTGTGAAAATTTTTAAACTTGAGAATCAGGTGTTGGTTGAACTTGAGTTTGTGGTTTTTGTTGAACCTGATTTTGTGTTGTGTTTGAACTTGAGTTTGTGGTGTTTTTGAACTTGAGTTTGTGTGTTTGTTGAACTTGAGTTTGTGTTGTGTTTAAACTTGAGTTTGTGGTGTTTTTGAACTTGAGTTTGCATGTTTGGTGAACTTGAGGGTGTGGAATTTGTTAAACTTGAGAATTGTGTATTGTTTGAACTTGAGTTTGTGTGTTTGTTGAACTTCGATGGTGTCGTGTTTTTTAACTTGAGTTAGTTGTGTGTTTGAACTTGAGTTTGTGTGTTTGTTGAACTTGAGGTTGTGTCAATTGTTAAACTCGAGATTTGGGTGTTGGTTGAACTTGAGTTGTGTCATTTTTGAACATGAGTTTGTGTTGATTGTTGAACTTGAGTTTGTGTGTTTTTTGAACTTTAGTTTGTGTCGTGTTTGAACTTGTGAATGTTGTGTATTTGAGCTTCAGTCTGTGTTGTTTTTGAACTTGATGTTGTGGAATTGTTAAACTTGAGAATCAGGTGTTGGTTGAACTTGAGTTAGTGGGGTTTTTTTACTTGAGTTTGTGTCGTGTTTGAACTTGAGTGTGTTGTGTATTTTAACTTATGTGTGTGTTGTTTTTGAACTTGAGGTTGTGGATTTGATAAACTTGAGAATTGTGTATTGGTTGAACTTGAGTTTTTGTTGTTTCTGAACTTTATTTTGTGGTGTTTTTGAACTTGAGGGTGTGGAATTTGTTAAACTTGAGAATTTGGTATTGGTTGAACTTGAGTTTGTGTTTGTTCAACTTGAGTTTGTGTCATGTTTGAACTTGAGTTTGTGGTGTTTTTGAACTTGAGTTTGTGTCATGTTAGAACTTGAGCTCATGTTGTTTGTTGAACTTGAGTTTGTGTTGTTTTTTAACTTGAGGGTGTGACAATTTTTAAACTTGAGAATCAGTTGTTGGTTGAATTTGAATTTGTGGTTTTTGTTGAACTTGAGTTTGTGGTGTTTTTGAACTTGAGTCTGTGTTTTTTAACTTGAGGTTGTTGAAATTGTTAAACTTGAGAATTGGGTTTTGGTTGAACTTGAGTTTTTGTTGTTTTTGAACTTGAGTTTGTGTCGTGTTTGAACTTGAGTTTGTGGTGATTTTGAACTTGAGTTTGGTTTGTGTTTGAACTTGAGTTTGTGTGTTGGTTTGAACTTGAGTTTGTTTCATGTTAGAACTAAAGTTTGTGGCGTTTGTTTAAATTGAGTTTGTGTCATGTTTGAACTTTATGAGTTTATGGTGTATTTGAACTTGAGTTTGTGTGTTTTTGAACTTGAGGTTGTGGCAATTTATAAACCTGAGATTTGGGTATTGGTTGAACTTGAGTTAGTGTGTTTGTTGAACTTGAGTTTGTGTTGTGTTTGAACTTGAGTTTGTGTGTTTGTTGAACTTGGTTTTGTGTTGTGTTTGAACTTGAGTTTGTGGTGTTTTTGAACTTGAGTTTGTTTCGTGCTTGAACTTGAATTTGTGGCGTTTGTTGAACTTGAGTTTGTGGTGTTTTTGAACTTGAGTTAATTGAGTTTTTGAACTTGAGTTTGTGGTGTTTTTGAACTTGAGTTTGTGGTGTTTTTGAACTTGAGTTAATGGTGTTTTTGAACTTGAGTTTGTGGTGTTTTTGGACTTGAGTTAATTGAGTTTTTGAACTTGAGTTTGTGGTGTTTTTGAACTTGAGTTTGTGGTGTTTTTGAACTTGAGTTAATGGTGTTTTTGAACTTGAGTTTGTGGTGTTTTTGGACTTGAGTTTGTGTGTTTGTTGAACTTGAGTTTGTGTCACGTTTGAACTTGAGTTTGTGGTGTTTTTGAAATTGAGTTTGCGTGTTTGAACTCTATTTAGTGGCATTTGTTGAACTTGAGTTTGTGTCGTGTTTGAATTTGAGTTTGTGGCGTGTTTGACTTTGAGTTTGTGGTGTGTTTGAACTTGAGTTTGTGTGTTTGTTGAACTTGAGGTTGTGGCAATTTTTAAACTTGAGATTTGGATGTTGGTTGAACTTGAGTTTGTGTTGTGTTTGAACTTGAGTTCGTGTTGTTTTTTTAACTTGAGTTTGTGAAAATTTTTAAACTTGAGAATCAGGTGTTGGTTGAACTTGAGTTTGTGGTTTTTGTTGAACCTGATTTTGTGTTGTGTTTGAACTTGAGTTTGTGGTGTTTTTGAACTTGAGTTTGTGTGTTTGTTTAACTTTAGTTTGTGTTGTGTTTAAACTTGAGTTTGTGGTGTTTTTAAACTTGAGTTTGCATGTTTGGTGAACTTGAGGGTGTGGAATTTGTTAAACTTGAGAATTGTGTATTGTTTGAACTTGAGTTTGTGTGTTTGTTGAACTTCGATGGTGTCGTGTTTTTTAACTTGAGTTAGTTGTGTGTTTGAACTTGAGTTTGTGTGTTTGTTGAACTTGAGGTTGTGTCAATTGTTAAACTCGAGATTTGTGTGTTTGTTGAACTTGAGTTTGTGTTGTGTTTGAACTTGAGCTCATGTTGTTTGTTGAACTTGAGTTTGTGTGTTTTTTTAACATGAGGTTGTGAAAATTTTTAGTTGAGAATCAGTTGTTGGTTGAATTTGAATTTGTGGTTTTTGTTGAACTTGAGTTTTTGTTGTTTTTGAACTTGAGTTTGTGTCAAGTTTGAACTTGAGTTTGTGTCGTGTTTGAACTTGAGTTTGTGGTGTTTTTGAACTTAAGTTTGGTTTGTGTTTGAACTTGAGTTTGTGTGTTGGTTTGAACTTGAGTTTGTTTCATGTTAGAACTAAAGTTTGTGGCGTTTGTTTAAATTGAGTTTGTGTCATGTTTGAACTTTGAGTTTATGGTGTATTTGAACTTGAGTTTGTGTGTTTTTGAACTTGAGGTTGTGGCAATTTATAAACCTGAGATTTGGGTATTGGTTGAACTTGAGTTAGTGTGTTTGTTGAACTTGAGTTTGTGTTGTGTTTGAACTTGAGTTTGTGTGTTTGTTGAACTTGGGTTTGTGTTGTGTTTGAACTTGAGTTTATGGTGTTTTTGAACTTGAGTTTGTTTCGTGCTTGAACTTGAATTTGTGGCGTTTGTTGAACTTGAGTTTGTGGTGTTTTTGAACTTGAGTTGATTGTGTTTTTGAACTTGAGTTTGTGGTGTTTTTGAACTTGAGTTTGTGGTGTTTTTGAACTTGAGTTAATGGTGTTTTTGAACTTGAGTTTGTGGTGTTTTTGGACTTGAGTTTGTGTGTTTGTTGAACTTGAGTTTGTGTCACGTTTGACCTTGAGTTTGTGGTGTTTTTGAAATTGAGTTTGCGTGTTTGAACTCTATTTAGTGGCATTTGTTGAACTTGAGTGTGTGTCGTGTTTGACTTTGAGTTTGTGGCATGTTTGACCATGAGTTTGTGGTGTGTTTGAACTTGAGTTTGTGTGTTTGTTGAACTTGAGGTTGTGGCAATTTTTAAACTTGAGTTTGTGTGTTGGTTGAACTTGAGTTTGTGTTGTGTTTGAACTTGAGTTTGTGAACATTTTTAAACTTGAGAATCAGGTGTTGGTTGAACTTGAGTTTGTGGTTTTTGTTGAACCTGATTTTGTGTTGTGTTTGAACTTGAGTTTGTGGTGTTTTTGAACTTGAGTTTGTGTGTTTGTTGAACTTGAGTTTGTGTTGTGTTTAAACTTGAGTTTGTGGTGTTTTTGAACTTGAGTTTGCATGTTTGGTGAACTTGAGGGTGTGGAATTTGTTAAACTTGAGAATTGTGTATTGTTTGAACTTGAGTTTGTGTGTTTGTTGAACTTCCATGGTGTCGTGTTTTTTAACTTGAGTTAGTTGTGTGTTTGAACTTGAGTTTGTGTGTTTGTTGAACTTGAGGTTGTGTCAATTGTTAAACTCGAGATTTGGGTGTTGGTTGAACTTGAGTTTGTGTCATTTTTGAACATGAGTTTGTGTTGATTGTTGAACTTGAGTTTGTGTGTTTTTTGAACTTTAGTTTGTGTCGTGTTTGAACTTGTGAATGTTGTGTATTTGAGCTTCAGTCTGTGTTGTTTTTTAACTTGATGTTGTGGAATTGTTAAACTTGAGAATCAGGTGTTGGTTGAACTTGAGTTTTTGTTGTTTCTGAACATTATTTTGTGGTGTTTTTGAACTTGAGGGTGTGGAATTTGTTAAACTTGAGAATTTGGTATTGGTTGAACTTGAGTTTGTGTTTGTTCAACTTGAGTTTGTGTCATGTTTGAACTTGAGTTTGTGGTGTTTTTGAACTTGAGTTTGTGTCATGTTAGAACTTGAGCTCATGTTGTTTGTTGAACTTGAGTTTGTGTTGTTTTTTAACTTGAGGGTGTGAAAATTTTTAAACTTGAGAATCAGTTGTTGGTTGAATTTGAATTTGTGGTTTTTGTTGAACTTGAGTTTGTGGTGTTTTTGAACTTGAGTCTGTGTTTTTTAACTTGAGGTTGTTGAAATTGTTAAACTTGAGAATTGGGTTTTGGTTGAACTTGAGTTTTTGTTGTTTTTGAACTTGAGTTTGTGTCGTGTTTGAACTTGAGTTTGTGGTGTTTTTGAACTTGAGTTTGGTTTGTGTTTGAACTTGAGTTTGTGTGTTGGTTTGAACTTGAGTTTGTTTCATGTTAGAACTAAAGTTTGTGGCGTTTGTTTAAATTGAGTTTGTGTCATGTTTGAACTTTGAGTTTATGGTGTATTTGAACTTGAGTTTGTGTGTTTTTGAACTTGAGGTTGTGGCAATTTATAAACCTGAGATTTGGGTATTGGTTGAACTTGAGTTAGTGTGTTTGTTGAACTTGAGTTTGTGTTGTGTTTGAACTTGAGTTTGTGTGTTTGTTGAACTTGGGTTTGTGTTGTGTTTGAACTTGAGTTTGTGGTGTTTTTGAACTTGAGTTTGTTTCGTGCTTGAACTTGAATTTGTGGCGTTTGTTGAACTTGAGTTTGTGGTGTTTTTGAACTTGAGTTAATTGAGTTTTTGAACTTGAGTTTGTGGTGTTTTTGAACTTGAGTTTGTGGTGTTTTTGAACTTGAGTTAATGGTGTTTTTGAACTTGAGTTTGTGGTGTTTTTGGACTTGAGTTTGTGTGTTTGTTGAACTTGAGTTTGTGTCACGTTTGAACTTGAGTTTGTGGTGTTTTTGAAATTGAGTTTGCGTGTTTGAACTCTATTTAGTGGCATTTGTTGAACTTGAGTTTGTGTCGTGTTTGAATTTGAGTTTGTGGCGTGTTTGACTTTGAGTTTGTGGTGTGTTTGAACTTGAGTTTGTGTGTTTGTTGAACTTGAGGTTGTGGCAATTTTTAAACTTGAGATTTGGATGTTGGTTGAACTTGAGTTTGTGTTGTGTTTGAACTTGAGTTCGTGTTGTTTTTTGAACTTGAGTTTGTGAAAATTTTTAAACTTGAGAATCAGGTGTTGGTTGAACTTGAGTTTGTGGTTTTTGTTGAACCTGATTTTGTGTTGTGTTTGAACTTGAGTTTGTGGTGTTTTTGAACTTGAGTTTGTGTGTTTGTTGAACTTAAGTTTGTGTTGTGTTTAAACTTGAGTTTGTGGTGTTTTTGAACTTGAGTTTGCATGTTTGGTGAACTTGAGGGTGTGGAATTTGTTAAACTTGAGAATTGTGTATTGTTTGAACTTGAGTTTGTGTGTTTGTTGAACTTCGATGGTGTCGTGTTTTTTAACTTGAGTTAGTCGTGTGTTTGAACTTGAGTTTGTGTGTTTGTTGAACTTGAGGTTGTGTCAATTGTTAAACTCGAGATTTGGGTGTTGGTTGAACTTGAGTTTGTGTCATTTTTGAACATGAGTTTGTGTTGATTGTTGAACTTGAGTTTGTGTGTTTTTTGAACTTTAGTTTGTGTCGTGTTTGAACTTGTGAATGTTGTGTATTTGAGCTTCAGTCTGTGTTGTTTTTGAACTTGATGTTGTGGAATTGTTAAACTTGAGAATCAGGTGTTGGTTGAACTTGAGTTAGTGGGGTTTTTTTACTTGAGTTTGTGTCGTGTTTGAACTTGAGTGTGTTGTGTATTTTAACTTCAGTCTGTGTTGTTTTTGAACTTGAGGTTGTGGATTTGATAAACTTGAGAATTGTGTATTGGTTGAACTTGAGTTTTTGTTGTTTCTGAACTTTAGTTTGTGGTGTTTTTGAACTTGAGGGTGTGGAATTTGTTAAACTTGAGAATTTGGTATTGGTTGAACTTGAGTTTGTGTTTGTTGAACTTGAGTTTGTGTCATGTTTGAACTTGAGTTTGTGGTGTTTTTGAACTTGAGTTTGTGTCATGTTTGAACTTGAGTTTGTGGTGTTTTTTAACTTGAGTTTGTGTTGTTTTTTAACTTGAGGGTGTGGAATTTGTTTAACTTGAGAATTGGGTACTGGTTGAACTTGAGTTTGTGTGTTTGTTGAACTTGAGTTTGTGGTGTGTTTGAACTTGAGTTTGTGTGTTGGTTGAACTTGAGTTTGTGTTGTGTTTGAACTTGAGCTCATGTTGTTTGTTGAACTTGAGTTTGTGTGTTTTTTTAACTTGAGGTTGTGAAAAATTTTAAACATGGGAATCAGTTGTTGGTTGAATTTGAGTTTGTGGTTTTTGTTGAACTTGAATTTGTGGTGTTTTTGAACTTGAATTTCTGTTGTTTTTCAATTTGAGATTGTGGAAATTGTTAAACTTGAGAATCAGGTGTTGGTTAAATTTGAATTTGTGATTATGTTGAACTTGAGTTTGTGTCATTTCTGAAATTGATTTTGTGGTGTTTTTGAACTTGAGTTTGTGTGTTTGTTGAACTTGAGTTTGTGTTGTGTTTGAACTTGAGTTTGTGGTGTTTTTGAACTTGAGTTTGTGTGTTTGTTGAACTTGAGTTTGTGTTGTGTTTGAACTTGAGTATGTGTTGTTTTTGAACTTGAGTTTCTGTTGTTTTTGAACTTGATTTTGTGGAAATTGTTAAACTTGAGAATAAGGTGATGGTTGAACTTGAGTTTGTTGAACTTGAGTTTGTGTCGTTTTTGAACTTGAGTTCATGGTGTTTTTGAAATTTAGTTTGTGGCGTTTGTTGAACTTGAGTTTGTGTCGTGTTTGAAGTTGAGTTTGTGGTGTTTTTGAACTTGAGTTTGTGTGTTTGTTGAACTTGAGTTTCTTTTGTTTTTGAACTTGAATTTGTTTCATGTTTAAACTTGAGTTTATGTTTTTTTTGAACTTGAGTTTGTGTTGTTTTTGAACTTGAGGTTGTAGCAATTTTTAAACGTGGGATTTGGGTGTTGGTTGAACTCTAGTTTGTGGTTTTTGTTAAACTTGAGTTTGTGTCGTGTTTCAACTTTAGTTTGTGGTGTTTTTGAACTTGAGGTTGTGTTGTTTTTGAACTTGAGGTTGTAGCAATTGTTAAACTTGAGATTTGGGTGTTGGTTGAACTTAATAGTTTGACATTTGTTGAACTTGAGTTTGTGGTTTTTGTTGAACTTTAGTTGTTGGCAATTTTTGAACTTGAGTGTTTGGCGTTTGTTTAACTTAAGTTTGTGATGTGTTTGAACTTGAGTTTTTTTTTTTAACTAGGGATTGTGGTGCTTTTGAACTTGAGTTTGTGGCTTTTTTGAACTTGAGTTTGTGGTGTTTTTGAACTTGAGTTTGTGGTGTTTTTGAACTTGAGGTTGTGGAAATTGTTAAATTTGAGATTTGGGTATTGGTTGAACTTTAGTTTTTTGTGTTTTTGAACTTGAGTTTGTGTGTTTGAACTTGAGTTTGTGGAAATTGTTAAACTTGAGAATCAGGTTTTGGTTAAACTTGAATTTGTGTTTTTTAAACTTGAGTTTGTGTCATTTTTTTAAATTGAGTTTGTGGTGTTTTTGAACTTGAGTTTGTGTGTTTGTTGAACTTGAGTTTGTGTTGTTTTTGAACTTGAGTTTGCGTTTTTTTAACTTGAGTTTTTGGTGTTTTTGAACTTGAGGGTGTGGAATTTGTTAAGCTTAACAATTGGGTATATGTTGAACTTTAATTTCTGTTTGTTGAACTTAAGTTTGTGTCATGTTTGAAATTGAGTTTGTAGTGTTTCTTGAACTTGAGGGTATGGAATTTGTTAAGGAAGCCCGAACACCCCAAATATTTTTTTTTCATTTTTCTTTTTTTTTAGGTCTAACTCCAATAGGTTGGAAAAGAGTTCCTACAGAGGTTTAGGACAGTGATTTTAACCTTGACGCCAAAAACCTTAAACCTTACCCTAGCCCCATAACCTTATACTCGGGTATTACCTTAAGGAAGCCCGAACACCCCAAACATTTTTTTTTATTTTTCTTTTTTTTTAGGTCTAACTAACTCCAAAAGGTTGGAAAAGAGTTCCTTCAAAGGTTTTGGACAGTGATTTTAACCCTAATGCCAAAAACCTTAAACCATACCAAAGCCCCATAATCTAATACCCGAACACCCCAAATATTTCTTTTTCATTTTACAATTTTTTTTTTGGTGTAACTAACTCCATAAGGTCTGAAACATGTTCCTTAAAAGGTTTTGGACAGTGATTTTAACCCTAACGCCAAAAACATTAAACCTTTCCCTAGCCCCATAACCTAATACCCGGGTATTACCTTCAGGAAGCCCGAACACCCCAAATATTTCTTTTCATTTTCCATTTTTTTTGTTGTAACCAATTCCAAATGGTTTGAAACATGTTCCTAAAAAGGTTTTGGACAGTGATTTTAACCCTAAAGCCTGAAACCTTAGACTTTACCCTGGCCCCATTACCTAATACCCGGGTATTACCTTCAGAATGCCCGAACACCCCAAACATTTTTTTTTCATTTTTCGTTTTTTTTAGGTCTAACTAACTCCAAAAGGTTGGAAAAGAGTTCCTACAAAGGTTTTGGACAGTGATTTTAACCCTAAAGCCAAAAACCTTAAACCTTACCCTAGCCCCATAACCTTATACCCGGGTATTACCTTAAGGAAGCCCGAACACCCCAAATATTTTTTTTTCATTTTACAATTTTTTTTGTTGTAACTTACTCCATCAGGTCTGAAACATGTTCCTAAAAAGGTTTTGGACAGTGATTTTAACCCTAACGCCAAAAACCTTAAACCTTACCCTAGCCCCATAACCTAATACCCGGGTATTACCTTAAGGAAGCCCGAACACCCCAAATATTTTTTTTTCATTTTTCTTTTTTTTTAGGTCTAACTAACTCCAAAAGGTTGGAAAAGAGTTCCTACAAAGGTTTTGAACAGTGATTTTAACCCTAATGCCAAAAACCTTAAACCATACCAAAGCCCCATAATCTAATACCCGGGTATTACCTTCAGGAATCCTGAGCACCCCAAATATTTCTTTTTCATTTTACAATTTTTTTTTGTTGTAACTTACTCCATCAGGTCTGAAACATGTTCCTTAAAAGGTTTTGGACAGTGATTTTAACCCTAACGCCAAAAAGATTAAACCTTTCCCTAGCCCCATAACCTAATACCCGGGTATTACCTTCAGGAAGCCCGAACACCCCAAATATATTTTTTTCATTTTCCATTTTTTTTGTTGTAACCAATTCCAAATGGTTTGAATCATGTTCCTAAAAAGGTTTTGGACAGTGATTTTAACCCTAAAGCCTCAAACCTTAAATCTTACCATAGCCCCATAATCTAATATCCGGGTATTACCTTCAGGAAGCCCGAACACCCCAAATATTTCTTTTTCATTTTACAATTTTCTTTTTGGTGTAACTAACTCCATAAGGTCTGAAACATGTTCCTAAAAAGGTTTTGGACAGTGATTTTAACCCTAACGCCAAAAACATTAAACCTTTCCCTAGCCCCATAACCTGATACCCGGGTATAACCTTCAGGAAGCCCGAACACCCCAAATATATTTTTTTCATTTTCCATTTTTTTGTTGTAACCAATTCCAAATGGTTTGAAACATGTTCCTAAAAAGGTTTTGGACAGTAATGTTAACCCTAAAGCCTAAAACCTTAAACTTTACCAAAGCCCCATTACCTAATACCCGGGTATTACCTTCAGGAAGCCCGAACACCCCAAATATTTCTTTTTCACTTTACAATTTTCTTTTTGGTGTAACTAACTCCATAAGGTCTGAAACATGTTCGTAAAAAGGTTTTGGACAGTGATTTTAACCCTAACGCCAAAAACCTTAAACCTTACCCTAGCCCCATAACCTAATACCCGGGTATAACCTTCAGGAAGCCCGAACACCCCAAATATATTTTTTTCATTTTCCATTTTTTTTGTTGTAACCAATTCCAAATGGTTTGAAACATGTTCCTAAAAAGGTTTTGGACAGTAATGTTAACCCTAAAGCCTAAAACCTTAAACTTTACCAAAGCCCCATTACCTAATACCCGGGTATTACCTTCAGGAAGCCCGAACACCCCAAATATATTTTTTTCATTTTAACATTTTTTTGTGTAACTAACTCCAAAAGGTCTGAAACATGTTCCTAAAAAGGTTTTGGACAGTGATTTTAACCCTAACCCAAAAAACCTTAAACCTTTCCAAAGCCCCATAACCTAATACCCGGGTATTACCTTCAGGAAGCCCGAACACCCCAAACATTTTTTTTCATTTTTCGTTTTTTTTAGGTCTAACTAACTCCAAAGGGTTGGACAAGAGTTCCTACAAAGGTTTTGGACAGTGATTTTAACCTTAACGCCAAAAAGATTAAACCTTTCCCTAGCCCCATAACCTAATACCCGGGTATTACCTTAAGGAAGCCCGAACACCCCAAATATTTTTTTTTCATTTTTCTTTTTTTTTAGGTCTAACTAACTCCAAAAGGTTGGAAAAGAGTTCCTACAAAGGTTTTGGACAGTGATTTTAACCCTAATGCCAAAAACCTTAAACCATACCAAATCCCCATAATCTAATACCCGGGTATTACCTTCAGGAAACCCAAACACCCCAAATATTTCTTTTTCATTTTACAATTTTTTTTTGGTGTAACTAACTCCATAAGGTCTGAAAAATGTTCCTTAAAAGGTTTTGGACAGTGATTTTAACCCTAACGCCAAAAATATTAAACCTTTCCCTAGCCCCATAACCTAATACCCGGGTATTACCTTCAGGAAGCCCGAACACCCCAAATATTTCTTATTCATTTTCCATTTTTTTTGTTGTAACCAATTCCAAATGGTTTGAAACATGTTCCTAAAAAGGTTTTGGACAGTGATTTTAACCCTAAAGCCTAAAACCTTAAACTTTACCCTAGCCCAATTACCTAATACCCGGGTATTACCTTCAGGAAGCCGGAACACCCCAAACATTTTTTTTCATTTTTCGTTTTTTTTAGGTCTAACTGACTCCAAAGGGTTGGAAAAGAGTTCCTACAAAGGTTTTGGACAGTGATTTTACCTTAACGAAGCCCGAACACCCCAAACATTTCTTTTTCATTTTACAATTTTTTTTTTGGTGTAACTAACTCCATAAGGTCTGAAACATGTTCCTTAAAAGGTTTTGGACAGTGATTTTAACCCTAACGCCAAAAACATTAAACCTTTCCCTAGCCCCATAACCTAATACCCGGGTATTACCTTCAGGAAGCCCGAACACCCCAAATATTTCTTTTCATTTTCCATTTTTTTTGTTGTAACCAATTCCAAATGGTTTGAAACATGTTCCTAAAAAGGTTTTGGACAGTGATTTTAACCCTAAAGCCTGAAACCTTAGACTTTACCCTGGCCCCATTACCTAATACCCGGGTATTACCTTCAGAATGCCTGAACACCCCAAACATTTTTTTTTCATTTTTCGTTTTTTTTATGTCTAACTAACTCCAAAAGGTTGGAAAAGAGTTTCTACAAAGGTTTTGGACAGTGATTTTAACCCTAAAGCCAAAAACCTTAAACCTTACCCTAGCCCCATAACCTTATACCCGGGTATTACCTTAAGGAAGCCCGAACACCCCAAATATTTTTTTTTCATTTTTCTTTTTTTTTAGGTCTAACTAACTCCAAAAGGTTGGAAAAGAGTTCCTACAAAGGTTTTGAACAGTGATTTTAACCCTAATGCCAAAAACCTTAAACCATACCAAAGCCCCATAATCTAATACCCGGGTATTACCTTCAGGAATCCTGAGCACCCCAAATATTTCTTTTTCATTTTACAATTTTTTTTTGTTGTAACTTACTCCATCAGGTCTGAAACATGTTCCTTAAAAGGTTTTGGACAGTGATTTTAACCCTAACGCCAAAAAGATTAAACCTTTCCCTAGCCCCATAACCTAATACCCGGGTATTACCTTCAGGAAGCCCGAACACCCCAAATATATTTTTTTCATTTTCCATTTTTTTTGTTGTAACCAATTCCAAATGGTTTGAATCATGTTCCTAAAAAGGTTTTGGACAGTGATTTTAACCCTAAAGCCTCAAACCTTAAATCTTACCATAGCCCCATAATCTAATATCCGGGTATTACCTTCAGGAAGCCCGAACACCCCAAATATTTCTTTTTCATTTTACAATTTTCTTTTTGGTGTAACTAACTCCATAAGGTCTGAAACATGTTCCTAAAAAGGTTTTGGACAGTGATTTTAACCCTAACGCCAAAAACATTAAACCTTTCCCTAGCCCCATAACCTGATACCCGGGTATAACCTTCAGGAAGCCCGAACACCCCAAATATATTTTTTTCATTTTCCATTTTTTTGTTGTAACCAATTCCAAATGGTTTGAAACATGTTCCTAAAAAGGTTTTGGACAGTAATGTTAACCCTAAAGCCTAAAACCTTAAACTTTACCAAAGCCCCATTACCTAATACCCGGGTATTACCTTCAGGAAGCCCGAACACCCCAAATATTTCTTTTTCACTTTACAATTTTCTTTTTGGTGTAACTAACTCCATAAGGTCTGAAACATGTTCGTAAAAAGGTTTTGGACAGTGATTTTAACCCTAACGCCAAAAACCTTAAACCTTACCCTAGCCCCATAACCTAATACCCGGGTATAACCTTCAGGAAGCCCGAACACCCCAAATATATTTTTTTCATTTTCCATTTTTTTTGTTGTAACCAATTCCAAATGGTTTGAAACATGTTCCTAAAAAGGTTTTGGACAGTAATGTTAACCCTAAAGCCTAAAACCTTAAACTTTACCAAAGCCCCATTACCTAATACCCGGGTATTACCTTCAGGAAGCCCGAACACCCCAAATATATTTTTTTCATTTTAACATTTTTTTGTGTAACTAACTCCAAAAGGTCTGAAACATGTTCCTAAAAAGGTTTTGGACAGTGATTTTAACCCTAACCCAAAAAACCTTAAACCTTTCCAAAGCCCCATAACCTAATACCCGGGTATTACCTTCAGGAAGCCCGAACACCCCAAACATTTTTTTTCATTTTTCGTTTTTTTTAGGTCTAACTAACTCCAAAGGGTTGGACAAGAGTTCCTACAAAGGTTTTGGACAGTGATTTTAACCTTAACGCCAAAAACCTTAAACCTTACCCTAGCCCCATAACCTTATACCCGGGTATTACCTTAAGGAAGCCCGAACACCCCAAATATTTTTTTTTCATTTTTCTTTTTTTTTAGGTCTAACTAACTCCAAAAGGTTGGAAAAGAGTTCCTACAAAGGTTTTGGACAGTGATTTTAACCCTAATGCCAAAAACCTTAAACCATACCAAATCCCCATAATCTAATACCCGGGTATTACCTTCAGGAAACCCAAACACCCCAAATATTTCTTTTTCATTTTACAATTTTTTTTTGGTGTAACTAACTCCATAAGGTCTGAAAAATGTTCCTTAAAAGGTTTTGGACAGTGATTTTAACCCTAACGCCAAAAATATTAAACCTTTCCCTAGCCCCATAACCTAATACCCGGGTATTACCTTCAGGAAGCCCGAACACCCCAAATATTTCTTATTCATTTTCCATTTTTTTTGTTGTAACCAATTCCAAATGGTTTGAATCATGTTCCTAAAAAGGTTTTGGACAGTGATTTTAACCCTAAAGCCTAAAACCTTAAACTTTACCCTAGCCCAATTACCTAATACCCGGGTATTACCTTCAGGAAGCCGGAACACCCCAAACATTTTTTTTCATTTTTCGTTTTTTTTAGGTCTAACTGACTCCAAAGGGTTGGAAAAGAGTTCCTACAAAGGTTTTGGACAGTGATTTTACCTTAAGGAAGCCCGAACACCCCAAATATTTTTTTTTCATTTTTCTTTTTTTTTAGGTCTAACTAACTCCAAAAGGTTGGAAAAGAGTTCCTACAAAGGTTTTGGACAGGGATTTTAACCCTAACGCCAAAAACCTTAAACCTTTCCAAAGCCCCATAACCTAATACCCGGGTATTACCTTCAGGAAGCCCAAAACCCCAAATATTTTTTTTTCATTTTTCATTTCTTTTGGGTCTAACTAACTCCAAAAGGTTGGAAAAGAGTTCCTACAAAGGTTTTGGACAGTGATTTTAACCCTCACGCCAAAAACCTTAAACTTTTCCCTAGCCCCATAACCTAATACACGGGTATTACCTTCAGGAAGCCCGAACACCCCAAACATTTTTTTTTTTCATTTTTTTTTTTTTTTTGGTCTAGCTAAGTCCAAAAGGTTGGAAAAGAGTTCCTACAAAGGTTTTGGACAGTGATTTTAACCCTAACGCCAAAAACATTAAACCTTTCCCTAGCCCCATAACCTAATACCCGGGTATTACCTTCAGGAAGACCGAACACCCCAAATATCTTTTTTTAATTTTTTTTTTTTTTTTTTTTTGGTCTAACTAACTCCAAAAGGTTAGAAAAGAGTTCCTACAAAGGTTTTGGACAGGGATTTTAACCCTAACGCCAAAAACCTTAAACCTTACCCTAGCCCCAAAACCTAATACCCGGGTATTACCTTCAGGAAGCCCAAAACCCCAAATATTTTTTTTTCATTTTAATTTTTTTTGGGTCTAACTAACTCCAAAAGGTTGGAAAAGAGTTACTACAAAGGTTTTGGGCGGTGATTTTAACCCTAACGCCAAAAACCTTAAACCTTACCCTAGCCCTATAACCTCATACCAGGGTATTACATTCAGAAAGCCCGAAAACCCCAAATATTTTTTTTTCATTTTTCATTTCTTTTGGGTCTAACTGACTCCAAAACTTTGGAAAAGAGTTCCTACAAAGGATGTGGACAGTGATTTTAACCCTAACGCCAAAAACCTTAAACCTTTCCAAAGCCCCATAACCTAATACCCGGGTATTACCTTCAGGAAGCCCAAAACCCCAAATATATATTTTTTTCATTTTTCATTTCTTTTGGGTCTAACTAACTCCAAAAGGTTGGAAAAGAGTTCCTACAAAGGTTTTGGACAGTGATTTTAACCCCCTTGCCAAAAACCTTAAACCTTACCCTAGCCCCATAACCTAATACCCGGGTATTACCTTCAGGAAGCCCGAACACCCCAAACATTTTTTTTTTTCCTTTTTTTTTTTTTTTTTGGTGTAACTAACTTCAAAAGGTTGGAAAAGAGTTCCTACAAAGGTTTTGGACAGTGATTTTAACCCTAACGCCAAAAACCTTAAACCTTACCCTAGCCCCATAACCTTATACCAGGGTATTACCTTCAGAAAGCCCGAAAACCCCAAATATATTTTTTTTCATTTTTCATTTCTTTTGGGTCTAACTAACTCCAAAAGGTTGGAAAAGAGTTCCTACAAAGGTTTTGGACAGTGATTTTAACCCTAACGCCAAAAACCTTAAACCCGACCCTAGCCCCATAACCTAATACCCGGGTATTACCTTCAGGAAGCCCGAACACCCCAAACATTTTTTTTTTTCATTTTTTTTTTTTTTTTGGGTCTAACTAAGTCCAAAAGGTTGGAAAAGATTTCCTACAAAGGTTTTTGACAGTGATTTTAACCCTAACGCCAAAAACCTTAAACCCGACCCTAGCCCCATAACCTAATACCCGGGTATTACCTTCAGGAAGCCCGAACACCCCAAACATTTTTTTTTTCATTTTACAATTTTTTTTTTGGTGTAACTAACTCCATAAGGTCTGAAATATGTTCCTAAAAAGGTTTTGGACAGTGATTTTAACCCTAACACCAAATACATTAAACCTTTCCCTAGCCCCATAATCTAATACCTTCAGGAAGACCGAACACCCCAAACATTTTTTTTTCATTTTTTGTTTATTTTTGGTCTAACTAACTCCAAAAGGTTGGAAAAGAGTTCCTACAAAGGTTTTGGACAGTGATTTTAACCCTCACGCCAAAAACCTTAAACCCGACCCTAGCCCCATTACCTAATACCTTCAGGAAGCCCGAACACCCATAATATTTTTTTCCTTTTTACAATTTTTTTGTGGTCTAACTAACTCCAAAAGGTTGGAAAAGAGTTCCTACAAAGGTTTTGGACAGTGATTTTAACCCTAACGCCAAAAACCTTAAACCTTACCCTAGCCCCATAACCTAATACCTGGGTATTACCTTCAGGAAGCCCGAACTCCCCAAATATTTCTTTTTCATTTTACAATTTTTTTTTTTGGTGTAACTAACTCCATAAGGTCTGAAATATGTTCCTAAAAAGGTTTTGGACAGTGATTTTAACCCTAACACCAAAAACATTAAACCTTTCCCTAGCCCCATAATCTAATACCTTCAGGAAGACCGAACACCCCAAACATTTTTTTTTCATTTTTTGTTTATTTTTGGTCTAACTAACTCCAAAAGGTTGGAAAAGAGTTCCTACAAAGGTTTTGGACAGTGATTTTAACCCTAACGCCAAAAACCTTAAACCTTACCCTAGCCCCATAACCTAATACCCGGGTATTACCTTCAGGAAGCCCGAAAACCCCAAATATATTTTTTTTTTTTTCATTTTTCATTTTTTTGGGTCTAACTAACTCCAAAAGGTTGGAAAAGAGTTCCTACAAAGGTTTTGGACAGTGATTTTAACCCTAACGCCAAAAACCTTAAACCTTACCCTAGCCCCATAACCTAATACCCGGGTATTACCTTCAGGAAGCCCGAACACCCCAAATATTTTTTTTTCATTTTTTTTTTTTTTTGGTCTAACTAACTCCAAATGGTTTGAATCATGTTCCTAAAAAGGTTTTGGACAGTGATTTTAACCCTAAAGCCTAAAACCTTAAACTTTACCCTAGCCCCATTACCTAATACCCGGGTATTACCTTCAGGAAGCCCGAACACCCCAAACATTTTTTTTCATTTTTCGTTTTTTTTAGGTCTAACTGACTCCAAAGGGTTGGAAAAGAGTTCCTACAAAGGTTTTGGACAGTGATTTTACCTTAAGGAAGCCCGAACACCCCAAATATTTTTTTTTCATTTTTCATTTTTTTTTGGTCTAACTAACTCCAAAAGGTTGGAAAAGAGTTCCTACAAAGGTTTTGGACAGGGATTTTAACCCTAACGCCAAAAACCTTAAACCTTTCCAAAGCCCCATAACCTAATACCCGGGTATTACCTTCAGGAAGCCCAAAACCCCCAATATTTTTTTTTCATTTTTCATTTCTTTTGGGTCTAACTAACTCCAAAAGGTTGGAAAAGAGTTCCTACAAAGGTTTTGGACAGTGATTTTAACCCTCACGCCAAAAACCTTAAACTTTTCCCTAGCCCCATAACCTAATACACGGGTATTACCTTCAGGAAGCCCGAACACCCCAAACATTTTTTTTTTTCATTTTTTTTTTTTTTTTGGTCTAGCTAAGTCCAAAAGGTTGGAAAAGAGTTCCTACAAAGGTTTTGGACAGTGATTTTAACCCTAACGCCAAAAACATTAAACCTTTCCCTAGCCCCATAACCTAATACCCGGGTATTACCTTCAGGAAGCCCGAACACCCCAATTTTTTTTTTTTTTTTTTTTTTGGTCTAACTAACTCCAAAAGGTTAGAAAAGAGTTCCTACAAAGGTTTTGGACAGGGATTTTAACCCTAACGCCAAAAACCTTAAACCTTACCCTAGCCCCAAAACCTAATACCCGGGTATTACCTTCAGGAAGCCCAAAACCCCAAATATTTTTTTTTCATTTTAATTTTTTTTTGGTCTAACTAACTCCAAAAGGTTGGAAAAGAGTTCCTACAAAGGTTTTGGACAGTGATTTTAACCCTAACGCCAAAACTTAAACCTTACCCTAGCCTTAAACCTAATACCCGGGTATTACATTCAGGAAGCCCGAACACCCCAAATATTTTTTTTTCATTTTTCATTTTTTTTTGGTCTAACTGACTCCAAAACTTTGGAAAAGAGTTCCTACAAAGGATGTGGACAGTGATTTTAACCCTAACGCCAAAAACCTTAAACCTTTCCAAAGCCCCATAACCTAATACCCGGGTATTACCTTCAGGAAGCCCAAAACCCCAAATATTTTTTTTTCATTTTTCATTTCTTTTGGGTCTAACTAACTCCAAAAGGTTGGAAAAGAGTTCCTACAAAGGTTTTGGACAGTGATTTTAACCCCCTTGCCAAAAACCTTAAACCTTACCCTAGCCCCATAACCTAATACCCGGGTATTACCTTCAGGAAGCCCGAACACCCCAAACATTTTTTTTTTTCCTTTTTTTTTTTTTTTGGTGTAACTAACTTCAAAAGGTTGGAAAAGAGTTCCTACAAAGGTTTTGGACAGTGATTTTAACCCTAACGCCAAAAACCTTAAACCTTACCCTAGCCCCATAACCTTATACCAGGGTATTACCTTCAGAAAGCCCGAAAACCCCAAATATATTTTTTTTCATTTTTCATTTCTTTTGGGTCTAACTAACTCCAAAACGTTGGAAAAGAGTTCCTACAAAGGTTTTGGACAGTGATTTTAACCCTAACGCCAAAAACCTTAAACCCGACCCTAGCCCCATAACCTAATACCCGGGTATTACCTTCAGGAAGCCCGAACACCCCAAACATTTTTTTTTTCATTTTTTTTTTTTTTTTGGGTCTAACTAAGTCCAAAAGGTTGGAAAAGATTTCCTACAAAGGTTTTGGACAGTGATTTTAACCCTAACGCCAAAAACCTTAAACCCGACCCTAGCCCCATAACCTAATACCCGGGTATTACCTTCAGGAAGCCCGAACACCCCAAACATTTTTTTTTTCATTTTACAATTTTTTTTTTGGTGTAACTAACTCCATAAGGTCTGAAATATGTTCCTAAAAAGGTTTTGGACAGTGATTTTAACCCTAACACCAAATACATTAAACCTTTCCCTAGCCCCATAATCTAATACCTTCAGGAAGACCGAACACCCCAAATATTTTTTTTCATTTTTTGTTTATTTTTGGTCTAACTAACTCCAAAAGGTTGGAAAAGAGTTCCTACAAAGGTTTTGGACAGTGATTTTAACCCTCACGCCAAAAACCTTAAACCCGACCCTAGCCCCATTACCTAATACCTTCAGGAAGCCCGAACACCCCAAATATTTTTTTCCTTTTTACAATTTTTTTGTGGTCTAACTAACTCCAAAAGGTTGGAAAAGAGTTCCTACAAAGGTTTTGGACAGTGATTTTAACCCTAACGCCAAAAACCTTAAACCTTACCCTAGCCCCATAACCTAATACCTGGGTATTACCTTCAGGAAGCCCGAACTCCCCAAATATTTCTTTTTCATTTTACAATTTTTTTTTTGGTGTAACTAACTCCATAAGGTCTGAAATATGTTCCTAAAAAGGTTTTGGACAGTGATTTTAACCCTAACACCAAAAACATTAAACCTTTCCCTAGCCCCATAATCTAATACCTTCAGGAAGACCGAACACCCCAAACATTTTTTTTTCATTTTTTGTTTATTTTTGGTCTAACTAACTCCAAAAGGTTGGAAAAGAGTTCCTACAAAGGTTTTGGACAGGGATTTTAACCCTAACGCCAAAAACATTAAACCTTACCCTAGCCCCATAACCTAAAACCCAGGTATTACCTTCAGAAAGCCCGAAAACCCCAAATATATTTTTTTTCATTTTTCATTTCTTTTGGGTCTAACTAACTCCAAAACGTTGGAAAAGAGTTCCTACAAAGGTTTTGGACAGTGATTTTAACCCTAACGCCAAAAACCTTAAACCCGACCCTAGCCCCATAACCTAATTCCCGGGTATTACCTTCAGGAAGCCCGAAAGCCCCAAATATTTTTTTTAATTTTACATTTTTGTTGGTGTAACCAACTCCAAAAGGTTGGAAAAGAGTTCCTACTAAGGTTTTGGACAGTGATTTTAACCCTAACGCCAAAAACCTTAAACCTTACCCAAGCCCCATAACCTAATATAATACCTGTATAACCTTCAGGAGTCTTGAACACCCAAAATACTTTTTTTTTTTTCTTTTTTTTTTTTGGTCTAACTAACTCCAAAAGGTCTGAAACATGTTCCTAAAAAGGTTTTGGACAGTGATTTTAACCCTAACGCCAAAAACCTTAAACCTTACCATAGCCCCATAACCTAATACCTGGGTATTACCTTCAGGAAGCCCGAAAACCCCCCAAATTTTTTTTTTCATTTTACATTTTTTTTGTTGTAACCAACTCCAAAAGGTCTGAAACATGTTCCTAAAAAGGTTTTGGACAGTGATTTTAACCCTAACGCCAAAAACCTTCAACGTTACCCTATTCCCGAACCTAACACCCGGGTATTAACTTAAGGAAGCCTTCACACCCCAAACATTTTTTTTTTTCATTTTTCTTTTTTTTTTTTTTTGGTCTAGCTAACTCCAAAAGGTTGGAAAAGAGTTCCTACAAAGGTTTTGGACAGTGATTTTAACCCTAACGCCAAAAACCTTAAACCTTACCCAAGCCCCATAACCTAATATTATACCTGTATAACCTTCAGGAGGCCTTAACACCCAAAATACTTTTCTTTTTTTTTCTTTTTTTTTTTGGTCTAACTCCAAAAGTTCTGAAACATGTTCCTAAAAAGGTTTTGGACAGTGATTTTAACCCTAACGCCAAAAACCTTAAACCTTACCATAGCCCCATAACCTAATACCTGGGTATTACCTTCAGGAAGCCCGAACACCCCAATTATTTTTTTTTCTTTTTACATTTTTTTTGGTGTAACCAACTCCAAAAGGTCTGAAACATGTTCCTATAAAGGTTTTGGACAGTGATTTTAACCCTAACGCCAAAAACCTTCAACCTTACCCTATTCCCGAACCTTATACCCGGGTATTAACTTAAGGAAGCCTTCACACCCCAAACATTTTTTTTTTCATTTTTCATTTTTCTTTTTTTTTTGGTCTAACTAACTCCAAAAGGTTTGAAAAGAGTTCCTACAAAGGTTTTGGACAGTGATTTTAACCCTAACGCCAAAAACCTTAAACCTTACCCAAGCCCCATAACCTAATATAATACCTGTATAACCTTCAGGAGTCCTGAACACCCAAAATACTTTTTTTTTTTTCTTTTTTTTTTTTGGTCTAACTAACTCCAAAAGGTCTGAAACATGTTCCTAAAAAGGTTTTGGACAGTGATTTTAACCCTAACGCCAAAAACCTTAAACCTTACCATAGCCCCATAACCTAATACCTGGGTATTACCTTCAGGAAGTCCGAAAACCCCCCAATTTTTTTTTTTCATTTTACATTTTTTTTGGTGTAACCAACTCCAAAAGGTCTGAAACATGTTCCTAAAAAGGTTTTGGACAGTGATTTTAACCCTAACGCCAAAAACCTTCAACCTTACCCTATTCCCGAACCTAACACCAGGGTATTAACTTAAGGAAGCCTTCACACCCCAAACATTTTTTTTTTTCATTTTTCATTTTTTTTTTTTTTGGTCTAGCTAACTCCAAAAGGTTGGAAAAGAGTTCCTACAAAGGTTTTGGACAGTGATTTTAACCCTAACGCCAAAAACCTTCAACCTTACCCTATTCCCGAACCTTATACCCGGGTATTAACTTAAGGAAGCCTTCACACCCCAAACATTTTTTTTTTCATTTTTCATTTTTTTTTTTTTTGGTCTAGCTTACTCCAAAAGGTTGGAAAAGAGTTCCTACAAAGGTTTTGGACAGTGATTTTAACCCTAACGCCAAAAACCTTTAACCTTACCCTAGCCCTGTAATATAATATATACATAATTTACAAACACATAGTCTAAAAGATAGACAGCATGGCATACCAATTGAGTGGAGTCATTAAACTTCCTACCAACACATAATTTTTACACACAGATTGAGCTTGGAGACTTGACTGGGAACATGTGATATGTCAACATCCCCCTCACCAATCTTTATTTTCCACCATCTCCACCTCTCCCTTAAACCCCCCTCTCCCTCTTCCCTTCTCTCTCTCTCTCTCTCTCTCTCTCTCTCACACACACACACACACACACACACACACACACACACACACACACACACACACACTCTCTCTCTCTCTCTCTCTCTCTCTCTCTCTCTCTCTCCCTCATCTCTCCCCCTCATCTCTCCCCCTCTCTCTAACACCCCCCCTTTCTTATTCCCTCCCCTGCCCCTTTATTTTCACCTTCACAGAGGACAAATAGGTGATCTTCAGCCTCGGCCTACCCCGGCCGGGGGGTAACCCCTGTTGGGTCACCTATATGGAGGATTAAGAGAGACCTGAAGGGGAACCGCCGTGCCCCCTAAATCCTCCCCCTCTAACATCTTTTTTAACACTCTAAAATTAGCCAGCTAACCCCACTACAAACAACTTCATCAAAAATTTAAATAATAAATACTTATCAATAACTGACCATCAGTGACACCAGACTAAGTTAGCAAAAAAGAACACACACACACGTACAGATTTTCCCTTAGGACATTGATCAGATTTACATTTCTGTTTTTTTTTTAGGGAACTGTTCTCTGTTTTTAAGCTCACTTCTGATTTTTGCTATTTGCTCTTGACACTTCTTTTTTTCCTTTTTTCTTCCCCTTTCCCTTTTCAATCCACTTTTGTTCTTCTTTTATTTTTTCATTGTTTTATATTATTTTATTTTATTTTAGGGTTCCTGTGCTTTTGTTTTTCTTCCCCCCTCCCCTCTTTTTTCTTAGGAAGGACTGACTCCTGAGGTTCTCATGCCAGGAAAAATGTACCTCCCTCACTCACGGTTTTACCCACAATCCTTTGCTGCAACAGGGAGATTGATTCCCAAGGCTCTCATGCCAGAAAGGAAGTACCTCACTCCCTCACGGTTTTACCCACAATCCTTTGCTGTAACAGGAAGATTGATTCCTTAGGCTCTCATCCCTCAGAACTAAAATACCCACAATCCCTTGCGATTGCATACAAATTGAATGTAGCAAAACTCAATTTAAAACAATAAACTACATTAAAATTAACTTAAAACAACTTGAAGGTTTAAAATACAACCAAGAGACATCCATTCTGGAATACAAACATCGAGAAGAGAACACAACCATGTCTGAGAGGAACAGCACAAACCATGACTCGAGCCCAACTCTGGGGATGTCTTCTCGTGTGAAAAGCACAATTAAGTGCCGTGCACTAAAGAGCAGTTCCTGTTCCAGTTATTGAGACAAAGCACTGACCTCTGGACCAAGAAGACGGACCACCATCGAGGAAGACGCCGCGCCGCCAACTGAAAGAAGACGCCGCACCTCCATCACTCCAAGCCGCCCACCACCGAGCTTCGACCTGCCGACAGCACCGAGTCCCAGCAAACCTTCCCGCGGAGCGATGATCTTCTTTCCCCCGCCGAGGACCCCGGACTTCAGACACACCGCTGCCACCGCGGATGGACAGCTGGAACCTTTTCCCCCCTCCAACAGATTTTAGACTACTGGAAAAGAAACCCCTCACATCAACAACAACTTAGGACCACTAGGGTAAGTCTACAAAAAACCTCTCAAACACCTCAAAATTACTCTAAATAGTTAGTTTTGTTTGTTGAACTTGAGTTTGTGTCGTTTTTGAACTTGAGTTTGTGGTGTTTTTGAACTTGAGTTTGTGTCGTGTTTGAAGTTTGTGGCAACTTATGAACTTGAGTTTGTTTGGCTTGATTTTTTGGCAATTGTTGAACTTGAGTCTATGGTTTTTAGTGAACTTTAGTTGGTGGCAATTGTTGAACTTTTGTTTGTGGCGTTCGTTGAACTTGAGTTTGTGGTGTTCATTGAACTTGAGTTTGTGGCATATTTGAACTTGAGTTTATTATGTTTTTTGAACTTGAGGTTCTGGTGTTTTCTAACTTAAGTTTGTGGAAATTGTTGAACTTGAGGATCGGGTGTTGCTTGAACTTGACTTGTTGTGTTTGTTTAACTTGAGTTTGTGTGGTGTTTTTGAACTTGAGTTTGTGAAGTGTTTGAACTTGAGTTTGTGAAGTGTTTGAACTTGAGTTTGTGTTTTTTTTAACCTTGAGGTTGTGGCAATTGTTAAACTTGAGAATCGGGTGGTGGTTGAACTTGAGTTTGTGGTGTTCATTGAACTTGAGTTTGTGGCATATTTGAACTTGAGTTTATCATGTTTTTTGAACTAGAGGTTCTGGTGTTTTTTAACTTAAGTTTGTGGAAATTGTTGAACTTGAGGATCGGGTGTTGCTTGAACTTGACTTGTTGTGTTTGTTGAACTTGAGTTTTAGTCCTTGAGCCAAGAACCAAAATTTCACATATCGGTACCACTTCGGTGGGCAAATTCTAGTTGTGATTTTTTTATACATCCCTACAATAAGTTTTTATTTGATAGACCTTGGTAACTGGTAGCTTTATTGTAGTTATTACTCATTGAAGTAATAGAGTGCAGCTGTTCAAAAACGAAAAATCGCCTTCCTTCAAAATGAGCTTTCTTTCATTTTAACCTCTCATTTAGGTGTGTTTGAACTATTGGCTAGCCATAGAGACTTGTATTAACCCCCTAAGTAGTATTTCAAATAATTTATCTAATACAGGTGTGTATATATAAGCTTCAATTAGCTAATTGTCAGGTCTAAATCAAGGTCTAAATTAAGGATATTTTTTGACTTAGAAGTAGAAATAAAATAAATGCAGACTAATAGCATTATAATAACACAACTTTAATATGACACTGACATATTTTAAATGTAGGCACTCAATATACAATCATCCTGGCTGGTGCAGGGCAAGAAGACATTAGCATCAAAATAAGATCTACTGATGTATACACTCTATACAATCATCTGAGAAAAACTCCAATTCCTATTCAAAGTCCTATTCTTTCCATAAGGAACAGTGACGGCAAATATGACTGTCAAGTTTTGGCTTAGCACATAATTCTGTCACTGAGTCACAGTGGGTCTGCTAACATAGCTCCCTTTGGTCATCACTTATTAATCAACATCAGTAATCGACATCAGTATCTGTATCTTCTTCTACATCTGAATCTGCCGGTGTGCAAGGGGCTCTTCCTCACTGTACTGGTTGGCACAAGTTTGTAATTTGCACAGGTTTGTGCACTTCAGCCCATTGCTGAGACAGGTGCAGTCTGGTGGTTTGCATGTCCTCACACACTTCAGTTTGTGGTGTTTTTGAACTTCAGTTTGTGGCACTTTTTTAACTTTTAAGTTTTTGGCAATTGTTAAATGTGAGTTTAGGTCATTTGTTGAACTTGAAATTTTGGAATTTGTTGAACTTAAGATTGTGGTGTTTGTTGAACTTGAGTTTGTGGCAATTGTTGAACTTGAGTCTGTATTTTTCTCTGAACTTTAGTTGGTGGCAATTGTTGAACTTGAGTTTGTGGTGTTTTTGCACCTGAGTTTGTGTCGTGTTTGAACTTGAGTTTGTGTTGTTTTTGAACTAGAGGTTGTGGCAATTGTTAAACTTGAGATTTGGGTGTTGGTTGAACTTGAGTTTGTGGTGTTTTTTGATCTTGAGTTTGTGTCTTGTTTGAACTTTTGTTTTTGAGATTTTTTTTTTGTTTGTTTGTTTGTTTTTTTTATTTTAAACCTAACGCCAAACAATAAAACCTTACCATAGCCCCATAACCTAATACCCGGGTATTACCTTCAGGAAGCTCGAACACCCCAAATATTTTTTTTTCATTTTACATTTTTGTTGGTGTAACCAACTCCAAAAGGTTGGAAAAGAGTTCCTACAAAGGTTTTTGACAGTGATTTTAACCCTAACGCCATAAACCTTAAACCTTACCATAGCCCCATAACCTAATACCCGGGTATTACTTTTAGGAAGCCTGAACACCCCAAATATTTTTTTTTCATTTTTCTTTTTTTTTTGGTCAAACTAACTCCAAAAGGTTGGAAAAGAGTTCCTACAAAGGTTTTGGACAGTGATTCTAACCCTAACGCCAAAAAACTTAAACCTTACCCTAGCCTTAAAATCTAATTCCCGGGTATTACATTCAGGAAGCCCGAAAACCCCAAATATTTTTTTTTTCAGTTTTCATTTTTTTTTGGTCTAACTAACTCCAAAAGGTTGGAAAAGAGTTCTTACAAAGGTTTTGGACAGTGATTTTAACCCTAATGCCAAAAACCCTAATACTTACCATAGCCCCATAACCTAATACCCGGGTATTACTTTGAGGAAGCCTGAACACCCAAAATATTTTTTTTTCATTTTTCTTTTTTTTGTGGTCTAACTAACTCCAAAAGGTTGGAAAAGAGTTCCTACAAAGGTTTTGGACAGTGATTTTAACCCTAACGCCAAAAAACTTAAACCTTACCCTGGCTTTAAAATCTAATACCCGGGTATTGCATTCAGGAAGCCCGGAAAACCCAAATATATTTTTTTTCATTTTTCATTCTTTTTCTGGTCTTACTAACTCCAAAAGGTTGGAAAAGAGTTCTTACAAAGGTTTTGGACAGTGATTTTAACCCTAATGCCAAAAACCTTAAACCTTACCATAGCCCCATAACCAATTACCCGGGTATTACTTTTAGGAAGCCCGAACAACCAAAATATATATTTTTTTCATTTTACATTTTTGTTGGTGTAACCAACTCCAAAAGGTTGGAAAAGAGTTCCTACAAAGGTTTTGGACAGTGATTTTAACCCTAACGCCAAAAACCTTAAACCTTTCCCCAGTCCCAAAACCTAATACCTGGGTATTACCTTCAGGGAGCCCGAAAACCCCCAATAATATTTTTTTCTTTTTTCATATTTTTTGGTCTAACTAACTCCAAAAGGTTGGAAAAGAGTTCCTACAAAGGTTTTGGACAGTGATTTTAACCCTAACGCCAAAAACCTTAAACCTTACCCTAGCCTTAAAATCTAATACCCGGGTATTACCTTCAGGAAGCCTGAACACCCCAAATATTTTTTTCTTCATTTTACATTTTTGTTGGTGTAACCAACTCCAAAAGGTTGGAAAAGAGTTCCTACAAAGGTTTTGGACAGTGATTTTAACCCTAATGCCAAAAAACTTAAACCTTACCCTAGCCTTAAAATCTAATACCCGGGTATTACATTCAGGAACCCCGAAAACCCCAAATATTGTTTTTTCATTTTTCAAATTTTTTTGGTCTAACTAACTCAAAAAAGGTTGGAAAAGAGTTCCTACAAAGGTTTTGGACAGTGATTTTAACCCTAACGCCAAAAAACTTAAACCTTACCATAGCCCCAAAACCTAATACCCGGGTATTACTTTCAGGGAGCCCGAAAACCCCCAATAATATTTTTTTCTTTTTTCATATTTTTTGGTCTAACTCCAAAAGGTTGGAAAAGAGTTCCTACAAAGGTTTTGGACAGTGATTTTAACCCTAACGCCAAAAAACTTAAACCTTACCATAGCCCCAAAACACAATATCCGGGTATTTCTTTCAGGGAGCCCGAAAACCCCCAAAAATATTTTTTTCTTTTTTCCTATTTTTTGGTCTAACTAACTCCAAAAGGTTGGAAAAGAGTTCCTACAAAGGTTTTGGACAGTGATTTTAACCCTAACGCCAAAAACCTTAAACCTTACCATAGCCCCATAACCTAATACCCGGGTATTACTTTTAGGAAGCCTGAACACCCCAAATATTTTTTTTTTCATTTTTCATTTTTTTTTGGTCTAACTAAATCCAAAAGGTTGTTAAAGAGTTCCTACAAAGGTTTTGGACAGTGATTTTAAACCTAACGCCAAAACGTTAAACCTTACCCTAGCCTTGAAATCTAATACCCGGGTATTACATTCAGGAAGCCTGAACACCCCAAATATTTTTTTCTTCATTTTACATTTTTGTTGGTGTAACCAACTCCAAAAGGTTGGAAAAGAGTTCCTACAAAGGTTTTGGACAGTGATTTTAACCCTAATGCCAAAAAACTTAAACCTTACCCTAGCCTTAAAATCTAATACCCGGGTATTACATTCAGGAACCCCGAAAACCCCAAATATTGTTTTTTCATTTTTCAAATTTTTTTGGTCTAACTAACTCCAAAAGGTTGGAAAAGAGTTCCTACAAAGGTTTTGGACAGTGATTTTAACCCTAACGCCAAAAACCTTAAACCTTTCCCTAGTCCCAAAACCTAATACCCGGGTATTACTTTCAGGGAGCCCGAAAACCCCCAATAATATTTTTTTCTTTTTTCATATTTTTTGGTCTAACTAACTCCAAAAGGTTGGAAAAGAGTTCCTACAAAGGTTTTGGACAGTGATTTTAACCCTAACACCAAAAACCTTAAACCTTACCCTAGCCTTGAAATCTAATACCCGGGTATTACATTCAGGAAGTCCGAACACCCCAAATATTTTTTTTTTTCATTTTACATTTTTTTTGGTGTAACCAACTCCAAAAGGTTGGAAAAGAGTTCCTACAAAGGTTTTGGACAGTGATTTTAACCCTAACGCCAAAAACCTTAAACCTTACCATAGCCCCATAACCTAATACCCAGGTATTACTTTTAGGAAGCCTGAACACCCCAAATATTGTTTTTTCATTTTTCAAATTTTTTTGGTCTAACTAACTCAAAAAAGGTTGGAAAAGAGTTCCTACAAAGGTTTTGGACAGTGATTTTAACCCTAACGCCAAAAAACTTAAACCTTACCATAGCCCCAAAACCTAATACCCGGGTATTACTTTCAGGGAGCCCGAAAACCCCCAAAAATATTTTTTTCTTTTTTCATATTTTTTGGTCTAACTAACTCCAAAAGGTTGGAAAAGAGTTCCTACAAAGGTTTTGGACAGTGATTTTAACCCTAACGCCAAAAAACTTAAACCTTACCATAGCCCCAAAACACAATATCCGGGTATTACTTCAGGAAGCCCGAAAACCCCAAAATATTTTTTTTTTTTTCTTTTTTTTGGTCTAACTAACTCCAAAAGGTTGGAAAAGAGTTCCTACAAAGGTTTTGGACAGTGATTTTAACCCTAACGCCAAAAACCTTAAACCTTACCCTAGCCCCAAAACCTAATACCCGGGTATTACTTTCAGGAAGCCTGAACACCCCAAATATTTTTTTTCATTTTTCATTTTTTTTGGTCTAACTAACTCCAAAAGGTTGGAAAAGAGTTCCTACAAAGGTTTTGGACAGTGATTTTAACCCTAACGCCAAAAACCTTAAACCTTACCCTAGCCTTAAAATCTAATACCCGGGTATTACTTCAGGAAGCCTGAACACCCCAAATATTTTTTTCTTCATTTTACATTTTTTTTGGTGTAACCAACTCCAAAAGGTTGGAAAAGAGTTCCTACAAAGGTTTTGGACAGTGATTTTAACCCTAACGCCAAAAAACTTAAACCTTACCCTAGCCCAAAATCTAATACCCGGGTATTACATTCAGGAAGCCGAAAACCCCAAATATTTTTTTTCATTTTTCATTTTTTTTGGTCTAACTAACTCCAAAAGGTTGGAAAAGAGTTCCTACAAAGGTTTTGGACAGTGATTTTAACCCTAACGCCAAAAACCTTAAACCTTACCATAGCCCCATAACCTAATACCCAGGTATTACTTTTAGGAAGCCTGAACACCCCAAATATTTTTTTTTCATTTTTTTTTTTTTTTTTGGTCTAACTAACTCCAAAAGGTTGGAAAAGAGTTCCTACAAAGGTTTTGGACAGTGATTTTAAACCTAACGCCAAAAACCTTAAACCTTACCATAGCCCCATAACCTAATACCCGGGTATTACTTTTAGGAAGCCTGAACACCCCAAATATTTTTTTTTCATTTTTCTTTTTTTTTTGGTCTAACTAACTCCAAAAGGTTGGAAAAGAGTTCCTACAAAGGTTTTGGACAGTGATTTTAACCCTAACGCCAAAAACCTTAAACCTTTCCCTAGTCCCAAAACCTAATACCCGGGTATTACTTTCAGGGAGCCCGAAAACCCCCAATAATATTTTTTTCTTTTTTTCATATTTTTTGGTCTAACTAACTCCAAAAGGTTGGAAAAGAGTTCCTACAAAGGTTTTGGACAGTGATTTTAACCCTAATGCCAAAAAACTTAAACCTTACCCTAGCCTTAAAATCTAATACCCGGGTATTACATTCAGGAACCCCGAAAACCCCAAATATTGTTTTTTCATTTTTCATTTTTTTTTGGTCTAACTAACTCCAAAAGGTTGGAAAAGAGTTCCTACAAAGGTTTTGGACAGTGATTTTAACCCTAACGCCAAAAACCTTAAACCTTACCATAGCCCCAAAACCTAATACCCGGGTATTACTTTCAGGAAGCCCGAAAACCCCAAATATTTTTTTCTTTTTTCATATTTTTTGGTCTAACTCCAAAAGGTTGGAAAAGAGTTCCTACAAAGGTTTTGGACAGTGATTTTAACCCTAACGCCAAAAAACTTAAACCTTACCATAGCCCCAAAACCTAATACCCGGGTATTTCTTTCAGGGAGCCCGAAAACCCCCAAAAATATTTTTTTCTTTTTTCATATTTTTTGGTCTAACTAACTCCAAAAGGTTGGAAAAGAGTTCCTACAAAGGTTTTGGACAGTGATTTTAACCCTAACGCCAAAAACCTTAAACCTTACCATAGCCCCATAACCTAATACCCGGGTATTACTTTTAGGAAGCCTGAACACCCCAAATATATTTTTTTTCATTTTTCATTTTTTTTTGGTCTAACTAACTCCAAAAGGTTGAAAAGAGTTCCTACAAAGGTTTTGGACAGTGATTTTAACCCTAACGCCAAAAACCTTAAACCTTACCATAGCCCCATAACCTAATACCCGGGTATTACTTTTAGGAAGCCTGAACACCCCAAATATTTTTTTTTTCATTTTTCTTTTTTTTTTTTTTTGGTCTAACTAACTCCAAAAGGTTGGAAAAGAGTTCCTACAAAGGTTTTGGACAGTGATTTTAACCCTAACGCCAAAAACCTTAAACCTTTCCCTAGTCCCAAAACCTAATACCTGGGTATTACTTTCAGGGAGCCCGAAAACCCCCAATAATATTTTTTTCTTTTTTCATATTTTTTGGTCTAACTAACTCCAAAAGGTTGGAAAAGAGTTCCTACAAAGGTTTTGGACAGTGATTTTAACCCTAACGCCAAAAACCTTAAACCTTACCCTAGCCCCAAAACCTAATACCCGGGTATTACCTTCAGGAAGCCTGAACACCCCAAATATTTTTTTCTTCATTTTACATTTTTGTTGGTGTAACCAACTCCAAAAGGTTGGAAAAGAGTTCCTACAAAGGTTTTGGACAGTGATTTTAACCCTAACGCCAAAAACCTTAAACCTTACCCTAGCCTCAAAATCTAATACCCGGGTATTACATTCAGGAAGCCCGAACACCCCAAATATTTTTTTTTTTCATTTTACATTTTTTTTGGTGTAACCAACTCCAAAAGGTTGGAAAAGAGTTCCTACAAAGGTTTTGGACAGTGATTTTAACCCTAACGCCAAAAACCTTAAACCTTACCATAGCCCCATAACCTAATACCCGGGTATTACTTTTAGGAAGCCTGAACACCCCAATTATATTTTTTTTTCATTTTTCTTTTTTTTTTTGGTCTAACTAAATCCAAAAGGTTGGAAAAGAGTTCCTACAAAGGTTTTGGACAGTGATTTTAAACCTAACGCCAAAACGTTAACCTTACCATAGCCCCATAACCTAATACCCGGGTATTACTTTTAGGAAGCCTGAACACCCCAAATATTTTTTTTTCATTTTTCTTTTTTTTTTGGTCTAACTAACTCCAAAAGGTTGGAAAAGAGTTCCTACAAAGGTTTTGGACAGTGATTTTAACCCTAACGCCAAAAACCTTAAACCTTTCCCTAGTCCCAAAACCTAATACCCGGGTATTACTTTCAGGAGCCCGAAAACCCCCAATATATATTTTTTTCTTTTTTCATATTTTTTGGTCTAACTAACTCCAAAAGGTTGGAAAAGAGTTCCTACAAAGGTTTTGGACAGTGATTTTAACCCTAACGCCAAAAACCTTAAACCTTTCCCTAGTCCCAAAACCTAATACCCGGGTATTACTTTCAGGGAGCCCGAAAACCCCCAATAATATTTTTTTCTTTTTTCATATTTTTTGGTCTAACTAACTCCAAAAGGTTGGAAAAGAGTTCCTACAAAGGTTTTGGACAGTGATTTTAACCCTAACGCCAAAAAACTTAAACCTTACCCTGGCCTTAAAATCTAATACCCGGGTATTACATTCAGGAAGCCCGTAAACACCCCAAATATTTTTTTTCATTTTTCATTCTTTTTTTGGTCTAACTAACTCCAAAAGGTTGGAAAAGAGTTCCTACAAAGGTTTTGGACAGTGATTTTAACCCTAACGCCAAAAACCTTAAACCTTACCCTAGCCCCATAACCTAATACCCGGGTATTACTTTTAGGAAGCCTGAACACCCCAAATATTTTTTTTTCATTTTTCTTTTTTTTTTTTTGGTCTAACTAACTCCAAAAGGTTGGAAAAGAGTTCCTACAAAGGTTTTGGACAGTGATTTTAACCCTAACACAAAAAACCTTAAACCTTACCCTAGCCTTGAAATCTAATACCCGGGTATTACCTTCAGGAAGCCTGAACACCCCAAATATTTTTTTCTTCATTTTACATTTTTGTTGGTGTAACCAACTCCAAAAGGTTGGAAAAGAGTTCCTACAAAGGTTTTGGACAGTGATTTTAACCCTAATGCCAAAAAACTTAAACCTTACCCTAGCCTCAAAATCTAATACCCGGGTATTACATTCAGGAAGCCGAACACCCCAAATATTTTTTTTTCATTTTACATTTTTTTTGGTGTAACCAACTCCAAAAGGTTGGAAAAGAGTTCCTACAAAGGTTTTGGACAGTGATTTTAACCCTAACGCCAAAAACCTTAAACCTTACCATAGCCCCATAACCTAATACCCGGGTATTACTTTTAGGAAGCCTGAACACCCCATATATTTTTTTTTCATTTTTCTTTTTTTTTTGGTCTAACTAAATCCAAAAGGTTGTTAAAGAGTTCCTACAAAGGTTTTGGACAGTGATTTTAAACCTAACGCCAAAACGTTAAACCTTACCATAGCCCCATAACCTAATACCCGGGTATTACTTTTAGGAAGCCTGAACACCCCAAATATTTTTTTTTCATTTTTCTTTTTTTTTTTGGTCTAACTAACTCCAAAAGGTTGGAAAAGAGTTCCTACAAAGGTTTTGGACAGTGATTTTAACCCTAACGCCAAAACCCTTAAACCTTTCCCTAGTCCCAAAACCTAATACACGGGTATTACTTTCAGGGAGCCCGAAAACCCCCAAATATTTTTTTCTTTTTTCATATTTTTTGGTCTAACTAACTCCAAAAGGTTGGAAAAGAGTTCCTACAAAGGTTTTGGACAGTGATTTTAACCCTAACGCCAAAACCCTTAAACCTTTCCCTAGTCCCAAAACCTAATACACGGGTATTACTTTCAGGGAGCCCGAAAACCCCCAATAATATTTTTTTCTTTTTTCATATTTTTTGGTCTAACTAACTCCAAAAGGTTGGAAAAGAGTTCCTACAAAGGTTTTGGACAGTGATTTTAACCCTAACGCCAAAAAACTTAAACCTTACCCTGGCCTTAAAATCTAATACCCGGGTATTACATTCAGGAAGCCCGTAAACCCCAAATATTTTTTTTTTCATTTTTCATTCTTTTTTTGGTCTAACTAACTCCAAAAGGTTGAAAAAGAGTTCCTACAAAGGTTTTGGACAGTGATTTCAACCCTAACGCCAAAAACCTTAAACCTTACCCTAGCCCCATAACCTAATACCCGGGTATTACTTTTAGGAAGCCTGAACACCCCAAATATTTTTTTTTCATTTTTCTTTTTTTTTTTTTGGTCTAACTAACTCCAAAAGGTTGGAAAAGAGTTCCTACAAAGGTTTTGGACAGTGATTTTAACCCTAACACAAAAAACCTTAAACCTTACCCTAGCCTTGAAATCTAATACCCGGGTATTACCTTCAGGAAGCCTGAACACCCCAAATATTTTTTTCTTCATTTTACATTTTTGTTGGTGTAACCAACTCCAAAAGGTTGGAAAAGAGTTCCTACAAAGGTTTTGGACAGTGATTTTAACCCTAATGCCAAAAAACTTAAACCTTACCCTAGCCTCAAAATCTAATACCCGGGTATTACATTCAGGAAGTCCGAACACCCCAAATATATTTTTTTTTTCATTTTACATTTTTTTTGGTGTAACCAACTCCAAAAGGTTGGAAAAGAGTTCCTACAAAGGTTTTGGACAGTGATTTTAACCCTAACGCCAAAAACCTTAAACCTTACCATAGCCCCATAACCTAATACCCAGGTATTACTTTTAGGAAGCCTGAACACCCCATATATTTTTTTTTCATTTTTCTTTTTTTTTTTGGTCTAACTAAATCCAAAAGGTTGTTAAAGAGTTCCTACAAAGGTTTTGGACAGTGATTTTAAACCTAACGCCAAAACGTTAAACCTTACCATAGCCCCATAACCTAATACCCGGGTATTACTTTTAGGAAGCCTGAACACCCCAAATATTTTTTTTTCATTTTTCTTTTTTTTTTTGGTCTAACTAACTCCAAAAGGTTGGAAAAGAGTTCCTACAAAGGTTTTGGACAGTGATTTTAACCCTAACGCCAAAACCCTTAAACCTTTCCCTAGTCCCAAAACCTAATACACGGGTATTACTTTCAGGGAGCCCGAAAACCCCCAATAATATTTTTTTCTTTTTTCATATTTTTTGGTCTAACTAACTCCAAAAGGTTGGAAAAGAGTTCCTACAAAGGTTTTGGACAGTGATTTTAACCCTAACGCCAAAAACCTTAAACCTTACCCTAGCCTTGAAATCTAATACCTGGGTATTACATTCAGGAAGCCCGTAAACCCCAAATATTTTTTTTTTCATTTTACATTTTTGTTGGTGTAACCAACTCCAAAAGGTTGGAAAAGAGTTCCTACAAAGGTTTTGGACAGTGATTTTAACCCTAATGCCAAAAAACTTAAACCTTACCCTAGCCTCAAAATCTAATACCCGGGTATTACATTCAGGAACCCCGAAAACCCCAAATATTGTTTTTTAATTTTTCATTTTTTTTTGGTCTAACTAACTCCAAAAGGTTGGAAAAGAGTTCCTACAAAGGTTTTGGACAGTGATTTTAACCCTAACGCCAAAAACCTTAAACCTTACCATAGCCCCATAACCTAATACCCGGGTATTACTTTTAGGAAGCCTGAACACCCCAAATATATTTTTTTTCATTTTTCTTTTTTTTTTGGTCTAACCAACTCCAAAAGGTTGTAAAAGAGTTCCTACAAAGGTTTTGGACAGTGATTTTAACCCTAACGCCAAAAACCTTAAACCTTACCATAGCCCCATAACCTAATACCCAGGTATTACTTTTAGGAAGCCTGAACACCCCAAATATTTTTTTTTCATTTTTCTTTTTTTTTGGTCTAACTAACTCCAAAAGGTTGGAAAAGAGTTCCTACAAAGGTTTTGGACAGTGATTTTAACCCTAACGCCAAAAAACTTAAACCTTACCCTGGCCTTAAAATCTAATACCCGGGTATTACATTCAGGAAGCCCGTAAACCCCAAATATTTTTTTTTTCATTTTTCATTCTTTTTTTGGTCTAACTAACTCCAAAAGGTTGAACAAGAGTTCCTACAAAGGTTTTGGACAGTGATTTCAACCCTAACGCCAAAAACCTTAAACCTTACCCTAGCCCCATAACCTAATACCCGGGTATTACTTTTAGGAAGCCTGAACACCCCAAATATTTTTTTTCATTTTTCTTTTTTTTTTTTGGTCTAACTAACTCCAAAAGGTTGGAAAAGAGTTCCTACAAAGGTTTTGGACAGTGATTTTAACCCTAACGCCAAAAACCTTAAACCTTTCCCTAGTCCCAAAACCTAATACACGGGTATTACTTTCAGGGAGCCCGAAAACCCCCAATAATATTTTTTTCTTTTTTCATATTTTTTGGTCTAACTAACTCCAAAAGGTTGGAAAAGAGTTCCTACAAAGGTTTTGGACAGTGATTTTAACCCTAACACCAAAAACCTTAAACCTTACCCTAGCCTCAAAATCTAATACCCGGGTATTACATTCAGGAAGTCCGAACACCCCAAATATTTTTTTTTTCATTTTACATTTTTTTTGGTGTAACCAACTCCAAAAGGTTGGAAAAGAGTTCCTACAAAGGTTTTGGACAGTGATTTTAACCCTAACGCCAAAAACCTTAAACCTTACCATAGCCCCATAACCTAATACCCAGGTATTACTTTTAGGAAGCCTGAACACCCCATATATTTTTTTTTCATTTTTCTTTTTTTTTTGGTCTAACTAAATCCAAAAGGTTGTTAAAGAGTTCCTACAAAGGTTTTGGACAGTGATTTTAAACCTAACGCCAAAACGTTAAACCTTACCATAGCCCCATAACCTAATACCCGGGTATTACTTTTAGGAAGCCTGAACACCCCAAATATTTTTTTTTCATTTTTCTTTTTTTTTTGGTCTAACTAACTCCAAAAGGTTGGAAAAGTGTTCCTACAAAGGTTTTGGACAGTGATTTTAACCCTAACGCCAAAACCCTTAAACCTTTCCCTAGTCCCAAAACCTAATACACGGGTATTACTTTCAGGGAGCCCGAACACCCCAAATAATATTTTTTTCTTTTTTCATATTTTTTGGTCTAACTAACTCCAAAAGGTTGGAAAAGAGTTCCTACAAAGGTTTTGGACAGTGATTTTAACCCTAACGCCAAAAACCTTAAACCTTACCCTGGCCTTAAAATCTAATACCCGGGTATTACCTTCAGGAAGCCTGAACACCCCAAATATATTTTTTTTCATTTTTAATTTTTTTTTTTTGTCTAACTAACTCCAAAAGGTTGGAAAAGAGTTCCTACAAAGGTTTTGGACAGTGATATTAAACCTAACGCCAAAACGTTAAACCTTACCATAGCCCCATAACCTAATACCCGGGTATTACTTTTAGGAAGCCTGAACACCCCAAATATTTTTTTTTCATTTTTTTTTTTTTTTGGTCTAACTAACTCCAAAAGGTTGGAAAAGAGTTCCTACAAAGGTTTTGGACAGTGATTTTAACCCTAACGCCAAAACCCTTAAACCTTTCCCTAGTCCCAAAACCTAATACACGGGTATTACTTTCAGGGAGCCCGAAAACCCCCAATAATATTTTTTTCTTTTTTCATATTTTTTGGTCTAACTAACTCCAAAAGGTTGGAAAAGAGTTCCTACAAAGGTTTTGGACAGTGATTTTAACCCTAACGCCAAAAACCTTAAACCTTACCCTAGCCTTAAAATCTAATACCTGGGTTGTACATTCAGGAAGCCCGTAAACCCCAAATATTTTTTTTTTCTTTTTACATTTTTGTTGGTGTAACCAACTCCAAAAGGTTGGAAAAGAGTTCCTACAAAGGTTTTGGACAGTGATTTTAACCCTAACGCCAAAAAACTTAAACCTTACCCTAGCCTCAAAATCTAATACCCGGGTATTACATTCAGGAACCCCGAAAACCCCAAATATTGTTTTTTAATTTTTCATTTTTTTTTGGTCTAACTAACTCCAAAAGGTTGGAAAAGAGTTCCTACAAAGGTTTTGGACAGTGATTTTAACCCTAACGCCAAAAACCTTAAACCTTACCATAGCCCCATAACCTAATACCCGGGTATTACTTTTAGGAAGCCTGAACACCCCAAATATATTTTTTTTCATTTTTCTTTTTTTTTTGGTCTAACCAACTCCAAAAGGTTGTTAAAGAGTTCCTACAAAGGTTTTGGACAGTGATTTTAACCCTAATGCCAAAAACCTTAAACCTTACCATAGCCCCATAACCTAATACCCAGGTATTACTTTTAGGAAGCCTGAACACCCCAAATATTTTTTTTTCATTTTTCTTTTTTTTTTGGTCTAACTAACTCCAAAAGGTTGGAAAAGAGTTCCTACAAAGGTTTTGGACAGTGATTTTAACCCTAACGCCAAAAACCTTAAACCTTACCCTAGCCTTAAAATCTAATACCCGGGTATTACATTCAGGAAGCCCGTAAACCCCAAATATTTTTTTTTTCATTTTTCATTCTTTTTTTGGTCTAACTAACTCCAAAAGGTTGGAAAAGAGTTCCTACAAAGGTTTTGGACAGTGATTTTAACCCTAACGCCAAAAACCTTAAACCTTACCCTAGCCCCATAACCTAATACCCGGGTATTACTTTTAGGAAGCCTGAACACCCCAAATATTTTTTTTTCATTTTTCTTTTTTTTTTGGTCTAACTAACTCCAAAAGGTTGGAAAAGAGTTCCTACAAAGGTTTTGGACAGTGATTTTAACCCTAACACCAAAAACCTTAAACCTTTCCCTAGTCCCAAAACCTAATACACGGGTATTACTTTCAGGGAGCCAAAAAACCCCCATGATTTTTTTTTCATTTTTCTTTTTTTTTTGGTGTAACCAACTCCAAAAGGTTGGAAAAGAGTTCCTACAAAGGTTTTGGACAGTGATTTTAACCCTAACGCCAAAAACCTTAAACCTTACCATAGCCCCATAACCTAATACCCAGGTATTACTTTTAGGAAGCCTGAACACCCCATATATTTTTTTTTCATTTTTCTTTTTTTTTTGGTCTAACTAAATCCAAAAGGTTGTTAAAGAGTTCCTACAAAGGTTTTGGACAGTGATTTTAAACCTAACGCCAAAACGTTAAACCTTACCATAGCCCCATAACCTAATACCCGGGTATTACTTTTAGGAAGCCTGAACACCCCAAATATTTTTTTTTCATTTTTCTTTTTTTTTTTTGGTCTAACTAACTCCAAAAGGTTGGAAAAGAGTTCCTACAAAGGTTTTGGACAGTGATTTTAACCCTAACGCCAAAAACCTTAAACCTTTCCCTAGTCCCAAAACCTAATACACGGGTATTACTTTCAGGGAGCCCGAAAACCCCCAATAAAATTTTTTTCTTTTTTCATATTTTTTGGTCTAACTAACTCCAAAAGGTTGGAAAAGAGTTCCTACAAAGGTTTTGGACAGTGATTTTAACCCTAACACCAAAAACCTTAAACCTTACCCTAGCCTCAAAATCTAATACCCGGGTATTACATTCAGGAAGTCCGAACACCCCAAATATTTTTTTTTTTCATTTTACATTTTTTTTGGTGTAACCAACTCCAAAAGGTTGGAAAAGAGTTCCTACAAAGGTTTTGGACAGTGATTTTAACCCTAACGCCAAAAACCTTAAACCTTACCATAGCCCCATAACCTAATACCCAGGTATTACTTTTAGGAAGCCTGAACACCCCATATATTTTTTTTTCATTTTTCTTTTTTTTTTGGTCTAACTAAATCCAAAAGGTTGTTAAAGAGTTCCTACAAAGGTTTTGGACAGTGATTTTAAACCTAACGCCAAAACGTTAAACCTTACCATAGCCCCATAACCTAATACCCGGGTATTACTTTTAGGAAGCCTGAACACCCCAAATATTTTTTTTTTCATTTTTCTTTTTTTTTTGGTCTAACTAACTCCAAAAGGTTGGAAAAGTGTTCCTACAAAGGTTTTGGACAGTGATTTTAACCCTAACGCCAAAACCCTTAAACCTTTCCCTAGTCCCAAAACCTAATACACGGGTATTACTTTCAGGGAGCCCGTAAACCCCAAATATTTTTTTTTTCATTTTTCATTTTTTTTTTGGTCTAACTAACTCCAAAAGGTTGAAAAAGAGTTCCTACAAAGGTTTTGGACAGTGATTTTAACCCTAACGCCAAAAAACTTAAACCTTTCCCTGGCCTTAAAATCTAATACCCGGGTATTACATTCAGGAAGCCCGTAAACCCCAAATATATTTTTTTTCATTTTTAATTTTTTTTTTTGTCTAACTAACTCCAAAAGGTTGAAAAAGAGTTCCTACAAAGGTTTTGGACAGTGATTTTAACCCTAACGCCAAAAACCTTAAACCTTACCATAGCCCCATAACCTAATACCCGGGTATTACTTTTAGGAAGCCTGAACACCCCAAATATATTTTTTTTAATTTTTCATTTTTTTTTGGTCTAACTAAATCCAAAAGGTTGTTAAAGAGTTCCTACAAAGGTTTTGGACAGTGATTTTAACCCTAACGCCAAAAACCTTAAACCTTACCATAGCCCCATAACCTAATACCCAGGTATTACTTTTAGGAAGCCTGAACACCCCATATATTTTTTTTTCATTTTTCTTTTTTTTTTGGTCTAACTAAATCCAAAAGGTTGGAAAAGAGTTCCTACAAAGGTTTTGGACAGTGATTTTAAACCTAACGCCAAAACGTTAAACCTTACCATAGCCCCATAACCTAATACCCGGGTATTACTTTTAGGAAGCCTGAACACCCCAAATATTTTTTTTTCATTTTTCTTTTTTTTTTGGTCTAACTAACTCCAAAAGGTTGGAAAAGAGTTCCTACAAAGGTTTTGGACAGTGATTTTAACCCTAACGCCAAAAACCTTAAACCTTACCCTGGCCTTAAAATCTAATACCCGGGTATTACATTCAGGAAGCCCGTAAACCCCAAATATTTTTTTTTCATTTTTCATTTTTTTTTGGTCTAACTAACTCCAAAAGGTTGAAAAAGAGTTCCTACAAAGGTTTTGGACAGTGATTTTAACCCTAACGCCAAAAACCTTAAACCTTACCCTAGCCCCATAACCTAATACCCGGGTATTACTTTTAGGAAGCCTGAACACCCCAAATATTTTTTTTTCATTTTTCTTTTTTTTTTTTGGTCTAACTAACTCCAAAAGGTTGGAAAAGAGTTCCTACAAAGGTTTTGGACAGTGATTTTAACCCTAACGCCAAAAACCTTAAACCTTACCCTAGCCCCAAAACCTAATACCCGGGTATTACTTTCAGGAAGCCCGAAAACCCCAAAATATTTTTTTTTTTTTCTTTTTTTTTGGTCTAACTAACTCCAAAAGGTTGGAAAAGAGTTCCTACAAAGGTTTTGGACAGTGATTTTAACCCTAACGCCAAAAACCTTAAACCTTACCCTAGCCTCAAAATCTAATACCCGGGTATTACTTCAGGAAGCCTGAACACCCCAAATATTTTTTTTTTCATTTTTCATTTTTTTTGGTCTAACTAACTCCAAAAGGTTGGAAAAGAGTTCCTACAAAGGTTTTGGACAGTGATTTTAACCCTAACGCCAAAAACCTTAAACCTTACCATAGCCCCATAACCTAATACCCAGGTATTACTTTAAGGAAGCCTGAACACCCCAATATATTTTTTTTTCATTTTTCTTTTTTTTTTTGGTCTAACTAACTCCAAAAGGTTGGAAAAGAGTTCCTACAAAGGTTTTGGACAGTGATTTTAACCCTAACGCCAAAAACCTTAAACCTTACCCTAGCCCCATAACCTAATACCCGGGTATTACTTTTAGGAAGCCTGAACACCCCAAATATTTTTTTTTCATTTTTCTTTTTTTTTTTGGTCTAACTAACTCCAAAAGGTTGGAAAAGAGTTCCTACAAAGGTTTTGGACAGTGATTTTAACCCTAACGCCAAAAACTTAAACCTTTCCCTAGCCCAAAACCTAATACCCGGGTATTACTTTCAGGGAGCCCGAACACCCCAAATAATATTTTTTTCTTTTTTCATATTTTTTGGTCTAACTAACTCCAAAAGGTTGGAAAAGAGTTCCTACAAAGGTTTTGGACAGTGATTTTAACCCTAACGCCAAAAACCTTAAACCTTACCCTAGCCTTAAAATCTAATACCCGGGTATTACCTTCAGGAAGCCTGAACACCCCAAATATATTTTTTTTCATTTTTCATTTTTTTTTTTGGTCTAACTAACTCCAAAAGGTTGGAAAAGAGTTCCTACAAAGGTTTTGGACAGTGATTTTAACCCTAACGCCAAAAACCTTAAACCTTACCATAGCCCCATAACCTAATACCCGGGTATTACTTTTAGGAAGCCTGAACACCCCAAATATTTTTTTTTCATTTTTTTTTTTTTTTGGTCTAACTAACTCCAAAAGGTTGGAAAAGAGTTCCTACAAAGGTTTTGGACAGTGATTTTAACCCTAACGCCAAAAAACTTAAACCTTTCCCCAGTCACAAAACCTAATACCCAGGTATTACTTTCAGGAAGCCTGAACACCCCAATAATATTTTTTTCTTTTTTCATATTTTTTGGTCTAACTAACTCCAAAAGGTTGGAAAAGAGTTCCTACAAAGGTTTTGGACAGTGATTTTAACCCTAACGCCAAAAACCTTAAACCTTACCCTAGCCTTAAAATCTAATACCCGGGTATTACATTCAGGAAGCCTGAACACCCCAAATATTTTTTTTTTTTCATTTTACATTTTTTTTGGTGTAACTAACTCCAAAAGGTTGGAAAAGAGTTCCTACAAAGGTTTTGGACAGTGATTTTAACCCTAACGCCAAAAAACTTAAACCTTACCCTAGCCCCAAAACCTAATACCCGGGTATTACTTTCAGGAAGCCTGAACACCCCAAATATTTTTTTTTCATTTTTTTTTTTTTTTTGGTCTAACTAACTCCAAAAGGTTGGAAAAGAGTTCCTACAAAGGTTTTGGACAGTGATTTTAACCCTAACGCCAAAAACCTTAAACCTTACCCTAGCCCCAAAACCTAATACCCGGGTATTACTTTTAGGAAGCCTGAACACCCCAAATATTTTTTTTTCATTTTTCTTTTTTTTTTTGGTCTAACTAACTCCAAAAGGTTGGAAAAGAGTTCCTACAAAGGTTTTGGACAGTGATTTTAACCCTAACGCCAAAAACCTTAAACCTTACCATAGCCCCATAACCTAATACCCGGGTATTACTTTCAGGAAGCCTGAACACCCCAAATATTTTTTTTTCATTTTTCTTTTTTTTTGGTCTAACTAACTCCAAAAGGTTGGAAAAGAGTTCCTACAAAGGTTTTGGACAGTGATTTTAACCCTAACGCCAAAAACCTTAAACCTTACCCTAGCCCAAAATCTAATACCCGGGTATTACATTCAGGAAGCCCGAAAACCCCAAATATTTTTTTTTTCATTTTTCATTTTTTTTTGGTCTAACTAACTCCAAAAGGTTGGAAAAGAGTTCCTACAAAGGTTTTGGACAGTGATTTTAACCCTAACGCCAAAAACCTTAAACCTTACCCTAGCCCCATAACCTAATACCCGGGTATTACTTTTAGGAAGCCTGAACACCCCAAATATTTTTTTTTCATTTTTCTTTTTTTTTTTGGTCTAACTAACTCCAAAAGGTTGGAAAAGAGTTCCTACAAAGGTTTTGGACAGTGATTTTAACCCTAACGCCAAAAACCTTAAACCTTTCCCTAGACACAAAACCTAATACCCGGGTATTACTTTCAGGAAGCCCGAACACCCCAAATATTTTTTTTTCATTTTTCATTTTTTTTGGTCTAACTAACTCCAAAAGGTTGGAAAAGAGTTCCTACAAAGGTTTTGGACAGTGATTTTAACCCTAACGCCAAAAACCTTAAACCTTACCATAGCCCCATAACCTAATACCCGGGTATTACTTTCAGGAAGCCTGAACACCCCAAATATTTTTTTTTTCATTTTTCTTTTTTTTTTTTTGGTCTAACTAACTCCAAAAGGTTGGAAAAGAGTTCCTACAAAGGTTTTGGACAGTGATTTTAAACCTAACGCCAAAACGTTAAACCTTACCATAGCCCCATAACCTAATACCCGGGTATTACTTTTAGGAAGCCTGAACACCCCAAATATTTTTTTTTTTTAATTTTTTTTTTTTTTTTGGTCTAACTAACTCCAAAAGGTTGGAAAAGAGTTCCTACAAAGGTTTTGGACAGTGATTTTAACCCTAACGCCAAAAACCTTAAACCTTTCCCTAGTCCCAAAACCTAATACACGGGTATTACTTTCAGGGAGCCCGAAAACCCCCAAATATTTTTTTTTCTTTTTTCATATTTTTTGGTCTAACTAACTCCAAAAGGTTGGAAAAGAGTTCCTACAAAGGTTTTGGACAGTGATTTTAACCCTAACGCCAAAAACCTTAAACCTTACCCTAGCCTAAAAATCTAATACCCGGGTATTACATTCAGGAAGCCTGAACACCCCAAATATTTTTTTTTTCATTTTACATTTTTTTTGGTGTAACCAACTCCAAAAGGTTGGAAAAGAGTTCCTACAAAGGTTTTGGACAGTGATTTTAACCCTAACGCCAAAAACCTTAAACCTTACCATAGCCCCATAACCTAATACCCGGGTATTACTTTTAGGAAGCCTGAACACCCCAAATATATTTTTTTTCATTTTTCTTTTTTTTTTTGGTCTAACTAACTCCAAAAGGTTGGAAAAGAGTTCCTACAAAGGTTTTGGACAGTGATTTTAACCCTAACGCCAAAAACCTTAAACCTTACCATAGCCCCATAACCTAATACCCGGGTATTACTTTTAGGAAGCCTGAACACCCCAAATATTTTTTTTTCATTTTTCTTTTTTTTTTTTGGTCTAACTAACTCCAAAAGGTTGGAAAAGAGTTCCTACAAAGGTTTTGGACAGTGATTTTAACCCTAACGCCAAAAACCTTAAACCTTACCCTAGTCCCAAAACCTAATACCCGGGTATTACTTTCAGGAAGCCCGAAAACCCCAAATATTTTTTTTTCATTTTTCTTTTTTTTTGGTCTAACTAACTCCAAAAGGTTGGAAAAGAGTTCCTACAAAGGTTTTGGACAGTGATTTTAACCCTAACGCCAAAAAACTTAAACCTTTCCCTAGCCTTAAAATCTAATACCCGGGTATTACATTCAGGAAGCCCGTAAACCCCAAATATTTTTTTTTTCATTTTTCATTTTTTTTTTTTGGTCTAACTAACTCCAAAAGGTTGAAAAAGAGTTCCTACAAAGGTTTTGGACAGTGATTTTAACCCTAACGCCAAAAACCTTAAACCTTACCATAGCCCCATAACCTAATACCCGGGTATTACTTTCAGGAAGCCTGAACACCCCAAATATTTTTTTTTCATTTTTCATTTTTTTTTGGTCTAACTAACTCCAAAAGGTTGGAAAAGAGTTCCTACAAAGGTTTTGGACAGTGATTTTAACCCTAACGCCAAAAACCTTAAACCTTACCATAGCCCCATAACCTAATACCCGGGTATTACTTTTAGGAAGCCTGAACACCCCAAATATTTTTTTTTCCATTTTTCTTTATTTTTTGGTCTAACTAACTCCAAAAGGTTGGAAAAGAGTTCCTACAAAGGTTTTGGACAGTGATTTTAACCCTAACGCCAAAAACCTTAAATCTTACCATAGCCCCAAAACTTAATACTCGGGTATTACATTCAGGAAGCCAGAAAACCCCAAATATTTTTTTCATTTTTCTTTTTTTTTTTGGTCTAACTAACTCCAAAAGGTTGGAAAAGAGTTCCTACAAAGGTTTTGGACAGTGATTTTAACCCTAACGCCAAAAACCTTAAACCTTACCCTAGCCCAAAACCTAATACCCGGGTATTACTTTCAGGAAGCCCGAAAACCCCCAATATTTTTTTTTCTTTTTTCATTTTTTTTTGGTCTAACTAACTCCAAAAGGTTGGAAAAGAGTTCCTACAAAGGTTTTGGACAGTGATTTTAACCCTAACGCCAAAAACTTAAACCTTACCCTAGCCCAAAACCTAATACCCGGGTATTACATTCAGGAAGCCAGAAAACCCCAAATATTTTTTTTTCATTTTTCATTTTTTTTTGGTCTAACTAACTCCAAAAGGTTGGAAAAGAGTTCCTACAAAGGTTTTGGACAGTGATTTTAACCCTAACGCCAAAAACCTTAAACCTTACCCTAGCCCCATAACCTAATACCCGGGTATTACTTTCAGGAAGCCCGAACACCCCAAATATTTTTTTTTCATTTTTCTTTTTTTTTTTTTGGTCTAACTAACTCCAAAAGGTTGGAAAAGAGTTCCTACAAAGGTTTTGGACAGTGATTTTAACCCTAACGCCAAAAACCTTAAACCTTACCCTAGCCTTGAAATCTAATACCCGGGTATTACCTTCAGGAAGCCTGAACACCCCAAATATTTTTTTTTCATTTTTCTTTTTTTTTTTTGGTCTAACTAACTCCAAAAGGTTGGAAAAGAGTTCCTACAAAGGTTTTGGACAGTGATTTTAACCCTAACGCCAAAAAACTTAAACCTTACCCTAGCCCCAAAACCTAATACCCGGGTATTACATTCAGGAAGCCCGAACACCCCAAATATTTTTTTTTTTTCATTTTACATTTTTTTTTGGTCTAACTAACTCCAAAAGGTTGGAAAAGAGTTCCTACAAAGGTTTTGGACAGTGATTTTAACCCTAACGCCAAAAACCTTAAACCTTACCCTAGCCCCATAACCTAATACCCGGGTATTACTTTTAGGAAGCCTGAACACCCCATATATTTTTTTTTCATTTTTCTTTTTTTTTTGGTCTAACTAACTCCAAAAGGTTGGAAAAGAGTTCCTACAAAGGTTTTGGACAGTGATTTTAACCCTAACGCCAAAAACCTTAAACCTTACCCTAGCCCCAAACCTAATACCCGGGTATTACTTTTCAGGAAGCCTGAACACCCCAAATATTTTTTTTTCATTTTTCTTTTTTTTTGGTCTAACTAACTCCAAAAGGTTGGAAAAGAGTTCCTACAAAGGTTTTGGACAGTGATTTTAACCCTAACGCCAAAAACCTTAAACCTTACCCTAGCCCAAAACCTAATACCCGGGTATTACTTTCAGGAAGCCCGAAAACCCCCAATATTTTTTTTTTTTTTCATTTTTTTTGGTCTAACTAACTCCAAAAGGTTGGAAAAGAGTTCCTACAAAGGTTTTGGACAGTGATTTTAACCCTAACGCCAAAAAACTTAAACCTTACCCTAGCCTTAAAATCTAATACCTGGGTATTACATTCAGGAAGCCCGAAAACCCCAAATATTTTTTTTTCATTTTTCATTTTTTTTTGGTCTAACTAACTCCAAAAGGTTGGAAAAGAGTTCCTACAAAGGTTTTGGACAGTGATTTTAACCCTAACGCCAAAAACCTTAAACCTTACCCTAGCCCAAAACCTAATACCCGGGTATTACTTTCAGGAAGCCCGAAAACCCCAAATATTTTTTTTCATTTTTCATTTTTTTTTGGTCTAACTAACTCCAAAAGGTTGGAAAAGAGTTCCTACAAAGGTTTTGGACAGTGATTTTAACCCTAACGCCAAAAACCTTAAACCTTACCCTAGCCCCATAACCTAATACCCGGGTATTACTTTCAGGAAGCCTGAACACCCCAAATATTTTTTTTTTCATTTTTCTTTTTTTTGGTCTAACTAACTCCAAAAGGTTGGAAAAGAGTTCCTACAAAGGTTTTGGACAGTGATTTTAACCCTAACGCCAAAAACCTTAAACCTTACCCTAGCCCAAAATCTAATACCCGGGTATTACTTTCAGGAAGCCTGAACACCCCAAATATTTTTTTTTTCATTTTTCATTTTTTTTGGTCTAACTAACTCCAAAAGGTTGGAAAAGAGTTCCTACAAAGGTTTTGGACAGTGATTTTAACCCTAACGCCAAAAACCTTAAACCTTACCCTAGCCCCATAACCTAATACCCGGGTATTACTTTTAGGAAGCCTGAACACCCCAAATATTTTTTTTTCATTTTTCTTTTTTTTTTTTTGGTCTAACTAACTCCAAAAGGTTGGAAAAGAGTTCCTACAAAGGTTTTGGACAGTGATTTTAACCCTAACGCCAAAAACCTTAAACCTTTCCCTAGTCCCAAAACCTAATACACGGGTATTACTTTCAGGAAGCCCGAAAACCCCAAAAATTTTTTTTTTCTTTTTTCATTTTTCATTGGTCTAACTAACTCCAAAAGGTTGGAAAAGAGTTCCTACAAAGGTTTTGGACAGTGATTTTAACCCTAACGCCAAAAACCTTAAACCTTACCCTAGCCTTGAAATCTAATACCCGGGTATTACTTTCAGGAAGCCTGAACACCCCAAATATTTTTTTTTCATTTTACATTTTTTTTTGGTCTAACTAACTCCAAAAGGTTGGAAAAGAGTTCCTACAAAGGTTTTGGACAGTGATTTTAACCCTAACGCCAAAAACCTTAAACCTTACCCTAGCCCAAATCTAATACCCGGGTATTACTTCAGGAAGCCTGAACACCCCAAATATTTTTTTTTTCATTTTTCATTTTTTTTGGTCTAACTAACTCCAAAAGGTTGGAAAAGAGTTCCTACAAAGGTTTTGGACAGTGATTTTAACCCTAACGCCAAAAACCTTAAACCTTACCATAGCCCCATAACCTAATACCCGGGTATTACTTTTAGGAAGCCTGAACACCCCAAATATATTTTTTTTCATTTTTCTTTTTTTTTGGTCTAACTAACTCCAAAAGGTTGAAAAGAGTTCCTACAAAGGTTTTGGACAGTGATTTTAACCCTAACGCCAAAACCTTAAACCTTACCATAGCCCCATAACCTAATACCCGGGTATTACTTTTAGGAAGCCTGAACACCCCAAATATTTTTTTTTCATTTTTCTTTTTTTTTTTTGGTCTAACTAACTCCAAAAGGTTGGAAAAGAGTTCCTACAAAGGTTTTGGACAGTGATTTTAACCCTAACGCCAAAACCCTTAAACCTTTCCCTAGTCCCAAAACCTAATACCCGGGTATTACTTTCAGGAAGCCCGAAAACCCCCAAATATTTTTTTCTTTTTTCATTTTTTTGGTCTAACTAACTCCAAAAGGTTGGAAAAGAGTTCCTACAAAGGTTTTGGACAGTGATTTTAACCCTAACGCCAAAAAACTTAAACCTTACCCTAGCCTTAAAATCTAATACCCGGGTATTACATTCAGGAAGCCCGTAAACCCCAAATATTTTTTTTTTCATTTTTCATTTTTTTTTGGTCTAACTAACTCCAAAAGGTTGGAAAAGAGTTCCTACAAAGGTTTTGGACAGTGATTTTAACCCTAACGCCAAAAACCTTAAACCTTACCCTAGCCCCATAACCTAATACCCGGGTATTACTTTCAGGAAGCCTGAACACCCCAAATATTTTTTTTTCATTTTTTTTTTTTTTTTTTGGTCTAACTAACTCCAAAAGGTTGGAAAAGAGTTCCTACAAAGGTTTTGGACAGTGATTTTAACCCTAACGCCAAAAACCTTAAACCTTTCCCTAGTCCCAAAACCTAATACCCGGGTATTACTTTCAGGGAGCCCGAAAACCCCCAATAAAATTTTTTTCTTTTTTCATATTTTTTGGTCTAACTAACTCCAAAAGGTTGGAAAAGAGTTCCTACAAAGGTTTTGGACAGTGATTTTAACCCTAACGCCAAAAACCTTAAACCTTACCCTAGCCTCAAAATCTAATACCCGGGTATTACATTCAGGAAGCCCGAACACCCCAAATATTTTTTTTTTTCATTTTACATTTTTTTTGGTGTAACCAACTCCAAAAGGTTGGAAAAGAGTTCCTACAAAGGTTTTGGACAGTGATTTTAACCCTAACGCCAAAAACCTTAAACCTTACCATAGCCCCATAACCTAATACCCGGGTATTACTTTTAGGAAGCCTGAACACCCCAAATATTTTTTTTTTCATTTTTCTTTTTTTTTTGGTCTAACTAAATCCAAAAGGTTGGAAAAGAGTTCCTACAAAGGTTTTGGACAGTGATTTTAAACCTAACGCCAAAACGTTAAACCTTACCATAGCCCCATAACCTAATACCCGGGTATTACTTTTAGGAAGCCTGAACACCCCAAATATTTTTTTTTCATTTTTCTTTTTTTTTTTGGTCTAACTAACTCCAAAAGGTTGGAAAAGAGTTCCTACAAAGGTTTTGGACAGTGATTTTAACCCTAACGCCAAAACCTTAAACCTTTCCCTAGTCCCAAAACCTAATACCCGGGTATTACTTTCAGGGAGCCCGAACACCCCAAATAATTTTTTTTCTTTTTTCATTTTTTTTGGTCTAACTAACTCCAAAAGGTTGGAAAAGAGTTCCTACAAAGGTTTTGGACAGTGATTTTAACCCTAACGCCAAAAACCTTAAACCTTACCATAGCCCCATAACCTAATACCCGGGTATTACTTTTAGGAAGCCTGAACACCCCAAATATTTTTTTTTCATTTTTCTTTTTTTTTTGGTCTAACTAACTCCAAAAGGTTGGAAAAGAGTTCCTACAAAGGTTTTGGACAGTGATTTTAACCCTAACGCCAAAAAACTTAAACCTTTCCCTAGTCCCAAAACCTAATACCCGGGTATTACTTTCAGGAAGCCCGAAAACCCCAAATATTTTTTTCTTTTTTCATATTTTTTGGTCTAACTAACTCCAAAAGGTTGGAAAAGAGTTCCTACAAAGGTTTTGGACAGTGATTTTAACCCTAACGCCAAAAACCTTAAACCTTACCCTAGCCTTGAAATCTAATACCCGGGTATTACCTTCAGGAAGCCTGAACACCCCAAATATTTTTTTTTCATTTTTCTTTTTTTTTTTGGTCTAACTAACTCCAAAAGGTTGGAAAAGAGTTCCTACAAAGGTTTTGGACAGTGATTTTAAACATAACGCCAAAAAACCTTAAACCTTACCCTAGTCCCAAAACCTAATACCCGGGTATTACATTCAGGAACCCCGAAAACCCCAAATATTTTTTTTTAATTTTTCATTTTTTTTTGGTCTAACTAACTCCAAAAGGTTGGAAAAGAGTTCCTACAAAGGTTTTGGACAGTGATTTTAACCCTAACGCCAAAAAACTTAAACCTTACCATAGCCACAAAACCTAATACCTGGGTATTACTTTTAGGAAGCCTGAACACCCCAAATATTTTTTTTTCATTTTTCTTTTTTTTTTTGGTCTAACTAACTCCAAAAGGTTGGAAAAGAGTTCCTACAAAGGTTTTGGACAGTGATTTTAACCCTAACGCCAAAAACCTTAAACCTTACCCTAGCCCCAAAACCTAATACCCGGGTATTACTTTCAGGAAGCCCGAAAACCCCCAATAATATTTTTTTCTTTTTTCATTTTTTTGGTCTAACTAACTCCAGAAGGTTGGAAAAGAGTTCCTACAAAGGTTTTGGACAGTGATTTTAACCCTAACGAAATAAAACTTAAACCTTACCCTAGCCCCATAACCTAATACCCGGGTATTACTTTTAGGAAGCCTGAACACCCCAAATATTTTTTTTTCATTTTTCTTTTTTTTTGGTCTAACTAACTCCAAAAGGTTGGAAAAGAGTTCCTACAAAGGTTTTGGACAGTGATTTTAACCCTAACGCCAAAAACCTTAAACCTTACCATAGCCCCATAACCTAATACCCGGGTATTACTTTTAGGAAGCCTGAACACCCCAAATATTTTTTTTTCATTTTTCTTTTTTTTTTGGTCTAACTAACTCCAAAAGGTTGGAAAAGAGTTCCTACAAAGGTTTTGGACAGTGATTTTAACCCTAACGCCAAAAACCTTAAACCTTTCCCTAGCCCCAAAACTTAATACCCGGGTATTACTTTCAGGAAGCCCGAAAACCCCCAATAATTTTTTTTTCTTTTTTCATTTTTCATTGGTCTAACTAACTCCAAGAGGTTGGAAAAGAGTTCCTACAAAGGTTTTGGACAGTGATTTTAACCCTAACACCAAAAAACTTAAATCTTACCCTGGCCTTAAAATCTAATACCCGGGTATTACATTCAGGAAGCCCGTAAACCCCAAATATATTTTTTTTCATTTTTAATTTTTTTTTTTGTCTAACTAACTCCAAAAGGTTGGAAAAGAGTTCCTACAAAGGTTTTGGACAGTGATTTTAACCCTAACGCCAAAAACCTTAAACCTTACCATAGCCCCATAACCTAATACCCGGGTATTACTTTTAGGAAGCCTGAACACCCCAAATATATTTTTTTTCATTTTTCATTTTTTTTTGGTCTAACTAACTCCAAAAGGTTGAAAAAGAGTTCCTACAAAGGTTTTGGACAGTGATTTTAACCCTAACGCCAAAAACCTTAAACCTTACCATAGCCCCATAACCTAATACCCAGGTATTACTTTTAGGAAGCCTGAACACCCCATATATTTTTTTTTCATTTTTCTTTATTTTTTGGTCTAACTAAATCCAAAAGGTTGGAAAAGAGTTCCTACAAAGGTTTTGGACAGTGATTTTAACCCTAACGCCAAAAAACTTAAACCTTACCATAGCCCCATAACCTAATACCCGGGTATTACTTTTAGGAAGCCTGAACACCCCAAATATTTTTTTTTCATTTTTCTTTTTTTTTTTGGTCTAACTAACTCCAAAAGGTTGGAAAAGAGTTCCTACAAAGGTTTTGGACAGTGATTTTAACCCTAACGCCAAAACCCTTAAACCTTTCCCTAGTCCCAAAACCTAATACACGGGTATTACTTTCAGGGAGCCCGAAAACCCCCAATAATATTTTTTTCTTTTTTCATTTTTTTTGGTCTAACTAACTCCAAAAGGTTGGAAAAGAGTTCCTACAAAGGTTTTGGACAGTGATTTTAACCCTAACGCCAAAAACCTTAAACCTTACCCTAGCCTTGAAATCTAATACCCGGGTATTACCTTCAGGAAGCCTGAACACCCCAAATATTTTTTTCTTCATTTTACATTTTTTTTGGTCTAACTAACTCCAAAAGGTTGGAAAAGAGTTCCTACAAAGGTTTTGGACAGTGATTTTAACCCTAACGCCAAAAAACTTAAACCTTACCCTAGCCTCAAAATCTAATACCCGGGTATTACATTCAGGAACCCCGAAAACCCCAAATATTGTTTTTTAATTTTTCATTTTTTTTTGGTCTAACTAACTCCAAAAGGTTGGAAAAGAGTTCCTACAAAGGTTTTGGACAGTGATTTTAACCCTAACGCCAAAAAACTTAAACCTTACCATAGCCCCAAAACCTAATACCCGGGTATTACTTTTAGGAAGCCTGAACACCCCAAATATTTTTTTTTTCATTTTTCTTTTTTTTTTGGTCAAACTAACTCCAAAAGGTTGGAAAAGAGTTCCTACAAAGGTTTTGGACAGTGATTTTAACCCTAACGCCAAAAACCTTAAACCTTTCCCCAGTCCCAAAACCTAATACCTGGGTATTACCTTCAGGAGCCCGAAAACCCCCAAAATATTTTTTTCTTTTTTCATATTTTTTGGTCTAACTAACTCCAAAAGGTTGGAAAAGAGTTCCTACAAAGGTTTTGGACAGTGATTTTAACCCTAACGCCAAAAAACTTAAACCTTTCCCTAGCCTTAAAATCTAATACCCGGGTATTACTTTTAGGAAGCCTGAACACCCCAAATATATTTTTTTCATTTTTCATTTTTTTTTTTTTGGTCTAACTAACTCCAAAAGGTTGGAAAAGAGTTCCTACAAAGGTTTTGGACAGTGATTTTAACCCTAACGCCAAAAAACTTAAACCTTACCCTAGCCTTAAAATCTAATACCCGGGTATTACATTCAGGAAGCCCGAAAACCCCAAATATTTTTTTTTCATTTTTCATTTTTTTTTGGTCTAACTAACTCCAAAAGGTTGGAAAAGAGTTCCTACAAAGGTTTTGGACAGTGATTTTAACCCTAACGCCAAAAACCTTAAACCTTACCCTAGCCCCATAACCTAATACCCGGGTATTACTTTTAGGAAGCCTGAACACCCCAAATATTTTTTTTTCATTTTTCTTTTTTTTTTTTTTGGTCTAACTAACTCCAAAAGGTTGGAAAAGAGTTCCTACAAAGGTTTTGGACAGTGATTTTAACCCTAACGCCAAAAACCTTAAACCTTTCCCTAGTCCCAAAACCTAATACACGGGTATTACTTTCAGGGAGCCCGAAAACCCCCAATAATATTTTTTTCTTTTTTCATATTTTTTGGTCTAACTAACTCCAAAAGGTTGGAAAAGAGTTCCTACAAAGGTTTTGGACAGTGATTTTAACCCTAACGCCAAAAACCTTAAACCTTACCCTAGCCTTGAAATCTAATACCCGGGTATTACCTTCAGGAAGCCTGAACACCCCAAATATTTTTTTTTCATTTTACATTTTTTTTTGGTGTAACTAACTCCAAAAGGTTGGAAACGAGTTCCTACAAAGGTTTTGGACAGTGATTTTAACCCTAACGCCAAAAACCTTAAACCTTACCCTAGCCCAAAATCTAATACCCGGGTATTACCTTCAGGAAGCCTGAACACCCCAAATATTTTTTTTTTCATTTTACATTTTTTTTGGTGTAACCAACTCCAAAAGGTTGGAAAAGAGTTCCTACAAAGGTTTTGGACAGTGATTTTAACCCTAACGCCAAAAACCTTAAACCTTACCCTAGCCCCATAACCTAATACCCGGGTATTACTTTTAGGAAGCCTGAACACCCCAAATATATTTTTTTCATTTTTCTTTTTTTTTTTTGGTCTAACTAACTCCAAAAGGTTGGAAAAGAGTTCCTACAAAGGTTTTGGACAGTGATTTTAACCCTAACGCCAAAAACTTAAACCTTACCATAGCCCCATAACCTAATACCCGGGTATTACTTTTAGGAAGCCTGAACACCCCAAATATTTTTTTTTCATTTTTTTTTTTTTTTTGGTCTAACTAACTCCAAAAGGTTGGAAAAGAGTTCCTACAAAGGTTTTGGACAGTGATTTTAACCCTAACGCCAAAAACCTTAAACCTTACCCTAGCCCAAAACCTAATACCCGGGTATTACTTTCAGGAAGCCCGAAAACCCCCAATAATTTTTTTTTCTTTTTTCATTTTTTTTGGTCTAACTAACTCCAAAAGGTTGGAAAAGAGTTCCTACAAAGGTTTTGGACAGTGATTTTAACCCTAACGCCAAAAAACTTAAACCTTACCCTAGCCCAAAACCTAATACCCGGGTATTACTTTCAGGAAGCCCGAAACCCCAAATATTTTTTTTTCATTTTTTTTTTTTTTTGGTCTAACTAACTCCAAAAGGTTGGAAAAGAGTTCCTACAAAGGTTTTGGACAGTGATTTTAACCCTAACGCCAAAAACCTTAAACCTTACCCTAGCCCCATAACCTAATACCCGGGTATTACTTTTAGGAAGCCTGAACACCCCAAATATTTTTTTTTCATTTTTCTTTTTTTTTGGTCTAACTAACTCCAAAAGGTTGGAAAAGAGTTCCTACAAAGGTTTTGGACAGTGATTTTAACCCTAACGCCAAAAACCTTAAACCTTACCCTAGCCCAAAACCTAATACCCGGGTATTACTTTCAGGAAGCCCGAAAACCCCAATAATTTTTTTTTCATTTTTCATTTTTTTTGGTCTAACTAACTCCAAAAGGTTGAAAAAGAGTTCCTACAAAGGTTTTGGACAGTGATTTTAACCCTAACGCCAAAAACCTTAAACCTTACCCTAGCCTCAAAATCTAATACCCGGGTATTACATTCAGGAAGCCGAACACCCCAAATATTTTTTTTTCATTTTACATTTTTTTTGGTGTAACCAACTCCAAAAGGTTGGAAAAGAGTTCCTACAAAGGTTTTGGACAGTGATTTTAACCCTAACGCCAAAAACCTTAAACCTTACCATAGCCCCATAACCTAATACCCGGGTATTACTTTTAGGAAGCCTGAACACCCCATATATTTTTTTTTCATTTTTCTTTTTTTTTTGGTCTAACTAACTCCAAAAGGTTGGAAAAGAGTTCCTACAAAGGTTTTGGACAGTGATTTTAACCCTAACGCCAAAAACTTAAACCTTACCATAGCCCCATAACCTAATACCCGGGTATTACTTTTAGGAAGCCTGAACACCCCAAATATTTTTTTTTCATTTTTCTTTTTTTTTTTGGTCTAACTAACTCCAAAAGGTTGGAAAAGAGTTCCTACAAAGGTTTTGGACAGTGATTTTAACCCTAACGCCAAAACCCTTAAACCTTTCCCTAGTCCCAAAACCTAATACCGGGTATTACTTTCAGGAAGCCCGAACACCCCAAATAATTTTTTTTCATTTTTCATTTTTTTGGTCTAACTAACTCCAAAAGGTTGAAAAAGAGTTCCTACAAAGGTTTTGGACAGTGATTTTAACCCTAACGCCAAAAAACTTAAACCTTACCATAGCCCCATAACCTAATACCCGGGTATTACTTTTAGGAAGCCTGAACACCCCAAATATTTTTTTTTCATTTTTCTTTTTTTTTTGGTCTAACTAACTCCAAAAGGTTGGAAAAGAGTTCCTACAAAGGTTTTGGACAGTGATTTTAACCCTAACGCCAAAACCCTTAAACCTTTCCCTAGTCCCAAAACCTAATACCCGGGTATTACTTTCAGGAAGCCCGAAAACCCCCAATATTTTTTTTTCTTTTTTCATTTTTTTGGTCTAACTAACTCCAAAAGGTTGGAAAAGAGTTCCTACAAAGGTTTTGGACAGTGATTTTAACCCTAACGCCAAAAACCTTAAACCTTACCCTAGCCTTGAAATCTAATACCCGGGTATTACCTTCAGGAAGCCTGAACACCCCAAATATTTTTTTCTTCATTTTTCATTTTTTTTTGGTCTAACTAACTCCAAAAGGTTGGAAAAGAGTTCCTACAAAGGTTTTGGACAGTGATTTTAACCCTAACGCCAAAAAACTTAAACCTTACCCTAGCCTCAAAATCTAATACCCGGGTATTACATTCAGGAAGCCCGAAAACCCCAAATAATTTTTTTTTTCATTTTTCATTTTTTTTTGGTCTAACTAACTCCAAAAGGTTGAAAAAGAGTTCCTACAAAGGTTTTGGACAGTGATTTTAACCCTAACGCCAAAAAACTTAAACCTTACCATAGCCACAAAACCTAATACCTGGGTATTACTTTTAGGAAGCCTGAACTCCCCAAATATTTTTTTTTCATTTTTCTTTTTTTTTTGGTCTAACTAACTCCAAAAGGTTGGAAAAGTGTTCCTACAAAGGTTTTGGACAGTGATTTTAACCCTAACGCCAAAAACCTTAAACCTTTCCCCAGTCCCAAAACCTAATACCTGGGTATTACCTTCACGGAGCCCGAAAACCCCCAATAATATTTTTTTCTTTTTTCATATTTTTTGGTCTAACTAACTCCAAAAGGTTGGAAAAGAGTTCCTACAAAGGTTTTGGACAGTGATTTTAACCCTAACGCCAAAAAACCTTAAACCTTACCATAGCCCCATAACCTAATACCCGGGTATTACTTTTAGGAAGCCTGAACACCCCAAATATTTTTTTTCATTTTTCATTTTTTTTTGGTCTAACTAACTCCAAAAGGTTGGAAAAGAGTTCCTACAAAGGTTTTGGACAGTGATTTTAACCCTAACGCCAAAAACCTTAAACCTTACCATAGCCCCATAACCTCATACCCGGGTATTACTTTTAGGAAGCCTGAACACCCCAAATATTTTTTTTTTCATTTTTCTTTTTTTTTTGGTCTAACTAACTCCAAAAGGTTGGAAAAGAGTTCCTACAAAGGTTTTGGACAGTGATTTTAACCCTAACGCCAAAAACCTTAAACCTTTCCCTAGCCCAAAACCTAATACCCGGGTATTACTTTCAGGAAGCCCGAAAACCCCAATAATTTTTTTTCTTTTTCATATTTTTTGGTCTAACTAACTCCAAAAGGTTGGAAAAGAGTTCCTACAAAGGTTTTGGACAGTGATTTTAACCCTAACGCCAAAAAACTTAAACCTTTCCCTGGCCTTAAAATCTAATACCCGGGTATTACATTCAGGAAGCCCGTAAACCCCAAATATATTTTTTTTCATTTTTAATTTTTTTTTTGTCTAACTAACTCCAAAAGGTTGGAAAAGAGTTCCTACAAAGGTTTTGGACAGTGATTTTAACCCTAACGCCAAAAACCTTAAACCTTACCATAGCCCCATAACCTAATACCCGGGTATTACTTTTAGGAAGCCTGAACACCCCAAATATATTTTTTCATTTTTCATTTTTTTTTGGTCTAACTAACTCCAAAAGGTTGGAAAAGAGTTCCTACAAAGGTTTTGGACAGTGATTTTAACCCTAACGCCAAAAACCTTAAACCTTACCATAGCCCCATAACCTAATACCCGGGTATTACTTTTAGGAAGCCTGAACACCCCAAATATTTTTTTTTCATTTTTCTTTTTTTTTGGTCTAACTAACTCCAAAAGGTTGGAAAAGAGTTCCTACAAAGGTTTTGGACAGTGATTTTAACCCTAACGCCAAAACTTAAACCTTACCATAGCCCCATAACCTAATACCCGGGTATTACTTTTAGGAAGCCTGAACACCCCAAATATTTTTTTTTCATTTTTCTTTTTTTTTGGTCTAACTAACTCCAAAAGGTTGGAAAAGAGTTCCTACAAAGGTTTTGGACAGTGATTTTAACCCTAACGCCAAAAAACTTAAACCTTTCCCTAGTCCCAAAACCTAATACACGGGTATTACTTTCAGGGAGCCCGAAAACCCCCAATAATATTTTTTTCTTTTTTCATATTTTTTGGTCTAACTAACTCCAAAAGGTTGGAAAAGAGTTCCTACAAAGGTTTTGGACAGTGATTTTAACCCTAACGCCAAAAACCTTAAACCTTACCCTAGCCTTGAAATCTAATACCCGGGTATTACCTTCAGGAAGCCTGAACACCCCAAATATTTTTTTCTTCATTTTACATTTTTTTGGTGTAACCAACTCCAAAAGGTTGGAAAAGAGTTCCTACAAAGGTTTTGGACAGTGATTTTAACCCTAATGCCAAAAAACTTAAACCTTACCCTAGCCTCAAAATCTAATACCCGGGTATTACATTCAGGAACCCCGAAAACCCCAAATATTGTTTTTTAATTTTTCATTTTTTTTTGGTCTAACTAACTCCAAAAGGTTGGAAAAGAGTTCCTACAAAGGTTTTGGACAGTGATTTTAACCCTAACGCCAAAAAACTTAAACCTTACCATAGCCACAAAACCTAATACCTGGGTATTACTTTTAGGAAGCCTGAACTCCCCAAATATTTTTTTTTCATTTTTCTTTTTTTTTTTTGGTCTAACTAACTCCAAAAGGTTGGAAAAGAGTTCCTACAAAGGTTTTGGACAGTGATTTTAACCCTAACGCCAAAAACCTTAAACCTTTCCCCAGTCCCAAAACCTAATACCTGGGTATTACCTTCAGGAAGCCCGAAAACCCCCAATAATATTTTTTTCTTTTTTCATATTTTTTGGTCTAACTAACTCCAAAAGGTTGGAAAAGAGTTCCTACAAAGGTTTTGGACAGTGATTTTAACCCTAACGCCAAAAAACTTAAACCTTTCCCTGGCCTTAAAATCTAATACCCGGGTATTACCTTCAGGAAGCCTGAACACCCCAAATATATTTTTTTTCATTTTTAATTTTTTTTTTTTGTCTAACTAACTCCAAAAGGTTGGAAAAGAGTTCCTACAAAGGTTTTGGACAGTGATTTTAACCCTAACGCCAAAAACCTTAAACCTTACCATAGCCCCATAACCTAATACCCGGGTATTACTTTTAGGAAGCCTGAACACCCCAAATAGATTTTTTTTAATTTTTCATTTTTTTTTGGTCTAACTAAATCCAAAAGGTTGTTAAAGAGTTCCTACAAAGGTTTTGGACAGTGATTTTAAACCTAACGCCAAAAACCTTAAACCTTACCATAGCCCCATAACCTCATACCCGGGTATTACTTTTAGGAAGCCTGAACACCCCAAATATTTTTTTTTTCATTTTTCTTTTTTTTTTGGTCTAACTAACTCCAAAAGGTTGGAAAAGAGTTCCTACAAAGGTTTTGGACAGTGATTTTAACCCTAACGCCAAAACCCTTAAACCTTTCCCTAGTCCCAAAACCTAATACCCGGGTATTACTTTCAGGAAGCCCGAAAACCCCCAATAATATTTTTTTCTTTTTTCATATTTTTTGGTCTAACTAACTCCAAAAGGTTGGAAAAGAGTTCCTACAAAGGTTTTGGACAGTGATTTTAACCCTAACGCCAAAAAACTTAAACCTTACCCTTGCCTTAAAATCTAATACCCGGGTATTACATTCTGGAAGCCCGTAAACCCCAAATATATTTTTTTTCATTTTTAATTTTTTTTTTTGTCTAACTAACTCCAAAAGGTTGGAAAAGAGTTCCTACAAAGGTTTTGGACAGTGATTTTAACCCTAACGCCAAAAACCTTAAACCTTACCATAGCCCCATAACCTAATACCCGGGTATTACTTTTAGGAAGCCTGAACACCCCAAATATATTTTTTTTAATTTTTCATTTTTTTTTGGTCTAACTAACTCCAAAAGGTTGGAAAAGAGTTCCTACAAAGGTTTTGGACAGTGATTTTAACCCTAACGCCAAAACCTTAAACCTTACCATAGCCCCAAAACCTAATACCCAGGGTATTACTTTTAGGAAGCCTGAACACCCCATATATTTTTTTTTATTTTTATTTATTTTTTGGTCTAACTAACTCCAAAAGGTTGGAAAAGAGTTCCTACAAAGGTTTTGGACAGTGATTTTAACCCTAACGCCAAAACCTTAAACCTTACCATAGCCCCATAACCTAATACCCGGGTATTACTTTTAGGAAGCCTGAACACCCCAAATATATTTTTTTTCATTTTTCTTTTTTTTTTGGTCTAACTAACTCCAAAAGGTTGGAAAAGAGTTCCTACAAAGGTTTTGGACAGTGATTTTAACCCTAACGCCAAAAACCTTAAACCTTACCCTAGCCTCAAAATCTAATACCCGGGTATTACATTCAGGAAGCCGAACACCCCAAATATTTTTTTTTTCATTTTACATTTTTTTTGGTGTAACCAACTCCAAAAGGTTGGAAAAGAGTTCCTACAAAGGTTTTGGACAGTGATTTTAACCCTAACGCCAAAAACCTTAAACCTTACCATAGCCCCATAACCTAATACCCGGTATTACTTTTAGGAAGCCTGAACACCCCAAATATTTTTTTTTCATTTTTCTTTTTTTTTTGGTCTAACTAAATCCAAAAGGTTGTAAAAGAGTTCCTACAAAGGTTTTGGACAGTGATTTTAAACCTAACGCCAAAACGTTAAACCTTACCATAGCCCCATAACCTAATACCCGGGTATTACTTTTAGGAAGCCTGAACACCCCAAATATTTTTTTTTCATTTTTCTTTTTTTTTTGGTCTAACTAACTCCAAAAGGTTGGAAAAGAGTTCCTACAAAGGTTTTGGACAGTGATTTTAACCCTAACGCCAAAACCCTTAAACCTTTCCCTAGCCCCAAAACCTAATACACGGGTATTACTTTCAGGAAGCCCGAAACCCCAAATAATTTTTTTTCATTTTTCATTTTTTTGGTCTAACTAACTCCAAAAGGTTGGAAAAGAGTTCCTACAAAGGTTTTGGACAGTGATTTTAACCCTAACGCCAAAAACCTTAAACCTTACCCTAGCCTTAAAATCTAATACCCGGGTATTACCTTCAGGAAGCCTGAACACCCCAAATATATTTTTTTTCATTTTTCATTTTTTTTTGGTCTAACTAACTCCAAAAGGTTGGAAAAGAGTTCCTACAAAGGTTTTGGACAGTGATTTTAACCCTAACGCCAAAAAACTTAAACCTTACCATAGCCCCATAACCTAATACCCGGGTATTACTTTTAGGAAGCCTGAACACCCCAAAATTTTTTTTTTCATTTTTTTTTTTTTTTGGTCTAACTAACTCCAAAAGGTTGGAAAAGAGTTCCTACAAAGGTTTTGGACAGTGATTTTAACCCTAACGCCAAAACCTTAAACCTTACCCTAGTCCCAAAACCTAATACACGGGTATTACTTTCAGGAAGCCCGAAAACCCCCAATAATATTTTTTTCTTTTTTCATATTTTTTGGTCTAACTAACTCCAAAAGGTTGGAAAAGAGTTCCTACAAAGGTTTTGGACAGTGATTTTAACCCTAACGCCAAAAACCTTAAACCTTACCCTAGCCTTAAAATCTAATACCTGGGTATTACATTCAGGAAGCCCGTAAACCCCAAATATTTTTTTTTCATTTTACATTTTTGTTGGTGTAACCAACTCCAAAAGGTTGGAAAAGAGTTCCTACAAAGGTTTTGGACAGTGATTTTAACCCTAATGCCAAAAAACTTAAACCTTACCCTAGCCTCAAAATCTAATACCCGGGTATTACATTCAGGAACCCCGAAAACCCCAAATATTGTTTTTTAATTTTTCATTTTTTTTTGGTCTAACTAACTCCAAAAGGTTGGAAAAGAGTTCCTACAAAGGTTTTGGACAGTGATTTTAACCCTAACGCCAAAAACCTTAAACCTTACCATAGCCCCATAACCTAATACCCGGGTATTACTTTTAGGAAGCCTGAACACCCCAAATATATTTTTTTCATTTTTCTTTTTTTTTTGGTCTAACTAACTCCAAAAGGTTGGAAAAGAGTTCCTACAAAGGTTTTGGACAGTGATTTTAACCCTAATGCCAAAAACCTTAAACCTTACCATAGCCCCATAACCTAATACCCGGGTATTACTTTTAGGAAGCCTGAACACCCCAAAATATTTTTTTTTCATTTTTCTTTTTTTTTTTGGTCTAACTAACTCCAAAAGGTTGGAAAAGAGTTCCTACAAAGGTTTTGGACAGTGATTTTAACCCTAACGCCAAAAAACTTAAACCTTACCCTAGCCCCAAAACCTAATACCCGGGTATTACTTCAGGAAGCCCTAAACCCCAAATATTTTTTTTTCATTTTTCATTTTTTTTTGGTCTAACTAACTCCAAAAGGTTGGAAAAGAGTTCCTACAAAGGTTTTGGACAGTGATTTTAACCCTAACGCCAAAAACCTTAAACCTTACCCTAGCCCCAAAACCTAATACCCGGGTATTACTTTTAGGAAGCCTGAACACCCCAAATATATTTTTTTTCATTTTTCTTTTTTTTTTTTTGGTCTAACTAACTCCAAAAGGTTGGAAAAGAGTTCCTACAAAGGTTTTGGACAGTGATTTTAACCCTAACGCCAAAAACCTTAAACCTTACCATAGCCCCATAACCTAATACCCGGGTATTACTTTTAGGAAGCCTGAACACCCCAAATAGATTTTTTTTAATTTTTCATTTTTTTTTGGTCTAACTAAATCCAAAAGGTTGGAAAAGAGTTCCTACAAAGGTTTTGGACAGTGATTTTAAACCTAACGCCAAAAACCTTAAACCTTACCATAGCCCCATAACCTAATACCCGGGTATTACTTTTAGGAAGCCTGAACACCCCAAATATTTTTTTTTTCATTTTTCTTTTTTTTTTGGTCTAACTAACTCCAAAAGGTTGGAAAAGAGTTCCTACAAAGGTTTTGGACAGTGATTTTAACCCTAACGCCAAAAACCTTAAACCTTTCCCTAGTCCCAAAACCTAATACACGGGTATTACTTTCAGGGAGCCCGAAAACCCCCAATAATATTTTTTTCTTTTTTCATATTTTTTGGTCTAACTAACTCCAAAAGGTTGGAAAAGAGTTCCTACAAAGGTTTTGGACAGTGATTTTAACCCTAACGCCAAAAAACTTAAACCTTTCCCTGGCCTTAAAATCTAATACCCGGGTATTACATTCAGGAAGCCCGTAAACCCCAAATATATTTTTTTTCATTTTTAATTTTTTTTGGTCTAACTAACTCCAAAAGGTTGAAAAAGAGTTCCTACAAAGGTTTTGGACAGTGATTTTAACCCTAACGCCAAAAACCTTAAACCTTACCATAGCCCCATAACCTAATACCCGGGTATTACTTTTAGGAAGCCTGAACACCCCAAATATATTTTTTTTAATTTTTCATTTTTTTTTGGTCTAACTAACTCCAAAAGGTTGTTAAAGAGTTCCTACAAAGGTTTTGGACAGTGATTTTAACCCTAACGCCAAAAACCTTAAACCTTACCATAGCCCCATAACCTAATACCCAGGTATTACTTTTAGGAAGCCTGAACACCCCATATATTTTTTTTTCATTTTTCTTTATTTTTTGGTCTAACTAAATCCAAAAGGTTGGAAAAGAGTTCCTACAAAGGTTTTGGACAGTGATTTTAAACCTAACGCCAAAACGTTAAACCTTACCATAGCCCCATAACCTAATACCCGGGTATTACTTTTAGGAAGCCTGAACACCCCAAATATTTTTTTTTCATTTTTCTTTTTTTTTTGGTCTGACTAACTCCAAAAGGTTGGAAAAGAGTTCCTACAAAGGTTTTGGACAGTGATTTTAACCCTAACGCCAAAACCCTTAAACCTTTCCCTAGTCCCAAAACCTAATACACGGGTATTACTTTCAGGGAGCCCGAAAACCCCCAATAATATTTTTTTCTTTTTTCATATTTTTTGGTCTAACTAACTCCAAAAGGTTGGGAAAGAGTTCCTACAAAGGTTTTGGACAGTGATTTTAACCCTAACGCCAAAAACCTTAAACCTTACCCTAGCCTTGAAATCTAATACCCGGGTATTACCTTCAGGAAGCCTGAACACCCCAAATATTTTTTTCTTCATTTTACATTTTTGTTGGTGTAACCAACTCCAAAAGTTTGGAAAAGAGTTCCTACAAAGGTTTTGGACAGTGATTTTAACCCTAATTCCAAAAAACTTAAACCTTACCCTAGCCTCAAAATCTAATACCCGGGTATTACATTCAGGAACCCCGAAAACCCCAAATATTGTTTTTTAATTTTTCATTTTTTTTTGGTCTAACTAACTCCAAAAGGTTGTAAAAGAGTTCCTACAAAGGTTTTGGACAGTGATTTTAACCCTAACGCCAAAAAACTTAAACCTTACCATAGCCACAAAACCTAATACCTGGGTATTACTTTTAGGAAGCCTGAACTCCCCAAATATTTTTTTTTCATTTTTCTTTTTTTTTTGGTCAAACTAACTCCAAAAGGTTGGAAAAGTGTTCCTACAAAGGTTTTGGACAGTGATTTTAACCCTAACGCCAAAAACCTTAAACCTTTCCCCAGTCCCAAAACCTAATACCTGGGTATTACCTTCACGGAGCCCGAAAACCCCCAATAATATTTTTTTCTTTTTTCATATTTTTTGGTCTAACTAACTCCAAAAGGTTGGAAAAGAGTTCCTACAAAGGTTTTGGACAGTGATTTTAACCCTAACGCCAAAAAACTTAAACCTTTCCCTGGCCTTAAAATCTAATACCCGGGTATTACCTTCAGGAAGCCTGAACACCCCAAATATATATTTTTTCATTTTTAATTTTTTTTTTTTGTCTAACTAACTCCAAAAGGTTGAAAAAGAGTTCCTACAAAGGTTTTGGACAGTGATTTTAACCCTAACGCCAAAAACCTTAAACCTTACCATAGCCCCATAACCTAATACCCGGGTATTACTTTTAGGAAGCCTGAACACCCCAAATAGATTTTTTTTTTTTTTTTTTTTTTTGGTCTAACTAAATCCAAAAGGTTGTTAAAGAGTTCCTACAAAGGTTTTGGACAGTGATTTTAAACCTAACGCCAAAAACCTTAAACCTTACCATAGCCCCATAACCTCATACCCGGGTATTACTTTTAGGAAGCCTGAACACCCCAAATATTTTTTTTTTCATTTTTCTTTTTTTTTTTGGTCTAACTAACTCCAAAAGGTTGGAAAAGAGTTCCTACAAAGGTTTTGGACAGTGATTTTAACCCTAACGCCAAAACCCTTAAACCTTTCCCTAGTCCCAAAACCTAATACACGGGTATTACTTTCAGGGAGCCCGAAAACCCCCAATAATATTTTTTTCTTTTTTCATATTTTTTGGTCTAACTAACTCCAAAAGGTTGGAAAAGAGTTCCTACAAAGGTTTTGGACAGTGATTTTAACCCTAACGCCAAAAAACTTAAACCTTACCCTGGCCTTAAAATCTAATACCCGGGTATTACATTCAGGAAGCCCGTAAACCCCAAATATATTTTTTTTCATTTTTAATTTTTTTTTTTGTCTAACTAACTCCAAAAGGTTGAAAAAGAGTTCCTACAAAGGTTTTGGACAGTGATTTTAACCCTAACGCCAAAAACCTTAAACCTTACCATAGCCCCATAACCTAATACCCGGGTATTACTTTTAGGAAGCCTGAACACCCCAAATATATTTTTTTTAATTTTTCATTTTTTTTGGTCTAACTAAATCCAAAAGGTTGTTAAAGAGTTCCTACAAAGGTTTTGGACAGTGATTTTAACCCTAACGCCAAAACCTTAAACCTTACCATAGCCCCATAACCTAATACCCAGGTATTACTTTTAGGAAGCCTGAACACCCCATATATTTTTTTTTTTTTATTTTTCTTTATTTTTTGGTCTAACTAAATCCAAAAGGTTGGAAAAGAGTTCCTACAAAGGTTTTGGACAGTGATTTTAAACCTAACGCCAAAACGTTAAACCTTACCATAGCCCCATAACCTAATACCCGGGTATTACTTTTAGGAAGCCTGAACACCCCAAATATATTTTTTTTAATTTTTCTTTTTTTTTTGGTCTAACTAAATCCAAAAGGTTGTTAAAGAGTTCCTACAAAGGTTTTGGACAGTGATTTTAACCCTAACACCAAAAACCTTAAACCTTACCCTAGCCTCAAAATCTAATACCCGGGTATTACATTCAGGAAGTCCGAACACCCCAAATATTTTTTTTTTTCATTTTACATTTTTTTTGGTGTAACCAACTCCAAAAGGTTGGAAAAGAGTTCCTACAAAGGTTTTGGACAGTGATTTTAACCCTAACGCCAAAAACCTTAAACCTTACCATAGCCCCATAACCTAATACCCAGGTATTACTTTTAGGAAGCCTGAACACCCCAAATATATTTTTTTTTCATTTTTCTTTTTTTTTTGGTCTAACTAAATCCAAAAGGTTGTTAAAGAGTTCCTACAAAGGTTTTGGACAGTGATTTTAAACCTAACGCCAAAACGTTAAACCTTACCATAGCCCCATAACCTAATACCCGGGTATTACTTTTAGGAAGCCTGAACACCCCAAATATTTTTTTTTCATTTTTCTTTTTTTTTTGGTCTAACTAACTCCAAAAGGTTGGAAAAGAGTTCCTACAAAGGTTTTGGACAGTGATTTTAACCCTAACGCCAAAACCCTTAAACCTTTCCCTAGTCCCAAAACCTAATACACGGGTATTACTTTCAGGGAGCCCGAACACCCCAAATAATATTTTTTTCTTTTTTCATATTTTTTGGTCTAACTAACTCCAAAAGGTTGGAAAAGAGTTCCTACAAAGGTTTTGGACAGTGATTTTAACCCTAACACCAAAAACCTTAAACCTTTCCCTGGCCTTAAAATCTAATACCCGGGTATTACCTTCAGGAAGCCTGAACACCCCAAATATATTTTTTTTCATTTTTAATTTTTTTTTTTTGTCTAACTAACTCCAAAAGGTTGGAAAAGAGTTCCTACAAAGGTTTTGGACAGTGATTTTAAACCTAACGCCAAAACGTTAAACCTTACCATAGCCCCATAACCTAATACCCGGGTATTACTTTTAGGAAGCCTGAACACCCCAAATTTTTTTTTTTCATTTTTTTTTTTTTTTGGTCTAACTAACTCCAAAAGGTTGGAAAAGAGTTCCTACAAAGGTTTTGGACAGTGATTTTAACCCTAACGCCAAAACCCTTAAACCTTTCCCTAGTCCCAAAACCTAATACACGGGTATTACTTTCAGGGAGCCCGAAAACCCCCAATAATATTTTTTTCTTTTTTCATATTTTTTGGTCTAACTAACTCCAAAAGGTTGGAAAAGAGTTCCTACAAAGGTTTTGGACAGTGATTTTAACCCTAACGCCAAAAACCTTAAACCTTACCCTAGCCTTAAAATCTAATACCTGGGTATTACATTCAGGAAGCCCGTAAACCCCAAATATTTTTTTTCATTTTACATTTTTGTTGGTGTAACCAACTCCAAAAGGTTGGAAAAGAGTTCCTACAAAGGTTTTGGACAGTGATTTTAACCCTAATGCCAAAAAACTTAAACCTTACCCTAGCCTCAAAATCTAATACCCGGGTATTACATTCAGGAACCCCGAAAACCCCAAATATTGTTTTTTAATTTTTCATTTTTTTTTGGTCTAACTAACTCCAAAAGGTTGGAAAAGAGTTCCTACAAAGGTTTTGGACAGTGATTTTAACCCTAACGCCAAAAACCTTAAACCTTACCATAGCCCCATAACCTAATACCCGGGTATTACTTTTAGGAAGCCTGAACACCCCAAATATATTTTTTTCATTTTTTTTTTTTTTTTTGGTCTAACCAACTCCAAAAGGTTGTTAAAGAGTTCCTACAAAGGTTTTGGACAGTGATTTTAACCCTAATGCCAAAAACCTTAAACCTTACCATAGCCCCATAACCTAATACCCAGGTATTACTTTTAGGAAGCCTGAACACCCCAAATATTTTTTTTTCATTTTTCTTTTTTTTTTTGGTCTAACTAACTCCAAAAGGTTGGAAAAGAGTTCCTACAAAGGTTTTGGACAGTGATTTTAACCCTAACGCCAAAAAACTTAAACCTTACCCTGGCCTTAAAATCTAATACCCGGGTATTACATTCAGGAAGCCCGTAAACCCCAAATATTTTTTTTTTCATTTTTCATTCTTTTTTTGGTCTAACTAACTCCAAAAGGTTGAACAAGAGTTCCTACAAAGGTTTTGGACAGTGATTTCAACCCTAACGCCAAAAACCTTAAACCTTACCCTAGCCCCATAACCTAATACCCGGGTATTACTTTTAGGAAGCCTGAACACCCCAAATATTTTTTTTTCATTTTTCTTTTTTTTTTTTGGTCTAACTAACTCCAAAAGGTTGGAAAAGAGTTCCTACAAAGGTTTTGGACAGTGATTTTAACCCTAACGCCAAAAACCTTAAACCTTTCCCTAGTCCCAAAACCTAATACACGGGTATTACTTTCAGGGAGCCAAAAAACCCCCAATAAAATTTTTTTCTTTTTTCATATTTTTTGGTCTAACTAACTCCAAAAGGTTGGAAAAGAGTTCCTACAAAGGTTTTGGACAGTGATTTTAACCCTAACACCAAAAACCTTAAACCTTACCCTAGCCTCAAAATCTAATACCCGGGTATTACATTCAGGAAGTCCGAACACCCCAAATATTTTTTTTTTTCATTTTTAATTTTTTTTGGTGTAACCAACTCCAAAAGGTTGGAAAAGAGTTCCTACAAAGGTTTTGGACAGTGATTTTAACCCTAACGCCAAAAACCTTAAACCTTACCATAGCCCCATAACCTAATACCCAGGTATTACTTTTAGGAAGCCTGAACACCCCATATATTTTTTTTTCATTTTTCTTTTTTTTTTTGGTCTAACTAAATCCAAAAGGTTGTTAAAGAGTTCCTACAAAGGTTTTGGACAGTGATTTTAAACCTAACGCCAAAACGTTAAACCTTACCATAGCCCCATAACCTAATACCCGGGTATTACTTTTAGGAAGCCTGAACACCCCAAATATTTTTTTTTCATTTTTCTTTTTTTTTTGGTCTAACTAACTCCAAAAGGTTGGAAAAGAGTTCCTACAAAGGTTTTGGACAGTGATTTTAACCCTAACGCCAAAAACCTTAAACCTTACCCTAGCCTTAAAATCTAATACCCGGGTATTACCTTCAGGAAGCCTGAACACCCCAAATATTTTTTTCTTCATTTTACATTTTTGTTGGTGTAACCAACTCCAAAAGGTTGGAAAAGAGTTCCTACAAAGGTTTTGGACAGTGATTTAAACCCTAATGCCAAAAAACTTAAACCTTACCCTAGCCTTAAAATCTAATACCCGGGTATTACATTCAGGAACCCCGAAAACCCCAAATATTGTTTTTTCATTTTTCATTTTTTTTTGGTCTAACTAACTCAAAAAAGGTTGGAAAAGAGTTCCTACAAAGGTTTTGGACAGTGATTTTAACCCTAATGCCAAAAAACTTAAACCTTACCATAGCCCCAAAACCTAATACCCGGGTATTACTTTCAGGGAGCCCGAAAACCCCCAATAATATTTTTTTCTTTTTTCATATTTTTTGGTCTAACTCCAAAAGGTTGGAAAAGAGTTCCTACAAAGGTTTTGGACAGTGATTTTAACCCTAACGCCAAAAAACTTAAACCTTACCATAGCCCCAAAACCTAATACCCGGGTATTTCTTTCAGGGAGCCCGAAAACCCCCAAAAATATTTTTTTCTTTTTTCATATTTTTTGGTCTAACTAACTCCAAAAGGTTGGAAAAGAGTTCCTACAAAGGTTTTGGACAGTGATTTTAACCCTAACGCCAAAAAACTTAAACCTTACCATAGCCCCATAACCTAATACCCGGGTATTACTTTTAGGAAGCCTGAACACCCCAAATATTTTTTTTTTCATTTTTCATTTTTTTTTGGTCTAACTAACTCCAAAAGGTTGGAAAAGAGTTCCTACAAAGGTTTTGGACAGTGATTTTAACCCTAACGCCAAAAACCTTAAACCTTTCCCTAGTCCCAAAACCTAATACACGGGTATTACTTTCAGGGAGCCCGAACACCCCAAATATATATTTTTTCATTTTTCATTTTTTTTTTGGTTTATCTAATTCCAAAAGGTTGGAAAAGTGTTCCTACAAAGGTTTTGGACAGTGATTTTAACCCTAACGCCAAAAACCTTAAACCTTACCATAGCCCCATAACCTAATACCCGGGTATTACTTTTAGGAAGCCTGAACACCCCAAATATATTTTTTTTAATTTTTCATTTTTTTTTGGTCTAACTAAATCCAAAAGGTTGTTAAAGAGTTCCTACAAAGGTTTTGGACAGTGATTTTAAACCTAACGCCAAAACGTTAAACCTTACCATAGCCCCATAACCTAATACCCGGGTATTACTTTTAGGAAGCCTGAACACCCCAAATATATTTTTTTTTCATTTTTCTTTTTTTTTTGGTCTAACTAACTCCAAAAGGTTGGAAAAGAGTTCCTACAAAGGTTTTGGACAGTGATTTTAACCCTAACGCCAAAAACCTTAAACCTTTCCCTAGTCCCAAAACCTAATACACGGGTATTACTTTCAGGGAGCCCGAAAACCCCCAATAATATTTTTTTCTTTTTTCATATTTTTTGGTCTAACTAACTCCAAAAGGTTGGAAAAGAGTTCCTACAAAGGTTTTGGACAGTGATTTTTACCCTAACGCCAAAAACCTTAAACCTTACCCTAGCCTTGAAATCTAATACCCGGGTATTACCTTCAGGAAGCCTGAACACCCCAAATATTTTTTTCTTCATTTTACATTTTTGTTGGTGTAACCAACTCCAAAAGGTTGGAAAAGAGTTCCTACAAAGGTTTTGGACAGTGATTTTAACCCTAACGCCAAAAACCTTAAACCTTACCATAGCCCCATAACCTAATACCCAGGTATTACTTTTAGGAAGCCTGAACACCCCAAATATTTTTTTTTCATTTTTCTTTTTTTTTTGGTCTAACTAACTCCAAAAGGTTGGAAAAGAGTTCCTACAAAGGTTTTGGACAGTGATTTTAACCCTAACGCCAAAACCCTTAAACCTTTCCCTAGTCCCAAAACCTAATACACGGGTATTACTTTCAGGGAGCCCGAAAACCCCCAATAATATTTTTTTCTTTTTTCATATTTTTTGGTCTAACTAACTCCAAAAGGTTGGAAAAGAGTTCCTACAAAGGTTTTGGACAGTGATTTTAACCCTAACGCCAAAAAACTTAAACCTTACCCTGGCCTTAAAATCTAATACCCGGGTATTACATTCAGGAAGCCCGTAAACCCCAAATATATTTTTTTTCATTTTTAATTTTTTTTTTTGTCTAACTAACTCCAAAAGGTTGAAAAAGAGTTCCTACAAAGGTTTTGGACAGTGATTTTAACCCTAACGCCAAAAACCTTAAACCTTACCATAGCCCCATAACCTAATACCCGGGTATTACTTTTAGGAAGCCTGAACACCCCAAATATATTTTTTTTAATTTTTCATTTTTTTTTGGTCTAACTAAATCCAAAAGGTTGTTAAAGAGTTCCTACAAAGGTTTTGGACAGTGATTTTAACCCTAACGCCCAAAACGTTAAACCTTGCCATAGCCCCATAACCTAATACCCAGGTATTACTTTTAGGAAGCCTGAACACCCCATATATTTTTTTTTTCATTTTTCTTTATTTTTTGGTCTAACTAAATCCAAAAGGTTGGAAAAGAGTTCCTACAAAGGTTTTGGACAGTGATTTTAAACCTAACGCCAAAACGTTAAACCTTACCATAGCCCCATAACCTAATACCCGGGTATTACTTTTAGGAAGCCTGAACACCCCAAATATTTTTTTTTCATTTTTCTTTTTTTTTTGGTCTAACTAACTCCAAAAGGTTGGAAAAGAGTTCCTACAAAGGTTTTGGACAGTGATTTTAACCCTAACGCCAAAACCCTTAAACCTTTCCCTAGTCCCAAAACCTAATACACGGGTATTACATTCAGGAAGCCCGTAAACCCCAAATATTTTTTTTTTCATTTTTCATTCTTTTTTTGGTCTAACTAACTCCAAAAGGTTGAAAAAGAGTTCCTACAAAGGTTTTGGACAGTGATTTCAACCCTAATGCCAAAAACCTTAAACCTTACCCTAGCCCCATAACCTAATACCCGGGTATTACTTTTAGGAAGCCTTAACACCCCAAATATTTTTTTTTCATTTTTTTTTTTTTTTTTTGGTCTAACTAACTCCAAAAGGTTGGAAAAGAGTTCCTACAAAGGTTTTGGACAGTGATTTTAACCCTAACACAAAAAACCTTAAACCTTACCCTAGCCTTGAAATCTAATACCCGGGTAATACCTTCAGGAAGCCTGAACACCCCAAATATTTTTTTCTTCATTTTACATTTTTGTTGGTGTAACCAACTCCAAAAGGTTGGAAAAGAGTTCCTACAAAGGTTTTGGACAGTGATTTTAACCCTAATGCCAAAAAACTTAAACCTTACCCTAGCCTCAAAATCTAATACCCGGGTATTACATTCAGGAAGTCCGAACACCCCAAATATTTTTTTTTTCATTTTACATTTTTTTTGGTGTAACCAACTCCAAAAGGTTGGAAAAGAGTTCCTACAAAGGTTTTGGACAGTGATTTTAACCCTAACGCCAAAAACCTTAAACCTTACCATAGCCCCATAACCTAATACCCAGGTATTACTTTTAGGAAGCCTGAACACCCCATATATTTTTTTTTCATTTTTCTTTTTTTTTGGTCTAACTAAATCCAAAAGGTTGTTAAAGAGTTCCTACAAAGGTTTTGGACAGTGATTTTAAACCTAACGCCAAAACGTTAAACCTTACCATAGCCCCATAACCTAATACCCGGGTATTACTTTTAGGAAGCCTGAACACCCCAAATATTTTTTTTTCATTTTTCTTTTTTTTTTGGTCTAACTAACTCCAAAAGGTCTGAAAAGAGTTCCTACAAAGGTTTTGGACAGTGATTTTAACCCTAACGCCAAAACCCTTAAACCTTTCCCTAGTCCCAAAACCTAATACACGGGTATTACTTTCAGGGAGCCCGAAAACCCCCAATAATATTTTTTTCTTTTTTCATATTTTTTGATCTAACTAACTCCAAAAGGTTGGAAAAGAGTTCCTACAAAGGTTTTGGACAGTGATTTTAACCCTAACGCCAAAAACCTTAAACCTTACCCTAGCCTTGAAATCTAATACCTGGGTATTACATTCAGGAAGCCCGTAAACCCCAAATATTTTTTTTTTCATTTTACATTTTTGTTGGTGTAACCAACTCCAAAAGGTTGGAAAAGAGTTCCTACAAAGGTTTTGGACAGTGATTTTAACCCTAATGCCAAAAAACTTAAACCTTACCCTAGCCTCAAAATCTAATACCCGGGTATTACATTCAGGAACCCCGAAAACCCCAAATATTGTTTTTTAATTTTTCATTTTTTTTTGGTCTAACTAACTCCAAAAGGTTGGAAAAGAGTTCCTACAAAGGTTTTGGACAGTGATTTTAACCCTAACGCCAAAAACCTTAAACCTTACCATAGCCCCATAACCTAATACCCGGGTATTACTTTTAGGAAGCCTGAACACCCCATATATTTTTTTTCATTTTTCTTTTTTTTTTGGTCTAACCAACTCCAAAAGGTTGTTAAAGAGTTCCTACAAAGGTTTTGGACAGTGATTTTAACCCTAATGCCAAAAACCTTAAACCTTACCATAGCCCCATAACCTAATACCCAGGTATTACTTTTAGGAAGCCTGAACACCCCAAATATTTTTTTTTCATTTTTCTTTTTTTTTTGGTCTAACTAACTCCAAAAGGTTGGAAAAGAGTTCCTACAAAGGTTTTGGACAGTGATTTTAACCCTAACGCCAAAAAACTTAAACCTTACCCTGGCCTTAAAATCTAATACCCGGGTATTACATTCAGGAAGCCCGTAAACCCCAAATATTTTTTTTTTCATTTTTCATTCTTTTTTTGGTCTAACTAACTCCAAAAGGTTGAAAAAGAGTTCCTACAAAGGTTTTGGACAGTGATTTCAACCCTAACGCCAAAAACCTTAAACCTTACCCTAGCCCCATAACCTAATACCCGGGTATTACTTTTAGGAAGCCTGAACACCCCAAATATTTTTTTTTCATTTTTCTTTTTTTTTTTTTGGTCTAACTAACTCCAAAAGGTTGGAAAAGAGTTCCTACAAAGGTTTTGGACAGTGATTTTAACCCTAACACAAAAAACCTTAAACCTTACCCTAGCCTTGAAATCTAATACCCGGGTATTACCTTCAGGAAGCCTGAACACCCCAAATATTTTTTTCTTCATTTTACATTTTTGTTGGTGTAACCAACTCCAAAAGGTTGGAAAAGAGTTCCTACAAAGGTTTTGGACAGTGATTTTAACCCTAATGCCAAAAAACTTAAACCTTACCCTAGCCTCAAAATCTAATACCCGGGTATTACATTCAGGAAGTCCGAACACCCCAAATATTTTTTTTTTTCATTTTACATTTTTTTTGGTGTAACCAACTCCAAAAGGTTGTTAAAGAGTTCCTACAAAGGTTTTGGACAGTGATTTTAACCCTAACGCCAAAAACCTTAAACCTTACCATAGCCCCATAACCTAATACCCAGGTATTACTTTTAGGAAGCCTGAACACCCCAAATATATTTTTTTTTCATTTTTCTTTTTTTTTTGGTCTAACTAAATCCAAAAGGTTGTTAAAGAGTTCCTACAAAGGTTTTGGACAGTGATTTTAAACCTAACGCCAAAACGTTAAACCTTACCATAGCCCCATAACCTAATACCCGGGTATTACTTTTAGGAAGCCTGAACACCCCAAATATTTTTTTTTCATTTTTCTTTTTTTTTTGGTCTAACTAACTCCAAAAGGTTGGAAAAGAGTTCCTACAAAGGTTTTGGACAGTGATTTTAACCCTAACGCCAAAACCCTTAAACCTTTCCCTAGTCCCAAAACCTAATACACGGGTATTACTTTCAGGGAGCCCGAAAACCCCCAATAATATTTTTTTCTTTTTTCATATTTTTTGGTCTAACTAACTCCAAAAGGTTGGAAAAGAGTTCCTACAAAGGTTTTGGACAGTGATTTTAACCCTAACGCCAAAAACCTTAAACCTTACCCTAGCCTTGAAATCTAATACCTGGGTATGACATTCAGGAAGCCCGTAAACCCCAAATATTTTTTTTTTCATTTTACATTTTTGTTGGTGTAACCAACTCCAAAAGGTTGGAAAAGAGTTCCTACAAAGGTTTTGGACAGTGATTTTAACCCTAATGCCAAAAAACTTAAACCTTACCCTAGCCTCAAAATCTAATACCCGGGTATTACATTCAGGAACCCCGAAAACCCCAAATATTGTTTTTTAATTTTTCATTTTTTTTTGGTCTAACTAACTCCAAAAGGTTGGAAAAGAGTTCCTACAAAGGTTTTGGACAGTGATTTTAACCCTAACGCCAAAAACCTTAAACCTTACCATAGCCCCATAACCTAATACCCGGGTATTACTTTTAGGAAGCCTGAACACCCCAAATATATTTTTTTTCATTTTTCTTTTTTTTTTGGTCTAACCAACTCCAAAAGGTTGTTAAAGAGTTCCTACAAAGGTTTTGGACAGTGATTTTAACCCTAATGCCAAAAACCTTAAACCTTACCATAGCCCCATAACCTAATACCCAGGTATTACTTTTAGGAAGCCTGAACACCCCAAATATTTTTTTTTCATTTTTCTTTTTTTTTGGTCTAACTAACTCCAAAAGGTTGGAAAAGAGTTCCTACAAAGGTTTTGGACAGTGATTTTAACCCTAACGCCAAAAAACTTAAACCTTACCCTGGCCTTAAAATCTAATACCCGGGTATTACATTCAGGAAGCCCGAAAACCCCAAATATTTTTTTTTTCATTTTTCATTTTTTTTGGTCTAACTAAATCCAAAAGGTTGAAAAAGAGTTCCTACAAAGGTTTTGGACAGTGATTTCAACCCTAACGCCAAAAACCTTAAACCTTACCCTAGCCCCATAACCTAATACCCGGGTATTACTTTTAGGAAGCCTGAACACCCCAAATATTTTTTTTTTCATTTTTCTTTTTTTTTTGGTCTAACTAACTCCAAAAGGTTGGAAAAGAGTTCCTACAAAGGTTTTGGACAGTGATTTTAACCCTAACACAAAAAACCTTAAACCTTACCCTAGCCTTGAAATCTAATACCCGGGTATTACCTTCAGGAAGCCTGAACACCCCAAATATTTTTTTCTTCATTTTACATTTTTGTTGGTGTAACCAACTCCAAAAGGTTGGAAAAGAGTTCCTACAAAGGTTTTGGACAGTGATTTTAACCCTAATGCCAAAAAACTTAAACCTTACCCTAGCCTCAAAATCTAATACCCGGGTATTACATTCAGGAAGTCCGAACACCCCAAATATTTTTTTTTTTTCATTTTACATTTTTTTTGGTGTAACCAACTCCAAAAGGTTGGAAAAGAGTTCCTACAAAGGTTTTGGACAGTGATTTTAACCCTAACGCCAAAAACCTTAAACCTTACCATAGCCCCATAACCTAATACCCAGGTATTACTTTTAGGAAGCCTGAACACCCCATATATTTTTTTTTCATTTTTCTTTTTTTTTTGGTCTAACTAAATCCAAAAGGTTGTTAAAGAGTTCCTACAAAGGTTTTGGACAGTGATTTTAAACCTAACGCCAAAACGTTAAACCTTACCATAGCCCCATAACCTAATACCCGGGTATTACTTTTAGGAAGCCTGAACACCCCAAATATTTTTTTTTCATTTTTCTTTTTTTTTTGGTCTAACTAACTCCAAAAGGTTGGAAAAGAGTTCCTACAAAGGTTTTGGACAGTGATTTTAACCCTAACGCCAAAACCCTTAAACCTTTCCCTAGTCCCAAAACCTAATACACGGGTATTACTTTCAGGGAGCCCGAAAACCCCCAATAATATTTTTTTCTTTTTTCATATTTTTTGGTCTAACTAACTCCAAAAGGTTGGAAAAGAGTTCCTACAAAGGTTTTGGACAGTGATTTTAACCCTAACGCCAAAAACCTTAAACCTTACCCTAGCCTTGAAATCTAATACCTGGGTATGACATTCAGGAAGCCCGTAAACCCCAAATATTTTTTTTTCATTTTACATTTTTGTTGGTGTAACCAACTCCAAAAGGTTGGAAAAGAGTTCCTACAAAGGTTTTGGACAGTGATTTTAACCCTAATGCCAAAAAACTTAAACCTTACCCTAGCCTCAAAATCTAATACCCGGGTATTACATTCAGGAACCCCGAAAACCCCAAATATTGTTTTTTAATTTTTCATTTTTTTTTGGTCTAACTAACTCCAAAAGGTTGGAAAAGAGTTCCTACAAAGGTTTTGGACAGTGATTTTAACCCTAACGCCAAAAAACTTAAACCTTACCATAGCCCCATAACCTAATACCCGGGTATTACTTTTAGGAAGCCTGAACACCCCAAATATATTTTTTTTCATTTTTCTTTTTTTTTTGGTCTAACCAACTCCAAAAGGTTGTTAAAGAGTTCCTACAAAGGTTTTGGACAGTGATTTTAACCCTAATGCCAAAAACCTTAAACCTTACCATAGCCCCATAACCTAATACCCAGGTATTACTTTTAGGAAGCCTGAACACCCCAAATATTTTTTTTTCATTTTTCTTTTTTTTTTGGTCTAACTAACTCCAAAAGGTTGGAAAAGAGTTCCTACAAAGGTTTTGGACAGTGATTTTAACCCTAACGCCAAAAAACTTAAACCTTACCCTGGCCTTAAAATCTAATACCCGGGTATTACATTCAGGAAGCCCGTAAACCCCAAATATTTTTTTTTTCATTTTTCATTCTTTTTTTGGTCTAACTAACTCCAAAAGGTTGAAAAAGAGTTCCTACAAAGGTTTTGGACAGTGATTTCAACCCTAACGCCAAAAACCTTAAACCTTACCCTAGCCCCATAACCTAATACCCGGGTATTACTTTTAGGAAGCCTGAACACCCCAAATATTTTTTTTTCATTTTTCTTTTTTTTTTTGGTCTAACTAACTCCAAAAGGTTGGAAAAGAGTTCCTACAAAGGTTTTGGACAGTGATTTTAACCCTAACGCCAAAAACCTTAAACCTTTCCCTAGTCCCAAAACCTAATACACGGGTATTACTTTCAGGGAGCCCGAAAACCCCCAATAAAATTTTTTTCTTTTTTCATATTTTTTGGTCTAACTAACTCCAAAAGGTTGGAAAAGAGTTCCTACAAAGGTTTTGGACAGTGATTTTAACCCTAACACCAAAAACCTTAAACCTTACCCTAGCCTCAAAATCTAATACCCGGGTATTACATTCAGGAAGTCCGAACACCCCAAATATTTTTTTTTTTCATTTTACATTTTTTTTGGTGTAACCAACTCCAAAAGGTTGGAAAAGAGTTCCTACAAAGGTTTTGGACAGTGATTTTAACCCTAACGCCAAAAACCTTAAACCTTACCATAGCCCCATAACCTAATACCCAGGTATTACTTTTAGGAAGCCTGAACACCCCATATATTTTTTTTTTCATTTTTCTTTTTTTTTTGGTCTAACTAAATCCAAAAGGTTGTTAAAGAGTTCCTACAAAGGTTTTGGACAGTGATTTTAAACCTAACGCCAAAACGTTAAACCTTACCATAGCCCCATAACCTAATACCCGGGTATTACTTTTAGGAAGCCTGAACACCCCAAATATTTTTTTTTTCATTTTTCTTTTTTTTTTGGTCTAACTAACTCCAAAAGGTTGGAAAAGTGTTCCTACAAAGGTTTTGGACAGTGATTTTAACCCTAACGCCAAAACCCTTAAACCTTTCCCTAGTCCCAAAACCTAATACACGGGTATTACTTTCAGGGAGCCCGAAAACCCCCAATAATATTTTTTTCTTTTTTCATATTTTTTGGTCTAACTAACTCCAAAAGGTTGGAAAAGAGTTCCTACAAAGGTTTTGGACAGTGATTTTAACCCTAATGCCAAAAAACTTAAACCTTACCCTGGCCTTAAAATCTAATACCCGGGTATTACATTAAGGAAGCCCGGAAACCCCAAATATTTTTTTTTCATTTTTCATTTTTTTTTGGTCGAACTAACTCCAAAAGGTTGAAAAAGAGTTCCTACAAAGGTTTTGGACAGTGATTTTAACCCTAACGCCAAAAACCTTAAACCTTACCATAGCCCCATAACCTAATACACGGGTATTACTTTTAGGAAGCCTGAACACCCCAAATATTTTTTTTTCATTTTTCTTTTTTTTTGGTCTAACCAACTCCAAAAGGTTGGAAAAGAGTTCCTACAAAGGTTTTGGACAGTGATTTTAACCCTAATGCCAAAAAACTGAAACCTTACCCTGGCCTTAAAATGTAATACCCGGGTATTACATTCAGGAAGCCCGAACACCCCAAGTTTTTTTTTTTTTCATTTTACATTTTTTTTGGTGTAACCAACTCCAAAAGGTTGGAAAAGAGTTCCTACAAAGGTTTTGGACAGTGATTTTAACCCTAACGCCAAAAACCTTAAACCTTTCCCTAGTCCCAAAACCTAATACCCGGGTATTACCTTCAGGAAGCCCGAACACCCCAAATATTTTTTTTTCATTTTACATTTTTGTTGGTGTAACCAACTCCAAAAGGTTGGAAAAGAGTTCCTACAAAGGTTTTGGACAGTGATTTTAACCCTAACGCCAAAAACCTTAAACCTTACCCTAGCCTTAAAATCTAATACCCGGGTATTACCTTCAGGAAGCCCGAACACCCATAATATTTTTTTCTTTATTTTACATTTTTGTTGGTGTAACCAACTCCAAAAGGTTGGAAAAGAGTTCCTACAAAGGTTTTGGACAGTGATTTTAACCCTAACGCCAAAAACCTTAAAACTTACCATAGCCCCATAACCTAATTCCCGGGTATTACCTTCAGGAAGCCCGAACACCCCAAATATTTTTTTTTCATTTTTCATTTTTTTTTGGTCTAACTAACTCCAAAAGGTTGGAAAAGAGTTCCTACAAAGGTTTTGGACAGTGATTTTAACCCTAACGCCAAAACGTTAAACCTTACCATAGCCCCATAACCTAATACCCGGGTATTACTTTTAGGAAGCCTGAACACCCCAAATATTTTTTTTTTCATTTTTCTTTTTTTTTGGTCTAACTAACTCCAAAAGGTTGGAAAAGAGTTCCTACAAAGGTTTTGGACAGTGATTTTAACCCTAACACAAAAAACCTTAAACCTTACCCTAGCCTTGAAATCTAATACCCGGGTATTACCTTCAGGAAGCCTGAACACCCCAAATATTTTTTTCTTCATTTTACATTTTTGTTGGTGTAACCAACTCCAAAAGGTTGGAAAAGAGTTCCTACAAAGGTTTTGGACAGTGATTTTAACCCTAATGCCAAAAACTTAAACCTTACCCTAGCCTTAAAATCTAATACCCGGGTATTACATTCAGGAAGCCCGAACACCCCAAATATTTTTTTTTTCATTTTACATTTTTTTTGGTGTAACCAACTCCAAAAGGTTGGAAAAGAGTTCCTACAAAGGTTTTGGACAGTGATTTTAACCCTAACGCCAAAAACCTTAAACCTTACCATAGCCCCATAACCTAATACCCAGGTAATACTTTTAGGAAGCCTGAACACCCCATATATTTTTTTTTCATTTTTCTTTTTTTTTTTGGTCTAACTAAATCCAAAAGGTTGTTAAAGAGTTCCTACAAAGGTTTTGGACAGTGATTTTAAACCTAACGCCAAAACGTTAAACCTTACCATAGCCCCATAACCTAATACCCGGGTATTACTTTTAGGAAGCCTGAACACCCCAAATATTTTTTTTTCATTTTTCTTTTTTTTTGGTCTAACTAACTCCAAAAGGTTGGAAAAGAGTTCCTACAAAGGTTTTGGACAGTGATTTTAACCCTAACGCCAAAAACCTTAAACCTTTCCCTAGTCCCAAAACCTAATACACGGGTATTACTTTCAGGGAGCCCGAAAACCCCCAATAATATTTTTTTCTTTTTTCATATTTTTTGGTCTAACTAACTCCAAAAGGTTGGAAAAGAGTTCCTACAAAGGTTTTGGACAGTGATTTTAACCCTAACGCCAAAAACCTTAAACCTTACCCTAGCCTTGAAATCTAATACCTGGGTATTACATTCAGGAAGCCCGAAAACCCCAAATATTTTTTTTCATTTTACATTTTTGTTGGTGTAACCAACTCCAAAAGGTTGGAAAAGAGTTCCTACAAAGGTTTTGGACAGTGATTTTAACCCTAACGCCAAAAAACTTAAACCTTACCCTGGCCTTAAAATCTAATACCCGGGTATTACATTCAGGAAGCCCGTAAACCCCAAATATTTTTTTTTTCATTTTTCATTCTTTTTTTGGTCTAACTAACTCCAAAAGGTTGAAAAAGAGTTCCTACAAAGGTTTTGGACAGTGATTTCAACCCTAACGCCAAAAACCTTAAACCTTACCCTAGCCCCATAACCTAATACCCGGGTATTACTTTTAGGAAGCCTGAACACCCCAAATATTTTTTTTTCATTTTTCTTTTTTTTTGGTCTAACTAACTCCAAAAGGTTGGAAAAGAGTTCCTACAAAGGTTTTGGACAGTGATTTTAACCCTAACACAAAAAACCTTAAACCTTACCCTAGCCTTGAAATCTAATACCCGGGTATTACCTTCAGGAAGCCTGAACACCCCAAATATTTTTTTCTTCATTTTACATTTTTGTTGGTGTAACCAACTCCAAAAGGTTGGAAAAGAGTTCCTACAAAGGTTTTGGACAGTGATTTTAACCCTAATGCCAAAAAACTTAAACCTTACCCTAGCCTCAAAATCTAATACCCGGGTATTACATTCAGGAAGTCCGAACACCCCAAATATTTTTTTTTTTCATTTTACATTTTTTTTGGTCCAACCAACTCCAAAAGGTTGGAAAAGAGTTCCTACAAAGGTTTTGGACAGTGATTTTAACCCTAACGCCAAAAACCTTAAACCTTACCATAGCCCCATAACCTAATACCCAGGTATTACTTTTAGGAAGCCTGAACACCCCATATATTTTTTTTTCATTTTTCTTTTTTTTTTGGTCTAACTAAATCCAAAAGGTTGTTAAAGAGTTCCTACAAAGGTTTTGGACAGTGATTTTAAACCTAACGCCAAAAACGTTAAACCTTACCATAGCCCCATAACCTAATACCCGGGTATTACTTTTAGGAAGCCTGAACACCCCAAATATTTTTTTTTCATTTTTCTTTTTTTTTTGGTCTAACTAACTCCAAAAGGTTGGAAAAGAGTTCCTACAAAGGTTTTGGACAGTGATTTTAACCCTAACGCCAAAACCCTTAAACCTTTCCCTAGTCCCAAAACCTAATACACGGGTATTACTTTCAGGGAGCCCGAAAACCCCCAATAATATTTTTTTCTTTTTTCATATTTTTTGGTCTAACTAACTCCAAAAGGTTGGAAAAGAGTTCCTACAAAGGTTTTGGACAGTGATTTTAACCCTAACGCCAAAAACCTTAAACCTTACCCTAGCCTTAAATCTAATACCCGGGTATTACATTCAGGAAGCCTGAACACCCCAAATATTTTTTTTTCATTTTACATTTTTGTTGGTGTAACCAACTCCAAAAGGTTGGAAAAGAGTTCCTACAAAGGTTTTGGACAGTGATTTTAACCCTAATGCCAAAAAACTTAAACCTTACCCTAGCCTCAAAATCTAATACCCGGGTATTACATTCAGGAACCCCGAAAACCCCAAATATTGTTTTTTAATTTTTCATTTTTTTTGGTCTAACTAACTCCAAAAGGTTGGAAAAGAGTTCCTACAAAGGTTTTGGACAGTGATTTTAACCCTAACGCCAAAAACCTTAAACCTTACCATAGCCCCATAACCTAATACCCGGGTATTACTTTTAGGAAGCCTGAACACCCCAAATATATTTTTTTTCATTTTTCTTTTTTTTTTGGTCTAACCAACTCCAAAAGGTTGTTAAAGAGTTCCTACAAAGGTTTTGGACAGTGATTTTAACCCTAATGCCAAAAACCTTAAACCTTACCATAGCCCCATAACCTAATACCCAGGTATTACTTTTAGGAAGCCTGAACACCCCAAATATTTTTTTTTCATTTTTCTTTTTTTTTTGGTCTAACTAACTCCAAAAGGTTGGAAAAGAGTTCCTACAAAGGTTTTGGACAGTGATTTTAACCCTAACGCCAAAAAACTTAAACCTTACCCTGGCCTTAAAATCTAATACCCGGGTATTACATTCAGGAAGCCCGTGAACCCCAAATATTTTTTTTTTCATTTTTCATTCTTTTTTTGGTCTAACTAACTCCAAAAGGTTGAAAAAGAGTTCCTACAAAGGTTTTGGACAGTGATTTCAACCCTAACGCCAAAAACCTTAAACCTTACCCTAGCCCCATAACCTAATACCCGGGTATTACTTTTAGGAAGCCTGAACACCCCATATATTTTTTTTCATTTTTCTTTTTTTTTTTTGGTCTAACTAACTCCAAAAGGTTGGAAAAGAGTTCCTACAAAGGTTTTGGACAGTGATTTTAACCCTAACGCCAAAAACCTTAAACCTTTCCCTAGTCCCAAAACCTAATACACGGGTATTAATTTCAGGGAGCCCGAAAACCCCCAATAAAATTTTTTTCTTTTTTCATATTTTTTGGTCTAACTAACTCCAAAAGGTTGGAAAAGAGTTCCTACAAAGGTTTTGGACAGTGATTTTAACCCTAACACCAAAAACCTTAAACCTTACCCTAGCCTCAAAATCTAATACCCGGGTATTACATTCAGGAAGTCCGAACACCCCAAATATTTTTTTTTTTCATTTTACATTTTTTTTGGTGTAACCAACTCCAAAAGGTTGGAAAAGAGTTCCTACAAAGGTTTTGGACAGTGATTTTAACCCTAACGCCAAAAACCTTAAACCTTACCATAGCCCCATAACCTAATACCCAGGTATTACTTTTAGGAAGCCTGAACACCCCATATATTTTTTTTTCATTTTTCTTTTTTTTTTGGTCTAACTAAATCCAAAAGGTTGTTAAAGAGTTCCTACAAAGGTTTTGGACAGTGATTTTAAACCTTACGCCAAAACGTTAAACCTTACCATAGCCCCATAACCTAATACCCGGGTATTACTTTTAGGAAGCCTGAACACCCCAAATATTTTTTTTTTCATTTTTCTTTTTTTTTTGGTCTAACTAACTCCAAAAGGTTGGAAAAGTGTTCCTACAAAGGTTTTGGACAGTGATTTTAACCCTAACGCCAAAACCCTTAAACCTTTCCCTAGTCCCAAAACCTAATACACGGGTATTACTTTCAGGGAGCCCGAAAACCCCCAATAATATTTTTTTCTTTTTTCATATTTTTTGGTCTAACTAACTCCAAAAGGTTGGAAAAGAGTTCCTACAAAGGTTTTGGACAGTGATTTTAACCCTAATGCCAAAAAACTTAAACCTTACCCTGGCCTTAAAATCTAATACCCGGGTATTACATTAAGGAAGCCCGAACACCCCAAATATTTTTTTCATTTTTCATTTTTTTTTGGTCTAACTAACTCCAAAAGGTTGGAAAAGAGTTCCTACAAAGGTTTTGGACAGTGATTTTAACCCTAACGCCAAAAACCTTAAACCTTACCATAGCCCCATAACCTAATACACGGGTATTACTTTTAGGAAGCCTGAACACCCCAAATATTTTTTTTTCATTTTTCTTTTTTTTTGGTCTAACCAACTCCAAAAGGTTGGAAAAGAGTTCCTACAAAGGTTTTGGACAGTGATTTTAACCCTAATGCCAAAAAACTGAAACCTTACCCTGGCCTTAAAATGTAATACCCGGGTATTACATTCAGGAAGCCCGAACACCCCAAATTTTTTTTTTTCATTTTACATTTTTTTTGGTGTAACCAACTCCAAAAGGTTGGAAAAGAGTTCCTACAAAGGTTTTGGACAGTGATTTTAACCCTAACGCCAAAAACCTTAAACCTTTCCCTAGTCCCAAAACCTAATACCCGGGTATTACCTTCAGGAAGCCCGAACACCCCAAATATTTTTTTTTCATTTTACATTTTTGTTGGTGTAACCAACTCCAAAAGGTTGGAAAAGAGTTCCTACAAAGGTTTTGGACAGTGATTTTAACCCTAACGCCAAAAACCTTAAACCTTACCCTAGCCTTAAAATCTAATACCCGGGTATTACCTTCAGGAAGCCCGAACACCCATAATATTTTTTTCTTTATTTTACATTTTTGTTGGTGTAACCAACTCCAAAAGGTTGGAAAAGAGTTCCTACAAAGGTTTTGGACAGTGATTTTAACCCTAACGCCAAAAACCTTAAAACTTACCATAGCCCCATAACCTAATTCCCGGGTATTACCTTCAGGAAGCCCGAACACCCCAAATATTTTTTTTTCATTTTTCATTTTTTTTGGTCTAACTAACTCCAAAAGGTTGGAAAAGAGTTCCTACAAAGGTTTTGGACAGTGATTTTAACCCTAACGCCAAAAACCTTAAACCTTACCCTAGCCTTAAAATCTAATACCCGGGTATTACATTCAGGAACCCCGAAAACCCCAAATATTGTTTTTTAGTTTTTCATTTTTTTTTGGTCTAACTAACTCCAAAAGGTTGGAAAAGAGTTCCTACAAAGGTTTTGGACAGTGATTTTAACCCTAACGCCGAAAAACTTAAACCTTACCCTGGCATTAAAATCTAATACCCGGGTATTACATTAAGGAAGCCTGAACACCCCAAATATTTTTTTTTCATTTTTCTTTTTTTTTGGTCTAACTAACTCCAAAAGGTTGGAAAAGAGTTCCTACAAAGGATTTGGACAGTGATTTTAACCCTAACGCCAAAAACCTTAAACCTTTCCCTAGTCCCAAAACCGAATCCCCGGGTATTACTTCCAGGGAGCCCGAAAACCACCAATAATATTTTTTTTCTTTTTTCATATTTTTTGGTCTAACTAACTCCAAAAGGTTGGAAAAGAGTTCCTACAAAGGTTTTGGACAGTGATTTTAACCCTAATGCCAAAAAACTTAAACCTTACCCTGGCCTTAAAATCTAATACCCGGGTATTACATTAAGGAAGCCCGGAAACCCCAAATATTTTTTTTTCATTTTTCATTTTTTTTTGGTCGAACTAACTCCAAAAGGTTGGAAAAGAGTTCCTACAAAGGTTTTGGACAGTGATTTTAAACCTAACGCCAAAAACCTTAAACCTTACCATAGCCCCATAACCTAATACCCGGGTATTACTTTTAGGAAGCCTGAACACCCCAAATATTTTTTTTTCATTTTTCATTTTTTTTTGGTCGAACTAACTCCAAAAGGTTGGAAAAGAGTTCCTACAAAGGTTTTGGACAGTGATTTTGACCCTAACGCCAAAAACCTTAAACCTTTCCCTAGTCCCAAAACCTAATACCCGGGTATTACTTTCAGGGAGCCCGAAAACCCCCAATAATTTTTTTTCTTTTTTCATTTTTTTTGGTCTAACTAACTCCAAAAGGTTGGAAAAGAGTTCCTACAAAGGTTTTGGACAGTGATTTTAACCCTAACGCCAAAAACCTTAAACCTTACCCTAGCCCCATAACCTAATACCCAGGTATTACTTTTAGGAAGCCTGAACACCCCAATAATTTTTTTTCATTTTTCTTTTTTTTTTTGGTCTAACTAACTCCAAAAGGTTGGAAAAGAGTTCCTACAAAGGTTTTGGACAGTGATTTTAACCCTAATGCCAAAAAACTTAAACCTTACCCTGGCCTTAAAATCTAATACCCGGGTATTACATTCAGGAAGCCCGGAAACCCCAAATATTTTTTTTTTCATTTTTCATTCTTTTTTTGGTCTAACCAACTCCAAAAGGTTGGAAAAGAGTTCCTACAAAGGTTTTGGACAGTGATTTTAACCCTAAAGCCAAAAACCTTAAACCTTACCCTAGCCTTAAAATCTAATACCCTGGTATTACCTTCAGGAAGCCTGAACACCCCAAATATTTTTTTCTTCATTTTACATTTTTGTTGGTGTAACCAACTCCAAAAGGTTGGAAAAGAGTTCCTACAAAGGTTTTGGACAGTGATTTTAACCCTAACGCCAAAAAACTTAAACCTTACCATAGCCCCAAAACCTAATACCCGGGTATTACTTTCAGGGAGCCCGAAAACCCCCAATAATATTTTTTTCTTTTTTCATATTTTTTGGTCTAACTAACTCCAAAAGGTTGGAAAAGAGTTCCTACAAAGGTTTTGGACAGTGATTTTAACCCTAACGCCAAAAAACTTAAACCTTTCCCTGGCCTTAAAATCTAATACCCGGGTATTACATTCAGGAAGCCCGTAAACCCCAAATATTTTTTTTTTCATTTTTCTTTTTTTTTTTGGTCTAACTAACTCCAAAAGGTTGAAAAAGAGTTCCTACAAAGGTTTTGGACAGTGATTTTAAACCTAACGCCAAAACGTTAAACCTTACCATAGCCCCATAACCTAATACCCGGGTATTAGTTTTAGGAAGCCTGAACACCCCAAATATTTTTTTTTCATTTTTCTTTTTTTTTTTGGTCTAACTTACTCCAAAAGGTTGGAAAATAGTTCCTACAAAGGTTTTGGACAGTGATTTTAACCCTAACGCCAAAAACCTTAAAACTTACCCTAGCCTTGAAATCTAATACCCGGGTATTACCTTCAGGAAGCCTGAACACCCCAAATATTTTTTTCTTCATTTTACATTTTTGTTGGTGTAACCAACTCCAAAAGGTTGGAAAAGAGTTCCTACAAAGGTTTTGGACAGTGATTTTAACCCTAATGCCAAAAAACTTAAACCTTACCCTAGCCTCAAAATCTAATACCCGGGTATTACATTCAGGAAGCCCGAAAACCCCAAATATTTTTTTTTTCATTTTTCATTTTTTTTTGGTCTAACTAACTCCAAAAGGTTGGAAAAGAGTTCCTACAAAGGTTTTGGACAGTGATTTTAACCCTAACGCCAAAAACCTTAAACCTTACCATAGCCCCATAACCTAATACCCGGGTATTACTTTTAGGAAGCCTGAACACCCCAAATATTTTTTTTTTCATTTTTCTTTTTTTTTGGTCTAACCAACTCCAAAAGGTTGGAAAAGAGTTCCTACAAAGGTTTTGGACAGTGATTTTAACCCTAATGCCAAAAAACTGAAACCTTACCCTGGCCTTAAAATCTAATACCCGGGTATTACATTCAGGAAGCCCGAAAACCCCCAAATTTTTTTTTTTCATTTTTCATTTTTTTTTGGTCTAACTAACTCCAAAAGGTTGAAAAAAGAGTTCCTACAAAGGTTTTGGACAGTGATTTCAACCCTAACGCCAAAAACCTTAAACCTTACCCTAGCCCCATAACCTAATACCCGGGTATTACTTTTAGGAAGCCTGAACACCCCAAATATTTTTTTTTCATTTTTCTTTTTTTTTTTGGTCTAACTAACTCCAAAAGGTTGGAAAAGAGTTCCTACAAAGGTTTTGGACAGTGATTTTAACCCTAACGCCAAAAACCTTAAACCTTTCCCTAGTCCCAAAACCTAATACCCGGGTATTACATTCAGGAACCCCGAAAACCCCAAATATTTTTTTCTTCATTTTACATTTTTGTTGGTGTAACCAACTCCAAAAGGTTGGAAAAGAGTTCCTACAAAGGTTTTGGACAGTGATTTTAACCCTAATGCCAAAAAACTTAAACCTTACCCTAGCCCCATAACCTAATACCCGGGTATTACATTCAGGAACCCCGAAAACCCCAAATATTGTTTTTTAATTTTTCATTTTTTTTTGGTCTAACTAACTCCAAAAGGTTGGAAAAGAGTTCCTACAAAGGTTTTGGACAGTGATTTTAACCCTAACGCCAAAAACCTTAAACCTTTCCCTAGTCCCAAAACCTAATACACGGGTATTACTTTCAGGGAGCCCGAAAACCCCCAATAAAATTTTTTTCTTTTTTCATATTTTTTGGTCTAACTAACTCCAAAAGGTTGGAAAAGAGTTCCTACAAAGGTTTTGGACAGGGATTTTAACCCTAACGCCAAAAACCTTAAACCTTACCCTAGCCTCAAAATCTAATACCCGGGTATTACATTCAGGAAGTCCGAACACCCCAAATATATTTTTTTTTCATTTTACATTTTTTTTGGTGTAACCAACTCCAAAAGGTTGGAAAAGAGTTCCTACAAAGGTTTTGGACAGTGATTTTAACCCTAACGCCAAAAACCTTAAACCTTACCATAGCCCCATAACCTAATACCCAGGTATTACTTTTAGGAAGCCTGAACACCCCAAATATTTTTTTTTCATTTTTCTTTTTTTTTGGTCTAACTAAATCCAAAAGGTTGTTAAAGAGTTCCTACAAAGGTTTTGGACAGTGATTTTAAACCTTACGCCAAAACGTTAAACCTTACCATAGCCCCATAACCTAATACCCGGGTATTACTTTTAGGAAGCCTGAACACCCCAAATATTTTTTTTTTCATTTTTCTTTTTTTTTTGGTCTAACTAACTCCAAAAGGTTGGAAAAGTGTTCCTACAAAGGTTTTGGACAGTGATTTTAACCCTAACGCCAAAACCCTTAAACCTTTCCCTAGTCCCAAAACCTAATACACGGGTATTACTTTCAGGGAGCCCGAAAACCCCCAATAATATTTTTTTCTTTTTTCATATTTTTTGGTCTAACTAACTCCAAAAGGTTGGAAAAGAGTTCCTACAAAGGTTTTGGACAGTGATTTTAACCCTAATGCCAAAAAACTTAAACCTTACCCTGGCCTTAAAATCTAATACCCGGGTATTACATTAAGGAAGCCCGGAAACCCCAAATATTTTTTTTTCATTTTTCATTTTTTTTTGGTCGAACTAACTCCAAAAGGTTGAAAAAGAGTTCCTACAAAGGTTTTGGACAGTGATTTTAACCCTAACGCCAAAAACCTTAAACCTTACCATAGCCCCATAACCTAATACACGGGTATTACTTTTAGGAAGCCTGAACACCCCAAATATTTTTTTTTCATTTTTCTTTTTTTGGTCTAACCAACTCCAAAAGGTTGGAAAAGAGTTCCTACAAAGGTTTTGGACAGTGATTTTAACCCTAATGCCAAAAAACTGAAACCTTACCCTGGCCTTAAAATGTAATACCCGGGTATTACATTCAGGAAGCCCGAACACCCCAAGTTTTTTTTTTTTTCATTTTACATTTTTTTTGGTGTAACCAACTCCAAAAGGTTGGAAAAGAGTTCCTACAAAGGTTTTGGACAGTGATTTTAACCCTAACGCCAAAAACCTTAAACCTTTCCCTAGTCCCAAAACCTAATACCCGGGTATTACCTTCAGGAAGCCCGAACACCCCAAATATTTTTTTTTCATTTTACATTTTTGTTGGTGTAACCAACTCCAAAAGGTTGGAAAAGAGTTCCTACAAAGGTTTTGGACAGTGATTTTAACCCTAACGCCAAAAACCTTAAACCTTACCCTAGCCTTAAAATCTAATACCCGGGTATTACCTTCAGGAAGCCCGAACACCCAAAATATTTTTTTCTTTATTTTACATTTTTGTTGGTGTAACCAACTCCAAAAGGTTGGAAAAGAGTTCCTACAAAGGTTTTGGAGAGTGATTTTAACCCTAACGCCAAAAACCTTAAAACTTACCATAGCCCCATAACCTAATTCCCGGGTATTACCTTCAGGAATCCCGAACACCCCAAATATTTTTTTTTCATTTTTCATTTTTTTTTGGTCTAACTAACTCCAAAAGGTTGGAAAAGAGTTCCTACAAAGGTTTTGGACAGTGATTTTAACCCTAACGCCAAAAACCTTAAACCTTACCCTAGCCTTAAAATCTAATACCCGGGTATTACATTCAGGAACCCCGAAAACCCCAAATATTGTTTTTTAGTTTTTCATTTTTTTTTGGTCTAACTAACTCCAAAAGGTTGGAAAAGAGTTCCTACAAAGGTTTTGGACAGTGATTTTAACCCTAACGCCGAAAAACTTAAACCTTACCCTGGCATTAAAATCTAATACCCGGGTATTACATTAAGGAAGCCTGAACACCCCAAATATTTTTTTTTCATTTTTCTTTTTTTTTGGTCTAACTAACTCCAAAAGGTTGGAAAAGAGTTCCTACAAAGGATTTGGACAGTGATTTCAACCCTGACGCCAAAAACCTTAAACCATTCCCTAGTCCCAAAACCGAATCCCCGGGTATTACTTTCAGGGAGCCCGAAAACCCCCAATAATATTTTTTTCTTTTTTCATATTTTTTGGTCTAACTAACTCCAAAAGGTTGGAAAAGAGTTCCTACAAAGGTTTTGGACAGTGATTTTAACCCTAATGCCAAAAAACTTAAACCTTACCCTGGCCTTAAAATCTAATACCCGGGTATTACATTAAGGAAGCCCGGAAACCCCAAATATTTTTTTTTCATTTTTCATTTTTTTTTGGTCGAACTAACTCCAAAAGGTTGGAAAAGAGTTCCTACAAAGGTTTTGGACAGTGATTTTAAACCTAACGCCAAAACGTTAAACCTTACCATAGCCCCATAACCTAATACCCGGGTATTACTTTTAGGAAGCCTGAACACCCCAAATATTTTTTTTTCATTTTTCTTTTTTTTTTGGTCGAACTAACTCCAAAAGGTTGGAAAAGAGTTCCTACAAAGGTTTTGGACAGTGATTTTGACCCTAACGCCAAAAACCTTAAACCTTTCCCTAGTCCCAAAACCTAATACCCGGGTATTACATTCAGGAACCCCGAAAACCCCAAATATTTTTTTCTTCATTTTACATTTTTGTTGGTGTAACCAACTCCAAAAGGTTGGAAAAGAGTTCCTACAAAGGTTTTGGACAGTGATTTTAACCCTAACGCCAAAAAACTTAAACCTTACCATAGCCCCATAACCTAATACCTGGGTATTACTTTTAGGAAGCCTGAACACCCCAAATATTTTTTTTTCATTTTTCTTTTTTTTTTTTGGTCTAACCAACTCCAAAAGGTTGGAAAAGTGTTCCTACAAAGGTTTTGGACAGTGATTTTAACCCTAACGCCAAAAAACTTAAACCTTACCCTGGCCTTAAAATCTAATACCTGGGTATTACTTTCAGGAAGCCCGAACACCCCAAATATATATTTTTTTCATTTTACATTTTTTTTGGTGTAACCAACTCCAAAAGGTTGGAAAAGAGTTCCTACAAAGGTTTTGGACAGTGATTTTAACCCTAATGCCAAAAAACTTAAACCTTACCCTAGCCTTAAAATCTAATACCCGGGTATTACATTCAGGAAGCCCGAAAACCCCAAATATTTTTTTTTCATTTTTCTTTTTTTTTGGTCTAACCAACTCCAAAAGGTTGGAAAAGTGTTCCTACAAAGGTTTTGGACAGTGATTTTAACCCTAACGCCAAAAACCTTAAACCTTACCATAGCCCCATAACCTAATACCCAGGTATTACTTTTAGGAAGCCTGAACACCCCAAATATCTTTTTTTTCATTTTTCTTTTTTTTTTGGTCTAACTAACTCCAAAAGGTTGGAAAAGAGTTCCTACAAAGGTTTTGGACAGTGATTTTAACCCTAACGCCAAAAACCTTAAAACTTACCATAGCCCCATAACCTAATTCCCGGTTATTACCTTCAGGAAGCCCGAACACCCCAAATATTTTTTTTTCATTTTACATTTTTGTTGGTGTAACCAACTCCAAAAGGTTGGAAAAGAGTTCCTACAAAGGTTTTGGACAGTGATTTTAACCCTAATGCCAAAAAACTTAAACCTTACCCTAGCCTTAAAATCTAATACCCGGGTATTACATTCAGGAAGCCCGAAAACCCCAAATATTTTTTTTTTCATTTTTCTTTTTTTTTTGGTCTAACTAACTCCAAAAGGTTGGAAAAGAGTTCCTACAAAGGTTTTGGACAGTGATTTTAACCCTAACGCCAAAAACCTTAAACCTTTCCCTAGTCCCATAACCTAATACCCTGGTATTACCTTCAGGAAGCCTGAACACCCCAAATATTTTTTTCTTCATTTTACATTTTTGTTGGTCTAACCAACTCCAAAAGGTTGGAAAAGAGTTCCTACAAAGGTTTTGGACAGTGATTTTAACCCTAATGCCAAAAAACTTAAACCTTACCCTAGCCTTAAAATCTAATACATTACATTCAGGAACCCCAAAAACCCCAAATATTGTTTTTTCATTTTTCATTTTTTTTTGGTCTAACTAACTCCAAAAGGTTGGAAAAGAGTTCCTACAAAGGTTTTGGACAGTGATTTTAACCCTAACGCCAAAAAACTTAAACCTTACCATAGCCCCATAACCTAATACCCGGGTATTACTTTCAGGGAGCCCGAAAACCCCCAATAATATTTTTTTCTTTTTTCATATTTTTTGGTCTAACTAACTCCAAAAGGTTGGAAAAGAGTTCCTACAAAGGTTTTGGACAGTGATTTTAACCCTAATGCCAAAAAACTTAAACCTTACCCTAGCCTTAAAATCTAATACCCGGGTATTACATTCAGGAACCCCAAAAACCCCAAATATTGTTTTTTCATTTTTCATTTTTTTTTGGTCTAACTAACTCCAAAAGGTTGGAAAAGAGTTCCTACAAAGGTTTTGGACAGTGATTTTAACCCTAACGCAGAAAAACTTAAACCTTACCATAGCCCCATAACCTAATACCCGGGTATTACTTTCAGGGAGCCCGAAAACCCCCAATAATATTTTTTTCTTTTTTCATATTTTTTGGTCTAACTAACTCCAAAAGGTTGGAAAAGAGTTCCTACAAAGGTTTTGGACAGTGATTTTAACCCTAACGCCAAAAAACTTAAACCTTACCATAGCCCCATAACCTAATACCCGGGTATTACTTTCAGGGAGCCCGAAAACCCCCAATAATATTTTTTTCTTTTTTCATATTTTTTGGTCTAACTAACTCCAAAAGGTTGGAAAAGAGTTCCTACAAAGGTTTTGGACAGTGATTTTAACCCTAACGCCAAAAAACTTAAACCTTTCCCTGGCCTTAAAATCTAATACCCGGGTATTACATTCAGGAAGCCTGAACACCCCAAATATTTTTTTTTTCATTTTTCATTTTTTTTTTGGTCTAACTAACTCCAAAAGGTTGAAAAAGAGTTCCTACAAAGGTTTTGGACAGTGATTTTAACCCTAACGCCAAAAACCTTAAACCTTACCATAGCCCCATAACCTAATCGGGTATTACTTTTAGGAAGCCTGAACACCCCAAATATTTTTTTGTCATTTTACATTTTTGTTGGTGTAACCAACTCCAAAAGGTTGGAAAAGAGTTCCTACAAAGGTTTTGGACAGTGATTTTAACCCTAACGCCAAAAAACTTAAACCTTACCCTAGCCTTAAAATCTAATACCCTTACATTCAGGAAGCCCGAAAACCCCAAATATATATTTTTTCATTTTTCATTTTTTTTTGGTTTATCTAATTCCAAAAGGTTTGAAAAGTGTTCCTACAAAGGTTTTGGACAGCGATTTTAACCCTAACACCAAAAACCTTAAACCTTACCCTGGCCTTAAAATCTAATACCTGGGTATTACTTTCAGGAAGCCCGAACACCCCAAATATTTTTTTTTTTCATTTTACATTTTTTTTTGTGTAACCAACTCCAAAAGGTTGGAAAAGAGTTCCTACAAAGGTTTTGGACAGTGATTTCAACCCTAACGCCAAAAACCTTAAACCTTACCCTAGCCACAAAACCTAATACCCGGGTATTACTTTTAGGAAGCCTGAACACCCCAAATATTTTTTTTTCATTTTTCTTTTTTTTTTTTTTTGGTCTAACTAACTCCAAAAGATTGAAAAAGAGTTCCTACAAAGGTTTTGGACAGTGATTTTAACCCTAACGCCAAAAAACTTAAACCTTACCATAGCCCCATAACCTAATACCTGGGTATTACTTTTAGGAAGCCTGAACACCCCAAATATTTTTTTTTCATTTTTCTTTTTTTTTTTTTTGGTCAAACTAACTCCAAAAGGTTGGAAAAGTGGTCCTACAAAGGTTTTGGACAGTGATTTTAACCCTAACGCCAAAAACCTTAAACCTTACCCTGGCCTTAAAATCTAATACCTGGGTATTGCTTTCAGGAAGCCCGAACACCCCAAATATTTTTTTTTTTCATTTTACATTTTTTTTGGTGTAACCAACTCCAAAAGGTTGGAAAAGAGTTCCTACAAAGGTTTTGGACAGTGATTTTAACCCTAACGCCAAAAAACTTAAACCTTACCATAGCCCCATAACCTAATACCCAGGTATTACTTTTAGGAAGCCTGAACACCCCAAATATTTTTTTTTCATTTTTCTTTTTTTTTTTGGTCTAACTAACTCCAAAAGGTTGGAAAAGAGTTCCTACAAAGGTTTTGGACAGTGATTTCAACCCTAACGCCAAAAACCTTAAACCTTACCCTAGCCCCATAACCTAATACCCGGGTATTACTTTTAGGAAGCCTGAACACCCCAAATATTTTTTTTTCATTTTTCTTTTTTTTTTGGTCAAACTAACTCCAAAAGGTTGGAAAAGTGGTCCTACAAAGGTTTTGGACAGTGATTTTAACCCTAACGCCAAAAACCTTAAACCTTACCCTGGCCTTAAAATCTAATACCTGGGTATTACTTTCAGGAAGCCCGAACACCCCAAATATTTTTTTTTTTCATTTTACATTTTTTTTGGTGTAACCAACTCCAAAAGGTTGGAAAAGAGTTCCTACAAAGGTTTTGGACAGTGATTTTAACCCTAACGCCAAAAAACTTAAACCTTACCATAGCCCCATAACCTAATACCCAGGTATTACTTTTAGGAAGCCTGAACACCCCAAATAATATTTTTTTCATTTTTCTTTTTTTTTTGGTCTAACTAACTCCAAAAGGTTGGAAAAGAGTTCCTACAAAGGTTTTGGACAGTGATTTTAACCCTAACGCCAAAAAACTTAAACCTTACCCTGGCCTTAAAATCTAATACCCGGGTATTACATTCAGGAAGCCCGAAAACCCCAAATATTTTTTTTTTCATTTATCTTTTATTTTTGGTCTAACTAACTTCAAAAGGTTGAAAAAAGAGTTCCTACAAAGGTTTTGGACAGTGATTTTACCCCTAACGCCAAAAACCTTAAACCTTACCCTAGCCCCATAACCTAATACCTGGGTATTACCTTCAGGAAGCCCGAACTCCCCAAATATTTCTTTTTCATTTTACAATTTTTTTTTTGGTGTAACTAACTCCATAAGGTCTGAAATATGTTCCTAAAAAGGTTTTGGACAGTGATTTTAACCCTAACACCAAAAACATTAAACCTTTCCCTAGCCCCATAATCTAATACCTTCAGGAAGACCGAACACCCCAAACATTTTTTTTTCATTTTTTGTTTATTTTTGGTCTAACTAACTCCAAAAGGTTGGAAAAGAGTTCCTACAAAGGTTTTGGACAGTAGTTTTTAACCCTTACTCCAAAAACATTTAAACCTTACCCTAGCCCCATTACCTAATACCCGGGTATTACCTTCAGGAAGCCCGAAAACCCCATATATTTTTCTTGTTCCTTTTTTTTTTTTTTTTGGTCTAACTAACTCAATAAGGTCTGAAACATGTTCCTACAAAGGTTTTGGACAGTGATTTTAACCCTAATGCCAAAAAACTTAAACCTTACCCTGGCCTTAAAATCTAATACCCGGGTATTACATTCAGGAAGCCCGAACACCCCAAATATATATTTTTTTCATTTTACATTTTTTTTGGTGTAACCAACTCCAAAAGGTTGGAAAAGAGTTCCTACAAAGGTTTTGGACAGTGATTTTAACCCTAACGCCAAAAACCTTAAACCTTACCCTAGCCCCATAACCTAATACCCAGGTATTACTTTTAGGAAGCCTGAACACCCCAAATATTTTTTTTTCATTTTTCTTTCTTTTTTGGTCTAACTAACTCCAAAAGGTTGGAAAAGAGTTCCTACAAAGGTTTTGGACAGTGATTTTAACCCTAACGCCAAAAACCTTAAACCTTACCCTAGCCCCATAACCTAATACCCAGGTATTACTTTTAGGAAGCCTGAACACCCCAAATATTTTTTTTTCATTTTTCTTTCTTTTTTGGTCTAACTAACTCCAAAAGGTTGGAAAAGAGTTCCTACAAAGGTTTTGGACAGTGATTTTAACCCTAACGCCAAAAAACTTAAACCTTACCCTGGCCTTAAAATCTAATACCCGGGTATTACATTCAGGAAGCCAGGTAAACCCCAAATATATATTTTTTTATTTTTCATTCTTTTTGTGGTCTAACTAACTCCAAAAGGTTGGAAAAGAGTTCCTACAAAGGTTTTGGACAGTGATTTTAACCCTAACGCCAAAAAACTTAAACCTTACCCTAGCCTAAAAAATCTAATACCCGGGTTTTACATTCAGGAAGCCCGAAAACCCCAAATACATATTTTTTCATTTTTCATTTTTTTTTTGGTTTATCTAATTCCAAAAGGTTGGAAAAGTGTTCCTACAAAGGTTTTGGACAGTGATTTTAACCCTAACGCCAAAAACCTTAAACCTTACCATAGCCCCATAACCTAATACCCAGGTATTACTTTTAGGAAGCCTGAACACCCCAAATATTTTTTTTTCATTTTTCTTTCTTTTTTGGTCTAACTAACTCCAAAAGGTTGGAAAAGAGTTCCTACAAAGGTTTTGGACAGTGATTTTAACCCTAACGCCAAAAAACTTAAACCTTACCCTGGCCTTAAAATCTAATACCCGGGTATTACATTCAGGAAGCCCGTAAACCCCAAATATTTTTTTTTTCATTTTTCATTTTTTTTTGGTCTAACTAACTCCAAAAGGTTGAAAAAGAGTTCCTACAAAGGTTTTGGACAGTGATTTCAACCCTAACGCCAAAAACCTTAAACCTTACCCTAGCCCCATAACCTAATACCCGGGTATTACTTTTAGGAAGCCTGAACACCCCAAATATTTTTTTTTCATTTTTCTTTTTTTTTTTTGGTCTAACTAACTCCAAAAGGTTGGAAAAGAGTTCCTACAAAGGTTTTGGACAGTGATTTTAACCCTAACGCCAAAAACCTTAAACCTTTCCCTAGTCCCAAAACCTAATACACGGGTATTACTTTCAGGGAGCCCGAAAACCCCCAATAATATTTTTTTTCTTTTTTCATATTTTTTGGTCTAACTAACTCCAAAAGGTTGGAAAAGAGTTCCTACAAAGGTTTTGGACAGTGATTTTAACCCTAACGCCAAAAACCTTAAACCTTACCCTAGCCTTGAAATCTAATACCCGGGTATTACCTTCAGGAAGCCTGAACACCCCAAATATTTTTTTTTTCATTTTTCTTTTTTTTTGGTCTAACTAACTCCAAAAGGTTGGAAAAGAGTTCCTACAAAGGTTTTGGACAGTGATTTTAACCCTAACGCCAAAAACCTTAAACCTTACCCTGGCCTTAAAATCTAATACCCGGGTATTACATTCAGGAAGCCTGAAAACCCCAAATATATTTTTTTTTTTTTTCTTTTTTTTTGGTCTAACTAACTCCAAAAGGTTGGAAAAGAGTTCCTACAAAGGTTTTGGACAGTGATTTTAACCCTAACGCCAAAAAACTTAAACCTTACCCTAGCCCAAAATCTAATACCCGGGTATTACTTTCAGGAAGCCCGAAAACCCCAAATATTTTTTTTTCATTTTTCATTTTTTTTTGGTCTAACTAACTCCAAAAGGTTGGAAAAGAGTTCCTACAAAGGTTTTGGACAGTGATTTTAACCCTAACGCCAAAAACCTTAAACCTTACCATAGCCCTATAACCTAATACCCAGGTATTACTTTTAGGAAGCCTGAACACCCCAAATATTTTTTTTTCATTTTTCTTTTTTTTTTGGTCTAACTAACTCCAAAAGGTTGGAAAAGAGTTCCTACAAAGGTTTTGGACAGTGATTTTAACCCTAACGCCAAAAAACTTAAACCTTACCCTGGCCTTAAAATCTAATACCCGGGTATTACATTCAGGAAGCCCGTAAACCCCAAATATTTTTTTTTTCATTTTTCATTTTTTTTGGTCTAACTAACTCCAAAAGGTTGAAAAAGAGTTCCTACAAAGGTTTTGGACAGTGATTTCAACCCTAACGCCAAAAACCTTAAACCTTACCCTAGCCCCATAACCTAATACCCGGGTATTACTTTTAGGAAGCCTGAACACCCCAAATATTTTTTTTTCATTTTTCTTTTTTTTTTTTGGTCTAACTAACTCCAAAAGGTTGGAAAAGAGTTCCTACAAAGGTTTTGGACAGTGATTTTAACCCTAACGCCAAAAACCTTAAACCTTTCCCTAGTCCCAAAACCTAATACACGGGTATTACTTTCAGGGAGCCCGAAAACCCTCAATAATATTTTTTTCTTTTTTCATATTTTTTGGTCTAACTAACTCCAAAAGGTTGGAAAAGAGTTCCTACAAAGGTTTTGGACAGTGATTTTAACCCTAACGCCAAAAACCTTAAACCTTACCCTAGCCTTGAAATCTAATACCCGGGTATTACCTTCAGGAAGCCTGAACACCCCAAATATTTTTTTTTTCATTTTTCTTTTTTTTTTGGTCTAACTAACTCCAAAAGGTTGGAAAAGAGTTCCTACAAAGGTTTTGGACAGTGATTTTAACCCTAACGCCAAAAAACTTAAACCTTACCCTGGCCTTAAAATCTAATACCCGGGTATTACTTTTAGGAAGCCGGTAAACCCCAAATATATATTTTTTTATTTTTCATTCTTTTTGTGGTCTAACTAACTCCAAAAGGTTGGAAAAGAGTTCCTACAAAGGTTTTGGACAGTGATTTTAACCCTAACGCCAAAAAACTTAAACCTTACCCTAGCCTAAAAAATCTAATACCCGGGTTTTACATTCAGGAAGCCCGAAAACCCCAAATACATATTTTTTCATTTTTCATTTTTTTTTTGGTTTATCTAATTCCAAAAGGTTGGAAAAGTGTTCCTACAAAGGTTTTGGACAGTGATTTTAACCCTAACGCCAAAAACCTTAAACCTTACCATAGCCCCATAACCTAATACCCGGGTATTACTTTTAGGAAGCCTGAACACCCCAAATATTTTTTTTTCATTTTTCTTTTTTTTTGGTCTAACTAACTCCAAAAGGTTGGAAAAGAGTTCCTACAAAGGTTTTGGACAGTGATTTTAACCCTAACGCCAAAAAACTTAAACCTTACCATGGCCTTAAAATCTAATACCCGGGTATTACATTCAGGAAGCCCGTAAACCCCAAATATTTTTTTTTTCATTTTTCATTTTTTTTTGGTCTAACTAACTCCAAAAGGTTGAAAAAGAGTTCCTACAAAGGTTTTGGACAGTGATTTCAACCCTAACGCCAAAAACCTTAAACCTTACCCTAGCCCCATAACCTAATACCCGGGTATTACTTTTAGGAAGCCTGAACACCCCAAATATTTTTTTTTCATTTTTCTTTTTTTTTTGGTCTAACTAACTCCAAAAGGTTGGAAAAGAGTTCCTACAAAGGTTTTGGACAGTGATTTTAACCCTAACGCCAAAAACCTTAAACCTTACCCTAGTCCCAAAACCTAATACACGGGTATTACTTTCAGGGAGCCCGAAAACCCCCAATAATATTTTTTTCTTTTTTCATATTTTTTGGTCTAACTAACTCCAAAAGGTTGGAAAAGAGTTCCTACAAAGGTTTTGGACAGTGATTTTAACCCTAACACCAAAAACCTTAAACCTTACCCTAGCCTTGAAATCTAATACCCGGGTATTACCTTCAGGAAGCCTGAACACCCCAAATATTTTTTTTTTCATTTTTCTTTTTTTTTTGGTCTAACTAACTCCAAAAGGTTGGAAAAGAGTTCCTACAAAGGTTTTGGACAGTGATTTTAACCCTAACGCCAAAAAACTTAAACCTTACCCTGGCCTTAAAATCTAATACCCGGGTATTACATTTAGGAAGCCGGGAAACCCCAAATATATATTTTTTTATTTTTCTTTCTTTTTGTGGTCTTACTAACTCCAAAAGGTTGGAAAAGAGTTCCTACAAAGGTTTTGGACAGTGATTTTAACCCTAACGCCAAAAAACTTAAACCTTACCCTAGCCTTAAAATCTAATACCCGGGTTTTACATTCAGGAAGCCCGAAAACCCCAAATACATATTTTTTCATTTTTCATTTTTTTTGGTTTATCTAATTCCAAAAGGTTGGAAAAGTGTTCCTACAAAGGTTTTGGACAGTGATTTTAACCCTAACGCCAAAAACCTTAAACCTTACCATAGCCCCATAACCTAATACCCAGGTATTACTTTTAGGAAGCCTGAACACCCCAAATATTTTTTTTTCATTTTTCTTTTTTTTTTGGTCTAACTAACTCCAAAAGGTTGGAAAAGAGTTCCTACAAAGGTTTTGGACAGTGATTTTAACCCTAACGCCAAAAAACTTAAACCTTACCCTGGCCTTAAAATCTAATACCCGGGTATTACATTCAGGAAGCCCGTAAACCCCAAATATTTTTTTTTCATTTTTCATTTTTTTTTGGTCTAACTAACTCCAAAAGGTTGAAAAAGAGTTCCTACAAAGGTTTTGGACAGTGATTTCAACCCTAACGCCAAAAACCTTAAACCTTACCCTAGCCCCATAACCTAATACCCGGGTATTACTTTTAGGAAGCCTGAACACCCCAAATATTTTTTTTTCATTTTTCTTTTTTTTTTTGGTCTAACTAACTCCAAAAGGTTGGAAAAGAGTTCCTACAAAGGTTTTGGACAGTGATTTCAACCCTAACGCCAAAAACCTTAAACCTTACCCTAGTCCCAAAACCTAATACACGGGTATTACTTTCAGGGAGCCCGAAAACCCCCAATAATATTTTTTTCTTTTTTCATATTTTTTGGTCTAACTAACTCCAAAAGGTTGGAAAAGAGTTCCTACAAAGGTTTTGGACAGTGATTTTAACCCTAACACCAAAAACCTTAAACCTTACCCTAGCCTTGAAATCTAATACCCGGGTATTACCTTCAGGAAGCCTGAACACCCCAAATATTTTTTTCTTCATTTTACATTTTTGTTGGTGTAACCAACTCCAAAAGGTTGGAAAAGAGTTCCTACAAAGATTTTGGACAGTGATTTTAACCCTAACGCCAAAAAACTTAAACCTAACCCTGGCATTAAAATCTAATACCCGGGTATTACAAGAAGGAAGCCTGATCACCCCAAATATTTTTTTTTCATTATTCTTTTTTTTTTGTCTAACTAACTCCAAAAGGTTGGAAAAGAGTTCCTACAAAGGTTTTGGACAGTGATTTTAACCCTAACGCCAAAAACCTTAAACCTTTCCCTAGTCCCAAAACCTAATACCCGGGTATTACTTTCAGGGAGCCCGAAAACCCCCAATAATTTTTTTTTCTTTTTTCATTTTTTTTGGTCTAACTAACTCCAAAAGGTTGGAAAAGAGTTCCTACAAAGGTTTTGGACAGTGATTTTAACCCTAACGCCAAAAACCTTAAACCTTACCCTAGCCTTAAAATCTAATACCCGGGTATTACCTTCAGGAAGCCCGAACACCCAAAATATTTTTTTCTTTATTTTACATTTTTGTTGGTCTAACTAACTCCAAAAGGTTGGAAAAGAGTTCCTACAAAGGTTTTGGACAGTGATTTTAACCCTAACGCCAAAAACCTTAAAACTTACCATAGCCCCATAACCTAATTCCCGGGTATTACCTTCAAGAAGCCCGAACACCCCAAATATTTTTTTTTCATTTTACATTTTTGTTGGTGTAACCAACTCCAAAAGGTTGGAAAAGAGTTCCTACAAAGGTTTTGGACAGTGATTTTAACCCTAACGCCAAAAAACTTAAACATTACCCTAGCCTTAAAATCTAATACCCGGGTATTACATTCAGGAAGCCCAAAAACCCCCAATATTTTTTTTTTCATTTTTCTTTTTTTTTTGGTCTAACTAACTCCAAAAGGTTGGAAAAGAGTTCCTACAAAGGTTTTGGACAGTGATTTTAACCCTAACGCCAAAAAACTTAAACCTTACCCTAGCCTTAAAATCTAATACCCGGGTATTACATTCAGGAAGCCCAAAAACCCCAAAATTTTTTTTTTTCATTTTACATTTTTTTTGGTGTAACCAACTCCAAAAGGTTGGAAAAGAGTTCCTACAAAGGTTTTGGACAGTGATTTTAACCCTAACGCCAAAAACCTTAAACCTTACCATAGCCCCATAACCTAATACCCAGGTATTACTTTTAGGAAGCCTGAACACCCCATATATTTTTTTTTCATTTTTCTTTTTTTTTGGTCTAACTAACTCCAAAAGGTTGGAAAAGAGTTCCTTCAAAGGTTTTGGACAGTGATTTTAACCCTAACGCCAAAAAACTTAAACCTTACCCTGGCCTTAAAATCGAATACCCGGGTATTACATTCAGGAAGCCCGTAAACCCCAAATATTTTTTTTTTTTTCATTTTTCATTTTTTTTTGGTCTAACTAACTCCAAAAGGTTGAAAAAGGGTTCCTACAAAGGTTTTGGACAGTGATTTTAACCCTAATGCCATAAACCTTAAACCTTACCATAGCCCCATAACCTAATACCCGGGTATTACTTTCAGGGAGCCCGAAAACCCCCAATAATATTTTTTTCTTTTATCATATTTTTTGGTCTAACTAACTCCAAAAGGTTGGAAAAGAGTTCCTACAAAGGTTTTGGACAGTGATTTTAACCCTAACACCAAAAACCTTAAACCTTACCCTAGCCTTGAAATCTAATACCCGGGTATTACCTTCAGGAAGCCTGAACACCCCAAATATTTTTTTCTTCATTTTACATTTTTGTTGGTGTAACCAACTCCAAAAGGTTGGAAAAGAGTTCCTACAAAGATTTTGGACAGTGATTTTAACCCTAACGCCAAAAAACTTAAACCTAACCCTGGCATTAAAATCTAATACCCGGGTATTACAAGAAGGAAGCCTGATCACCCCAAATATTTTTTTTTCATTATTCTTTTTTTTTTGTCTAACTAACTCCAAAAGGTTGGAAAAGAGTTCCTACAAAGGTTTTGGACAGTGATTTTAACCCTAACGCCAAAAACCTTAAACCTTTCCCTAGTCCCAAAACCTAATACCCGGGTATTACTTTCAGGGAGCCCGAAAACCCCCAATAATTTTTTTTTCTTTTTTCATTTTTTTTGGTCTAACTAACTCCAAAAGGTTGGAAAAGAGTTCCTACAAAGGTTTTGGACAGTGATTTTAACCCTAACGCCAAAAACCTTAAACCTTACCCTAGCCTTAAAATCTAATACCCGGGTATTACCTTCAGGAAGCCCGAACACCCAAAATATTTTTTTCTTTATTTTACATTTTTGTTGGTCTAACTAACTCCAAAAGGTTGGAAAAGAGTTCCTACAAAGGTTTTGGACAGTGATTTTAACCCTAACGCCAAAAACCTTAAAACTTACCATAGCCCCATAACCTAATTCCCGGGTATTACCTTCAAGAAGCCCGAACACCCCAAATATTTTTTTTTCATTTTACATTTTTGTTGGTGTAACCAACTCCAAAAGGTTGGAAAAGAGTTCCTACAAAGGTTTTGGACAGTGATTTTAACCCTAACGCCAAAAAACTTAAACATTACCCTAGCCTTAAAATCTAATACCCGGGTATTACATTCAGGAAGCCCAAAAACCCCCAATATTTTTTTTTTCATTTTTCTTTTTTTTTTGGTCTAACTAACTCCAAAAGGTTGGAAAAGAGTTCCTACAAAGGTTTTGGACAGTGATTTTAACCCTAACGCCAAAAAACTTAAACCTTACCCTAGCCTTAAAATCTAATACCCGGGTATTACATTCAGGAAGCCCAAAAACCCCCAAATTTTTTTTTTTCATTTTACATTTTTTTTGGTGTAACCAACTCCAAAAGGTTGGAAAAGAGTTCCTACAAAGGTTTTGGACAGTGATTTTAACCCTAACGCCAAAAACCTTAAACCTTACCATAGCCCCATAACCTAATACCCAGGTATTACTTTTAGGAAGCCTGAACACCCCATATATTTTTTTTTCATTTTTCTTTTTTTTTTTGGTCTAACTAACTCCAAAAGGTTGGAAAAGAGTTCCTTCAAAGGTTTTGGACAGTGATTTTAACCCTAACGCCAAAAAACTTAAACCTTACCCTGGCCTTAAAATCGAATACCCGGGTATTACATTCAGGAAGCCCGTAAACCCCAAATATTTTTTTTTTTTCATTTTTCATTTTTTTTTGGTCTAACTAACTCCAAAAGGTTGAAAAAGAGTTCCTACAAAGGTTTTGGACAGTGATTTTAACCCTAACGCCAAAAACCTTAAACCTTACCCTAGCCTTAAAATCTAATACCCGGGTATCACATTCAGGAACCCCGAAAACCCCCAATAATATTTTTTTCATTTTTCTTTTTTTTTTGGTCTAACTAACTCCAAAAGGTTGGAAAAGAGCTCCTACAAAGGTTTTGGACAGTGATTTTAACCCTAACGCCGAAAAACTTAAACCTTACCCTGGCTTTAAAATCTAATACCCGGGTATTACATTAAGGAAGCCTGAACACCCCAAATATTTTTTTTTCATTTTTCTTTTTTTTTTGGTCTAACTAACTCCAAAAGGTTGGAAAAGAGTTCCTACAAAGGTTTTGGACAGTGATTTTAACCCTAACGCCAAAAACCTTAAACCTTACCCTGGCCTTCAAATCTAATACCTGGGTATTACTTTCAGGAAGCCCGAACACCCCAAATATATATTTTTTTCATTTTACATTTTTTTTGGTGTAACCAACTCCAAAAGGTTGGAAAAGAGTTCCTACAAAGGTTTTGGACAGTGATTTTAACCCTAACGCCAAAAAACTTAAACCTTACCCTGGCCTTAAAATCTAATACCCGGGTATTACATTCAGGAAGCCCGTAAACCCCAAATATTTTTTTTTTCATTTTTCTTTTTTTTTTGGTCTAACTAACTCCAAAAGGTTGAAAAAGAGTTCCTACAAAGGTTTTGGACAGTGATTTTAACCCTAACGCCAAAAACCTTAAACCTTACCCTAGCCTTAAAATCTAATACCCGGGTATTACATTCAGGAACCCCGAAAACCCCCAATAATATTTTTTTCATTTTTCTTTTTTTTTTTGGTCTAACTAACTCCAAAAGGTTGGAAAAGAGTTCCTACAAAGGTTTTGGACAGTGATTTTAACCCTAACGCCAAAAAACTAAAACCTTACTCTAGCCTTAAAATCTAATACCCGGGTATTACCTTCAGGAAGCCTGAACACCCCAAATATTTTTTTCTTCATTTTACATTTTTGTTGGTGTAACCAACTCCAAAAGGTTGGAAAAGAGTTCCTACAAAGGTTTTGGACAGTGATTTTAACCCTAACGCCAAAAACCTTAAACCTTACCCTAGCCCCATAAACTAATACCCGGGTATAACCTTCAGGAAGCCTGAACACCCCAAACATTTTTTTTTTAATTTTTTTTTTTTTTTTTTTGGTCCAACTAACTCCAAAAGGTTGGAAAAGAGTTCCTACAAAGGTTTTGGACAGTGATATTAACCCTAACACCAAAAACATTAAACCTTTCCCTAGCCCCATAATCTAATACCTTCAGGAAGACCGAACACCCCAAACATTTTTTTTTTCATTTTTTGTTTCTTTTTGGTCTATCTAACTCCAAAAGGTTGGAAAAGAGTTCCTACAAAGGTTTTGGACAGTGATTTTAAACCTAATGCCAAAAACCTTAAACCTTACCCTAGCCTTAAAATCTAATACCCGGGTATTACATTCAGGAAGCCCGTGAACCCCAAATATTTTTTTTTTCATTTTTCATTTTTTTTTGGTCTAACTAACTCCAAAAGGTTGAAAAAGAGTTCCTACAAAGGTTTTGGACAGTGATTTCAACCCTAACGCCAAAAACCTTAAACCTTACCCTAGCCCCATAACCTAATACCCGGGTATTACTTTTAGGAAGCCTGAACACCCCAAATATTTTTTTTTCATTTTTCTTTTTTTTTTTGGTCTAACTAACTCCAAAAGGTTGGAAAAGAGTTCCTACAAAGGTTTTGGACAGTGATTTTAACCCTAACGCCAAAAAACTTAAACCTTACCCTAGCCTTAAAATCTAATACCCTTACATTCAGGAAGCCCGAAAACCCCAAATATATATTTTTTCATTTTTCATTTTTTTTTGGTTTATCTAATTCCAAAAGGTTTGAAAAGTGTTCCTACAAAGGTTTTGGACAGCGATTTTAACCCTAACACCAAAAACCTTAAACCTTACCCTGGCCTTAAAATCTAATACCTGGGTATTACTTTCAGGAAGCCCGAACACCCCAAATATTTTTTTTTTTCATTTTACATTTTTTTTTGTGTAACCAACTCCAAAAGGTTGGAAAAGAGTTCCTACAAAGGTTTTGGACAGTGATTTCAACCCTAACGCCAAAAACCTTAAACCTTACCCTGGCCTTAAAATCTAATACCTGGGTATTACTTTCAGGAAGCCCGAACACCCCAAATATTTTTTTTTTTCATTTTACATTTTTTTTTGTGTAACCAACTCCAAAAGGTTGGAAAAGAGTTCCTACAAAGGTTTTGGACAGTGATTTCAACCCTAACGCCAAAAACCTTAAACCTTACCCTGGCCTTAAAATCTAATACCTGGGTATTACTTTCAGGAAGCCCGAACACCCCAAATATTTTTTTTTTTCATTTTACATTTTTTTTTGTGTAACCAACTCCAAAAGGTTGGAAAAGAGTTCCTACAAAGGTTTTGGACAGTGATTTCAACCCTAACGCCAAAAACCTTAAACCTTACCCTAGCCACAAAACCTAATACCCGGGTATTACTTTTAGGAAGCCTGAACACCCCAAATATTTTTTTTTCATTTTTCTTTTTTTTTTTTTTGGTCTAACTAACTCCAAAAGATTGAAAAAGAGTTCCTACAAAGGTTTTGGACAGTGATTTTAACCCTAACGCCAAAAAACTTAAACCTTACCATAGCCCCATAACCTAATACCTGGGTATTACTTTCAGGAAGCCTGAACACCCCAAATATTTTTTTTTCATTTTTCTTTTTTTTTTTTTTGGTCAAACTAACTCCAAAAGGTTGGAAAAGTGGTCCTACAAAGGTTTTGGACAGTGATTTTAACCCTAACGCCAAAAACCTTAAACCTTACCCTGGCCTTAAAATCTAATACCTGGGTATTGCTTTCAGGAAGCCCGAACACCCCAAATATTTTTTTTTTTCATTTTACATTTTTTTTGGTGTAACCAACTCCAAAAGGTTGGAAAAGAGTTCCTACAAAGGTTTTGGACAGTGATTTTAACCCTAACGCCAAAAAACTTAAACCTTACCATAGCCCCATAACCTAATACCCAGGTATTACTTTTAGGAAGCCTGAACACCCCAAATATTTTTTTTTCATTTTTCTTTTTTTTTGGTCTAACTAACTCCAAAAGGTTGGAAAAGAGTTCCTACAAAGGTTTTGGACAGTGATTTCAACCCTAACGCCAAAAACCTTAAACCTTACCCTAGCCCCATAACCTAATACCCGGGTATTACGTTTAGGAAGCCTGAACACCCCAAATATTTTTTTTTCATTTTTCTTTTTTTTTTGGTCAAACTAACTCCAAAAGGTTGGAAAAGTGGTCCTACAAAGGTTTTGGACAGTGATTTTAACCCTAACGCCAAAAAACTTAAACCTTACCCTGGCCTTAAAATCTAATACCCGGGTATTACATTCAGGAAGCCCGAAAACCCCAAATATTTTTTTTTTCATTTATCTTTTATTTTTGGTCTAACTAACTTCAAAAGGTTGAAAAAAGAGTTCCTACAAAGGTTTTGGACAGTGATTTTACCCCTAACGCCAAAAACCTTAAACCTTACCCTAGCCCCATAACCTAATACCTGGGTATTACCTTCAGGAAGCCCGAACACCCCAAATATTT